>OY728126.1:1542093507-1547093507 GCA_963277665.1 Viscum album
GGGATATTATGAGGGGATAATAGTGTGGACTGTGGAGACATTATGTTGTTGTATTAGTTTTTCATTTTATGGTGTAATGTAAAACTTATGAATATATCTAGTTTTTTCAAGGCTACTAAACCAATCGGTCTTTCGAGAATTGATCTTTCTTGTGATCATGCCAATGTTATGTAATAATGCACCGACTCTGGGTAACTAGGGTCGGGGCGTTACAGTTGGTATCAGAGGTAGTTTAGTACAAACCTTGGAAGCTATATTTAGATAAACTCTGATTAGATCACGTAAACCTAAGATGAACTTTGAGGATTAGTATAGAAGAACTTCCTAGAATTTTGGTATTGTAGAGATATTGTGAGTTTTCCGAGCAATACATCCCTGTCTGGATACGAGTAGGTAGAGGAGGCTCTGGCACAGATGTACTTAGGGGTAAAACCTGAAAACACCGTTTTGAGCTAGACTCGAACAGGAACTGCTGCACGACAACGGGCCTTGCTGCACTCTTGGTTACGACACTCCCGGGGGATATTCGTAGGATAACTCTCATTTTCATTACAAATCATTATGAAGGGATTATGAGTATATACTCCTCAAAGAACACATTTTTATGATTATGGATTATATCCATAAATAGTTCAATTTATGTTAAGTGTTTTATAAGTATGGGATTATGTATTTTGATTCATAAACTGATCTAGTTTATGCAGTTGTTTAGAAATGGCACCTAGTGGAAGAAATGGAACCGTATCAATGCACGCACTCCATGTAGAGATTTCCCTCCTTCTCAAGATAATTATAGTGGGGCTGGTGATGCAACTGGTGCCGATCAGCTAATCACCATACTGGGACAACTTACTCAGGTTATGAATAATAACCTTACCCGTATGGAGCACCCTGATCCACAGCGTGGAGGATCAATGTTAGATCGATTCATGAGGCAACAACCACCAACGTTCAATGGGAGTACAAATCCCTTAGTAGCTGAGCAATGGATAAATTCCCAAGAGAAAATATTTCAGGCTTTGGGGAGCAGTGAAAGGGAAAAAGTTATCATGGCAGTTTACTGCCTCACTAGAGATGCTGATCAATGGTGGTCATTGATTCAAAACATGAAGGGAGATGATGAAGTATCAAATATGGAATGGAGGGAGTTCAAAGATCTGTTTTTAGAAAAATACTTTCCTCGTGACCATCGAGCAGATATGGAAAGGCAATTTCTGAGTCTGAGACAAAAGGAGGATGAGAATGTCACAAAGTATGAGGCTAACTTTACAAGGTTAGAAAGGTATGCCGGAGAGTATATACGTAACCCAAGAAGTAAGATTGTTCGTTTATTTGATGGGTTTGTTATTTATAGTGATGCATCAAAGAAAGGACTTGGTTGTGTCTTTATGCAGAATGATAGAGTTGTTGCCTATGCATCACGACAGTTGAAAATTCATGAACAAAACGATCCTACTCATGATCTCGAGTTAGAATCTGTGATCTTTGCTTTGAAGATATGGAGGCACTACCTCTATGGTGAAAAATGTGATATTTATACTGATCACAAGAGTTTGAAGTAAATTTTCTCAGAAAAAGAAATCAACATGAGGCAAAGTAGATGGGTTGAATTACTCAAGGATTATGATTGTACGATACACTACCACCCGGGGAAGGAAAATAAGGTGGAAGATGCTTTGAGTAGAAAAGACCATGGAGTTTTGAACAATATGATAATTGAAAGGGATCCAATTTTCATGGATCTAGTAAAGATGGACATGGGAATAACCAGGGAAGGTGAAACATCAATGCTTTTTCAAATGGTCGCCAAACCATCATTACTAGAAAGGATTAAGAGTTCTCAGACCGATGATGAAGAATTTCAAAAGAAGATTAAAGCTGTGAATGATGTGAGATTGATAGACTTTGTGTATGAAGATGGAATTTTGAAATTTGGGAAGAGACTTTGTGTTCCCGATATACCTGATCTAAAAAGGGATGGATGATGCTCATAGTTCCAATCTCTCAATACTCCCTGGGAGCACCAAAATGTATAGAGATTAGAAGGAACATTTGGTGGGACAATATGAAGAGGGAGATTGCAGATTTTGTGTCAAGATGTATGGTTTGTCAGCAAGTTAAAGCTGGAAGGCAACAGCCTGGAGGAGTCATGCAACCTCTTCCCATACCGGAGTGGAAATGGGACAATATTACGATGGACTTTGTCATGGGGCTACCAAAGACTCCTAGAAGGAATGATGAAATATGGGTTATTGTTGATCATCTTACCAAGTCAGCACATTTTCTTGCTATAAGAGAAGATCGACCCCTGGAACGTCCAGCAATAATATATATTAATGAAGTTGTGAGACTTCATGGAGTACCCCTATCGATTTTTTCTGATCGTGATCCCCATTTTACTTCAAGATTTTGGAAAAGTCTTCAGAAATCCCTGGATACTGAACTTCATTTGAGCACAGCTTACCACCGTCAGAAAGACGGTCAATCATAACGGACCATTCAGACCTTAGAAGATATGTTGATATCTTTCTCACTTGACTTTTAGGGTATGTGGGATCAATATATACCTCGGGTAGAATTTTCCTATAACAATAGGTTCCATTCGAGTATTCAGATGGCACCATATGAAGCGTTATATGGAAAGAGATGTCATACACCAACCTGTTGGGATGAAGTTGGTGAAAGAAAACTTGTAGGTGCTGAACTGGTGGAGGAAATGGTGGAAAAGGTGAAGGTAATCCAAAATCACATCAAAGAAACTCAAAGTAGGCAGAAGAGCTATGCCGATAATCGAAGGAAGGATTTGGAATTTCAAGTCGGTGATCATGTTTTCCTGAAGGTATCTCCATGGAAGGGAGTCATACATTTTGGTAAGAAAGGTAAATTGAGTCCCAGGTACATCAGACCCTTCAAAATTCTAGAATGAATTGGGGTTGTAGCTTACCGATTGGCAATGCCGCCAAGTCTCTCTAAAGTTCACGATGTGTTCCACGTATCTCTGTTGAGGAAATACATGCCTGACCCAATGCATGTACTCACCTATGAAGAATTAGAACTAGAACATGATCTGTCTTATTGCGAAGAGTCCATCAGGATTCTTGATACGAGAGAACAAGTGTTGAGAAACTGGACGATGCGTCTGGTAAATGTTTTGTGGGGAAACCATAAGATGGAAGAGGCAACGTGGGAACCGGAGAAACTTATGATGAAGAACCACCCGAGTCTTTTCATGCGGTAGTATTCTAGAAATTTTGAGGACGAAATTATTTGAAGTAGGGGATAATTTAACACCCCAAGCTTCTACAGTACGCTTCTCTTTGAATAATGTGATAGCGTGTGTTGTACGCAACACCGAGTTCTAACACACCATAACCAATCAAACTAGCCGTTATGAATAGTACCAACTTTTTGAAATTATATATATATTTTATATTTTAAAATGGACTTCATTTTTGGATTCGGATTATCGAATTTAGCCTAAAGTGAAATTTTGGTACTTTTCAGATAACTTTCATATTTAGATGAATAGTGAAAATTACTAAATTTTATTTAAAAACAACTTTTTTAATCAAAATAATTAATAGTGATAAATTATTAATTTGAGTGTTTTAAAGTATATTTAGAATATATTTTTACCATTTAATATAATGTTGGTCATTGGACATTATTTTACAATTAAACCGAACATAAACAAGTGTCAATCTTTTGATAGTTATTAACTCTTAAAAACATGCTTTTTGTTTTAACAGCGGGAATTAATTTTAAATTAATTTCTGCCACTTCTGTGTTTTGAATTTAGAAAAATGGATTCCATATTTGGAATCATTATATCCAAATTTTGTAAATAGGTAACTTTTATTTTTAGATATTTTGAATAATTACTCCGGTAAATATTTTATTTACCATGGTTAAGGGTAAATCTGGTAAATAAGGGTTAAAAAATAATATTATAATAATACTAAATTACCCTAAAACGTGTCCTAGCCTTATTGGTTGATACATGTTCGACCATAGGCATCATTGGGTCGATTTTGGGACCCCATGGTGCCACTTGTAGGTGATAGGGACACTTTATTTTAATTAAGTTAAAATGAATACAAAAATGACACAAGCATATATCTTTTAGAAAACCAATTTTTACATAGGGTTATATATGTTGGATTTTAGATTATAAATATTAATTAGAAAGATACAAATATTTCCTACATAGTTATAGTTTATTTATAATTTTTAGACATTACATAATGTAATTTATTTATGACACAATGATGATGAATTAATTGATATAATAGTGAAAAATTAAAATAATTGATATTATAAATACACAAATAAATATAATATGAAACTTTTAATGAATTAAACTAATTTAATAGGATAATATGATATATTATGATTTATTTAATTGAATTTTTTCAAAGTAATCAATCTGTTATGAGTTTCAAAAAAATCAACTATTGAATATTGTCAAAATTGACAAAAAAGGGTTCTTAAAACCAATATTATATTATTAATTGATATTAAATTCCTAAAAATCTAATGTTAGGCCAAGAGACTTATATCATGATAGGTTCATCATTAATGGACCACTTGGGGGTATCTTGGATGTATATAGTACGTTTATTAACCATATTATATAAAAATACAAAGAGACATTGTAAAAGTGAAACTAATTAACTTAGAGTTAATATTTAATGATAAGGTTAATATAAGTACCCAAACCTGACTAAATTCTATTGGTTGAGTTGTTTTCTACCTATCCCCACCTTAACATTTAAATAATAAACTTTGGAGCCATTAGAAACCGAATATGAATTTATTATAAATTAATATTTCTAGCTTTTCCAAAGGTGCCCCTCACCCCTCTTATAAAAGGGCACTCCTCCTTCTCATTTCATCACACCATCAAAGCCTTTTGGTTCGGACAAACTCTGCCCAAATACTCTCCCAACTTCCCTCACTACAACCTAGAGGCCTTAGTTTGATCATAAAGCCAACCTAAGGAGCCCTTTTGATCAAATCAAAAGGAAGAACCTGAAGAAGAGGTAATGATTTCACCACCCTTTTTCCAAGTTCCTTTCTTCTTCCACTTCTTCTTACTTTGTTATTACCATTATAAAATAATAAATCCAGTATCATATATATACTGTGATGTTATTATAAATATGGTACAACCAAATTCATTATTCTATCCACCCCTTGAATAACATGTCACCATACGTGCGTACGTACGGCTTACCGTCTCCACGTCGTGGTGTAATTGTTTTTCAATATGTTATTATTTGGATGGGTATAATAATGATATGTAACTAATGTAAATAATAAATATAACATGTTAATGATTCTGAATATATTATATAACAACCATTTATATATTATTTTAATATCAAAAGAATGATATTGTCGCTCGTGCGTATGTACGGACTACCGTCTTCACAAACACGATGAGATTCATTCACCATCATATCCATTCAAGTATAATTATCATTTGATGATTTAAAAATGATGTTTAAGGACTTGATATCATTCTGGATATGAATAATATACAACCTTTCCATGACAAACATGTCTTATGTAACAAAACAAATAAAATAAAATGAGTAAGTTAACACCTGAAACGACGATAATACTAAGATATTATTAACAAAGCAATGTTAAAAGATCATATATGATATCATATGAATGTATATGATTATTGTATAATTTAATAACAATTATTTCACCATTATACCGGAGGTTAACCTACCCCAACCAAGGAAAAGTACAAGGTAAGGGGTTTTCATCTCACTCTTTATTTCCGTGAGATTCATGCCATATTGCCACCATCACCTTTTGTGTGGTGTATGTACTTCCCATAATTGTATTCTTTGTATAATACACTCTAATTTATGTGTATTTACATATTAATTGTATGATACCTCTTTCATGGGTTGTATGTTTCATAAGTTACCAAATTGGTAAGGGTTATTTCGCAATCTCTTCATTATCTGAGGTTGTTTATATATAATAATCTACTGGGATCTCTATATCATCCACATCCATGTTTTCTTAAAAATGAATTTCAAAACATTTTTATTATTTACAATAATATGGGTAAAAGTCATTTATACCCTTGTTTTACTTTTTATAAGAGTAATCTTTCCGTCGTTTTCAAAACAAGGTCCTTTTTAACCTTTTCGACAGAATTAAGGTAAGAATGTTTTTTTAACTTATACGGTGGGTGCGGTTATTTTCCGCCGTTATAATATTTTCAAATATTTCCTTAAAAACATATAAGAATATTTTTAAAGAAAATGTTTTATTTTATATGGCTCTTAAATTATTACAAAAATAGAAAGAGATATTTCTCTAAAAAGAGTTTGGATTTCATCTATGTCAACATCCTTTGATGGATTTTACGCTTATTTGAAGTTGATTTATTATGATACAAAACTTCTATATTGTATTGAAGGTTTTGTGATATGTTTGACTGTGGATGTGCTATTTTTATACCATTCATAATTTATGGTGAATTATTGACATTTCCTATGCTAGTTATGATATGAATGTTTATGTTATGTTTAAACCTTTTCATATGGGAATGCATTGGACTTAATAAGTGACGGGTGGAGCCCTCTATAGCTCCTTGATGCATCGGTAGGTCTCATGAGACAAAATAGTGTCTTGGCACAAGGCCTTGACAAAATCTTATTTGTAGTCTTGGCACGAGGCCTTGGATATGTGGTTATGATAGTCTGGCATTATGCATTCCATAATTATGAAAGTGGTTATTGATTTTGCATGTGATTATTCGATTAGTAGAATATCCCTGTGAATAAGTAAATGGAATTATTTCATTTTATTTATGCCATACTATGTTTAAAGTTCAAGATTGAAAGGCTTTTGTTTTAGTTATTCATTGCCTTAAATTTTTATTCTTATTTATGAAAGTTTCCACTATATTGTTATCCTTACTGGGCATTTGAGCTCACCCATTTTCTATGTTTTATTTTTCCCAGGATGTGAAGAAGTAAGTTATGAAAGACCTGCAGGGATATTATGAGGGGATAATAGTGTGGACTGTGGAGACATTATGTTGTTGTAGTAGTTTTTCATTTTATGGTGTAATGTAAAACTTGTGAATATATCTAGTGTTTCCAAGGATACTAAACCAATCGATCTTTCGAGATTTGATCTTTCTTGTGATCATGCCAATGTTATGTAATAATGCACCGACTCTGGGTAACTAGGGTCGGAGCGTTACATAACAAACACTCTACCAAACCGATGGGTGTCAAATGATACAACTTAACCACACACAAAAAACTACCCATATGGATACCCCTACATGCACAGGAATACAACATCTAGAACCAAAACATCAACCAAAAATTTTTATTAAACAAAGTTACATTCTTTATTATGTTCTTCTCTTAATTAATTCCAACAATACGTGGGAGACTACCAAACAATTTAAACCTTATAAGGTGATGCAACCATACCAACCACTTCCTTGTCAAATAAATAATGAAACATCCAAAATCCAACCTCAAAGGTATCCCACCCAATTCATTCTCTCACAAAAAACCCTAGAATCCCTTTTGCACAACAACACCACACCCAACACACCAAAAAACATGAAATCATGAACTAAAATTATCATATATCCCCACTTTCCAACAACTACACAGATGTAGTCCCACTCCATAACAAGTCTATCCATTAAAAAATCCATAAATATTTCAACTTTAAATTCTATCACACTGACCCATACATACAATCACATGACTACCACCACAAAAACCCACACAGGGAATAAAACCCAATATAACACAACAGATAGCCACACCTATCAAAAATGGTGTATTCAAATTTGGCCAATACAGCTAATTAAATTACAGTTTGATATGTAGGGGTGATCACACATGGGATTACATCCTATTTAATTCATTTATGTTTGGCTATGTAGACCCACCCCAAATTATGGAAAACTAAAAAAGAGATGAATGAAATACCTAAATTGATCAAAAAGAGTCCAAAACCCCTCTTTGCACCAAAATAAGGGGTAGTTCGAGTAGGAGACTCCATGGAAAACTGAACTAGAGGGATACAACACAAGTGAATGGCTTGTCTAGGATGAAATTTCTCGACACCCTAAGAGAGGAGAGAAGAGATAACCATGGATTTTGAAAAATCCAAACCCTTTTTCAATGGAAGGAAATGGTTCCAAAGGCCATTAAATTCGGATCATGGCCAAGACCACGTGGTTCAGATATTCAAAGCCCCAAGAGCTTTATAATATTAATGATATAATTAATATCCATTGAAAATCCACTGAAAATTCCAAAACATGTATTTAAAAATGATTTACACCATATAGAACATAATAGGGACGAAACTGGAAAAATAGGGAAAATTGGAAATGATTCACTGATGGGTGAGTCATAGAAAACAAGATTTCCACAAAAAGTCACCTTTGATGAGATACCAATGCTGATCTACCAACACTGGGCCAATGAAATGGACTACTAATGCCTGGAACCACTGATGCACTAACTGAATGATGGACTCACTCATTGATGACCTGACTCCCCGAGGCCCTGTCTAACTGATGCCCCCACACACAGAATCCCTGACTCACTGACACCCTTACTCACTAACACCCTATGTAACTGATGCCCTGAATCACCAATTCCATGAATCACTAACCCCCTAACTCACCACTTCCCTGACTCATCGATACCCTGACTCACTATGACCCTGAATAACATATCCCTGACTCACTAACGCCCTAACCCGCCAACGTTCTGACTCGCTGATCTATTGAATCACTAATTCCCTAACTCACTGTTGTCCTTACTCACCGAATACCCGAATACCCAAGGCCTCAACCTAAATGTTAATTGAAATTCTGATGAATCTTCCTACAGATGGAAAAATATGAAATTTGGAAACTTCTTGAAATTACCTATCATTCCTACCCAGAACACACCAAACACTATATTTTGACAAAGTAAATAACAAAAAAGATTCTGGAAATTACCTGTTACTTTATGTATGTTGTCATAAACCAGGTCAACTTGATAAATAATGTATAACTACAAATCCATGAAACTGATTCTATCTAAAGAAATGGTCTTGAAAGAAGAAAGTTAAAGAAATTGATTTTTTTCATAGATATCCCAAAAAGAAACTGGAATGGAAAACCTTTTTAATGATACTAATTATTATCCACATATTATTATATATATAAAAATAATTAAAGATGTTGAAAATTTTTCTAGAGGAGAAGATACTATTGAAATTGATAGATCCACGAAATTTAGAAGAATATGGACTAATGGAAATAAAAATAATGAACTAAAATCATTGTATATTTTTTCTTGTTGGGATCACATATAACATACATATTGTGATTAACTTTTAGGGTGATGAAAAATAAGTGATATTCATAATACATGATTGTGTCATCATAATTATATGAAATTTTAATGTCATAACTATGAGAGAAAGAACTAGTTGAAGTAAATTTTAGATATAAGAACATTAAAACTATTTTTAATAGATTTATTAATATTATAAAATGTTTTGGTATTAAAGACTATGGTATCATGAAATTTAATGAATAAATATTTTTTAAAGGTTGGTCATCTTAGAACCATTCCTATAATTAAAATAAAGGAATTTTATGTTTTTATCACTTGTTAGAAATGAACTATGGTCAGTAAAATCTACAAAAAAGTTGAAATCAAATTCAGTATAACACATGAGATTATTAAATATAATATATGTTGTCCAATTACACATCGAACAACAAATCATGATTTCTGCATCATCAACTTTATTTACGATTTCACCCAAATTTCTAACAATATGTTTATGTGGAAGAATTTAGCGGATTTTGATATGTTCAGAGTTTTCGAAATGGAATATGAGAGAGAAATGTGTGTTTATATAATGAAGCTGACAATATAAAGTGAAAAAAATAGTCATGAAATGATTTCTAATAGTATTTGATGAAAAATGGAACAAAAAATGAGTACAATTACCAAAACTCCCATTAACAAAACAAAGTGGTGGAAATAAAAAGAATAATTTTAGTTAAAATATGAAGTAGTATGTTGGTCAAATATAAAAAATATATTTTTTATATAGATAATCCTTTATCACTATTGTAAATGTGAAAAATTTATGTTTTCTATGGTAAAAAGAAAAAAGTCATTCTGTGGAATGTGGTATAAAAAAGTATTATATTATTTATGTGTTTTGGAATCCCCTATTTTCTAAAAATCCGAAATATGTATATTGGGGAATTTAATGACATACATGTGGAAGAAACATTCATGAAATATTAATCCAATAAAAGAATTTATAAAAGGTTGAACAAAAGGATACATATTTTGGTTTAATTATATGAAGTAAAAGTTATTGAAAAAAATTCAATAAAATTGATATTGAAATGTATGTGAAGGATAAACTGATTTCTTAAAATTAAAGTATCAAAAGTGAAGATGAGTGTGACTAAAAATAAGAATATATAGAATCAGATGAATTTTTTTATAATTATGTTTATACATGAAGCATATATTTATATTTTTGTACACTAAATAATCAAGTAGGATCACAAAATATCATTGGAAATTAGAATGGACCAGTTTACCCTATAGAAATGTTGATATTATAAAATCAAATATCTCTATTCTGATAATTTAAACCAGAATAACGTTTAGAAGTAGAAAAAAACAATGAAGGTTGGAATTAAATGAATGATTAGTAGGATTAGATTGAGAAAAAAATTGAATCTTTTTCCTCAACCAGTAGATAAAAACTTCTTTTTGAATATAATGAGCATATAGAAAAAAATTAATTTAAAATGAAGAAGTTTCATGAAACTAAGAAATACATTCTTATAAATATTATGCATAGTTGGATGGTGAGGTCATCTAAAAAAACTTTTTCCCATTTTTAATATTTTAAACTATCATAATGTTATTATAAGTGGGTTCACATCAATGTTATATATATTTTTAGAAGGATATATAGACATATTTAATAAATTATTAGATTGAGGAAGAAGTGTATATTATGCTATCATGTGTTTTTTCTACTTAATAATTATTGAAGTAACATTTTAAAATTGAATAAAGTCTGGAATGTGTTAAACCACTCTCTAGATTCCTTGTACTCCAAACAATATACATGTCTAAAAAGGATTAATTTTTCTCATTTAAATATTAACAAACACATATACATAAAGTAAGTGGATTATTGTTCCATGATTTTAATCATTTATGTGGATTATATAATTATTTATGGGGATATATAATAGGTTTATAAATAATTTTTTGAATAAATGAATAAGAATTTGGAAATGTCATTTTTAGGAGAGAGAATATTCTTCCTAGGTTTACAGGTTTAACAAAAGGAAATATAAATATTCAGATCACAAGAGATATTTTTTAGGGAGGTGTTACATATTATTTTCATGGAAAAAAAAATGAATTTAACACCGGTATATAGGGGTAATAAAGCTGAATATTTATGATATATGAGAAAAAATTATAAATCAGAATGATTTTGGAAAGGTGATAAGATGAGTTCATTAAATTTCATCCTCAAAGAACGAAATTTTTTGTGATGGGATTTTATGTTTCATATATCAATATGGTCTGTAATAATATCATATATTGGAATTAAATCTAATTCTGTGATATATTGAAGGAACATAATTATGTTGACTATTGAACAAAGGATGGAATGATTGGAATGTTCATTACTCTATGGATGTTGATTTGGATTCAAAATGTACTAACTGAAAATCAATATTAAGAGGAACATTTGTCTTTTTATAATGTTTTGTTCATTGGAATATTAATAAATATTGTTCATTATCATTGATCATAGTGAATTCCTAATATATTACTACAACTCATTATTTCACATAATTTTTTTGGATGGAAGTTCAGTTGGAAAATTTGAATGTAGATGTTTTCAAACAATATAATACACTTTGTAAATTTTTTTTGAAATTGATCTTCATAAAAGACCTATACAACACTGAAGATCAAATAACATTGATATTGTGTTTCATTTCATCCACAAAAGAGTTACAGGTGTAGTATTTTTTGTAATATATTTAAACGAAATATCAAATTGCGTGTGCATTAACAGAATATATAACAAAGGAAAAATTTAGTGAAATGAGGATAAAAATACATTTTTAGCCTCAAAAAACATTCTAAACTTTTCATATAATCTCTACCACTTTGATTTGGATTATGATTATAAAGGTGGAAAATTCATATAATTTAATTGAGAAGTAATATCATACATAAATAAATATGAAGATGTGGTTATCATAAAATCATTGATAATGAAAATTTAACACAAAAAGATAAAATTTCGGTGAGTGTATCTTTACATGGACACTTGTATTCTTATCATATAAGGATTTAATTTCTCAAAAAAACCTTACATTATCATGTAGTGTGATATGGAGATGCTCTATTTAGAGATATTCTATATTTTGATAATAATTGAAAATTATGAGTTGAAGTGGAAATGTGTTAAAAAATGTCTAAGCGATGAAAACTATTGAGTGTTAAATTTTTTTAATGATTTTTTTTACAAATTCTAATGGGGGGTATTGAATATCATTTAGGATGTTATTTATATTAGTTTTTTTCTTTAAAAATATGATTTTATAAAATCATATATTTTTTAAATAATAAATAATACACTCTGATATAAATTTATAATCATTTCTTACTATAGGGGGACCATTTTTTAGGTTTTTTAATGTTTCTAATTAGACACATCCTCAAAAAAACCATTGGACAACGATCTTGTTAGAATGTGAAAATTTCTTGATGATGAGAGATGAAAATTGGGAAATTTGGGAATGTGTGAGAGATAAAATCATTCCAATGAAATTTATATTACCTTTTTATGTTCATTAATGATTATAAAACATTATAATGAAGTTAAGATACTAGAAGCTGTTTTTAGAATAAATGAGAATAAAAAAATTATCAATTTTTTGAAAATCAATCTCTTCTGTATTTTGATAATTGGATAGATATGAAATATACATAGAAGTTGTTAGAAAATTATATGTCTGAACCATCTATAATTAGATGATTTTAAAATTCACAGATTGAAAAATACCTGAGATGATCCATCATATGAACCCTGATATATTGCTTCTTGTAGAATTCCATAGTTTTTATACACCATGATTAGAAACAAAAATATATGTTTTCTATAAAACACTGCACATAAAATATGTTATAAGAGAGGAATTGGATGATAATGATTGATCATTGGAATTTTATAAACCCGATAAAATAGTAGGAAGTTTTTGATTCTAGAAAATTTAATATTTTGAACCAAGAAATTATACATAGATCATTGTGAAATTAATTTTTTAGAAATTTTTATGTTTTATGATTACAAGGATAGTGTGGTTTTTCAAATATGAAATGAAGAAACCTAATCCAAGTAAACATGGATCAATAACTAGTAAAATTAAATTTTCATAAGATATAAGGAATCACATCCCTAGGAACTGATCATTTTAGTTTTCTTATTACACTACATACATACGTTAGTCTTACATTTAATTGGAATACAAAAATTTCCACATAATTTCTTTCAATCATTAGATATTATCTTTATTCCATACAGTATATAACAACATATCATTCTTAATAAACTTCATGGAATCCTAGGGAAAGGAAATATAATATGGGTCACTTCAAATTCACAATAAGGGTTATAAAAAACCTAATTAATCATTAATTAATAGTAATATTCAACATTATATGGTAAAAACTAAACACACATTCCTTTTTCACTATGAAATGTTTCTGAATGTTCCATGATAATAAAATAAAAAGAATATTAAATTTAAAATATTGTTTACAACGTAAATATTTTTAAAAATATATTAATATTTTAAAATGTTTAAAAAATTTAATCATTTCAATAAAATATTGTTTTGGATGGAAACTAATTTTTGACAGAAGAGAGGAATGAAGTCAGATTTTATTAAAACATTTTCTCAAAAAAAATTAATGATAAATATCTATAAAATGGTTAAAAAACCTAAAAAAAAAACCATATGATATTAAAATTTATGTTTTTATTATTCATTTAATAAATAATTTCATTTAATATTAATTAAAAAATTAATAATCTCGATTAGAATAAGACTGTGAAATAACCTTGTAAAATAATATTAACGTCTATGTGATAATTAATACATGATATATTTATGTGTATGAACATTAAATCCACATACAGAATGATGAATGAGGGATAATATAATAATAGGTAAATATATGAATAATATTAGTATTACATAATCAATGATGTTGATGTTTAACACAATAACTATAAATTGAGTTATGAAATTCAATACCACGTGGAAACTGTTATTTTAAATCCCATAAATGAAAAAATAAAAATTAAATATAAAATTACATGAATAATGATTTATTCATGATGATACATGTCCAATGGAATTTATATACACTATAAGAATGAAATCTGGTACAAAATAATACAATACGCCTTAATGAAAGTAAATTGATATAAAATAACTTATCATAGGATTCCTGTTTATGGAAAATGATTTATCCTCATATATAGAGGTTTTAAAAATCTTAATAACTTATTCCAAGATGATGTTAATATTTTTGATATCATATATGATCCTTTTATAATATCTTATCATCCCATTTGTTAATAATATTTCATCATTTTCGTTGTTTCTAATGTTAATTGCCTTATTTTTTCATGTTTGTTTTTTATGAATTTTATGATTCTTTCCCATATTATGTATTTTTCTAATATATATAATTATAATCACAAAATAAATATAAAACATTAAATCAATTTTTTTACAACCAATCGGGAAGAATATTTATGAAAAATGAAGTATGTTACGATCGAAGAGACTATAGGCCATACATAACTGGAGTAAACATTCAATTTTTCATGGATCCCTTTAGAAACGATGTAAATAATTATTAACCTTATATATATATAAGTATATCATATATATAATATTATATACTAATATATTTCATCCATGTTGTTTTGTGATGAAAATAGAGTCATATTGCTTCCTGAAGGCGATAATCCACACGTATACAAATGATGTTATCATATTTATTTGAGTGAAATGTATAGAAATGAAATTTTGTATATTATAATTTAATAATGGTAAATATGTCATGAAGATAATTATTATTTAATTAATATAACACTAAACCATTGACAATTTATTTAAAACGATCTCTTTGAAGTGTTAGTGTAAGACAAGTCACATCACTTCACAAGGGGGTAGTACACCATACACATGAGAGACATTATCGTTTCTCCAATTGAATAAAATTTAAAATAATATATGTAATAAAATTACTCCGTAGTTATAAATATAATATATATATATATATATATGATATCTTTTATACAACATTATACCCAACCTTGAGAGTTAGAAATGAAAAAATGAACTACATCTATTCATGGGGTGGTAGTCCGTAGTACACATGAGTATGAATTCAAAGTCTATTTAGTAGAACTGGATAATTTATTAGTTCATAAAGTTTTCATAAATAATATATTATATTTAAAATAATTATTTTATTTGATCATAGTTTTTCAATGAAAATTTATAGTGGTGGAGAATGAAGTAAAATAAATAAGTTCATTGAAAAAAATTACCTCTGCTAGAGGTATCTTCTTTTGGTTTAGACTACAGATATATTAGGTTAGATTTATTACTAAAATTAGTCTTATATTTTTTGTATAGGGAATTTATGGATTTATTTTTTTCAGGTATTGATTCATCCTATTTGGTTTTAAGGTGTGAAGTGAGGAGGAGAGGCGGTGGCATTTTATATTTACGGTGAGTGGGATGAATGTTATGTTTTGATAATGTAAATTCCACCAATGTGTTTTCTTTTAATCAGGTCCCAATAGTTTACAATAGAAGATAAAATATTTTTTAAGGTGAAAATACTTCGATAAAATGTGTTATTTACATGTATTTGGCCATATGTAAACCTTACATTCTTTGTTTAACTACTCCATAAAATTTTTTATACCCTATTCACTATAATTATACAAAGCTATTTTCTCTAATAAAAATTGTGGAAATATATGTTTCTATTATTAAAAATTATAAATTATTATGAATAAAAATATATAATCCATTTATTTCATGTTCAAATAGAAATATAAGAAAATTTTATATTTCAATTAATCTTGTAGACATAATGAGAAAGCAATTTCTTTAAATTGACAATGTTCAAAAGTATAAAACGTTTTTATATATCAAATAAATATTAAAATGATTTCAATAACCTAAATTCGGTTAATAGATATTTTTTAACAATTTTCACCTAAATAAAAATTCAAAATATAAATTAACATTATAAATTATTTAATCTGATAGGTAGTTTTCAATTAATTTTTTTAACTTCATCAAAAAATGAATATTCTTTTAAAAATAAAAATATTATCCTTAGGATAAATATGTTTTTATACATTCATAAAACATTTTTTTCATATAAATTTTCTAAAATTGATAATAAATAATTTTAAAATTATGTACACAAGCATGAATAAACAATAAATTTGGAAAATACAGCTTTTCACAAACATTTTTATTCATTTAAAATGATCCTAATTAATATTTATAATCAATAGATAACAAATAAATGTGTTTAATATATATTTTTTCATAACTTATTTAATATTAAATAATTTTTTATTTCCAATGGATAGTATATAATCATCATATTAAATTGAATAATCAATAGTATTTTTTTCGGTAAAACACAACATTGTGTGTACCACAAGATGGTGAAAAAATAATAATTTTTTCATGTATGGAAAGATAATCAATGTTTTAAGTGAATTAAAATCTATATAATGTATTTAATTTTTTCAAAATAATAAATATATCTTATTTTCTTGGGATTTTATATTCCAGCACATGCTTAGGGTTTCATGTCACTTACGCAATTGACTAAAATGTTATTATTTTATAATTTGGGGTGTTACAAGAAATAATAAGGATATTTATAAGATAATATATATATATATATTGATCAATAAAATGATATTTTAACACATATATTTTTTTAGACATAGAGTTTCATAAGATATAGTACGACCGTATGAAGAAAACATGTGAATAGTACACTCGGACGGAGAAAGTGGAGAGAATGTGAGACATATATAAGTAGTTTTTGTATAGACCGTGGAGGTTACTAATGTCTTTAAAAAGTCTCAATAATGAAATAAACTATCATTTAGATTTCATCCATCATCAAATTGAGATATATTTTTGTAATGTCCCGGATCCGGGTCCCAGTCAACGGGTTCCCCGAACCCAGTTGGTCACATGACATCAAGAGCATTTCCACAAATGTCAGTGGTGGCCGACTAGCAGCGAGGGCCTGGGTCAGATAGTGGGGAATCTATGAACTCATTTGTCAATGTGTAGCACAAAAAAATAAAACATACAAAATCTAGAAGTAGTACACAATAAAAATTTGAAAGAACAATGGTACTGAAGTTAAAGATAACCAACAGTCATATATATATGATAATGCAATATGTCCTATTTCTACGAAAGCAGTCAAAGTAGGATACACTGCAATCAAATACAATATAGAACAAAATACCAAGTATAGCAAATCAAACTAAAACAGTGTAACAGGAACTCAGCAGCATTGCAAGCCTAAGCTTGTTACCATGCTCTCCTACTCATATACAACAGTCAAGTACCTATATAGTGACACTTTACCTTATCAAAACATGCATGAATATAATTTATTTAGGCCCAAGACATGACCCTAATTGGTTGTGAGAAATAAATTTCAGTAGGAAACCCCCAAAGGCCCATGCCCAAGTTAACAAAAATGTGCAACCGTAGTGTGTAATAAAGAAATGTGGTAAGCTAGTAAGTAATCAAAAGAAGCTACTCATAATAGTTCCATTACCATTTAATTATTATTTAACAATTCAATATAATTCAATTATAAGTTCTTTAGACTCAGCCTCAGCCGAAAATCTCATATACAGTGCCACAACAGAAACCACAATAGGCTATCCAACAAGTAGAAGGTAATAATAGTAGAGACCCGAATCTTGACGTACATTGACATTACATTACTTTTCCGGAATACTTAGTACATAACGAAAACACACACACAAGGACCGTAATAGTTTAGTGTCTTTGGAAACTCGGAATATAATCTTCTAATCGTGGTGAAAGATCTTCAACATCTCCCATAAAGATCTTACTTTTTTTTCTACCTAAAACCTTTCTTTATATCTTGGGGAAAACAAAACATAAAAGGGTGAGCTCAAATTCTCAGTAAGGGTAAACAAAAGAAATATCAATCACATCATATTCATAAGAACATAACATTTTGGAAATCTTAACCTTCAAAACAGATCATAATATCATAACATGGGATAAATCATAGTAGTGAAATGTAATCCCAATAATCATAACATAAAACATGAAACTTTTTGGCATACACACATAATCATATAGAATCATTTCTTATTAGTCAAGACTCATTACCATGACTATCTTAGTGGACAAAGTCCCTTTCTGAACCGAGTTCGCTCCTCGTTTCAGTCCTGTTTCACAAAACCAGAATAACCTACCATTCCAGCCATGTCTATCTCATGAGATATAAAATATTTACCCAATGCATTGGAGGGAGATGTAGGTCCCACCCATCTCATAATGATACCATTCTTATGTGTGCCACAAAATCATAAACCATACATCATAGCATAACCCATGTAATAAAAATGGGAATCTTAAACTTCATGACATCATAAAACAATTCATATAAGATAAATGAATTCATAAAAATATTTCCATCACAACATAATCAAGTAAATGTCATAATAGGGACAGAAACAGAACCCTATATTATCTTAGATGGAAAATAATTTTGATAAAACACTTGAACTCCATTCTTGAGGAAAATATCCTTTCTACTTCAAAAACATTTTTCCTTTCTTAACATGTCATACAATTTTAAACTAAAAGAAGTTGATTAAAATTAAATTTGAAAACATGTAAAGGAAGCTTCTTGGAAATAATGTTTCAAAAATCCATTCATACCGTATAAGTTAAAAAAACATTCTTCTCATACTTTTGTCGGAAAAGTCAAAAAGTACCTCGTACAAAAAACGAAAAAAGATTCCTTTCATATCTTTTAATAAAAACTCACCGATGGGTAAAATTGGATTTAAACAATTGTAGGTGGATGGAAATAATATTAAATATTGAGGAATCATATATGTGGATGATAAAATACACCCCAGTAAATACCAATGTATAAACAGTCTCAGATAAAAATGAGATTGTTATATTTCCCTTACCTTAGGTCCGATTTTCTTCGTAAGTGTCTGAACCTCCTGTATAATGATTTAAATAATGTCATTGACTTATTCCAGAATCATAATCATTGTTATGATATCATATATGGTTCATTGATTACTTAATATTAACTGTTATTTTGTAAATTCCATGTTAAAGAGCGTTTTGGGTCAAATCATTTCATTTTTCGTCCGTGTTCTGACTTGTAATTATTCATATGATTACTTAGATCATGATTAATTAAATCCAGAATGTAGAACATTATTTATATATAATATATATTCATAATATACATCTATATAATGGATCAATAAATGGAAATAAATACACCGTTCATTGAGACGGTAGGTCGTACGTACGCATGAACGCTGTTTTCGTTTCCTTATTGAGTTGAATGGAATTAAGTAGATGAAATACATATATATACACATAAATCCAATATCATTATTATGTCATATATTTCAGTATTACTTATTATATATACTTTATAATCATTCATGAATGGTTAACATGGAGAATGAATCTCATCGCGTCGTGGAGACGGTAGTCCGTACGTACGCACGAGCGATGATATCGTTCTCATGATCGTTTAATTGTATTGGAGTGTATGTACACAATTTCAGAATCAATATCACTTTACAATAGTCATATATAGTAATTATTTACACCATTATACCCATCCAAGTAAGGTGGTGGTGGAAAATAGATTACACCACGGCGTGGAGACGGTATTCCGTACGAACGCACGCGCTGTGATTTCGTTTTCCGTAGGATGGATATATGGTGAAATAGGGTTTTTTCATACTTATAATAACATATCAGTATATTAGTGATGTTGATGTTATTACTTCATAATGAAACAACCTAAGAAGAAGAAGTGGAAGAAAAAATAAAGTTGAAAGAATCGGTAACGGACATTTACCTCTTCTTTGAAGCGCCTCTTTGAGATCTCCTTTTTGGGCACTAAAATTGGTCTTTGAGGAAGACCAGAACCTCTAGGATGTTTCTAGGGAAGTGGAGAAGAGAATTTGTCAGGGTTTGTCTGACCATGAAGGCTCAATGTGGTGTGAGGAAGAGAGGGAGGAGGTTCCCTTTTATAAGGGAGGAGAGGGACACCTTTGGAATAACTAAAAATATTATTTTATTATAAAGCCAAATTCGGTTTTAAATAGCTCTAAATTGATTTATTTCGAAGATAAGGTGGGGATGGGTCGAAATCCTCTCATAAAATAGAATTTATACAAGTTTAGGATCCTATTATAACCTTATCATTTAGATTTAACATTAAGTTAAATAATTTTACTTTTACCGTGTCTTCTTGTGTTCTTATACTATAAGGTTAATAAACTTACTATATGCAGCCAAAAGAACCCCAAGTTGTTTATTATTAATATATATAACCTTATCTAAGTAATTTGGCCGATCCTTATATTTTTAGGAATAAAATAACAATTAATAATATAAGATTTGTTTTAAAAACTATTTTATGTCAATTTTGACACTATTTAGTAATTGATTTTTGTGAAAATCATAACAGAATGATTAGTTCATAAAAAAGTTAATTAAATGAACACTAACAAGTAATATTAACCTATAAAATTAGTTTAATTCATAAAAAGTCTCAAATTACATTTATTTGGGTATTTATAACATCATTTATGTCAATATTTCATTAATAAGATAATTATTGCATCATCATTGTGTCATAAATAAATTAAAATATTTAATCTCTAAAAATTACAAATAAAATACCATTATGTAGTAAATCGTTTTAGATTTATAATGAATATTTATAGTCGAATTTATCTTATGTATAACCCCATATTAGAAATTATTTACTTATTAAACATTGATTTTAACCTTTTTAACCCTTCTTTAAATAAATTAATAACCAATGTCCTAATCTAATCCATGTGGGCCTAAATGGTCATATTTTATTCCTATAGTTGTTTTTGGTCGAATTACACTTGTCCAATAGAATTATGACATGTGTTAGGATAATAATAATATCATTTTTACCCTTAATTACCCTATTTACTTTTAACTGTGTTAAAAAAAGTAAAAAGTTACTATTCACCAAAAAATTATTTTTATCTCATTGAACCACATTTTACTTACTGACATCAATCATGTCTCTCGGATTTTTCAAATTCCACTCACAGAAGTGGTAAAATTATGTTTTATGAAAAATTCATTTTTTTAACTACCACTTAGTGGTTTCACTATTCATCAAAAAATGAAAGTTTCCAGAAAAAATAACAAAAATTAGGCATAAGCTATATTTGGTTTTATGAATTCAAAAATGATATCTATTTTTCAAAATTCAAAACATATTAGTTTCATTAATTAATTTAAAAATTAATTCCCGTCGTCAAAACAAATAGCATGTTCTCCAGAGATAATAACTATCAAAAGATTGACATTTGTTTATGTCTGGTTGAAATGTAAAATTACATCCAATGACCAACATTGTATTAAATTGTAAAAATATATTATAAATACACTTTAAAACTACTCAAATTAATAATTTATCACTATTAATTATTTCGATTAAAAAGGTTGTTTTTAATTAAAATTTAGTAATTTTCACTATTCATCAGAAAATGAAAGTTATCCAAAAAGTACCAAAATTTCACCGTAAGCTAATTTCGATATTCCAAATCCAAAAATGAAGTCCATTTTGAAAAATAAAATTTACAAAATTTTAAAAAGTGGTTATTACTAGTCATAACGGCTAGTTTTAATAATATTTTCATAGCATATCATTGTTTAGCGAAACTCCGTATTGCGTACAACACACACTATCGCGGAAGGTCGTGCTTGCATGTAATGCAAGTAAAGTCAAGGATGCTTGTTGTGCAAGCTCTTTTTGGTGTAGCATACAACAAAAGACATTAATGAAATTAAAAAGAATATTTTTCATAAAATCTTGGGGTGTTACATTCTACCCACCTTCAAATGATTTTTGACCTCGAAATTTGTCGGGTTTATAAATGGTTTACTCCTTGAAAGTTTATTTAATAGAAATCTACATCATAAAAAGGAATACCAAAACCAATCATTAAAAACAAAGGTATGAAATGTAATAGTTACCCAAATAAACTTATCGCTGGGTTTCCACATAGATGAAAATATGGATATGGAAGAGAAATATAACCATCATGTTCTGATGGCGAGTGGTAGAGAACATGGCTATCGAAAAGTCAGAAATCACAAATCCATAGATTTGTGATGATATAAGGTACCATCTGATTCATCAGAAATAAGGGCACTAGGACAACATTTTTGGTTTTCAAGATCATTAAAAGAAATACTTACATGATTTTGGTACAATCTCACTGTTGTTCATTAATTGAACAATTTCCACATCATCCCTTAATGAAATGAAGTTGAATTTGTTATTCGTGATGTGTTAGAAGATCATGTGATAAAATGATGGGTCATTCCATCTGTCTCAAACAAAAGGTTATAAAAGTTATCAAAAATACATAAGTCCATCTATAGTGAGATTAATCATATATGGTTCCTAAAATGGACTTATACTTCATATATCATACTGCTTAATATAATAAAACTAGTTTCTACTAAACATGGACTTCCTGTAGGCCATTGGTAGTCGATAAAGGCCAGTCGCACTTCGGTTGTGGGTTCGATTCCCACAGCCTTGTCTGACGCGATGGGTTGTCGCCCGTCCTGCAGGTTGTCCTTTTTCTAAAGCTATATTACTATAACATCCCATCAAAAATATCAAAAAAGATTTATCCATAAAAAATACTAACTTATGTCCAATATAATCGATTCCAATCTTTAGTCTTATCTAAAATACTTTGGTCCAACCTCATAGTATAATGAAAATGATCACGTGAATGCCACCATTTATCCCTCATATATCATAAGATATATCTTGTTGGTCAAATTACAAATATGTGAATACTTTAATCATGTATTCTCTTGAAGGATAAATATCCATTGAACCTTAGTGAAAACATGAATGCAGTTAAAAGTTAACACTTTCCACATACCAAAATCCAAAAAATCTATATACTCAAACCATGATATAACCTTCTCCTTATATCAGTCATGAGCTCATGAATATTATTAAACATTTAATTTTCTCTGTATCCCTTCATTATGCGCTTATCATCTACACTCCAAAAATATCTGAATAACCTTTCATGGATACTAGTACCATTAATCATACACTTTCAAAACTCAAGGAAAGACAACGGTGTAAAAATCCTTAGATGTCTCTTTATTCCATAGTACCATGAGATTACTTATACAACATTACACATGATAAACATGTAATCATTCCACTACATTCATAAACCATTGACCGTGCTTCAACAATTCATTCATCTCACATATCATTTTTAGTCTCTTCATCATCATCAACATAAATACTACCCATACAACCATACTGATTCTCTTCATTAGACTTTCCCTTAGGGCGTTGGTTTGCATAATTCCCGTACATTCCACATTTAAAACATTTAACCATTGTTTATGTCATAGAAATATCATTATCCTCATCCCTGGTGTTAACTGAACCTTTTCCTATGCACTTACTGGCTTTGTGTCCTTCTTTTCCACATCCAAAGCATCTTCCAGTTCCTTTGAAACATTCTCCTTGATGCCTCTTCCCAAATTATTTACATAGGGGAAATTGAACTTTCTTTCCTCTATGATCATCATGAAACTCCATCTTTCTCTTATTAGCCGAGTCAGGAAACTTAACAAATTTTACTTTATTGATCATATTATTAGATTGGTGATTCGGAATAATAATGATGTTTGGACTTCCAAATCCCATTTCATTTGGTTTCTCATGAAGAATATAATTCCATTGTCCTTCATATCCTCCATTATCGTGAATCATCTTGTTTCCAGCCATTTTTTAAAACCCAAAAAGAATAGTGTGAGAGGCAAAAATCATGCTAGGGAAAACAACATAATAAAGGGGTAGTATCCTCAATATCTAACATCTTAGGTTAAATTCTATGATCATTACCGTAGTTCTAGGACTGTATCCTATACGTATACTTATCCTTAGGGACATCCCTAGACATACCTTAGAAATATCTATAGGGATCTCACTAAAGTTTTCGCATCCTAGTTTCCAAAGGTTGACTAAACCTTTCCTCTAATACCAATAGTAGAGACCCGAATCTTGACGTACATTGACATTACATTACTTTTGCAGAATACTTAGTACATAACAAAAACACACACACAAGGACCGTAATAGTTTAGTGTCTTTGGAAACTCGAAATATAATCTTCTAATCGTGGTGAAATATCTTCAACATCTCCCATAAAGATCTTCCTTTTTTTTCTAACTAAAACCTTTCTTTATATCCTAGGGAAAAGAAAACATAAAAGGGTGAGCTCAAATGCTCACTAAGGATAAACAAAAGAAATATTAATCACATCATATTCGTAAGAACATAAGATTTTGGAAATCTTAACCTGCAAAACACATCATAATATCATAACATGGGATAAATCATAGTAGTGAAATGTAATCCCAATAATCATAACTTAAAACATTAAACATTGTGGAATACACACATAATCATAGAAAATAATTTCTTGTTAGTCAAGAATCATTTCCAAGACTATCTTAGTGGACAAAGTCCCTTTCTGAACCGAGTTCGCTCCTCGTTTCAGTCTTGTTTCACTGAACCGGTATAACCTACCGTTCCAACCATGTCTATCTCATGAGATATAAAATCTTTACCCAATTCATTGGAGGGAGATATAGGTCCCACCCATATCATAATGATACCATTCTTATGTGTGCCACAAAATCATAAACCATAGATCATAGCATAACCCATGTAATAAAAATGGGAATCTTAAACATCATGACATCATAAAAAATTTCATATAAGATAAAGGAATTCATAAAAATATTTTCATCACAACATAATCAAGTAAATTTAATAATAGGGATAGAAACATAACCCTATATTATCTTAGATGGAAAATAATTTTGATAAAACACTTGAACTCCATTCTTGAGGAAAATATCCTTTCTACTTCAAAAACATTTTTCCTTTCTTAACATGTCATAAAATATTAAACTAAAATAATTTGATTGAAAATAAACATGAAAACATGTAAAGTAAGATTCTTGGAAATAATGTTTTAAAAATCCCTTCATGCCGTATAAGTTAAAAAAACATTCTTCTCGTACATTTGTCGGAAAAGCCAAAAAGTACCTCGTACGAAAAACGAAAAAAGATTCATTTCATATCTATTACTAAAAACTCACCGAAGGGTAAAATTGGATTTAAAAAATTGTTGGTGGATGGAAACAATATTACATATTGAGGAAACATGGATGTTTATGATAAAATACACCATAGTAAATACCAAAGTATAAACAATCTTCGATAAAAATGAGATTGTGATATTTCCATTACCTTAGGTCCGATTTGGTTCGTAAGTGTCCGAACCTCCTGTATAATGATCTAAATAATGTCATTTACTTATTACAGAATCATACTCATTGTTATGATATCATATATAGTTCACTTATGACTTTATATTACCCGTTATTTTGTAAATTCCATGTTAAATAGCGTTTTGGGTTAAATCATTTCATTTTTCGTCAGTGTTTTGACTTGTAATTATTCATATGATTACTTAGATCATGATTACTTAAATACAGAATGTATAACATTATTTATATATAATATATATTCAGAATATACATATATATAATGCATCGATAAATGGAAAGAAATACACCGTTCATGGAGATGGTAGGTCGTACGTATGCATGAACGTTGTTTTCGTTTCCTTATTGAGTTGAATGGAATTAAGTAGATGAAATACATATATATACACATAAATCCAGTATCATTAATATTTTATATATTTCATGATTACTTATTATATATACTTTATAATCATTCATGAATGGTTAACGTGGAGAATGAATCTCATCGCGTCATGGAGACGGTAGTCCGTACGTACGCACGAGTGATGATATTGTTCTCATGATCGTTGAATTGTGTTGGAGTGTATGTATACATTTTCAGAATAAATATCACTTTAAAATAGTAATATATAGTAATTATTTACACCATTATACCCATCCAAGTAAGGTGGTGTTGGAAAATAGATTACACCACGGCGTGGAGACGGTAATCCGTATGTACGCACGCGCGGTGATTTCATTTTCCGTAGGTTGGATAGATTGTGAAATAGGGGTGTTTCATACATATAATAACATATCAGTATATGATTTATACTGATGTTATTACATCATAATGAAACAACCTAAAAATAATAAGTGGAAAAATAAATAAAGTTGAATGAATCAGTAACAGACATTTACCTCTTCTTTGAAGCGCCTCTTTGAGATCTCCTTTTAGGGCACTAAAATTGGTCTTTGAGGAAGACCAGAACCTCTAGGATGTTGTTAGGGATGTGGAGAAGAGAATTTGGCAGGGTTTGGCCGAGCATGAAGGCTCAATGTGGTGTGAGTAAGAGAGGGGGTAGGTTCCCTTTTATAAGGGAGGAGAGGGGCACCTTTGGAATAACTAAACAAATTATTTTATTATAAAGCCAAATTCGTTTTTAAATAGCTCCAAATTGATTTATTTCAAAGCTAAGGTGGGGATGGTTCGAAATCCTCTCATACAATAGAATTTAGACAAGTTAGGTTCCTATTTTAACCTTATCATTTAGATTTAACATTAAGTTAAATAATTTTACTTTTACTGTGTCTTCTTATGTTCTTACACTTTTAGGTTAATAAACATACAATAAGCAGCCAAACGATCCCCAAGCTGTTTATTATTAATATATATAAGCTTATCTAAGTCATTTGGCCGAAAAATAGATTTTTAGGAATAAAATAACAATTAATAATATAATATTTGTTTTAAAAACTATTTTATGTCAACTTTGACACTATTTAGTAATTGATTTTTGTGAATATCATAACAGAATGATTAATTCGAAAAAAGTTAATTAAATCAATGATAACATGTCATATTAAACTATAAAATTAGTGGAATTCATAAAATGACTCAAATTACATTTATTTCGGTATTTATAACATCAATTATGTCAATATTTCATTTATAAGATAATTACTGCATCATCATTGTGTCATAAATAAATTAAATTATTTAATGTCTAAAAATTACAAATAAAATACCATAATGTAGGAAATCTTTTTAGATTCATAATAAATATTTATAGTCTAATTTATCTTATGTATTAACCCATATTAAAAATTATTTACTTATTAAACATTGATTTTAACTATTTTATGAAAAATTCATTTTTTTAACTACCACTTAGTGGTTTCACTATTCATCAAAAAATGAAAGTTTCCAGAAAAATACCAAAAAATAGGCCTAAGCGATATGTGATATTATGAATTCAAAAATGATGTCTATTTTAGCAAATTCAGAACATATTAGTTGCATTAATTAATTTAAAAATTAATTCTCGTCGTCAAAACAAATAGCGTGTTCTTAAGAGATAATAACTATTAACAGATTGACATTTTTTTATGTCTGGTTTAAATGTGAAATTACATCCAATGACCAAAATTGTATTAAATTGTAAAAATATATTCTAAATATACATTAAAACGGCTCAAATTAATAATTTATCACTATTAATTATTTCGATTAAAAAGGTTGTTTTTAATTCAAATTTATTAATTTTCACAATTCATTAGAAAATTAAAGCTATCCGAAAAGTACCAAAATTTCACCGTAAGATAATTTCGATATTCTGAATCCAAAAATGAAGACCATTGTGAAAATAAAATTTACAAAATTTAAAAAAGTGGTTATTACTATTTATAACGGCTAGTTTTAATAATATTTTAATAGCATATCATTGTTTAGAGAAACTCTGTATTGCATACAACACACGATATCGCGGAAGGTCGTGCTTGCGTGTAACGCAGCGCAAGCCAAGGATGTGTGTTGTGAAAGCTCCTTTTGGTGTAGCGTACAACACAAGACATTAATGAAATCAAAAAGAATATTTTTCATAAAATCTCGGGGTGTTACAATAACAATACCAAGCCAGTGCTTTAGCTTGGCGGGTATAAAATAAGAGATCACCAAAGTGAATTTTCAAAGTAATCCTTGTCCTCAGACATGCAAATACATACCCTAAGGTAATCATAATCGAAACCCTAAAGTGATTTCCCTCAGGCATAACGAATATTTCCCTCAGGCGTATGATATGCCGCCCTAAGGCATAGAAGCAATTTCCCATAGGCATTTGAAATGATTCCCTCAGGCTAATCGAAACACTGCCCTCAGGCTAAGAAAAACACCTCCCTTAGGCTAAGAAAGTAACCGTGTAGATCCCATCATATAGGAATGTAATAAATATGTTTCCTCTCAAGAAAACTAAAAGCATGCAATCATTACGGCATACCCATGGGTATCCTGGCCCAACAGATAATCAAGGGAAACGTACCCTCAGGGTGGCCCTAGATTAAGGCAACGATCCCAAAAATCATTATATACATTCTCATTAGATTATATATGAAATTCTATATATCATAACAGGTAAGACCTTATCCATATGACCCCGCCCCCCCAACATGGGCACGTAGCACAACAGTACAAAAAATCAACTTAACAGTTGGAAACAAACACCAGACCCTCTACCTCGATCTGCTCTGATCGATATACATGAATGAAGCCTCCTGAAACAACCGAAAACGTGTAGATCATGGATAAAAAATTACTCATTTAAAATTAATTAACTTCCTCATGGGAAATAATTGGAAAGAAACACTGAAGAAGAGGGAAGGGCTTACCCGCGTTGTCCAAACATGATTGACAACAGAAGAATACGGGTTCCGTTGTTTGATCGGGAGCACTTCCAGGTTTCGGCCTCCCCTCCCGGTGCTCCAAATGAACTCATGGACTCCTCTACCGAATGAGGAATCTACATCCCATTTATAAAAAACATTACTACACGGCATGTACTCTCATGTACACAGCGTGTACTTTCAATTTGTTTTACTGTTCCTCTAGAGGCCACTTTCCACCGCCCCACTATTCATCTGATGACTTGATTACATGGTGTGAATTTCTTAGTACACGGTGTGTACTACCATTCCTCTGGCGGCTACTCCCACAGCATTACTTTTCACATGCCAAACGATTACATGGCATGTATATATAAAGTACACGGTGTGTAGTCAGTTTATTAAACCCTTCATCTCTGACATGCCTACATGACCTGTATACTCATCCCACACGACCATAGTACATGACTTGTGGAAATGTAGATGGCATGTACCAACAAATTTGGGGATTATTCCCCATTTTCTTTATTTTCTCAAAAATATCTAAGTAATAAAGAAAAATAAGAAACCATTTCCTCAAGAATAATATCTGGGTTCTAACAAACTTCCCCCCTTAAAAATCGTCCTTAAATTTCCCTTCCAAGGGTGGTGAAGAGAATGCTCAGAACAACTCTGGAAAATAATCACATACGTCGGTCTCCGGCTCCTAGGTTTTGTTATGCACTCAGCCATGCTTCCATAGAACACATACGAGAGGAACTGACTGGCCTCAGAAAACCTTCAGGATCCTATCAAAAATACAAATTGGATTCTCTTCAAAGGATGCATCGCCCTAAAGTTCAAACTACCCGAGCTGAAAAATGTGACATGGGTCTGAGTGATAACGTCACATGTAAGATAGATGGAAGACATCGTGCATGGCCCGATACCTCTGTGGTAACTGCAAACGATAGGAAACTAGCCCGACACTCTCCAAAATCTCAAACAGCCCCACATACCTCAGTGAAAGTTTACCGTATCTTCTGATCCGCCTGTGTCCCAACCTCGATGAATAAAATAAGATAACCTGATCCCCGACCATGAACTCCAACGGTCTTATGCTACAATCAATATAAAATTTCTGACGAGACTGTGTAGTAGCCATCTTCTTCTGTATCAACTGGACCTACTCTGAAGTCTCTTATATGAGTCATGGTCCTAGTAAATCTGCCTCATCCACCTCAAACCTGCACAAGGTTGATCGACATGGCCTACCATTAAAATCCTCATAATGGGCCATCTCAATAGTTTCCTGAATACTATTGTTGTAGGAAATATAGACCAGGGGTATGTGCTTCTCCCAAGAGTCCCCGAAGCCTTGGACACATGCACACATCATGTCTTATAGCACCTGTATCGTACGCTCTGACTGGCCATCGTTCTAAGGGTGGTATGTTGTGCTCAGAAGAACTTGTGTTTCCAGTGCCCTTTGAAAACACTTCAAGAAATGAGAAGTAAAATGGGCATCCCTATCTGAAAAAATAGAACGAGGGACCCCATGTTGTTGTACTACCTCCCAAATATACAAATTTCTAAGATCATCAACACCAAAGGCCTACTTGATCTGAAAAAAGTGAGCTTCCTTCATAAGTTTATCTCCAACAACCCCCACAAGAATCATTGCCTCGAGGTGACCTCGAAAACCCGATCATGAAGTCCATTGAGACATCATCACATTTCCACTCTGGAATAGGTAACTATTGTAATAGCCCAGCTAGCCTCTGATGCTCTGCCTTCACCTGCTGACAGGTGAAACATCTTGTAAAAAAACTAGCTTCCACTCTTTTCATACCCGGAAACCAATATTGTCGCCTCAAGTCACGATACATTTTGTAAACTCCAGGATGCACTTCCCAATCCGAAGCATGAAACTTCCACATCAAATCTTTGTTTATATCCCCTGGAACCCACTTTCATCCATGGATACATAGTAACTCATCATCTCTTATCGTCCAACCATGAAGAGGGTCCTCCCTTGCCACCGAATCCCGTATAACTAGACCTTCTGGATATGATAGTTGTGTCATACACACTCTATCCAAGAGGGTATAAGTCACATCTAAGGAAGAAATATAGGCTCACCCTTGAATATCGTGCATCTACAAATGCATCTTAGAGAACAAACCCATAAGCTTTCACTCACCACTGGCCTCCCAAACTGCATTTATATGAGTCCTCTTACTCAGTGCATCAGCCAATTCGTTACCTCTACCAAGTGTATAGGAAAGATCAAAGTCGAAGGAAAAAAGGTATTCAACCCACCTTCGCTGTCTAAAATTTAATTCATGCTGTTTAAATATGTATTGATGACTTTCGTGTTCTGTAAACACCATAATATGTTCTAACAAGATATAATGTCTCCAACAGCCTAACGCATGAACAACTTCAGCCAACTCGAGATCATGTGTTGGGTAATTTCTCCAATGTGGCATCAATTCAAAAGACGAGTACAAAACTACTCGATAACCCAACATCAACACTAATCCCAGCCCAATACCTGATGCATCACATTAAACTGCATATCTTTTCCCTTGATCTGTAAGTATCAGGACTGGTGTGGATGTCATCCTTCCCTTTAGCTCTTGAAAGGCTATCTTGCAAGCATCTAACCAAACAAACATAATAGCCTTCTTAGTCCAACCCTTCAATGGAACTGTTAATCGATAGAAGTGCGGCATAAATCATCTATAGTAGCCATCCATCCCCAAGAAACTCCATATTTTAAACACGTTCTTAGGATGCTCCTGTGAAACTACTGCTTTCACCTTCCCTGGGTCCACTAAAACTCCTTCTTCTGAGATAATATTACCCAGGGAAGTGAATCTGGTCCATCCAAAAATGTATCTTTGAGAGCTTACCATATAACTAATTCTATCTCAGTTTACTCAGTACAATCTCATGAAGGGTGGCATGTTCATGTCGAGTGTGAATGTACACCAAAATATCATCCATAAAGACTACCACAAAAGAATTCATATATGGGTGGAACACATGATTCAACAGACCTGTGAAACATGTTGGTGCATTTTTCAGTCCGAATGGCATGGCCAAGAACTCGTATAGGCCATATCATCTTCAAAAGGCTATAAGCGGTATGTACGATGCTCTAACGCACAACTGATGATATCTGGATCACAATTCAATCTTTGAGAACACCTTTTCTCTACTAAGAAGATAAAAAGATCATCAATCTTCGGAAAGGGATATAGGTTCTTAACCATCAACTTGTTTATCTTTCGATAATCTATGCATAGTTTGAGGTTATTGTCCACCTTCTTCACAAACAAGATAGGCGCAACCCAACAAGAAATATTGGGTCGGATGAAACGCTCTTCTGGAAACTCTTCTTACTGCCTCTTGAGCTCCGGAAATTCTGGTGTAGACATCCTATTAGGGGAAATGGACACGAGTTCCAATTCTGGAACAAGCTCAATAGAGAAATCCACCTCTTTCTCGAGAGGTAGACCTAAAAAGTTGTCTGAGAAGACATCCCTGAAACGATCAACCACTGGAGGGAAATTCTTCTGACAAGTTACAAGGTCATCCAGATACAAACTCGCTATATGGGTTGTCAGTCTACCTATCCACGAATGCTCGGGTCTAGTTCGGCTTGCTTGGACATTTCATTCTCCCATGTATAGAATGTCTTCGTCCTTGGGTGATGTGAAACTCACCATGTGACGATAGAAATCTAAAAAGGCTCGATAGGGTACCAATTATTACATCCCATGAATTGAATCACAGATCTTCATCTATAAGACATAAAGGTCCCATAGAGAGTGAAACACCATGACCTCTAGGGGCACTCCTTGAACTGACACACACATGACATTCTGATTCCAAACCAAGTGTCTAGCGTCCTGATATCAGAAGAAGAGGAAACACTGAGACCAAGGCTCTCCACAACATGCATAGATATAAACCTATGTGTATCAACAGTATCGAAAAGTACTAAAGACCAAACTAAATCAACTAGAATAGTACCTCTGACCGTAGAAGGTATGTGATCTTTCTCATGTTGGGTATGTTGCACTACATATGTCTGCCCAGTGCTGCCGCCCTATGACACAGCCTGGCTACCCTAAGCTGACCCCCCTACTTCCTCTATGATCTTAGTGTCTAGAAACAACGGCCATGACAGCCACCTTTTCCTGAACTTCCTGACGTATTCCAATTCCCTGACTGGTAAAAAGCTACTGGCTCTACTCCCGCATGCGGAGTCTTCACAGAACACCTCTCACTAGTCACTGGTGGAAATTCCCGGAAAAAACGTTGTAGATGACCCATCTTTCCCCAGGCTTGGCACTCCACTAGGTCACATGGAAACTAAGGTCTATTATAGAATCCCAACTTATAATCACATAAACATTCCTTACATTATACAAAACTGAGGATCATTATGGTTTAGTGTCTTGGAAACCAGGAACTCAATACATAACAACATAAAAGAATTCTTCTTAAACACTTGAAATGCTTCTTAAATTTTCCATCCTATGTTCATTACTACATCTCATAACATGGGAACATACATAAAATGAATGGGTGAGAAGAAGGCCTAGAAAAAGAAAATCAAGGGAAAAATTTTACATGTAAACATGAGATACATCAATAAAGTCATGATAAATAACTTTAAGGCTTGAGAAAGAGATCATGAGGCATATCATAATAAAAATAATTTGTTTCATAACATGAAGATGTGGCTACAACATTTAACTTGGACAATCATTTTCGTATCACCATGGTCCATTACCAAGGTTTCATAAAAAATTACCAAGGTTATTCACCAATGTATCATTAAAATTGTCATCTCTAGATATTAAGTCTTTACCCAATGCATTGGAGCTCTATCAACGAGAACCCTTAATTTTTTTATTATCATGTGAGTCACATATATAGTCATCATGAATTTCATAAGTTACCCATATACCCAATAATAAATGGGTTTCATTTCATAATCATAATGTTTTAAAAACTCCATTAAATACATGATCTTTATGTCAATTTAAACCCACGGAAAAGGAAAGCGGGTTTCATGTATGTAAATCCCAGAATTAAAATTTAAAATTTTGATATATATGTGAATAACCATATAGAAGATATATATTTGGGTATTCACTTAGAAAAATAAACGAATTTGAGAAAATGGGAGAGACATTTTGAGACGGAAATTCTGCAGCATAACGACTATGTTACAGGGATTTAGAAAATATTGAAAAGAGAGGGGATATGGGTCACCCAATCATAAATTATCCATAAAAATGTATAGGGACAGAATATAAAAGATATAAGAACATTGTAATGAATTGTTAAAGACATACCATATGAAATGAAAAACATTGAAGGAAGACAAAAATAAGATTTCTCTTATGAAAATTTGGCAGCCTAACGACGTCACATAAAACTTCAAAAAATGAATTGATGAGATCAAATAGGGTCTAATATCATATGAACATAAAATAAATTTATGATGGATGTAGTTATAATACCACAAAATAATAAAAAGGAACATGAGGGACTTGACATGAAAATAGAACTTGAAAATGAGAAGGGTGAAAGAATCCCTTACAAAAATTTGGCAGCCTAACGACGCCACTTAAACAAAACTAAAATGGGTTGATGATAGAAAGAGGGGGTATCTCATCATATGAACATAAAAACGACATTAGGATGAATATAAAATAACATCCCCAACATAAGAACACAGAGCTTAAAATAAATGACATAAATAAGAATACAACAAAAGAAAGAGAGAGGTAGGATCCCTTACCTTGAAGAGTAACTTCAAAATCATGATGTTTGGGACCTTAGGAGGCTTAAGGGAACCTTGGGAGAACTCCATGGGAGGTAAGGATACCATAGCTTGGTTGAGGTGGATTTTTTAATCGAAAGGATGAGATAATGTCTTGGTATTTATAGGGGAAGTTAGGGGACCAGGGATTACCAAGGGACACCTCGTTGGTGGTATTGTCAAAACCATGGGCTTGACCATGGTATTTTCCAATGGTATTTTCCACTTTGGACACATCATACCTTATATTTCTATTCATAAGTCGACCAGAATTATTACATAATTATTACATCCTTAATGATTTCATTAAACACTCGAAACTTTATGTTGAAAATTCACTATTCACCGAAAACTCAACTTTTTCAGAAAAATCCCAAAAATGTACCTCAACATAATATCGATGCTTTGAATACAAAAATGAACTCTATTTTATAAAAATATTTTTCTAAATATTTTTTAATTAATTTTAAAATAAAAAATACTATTCACCTTAAAAAACAAATACTTAACTACTAATTTCTAAAACAGTTATTAACCTATTTTATTGAATCACATGAATTAATAAAGATTCCTAAATTATATTTACTCCTTTTTTAATCGAGATTACTAATCCATTTGGTCACATTATTAATCCTAAGCGTAAATTCACTATTCATAATTTTTAATTCACCAAAAATTAAGATGATTTTATTAGACTCTAAATTTTTAACTGAACATAACTGAAGAAGACCATTTTTTGAAAATCATTAAACATTATTAATTATTTAAGGTTTACATAAATATTTTTAAAATATCCTTTTTTCTAAAATTCATCAATAATATGCATAATATATTTATCCAGACATTAGAAAATTTATAAAATTCACCATAAGAAGAAATCACAATTTTTATTTAAAATAAAGGATTGCACTAGGCGGTAACAGTCTCGTTATATAGCCACTTATAACACCAGCATAGGACCTAACAGTAAGGATTTCTAGGGTGATAGAATCTAGGGGCAGCTCAGCCAACATTTCCAGAGAAGTAATTTCTATCAGTTTGAACTTCTCGCGAAGGCGATTCTGTTCCAACTTTACATGATGATGTTCGGCTTGGATTTGGTCTAGAGAAAAGACCAAAGGTGCTACCGTTTTCCCAAGCGCCATCAGATGGGCTTTGATCGGACCTAGACTACTGGATGGGGTTATCATATCTCTTTTCTATATTAATTAACCATGATCACTTGTATTTATAGAAAATTATCGCAACATTTAGTTTCCAATGGACATATTGACCAATGGTCATATAACAGTCGAAACCCAATAGTCTTATTTTAATTATACTTAGTTTATTAAATTAAATATTTTTGTTGAGAATAAAATAAAATAACACACAAAGTGTTGGAAACAAAATTTATTCAAAATTTCTTGTCGTTACATCTCTTATTCCCCTCCTTACCACACTGGTATCACATTACCTAGCCAACTGAATAATTCTTCTCGCTAGATGTAACACCCCAGGATTTCATAGTACATTATTTCTTCAAAGTAATTCAATAACATTCACTACATGGAACACTGATTTCAAGCGCACCAAGACATACCAAACTAGCCATTCAAAATTAGTTTTGAATAGTATTAACTGAAATTTGAACTTTATATAATACTTATAATTTTAGAGTCCATATTATGAGTTTCTTAGATATATTATGAGAACAAATACATTTTTTCAGATGAAAAAAGTATTTTTCGAAAAATGAAATTTTACCGCCTTTTAATGGAGAACACTTTTTAAATCCAATATTTGAAACTTCTATATATTTAATTTGACAAAATATACTTCTTCTTCAGAGTCGGGACATAATAATTTAGTTTTAATAAAATTTAGGTGTTTTTTGATGACTTTCAAATTTTGGTGAATATTGAAATACACTATATTTTAACTGAAAACAACTTTTTTAATCAAAATAAATTATAGTTTTAAATTATACATTTTAATGTTTTGGAAGTATAACAAGAATATATTTTTACCATTTAATCCAATTATAGTCATTGTAAATAATTTTACATAGAAATTGGAAATAAACATGTGTCAATCTTTTGATAATTATTATTTCTTAAAAATAAGCCTTTTTGTTCTTATAATGGGAATTAATTTTAAATTAATAAATGAAACTTCTATGTTTTGAATTTTCTAAAATAGACATCATTTTTGGATTTATAATATCGAAATTACCTTAGGGTAATTTTTTTTTATTTTTCTGAAAACATTCAATTTTTGATGAATAGTGAAAAACACTGAGTTATTGTTTAAAACCAGCTTTTTATTTAAATAATTATTTATTTTATTTAAATTTATATTACGATAAAATAGATACATAAAACCTATATGAATTCAATGTAATTCATTGGAGTCAGTTTATAATAATTTTAGATATATAAAAATATTATCGAACTTTTTACCTTCTTTTTCCCACCTCCTAGGAGCATTTGAAAATTTAAATAAAACATAATTTTACTGCTTATTTGAGTATAATTTTTAAAATCCAAGAGACACGGTAAATATTAAGGAGTAAAATGTGTTTTAATAAGGGAAAAATATTTTTTTCGTGATTATTAGATTTTTTAATTTTATTTAGCATGGTAAAAAGTAAATTGGGTAATTAAGGGTAAAAATGATATTATTATTATCCTAACACTTGTCCTAATTCTATTGGATAAGTGTAATTCAAACAAAAACAACATTACGAATAAAATATGACCATTTAGGTCCACATGGATTAGATTAAGACATTCATTATTATTTTATTTATGGAAGAGTTAAAATCAAAGTTTAATAACTAAGCCATTTTTAATATAGGGTTATACATAAGATAAATTCTACTATAAATAATCATTATAAATATAAAAATATTTCCTACCTAATCGTATTTTAGTTAAAATTTTTAGATATTAAATCATTATATTTATTAATGACTCAATGATGATGTAGCAATTACCTAATTAATGAATGAATCAAATAAATAGTATTATAAATATTAAAATAAATATAACTTTAAGTTTTTATGACATACACAAATTTTCTAGGTGAATATGACATTTTATAATTGACTCAAATTATTTTTTCTTAAATAATAATTATTTTGTTATTTCATCAAAAAACAGATACCATAGAGTGTCAAAATTGAGAGAGAATATTTTTTTAAACATATATTTTATTACTTATTGATATATAATCCTGAAAATATTAGTTTCAACCAAAATAATTATATAATAATATATATGACAATAATGAACCAATTGGGGTTCTATTGGAATTTTATAGTCAGTTTGTTAACCATATAATATAAAAATACAATGATACATGGTAATTGTCAAACAATTTAACTAAGAGTTAAATCTAAAAGTTATGGTTAATATGGTAACCTAAACATATCTAAAACCTATTGGTTGAGATTTTTTCGATCCATCCCTACCTTAGTTTTTAAATAATTCATTTTGGAGCCATTAAAAACTGACAATTATTTTGTTATAATAAAATATTTTTAGCTTTTCCTAAGGTTCCCCTCACCCCTCTTATAAAAGGGAACTCACCCATCTCTCTAATTCCCACTTTCAAAGCCATTTCTCTCAGCTAAAACATGCATAAATATCCTCCCAACTGTTCTAACTTCATCCAAGAGGCCTTCCTTTGGTCAGAAAGCCAACCTATGGAGCTCTTTTGATCAAATCAAAAGGGAGAACTTGAAGAAGAGGTAATTATTTCACCACCCTCTTTCAAGATCTCTTATTCTTCCCCTTAATCATTCCTTTTTGTTTCCATTATAAAATAAAATATCTAGTACCGACTATATAATTTAAGGTTATTATAAATATTTCACAACTATATTCATTGTTCTATAAATCTTATGAATGATAATGTCCCCATGTTTGCGTACGTACAGCTTACCGTCTCGAAGTCGTGGTGTAATTTGTTATTCAACACTATGTTATTTCGATGGATATAATGATGATTAATATATATATAAATAACGAAAATAACATGATAATGTCTCTGAAAATTTAATCTACCATCCAATTCCACACCTTTAAGTAAATGATATTGTCGCTCGTGCGTACATATGGATTACCGTCTCCACGACACGATGAGATTAATTTCCACGATCACCATTCATCAACGATTATAAAAATATATATTACTAATAAGTATGTATTATATGACATAATAATTCTAATGGAGATATATATATTTATATATATATGTAATTACATATATCATATTCACTTAGTTCCGTTCAATACGATATGAAAACGGAAACAACATTTATGCGTTCGTACGGACTACAGTCTCCATAAACTGTGTTTTTCATTTCATATATATGTCAATTATACATATCTATATTCTAAATATGTATGATATATAAATTATTTCTTATATTCTAGAAGTATTTTAATCTTTGTCTAACTGATACAATCAAGAGTAATAAGTTAAAACACGTACGATAAAGAAATCGATTATTACCCGAAATATTAATTTTACGTGGATATTATTATTAAATGGGTAATATAAAGACATAAATGAATCATGTGTGATATCATAATTATTAATATATTTCTGTTATAGTTTAATAACATACTATGATCTTCATACAGGATATTATTTGTACCCTCGACTAAAGGAAAGTTCAAGGTAAGGGTTAATTTCACAATCTCGTTATTATTCGAGGTTATTTTTATGTATATATCTACTGGGACATATTTATTATCCATGTCCATGATTCATAAAATAGTTTCCAAAGGGATTATTTTAATTAAATTTTTAGTAAAACATCATTTTAAATTTTTTAAATATTTTTTCATCTAAACCATTCTCATTTATGTCCTTGTTTTCAAAATGGTTTTAAGGATTTATTTAAATGGAAATGAATGTTTTAAAATTTTAATTATTTTTAATATTTTCAAAGTCGTATGGGACACTTTGATTCAAATATATATTTAAATGTCTTCCTTTATAAATTGTGTGAATTTTAAATGTTTTCATGCAAAAGGGGTATTTCTCTCAAAGAGTTTTACAAATCATTTTCATCTATTTCAAAATCCTTTAATGGATTTTAAACTTGTTTAATGTTTATTTATTATGATACTAATATTCCATATTGTATTGAAGGTTTTATGATATTTTTGACTGTGGAGGTTTTATTTTTATATCATCCATGGTTTATGGAAATAGTATTGACATTTCTTATGATATTTTTAATACGAATGTTTTTTTATGTTTAAACATGATCATATGTGGAATGCATTGGACTTAGTAAGTGACAGGTGGAACCCACAATAGCTTGTCGATACATCAGTAGGTATCATGAGACAAACTAGTGTCTTGGCACAAGGCCTTAACAAAATCTTATTTTTAGTCTTCGCACAAGTCCTTGACTAGTGGTTATGATAGTCTGGAATTATTTATTCTATCATTATGAAAGTGTATTGATATTGCATGTGATTATTCGACTAGTAGAATATCCTTGTTTATAAGTAAATGTAATTATTTCATTTTATTCTTGCCATATTATGTGGAATTTCAAGTTTAAAAGGAATTTTTAGTTATACATTCCCTTAAATGTTAATGCATATTTATGAAAGTATCATCTATTTTATTATCCTTACTGAGCATCTGTGTTCACCCCTTTATATGTTTTAATTTTCTCTGGATTCCAAGAAATGTATTATGATTGATAAGTAGAGTTAAGCTTTGGAATTTATGGAATTCTCAAAGGATAATTTATCTTTTGTTTTATTTTTATAAAGTTTAATGTAACATCCATGTATGTAATCTATTTTCCAAGACTACTAAACTGATCGATCTTTCGGGAGTTGATTCCTTGTAATCATGCCAATGTATTAAAATAATGCACCGCCTCTGGGTAACTGGGGTCGGGGAATTACAGTTTTTATCATAGGAAGTTCAACAATAACCTTGGAAACTAGTTTTAGATAAACTATTATTAGAAAACATGGCCACGAGATAGACATTGAGGAATATTATAGATGAACTTCCTAGAATTTTGGTAATGTAGATATTTTGTGAGTTTTCCAAAAAAAAATACATCTCTGTCTGGATACGAGCAGGTTGAGGGGGCTCTCGAAAAGATGTACCTAGGGATAAAAACTGAAAACACCGCATTGAGTTAGACTCGGACTGAAACTGGTGAACAACAACAGTCCTTGCTGCACTCTTGGATACGACACTCCCAGGGGATATGCTTAGGATAATTCTAATATTCTTTACAGATCATTATGAATTGTTTAGGAGTATATACTTTCACAAAGAAAACAGTTTTAGGATTTTGGATTACATCCATAAACAATTCAATTTATGATAAGTGTTTTAAAAGTTTGGAATTATGTATTTCGATTCTTAAAATAATCTATTTTATTCCATTGTATATAAATGGCACCCAGTAGAAGGAATGTGAACTCCAACAATATGTATGATCCAAAGAATAAGAAGGATCATATCATTCACGGTATTAAGCCATCATTTATAATGGAAGTAGTCTCCCATTTATTCTCAACATATGAAGTAATAGTATCATGTGTTAAGAAGATAAGTAAATAATTCATTGAGTCTTATGGATGAATAGGGAAGCAAGATAAGAAAAGGATGGAAGAGAGAAAGATGGATAAAGGGAAGAGTAAAAAGAAGGATTTTCCAATATGTGATAAATGTGGAATGAATCACCTTGGAAAATTATTGAATGGAATGATATTTTGTTATAAGTGTGGAGAAAAAGGGCACCCAGTACGTGATTGCAAGGGTATGAAAATGTTTTCAAATGAAAAATGATTCATCTTCAAGGCATTGAGACACTACACGAATCAATGTCCCATTCATATGAGTATACAAAAAATTATATTATTGGATAATAATCATGTAATGATACTACCTCAGATGGAGAGGAATTACTACTATTATTATGTTGTTGTTATAGAATTATTTCATTTGAGTGTTGTATCAACAGTATACTGGTTACATGAATTATGGAGATAAATAAGGATTGTACTATAGTACTATTTTATTGAGGATTTGATATTTTATGGTTCTAAGAAATGTGACTTAATAGTAAGCTACAATTTTTGGAAAATACATGGTAAAAGAAAAGATAATCCTTAATATTTTCAGGATAATGAGGTAGTGATTTTGGTATAAGAGATGGCTGATTTTGGTAATTCAGGATGTTGCGGTGTTGTAAAAGAATACATGATAGAGGCATTCACATGTTATTACATGGAAAAAAGGATCCTCATTATGTTTAACTTCCTTATAAATTTTGGACTGAGAGTTTGGATATAAGTATTTTGGATAATTCTAAAGGCTGTAATGGATTATGATTGAAATTGGATACTATTGTTAATGTTATTTTTGGATTGCCATAGAAAAGGAAAACCCATGGGTCAGGGGAAACCCGTCGCATCCGTCAAGGCCGTGAGACATAAACCCACAACCGAAGGGAGCCAAGGGTGTATCACCTATCTCTAAGCCAAGCGATGTCCTAGATTGAGTAAAGTATTTTTTTAAAGGGTCTGGTAGATTAATTATAAATTCATTTTTTTGGAACCCTAAATGAATAAGATAAATTGAATATTTTTTATGTTATATTATCTTTTAGAGTGAAATATGAGTTTGTGTTATAAATTAGTTAAAAGATAGAACTCTACATGTCAACTATATATATTTTTTTATTCTATTATTCTATGAATAATGAAATTCTTAATCTTTAGGTAAGGCATCTTAAAACTAAAAAGGTGTTATCCTAATGCTTTATGTTTTGTTGAACTGATGATATTTTAAATCATCATACATTGATGGATTTTAGGCCCTCAATTCTACAATTTTTTATGACTGATGACCTCAATTACTCCCTATAAATATTTATGTTTTTTCTCCAATTATGTGTCTCTAATTTCCACCAATGTTCTCCTAATCAAGATCTTAATTTTGTGGTGACTTTTTCTTTCCCCTTTTCCTATTATTAAGACTAAATTTTATTAACCCAATTTTCGAAGTGGGTTTTCATAGAAACGTATTTTCTATTTTCAACCTTTTATTTTCAAATAACAATTTCGAATTGTTGGGAGGAAATTTATTTAATGAGGGATGAATGTAACACCCCAAGATTTCATAGTACGTTATTTCTTCAAAATATTCATTGACTTTCACAACACGCAACACTGAGTTCAAGCGCACCACGACTTACAAAACTATTCGTTCAAAAGTGGTTATGAATATTATTAAATAAAATTTGAAATTTATATAATCCTTATAATTTTAGAATCCATATTATGAGTTTCTTAGACATAATGTAAGAACAAAGAAATTTTTTCAGATGAAATAAGTATTTTTCAAAAAATGGAATTTTTCCATCTTTTAATAGAGAAACCTTTTACAATCCAATATTTGAAACTTTTATATTTTTAATTTGAAAAAATAAAATTCTTCATTAGAATCAGGAAATAAATATTTAGTTTTAATAAATATTTTTTTTTGATAACTTTCATATTTGGGTGAATAATGAAAAATACTATATTTTAACTGAATTTTTTTTAATCAAAATAATTTATAGCGTTAAATTATACATTTTTATGTTTTGTAAGTATAAATAGATTATATTTTTTCCATTTAATGCAACTCTGTTCATTGTAAGTAATTTTACATAGAAATTGTACATAAACAAGTGTCAATCTTTTGATAGTTATTATTTCATAAAAATACACCTTTTGGTTTTAACAATGGGAATTAATTTTAAATTATTAAATGCAACATCTATGTTTTGAATTTGGTAAAACAGACATCATTTTTGGATTTTGAATATCGAAATTATCCTAGGGTGAATTTTTGGTATATTTTTGAAAACATTCAATTTTTGATGAATAGTGAAAAACATTGAGTTATTGTTTAAAACTGACTTTTTATTTAAATAATTATTTATTTTATTTAAATTTATTTTAGGTAAAAATTGATACATAATACTTATATAAATTTAATTTAATTCATTGAACTTATTTTATAATAATTATAGATATATAAAAATTTTATCAAACTTTTTACTGTCTTTTACCCACCTCCTAGGTGCGTTTGAAAATTTCATAAAACATAATTTTAATACATCTGCAAGTTGAATTTTAAAAATCCAATACACACGGTTAATATGAATTATTAATATGTGGTTCAACAAGATAAAAATAATTTTTGGTGAATAGTAACTTTTTACTTTTATTTACCACGGTTAAAACTAAATAGGGTAATTAAGGGTAAAAATGATATTATTATTACCCTACAACATTTCCAAATTCGATTTTATAAGTTTAATTCCTCCAAAAACATTTGGAATATTATATGACCCTTTAGGTCCATTTGTATTAGATTAAGACATTTATTATTATTTTATTTAAAGAAGTGTTAAAAGAGTAAAAATCATGGTTTTAAAACTAATCCATTTTTAATAACAGGTTATAAATAGGATAAATTAGACTATAAATAATCCATATAAAGCTAATAATATTTCCTACATAATGGTATTTTATTTATAATTTTTATAGATTAAATAATTAAATTTATTAATGACACAATGATGATGAACTAATTACCTTATTAATGAATAAATCAAATAAATGGTATTGTAAATGTTAAAATAAATATAATTTCAATGTTTTTATGACATCCACGAATTTTATAGGGGAATATGACATGTTATGATTGATTCAATGTATTTTTTTGAAGTAATGATGCTTTTATTATTTTATCAAAAACCAAATACCAAAGAGTGTCAAAATTGACATAAAATAGTTTTTAAGACAAATATTATGTTATTAATTGATATAATAGTTATAAAAATATACGATTCATCCAAAAGTCAAATATAATAATATATATTACATTATTCAACCAATTGGGGTTCTATTGACATTTTATAGTAAGGTTATTAACCATAAAATATAAAAAACAAAGCGACATGGTAAATGTTAAACTATTTAACTAAGAGTTAAATATAAATATTAAGGTTAATATGGTAACCTAAACCTATCTAAAATCTATTGGTTGAGCTTTTCTCAACCCATACCCACCTTATATTTTAAATAATTCATTTTGGAGCCATTATAAACCGAAAATGATTTTATTATAAAATAATATTTCTTACTTTTCCTAAGATTCCCCTCACCCCTCTTATAAAAGGGAACTCCCTCGTCACTCTATTTCACTCCTTCAAAGCCATTTAGCTCAGCCAACCCCAGTACAAATATCGTCACAAAAATCCTGCCATCATCCTAGAGGCCTTCCTTTTTTAAGAAATCCAACCTATTCACCCGTTTTGATCAAATCAAAAGGAAGAACTCGATGAAGAGGTAATGATTTCACCACCCTCTTTTAAGTTCTCTTATTATTGCACTTACTCGTTCTTTGTTGTTCCCATTATAAAATAATAACTCTATTATCTTCAATATACTGTTATGTTATTATAAATATGGAACAACTATATTCATTATTCTATCAATCTTATTAATGATAATGTCGCCATGCATGCGTATGTACGACTTACCATCTCCACACCGTGGTGTAATTTTTTATTCAACACTATGTTATTTGGATGGATATCAGGATGAGTAATATGTATATAAATAATGAAAATAACATGATAATGTCTTTTAAAAATCAATAAACCATCCAATTCCACACTTTTAAGGAAATGATATTGTCGCTCGTGCGTACGTACGTATTACCATCTCCATGATGTGATGTGATTCATTTCCACGATCACCATTCATCAATGGTTATAAAAATATATATTAATAATTAGTATCTATTATATGACATAATAATTATATTGTAGATATATATATATATATTTACTTACATATATCTTATTCACTTAATTCCGTTCAATAGGATATGAAAACAGAAACAGCGTATATGCGTTCATACGGACTACCGTCTCCATAAACGGTGTTTTTCATTTCATATATATGACTATTATACATATTTATATTCAAAATATATATTATTTATAAATCATGTTTATATTATATATTTATTTAAATCCTATTCTATGTGATACAATCACGAGTAACAGGTTCAAACACATACGATAAAGAAAGCGATTATTAACTGAAATATTAATTTAACATGGAAATTATTTTTAAATGGGATGTATAAAGTCATAAATGAATCATGTATGATATCATAAATATTAATATGGTTCTGGTGTAATTTAATTATATACTACTATCTTCATATAAGTGTTTAAACATACCCTCGACTAAAGGAATTTGCAAGGTTAGGGTTAGTTTCATAGTCTCTTTATTATCTAAGGTTGTTTTTACGTAAGTATCTACTGGGACATATTTATTATCCATGTACAAGTTTCATAAAATAGTTTCCAAAGGGATTATTTTAAGTGAATTTTAACTAAAACATCATTTTAAATGTTTCAAAGATTTATTCTTCTAAACCATTATCATTTATGTTCATGTTTTCAAAATGGTTTTAAGGATTTATTTAAATAGACATGAATGTTTTAAAATGTTAATTACTTTAAAAAGATTCAAAGTGGTATGGGACATATTGATTCAAAATGTATTTAAATGTCTTCCGTTCTAAATTGTGTGACTTCTATATGTTTTCATGAAAAGGTATATTTCTCTCGAAGAGTATTACAAATCATTTTCATCTATGTCAAAATCCATTAATGGATTTATAACTTTTTTGAAGTTGATTTATTATGATACAAATATAATATATTGTATTGAAGTTTTTGTGATATGTTTGAATATAGAAGTGTTATTTTTATACCAATCATGGTTTATGGATGAAGTATTGACATTTTTTAAGCTAGTTTTAATATGAATGTTTATGTTATGTTTAAACATGTTCATATGAGGAATGCATTGGACTTAGTATGTGACGGGTGGAGACCACTATAGCTCCTTGATGCATCAGTATGTCTCATGAGACAAAACAGTGGCTTGGCACAAGTCCTTGACAAAATATTATTTGTAGTCTTGGTACAAGGTCTTGACTATGTGGTTATGATAGTCTGGAATAATGCATTCCATTATTATGAAACTGGTTACTGATATTGCATTTTATTATTCAACTAGTAGAATATCCTTTTGAGTTAGTAAATGGAATTATTTCATTTTATTTTTTCCATATTATGTTGAGGTTCATGTTTAAAAGGGTTCTATTTTAGTTATACATTGCCTTAATTGTTTATGCTTATTTATGAAAGTTTTCGCTATATTGATATCATTATTGAGTATCTGAGCTCATCCCTTTCTATGTTTTAATTTTCCAAGTATTCCAAGATGTGTGTTATGATTGATATGTAGGGTTAAGCTAGTGCATTAATGGAGTTATCAAATGATCATTTATGTTGTGTTTTATTTTCTAAATTGTAATGTAACGTCCATGTATGTAATCTACTTTCCAAGACTGCTAAACTGATCGGCCTTTCGAGACATGATTCCTTGTAATCATTCCAATGTATTAAAATAATGCTACGACTCTAGGTAATTGGGATAGGGCGTTACATTAGTACTACCGTAGTGAGAGAAATCCATCTGCTTCTTCCTCTTACAGGTATAAATAGTTCCAGAAACTAGTGTTGAACCACCCTGGCCTGCCCCACTAACTTCCCGCAGTTTCCGCTCATTAATCAGTGCGTAGTTCACAATAGTGTGAACTATAGTCAATCTTAAAACATTCACAAGTTCTCAGATGTCATACCAAAGACCATCCTCAATGCGTCTACCCGTCAACATCTCATCCCCCTTCTGAAAAGTTGCAAAACACTGTAACTTAGTGAAGTAGATAGAATAACCCATCACTAACATGGCGCCTTGTTATAGATTCAGGAACTCTCAAGCCCGATCTTCCCTTAGCGTCACTAGAATGAAAAAATCATAGAAGACAACCCAATAAATTTTTCCACACCAAGTCTCGGGGACGCTCAGTTTGGGTGGTATCATCCCACCATATCTTGTTGGAATCAAGAAAAATATATGTAGTGTGATTGAACATCCTTCCTAGAGGCATCTCAATATGCTCGAATATAGTCTGCAATGAATCCTTCCATGACTCCGCAGACTTTGGTCTGACATCCTTTGGAAATATAGGCGGATCCTGCTGCTGGAATATAAGTTTCAGCTCTACCATTGATGTGGCAGCCAGAGGTGATCCCTAGAGGGTCTTCGTGAACCTAGGTTTAGCATCCATAAACCCAACAATAACATGTACCAATTACATATTAATAGTAGTTGTATCTATCATGGTACTCATCACAACAACATGCATTTTCTAGCACAACATCTATCACAACAATATTCAATTTCTAATACACCTACATGGCATTTAAACTATTCATGTCATGCGATTCTAACATGTGCATAAATGGTGAATGAGATGGAATTCCATAATATCATCAGGATAAAACTAAATAGAACCCATTTATAAGAATATAACAACACACCACTAGTACTACACCCAATGTTGAAAACAAATCAACTATAAAATTGAAAAATCAATAAAATTGAAACACGTTGTAAATTGGCATTTCACTGTACATGAGTTAGCTACTCATGGGAACAGTTTATTACCAAGTACCTATTCCATCCTATCCCTAGATATAGGCTCCAACTAGTAAGTCAAAACAAATAAATTCCTCTGATACCACTTTGTAATGTCCTGGATCTGGGTTCCCCTCAACGGGTGCCCCGAACCTGGTTGGTCACATGACCTCAAGCGCATTTCCCCAAATGATAGAGGCTGACAACTAGTAGTGAGTTCCTAGGTCTGATAGTGGGTAAACTATGCCTTCATTTGTCAAATTTTAGCACAGTGGGAAAATATAAACATACCAAAAGCGGAAGAAGTGAAGAATACCAAGCTGAAAGGACAACAGTACTGAAACAAAACATAACCAAAAGTCATATATATATGATGAGGCAATATGTCCTATTTTTAAGAAATCAGTCAAAACAGGATATACTACAATAAAATACAATATAGTACAAAGTACCTGGTATAATAAATAAAACTAAAAAAGTGTAACAGGAACTTAGTAGCATCACATGCCTATCCTTTGTCCCACGCACTCTTACTCCTCCTCAACAATCATGTACATGTATACAGACCCTTGCCATTGTCAACACCTGCATCAGTATAATCTGGTTGGTCCCAAGATGTGACTCAAAAAGTGTGTGAGAAATAAATCCCAGTAGGCAACCACCAAAGGCCCTTGCCCAACTGAAAGTAAAAATGTGCAACCTTAGTTTGCAATTAAAAAATGCAGTAAGCTGGGAAGTACTCAAAAGAAGGTACTCCTACTAGATCCCTTACAATTTAATTATTATTAAAAAATTCAATATAATTGAATTATAAGTTCTAAAGACTCATCCTCATCCAAAAATCTCTTATACAGTGCCACAACAAAAACCACAATAGGCTATCTACCATTAAGAAGGTAATAACAATACCAAGCATGTGCTTTAGCTTTGACGGTATAACATAAGAGATCACCATAGTGAATATTCAAAGTAATCCTTTTCCTCAGACATGAAAATCCTTAACATCAGCTAAATAGAACTGAAACCCTCAGGTGATTGCCCTCAGGCATAATGAATATTGACAATAGGGGTATGATATGTCTCCTACAAGCACATAAGCTACTACCCACAAGCATAAAGAATGTTTCCTTCAAGCTAAACAAAACAATTCCCTAAATCTAAGAAAAACACCACCCTAAAGATAAGAAAGCAATTGGTCCACTCACAACACATAAGAAAATAATAAATATGTTTCCTCTCAAGAAATCTCAAAGCATGAAATCATTATGTCATACCAATGAGTATCCGGGCGAAACGGATAAACAAGGGAAATGCACCCTTGGGGTGGCCCTGGATCAAGGAAACGATCCCCCACAACATTTTATACATGTTCATTAGATTATATATGAAGTTATAGATAACATAAAAACTAAGGACTCGGCCTTACAATACCCCCAAACATGGGCAGGTAGCACAAAAGTACATAAAATCAACTCAACTATTGCAAATAAACACCAAACCACCTACCTCGATCTCCTCTGATCAATATATGTGAACGAAGCCTCCTGAAACAACAGATAACTATGTAGATCTGGGGTAAAATATTACTCGTTCTAACATAATTAACATACCATCATGAAATAATTGGAAGGAAACACTTAAGGAGAGGGAAGGAATTACCCGCGCGGTCCAAATGTGATCGACGGAGGACGAATCTGAGTTCCCGCCTATGATCGGGAGCTCTTCCAAGCTTCTCGCCTCCACTCCCGGTTCTCCAAACAAACTTGCTACCTCCACTGCCGAATGAGGAGTCTAATTCCCATTTATAAAAAAATAGCATAACTACACGACGTGTACTCTCAAGTGTACGACGTGTACTTTCCAAATTTTTAACTGTTCCTCTGGCAGCCACTTTCAACCATCCCACTGTTCATCTGCCAACTTGATTACACGATATGTATTTCTGAGTACACAGCGTGTACTACCATTCTGCTGGCGGCTACTCCCACCACATTAATATTCACATTCCAACTGATTACATGACATCTATATACTATATACATAACCTGTAGTCATTTATTTACACCCTTCATTGCCGACAGGCCTACACACCCTGTATAATCATCCCACACGACCAATGTACATGGTGTGTGGAAAATTACACTATGTGTACCCACAAATTTTTGGATTTTCCCCCATTTTCGTTATTTTCTAAAAAATACTTATGGAAAAAGGAAAAGAATAAACCAGTACCTCAAGAATAAGAACCAGGTTCTTACACTTTTATTTGTTTTATTATCAGTTGTTCAAGGGAAATATATGAGAGTTATTTCTATTGGGCTAAGAACATTTGTATGTGGAATGTGGTTTTTACTAGACAAATAATTTATTGATTTTCTAAATATAATGATTTATTAATGATTGGGCTAGATATTTTGATGTTTTAATGCTTTTTCCCTCAAATAATGATATTCTATTAAAATCCATGAGGTGCTTTTTTGTATGTAAATACATCAGATGAAACATCTTGGTGAACATTGTAACATTTTAAATTGAATTAATTTCATAAGTTTTCTATTTTGGTGAATTCAAGAAGAATAATGAAGCCACTATAAGAGTTGAGAAGAATTTTGATGTGTTCAAATAAAGACAAACGAATGTGAAATTTAGTGTTGTAGAATTTGAGTGGGAGGGAAACGAAATTGGTTACCCTCCCTATCCACAACTTTAAAACCTATAAAATAGAGTTATAATAACATTTCTACATGAAACTATATTGTAACACCCTTAAAATTTATTGTGAGAACATTTTATCGATATAGTGTATGACACACAACACCATGTGTATAAGTGAATATAACATTAGAAGAATTTATAATATATTAGCTATGTAATAATAAAATTAATTTGTTATATATCATTCAATTAAAGCAATATTTTGTTATCATACATAGCATGAAACAATAATTTTCTTATATTTCTTAAGTTATATGTAAGACCTAGTTTTATTTAAAAAATATATATTATTAATAAATAATAATAATATATTACCTATATATTTAATGGGTGTTTATTAGTAGGATTCACTAACTTATTGACATAAATGGTTTATACAAATATAAAATTAATTCACTGGTAAACAATTAATTAGAAGGAAAAATATCATCCAATTGAATATTATAGAAATATTATTATTTTTATGAAAAAGGGGAATTTTATCTTAATAACTGAAATTATATACTCATACTAAATTATATTAATAAAATTTATATATTTTATATGTATTCAAATATTTATTCAATTCATCTAATTGATTTTATAGACATAAGATAAGAACAACCCATATTTTATGTATAAAAAGGTATATTTTTATATATATATTTTTACCTCTTTTTAAATTAGTGCCTACGTTAAAACAATACACTAAAATAGTAATAAATTTTTTATTTCTTGTTAAACAAAATATTTTATTCTGTAATGTTAAAATATTATATTAGGGTACATTTTTGGCAGTTTTCTAAAAAGTATCATTTTTTTATGAATAAGTCAAAATACTGATTTTTAATTGAAATCTTCTTTGTAACACCCCAAGCTTCTACGATACGCTTCTCTTTGAATAATGTGATAGCGTGTGTTGTATGCAACACCGAGTTCTAACAACCAATCAAACTAGCCGTTATGAATAGTAATACCTACTTTTTGAAATTATATATATTATATATTTCAAAATGGACTTCATTTTTTTATTCGGAATATCGAATTTAGCCTAAGATGAAATTTTGGCACTTTTCGGATAACTTTAATATTTTGATAAATAGTGAAAATTACTAAATTTTAATTAAAAACATCTTTTTTAATCAAAATAATTAATAGTGATATATTATTAATTTGAGTGGTTTTAAAGTATATTTAGAATATATTTTTACCATTTAATATAATGTTGGTCATTGGACATAATTTTACAATTAAACCGAACATAAACAAGTGTCAATCTTTTGATAGTTATTATCTCTTAAAAATAAGCTTTTTGTTTTGACAGCGGGAATTAATTTTAAATTAATTTCTGCCACTTATGTGTTTTGAATTTATAAAAATGGATTCCATATTTGGAATCAGGATTTCCAAATTGTGTAAATAGGTAACTTTAATTTTAGACATTTTGAATAATTACTGCGGTAAATATTTTATTTACCATGGTTAAGGGTAAATCCGGTAAATAAGGGTTACAAAATAATATTATAATAATAATAAATTACCCTAAAACGTGTCCTAGACTTATTGGTTGATACATGTTCGACCATAGGCATCCTTGGGTCGATTTTGGGACCCCATGGTGCCACTTTTAGGTGATAGGGACACTTTTTTTTAATTAAGTTAAAATGAATACAAAAATTACACAAGGATATATATTTTAGAAAAACAATTTTTACATAGGGTTATATATGTTGGATTTTAGATTATAAATATTCATTATAAAGATAAAAAGATTTTCTACATATTGGTATTTTATTTATAATTTTTAGACATTACATAATTTAATTTATTTATGACACAATGATGATGAATTAATTACTATAATAGTGAAAAATTAAAATAATTGATATTATAAATACCCAAATAAATATAATATGAAACTTTTAATGAATTAAACTAATTTTATAGGACAATATGATATATTAGGATTGATTTAATTGACTTTGTTCGAAGTAATCAATCTGTTATGAGTTTCACAAAAATCAACTATTGAATAGTGTCAAAATTGACATATAAGAGTTCTTAAAACCAATATTATATTATTAATTGATATTAAATTACTAAAAATCTAAGGTTAGGCCAAGAGACATATATAATGATAGTTTCATCATTAATGGACCACTTGGGGGTCTCTTGGATGTATATAGTATGTTTATTAACCATATTATATAAAAATACAAAGAGACATTGTAAAAGTGAAACTAATTAATTTAGAGTTAATACTTAATGATAAGGTTAATATAAGTACCCAAACATGTCTAAATTCTATTTGATGAGTTGTTTTAGACCTATCCCCACCTTAAAATTTAAATAATAATCTTTTGAGCCATTAGATACCGAATATTAATTTATTATAAATTAATATTTCTATCTTTTCCAAAGGTGCCCCTCACCCCTCTTATAAAAGGGCACTCCTCCTTCTCATTTCTTCACCCCTTAAAAGCCTTTTGGATTGGCAAAACTCTGCCCCAATACTCTCCCAACATCCCTAACTATAACCTAGAGGCCTTAGATTGATCAGAAAGCCAACCTAAGGAGCCCTTTTGATCAAATCAAAAGGAAGAACCCGAAGAAGAGGTAATGATTTCACCACCCTTTTCCAAGTTCATTTCTTCTTCCACTTATTCTTCCTTTGTTGTTACCATTCTAAAATAATAACTCCAGTATCATATATATACTGTGATGTTATTATAAATATGGTACAACCATATTCATTATTCTATCCACCCTTTAAATAACATGTCACCATACGTGCGTACGTACGGCTTACCGTCTCCACGTCGTGGTGTAATTGTTATTCAATATATTATTATTTGGATGGGTATAATAATGATGTGTAACTCATGTAAATAATAAATATAACATGTTAATGATTCTTTATATATGATATACCATCCATTTATATATTATTTTAATATCAAAAGAATGATATTGTCGCTCGTGCGTAAGTACGGACTACCGTCTCCACGAACGCGATAAGATTCATTCTCCATCGTATCCATTCAAGTATAATTATCATTTGATGATTTAAAAATGATGTTTAAGGACTTAATATCATTCTGGATATGAATAATATACAACCTATCCACTACAAACATGTCTTACGTAACAAAACATATAAAATAAAACAACTAAGTTAACACCTGAAACAACGATAATACTAAGAAATTATTATCAAATCAGTATTAAAAGATCATATATGATATCATATTAATATATATGATTCTTGTATAATTTAATAACAATTATTTCACCATTATACATGAGTTTAACCTACCCCAACCAAGGAAAAGTACAAGGTAAGGGTTATTTCACAATCTCTTCATTATCTGAGGTCGTTTATACGTAATAATCTACTGGGATCTCTTTATCATCCACATCAATGTTTCTTCAAAATGTATTTCAAAAAATTATTATTATTTACACGAATATGGGTTAAAGTCATTTATACCCTTGTTTGACTTTTTATAAGAGGATTCTTTCTGTCGTTTTAAAACAAGGTATTTTTTATCCTTTTCGACAGAATTAAGGTAAGAGTGTTTTTTTTAACCTATACGGCGGGTGCGGTTATTTTCCGCCGTTATAAAATCTTCAAATCGTTCCTTACAAGCTTATAATAATATTTTCAAGAAAATGTATTATTTTATATTGCTCTTAAATGATTTCAAAAATAAAAAGAGATGTTTCTCTAAAAAGTGTATTGATTTCATCTATGTCAACATCCTTTGATGGATTTTACGCTTATTTGAGGTTGATTTATTGTGATACAAAACTTCTATATTGTATTGAAGGTTTTGTGATATGTTTGACTATGGATGTGCTATTTTTATACCATTTATAGTTTATGGTGAAATTATTGACATTTCGTATGCTAGTTTTAATACGAATGTTTATGTTATGATTAAACCTTTTCATATGGGAATGCATTGGACTTAATATGTGACGGGTGGAGCCCGATATAGCTCCTCGATGCATCAGTAGGTCTAATGAGACAAACTAGTGTCTTGGCACAAGGCCTTGAAAAAATCTTATTTGTAGTCTTGGCACGAGGCCTTGGATATGTGGTTATGATAGTATGACATTATGAATTCCAACATTATGAAAGTGGTTATTGATATTGCATGTGATTATTCGATTAGTAGAATATCCATGTGAACAAGTAAATGGCATTATTTCATTTTACTTTTTCCATACTATGTTGAAGTTCAAGTTTAAAAGGCTTTTGTTTTAGTAATGCATTGCCTTAAATGTTTATGCTTATTTTTAATGTTCCGCTATATTGTTATCCTTACTGTGAATTTGAGCTCACCCCTTTTCTATGTTTTATTTTTCCCAAGATGTGAAAAAGTATGTTATGAATGACCTGCAGGGATATTATGAGGGGATAATAGTGTGGACTGTGGAGACATTATGTTGTTGTAGTAGTTTTTCATATTATGATGTAATGTAAGTCTTATGAATATATCTAGTGTTTCCAAGGCTACTAAACCAATCGGTCCTTCGAGATTTGATCTTTCTTGTGATCATGACAATGTTATGTAATAATGCACCAACTCTGGGTAACTAGGGTCGGGGCGTTACAGTTGGTATCAGAGGATGTTTAGTACAAACCTTGGAAGCTAGATTTAGATAAACTCTGATTAGAGCACGTAGACCTAAGATGAACTTTGAGGATTAGTATAGAAGAACATCCTAGAATTTTGGTATTGTAGAGATTTTGTGAGTTTTCTGAGCAATACATCCCTGTCTGGATACGAGCAGGTAGAGGCGGCTCTGGCACAGATGTACCTAGGGGTAAACTCTGAAAACACTGCTTTGAGCTAGACTCGAACGGGAACTAGTGCACGACAACGGGCCTTGCTGCACTCTTGGTTACGACACTCCCGGGGGATATTCTTAGGATAACTCTCATTTTCTTTACAAATCATTATGAAGGGTTTATGAGTATATACTTCCTCAAAGAAAACATTTTTATGACTATGGATTATATCCATAAATAGTTCAATTTATGTTAAGTGTTTTATAAGTATGGGATTATGTATTTTGATTCATAAACTGATCTAGTTTATGCCATTGTTTAGAAATGGCGCCTAGTGGAATAAATGGAAACTGTATCAATGCACGCACTCCATGTAGGGATTTCCCTCCTGCTCAAGATAATTATAGTGGGGCTAGTGATGCAACTGGTGCCGATCAGCTAATCACCATACTGGGACAACTTACTCAGGTTATGAATAATAACCTTACCCGTATGGAGCACCCTGATCCACAGCGTGGAGGATCAATGTTAGATCGATTCATGAGGCAACAACCACCAACGTTCAATGGGAGTACAAATCCCTTAGTATCTGAGCAATGGATAAATTCCCTAGAGAATATATTTCAGTCTTTGGGGAGCAGTGAAAGGGAAAAAGTTATCATGGCAGTTTACCGCCTCACTGGAGATGCTGATCAATGGTGGTCATTGATTAAAAACATGAAGGAAGATGATGAAGTATCAAATATGGAATGGAGGGAGTTCAAAGATCTGTTTTTAGAAAAATACTTTCCTCGCGACCATCGAGAAGATATGGAAAGGCAATTTTTGAGTCTGAGACAAAAGGAGGATGAGAATGTCACAAAGTATGAGGCTAACTTTACAAGGATAGCAAGGTATGCTAGAGATTATATACGTAAACCAAGAAGTAAGATTGATCGTTTCTTTGCTGGGTTAAAAACATTTCTCCGTCGAGCATTAGTCTCACATTCCTTTTCATCGTACGAAGACATTGTCTCATGTTCTATCAAGACCGAAAAGGAATTCTCTAAGTCTTATGACTTTAAAGAAAAGAAAAAGAAAAAGAGACTTGCTGATCAATCTGGGAATGGAAATAAGGGGAAGAAGGGAAAGGTTGAATATCCATCCTGTGGTAAATGCGGGAAGAAACACCCTGGTACTTACTTGAAGGGAATGGGAGTCTGTTACATGTGTGGTGAAAAAGGCCACCAAGCTCGTGATTGCAAGGGGAAGAAGGAATCTACCAACGTTCAGTGCTATAATTGCAGGGAGATGGGGCATTATGAAAATGCATATCCTAAGCATTAGGAGAACTTACCTCAGAAAAGGCCAAGGGATCAAGGCCAGGCTTATGCTATCACTACTGCTGCGGTAGAAGCTCTGAAAGACGTGGTGGCAGGTAATTTAATGGTTTCCTCAAGTTTAGAAAATGCATTATTTGATTCTGGATCATCGCATTGTTTCATATCTTCCCAGTTTTCTAATAAAATTAGATATTTCCAATTTGATTTAACAAGGGAGTTTTCAGTTAAAACTTTTAAGGGAAGTATCACTGCAACAAAGTTTTGTGAATCAGTCCCCATTAGAGCACATAAATGTTCTTTATCTGCTGATCTCATCGTCATTCCTATGATTGAGTTTGATATAATCCTCGGTATGGACTGGATTTCGGACTATGATGCGAAGATTTATTATAAGAAGAATGAGGTTACAATTATTTATGATAATGATAAGGAACCCCTTATCTTTAGAGCAGAATCGTCACCACCTAATTCTTATTTAGATCCACCATCAATAGCTCCACTAAATTCAATTATTGGGGAGGAAGAGAATGAAATAACTGTGGGTGAGGAAAGGAATGATCAAATAGTGGATGTACCTATTGTGAAAGAATTTGTAGATGTATTTCCAGAAGATTTACCTGGACATCCTCCAGAACGAGAAGTTGAGTTTTCCATTGATTTAATTTCTGGATCAAGGCCTATATCGAAGACCCCTTATAGAATGGCCACTGTAGAATTAGTTGAACTAAAGAAAAATCTAGAGGAATTGAGTAATAAGGGATTTATTCGCCCTAATGTTTCTCCATGGGGAGCCCCTGTTCTTTTTGTTAAAAAGAAAGATGGATCTATGAGGTTATGTATCGACTAAAGGGAGATCAATGCTATAACAATAAAGAACAAGTACCCCCTACCACGCATTGATGATTTATTTGACCAACTGCATGGAGCACAATACTTTTCAAAGATTGACCTTCGATCTGGATACCATCAGTTGTGTGTGAAGAAGGGAGACATTCCGAAAACAGCATTTCAAACCAGGTACGGGCATTACGAGTTTACTGTAATGTCGTTTGGATTGACTAATGCACCCTCTGTATTCATGGATCTGATGAATAGAGTTTTCAAGGAGTATCTCGATGAATTTTTGGTGGTATTTATTGATGATATCTTGGTATACTCCAAAACCTATGAAGATCATGAAAATCACTTGCGCATTATCTTGAAGACTCTGAGGAGGCATGAATTATATGGGAAGTTTAGCAAGTGTGAATTCTGGCTTCATGAGATTTCTTTTCTTGGCCATATCGTCTCTAAAGATGGAATCTCTGTTGATCCTTCTATGACCAAGGCAATCCTAGAATGGCCAGCACCTATGAGTATAACTGAGGTACATAGTTTTATTGGTTTGGCAGGTTATTATCGATGTTTTGTCCAGAATTTTGCCCGATTGGCTAACCCATTAACGAAGCTCACACGTAAAGGGGTTAAATTTGTTTGGACAAAAGAGTGTGAAGAATGTTTCAAAGAACTGAAGAGAAGATAAGTCAATGCTCCTATATTGACTCTACCATCGGGGAATGATGGGTTCGTTATTTATAGTGATACATCAAAGAAAGGACTTGGTTGTGTCCTTATGCAGAATGATAGATTTATTGCCTATGCATCACGACAGTTGAAAATTCATGAAAAGAACTATCCTAATCATGATCTCGAGTTAGTAGTTGTGATCTTTACTTTGAAGATATGGAGGCACTACCTCTATGGTGAAAAATGTGAGATTTATACTGAACACAAGAGTTTGAAGTATATTTTCTCACAAAAAGAACTCAACATGAGGCAATGGAGATGGCTTGAATTACTCACGGATTATGATTGTATGATACACTACCACTTGGGGAAAGCAAACAAGGTGGCAGATGCTTTGAGTAGAAAAGACCATGATGTTTTGAACAATATGAGAATGGAAAGGGATCCAATTTTCTTGGATCTAGTGAAGATGGACATGGGAATAACCAGGGAAGGTGAAACATCAATGCTTTTTCAAATGGCTTCCAAACCATCTTTACTAGAAAGGATTAAGAGTTCTCAGACCGATGATGAAGAATTTCAAAAGAAGAATAAAGATGTTAATGATGGGAGATAGAGATACTTTGTGTATGAAAATGGAATTTTGAAATTCGGGAAGAGAATTTGTGTTCCCGATATACCTGATCTAAAAATGGAATTGATGGATGATGCTCATAGTTCCAATTTCTCTATACACCCTGGGAGCACCAAAATGTATAGAGATTTGAACGAACATTTTTGGTGGGACAACATGAAGATGGAGATTGCTGATTTTGTGTCAAGATGTATGGTTTGTCAACAAGTGAAAGTTGGAAGGCAACAGCCTGGAGGAGTCATGCAACCTCTTCCCATACCAGAGTTGAAATGGGACAATATTACGATGGACTTTGTCATGGGGCTACCAAAGACTCCTAGAAGGAACGATGCAATATGGGTTATTGTTGATCGTCTTACCAAGTCAGCACATTTTCTTGCTATAAGAGAAGATCTACCCCTGGAACGTCTAGAAAGACTATATATTAATGAAGTTGTGAGACTTCATGGAGTACCCCTATCGATTGTTTCTGATCGTGATCCCCGTTTTACTTCATGATTCTGGAAAAGTCTTCAGAAATCCCTAGATATTGAACTTCATTTGAGCACTGCTTACCACCCTCAGACAGACGGACAATCAGAACGGACTATTCAAACCTTAGAAGACATGTTGGGATCTTGCTCACTTGACTTTCCGGGTTTGTGGGGTCAATATTTACCTCTGGTAGCATTTTCCTATAACAATAGATCCCATTCGAGTATTCAGATGGAACCATATGAAGCGTTATACGGAAAGAGATGTCGTACAACAACCTGTTGGGATGACGTCGGTGAACGAAAACTTGTAGGTCCAGAACTGGTGGAGGAAATGATGGAAAAGGTGAAGGTAATCCAAAATCACATCAAAGCAGCTCAAAGTAGGCAGAAGAGCTATGCCGATAATCGAAGGAAGGATTTGGAATTTCAAGTCGGTGATCATGTTTCCCTGAAGATATCTCCATGGAAGGGAGTAATACATTTTGGTAAGAAAGTTAAATTGAGTCCCAGGTACATCGGACCTTTCGAAATTCTAGAATGAATTGGGGTTGTAGCTTACCGATTGGCATTGCCGCCAAGTCTCTCCAAAGTTCACGATGTGTTCCACATATCTCTGTTGAGGAAATACATGCCTGACCCAATGCATGTACTCACCTATGAGGAATTAGAACTGCAACCTGATCTTTCTTATTGCGAAGAGCCCGTCAAGATTCTTGATACGAGAGAACAAGTGCTGAGAAACCGGACGACGCGTCTGGTAAAAGTTTTGTGGAGAAACCATAAGATGGAAGAGGCAATGTGGGAACCCGAGGAACTTATGATGAAGAACCACCCGAGTCATTTCATGCGGTAGTATTATAGAAATTTCAAGGATGAAATTATTTGAAGGAGGGGAGAATGTAACACCCCAAGCTTCTACGGTACGCTTCTCTTTGAATAATGTGATAGCGTGTGTTGTACGCAACACCAAGTTCTAACAACCAATCAAACAAGCTGTTATGAATCGTAATACCTACTTTTTCAAATTTTATATACTTAATATTTCAAAATGGACTTCATTTTTGGATTCGGAATATCGAATTTAGCCTATGATGAAATTTTGGTAATTTTTGGATAACTTTAATATTTTGATGAATAGTGAAAATTACTAAATTTTAATTAAAAACAACTTTTTTATTCAAAATAATTAATAGTGATATATTATGATTTTGAGTGGTTTTAAAGTATATATAGAATATATTTTTACCATTTACTATAATGTTGGTCATTGGACATAATTTTACAATTAAACCGAACATAAACAAGTGTCAATCTTTTGATAGTTATTATCTCTTAAAAATACGCATTTTGTTTTGACAGCGGGAATTAATTTTAAATTAATTTCTGCCACTTCTGTGTTTTGAATTTAGAAAAATGGATTCCATATTTGGAATCAGTATGTCCAAATTGTGTAAATAGGTAACTTTTATTTTTAGACATTTTGAATAATTACTACGGTAAATATTTTATTTACCATGGTTAAGGGTAAATCCGGTAAATAAGGGTTAAAAAATAATATTATAATAATACTAAATTACCCTAATACGTGTCCTAGACTTATTATTTGATACATGTTTGACCATAGGCATATTTGGGTTGATTTTGGGACCCCATGGTCCCACTTGTAGGTGATAGGGACACTTTTTTTTAATTAAGTTAAAATGAATAAAAAAATGACACAAGCATATATCTTTTAGAAAAACAATTTTTACATAGGGTTATATATGTTGGATTTTAGATTATAAATATTTATTAAAAATATAAAAATATTTCCTACATAGGGATATTTTATTTATAATTTTTATACATTTCAAAATTTAATTTATTTATGACAGAATGATGATGAATTAATTACTATAATAGTGAAAAATTAAAATAATTGATATTATAAATACCCAAATAAATATAATATGAAACTTTTAATGAATTAAACTAATTTTATATAATAAAATGATATATTAGGATTGATTTAATTGACTTTTTTCGTAGTAATAAATCTATTGTGAGTTTCACAAAAATCGACTATTGAATAGTGTCAAAATTGACATAAAATAGTTCTTAACACCAATATTATATTATTAATTGATATTAAATTCTTAAATATATAAGGCTCGGCCAAAAGACTTTTATCATGATAGGTTCATCATTAATGGACCACTTGGGGGTCGCTTGTATGTATATAGTAAGTTTATTAACCATATTATATAAAAATACAAAGAGACATTGTAAAAGTGAAACTAATTAACTTAGAGTTAATACTTAAAGATAAGGTTAATATAAGTACCCAAACCTATCTAAATTCTATTGGTTGAGTTTTTTTCGACCTGTACCCACCTTAAAATTTAAATAATCAACTTTGGAGAAATTAGAAACCGAATATGAATTTATTATAAATTAATATTTCTAGCTTTTCCAAAGGTGCCCCTCACCCCTCTTATAAAAGGGAACTCATCCTTCTCATTTATTCACCCCTTTAAAGCCTTTTGGTTCGGACAAAATCTATTCAAATACTCTCCAAACGTCCCTCACTACAACCTAGAGGCCTTAATTTTATCAGAAATCCAACCTAAGGATCCCTTTTGATCAAATCAAAAGGAAGAACCCGAAGAAGAGGTAATGATTTCACCACCCTTTTCCAAGTTCATTTCTTCTTCCAGTTCTTCTTCCTTTGTTGTTATCATTCTAAAATAATAACTCCAGTATCATATATATACTGTGATGTTATTATAAATATGTTACAACCATATTCAGTATTCTATCCACCCTTTGAATAACATGTCACTATACGTGCGTACGTACGGCTTACCGTCTCCACGTCGTGGTGTAACTGTTATTCAATATATTATTATTTGGATGGGTATAATAATGATGTGTAACTCATTTAAATAATAAATATAACATGTTAATGATTCTGTATATATGATATACCATCCATTTATATATTATTTTAATATCAAAAGAATGATATTGTCGATCGTGCGTACGTACGGACTACCGTCTCCACGAACGCGATAAGATTCATTCTCCATCGTATCCATTCAATTATAATTATCATTTGATGATTTAAAAATGATGTTTAAGGACTTAATATCATTCTGGATATGAATAATATACAACCAATCCATTACAAACATGGCTTACTTAACAAAACATATAAAAGAAAACAAGTAAGTTAACACCCGAAACAACGATAATACTAAGATATTATTATCAAATCAATATTAAAAGATCATATATGATATCATATTAATATATATGATTCTTGTATAATTTAATAACAATTATTTCACCATTATACAGGAGGTTAACCTACCCCAACTAAGTAAAAGTACAAGGTAAGGGTTATTTCACAATCTCTTCATTATCCAAGGTTGTTTATACGTAATAATCTACTAGGATCTCTTTATCATCCACATCCATGTTTCTTCAAAATGTATTTCAAAACATTTTTATTATTTACAAGAATATGGGTTAAAGTAATTTATACCCTTGTTTGACTTTTTATAAGAGTAATCTTTCCGTCATTTTCAAAATAAGGTCCTTTTTAACCTTTTCGACAGAATTAAGGTAAGAATGTTTTTTTTAACTTATACGGCGGGTGCGGTTATTTTCCGCTGTTATAAAATCTTCAAAGCTTTCCTTAAAATCCTATAAGAATATTTTCAAGAAAATGTTTTATTTTATATGGCTCTTAAATGATTTCAAAAATAGAAAGAGATATTTCTCTAAAAAGTGTTTTGATTTCATCTATGTCAACATCCTTTGATGGATTTTACGCTTATTTGAATTTGATTTATTATGATACAAAACTTCTATATTGTATTGAATGTTTTGTGATATGTGTGACTATGGATGTGATATTTTTATACCATTCATAGTTTATGGTGAAATTATTGACATTTAGTATGCTAGTTTTAATACGAATGTTTATGATATGTTTAAACCTTTTCATATGGGAATGCATTGGACTTAATATTTGACGGGTGGAGCCTGCTATAGCTCCTCGATGCATCAGTAGTTCTCATGAGACAAACTAGTGTCTTGGCACAAGGCCTTGACAAAATCTTATTTGTAGTCTTGGCACGAGGCCTTGGCTATGTGGTTATGATAGTCTGGCATTATGCATTCCAACATTACGAAAGTGGTTATTGATATTGCATGTGATTATTCGATTAGTAGAATATCCATGTGAACAAGTAAATGGAATTATTTCATTTTACTTTTTCCATACTACGTTGAAGTTCAAGTTTAAAAGGATTTTGTTTTAGTAATGCATTGCCTTAAATGTTTATGCTTATTTTGAATGTTCCGCTATATTGTTATCCTTACTGGGCATTTGAGCTCACCCCTTTTCTACGTTTTATTTTTCCCAAGATGTGAAGAAGTAAGTTATGAATGACCTGCAGGGATATTATGAGGGGATAATAGTGTGGACTATGGAGACATTATGTTGTTGTAGTAGTTTTTCATTTTATGATGTAATGTAATACATATGAACATATCTAGTGTTTCCAAGGCTACTAAACCAATCGGTCTTTCGAGATTTGATCGTTCCTGTTATCATGCCAATGTTATGTAATAATGCACCGACTCTGGGTAACTAGGGTCGGGGCGTTACATTCTCTTTCATCTAATTTATTTATGTGGATAAATAATATATTAAATTATTTAAAGTCACATAATATATTATTTATGTAATTAATAAAATTTTGGTCATTTTTTATAATATAATGTTGAATATTCATATAATAACTTCTCAATCTTTTGAACATTCTAACATTAAAAATGCACTTTCTAGCCCTATCTATGAGAATAAATATAAATTAATTAAATAAAATTTTATTATTTTTATTTTTAAAAATTAAATAAATATTTTTAATAATAATAATTTATAATTTCTTATAACATTAACATTGATTTTTAATTAAAATATATGTGAATGCAGTTAAAATTAATTACAATGATTAAGGTAAAATAAAGATTACCAAATGAACAAACCAAAACCTTGAGGGTGAAAATTACCTCGAAACTTATCCAAATACCATTTAATGTCCATATTTATACCATATACACAATTGTAATAAATTTATTTCATTATTGGAGGGTCAATATTAAATGAAGACCTCTCAATGGTATTTACATAATTATATTTACAAGAATGACACTCCTTATCCACTATAAAATGACAGTCACCCCTCCCAGATACTCACACCTCTCAAGAAATTTTTATCCTCCATCACCTACCCAAAAAATCTCCCAAATTATTTCCCCTACTACTAGAAGACATAATATTTTATGAATTTAAACCAAGGATATCATTTTTTATAATCCAAAAGGCGTTACCCAAATAAGAGGTAACGTTCTCCAATGATCAATTTTGATTCATTTATTTTTTTACCCATTGAATAGCTATTATATTTTTATTATATAATATAATCAGTATCATCAATGTATTTATAGTGGTTATGATATTATTTTTACCAAATATTTCACACACATCCATCAAATTGTATACACAATCATCATTCATGTGTAAGTTGGACTACCACCAGTCGAACATATTCTACTAATTCTTCCATTTACCACCTCTAAATTGTTGGAAATAATGATGTATATACATTTTAAATATAATAAATATTGTATATAATATATCTTTATGGTTTTGAAATTTTTATATAACATATACCATTATGTTTTTCATTTCATCGGAATATATTGAAATTGTCTTTGGACTTGTGGACCACCACCTCCTCAAAGGGATATGACTTGTTTAATTTATACATGGAATTTATTGAAGATGGAATGAATAAAAATATGTGATATATATTTGATAAATATGAAACTAAATTTATAATATACATATACTAATCATTTACATTTTATTCATTTCAATACAAAAGTAAAATAGATGTAGCGTTCATGTGTACCTACGACCTATCGTCTCCCTAAACATTTCATTTCATTTCCTATCTAAAAATAATATTTAATAATAAATGTAAATATATAATAAACATATATTATAATCCATTCATGGTTTACATACTATATATGAATAAATCATTATCAATGATATAGGAACAATAAATAATGAGTCAGAACATACACGAGGAACTACGAAATTAACACCCAAAATAGTTAAAGCAATGAATGATTACTATCAATTGGGTAATATAATGTTATAAGAAGATTTGACATGATTTCATAAATTTTAATTTGGTAATATATATAATTATTAACATTATTGAAAGAATTTTTTTTGAGTTTAATCGATGTTCATAGAAAAGAAAACACAAGGTAAGGTAATTTAATCTAAATTTTTACATCGATGAGATAATTGTGATATTCCCCACATGATTATTGTATCGAGAAAAAGACAGGTTTTGGGGAAATGAAATAAGACATGCTGATGTTTTGGTAGTAGAATGTGTCAATAACAATCTTCTCAGCGTAAGTCAACTATGTGACTCAGGATATTCTATAAGGATTACTAAGAAGATGTGTATCCTCAAAGGAAGAGATGGGGCAGTTGTTCTACAATAAAAAAGAAAAAAAGGGAAATCTCTACATTTTAAGTGGAGAAGATGATATGTGATTGTTATCCAGAGATGAAGAAATATTTTTTTTGGCATAAATAAATTGGTCATCTATGTCAACCATCTCTAGAAAATCTGGTGTGAAGCAACAAGTGACCTTCCTAAGCTATAACGTGATCGTACACATACGTGTGATGCCTATAAAAAAGGGAAGATCATCAAAAAGACATAAAAATAGAAAGAATATAAGCTAACAAGAGTTCTTTAATTAGAACATGATGATGTCTGTGGACCTATTTCACCATGAGCCACTGACAGGAAGTGGTATTACATTCTTTTCATTGATGACTATAGTAGAATGACATGGGTATTTTTTATTTCCCATAAGTCCGATGTGTTTTGCTGCCTAAAACAGTACCGAAGGGAATCTGAAAGGATTCTTAGAAAGAAAATTCTAATGTTTCGTACAAACAATGGTACGGAATTCACAAACACTCAGGTGGAAGAGTATCTCAAGAAACATGGTATAAGGAATCAAGTTTCATTAGTAAAAACTCCCAAATAGAATGGAGTGGTTGAAAGGAGAAATAAGATCATCAAAAACATGGCCAGAATAATTTTTATAGAAAAAGACCTACTAGGGAAGTTTTGGAAGGAATTAGTATTGACATCAGTCTATATTTCTAATAGGGCTCTATTGTGTCTGAAAGAAGGAAAGACTCTATATGAAATGTGGTACTAAAAGAAGCCAACAGTAAAATAATTTTGAATATTTGGAAGTAAGTGTTTCATTCTCAATGAAGAAAACATAGGAAGTTTGAATCACATGGAGATGAGGGAATAATTCATGGATACTCTGGAAAAAAGAAAGAATACAAATGATTTAACAAGAGGCTAAGAAAATTAGTTGAGAGAAACGATTTCACTATTGTGGAAAATAAATAGAATATTCAATAGAACAGTGAATAGTTTCTTGATGAATGTGATGAAGAGTAAATTAAAACATGAGGAGCATAATTGGAAGATGGTGAATCAGAAGAAGACACTGATGATGAACATGAAATTTTCAAGTCTATGTCTACAAGGAAGCCAAGGAGTCGAGCTAAAATTGATAAGAAAAATATCTTTGGTGACCAGACAGCTCCAGTTCAGACAAGAAGAATGAAGTCACTCCAGCAGACATCATTCCTACCTTAGGTAGATCCGAAATTCTTTACTGATACAGATGAAGATGAAAACTGCGTTCAGGCTTTAAAGGATGATCTTGATCAGATTGAGATGAACCAAACGTGGGAGATTGTTTCAAGACCAGCAGATAAGAATTTAATCGGGACTAAATGGGTCTATCACAACATGATGAATGAAGATGTAATAGTGGTTCGAAAAAATTCACGACTAGTGTGAAAAGGATACTCCTAGATAGAGGGAATTGATGAAGATGAGGCATTTGCACCGGTTACAAGGCAAGAGACAATCAGATTATTCCTAGACATTGCAGTGCAACATATGTTCATTGTGTTCCAGATCGATGTCAAATCTACATTCATGAATGGGGTTCATGGTGGGGGTAGTTTATATGGAGAAACTAGATTTTTTCCTCATTCATGAGGATGAGAACAAGTTTTTTAGACTGAAGAATGTTTTTTATGGGCTAAAACAAGCACCAAGAGCATGGTATTCAAGGCTTGATCAGTACTTGAAGAGGATTGGTTTCCAGCATGGGTAAGATGATTACAATCTTTATTTCAGCAGCTACAGTAATCAAAGGATGATGGTGTTGGTTTATGTCTATGAAATAATATTTTTCATATCAGATGATGCTCAGTGCAGATAGTTTTCCAAATTTATGAAAATTTAGTTTGAAATGTCAATTATTGGAGAGATAATGTTTTTACATGGTCTACAAGTGACACAAGGAAGGAATGGAACATTCATTTCTTGATATAAATATGACAAGGAGGTTTTGAAAAGGATTGGCATGGAAAATTCCAAGGAGATGAAGAATCCATTAGGTACCCAGGAGAAACTGTTCAAAGATGAGGTTGGAAAGGTAGTTAATATCACAGAATATAGGCAAATTATTTGAAGTTTGTTGAACTTGACTGCAAAAGACCTGAAATTGTTTTTGCCACATGCCAAGCAGCGAGATATACGAGTAATCACAAGGAAATCCAAATTCTTGCAGTGAAAATAATTCTTCAGTATATCAATGGAACGATAGAATTCATCTTGAAATATAATTATAAATCAAAGATAGAGTTAATGGGATATACTGATGCAGACTGGGAAAGTTCAATTGATGATAGGAAATCAACATCATGTGGTGATTTCTATCTTAGAGGATTGTGTATTTCTTGGCTAAGAAAGAAGAAAGATTTCAATTCATTGAGCACCATGGAGGCTGAGTATATTATTTCCCCTAAAAAATGCACACAGTTATTGTGGATGAAGCAACAACTTGATGATATGGGAGTTGTAGTGAAGCCTCTGATCAAAATCCAGTGCAATAACTCAAGTGTAATAAATGATATCAAAAATCAAATTCATCATTCAAGTACAAAGCACATTGAGATAAAGTATCATTTTATCAAGGTGAAAGTAGAGCAGATAATCATAAAGTTGGAGTATGTGCCTACAGAGATACATGTTGTAGACATTATGACAAAGTCCTTACCCATGGATGAATTTAAGAGGAATCAACTAGCTCTGGGAGTTCATTCGACTCCCCGCACATGAAAAAGTGTGGGTGTGGGCCTCCCCCATTCCCCGAGGTATGATGTGTTTTTCCCAAATGTGTTGATATGTGTTCTATACTATGTTACAGACTGAAAAGGAGTGAAAATTGGGTTCATTGACAAAGGGGGAGAACATATTGACTGTTCAAGTGGGAGACATTGTGTCTATTTGAGAAATCATGAAATATACGGGGAAAGCTGATAGGTGGAGAATCCAGATAGGGGGAGTTGAAGGAGAATCCGGATAAGGGGAGTTGAAGCTAGTTCAAAGTGCATAGCCAGATCTTAGCGTGGAGAACATATACAGTAGTGCTAAACAGTATTTGTAGCTGACGATAGTTAAAGCAGTGAACAGATAGGGAGAGTATCAAATCTGATGATGTTCGACATGATTGATCAATGAATAGACATCACGACCGCTGAGGATCGTTATAAAATCAGAAGAGTGGTGTTGGAATGCTTTAAAAATATTTCCAACAATTGGTATCAGTTCGGTATCAACAATCCATGTCAGATTTGATGTGATTCATTGATGAACATTACATTTTCTCTTGTTTATCACGCTGAGCATTGCTCATGTGTCATTAGAGTATGTGTTGAGTACATCTCTGATCCCTATCAAAATAGCAATAGGTGAACTATGGATGAATAATTAAAGACGAATCTTTTTATGGAAGAGTTTTCAACAAACCCAAATGGGGATACTGTTGGTAAAAAACCCTCAAGGTATCATTGAATCATTTTTGAGTTGATTTTTTTTGTTGATAAAGTGGGCCTCTGTGTTGTTTTTGTTGACAAAGAAATCCATGATGAAAAAATTTGTTCAAAAAGGGGATTTCATGGTGGAATTTTGAGTTCAAGGTATGTTTTTAAGGATTCATGATTGATTCAAGAACGTCAACTTGGAGGCAGTTCAAAAAGAGAAGATACAAGGTGGCGTTGTTTTCTAGTGTTTGCCAAATTTTTGGACCACAAAATCGACAAATGGAGATTTTTGGCAAAGGGACAAATGTTCTGGTGTCATGGAGGATTCGAATCATGTGCGCCATATTTTTTCCAAGATCAGAACATCAAAATATGGGAAAGGAAAAAGGGGCACTCATGTTATGGTTTTGGTCGCGGAAGTAACTAGGGCGACAGAGACTAGGGAGGCTGGACTTGCGCTCTAAGAGGAAACATGCACACCGACGCTCAGTGTGTCCAAGTGACTATAAATAGAGGTCGACTCCTCCTCATTCTATGTGATTTCAACACTTATAAAAAATTAGAGCTCTCATCACATAGGTGTTATGGTCATGCCAGTGGTCATGTGGTCGTGAAGGTGTAAAGATATTCAGATGTTGCATGCTAGTTTGATTGTTGTGCACCCAAAGTGGTTTCGGTGTGAAAGGGTGTGACTCTACCACATTTAGAGTTGGAGAATGGGGTGTCTCATAGGTGGTTTGGTGACACTTGAACTCCATGATTTTAAGAAGCACGACTGTTGACAGTTTCATTCCAAAATTGGTTTGGGCGTAAAAGGGTGTGAGTCGGGCAAGTGTGGAATTTAAGAAGCTAGTGTTGCACAAGTCATTGAGGTGAACTTGTGCACCAGCTTGGAGAAGTGTGCCATATAACGACCCATACATTACATAAATTGTTATTACTTCAGAATTGAAGCACACTTATTACAACATATAACAAAACCAAGAAAGGACCGTATAGGTATAGTGTCTTTAGAAACTGGGAAACATAAACAACTGTTTCATAAAGCATCTACTTTGCCTCCCATTTATTTCATCATATCTAGAGTCCCTTTTTGGAATATTCTAGTTAATAACCTTCTTCCTGACCTGGGGAAATAAAAAATACAAAAGGGTGAGATCAAATGCTCAGTAAGGATAAACAAAAGAAATATCAATCACATCATATTCATAAGAACATAACATTTTGGAAATCTTATCCTACAAAAGGGAGCATAATTTCATAACATGGGATAAATCATAGAAGTGAAATGTAATCCAAATAATCATAACTTAAAACATGAAACTTTGTGGCATACACACATAATCATAGATAATCATTTCTTGTTAGTTAATACTCATTTCCAAGACTATCTTAGTGGACAAAGTCCCTTTCTGAACCGTGTTCACTCCTCGTTTCAGTCCTGTTTCACTGAACCGGTATAACCTACCGTTCCAGCCATGTATATCTCATGAGATATAAAATCTTTACCCAATGCATTAGAGGGAGATATAGGTCCCACACATCTCATAATGATACCATTCTTATGTGTGCCACAAAATCATAAACCATACATCATAGCATAACCCATATAAAAAAATGGGAATCATTAAACATCATGACATCATAAAACAATTCATATAAGAGAAAAAAAATTCATAAAAATATTTCCATCACAAAATAATCAAATCCATGTAATAATAGGGATAGAAACAGAACCCTTTATTATCTTAGATGGAAAATAATTTTGATAAAACACTTGAACTCCATTCTTGAGGAAAATATCCTTTCTACTTGAAAAGCATTTTCCTTTCTTAACATGTCATACAATTTTAAACTGAATGAAGTTGATTAGAAATAAACTTTAAAACTTGTAAAGGAAGAATCTTGGAAATTTTATTTTAAAAATCCATTCATGCTGTATATGTTAAAAAAACATTATTCTCATAATTTTGTCGGAAAAGTCAAAAAAGTACCTCGTACGAAAAACGACAAAAGATTCCTTTCATATCTTTTACTAAAAACTCACTGAAGGGTAAAATAGGATTTAAACAATTGTAGGTGAATGGAAATAATATTCCATATTGAGGAAACATGGATGTGGATGATAAAATACACCCCAATAAATTCCAAAGTATAAACAATCTCAGATAAAAAAGAGATTGTGATATTTCCCTTACCTTAGGTCCGATATGCTTTGTACGTTTCTGAACCTCCTCTTCTTTGAAGTGATTCTTTGAGAGCTCCTTTTAGGGAACTAAAATAGGTCTTTGAAGAAGAAAAAAACCTATACGATGTCTCTAGGGAAGTGGAGAGGAGAATGTGGTAGGGGTTTGCTGAGCTTTAAGGCTCAAAGTGGTGTGAGGAAGAGAGGGAGGAGGTGCCCTTTTATAAGGGAGGAGAGGGGCACCTTTGGAATAACTAAAAATATTATTTTATTATAAAGTCAAGTTCTGTTTTAAATAGCTCCAAATTGATTTAATTCGAGGCTAAAGTGGGTATGGGTCTAAATCCTCTCATCCAATAGAATTTAGACAAGTTTAGGTTCCTATTTTAACCTTATCATGTAGATTTAACATTAAGTTAAATAATATTACTTTTAACGTGTCTTCATGTGTTCTTATACTATAAAGTTAATAAACATACTATAAGCAGACAAACGAACCCCAAGTTGTTTATTATTAATATATATAACCTTATCTAAGTCATTTGGCCGATCCTTAGATATTTAGGAATAAAATAACAATTACTAATATAATATTTGTTTTAAAAACTATTTTATGTCAATTTTGACACTATTTAGTAATTAATTTTTGTGAAAATCATAACAGAATTATTAGTTCGAAAAAAGTTAATTAAATCAATACTAACATGTCATATTAATCAATAAAATTAGTGGAATTCATAAAAAGTCTCAAATTATATTTATTTGGGTATTTATAACATCAATTATGTCAATATTTCATTAATAAGATAATTACTTCATCATCGTTGTGTCATAAATAAATTAAATTATTTAATGTCTAAATATTAAAAATAAAATACCATTATGTTTTAAATCTCTTTAGATTTATAATGAATATTTATAGTCTAATTTATCTTATGTATAACCCAATATTAAAAATGATTTACTTATTAAACTTTGATTTTAACTATTTTAACCCTTCTTTAAATAAATTAATAATAAATGTCCTAATCTAATACAAGTGGGCCTTAATGGTCATATTTTATTCCTAAGGTTGTTTTTGGTCGAATTACACCTTTCCAATAGAATTAGGACATGTGTTAGGGTAATAATAATATCATTTTTACCCTTAACTACCCTATTTACTTTTAACCGAGGTAAAAAAAAAGTAAAAAGTTACTATTCACCAAAAAATTATTTTCATCTCATTGAACCACATTTTACTTACTGAAATCAACCGTGTCTCTCGAATTTTTGAAATTCCACTCACAGAAGCGGTAAAATTATGTTTTATGAAAAATTCAGTTTTTTAATTACCACTTAGTGGTTTCACTATTCATCAAAAATTGAAAGATTTCAGAAAAATACCAAAATTTCAACCTAGGCTAATTTCGATATTCCAAATTCAAAATTGAAGTCCATTTTGAAAAATAAAATTTATAAAATTTCAAAAAGTTGTTATTATTATTCATAACGGCTAGTTTTAATAATATTTTAATAGCATATCATTGTTTAGTGAAACTCGGTATTGCGTACGACACAAGCTATCGAGGAAGGTCGTGATTTCGTGTAAAGCAAGCCAAGTAAGTGTTGTGTGTAGAAAAAGATTACTTTGATGATTTATATAACATAAAAGTCTCGGGTGTTACATTCTACCCCCCTTAAAATGAATTTCTCCCTTGAAATTCGTCACTTTGTAACAAACAGATGAGGATACCTCTCCCTCATCATATCCTCAAGCTCCCATGTATCTTTTTCTAATTTATGGTTCCTCCATAAAACTTTCACCAATCGAGTGGTCTTGTTTCGTAGGAATTTTTCGCTACGATCCAGAATATCTATCGGTTGTTCTTCATTAGAAAGATCTTGCTCCAGCGGTACAACTTCTGAGCTGAGTACATGTGAAGGATCAGGTATGTACTTTCTCAGGAGAGATACATGGAACACATCGTGAACTTGAGAGAGATTCGGTGGAAGCGCCAATCAGTAAGCTACCTTCCCAACACGATCCAGTATTTCAAAAGGACCGATATATCTAGGGGTCAACTTCCCCTTCATGCCAAATCTCATAACCCTCTTCCAGTGTGATATTCGTAAGAACACTTTATCACCCACTTCAAACTCTAGGTCTTTTCTTCGGTTATCGGCATAACATTTCTGTCGACTCTGAGCTGCTCTTATGTGTTGTTGAATAGATCTGACCTTTTCTGCAATTTCATCAACGAGATTGGGTCCTAATAGCTTTCTTTCCCCAACTTCATCCCAGCAAGTTGGAGTCCTGTATTTCTTTCCACAGAGAGCTTCATAAGGAGCCATATGAATACTGGAGTGAAATCTATTATTATAAGAAAATTCCACCAAAGTTAGGTGTTGATCCCAACCAGCTTTGAAATACATAGAGCAAGCTCTCAACATATCTTCTAGAGTTTGAATTGTTCTCTCAGACTGACCGTCTGTCTGAGGAAGATAAGCAGTGCTGAAACTAAACTCTGTATCCAGAGTATGCTGAAGAATTCGCCAGAACTTTGAGGTAAACCTCGGATCCCGATCAGATATAATATAAAGTGGTACTCCATGCAATCTTACCACTTCCTTTACATATATCCTGGCAAGCTAATCCAGAGAGAAATCCTCTCTAGCAATGAAGTGTGCAGATTTTGTAAGACGATCAACTATGACCCATATAGCATTATTACCTTTGGATGTTTTAGGAAGTCCTGTGAAAAAGTCCATAGTGATGTTTTCCCATTTCCATTCGGGTATGGGTAATGGTTGTAGCATCCCCATAGACTTCTGTCTCTTAGCTTTAACTTGTTGAAAAACCCAGATTCGAGACACATATTCAGCAACATCTCTTTTCATGCCATCCCACCAGAAGTATTCTTTCAGGTCCCTATACATCTTCGTGCTTCCAGGATGAATAGAGAATGAAGAAATATGAGCCTCATCCAGCAGCTCCTTCTTTAATTTCGGGATGGGAGGAACAGAAACACGATTCCTGCACTTTATTATCCCATCACAATCGAGGTTGAATTCAGGAACATTTCTCACCTTCTTTTGTAACTCGACATCTTCTTTCTGTGCCTCTTTAATCTTCACATGTATAGATGGTTGAACATTCATTTGAGAAATATACGATTTTCCCCCTTCCATTATAATTCCAAGTTCCATCCTTTGTAAATCCATAAATATTGGATCTTTTGTGAACCTCATCATGGATAAACCGGCATGGTCTTATCAACTTAGTGCATCTGCCACCTTGTTTGCTTTCCCATGGTGGTAATGTATTGAGCAGTCATAATCCTTAATCAGCTCCAACCATATTCTTTGGTGCATATTCAGCTCCTTTTGTTTGAAAATATACTTTAAACTTTTATGATCAGTATAAATATCACACCATTCACCATAAAGGTAATTCCTCCAAATCTTTAATGCAAAGATTACCGCAGCTAACTCCAAATCATGAGTTGGGTAATTTTGCTCATGTATTTTCAACTGTCGTGAGGCATAAGCTATCACCATATCATTTTTCATAAGAACACACCCAAATCCCTTCTTGGATGCATCACTATAGATCACTAACCTTTGTCCACTACAAGGTAGTGTAAGCACAGGTGCACTGGATAACATTCTTTTCAACTCCTTGAAATTATCTTCACATTCCTCCGTCCAAACAAACATAACTCCTTTCTGAGTCAACTTGGTGAGTGGATTAGATAATCGTGAAAAATCATTCACAAAACATCGATAATATCCAGCCAAACCAAGAAAACATCAGATCTCGGTTACTGTTGTTGGTCTCGACCAAATTTCGATAACCTCTGATTTTGCTCGATCCACATATATCCCCTCTTTTGAGATTATGTGACCCAAAAATGCTACTTTTTGAAGCCAAAATTCACACTTGGAAAATTTGTCATAAATCATCTCCTTTCTCAAGGTCATCAATATAATTCTCAAGTGATCTTCATGTTCTTCCTTGCTCTTTTAATAGACAAGAATATCATCTATAAAGACTACCACAAACTGATCAAGATAGTCTCTAAAGACTCTATTCATTATATCCATGAAGATAGTAGGGGCATTAGTATGACCAAATGGCATCACTATAAATTCATAGTGTCCATACCTTGTATGGAAAGACGTATTTGGTATATCCTACCTTTTGACCCTTAATTGATGATACCCTGAACGAAGATCAATTTTGGAAAAGTATTGAGCTCCGCGTAGTTGGTCAAATAGGTCATCAATGCACGGGAGAGGATATTTTTTCTTGATAGTGATCTTGTTAAGTTCTCGATAATCAATGCGGAGTCTTATTGATCCATATTTCTTCTTAACAAACAGAATGGTGCTCCCCAAGGTGACTCACTAGGTCGTATGAACCCCTTATCAAGATTCTCTTGGAGTTGCTTCTTCAATTCATGCAACTCAATTGGGTCCATTCTATAAGGTGTCTTTGAAATAGGCAAAGCACCCGGTACGAGTTCTATTGAAAACTCAACTTCACGATTTGGTGGAAGACCCGGTAATTCCTTCGGAAATACATCATCAAACTCCCGTACAATGGGCATATTCTTAATCGTGTGTTTCTCACCATCCATTTGAGATAAATAACCTTCATTTAGTGGAATCAATACCCATAAAATGGAAGAAATTTCCACTGGAAGGTTATGTTCATCCTTGCATCGATAGACGATCATAGATTGATCTGGAATATGAAATGTGACTTCCCTTATTTGGCAATTGATATGACCTCCATGTAGAGAAATCCAATTCATGCCAAGAATCACATCAAATTCCACTATAGGAAGGATCACAAGATTTGCAGGAAGCACATTCCCACAAACTTTAATCGGAGAAGAATTATAAACTTTTGATGCAACTGTTGTGACATTAGGTGTTGTCACAGCTAACTCAACATCTAATAGTTGAGGTAATACAGTGATACCCTTAGAAAATTCTTCAGAAATAAAAGAGTGGGTGGATCCAAAATCAAATAAAACATTTGCTACTTTAGAGTGGATGGTAAGTGTACCTTTCACCACATCGTTATCATACTCCACATAGCTGATAGAAATTGCATGTGACTTTCCTTTGTCTTTAGCCTTAAGAGTTTGTTGACGTTGACCATCATCATCAACCCTTGGATTAGGGAATTTATTGGCATATTGTCCCATCTCCTTGCACTTGAAACATTGAAGTGTAGTAGGTTCATTCTGTGTATCCCTTCCTTTGTTTGCATCATTAGACATCTTCTTCCCATCATCGCGACATTCAAATGCCCGATGACCTTCCATTCCACATTTAAAACATTTACATGTCCCTTTAAGACAACTCCCTCCATGTTTCTTTCCACACTTTGAGCATAAGGTAAATCTCATGTTTTTTTCAGTGTGCTCTTTAGATTTTCCTTTTAATTCCATTTTCTTCTTCTTATCAAACCCATATGACTAATGGGTTACTCCAATATCCATCTCAACTTTGAGATCACATCGAACGATTTCCTCGTAGCTATTGAAGTCCCTTATGGCTAAGGCCCTTCAAGACATGGTTTTAAGCCGCTAAAGAATTGATCGATCTTACTCTCATCTTGGATAAGAATACCAGAAGCGTACCTTGCAAGTATTGTAAAATTTTCTTCATAGGTACCAACAGATTCATCATCCTTTTGCTTCAGTTCAAGAAACTCTTTCTCCATCTTTGTTCAGAGAATACGAGAAAATTACTTATTGAAAAATATGTTCTTGAACTCTTCCCATTCCATGGACTCAATTTCATCCCTTTGCCTCGTATTCTTAATAAGATTCCACCATTGATCAGCATCACCTTCCAAACGATACACTGCTAAGATGACTTTATCATGCTTAGAACATTAAAGAACTGAAAATATCATTTCATTAGTACTAATCGATTGCTCAATAACTAATGGATCAGTAGACCTTCTGAATTAAGGTGGACGCTGTCTCATGAAGGATTAAACAGAATGCTGCTCTTTCCTTTGCTCGTTTGGAGGTCCTGCATGATTCATAGCTTGAGAAAGTTGTGTGAGCATGGCTACAAGATTTTTCATTCCAGCTCCCATAATGTTTGGTTGCTCAGGGGGACAATCATTGCATTGCCCGTCGCATTCCGCATTAACACGGTTCCTTCAGGTTCCAGACATTGACTAAAACCAAGAAGAATAGTGTCAGGAACACTAATTATAATAGGAAAACCATATAATCAAGAATAAAATTTCACACTTAAGGTCTTATCCTAGGTTATTCATGCCCATTTCTAAAACACTAATATTGTTTTCTATGCTTAGACTTATCCTTAGGGTTCTTACTAAGGCTTTCACATCCTAGTTTCCAAAGGTTGACTATACCTTTCCTCTGATACCAACTATAACGACCCATAATTTACATACATTGTTATTACTTAAGAATTGAAGCACACTTATTACAACATATAACAAAACCAAGAAAGGACCGTATAGGTATAGTGTCTTTAGAAACTAGGAAACATAAACAACTGGTTCATAAAGCATCTACTTTGCCTCCCATTTATTTCATCATATCTAGAGTCCCTTTTTGGCATATTCTACTTAATAACCTTCTTCCTGACCTGGGTAAATAAAACATACAAATAGGTGAGCTCAAATTCTCAGTAAGGATAAACAAAAGAAATATCAATCACATCATATTCATAAGAACATAACATTTTGGAAATATTAACCTGCAAAAGGGAGCATAATTTCATAACATGGGATAAATCATAGAAGTGAAATGTAATCCCAATAATCATAACATAAAACATGAAACATTGTGGCATACACACATGATCATAGAGAATCATTACTTGTTATTCAAGACTCATTGCCAAGACTATCTTAGTGGACAAAGTCCCTTTCTGAACCGAGTTCACTCCCTGTTTCAGTCCTGGTTCACTGAACCGGTATAACCTACCGTTCCAGCCATGTCTATCTCATGAGATATAAAATATTTACCCAATGCATTGGAGGAAGATATAGGTCCCACCCATCTCACAATGATACCATTCTTATGTGTGCCACAAAATCATAAACCATACATCATATCATAACCCATATAATAAAAATGGGAATCTTTAAACATCGTGACATCATAAAACAATTCATATAAGATAAAAAAATTCATAAAAATATTTCCATCACAAAATAATAAAATCCATGTAATAATAGGGATAGAAGCAAAACCCTTTATTATCATAGATGGAAAATATTTTTGTTAAAACACTTGAACTCCATTCTTGAGGAAAATATCATTTATACATCAAAAACATTTTCCTTTCTTAACATGTCATACAATTTTAAACTAAAAGAAGTTGATTAGAAATAAACTTGAAAACATGTAAAGGAATATTCATGGAAATTTTGTTTTAAAAATCCATTCATTCCGTATAAGTTAAAAAAACATTATTCTCGTACTTTTGTCTGTAAAGTCAAAAAAGTACCTCGTACGAAAAACGACAAAATATTACTTTCAAATATTTTACTAAAAACTCACGGAAGGGTAAAATTGGATTTAAACAATTGTAGGTGAATGGAAATAATATTACATATTGAGGAAAAATCCATGTGGATGATAAAATACACCCCAATAAATGCCAACATATAAACAATCTCATATAAAAATGAGATTGTGATATTTCGCTTACCTTAGGTCCGATATGCTTTGTACGTGTCCGAACCTCCACTTCTTTGAAGTGATTCTTTGAGACCTCCTTTTAGGGAACTAAAATAGGTATTTGAAGAAGACCATAACCCCTAGAATGTCTCTAGGGAAGTGGAGAGAATAAAGGGGAAGGACTTGGCCGAGCGTGAAGGCTCAATGTGGTGTGAGGAAGAGAGGGAGGAGGTGCCCTTTTATAAGGGAGGAGAGGGGCACCTTTGGAATAACTAAAAATATTATTTTTATTATAAAGTCAAGATCGGTTTTAAATAGCTCCAAATTGATTTATTTCGAGGCTATGGTGGGGATGGGTATAAATCCTCTCATCCAATAGAATTTAGATAAGTTTAGGTTCCTATTTTAACCTTATCATGTAGATTTAACATTAAGTTAAATAATTTTACTTTTGTCGTGTCTTATTATGTTCTTATACTATAAGGTTAATAAACATACTATAAGCAGCCAAAAGAACCCCAAGTTGTTTATTATTAATATATATAACCTTATCTAAGTCATTTGGCCTAACCTTAAATTTTTAGGAATAAAATAACAATTACTAGTATAATATTTGTTTTAAAAACTATTTTATGTCAATTTTGACACTATTTAGTAATTAATTTTTGTGAAAATCATAACAGAATGATTAGTTAGAAAAAATTTAATTAAATCAATAATAAAATGTCATATTAATGTAGAAAATTAGTGTAATTCATTAAAAGTCTCAAATTATATTTATTTGGGTATTTATAACATCAATTATGTCAATATTTCATTAATAAGATAATTACAGCATCATCGTTGTGTCATAAATAAATTAATTTATTTAATGTCTAAAAACTACAAATAAAATACCATTATGTAGGAAATCATTTTATCTTTATAATTAATATTTATAGTCGAATTTATATTATGTATAACCCCATATTAAAAATGATTTACTTATTAAACGTTGATTTTAACTATTTTAACCCTTCTTTATATAAATTAATAATAAATGTCCTAATCTAATCCAAGTGGGCCTAAATGGTCATATTTTATTCCTATGGTTGTTTTTGGTCGAATTAAACTTGTCCAATAGAATTATGACATGTGTTAGGGTAATAATAATATCATTTTAACCCTTAACTACCCTATTTACTTTTAACCGTGGTAAAAAAAAGTAAAAAGTTATTATTCACCAAAAAATTACTTTCATCTCATTGAACCACATTTTACTTACTAACATCAACTGTGTCTCTCAGATTTTTTAAATTCCACTCATAGAAGCAGTAAAATTATGTTTTATGAAAAATTCAGTTTTTTAACTACAATTAGTGGTTTAACTATTTATCAAAAATTGCAAGTTTTCGGAAAAATACCAAAATTTCATCCTAGGCTAATTTCGATATTCCAAATTCAAAAATGAAGTCCATTTTAAAAAATAAAATTTATAAAATTTCAAAAAGTGGTTATTACTATTCATGACGGCTAGTTTTAATAATATTTTAATAGCATATCATTGTTTAGTGAAACTCGGTATTGCGTACGACGCAAGCTATCGAGGAAGGTTGCGATTTCGTGTAAAGCATTCCAAGCAAGTGTTGTGTGTAGAAAAAGATTCCTTTGATGATTTATATAACATAAAAGTCTCAGGTGTTACATTCTACCAACCTTAAAATGGATTTCGCCCTCGAAATTCGTCACTTCGTAACAAACAGATGAGGATACCTCTCCATCATCATATCCTCAAGATCCCATATAGCTTTTTCTAATTGGTGGTTCCTCCATAAAACTTTCACCAATCGAGTGGTCTTGTTTTGTAGGAATTTTTCTCTATGATCCAGAATCTCTATCGGTTGTTCTTAATAAGAACGATCATGCTCTAGCGGTACAACTTCTGAGCTGAGTACATGTGAAGGATCAGGTATGTACTTTCTCAGGAGAGATACATGGAACACATCGTGAACTTGAGAGAGCTTATGTGGAAGCGCCAATAGTTATGCTACCTTCCCAACACGATCCAGTATTTCGAAAGGACCAATATATATAGGGCTCAACTTCCCCTTCTTTCCAAATCTCATAACCCTCTTCCAGGGAGATATTCGTAAGAACACTTTATCACCCACTTCAAACTCTAGGTCTTTTCTTCGATTGTCGGCATAACTTTTCTGTCGACTCTGAGCTGCTCTTATGTGTTGTTGAATATATTTGACCTTTTCTGCCATTTCATCAATGAGATCGGGTCCTAACAGCTGTCTTTCCCCAACTTCATCCCCGCAAGTTGGAGTCCTGCATTTCATTCAATAGAGAGCTTCATAAGGAGCCATATGAATACTGGAGTGAAATCTATTATTATAAGAAAATTCCACCACAGGTTGGTGTCGATCCCAACCACCTTTGAAATCCATAGAGCAAGCTCTCAACATATCTTCTAGAGTTTGAATTGTTCTCTTAGTCTGACCGTCTGTCTAAGGATGATAAGCAGTGCTGAAACTCAACTCTGTATCTAGAGTATGCTGAAGACTTCGCCAGAACGTGGAGGTAAACCTCAGATCCCGATCAGATATAATAGAAAGTGGTACTCCATGAAATCTTACCACTTCCTTTACATATATCATGGCAAGCTGATCCAGAGAGAAATCCTCTCTAATAGCAATGAGGTGTGCAGATTTTGTAAGACGATCAACTATGACCCAGATAGAATTATTGCCTTTTGATGTTTTAGGAAGTCATGTGACAAAGTCCATAGTGATGTTTTCCCATTTCCATTCTGGTATGGGTAATGGTTGTAACATCCCCTTAGACTTCTGTCTCTCAGCTTTAACTTATTGACAAACCAAGCATCGAGAGACATATTCAGCAACATCTCTTCTCATGACTTCCCACCAGAAGTATTCTTTCAGGTCCCAATACATCTTCGTGCTTCCAGGATTAATAGAGAATGAAGAACTATGAGCCTCATCCATCAGCTCCTTCTTTAATTCGGGGATGGGAGGAACACAAACCCGATTCCTGAACATTATTATCCCATCACAATCGAGGTTGAATTCAGGAACATTTCTCACCTTCTTTTGTAACTCGATATCTTCTTTCTATGCCTCTTTAATCTTCACATGTATAGATGGTTGAACATTCATTTGAGAAATATACGATTTTCCCCCTTCTATTATAATTCCATTATCCATCCTTTGTAAATCCATAAATATTGGATCTTTTGTGATCCTCATCATGGATAAACTGGCATGGTCTGGTCGACTTAATGCATCTGCCACCTTTTTTGCTTTCCCAGGGTGGTAATGGATTGAGCAGTCATAATCCTTAATCATATCCAACCATATTCTTTGGTTCATATTCATCTCCCTTTGTGTGAAAATATACTTTAAACTTTTATGATCAGTATAAATATCACACCTTTCACCATAAAGGTAATGCCTCCAAATCATTAATGCAAAGATTACCGCAGCTAACTCCAAATCATGAGTTGAGTAATTTTTCTCATGTATTTTCAACTATCATGAGGCGTAAGCTATCACCATATCATTTTGCATAAGAACACACCCCAATCCCTTCTTGGATGCATCACTGTAGATCACAAACCTTTCTCCACTACAAGGCAGTGTGAGCACAGGTGCACTGGATAACCTTCTTTTCAACTCTTTGAAATGTCTTCACATTCCTCCGTCCAAACAAACTTAACTTCTTTCCGAGTCAACTTGGTGATTGGATTAGATAATCATGATAAATCTTTCACAAAATGTCGATAATATCCATCCAAACCAAGAAAACATCGAATCTCGGTTACTGTTGTTGGTCTAGACCATCTTTCAATAACCTCTGTTTTTGCTGGATCCACAGATATCCCCTCTTTTGAGATTATGTGACCCAAAAATGAAACTTTTTGAATCCAAAATTCACACTTGGTAAATTTGTCATAAAGCTTCTCCTTTCTCAGGGTCTTCAATATAATTCTCAAGTGATATTCATGTTCTTCCTTGCTCTTTGAATAGACAAGAATATCATCTATAAAGACTACCACAAACTAATCAAGATAGTCTCTAAAGACTCTATTCATTAGATCCTTGAAGATAGCAGGGGCATTAGTAAGACCAAATGGCATCAATATAAATTCATAGTGTCCATACCTTGTACAGAAAGCCATCTTTGGTATATCCTCCCTTTTGACCCTTAATTGATGATACCCTGAACGAAGATCAATTTTGGAAAAGTATTGAGCTCCGCGTAGTTGGTCAAATAGGTCATCAATGCGTGGGAGAGGATATTTGTTCTTGATAGTGATCTTGTTAAGTTCTCGATAATCAATGCGGAGTCTCATTGATCCATCTTTCTTCTTATCAAACAGAACAGGTGCTCCCCAAGGTGACGCACTAGGGCGTATGAACCCCTTATCAAGATTCTCTTGGAGTTGCTTCTTCAATTCCAGCAAATCAATTGGGGCCATTCTATAAGGTGTATTTGAAATAGGCAAAGCACCCTGTACGAGTTCTATTGAAAACTCAACTTCACGATTCGGTGGAAGACCTGGTAATTCCTCCAGAAATACATCATCAATCTCCCGTACAATGGGAATATTCTTAATCGTGAGTTTCTCACCAAACATTTGAGATAAATAACCTTCATTTAGTAGAATCAATACCCATAAAATGGAAGAAATTTCCACTGGAAGGTTATGTTCATCCTTGCATCGATAGACGGTCATAGATTGATCTGGAATATGAAATGTGACTTCCCTTCTTTGGAAATTGATATGACCTCCATGTATATAAAGCCAATCCATGCCAAGAATCACATCAAATTCCATATAGTAAGGATCACAAGATTTCCAGGAAGCACTTTCCCACAAACATCAATCGAAGAAGAATTATAAACTTTTGATGCGACGGTTTTACCATTAGGTGTTGTCATAGCTAACTCAACATCTAATTGTTGAGGTAATACGGTGATACCCTTAGAAAATTCTTCAGAAATAAAAGAGTGTGTGGATCCAAAATCAAATAAAACAGTTTCTACTTTAGGGTGGATGGAAAGTGTACCTTTCACCACATCGTAATCGTACTCCACATCGCTGATAGAAATTGCATTTGACTTTCCTTTCTCTTTAGCCTTAAGAGTTTGTTGACGTTGACCATCATCATCAACCCTTGGATTAGGGCATTTATTGGCATAATGTCCCATCTCCTTGCACTTGAAACATTGAAGTGTAGAAGGTTCATTCTGTATATCCCTTCATTTGTTTGCATCATTAGACATCTACTTCCCATCATCGCGACATTCAAATGCCCGATGACCTTCCTTTCCACATTTGAAACATTTACTTGTCCCTTTAAGACAACTCCCTCCATGTTTCTTTCCACACTTTGATCATAAGGGAAAGCTCATCTTCTTTTCAGTGTGCTCTTTAGATTTTCCTTTGAATTACATTTTCCTCTTCTTATCAAACCCATATGACTGATGGGTTACTCCAATCTCCATCTCAACTTTGAGAGCACATCGAAAGATTTCCTCGTATCTATTGAAGTCCCTTATGGCTAAGGCCCTTCGAAGACTTGGTTTTAAGCCACTAAAGAATCGATCGATCTTACTCTCAGGTTGGATAATAATACCAGAAGCTTACCTTGCAAGTCTTGTAAAATTTGCTTCATAGGTACCAACAGATTCATCATCCTTTTGCTTCAGTTCAAGAAACTCTTTCTCCATCTTTGTTCAGAGAATACGAGGGAAGTACTTATTGAAAAATAAGTTCTTGAACTCGTCCCATTCCATGGACTCAATTTCATCCCTTTGCCTCATATTCTTAATAAGATTCCACCATTGATCAGCATCACCTTACAAACGATACAATGCTAAGATGACTTTATCATGCTCAGAACATTGAAGAACTGAAAATATCTTTTCTGTAGTACTAATCCATTGTTTAGCAACTAATGGATCAGTAGACCCGCTGAATGAAGGTGAACGCTCTCTCATGAAGGATTAAACAGAATGTTGCTCCTTCCTTTGCTCGTTTGGAGGTCCTGCATGATTCATATCTTGAGAAATTTGTGTGATCATGGTTACAAGATTTTGCATTCCAGCTCCCATAACGCTTGGTTTCTCAGGGGGACAATCATTTCATTTCCCGTCGCATTCCGCATTAACACGGTTCCTTCGGGTTCCAGCCATTGACTAAAACCAAGAAGAATAGTGTGAGCAACACTAATTATAATAGGAAAACCATATAATCAAGAATAAAATTTCACACATAAGGGCTTATCCTAGGTTATTCATGGACATTTCTAAAAAACTAAGATTGTGTTCTATACTTAGACGTATCCTTAGGTTTCTTACTAAGGCTTTCACATCCTACTTTCCAAAGGTTGACTATACCTTTCCTCTGATACCAACTATAACGAACCATAGTTTACATACATTGTTATTAATTCCGAATTGAAGAACACTTATTACAACATATAACAAAACCAAGAAAGGACCGTATAGGTATAGTGTCTTTAGAAACTGGGAAACATAAACAACTGGTTCATAAAGAATCTACTTTTCCTCCCATTTATTTCATCATATCTAGAGTCCCTTTTTGGCATATTCTACTTAATAACCTTCTTCCGGACCTGGGGAAATAAAACATACAAAAGGGTGAGCTCAAATTCTCAGTAAGGATAAACAAAAGAAATATCAATCACATCATATTCATAAGAACATAACATTTTGGAAATCTTAACCTGCAAAAGGGAGAATAATTTCATAACATGGGATAAATCATAGAAGTGAAATGTAATCCGAATAATCATAAATTAAAACATGAAACTTTGTGGCATACACACATAATCATAGAGAATCATTTCTTGTTAGTCAAGACTCATTGTCAAGACTATTTATTGGACAAAGTCCCTTTCTGAACCGAGTTCACTCCTTGTTTCAGTCCTGTTTCACTGAACCAGTATAACCTACCGTTCCAGCCATGTCTATCTCATGAGATATAAAATCTTTACCCAATTCCTTGGAGGGAGATATAGGTCCCACCCATCTCATAATGATTCCATTCTTATGTGTTCCACAAAATCATAAACCATACATCATAGCATAACCCATATAATAAAAATGGGAATCTTTAAACATCATGAAATCATAAAACAATTCATATAAGATAAAAAAATTCATAAAAATATTTCCATCACAAAATAATCAAATCCATGTAATAATAGGGATAGAAACAGAACTCTTTATTATCTTAGATGGAAAATAATTTTGATGAAACACTTGAACTCCATTCTTGAGGAAAATATCCTTTCTACTTCAAAAACATTTTCCTTTCTTAACATGTCATACAAGTTTAAACTAAAAGAAGTTTTTTAGAAATAAACTTGAAAAATTTTAAAGGAAGATTCTTGGAAATTTTGTTTTAAAAATCCATTCATGCCGTATAAGTTAAAAAAACATTATTCTAGTACTTTTTTCAGAAAAGTCAAAAAAGTACCTCGTACGAAAAAACGACAAAATATTCTTTTCATATCTTTTACTAAAAACTCACCAAAGGGTAAAATAGGATTTAAACAATTGTAGGTGAATGGAAATAATATTCCGTATTGAGGAAACATGGATGTGGATGATAAAATACACCCCAGTAAATGCAAAAGTATAAACAATCTCAGATAAAAATGAGAATGTGATATTTCCCTTACCTTAGGTCTGATATGCTTTGTACGTGTTCGAACCTCCTCTTCTTTGAAGTGCTTCTTTGAGACCTCATTTTAGGGCACTAAAATAGGTCTTTGAAGAAGACCAGAACCTCTAGGATGTCTCTATAGAAGTGGAGAGGAGAAAGTGGCAGGGGTTGGCCGATATTGAAGGCTCAAAGTGGTGTGAGGAAGAGAGGGAGGAGGTGCCCTTTTATATGGGAGGAGAGGGGCACCTTTGAAATAACTAAAAATATTATTTTATTATAAAGTCAATTTCGGTTTTAAATAGCTCCAAATTGATTTATTTCGAGGAAAAGGTTGGTATGGGTCTAAATACTCTCATCCAATAGAATTTAGACAAGTTTAGGTTCCTATGTTAACCTTATCATATAGATTTAACATTAAGTTAAATAATTTTACTTTTACCGTGTCTTCTTGTGTTCTTATACTATAAGGTTAATAAACATACTATAGGCATCCAAACGAACACCAAGTTGTTTATTATTAATATATATAACCGTATCTAAGTCATTTGGCCTAACCTTAGATTTTTTGGAATAAAATAACAATTATGAATATAATATTTGTTTTAAAAACTATTTTATGTCAATTTTGACACTATTTAGTAATTAATTTTTGTGAAAATCATAAAAGAATTATTAGTTCAAAAAAGGTTAATTAAATCAATACTAACATGGCATATTAAACTAGAAAATTACTAGAATTCATAAAAAGTCTCAAATTGTATTTATTTGGGTATTTATAACATCAATTATGTCAATATTTCATTAATAAGATAATTACTGCATCATCGTTGTGCCATAAATAAATTAAATTATTTAATGTCTAAAAATTACAAATAAAATACCATTATGTATAAAATCTTTTTATCTTTATAATGAATATTTATAGTCGAATTTATCTTTTGTATAACCTCATATTAAAAATTATTTACTTATTAAACTTTGATTTTAACTATTTTAACCCTTCTTTAATTAAATTAATAATAAATGTCCTAATCTAATCCAAGTGGGCCTAAATGGTCATATTTTATTCCTAAGGTTGTTTTTGGTCGAATTAAACTTGTCCAATAGAATTAGGAGATGTGTTAGGGGAATAATAATATCATTTTTACCCTTAACTACCCTATTTACTTTTAACTGTGGTAAAAAAAGTAAAAAGTTACTATTCACCAAAAAATTATTTTCATCTCATTAAACCACATTTTACTTACTGACATCAACCGTGTCTCTCGGATTTTCAAAATTCCACTTACAGAAGTGGTAAAATTATGTTTTATGAAAAATTTAGTTTTTTAACTACCACTTAATTGTTTCACTATTCATCAAGAATTGAAAGTTTTCAGAAAAATACCAAAATTTCACCCTAGGCTAATTTCGATATTCCAAATTCAAAAATGAAGTCCATTTTGAAAAATAAAATTTATAAAATTTAAAAAGGTGGTTATTACTATTCATAACGGCTAGTTTTAATAATATTTTAATACCATATCATTGTTTAGTGAAACTCGGTATTGCGTACGACGCAAGCTATCGAGGAAGGTCAAGATTTCGTGTAAAGCAAGCAAAGAAAGTGTTGTGTGTAGAAAAATATTCCTTTGATGATTTATATAACATAAAAGTCTCAAGTGTTACATGCCAGGTATGGTAGAAGAATGACAATCATTTTAGGGCTGCGCAAAAGGTGGAAGATTGCCCGATACCTTCGGTGTAAAGTGAGATTCATCTATGGTTGAAATTTGGACTTCAACATAGCATCAACATACAACATAAAATGTATTCATTAGTGATAATAAAGTTACCTAAAGGTCTATAAACATTGAGTGGATCCTTTTCAGAGCAGTGAGTAAAGGAAGAGGAAGAAGGTGATACTCTCCACCGACAGTGATCCAGAGAGAGAGAAACAAGGAGTGACCCTTAGGAAAGCAGTGAGATGACCCTAAATATTATAAAGGCCATGAGCCAAGGAATATAAGTGTTCTATCCTGAACATTTTAAAAAACAATTTTCTTTTATTTGATTTGTTACATTGGCACATCAATGACGTATGCTCCATGGACGTATCCCAGTGAGGGTGAGCAAAGTAAAAAAATTTCTTTCATGTGCATGATTTAGTTTTTGTTTATACATTACTACAAGAAAGAGAGAGAAGAGTGTATTGCTTAATAGCGAGACAAGATCAATAAGGGCAGTTGTTTTAATCTTTCATACCCTGATTCACCCCCCTCTCATGGTAACTATCCTAGTGGACCTAACATAAGCTCTAAAAATACCTCGTATACTCTTATATGGATAAATTTTCAATGAAATAAAACTAATGAATTCTATTGGTATAAATGAAATGGAGTTACCTGGATAAGAGGAAATATTCTTCAACAATAACATTGGTTACATTTAATAATCCATCACATAAATTCATTTTATACCATTCATATATATTAAACTCATTATTTTAAATTATATTGATATGTTTTTATTCTTTGTTTTTTTCCTACAATTTAACACACATCCATAAAGAAGGATACACAATCATTAGTCATTTCTAAGGAGGACAACTGCATGTTGTTCATACTTTCATATAACACCATTCAATGTTAGAAATAATGATGTATTTATAGATAATATATTTTATATGTATTATTTATAATTTATTTACAATTCATGATTATTTATATAACACATAGCTTTGTTCATTCAATTTTGTGGGAATATTAAAACTATGTTTGTGGATGTGGGAGCTATTGCCTCCACAAAGTGGTGTGAATCGTTCATGATATACATGTAATCCATTTAATATGGAATTAATAATCTTATAGAAAATATATAACATTAATATTATACTATAATTATAATATAAATATACATAACCTTTATTTTTCAATCATAAAAATTCCACATGTTAATGGATGTATTGTTCACGCGTACATATGGCCTACCATCTCTATGAAGGGTGAATTTCATTTCCTATATCAAAATTATAATGATTATTATAAAATATATATATAATGAATATATATGATAATAAATCATTCTTTACAATCTATATATGATGAAATCAGGATCTATGAATTAGGGACAATAAATATCAAGTCAAAACATACCCATGAAACTATGAAATTAACATTTAGAATAGTGAAAATATTGACAGATTACTAACTAACATTTAACAATAAATTATAATAACATCATATACTGATTTAATAAATAATAAGTTTGTAATATTATAAGTTAGTAACATTATCAGAACCATTATATAGGATCTTAAAGGACATTCACCTAAAAATAAATTCAAGGTAATGGAATTTCATCTCACTTTTTACATTTGTGGGAAAAATGAAATATTCACAACATAAAAATTTTGGGTGGTTTATATACTTCCCCAACACCATTTATTATCATGATTCCCTAATTATTCATGTTAATTTAAATTTCACATTGAATTATCTCATCTAAGGGGATTGAATCTAAAAATACAAAGTGGTAAAATTTATCACTGTGATCCCACTTTAATTATGACTATTAATATTATCTTGAAAAAATAAATAAATTCTTAAAATTCATTATTTTAAATTTCCATAAATATCCACATACCTAGGTGATGGAAATTATTAATTCTATAAAATTTTACCATTTTCAAATAAGTATTTCACATTGATAGATATTTGACTATCTGTGGAAATATTGATAAAAATATATTCCTTATTAAATATTGATATTTGATTAGGCTTATTGTTTATTAATTAAATCAATAACTTAATATATGAGGTTTTATTTAGACTATAAATTATTTATGGGTCAAAGAAATTATATATAACCTCCATGCATCGACATTTTCTAATGATAAAAATATATTGTCTAAGGTAAATGGGTTTCTACATATAGTTTTGAACCCTCTAGTGAAAGGTCATGGTGGTGTAGGTTTTCATGTTCCCCAGAAATAATGTCCAATAATTTATCATTTCCATCATTGAGAATTATTTTATTATAATTATTTATCCATTAGATTTTTTCTTTAACATTATGAATAAATTCATTTCATTCTAGTTTTATTGATTAACTGGAATGTCATACATTTATTTACCATTCTATATTGATTATGCCATATCTCGTTATTTTAAAGGGATGAGTTATCAGCTATTTAACTTTCAATAATTAATTATTCCAATTAATTCATCCTTGGTGCAGATGTACATATACTTACTTATTATTTCATCTCATCCTTATTTTGTTTCCTTTCCTCGTGTTGTGATGAAATAACATTTAAATGAGTTTTCAAGGGTTTGGTTTATTATATTTTTTATGTATTATGTTTCATTTTCTAATTCAAAATTTAATATTGGAATCATGTATGCAATATTTTTTAAAAAAATATCAATACTTTTTGTCCATTAATATTTTATTACTTGTAATAATTCCGATGTAATAAAGGAAGAAACTAGCTATGGGACCCTTCGTATAAGGCGTTTCAAATATATATATATATATAGATGATGTATTGAGTATTTTGTGTCAAAATTGGTTTCCAAACAGATCCTTTAGTAAGAATATCAATTTCAATAATTATTTTCTTATTGGATGGAGGGGAGAAGGCAAGGATTTTTAGAAGATACTTGAAAATTGATATATTCTTAAGCAGGTAGATCAGAAAGTTTATTACATGAAAATAAACTGTAATGTTGAATTAGACTGAAGGTATGGGAAAAAATTCATTATTTTGAGACCCTCAAAATGAGTCCATCTGGCACATGTAAATCCAACTTATTTTTCGGATAGACCATTGTTAAGAAAAAAAATTCTTGGTTCCATATTCATTTTTCACTCAAATTTTTTAATCAATTTCTAAAATTAATAAAGTTACTATAATTATTACTATCAATTGAAATAATGTGTCCATTATGTGTGGAAGAAAGGATTATTCACTTATTATTATAGTGAATTTCCATAGACCCATTGGAGTGGATTTGGAAATGATTTAGATTCTAACTATAATGCAAAAAAAATTAAATCTTTTTTCCATTATTTACATTAATATATTTCATTATATTTATCATTTTTATAAGTTCATAAGGAAGAAACTATAACATGTTTTACGGGTTCACATTCATAATGTTTGATATTTGTAAAAAGTAAAGAACTAATTCAACCCCCCCCCCCATTCGTTGTTCTACGATCATCTATAAATTTAGTTACCAAAATACTCAAGATATCAATATCACGTATTCTCAATTGAAATAAATATTATATGTTATATATTTATGATGATATGATAAGGAGATATATTAAGTGATAGAACACGTAAGATATGTGAGTTTCAAAAGGTTCTCCCAACCTTGTTATCATGTGGCGATTCAATGGTGATTAGTAACTAGAATCGTTCTACCCACTATTTTATATTATCAACATGAAAAAGTAACAATGTGGTGATATTTCATTGATATTTGGTTAAAAGAAAATATAGAAAATAATAAAAAAATAAATCAATCATGACATCCAAAACTCAATTCTCTATGATTTTATTATCATATATCAATCCTTGTTCTTATCACCATACCATTTTAAAACTTCATTGAATGGGTGGGTGGAAATTTAATGTTACATTATTTTTTTTAATTACTTTTCTTGGAATATCAATTAATATTTAAATAAAAATCATGTTAGGTGGAATTCTTCCCATTTTTCTCACATGGTTTCATATCTCAAGTATATGGAATCAAAATTGTAATTATCCTTTACTCTAATTGACTGATATTTATTTATTCAATTGTATGTATCAATGTGATTTATTTATAAAACTTTTTACCATGAAAAAGTCTAATTTAAATGATTCATAGAATTATATTTTTGTTATTTTATGATGGAACAATGTATCAAATAACTCTAAAACTATCATCAGACAATATTTTTATGTCCTATCACTTTAAAGTGTGGCCCATTTCTGTGGAAAATGACACCAAAAGTTTTAGCATGACCCTATTAATATTCTAGAAAATGTTTGTCTAATTAAACATAGTCATCATAAAATCGTACACTTAGATATGTGTATTTCTAAAGGTATAACATCACAACAATACTCTATTTACTGTTGCTTCATTCTTCCACATAAGAGTAAAATAATACTCTTACATTTATATTCAATTGAATAATTAAAATGGAAATTTCTTCATGAATTTTTGTAAGAGTATATTATTTATTCTTCCTCATGTTATTACAATAAATCATGAATACTTTATATTATTCTATGATCATCCCTAACATAATTTTATTTCATTGAAACTCCACTAAACATCAATGAATCTCTATCTATTCCATGGGCATGTAGTTATTAAGTTAAATATGAATATAACCAAAATAATATTAAATAACATTTTTCAGGAAACAAATATATGAATTATTATAATGTTATGGTAATTGAAACAATATATTTTTTTATATAATAGTGTTAATGACAGTACTCTAACTCTAGGAATGATAACAATGACTTATAGACTATGTATTAGTTCATATTAACTCAAAACTCTCCTTTATAAATTAAATTCTTATTATGCTTGATATTTAATATAAATTAATCATATACTCTCCAGTAATGAAGGTCTCTTCATCATAATATATGTGTAATATTAGTCCCCCACAACTTTTTCATTACATTGGTTGATCTGAAATCCCACTAATTGGATTTCTATTTCCTGGGAACATTACTCGTAACTCTAAAAGATATCATATCAGGGTTTGTTTTCTAACCATATTATATTGTCTATATGAAATCCTATAACACCCAATATGGAAACTGTGATATAGGTGCACGAAACATCCCTTTCGATCCACATGAGGGTGGTTAGTTTCAAGTCACAAATTATCAATAAGTAATGAACATCTGTATCCAACAGTATCTCTCTCAACATGAGTATTGTGAATCTAGTGTTTTGAATATACTCTAATACTAGGTAATATTCATGTATGTCAACCCTACCACTATTCTTACCTGGTATTTTCACTCCATTATTATATAGTACATATTATTTTCTATTGTTCAATTCATATAATTTAAATATTCTGGTATAAGGGATGTATTTCCAATGTTATTATAATGTTACTGGAAATCAATGTTTTATTTCTTTTTGAAAAACATGGTGGGGATTGAAACAATCCTTATGGAAAAAAATGATAAAGGACATGGGAATCACCCATAGCAATGATCTTACCATCATTAGGGATAGATCCCATTTCAAAATATAAAACTAGTTCCTCCTCTAAAACTCCAATCCAAGACTAGAAATCCACAAAAATGTTTCCTTCTCCTTAAATATATCCAATCATAATATATTACTCAAGAAATTTTCATGAACATCCTAAAGAGATAAATAAATTCCCACCAGTTGTGTCTTTCCCAGAAAAATAACCACAAGGATCTTTTATTCTATTACCACCTCTTTTATAGTTATATTATATAACCTATACAACATCAATCCACTAATCAATGCCCTTATATCCATGATTTATGAATTACCAGTACCAAAGAAGGTACTAAATCCAAAACTAACTGAACCACATCCAACACAATCTATAACTCATACCCTTATAGTCCATTCCATAAATGATCCATCAAACTTAGTCCTCAAAAAACTTGAAGACATAATCCAACACACCCACTCCCCTTTTGATCAACATACATCATTCCATGTATCCAAAACATCCTCGGGAATCATCATCCTTAGATATTCCACATATGATATGAATTGGTGTTGGACATAAAGATCATCCACAAAATATTTCACTAGAAATTCCATGAGTATATGATAGTATGTCTTTCCATCCCATTCCTTGTCCATTTCTTCCCAAATGATCTATCATTCAGCCAATAGCACCAAGGCTCTCACGTTGGATTCCTCCATACTAGAATTACCTCATTCAAACCACAACTCCAATAACTATATCTTGTTATTTCCATATCTTAAAAGACGCATTCACCATGTAATGTATATATAGATTCCCAAAGCCCACTCACTTTTGAAAAACATGTTCCATGTGTTTTCTTGAAACGAAGAGTTGCAACACTTGAAATGGTAGGCCAACAGAATAATTATCATCTAGATTTTTCTGTCTGTATGAAATACTATATTTCATAATCATCAAATGAAAAAAATTCATCCTCATTGTATTCCTTTGGAACCATAAATCAATTTCACACATATAATTCCTTTAAAAAATATGCATCAACTCACGATAATGATTTCTAATGAAGCACCTCATGATTGAGGTGGAGAAAATACACATATCTGGGATTTCAAATATATAGATGATATCAATAATGATTTTTTAGTCTATCATGAATCATTCTAAAGAATTTTGGATATAGTGTGGACTCCCTAAAAAATATATCCTATATGGGATAACTAAGGAATAATAGTGACTCTCCCAACAAACAATCCTTCAAAAATCTTATCTTACCACTTCAAATAGTCCACCAAACCATATCATTAATAACATCTATAATTTGATCATATTTTGGATTGTTATATAAGGAATCATAGAATTTATATCCCACTCTTAGAATTTATCATCATACCAGGATCTCATGAATTTGTCCCATATAGATTTTCCTTCCCTAATGTCTCAAACCAATTTCACCTACATAGAATTAATGGATTCATGTAAGTCTTGATGGATTTTACCACACTCTTTGATTACCCTTGGTAGCTTACCCCATACACCTTGTTATAATTCCTTCCATTATTTGCATCCCACATGAACTTTTTGTTGCTTTTTTCCTGTCAAAACCATTCAGAATTTTGATTACAAATAAGATATACATTGTTATAGAAGTTAAAACAATGTTTATTACAGTGATTCATTCAAAAGATGAAATAAATATATTTTCCCAGCTCTAGAAACAACCAATTTTTTAATTCTTCATTCCCTCAAACCTAATATTCTCTACCTCTTCCTTTTTGAATAGAAACACCTATGTACAACACTAGAATATGCCTTGGGTTCTTGAACATCTACCATTGAATGAACCTACACAGACAGTATGGGATCCATCTAGATACAAAAACACTACCCTTATACATTTAAACCATATTCCCTCTAGTAATCCCTTAATAATCCATAATATTTTTACATATTTTGATAGATTATTTACATCCATTAATAATGAAAAGAACATCATTTGAAAAAAATCAAATTAGATACGAGGATATCTCTTGATTTGTTCATATAAGATCAGGTCTACCCTACCACTATGAATCACCTCATGTATAATTACCTGGACACTGATTCCACCAGAAATGGTGCAACATGCCTGGTTGGCCACATGTCTTCAAGAACATCTCCCCAAATGTCAGAGGCTATCGACTAGTAGCGAGGGCCAAGGTGAGTCAGTGGGAAGACTATTCTATCATGATGAGATTATCATAATGAAATTTAGACATAATATAAATAGAGAAAGTGATATAATCAACAGTCAACCAAAATCAATGAATTAAGGATATGAATACATACCAATAACAAAAAATCTATCATATAAAAAAAATGAAGATGAATCAAGTATCTAGAAAGCATCCAGAATAGTACATAGAAATAAAATAAAATACTAGTATCAAAAAAATGACAAAATTATAAAAAGTTATACTGGTATTACAAGCCTCATCTTGGTCATATTCTCCCCTACTCTAAATCCACAATCAAAAACCTATACAAGGGTGGTTTCCCCTATCATCATTTGTAACTATATGATCTTTTTGGGTCCCAGAGGAGGCCCAAATAGGGAGTAAAACAAACATCCTATTAAGAAACCACCTGGGCCTATATAGTTATAACAGTTATATAGGAAACTCCTAGAAAGTGTAAATGAATAGTAATGTATGTGTGTATGCCCATGGAATATTTCCATAGTTGTATATACAACTAATCATCCCTCATGGATACCTAAAAAAGAGCCATCTCTCAACAAAGAAGCTAAAAAACATGGTAAAAAGGACATACAGTCATGAAGTACTTCCATCTGTATACTATATTCCACATACATGCTATAAAATGTAGTCAAGTGTCCCATGCCCACTCTGTATAGTGAAGAGTAGAATCCCCTGGCTACACTGTATAGTGAAGTTTAGATCCCCACGATCACAACGTATAGTAAAAAATAGACCTCAATGGATGGATACATGGTGTCATGTACCAAGCTATCCAATTACTATATCTAGGCCCTAGAGTGTTAGATTAAAGGAGCTTGTCAAAGGAATCACATCGAGTCCAGTGGGCGTACTCATTTATGCACTTGTTGGGGGCCTAATAGTAGTGTAATAGCAAGTCATACATGGACACAAGCAAGCTAGATTCACGGGGTAGAAAGTCCTGATACTTCCCAAGAAATACTGAACAAAGAGGTAGAGAAAACCCAAGATGCCAAGAAACATGTTCTACAAACATGGAGAGCAGTCCATGGAATCCATCAACCATTCATTCAAGAATTAAACCATTCAATTTAAACAAACATTCTATTTGAGTATACCCACTCACATCAACCTGCACTAGCCAAGACTATACCCACTCATAGAAACCATTTATCAATTAAAATCACATGGCCCTACCCTCCCATATAGAACATTTAACATGCCATTATTCATTTCATATAGGTGAACCCACCCATATTATAAATTAAACAATCATAGTTAAATTAAACATGAAAGGCATATCCAGATATAAAAATCCAAGGAGGTAGTACATATCATAAGAAATATATTCAAGCAATCAAGGAATTAACGAGATTACTCTAAATTGGAAATGACATTTACCCACCCCCTATTTTGTTTAAACATGCCTAAATAGGTTATTTACTTAAGGGGAACCCATTGGGTGTCCTTGAAACATGTAACGTGTGTCATCGCACCTAAATAAAACCTAGATGCATCATCAAAAGGTCCTGCTACACCTTCTACAAAAAACTCGATAAAAACCGAGGCCCACAGGAATGTATGATGGGTTGTGAAACGACCAAAAGTCCCAAAGGAACCAAAAAGTAGAAAAGAATGTATAGACCACCTACCTCACCATGGTTTTAGATAGCTCATCTGATATCAAATCTTGATTCTTCTTAGTTTTGATGAAATTTATGTGGTTCCAACATGACTGATAATGCTTGATTCTGTTTCTGGAAGGCTTCTGAAACTGAAAAAAATGTTTATGGGTTTTTAGGCTCTAAAAATGGTGGAAAATCATGTCTATCAAAATGAGACTACTAAATATTTTATAAAAAACTCATTGGGAATGTACATAACTTGTAGCTCAAGTACACAACATGTTCTATTATATATATTTTTGAGACATAAATGATACATGTCATGAAGGGAAAATACATAGAATGTTGGCCAAGTACATGAAATGTTGTCCATGTACATGTCATGTACTTGGCCTGCAGCATACTTTCAACCACTTTTCCAATATCTTTCCCAAATACAACTGAACATGCACACAACTTGGTGTAGGGTCAAATCCAAAAATAAATTAAACAACATTTCACCCAAAAGGAATGATCCATACTATATGAAAGACCTAGGATCATACAATCTTACCCCCTTATAGAAATTCTTTCTTGAATCGGTCTATAAAGGGTGGTCAACATTACTCTGAAAACTACTCTTCCCCTGAGAGCTTACGTTAGCCTCCCTATACCAAGTCCCATCCTATAAATTTTCATCTTGCCATATCACCCATTCTATAGGAATTGACAATCCACAAAGAACCATTTTTCTCTTGTAAAATATAAAAAATAGAAGCTACTCAAAGGATGCATTAACCAGAATCTTAATCTCCTTGACATGAAAAACAAGAAATTGGATTGATTGATAGCGGTATAACTAATATTCATGGAAGACATCATGAATGGATTGATACCTCTAAAGTAACTACAACTGATAGGCCACAGACCCCACTCTCTACAGAATCTCAAACGTCTTGACATATCACTAGGAATTCTTACACTCTCTCTTGATTCACATGTGTCCCATCCTCGGTGAAACACACAAGAAAACCCAATCTATGACCTTGAACTCTGCAGGTCATCTACAGTGATCAGCATAAGATTTATGATGAGACTGTGCAATATCAATTCACTTTTGAATCATCTAGATGAAATTAGAATTCTCCATCATGAGACACAGTCCATGTAAAGCTGTCTCTCATACCTCTAACTAGCATAGGGGAGAATGACATGGCCTATCATATAAATCCTTGTACGGTTCCATCTATTTCTCCACCTTGTAACTATTATTATAGGCAAACTCCACCACGGTAATGTTCATATCCTAAGATCCCCTAAATCAAAGACGCATGCCTGCATAATGTCTTTTATAACCTATAATGTACGCTCTATCTGTCCATTAGTATGAGGGTGGTATGATGTGCTCAAAATAACCAGTCTAACCAGTACCCTCTGAAAACACTACCTGAAATGAGATATAATGTGGGTGTCCCAATCTGAAATGATAGTTCATGGGACCCCATAAATTTGTACAACCTCTCATCTTCATAACTTTCCAATATCATAAACACTAAATGTATCCTTGATTGGAACGAAATGTACATCCTTTGTAACCTTGTCAACAACAACCCACACATCATTGTTACCTTGAGATGACCTTAGAAAACTAGCCATAAAATCCATCATGACATCATCTTATTTTCACTCATGAATATGAAAATACTGTAAAAGCTCGGCTAGCCACTAATGTTTTTCCTCCACCAGCTAACAGGTGGAACACCACGTAACAAAACCATCCACATCTCTCTCCATACCCACCCGCCAGTATTGGAGACACTAATCATTGTACATCTTGGTGACCTCGGGATGCACTGCCCAAGATGGATCATGAATCCCATGCATCATCTCCACATGTACATGCAATGGAACCCAAACACGTCCATGGATATGAAGTACATCATCCTTTACTATCGTCCAATCTGGAATAATTTCCTCACCCACCACACATTCTTGTAGAACAAGGAAATTTGAATCCTATAGCTGCCTCATCCTAACTCTTTGCATTAGGATATTGGTCATAACTACGGATTATATAAATGTATGAACTTTCTTTTCTTGCACCTTCAAATGAGTATTAGGAAACAACACTATAAGTAGCCACTTGTTACTGACCTTCTTCACAGCTTGTATCTGAGTCCTCTTACTCAGTGCATCAACCACTTCATTTCCCTTACTAGGTATTTAAGAAAGATTGATGTCAAAATACTGTATGAACTCAACAAACCTTCAATAAATGAGATTTAGACGTAGTTGAATAAAGATATAATTGAGGCTTTTGTGGTCTCTGTAGAACCCAAAACACTCAATCGTTAAATAGTGACTCTAACAGTGCAATGCATGAAAAATTTCAGTGAACTCGAGACAGTGTGTACGATAGTTCTTCTCAAGATACCTCAACTACAGTGAACTGTATGACACGACTCAATCTCCAGAAATTATCATTTCCCTATTTCCCAATACATGAAGTGTCACATTACAACGTGTATCTCTTTCCTTACTTTGGAAGTATCAAAACGAGTGTTTATGTCATCCACCCTTTCATCTTTATAAAGGATGTTTCATATGATATTGACCATAAAAATTCACACCCTTCTTAGTCAAGAACATATATTTCATCTCTAAGTGTGATAAGTAATGTATAAAATGCATGTAGTAGCTAGTTAACCCTATAAAAGTCGGTATGTCAAAAACATTCTTGGACTGTTACCAGGAATCCAAATCTCTCAACTTATCTTGGTCCACTGATACTCTTTTATCTAAGAAGATGTGACCCAGGAAGTGAACCTGATCCATATAAATGTGGAATTTCGTTTTCATGGAATATAACCGAAGCTCACTTAGGGTGTTAAAAATGACCTCAAGATGGTTGGAATGGTTGTGTTGATTGTGAGAATACAGAAAAATATATTTTCCACAAAAACAACCACCAAAAAATAATAGTAAGTATTGAACAATTATTTCATCAAATGAATGAAAACTATTTTCATGTTCATGAGACCAAACAGCATAACCATATACTCTCATAACATATACCTGCTATGAAATGTTGTTTGAGGGTTGTATGCAGTTCGAACACACACCTAGAGATATCCTAAACTCATGTCGATCTTCGAGACCACTTGAGTTTCATGAAGATGATGAAACATATTATCTATTTACGGAAGATGATATCAGTTTTTAACCATCATCTAGATCTGTTTCGGATAAATCACGCATATCCTAATACTTCTATATGACTTTTTTTTAAAGAGGACTTATGGATCCTACAAAGACATACTTGGTCTGATACACCCCTTCACCTCCAAATCCTCTAGATGTGTCTTGAGCTCCTGCATCTCTGTCATATCCATTCTATATGGAGGAATGGATACCAGTGCAGCTCTTGGCACTATAACAATAGAGAAATTGTACTCTCTCTTAGAAATTAAACCAAAAAATTTGTCGGGAAATGACCTCCCGAACTACTCAACCACAAGAGGAAATTCCACCTAACTCACTCCCTAATCATCCCGAAATGAAATTGCAATATGAGATTTTACCCAACCCATCCCACGATGCTCAGGTTCATATCTTCTTTCATATACATCCCATTATCAGTTGTGAATAAAAATTTCATCCAATTTTGATGTGAATGTTACCCTTCGACAATTGTAGTCAATGTATGCTCGATAATCCATGAGCTAGTCCATTCCGAGAATGATGTCAAACCTAATCATCTCTAGGACATATAAAATCTAGAGGTATTGGCACCCGCCAACATAATGGTGAGACTCCATACATTGGTGTGCATCACATGTTCTAACTCCAAACGGGTTTTCTAGCGTTAAAAACCACCAAAAATAAGTCACACAATACCAATTATTTTTACCACCCATGTATAGATAAACATGTGAGAGGCACAAATATGATAAAAAGATTATGAAATAGAAGAAGCTACTATGAACGTACCTCTCAATATAGATGGTCTGATATATTTTTCGTGTTGGGTCTATTGCACTGCATAATTATGGACTAGACCACGTCCCTGTGACCTTGACTGGCTACCCTCAGCTTATCTTCCCTTCCATATCTTATAACCTTGGGTCTGGCTACCGCTACCACAACCTCCACTAACCTGTTTGAGTTGGAACGCACTGCTTTAGATCCTTGCCTAATGTGGATCTAAAGAACCATCTCTTGAACCTAACATCTTAGATGACCCCAAAACACTCAAAGTTGGAGGGAAGGTCTTAAAAAACAACTACATGCTCCCCATACTACTGCAATCTCTACAAACAAATCGGCCTCGAGTGCACTGATTTTTGATGATTCTTCACCTAACACAATGTTGGTAATAAAAATAGTTTCCATCACCCATAGCCTAATTAGAACTCACGTCATGGGAAGCCTCAAAATCATGATTCTATCAAGATGATGTAGACCCACATGGGCAAGAAACATCACTTTTCTATTTTTTACGCCCATCATCCTTTAGATACTTCTCTATAATCAGTGCCTACCTAAAAATATTGGTGATATGGGGAAACAAAAAGACATTTACATGATATTTTTAAGCATGTCTGTGTCACGACCCGTTCTCGGGGCCCATTCCGTGACTACCCCAAGCCCGCCTCCCATAGGCCAGGGGCTGGAGACTAGCACCAATGGCATATATCCCTTCAAAATAGGAATGCATTTCCTTTATAAATAAACAAACACCACAGAGTAATCAATAAGAAGTAAACACTATGTAAAAACTGGGTACAATAATAGTGTGGAAAAGTAGTGGGCCAGAATACAAACCCAAACTGAATGTAGTATACAACTGGAAATAATGTACAACAACTGAAAGTAAAGTAGCAATATCGAGCCGTCCATTGGAAGTCCCACCTGAAGGGTGGGTACAGATATCCTCCTCAGCTCCTCCGGTCCAGCCGTCCGCTCCCTATACGTCCCTCCCAGTGGTCCAACTCCAGGTACCAACTGCTCCACTAGCCTCAACCACGATCAACGCTATCTATTGTCTGCATCCAACACAACATAGTGCGGTCTTAGCCTGTGCAGGGATGAGTATACGCTACTTAGTAGGGAACCCGAGACCCCTGACGGTATCCCAGAATCCACAAAGGAAAGAAACAATCATGAAGTAAAAACCAGCACCACTTAGGTATATACCCATACATATACCTAAGTCATAAATTCCAGTTCGGCTCCAACATCTGATCCCAAGTTCGATCACGTCCACAAAAGAGTACAACCCAATCCACACAGGATAACACAACTCACTCGACATAGGTAATAAAGTCAATCATATCGAAGATATTGATTGAAAGTCAAGACTCATCTCACACAGGTATACTTCTTCGTAAGGTGATAGAGATGATCAGATATAGCCACTGATTCATCTAGGCTGGGACCCACGTATGATACTAAACTAGCTAAGCTATCAGACCCACATATGATACAGACTAGCTATTATGCCAGACCCATGTAGGATAGCAAGAATAGAGTCATACACTGCCAGACCCACGTAGGATACAAGAATAGTAGTCATTGCCATCGAACCTACAAGGGATTTTAATACGGTATTCTTCGCTGCCGAACCCACAGAGGATTTCAGGGAAGTCTTCATCGCCATTGAACCCACGGAGGATTTCAGTACATTTTTCATCGCTACTAAACCCACATAGGATTTCAGTGCAGTCTTCATTATCGTCGAACCCACGGAGGATTTCAGTACGGTTTTCATCGCTGCCGAACCCACATAGGATTTTAGTGAAGTATTCATTTCCATCGAACTCACAGAGGATTTTAGTACTGTCTTCATCACTGCCAAACAGACATAGGATTTTAGTGCAGTCGTCACAGTCGCAGTCACAGCCAGCTCTAGGGTTCCCGCACACAGAATGCTTGATTCTGGGAAGGTCAGATCCATGAGCCAAGGGGTCGATATATCAACTAACACGTAGTCCGGAGTTGAAGTATCTCAAAGTTCTGTCTCGACAAGAGGAACTCAATGTGACAGATGACACGTCAATCGGACGCCCGGTCTGAGAGTTATTGGCTTTTTCGTTCTAGGGGCCTGGTTGGGTTTTAAGTCAAAACCAACCCGACCACACTCCAACTGCATCCAAACCTTGAGCGATTTAATCCAAAAGGTACGTCTCACTAAGAGGAATCCAACAAAGTCGACGACACGTCAATCAGACGTCTGGAGCTCATGTTATAAGAGTTTCTGCTCCGAGGGCCTGGTTAGTTTCGTGTTCGAACCTACCCGTCCATACACAAAGCTCTACGAAACTTTGAGTGTAATATACTGAAAAGACCATCTCATTCCAAGGATCTCCACGCAACTGACAGTGTGTTGATCGGAGGTCCTTATCCCATGATATGGGCAAAATAACGAACCTGTCTGGTTTTAGGGGGTTTTGGGCCCGGGCCGACCAGGCCCAAGACCCCCTAGGTCGCCCGCACCGGGTCGAACTGACCCGAGTCTGGGTCCGGCCCATTAGGGCATGGACCGGCCCGGCCCGGGTGGGCCGATTGGCCTGGCATGCGCGCGCGGCCCGCGTGGCCAGCTTGGCCAGCGCCGAGCTGAGCAGAAAGGGGGGGGGGCTTCCCCCCTTGAATGAAACTGCGACCCCACGTGGGGGCTGCTCCCTAGCCAACAGATGTGGTGCTGGGCGCCGCGTCTCCACCGAGTCCCGCGCGGCCGAGGGGCCGATCACCTGCCGCCGTGGCTTCATCCGTGACGGTCCCTCCCGGCGGCGCGCCGAGAGGCCGTCGGTGAAGTCCGCGGGCCACCGGAGATGCTCTGGTGGTCCGTTCTTACTCCCGTCTTCTCCTGGGGTCATCTCCGGACCCGTAGATTACAGTGATGGACTCAAATCACTCAATGGTCCTGTTTCATCGTCACCCAACCTTCTGCGCATCAAGAACAACGAATCGGTGGGTGCAGACTTGTTCGTTGGTCTGCACCCACTGCGTTAGTGGTTCAAACAACATTCAAAAATTTAATCATATTCCGAGGATATAATCCACATAAATTAAATTAAACGAAAACCCATACCTCAAGGTGTCGTCGAACGAAGGTTATTGGAAGGAAAGGAACGTCGCAGAAGAAAGAGTCCCGGAGAAGAGAATCGTCGACGTCGCGGTACATGGCGTCGTGTCATCAATCTCCGAGGATTCGATGTTCTTCGTCGGCATCGGTGCGTTCTTCACGTTAATCGAGGTGGAAGAAGAGGATTCCAAGGCTTGTGCTCTCGTCTTCGAATCCTTCTCACACAACGAAAACATCTTCGTAAAATAAGTCTTTGCCTTATTTTATTTCTCATGCCAATCCCTTTTGAATTTCAAAGATCGCATTTAATTATTGGACATAACAGAAGGTGCTTAATAATCCAATTTAAGTCGAGAGTTTACTTTTCATTTAAGGAGGGTTCGGGTGAGTGACAAAATTAATGGGGGTTCATGGAAGGTAAAAAGGAAATAAAGGGGGTGGGGCTCATATGGGCCTCACCTCAATAATATCCTACCTAGGAGTTAGGGTATTAGTCAGTCCCACTCTATCCACCATGACTAGGTTATCATTACATAGAATAAAAATAAAATAGTAGAAAAATGATTTATTTTTATTCTTTAGTTAACCCAAATAATTAATAACCTCACTTGAGAAAACACAACTCTAGAAAATGTGTTCTTAAGAAATTACCGGCACAACGGTTCCATCCGTGACCTCAGATTTCAATTTCGAACACCAGTTCAAAAGTTAGGAAAACCCACTCGTTCGTTTACTGAACGTACCTGATCTAATCTTCAGAAATTGATTTCGGGCACACCAGGCCATGGAATCAGGTGCCATCAGAAACTGCGTTCTTGTAAAATCTCAATGAAAATTAAGAAAATAATTTCCCTTGAATTTTATGGGTCTTTACATTACTCCCACCTCAGGTATTTATGTCCCCGTAAAGATACATCATAAACTAGGGGACCAAATGTGGGTACTGAGCATGCATCTGAGCCTCCCGCTTCCATGTGCTCTTCTTGAGGGCCCCGTGCTGCCATCTGATGCCCACTAGAGTTATCGATCGTCCACGTAGGACCCACTCCTGTCGATCCTCAATCTCCACCAGGACATCTACAAAAGTTTCCCCATCTTCAATGTTCAGCTCCCCATGGTCAATGATATGCATCGGGTCGTGTACGTATCTCATCAGTAGAGATACGTAGAAGACGTTGTGCACCCGGTGCAACTGAGGTGGTAGAGCCAGGTGGTAAGGAACCTCAACTACCCTACTGAGGACCGAGAATGGTCCGATGAAGCATGAAGATAACTTTCCGCCTCGACCAAATATCTGTAATCCACGTCGAGGTGAGACCCGCAAGAAAACATGGTCGCCATCCTCGAACTCTAGTGGCCTCTACCTCCTGTCAGCGTAAGACATCTGCCAGCTCTGAGCTATCCTCATCCACTCCGGGATGACTTGGACCTTCTCTATCGTGGCCCAGACCATCTCTGGTCCCACAAGTTCTGACTCTCAAGGGTTTGTCCAGCACAGAGGTGATCTACAAGGTCAGTTGTACAATGCCTCTTATGGTTCCATACCGATGGTGGAGTGGTAGCTGTTGTTATACGCGAACTCCACCAAGGGAAGGTGTTCCTCCCAACTGCGACCAAAGTCGAGGACACATGCGCGGAGCATGTCCTCGAGAGTCTGAATGGTCCTCTCTGTCTAACCATCCGTCTGAGGGTGAAAGGTGGTGCTCAGACGTAGTTGCGTCCTGAATGCCTCCTGCAACCCCTTCCAATGCCAGGAAGTAAAGCGAGCATCTTGATCGGAGACGGTAGATGATGGCACACCATGAATCCGTACGGTCTCTTGAACGTAGAGGCATCCCAAGATCTCCACTGAGACCTGCTCTCTGATGGGTAAGAAGTGGGCAGACTTGGTGAGTTGGTTGACAATCACCCAAATGGAGTCGTGACCTCTAAAAGTACGTGAATGCCAGGTCACGAAATCCATAGATATCTTATCCCACTTCAACTTCGTAACCTCCAAGGGTTGTACCAAGACTATTGGTATCTTGTGCTCTACCATCACCTACTGGCAGGTGAGGCATCGAGAAATGAACTCTGCCACAACTTTCATCATACCCCGGCCACCAGTGTTATCGTCTGAGATCCTGGTACATCTTCACCACTCCTAGATGTACCGCGAAAGGGGAAGTGTGAAACTCTATCAACACCTCCTCTTTTAATGAAACTAGTACCATGGTACATCCTATAAAAAGGACGTCGTGCTATCCTCCTATAATGAATTTATCTGGTGCCTGTCATGAGGATATTTGTGCACGCCGCGTCTCACAATCAGCGTCCCCACGATGTGCCTCTCTTACCCACTGCAGTAGTAGAGGAGTGACTGTGAGTGACTGAAGAAAGGCTACTCCATCTCTATCCACGAAAGAAATCTACAAAGCGGTTAGCTTCTCCGTCACCTCCCCGATTATCTGGATGCTCGTCCTCCTACTGAGAGCATCAGCTACTACATTCCCCTTTCCAGGAGTATATACTATCTCAAAGTCATCGTCCTAGAGGAACTCGAGCCATCACCGCTATCTCAGATTCAGGTCTTTCTGTGAGAAGATGTACATGAGACTCTGGTGGTCAGAGTATATTATAAATAACTCGCCCATAAGATAGTGTCTCCACATCTTCAGAGTGAAGACCACTACTGCTAACTTCAGGTCATGGGTTGCATAGTTCTGCTCACACTGCCTCAACAGGCGTGATCCATAGGCTATCACGGCCAGCTCCTACATCAGGACACATCCGAGTCCGGTCCTTGATGCATCGCAGTAGACTACATACCCCACTCCCTCCTCCGGTAGTACCCACCTAGACCCCTGAAACTCCGCACCTCCGTCATGATCCTGGGTGGCTCCCAAGCTAGCACTGCCTCGATCTTCGCAGGATCCATTGCAACTCCCGCCTCAGAGATGACGTGTCCCAAGAAGTGGACCTCACGTAAATAGAACTGAAACTTCGAGAGCTTACCATAAAGCTGGTTCTCTCAGAGTGTGACTAGTAAAACCCGCAAGTGGTAGGCGTGCTCCTCCTTGGTGGACGAGTATATCAAAATGTCGTCAATGAAGAAAATGACAAATCGATCGAGGTATGGATGAAAACTCATGAACACAGCTGGAGCATTGGATATTCCAAAAGGCATAACCAAGAACTCATAGTGGCCATACCGACATCTGAATGCCGTCATCTGCACGTCTTCGTCCCAAACTCTGAGCTGATGATAGCCTGACCTGAGGTCTATCTTCGAGAACCACCATGCTTCCTTGAGCTGATCGAAGAGGTCTTCAATCCTCGGTAGTGGATAATTTGTTCCTCACTGTCACCTGGTTCAGGCGACGATAGTAGACACAAAGTCACAAGCTCCCGTCCTCCTTCTTGGCGAACAATATTGGGGAATCCCAGGGCGAAACACTGGGTCGGATGAATCCCTTGCCCTGCAAGTCCTCCAACTATACTTGTAGCTCTCGATGCTCGGAGGGATCCATCCCATATGATGGAGTGGATATCGGGGTTGTCCTGGGGTACATTTCAATATAAAAGTCTACCTCTCTATGTGGAGGTAGTCCTGGAACTTCATCGGGGAAAATGTCTGCATACTGTTCCACCACTACAGGAAAACTCAGACTCTGTACATCAACTGCTCCCAGGATGAGGCTAGCCAACTGATGAGTGATGGGATTTCCTCTCTTCTGCATGAGTCCATCATGTGCTGCAAATGATCCCTTCTCGCCGGTGAAGGTGAACCTGCTCCCATTGGTGCGAACACACCGCACCGTGCACCTAATAAAGTTGATCTGAGCATGGACTGTAGATAACCAATCCATTCCCATGATAAGGTCATAAGGACTCGAAGGTGCTACAAGAAGATCCCAGCCGAAGCTCTAACCTCCTAGAGTAAGATCACACTACCGGCACCAATGCGTGATCTTCGAGTATGCTCCCATAAGAGTCTCTAGCCGTAAGGATCGATCCAACGGATTTGTCGGAATTTTCGAGCTCCAAAAAAGGGCAGCGGCAATAAAGAAATGAATCACTCCTACGTCTATAAGAACTGCAACAAGGGTGGAGTAGACACAGATAGTACCTCGAATCATCTCTAGAGCACCGTGGTCATAAGCCTCTACTGCTAGAAGCTGAGCCTGTCTCTGCCCGCTAGCTCCCTGTGGTCGGGGTGGACCTCCCGGTGGTGGTGGTGTTAAATCCTCAAAGCATCGCCCACCACCTGCCGCTCGACCATCTCCCATGCCTCGTCCGTCTTCTCTTGGCGGACCACCACGGTCGACCCTATGCCTCTGCCTTGGTGGTCGCTCAACTGTCTGTTGCTCCTTTGCTCAGCGGGTCGGGCAGTCATGAGCCATGTGGCCCTACCCGCAGCATGCGTAGCACTGCTTGCTCCTCGGAATGTTGGCTCTGCGTCTTATGCCTTGCACCTCTGAGCCAGTGTCCTGAGGTCGTCTTCTTGATGGTCCGAACCGCCTGGACCCCTGTGACATCTGTCGACTACCAGCTACAGACGACTCTGCTATGTGTCTCCCGGCGGTAGGTCTCGCTGCTGGTGTAGGCTCAGTAAGAAATCTCTCAATGAGAAGGGCTCGCTCTAGTACTCCTGCTTGTGTCAGAATGCTGAGGGAGATCACTGATGCCCTGATCTCATGCCTCAGTCCCTGCACGAAGGTCCGGGCCTGGAAGAATGGGTCTTGTACCATGTCCGTCGAATAGAGCGAGAGATCAGTAAATCTCACCGAGTACTAGTCGACCGTCATGCTGCCCTGCCGCAGCTGTAGATGCTCCTAGATGCGCACCACACGGAGGGTGGCTGGGAAGAACTCTGAGTGGAAGAGGCTCTCAAAGTCCATCCCGAGGAGTGATGCCTCGTCGTGAACCTGGAGCATCAATATCCACTATCTGCATGCTGCCGCATGCAGGAGGCTCGCTGCGAGGATCACCATGAGGTCAGCTCGTGTCCCCACTAACCTAAAAACTCGCACAAATGCCTCCATCCAATCCTCGGCTGCCTTAGGGTCCGTCTCCCCGGGGAACCTGGTCGGTCTCTGACTCTGAAACTCGTGAACTGCACTAAGGTGATGTGCACCATCAATGGCTGGGTCTGGTAGCATCGGTGGCTCGGCAGGTAGAGGTACAGTCGGTGCCTCCGCTGTCAAAGAGCCCTGCACCGAGGCCTCCTTGCTCGGTGGGTTGTCGTCTCGCTCAAAACTCAGAACCCTAGCTGGCTGCCATCGTGGGGCCATCCTGAAAAGAAACAGGTGTGCCACAGTCAAAAAAGTATTCCTGGTGAGCTAACACAAATTAATCACATAGAAAACTTTTGAAACACACATGCAATCAGTGTTTTCGTGCATTGAGTCGGAAATCAGAAGTCAGGGTCCTGGTTTACGGATACGTCGGCCGCCACACCAACACTGGACACTCTAGACTGATAAACACACTCAATGCCCTTAAAATTATCACTTCACATAGAAGAAAGATCAGAGTCCAGAGTTCTATGGTATAACTGAACTCCTCTGATACCAATTTGTCACGACCCGTTCTCGGGGCCCGTGCCATGACTACCCCAAGCCCGCCTCCCATAGGCCAGGGGATGGTGACTAGCACCAACGGAATAAATCCAATAAAAAGTGGAAGGCATTGCCTTTATAAAGTAAACAAACACCACAGAGTAAGCAAGGATAAGTAAACACTAAGTAAAAACTGGGTACAATAATAGTGCGGAAAAGTAGTGGGCCAGAATACAAACCCAAACTGATAGTAATGTACAACTGGAAATAAAGTACAGCAACTGAAAGTAAAGCAGCAACGTCGAGTCGTCCACTGGAAGTCCCACCTGAAGGGTGGGTACATATTGCCTCCTCAGCTCCTCAAGTCCAGTCGTCCGTTCCGTGTACTTCCCGCCTGGTGGTCCACCTCTAGGTACCGACTACTCCACTAGCTTCAACCACGATCAGTGTTGTCCGTCATCTACATCCAACACAACGTAGTGCGGGAATATCCCGTATTGGGGTGAGTATACGCTACTCAGTAGGGACCCCGAGACCCCCTAAGTTCTCCCAGAATCCACAAAGGATAATCCACAAAGGAAAGATACAATCACTAAGTAACAACCAACACTACTTAGGTATATGCCCATACATATACCTAAGTCATCAATTCTAGTTCGGCTCCAACATCTGAGCCCATGTTCGATCACGTCCACATCAGATGACAAACCAATCCACACAGGATAACACAACTCAATCCATATAGGAAATAAATTCAATCATATCGAAGATATTGATTGGAAGTCAAGACTCAACCCACACATGTATACTTTTTTGTAAGGTGATAGAGATGATCAGATATAGCCACTGATTCATCTAAGCTGGGACCCATGTAGGATACTAAACCAGCTAAGCTGTCGGACCCACAAAAGATACAGACCGGCTACTCTACCAGACCCACGTAGGATATCAAGAACAGAGTCCGACACTGCCAGACCCACGTAGGATACAAGAATGGTAGTCATTTCCATCAAACCCATGAAGGATTTAAGTAGGGTCTTCATCGCTGCGGAACCCAAGGAGGATTTCAGTGCAGTTTTCATCGCCGTCGAACCCACGAAGGATTTCAGTAAGGTCTTCATCGCTGCATAACCAACATAGGATTTCAGTGCAGTCTTCATTATCGTCGAACCAACAGAGGATTTTAGTACGGTCTTCATCGCTGCCGAACCCACACAGGATATCAGTGCAGTCTTCATTGTTGCCGAACCCACAGAGGATTTCAGTATGGTCTTCATCGCTGCCGAACCAACATTGGATTTCAGTGCAGTCGTCATAGTCGCAGTCGCAGCCTGCTCTAGGATTCCCGCACACAGCATGCTCGATTCCGGGAGGGTCTGCTCCACGAGCCAAGGGGTCGATACATCAACTGGAATGTAGTCTAGAGTTGATGTATCTCAATTTTCTGTCTCTACAAGAGCAACTAAACGTGAAAGATGGCGCGTCAATCGGACGCCCCGTCTGAGAGTTATTGGCCTTTTCGTTCCAGGGGCCCGGTTGGGTTTTTAGTTAAAAACATCCCGACTGCACTCCAACTATGTCCAAACCTCAAGCGGAGTAATCCAAAAGGTACGTCTCACTACCAGGAATCCAAAAAAGTCCATGGCATGTCAATCGGACATCCGGAACTCACGTTATAAGCGTTTCCGCTCTGAGGCCCCGGTTGGTTTCGTATTCGATCCAACCCGGTTTTACAAAAAGTTTTTCGAAACATTGAGTGTAATATACCGAAATGATCGCCTCATTCCAAGGATCGCCATGCAACTGACAGTGCATCGATCGGAGGTATGTAGCCAACGATATGGTCAAAAGAATGAACCTGACTGGTTTTAGGGGGTTTTGGACCCGGACCGACCCGGCCCGAGACCCCATGGGTCGGCCCGAACCGGGCGACCCGACCTGTTTCCGGGTCTGGCCCATTAGGGCACAGCCTAGCCCGGTGGGCACGGCCTGGCCCGGTGGGCGTGGCCCGGCCCGGTCCGCCTGGCCCGGCCCGGTCCGCGCGGCCCGACCCTACCTGGGCGGGCCGGTTTGCCTGGCGCGCGCGCGCGGCCCGCGTGGCCAGCTCCGCCAGCGCCGAGTTGAGCGGAAGGGGGGGGGGGCTGCCACCCCCCTTGAATGAAACTGCGGCCCCACGTGGGGGCCGCACCCTTGCCAACGGAGGCGGCGCTGGGCGCCGCGTCTCCCCCGGGTCCCACGCGGCTCCGGGATTGGTGGCCTGCCGCGGCGGCTTCAGCCTCGACGGTCCCTCCTGGAAGTGTGTCGGGAGGCCGCCGCCTCCGAGTGGGCGGCTGGTGCCGTCGCGAGGGTGCCTCGCGCTGCCGGTGAAGTCCATGGGCCACAAGAGCCTCTCTGTTGGTTCGTTCTTGCTCTCGTCTGTGCCTGGGGTCATCTCAGGACCCGTAGATTACTGTGACAACCTCTAATTGCTCAACGGTCCAATTTCATCGTCGCCCAACATTTCGCGCATCAAGAACAAAGAATCGGTGGGTTCGGACTTGTTCGTTGGTCCGCACCCACAGCGTTATTGGTTCAAACTACTTTCAACAATTTAGTCTTATGCAGGGGATATAATCCACATAAATTAAATTAAACCAAAACCCCTACCTCAAGGTGTCGTCGAACGAAGGTTCATCACGGGAAAAGAACTTCGTGGAAGAGATTGTCGCGGAGAAGAGAATCATCGGCTTCGCGGTACACGGAGTCACATCGTCGATCTCCGAGGATTTGGCGTTCTTCATCGGCGATGGTGCATTCTTCACGTTCTTCAAGGAGGAAGAAGAGGATTCCAAGGCTTGTGCTCTCCTATTCAAATCCTTCTTGCAAAACGAAAACAACTTCATAAAATAAGGATTTTCCTTATTTTATTTCTCATACCAATCCCTTTTGAATTTCAAATATCGCATTTAATTATTGGTCATAAATGAATGCGTTTAATAATCAAATGTAAGTTGAGAGTTGACTTTTCATTTTAGGAGGGTGCTGGTGAGTTTCAAAATTAATGGGGGTTTGTGGAACGTAAAAAGGAAATAAAGGGTGTGGAGCTCGTGTGGGACCCACCTCACTAATATCCTACCTAGGAGTTAGGGTATTAGTGAGTCCGACTCCAACCACCATGTCTAGATTATCATTACATAGAATAAAACAAATTGTATCACAATATATTTTTTATTCTTTAGTTAACCCAAATAATTAATAACCTCACCTGAGCAAACGCAACTCCGAAAAAGGTGTTCATAAAAAATTACCGGTGTTGCGGTTCCATCGGTGCCCTTAGATTTCGATTCTGAACACTGGTTCAAAAGTTAGGAAAACCCGCTTGTTCGTTTACTGAACGTACCCGAGCTAAACATCAGAAATTGATTCCGGGAACAACGGGCCTCAGAATCATGTGCCGCCAGAAACTGCGTTCTTGTAAAGTCCCAAAGATAATTAAGAAAAAAATTTCCCTTGATTTTTATAGGTCTTTATAGTCTGAGACCTTCCTCGATGTTCCTCTCCCTCAACAGGTCATCATTATGATACATCAATACAAAATGTTGCATCTCTATAAATCATGTTTATAATTTCATAACTGTCATCACTCTCTTCTCCATACACATAAAATACTTAGCCCACTATTCTCAAAGTGTCATGGGGTTAAATTAGTCATAAAATCTTGTTTGGAATTCATCCCTACCTTTATCATGGAACCCATCAGTTTGGTTCAAAACATTTCACTAGCGCTTTGCCGCTCCACATAGCATGTATGTCGTGATCTTTATTCTCCTCTCTAGATGCATCTCTAGATTCTCAAAATTTGCTAACATGGACTATATCCACGTATCTAAAGCGTGTGGTCTGACATACCATTAAAAATCAAGAAGATGAAGTTGTTGGAACACTCGTGTCTGCACATCCACAGTTAAGGTTGGTTGTGGTCCTCCCTTGATCATTTGCATGTATTGAAAGAATCCCTTACAGAACTATGCCTTATCAAATATGTCTGGAACATCCTCAGGTTCCATAGATGGAACTATTGGAGGATAAACTGATATCCTTGGCCCACTACCTCTGAAGTATGATCATCTCCTCCCTTTCGGTGTACAACAAGAGGTCGTTGTCATGGCATGTCTCTACAATGCCAAATGCATACCTCTAGAAATAACAACATCAAATCATACAGATAAAATAATAGGATAGTTCAAAACCCTCCTTGAAATCATGAAATCCCACAACATACACCTAATTATTGTATTGTACAATGAACAACCATTGGACCACTAGATAATATGATTCTTCAAAATCAAAATATGGTCTTACTCAAGTGTTTATCCCTCATTTCAATTTTCATTTCCACTTGAGATCACATTCAGGTACACAGGAAATTTCACCATGGGTTATCAATTATTAACCTATGAGGGCCCATAACACTTAACAAACCCAAACTTTATTCCCATTCAAACCATTCATATAAAAGGATCATTTAACATTTATATTCAATCGGTGCATCATTTCCCAACTCGTAAGGGCCCATAATCCTTATAGATTGAATATAGTTGTCACACCATTATCTATTACACCCAACAAACACAAATCATGCAAAATTATCACATCAACTATCAAAAACACATGATGTATCTAATGCATCATTGATGGCATGGGATAATATATGTCATGAAATTCTAAAAAGTTTCTATATGATGAATGATATGGAACACCATCATCTTTTTAGGTTTTAACTGAAATATAACCCACAATTTCATCAACAGTAATAAAAAAGATGATGTGTGTCACCCAATGGTGAAATCGAATCAATGGTAATAGTCAAAATCATGAAAATCTGAGCATAATTTGTGTCAATTTGGATTTTCCTTATACATGAGGTAGCTACTCCCGGACAATGTTTATTACCCAAACTCCTTCTCCTTCTTATGCATGCCTAATTTCTTGAAACAAAAATTCAATAAAAAAATTCCTCTAATACAACTTTGAAATGTCCCATAGCTAGATGCCACCCGAAACGGTGTGTCGACCCCAATTGAACACATGGTATCAAGTGCATATTTCCAAATGCCAGAGGCTTCTCACTAGAAGTGAGGTCCTAGGTGAGTGAGTGGTTTGACTATTCCCTCATTACAACTATATCAAAATAGATGTCAAACAAAACATATGTAGTGGAAGACAAATAAATATATGTCAACAGAAAGTAAGGAAATCTTGACAGGAATACATAGAAATAACCAACAATGTCTCATATTCAAAATGATGCATATGGTACAAGTATCTATAAATAATACAAATATGTTCATGGAAGTACATTACAATACATGTATCCCAAAAATAAAAAATGGCCAAAAACATATCCCAACACTACATGCCTTAGCTTGGTCCTATGCTCCCCTAATCCAAAACAACAATCAAGAACATGTACTAGGGCGCTTTAACCTATTATCACATGAAACCATATATGTTGGTTTGGTCCCCAGGAGGCCCAAACAGGGTGTGGGATAAATATCCTATTTGGAAACCACCTAGGTTTATACAATTCTAACACCTATATATAAAATCGCATGTATGTGTAAACTACTAGTAAAGTGTGTATTCTCAAGGAATAAGTCTATATCATTATGTAGAACCAACTAGCCTGCCAATCTACCTAGAAAAAATTTATCTCCATACAAGGAAGCTAAAAAAAGGTATACAAGTCACACCACCATTCCATACATCCGCCTATATCATTTACCCCACAAACATTCTATATAATGTAGTCAAGTGTCCCCAACCACACTATATAGTGAAGTGTTTAATCAAAAGACCACAATGTATAGTGAAGTGTAGAATCCCATGTCCAGGTTGTATAGTGAAAAGCAGTCCTCAAGGTCCAAATCCATGGTGAAATATACCAAATAATTCCATTAATAAATCTAGACCACAGAGGGTCGGATCCAAGGATCTTGTCCAAGGAATCCCACTATGTCCCATGGGAGTCCATGGTGGAAATTCGGTTAGGCACTAGTTGGGGTCCTTGGAATAAGGAAATAGAATTTTCTACACAAGACCAAGCAAGCTAAATCCATAGGGTAGCACGGCTCGAGGAATCCCATAGAATCAAGACCCACGGGGCAGAGTGAACCCAAGTCATCCACTACCGCATTCTTAATCAATGTAGGTCAGTCCATTGAATCGATCAACCATTCAATCAAGCATTCAATCATTCAATTTAAACAAACATTCCATGTGAGTGTACCCACTCACATGAACCTACACGATCCATGAGTATACCCAGTCATGAAAACCATTTATCAACTTCAAGAACAAGGGACTACCCTCTCATATGAAGCATTTAACATTCAATTAGTCATTTAATATAGGAGTACCCACCAATATTAACCACTCAATAATCCTAGTTAAATTCAAAATCTTTTAATAAAAAGATATAACAATTAAAATTGGAAATAAATAACATAATAAATATATTTATGCTAATAAGGAATTAACGGGATTGTTCTAACAAGGAAAGAACTAGAACACACCTCTTGGGTGGTTTAAACATGCATAAATAGGTTATTTCTTTATGGTTCACCACATGGATGACCTTCAAATGTTTAATAGGTGTTAACGTGCCTAAATAGAACCTAATTTCATCCTCACTAGGCCCGACTACAAAAACATCATGTAACTCACTAAAAAACGAGGCCACTCTGGAATATCTGATGGCAGATAAAAGGAAAAATGCCAGAAAAGCACCTGAAAATATTATTGAATGTATAGACCACCTACCTCACCTCAGTAGTTGAAAACTCCTCTAGTTTTAAGTCTTGTTTTTTCATGGTTTTGAATAGATTTATGTGGTTCCAACATGAAGGATGGTGCATGAATCAGAGTCTTCACAACTTTTGAATATTTAAAACTAATTTACAGGTGTCCAGACTCTCAGAATATGGTGGAAATATTCTATCTGTAAATAGGAGACTACAAACTCTTATATAAAATTACCCACTGGGAATGTAAATGATGTGTAGCACATGTACATGATGTATACTACCCAATATTAAATTTAAGAACCAAAAAATCTACATGTATTTATGGGACAACACATAGTGTATAGGCCATGTACACACTCTGTACCTAACCTACAGGTAGCTTTCAGCATGTTTTCCCCATTCTTTCACAAAAACAAGACAACCGGACCACGACCCCATGTAGGGTATATGGGAAAAATGATTGTAAACTGCATTTTACTAGAAATGAAAGATCCATACCACAATAAATACTTTGGATCTTACATCATGTTGATTGTGAGTGCCTCCTAAGAAATTATTAATAGGTTAGGAAATAGGAGGTCCCCATACCTCTTATCCCGAATGGTTTTACAGAAAAAAAATCTTCTCCCAATCCTGGAAATGGATAGCCATGTTGATGAATAACACCTAAATAATAGGTCAAAAACACATTCCATGAAAACCATTTCCCTCATCTCCATGATAGTAAAACCCCATTCATTCCTAGTGTATGCATTAATGATGTCAGTTTGGATGATGATATTAGAGCCCATGGACTTTTTATTCAGTTCATCCATCATTTATTTATTGACTCCCACATCACCGTAAATATTTATTACATTAATGAATCCATGATTCCCAACATTCATTATTATGGTAATCATACCCTTTAGTACCCCATTAACTTAGTTTTCCATAATGTTGTTTATGAAGTTACATAGATGGATTGAATGATACTAGTTTAAGGATTTAATATTTTGAGTTTATGGGTTGAAAACAAATCTAGAAGAACTCAAGGATCTATAAGTTGCCCACATTGATGAAATCCAAGATAGATTCCATATAATGATATTTGATAATATCATAGGTGTAATTTATCATATTTTTTCACGTATGTATCTCTAGGAGTATTTACTTTCATCCTTGGTTGCCAAGTCTTGTTAACAGATAGAGATCATTAGAATGATAAAATTACATAATATCTAAGGATTTATGTTTTATTGAGTTAATGGTTTCCCAATATAAATGGACCAATGTTTTCATATGGGTTCTTGGTATGTTGAAAAGGTAAAATGGGGGTGTGGGTTGTTTAAATGGTAAAATTTATGAAAAATAAACTATTGAATATTTAAACATTGTCTAAGGGGGTTACATGTAATGTAATTGTTTGAGGGGTTTAATAAATTAAACCTAGGTGACTCTTTTTTAGAATATTCCATTAAAAATATTTACATGATGTGAAAAAAATTAAATTCCATGTGAATGCCCAAACTTATTTTTTATTAATTATATAGGGATAAAATCATTTTATTTTGATGTATCTCATCGCCTCTCATTCAGTGGGCATTAATTAGGTGATTTAAGAGTTCCAAACTACATGTTTGATGTACTTTTTTCATCACCAATAATATGTATGTTTATTTGGTTAGTTTTCTTCATTATTGAATTTGGTCATCAAACCATTGATGTGAAATCCTTTGGGAGATTAAGTTGTTAGTTTTGATCATGTCAATTTGGTTCTAGGAACCACTTTTTAGTCATCCACAACTTTTTTATTATGGTTGTTGGTCATTGGAGTCATTGATTAATTTTTAGTTAAAGGTATGGGTAGAAATATTAACCATATGGTTAGATAATTTATATTTTGATGAAATAATGTGAATTATCTATCATTTTTTTCCTAAATTAATTAAATAATTGAATGAGATTATTCATTGATTTTATTTGACTAAATATTTATTTTTAATTAGTTAATTTCATAATGTATTATTAGAATGACATGTTTACTAGGGTGTATTCTATATATAGAGTCCCTAAATTGTGACTTTTTTTATAGATATAATTTTTAATAAATTGTGAACTGTTCTAAAAGTGAAATAACAAAGAAGAATGATAATCAACATAATTCATAATTGAGAATTGTGATGTGATATTTGGATATCCATGCTATATGATAGGAATTATGTTCCATGTTGTAATACTAATACATTAGTCGCATCCCCAAAACATGATCAATTATATTTTTTAATACAGATATTTATTGGGCTCAGCCTAGTATATTATTTAAAGATTATATTTAATGGTTTATGTGAAGTCCCATGTTGTAATTCTCATAGGTAATTGACCTATAATGTTGTAATGCTTATATAGATTTGACCAAAAAATGATGTAATTATTATAGGTATTTGACCCATATTTTTGTGACTTTACTGTGATAATATAGTGGTGGTTAGTATGGTTGTAAGGTATTATTAGTGTTTTTTCATCATGGTTCTAATGTAGGTTATTTTACCATGGTTATGTGGTTGTAGTTTGTATAATTGTAAGCCATGCGGATAGCCATTTCGTCTTGGAGCTGTAGCCGATAGTTGTTGTAATTTATTAATTATTAAATTAATTAATACAAATTTTTATCACTTTATTGAATACACTAATTATTAGAGTTATTTTTTTAGATACAATGGTTTTGACCTACTAATTTATACTGACACCATATATAGGGTGTCATTTGGTACTATAGTAGATTTTGTAGATGATGGGTTGGACAATGGTAAATGACCTTGCGTTTGATTGAATGTTTTTGAATGGGATGGAGTTTGGAGATGATACTGATGTGGGGTTTGGGTCTCAAGACATTGAGTCTATTAGTTGAGTTTAATAGTATTTATTTATTTTTCAGGAATGAAATTTAGTTACATTAAATCCCTTTATTACATTATTCCGTTTCTATTTATTGGATTATTCAGTTATCCTTAATTTTTTTCCATAACTATGTGTATATGTTGATTATTTGTAATCTAATTAGGCATTGTTTTTACTTCTATGACCCTTATTACAAAGGGATATATCCTCCAAACATTACAATTTACACCCCTACTGTTAGTCAACATCCTCTGGTGTAAGGGGCGACACACTTGAGGTCTCATAACCAACCCTTTCCGGCCATGGGACGGAGTTCTAGATTAAGGGACATTACAAATCTGTATCAAAGGATAAGGTTTTACATTATTATTATTTTACTATTTCCGAAATTTAATAATTGATACAAGGATGTGTCATGTCATTTTAATGGTCTCATTCTTAGGAGTAGCTAACCCATGTACGGGGTAGAATTTGGGTACCTAGGGATGAGATTGTTGTTTATGTGGTGTTCTTATTTCAGATGATTTTATTTCACAAAGGTTAATTCAAATGTTGAGTGAGGTTATTTTTTTATGATTTTGTTGTTACTTTATATTGTACTTGTGGCACACTATGGTGAGAAATTAGAATACATGAATCATAGAAGGAAAATAGGGTTATATTTACATGAATTTTTCATGATATGGGAATATCTATTTTTCCATGTGATACAAGCATTACTTTTTTACTATAATTTGATATATAATATTCACTTGATAAATAAATTGAGTTTATGTGTGATGATAAAATACTTATAAGTAATTTCCATAGAGGCCAATAGTTAGTGGTTCTCTATTGTAGTCACTTGTTTGGTTGAACTTGTTATTATCCATTTATCTACAGTTTGAAATATTCATACATTCAAAATGCCTCCTTATCATCTTCAACTTGAGATACTTGATATTTTATATAAAAACACTCTAAACATTGCTAAACTGCATCTTCTTACAGTTATTGAGAGGCATATGGATGTTCATCCTTGAAATGGCTTCAAAAAATTCATTTGATCCATTGAAAGGTAGACCGTTGGTACTGTTCCTTATATTTACAAGAACCAAAATAATTTTTTAACTTATAAATTAGAATGTGTTTACAAGGTAAGGGGGACCTCATATATCTATTTTCTAGATTAATTCATTCCATAAAATAATCATGCATCTCGAGACACCTGTGGATAGGAGGGTGAAGGTTACTTGGTATATGTTGTGTGGTATTTCCAATAAATCCTGAGATATTATGGGGGAATCTTGATAGATTTATGAGCTATCATGAATGGTCTTTGATATTACTTTCCTGGTCCATTTTTATCTTTTGACCGTGAGGATTGAAATATATCACAAGATCATACATCTAATGTTGGGGGGTTTTTCAGTACTGGACTATGCTGGATGATTTAGTGACATATATCTATTTTCACCATCATTGGATGTTAATGAGATATGCATCTTGAGACACTTCCATGATGGTTTTTATTAATATATCAAGTAAAATATAATTTTTTTCATTTAATAATCTTTTATGTTGTGATTAATTGATAACTCAACAAACAATGGAATCTAAGAGAGGCCCTGAGAAATGATCTTATTGCTTCAAGAGGGTAATTGTGAAGTTATTTTTCAATTTAGAAGAAGCACCATTATGAATGATTCCATGACTGTATTAGTGGGTAGAGAAACCATGGTAGGGGAATACTATATCAAGATCAAATTTGGTTCTAGTTCCTCTAGTGGGGATAGCTTGGGCGTAAGTGCCTATAATATCTGTACCGCGAATTTAAATATTTTCTCTATTTCTATATTTGGTCATATTAAGAGGTTATGTGTGGTATTTTAACAAAATAATGGTTAAAATGGATCCATACATGCACTATTATAGACAAGAGGATGATACAAACCACATCATCTTTATAGTTGGAGATCTACAGACCATTCCAGTCAATGAATGAATGTGGTACCCCCATGCATGCAAAAAAATATCAAGAAATGTATGTAGATGAGTGTGGTCAGACTAGAGCACCAGAAATAGGGAAAATTTAATTGAATGTTATATAGAATACTCTGTCTAACATGGGTGAATAGTCATATATTGTTTGAGGTATGATTATTATATCATATACCTTAGAGTGTGTATTTATTGATATCAGATAACTACATTAGATTCAATATTCTACATGACGTAATGGCATAAAATCTTCTCAATGGAGGATGGATGCCCTCTCTTCTACCTTGTAGTGTTTTTTTTCTTCAATAGAGATTGTCGATTGGTGTGGATTTGGCAACAACCCTTCTCAAGGTAGCATGACTTCAGTCGGCAGTTCTTGGAGCCATTTGTTCCACCGGTGGATCTATGTTTGGGGTTCATATCTGCTTCGATAAACATCATACCCATCAAAGATCTGTTGTTTTGTGTGGATTCTAGATATCACTGGTGCATTGGTGAATGAGTCACATCGATTTTGGTTCATGGGAGAATGTTTCCTCAGTGAAGTTGTGCTTCTTGCGGCATTCCCCATTTTCCCTTATAGCGACGACGTGAGGCTGTGAGGAGACATCGTAGGGCCTCCAGCTGCATGGTGGCAACCCTGATGGTGATGGTCATGGTCTTGGTGATGGTGGAATAGATTGGTTCATGGATTTTTAGAACTGGTATCTTTTGGATGATTGTATATCAGCTTGAGTCGGTCCTGCAATGGTCGACTGTGGGTTCGTCGACAGTGGCAGCGTGCTATCAACTGGCTAGGGTTTTTTTGTTGACTTGATTGAGATGGTTTCTACTGAGTTCATTTGTATAGGGTTATCCCTCTAGGATCTTAATCCATTAGATTTTTCTATTTGTGACATTAATACTATGGTCTTTTTATGGGCTTTTGGGTTCTCCCTTCTCCTAGAAAAGGGTTTTGAATGTTTTCACTTTTTTAATAAAGTGGTACACCCCCCAACATTCTACTATAGATTGGTGGTTAACAATTCTATTAGAAAACGTTCATGATGGAAATGATAGTCTTTGAATTGATTCTTATTATGAATTATATAGTTCTATTCCAGGCTCATATGGACTATTATTGGAGGAGAGTTATATTCTGGTCTCGATAAATAATAATTTATTCTCACCCATGTGACTGGGTTATTTAGGCTAGTAGTGCAAGTCCAATCCAGTGAAAATTCGATTGTCTCATGACTTAGATAATGGGTATTTCTCTAGATAATTTTGGAATGGAAGAGGATAATATTCCTCTAGTGGTTTAATTTTTTAGGATGTATTTCCCAGAGTGTTCTATGGATTACCACCCTAAGGAGGGATCTATTTCCTGGATGAGTTTGTTTCAGGAGTAGAGCTTGTTTATTTCCCACCATAAAAACCTACACCATAAGTGATATAAATATTGAAGGATGATATGGATGGTCTAGAATCTATCTGATTCATCCGGCCGACTATATCTTCTTTTTTGTTATGAAGTTATCTTGAGCAAATATATTGATGGTCTTTCAGATTGAGATCATCGTTTAATATCATGAATATTGAGGGGTCTTTAGAAATTCATGGGATTTCATGTGGTTTTAATAATAACCTATATTTAATTGAATGTTGTAAAATCATAGTGTACTATTCTAGTTCTATAAGATATGTTACAGCCATGTTTTTTTTGGAATTTGGTGGTTCTTGGGAGAAACAAATGTCAATTGTGGATTTTTTATATTAAAATAGGTTCCAAGTAGTGATTAAATTTTCTCCTTTTGAGTATTTTTACAGTAGGTCTTGTCGTTCAGCTCTTTTTTGGATTGATATAGGTGAGGCAAAACTTTTTGGGCCAATTATTGTTCAAGAGGTATTTAATTGGTTTAGTTTATCATATAGATGTGGGTGAACCTGAAGAGTGGGTAGAAATCATATGTTGACCAACAGAGATGACCATTGTAATTAAAGGATAGCCATAATGTTTTCCTTCAGGTGTCACCTAGGTTATGGAAATGACATGATTGATATTAGGAAAATACAGAACGAAGGTGTTCTAGGCTACTTGAAATAGAGACAATGGTATGACCAGTTGTGTATTGTTTCCCCCTTCCACAACACTATAAATCAATTCAAGAAAAGTTAATGAGGTTGAAACTACAATGATATCATCCATAACCTTCCCATGTGATAAATGTAGTAGGAATAGAGCTTTGTGTTGATGGATCCATTGAGGAGCTTCTGATACCGGTTGTGGATCACAGAGAGAAATATCTTCGGTGTCAGACTATATCGTTGGTTCTAGTGTAGTGGCTATGTGGGAATGTATAGGTTGAGACCAGGGAGATAGAGTTTGATATATGAACAAAATGTCCAATCATGTTCACTAATTTCTCAAAATGATGCTTCGATTGGGTCATGGATGAGCTGTTATAAGGTGGAGAGACTGTAAGAACCTATATTTATTTGGTACTTTTTTCAATGAGTTATTTGATTGAGCCTTGGTGGTAGACTCTTATTCAAATATGGAGTTCCTTTATTGGATAAAAAGACAAATTTTTCTAGAATGTATTCTTGTTTGAGTTAATAGAGTTTGGTTACGAATGTGACTAAGTGTTAATATGGGTTCTCATTATGTTGAAAACGTTTAGAGGGGGTTTGAGGTGTTTAAAAGTGGACTGGGATTATAAACCAACTATATGACATTTACACGTTAGGTAAGGGGATTAAAAATCATGTACTTGTATGATAATTTCTTTAATTTAAATATTTTGTGATTGGTTTCTTTCATTATTCCATTAAAAACATCTAAAATATAGGAAACCATATTACACATCATGTAAATTCCTAACCTAATATTTTAATAATGTAATGCAGTTGAAATTAATTCTATTTTGCATAAACTCCTCTCTTATCAAACCTAAGGAATTCATCAGGTGATTTTGGTGTGCCAAAATCCCTTCTAGATGTTCCATTTTTATCTTGAATCATTTGTAGGTTATTTTAGTTAGTTTTTACTTTCTTACCATTGTTCCTCCAACCATTGTAGTAAAATATTATGGACGACTATATTTCTTGTATTGATCATGATTAGTTTTGAACCAGGATCATCTAATAATCTGTATATTATTTGTAATGTGTTTTTTCCTAAGGAAGTGATGTTGGACCGTCTGTTAAAGGTAAGGGGTCTAAATCATTACCTTATGGTTTGATATTTTCCATGTTTATAAAATATTATGATTGCGCCCTCATTTTGTGTTCCCAAATAAATTAAATAATTGATTGGGATTATTACATTATTTTATTTGTTTTCAATTGACATAGAAAATAGATTATGCCTTAATGTATGTCAATAAGTTCATGTGACTTAGGTGGATTTGTTGTCATGGAATCAAAAAATTGTGAGTTTTAAGCTTTGATATATTTGTTAATCAATTTTTAATGGAATTTCATGTGGAATATGAAAGAAGAATATAAATTCACATATTGAACCATTGAAAATTATGATGTGATATTGTGATGTCAATGCTATAAGAAAAGAATTGTGCTCTATCTTGTAATGCTTATATATCAGTCTCATACCCAACACTTGAAATAAAATATTCTATGATGTTAATTTTGAGCAGGCTTATCCTAGACCATGTTGTAATTATTATAGAGGGTGGGTCGTTCCTAGTATCATGCTTTAATGATTATATGTATTTGACATGGAATTCAGTAATTAGTAAAGGGATTTTTGATGGAAATGTTGTATTTGTTATAAGTATTTCTCCCAGATTGTTGCTATTAGACCAATGAGATATGACCGTTTTTGGCATACTTGTAAGACCTGATGAGATTTATTATGTCATGGCAACAAAATATGTTTTTTAACATGGTCATTCTATTGTGGTTTGAATGGAGGTATGACATGTTCAGAGTTGTTCTGGAAAAGTGTTGAATTGTTTTATTTTATTAATTGTTGAATTAATTAATACACATGTTTATCGATTTATTGCCTACAATTTTAATTAGACTAGTTTTTTACACACAACGGTGTTAAACTATTGAGTCATAATCGCAACATATTCAGGTCATCATTTCGTACCTAGGAATATTATAGAGATGTAGGTCAGGAAAATGGAAAAAGTTTGTTCTAGTTAATATATTATTTTCTGTTGGGCTGGAGTTCAGAGATGGGATCGATGTGGGGACATGACATTGGGTATTGAGTCTTATTTATTATAGTCTTCCAGTATTTTATTGTATTGTCCAAGCATGAGATTTTATTACATTATTGAATGTAGTTACATTATTACATTTTTATTTATAACATTATTCAATCAAATTTTGTTTTTTTCTTCCTCTATGTGTATTCATTGTTTTTCTTCCGATTATTATTTTTTTATACTATTATGACACTTCGTAGCAGGGGGAATAGTCTCTTTATTATATAGTGTACACCCTCCCTGCATGTCGGCAGCCTCTTCCATACGGGGAGGCTTACTTGAAGTCTCATAATTAACCCTTTAATACCACGTGAGGGAGATCTATAATGGGGGACATTATGCCAAACTACCCTTATAAATACCATAGAAAACCATCAGATCTTAGAGAACACTCTACATTCAAGATGAAAAATGATTCCTTGATTTCTTACCCATCCATTAATTCCTCTAAAATATCATTCTCCCTATATTCAAATTGTCTAGGAATGTTTTTCATGAGCATGGTCTACATTCTTTCAACCTCCAAGGATTGTTCAAGAAAACCCCCATGTCCTACCATCATGTCATTGAAGTGATCCAGGTCAATGCTTTCTGCCACATCGACATCATAAGTATAGCACCCATCATGAATCTTGAGTTTTATTCCACATATAAACATTTTACCATTCATACAACCATGAATGTAGGATATCTTTTTTTCACCCTCCATTAACCTTGTTCCCAATATTTATACCAACAAAATTTCTAAACTTTTAGAAATTTCTCTACCATCTAAGACAATTTGAGATTCAACACTATATAGAAGTCATCATACTAGGATGGCTGATGTCTCATCTCAAGTACCTCAATTTATTCATGTATATATCCCAAAATTTCACCACAGTTATGGTTGGCCCCTACACAAGCATGAAGGTATGATGTACGACTCTTCTTCCCCCTAATATACTAACTGAGACCTTCTCCTCCAATGGATTCCTAAATGAAGATTCAACCTCATTCATTGACTCGCTTCTAGAATAATAGAAATGTGTATCATTCCATTACTCCATCTAAATTTTATCCACCAAAGGGGAGTAGTCCAATAAAAATCTAGTTGAATTACTACTCAAGGTGTTGTTGAATTAATCGAGACAATACAATTTTCCAATATATCTATCTAGCATGATCTAGATGCAGCTATTGACCTTAATATTGTCACATGATATAAACATGTTACCCAAATAAAAAATATTTGACACCCCATTTCACACCATGAATACTCTAAAATACTGCATGGCTACAAGGGACTAATACACTCCACCCTTATTCCCTCTGGAAACAGATATAGTGTTGATGTCCCCCCTACAAAATATGCTGACCTTTTCCGATTTAAACTGCTAAACATCCACCTCAGTTCATTCAATCCTATAGAATCAAAATTACTATATAAACATGAATACAAATCTCATTTCCACCCATACTTATCATATTCTATGTATTATGGTAAGTTTCACTAATGCATCACACTAAGATTATCTTTTTTCATAAAACCAAAATAGGCTTGTGGCATAGGCTGGCATGCAAGGCATTAGAATAACCCATACAATTCACAAAAAACAATTTGTTTTTGATACTCTTCATAAGATAAAAAATTATTAGAATGGAAATATATAAATGTCTCACTTCATTGAAAACATATTCACATTTTCCTTCACATCAGACCTCTCGCATTCAATATTATTATCAAAATAATTTACTTGGAGTAGAGAATTATTGCAGCCTGTGTGGGTGACCATCTTCACCACTGACATGAGATCCAACTCTTTTTAATGTGACCATATAATCAGACCACTATATCATCATATAGAGAAAAAAATAGACATATCTCATACAATGATCTCATGAAACTCCAAGAGCACCCCTGGATCGATTGAAACTTAAAGCGCTATGAAATGGTTACAGGAAAGCACATAGAAACACTGAGAATCACCAGTAGGGTCACTTGGGACCCTATAATCATTGGGATACATCATTGGATGTCGCCAATTTTCATTAATGACATCTCCTATAACATCCATATATTTTTACACATATTATTACCTAATTTTAATCATAATTTTACCATTAAATACAAAGAAAAAACCGTAATGTCTAGTTACATTTGATGATTAGGTAATATAAGTGAAAAATTGAACCAAAATAAAATAAATATTACATTTATTTTCTATAATGATCTCGTAACATTCATTGAGGTCTTACATATGCATAGGATTCCCCAATAAAACATAAGCAAAGGGATTAGATAAAAATATGAGTAAGGGAATGAGCATAGGAATTGAAAATATCACACGGGTTTGAAGGCATAACATGATTGCATAAAATCCAAATAACATAAATAAAAAAAGTAATAATAACATGGCATGATACAATCATTTCATCATAAAAATGTTTCAACAACATATAACATCACCTAAACATGTTTCAAGGAAAGGTGTAAAGACTATATCACATGGTGGAAAAAGTCACATAAATGAATAATGTTCCCTCTCTATCCTAACATGATGTCTCATGAGATATAACATAACCCATTAAATTTGATAAATATCTAGGTACACCCATCATAAAATATTTATGCATAAGTGTTCCACATGAAGAATAAATTATAAGTGATACCCCATGGAAGGAATTGGGTATCATAATCATGTCATAAGGCACAAAAAAAGGGAATATAAAAATGGTGTCCGTGAAATAATAGATATAAATATAACAAGGACAGTAAAAAGTTAAAATAAGAATAGATAATGATTAAATATGTAAAAATAGAGTCAAAATGTGTAAAAATAGTATTTAATATTCATTATAAGTGATTATTTTTAGTGGGTTTTTAATGAAATTATTAAATAGATTTTAAGGAGGACAATTTAAATTTGTTATCATAAACCCTAAAATGATATAAGATAGATTTCATGATAAAATATTTTATTTTAGAAAAAACTAATATTTGATTAAAAATATATTATGGAGTTCTTGTTTAAATGGGTAACAATTTTGGATGTTTCTTTTTATCCAGCATGTGTATCAGGATGAATTTTGGAGGGACCCTTTTTATAAAATGAATTTCATCATAAAAGAAAGATCGTATGATATGAATACATGGGTTTGAAACATATAAATAGAAATTAAAATAATTAATAAAAAATAATTTTGAATTACATTGGTGTTAAGGGAGATAAACCATAACCAAAATGAAAAATGGATGTTCTGGGATAATCACTTACCTTATATCCAAAAGTGTATTTCATTTCATCATAATGTCTTTTATAATCAAATAAATAAATTAAATAATTAATTTGTAACCTTTTATTCAGTTTTTTAATTTATTATAACTTATCATGTTCATTTTTTGTCTTTTTGTTCTGTTTTATGATACTATGTTATTGTTCGGGAGCATTGGTTTCCTTGATTTTCAATATTAGTTTACTTGTATATATGTATGAAAAATCCTGAAAAATGAGATGAGTTGTGCATAATTAAAATTTAATTTTTTTTAAAAAATGTAATTAATATTTAAGGTCCTCTTATATCGTTTGGTTGTTATGGGGATGAATCATTAGATAAAATGTTTATGATAACCATCTAGACTAAGTTGGTGTTTTTTATCATCACGAACTTGTTTTTTTGTTAATTAATATAATGTATATATAATGGTTCAAGAAAATTTTACTGGTTTTAATACATAATATATATAAAATTTTACCCATTAAAATATTTTAAATAATATCCTTGAAGGTTGTAATGGAAACTGAAAACTCATCATCCTTGAATGCGATAAATTATCACCTCACAGACGATGTTTTAATTTTTAGATTATTATTGGTCAGTAAGTGAACTAATTGTGGCTTATTACAGAAACACAATAAAATTATATTATATTATTTATAATTGATATATCATGTCACTTTGATTAGGAGTGTTTGGGATAGAGAAGGAAAAAAATTAAATTGATACATAATCAAAAGAAAAAAAGTGAATTTTACCTCTTGATTTTTTTTATTCTTGAGAACCTCCTTAGGGAAAATTATTTGTAATTTTGATGATACCAAGGGATCTTGGTCATGTGGTAGGGTATTGGAATGTGTATTTGGTAAAAATTTTACAAGGTTCAAATATTTTATTTTTGGAGAAGAATATTTGGTGATGGTGTTATTTATAGTGGAGGATATGGGTATTTTCTCATTATTTTGTTCATTAGTTTATTATATTTGAATAAGACTATAAACATTTAGACAATTAATAATAAATATATTTAAATAAAGAATAATAAATCAATATTTTGTTCTTATTTCAACCATACATGATCTATGACTAAATAATTCATATATTTAGCTTTTATAATAAGTTATCATATTTTAACATTCAACAAAAATTCAATTATTTTAGAAAAAACCCAAAAATTCAACCAAATGTTTTCAATATTTAAAATAAAAATATGAATTCCCTTATTATATTTTTTTCAAATAATGAGAAATTTAATTTTAATTAATTTAATCATATACTTGGAAAAAAAATTTAAATTTATAACTGATTTTATAAAATATTGAAAATTTTATACAGTCCCATAAAATTATCTTATTATAAAAAAAACCAACATATTAACATATCAATCATTTTTCAGAAAATAAAATATATTTTCAATCATTATATTAGTTATAATATTGAAAATAAAAAATTTATGTTTTATAAAATTTCAATAAAAAATTATTAAATTTTAAAACATTTATTTACTTAAACAATTATATAATGACATCATATTTTAATTTTATAGGATCGATAAATTGTATATGTACCTTCATATGTGAGTTTACTATTATTTTGGTAGAATTAATATTGATAATGGTCACATTAATATTCTAATATTTGTGTTACTATTTCATTGGTATGGATTCCATTAATTATAGAATTACCTCATATTCAATTCATTATACATTTAAAAAGTTTATATTATGCTCTTTTTGTGATATTATGTGATTTATACTATATAATGTTATCATAAGAATGAAAATTTCAATGGTAGAAATTTGGGTCATTACATTCTTCCCCGATATGGGTTTTCCCCTCAATTTATTATTTTACATACTATGGTGAAAATAATTGAGGGTAATTCTCTATCATTTCCACATATGGTTCCCATGTTGTCACATCATACATGTGGTTCTGTAATTATAATTTGACTAGATGATTAGTATTTTATTGTACAACACTATCTCTATGGTCTAATATATTCACAATATTTTCCTCATAAGATGGATCATTTTCCAACTCTACCTCCGCTTAATTTCTTAAATTATAGTGATCTAGTATGTAGTTCCTTGAGAGGGTTTCATGGAATATGTCAAGTACATGAGACATGGTTTTTATAGGTGTCAGTTGATATACTAAAACTTCGACATGATCCAAAATCTCAAATGTGCTGAAGTACGTGGGACTTAGCACTTCATTCTTCCCAAATCTCATTTTCCTTTTCCATGGAGATATGTAGAAGAATACCATGTCTCCATCCTTAAAATGAATGACTCATCAATAATTATCCACAAATATTTTTTGATGATCTTTAGATTCCTTTATGTAATACTGAATATTTTTCACCTTTCCACCATTTATTCAACAATTTTATGTCTTATCACATAACATTCACCAGCCTCATCCTAGGATAATGGTTATTTTTTTGCATCATTTCTATAAAGGGGTTCATATAAATCCGTAAGTATGATCATATAGAAATTATTGTTTTATGACAATTTGTATAAAGTAATATAATATTCCCAACCATACTTGAATTCCATATAACATGGTCTCAACATGTCTTCTAGTTTCGAAATTAAACTTTAGGATTGGCCTACATTTTTAAGATCATATGCCATACTGATGTTCAACATAATATTAAATGTGTGTTGGAGACCTTTCCAAAGGATGGTGTTGAATCTCATATCCTAATTGGATATAATTAATAATGGTTCTTTATGCATTATTACCACTTATCTAAAGGACATCTATACAATATAATATTTTGAGAAGTACTCTAAAATTTAAGTATGTGAGATATCATTATATGATGATCAAAAAAACCCATATATCATTGTTTCATATGGTTTTCATTAGAAGTCAAGTGAAAAATTCTTGGATGAGGATTTACCAATTATATGTTGGTATGTGTAATTTTTTCATAAGAAATTTTTACTTTTTCCTTTTATCCTTCATGTGAGGAGATACGAAGAAAATTATTGTATATTCAGCGATATTTTTCTTTATATTTTCCCACTAATTGTTCTTTCCGAGATCCTGATATATATTTTTTCTTTCAAGGTTAATAGTGACGGTTGAGACATGCTATCTTTTATAATCTATTTATATATACTTGAATATAATGGTACAAATTGCAGTAACCCAAATTTTAATACTACATCATAATTAATTTTAAACTCTACTGATAATATAATTCTTATAGATTCCATCCTTTTCAAAATTTCTATATTATTTCATTGAGAATAATTTATTTTTTCAATAATGGATGGTTCAGTAATCGTTTGAGAAAGGATTGATGACGTTCCTTCCTTAAGGATTCCAATTTATATCCAATGAAGGTCTAAGAAGATCGGATAATTATAAATTATCATCATTGATAATGTTGTTGGATCATTTCTACATAGATCATCTACCATTATATTTCATTTACTATGATGGTAGTGGATTGAGAATTAATAATCCTTGATTATATCTAACCATATTCACTAGAGCATATTGATCATGTTATGTGTAAATATATACATAATACTTTTATGATAAGTATATACTTCACACATCTCCCCATAGAGGTAATGCATCCATATTATCAAAGCAAAGTTTACATCCCTATAATTCAGATAATTTGTGGGATACTTTTTGTCATGAATTTTCACCTTGCATAAAATGTAGGCCACCAAATTATCATTTTTCAGGAGTACAATTCATAAGATGTACTTTTGATCTTATCTATACACCACCATGATAACCCCCCTTTCCAGTTTTATTCATATTGGTGCAGTGATAAGCCTATTTTTCGACACTTTGAAGCATTCTTCTCATTCAATAATCTGTAAAAATTACACACTTCTGGGTCAGTTGGGTTAGTTGGTTTGATAATCATGATATGTGCTTCAAAATTCATTAGTAATACCCAGATAGACAATGAAAACGATAGATATATATTACATATATTGGCCTTGGCCACTCTTCCATGGCCATTATCTTGGAAGGGTACATAGATATTCCTCTAATGGTGATAATATACCTCAATAATGATACATCCTACATCTAGAACTCACATTTACTGTACTTTTTATAATGATTTACCCTTTAAAATGTCTACATAATTGTATTCAAATTATCCTCATGTTCCTCCATCCTCTTGAATTATATAATAATATCATCAATTAAAACATCCTCAATTTTGTCTAGGTAATGTCTAAAAAATATATTCATTAAATCCATGAAATGTTTTGGAGCATTAGAGAGATTGAAGGTCCACACATTGAACTCATAGTATACATACCTCATTTAAAAGAATTTTTTAATTATTTTATTCCTCAAATATAATTGGTTATATTTGGAATGATGGTCCACCATATAGTGATAATTTAATTCATATATTTGATTGATCATGTAATCTATCAGTGGAAGGGGATACTGTTTCATTATCATTATTTGTTTTTGATCACACTATAATCAATAAATAAGAACATTGATCTATCAATTTTCTTGAACATAAAGACTGTAAAACCCCATGGTGAAGCACTCAGGCATGTAAAACCCCTATCTAGATTCATTTGTAACTACATCATTAAATAATAAAACTCCATGATCATCATTCTATAAGGTGTCATTGATATAGGAAAATATATATTAATATGTTAAATAGAAAACTTAAGATCTCAATCTAGAGGAATAGAAGTCAATTAATTTTTGAACTCAATTATGTAGTCCCTAAAAATGGGTATGTCTTTGAGCATGATTATATCCTCAGTCTCATTACATTGAGCTAGATATTATTTCTCTTAAAGAAATAATATTAAAAATTTAGATGATGATTATGATGGAGAATCATCTTCCTAGTTACATTTTAATATAATTGGAGGAATCCTCGAGATGTGAAGTGTGATATCCCTTTCACAACAGTTTCTCTTATCGTTGTATAAAGATATTCAATTCATGGTGAATATAATATAGAACACCTCAAAAGGAAGTGAGAAAGATTTTATGTGTTTTTTATTCCACAAAAATTAATCAGGGAGGAGTTATATAAAGTGAATGTATTAATCTATTCATTTTATGTTCTAATAGATATCTCTACCTCCATATTTTTAGGGGTTGTTTCAATATTTTTACTAAACATTCATGATAATAAATAATGTGTTGAACAAAAATAAAATAGTATAATTTCAATTCATCAATTAATAACTAGAATACCTATCACCATAGCATTATCAGGTTCCACCTCTATAATAGTTATATCATATTCCCATGCATGTTTCCATGGAGGTCAATACTGTTGATTTCCTCCAACACCCCTTTAAATTTCGAAATGGATTGAATAATAATCATGTTCCTTGTAGTTGAAATAATACACGAAAGGCCATGTTTTGAGATGAACCTTCCTTTAGTTTTAATCATTACTAGGATTCATCAAATACCTTTAGAAATAATTATCTATATGAACCTCTATTCAACATTTTAATAATCTCTCGGTTACATTTTATCAATTTCTAGGATGAATCTTCCCACACTTTTGACACGCAGAATATTAGTTATTCTTTCCATCATTGGATTTATCTATTGGTCCACCCATATTATAATTCATTTTTTATTTTTTTTCTTATGATCCCTTGAGACCAATGAGTGTCTTCGATTACCATTTCAACCTTAAGGGCACAATAGAAAATCTCATAATAGTAATCAAGGTATTGAATTACCAACTTATTTCATATACTCAACATTATTCTTCAAAACATCCAATGAAACTTTTATTTGGTTTTCATGAAAATGATAGATGCAAATCTTGAAAAACATTTTAGGTTTCCCTCATTGGCCTCAATATACTCATATTCATTCTATTTTAGTTCAAGGAATTCCCATATCATCTTGAGATGTAGGGTATGGGAAATGTATTTATTGAAAAATATTTTCATGGATTCCTCCCAATCCATGTAATAAATTTATTCTTTAGATATTTTGTCCTTGATCAGTGTACAATATTGATCATATTCCCCATAAAAACAATAGACATCCAAAATAACTTTTGTTTCTTCTAAGAACTATAGGACATATAATATATTCTCAATGGAGTTAATTTATTATTCTGTGAAGAGGGAATCATATGATACATTAAACATGGGAGGCCATTTTCATGTGATTGATTTTGACTCCACATTCTCATTTTTGGAGTAGGAGGTCCTTCCACATTATTCCAATTATTATTCATAACTTGATCTATTTAATCGGGTATTGTTATTATGTTTTGAAAAATAGTTATCAATATATTTGACATATCCTTAGATAAATCATCACGTTACATATCACATTGATTGTTGTCATGGGTTATTCTATTTCAATCCATTTACGACGAAAATTAATTTAAAATTAGATAGCTTGAATACCATGCAAATAAGAATATAAAATTAAATAATTTAACATATAAGTACAAACTTGTAAATTATAAGTATATCCTAAGCTGTGATAAAATATGTTTCAATCTAGGTTATCCTTGGTGATAGAATAATTCTTATAGTTCCTACTGAAGTTATTGAGTTCTAATCTTAAAAAATAAAATGGCATTCCAATAATACAAACTAGACACCCCTATCCTTTTATACATATTATTATATGATTTTAAGAATTATTTATCTGTTAAATGAAAACCCATGATTGTAATGTCTAGTTTCATTGGAAAATTATGAACATAAAACAGAAACACATGAAAAAAACAAAAACAATATTTTATTCGATCTCGATAATGATATCATAAATTCCAATGAGCTCTTGCATTATCAAATGATAACCTGAGGAGTACATTAACAAAATTATGAGCTAAAAATACTTGTAATGGAATAAGAGTAGAAATACAAAATATAACATTGATTAAAATAAATAACATTGTGAAATAAAAGAAAATCAACATGAATAAACTTTTGAAAAAGTATCATGGGAACATATAATCATTTCATCGTAGAAATTTTTCAACAACATATAACATGGGATAAACATGAGTTAATGCTGGATTACACGGCTATATCACATGGTGGAAAGAGTCCTATAATGGATTTTGGTTCACTCAGTTTCCCAACATGGCATATAATGAGAGTGAAAATTACCCAATTAATTCTATATATATAGTAAAACCCATAAAACATTCATGAATATTTTTTGTATTTGATGATTCAGGCACAAGGGTTGCATATGGATGTAATTGGGTATCATAATCATGTCATGAGGCATAACAAAAGGGAATATCGTAATGGAATCCATGAAAAAAAGGATTTAAATAATAAATGGACATTAATAATATTAAATAGAAATATATAATTATATGTGGTTTCAAATTAGTGTGAAATCACATAAATAAATATTTAAGAGTCATTAGAAATGAATCATTTTAGGGCAGTTTTATGTAAAATATTAGTGTGTTTAATGAACAACATGAATATTTTTTTCATAAAATATGAAATGAACCAAGATATTTTTTCATGATAAAATTTGTGATATTAGAAAAATAACATTTTCTTAAAATAGATTATGCAGTGCACATGAAAATGGGTTATAAATTGATAAGTTTCCCTTTATCAGTATAGCATGTCATGATGAATTGTTAAGAGAACCTTTTAAAAAATGTATTTAACTATTAATTAAGGATTATATGATCATTATACCCAATTTTGGAACATATAATAATAATTTATAAAAGGTATATGAAAATAAATCATAATTATATTGGGATAAAGAGTGTGAAAGTGTAACCTGGAAGAAAAATGGATGTACGAAGAGAATCTCTTACATTATGACTGAAAATGACCTTTACTTGATTTTATTGTCCTTGAAAATCAAATTAAATCAATTAATTCATCATTTAAGAACATTTTCTACATTTAATTATAATATTATAATTTATTAGTTTCATTTGTGAATTTTTTATGACTTATAAGATATAATTTTTTTATTAGGGATCATTCATTTCCTTGGTTTTCATGATTGATTTGCTTTTATACATGTATTAAAAATCATATAAAATAAGAATTGTTTTCTAGAATTTAAATTATAATTTTTTAATGAAAATATAGTGTATTAAATGGTATTATATATCATTTTTTAGATGTGAGGAATTATCATTAGATTAAACGTTAATGATAACAATTTTGATTATTTTGGTGCTGTTTTTTGATAATCATGAACTAGGATTGATTTATTAGTTAATATAATGTTTACATAATGGTTTTAGAAAATTAAATTGTTTTAATAAATATATAATAACCCATATTAACAATCAAAATGGACTTATAACCATAATTGAATACAGTAATGGTAATTGAAAACTCGTCATCCAAGAATGCGACAAATAAGAATATCACAGATGATTTTTACATTTTTATAATAAAAGGGGAGGGGATGTGAAATAGTGATGGTTTTTTCCCAAAACACAAAAAATTTCAATTTAATAATTTTATTTGATAAATAATTTCACATGGATTATGGGTGTTTAGGAGATAATAATAAAATAAAATAAATTGAGAAGTAATTAAAAGTTAACGATAAAAGATTTTACCTCCTGATTGTTTTCTCATTAAGAACCTCCTTATGGAAAAGGGTTTGGAGTTTTGTGAGATCAATGATCCTAGTAGTGGGTAGGTTCTTCGAATGTTTTTGGGGTATAAATTGGACAGTTATAAATTTTCAAAAGGTGTTAGGAGAACAAGTCATGAAGGGTTGTAATTATACAGGCAGAGAGCTGTGTTCTCTTATTATTTTATTAATTAGTTTTTTATTTTGGATCAATATTATGAATAGTTTTATAATTGTCACTAAATGTATTATAATAATTAAGGATATTTTTATATTTTATGATTACATCAGACACACATATAATATTACTCAATAATTCAGGTATTTAGAATTTATTATAAATACTCGTATTTTACTATTCAAAAATTAAATTTAATTTGAAAAATCCATAATAATAACCCCAAACATTTATCTATCTGTAGAATTAAAAAAAATGTACTTAATTATTGTAAAATAAGTCTCAATAGTTTAGAATTTAAATTTTCAATTAATGTCATCATTTACTTAGAAAATATCAATTTTACAATTATAACAAATATTATAACACTTTTAAAAATTAATTATGGTCGCATTAAATTATCATCTAGTCATAAGAAAAAATATATAAATTTTTGAATCCATATTATTAAAAATCATTCTTTTAAATAATTTTATTAATTATAATAACTAAAATAAAACATTTAAGTTTAGTAAAAATTATAACAATTAATATATAATTTTTAAAACATTTTTTTACTTAAAAAGATATAATTATATTATAATTTCATTTATAAGATGGGTAAATTTTATATATAAATTCAAATGTGATTTTAAAATTCTATTGGATGGATTACTATTCAAAAGTGTCACATCACTATTGCAATGGTCAAGTTACTATTTGATTGTTATATGTACTTTAGCTTCTAGAAATACCACTTTTTCCATTCATTACTAATTTTGAAAATTTGAATTCCATTCTCTATGTGATCTTACATGATTTATACTATATAAAATAATTTTAAGAAGGGAAATTTAATTTATAGACTTCGGTGTCATTACATATATCAACCCCTTATGAACCAACTGTCCTTCCTCCAAAGCCTCTGCGACCCCAAGACACTCCATGAACAATGATACTTTTTCTAAATTCATCTCATGTAATATAAATATTATATTAATATACAAACATAATTTTTCAATGAGGTCCCAACCTTAAAACCCATTTCTGAAACAAAAATAATGAATACAAAGGCTTGTTAGAGGGTCCCGAATGTATGAAATACATTATAAATGTCAATAAAATGGTAGCATAAATAATTAAATTAAGGAATTAAACATGTAAATATGAAATAATTTAACTCATCACTCATGCCCTTCCCATTCTAACATCACCATTCCACACTATAGTTATCATCCATAATGCTCCTATAAAACATATACCATTATTCCATATAATGTATGTTTTCATCGGAGATAGATTCCACTTCCTGATTTAACATCGTATAGAATTAGCTTAATCCCTCAAATATTATATATCATTAAAAATGAATATGTCATAGCCATGATCATACCCTAGGTGGCCCTGTGGGAGGCTTCTAATCTTATCTTTTATATTTATGTTGAAATATCATATCAATATTTAGAAAATATCCATATTAGTTTCTCACAAAAAATCCCATGTCTGAATTACCATGGGAAATAGTGAACCTATATATAGTCCAATCATGAGTGAAAAAATCAAAACTTTTATGAAAGATCAAAAAAATTTCCATTATCTATATATCAAATTGTATGAAGATACTTGATGACACCACTTATATGGTTTTCATCAAAATTAATATATCCATTATGATATTCTAACTACTTCATATTCATCTTTTATAGTATCTCATTATCATATTGTATAATTTAACACCAGAAATGGGGGAACCCATTATTTTCTATTCAACAATATGATGGACCAATCATCTAATCTCCAAATATCATCATAAAATACATACAAAGGACTATTATAATAATAGGAATACTATATTTTTTTCTCCCACAAGTCTAAAATAGAAATATTAACGGGATTATATACCACCTCAATCGTTCTGATCAATCAGTATATTTTTTTATAATGAACATAGGATTCCATAACTAAAAATGAATGTAAATAATTCCTTATAGAAAATCATTGATAATATTTTCAAATACTAATGAACCAAATAACCCACTTTAACTAGATATGGTAATTCAAGAATTATAAAAATAATTTAATAATGAACGCTTTGTGAAGGTCTCTATAGCCCTACTCCAAAGGATATTTAGTCAAACCCACAATCTCAACCAACCAACCACCCACCCAATTGAAGGCCCCATACTTTTAGTTCCTATATTATCATAAATCATCATATAATAATGTATGAAAACACGAAAACTATAAAAAATAGGGATTAAAGAAAAAATTATGATTTTAATGATCATATTGTTTCCCTAATATGTTTAAATATACCAAAACAAAGATTAAAATAAATCCTATTAACTTTAGTTAAAAAAATAATGTGAAAATTATTTTAAAAAATAATTTAAATGGGAAAAATCTTATTAAATAAGCCACACTATTACTATAAATATTTTCTCCCTATAAAACCACTTGTTGAATCTAATCATAAATTTTCAAATAAAATCGTCATAATTTATTTGAATTATTTATTTTTATTTTTTACATTAAACCAAACACATTTAATTAATGAATAATATTTTCATTACAATAATCAGGGAATATAATATTTTAAATTATTTAAAAAAATTCATAAAACCCCTACTTTTTAAAAATACCATTTTAAGTTAAATATTCAAATGAAATAATATTTTTTAATATAATAAATACAAAACATACCAAAATAGTGTCTAAGAAAAGACTTTATAACATGTTAAACCAATAATAAAATGAAAAATAATTGACTAACCTATATGATGATTATTTTCTATTAATATGATGTTATTTAATCATATTTATTGAAGGATTTCACACCTTCCTAAACAATTATTCTATTAAAAATAACAATATTTATAATAATTATTATTATTTTTGTCAATAAATGAATGTGGGAAATATAATGATGACTACCCACACATAGCTAGGGAGCCTCTAACATGATACCTCCCCCGTAACATCACAGGGAATTAATTACAAGGAAATATACATGGGTTTAGTATTAATAATAATAATAATAACAATAACAATATAATTTTGTCACAAACTCATGAAAATAAGTATAAAATATACACACATCAGGACATGACCCCACAACGCACCCCCAAACAGAAACCACCCCTAATAAAATGTGGGTAAATAGTAATAATAATAATAATATTATTATTATTATTATTCTTAATATAAAAATATATTATAAAAAAATGATCAAATGATTCCATATTTGAAGGCAACCGACATTGATCATGCATCCAGTATAATTATACAAGCTCATACCATCCCCAATGATCCCATTATCACAAATCTAAGGCATAAACATCCATAAATAAATCACCAAATCATTTAAAACCAAATTTCCAATTTAAAATTATATTTATATGACATCGTATGTAATATAGTGACATAAAAACCAAGTGAAAATATTTTACACCAGTTCCGCGGTATCTTCCGATTGGGTGGATTTTTTTAACCAAAAACATCCAATGATTCACCCATCATTGATAGTGACCAGATTTCCAAAGAGAAATGATCATCTTGAATATTTTCAATGATGATAAGTTACTCAAATTGGTTGAATGTATGGGAGGATGGGCTCATTAAACCCCTCTGGGGGGGGATTTTTGGATACTATATGGTTGTATTTATATTTTTGTGACATTCAAAAATCCTTTTTAAACCATTATATATATTTGGACACACTTCTAATATGTAATTAGGTATTTATACCTTCATAAGTAACCATATTTATGTATCAAAGCATCTCCCTCCATCGTACCTTCTTTAGCTATATGAGGTTCTCCATTGGGAGATCTATGTGTACGTAAAAATGGTCATCCATCTTATTTTTTGGTTTCTTGTTGATTTATTATTTTAATGAATTACTATATGAAGCCACATATTTGCTTACTCTGGAAATTATTTTTGATTAGGGATGTGGTTATATATTTATGTGTGGATAAATTCTCTGATAATGGTTTCATACATATCATTTTGAAGGGGATCAGAACCCACAACATTCAGTTTCACTTAGATTGAAACTTAAAACTATTTATGTTAATGTGATAGAGACAAAATAATAGAGATTAATGTTTTATGAAAATGAATTATAGAAAAAGTTTTTCTTGAAATTTTTTTTGTGGGAATTATTCCTAATAATTGATAGATATTTTACCCCAAGGAGAATAGGGCCTAATATCATTGGATTGCTTTTATATGAAATATGGACCTATAAAGACAGTTGGTGAGGATGGTATTAAAAGGTACCCAGATTGAATGTAGACTAAAACTTGAGTGGTGGATTATCATATTAGGGATATGGCCCAATAATGTTTATAGTGGATTTGAAATGTAGGTTCTGATCCTCATGAAGTCTTTGAGAATATCCCATTAATATGGTAATCAAATCCCATGTAGTTTATAATGTTATAGAGCTTACAATGGAATTGGAAGCCCATTTTTACATAAATTGGAATATGGACTTCTAAAGGCTTTTCTTATTGGTAATATATCAATTTTAATAGATTAAAACATAATTTGGTGCATACACATATCATGAAGTCTAATAAACTTTCTTTATCGTTCTAGTTTTATAATCACCACAAATCTCTAATCCCATGTGAGTCATGCATTGTGTAAGTATCATTATATATTAGAATATATCCACATCACATAATCATGTGTAGAAGGGGATGTTAAATAAATTGATAACCCATAATTATCCTTCTTCATTATGAATCAGTAAATGAAGGAGATGATATTTATGATATGAGAAATATGATATTCTGCATAAGAGGATATAAACTTTGTCCATGATGGATGCATATGAAAGAAACATGATACTTGTCTTCTAGTGGATGACATAAATGAATTAGTGAGGTAGTCATAGAGAAAATCTTGGATTATACATTACAATCTTCGTCGTTGTATCTATACAATATATTTGGTCATAAATAACCTTATAGATATTTCTAGATTTACTTTACAATTCTAGCAGCATGGGTGGAATAAATATCACTGTATGAACCACTTCACTACCCATGATGATGGGAAATTCATACCACACGAATGCATAATCATGATATTTTTTATTAAATATAATGAATTCAATAATACAACTTTGATTCTCCATTCCAACATTCACCCATGAATACTAAGATTCTAATTAAATACACATGTTCCTCATCTTCTGGTGGATGAGGGAAAGGAAACAGAGATGTGGTCATGGAAAAATTCAGGTCTTATTCATTATTATCTTACTGATTTTTTTTATATACCCTTGGTTAATTATTAATTACCCTTATAAATATTGGAATATTTACTTCACATTTTAATTATATTGTGGAAGAGATTTCACTATATGATCCAATTCCACTAACCCTGATGCTAAGACATATGTTTCCTAATGAATATTTGATAATGAACAATGGTATTAACTGTTTTGAATACAAAAATACCACTATGATTTTCTATTCCAACATTCACCCATGGTTACTCGGTATTTCTATAGTTTGCTAAAAATCATTGGTTATTGAAGGTGTTATCTCAATATTAATGGAACCATAAATCTTTATTTTTATCTTTAATACTATACCTTGTGGGATGGTAACATTTAATGGGTCTGAAACAAGGTAAGTAAATTTTTATACCATCTCATTTCATGATGGGATTTCATTCCCTCAAATAGCTGGAGGGGTCATTTGTGAGTCCTCCGCCCCATTTAGCTTCTTATAGAAATTTTTATGTCAACACTATGTAATTTTCTACCCTCATTCTAGGATTAATAGAAAATAAAATATATCCCTTAATTGTAAATATTGTTTATTTTTTGGGATATAATATAATGAAAAAAATCATCCCTCAAATTGTTTCTTTGGACATCATGTCATGGGAATATTAACAAGAATGGGAGGGTGGTTTTAAGGGTAAACGAGACACTGGATTCAATGAGGATCGCACAAGTTACACTAAATGAACTAATTACTTTAATAGTAGAATGTAGGGATAATAACTAGAATATCAATGGGGTGTTTAAGCATTAAAACCCCATCATATATGTAATAGTTTAGGCTTTTTTTTAACAAGGCTTCTGGGCCTGTTACATATGTTAGGATCACAACATAGTCAGTAAATTCATCGGCTGATGACACTACTATCAAGCCATTCTCAGAAATTATCTTCACAAAAATTAAGGGAGTCCCCCTTTAAATACTATCACTAGTAAGATTGATTTTCCCCATTGAACCTAAATCTGGACTATACACCTATAGCAGCTACAGAATAAGGTCTCATGCCATTTTCATTCTTGAAAACAATGCTATGATAAAATGGTTTTGGAACTAGATTATCACCATCATCATAGAGAATCATTTAGATAAGATCACCAATAAGTTTAGAATTATCCATCAAACCAACCATGGTTTGGCTATAGGGGGTGTTACTACTAACATATGTACAACCATATTCGTCATGTCGTTATCTCTTATAAGGAAACTACAGTCTGAGAGTATGAATTTATAAAATTTGGCCTTCCCATTCATCTTGTAATTGGTTTAGAATATGATACTATTGTGAGACATCAATTGGTTGTCGAGGAACCACAACCCTGTTATAAGGATATCATGAAAACTGCTAAACTATGAGAATTCAAGGATTATATAGAATGAATGAGGGAATATATATCATCAGAAACCATTTGGATGGAAATTATTTACACACTAATGTTTTGTTGAAAGGTGATTATATTGAAAAAATACCCATTTTATAAATTGGATGTTTATTGAAGAACCATCTTTCAATTGTCCTATAATACTTATCATTAGATATGGGACACCCTATTAGGCAATATCTGTCAATGTTTAATGTTGTTGTTTCAATATTTATTTCTTTTCTCGAGATTTTAATGAGACACTCTGTGATGATATAATTAATACTTTATCATATATTAATGACTTATTGAAAATATAGAAATGAAGTAACATTTACCAATGCAATATTAACATTATAATTGGAATAGTAATATGACCCCTAGAAATTGTAATCTTATCAATAGAATAGAAAACTCACGTATGAAATTATAAATAAATTTTTTTATCTTATCAATTAAAATATGATATATTTATATCATGGAATAAGTAAATAAATTTAATAAAAAATATATATTAAGTTTCAGTATTTTTATTGAACAAAATTTTTTATTTACAATTTTATATCTAATATAAATATTTAAAAGAAATTTTATTTCTATAAAATTTATTTATAAATTATTGTTTTTCTTCCGAATATAATATAATTTTGTTAGACAATGGTTAATTTTTCAGAGTGTGATGAAATCAATTTGAGAATTAAAATCTATATTTTTGGAATAAATGAGGATTTTAATTAAATAATAAAGGTCTCTCATTTATAAATTTATTTTCATAAAATGATGTCCATTTATTAAATATATACATAAAATATAATTAGGGTGATTTTTTTGATTTTTCTAAAAAAGATAAATTTCTCGTTAAAAGTGAAATATTGTAATATACTGTATTTAACATTTTAAGCAAAATATATGTATTTCTAATTCATGGATAATGTAACCAAAAATTATTTTGAAATAATAACTTGTAGATAAAGTAACGAGTCATAAGAATATACACTATTCATAGCCTTAAGCAAAAATAATAAATTACTGAATAAAATTATAAAAACCCACTCCTCCACATATAAATAAAACCCATTATCACCTTTTGTCCCCACACCTTATAAGATTTTTATGTGGATAAGATTCTACCCAATTTGTCTACAATACCTCTTCTAACATCTTGGTCGTGCTGGTTTCACCAAAATACCATTACAAAGTTCTTTATGAAGGTTCTCAAAGAGATGATATTGAAGAGGTAAAATCCTCATTCTTTATCTTTTAATTTATTTTCTCTTCTTATCCTCCCCTCACTGCTAATTTCCAAAGTGACATGCTAAATATGATATCATAAATATTCATAAATGATACTTTTTTAGGGAATATCTATAATCAAATCTCGTTTACTCTCCTTTTTTCTAAAAATTAAAATTTCATTTGTGATGTGTTGACTCACAGCCATCATGGACGATGAGATTTTATATATCATTTCGTACATCATGTCTATTCATAATACAAATTTAGGCACAAATAGGATTAAATTAATTTATTTAAAATTTATTTGGATTTATTTATCCAATATATAAAAATTATATTAAACCAAATGATACTAGTTCGTGATGGTTTTAAAATCCTCAAAAATAAATTAATAATTTTCATTATCATTTAATCTAATAAAACTCAATATTTTCAAAAAATAAGATGATATATGGGACCATTTAAATTTTTGGATGTGAATTAATACCATATAATTTCACTACATAATAATTATTCCAATTTGAAATGAACTTCTATAATTATAAACTAGTTGACCAATCATGAAACCCTGAAACGAACCATCCCAAAACAATCAAAATATACACTATAACTCATCAAAATTGACATAAAATAAAATATTAATATAATTTATTTTATTTTATTTATTTAATAGGTTCTGAGTTAAATTATTAATTAATCTAATTTTTTTATCCAGCATATTAATTATAAATGAAGAACACTTTCGGAAAAAAGGTAAGTGATTCTCTAAAAACATCAATATTACATTTGGGATAAACTTACTATTTCATTTCCCCAATGTATTTCTTCATTATTATTATGTATATTAACAAATTTAGTTATATATTTACACAAATAATTTAACTATTTAATTTCATTTGTCTTTTATGGGAAAATACATGTTTTAAGGAGGATCCATTCTCAATTTTGCATGATATGAAAGTCATAATAATGATAACATCATAATTTATTAATAATTTACATATACACTTAATAATATGATTCATTCCACCATTATTTCTCATAAATAACTCATTTAATAGATTGAACTAATTTAGTTCTTTTTTGGTTTTATGAAAAACATACGCCATTTTCATCTTAAAAGCATTTTAAATATTTTCCCTTAAAACCAAGCGAGGTGTCTGATTTGTAATTTTTGTTAAACACTATTATTAAATTTTTCACATGAATTGTACATCATGATTCATGATATATTCCTATTTTATCTTATTAATTTCCATTTATGAATTATATTCATTATTTCATGGAAACCTTTATGATATACTCATTTTTAGGCCTTCTAAAAAGATTATGATTCCCATTTCATTCCATGGGAAACCCTTATGTTTATTACATATATCTAATTCTTCATGGGGAACACATATGAATAAAAATTTTATAATTTGTGCACCCATATATTACAAAAATGAATTTGTTAATGTTTGGTATCATGACATGTCATCTTGGGATATAGAGTAATCCTAATTCGATTATGGTACCTTTTCAACCATGTGATATTGTAATGGAAAATTTCATTGAATAATGTTTATTTCATGTTAAATGTTTCTTCCAAATTCTAATTTTTACATAATTAATTGATAGCATGATATAATTTACATGTTTCCTTATGTTTATTCAAGATCCATTTCTTTTCATGGCACCTTGTTATGCTTACTGTCCCATGATCCATGATTTATTACTCTCTTAATTATCTTACTATGATTTTAGATTATAATTCAGAACATGTATTCCCAAGTTCATCATATATAGAATTTAGATCTCAAAAAAGTCAAGATATCATTATGAAGTTAAATAAAATTTCTCTTTATTTTGGATTCATGCTATCTAATTATTTAACTAATATACCCATGACCCCTGGATTTATGATCCTCATTTGTATTTGATAATTAATCTAGCATAAATCATCTAATTATAATTATATAATGTTGGGGTCTTAATATTCTGCATTAGAGGAATGAAAATAATCTGATCCCTGATAACTCTCATCTGTGAGCATTGGATGAAGCATGGATCTCCTCTTATGGTCTGCATGATGAAATGGATACTATTATGAATGGTGGTATGTCCCACCCAATATGTGTATCTGTCCATGAAGTTATTTTATGTGAATCAATTATCGTCCTTTGGAAATATATATACACCACCCTAGTTTGTTAAAATGATGGTTTAGTTATTTTTGGAAATTTGGACTATAAAATACGGGTATGAAACGTAGTGATAATTCTATCACCTTGTATAAAATAGATTGAAACATAATGAATAAAAAGATAGGATATAAAATTCAATTACATTTTTATCCTTATGTAAAATGTTTCATTTTATTATTATTTTTAGATATTTAATAAATCCCCCTAATTTTATTTTTATTTTTCTTAGTTAATGGAGAGTACTAGGAGAACTCATTCCAACAACCAATGTGATAATAAATATCACAATTTACCTAATAGAATTTCCAATATAATCGGAATTATATATCAAAACATCATTAAAATACATTCTAATGTATATCAATTTATGAAAAATAAAATTAATTTTGTGGAATACCCTCATTATCCAAATAAAGATAATTTTTTCAGTTAAATCATCTATGCGACCAAGGCCTGCTATATTTAACAGATATTTTAATCCCATCATTGCATAACAATAGACTGAATCTATTGAGATGATATTCAACCTTCTCTAGTGCTCATAAGAAGAATATTTATTAATGGTGTTCTATCATTTTGATTGAAAATACGATCAGTGGTGGATAGCTATCATGTACCCAATGTCTAGTGGGGAAATTATTTCCATGGATATTGAATAATATAATAAAACATTTATCAATAAATATGTTCCCCAAACACTCTATCTTATGATGTAATGTGAGTTCCCCAGACTAATGTAAAAGGAGGAAATTCTATAAGGGAATATGAGGATAACATTAAAAGTATTTCATTTAACACCTCAACAAGACATGCACACTGAACTAATGTGGGATCCCTTCTTTAGTGGTATAAAGACGAGTATTTGAAAAGAATTGGTGATTCATGAAATTGATAGGTGTGAGTATATTGTTAATTATTCTCATAAGTTTGAAATAGAGATTATAGACACTCTGTAGTCTCATTATCAATGAATGAAAAAGTGTTGAATATTGTTTAATATGAGAGGATTGACAGATAGATCCCGTGATGGATGGAAAAACCAACATCCCATTTGTCAAAAGTGTCTGAAGAAGAAACATGGAAACTACATAAGGAAACAAGCATATGCTTCAAATTTCGAAGATATGGTCATGAGGAAAATATATTCTAAAGAGATTTAAATTATCCCAGTGATGTGGGAGAAGAATGGAAGGTTCATTCCAACATATAGCCTATAGTGCAGTGTTTGACCTGTAATGAACATGTGCATTATTTAAGCTAATTCCCTAAGGAAACTATTATAGGAGGGAATCAACAACGGCCTCCAAAGAAGAATGAAAAGAAATATACTATCACAACTCATACAGTGTAACCTATCAATTATGTGGTGTATGTTATTTTGGTTATTCATTAATTAATAGTAAATATACTATTTGATTCTGGTTCTACAACGTCTTTCATATCTTACAATTTTAGTATGACTATTCAAACAATACCACATAATATGAAGGTTAGGTTATCTGTGAGAACAATGAATGGGGAATATATTACATCTAAAGTATATATATCCACCCTAGTTAGAGTTTTTGAACTAAACCTCCCAGCAAATATATTCTCGCTTTCATTAATTGTGATTGATTTTATTCTAGGAATGGATTCGATATCATTATATAAATTCAACATCAACTATATATAAAGGGAGATAAATCATCACATCTCGAGGCACCATCCAATTTCATACTATTGTAATGAGGAGGACTAATATCCTTCAGAATAATCATCTCAGTTGTGTATATTATTTTCAGGTGATAACTATATCTAGATAAACGTATAAAAAAGGAGAGAATAAAGCTCTAAGGCATTACCATTGTGAGGGACTACATCGATGTGTTCCTTAAAAAATTATGGGTCTTAATCCTAATGGATATGTTGAGTTCCCAATTTTAGATTTTCATAGAACACTACCTATATAAAACACTTTTTATAGAATGGCCACCATTGAGTTAGAATAACTGAATAATTGTTTACAATTGGATCTAGAAAATGATTTCATGTGCTCGAGTGCTTTACGATGGGGTTTTATAGTCATCTTCATCAACAAGAAAGATATATCAATGGGCCTCTACATTGATTATCATGAGCTAAAGAAACAAGATAAAGAAATAGTATCACATTTCATGGATATATTACTTGTTCGATCAACTACATGAGTCTATTTATTTCACTAAGGAGGACCTCTATTCGGGATATCACCAATTAATGGTGAAGAAGAAATATATTCACAAGACTAAATTTATTGAGAGGTATGGAAACATTGAGTTCACAGTGATTCCCTTTGGACTGTGTAATTACCCATAAATTTTAATGTACATAAGTAATAGAGTATTTAATGATTACCTCAAAAACATTGTGGTATTATTTATTGATGATATTCTAATACACTCAAGAGAATGGATGAACACCAGGAGAATTAGAATATTTTTTGAATGAATTTGTGATGGAAGAACCTATATACAATTAAACAATAAATGTGAGTACTAGAAGGAGGAACTATCATTAATGGGGCATGTTATCACCATTAAAAGGACATTGGTGAACCCTTCCAAAAAAATGTTAATTGAAGAGTTCCCTAGACTAGCATATCTAATAATGATTCAATGTTTCCATGGCCTTGCTGTGTATTATTAGTGATTTGTATTGAGATTGTAATGATTTTAAAACCCACTAACCAATCCGACTCATAAGGGAGAAATTTATTTCTAGAAGAGGGAATGTGGTGACTATATCCCAGAGTGAAAAAAGAATCTTATCACTACAAATGTAATAACAGTAACAATATATTGAAAAGTAATTATTATATAAAGTGATTCATTAATGAATGGATCGTTGTGTGTAATAATTATTATTTATTAACTAAGAGCCTAAATCTTACGATATTTGCAGATCCATGAATAGAACTACCCAAATGTATGCTCTGGAGATAGTAGCTATGATTTTTTATTTGAAAATCTTGTGTCACATACTCTATGTTGAGAAGTGTGACATATATATTGATCACAATAGCCATATGTATATATCCACAAAAATTGATCTTATCATGCATCAAATGTGATTGTTAAATATAATCAAGAACTACGATCTCTCTATTAAATATCACTCCGAGAAGTTATAAAATGTAAAATATTATTTTTGAATAAATGAAACTCATACTCAATCCCTGATGAGATTGAGAAAGAAACCATATTCATAGAAATGCATCATATTGATATGGAAGTCCAAACAGTATAGAATAGACACTACATAGGTAAAATTATTTCCTAACTATATATAGAATATAAAATAAAGGAGGCTTAAATGTATGATCTTGAGATACAAACTAACATGAAAGAAGTTATGTAAAGGAAGCGATATGAGTTTAACATTGATGAAGATATAGTGATTCTATTTACGAAATGGCTTTCTGTGACATCAACAGTTGAAATTGAGAATGAGCTATGGGATTATCCACATAGATCATCATTCTCCATCCATCTTGGAAGTAGTAATGTTTACTGTGATCTTTGAGAGAAATTATAGTGGGAAAATAAGAAAAAAATATTTTGGAGAATATCTCATGTTGTTTTCTATATCAAAATGTTAAATAAGAGTGACTAAATTACAATGGTATGATGCACCCATATCATATTGAAACATAAAAAAGGTGGAATATCACAATATAATTTCTAACTAGTGTTCGAAATACATCTATTTGAAACAATGAGATATGGTTTTTTGGGGATCAACTCACCAAGACAACCTAATTCATTGTTATTGTGGAAGATTTCTCACTTGAATAATGTTCCATGTTATACATTAAAGAAGTCAATAGGCTGAATGGGGTGCCACTTTTAATCACATCTGGTCATCATTCATGGTTCACATCTAAATTATAGAGATTTCATTATCAATATTTGAGTATTAAATTGAATTTTACCATGGAGTATCAAAACCATAATGATTGAAAATATGTAAAGAATATTTAGATACTTGAGGACGTGTTGAGAGACTGATAAATGGAATTTAAAGTTGAATGGGATCAACATATCCCATTACATGAGTTCACATATAAAAATAGTTTCCACAATAGTATTTAGATGCGTCCAATGAATATATCTAAGTGAAGAAATGTAGATATCCAACCTTTTGGGATGATGTTAGTGAATGAATGTTACTTTGACCTAATCTTATACAATATAGGAAATAGAGTTTTCAAGCCACCCAGAAACATATTAATGCAAATTAGTGTAAAATAGGGTTTTTTTGTTAACCATTGAAGGTATATAAATGTTGATGTTAGTGATAAAGTCTTCATTTGAATATGAAAATGGAAAATAGAAATCCATTTTGGAAACAAAGGGAATAGTATCCTGAGGAACATTGTATCCTTTGAGAACCATGATCGCAAAAGAGCAGTGTCTAATTAGCTTGAACTTCTCTCACAACACATCCCCCAGGGCCCATGGAGTCACTACCCCAAGCCCGCCTTCCATAGGCCAGGGGCTTGCACCTAGAACTGGAAAGACATATCCCTAAAACCGGGAAGGCATTTCCTTTATAACCTGTAAACTCACACAACCAATCTAATAGGAAGATACGAGAACAAATTAAACTATATAGTAAAAAGTGTTTTTACAGTAAGTAAAGTGGTCTAGAATACATGCCCAACTAAAAAGTACAAGTAAGACTTAAAATAATAGCTCTTGTGAACACCCTCTAAGTACCCTACCTGAAGGGTAGGTATGGCTCTCAATCTGTCATCCCTACGGATCGTCTTTTCTAATTTCCACCTTTGATTAGCCTCCATTCCGATACCCTCTATCTCGATCAGTGATGTTTTTCATATGCATAAGATACAAAAAAGTGTGGGTGTATCCCGTGCAAGGATGAGTATAAAGATTCTCAGTATAAACCCTGAGACCCTCGTAGGTCTCGTAGAGTTAAACAAAAGAAAAACCTAAAAGCACAGAGAAATAGTCATCAACATTACTTAGGTATATGACCATAAATATACCTAAGTTAACAAGATATACTCATCTCACATGAGAGGGAAGAATACCACATAGGTAACACCAAGAAGGTAGAAGTTCCACACTGGTAACACCACGAAAGTATATGTACCACAAAGGCAGCACCACGATGGTAGAAGTATAACACAGGTACCTACCACGAAGGTAGAGGTACCACACAGGTTACACCACGAAGGTAGACGTACCACACATGTAAAACCATAATGGTAGAATACTCCACCCAAACTAGGTTTTTAGTAAAGTATAGAGGTACATATGTTTACTCTTGATGTTAGATCATCTTATTCTGTCAAGAGGCAATGCTTCTGATTATACGGTGTCTGACCCACACAGGATCAATAGGTACTAACACCCTCAATGACCCACATTGGATCTGACCCACACAAAATTGGTATGCATTGACCCACACATGATAGCTGAGTGCTGACCCACAAAAGATCATACCCTAACAGGATTGGTGCTGACTGAAATAGGATTTCTCAGTACTAACCTTCATATGATCTGTCTCCAACCTCCGCCTCACTGCCATCCACTAGATTCCCGCTCATATCACATTTGAGAGAATCGATTCTCAATACATCATTTTTACCTCAACCACCATGAAATTACACAAATATGTATACCAATGTTTTTTCACATCATATGGCACACAACGCAACAGACGACGCGTCAATCGGACGAACGGTCTGTAAGTTATTAGCGTTTCTGCTCTGAGGGCCTAGTTGGATTCAGGTTTGATCCAAATTCGTCATACATAAACATTATCCAAAACTAAAGTGGAGTATACCAAAAGTACCTTCTAGATCCAATGATTTTGGTGCTGAAGATGGTTCATCAAATGAAAACCTGATTTTTATGATATGGCCAGAAAGGCTTATCTTGGTCCATTTGTGCGCTGGTCCGGTCCCACCTAGTCAGACCGACCTGGCCCAGGTTGGATGGACAGTAGTGGGCTTTCCCAGCCTATGGTCGGGTGGGCTGCCATGGCAGGGTCCTCCCTAGACAACACCCATGGAGGAGGCACCCCCTTGTATTTTGAACAGTTTACTGGATCGTTCTGATCGGCCAATCCGGCGGTGCCATGTGGCGTCACCTGCTAGATTGTGGGACCCACTGGAGCGGGTCTTTCTCGGTGCAACGCGGCCGTTCGGCCCTTCACTCCAGTGGTGTGGACGCATGCCACTCATCCCGCGGTTGCCCAGTTGTCGGCCTCCTTGGTGCACCGCCATGGCCTCCGGGCCGCAACCTCCTTCTTCTCCTCCATCGGCGGCACGGACACAAGCCACCCCACCTTCACGTGGCTGACCGGCATGTCGGCTGCCGTCCTTCCACCGTTGAGGCCGACCGACCGCAACGTCCTTCACTAATTGTGGCATATATGTGGGCTTCCCCAGTTCAATGCTGTCGGCTAGCATGCCGGACACCACCTTCCTCTGTCACAGCCTCCTTCTGTGTCATGGTTGCACCCCCACCGTCATCGCGGTCGTCTAGTTGGTCGGCTGCCACCCGCGATGAACATGTAAATCCCGAAGGATTGTGGAGGGAGCAGACTGTGTTTGATTGTCCCACACCCTTTACTCTAACTGATAGCAGGTGGACCATGAATATGGAAACAATGTGAAATCCACGAAGAAAATTATAAAGAAATCCCTAGCTTGATGTTGGTTGGAGGTGTCATGAGGAAGGAGATGATGTCGATGAACAGGACTCCAGAGTTCATCACTCGTGAAACTCACTTCTGAATCAAGCTCCAATGTCAACGTTCTTGATTCAAATGGTTTTTATTTTTTGGAGAATATTTATCCAAAGGATCTACCAAGCTCTCCATTACAAACTATTCCCAACCAAGAAGAGAAGATCCAACTATAATTGAGTTCATATTATTAATTCAATTAAAGTTGGCACATTAAATGAATTAAGTTGGATCTTTTAATTGGGGGAATTCCAAGGGATAACTCATATTAAATGAAAAGGTTTAATGATCAGGTGGTCTCCACCACTAAAATTCTAAAAGGGGTTTTTAAGAAAATAAAATAAAAAATTGGTTCTATTTTTTTTTCTTTTAACCTCCCATGAAAAACTAGAAAACTAACATCAACCCTCATCATACAACATTCAAGGTGAATGTATCCTTAAGTAATGATCGGCGCTGCGAGTTCAACGGTGACCTCCAATTTCAATTCTGAGCACCGGTTCAAAAGTTACAAAATGCCACTCACGCATTTACGGAAGGTACCTGAAAAAAGATTCGAAATTCATTCCAGGAAGACCAGGCATCGGAATCACGTGCTGTCAATTTTCACAGACTCATAATATTCCTATATAATTAAAAAAATTACATGAAAAATATGGTTATTTACATTTACTCCACCTAATGAATTTTCTTCCTCGAAAGCCACAACACAACTAGGGAAACAAGTGGGGTTACTTAGAACGAAACTGAGCCACCTGCTTCTATGTGCTCTTTTGGAGGTCCTCATGCTACCAAAAAACGTGCACTAGAGGTATAGACTGCCCATGAAGGACCCATTCCTGTTAATCCTCAATCTCCACTAGAACCTCTAGAAATTTCATCCCATCATTGATGTCCAACTCCCCCCAGTCAATGATGATTGAAGGATCATGTACAAATCTACTCATATGGGATACGTTGAAAATGTAATGCACCCGGTGCAACTGAGGGGGAAGAGCTAAGTGGTAAGAAAACTTTACAGCTCTACAGAGGATGTAAAAGGATCTTATAAACCACATAGATACTTTCCACCCACCAAAATCTCCACAAACCTTGTCGAGGTGAGACCCATAGAAAGACATGGTCACCATCCTCGAACTCGAGAGGTCTCCATCTCCTGTCAGCATAAGACTGATGTATGCTCTGTGTTGTCTTCATCCACTCATGGATTATCTTCACCTTCTCTGGGGTAACCTGTACCATCTCTAGTCCCATAAGTTTTGACTCCCCTGGGTCATTACACCACAGAGGTTATATGAAATGTCATCTGTATGACACCTTGAATGGTTCCATTTCGATAGTGAAGTTATAGATGTTAATGTACACGGACTCTACCAAAGGCAGGTGATCCACCCATCTATGACCGAAATCAAGGACGCAATCACGATGCATTTCCTCAAGGGTCTAAATGGTCCACTATATCTGATCATCCGTCTGCAGATGGCAGGCGATGCTCAATCGAAGCTATGTCTCGAACGCCTCCTGCAACCCCTTCCAATGTCGGGAAGTAAAATGGGCCTCACGATCTGAGACAATCTTCGAAGTCACTCCATGAAGTTGTAAAGTCTCTTAATCAAAGAGGCAAACCTAGCCCTCTACTGATCACTTCTCTCTAATAGGTAAGAAGTGGGACGATGTGGTGAGTCAGTCAACGATCACCCAAATGGAATCATGTCCCTTTTAAGTGTGTGGATGCCCTATCACTATGTACTTGGAGATTCCATCCCACTTCCACTTTGTCTCCTATAGTAGATGAACTAATCCAGCTGGAACCTGTTTCTCTTCCTTCACTTGTTGATATGCGAGGCACCATAAGAAAAACTCTGCCACTACTTTCTTCATTCCCATCCACCAGTGCAGAGGCTGAAGTTCATGGTACATTTTTTCCACTCCAGGACGTACCGCTAGAGGGGATGAATGGAACTCCATCAAAACATCCTCCCTATGCCCCATCGTTTCTATAGTACGTCCTTTGACTAGGATGAAATACTCTCCCCCTTCAGAAATTCAATTAGGTGCCTATCTAGTGGATATCAGAGCACATCGATCCTTGAAATCAGTGTCCCCAAGTTTCACCTCCCTGACTCGCTGATGGTGTGGGGGAGTGACTGTCAGAGGCTGAAGATAAGCTTATCTATCTCTATCCCTGTGGGATATCCATAAAGCGGCAAGCTGCTCCATTTCCTCACTCAACAACAGTATACAAGATATCCTACTGAGTGCCTCTTTTACTACATTCTCCTTTGTAGGATTATAGAATATCTCGAAGTCATAGTCGTGGAGGAACTCAAGACAACACCACTGTCTCAGGTTCAGGTCCTTCTAAGAAAATATATATATGAGACTCTTGTGATCATAGAAGACTGTAAAATGTTTTCCCATTAAGTAATTTCACCACATCTTCAAGGCGAAGACCACAACTGATAAATCCAGGTCATGGGTATTGTAGTTTTTCTCATGATGTATTTTCTACTGAGAAACATACGTGATCACTGCTTGCTCCTACATTAGGACACATCCAAGATCGATCCCTAATTTGTGGCAGCAAACTACCTACTCAATGATCTCCTCCAGTATCCTCAAGATGGGGGCACTCGTCATTCTCTACCTCAGCTTCTGGAATCTCAACTAGCAAATCTACGACCACATGAAGCATTTACCCTTCTTCAGAAACACTTATAAGGGTTCCAAAACTCTATAAAAGTCAAGAAAAAACCTCCAATACTAACAGGACAAACCTAGAAAACATTACGCCTCTGTCACACTTCTGGGTGGATCCCAAGAAAGTACATCATCAATCTTCACTCGATCCACCACAACTCCAGCCTTCGAGATGATGTGTCTTCAGAAGTGAACCTCTTAGATGTAGAACTAGCACTTAGATAGCTTACTATTAATATGGTACTTTTAGAGTGTGTCCAGAACTATCTTTATATGATAGGAATGCTCCTCCTCTATCGTTGAGTATATCAAGATGTCGTTGATAAAGACAACCAAAAAGCAACCGTGGTATGGCTGGACGATCTTGTTCATGAGTCCCATGAACACTATTGGGGTGTTGGTCATGCCGAATGGCATAAAAAAAACTCATAAGGGCCATACTGACATCTGACAAACGTTTTTGGCACATCCTAGTCTCGTACCATGAGCTGGTGATAGCCTGATCTGAGGGCTGTCTTTGAAAACCACCATGCTCCCTTCAACTGGTCAAAGAGATCATCAATCCTCGGGAGTAGATACATGTTTTTCATCGTCACATAGTTCAGGCACAGATAGTCTACACTGAGTCTCAAACTCCCATCTTCTATCTTGGAGAATAAAATCAAGGCTGCCCAAGGAGAAACATTGAGCCTTATAAACCCCTTGCTCTAAAATTACTCCAGCTGTACTCGCAGCTCTTGTAGCTCTACGGGATCCATCTGATATGATGGTGTAGATAATAGTGACATCATGGGGTACAATTCTATGTAGAAGTCCTCTTCTCTACGAGGATTTTCACCCAGAACATCATCATGGAAAACATCATCATGCTGATTCACCATTATAAGATCGCTCAGACTCTCAACATCAACCGATACGAGGTTAAGGCTAGCCAACTGATGTGTTATTGGCCGCACCCTCTTTTGGGAAAGTACATAATATATTAAAATGGTTTTCATATCTATGGTGAAGGAAAATGTGGTCCCATCCTCAAAAATACTCCTTAGATTATGCCTAATACAGTCGATCTGAGAATAGAGTGAAGATAACCAGTCTATACCCAAGATGACGTCGTAAGGCCTCGAGACCGCTACTAGAAGATCCTAGCTGAATCTCTCATCTCCTAGAGTAATCTCACACCTCCATCACTAGTGTGTAATCATCTAATCATCTCCCATAGGAGTCACTAGCCGTAAGGATTGAGCCAACGGCTCCACCGGTATATCCAAGATCCGAATGAGGGTTGCGGAAATGAAAGAGTGACTTGAACCGATGTCTATAAGTACTGCATCTAAGGTGGAGTAGACACATATCATACCTTGTATCTTCTCCAGAGTGCCTTGTCTATAGGCCTCAACTACCTGGAGTAGAGCTCGTCCCTGTCCAACTACTCCCTACGGTCGGTGTGGACCACCTGGTGGTGGGGTGATTAAACCTGAAATCGATTCCCACCTCCTACTACATGGCTTCCTCCTCTTCCATGTCCACCTCCTACCTATGGACCTCCCTGATTGAATATTTTTTTCTACCAAGGTGGTCCTTCGACCATCTGCTGGTCGTCCGTATGGTGGGTCGGGCAGTCACGAGCCATGTGACCCAGCCCTCCACAAAAGTAACACAGCCTGATCCTCACATGTAATACTCTATCTCAAGAGCCATGCACCACTAACCATATATCCTACAGTCATGCACCTATAGGTCTGGTCATCTTGGGCCTGTGCGTCATCTGTCTACTACAAACTACAAATGACTCTCTTACGTGTCGTTCGGTGGTGGGTCTCACTGCTGGTGACTGCTCAGCAATGAAAATCTCCACTGAGTGTACTCGCTAAAAAACCACTTCCTATATCAGAATTCTAAGTGAAACCATAAAAGATATAATCTCTTGTATGATCCCCTATTTGAAGGTCCATGCCCTGTATAAAGGGTTACGCACCATCTCAGTGGAGTAGCATGAGAGGTCGGTGAACCTCGCTGAATACTAAGCAATGGTCATGCAACCCTGTTGAAATAAGAGAAGATCTTGTATACACAATGAGCATAAGGTCTCCAGGATGAACTCTTCCCTGATAAAGCTCTCGTAGTCTGCCATGATTAATGTCACCTCATCGTGAACCTAGTGAGCTGACTCGGAACTTCGGTGGCCTCTTGTGCTGGAACTCGTGCAATGTGCTCATGCGGTGTGCTCCCTATACTTCTAGGGATGGTGGAATATTATTTCCCATAGGTAGTGGTGCTTCTGGAACACCACCCAATGGTAAAACTATTATAAGGGGGCCCTGCACCGAATCCTCATCGCTTGGTGGGTTTTCATCACATACACTACCTGGAACCCTAGGTAGTTGTATGCGTGGAGGCATCTTGAAAGACACTGGTGCTCCACGGTCAATAAATTATACCTGGTGAGATTCCTCAAAGAGATCACAAAGAATTTTTTTCAAAAACACACATGTAATCAGAGATTTTGTGCACTGAGTCAGAAATCAGAAGTCTGAGTCCTGGTGTATGGATGTGTCGCCCACTGCACCAACACTGGATTCCCCAAAATGATAAACACACTCACATCACATAACACTATTGCAGATGTAAAAATCAATGTCCAATTTCTTCAATAGAACCGACTCCTGAGATACCAGTTTATCATGAACCGTCCCCCTTGGCCAATGTCGTGACTACCCCAAGACCACCTTCCATAAGCCAGGGGCTGCAAACTAGTACTGGAAAAGCATATCTCTGAAACCGGGAAGACTTTGCATTTATAACATGCAAACTCTCACAACCAAGAACACAACATGATATGATCACAAAGAAAACGATATAGTTAAAAGGGTGTGTATAATAATTAAAGGGGTCCAGAATACAAGCCCATATGGAAAGTGTAAGTAAAACTGAAATAGTACAGCTCTTGTGAACACCATCCAATGTCCCTAAATGAATGGTAGGTACAGATCTCAATCGGTCATCCCAGTGGATTGTCTCATTTTTTTGAACCTCCACTAAGCCTGTAGTCTGGTTCCCTCAACCTCTATTAGCGTTGTCTATCGTCTGCACAAGACACCACATGTTTCGGGCGTAGCCCGTGCAGGGGTGAGAATAATGATACTCAATAGGGAACGTGAGACCCTCGTAGGACTCCTAGAGATACACAAAGGAAAACCCCCAAACAATGAAGAATTATTCATAAAATTTAATTAGGTATATGCTCACAAATATACCTAAGTAAACCAGATATACTCATCCCACAAAAAAGAGAAGAATACAACATAGGTAACACCACTAAGGTGGAAGTTCTACACAGGTAACAACAAAAAGGTACATGAACCACACAGGTACCACCACGAGTGTCGAAGTACCAAATAGGTAACACCATGATGGCAGAAATACCACATACGTAACACCGCATAAGTAGATGTACCACATAGGTAAAACCACAAATGTAGAAGACTCAGCTCAAACCAGGTTTTCAGTGAAGTATAGAGGTACAGATGATTAGTCGTGAAGCTAGATCATCTTATTCTGTCATGTTGCACTGCTTCTGATTATATAGAGACTGACCCACATAGGATCGATAGGTACTAACCCCTGTAATGACCAAAAAATAATCTGACCCACATAGGATCAGTATGCGCTGACCCTCACAGGATCACTGAGCACTGACCCACAAAGTATTTGAACCACACAAGATCGATATGTTCTGGTCCACACAAGATCGCTGAGTACGGACCCACAAAGGATATTACCTCTATAGGATCAGTGCCGAACCACATAGGATCGCTCAGTACTAGCCTCTGTATGATCTGTCTCCAACCTCTTTCTCACTGCCAGCCACTGGATTCCCACACATAGCACATTTGGGAGAATCACTCCCCAAGAAATTGGTCATACCTCAAACACTGCGAAGTTCCACAAAAAAAGTAGCCAAATGGTATGTCAAGTCATAAAGGAACCAACACAATAGATGGAGGGTCAATCATATGCTCTATCATTAGGTTATTAGCTATTTCGCTCCAAGGGCCTAGTTGGATTTTGGTTTCATCCAATTCAGTCATACTCCAACATAATCCAAAACTCTAGTGGGGTATATCAAATGGAATATCTCGATCCAAGGATTTAGGTTCCATTGATGGTTCGTCAAACAGATGCTTAGTTCTCAAGATATGGCCACAAAGGCGTATCTAGGTCCAGATGGGCCCGGGTCTGGTCCGACCATGTTCGGGTGGACCCAACATGGTCTGGGTCTGGCCCGGATGGAATGGACCGTGGTGGGACCAACCCTCTAGTCCATGGTATGACCCAGCCTGAGTAAGGGTGGCCCGTCCCAGCATACGGTCATATGGCCCACCGGGGTAGGGTTTCCCCTAGTATACAAATAAAGGAGCCCCCTCCCCCCGGGTATTTCGAACGGTCTGCTGGACCGTTCGGCTCAGACAATCCCGCACCACCATGTGGCACCATATCATGGATTTTGGGACCCACCAGAGTGGGTCCTTCTAGGTGCGATGCGGCCGGCCAGAACCGCCGACCCTTCCCTCCTGCGGCACAGACACGTGATGCTACTCCCGCAGTCGGCCACTTTATAGCCAACTTTATGTACCGCTATAGCCTACGAGACACGACCTCCTCCTCCTCCACCAGTAGCATGGACGCACACCGACCCACCATCATGTGGCCGACCAGCATTCCAGCTGTGGTTCTTCTACCCCTACAGTCGACAGTCCGCAGACTCCTTCACTACCGGCAGTGCAGATGCTCACCAATGTGGTTCCACGTGGCCGTTCGGCAAGCCGACCATAACCTTCCTCCATCGAGGCCTCCTTCGGTGGTACGGTTGTGACACCGCCATCATCATAGTCATCCATTGTGTCAGCCGCCACCCGCGAAGAAATGGTAAATCAAGAAGGATTGCGGAGGGATTGGGCCCTCTATATTTGTTCTGCACCCTCTACATTAACCGATAGTAGGAAAATCATGAAGATAAAAACAACGTGAAATCCATGAAGAAAATTATAAACAATTCCCTACCCTGATTTTCGTTGGATGTGTCATGAAAAAGGAGATAGAGTCGATGGAGGGGACATCGGTGTTTGTCGTTCCCGAAACACTCTTCTGAACAATTCTCTAACATCAATGTTCATGATTTGAAGGTTCATTTATCATTGGAGAATATTTCTCCAAAAGTTATCCCAAGATCTCCTTTTTCAATGATTCCTAACCAAGAAGAGAGGATCCAAATTTAATTTATTTTAGATTATTAATTCAATTAATGATGAAACATTAAATCAAATATGATTGCTCATTTAATTGGGGGAATTCCAAGGGCTAACTCATATTAAATGAGGAGGTTTGAAGCTCAGGTGGTCCCCACCACTAAATTTCATAAAGAATGTTACAAGAATATAAAATAAAAGTTGTTGTTTTATTTTATTTTTAATCTTATAACCTCTCACAAAAAATGGAAAACTAACTTCGACCCTCATCCTTCTATGGTTAAGATGATGGTCTCCTTAAGCGAAATTAGGCACTGCGAGTTCAACGGTTTTGTTGGATATCAATTCTGATCACCGGTTCAAAAGATACAAAACACTGCTCGTGTGTTCACTGAACGTACATGAAAAAAAAATCATAAATTCATTCTCGGCACACCGGGCCTCGGAATCATGCGCCGTCAATTTTTTTCGACTTGTAATATTCCTATATAGTAAAAAAATTACATTGAAAAATTTGGTCCATTACAACTTCCACCAAATATGGCTCAATTTAATGAAAATTTCAATGTATATATTCTTAGTAAGTACATACCCTATCCCTCACATGTACGGAAACCAAAGGTGTTACAACTAGAGAATGACCTCTCATAAGAATATCTGTCTGTGAGAATCATGGATGGTAGAGAAAAATTTCTAAGAAACAATACAACTCATCGTGTAAAATTATAGCAGAGTAATCATAAGTATATGATGTAACAAGGGAACTAGAAGAAGAAACAACAGAGAAGTACCATCAACTATTTTCTATGTAAAATTAAAAATCAGGGTGGATAATTCAATAAGGGTTGAAATGAAAAAACACAAAATTTTATCAAGGGAATTTTTATTCTTATAATTTTTTATATAGCATAAAACACATACTTCACATATATAACCTAATTAAATTATTATTATCAAAAATTATAAATTCAATGTGTGTTATTTATAGAAATTATATAACCAACACTGGAAAAATAGAAACTTGACCATTGGAATAGTAATATGACCTTCAGGAATAGTAATCTAGATAATAGAATAGTTACCATGCCTATTAATTTATAAATAAATTTTATGTATCTTATAAAGAAAAATATGATACATTTATATCATTAAATAAATAAATAATTTTTTTAAAAAATATTAAATTAACTATTGGTATTTTTATAAATTTAAAATGATTATACATAACTTTATTATTGAAATAATTATTTATAAAAATATGTATTTTCATTAAATAAATTCATAAATCAATATTTTTTTATTATTTTTATAAAATTCACTTATGATATCTTGATTAATTTCTCAATGTTTCATAAATTCGGTTATAATATTAAAAGAAATATCACAATAATAAATAATAATTTTAATAAAAAATTAAATTTCTATTATTTAGACAAATATTTTCATTAAATAGAGGGTATTTTTAAAATATAAACATATAAAAATGGATAGGGGATTTATTTTGATTTTTCAAAAAAAGTTGAATTTTTTGGGGAATAGTGAAATACAGTTGTTTATGGTGTTTAATATTTTAAAGAAAATACATGAAGTTATGTGTCATGAATGATATAAGCACAATTTATTTCAAAATAAAATTCAAAATTTAATGTACATGGTAATAATAATCAACATGGTGGATTGTCTTGATCCAAAATAATAAACAAAGGAATAAAATATTGATAAAAACACCTCTCCTTGCCCAATAAATACCAACCCTCACCAAATGTTCTTCTCATATCTTATAATAAATGAATCATACTAATATTCATCCGAATTACTCTCATAGACCATTTTCACACAACCTAAAATTACTGGTATCACAAAAGGACAAGTTCTAGGTCCCTTAATGAGGTTCTCAATGAGACAATATTCAAGAGTTAAAATCTCCATTTTATCTCCTTTATTTTATTTTATTTTATAATCCCCCTAACCTCCCCAATCATATGAGACATGATAAATCCAATATAATAAATAAACTATAATTTTATTTTGTTAATGTAATATCCATCATTGATTCTCATCTCCTATCATTCTATCCTAAAAATGAAAACATCATCTATGAGGTATCGACTCACCACCTCCATGGACAACAAGTTTTAGTTTCCCATTACCACCATCAGGGATGGTAAAATAAATTTTTTATTATTAAAATATATTAAATATTTTTATTAAATCTTATATAATGTTATTTAATCTGTATATAAACAAAAATATTTAGAAAATGTCACAATTTCATAATGGTCATAAAACCACCAAAACAAAATAATCATTTTTCATTAAAGTTTTATCTAATAAATCATCCTTATGTCAATGAATACAATGATATATGGGACTATTTAATTTTTTAATTTAATTAATACCGTATAATTTCACTTTTGGAGATTTATTCCTAATTTACAAAATCTACTATACTTACACAAAACATCATCAATCACGTAACCATGAAATGAATACTCCCAAAACAACAAAAATAAACACTATAAAACATAGAAATTTCTATAAATGGGCATAATAAAGTTATAATAAATAAAAAATATATTTAAAATGTTCTAAATTAAATTATTATGGAATATAATTCTATTATATATAACATTTAGTACATGTTCAAAAAACCCCATTACAAAACGTTACACATTCTCTCAAAACATCCTAATTACATTTGGGTTATATATTCTATTTCATTACATAGATATAGTTCTTCATTAATCTTATTTAATTCTTATTAATTCTATGCATATTTTCTATAATATTTTATCCCTATCATTAAATTATTCTTTTATGGGGAAGCACATGTATAAAAAATGTTCCCTTGTAAATTTTTACCGATTAGAAAGGTCTACTAATGGGAACATCGAAATATCATACCCCTTTTCATGTATCCTCCATAATCTTTTTGAATAAACAATTTTTTTTTTAAAAAAAATTTAATCATGAAAACATATATTATTTAATGTATCATATTATGAAAAAATAAGGAATTTTTCCTATTGAAATTATATTTAATATTTTTTATTAAACCACACTACAGTGTCTAATTTATAAAGTTTATTAAAAACACTTTTTAAATATTTTCACTTCATTTAGACATATTTTATCATTATAAATAAATATTTTCCCTTTTGAATGTCCATGTATCATTTAAATCCGTTCACTTATAGACATCATTATAACACACCGATATATTTTTCCTTATGACATTATTATGATATCAATTTCACTGTATGGGTAAACCTTATGTATATCAATTATTCATGATTATTCATGTTGGCCACATATTCATGAAATTATTATAAATGGCGCACCAAGATAGTGATTCAAAACATTGGCTGTTTTTTAGTCTCATGAGACATCTTGTTCCTATAGTGAGTAAAACTAATTTCTTTATGAAACATTGTCAACCATGTGATCTAGTTTTGGAAGATAGCTTTAAATCATGCTTTTTACGTGTTATATATTTTTATGAAAATCCAATGATTCTATGATTTCATGATCACATGTTATAAATTATATTCTTTTATATTATTTTAATAATCCTTTTCTTTTTTTTCATCATGATATGTTTTATATCCCATTTTATGATTTATTCTTCTATTTATTCAATTACATTCTATTTAGCTCATTCTTTAGTTCATATATTCCCCAAGTTATCCTATGATGATGTTATATTTCAATGTAATTTAGGATCTCATTATGAGTTTTAAATAAAATATTTATTTATTTTGTTTTTATTCTATCTAAATATGTACCTAATCTTCCAAAGACACAAGGATTTATGATCATTGGTTTTTATTTTATGTTTTGGTTTGATTAAAATAATGTAATCATATGATTAAATGTCATGGGTCTCTATATCAACAAACCAATTAACAACAATATTGGTAATAATTTTTAATAAATATGTTGAAATTTATTTTATTTCATCCTCTTTAATAAATTATGGATGGTTATATGTACAATAACCATCAAAATGACACTTGAGATGGAATATATAAACCAATGATATCTTGTATCAATTTTTCAAGAATTATTTCTATGAATATATATACTCGAATTAAAAGAATAGATAAATGATGTTCTCTAATTTTTTCATAGTATGAGGGGAAAAATGTTCATAACATTACATTTATCGAGACTTTTGGGTGATCCCTGTAAGCAATAAATTTTTTATATTTCATCCAAAACATTTTCATAAGATCAAAAAATAGAGTACATAGAATGTGGGTATTCGTCCAACATAATTCAGGTTTGGAGATTAAAAAATTCACATCGCTATCTTGGTGTTCTCAGATCTATCATTATGACATGGTACGGGATCTAGAGTAACGAATGAAGACCACATTCTTATATCTTCTCCAATTATAATAAATTCGGTGTGTATAGAGATAAAAAAAATTCATTAGGAATATAATTACAAGATATGACAATCTACAATGGGGGTGTATTACACAGATCCAATTTCAGGGGATATTATGCATTCCCAAAAACGATTACTTTATTTTTACATAGTATTATATAATTACCATAGAATGTTTGTGATGATACATGTTTCTCAAAAAAAATGAAGTGTTATTAATATCATGAGGATTTTCCAAAATAATATTGGAATAAATTTGACACTATTATATAAAAATGGGTTTATGAACTCACATTGGGATCCATAGAACAAATTTCACATGGATCTCATATGAATTTCCTTACATGGATCTATGTCAGCTGTAAGGGATGATGGGGATTTTCATCATATCATGGCTAGGTAAAGAAGTAGGACTTGAGAATCGCAATGTATCTTGTCAGAATCATAATTAAGATACACATTGTTCTTCGAAATATCCTAACACTGATCAAGCCCATATTTTTTGATGAAAAATCCACCCATATGTTGTAGTCATTTAGGATGGATTGATCCCCCCCATTGAATACAAGAAAGGTATAATTATATAAATTATAACAATCAGCTAATATATCTATGATCATGTGAGTAATGTACAATGTGCTAAACAAGAGGAAATAGTATGATTATCCAAATTCTTCTATGAAATCCATTAATGGGTTGATTGCAGTAGGAGCCACCAAAATTTCTATCCCTTGAAGGGAATTCTGTCTTGTCCAAAATATAATATCATCTCTAGATAGTGGGAGGGGAGATGGTAATTCTTGATCTCAAGTCTCTCAGATTTTTGGAAATAATATATCACCTATCTAAATGGAATCACTATAGACCATTTTCAAATGCAGATTCTATTATGATTCTTTTAGTTAATACATATATTAGAGGAAATTCTACTTAATATGAAGATACATTTATTTTATAGGACTCGTTGGGGAACATATTATAATATTCTATTTTAGGGATTGTATGATTAATCTGTATAAATATATCCTTCATAATTGGATTATTATTTCAATGTTAACTATAGAATACTTATGGGTAAATGAATATCCTAAGACATTGTGTGTGTTGTGTCAAAGGTTTGATCCCCATAAAATATTAAAGAAGAATTTAAGAACCTGTTTTTACATGGGTAATTAATTCCCTACATAGCTCAGATTCACATGCATGGAAAGGTAATTTTATTCAATTGTGGTTATTTAAAGGAAGAAAATCATTTTTGAATATAGTTTACTATTCAATGATGTTTATAGTGGATTGGGATTGTTTTTTATTTTTAAGATGTGTATTGGTTTTGGGATCTAGGTTTCACTAATATTCTCTTACACATGAAAATCAGACCACATGTAGCTCTCAGATGATATTCCCCACACTGATCACATTCTAATATGGCGACATGGAATTCTTATTCTATAGTGGCAGGTTTGTGTATTTTGATTTTGGTTTTAGAATTGTTCTCATATATATATGAATCAAGACAGAAGTATTTTATGAAAATAAAACTATTGTGGTATGATAATGACACAAATAGTTTGGGGATTTTCAATGGAGGTCCAACATATAACCTATTTTTACATCATATGATAGTGATCAAAACCATTATATTTAATTTCTTCTAGTTTCATTATTGAAAACATAGATTAACATCATATGGTGAGTCATATATATCATATGGTATAATGACTAATGGCATATATATTGTCCATTGTATAAACATCATGCAACTGGGATGTATGATTTCATTAATTTAAAGTCAAAAATCATTGGAAGAAATGGGATGGTGTGGATATTTATATTAGAAATGAAATGATAAAACCTAACATGAATAGAAATAAAAATAAATTCTAGAAGACCTCATTGATATGTACACATAGTTTATATCATAATTCTATGAAATGTTTTGTGGATATATTTTAATTTCCCAAAACATTGACCAATGTTATGTCCGATAAGGTCTTGAATATAAGACCAATCATTTCCTTTAAGGTCATGTGATAATAACAAATAAATGATTCACATTATTTCATGACATAACCATGAAAACTAGAATAGTAACGTGAAATATATAAGAACTCATTAATCATGCTCAATGTGAGAAATATGATATGTTTTTGAGATTTTATAATTACATAAAAAAATCCAATAAAATGTATTTTCCAGTATGTAACACATGATTTATCATTCCATGGTTTCTAGATGAGAATTTATTTCCATTTTTATGATAATAAAATTGTATATTTTAATAAATGATCACAAGGACATAAAATATATTAAAATAATATGGGAAATTATTATACTAAATTCCAGCTGACAAAGTCTAAAAGGTGGTTTATGTTCTTGTTTTGTTTTTGTGTATAGATACATGATGAATTTATCCAGATGAAGATGAATCATCTATTTGAAAGGACACATTGGGGAACAAATTATGTATAGGAATATTATAAATAGTTTTCATATTCAAAATTGAGTGGTCATATGGGTTCATATTCTCTTACTTCTGATAGCTATAGATGGATTGTGGAGACACAAAATTCTAAAGTCAGGCATTGCATTTTGTGGAAGGAACTAGGTCCATAAATTTTGACGGAATCATTTAGGATGGAATCTAGAATATAAAAGAAATTCCTAAAATTTATATTATTTGAATGTAAGTATATATTAATTTACTTCAATTATATGTTTTTAAATGATGGATCCCATGTAAGGATATACTATACTGATCATTAAAATGTGTATGCGAGAGAGGAATTATTTTATTTTCTAAAATGTACTAGAATGATAGATCAAAGAATAACTCTATATATTTTTAGATAAGTAATTGATATATATGTAGTTCTTTATAAGAGTTTTAGTCAGATACTAACACCTAGAATAGTAGCTCTCTAAGGTGAGCGTCGTAATAGAGTGAAATTTTACAACATGAAAAAGTGATGTCAACCATGTATTTTAAAATTTTATAGAAAGGATTTTGAGTCAGATAGTTTAACGTCAAATGACTGGGATTTTTCCAAAAACATAACATCATGGGGATATGATGTGGTTTCTTAAAGATTAACAACTAATAGAACAATTTCTTCCTGCTTTTTAACATGGCGTAACAAGAATGTGGATTGGACATTTCTTTTTAGTTAATGTTAATAAATTGGGGTTGATTGGCTCGGACACATGAAATATTAATTGAGAACCAATAATTTGTTGTGTTTTGGTATCATAACAATCCATCATAATCTGTGAATATATCTTATTTGGTAGGACCTTATGGAATATAAAATTTCATTAACATTTTTTAAAAAAGTTTGATGCATTCATCACAAGTGTCATCATGTTCCTATGGTCAAAAATAATATATTTATCCTGGAATAAACATTGGTAAAATATATTTTAAAAATATAAGTATTTTTGGAAATGATAGATCATAAAATGATGTATGGTGTATACTCTTTTGTTATATAGAATTTTCAATTCATCATGTCACTTTAATGATTGCTTATCTATAGATATCAGATCACAGATGGAAATGTTATGTAAATTAAATTGAACCATTATTGGAACAACAACTGTTATTCCATATAATAGGGAATGATGAAGTTTTTCTTTGTGATTTTGAGTTATAGTATTGTAATCTATCAAGTCAAGAAATAATATATCGGGCCATGTTTTATTATCTTTGTCAGTCATTTTTTAGAGTTTCTAAGATAATGTTTTTTTAAAATCATCAATCAATCTATTCACTAATTTATGATAGTGGGATGAAGGATTGGAATCAATGTTTTACTCCTAGTATATCAACTCTAATTAATAATAAAAAAATATTTTTCCCCATCAATATAGTGTGAGGGAAACCAAATCTGGTGATGAGGATAGACATCATGAAATTGAGGATTCTCTTTATCTCGTCTTCCTTGAGGGGTATTTTGATGGAGCATTTTGGAAAGTATTTGATATAAGTGAGGATATACTTAATGTACTTTTCTGTGGTAAGAGGATATCTCCCCACCACATATAAACCCTTATGAAAAATGTGTATAAGTATTTAAAAGTGTTCAAAAAATTCATAAATTGATGGACGAAATTGGATTGTATTTGAAAGGAATGGGACCTCTTGGGGTATTTTTTGCAATCATAAATCATTATAGTCTATAAATTCCAAACCATCTAATTTAATGAGAAATAATGATCACCGAATGGTAGTCCCCAAAGACCCAAATATTTAATTCTTGCATAATAGAGAGATTATCATCTCCCTTGATGATTCTGGATTCCAATAATCATAATTTAGTCAATGCATCATTGTATTTTATCATTTCCAAATATATCTAATGGAAGAACACTGTTACGAAGATACTCTGGCATGGGAATAATCAAACATTGGAGGATTTTCTGGATCGGGGTTAGAATATACACCAAATGACTCCTCTATGATAGCATATAAAATATAAATATTATTATATAGTGTACAATGGTGATGATTATTTCATTATAGTATGGATATTCCAATGTTGTATATTAATTTCTAATACACCAACCTAGGAATTTTATTAACTAAATTTGGGAGAAAATTTTGGCTCTGAAAGTAATTATTTCCTGAACCCTCACACATATTCATGCAAGGGGAAAAACTACTGGTTTCAAAAAACATAATCACCATTTATATCAATGTTCACCAACTATGAATAACCTTTGAAACACTCATGGTCTAATATAATTTGTAGTACCAGGTTGAAGAAAAATGATGAGTTCTTGGTACTATTCATTATTATTGCTGAACAATTTATATTGTAGGAATGAATAAGGTAAAATAATATTTTCTATATAGGTAAAATGACACCTAAAATAACTTTATTTATTTTGCAGGCATCAATTGTATTTCCATCTGGGATTATAAATTCAGTATAAAATAAAATATCCCATTTACAGGGGATTCCACGAACATAAAAATCAATTCATCGTGCAATTCAATATTCAATGTTTTAGAATTAAAAGAAGGATTTTTTTCATGGAAATATTTATGTGTCTGTCCTTTTATCACTTCATTTAGTGAAAACTAAATGTAATTATTCTTTAATATAACATCCCATTGTTCCATGAAAATAATAATTATAGGTTTTTAGAGAAAGTATTTTAACAGGTTTACATTTTATACCAAATAGATGTTGTAATTCTCTATATAATGCCTCAGTTTTTGAAGAGAAAAAAATAACGGCACAAAATCTCTTCTCGACGTTTGAATATCATGTCTCGGTAACTAGAATGGTTCTACTGATATAATTTATTTTTTTCTCACTTCATGCAACATTATTCTATGAATGGAGAAATTAGTGTTATCACACAAATTTTTTTCACATAAAACATCAGTGTCCTTCCTATGAAATGGATCATTATCATTGTGGGACTCAAGAGATACCTCTTGAGACTATCAAATGATTCATTATAGTTATTTTTCCATTTGTAGGTGGCTCCTTTCATCATTGATTTAGGGAGATGTATACCTTTTATGGTGACCCATAATTTTCATACATAAATATTTCAACTTTATATATGAATATTCATTATATAACACATCGATCCACTCTAGATTTATTTAGGTCTATAATCTTTTGAATCATCTAATCATAAAAAAAGGTTCAAAACATACCTACATAATCTCCCACTTAGATCTCCCTTACTATCACATCCCTTTTTATATATCACCTTATACATTTTTTCATAAAGTGGGTAATGGAAAAATAATAAAATGGTGATCTATAATGCTCAATAATTGTAAATAAAGTATATAAAATGATCATACTATATAAGAGAAAATATACTAAAACACAGTATTAACATTTAAAAACCATACCCCGCATATCATATATCATAATATTGAGTCATGGAATAAATATTGGATGTTCATAAGACATGAATCATATGGTAAAAATAACATGGTCTATGAGAGAATATAATTTTCATAGGAAATATAATTTTTTTAGGTACAAAATAGTTGAAATTAATTTCATTTGTACTAAGTGATAATTTACTAGGGTATCATAGATGGATGAGTTCAATCACTATAACATTATAGTATTAAATGTTCACTCTCAAGCCTATCGTAGTGGTCAACTTACCTCAGTGAATTTGGTTCACTCCCTATTCCAGTCATGTTTACCTCTTGATAAATCAATCATCACCCAACGCAGTAGGGGAAGATATAGGTCCAACCAATTTCATAATTAATATATTATGTATATGTTCCACATTATTTTAAATAATTTATCATATTAGGACCCATGTTATGATATTGGTCTTTTGAGAATTTCATCATATCATAACCAATGAAAAATGAATGGCTTTCATAAGTGGTTTTTTCGTTTAGTCAAAGCATAATACATGGAAAAGAAATAGTTTTACCAAAAAAATTCTACATATTACTAAAACTTTCATATAATGAATAAGTATGGTATCCTTTGATCATTTCTCTAGTGAGTCATATTTTAAATGTAATTTTTTTACTATGGTGATTAGAAAAACCCTTAAATGTAGAAAGTACCCTATCCAATTTGAAATAACTAATTAAAAAACAATGAAATTATTAAGGAAATATTTTTAATTGAATAAAACCATTTAATAATTTAATGGAATCATAAATAACTATTTATGAAGAAGTGGAATATCCATTGGTTTAATATATATTAAAAAATTATGCATTCCATATTTTTGTCGAAAAAGTCACAAATTACATCGTATGAAGAACAAAAAAAATATCCATTTAAAAACTAATTTAAAAAGGAAAATTGTGTACTATTTGTGGTAAAAGTCAAAATAAAATATTAAAATCCTTCATTTATACTTTTTTAGATATCATGGATATGAAATAAAATTTTCCATCAACTAATCTGAGAAAGGATGTATGTTTTCCTTGAAAGAATTCAGTATCTTATGTATATATGGTGAGTAAAATGAAAATAAATAATTTATTTTTATAAAATAACCATAGAAGAATAAAATTAAGTTTTTATTGGTGTTTTATAAAAATATATAATCATCATAATCTAATTATATATAATCCTGATAATAAAGAGGCTTTAACAATAATCCATTACCTCAACATCTGCATTATTTGAGTAAACTCTGACCTCTTAAATAAAAAATTTATCTCTATTGTACTTATATGAAAATTCATAAAAAATTCATAATATCTATATTATCCTCTATAAATTTTCATTAGGAATTTTTTATAATAATTCTTAAAATAATCATTTCTAGGGATTAATTGTTTCATCTTTCATGAGTATTTTAGTTTGGTAGTCCTAATCCATATACATTGATCTTATTTACATCATCATAAAATTGTAATTAATTATATAAATACCATATATAAATTCATTATATACATATTTATATTCATAAACAAAATTTAGGAACTGAAAAAAGGTTTATACAATTCCTGGAGATGATAGGTTGTATGTATGCATTAACAATGTTTTCACTTTTCAACAGACAGAATGAAAGAAAGGTAAATAATAAATCACCTTAATAATAACAAATATTTTTCTAATATATAATATATAAATTAAATATATGCATATTATCTTCCATAGAAAATGTAAATGAAAATAATGATCACATCAATTTCTGGATGTGGTAGTCCACACGTACACCCGAACAACATTACTGTTTTCGAACGGAATGGAATGTATGATGATAGATATGATATTAAAATTATAGTAGTAGTTTTATTTAAAAAATAATCCAATAATAATTACCATCCATAAATGATATTGATGAAAATGGTTATTATTATTGCGTGGAGATGGTAAGCCATGCATGCGCATGAGCGATACTTTCACTATACAATTGATGAGAACGAGGGTGAAAATTTTTATTTTAATAATATTAATAAAATTTAGGTTTATTTATTATAATTTATTATTATTTTATAAAAATTTAAATAGATTTGGAATAGGTAATGAATACTATAAAATAATGTGATCGATTCGACAAATTCAAGTTCTTTAAAATGGTTCCAATTGTTCTTCTAAGATGGGCTCTAGGGATGCTCTTTTGGGATAAAAATAAAGTCAGTATTTTGTCAACTGATTTATTTTTGATATATTAATATATATATGATGGTTTATATGGAAACATTTAGTGTAAATAATTTATGGATAATATTACCTTTTACACTAGTGGTGGCGGGATCTTTTGAAATTTCTATAAATACTAAATTATAATTAATTCATTCTCAATAAAATATCCTCAAAATGAAAATTTATAAAACTTTAACGTTTTATAGTTATATAATACCATAAGAAAAAAAATTTATACATGTTTTTGAGCCTTTATAAATATTATAATTTTGATTAACCCTTAGTTAACCACTTTGAAGTTTAACTATGGTGGAAACATTTTCAATATTAATGGTTTCAGTTTTTACTTATAAGGTGAATATTAGTCCATTAATGGACAATTAATAATCATTTAAACCATAAAATGTATTAATTGACTTATTTCATGATATTTGTGATTTTTAAAAATAATTATTAAATACTATTATTTTCTATTATGACACTATTCATTTAGTTTGACATAATAAAAATAAAAATATTTTAATTTGAATATTATATTTATAGACAACACTAATATTTTATGTTAATCTAGAAAAGTCATTTATCATAATATCTTACTAAAAGTATATCACTTTTAATATTTTTCAAATCAATTATTTATCTACATCATAATTTGAATAAAAAATATTTTGGTATTTGTTATAATTTATGGTTATTACATAATTCAAAAAATGTATAAATAAATTTAAATTAGGAATATAATTTCTTGATAAAAAAAATATTAATATTCATCAATAACTAATATTTTCCCTATGTAAACACATAATGAATATTTAAAACTAAGAGTGAGATATTATAACATTATTTGATTTAAATAATAAATATATAATTTTTATAAAAATGTGTCCATTATAATAATAAAATTTTACCCAAGTTGAAAAAGGAAAAAATTACATTCTTCCAAAAAAATTATGTTGTAAAATTATGTCATTATCATGAGTTGGTATTATATATTGACACGATTTTACCCTTTAACGAGGTGATAATGTTTACTACGATTACTATTCAAATTAAACTAAAATAAAAGGGGTTTATTTATCAAATATAAACCTTTTGATTCTAAAAAATTAATTAATTTTATCGAATTCAATACTTATAAATTTTATAAAATAATATTACATTATTTATGAAAAATGTGATGGAAATGTTTTTTATAAAGAAAAAAATATTATTTAATTATAAAACTGATTTTATTCTAATAAAATGACTAGAAAAAATATACATTAATTTTTAAAAAATATTATTTTGTAAATTAAACATAAATATAATAGTAATTTTTCATTAATAGCATTTAATTTAAATGTTAATATAAAATAAACTACAAGAATGAAAGCAATTTTTCCAAAAAATATCATTTTAATTTTAATATATTATTTTAATTTTTAATTATAAAAATTTGATTAATAAAAAATTAATTATATATATTTTTGGATAATATGTTTTTAATAATATAGATATTAATATTCATTATCACTAATATAATGACTAGAGAATGATTATACTTTAAATTAATAACTTTTTAATAGTTTATCGTGTTTCTTTCTAATAAAGTGTTTGCACATTACTCAATATATTGAATCCATTGTATTAAATAAATTAAAACATTTTATAAAAATTATTAGTTGTAAAATTATAATCCTTCCTCATTTCAATAAAATTATCCCCGTATATTTATCTCTTTTGATAAAAATAGTTGAGGATACTTCGGCCTCTTTATATCCTCAAGTTCTCACATAGCTTTCTAAAAGTGGTGGATTTCAAAGAAACATTGAACAAGTGAGTTGTACTAATTAAAAAAAATATGTCTATTCCCTATAATTTATATTTTTAATTCTAAAAAATAATGATAAGATCACGTGGAAAAACCAATATGATCAGAACATGTGAGGGAACAGTTCTTTACATCATCTCGAGAGATATACGGAATACCAAATGAACTTGAGTGAGATTTAGTTGAATATTCTAACAATAATCTATCGTCATGATATGATCTAAAATTTTATAGAAAAATATATTCATAGGGATTACCTTGAGCTTATTTATGAATATCATAACCATCCTCAAGATTAGTTTTTTTAGGAATTCCTTAACACGGACTTAATTGTCCACATATTTAGGTGTGTTATCAATATAACATTTTGGTGACTATGATATTCGCTTATTTTTTGTTGAATGTGTCTAATATTCTATTCCTTCTTCTTAGATATATCAGGTCCCAATAGAATTCCTTCTCTATATTTAATATTTCATGTTATTGTTATCCACTTCCTACCATATAAAGATTTATATGGATCCAACTGAATGTTAGAATGGTAGCTACTATTATCTGAAAATTCCAAAAACTGATGTAGTTTGTCCAAAAATCCATTCAAATACTAAAATTATTATCCAAAAAAGACATCAAGTGTTTTAATTGACATATCATAGTGACCATCTATCTGATGATATTAGTTTTTGCAAAAACATAACTCTTTGTTTCCTGAACCAACCTGGGTCGGCTCTTAACTGGTCACCCGAGCAGGCCCGCAACATGGCCCAAGGGGCGTTCTCGATCCCCACGGGCTGGAAACAAGCGCCAAGCATCAAAAATCTAACTATTGGGAATGATTTGGGCCTTGAAAAAAAGATATGCAGAAAATCAGAACTGATGATAAACATAAATACTTGGATCGAATACTAATCAAAACCGAACATACCTTCTTGTGACCTCCAAGGTCACTACCCAACTCAGAACCAAACCTGCTCCAACATTAAGCTGTTAAACTACGAACCATTAAAAAAATCTAAACCAACAACTGAGATGGTAGGATAGGTGTGAGAATTAAAATGCTCAGAAGGAATACAAAAAATGAACCACTTCATCCTTGCATTTTCCAGTTCCAAAATAGCCCACAAATACTAGTTTGAACTATAGTTATAAAAATAATGTTTTCATATTTACACTTTATTTTGAAAACTAACAGTCACAATTCCATTTACCTTATAATTCAAAAATGAGGAAAATGATACAAAATAGGGACATACAAAAATTGTTCAAAAATATAAACATTGAAGTTATGTTTTAAAACCAACCATACACAAAAAAACATTTCTAAGAAAACACTAAAACCAAGTTCAATGGTATAATTCCACACACAGAAAGGGAAATTGTACTAATAGTGCTCATGTAAAAGGATCACAGAAAACCTAGGAACTTCGAAGAAGACCAAAACGTACTATACATGTCACTCATCCTAAAGGCATGCCTACTCTCGATGACGTCATAACGCACTAAAGCCCGGTGTTTCCCTCCATGGATGAACCAAGGGGCCCAATCCCCTAGTAGACTATAATCCATACTAGGGGCTACTAGAAAGTTCATAGTCTAAACTAGTGCAAAAATCATTTTTAGTAAACCCCCTTGCTATGCTATGTTTTCGGGCTATGTCACAACGATGTGTGCCATACATTCAAATAACAAGCCATATATATATAATCTAGCACGTGACACAAAACAACACCACTCCGACAACCTCAAGGTTAGTCCCATGCAAAAAAATAAATAATCTCAAAAGGAGGCCCATACCGAGGACCCTCCGGTCACATGATCGACAGACGAGGGAAGGGTCCAAACCAAGGAGGGGTTTTCCAAACATATAGTTTCAAAGATGCCAAACAGGCCTCATACATTTCACAGATATCGAAACTTATGTAAATAGCCAATCCAACATTTAAAATGGTCCTTTAGCTTCAAAATACTCATCTTTTATCAATACATTTATTAACAAATTCAAAAAAACAACAATTTACCCTCTTTATACCAAAGTGACCAAACAGTCCCTTAAATAAAACATTTACCCAAATATTCCCAAGTTCACTGTAAGTCAAGTTAAAACAAAAACCCCTATGAGAGTGGCAAATTGACATTCACAACACTTACAAGCCATCAATATTTCAAAAAAAATCCAAACAGGCTCGGCTTCCACTTTAACCCAAACACACCCCAAAAAACAAACGCCCCTTTCATGTTCCAATAACTCACCCAATCATGTTTCCAAGGCCAATCAGGAAAAACTAGGAGGAACACTCTAAAACCAACCAAACTATTTGAACCCGAAATTTCATTAATACACCCTTTTATTTCAACCAATAAAAACACCCATATCACTCACTTATAAAATACCACACAAGTTCATAAACCAAAAGCCTATTTTTAGACAACCCCAAACCACAACTGGGGAAAACACCTCGTTTCATACATGAAATCCAAAACATATTTCAAACCAATTTAAAAAAACATTTCTATAGGAGAAATCCCTCCCAAACATTTAATTTCACCCAAAAAGATCAAGTGGCAATTTACAAACACCTAAGGCATTATATACAAGGCGTAAACTAGGATTCTAGTAAAATCTAATCTTTCAGAATAATGAACAATTTTAGAACACAAAAAAATATTTAAAAAGGTAAAATGGAGATGCAAATAAAGATAATAATATAACAAAATCCTAAATAATTAAGGAAAAGTAATGAAAAGGAAATGCAGGGATTTACCTACCACAAGGAAGTCAAGACGAAACCATCTAACTCATACAACATCCCACTCGCACGCGCGAGCACACTTCCATGTATATATATATATATATATATATAAACCTTTAAACGGATGCATGTGTTCCCCACACCATGAGGGAACACACTCAAAGATTACATATATATATATATATATATATATTCAAACCTGGTAAAATGCATGTGCTTTTATTAGAGTGATCTCAACTCCCTACAATAATTCTCGATACCCAATATAAAGAGTCTAGACCGATGCACATAAAAAAACAACGACTTAAAGATATAAACACGACCAAAAAATAAATTCTCCAATAAAACAAGGGATGAAAAAAACATCACCTCAGACAATGTTAGTGATCATGAGAACAAGGAAAGGAAAGATTTCACACTAAAAATCATTATCCGCACATCCAATAAAATAGAATGAATTTCATAATAGAATAAAAAAAATAAAATAAATGTGGACGCGATAACAAAACACATTCCTTGGATGGTGGCGGCAAACCATAACATGCGGCGAGACCAGATGTGCCTCGTGAATAACAACAGATGATCCGAAGCGATTTTAATGGCTTCTCCTTTGGCGGCGGTAGCCGTAACAAGGATCGACATGACCCAAGACCCCCTAAGAGAACCCAATGAGGGAATTCGATGCCACGTCAGAGCACAATGAGGTACTGCACAATAGATTTGGGTTTGTCATTTCTGGTCGCTGGACAGGGGAGGGTCATGTTCTCTGAAATCCCACTGAAAAGAGGGTAGAGGGGCTGCATAGGACTGGGTGGGGCAGCAATGCCCGACGGGGAGGGGAAGCTATGCTGGACCAGGATGCCGGGTAGTGGGAACCCACAGGGAGAGGTGAAGCTGGCTGGTCTGGTGCGCCGAGGAGGCCAGAGCGGCGGTGGACGGTGCACGCTAGCGGACGAAGGGGAGGAGCTCGTCGCGCTGGACATGAGGGAGAGCCACACTAGGAGGGTTGAGTCGTTCCATATCAGAGGGAGAGCCGGACCAGGAGGGATGCGCCGTTCCGTACAAGAGGGAGAGATGAACTAGGAGGGCTGCGCTATGCCGGACAAGAGGGAGAGCCGCACCGGGCGGAGGCTGAGCGGTGGAGGCCTGGGCAGGGGTTCACGGCTCGAACACACCACCCCCAAGGGGGGGGGCAATATGGGGACTCCCAAATAGAACTCCATCAATCTCTCTATGTTTACTGAACAAAAATCCTAAAACATAGGCGAATTATTGCTACAGAATACCCCAACAACATGAGGATGAGAAATTATCTCAACCCCTCCCATCAATTTCACGAAACAAAAATCCCCCTAACGAATAGAGCTGAGACCAACTCAAAATCATAACAGGTCCGTCTATTCATGGGCCCACACCATTCAAAGAGACTGAACAATTTAAAACCCACATTGAGAGAAAACAAGGAAACTAGGATTTTGGTGGAATGGAGTCATCACTCCATCATAACAAGGATGATTTTACCACATCGATGAGAATAGAACTAGGAAAATTTGGATATTTCCATTCAAACACAAAAAACATTATCTGGACAGAAGCTCCACACACCATTTGAAACACTTGACTATGTGCGAGCTTCACCCTGAGACCTGGGGCTCGGGCTCTAATGGCTGAAGAATCTTATGCCTCATATTCAAGAAATAGCATCCCCCCTACCAGAACTTCTTCCTTGAATGATACTTCTTTCAGAACCATTCCCATTGACCTGAACGGTCACCCAATAGCAGGAATTCGGAGGGATGATACATGATGACTTATGTTGCTCGAACTGGCCACACTAGTGGCATGCGATAGAATGGCCCAAAAAACTGGGAGTCAGTATAGAAAAATATCCTCGCCAAACGGGGAACCTTCACAAGGGCCTACCCCCAACAAATGCACCCCAGACTCTAATGACGATAAGACATCTCACCATTACTAGTCCATAATTGAACCATCAAACAACTCTAGGAAGGTACAAACCTTAAATACCCCAGGAGTATCCAACCACCCGATGACACACTATATTTCAGAACTACACAACTGCCTCTAACAGACTTTGATTACCTCTATAAGTAGGCAACACATGAAAAGAACTGGGTACATGGCATAACCCATTAACATCTTTTAGAGGCTTTCTGGGCGGCATACTCATAACAACATGAAAAAAACCATCAAAATCGGTCATCAAGCCAATACACAATCAAAGAAACAACACATGCCAAGGGAAAACAATCCCATAATCCAAACATACACAAACAGAAGCAATTTTTTTTTCCAAAACCATCATTTCTATAAAAATTTAAGACCCACCTATGGAACCCTGTGAATCGTCACATGTCTGTTCATTCAATCTCACTCATATCATCTACAAACAAGTTCCCCATGAACTCTCCATACAAACCCATGTACATGTGACCCTCCATAAGGAGTGCCAAGGTTCAAACACTTTTTATCCTTAACAAATCCAAACACATACCACATTTTTCCAAACCCATACACTTTCCCTTTAAAACCCCACATTACTAATTTCAAAAAAAATTGGAAGACACCCCCTTTTTTCATTTCTAAATCGCTTTCATTCTCCACAAACACTCACATCGACCGAGTTGAAAATAAAATAAAACCAACTATAATCCATCGGAATAAGGAACTCTTTTCGGTGCCTAACCTGTCAACATGGTGGTGAGCCATGCCCCATGTAAGACATAACACTAATGGGACCTTAAACCGGACACTTGGACTCCACATGGGTCACCACCACACGTGAGGCCACAACGTGAACCGATTCACCCCCATTTTTATCCCTCAATCAAAAGAAACCAAAGGAAAAAGAAACAAATCCTGGACTAACCCTAGTAACTCAGGTATCTCCACAGGTGGTGGTGATCAGGAACTGACCCGTAACCTACCTCCTGAGCCCCGACAGTCCTAATATCCTTCTACCAGACACCCCAAATAACCAGAAAATTCTTTTGATTCCATTTTTTCAAAAACCATCCCAGGTCATCCCTAAACCGGTCCCCTATGCTGGCTCGAAACATGGACCGAGGGGCATTCCCGATCCCCACGGGCTGACAGCCAGTGTCGGGCATCAAAAATATAACTATTGGGAATTATTTTACCCTTGAACAAAATATTAAAAGAAAAGAAAAACTGATGATAAAAATATAAACTTGCAGCAAAAACAAAACAAAACCGAACCTACCTCTTTGTGACCTCCTTGGTCACCACCGAACATTGAACCATGCCCGCTCCAACATTAAGAGGCTAAACCAAGAACCGTTACAAAAAGATGAAACTGCAACTAAGAATGTTGTATAGGCGTAAGCAATAAAATCCTCAGTAGGAATGCCAGAAATGAAGCACATCATCCATGAATTTCTAGTTCAAAAACAGCCCAAAAATACTTGTTTGAACTAGAGTTATAAAAATTAGGTATTCATATTTACATTTTATTTCAAAAACTATCAATCATAGTTCCATTTCCCTTATAATTCAAAAATGTGGAAAAGGAAAAAAAATAGGGGCTTACACAAACTATTCCAAAATAGCTACATTGAAGTTAATTTATAAAACCAACCATACACACAAAACCTTTCCAAGAAAACAGCAATACCATGTTCAACGGTATGATTCTACACACGGAAAGGTAAATGATACTAATAGTGCTCATATCAAAGGATCATGAAAAACCAAAGAACTTGGAGGAAGACCAAAATGTACAATACATGTGACTCATACTAAAGGCATGACTACACTTGATGACGTCGTAACGCCCTAACTCACGGTGTTTCCCTACATGGCCTTACCGAGGGGACTAACCGCCTAGTAGAGTATAATCCATACTAGGGGCCACTAGCCAATACTTAGTCTAAACTAGTGCATCAATAATTCTCTGTAAACCCCCTTGATATACTATGTTTCTGTGCTATGTTCACAAAGAGGTGTGCCACACAGTCAAATAACAAGCCATATATCTATAATGAAGCACACGACACAAACTGACACCACCCTGACCACCTCATGGTTAGTCCCATGCCATAAAATAAATATTCCTTGGAGGATTCCCATACCGAGGACCCTCCGGTCACATGATCAACAGATGAGGCAAGGGCCCTATCATGGAGGGGTTTTCCAAACATACAGTTTCAAAGATTCCAAACAGGCTTCATATAGTTCACACATTTCAAGCCTTTTATAATTATCCAATCCAACATGCCAAAAAAGGCCTTTATCTTCACAACACTCATCTTTTATCAAATATTCATTAACCAATTCAAAACAACACCAATTTAACCTCTTTATAATGAAGTGAACAAATAGTCCCTTAAATAAAACATTTACCAAAACATGCCCATGTTCACTTTAAGTCATGTTAAAACAACAACACCTATGAGAGTGCCAAATGGGATTTCCCAACACTTACAATCCAACAATCATTCAAAAATATTCCATACGGGCTGGAATTCGACTTTCACCCAAACACACTCCGAAAAACAAATGTCCCTTTCATTTTCCCTCATCTCACCTAATCAGGTTTCCAAGGCCAATCGACCCAAACCCGGAATAACACTCTTAAACCAACAAAAATATTTGAAACCAAAATTTCAGAAATACACCATTTTCTTTCAACCCAAAAAAACACCCATATCAATCACTTATAAAATACCACACAAGTTCATAAACCAAAATCCTATTTTTAGAAAACCCCAAACCACTACTAGGTAAAACACAACGTTTCATACATGAAATCCAAAACATATTTCAAACCAATTTAACAAAACATTTCTATGAAAAAACCAAACAAAAACATCTCATTTCATCCAAAAAGAACATTTGGAGATTTATAAACACCTAAGGCATTCATATACAAGCTGTAAACCTAGATTCAAGTAAAATCATATCTTTCAGAACAGCAAAAAATTTGAAAACATCACAACAAGCATTAAAGACATACCATGGAGATGCATAGCGAGATAATAATATAACAAAAACCTCGAACATTAAGGACAATTAATGGAAAGGAAATACATGGATTTTTGTTCCTTAAGTAAGTCAATCTGAAACTTTCTAACTCTACCAACATCCAACTCACACACACCAACAAAATTCCATGTCTGTATATATATACACCTTTAAACTGATGCACGTGTTCCCCATGCCATGAGGGAACACACACCTAGAAGATATATATATATATATATTCATACCTGGGAAAATGCATGTGCGCACATTGGAGAAATCTTGAATCCCTGCAACAATTACCGACACCCAGTACAAACCTTCTAGACCAATGCACCTCTAAAAAAACTAGAGACACAAAGATATAAACAAAACTCATAAATAAAGAGTGTAACAAGACAAGGGATGAAAAAACATCGCCTCAGACAGCGTCGGTGATTAAGAGAACATGTCAAGGGAATATTTCACTCTAAAAATCATTATCCACACTACTAATAAAAGAAAACAAATTTCAAAACACAATGAAAAAAATAAAATAAATGCGCGTGAGGTAACAAAACTCTTACCTTGGATGGTGGCACCGAACCAAAAAAAGCGGTGAGGCAAAATGCGCCCCACGAACAACAGCGGATGATCCAAAGTAATTTGAATCACTTTGCCTTCAGTGGAGGCCAATGGAACGAGGTCTGACATGACCCGAGACACCCTTTGCGAACCCAACAAGAGAATTCGCGGCCCCGTCGGAGCACGCTGAGGTGTTGTGCAAATGAATTTGGGATCGTCATTGCTGGTCGCTGGATAGGGGGGTCAGGTTCTCTGAAATCACACTGGAAAGGGGGCAGAGGGGCTATGTTGGATCGGGAGGGGAAGCTGCACTGGATGGGGAGTAGAAGATACGTCGGAATAGGATGATGGGCAGCGGGAACACACAGGGCAAGGTGAAGCCAGCTGGGCCGGCTGGTCTAGTGCGCCGAGGAGGCCGGATCAGCGGAGGTCGGTGCACATCGGCAGACGTAGGGAAGGATCTCACCGCGCTAGAAATGAGGGAGAGTCGGACCAGGATGGTTGTGTCGCGCCAGACAGGAGGGGGAGCCAGACCAGGAGGGCTACTCCGCGCCGGACAGGAGGGAGAGCCGAACCAGGAAGATTGTGCCGCGCCAGACAGGATAGATAGTCGTGTCAGGCAGAGGCTAAAATGAAGAGGATTGGGCAGGGGATCACGACACGAAACATCCAAGAAGGGGGGGGGTGGCTAGCAATTTGGGAAAGGTGGGTGTGACGGGAAAAGGGGGTAGATTTATTATTTTAGAAAAAAACAATAATTAAATATAATTGTAATAATAATAAAACCAATAAATGTTAATAAAACAAATGTTAATTATTATTTCTTATCAATTATATTTTATATAATAATAATAATAATAATAACGTAACAATAATAGTAAGATTAATAATATTAAAAGAAAAATGAAAATAATAATATTAATAACAACAAAAGAAATTAATAACAAACTTAATGATAATTAGGGTGATGATTTTATAACATTTCATTAATAGTTATATTTAAAATAATTTAATATTAATAGTATTATTACCAGATTAAATAATAATAAAAATACCATTTTCTTGATCATAATCTCATTATTATAATTTAAACATTATCCTTTTTTCGATATAAAATTTTATTTAATTTTTTTAATTAACACAATTTTTTTATTTAATTTATTATTTATTTGTTGTGTCATGCCTTCAGACATTCACTATAACCAAATGAACGGTCACAACTAATGGTGTGGTGACTATACACCGGCCCAAGTTCCACCAAAAAATCAAACATCACAAATTTCAAATCGGTTACCAACTAAACCTCGTCCAAATGATGTGGTACCAAGTAAATAGTAAAGAAATAAAATAAAATAAACATGATTTCGAGGTCGGCGTGTGACACTATGTCTTGATCCTACTAAATAATTTTTCGAAATATTGATGTCAACCTCAAATTTCGATCAGATACAATTGATATTGTCTCACCAGGAAAACATAGATCTTCCATAATTAAAAAACGTTTTTGTTAATCAAAATATAAATATTTTATATTATCTAATAAAATGTGATCAATACATATTGTTATCAATTATAACCAAAATATCATTATTCCCAATATATGTTTTGGTTAGTCAAATGAAAAACCCCACTATGATGATTTCTTATTTATATTATTGTATAAGTGATGATTGTAACATCCCTATAGACTCATGTTTCTCTAATATAACTCACTAACATATCAAATACCTTAAAATGTCCATTGAAATATTTCTCATCATGAAATACAATAAAAATTACTCAATCAAATCTTCAAACATCTTCTTACTTACCAGATGAATAGAGAATTAAGAACAATGAGTTTCATCCATCATCTCCTTCTTCAAAAATATTAATGAAGGGATGCATATACATTTCATAAACCTTTTCATTCCATCATAATAATAGGTGAATTTTGGATCCGGTAACCCCATATTTTTCATCTCGATGTCTTCGTTATATGGATCGTTAATCATCACATGTATAGATGGTTAACAAATCATTTGATAAAGATATGATTTCTTCCCATTCTTTATGATTTATAGATACAACCTTTAAATGCCCAAAAATATTGGATCTTTTTTAATCCATTTCATATTATATCTGGAATGTTACATTCGACACATAACATCTACCACTAATATTTCATTCCCCTGGGGAACATATATTGAGCAGTCCCAATTGATAATCATCACCAACCATCTTCATTGAAACGTGATAATATATTTTTGATTGAAAATATAATTTAAAAATTTATGATCAGTATAGATGTAACACCTTTCCCCATAGATATAATTCCTCAATATCCTGAACTAATAAGAACCAAAACTAATCAATACCCTGAATATGGAACTTTTTTCATGTAACTTCAAATAAAATAATTTAGAAGATATACCCATATCTTCCTACATAATGAACATACCATTCCCTTATATGGGGAATCGCTATAAATTAAAAAAAAATCTCCACTACTGGTTAGTTTAAGCATAGAAATGATGAGTTGTCTTCTCTTTTGTTCCTTAAAACATTTCTCACATTCATCGGTATAATGGATCATGGTTCCCTTTTGAGTTAACTATGTTAATGTTTTAGATAGGTTTGAAACATTCTCCCCAAATAACTACTAATATCTAGTAAAACCATGAAAACCGGGTTTCATAGTCATAGTGGTTGGTCTAGGTCAATATTCAATAACATCCATCCCTGAATAGCCAAATGACATACCCTCTCATAATATTTATAACCCAATAATTATACTTATCAAAAAAATCATAGTTGTTAACTATTTCATAAATATTATCCTTCCAAGGGGAAGATAATAAAATTATTAAATGACATTAAATCTCTTACTTGCTCTAAAATATATAGAAATAACATCTTTAATGACTTCTAAAAACTAAAAAATGTTATCTATAAAGTCTCAATTTGTTTAATCCATGAAGATAATGATGGAATTAGTAACTCCAAATGGAATCACTATAAATTAAACATTCCCATAACTTATATAGAATGTTTTTATGGGTATATCATCCTTATTGATCCTTAATTGATGATATCTATAACAATAATCAATTATAAAAAAGTATTGACATCCCAATAGTTTTTCATTAATGTCTACATTATGGGGTAGAGGATATATGTTTTTACAGCGATCTTGTTATATTATTTATAGTAATTATAGTGTCTCAATAATATATGTATCATTGTAACAAATAGTACATGTTCACCATAATGTGTCACTCATATCCAAATAAATCCCTTTTCAAGATACTCAGGGAGTTTCATCTTAAATTCTTCCATCTAAATCAAGAAAATTCTATATGGTGTCTCACAAATACATGAACCACTAGGTATGGTATGTATTGAAAAATCAATATCATGAATAAGTGGAAGTTTAGAAAATTCTTGTATAAAGACATCAATGAACTACCATGCAATACTAATATATTTACTTTTGATTTTTCCCATCCATGAGAGAAAATTCTCATTATGAAAGTGAATCATGAACCATACACTCGATGTAATTTCAATCAAAAGTTCATTTTATCATCAAACTGATAGGAAATCATAAGTTGGTTTGGAAGATCAAATTTAAATTAAATTCCTCACCAATTGAGTTTAGATTTATGTATTTAAATTAAATTCATTCCTAAAAGAACATTCAATTCAACTAATAATCTTATTCTAAAATTTATAGTGAAGGCATTCCAAGAATATACATCTAGAGAATAATCATACAAATGGGATGAAGTCATCATACCATTAAGGATTTTGTTTACTAACAAAATATATAATATTAAATGTTATACCTTTATACCATTATAAAAGTATTTAAATGTAAAAAAACTATGTAGATCCATAATTAAATAACACATTAGTTGTTCTAGATTGAATGGTATGTTTACCATTCACCATGTCATTATCAAACCCCTCATCAGAAATAGTGATCACATGATTTAGTACTTTTTCTATATGATTAAGAGTATATTGATGTAGGTCATCATCATTATCCTTTTTATTTTAGAACTACGTATTATAATTCCCATGCTTCTTTCATTTTAAATAAAATAATGTGGGTGGTGTATTATATGATGACATCTCTATTATTATATAAATATCTATCTTATTCACATCATGTAGATATTCGATTGTCTGGTGTACTTCCTTTCATTATTTTGAACATTTACCAGTTCATTTAATAAAATTTCCACAATGTATCCTTCCACACATTGACCATAAATGAAATATCATTTTCTTCCATCTATAGATTTTTGAATTCAATCTTAATTTTATCTATTTTTTCTGATCAAAACCAGGATATTGATAGATAACTCATATATTTATTTCCACCTTGATTTAACATCACATTATTTATTCATATCTGTAGAAATAACTTATAGATAAATACATTATAAAACACTTTTTTTTCTCCACAGAAGAATCAATCAACCTTAAATTCAAGTTAGATGATAATACCATAATCATATTGTGAAGAACATGAAAAATTTTCCTCATAAAAACCAATGGAAACATTATATTTATTAATTAACTCAAAAAATTCTATCTCTATTATAGTATAATGAATATTAGTGAAGTGGTGTTTGCAAAATAAGAATTTAAATTGATCCTACTATATATATTCAATTTTTACATATTATATCATGTTCTAGATAATATTACATACATGATATGATCCTACAAAAAAAATAACTGTATTGACTATATCATATTTCAAACCTTGAATGATATAAAATATCTTCTTAGTGGAATTGATCCATTTCTCCGTGATTTTTGGGTTTATGGTCCAACTAAATAAATAATGAAATTTTCACATTAAGTATAAAACTAAATGGTGATCCCTCTTTTTTATTTTTGATTCTCATCTTCATTTCTAGTATTAAAAATTTGATTGACCATTGTAAAAATATTTTTTATTTTTATATCCCATAACATTCACTTTATGAGGTGTAAAATCATTTCATTGTCCATCACATACATCAATAAGATGATTATTATGATCCATAAATGACTATAAGTAAAAAATCATAGTGAGAGGAACCATAATCATAGTGGGAATCTACATAATCATAAAAAACATTTATAGGATGTTTAAATATTGGAACCTTATTTTAGGACACATTAGGTTTATCTAGGGTTATTTATGATCATGACCAAATTTTTAGGTTTTTATCAAATAAATATAATTATACCTAGGGTTTAATAATTATTTTTCATTCTATTTTATGAGGGTTAACTAAATATTTCTCTAATACCGACAATAGTGACCCATAATTTTAAAAAATAGATATTATATAAAAATTCATGAGTATTCATTCCATAATATTTTGATCCATGAAAGAATCATTTATGTATTGTATATTTAGAAAAAAAGAAACATAAACAACATGTTATTAGGATATCTACCGAATACCCAACTTATATCTTCATATTTATCACATTTATTTCAAATATAATACATTTTACCTTTATTAATAACCATGGGAAAGGAAATAAAAGAATAAGGATTGATTGGATGCTCAGTAGGTGTAACTAATAGATATATCTTTGATCCTATAATAAAATAATTAGAAAATGATTATGATGAACTAATATTAACATTTAAAAATCACACACTACATATCATAGATCATAATATTGAGACATGAAAAATATTTGGTAGTTCATAAGTCATGAATCATAATGGATTAAAATAACATGAGCCTTAAGATAAGTACATTTTTAAAATTAATATAATTTGGGCACCCACATAAAAATAGAAAATAATTTACTTAGTGGGAATTGATATTTAACATGGATATCATAGTGGCATGGGTTCACTCCCAAAACCATCATATAAGTAAAGATGCACTCCTAGGGCTATCGTGGTGAAATAATCCCCTTACTAAACTGGGTTTACTCCCCAATCATGTTATTTATATCCCATGATGTATTAACCTTTACCCAATGCATTGGAGGGAGAAATATTTCAAAACTATAATGTAATAAAAATCATACATATGTATTCCACATGATCATAATGTATTCATCATATCAAAACACATCAAAATAAATGGTTTTAAAAAACATTTTATCAAAGCATAACCTAAGGAAAAGAAAACCATTTCATAAAATTTTCCTCATTTGAGCACAGAAAAAAAAAGTGGAATTGAAATGGGTTTCCAAATAATTATAAATTCATATTAATATACCATCCAAATAAATAACAAGGTTTGTATCCTTGGAAGATATCACAAATATATATTAAGTTAAATCAAAATTTGATTTTTTTAGTAATAAAAATACCATTAAAATCAAATCAAATCATTCTAAAGGTAAAAAACCCATCCATTTTGAAATAAACTTTTTAAAATACTATGAAAATATATAGAAAAATATCTTCCATGAAATGAACCATGTGATATTCTAAATAATGACTGAATATTTTTTTTTCAGATGTCATGAAATGTTTTCAAGGACTATATGTTAGAGAAATATTATAACCATATTTTTCGGTATTGTCCCAAAGTAACTCATTTGGAAAACAAAAAATAATTATTTCAAACTATTTTGTTAAAATTAAAACATGGTTAAAAATTATATTTAAAATAATAAGAGAATATTAAAAACCATTATTACTTTTTTAGAAAACGTGTACATTAAATAAAAAATACATTCCCCAAGAGAGAAATGAATTTAAATTTCCAAAAAACAATATTTTTATTATCCTAAACAAATAAGTGTCAAAATATAAAATGAGAAATATTTTTTCAATTATTAATGATATTTAAAGACAAATAATTTTTATATTTGGAGGTTGACTATAATATTTCATCATCAAAACATAATGATAAAAAACCATGTTAAATAATGATCCCTTACCTCGAGTTCCCCTTTTTCTGAACACACTCAAACATCCATTATTATAAATTTTACATTACCATTATTCTATAAAATAGTAAATAACATTATTATAATATCATATATGACATCTTTACAACATTATATAACCCCTAATTACTTTTATTCCTTAAAATCCTAATTTATAGGTGATACTTGTTTCAATAATCAAGAGTATTTCAAATTAAATGATTTGGTACATATATGTTTATCATATTTAACTCATCCTTTAAATGTTAATAATGATAAAAATATAATATATAATCATTATATATAAATTTTTATTCATCCACTATATCTTGACATAGAAAATTGAATTACACTATCCATGGAGTTGGTAGGTCCTACATTGGCATCGGCGCTGTTTAAACAATTCGATAGATGAAAAAAAAGAAATGTAAAAAATAATTAAAATTTAAAAAATTATTATCATGTTATATATAAAATATCTATTACTTAGATATATCCTTATTACATTAAATGTAAAATATAAATGAAAACATAATTGTATCTCTTCGTAGAGGTTGTAATACACATGTACAGATGAATAACATTATAATTATCCTACGGATTAGAAGGTAAAAGGTAATCATATTATTAAAATTATTGAAGTATAATTATATACTAAATATAAAATAATAATATTAAACCAATTATAATACACATCCATTAAATATGTTGATGAAAAATGAATTTTATCACTCCATTAAGATAGTCAGTTGTACAAGTGCATATGAGATGATTTCACTTACCAACTCACGGGAAGTAGGGTGAATTATAGTGGCTTCATAATATTAGAATATTTAATTGTAATTAGTATACTTTATTTTTATATGAAAACTTCCATATATTTAGAGCAGGTAAATAAGATTAGAGGAACACTTCATCAGGTAAGGTGATTATATCTCATTTAAAAGTACCATTTAGAAATCATTTAAATGTCTCTAGATTTCATGATTTTTAAATAAAAAACTACAAAATGACAATATAGAAGTTTAGAAGATAAATGGAATGATTTTGTTCTATATATAAGTCTCAAGGTTATGTAAAAAAGTGAGGTAGGTGGTGGTCATTTATAATTGATGGGAATGGAACTTTTGAAATTTCTCAAAATATTGAATTATAAAAAATTAGTTATCAAATAAAATGGAAAAAGCGTCATTTAATCATATAAATGGATGTATAGGGTTTTGAATACATCAACAAATATAATTTAGACATGATTTTAACTATTTTTAAACCATATAGTTATATTTAACCCATTGTTAAGAAATTTATATTTGATTAAGAGAAAAAACTATATCCATGTTAATGTGAATTTTTTTTTACTTTCAATTTGATAATTGTCCCATAGAAGGAAAATTTATGAAATTATTTTACATATCATAACCATCTTGAATTATTTTCATGATTTTTATTGTTTTTTAAATAATTTAATAAAATATTATATTGATAAAATATCATAATTTTCAATTTGTACACTAGTCATTTAGGTTGACATAGAAGACATAAAAATAAAGTTTTAATTGTAATATAATTTTTTAATACAACAACAATATGTAATATTTAACCTAATAATGATTTTTTTTAATAATATCTTTCAAAAATTATATGACTTTAAAACTCTTCATAGTAATTTAAATTTTTTTCATTATTTCAATAAATAATTCATTAGTGTGGTGTAAAAATTAATGGAAGATATATAATTACAAAAAAAATAGACATAAATTATTATAGTAAATAAATTTTCATGGTGAAAAAATTGAATATTAATATTCATTCATTTGATGTTTTTCTCATAGGTGAATACATTAATGTTATTTAGTACATAAAGAGTGAAATTTTGTACACTACATTAATTTGAATAATATATAAATCATATTCACAGAAAATTTTCCATTAAACTATCAAATATCAATTCTAAGGTGATAATTGTTTAAATAACTTAATACAATAGTATTTTTTATAAAAAAACTATGTCATAATCACATATTATTAATGTTGTGGAACAAGATTTTACCATTATCGATGTGAAAAATCATACCATGATTACTATTCATATTGAACAAAAATAAAAGGGATATAATTACCACATTTTGACCATATAATACTATGTAAATAAATAATATATTATTATTCAATACTATTAAATGGAAGAAATTAGTGTTAAAATATGTTTGAAAAATTTCCAAAAACTACTTTTTCTAAAATAATTAATCGTAAAACTGAATTTATTCATATCATATTCCAATAAAAATTTTATTGAATAATTAAAAATTTTTATCAACAGAATAATATATAAATTTAATCAACATCATTTATGAGTATTAATTATTTTAATTTATTAATATAAAATACATCATAAAATTAAAAATAATTTTTCATGGACAAAAATACACTATTATTTTATTATATTTCATTGTTTCAAGTATAATAATTTAAAAAGTAATGAATTAAATTTATAAATGTTTAGATTTTATATTTATCTTAATTATATTATTACTATTCATATAAACAAATCAAGCATCTTGGTGATAATAGTCATTTAAAATAATAATTTTATAATATTACATCATGATTGAAGTGAACAAAGAGATTCGTTTAATGCAAGATATCAAAGAAATAAACTTAATTAAAGAGAAAAATTCTACAAATAATTATCGGGGGTTACACATTGTGCTACTAGATTTTATATAAATAGTCTGATGTATGATAGTCTCCCCAATAGTCCACTCAACTCATTAAGGATTCAAGGTGGTGGCCTATACTTGATGACCTTATTCTTCTCATGGAAAACTTCAATGACACGATAATGTACTATGATGAAAAGAAGGATTCTTAAGGTAAAAATTAAAAAAATTATATTAATTAATTTTCTTGTTTTGATATTATAGCTTGTTAAAAATGATCTCATGTTCATCTATATGATCAGATAACTTCTGGGATTTCATTAATATATTTTTTATGTAAAATTAAATAGAAATTCATAGTGTGATTTTAAAAATACGATGAATAAAATGTTGATACGTGTTTTTGGCCATCATCAAGTTGAAAGGAAACACCAAATAATAGTATGTCCCTTGGGGGACCTAAAATATTTAATCATCTTCATTAAGGTCAATCCATATTTGGTTCTATCGTAAATTTTCTTCCCTAAATGACAGAGCATGATATTTTTTGGTTTTGATGAGAATTATAATGCTAATTGGAAATGTGAAATTGTCTTCTAGAAAACATTTTTTGATAACTCTAAATTGAATGAAAACTAGGATAATCTCATTATTCTTTTTGACAAAGTCCATATTTTCAGTCCCATTAGTGTACTGCAATTACACTATTAAAAGGTTCATGATGAGTTTGTTAAATTCCTCATAGACTCTGGCAGCATGAATTGTATTTATTACTCTATAAACTTTTTTGTATGCATGGTGATCATAAAAAATCCCAAGTGGTTAGAGGCTATATCGGGATCAAGGATTTGTATTCCCATTTATTTCATTGTGGAAAAATCTAATTATTACTTTCTAAATGAGGTATATGGATCCTTTATGCTGACCTCACCTATTTTGATAATCTCAAGTAAGTTTTAATATGTTTTAATAATCTTGTCTATATGTTAAATTATGTCATCATTCTATTGAGTTGAGAAAAATATCAAAATAATCATTGGAATATGTTAATCAATGTTTATCTATGTTTATACTTGTTTTGAAATAATATTAATTCACTTTGGATATGATTTTAATAGAATAGATAAGTATTATGTTTTTGATTCACTGATACAGATCTACCGATACAAAGTCATTGATACAAACATAGTCTACCAATAAGAAAAGATCACAGATAGATAGAATCTACTATTATAATCAAGAGCTACCAATACAGATTGATATAGTACTTCTGATATGAAGACTACTGATACAAAAAGACAGCTCTACATGAAGTCTACTGATACAAATAGGCATCCACCGATATGAAGTCTATCAATACAGAGAGAGAGCCACTGATACAAGAAGCTTCTGATTTAGGTGAGTTACCAATAAATAGAGCCACCGATATAAAAATGCTACATTTACAGAAGAGATACCGATAAGAGGAGCTACCGATATAGAGTCACTGTCCCTGATACATATTCTACCATTATAAAGAGTGACAGCTACCATTACAGATCTAATGACTCAAGTCCACCGATACAATCACACTAGTAGATACCGATGTAAATTTGTCACTATATATCTAAACCCTACTTATGTTTGTTTATAATAACTTGTCATATTTGGAGATTTTAATGCAACTGATTTTAATTAAGTAATGTTTGTTGAATGTCAGGAAACAGTACCTCATACCAGAAAAAGTTAATAATTCCCATTGCTTGATCTAAATATATATATATATAAGGGAACCATGAACTACAAAGGAAGGTCGATCAGTCTTTCCATGAACATACATAACAATCTTCTGGAGATACACAATGACCTACATGCATATAAGAATAAGAAATAATAAATACTAAATCTGTATAACCTGAATATTCAAGGAGAAAAGATCTGCAATGAATTCACCAAAACTCAAGATGATCAGGCTGATGAACCATGACCTAGATGTCAAATACAAAAACGACACTTTGTTTTTGTTGACTAAAACCAGAGAGGGACTTAAAGGTTTATCTGTATTCAATCCAAGGAGTCTATAGATTCACTCAAAACATATAGTGAATTATAAACTCATATCTATTTGTTTAGCTCTATTGTGTTTCATTTATTTACATTTTTAGAAGTGTGTGTAATGTATTTAAAACACACCCTATCTCTTGTTCTGAACTGGTGGATTTATAAATCCTCACTCAATATTTCCCTTAAACTCTAGTATCCCACTGTGGATAGTGGTATAGGTCAAGTGTGACTTGGACAACTTGTGAGATGTTTTTATTTTTGATTTACCACATAGAATAGTGGTAGAGGTCTGAGGACCTAGAGAGTCTGAGTGTTGTTGTAAACCCTGATCCAGGGTGTGGATCAATGTTTTTTTTAAAACTGTTTGAGATTACTAAGTCCCACCTTGAGACTGAACCTCTTTGTTAAAACTATTGTGCTTGTTTATTTGTTTTAAAAATATATTGAATATTCTGCTGCTATGTACTTTGAAATTAAAATCTGTTCTAATGTAACTCTGATTGTTAAACTAACAAGTGTTTTTCATTTCTGTTAGTCAGTAAGTTAGTTTCAAAAGCTACATTAATCTTCAAATTAAGTTAACTGAGAAATAATCAATCTTTGGGAAACAAATTGAAACCATTGAATCTTTATAAATTCCCTATAGTTAATTTTTTTTTAATTGGGGGTTTCAACATATTTTTTGTAAAAAAAAATTAATTGGAACTCAATTCACCCCCCCCTCTTGAGTGTCCACTTCGACCATCATTTGGTATCAGAGGATTGTTTAGTTTCATGTTTTTCAAAACACTCTATTTTTTCAACTGTAATTATTGTTGTATCTAAAGATATAAATATTTCTATTATTTTTAAATTTTCATCTCTTTAAATATATTTTCTAAAATTTAATTAGGGATAATAGACTAGAAGGTGCAGCTATTAACAATCCACCTTTGTTTACTGGTGTTAATTATACCCAATGGAAACTAAAAATGAAAATTCATATAGAATGTATTGGATTTGATATATGGACTGCTATTGAGACTCAATATAATATTCCATAAACATAAAGAACTACATGGTATGAACCTACTAAAGTTACTTACAATAATAATTGTAAAGAAATAAATTGTATTATGCTTTAGGAGATGAAGAATATAATAGAATATCGGCTTGTAAGACTGCTTATGAAATCTGGGATACATTGGCTATTTCTCATGAGGGAAAAACCAATGTTAATGAAATGTGATTGAATACCTACACTATTAAGTGTGACAATTTTAAAATTAAGCATGATGAACCTATTTATGACATGTATCTTAGGTTCAGCGAAATTGAAAATTCAATGAGATCACATGGAAAATTTGTTCCTACAAAAGAGAAAATCATGAGGATACTAAGATGTCTGCCAGACAAATGGAGAGGCACATCAATTTCAATTAAATCATCTTGTGACATTAGTGCTTTGCCTATCAAGGAACCCATTGTTAAATTAATGATATATGATGAATAACGGAAATTCATCAAGGAAGAAGACAACGAACCAAGAAAGAAGTATGTAGCTTTCAATACTTCTGAATCAAAAAAGAATGACAAAGGGTAAATTCAAAGTGAAAGTGATAGTTCAAGTAGTGAAGAGAGTGCATCTTATAGTGATGCTGAAGTGGCTAAGATATCCAGATGATTAAATAAGTTTTATAGAATGAAGAAGTATTTTAGAAAATCCAATTATAAGGGAATGTATGATAATTAAGGTCATTGGAAGAAGGATTGGAAAAGAACTGCTAAAAGTGAGGACATAGTCTGCTTTGAATGCAAGAGGAAAGGACATGTGAAATATGACTGTCTAAAATTAATGTACAAGTAAAAATATGAGTACAATGACAACAAATATAAGAAATATATGAAATATACCTGGAGTGCTTTAGAATACAGTTCAAGTGATTATGATTCCACTCAGGATGAAAAATCTCAAAAATCTAATATGTGTATCATGAAAAATACATCTGAGTCAACATTGGATACTCCTATTTTAAATTCTTATTATTCTAGTGATGATTCTGATTCTGATTCTAAAAACATGTCTAGTGAAGAGTTATTTTAATATTGCAACATGCTAGAAGATACTTGCAATGAGTTAAAAGACAACTATAAAACCTTAAAGAAACAACATGCTTTAACTAGAACTGTCGAATCTGCACTAGAAGTAGAAAAGGAAAAGAATTATCAATTGTTAAATGAAAATACAGAACTAAAACTATCTAATGAGAAACTCAGGAATGATTTGGAAAAAATATCTAATGTAATGAATACTTTAACAAAAATTCTTGGAAATCAATTAGCACCAAAGTATACTACTAGTTTAAGTTTTCCACCAGGACAGAGACATATCACAACAAATATATTTATTCCAAAAACTGAACAATTTTCTGTTAGTTCTAGTTTTGTAAAGTCTTATGTCTCAACCAGCTATTCACATAGATATAGATCAAAAAAAGCTAATCCTTAAAATTCTTTTGAATATATTGATTATGTGAAACCCATTAGAAAAATATGGATACCAAAAGATATTATTGCTGACCTGTCTGGACCCAAGAAAATCTAGGTACCGAAATCAAATTCTGTCTAAAACTATCTTATAGGAAACCTACTTAAAAATTTCTTATAGGAATACATAGTACTTGGAATGTGGTTGTTAAAGGCATATGCCTGGAGGTTACTCATGTTTTAAATTCTTAATCAAGGTTTATGGAGTATATTTCACCTTTGATGATAACTCAATTGGAAAAATAATCATCCTAGGGGAAATTGGTAATAGTGATTCAATTTTATTTTCTAATGTATTATTTGTTGATGGATTAAAATTCAACCTTTTAATTATTTCTCAGTTGTGTGATGATGGTTTCAATGTTATCTTTGAAAATGATGCTTGTAATGTATTTGATTCTAAAAATTCATTGGTATTTACTTACTTGATAAATTCAAATGTATATGTAGTAGATTTAAATTAATTATCCAAACAAAAGGTTATCTGTTTAAATGATTTTTATAAAGAGTCTTGGCTATGGAACAGAATATTGGGATGTTGTAATATACACTCTCTTAAGAAATAGACAATGAAATTTTTTGTTAGAGACCTACCTTAACTTATATTTCCATCTGACAAGGTTTGTAATATCTATCAGATGTGAAATCAACATAAAGTTTCTTTTAAATAAAAGAAAGAAGTTTCAACATCTGAACCTCTCGATTTGGTTCACATGGATTTATTTGAACCATCTAGAGTATAAAGTTTAAATATAAATCACTATGTCTATGTCTTTGTCGATGACTTTTCTAGATTTACTTGGGTATATTTTCTAGCTCACAAAAGTGAAGCTTGATCTTACATTATGAAATACTCCATGTCTGTTGAAAACCATAGTGCACATAATATTAAATCCTTAAGAAGTGATCATGGTCATATGCTTGAAAATCATTAATTTAAATCATACTGCTCACATAATGGCTACAATCATAATTTGTCTTCCCCTAGGACACCTCAAGAGAATGATGTTGTAGAAAGAAGAAATAGAACCCTTCATGAAATCGCAAGAACTATGCTAAATGAAAATGACATACCTATTTATATTTGGGTTGAAGCTATCAATACGTCTTGTTATATTATAAATAGAGTCTTCATTATAATTGTTCATAAAAATACCACTTATGAATTATGGAATAATAGAAATCCTAATGTTAGTTACTTCAAAATTTTCGGTTGCAAAGTTGTTATTCTCAATACTAAAGAAAATCTTGATAAGTTTGCATCCATGAGTGGTGAAGGAATATTTCAAGGTTATTCATTGTCTAGAAAATCCTATAGAGTTTTTAATAAAATAACCAAATGTTTGGATGAATCTGTTCACATCAAATTTGATGAAACTAATCCGAAAGAACCTAAACCTTCTCTTGAAAATCTTGAAGAAGATTTGTCTGTTTTGAACCTTAGTGATAATTTAAGTGAACCTGTTGTAAAGACAACTACTTCTAGAAAAATTCAAAAATCTACTTATGATGAACCCAAACCTAGAGAAGAACCTGAAATTTCTAGTCCAACCATTACTAGATTAACTAGGATTTTAAAGAACCATCATTTAGATGATGTTCTAGGTAATCATGATAAAGGAACACAGAATAGAGCTTCACTAAGAAACCAGGATGAACATCAAGCCTTTCTTTCATATTTAGAACCTTAAAATATCAATTATTCTACCATAGATGAATTTTGAGCAATATCTATGCAAGAAGAATTAAATCAATTTGAAAGAAACAATGTCTGGGAATTAGTTAACAGACCTAAGGACACATTGACCATAGGCACTATATGGGTTTGTAGGAATATAGTTCATAAGTCTTGAAATATTGTTTGGAACAAAGGAAGACTATTTGCATAAGGATATAGTCAAGAAGAAAGAATAGACTATGATGAAACCTTTCCTCCTGTAGCTAAATTTGAAGCTATTAGGATTCTACTTTCCTATGGTCCTCATCTGATTTTCATGTTATATCATGTGGATGTTAAAAGTTACTTTTTATATGGTTTTATATTTGAAGATGATTTTGTTGAACAACCACATGGATTTACTAATCCTCATATTCAAAATCATGTTTTTAAGCTTTATAAAGCTCTATATGGTTTAAAACAAGTCCCACAAGCTTGGTATGATAGACTTTGTATTTTTCTAATTTTAATTGGTTTTTATAAAAGGATTGCTGATCAAACATTCTTTATTAACAGAATTTACAAAATTTTTTTGATAGTAAAAATCTATGTTGGTGGTATTATTTTTTAGTCTTCTTAAAATTCTTTGTGTATTGATTTTTCAAAGACTATGAAAAATTAATTTGAAATGAGTTTAATAGCAGAACTCGAATATTTTCCTAAATTTCAAGTTTTTCAAAATGAAAATGATATTATATTAAATCAAGGTAAATACACAAATGATCTTTTAATATGTTTTGGTTTGGATAATATTAAGGAAAGTGATACACCTATGAGGTCTATTTGTAAGTTGGATGCTGATGAAACTGAAAAACCCAGTGGATCAAACCAACTACAGAGGTATGATAGGGAGTCTCCACTATCTTACTATGAGTCCACCTGATATTATCTTTAGTGTGTGTATTTGTGCAATATTTGAATCTAATCCAAAAGAGTCACACTTTCTTGCTGTTAAAATAATTTTCAAATATCATAAACATACTACTAACTTAGGATTATTTTATCCAAAAAGGACAATCATTCGATTTAATAAGTTATTCAGATGCTAACTTTGCAGGTTTCAAGTTAGATAGAAAAAGAACTTCAGGAACATTTCATATTCTAGGTAAGTCACTGATATCTTGGTGTAGTAAAAACCAGAATCTTGTAGCATTTTATACTACTGAAGAATAATATATTGCTACTAGTAGTTATTGTTCACAAATTCTATGGATTTAATATACATTATTGGACTACAGATATCAGTTTAGACATGTATCTATAAATTGTGATAACTCTAGTGCTATCAATAACATTATGAATCCCATATCTCACTCTCAGACCAATCACATTGACGTAAGGAACAAATTTTTAGAGACCATTACCAAAAGGGTGATATAACTCTTGAATTTATAGGTACATGACATCAATTAGATGAAATTTTTACCAAGAATTTAAGTTCAGATAGGTTAAGGTACATTATACATGAGTCTAGAATGATAGGCTTTGTTGAAACAAATCCTCACCGTTAGCCAACTCCTCCCTGTTAGCCAAAACCTCACCGCTAAAAAACCTCGCCGCTAGAAACCCTCACCATTAAGAAACCTCACCACTAGAAAACCTCACCACAAGAAAACCTCACCTCTATAAAACCTCACCGCTAGAAAACCTCACCGCTAGAAAACCTCACCGCTAGAAAACCTCACCGCTAGAAAACCTCACCGCTAGAAAACCTCACCATTAGAAAACCTCACCGCTAGAAAACCTCACTGCTAGAAAACATCACCGATAGATAAACCTCACCATTAGGGTTATCACTGGTAATTGTCACCTATATGTCATGCGTTGTCTGATTTTCTTGTTCTTTAGCCAAAACTCTTATTGTTTTTAGTATAATCATTTTTATTGCATTTTGGTTACTAAATGACAATAAACTAATCCTTAGTCACATTTCAATCCACCGCAAACTCTCCTCTCTTCAATCCTCACTTCTCAAACCCCTGCATTACACGTAAACCTATGTTCTCTGATTGGAGATGGAAAGGGAAAAACTCTTGATAGACAAGGATGATAGTGATGCACCATGAGTGAAGAAGTAGAAAATGGTACTTGAAGGTAGTGGCAGTGAAAGTATAATAAGGTCGGGGAAACGTGTTGTGAACCCGCATTTACAGAATAGAGAAGTAGTAATCAAAAAGGAACTCAGTGAAGAATGGATATTGCATTGCAAGTCATTTTTTCTATGAGTATTGGTGGAACATGGATGGTTTGATTGATTTTCAAACAATAATGGACCTCTTTATGTGAATATGGTTAACGAGTTTTATGCTTTTGTTCGTTTTGAGAAGTCGGAAGAAGAAAAAAGAATGGTTTCATTAGTGAATTGAAATGAATTTTTTTTCTTCTGTTTCATGGGATGAATGTTTGAATGTCCCACATGAGGGTGTATTTGGGTATACCTCTATATCAATTCCTCCTACTAGTGACATTTTTGACTATGAGGATTATTTGGAAGAGCTCACTATAAGTGGAAAACAAAGAAATGTACTGGCTACTAAAATGGGTGGAGAAAAGTGGCTATTATTTAAAATCATCCAACATGTGCTAAGTCCAACATGAGGGGATTTTTAAAATCTAAGATACAAAGATATTTATTTGTTGCATCTGCTGAGGCATGGTGTCAAGGTAAATATGTGTAGTTTATTGATGATCCAAATTGAAGATATGACCACGCCTAAGTCAAAATAGAATTCTTTTTTCATTGTAATGTTGATTTCGGTTATGACCAAGATGAATGGAGTAGCTGAGTATCAGGATGAGACAGTAGTTGTGGGGAACAATTTTTAATCACATGAACAATCTGTTTGTATATGAATATTGGCTACAACCCATTGAGAATGCAATGGGTTTTTGATGATGACAAGGTTTATGATAAAATCAACCCTGTTGACCATCCCCGAAGGCCAACAGGTAGAAGAAATCCAGGCCTAGGACCTGATGAAGAGGATCCTCAGTATAGTGATTATACTGATGAGGAGGATACCTCTATAGCTGATGGAAGGGATTCAGACATGCCTCCAAGTCCAGTTTCTTAAGTTGTATCATCTATAAAGGAAACAGTGTTGGGAGTAAGAAATGAAAAACCCATAATAATGACGAAGACCAGACTACTCTAGAGAATGATGAAAAAGTATATGAAAATATAGAACATGTTTTTGATAGTTCAGATGTGATTATATTGAGCTTTAGTCCACTTATTGGCAGTTCTTCTATGTCTGAATAGGCTATTCTTGTTGAGATGGAAGAACATGCACTTATTCCTAATGATCCTCGTGTTGTTGAAATGGAAATGGTTGTGGGGAAATCTTCTAAGGAAGACCTTCCTGTTCAAGTTACAATCGATATACATGTTCCGGTTAAATCACATATTGAAGGGGAGCATCCCATCTGACATGGTACTGTATCAGTAGCTCATGAGATTGGAAACCGGGTCGAAGACCTAGGTTTTATAGTTTTTGGGTTGGAATATCCTAACTCAGAAGATGTGACACCCATTAGTAGACCTCATGTCAATTATAATATCCATTCTAATACATTACCTGAGGATATTGTAAGAAAATATGATCTAAACCAGTTTATGTATGATCTCAAGACCTATTTCATGGAAGAGATGGGAAGAATGGAAACCTCATTAGTATCATCTATTAATTTTGTGAGGACTAAATTAGTATCTAGTGTATTGGGTGAAGTTAAGGCCTGTCAGAATCAATTTTCATGCTTGGTAGAGGATGTTGAATCTCTAAAGAAATTAGTTATCTCTCTAGAATCTTATATGAGCTCTAATTCTCAAGGAGACGAGGATTTGGCATTTGTAAAAAGTGTAGTTCTCTAGATGGTATCAAGTTTTGAGGAATTTAATATTTCCATGGAGTAGCATGTTAGAACCCATGACTCCATTCTGAAAAATCACATTAGTGGGGTGACTAAATATTCTAAAGAAATTTTAGACTTTACTGTTTCAACACTAAGTACTACCAAGACTTCCTAGGATATTGATCAGATTCGAGCTGTGATGAGAGAAGAGATTGGACAGTCTTCCACCAGTGGCTCTGTAGTCTCTACTGCCTTGACACAAGTGGGGACTACAATGAGGGATATAGGGAAAACTGTTCAGAATTTTATGAGAGAGGCCACTGCTTCTCAAAAAGAAGTAATGGACAAAGTGGATTACTATTTACAAAGGGTCTACACTAAACATCAGTTGAAAAATCATTTCAAGATTTAATTAGAGAACTTGAAACTGCCTCCATTCTTTGAAGCTTTCAGAGAGAAAATAAGCAAGCTCATGGAGTTGACTTCTACTCTAGACAAGATTATGGAGAACAAAGGTGACTTTATTTCTGCTAAGGAAAGAGGAGGAGGAATCGTTATGGACTTTAGGAATCTGTTGATTCCATTTTTTCATGTAGATAGTACTCCTATCATTGTACATCCATCTCGGTCTTCCTCTGTTCAGACTACCTCCATTCCCCAGATGACACTAGCTCAAGAAATCAAGAGTCTCTTTCATATGATCACCCAGAAAACTCCACATTATAGGCCATGAATTTTCACAGTTGCTCAGCCTCCTCTGATTATCACTGGTGTTCCCAAGCCTCCACCGACATCTACCCAGCCTAAATCCACTTATGATTCCCATGGAAAATCCAAATCACATGCTGAGTAGGTGGATTGATTAGTGGATAGGATATTTTATAGGAATCACTTGTACTCTTTTTGCCTCACTTTTTTATTTCTCTATATTTTTCTTTTCCCCGTGAATTATAAATTATATTATTACATTTTTTACTCATCCAATGTTTACTCCTTTTTTTCTAATCACAAATGGGGAGAAATATGAGTATAATATACTCTACCTCTGAGAAATATAAGAATAATATACTCTACCTCTGAGAAATATGAGCATAATATATTCTACCTCTGATACAGTTGTTTCATACCTCTGATACATTTGAAAATGTCATTGATCACAATGAGAAGTTAGACCCCATGTATTTTATACAAATATATTAATTATTATTTTGGACTATAATACCATAATTAGTGATTATCAAAAGGGGGGAGATTTTGGACCTCACTTGATTTGATAATCTCAATTATTTTTTAATATCTTTTGAAAATCTTATCTATATGTTAAATTATGTCATCCTTATATTGAGTTGCCAAAAATATCAAAATAATCATTGTAATATATTAATAAATGTTTATCTATGTTTATACATGTTTTGAAATAATACTAACTCACTTTGGATATGATTTCCATAGAATAGATAAGTATTATGTTTTTGAGTCATAGATACAGATCTACGGATACAGAGTCACCGATACAGAAATAGTCTACAGATTAGAAAAGATCACTGATAGACAGAATCTACTGTTATAATCAAGAGCTACCATTATAGACAGACATACAGCTACCAATATGAAGTCTACTAATACAAACAGATAGCACGACATGAAGTCCACCGATATAGATAGGCTTCGACCAATTTGATGTCTACTGATACAGATAGAGAGCCCCTGATACATGTAGCTACTGATATTGGCAAGTTACCGATGGAGAGAGCCACCGATAAAAGAATGATACTTTTACAGAATAACTACCAATAAGAGGATCTACTGATATAGAGTCATTGTCACTGATACATAGTCTACCGTTATAAAGAGTGACAACTACCAATATAAACCTACTGACTCATGTCCACCGATACAAGCTCACTAGGATCTATCAATGGAATCCAGTCACGATATCTCTAAAACCTACTTAGGTTTGTTTATTAACAATGGTCATATTTGGTGTTTTCAATGAAACTGCTATTAATTAATTAATATCTGTTGAATGTCAGGAAACCGTACCTCATACCCGTAAAAAGGTAATAATTACCATGGTTGAGGATAAAGATATATATATATATATATATATAAGGGAACCTCGAACTACAAAGGGAGGTCGATCAGTCATTCCATGCACATACGAAACAATCTTCTGGAGATACACAAGGACATACATGCATATATGAAGAAGGTAGAATACATACTGAATCTGTAGAACCTGAAAATTAAAGAAAAAAAAGCTCCAACGACTTCACCTACACTCAAGATGATTAGGCTGATCAACCTGGACCTAGATGTCAAATACCAAAACAACACTATGTTTTTCTTAACTAAAACTAGAGAGAGACTCAAAGATTCATCTTCTTTCAATCCAAGGAGTCTAGATCTTCACTCAAAACACATAGGGCATTATAAACTCATCTTTATTTTCATATCTATATTTTGATTCATTAATTTATATTTTGAGCAGTTTGTGTTCTTTATTTTAAACACACCTTGCCTCCTGTGCTGAACTATAGGATTTCTAAATCGTCACTCAATATTTCCCTTACACTCTTGTATCCTACTGAGGATAGTTGTAGAGGTCAAGTGTGACGTGGAAAACATGTGAGCTATTGTTATTTTTGATATCCCACAATGAACTATGGTTGAGGCCTAAGGACCTAGACAGTCTGAGTACTGTTGTAAACCCTGATCAATGGTGTGGATCAAAGATTTATATAAAACTGTTTAAGAGGAATATGTCTCAGCTTGAGACTGAACCTCTTGGTTAAAACTGATGTTCTTGTTTATTTTGGTTAAAACTATGTTGAATATTCCGCTGCTATGTACTTTGAAATTCAAATCTGTTTTAAAGTAACTCTGATTGTTAAACTAGAAATTTTTTGTGATTTTGGTTAGTCATTAAGTTAGTTTCAAAATATAACTTAATATTCAGATTAACTTAACTGAGAAATAATCAATCATTGAGAATCTAATTGAAACCTATCATTCATTATAAATTCACTACAGTTTATTTTTTTTAATTGGGTGATTTTTAATATAAATCTTTTAAACATAAATTTTAATTAGAACTCAATTAACACCCCCCCCCCTCTTGAGTGTCCACTCCGACAAACACTTTATGTCCAATGAAATTATATTATAATTATTGTAGTTAAAATATCTTCCTGTGTTACCATATTTATCGCTTGATGTTCATTTATTATAGTAGAAACACATTCCAAAAATTATATTGGGGCATCTTGGAGGTCCTCATATTCTTATTTCTCTTCTATCTATATCCCAATCCCAGGGGGAATGGGTGATTAAGGGTAATATTATTATCTATGAAAATAATAAATATTATATTATATAGAAGTGGGGATAGAATTATTCTCACTCTCCATTAGTGATACAACATCATTTTCTGAATTAGATGATGATATTGGTATCTCTTGAAGCACTGAGGGGAACTAGGGCACATTAACTTGAACATTTACATTATTTTATAGGACTAATTAATATATGATTTTTTTTGGATAAATTATGGAAAGTTATATCATGATATTTAATTCACACATACATAAATCATAGCATGCACATTCAATTTGGTTGATGGGAAATACATAATAACCTCCAAAATCATTGAAGGTATTAAATAGGATCTTCTCAAGACCGTTTGGTGTAGTAACTCAATAAACATAATTTTTATTGGGATTTTTATATTCCCTTTTAAAGAATATAGAGTTTATATATTTAGATTCTGAATATTCTAATGGATTCTTGTTACCATGTAGTGATGCAATTTTCCCATTGATATGGTCTTTAAGGAAACGATGGTATGATAAAAGTATTTCTGTATGCTGATTACACTAAGGCCTTACAAATATGACATTTAATTCTATATCCCACCAAAAAATAAATAATTAATAGAGAGATATAATTCCTATAAAATAGTTCCAATGTTTGATGAGTTTATGGGATTTTATTACCTATTTTCTTAATATTTTGGTTTTATAGGGGAAGGGGAATGCCATCTTTGATATAACCAAATTGATGAATTGTTAAGATTAGAATGAGGATGACTCATGAGCTTTTATTAATGAAACTCATTAGAAGATAATATCATCTCTCCTTTTATATGCATAAATGGATCTATTGTGTCCCTATATAACACCACATATATCCTGTTTTGTGAAATTGATAACCAGGTGACACACAATAGGGTAAACTTTTTGAAGGAAAACATGATCATTGGTAACCTCTTTATCAATATATTGAAGGCATATAAAGGCCTCCAGGATGTTTTATAAAGTCTTATAAAAGGGATTTCCAAATCAAATTTTATATATTATTTGCAATTTGGATTTAAATCTTGGACAAAACGAAGCGAGATTACATCGAGCTATAATACTTTTGAAATAAATGTATTTATTCAAAAATTATATTTCCCCTTAAGAGGGGAAGTTGAATATTAATTGTGTTAGGAATGAAGGTTGTGTTTTTGAATAGTTGTTTAGTTATTCCCTTACAATTAGTAGATTAATATGAGTTATCTAACATCTATTCCTATGATGATTGGACAGTTCCAACTCTAATAGCTGGTCTTCCGAAAAAATTTGGTATGGATATTTTATATAATATTTTAGTTAATTTTCAATCACATTTATGGGATATGTTATATTCCTTGCTATAAGATTTTGTAGTATATAAAGATATGGTATGTATGTGGAAATAAGATCATATTCCCTAAGGAATGCATCTTCCCATGCTACCTTATATACTACAAACTCTATCTATGGTTCCCTAATCAAGAATCAGTAACTCCTATGAAGAAAACATTTATAATAGGGACAGATTGACTATATTTTTAATGATTTTTCAGGAATCTATGTAAAATTATTCTTCAGTTGAGGAGTACCATTTATGGGGCATCAACCGTTGTACCATTTAATAGGAATGTACTCAAACACTTGGGTTTAGAGATTTGAAGTATGATATGTGCAATACTAAATTCTCATTGATGTATATTGATCATTATGTTTTCATATGTTTCATTATATGTTATATTGTTTCATAGAAAATGGATTATAATGGGATTATGTGATAAAGGTGGTAGTAATGCTTGTAATAGGATACTAGTGTATAATTGTCTAGTATATCAATATCCTAAGTATCGAATGTGTCAAAACTATTTTCTTTCAAGTTATTTGATCACTAACATTATATGAGGCATTTATGGTAACCACATTCCACTCACCTAATTAATCTATAATGGAAGTGTTAATACATTACACTTGTGTAGTAGGCTTTCCTAATTTCACATTCCTATAATCAACCATTATTACATAATGTCTTAAAAAATATTGTAACCATATATGGTATGGAAAATTGTTTGGTTAAAGGGTAAATAATTTTGGTGGTCCTCAAGGCTAACCCAATCATGTATCATGGGTTTTGGAAATTTGATAATGTTTTTTTTACAATGTTTTTATAATCTAGATAGAAAACTTTTCATCCCGAAAAGAATAACCAATATTATTTTAGTCCTCAAATTGATTTCATCTCAACTCCAATTTATCATCTTAATGTGGATTTTATTTCATTGAGGAGAAGGGGCCTTGTGATACTGTATTGAATTTAGATCTAGATCTATTGTATCTACTGGATTAATGTGTGATGTTTTTAGTTTAAAATTTACATGTTCTCTTTTCATGAGATGTATAGATTGTTCATGAATTGGATTTGGCTCAAAATATGGATTCATTTAAGCTTTATAGAACTGTGTAAATGTAAATATACTAGATTTTATGTCTAATAGCGATTATAATTGTGTACAACTTGTTAGGGATGATATGTATAATGATATCTAATACCACTTCCCATTGAAGTGAAATATTATAGATGAAATCACACCCTTAAAACTAGTGATGAAATGTGACACTCTCTCATTCTCCAATTTCATCAATTTTAGTGGTAAATAATATTAAACTTTAATATCATTGAGATGAATATATTGAAAAAGTAATGATAGAGATCTTATCATCCATTTATCATTCGGGATAGTAAACTAATATACCATACAAATTCTAGTGAAAATAGGGTTTAGAAAAATAACTTGAGTAAGGAAACTTATTTTGATCCAATGGATTCTATAGTTAAACTGTAGATGGAAAAAAATGAATTTGATATTGTTCTATATCCCTAGAACAATTGAATTTTGGAAGGACTGGGATTCTATGGTTAGTCAGGGGAAAATTATTATCTATCAATTTTAGGTAGTTCCTTCTCTTGGACTGTACGGGTTCACATTGTCCTTCTATAGCTTATAGTTGACCTGTCAGTGACATAGCAGTGTAAATTTACTATGGGGGGAAAGTTTGCTGATGGGGATCTTCAACAAGGGTAGGTATCAGTTTGAACTGATTTCAATGTTATAAATCTACTTGTTGTTAAAAACCTCTATATTATGGACAATGACAATTCATCGGGCATGGGTCTATTAATCAACTTGAAAATAGAAAATTCTATGTCTTTTTATTATTGCATCTAAATTAATCAGTTTTATGAACCTCGTGTTGATAGTGTGATATGGATCTACTCTCGTAAGAATGAAGATATCCTCTTATTGGTGTATTTCACCTATTTGGCTATAATGAGTCTCTTATCGATGAATATACCCTATAAATATATTACCTCTATGTATTTATACATTTATGATATTCAACTTATTCATCTAATCCACAAAATGAGTAAATCATTACTAAAGAGTAATTTTTTTAGCTTCATCCAAAAAAATTGGAACATTGAAATTCCCAAAACCTTATCATTGGATGTAGTGCAACGTGTGATTTGTTGCAAGGAATCTACATGATTCCCCAATAAATCACTCCTTGGATTTCTGGTACACACACCTTCCTCATGAAATTTGATGTGGAACCCTATTTTATGTAAAACCACCCCCCTCATGTTCTGTATTTTTAGTTTCACATTCTATGGAATCTAAAAGGATAGTTTTGTATACATTTACTGATTCATAATTCATTGATAGTTTTCTGTCAATATTTGGTGAATATGAGGTTTCATTTCTATATATATTGTCGAAATAGAGGTCATGATCTTCAGAAGTGGTTTCACCAATGGGAGATCTAATCATTTAAAAACAATTCTAGGGCCCAATACTTTCTCTTGAGAATTTTATGAATGATATATTTTTAGGGTTTTTCCAAATAGGGTCCCTAGAGAACATTTTTGAATGCATTCACCCATCGGAATGTGGGAAAAAATATTAATAAAATTGTTGGGATCGAGTTTGAGACACACATCCTAGACTTGGGTAAAATGACCTTAATGGGGTAGGTGATTGTGATAAAAATCCCTAGCCATAAAGGATGGGGTTTCCTATAACACACTTTTTTGTCCCATTGAACAATATTTAGTGATCCAGAAGGTGGTTTTGTGAAAACAAATCACCCAAACCTATGGGATGGTGATATTAATGTATAATCGTTATAACTTATATCCCAATACATCTTTAGATTTTTCAAAACAAAAACCAGTAGAAGCTATGTGATATTTAAGATATTCATGTGAACTTCTTGTTACTAATGAAATCATTTCTACTAGATATTTAGATTTTCTCAAGTGATTGTTTTGATAAACATTTTTTGATTCCTTACACAATATTTTTTCAAGAGATTTTTATCACTATTCCTAACACTTATTATAATTATTCATTCCCAACTACTATTTTGAGTTCCCACTATTTTAAGCATATACCACTTCTGATATTCAGATCGATGTAATGACATTGTATATAGCCACTTCTAGTGGAATTTTTGGACTGGATAGAGAGATGAAATAAAGTGCCCAGTACTCACCCCATACACTGATATATACACTAGGTGGGGCATAAATGATAAATTAACATATCATGTGTAATGGTTATGGTCTTGTGGATAGTAAGGTCCTGTTCTAGGTTTCTAGTATTATGCATCATGTAGCTAAAAGGGTACTAAGACCATTCAATGATCGAATTTTTCTATTCCCTCAACATGATCATTATATCATTCATATAAAATGTATTTAGGTTTTTAAAAGGAATGATTCACCCATATATTATGATTTTTGTGATATATTTATCCATTAATGTTTTTTTGAATTATAAAAATGTGGAGGGGCCATGGGAAATAACATGGCTAGTTTATTATCTTTTAACATTTATTTCGTTATGACAGAAGCATTATCATCTTACATAGAAGGATAATCTTCCACATTATCTGATCATTTTATAAATTTTCCAACTAACTTATTATGGGTGGTGGGATTCATTGGAATAGCGTAAACATTTCTATATGGTAGGACATCCAAGTTTGGTTTAGAGAATGATCGTTTTGTCATGATATCTTCAAATTGAGATTTAATATCGCTTGTCATTGAAAAGAAATCAGGCATGAATTGCCTTATCTACCCACTAATTGCATGATATGGATGATTTATCACAGTTGAATTTTCATGTGGAGGACCTTATTTCATAAATGAAACATCACTATGTGGTGGAAATTTTTAGTGAACCCCATCATGGGGAGGACTACCATTATGGATTCATGTCCTGCCACATGGGGATCTGATGGATGTTTCCTCGGGGAGGACCTTCAAGGATAACATTTTCATGAGGATAAACATCTCACCAATTGATATTTTAAATAATATGATGTTCTCCACATTACTCATAATGATAAAAATGTCACGACCCGCCCTCGGGGTCCGTGCCGTGACTACCCCAAGCCCGCCTTCCATAGGCCAGGGGCTGGCGACTAGCACCAAGGCGTAAATCCCGGTAAAAAGGGAAGGCATTGCCTTTGTAAAGTAAACAAACACCACAGAGTAAGCAAGCGGAAAGTAACACTAAGAAAAAACAGAGTACAACTAAAAGTGCGGAAAGTAAAAAGGGGCCGGAAATACAAGCCCAACTGTAAAGTACAACTCGAAAGGGAAAACAGCAACTGAAAAGTAAAGCAGCTACGCCGAGCTGTCCACTGGAAATCCCACCTGAAGGGTGGGTACAGATAGCTCCTCTACTCCTCGGGTCCCGCCGTCTGCTCCAAGTATGTCCCGCCCAGTGGTCTGCCTCTGGGTACCGCCACGTCGTATAGTCCACCTCCAGGTACCGTCCAGTCCTCGAACACTCGGCCTCTGCCAGTACTGGCCGTCGTCTGCAACCAACACAACGAGGTGCGGGCATAGCCCGTGCAGGGGTGAGTATAACGATACTCAGTAGGGACCCCGAGACCCTCATGGTCTCACTAAAACCAACAAGGATAACCACAAGAAGATCACAACAGATAAACTCTACTTAGGTATATGCCCATACATATACCTAAGTTATCAAGTAACCCATCTCAGTCATGAGGAAACACAAGAATCATGAGATCAACGGATAACCACTACCCAGGTATATGCCCATACACATACCTAAGTTATCAAGTAACCCATCTCAATCATGAGGAAACACAAAGGTCAAAGTCTCAGCTCAAACCAGGATTTTCATTATCGAAACCGTAACTGCTGAAGAGCTCTGTCTGTAGAGTGTACAGTGGTCCTGTCACGACTCTGAGGCCGCCGCTCACTAACCTAAGACTGCTGAAGTACTCCTCCTGTCGAGTACTGCGGGTCTGCTGCCAACTACCAGGCGCTCCGTCCGCTGAGGGTCTGCTGCCAAATACCGGGCGCTACCCAGATAGCCTACTGAGGTACTCCTCCTGTCGAGTACCGCGGGTCTGCTGCCAACTACCAGGCGCTCCGTCCGCCGTGGGTCTGCCGCCAAATACCGGGCACTCCGTCCACTGGGCTAGTCGACTCACTCCAAGTCGAGTCGGTCAAGCAGTCGTCAGGTCTCAGCCGGCTACACGGCCTCCGTACTCTGCACGCTCGTCTCCGGGAGGGTCCGCTCCACGAGCTACTGGTCGATACTCCAAGTATCACAAAGTCCCGCGAAGAAGTGTCTCAAAGGACCGTCTCGTCACAGGGGTCTCAACGCAACAGACGGCGCGTCGATCGGACGCCCGGTCTGTGAGTTATTAGCCTTTTCGTCCCAGGGGCCCGGTTGGCTTCGAGAGCGAAACCAATCCCGGCCGTATCTCAACTGTACCCCGAACTCCCATAGGGTAAACTCAAAGGGACCGTTACTCAACGTAACCACCAACGCCGCTGACGGTCCGTCCAGCGGACGTCCTGTCTGAAAGATATTAGCTTTCCCGTTCCAGGGGCCCAGTTGGATTTCGGGAGCGATCCAACCCGGCCTCTACTAACTGTATCCAAAACTCGGGCGAAGGATACCAAAAGTTCCGTATCGTAAACAGGAACTCAACGCAACAGACGGTGCGTCGATCGGACGCCCGGTCTGAGAGTTATTGGCATTTTCGTCTCCGGGGCCCGGTTGGTTTTTATGGCAAAACCAACCCGACCGTACTCCACCTGCGTCCAAACCTCGGGCGGAGTATGCCAAAAGATCTGTCTCACTAAAAGGAACAGAACGCGACTGACGGTGCGTCAATCGGACGTTCGTAGCTCAAGATATGAGCGTTTCCGCTCCGAAGGCCCGGTTGGTTTCGTGAACGAACCAACCCGGCCGAACTCAAAGTAATCTGAAACCTTGAGTGCGATATACCGAAACGACCGTCTCGATCCAAGGATCGCGTTGCCGCAGACGGTTCGTCATTCGGAGGTCTGAGGCTCAAGTTAAGGGCCAAAAACCAAATCTAGTTCGAAACGGGGGGGTCCGGGTCCGGGCCGACCCGGCCCGACCCCCCCCCCCCCCCCTGGGCGGCGCGGTGGCCGGTGGCGGCGGGCGGCGGCGGCGCGGCGGCGCGGCGAGCCGCGGTGGCTGGCGCCGCGAGGAGGCTGCGCGCGGGGGATTTTTCCCCCGTTTCTTGGATGGCGGCGCGGCTTTGCCGCGCCGTTTTTGTAAAACAATGGCCCCCCTCCTGGGGGCCCGCTTTGAAGGGGATCCGGGGGAGCCGCCTGCCCCCCCCCCCCCCCGTGGAAACCGCTCCCCCCCTCATAAAGAGGGGGGTTTTAAGTGAAGGCCGGGGGATTAATTCCCCCGGTTTTTAAGACATCCGGCCGGCCAGCTGGCCGGCCGGTTTTCTCAAACGGGACCGGAATTTCCGGTCCCCTCCTTCGGCTTCCGACGCCGGCGGCCCGGCCGCCGGTCTTTTCTTCCGCCGCGGCCCGGAACCGGCCGCGGTGTTCGTCGTCCGGCGCGGTGCGACGGCACCGCGCCCCTTTCGCCGTGCCATGATTCCTTTCAACGCGGCGCGACGGCGTCGCGTTCTTGAAGTTTCTTCCCCGGCGTGGCGCGACGGCGCCGCGTAAAAATAAACGTACGGTAATTCGCGTGGTGCGACGGCACCACGCCACTTTGCTTCCACCACAAGAATTAAACAAGAACGATGGAGGGGGGGTTCGGCCGTGTTCGTGCGGTCCAGTCCCCCTCGCGTTAACTATAACACTTAAATAAAATATTTCAAAGCCTCACGTAGACATGCGATCCATGAGCAAGAAACGGAATAACTAAAGAATTAAACAACAACCCCTACCTTGGTATAAGGTTCGAAGATCGTTCTACGTTCCGCGGAAGACGACGTCGCGGAGGTCGGGCGACGCGGTCGTCGTTCGTCAAATTCAACGACGAAGAGGCGCGTCCGAAGAGGCACGTCGTTGGCGAATCCTTGTACGCCGACGAAGGTTGTCCGAGGAAGATGCGGTGTTCTCTCTCGTTGACACCGAAGACGAAGAAGAGCGGAGCGGCGTTCTTCGTCGGAACTTGAGCGTTCTACGTCAAGTCTTGAGGAAAGTCAAATAAAAAGGAAACAACGAACTCAAGAACCCTTACCTCGATAGTCGCACGTTGACGGAGTCATGGAATATCGGTGTCGATTCCTTTGACGTCGGAGGAAGAGTCGTTGTCGAAGGCGTTCGTCGCGGAAAACCGTCGCGGAAGAGATGACGCGGAAGAAGTACGTCGCGTCGCGGATACGGCGTCGCGGATGGATCGTGTTCTTCGGCGGAGAAGTTCTTCGTTGAAGAACGACGTTCTTCGCGTTCTTCGATGAGTTTGAAGAAGAAGAAGAGGCTCTCCAAAAGCTCTCAAGGAGACAAAACAAACAACCCAAAATAAAATAAGACAACTTCTTATTTTATTATTACAATACACATTAGAATTTCAAAAGTTTGAAATTCAAAAAGGTTAAACTCCCATAATTAATTAAGTAACTCAAGTTGACAACATTAAATGAAAAGAGTTAAAGGGGAGGTTTTGAGAGAATTTGAGGAGTTGGGGTTCGTGTGGACCCCACCTCACTTAATCCTCCCAAGGGAGGTTAAGTGGATGTGGGTCCCACTCCCAACTCCCTTTGGTAGGACTTAACTAGTTAAAAATAAAATTTGTTCCTCACAAATTTTATTTAACTTAAACTAAAAACCCAAAAACTAACTTTCAACCCACAACAAACGCAACTCCCGAAAAGGACTCTTTAAGCGAATATCGGCGCTGCGAGTTCATCGGTGCCCTCAGATTTCAATTCCGAGCACTGGATCAAAAGTTAGGAAATCCCGCTCGTTCGTTCACTGAACGTACCCGAGCCAAACTTCGGAAATTAATTCCGGGCACTCCGGGCCTCGGAATCAGGTGTCGTCTGAAACCGCGCTCTTGTAAAATTCTAGAGAAAATTAAGAAAAAATTTTCCTTTAATTTTACGGGTCTTTACATTACTCCCACCTCAGGGCTTTACGTCCCCGTAAAGATACATCAAAAACTAGGGAAACAAAAGAGAGTACTGAGCACGCATCTGAGCCTCCCGCTCCCATGTGCTCTCCTGGAGATTCCCGTGCCGCCATCTGTTGCGCACAAGAGGAATCGATCGCCCATGTAGGACCTGCTCTTATCGATCCCCTATCTCCACCGGGACCTCCGTAAAAGTCACCTCATCGTCAACGTCAAGTTCCCCATGGTCAAAGATGTGCGTCGGGTCGTGCACGTATCTCCTCAACTGAGACACGTGGAAGACGTCGTGCACCCGGTGCAACTGAGGTGGTAGAGCCAGGCGATAAGCCACCTCACCAACCCTGTTGAGGACCTGGAAGGGTCCGATGAAGTGCGGAGATAACTTTCCGCCTCGGCCAAATCTCCGAATACCACGTCGAGGTGAGACCCGCAAGAAGACGTGGTCACCATCCTCGAACTCTAGTGGCCTCCGCCTCCTGTCAGCGTATGACTTCTGCCGGCTCTGTGCTGTCCTTATCCACTCCTGGATGACATGGACCTCCTCTGACGTGGCCCGGACCATCTCTGGTCCCACAAGAGCTGCAAGATTTCTTCTTTGCCGATAAGAGAAACCTGGTCTCATCCCCTGGATGAACCACATTCTTTGCCTAAAACAGTCAATCCTATCATGGTTGATACTAATCCATACCAAGGATGACGTCGTAAGGCCTCGACGCTACTACTAAGAGATCCAACCGTTACTCTCGCCTCCAAGGGTTGAGTCACACTGTCGGCATCAGTGTGTGGTAACTGGTCTCCTCCAGTAGATGTCTCACAAGTGAGGGTCAAGTCAACAGTCAACTGGAACCTCTTAGTAACATCACAAAAGAGGACAGGAATGAAAACATCACAAAGGATGCGTCTTTTATTATTGCAGCTCATAATACAAAGATGCTACACAAAAACAACATCAACATGGAACTAGAAGTACAAAAGACGTATCCACTAGTTCCGCTCCTGTCCACCTGCTTTACTGTTGCTCAAGAATTTGTCGCTGCTTCAACCTCGGTGGCTCCCCCCAAGCCTGCGGATCGAGGAGTCGGACAGTCACGTGCCAGGTGACCCTTTCCGCGGCATGAGTAACACAACCTACTCCTTGCACGGCTAGCTCTGTTCCCACTCCGGGTGCCCTGCACCACCGGTCCTAAAACCCGAGATCGCCCAACTGCTGGTCTGGTCCTCCTGGACCTCTGCATCATCTGTCTACTGCCCACAGATGACTCGGCTTCTGATCGAAAAACACGCGGCAAAGGCAGAATCTCCTGTACACGCTCGGGGTGTAGAGATACTGGCACAAACTCCACCCTGAAGAAGGTCTCGAAGTCTTCCCATGCGAAGTTCATCTCATCGCAAAACTGAAACAAGTGGCTCCACCACCTACCTGCTGCTGCCTGAAGGAGGCTGGTAGCAAAGATCACCATGAAGTCTGCCGGCGTCCTCACTAGCCTAAACACTCGTACCACTGCCTCCAGCCAGTCCTCTGCAGCCTGGGGATCCGTCTCCCCGCGAAACCTGGGCGGTCGCTGGCGCTGAAACTCATGCAGTGCGCTGAGGCGACGTGCATCGTCAGCGGCTGCTGCTGGAAGCATCGGGGGCTTGGCGGGTAGAGCTACCGCCGGTGCCACTGCTGACAAAGGGCCCTGCACCGAGGCCTCGTCGCTCAGTGGGCTGTCGTCACGTTCGATTCTCGGAACCCTAGCTGGCTGCCGTCGTGGGGCCATCCTGAAAGAAACAACGTAACACGATCAAACGATTATACCTGGTGAGCTGACCTGGTTTGAGCTGTTTTAAGGGGAAAAACCTTTGAAAACACACACGCAATCAGTGTTTTCGTGCAAAAAGTCGGAAATCAGTTGTCAGGGTCCTGGTGTATGGATACGTCGGCCGCCCGCACCAACACTGGACTCCCTGAACTGAAAACCACACTCGGTACCCTTAACACTATTGCTTCACAGAAAGAAAGATCAGAGTCTGCGGTAGAACCGACCACCTCTGATACCAATTTGTCACGACCCGCCCTCGGGGTCCGTGCCGCGACTACCCCAAGCCCGCCTTCCATAGGCCAGGGGCTGGCGACTAGCACCAAGGCGTAAATCCCGGTAAAAAGGGAAGGCATTGCCTTTGTAAAGTAAACAGACACCACAGAGTAAGAAAGCGGAAAGTAACACTAAGCAAAAACAGAGTACAACTAAAAGTGCGGAAAGTAAAAAGGGGCCGGAAATACAAGCCCAACTGTAAAGTACAACTCGAAAGGGAAAACAACAACTGAAAAGTAAAGCAGCTACGCCGAGCTGTCCACTGGAAATCCCACCTGAAGGGTGGGTACAGATAGCTCCTCTGCTCCTCGGGTCCCGCCGTCTGCTCCAAGTATGTCCCGCCCAGTGGTCTGCCTCTGGGTACCGCCACGTCGTATAGTCCACCTCCAGGTACCGTCCAGTCCTCGAACACTCGGCCTCTGCCAGTACTAGCCGTCGTCTGCAACCAACACAACGAGGTGCGGGCATAGCCCGTGCAGGGGTGAGTATAACGATACTCAGTAGGGACCCCGAGACCCTCAAGGTCTCACTAAAACCAACAAGGATAACCACAAGAAGATCACAACAGATAAACTCTACTTAGGTATATGCCCATACATATACCTAAGTTATCAAGTAACCCATCTCAGTCATGAGGAAACACAAGAATCATGAGATCAACGGATAACCACTACCCAGGTATATGCCCATACATATACCTAAGTTATCAAGTAACCCATCTCAATCATGAGGAAACACAAAGGTCAAAGTCTCAGCTCAAACCAGGATTTTCATTATCGAAACCGTAACTGCTGAAGAGCTCCGTCTCTAGAGTGTACAGTGGTCCTGTCACGACTCCGAGGTCGCCGCTCACTAACCTAAGACTGCTGAAGTACTCCTCCTGTCGAGTACTGCGGGTCTGCTGCCAACTACCAGGCGCTCCGTCCGCTGAGGGTCTGCTGCCAAATACCGGGCGCTACCCAGATAGCCTACTGAGGTACTCCTCCTGTCAAGTACCGCGGGTCTGCTGCCAACTACCAGGCGCTCCGTCCGCCGTGGGTCTGCCGCCAAATACCGGGCGCTCCGTCCACTGGGCTAGTCGACTCACTCCAAGTCGAGTCGGTCAAGCAGTCGTCAGGTCTCAGCCGGCTACACGGTCTCCGTACTCTGCACGCTCGTCTCCGGGAGGGTCCGCTCCACGAGCTACTGGTCGATACTCCAAGTATCACAAAGTCCCGCGAAGAAGTGTCTCAAAGGACCGTCTCGTCACAGGGGTCTCAACGCAACAGACGGCGCGTCGATCGGACGCCCGGTCTGTGAGTTATTAGCCTTTTCGTCCCAGGGGCCCGGTTGGCTTCGAGAGCGAAACCAATCCCGGCCGTATCTCAACTGTACCCCGAACTCCCATAGGGTAAACTCAAAGGGACCGTTACTCAATGTAACCACCAACGCCGCTGACGGTCCGTCAAGCGGACGTCCTGTCTGAAAGATATTAGCTTTCCCGTTCCAGGGGCCCGGTTGGATTTCGGGAGCGATCCAACCCGGCCTCTACTAACTGTATCCAAAACTCGGGCGAAGGATACCAAAAGTTCCGTATCGTAAACAGGAACTCAACGCAACAGACGGTGCGTCGATCGGACGCCCGGTCTGAGAGTTATTGGCATTTTCGTCTCCGGGGCCCGGTTGGTTTTTTTGGCAAAACCAACCCGACCGTACTCCACCTGCGTCCAAACCTCGGGCGGAGTATGCCAAAAGATCCGTCTCACTAAAAGGAACACAACGCGACTGACGGTGCATCAATCGGACGTTCGTAGCTCAAGATATGAGCGTTTCCGCTCCGAAGGCCCGGTTGGTTTCGTGAACGAACCAACCCGGCCGAACTCAAAGTAATCCGAAACCTTGAGTGCGATATACCGAAACGACCGTCTCGATCCAAGGATCGCGTTGCCGCAGACGGTTCGTCATTCGGAGGTCCGAGGCTCAAGTTAAGGGCCAAAAACCAAATCTAGTTCGAAACGGGGGGGTCCGGGTCCGGGCCGACCCGGCCCGACCCCCCCCCCCCCCTGGGCGGCGCGGAGGCCGGCGGCGGCGGCGCGGCGACGCGGCGAGCCGCGGCGGCCGGCGCCGCGAGGAGGCTGCGCGCGGGGGATTTTTCCCCCGTTTCTTGGATGGCGGCGCGGCTTTGCCGCGCCGTTTTTGTAAAACAACGGCCCCCCTCCTGGGGGCCCGCTTTGAAGGGGATCCGGGGGAGCCGCCTGCCCCCCCCCCCCCCCGTGGAAACCGCTCCCCCCCTCATAAAGAGGGGGGTTTTAAGTGAAGGTCGGGGGATTAATTCCCCCGGTTTTTAAGACATCCGGCCGGCCAGCTGGCCGGCCGGTTTTCTCAAACGGGACCGGAATTTCCGGTCCCCTCCTTCGGCTTCCGACGCCGGCGGCCCGGCCGCCGGTCTTTTCTTCCGCCGCGGCCCGAAACCGGCTGCGGTCTCCTCGTCCCGTCGCGGCCCGGAACCGGCCGCGATCTTCTCGTCCCGCCGCGGCCCGGAACCGGCCGCGGTGTTCGTCGTCCGGCGCAGTGCGACGGCACCGCGCCCCTTTCGTCGTGCCATGATTCCTTTCAACGCGGCGCGACGGCGTCGCGTTCTTGATGTTTCTACCCCGGCGTGGCGCGACGGCGCCGCGTAAAAATAAACGTACGGTAATTCGCGTGGTGTGACGGCACCACGCCACTTTGCTTCCACCGCAAGAATTAAACAAGAACGATGGAGGGGGGGTTCGGCCGTGTTCGTGCGGTCCGGTCCCCCTCGCGTTAACTATAACACTTAAATAAAATATTTCAAATCCTCACGTAGACATGCGATCCATGAGCAAGAAACGGAATAATTAAAGAATTAAACAACAACCCCTACCTTGGTATAAGGTTCGAAGATCGTTCTATGTTCCGCGGAAGACGACGTCGCGGAGGTCGGGCGACGCGGTCGTCGTTCGTCAAATTCAATGACGAAGAGGCGCGTCCGAAGAGGCACGTCGTTGGCGAATCCTTGTACGCCGACGAAGGTTGTCCGAGGAAGATGCGGTGTTCTCTCTCGTTGACACCGAAGACGAAGAAGAGCGGAGCGGCGTTCTTCGTCGGAACTTGAGCGTTCTACGTCAAGTCTTGAGGAAAGTCAAATAAAAAGGAAACAACGAACTCAAGAACCCTTACCTCGATAGTCGCACGTTGACGGAGTCGTGGAATATCGGTGTCGATTCCTTTGACGTCGGAGGAAGAGTCGTTGTCGAAGGCGTTCGTCGCGGAAAACCGTCGCGGAAGAGATGACGTGGAAGAAGTACGTCGCGTCGCGGATACGGCGTCGCGGATGGATCGTGTTCTTCGGCGGAGAAGTTCTTCGTTGAAGAACGACGTTCTTCGTGTTCTTCGTTGAGTTTGAAGAAGAAGAAGAGGCTCTCCAAAAGCTCTCAAGGAGACAAAACAAACAACCCAAAATAAAATAAGACAACTTCTTATTTTATTATTACAATACACATTAGAATTTCAAAAGTTTGAAATTCAAAAAGGTTAAACTCCCATAATTAATTAAGTAACTCAAGTTGACAACATTAAATGAAAAGAGTTAAAGGGGAGGTTTTGAGAGAATTTGAGGAGTTGGGGTTCGTGTGGACCCCACCTCACTTAATCCTCCCAATGGAGGTTAAGTGGATGTGGGTCCCACTCCCAACTCCCTTTGGTAGGACTTAACTAGTTAAAAATAAAATTTGTTCCTCACAAATTTTATTTAACTTAAACTAAAAACCCAAAAACTAACTTTCAACCCACAACAAACGCAACTCCCGAAAAGGACTCTTTAAGCGAATATCGGCGCTGCGAGTTCATCGGTGCCCTCAGATTTCAATTCCGAGCACCGGATCAAAAGTTAGGAAATCCCGCTCGTTCGTTCACTGAACGTACCCGAGCCAAACTTCGGAAATTAATTCCGGGCACTCCGGGCCTCGGAATCAGGTGCCGTCTGAAACCGCGCTCTTGTAAAATTCTAAAGAAAATTAAGAAAAAATTTTCCTTGAATTTTACGGGTCTTTACAAAAAATTATCATGATATATCATACTACTTTCCATAATGCAGATCTCTATAGTGAATCTTCTAGTGAGTACCTATAGATCTTCTTGTGGTAAAGATATAGGGAGGATATCTGTATCGCCAATTTATAGTGCCTTGAATTGATGAAAAGTCAATAGAGTCTTGGTACACCATTGATAGTTGTTCAACTGAATGAATAACTCTATTATTGAGAATTGAAAGGTAGCGGGTTTACTACTTGATTTCCAATCAACATGGATGAGATTTATTTTTTGATTGTTTCTATCATGAATTTCGAGACACATGTTGTAGACAGTGAATTTCAAATGTGGATCCTACCTTAGAATCCCTCTTGCTACAATCAGAATATGATAACAGGTTATTGGTGTTTTGAACGAATAATTTTATTTTTATAGAGTGGCGATGGATACGGTCTGATAATATTCAGTTTTAATATCAGTGTCTTTCTACTCATGTTTTCAATTTATAATGAGAATGTATGGACATACCACCTGGTTATGAATATGATTATGTTCAGAATATTGAGTAACCATCACATTATGTTAATGAGATACCCCTATTACGGAGTACGGTTTTGTTCCTAACCATTAACAACCGAATCTATATTATTATATATCGGTATGTTATTATAATGTGATAAATATTGATTCTTTCAATTACTTTATGCTAAGGATTTTCTTAGTGACATTCTCGACTAGAATGATAATATAATCCCATATGTAATTTAATAAGGAAAATATGACTTCTCATGGACAATATTTTTATAGAGTACACTGAAAGGGATATTTTTTGTGAAATATTCATGGTCTCTCACTTATATATGGTCGAGTTATAATGAAACTCTTCTATGAGTGTTTCATGATTTCATTGGAAAGAACATTTGGTGTGAGGAGGGATATAATGTATGTAGAGAACCTAAAACTATACATAATATAAATACTTTAATCTAAAATTGACTTTATTTAATTATCCAATTCCACATATGTTTATATATTAACAATGTTAGTTTATAACTCTAACATAACATAATGTATATTACAATGTTGACACGTCTATTCAGTATCATTTTCTTCCACCGAACAATAGGTGTTAAAAAGAAAAATGTATTCTATTCATGAAACATCTACATAGTTTTCACATTGCCTCACCTTTTTCCAAACACATCCTATGAAAAATATTTTCTAACATGAAATGTGAACAAATAGATAAGTATATTTATACAGAAGAAAACAAAGAAACAAGTTATTCAATTTTAAAAAGAGGAGATAATTGAAAAAAATTCTTTAAAATAAGTAAATATTTATCTCAAATACTAATTTAATTAATCATTAAATTATGTTGAGTTCCAAATTATTTGCAAAAAACACCTTATAAGATAAGATTAATAATGTAAAAAATTATAATCCTGAGGGATTCCTTTAAAACAAGCGATCATGTGATATTTTTTCTAAAAAAAGTAGTCATTTCCCCCCAAAATGGATGATCATTTCTTTAAAATAACATTAAATTAACATAAAGAATATAATTAATTCCATGAAATCTCATATTCAACCATTTAAAAAACATGTAGGTTAATTTGGATATCATTATCATAGAACCCATATTGAACCTTTACAAGAACACATAAAATTGGAATAAATATGTGATCGCCAACCAATATAATTATCCATAGAACAAAATCATTACCCAGTGAAATCATGTGATATAATGGAACACCCATTTTATAATCTATATCAAGATCATTTTTTCCTATAATGGGACTCAAATATTTTTAAACAACATCGAAAGATAATGTCATTAATAAATTTCTAGGAAATCATTTTCAAATCAGTATGAAAAACACATTTCGATGTTGGAATTATAATTTTCAATGAAATTATCAACACCAAAATACAAAAAAATGGAATTATGTTTTATAATTCATTAAAATATTATATTTTTTGTTTAAAATATATATTATATATTATTTTTAGCTGTGTGAAAAATTATTAGTACTATATATATAAATATATAAATAGAACATTCCCTTTGTATTTTCCAATGAATGTCCAAACAAAAAGTAAATATATTCATTTTGAAATGATTTTATTGAAAAATAAATTTTCCTATATAATTATTTTATTTACCAATAAATATCTTCATAAATTTTTTTTATATGGACATGAAGGAAATATTTGTAATGGAAAAATTAATGGATGATTTTTTAAATAAAGTTTCTTAAATCATTCCTCACTCGTCAAGTATGTTTTATGTAATCATGAATAAAAAACATATGTTAATTTATTTATATTTCTTAAGAAACATTTTCATTTTTATTATTCCTTTTATTTACATAAAACTATTTTATATATAATTACATTTTAAATTATGTTCATATTGGGTGTTTTCATGATGTACTGCTCATATACCAACATGACTTTGGCGGGATGAGTATGGTGAAAGAGTTAATTAGTACTTCATCTCTATAATTATTATAAGTATATAAATATTTCTTTTATACATCAATTATATGTTTTTTTTACAAAAATTAAAAATGGTTATGAAAAATTTTCATTGATACAATATTTTATTTTGTAGGTCATACGTACGTATGAGTAACGTTTTCAATTTTTAAAGATATTTATTGAAAATAAATTAAACATAATATATATTTTATTAATGATGATAATATGATAAATAAAATCTTACTTATTTATATAAAATTTTATATATATAAAATTATTTGGATTTAGTGATCAAAACTGAATCACATCTCTTTATTGATGCGGTAGCTAGGACTTACGCAATAATGAAGATATAATTTTTTAGTGGTTGGAAAGGTAGGAAATAATATCATGTATTATATTATAAATATTATATATATTTCATTAATATAAAATATATATATATAATCCATTATTATAAAAATAAGTGAGAGGTGGTGATGATAAATGAATTACATCGGTCTGCTAGGCGGTAGTCCACTATACACATGAATGAGCAATTCCATTACCAATTGATAGATGTTGAACATGGATATAGGATATGAAAATAACATAATATAATAGTATTATCTGTAATATTATGATTTTATTATCTCATAATTGTTTCATACGATTTGAAAGAGGCGGAAGAATAAATAAATCAGAACGCTAGATTAAGAACCATAACTCTTATATAGACAACCTCATTTTCTATACAAATTAAGAGCTCTAAGGTTTTAATTTTTATCACTATAAGGCTTACATTATTTCTAGATGAATATTAGTGGGTATTTGATTTGATAATGTCTGAACCAAATGTATTTTTATGGGCGATGAAATTAGATGAAGTGGTTCCCACTTATAATAGAGGGTATGTTACTCTTGGAATCTCATAAAATATTAAATAAATATAAATTTATTTTGAGGTAAAAATTACTCAAATTTTAAAATAATAAAATATAAAATGAGTATTAGTATAAATATGTCTAAAAAATTTATTTTTAGATTCTGGGATAACATTAATAAACATATCTTTTGGTTATAACCCTTTGATGAGTAGTTTTGAATATTATAGTGATATTAGTGTTTTTAAAACTATAGGGGTTGTCATAATTATTATAAAAACAACAAGTCTTCATAAATAGTCCATTTTTATATTTTAAACCTTATCCATCTTAGTTGGATGAAGGTAATATTTTTAGAAATTTTATATGATTTATGAAATTATTATTTTTATAAACTATAAATAATTGGATTTTTTTTAAAACACTTAACTCACATTATGTTTTGTAAAATAAAGATTACAAATTAAATAGAAAAAAATTAGTAAATACATAAATAATATGTTATTATAATATATTATTCAATTTTTTACATAAATTAATTTAAAATTATACTAATATTAGTATCTTTAATGTCACTTAGTTTATTTCTCCATTCACTGAATAAATAATATGTTAGTGTTCTATAAAAACATAATAGAATTAGATTTTCAATAAAAATTTAAAAATTACCATAATTATGATAAATAATTAATATTTCAAGTTGATATTTATAACATCACATATACTACTGTTAATCCCATGTAGAAAATTTTATAGATAAAATAATATATTATGATGGGTCTAATAACATAAAAATTTAAAAAAATGTCGTATAATTACATCTTAAATAATTATGGACGTAATGGGAATATCAAAAAAAATATTTCAATTTTTATTGTCATTCTCTAGTCCTTATCAAAAAAATTACCCTTAATTACTCAATTTTCCATTTAGGATGGTAAAATTATTTATATGGGTTCTATTTATATTGAAAAAAAAATAAAAAAGGTCATATTTACAAAATCTATACTACCTAATTCAAAATACAAAACCCATTTTTCATGAATTAAAATATGTACATTTTAGAAATTAATTTTTATTTTAAATAGGAAGGTGTGGTGAATATGTGTTTTCAGAAATAATGGCCATTTAAATTTTATAAATAGAAATTATTTTAATTATGATATTAAAGAATAAATAAAATATTAATAATAATGGAAAAAATAAATATACATTGAAAATAATTTAAAATAAAAAACATTTTCTCAATAAAAATTGGTACTTTAAACTATTCAAATAAAATTATAACCATTCATAAAAAATCTAAATATCACTATATGATAATTTCTATATGATGGTTTCCAAAAATTTACTTATTTTTTAAAATAAATATTGTGAAATTTCTTCACATTAATTATATAGTCATATCAAAATTCAATTAAACAACCATTTTTGAATAAAACACATCTTTCAGAATCAAAATTTCCCTAATAAAAAATTAGTTATTATTTCTTAAGAATTAAATTTTTTTTTAAATTCATTAAATATATACTTATATTTACAAAATAAAATATCATATTCATATTATACAATTTATAATATGGGTTATATTAGTCACATATTAATATTTAACGGTTTGATTATGCTCTCTATTGTATATTCTCGAAGATATTGAATATAGTCATATTTTAATATAATAAGATATTTATCCAAAACTATTTAAGAAATTCCATTGATATATTTTTTCACTCGACCTTTGTAATCAAAGGTTTTCATTTCAATATATACGGTTTGAAATCCTTCGTCATAAAAAGGGTTAATAAAACATCCTCTTGAAATGATAGAATGAGATGTATGAATTTCATCTTGGATTGCACATAAAAGGTTTTCAAATAGTAAAATATTAGTGAGATGTGAAAATATTGAAATGGATGGGAAATAAAATTCCCATGAAATAATATTCAGTGATAGAGAATATGTTCATGAGAAATTTAATTACCCCCAAACCATAAATATTTGATCAATGAAAAGACCATTGATTCATTTTTAATAATGGTAATATGATAAATGTTTTATTCAATATCCTTTTCTTATTAACTTTGAGATCTATTTACCATATTTACTATGAAATTATTTAAATATACCTACATTTCATGTATAATTTCATCATTTAATCAATTTCCCCCAAAATGAAATCTTTGTAACTAAATGATGTGTAATCATGATAAATTTTTCTTGTGTGAAGCACTAGAATCAACTTCTAACAGAAAAAAATATCCATAAAATAACTACAAGATATTCCTCTATTCCCTAATGATTTCAAAAAAATTATCTAGATCAACGTAAAAAATTATTGAAATAAATATGAATTCTTATGAAGAATTAATTATTAAAATTCATTTATAAAACTAACGGTACAATTAAGATCACTTAATAAATTAATTTGGTTAAAAATTAAACAAAATACCCCAGACTAAAATTAAATCACAATGATTAGAAGGATTTTATCACATATTCTTCAAACATCATTTTATCATTTTTTCAAAATAACATCATTCATTCTTATTGTATCATATAGAAAATGAATATTACGAGATATGCGAATAATTTCCATGAGTGTACTAATTGACCATAACTCTACATTAAAATTATATATTCATCCATGAGATAATTGAATCATTATTACCCAAATAAAATAATATATGATTCTATTTAACATAACCAAATATCGATCCAAAATAGTGATCTTCTTAAGAAATAACGTTAGTCTCCTAATAAGAAAATCAAATTTCATCACCATGGTTGTCTATAAAATAATAAATCTATTCCAAAAAACATTTTAATCATAATATATCAATTCATTTATGTAAAAATTTATTTATTACAAATAAAGACAGCACATAGGCCATCGGTAAAATCTACACCCATATATCTCTTCGGTTCTAAGTTCAATCCTTTTGGCCTTTCCAGATTTGATGAGTTTTTACGCAGCCTATGCGATGTCCATTTCTAAAAATATATTAATATAATTCATATTTCATTCAATAAATATTTTTAACATCCAAAATAATAACATTAATCATCATATTACTGTTAAACCACTTCAGATTTCAAGGAAGAACCTTTTGTGTCCAAATCAAATAATCATCATTGACTGATATTTCCTAAACATAAATCACATTCTGTTTAAATGGTTTATTCATCCCTATATCATATACCCTTAAATAAATGTCTCTAAAAGTATTCCATATTTCTCTTGACCACTTATCAAATGCATATATTTCCTCAGAAATTTGTTCAAAAAAATTTAAAATAAAATTTAATAATGAATTTTTTATTGTTCACATAATATATCACAATATCATTGATAAATACATCCTTCATTAAACATTATTAATGAACCCTTAACTATTAATTTTTTTATAATATAATGATATGAAACATTTACATATGATTAGTGAATATCAACATAGTATTGATTCATACATAAATAATATGAAAACTATTCATACCCCAAATATATACACCAAGGTCATACTTTAAGATATTGTTGTATGATATGGCATCAAGAAATAATTCCATAACCTTGGATTTAAAAAATAAAATCCATAGTGGTATTACCCTTTCCTAATAAAATGGATGTGTTAATATTTTGAAATCAAATAAAATTGATTCCATGATTTATAGAAATTTTAAGGAAATGAGAAGGTTTTTGGTATATCAAATAGTTTCATGTTGAAGATTTTTATTTTCTACAATAATAAAAAATAATCTGAGAAATATATTTCCATTATAGTGATGATTAAATCATCAGGAAGAGATTTGATGGCTATTCTATATCATATTCCTTACATATTGATAAATGATTTTCTCTATAGATATGTACATCATTACAAAATGAAATGAATTATTACATGTTAAAAATAAAGTGATATTTGAAATGATAATTCCCCTAAAAATTGTATATTACATTAGAATTTATTATCATTGCCTCCTTCTTCAAGATGTTGATAGAGAGATAATGACCCCAGAGTCCTTCCTCCACTAGACCATGGTGTGGCGACCCACACCTGAGTTATAAAAATAACACAAAATGGGTCGCATTACCCTTTTTATAGTAACCATGACCATGAGTTAATATGTATCAACCAAAGAAAAACTCTATTAAATATATAAAAGAAATCAAAAAACCAACCCCCATGCATGTATTTTAAATATATCATTTAAAAAATCAATAAAATTCAATGTAATTACGAACTAAACAAACCAAATAAGTGACAGAGAATGTTTCCCCATGTTTGATCTAGTAAAGTCTATTATGGCCCACGCAATCCTCCTAGAAACCTAAGAATAGTTTTATAACATATAATGACAAAACATGTATACTATATAGGAAAAACAATGTTCAATGGTCGTAATTGGGAGAATCATAATTATGGTCATGTGAGAAAATAGAAGAACAAACAACTCATAAAAAGGTATTATAGCCATCCCCACCTCACCAAGACATGCTCACTAAGTAACACAAATCATGTAAACTAATATAAAATCACAATGATGTGTGGGTACCCGTCACCACTTCACACTATTTAACTACTCATAGTCTATTGACAAACGTCATGGCACATCCACACTATTCCACATGCCCAATGTCAGTACCCACCCACACACACCTGGACATCAGATCAAGTACCAAAACCAGGAAAAACGAATATCACCACATACCACTGTAGGAAACAAGGACACAACCATACCAAATCCCACTTTTAAAAACCTAGACCACAACCAAAATTAATCTTAAATACACATGGGAAATCAAACCTTGCCTATAGACACTTAGGCCTCATCACCACTCCACAACCTTCCTGAATAGTCCAGGGCTTCCAATGCATAGAAGAGGGAGTAAGGATATCCAATAACAATCCATCCATCCTCCCAGTAGGATTATTAGAAAAGGACACCCTCCCATGAGATGATGGGGGCGTTCGACATAAAGTTCTCAACTACAGTGGAGTGCGTATAGAAAATCAGAAGAACCTATTAGTTAATATATAACGGTATCAAAAAATCAGCCCATCCAATGGTTTGTTTAAATAAAAAAATATCCCACAAATTCACATTTTTTTTTCTAAAAGTAAATTCATTTATTAACACTAGAAACATTCAATTTGGAAGATTATAATGTTAATGCCACATAAAAAAAATCCACAACTCAAATCATACCCCCATCAATCTCATTTAATAATTTATTAATATTTTTTAATAGATCCATTTATTCATTCCATCTCTACCTGGGAAACTAAAAACTACAACATGCAACATGACACACATCATAAACTATGCATAGGTATGATATACATAGTAATGGAACTCAATCCATATTCATGTATTGTTCAACACCAATACTAACCTCTACCATCTTAGTCAGTCAAATTCATTCTTCCAAATCCTTCCATTCGGCAAGAAAACCCCCCAAAAAATCAAAACCTAACAGCATATCTCATCACAAACAAACCGTATAACCCCATTATATAAAAAACAACACCCATAACACCATGCAACTTAAATATAGAATAACATGATCTTATAACCTCGCTTCTCCAAAACTACCCATCCATTCCAGGATTTGTCAATATCTAAAACTATGATTACATTATACCACCTGAACCACCCTACACATAGAACAGAACCAAACTAATCAAGACATGGTGTATTCAGATTTAGGGAACACGTGTTAATTAATTCCACTTTGATAATTATATGGTAATCACCGATATTATTTGATCTGGAAGAATCTATTTATTTTATTAGGTATATGTGGATAATAATATTTTCATATTTAAAATAATTCTACAAAAGACTATGAAAAATAAGTCAAAATCCATCACAGGTTAAAAAACTAAAACTGCCAACATCCATGATTTTCATTAGTAATATAGCAAATACAGATCATGATATCAATAGACAACATAGTAGAACACAAGTCACTATTTACCAACCATGATGTTGGTATTTAAACAGATTGAATTATCTTAACTAAAATTGTATCATGATGTCATCTAAAATATTATATTCATACTACCACCACACATGATACACAAATAAAATATAGATAAGGAGACCCCGACCACAATTACTATGAGATTATCACCTCCTCCTTACGCAAAACAAGCGATGCACAAGGGTACATGGAAACATGATCTTTGGGTGCAATGTAGATGAATGGTTCCTTGGGGAAGAAAGGTTCAGGGCATTCTTGTGGAGAGGGAAAAGAGAAAAATTTATGGTTCAAAGGGTCTTAATATTATAATTTCCATATCTAATATTAATGGAAGAATTAGTTTCAAAATCCATCAAAGCCTGACCATGATCAAGAAAAAAATTTATAACTATCTTAAAGCCTCCCAATAATTAGGAATTGAAAGAAATAATTTATATCCTTTGAAATAGATTCAATATAACATAAATACTATTTTAATCTAATTTTACAACAAATAAAATTTTATATAGCTGAAAATGGAAAAACATGGAAAAAATTAAATTTGAAAAACTATAAAAAATGGCACAATGATGGGTGAGTCGCCATCGCACGTCATCAATTGATGCGTAAAAATTCTATTAGTTTACTTTAGGTGTGTTGCCATTGTATCATTAACCGTTCGGTGATATACCATTAAATGAGTCACTGTTTAGTGAGTCAACATTCATGGAGCCGCAATTATTTGAGTCACCAATGTGAACCACCATTATGATTCAGTGGTCCCAAATCACCTTCAGTGACCTACAATCACCACTTACTGGTAGAAAAATCAATGTTATATGAGATACAATTATTAAATAGAATTTTAGACAAACTCTTGATGTGATTTACTATTACCTCCCTGAACACCTCATACATTACATCTTCACAATGTAAATGGTCGGGAAGTCCGTACCCTCAACTCAGATACCTATCAAACTATTCTCTTCCTCATGAATTTAAAACCAATATCAAAAATAAATATGGGTCTAAACATCCACCATGAGAAATTAATCTCATGTATCATACTACACCTGAAACACTACTACTATCATCAATCTTCAATGATATTGTTCCATGTGATATTTGAAATATGGAGTGGAGACTTATCATGCAAGAAAAAATATGTCGACATCTGTTAACCCAACTGACTAGAAGACACACCCCACATTTTAGAAAAATCAATAAAGAAATTACTTCTTCCATGTCAAGATACAATCCACTCCGGGAAGCACAGATTCACCCACATGATTTTAATCACATCTTAATTAATGTATATTGATTTCGAATCAGTTACCCCTTTTTCCAAATTTCATCACATAATCACACATTATAAAATTAGGAAACAACTCATCTCATAGAAAATTAGTGTAAAACCTCACATAACTTGGAAACGCATAACAAGATATAGCTCACAAAAACTCTGGGTATTGGGTACTCATTTTTGTTTCCCTCTCCCAAGTACTCTCTAACAGGACATGGTGCCTCAACATCACACAATCTAAAGGAATTTTCCATCTGCAGAAAACCTTCTCCCAATGATCCTAGTTCTCTATTGGACTCTCCTTGAATGTCGGGTTGTCTTCTAAAACCACCTCTCCCCATTCGATGACATGGTAGTCATCGTGAATGTATCGATGAATATGAGTGATGTGAAAGACTTAGAGGACCTTATCCAACTATGATAGCATTGCTAAATAGTATTCCTCCTCAATAGCTCACTGCAACACATCAAAGGGTCCGATGAACATGGTGTAATGCTTCCTCCCTCTACATAACCTCCCCTTCCCACGTTAAGGGGAAATCATCAAGAATACTCAGTATCAAAACTCTTACTCTAAGGTTGTCCTTCAATGATCGACAAATGATTTGTTCTAGTCACGTGTTTCTTTCATCCTATCATTGAGAAACTGAACCTTATATATTGTTCTCCACACTACCTTTGGACCAAGGAAAGCTGTATCCCCAACCTCCATCGAAAGAATGGTGAAAATCATGGTATTTTATAAAAATTGTCAAATGGAGCCATTCTAATGGAACAGTGATAAATATGAATGAATGAAAATACTACCAAGGGTATGTGTCACAGAAAAGATGATCCAAATCCCCAGAAGCAATCCAAAAATTGTTACTACAATGTTTGTAGGATCCTCCCTATTTTCCCATCTATTTGAGGGTTGAACACAATGGTGAGGTGTAATTGCATCCCAAAATCATGTTGCAATACCATCAAAACTCGTTAGGTGAAATTCATATCCCAATCCAAAATAATAGATCTCATAACTCTCTTCAGCCTCACCACCTCATCCACACAACTCTTTGCCTAGGCATCCACTAAACCTGATCCTTAATCACTAATAAGTGAGATTATTTCATCAAATGGTCTACTACTTCCAATATCATATCATAATATCCAATATCCCTATGTAATCCTATGAAAAAAATTGGGGCTTCTTACCATTTCAACTTGGGGACATATAGGGGATGCATCAAACCACCAGGAACACTATGCTAATCCTTTACCTTCTAGGATAAAAAGAACATTGTCACAAGATCATCCATATAACTATTCATCCTGAGCCAGAAAAATTTCCCCCTCAAGGAACATTACATATTGGAATCTCCTTGGTGTACCGATAATGGAATGTTATGAAACTCAAAGTGAACTCCCTCATACATCACCACTAGAACAAATAACCTCTCAGGGAACAACATCCAATTATAACCATCCTTTGAACATCCCGCTAGAGTATCACTATGGATAGTGTGGTGATGCATCACTTCTACCACTTAAGTCCACCCACATAGACCCCTCTACCTACTGCATTAGATAAGACATTAATTTCATCTAAAATAGACAACATAAATCAACATCAATTATTATATCCATGGGAAAGATGTCAAACTCATCCATCGCCTTTCAAGAATCCGTAGATTCTTGAATAACCTCTTTCTATGTCTACCATCATAAATTAATCAGATATAAAATAGAACATTCATGATGTGTATGAGATCAAAAAATCGTATACTGGAAGAAGCTTCATCTACCTTCACTTTTGCAAGTTCACATCTCATTGGGAAACAATACACCTCATGATATTTTGATATGTGAAGACCACAAAGCTCCCCCGAATGTGGTAATTCTAGTACAAAATAAGAACGAACACTACTACCGCTAGATCCAAGTCATGGGTTTCGTAGTTATTTTAATAAGGTCATAACAACCTAGACCCATAAGAGATTACTACCAACAATTTCATTATCACACATCTGAATCCTCGTGGGAAGAATCGCAAACGACTTCAAACATCACTTCATACTTTGGAAACGTGAGCATTGTAGCACTGACCAGCTTCCCCATTATGTAGATGAATTCTACATAAAACTTCTCACTCCACAAAATGACCTGGCCTTTCTGGTTCAAGAAAATAAATGACGCTGCTACATGAGGGAAACTGGGTACGAATCTCAAGTAATATCTTGTATGATCGAGAAAACTAAGAACTGACACCTCATTATAGGGGGATTCAAATGAATAAACAACTTTAACATTGAGATATTTCACTTCTACACCCCGTTGTGACACTACATGTACTAGAAAATGAACGTCATGTGTCCTGAACATTCCCTTGGGAATATTCCCATAGGGCTGGTTGCAGCAATGAACCACCAAGACAGCCGTGAAATGCTCAGTATGATCTTCATATGGCATCGAGTAGATCATGATTTCAACAAAGTATACAATGATAAACTATTCAAACAAATCATAGGAAACATAGTTCATGAATCCCATGAACTCAGCTGGTGCATCCCTAACACTGAATTCTATAACCATGAACACAAATCTCCCAGACCCATAACTGATATTAGTCTTCAGAATATCACTGTCCTTCACCATCACTGGTGACACCATGACAAATTATTGATCTTCTAATACTATCTTTTTCCTCTCATTTTTATAAAAGATTTTCTATCCTCGGTTGAGGGTAAACTTTCTTGAAAGTCATCTGATTCAACCAAAAATAATCTATTCAGAACCTCATACCACCATATTCTTTGTTAGCAAACAATATTGTAGCACCCCATGGTGACATAATGGGCCAAATAAAACCCTTATACACTAGATCATCTATTCTAATCCTTATCTCCTTAATCACTGATGGTTTCAATTAGTATGAATCCATCTAAAATAGAGAAGCACCGAGTTGGATGTCTATCTTGAACTCAACATCTTATTGAGGAGTTAGAGTCACACAAACTCCACCAGGAAGAAATAAAATAATTCCCTAAATACACTTAGAACTTTCTTCATCTTAGCATATACCAGTTACACTGACATATCGGCCAATAATGAAAGAAGTGTCTCCATAAACTGACTGCCCATATTGAAGCCCCACATGATGGCCATCCTCGTTTGAAAACATGACTGTCATATGGATTCAATCAATAACATCATACACAGAATACAACCAAATGATTCCATGTATGATATCATATGGTTACATCTATAGAAACAAGATATCTTCATGGGCTGATGTGGCCCCATAACCAGTCTATATCCCCATAATACATCAAACAAGTTGGTATGACCTCTTACTCGTGTAAAAAACACTAGGAGAACAAAAAAACATTCTTTTTATATTCTTATAGGATGGACTAGAGTAGGATAAATGAAGGTGTTTGAAGCTCTCGAATAAAAAAATGAAAAATACATATTATTAATCAAACAGATCGCACCTCAGAAGATCTATGGCCTTACTGAAACGAAGACCTCTACAAAATATAAATTGCCACACTCAAATCCTCATCAGCTATTCTGATGACTGACTCCACCACAATTCCTAAGTTGAGGCCCATGAGGAACACCCTGATGAGAGCCTCAATCTTCTTCATCTCCACTCAGTGGAGCAGGAGCCTTTGTCCCCTACAAATGAAATGGCACGGTCGACAAAAGGTTCTGAGGAAAAAGATAAACCTTCCTAGCCCCACTAAAATGAGCTCAAATGTCCATCATGAAATAAATATAAAAATTTATTGGTCTCCAAAAGAGAAACACTTCAGTTCCATGTTCATGGTAATATCATGCGGACTAGGAGGTCGAAACAGAAACTACTGAGGTTGGCTCCCCATTGGTCAAATCCATAAAGGCCTTGGTGTCTAAGATCTATAGCTCGTAACCCTTCCTCTTAAAGAACTATACTGGCTCCCAGCTCTTGGTAGACCTCCTCTCATGTATATCATCTCAACTAACTCTTCATTTTTCTGGACCTTCATGTATGTCAACAAGGTGAAGGGAGTAACCACATACTAGAGATAATTACGATGTGCATCCACAAGACATCTCACATGATACTACTTATCTAGAATGTTATCTAGAATAAATGAAGGAGATATTTGAACATGATCCCTAACTCTCATAGCGAGATACTCCCTTGATAGAGGGAAAGTAAATCTTGACTCTTCTCAGCCATCATTCCTGAACAATGAAATTCCGATCAGAACTCCTTCTCGAAATCGACCCAATAATGGTCATCCTCCTTCCACTCCCCTGGGTATAGTTTCCAACATAAACGCACAGGTCCCCTCATCTGGATCAATCACAATTGAACTCAATACTCTGCTAAATCTCAGATTAAGTAGAAGGTGATCACAAGCTCCTCGATCCAAATCTATATCTAAATGTCTAAAATGCTATCTTCTTAAGTTCCTAGGGTCACCATTCGCAAACAACATAATGTCTTGTACCACTAATCATCATGATCTACTTGATCAACCCACCATTGATCATCTAGATACGCCCACAAAATCTAAAATTCCAAATCCACCCATGGATGACAACCGAGTGACATAACATAATTATAAAATAGGAATTGCTGAGACATAATAATATGAAATTTTATTTAAGATTCAATTATCAGTCATTATTTATTTAAATTTCATGACATTCCCAATTCAAACAAGAACACAATTCATTATGAATCATGTAACCTTCCAAGGATCTCTACGCTATAAATGTTGTAGCCTCACTTATTCATTATGGAGACTTAGAGTCCTTGTATCAAATCAATGGGGGCCCTAATATCCTATTTCCTAGGCAGTGTCCCTGGCCTATGACACACACCATGATCACATGACACTATTTACCTACCAAATCATGAAATACTCAATGTGTATAAATCCTAACTCCATTATACCTCTCAACCATTATCCTCTGATAACATTCCTCCATGGCCTTCATTCTTCAAGATGAAGAAAGATAGATAATGACCATTGAGTTCCAACTTCACCTGGCCCCAGATTGTCGAAAACCACCAAGGGTGTACAAATATCACAAAATGGTTGGCATTAATATTTTTATTATAACCATGATTGGGGGATAAGATTTATCAAACAAAAAAAACTCCAAGGCATATATAAAAGAAATAATAGATCCAACCCACAAGAATGTTTTTTAAAAAATATAATTACCAAAAATACAATAAAATCCAAAGTAAGTACCAATAGAACACAGCTAAGGAACAACACAACAATTATCCGCATATATGAGCTAGTAAATTCCATCATGGTCCATGTAATCCTCCTGAAAACATAAATGATGTTTTATAACATAAGATGATAATAAATGTATACGTAGTAGGAATAACAATGTCTCTCATGCACATGTGGGAGAAGAATACTTATGAACTTGTTAAAAAAATAGAAGATCCAGCAATGCGTAACAAGGTATTATAGCCTTCCACACATCAACAATGAAAACTCACCAAGTAACACAAGTATTGTAAAGTAATATTATAAGAACATTTATGTATGGGTACCCCACTCCACTTACCACCAGTTAATTAATCATATGATAAATACAAACATCCTTCTGCTTCCACACTCATCCACAAGCACCATCCAACAACTCGCCCGCACACACCTACGACTTAGATCTAGTCATAAATCCTATGAAAATGAATCATCCTATAACACTCATGCATAAAACTAGTCCACAACCAAACTGCATCCTGCTCGCAGACACTTCGGCCACAACCACACCTCATCCTGAATACACCAGGGAAAGCACAACTCGATCGTAGACATGTGGGCCTCACAACCGCTCCACAACATGGCCAAAGAGTCATGGGATACCAATGCCTAGAAGAGGGAGCACGAATGTTCCAATGACCATCTATCCATCCACTAATCAGGATGTTTGGAAAATGACACCCTCCCCATGATTATGGGGTTGTTCAACCCATAGTTCTCAAATTGGGAGGAATTTGTATAGAAAATAACAAATAAGTACAATTAAATATATATAGGTTTCAAACACTCAGACCAACCAATATATTGTTTCAAAAAACAACCATCCCATAAAGAATCCTTTGTGGATACCTATTAATACAGTTATTAACACTAACAAAAGTCATTTTGGAATTTGATAAAATGAAATCCGCTTCATAGGATTCCACAACTCAAAACAAACCTTCATCCAACTCATTACCAAATTATCATTCTTTATTAAGAAATATATTTTTTTCATTCCATACCTACCCAGAAAACAACCAACCATATCATACATCATTCCACATAGTATAAAACATGAAGAGAAAGAGAAAAATAGTAATGAAACTCACCCCATATTCCCACTCCATTCAACACCCATACAATCAAATATCCTAATAATTCTTCAAATTCATTCCTCCCTGTCCAACGTATAAACAATAAAAAACCCTAAACATAGCCATACCATAGAACAAATCTCATAACATTAAAAACCAATATCCCTAACGTATAAAAACACCACACCAATCACACCTATTAACATAACCATACCAAAACCAGTACCTACAACCCCAATGATCCAACACCACCCATTCATTCAAAAATCATTCAATCTCTCAATATATGAATCCATTACACAACCCAAACCACCACACACAAACCACATATCCAAACCCAACAAAAAAATATGTATTCATATTTATAAAACAGTGATTATTTAATTATACATTTTCAATTTGGGGGTTATGAGAGTGAAATTTATATCATGAGACATACAGTTATGTAATCAGTTATACGTCATTAATCATAATTTCATATTTTCCATCATTTGAAATAATATAGTAAGCAATAGTTCATAAAACATCCAAGGTTCACTGACATATAAAACAAATAGAAATGTTTTTTTGTATACATTTAGCCCATACCGATCGCGATATCAATAGATAACAAAGTAGAACACATGTCACTTTTTTCAAGACCTCCATGTTTATATTTAAACTGATTTAATTATGTCTATTAAATTAGTTTATTGATATCTTCCACAATATGATATTCATACACCCATACACCAATAAAAACTAATAAAAAATATATGGAGGTATACCTACCTTGAGAACCAGACGATCAAGACCTCCTCATTGCACCGAATAGGTGGTGTGCAAGGATCTAGAGAAATTCGATCAAAGGGTCTAACATAGACCCACAGCTCCTTCGGGAGATATGGTTCTGAGATTTTTGGGGGCACACAAGGTAGAAATGTTCATGATTTTTTAAAGGCCATATCCAATATTAATTGAAGAAACCAATAAAAAAATCCTTCAATGATGGATCATAATCAATACAACGCGTTTGACACTTTAAAATTTTATAGAGCGTAAGGAATCTGATTATATAATTTATATCCTTAATAATGGATTCAAAATCGCTTAAATATTATATTAAACTCATTTTAACAAAATTAATACATTAAAGGGGTGAAAGTGGAAAAACATGGGAAAACTAGAATTTTGAAAAACTGATGGAAATTACTCTCTATCACGAGTCACCACTAGGTGTGTCACCATTAAGTGAGGCACCATGAATTTAGTCACTGTATGGTGTGCTAAAACGTATTGAGTCAGCATTTTTAATCTAATGTATAGTGATTCACCACAGGATGAATCACTGATGCGACCGAACATTGGATGATTCACCGGTCGACCCACCATGGTGAGTCACCAGTGTGGCCCACTGTTGCGAGCTACCAAACATGAAACACTATCAACGACCTACCATCTCCAATAACTATTCGAAGAATCACAGTTAGATGACCTACCATTAGAGGAACTGTATTTTGGGAAAACTCTAGAAATGTTTCATTGTTGCCTCCTAAAACACATCAGACATCATATTTTCTTAATGTAATGGGATAGGGTTTACTAGGCCATCACATTATAATACATAAAAAATACAATTCATAACATTAAAATTATATATTGTTTTGACCACAATGGGTATCTCATATTTTTTATTACATCCTCATAAATGTAACAACATTTTTATGAATAAACCCTTCATGATAAATCCAAGGTATATATATAACTCAACCCAATAAAAGGTGCTCCAAAATCACTTTAATATATAAAAAATAAAATAAAGTAAATGAAATAAGGTTGTTATTACACTTTTATATTTTGATAATCATTAAATATATAAGCTCGTGATAGTAAACATAACTCCTATGTTAACTCCTCATGAAAACATCCTAAACTTATAAGATATCTAAACCCTACTCAGATAATATCTAGAAGCACCCTTCCTTAAACAATGTGTGTTTTAGATAACTTAAATAATAATCTGACTTCTTACATTCCCAACCATCTTAAATTTCTAGTCATATTTTAGGTTTATAGTTTTAGTTTTATAGGTAATAAATCTTACAAAATAACCCATATATTATAAAGTAGGCACTTCTATTCATAATATATTTTCCCCACCCAACAAAACATTAATAAAACATGTTTTCTTTTAATTAAACATAATGATAATTTCTAACTTGAACTCATTGTTGTCCCTAATAATCCTATGAAAAAATTCTATATCATTGAATGGAAAAAAAATATATGTCCCTAAAGGGCCTAATAGGAAAATAAATAGTTCAATTAGTCCATTTCACAACCATGATATCATAAAAAGATTCTACCATTTTAATAAATAAAATTTGAACATAAATAATTATTTTTTCACTCATAAAATTAGTTTCAGTACCTATTTTTTATAAAAAACATTATAAGATATCATTGATAAAGGAACCATCATCATTATAAGTGTTTATTAGGAAACAATTGAACATGCGAAAAATATTTTCACAAAAACATAACATTTTATGTCAAATGTTCAGAACTATTACCTGAAAAGTACATTCATATTGATTTTGAAATATAATTAATTCCATGAAAACCAATAATTAATCACATTAAATTCATGTTTTTCTATTGAGACATCATTATCAGAGAACCTTTAGAGAATCCTTTACAAGAACGCATAAAATTAGAATTACCATACATCGGACCTGCAATATAATTCATATCTAGTTTCATTTTTTGTAAATGTTGTATTTGGATTACTCATGGTCTATAATGGGGTTAAACCCTTCATAAACAGTTTCCATGGAATATATCATGAATAAAATCTCAGTAAAAAAAAATTAAACCCATATACGAAACATTTATAAATCAAAAAATCCTTTTAAAAACATTTTCACTAAAACAATATTGAGAAAGAGAATAATTTTGTTTTTATTTTAATAAAATATGTAATTAAATTTAATCAAAAAATAAAAGAATGGCTTTAGTTGTGATAAAACTCAAAATCGCATTAAACGTTAAAATTGAACATTCCTATTGTATTTTGTAATGAAAGTAAAGAACATTTAGTACCAATAATCATTTTGAAAACAACTGAATGAAACATAAAATTTAATTTAAATTTTTTTGATGTAGATATTAATATATCTAGAAAAAATTAAAGAACATGTACTTAGAATAGAAACAATCATCAAACAAACTTGAAAATATTACTCTTTAGATAACGTTCCTTACATAATGTCCAATTCATCACATTTTCCCTTATATATGTTAATAAAAAACATATGATACCTTATTTACATTATTAATAAAAACTTTCAATTTCACTCTATTCACTTACTATCATTATACATATAATTACATAATCAATTACTTTCATGTCAGGTGTTTTGGATATATTTGGCACATATGTCCAAAATGAATTTGGTAAGATGATTATGGTCAATGTGTTAATTATTCCAAAATATATAGAATAATAATTTTTACATAACTTCTACATTTATACAAAAACTATAATTTTTAATACAACTATTAAATATGGCCATGAAAAGTTAACTAAGCTACAACGATGGAGATAGAAATCTGGATAAACGTCGGACTAATGTTTCCAATTTTTCAATTCTTATTGTGGAAAGAAGGTAACTGTAATTATATCATTCCAAAAATATTATAATATCATAAATATTATTTTAATTATATATATATATAAATCAATTATGTGATATGGTGATGAAAAATGTATCACGTCAATTCATGGAGGTGGTAGTCCACACATAGGCGTAAATGATTTCCACAATATCCAATGAATTGAAAGGTAAGAATAAATATTATATATTAAATTTAAGAAATTACAAATATATCAATAATTTCATATTTATATTATACATAATTATGACCAGCAATGAGAGTGGTGATGTAAAATTAATTACATCAGTCTGTGAAGTTGTATATCATCGTACACACGAAAAATACATTCCATTCCTACGTAATGGCGGTTTGATATGAATATAGGTTATGAAAATAATATAATAATATAATTTTATATTTAATATATTGACATTATTATATGATGTTGTTTGTATAATATTATAATGAGGTGAAAGAAGAAATAATTCTAAAACTCTCAATTATGAAATATAGATATTCATCAAACAACCTCCTCAAAATGACACATTAAGTACATTAAAGATGTTATCATTCCAAAAATATGGAATCTATAACATGTATTGGGATTATTGAATGGATTATTTTGTTGATGATGGCCAGAAAAATAAAAATTTTATGGCAAGGAACAAAATTTATATGATTCATTTTTATAATAGTTTGGTGGGTTACTCATTGAATTTTAAAAAATAATAAATATATATAAATTAAAATCGATTAAAAAATGGATAAAAATTGATAATATTATACTATAATAAGTTTATTAGTCCTAAATAATCCTAAAAATAATAATTAAACATTTTTGGATCATATGTGTACCATTATCTTATAGTTCTAACTTTTCAGTAACTACTTTAATAATTAGGTTGATATTAATTTTTTTATTCTTAAAGGGTTAATATATTTACAAAAAAAGGATAAAGGGACCATAAAAACAACATGGATATTATGTTTAACATTATAGACATCACAAAGCTAAGAAATAAAATTTATGAATTTTAAATCATTTTAAAAAATTATCTTAATATAATATCAATAATTTCAATTTTGGAACTATCGATTAAAATTTTCTTTTATAAAATAATTAAATTTAACTATATTTTAATAATATAATTTAATAAATCATAAATATTTTATTTTTCTTTAAAAAACATCTTGGGTAACATTAATTGTTTCAAATTACAGTATTTATAATATATTATTATCATATATTAAATTTTTTCCATTAAATGAATAGAGATGATGTCATTATTGTGTGATCATTTCATATAATTAATTTTTCAATAAAAAAGAAGAATAAATTACCATGATGAAAGAAATTCATTTATCGTTCAGAATACTATTTTTAACTAGATAAGGCCACTTGTTATCTATATTGACCCAAATATTTTTCCATGAAGTTTACCTTCTTATAATTCTTGTATATATTATAAAATGCATTCATAGCATACAGATCCCAATAAAAATATTATTATCATAAAATAATGTTTAAATATGACAATTTATATTAATTAAGGAACATTTACCGAAAGAATAAAAACATTCCGTTCTGAAATGTAACATGACTATTTTGAATAATAATATTCCCAATAGTATAGTATCCTCACATATTAATGTAAAAAATAAAATTTAGGCATCTTATGAGATAAAATATAGCATAATTAAATCATATAATGACCAAATAAATATTTTAATATTTATTAATTAAGTGTTGGTATTTTTATAAATCAGAATTATCTATTTATAATTTTATAATTAATATAATATGTTAAAAGTAAATTTATTTTCATAAAAAATATTAAAAAGATATATTAATAAATTAAAATTATTTCCTTGTTATTATAAGATATTTTTATGATATATTAATTAGTTTTTTCAAAGTTTTATAAAATCAATAATAATTAAAAATTCCGTATTTGCCATCTAAATGATTATTACAATTAAAATTTAAATTTCTAATGTTTAGAAAATTATTTTTATAAAATGGAATAATTTTTTTAATTATAGAAATATAAAAATGGTAAGGTTGAGTTTTTTTATTTTTCAAAAATAGATTAATTCTTGGTAAATAGTGATGTACAGTAATTTGGAGTATTTGAATTATAATCCAAATACATGAATCAATAAAACATCCATGATTGGATCACCCAAATATCTAATAATTCATATGTATTTTAATATATTTAGTTTCAATGATAAAAAAATCATATTTTTAACCAGAATAATAAACTAATAAATAAATTAATTAGAAAAACACACTTCCCCCCCTATAAATACCACCATTTACAACATCATCTTTTATCACCTTCCGATATTTTTGGCTTGTCCTATTTATAACCAATTATATTACCAAGACCCTTCCAACTTCTATGTGGTCATATTCTCAACAATATCCCTCACCTAGGTGCCATTAAAATGTTATCCAATATGATAATTAACTAGGTAAAATCACCATTATTCTTTTTTTTCTTTTAATTTGTTTTTCCATTCATTCTCTGTCCTTACCTACTAAATACATATGTTCATGAAAAATATAAAATCATTTATATACTGTAATTATATTATATTAATTTATTATCCACCATCAAAATATGTTCAATGTCTCTATCTCTATTCTAAAAATGCAATCATTGCCTATGATGTGTCAATTTACGAACATCAATTACAATTAATTTTAATTTTCTTTCAACGCCATCAAGTATGTCTTTAAAACCACTATAATGCTTGGAAAATAATGTTGAATATATTTAATAACACTTTTTATGTTCTCTAAATAACATATACACACAATAATAAATAAAGAAACGAAACTAGTTTTGTGATGCTCGAAAAAAATGCCAAACAATCTAAATGATTATCACTAACCTTTTATCAAAAAAATCGTACACATAAAATTTAACAAAATTATATATATACAAATGTAAACCTATATATTTTCATCAATAAAATATAAATTCAATTCTATATAATTATACACATTTTAGATAAACACCCATATTCATATTCAAGTGAACAGATCATGAAAAACCCAGAAAACGAACACTCCCGAATAATAGAATTTAACTATATAGAAATATGACAGAATAATAATTATCCTAATAAAACTATAATTAATATAATACATGTAAAAAAAATTTATTAATTAATCAATTTTATTTGATTATCCATGATATTATAGTGAATAATGAAATTGGATATAAGATAAGAGGATTCTCGAACCAACCTCTCTTTGGGTTTTTCCTCTTTCACACTATATTTAGTAGGGATTCTCCTTTAATTTCCCTAAAAAAAATTTCATTTTCCTTCAATTTTTCTTTTTTGGGATATATATTCTTCAAATATGATTTGATATATAATATAAGTATCTTTCCAAGGGAACACGTCTTTCTAAAAACACGCTCTTTGCTTCTCTTGAGGTTGTTTCTTATTCTCTCATGATCGATGATTATTATACCACATTTGTTATTCCATCATTATTTTGGGAGCCCCATATCTTATTAATGAATTTAATCTTTATTAATTGAATCCAATTACCTTCCATGCCTTATTTTATTTCTATTAATGATATATCTTTTATGTTTCATTCAAAATAATGTAACTGTTGAAATGTGATAGGTATGCTCGGAATTATATGGCCCAAGTAAATGTTATCATTTGATGGGTGCACCCATAATTATATATCTCTCCAATACATTGGGTATTGTGATTTATCTCAATTTATATAGTGAAATATTTTTAAACACGATCCTATATTTGTTCACATCTATTTGTGGTTGTTAACCACCAAGATATTATGATTCGTATTTTCTTAGCATTGCCACATTCCATGGAATTATATCATGCTTACTCTGCTGACTATGATGATGATCGTACTATTTTTTATGAATATGTTTATCATTATCACCCCATGTTATATTGTTTCATGTTCTTATCTATCCTCATACAAGGCATTTTGCTTACCACTTATTTTAATGTATATAATCATGTGTATTCTTATACTAAGGAGAAAGAAAAGGACAATAAGAAGCTAAAGAAGAGTTAAATAATTTTTTGTGTTTTTTAGGTGAAATTTATGCATGGTTTTAATTTTTCCACGAAATTAATCCTTTGGATCCCATAGTTGTATCATTATTTGGATGTTTATCATTGAAATTATGTAATGGTTAAGTATGGGAAAACATGGTCTCTATAGTTTGTATCAGAGCACAGTTTAGTTAATTAAGTAATTACCATTAGAGATACTCTGTGAAACTCCTTTTTATGTGACTATGTATATGTAATATCCCATGAAGAATTGTTTTAGAAATTTTCATAACATTGGGATCCCACAAGAGATTCTTTTAGAGCTAAGTTCACAAAGGAAAAAAAAATTTAATCAATACATGTTGTGTAATGTTTTTTAAAACTGTTTATATTTTTGAACATGGATCTATAAAATAGAATCATTGAAAACATATAGTGTGATGGAAAATTGATATAGTGATCCTTGCCTTTAACACATATCATTACATGAACAAAAAAAGATGAGCTAAAAAACCTAGCAAGGAAAAAAGCAGAGTAATAAATCATAACACATGGTTTAGATGGCCTAACATAATGGATCAAAAGGCATGGGACAAGAATACACATAAGTAATTATAATATTTTTACCATGGTAACAAATTATAATGTCATAATATGAATGTGGAAACAACATATATAATTACATAAACAAGGTTCAAGGGTAAACATGGTGACTATATCGAAGAGTGGACAAAGTCCTATAATGGAATCATATTCACTCACTATCCCATCATGATGTGTCATGGGACTAAAAAATAAAAAATTCATTAGAGAGCTATCTAGGAACACCCATTATAATATTTTCATGAATATGTATTCCACATCACGAATCATTAAAAAGGAATCAAACATAAACCAAAGGGCTACCAATGGAAATAATTTGGTATCATAACCATGTCAACATGCTTAACAAAAGGGTATTTCATAATTGTGTCCATTAAATAATTTTTTTAAATCATAAATGGACACTAATATGGTATATAGGCCTATATCTTGTCATTTGATGTCAAAAAATAGTGAAAACATATCAAAATAATGTTTAAGAAACATTAAAAGTATAACATTTTTCGGTAGTTTACGAAAAATATTAAAGAGTATAAAAGTAGAAAAGGAAAAATATTTTATATAAAAAAAAGAATTGAACCAAGATATATTTTCATAATATTAATAATTATTTTATAAAAATGTTATTATTAAATTTTATTTTGGTGTACATTTGGAAGTGTTTATGAAATCGAAAATTTCCCTTAAATCAGGCTTGCTTAGTAGTAAGAATTGTAACGGGAACATTTCATAATCCTGTGTTACCCAGTAAAAGAAGGATTATCTGATCTAGATACATGATTCTATAATGTATGCATTGAATTTAGAATAATTATATAAAATGATATAATTAGTATATTCTGGTAATGAGAGAGATAATGCAACCCAAATGAAAAATTGTTGTTTTGGTATAGTTTATTAACTTATGTCTGAAACAGTTCTGCACATGATATTAATTTATTAAATAATAAAATTAGATACATTAAATAATAATCAAATTATCAATTTTCATTTTATTTATTTATAATAATTTTATTAATTTCACTAAATTTGTTTCACGAGTTCTAGTATTCAATTTCATCATTCGGGAGTCCACATTATCATAGTTTTCATGATCGTCTTGCTTGTGTAATAATAAATAAGTTCATTTAATGTGGAAATAGAAATATATAGTTGATTTTTTATGAATAAAAATTAACATCTAGAAGAATAAATCATCAAATAAGTAATATAGTTATTTTGGGTGAGGAATAATAATTAGATAAGATTTCAGTGATAATCATTTGAATTATTATGGGTTGTTTTTGTTCCCAATGAACATTTTTTCTATTATTATTTAATATCATGTATATAATTATTCTTGTATATTAAATAGGATATAATAAATATATCATAATTTTTTTAGTGATTAAATTTTTTTTATGATGATCCATGAAGGAATTAATCAAAAATGAAAATTTTTTATCCTTGAAGGTGAGAAATTGACACCTCCAAAGAACACCTTATTTTTTAGAATAAATGGGAGAGAATAGGTTTTTATTGATGGATTATTCTATTTCCTTAATAAAATTACCTAATATGTGAGTAAATAGAGTTTTTATACATTTTTGATGAGGGAATATGAGGAGTGAATAATAAAATAACATTTATAAAATTATAATGAAAAGGAATGTGTTATTTACATCTTGAATTTATACTCCTAAAAACACACCATAGAAAATTGTTAATTTATTTTTATGAGTATATGAGCTCTTGGATGTGGGGGTGATCATGGGATGTGTATTGGGAGTAGTTTTAATTGCGAATTTTTTTTGGAAGGTGGTTGGAGAGGTGGTGGTGAGTGTAGAAATTTATAGTGAAGAAGATAGGTGTTTTCTACCAATTTAATTCATTTGTTTATTATTTTGGCTCAATAATATGAATAGTTTGAAAATTATCAATAAAATATTAATATAATGAGAATTATTTTGAGATTTTGGGTTTACATAATCCATACCTAGACTATGACTCCATAATTAATGTGTTTATCATTTATCATAGATTATGATATTCTATGATTCACAAAAAACATGTATTTTAGAGAAATATCTAATATTTACACTAACCATTATTAGTCCTGTAGAATTCAAAAATGATAACCATTTTATGAAAATAATTATTAAAATTAGAGAAATAATTTTTTTAAATAAAATCATTATTTTCATAGATATTATAGATTATGAAATTATAACTGATTTTATAACACATTCAAAAAAATTATATGGTCTCATAATATTATCCCATAATGATTAGAAAAAAAATAATATATTAAAAAATAATATTAAAATATATTATCTTTTAAATTATTAAATTAATCAAAAAATATCAAATAAATATTTATGTCTTGCAGAAATAAAAACACATAATTAGTAATTTATAAAATATTTATTCAGATATTCTATTATATAATTATATCGTATTGTAACTTATAAAATGGATAAAACTTATTGATTATGGAATTTGTGTTTTTAATTTTAAATTTTACAAATTTCTATTCATAATGTCCATATTACTTTTCCAAAGTTTAAGTTTTTATTTCAGCGTTATATGTTATTTAACATCTAGAAATACTTTTAATTTTATTCATGATTCATTTATAAAGTTTTTATGGTGGAATTTATGTGATTATATATGGTTTAAACTATATGAAAAAATTATGTGTATGATGTTTCCAAGGGTAAAATTTCAAGTTCAATATATTCTTCACCCCATTTGAAATTTGTCCCTATTTTTTCACATAATATAATGTAAAAACAATGAAAACATCACTTTAATCGCCTCATATATTTCCCATGTTTCCTCTTCATACTTATGGTTCCTCCATAGTACATTGACTTGGTGAGTAGTCTTGATGCATAGAGAATTATCTCTATGATCCATGATCTCCACTAAATGCTTCTCATATGAGATATCATTTTTAAACTATACCAAATCTGAATTAAGTACCTATGAAGGATCTACCATGTACATACCCAAGTGGGATATGTGGAATTCATCTTGTAGTTATGATATGTATTGTGGAAGTGTGAGTAGATATGGCAATGCTATGACATGATCAATAATCTTGAATGTTTTGATATACCCAAGGCATAACATTCCATTCGTCCCAAATCTGACTATACTCATCCATGGAGATATGTGAATAAATACCACACCTCCAACCTTAAAACCAAGGTCTCGTTGAAGATGGCCTGAATATCTCATTTGTAAACATTCGAATTTCATGATGTGTTGCTAAATGGTTTCCCCCTCCACTATTTCTTCTTCCATTTCATGTCTTAGCATCTTACATTCACCAACTTCATCCTAAAATTCAGGGGTTCTACACGTTTTTCCAAAAAGTGGTTTGTATGGATACATTTGGATGCTCGTGTGGAAACAATTTTTATAATAGAACTAAATTAGAGGTAGTTGTTGGTCCCATACCCCTATGAAAAAAATAGAATATGGTCTAAACATGTCATCTAGTGTCTGAATAGTACTCTCATATATGCCATCAGTTTCAAGTCGATAGGTTATACTGAAGAATATCTCAATTCTTAGATAATGTTGGTGACTTTTCCAGAATTCGGTGGTGAATCCCATATCATTATCTGATACAATCGATAGCGGTACACCATAAAGCCTCACCACATCATTGTTTTACATCAAGGATATTTTATACAATGAGATTTCTCTCTAATTGTAATAAATTGATATTCCTTTTTATACTAATCCACAAAAATCCATATAAAATATTTTCCGTTGTAAGTCTTCATATGTCTAGTGATAATTTCCATGATGATGTTTTAATATTTACCTATCAGTAAGGGTAATGATTTCATTAAACCCTTATAATTTTGTATTTCATCCTTCACATGCTTACATACCAGTTACATTGATTTATAATCTGTTGTCACATTGTTCATATTGTCCCCCCAATGTTCTCACATATATCTCGAGACATCTTTGTGCTTCCATGGGTGAACTCATGGGGTTAATAGAGATGGTTCAAATATATGAATCATTTAGAATCTCTTTATTTATCCCTGGAATAGATGGTATAAATAATCCTAACCCAAATCCAATCACTCCATCCTAATCTATTTTAAATTCTAGGTATTTCTCTTTTATCACGGCTTTCACTTTTTTCTGAATTTTCATATCATTTCATTGATAATCCTTAATTGTTCCCATGAAGGTTAGATGATAAATAATTTGATAAAGTATTTATTATGTTCCTTCCTTAATGATTCCATCGTACATCCTTTAAAAATATAAGAAGGTAGGTTTCATCCCAATTATCATCAGTGATAAAGTTGCATCATCTTTTATACTTAGTTCATAATCAAACATATTTGTATTTCAAGGATGATAATGGATTGAGATGAAATAATACTTTTTGAGATCTAAACATCCACTATGGCGCATATTATGCTCATTCTGTATGAATATATATTTGTGACTCTCGTGATCTGTATATAAGGCCCCAGCCTTAAACATTAGTTAATATTGAATTAATTGAATAATTCACATGGAGGATCATTTCAGTTTTAGAGTTTTATAGAATTAGATCATAACTATTACATCTCAAAAGATTACATAGTAGACACTTCTACAAAGTTTCCTTTTTTTACAAATCATTAACTCTTGAAAAAAGAGTCATGTATTGTTCTATGTTTAAGACAACATTAATATTCCATGATCCCATCCTTGACCCTATTCCACATTATATCCTGTGAAATACATTGAAAAAAAACTTGGGATAAGCCTAATAATCTCAATAAGGGATACACAAAAAAGGAAAACTTTTAGTTTTTCAAAACATCAAGTAAACCATGAATACTTTATCAAAGTAACACTTTTCACCTTTAAGAAGTAGTAAATTCTCTTCACTAAATAAAATATCATTACTTATCCTTTTTAATAAAATGATTAACATAAAACCCATATAAATAACACAGAATGTATAAAGTTAACTTGGGATACAAACATACATAAATGGAATAACCAAACGGTCGACATCCACACATATCACAAAATGGAATAGCCATACGACCGACTTCCATACCCAATGCATTGGAGGTTATAACGTAACCACCCATCCTGGTATTCACGGAACCACCCGTAACATGGTTTATCACGTAACCACCCGTCAAATTTCCAATTAACATTATAAAATCATAAGACATAAAACAAATATAATGGAAAGAAAACATTTCCACATTTCGATCATAATATTTCATATAAATATTTTTACAAAACAAATTCATTATAAAAACCATTTTCAATACCAAAATACATAAAAGAGTATATGGTATTTATTTCATTTTAAAAACATTATAGCTTGCTGAGGAAGCCAAAGACAAAATAATACTCACGGCGGTAGAAAAGGTCATTGTCACCGCGTTCGTTAAAATAAACATTCCTTTTTGTCGTTTAGTAAAAACCATTGTAGAAAAAGATTACCTTTGAATGAAATAAAAAGTAAAAGGTGTTTTATATAGAGTATAAAATAAAGTCTTTTATTAGAACAAAATATGCTTCAATGAAAGGAGATTGAGATGAAGTCCCATACCTCGTGTCTGACTTGACTCGATCGCTCTTTAATCTCCTTTAAATCAGGTAACTCCTCTTGGTTTGAACCAAAATGTTTTCTTGAAGAGATTTCTACATAAAGTAAGGATTCTAAGATGAATAGAGGGATGTGGAGAGATAAAATGAGTAGATATTGTCCGAGCCAATGGCTTGAGAGTTGTGGGTAAGCTGGTAGAGGTGGGGGCCTTTTATAAGAGGGAGGAGGGGCACTCTTGGAATGTTATAAAATTTTACTTTATTATATAATGAGTTTCGAATTATAAAGGTCCCACAATTATATATTCCAAGGATAACGTGATAAGAGTTTGAAATCCACCCATACAATAGGTTTTTGACAAGTGCAGGTCTTATATTTTTCATTATCTTTTCATTTTATTTAAATTATTAAATAATGAGGTAATCGCTGCATCATCATGGTGTCATAAATAATTTACTTTATTTAATTTCTAAAATTTATAAAAAATATAATGATTTAGGAAATATTTTTTTCTTTCTGATGAATATTTATAGTCAAAAATATGACTTTTATAACACCATGTAGACATTGTTTTAGTAAAACAATACATGTTTGTGACATTTTTCTTAACTTTAAATAAAAAGTTATTAATGTAATTTTCTTACCCAAGTGGCTCCATGGGGTCCCCAAGTTTACCCATTGATTTTCTTGGCCAGACATGACTCATCTAATTGGGGTAGGACATGTGTCAAGGTAATTTCATATTATTAAAACATTATTTTTACCTTAAATTACACTAATTACCTCTAATCGTGAATAATAAAATTTAAAATTTACTATTCACAATAAAAATTTTAATTCCATTTGAACCGCATTTTACATAAAAATGAAGACAATGTATGTCAGATTTTCCAAATTCAATTCACAAAAGTGGTAATGTTTCATTTAAACAAAAAATCAGTTTATTTAACTACCACTTAGTGGTTGCACTATTCTTCAAAAATTGATGTTTTTCAGAAAAATACCAAATATTCACCCGAAGATATATTTGATATTAAAAATTAAAAAATTATGTCTATTTTAAAAAATTAAATACATATAATTTTCATTAATTAATTTAATAATTAATTCTCGTTGTTAAAACAAATAGCATGTTTTTATGAAACAATATATATCAGAAGATTGACACTAGTTTAAGTCCAATTTTAAAGTGAAATTAATTCCAACGACCACTGTTGGATTAAATGGTAAAAATATATTCTAATTGAACTTTAAAACCCATTCAAAAGATAACCTATTCATATTAATAAATTAGACTAAAAAGTGGTTTTTAATTAAAATAAAACATTTTTCACTATTCATTAAAAAATAAACATTATCGGAAATATACCAAAAATTTACACAAAGTAAATTTTGATGTCCCGATTCTAAAAAAGAATTTTATTTGGTGCAATATAATGTATAAGAGTGACCATAACTATATTAAAAGAGGGTTCACCATCAAAAAGCGATAAGTCGACCTTTTAGTGAATTTTAGAGTATCTATGCCTAAAATTGAATTCTTTTCTTAATTTAAGCCTTTATCATTTATTTGATAAATGTAAAAACATTTAACAAACATATATAATCATATTTTAGTTATTTCTATTCATTCCCGCCAACACAACGACTACGTGTTGAATATCATTTAAAATAATAATTTTATATTATTAGTGTGCAACGAAAGATTTCAAAGAAACTCGTTGTTGTGTATCAGGTATGCTATAGAACATAGAAACTCCATTAATGTAAAATTAATATTTAATTCAAATCTAATAATAAATATAAAAATGTATTTTTATTTATTTACCTGGGATGTTACATCCTTCCCCCCATTTGGGAATTGTGTCCTCACAATTTTATTCACTTATCAAAATACGTGGTGGTATTTATCCCTCATATCATTTTCAGATTCCCACATTTCCTCTTCAACCATATAATTTTTCCACAAAACCTTTACATAGTGAATTACCTTCTTCCACAATACTTTCTCTCTTCAGTCAAGATTCTGGACTGGTTGTTCTTCGTAAGAGAGATTCTCTTCCAACTGAACTACCTCTGGTCTCAAAACATGAGTTCAATGTGGCATATACTTTCTTAACATTGAAACATAACAACATTGTGTTCCTAGGACAAACATTGAGGTAAATCAAATCAGTATGAAATTGATCCAACTCTCTCCATAATTTCGTATGGTCCAATGAACCATGGAATCAACTTTCTTTTCGTACCAAATCGCATCACAATTTTCCATGGTGAAACTTTGAGAAAAACATGATCACCAACCTCGAAAGATAGATCATTCCTCTAGTTATCCGAATAACTTTTATTCCTTCTCTGAGCTATTCTCATGTGTTTTTGAATCAACTGAACCTTTTCTACCATCTCTTCTACAAATTCTGGTACCATCAGCTTCTTTTCCCCTACTTCATCCCAAAAATTTGTAGTTCGACATCATTTACCATATAATGCTTCAAACGGAGCCATCCGTATACTGGAATGAAAATAGTTATTATATGAAAATTCAACCAAAGAAAGATGTTGGTACCAACTTCCCTTATAATCCATCGAGCAAGCACATAGAAAATCCTCCAAGGCTTGAATTGTTCATTCTGACTGCCCATCTGATTGAAGATGAAAAAGTTGTGCTAAAATTTAATTCAGTACCCAGCTACTTCTGAAGGCATGTCCCAAAGATAGAAGTGAAGATGAGATCACGATCAGATACAATGGAGAGGGTAACTCCATAAAACCTGAATATCTCTTTAACATACAACTGAGAATTTTGATCTAGAGAAAATTTATCTCGAATAGGAAGGAAATGATCAGATTTAGTCAATCGATCAACAATAAACTAGATTGCATTATTACCTTGAGATTTCTTCGGTAATCCCACAACAAAGTCCATGTATATATTTTCCCATTTCCACTATGGCACTGGTAATGACTACAGCATCCCTTTCGTTAACCTCTGCACTGCTTTAACCTACTGAAAAGTAAAACACTTCATAGTAAAATCGGAAATATCTCTTTTCATTCCATCCCACCAGTAACACTCTCGCACATCTCTGTACATCTTAGTACTTCCAGGACGAACTGAAAACGGGGAACTATGAGCCTCACATAACAACTCATTCTTCAACTATGAATCAAAAGGCACACATAATCTCTTCCCAAACCTCAAAACACAATCATTATCAATGATAAATTTAGGAAACTTGCCCTTCTGAACCAGCTCTACCTTTTTCTGCAACCCACTGTCTTTCTTTAATGCAAGCTTAATTCTGTCTGATAGAGATGATCTTACTCACACCTGAAACAAAATAGAAGATCTTCTTGTTCCAGCAACATCTATGCCATAGTTCATCAAATCAAAAACCAAAGGATCTCATTCAAAATGTATCATGTTTATGGAAGCATTACTTTTTTGACTCAAAGCATCAGCCACATTATTTTCTTTTCCTGGATGGTAAATAATTGTACAATCATAATTCTTGATTAATTCCAGCCGTCTCCTCTTTCTCATTTTTAATTCGTTCTAATTGAATATATACTTTAAAAATTTGTGATCGGTGTATATTTCACACTTTACTCCATACATATGATGCCTCCAAATTTTTAAATTAAAAACAACAACAGCTAATTCCAAATCATGTGTAGGGTAATTTAACTCATGAGTTTTCAAACAACGTGAAGCATAAGCAATTACCTGATCATTCTGCATAAGGACACAACCAAGTCACTTCAATGAAGCATTACTGTAGATAACAAACTCACCATTCCAGGAACCAAAACTAGTGCATTCACCAATCTTCTTTTCAACTCCTGAAAACAATCATCACATTCCTTTGTCCAGATAAACATAACACCCTATAGAGTTAGCTTAGTCATTGGACTAGAGAACCATGAAAAATTTTCAAAAAACTCCGGTAATAACCTTACAAACCAAGAAAACTATGGATCTCGGTTTCATCTATGGGTCTTGGCCATTCTTCAAGAAATTTTGTTTTAGTAGGATCAACAGTTATTCCATTTTATGTAACAATGTGACCAAGGAAAGAAATTTTTTGTGACCAAAACACAAAATTGCAGAATTTTCCATATAGTTTCTTTTATTTTATGGTTTGCAAGATAACCCTTAAATGACTTTCAAGATCCTATTTACTTTTTGAAAACATCAAATATCATCAATGAAAACAATAACAAAAATATCCAAGAACTAATGGAAAATTATATTCATAATGTCCATGAATACAGAAAGTGCATTGGTTAACCCAGAAGGCATAACTACAAATTCATAATGGCCATATCTAGTCTGAAACATAGTCTTCAGAACGTCTGCTTCTTTTACTTTCAACTGGTGGTACCCCGACCTCAAGTCAATCTTCGTAAAATACTGAGCTCCCTGGAGCTGATCGAAAAAATCATCGATATGAGGCAAAGGAAACTAGTTCTTAATAGTGATGTTATTCAAGGCTCTATAATCAATGCAATGTCTCATTGAACCCTAGTTCTTTTTAACAATCAAGATAGGAACACCGCATGGTGATGTGCTAGGTCGAATGAATCCTTTATCTAATAACTCCTGCAATTGCTTCATTAACATTAAAATGTAAACTTGATCCATTCGATAAGGGGGTTTTGAAATTGGAATAGAATCAGGAACTAACACAATAGAAAATTCAACTTCCCGATCATAAATAATACCAGGAAACTCATTAGGAAAAAATCAAGATACTCAGTTACCACTGACACATCATTAATCTGAATAGTTCCTTTATTTTCAACAATATGTGCAAGGTGACATTCATTTACATCTTTTACCAGTTTCTCAACTTCCTGATATGTTATCAAAATCATGGGTTCAATCATGTACATAAATTGAAAATCTTCATGAAAAGAAACCTCTTTAACTCTGCAGTCAATCTTAGCATGATAAATTTAAAATCCATTCCATGCCCAAAATAACATCAAACTCTACTAGAGGCTAAACAATAAGGTTTTCAGATAGATTCTTTCCGCACATAAGGATAGGATGGTTCTTATAATTTCTTTGTGACTCAACGTTTCCTCAGCTATTTTTTACCATATGTTTAGGATTCATATCTTGAGATGGAATTCCCAATTTACTAGAAAACTTCTCAGAAATGAAAGAATGTGTAGACACTGAATCGAACAACACATTGGCATAATCTGAAAAAACAAACAGTGTACCTGATACAACTTAATTTGATGGCCCAACATCTTCTAGTGTAGTTGCAAAGGATTTCACCACCCCTTTCTACTTGTAGTATGGATGCTTTCCCCATGTGGAGTTCTTTATTAGACACTCATTTGCATAATGACCCATTTCATTACACTTAAAACATCTTACCGCTGGCTTCTCATTTCCTGCTTGATCATCTTCTTTACAGTTAAGAAAAATATGACCCGACTTACCACACTGAAAGCACTTTCTAGACTTGGATAAACATTCTCCAGGATGCATTTTACCACACTTCTCACATGATGGATGTTTGGTCTTCTTACATCCTTACTTATTTTTTGAATTTTTACCCTTTTCCTGCCAACTGGTCCTCTTCTTCTATTATTTGTCAAAAAACACCCGATCATCGACAAACTCCTTTTCCGCCTTCTCCGCACATCAAATAAGTTTTTCATGACTTTTGAACTCACGAGAAGCTAAATCCCTTCGATACTATGGCTTTAAACCTGAGTAAAAACGATTGATTTTAATATCAAGATCTCGTAAGAAATTTGGAGCATACCTTTCCAGTCGAGTGATCCTTGCTTCATAAGTATCCATTGAGTCATCATCCTGCCTCAATTCTAGGAATTGTTTTTCCATCCTAAGGAGAATAACCTAAGGAAAATATTTCTCAAGAAACATACATTTGAATTTGTCCCAGTGAAGATCATAAATCTCATCACTATCCCTAATATTTTCCATCATCGACCACCGCTGATCTGCTTCACCTTCAAAATGGTAAACAACAAGACTAACCTTTTGATTTTCTAAACACACCATGACATAAAAAATATTCTCCAGTGATTTAATCCACCCTTCTGTTAGCACATGGTCAGATGATCCTCTCAATGATGGGGGATGTTGCCTCATGAAATGTTCCCAAACTGACATGTTCCTCTATGGTTGATCTCGTGCATGGATACCACCACCATTTATAGCCTGAGTAAACAATGCCATCATTGCAACAAACTGTTCAGTTCCAATTCCGACCATCTCAGGTTGCTGGATTGGAAGGTTGTCTACCTCATGATTTCATCCCAACATAGCTGCCTTGTTTCCTCTGTAGAAAACCATTTTGAACACAGAAATAACTTAGGTGAAGCAACATGGTAATATTTAAATGTTGTATCATTTCAGTCATACCATAAATTAATTTATAATTTAACAGTTTTCTAACTCCTAATGTTTTCAAATCCGACCTCTAATACCAATTATAAGGCCTCGTCCTTAAACATTACTTAATATTGAATTAAATTATTAATTAACATTGTAGATATTTTTAGGTTTATAGTTTTATAGAAATAGATCATAACTATTACATCTCAAAAGAATACATAGTAGACGCTTTTACAAAGTTTCCTTTTTTTACAAAATATTAACTCTGGAAAAAGGAGTCATGTATAGTTCCATGTTTATGTCAACATAAATTTTCCTTGATCCCATCCATGACCCTATTTCACAATATTTCCTGTGAAAAAAATTTCAAAAAAACTTGTGATGAGCATAAAAAAGCTCAGTAAAGGATACACAATGAATGAAAACTGTTATTTTTTCAAAATATCAAGTAAACCATGAATACATCTATCAAAGTAACACTTTTCACCTTTAAGAAGTAGTAAATACTCTTCACTAAATAAAATATCATTACATACCCTTATTTAACAAAAAGATTACCATAAAACCTATATAAAGAACACATAACATATAAAGGTAACTTGGGACATAATCATACTTAAATAGAATAACAATACGGTCGACTTCCACACATATCTCTAAATGGAATAGCCATATGGCCGACTTCTATACCCAATGCATTGGAGGTTATAACGTAACCACCCATCCTAGAATTCCTGGAACCACCCATCATATGGTTTATCACATAACCACCTGTCAAATTTCTAAGTACCATTATAAAATCATAAGATATCAAACAAATATAATGGAAAGAAAACATTTCCACTTTTCGATCACAATATATCACTTAAATATATTGACATAACAAATCCATTATAAAAGTCATTTTCAATTCCAAAATAAATAAAAGTGTATAATGTATTTATTTCATTTTAAAAACATTACGGCTTTTTGAGGAAACCAAACACCAAATAATACTCATGGCGGCGGAAAAGTTAGTTGTCAACGCGTATGTTAAAATAAACATTCCTTTTTGTCGTTTAGTACAACCATTCGTAGAAAAATATTCCCATTGAATGAAATGAAATATCAAAGGTGTTTTATACAGTGTATAAAAAAAGACTTGTATTAGTAAAAAATATGCCTCAATGAATGTATATTGAGACGAAGTCCCTTAACTCATGTCCGACTTGACTCGATCGCTCTTTAATCTCCTTTAAATCGGGTAACTCCTCTTGGTTTCATCCAAAAGGGTTTCTTGAAGTGCTTTCTGCCTAAGGAAAGGATTATAGGATGAATAGAGTGATGTGGAGAGATAAAATGAGAAGATCTTGGCCAAGGAAATGGCTTTAGTGGTGTGGTTAAGGTGGTAGAAAATGGGGGCCTTTTATAAGAGGGAGGAGGGGCACTCTTGGAATGTTATAAAATGTTACTTTATTATATAATGAGTTTCGGATTTTAAAGGTACCAAAATTATATATTTCGAGGATAAGGTGATAAGAGTTATAAATCCACCCATCCAATAGGTTTTTTAAAAGTGTAGGTCTTAGATTTTACATTATCTTTTAATTTTATTTAAATCGTTAAATAATGAGATAAGTGTTGCATCATCATGGTGTCATAAATAATTTATTTTATTTTGTGTCTAAAAATTATAAAAAAGATATCATAATGTAGGAAATCTTTTTAGTTTTCTAATGAATATTTATAGTAAAAAATATTACTTTTATAACCCCATGTAAAAATTGTTTTAGTAAAACAATACATGTTTGTGACATTTTTATTTTTACTTTAAATAAAAATTTATTAATGTCATTTTCTTACCCAAGTGGCTCCATGGGGTCATCAAGTTGACCCATGGATTTTCTTGGTCGGCCATGACTCATATAATAGGGGTAGGACATGTGTCAAGGTAATTTAATATTATTAAAACATTATTTTTACCTTAAATTACACTAATTAACTCTAATCGTGATTAATAAAATTTAAAAGGTACTATTCGCCTAAATTTATTTTAATCCCACTGAACTACATTTTACATCATAATGAATACCATTCATGTTGGAGTTTTGAAATTCAATTCAAAAAAGTTGTAATGTTTCATTTAAATGAAAAATCAGTTTTTTTAACTACCACTTAGTGGTTTAACTATTCATCAAAAATTGATGTTTTTCAGAAAAATACCAAAAATTCACCCTAAGCTATATTTGACATTCCAAATTAAAAAATGATGTCTATTTTATAAAATTCAAAACATATAAGTTGCATTAATTAATTTAATAATTATTTTTTGTTGTCAAAACACATAGCGTGTTTTTATGAAACAATATATATCAAAAGATTGACACCAGTTTAAGTCCAATTTCAAAGTGAAATTAATTTCAATGACCACCATTGGATTAAATGATAAAAATAAATTATAATTTCACTTTAAAACCTATTAAAAAGAAAATCTAATCATATAAATAAATTATATTAAAAATAGGTTTTGAATTAAAATACAACATTTTCACTATTCATTAAAAATGAACTTTATCGGAAAAATACCAAAAATTTACACAAAGTAAATTTTGATTTCCCGATTTTAAAAAAGAATTTCATTTGGTCCCATAGAATGTTTAAGAGTGACCAAAACAATATTTAAAGAGGGTTCACCATCAAAAGGTGATAAGTCGACCTTTTAGTGAATATTAGAGTATATATGCCTAAAATTGAATTCTTTTCTTATTTTAACCCTTTATCTTATATTAGATAAATGTAAAAACATTTAACAAACATATATAATAATATTTTAGATATGTCTATTCATTCCCCCCAATACAACGGCTTAGTGTTAACTACAATTTAAAATAATAATATTATATTATTAGTGTGCAATGTAAGATTTCAAAGAAACTCGTTGTTGCGTATTTGGTACGCTATCGAATATAGAGACCCCTTTAAAGTAAAATTAATATTTAATTCACAAATATTAATAAAGATGAAAATGTATTATTCTTTATTTACCTGGGATGTTACACTGTATATGTCTCACACTTCTCTTAATTGAAATAATGCGGTCAGATTTTCAACAGAAAGAGCACAACTTCCAACTCCATATCATGTATGGAATAGTTTTTCTCATGGATTTATAAATGGTACATAGACTTATTCCTTTTTTAACCATCACTATAATTCAAAAATTGTTCTATGTTTTTTCAGGAGTGTTAGTAACAGTGCACTGATAAGACTCTTTTCACCTGTTTGCACCTATCTTCACGTCAGAGGTCCAGAAAAGTTATATTACTTTATGAGATCACTTGGTTAGTGTGTTTGGAACCCATTATATGTTCATAAAAAATCAACATCAATACCCTAATAGACCATGGAATCAATATATATCTGTTAATGATATTTTCCAGGGCTATTTTTTAAATAACCATTTTATTGAGGGGTCTATATATATCCATTTTCTAGTAATTACATTCTCCAATAATGATAATTCATCCATCTGAACCTCAAAATTATTGTACCTTGCATAATGTTTCTCCATTAACAATTTCATCCATAAAATATTCAAATTCTCCTCATGTTCCTCGTTTATCATTGATTTTATCTGAAGATCATCAATAAAGACTACCATAAAATTTTCAACGTTATCTTAGAAGACTCTATTCCATAATTCAATGAAAATTTCTACAGAATTAGTGTGTCTGAAGGGAATCTCTATGAACTCATTGTTTCGATACCTTATTGAAAAGGATGTCTTGGGAATATATTCCTTCCTCCCCTTTAAGTATCGATATCCTGACCAAAGTTCCACTTTAGAAAAATAATTGTCCCTAAAAAGCTGATCAAACAAGTAATATATTATTAGTGGGGGATAATTGTTCATTATCATGATTTTATTGATCTCAATATAATCAATGTAGAGGAATATTGATCCTTCCTTATTCTTGATGAATAGAATTGTTAAAACCTCTTGTGAGTAACATGAGGGTATAAAACCCTTTTCATTTTCTCATGTAACTGTTTCAATAGTTCTTACAACAAAAAAGATGAAATTCTATAAGGTGTATTTGATATTGTAAATGATCTAGGAATAATATAAATTGTGAGTGCAGCCTCAATATAAAAATAAATATCATGAAAATCATTTGGGAAAACATCAATGTAATCATTCACGATGGGAATTCCATCAAGCATGAGTCTTTCCTTTATCTCAATCATTTGAGCTAGATATTCCTACTCATAAGGAAAAATATCCAAAATTGAGATGTTTATTCTGATGGAGATTTAAATTCCTCCTTAGACATGAATAAAATTAGAGGATTCTTTATGATGTGAAGAGGGATCTCTATTTCTTGTTTGTTGATATTTGATTTATATAAAGATTTAAAATCCAAGCACAATAATGCATTATACTTGACCAAATGTAGTATATTAAGATTTAATGGGAGTTTAAGTCCTTAAAAACTATCCATGGAGGAGTTATGAACATTGTATACAATAACTTACCTATTTTACGTCCTCAATGATAACTCAAACTCCAAATTTTGAGGTGGTGATTCAATTTTTCAACTAAAGGTGATTGACATGAAAAAAACTGACAAACTATAATCAAATAGTATGTTAATTATTCAAAGATGAATAACTTCTATACCTATCTCCACATAATTATTAGGCTCCTCTTCATAAGTAGTGATAACAAATGCCTTTTGTTTCTTACTTGGAGGTTGATATTTTTTAATTCATGCAACAACCCATGGGGTAGGGTAGTGGTTTTCATACTCCAAATGTTCCTAGTAGTTGAAACCCTTCACTACAAGATCAGTGTTGACCAAAACCTTCCATTATTATTACATATTAGGGGGATTATTCAAATACATTTTGGAGTTATTAGCTTTATTCCCTTTTATTCATCATTTAATGAATATCTTGGTTTTATTAATTTAGTTTCCAGGATGCTTATTCACACACTTTTGACACATGGGATGTAGGTTCTTCTAAAATTCATAGGATTTATCACCCATATTAAACTAAATTTTATTATTTTTGTCACCGGGCCCATGAAACCAGTAAGAGTCGTTGATCCCCATTTCTACCTTTATGGAACAACGAAAAATCTCCCTATAATTATAGAAGTCTAAAATCACTAATTCTTTTAATGGAATCGTATTTAGTCTTTTGAAGAATTAATTCACCTTTATTTCATTGTTAATGACAAAAGTGAGAGAGTATCATGAAATTATTGTGATGTTTTCTTCATGCACCCTAATAGACCCGTATTCCTTATTATTTAGACTGAGTAACTCCCAATACATCTTATGTTTGTGTGTTTGGTGAAATTATTTATTAAAAATAATTTCTAGAAATTTTCCAACTCCATGGAATCAACTTCCTCAGCAGTCTTTGTAATATTGATTTTTTTTAACTGATGACACATTTCCCCGTCAAAATCACAGACCCCTAATACAACATTATCTCATTATGAGAACTAAAAATATAGTGTATATATCTTCAATGGAGTTAATCAATTGTTCATTGAGTATGGGTATAGAAATTCTACTAAACATGGGATCCCATTACATTATAGTATTCAATGGAAACATTCTCATTCTGTGGAGATGGTGGGTGTTCCAACTGATTTATGTTTTTATTCATATCATGAGCATGTTGAAAAGGTATTTTTATATTGTTTTGAGAACCTATTTCCATAACATTTGAAATATTATTAAATAAATAGTCACATTTCTTTTCGCATTGATTTTTTAAATAGGAAATTCTATTTCCCCTAATTAACTATGAAAAAGAAAACGAAATTTGGGGGAATTAACATTTAGATAATAAGCATATAAATATAATTCTTGAACATAAAATGATAATATAATAATGGGAATGTATTTCATAACTTGTGATTACCTAATTTTCAATCTAGGATACTCATAATATATTACCTAATATATACTCTTATGGGAATTTTTTCCCTTAATAATGGTTCATAATGAACATATGAATTTACCAAAACATTTTCCTCAAGAGTGTCAAATGAGGTACACAAAAACTCTTCTTTTCAGGTAACATGTTACCCTGACTAAGGCCTAGAAAACCTTTTCAGATTTGTGACTCCTAGGTACATTTATTCTTTATCCATGTCTACTTGTAGTATCACGATATGGATGTATTTTCCACATAATCAACATATTATATAATAACCAAAAAAATTTGATGCATTGTCAAACATAGTTTTATCCCTAAGTAATTCACTAGAGTTTTATTGCACTCATCCAAAAAGTCACTAAATATTTCACCTACTTCCAACTATATATATCCTATTCCTTATCATATATCATTTAATTATTTCAAAAATATTTATCCATCAAATTACTATCAGTTATCCTCAATTCTCATTTCATTGGAATATTAAGTAAAAATTTGAAAACATGAAATTTAAATAAGGACTTATTTTTCATTATCTCAATAATGAGATCATAAATTCCATTGATCAGTTGTAACTATATAGGATAATATGTGTAATACATCCACAAAAAGGTATGAGATTAAAATGTCCATCAATGAAATAGAAAAATTCATAAAACATGGTATATGGATAAGAAGTCATAAATTGATGGAATAAAATGAATGGAACATTAATTAAAATAAAGAATAATGACATTTATGTTATGGAAACATATAATCATTGAATAATTAGAATGAGGAAACAACATCGATCACGGAATAAACATGATTAAATACTAACCTTTAATTCTACATCACATATTGGACAATGTCCCATAAAGAAAACATGTTCACAAAATGACCAAAAATTACCAATCATGAGGCAAAGCATCAACCAATATATTAGGGAACTACCTAGGAACTCGCATCATAACATGTTCATGAATATTTATACCACATTATGTATCGTAAATAAATAATCAAATGTAAACATTAGGGTTACCCATTGTTGGAATTTGGTATCAAAACCATGTCAAAAGTCATAACAAAAGGGAATATTACATTCTTATATGTCAAATAATTGATTTAAATCATACATGGTCTTTCAAAAGGGAAATAGTCTTAGATACTTATATGTGATTTAAAATAGGATTGAAAACATATAAAAATAGTTTTTCTAGATCTCTACATATAAAAAGTATTTGTTCTATTGAATGAAAATACTAACGAGTATTTGTAGAGAAAATTGTATAATTTTTATATAAAACCAGAATTGATCAATGATAGTTTTTCATGATAAAAAGATTTATTATTGAAAATTAATGGTGTCTTAAAATAGATTATGTTATGCTCTTAAAAGAAGGTATGAAATCGAGATGTTACCTTAAATGAAGCTTGTTTATCATGAAAATTATAAATGTAACCTTTCTAAAACATGTATTGCACCATAAAAGAGGGATGTTATGACCCAAATACATGATTTTATTATGTATAAATAGAATATTTAATAATTATAAAAAAAATATAAATACATTTTCATATAGAGAGAGAAAGAGTAACCTGAATGAAAAATGGATGTTTGTGTTGAATCTCATACTATATGTCTGAAATAGTTATGCACATGATCTTAATCACCTGAATAATGAAATTAAACTAAGTCAATAATTAATAAAAAATATTTTCTCTAGTAATTATATTTTTTTATAATTTTTTTAAGAATATATATGGCCTTTGGTGAGTTATAGTGTTCAATTTCTTCATTCAAGAGTGATTTTTTTTCTCAGGTTTCATTATAGGTTCGCCTATATAAGTGCGCGAATGTTCATGTAAAATGGAAATAAAAAACAATAATTGTTGTTATAAATTATTTATTAACATCCATCAGGTTAAATTATCATATTATTATTTTTTATTTTGGATGAGGATGAATCATTCAATAAGATGGTAGTGATAACCTTTCGGAATATTTTGGGGGATTTTCGCTCACAACAAAATTGTTTTTTTATTATTTAACATAATTTATAAAATTATTGTATAAAATTAAATATGATTATATAAATATATTATAATTTTATTTAACCATACACATTAGTTTGTGAGAAGCCTTGTAGTCCGTAATGGAAAATAAAAAACATTCTTCCTTGAAAGTGATAATGTAACTTCCCATAAATGATGTTTTTATATTAAGAATAAAATGGAGAGGATGGGGGTTTAATGTTAGATTATTCCATTATCATAACAAAATTCTAGTTTATTTGGGGTATTGGATTTCCGATTCCTTTTGGATGAGGGTATGTGAGGATATAATTTTAACATAACATCAAAATAAATCAAAATAAAAGGATTGAGTAATTTACCTTTTTAATTTCACCTCCTTGAAATCCTTCATAAAAGAAATGATTTAGTATTTTTAATAAACCAAAATCTCTTGTATATAAGGTAGGGGATTGGGAAGAGTATTTTGAAGAATTTGGACAATTCTATAATAATGTATGGTCTATGGAGAATAGGTGGTGAGGGGTGGTATTTATAGTTGGCTGGAGGGGTTTTTTGGCACTATTTAGTTCATTAGTTTAATATTTTTTCTCAAGACTATGAATTTTTTTAGAATTATCACAAAAAATAATAAAGTAATAAAGTGAAGTAAGATAATTTTGGCTTAAAACCCAATACATCATCTAATAATCCAAAAATATTTCATTTAGTGTTTATGTATTATTATTGCATTTTACAGTTCACCAAAAAATTAATGTATTTTAGAGAAATCCAAAAAATACAATCAAACCATTTTTAGAAGTGTAGAATTTGAAAATTTATTCTATTTTATGAAAACAATTTTCTAAATATGATTTCATTAATTTTTTATTAAAATCGTTATTTACATGGAAAATAATGATTATAAAATTGTAAAGGATTTTATAAAACTATTAAAAATTAAATATGTTCTTCTAAAATTATATTATAATCATGAGAGAAAAATATTAAATTATGTATTCAATTTATGAATATAATTATTTATTATAAATTATTTAATAAATCTTACATTTTTTATTAAATATTTATGACTTACAGAAATAATAACACTTTATAAATAATTTATAATATATCTATTTACTTATATAATTATATAATTATAAAATATTTTCACTTAAAACATTGATAAATATTTTTATAATTTCATTGGAAATTTTACTATTCAATTGTCTAGTTTGAAATTCATAAGGGTTAAATTAATATTACAATGGTCAAGATACTATTTAGTTGTTATAGGTTTCTTAGATTCTTAAAATATATATTATTTCATTAGTTATTAATTTTTAATGTTTGTATAATGATATCAATGTGATTTTTTGTCTACATTCTATATGAAATAATTTTAATAAGGGATTTTCAAATGAATTTTTTTTGGTTCGATACCATGAAATGATTTTTCGAATGACATCCCCAATGCCATGGGTAGTGGCGTTCATAATTTCATGGTGATGATTTACAATATCAATCACTCTATGAAAAATAACTTGAAAATTGTGGAATGTTATCCTCCCCAAATAAGGACTAAAGGGATATCTAGGCCTTTATATGGAAACAAAAATCAGTGTTATAGTGGATCATATGATCTACACATCATGAAAAAGTGGACCGAATTGATGGATAAGATCTTCTCTGTGATTCTTCATTTTGAGATGGAGAAGGAGACTCAATCCATTTATTATTTCTTTTTAAATGCCAATAAATGGTGGGATATGATTAAGAACACCATGTCTATGTATTAAATCAAATAGATTGAGTGGGAAGAATTTAAGATATCATTTTTTAATATTTATTTACCTTCATCTCTTTATATAAATTTTGGGAGAGAATTCGTAGAGTTGAATCAAAATGAGAAGAATATTTCATGTCATAAATTTTTTTACAAGACATAAAATGTATTACATGTGTTTTCTTATCAAAAAATTTATAAAAAACCATAGATTCATTAGTGGATTAAAAAACACATTAAAAGGCTCTAGTAATTATATATTCTGGGAGTTATAAAGAAGTCATTTTATGTTCACTCAATGTGGAGATTGGGTTTGTGGAATGGTCCATTATATATAGTGATAGGAAATAAAATATGGAATTTCATCTTGAGGATCTAATGTGATAGGTGTAAAGAAAACTCAACCACCCTCTTATTAAAAATGTATGAATAAGAATCATGGGAAATTAATCAATGGGATGGGGGAATTTTATAAGTGTGGGAGAGAAGGCCACAAAACTCATTATTTTTTAAGAGATAATATGAAGTTGGACGGCATGATAGAAAAAAGGATAATACCACCCATTCATCTATTCTACAACTTTAGGTAGAAAGTTCAGTTAAAAATTCATTTCACTAAACCTAGATTCCTCGATGGTTATCATAGTCAGCAACCACGGAAACCAAATGATAAATGAAAATATTATGAAATTCCCTCTATTAAGGTGGATCAAAAATATGATATTTTACAAGGTATACATCCTATTCAATAAATAATGTAAACTGTATTATTTGATTATGTATCTATTATTTCATTTATATCTATAATTTTTTCTAAAAATATTTCTTAAAAACATCAAATCCTAAAATTAGATATATCTTTAAAAAGAACCTTGTTTTGAAATCATTGGCACCTAGGTGTTGTAATCATCACCAATTATTGTAAGTGTGAATATTCTTCCAAAAAAAATATTGATACATTCCTTGTTCGAAGTAAATTATATAATGGGAATGTATTAGCTATCATCATATAGAGAACATATCAACATTCGAGAAAACAAAATATCATTCCAAATTAAAAACCATCCCATATTCCTCTTCAAATTCTTGGAATATCATGAATATACTTTTGAAAATCCTTCATTTTTGTGGGTGTTGATTCCCTATGATGAATAATACCATGATAAAGTGGTTTATTAAATGTATTGTATCAACCTTGGAAAATTTCCCATTATAAGGGAATAAAATGATTTTTTTTCTTGAAGGGTTACCCAAACATACCCCAAATCATGAGGTAGCGATATTTATCAACATATATCATACCCGAATCTAATCCAATCTCAAAATGTCCATAAAATATGGCCCTATTCATATTAGAGAAGATAAAGAAGAAGATACAATTGAATTTGTATATAGGGATCATAAAACCTAGTGCATCACCATGGGTTATATTAGTGATCTTATTGAAGAAAAAGGGACGGTCAATGTATTAGTGTATCAATTATCAGGAACTTAGTAAGATCACTATAAATTAAAATTACCATCTACAAACTATTAATGACTTGTTTGATCCATTTTGTGGAGATCAATACTTTTCAATGGTGGATCTTCATTTATGATATCATCAACAAATGGTGAAGAAGGATGATATTCATAATAAATCATTCTTCACTTGGTATGGGCACTTTGAGATTCTAGTAATTCAAAATATACATACTATTTCAAATAATTTCTATAAAATTTGATGAATTGTGTCTATAGACATTACCTTGAAATATTTATGGTAGTGATTATATTTTATATTCTCATTTATTCTAAGAAAAATGATTAAAAAGATGAAAATCTATGGATTCTGATAGATACATTAAGGAAAAATAAATTGTACTCCTTTTTCATCAAGTGTGACTTATGGATTTAGGAAGTCACATTATTAGGACACATGATCAAAAGTGATTTAATTATTATGGAACCTTTAAAAAATGCAATTTTGTAATTACAGTATCCTCTAATATCATGTAAATCCATAGTTTTCATGCCTTAGCAGGGTACCACCAATGTTTTGTGAGAAATTTATCATGCTTATCTATTCCACTAATTATGTTAACAATGAAAGGGGTAATTTATTTCCAGATAGAATAATTTGTGGAAATATTTAAGGAGTTAATGAATCAGTTGATCACTGCACTAGTAATCACATTACCAGTATGTGGTGAATATTTAATGATATATAGTGATTCTTCGAAGAAACACTTTGTTTGTGTACTTATGAATAATTATAATGTGATTTCGTGCACCTCATGGTAGTTGATGATACATTATTAAAACCACCATACACATGATCTAGAGCTAGAAGGAATTATTTTTTTCATTAAACTCTTGTATAACTACCCCAATGGTTAGAATAGAGACATATATACTGATCACTAGATCGTAAAGTATATATTGACAAAAAAAGGAACTCAACATGCATCCAAGGAGATGGTTAGACATATTAAAGGACAAAAATTTGTATATTGACTATAATCCCTACAAGTAAAACACGGTATCTGATGATCTTAGAAGAATAGAATAGCCAACCCTATCAATGATGTGGATTTCGAAAGACCCACTCTTCATGGATTTGCAACGGATAGATTTTGAAATCATAACAACATGGAAAAAGTCCCACCTTTCCCAAATTATCTCCGACCATATATCCAAGATAAGATCATGGAGGAACAAAGGGATGGTTTAGGGAATCAAATTAATGTGAATTATGTAAAGGAGGATAATATAAAAGAGTTTCATATTAATGAAGAAAGGGTGATTCTGATTGGAACTAGGATTTTTCAGCCTTCATCACCTGGGATAATGAAGGAGATGTTGGATAATTCACATATGATACATTTTCTATATATCCTAAAAGCACCATGATTTATCGTTATCTTTTAGAAAAAATATTGTAGGATAACATGAAGAAAGAGATTTCATGGTACATCTAAAATTACTTGATATGTAATCATGTTAAATCAAAGTGACATAATTCCAATTTTTGATGAAACCCTTTCCTATACCCCATATATGAATGGGACAATTTCACCATTGACTTTTTATATTGGTCTCCCGAATACACCCAAAAAATTATGTGATATGGTTTTTGTTGGATTAACTCACAATGAAATCCCACATTATATAAATTCTGGAAACTTTTCTCATGAACAACGTTCCCTGATATATGTGAAGAACATGGTGGGGCTGCATTGGGTTCCACTTTATATCTTCTTTAATCCTAATATATGTTGTATAAAAAAATTATAGAGAATTATTCAACTAGCCTTTGAGAACTAAATTGAAAATCATGATGGCCTATCACCCCCAAAATGATGGCCAATATAAATGAAATATTCCGAAACTCGAAGACGTGTTCAAATACAACACAATTCATTTAAAATGTGGATGGGATCAGAATCTCCCATTGTATGAGTTCTCATACAACCAAATCATTCACATGAGTATCTATATTTCTCTATATGATTCTTTATATAGAAAGAGATATAGAACTCTAACTAGTTTGGATGGAGTAGGAAAATGAAATCCACTAGGACATGATCTTGTGTAAAAGATGTTGGATAAGGGTCAAGCCTTCCAGCAATTTATCAATTCTTCTTATGGTAATACAAATATTTGTAGTGGTAGCCATCATATGGACTTAGAGTTGTATAATGGAGAGATAAAATTTTCCTTCGAATATCACAATGGAAGAGAGTCATTCAGTTTCTAATGAATGGGATGCTTGGCCCAAGGTATATTGCCTATTTTGAGATCCTTGATAGCATAAGAGAAGTGACCTATCATCTTGATCATCAACCATGTATGGTTCAGATTGAAGGCATGTTCCATGTATCACTTCTGAAGATGTACATACCAGATCCCTAAAATGTACTGAACTCAGAGGTAGTACTGTTGGAAGATGATCTCTCTTATGAGGAGTAGCAAGAAAAGATTATGGACTAGAAAGATATGGCTCTACTCAACAAGACAACACACCATGTCAAAATATTTTGGTGGAACCCTAATTTTGAAGAGACGACCAGGGAACCATAGTATGTGATGATGGAGAAATACCCTAGCACATTTATATAAATGAAATTTCAAGGGTGATATTTCAAAAGAGAGGGAGAATGTAACGACCCAAAATTTAATCAATAAAATTTCCATTCATATAATTATGTATTATATTATAAAACACATAAATATGCAATATACCCCAATATAATATTATTATCATAAAAGAATAATTAAATAAGTGATATTTAAATAAATTAAGAAACCTTTGCGGATGGAATATTAACATTACCATTGGAATAGTAACATGGCTATTATGAATAGTAATCCATCGAATAGAATAGAATCCTCACCTATGTAAGTATAAATTGAATTTGGAATATAATAATTGAATATATGAACTAATTATATAATAGTATTTGTGATAAAATATTTTGATAATTATTAATTATGTGATTGTATTTTTATAAAACATAAGGGTGTTTTTCTAAGTATATATTTAATATAAATATTTAAAATTAAATTTATTTTCATAAAATATATTTTAAAAATATTATTTTCTTGTTTTATGATTATAAGATAATTTTATGAGACCTTACTAAAATTTTCAATGTTCTATAATATGATTTATAATTTTAAAATCAATATTTTACAAGTAAAAGACGATTTTAATTAAAAATGAAATTTAACTTGTCTAAAATTTTTTTCTCATAAAATTGAATCATTTATAAATTATACCCATCAAAAAATGTTTACGGTGAATTTTTGGGATTTTTCTAAAATAATTCAATTTTTTTGAATAGTGAAATATGCTAATTTTATGAATTTCAGTTATAATAAAAATGCATGAATAAAAAAGAACATTCATGATGTAAGCATCCAAATCTATAATAATATTTCTATATTTTAAAATATTTAGTGATAACTCTAAATATAATCCTATTATTTATTAGATATTATAAACTAATCAATAAAATAATGTGAAAACACATCTCTTCTCCCATATAAATACCACCCCTCACTAATTATTATCCTCACACCTTCCATGATTTGTGATACTCCGAAATTTTATCCAATTATCTCTCTAAGACCCTTCTCCACATCCAAGAGGATATGTAATCATCACAAGTCCAAACCTAGCTTCCTTAAAGATGTCCTCAAAGAGGATAATTCAAGAGGTAAAATCCTCTCACAATTTTCTTTTATTTTTTTCTTTTTTTATTATATCCACAACTCAACCATAAACTTGTGAATGAAAAATAATGTATCATTTATATACTAAAATTATATTATTTTAATGTATGGTCCATCATCATATTCTATTAACTCTCTATTCTAAAAATGAAATCCTCACCTGTGTTGTGTCAATTTAACTACATCATGGACAATGGATTTTCATTTTCCTTTTAAAAGTTTAAAGTTAATCTTAAAAACATTATAATGGTTGATAATTACTATAAAATGTATGTAATTACACCTATATGTCCTACAACTAACTTATATACAAAATAATAAATAATGGAACAAAACTATTTTGTCATGTTGGAAAAAAACCGTCAAAAAATATATGATTATCACTAAAAGTTTATCTAATGATTAATCCTCATTAAATTTAATAAAATGAAATAGATAACTATTTTAAAATATTTATATTAATTAATTAAAAAAATTCAATTATTTATAATTATAACCATTCTATATATACTTATATATTCAGATTCAAGTGAACAATTCATCCAAAAAGAAGTAAATAAATAATCTCCAACAATGTCATTGATCTTTATAACTCACATAAAGGGGTTTCAATGAACATTGTAAAATTATGATGAATAACTTTCATGTATGAACGGTTTTGGATTTATTAATTAATTAATTTTATTTTATTATCTAAGATATTAATGTGAATAAAGCACTCAGATATAAGGTTAAGGTATTCTCAAACTCAACTATCTTTTTATGGGTTATCCCTCTTTCACTCAATTTTCAGTATGTATCATACATTAATGATCTATAAATAACATTTAATTTTTCCTACAATTTTATTCTCTTGAATATACATTCTTTTAATCAGAATACATGGAAAATGTAAATATTTTTCAAAAGAACACTTCTTTCTAAAAACACAACTTTTACTACTCTTGAGGATGATTCGTCTTCACTAAAGATCTATGATTTGTATACAATGTATGTTATTTCCACTCTATTTTGGTAAAATCAAGTCTTATTAATGAGTATATGATTTACAAAGTGAATATCATTCGTTTTAATGAGTTATTTTTTTCGAAGAATGATATATTTTTTATATGGTATGAATAATTATGTAAATGTTATGATGTGATGGGTGAACCCAAAATTATATACCTCAAGTAAATGATATGGTGTGATGGATTTTCCGATAATTATATAGTTGTATAATTAATTGTTAAATGTGATGTGTCTCATGGGATAAACTAATATATGTGTGAACATAATGTTATCATTGTTCCAAACAATTTGTGGTGGTTAAACACTATTACATGATGTTTCATTTTTATGCATTTCCAAACTCCACTCATTTATATCATAATCCATATATTGATTATGATTAGGGTAGTATTATTTTGTTATGGTGATTATTATTATTCTCACAACATGTTATATTGATACATTCTCCTATATATCCTCTAATTGGGATTTTAACTCAACCCATATCGTGATGTATCTACATTGGAGAATACTTGTACTAAGTGGAAGTTGAGGGACAATAAGAAGCTAGAGAATAAGGTATAAAATAAATTTTTTTGTTTAATTATTTAAAATTTATATATGGGACTAATTATTCGACAAAATTTATTCTTTCTATCCTAGTATTGTTTCCTGATTATTTTTTATCTTTATAATGATAAAATAGTTATATTAGAAAAATTAGGGTCACTAAATTATCACTGTGTTAAAAATATCATAAATATTAAAAAGAAGAGTGTGACATGTTTTACATTCCTTGCATAAAATATAATAATAATCACAATCACATCCAATTAAAAAATATGTGGCCATATAAAGGAATCATGTATTATTATATATAAAATCTGATCACTCAATAAAATATTGGTTGGTGTTCGAGTCATTTTTTTCCTTATCGTATTGTTTTTAACCCTTAATTTCTTGATTATACATTTACAAAGGTAATAAAATTTCTATGGATGTTATTCATATTGACCAAAATAAAAGGGACATATTTACCAAATTTTCACAGCTTAATTCTATATACGAGATCCATTTTCATGATTCAAAATAAAAAAGTGATAGAATTTAATTTTTAATTATTCTGAAAAAAAATGTGATGAAAAATAGTTTTCTATAAATACCTCCATTTTAATATAGCCTTTTTTACTAAATTCAGATATGTAATTCATTTTAAAACAATTGGATTTTATAAATGACAATTAACTAATAAAATTTTAAAACCATTCTAAAAATTAATTTCCCATTGTAAATACTATAAATGAATATAAATTTTATAATATAAATAATTATTTTTTATATTCATTGAGAAATAAAATAGTTCAATTTTTTTTTGAATTACCCTATCATATTATTTTGGTATACTTTTTGAAATATGTTATTTATTTTATCAGATAATATTTCAATAATTTATAGAAATTAAATATTTTATTTTATCGAATTATTATAAAAATAATTTATCTAATAATCTTTATACCTGTAGAAGAAAATAACTCTACTATAAATTGATTTCAGATTTCAAAGGAATTAATCAATAAATTTTTATTGTTTTGAATATATATATATAAATAAAATTATATTCTTACCTAAATATTTTATGGCTACGTTATAGAAAAAAGAAATTAATATTATATAATTCAAGTATACTCAATCTTACATACATTGTATCATATCAAACATATTCATTCATTTAAAATAATTTGACATTATATATGTTCCTATTTCATTTTTCTTATTCATATTACTAGTATTATGTAGTTGGAGTGAGGTGTGTGTATACCCTTAAAATATTTCTTGACACACATGGTGGGTCATATTTGGAACACGAGCATGCATGCTCTATGATGGGCTGGTAGGGTGGAGTCCTCATCATGATAAGGTCTTAAAATCATATGTTGTTAAAAAATGAAAATTTAGACAAAATCATTAGGGATACTCAAATAATGAGATTATGAGGATGATGTTGACAGATCGATTCACCTCCTTTAAGTAAGGGAGAGAATTAATATTGAGTTCTCGGGAGAGGCACCCAAATGAATATGAAATTGAGATTGGTACCTTATGTTTATTTTCACTGATATTTCATTGGTTGGATGAATGGAAAAGATTCATGTATTGGATAACATCGCATGTAACCAAAAATGTTAGGATAATAACATTTAGTCTATATTCCTTGATCAATGCATTAACTAATTTTCACCAAAGGCACTGAGTGGGCTACAACTTCCTACGACATAACGGGGACCCAACTCATGTGACTTCCAATTCTTAAGTATCATTTAATTTTTAGTGTTTTATTTAGTATATAAGGGAATTCTAATGAAAATATATTCCAATATAGAGACCGTAGTTTTCTTACTTCTATATTACATAATTTTAATGATAAAAAATTTAATAGTGTTATAAAACAAATATCCAACGGTTTAGTATCATCGGAAAATTAATACCACATATATCATCTTCATAAAAAAACATAATAAATTGTTAAAAATATTCTTCTTTATCCTTATAAATCTCTCGATCTCCTTAGTCCATGTATTCATCTGAGGATATACATCAATGAAAGGTGTGAGTTAAAATTCAAGTAAGAGGATAGATAGGAACATGATTAATATGAAATTGGTGAGAATAATAATCATCATATTAACATAATCATAGAATCATAATCATAATCATATTGGGAATAATTAGATAATGGAATGAAATGTAGAAATGAATACCATAGTTGTGAATCATTCCAGAATAATGATCACACATAACATATGTATGTAATCATAACATCATTATTGTGAAATAATTATAGCAAAATGTTCACTCATATTGAACATTATCTCTTGAGATACGACACTATAACCAATGCATTGTATAACTATATATTTGTGGGTGCACCTATCACATCATATAATTTACCTCATTATTCCCACCATATAAAACATATATCAATATATGATATTAAATAACCCATGAAAATGTATGGGTTTAATTTAATAAAAAATAAATTCATGAATATATTTTTGGGTTACTGAAATAAATGGTACAACATAAATTTATTAAAAATCATAAATCTTTAGTGAAGAGTAAACAATCTTAAGGTAGTCAATATGTGTTTTGGATGGAAGAGTTCTATTTTAAATTCGTTATATTTTTCATAAACCAATTTTGAAAATATGTATATACATAAAAAAGAAATGGGAATAATAATTTAATAGAATTTAAGGGAAATTAATTTAATATCTATTTTGAAATTATTTAAAAAGATGTGAAAACCACGGAAAAGGGGAGGGGTTTGAGAATCCCCTAACCACAATCCTGCGTAATTGTGACTCTTTTCCACCGCCTGAATAATAATCATAGATTTAAAAAAAAATATCCAATATTTAATTAGAGCATATTATATATTTATATGTCAATTATAATAATTTTATTATATTTTATAATTTTTTTGATAAAATTCAACAGTTTTGATATTATTTTTTTCATTAAAAACTCATCTTTTGCCTTGATTTCTCTTTTTTATTCATGTAAATCATGAATTAGTATAAAACATTTCATAAAAAATAATATATGTAATTAAATATTTATATATTATATATACTTCATTATTTCCATCAAAGAAGGTGTTTATAATAATTTTCATGGAAATATATTTGTAGGTTGTTGACCGACATTTAATGGGATGTTGTCAAAAGATGGGAAAAAGAGGGTACGAAATTAATATATGGGATATATGTTATAAATTTTGGTAGGATAAAACAATAGATAAAATTTTTATATACATCTGAATTGATTTTTGAGTACATGTTTTTTATTGATATTGGAAAAAATAATGACAAGAAGAAGAAAGGGAAGAGTTAATGAAGACTAACTCTATCTACAATGTAACTTATCCTGCATGACACTATAACTACATTGATGATAGTACTTGGGTGGCTCAATAATGGCAATATGATTTCTGAGAATATTTTGATATAGGATTTGGGTAGAGATTTTTATTTTTAAAGGTTTATATGAGTATTATTCCAAGTTAAATGATATAGGTTATTTATACAGGGGAGAGGGGTATTTTTATAATGAAAATTTAAATAAAATATTATATTAAAGGTTAGACTTGTAATAGTGATTTTATTAAAATATAATAACATATTAATAAAATATAATGAATTGAAGACTCTAAAACACATTTTTAAATCAAAGTCATTAGTTTATTCAAATAGATAATGGGAAAAAGAAAGTTTTTATTTCAATGAATCAATTTTGACTTTAGATTTTGAAAAATATTTTATAGGATTATAAATTTAAATTAATTAATTTTAATTAATAATTTATTGTATTAAATATATATAATGGATGAATGTTAAGTTATAGAAATAATTATGTCCCTAATACTTTATGAATCTTGTAATTTATGTAACACTGGTTACGTGAAAACTGTATTTTTATAATACATCCAAAATTAAAAAATTATCAGAAAAACACCATTGGAAAATTTATACGTTATGATTTAAAAATTGTACACTATTTTATGGAAATAATTTTTAAATATGGAAAAATTAATTTTTAATTCAATCAACAATTTATTTTTTAAAAATACTGATCTTTTATGTTATACATGATTTTATGACACCATTAAAAATTACTTAAGGCCTTATAAAATTATCTTATCATTTTAATAAATCAAAATATAAATATATTATTATATTCTATGGAAGTAAATTTTTAGAAATATATATATTAATTGTAAAATAGTAAAAAAATATTTGTGATTTACAGAAAATAGAACCAAATGTTTTTTATTTTTAAAATATTTATTTTCTTGTACTATGACATAATTATATTTTATTATCATTTATAATATTACTATGTTTTATTTATAATTTTATAGTTGATATTACTATTCAATTTTTCCAATTACTATTTCAAATGGTCACATTAAAATTCCATATCTATCGGCTCCTTAATTTCTAGAAATACATTTCATTTAATTTATTATTCATTTATAAAGATTTTCTTGTTTTCTCTAATAGATTTTATATTATTTATACTCTATTAAATTATTATAAGAAGGGAATTCCTATTAGTAAAAAATTTTCATTACATTCTTCCCCCATTGGAAATTTTTTAATCATATTATCATTTCAAAAAAATAGGTTAGGGTATATTTCCTTCATTTCTACCTCCAATTCACATGTCTCTTCTTCATGCTAATTGTTCTTACACAAAACGTTAACAAGAAGAGTTGTATTATTTTGTAATAAAATGTATCATTGGTCCCTCGACCTTTCCCAGTTATGCTTAATATGAGATAGTATCTTGTTGTAATACCACCACAAGATAAATTACATGTGAGGGGTCAGTTATATACTTCCTCAAGAGGTATATTTGAATCATGTCATTAACTTGAGACGTTCTTCTTGAAATTGAAACTTTATAGAATACTAATACTATGTGTTCTAAGATATCAATGGGTTTAATGTACCATGGGGTAATATTCTATTTCTTTCAATAATATATGACCTTTTTCCATGGTGATACTCAAATGATGACTTTGTCCCAAAGATTGAACTCAATGCCAATTTGATGGATGTGAGCATGTCCCTTTTTGAGCTATAATAAACATCGATATACTACTAGATTGATTGAACCTTTTACTATCATTTATTGTACAATATCATGAACATGTATCTTTTGTTCTCCAAATTTATCCCAACATGGTAGAGTTATACATAATTTTCCAAATAGATCATTATTTGGATCCGTATGAATAGTCATGTAGAAGATATTATTATATGAGAACACAACTAAGGGGAGTTGTTGATACCACAATCATTGAATTTCATTAAGTAGACTCAATACATTATATAAATCCTTTATATATTCCTTTCAGACTGGACATTAGATTGTGGGTGATATGAAATGGAAAAAATCCATTGAGTACTAAAATCATGCAGAATACATCCCCTAAATTTTTTATGTGAATGGTGGATCCCGATCAGAGATGATCGAAAGAATAACCCCATGTAGCACGACCAATCATTCACATATATCCTGGAAAGTTGATCGAGTGAGATATCTTCATGAATATTAATAAACAAGGATGTATTAGTGAGTTTATCGACCAAAAACCATTTCACATTTATTCCATTAGAAATCATCATGAGCTTTTCCACTAAAAAACCCAATAATGAAGAATAAATATCTTGAATTTTGATGTGAACCATAGATCACAATTAGAGATGATCGAAGGGATATCCCCATGTGGCCTCACCAATCATTCATATGTATCCAAGAAATCTATTAGAGTTAGATATCATTATGAATATTAATAAACTGTGTTGTCTTTGTGAGAAGATCCACCAAAAACCATTTCACATTTATTCCATTATATGCCTTCAAGTGAAAAAGTACATAATGAAATTATCTCATTTCTAAATGTGTAGAGGAAATGGTTTCATCATCCCTTTATACTTCTATTTCTATTATTGATCATGGTGAAAAACCAAACACTGTGTGATATATTCCATAATCTTTTTTCTCAGGTTATCCCACCAGAACTGTTCTTAGAGATCATGATATATCTCAGTACTTCTAGGATGGCTAGAGAAAGGTGAGATATATGAACTATCAAAATTTTCCTTCAGTAATTAATGTGATGATGTCAGGAAAATCGTTATTTAAATTTGAATCACATTATAATCACCATTATGGAACTATTTCAAATTCCCTCCTTTACTACATTACCCATATTTCGATGCTCCATATCATCCATTTATGCATCCTTAATCATATATTGGATAGATTTTTTGGAAAACATTTGTAAAAGGTATGATGTATTCCCTACCAATATTATTTCCAATTCCATCCATTTTTATATCTGTGCAGATATGTTCTTTCTCAACCTGCATCAAAGATAGAGTGGAGTGTTCTTTTCTAATAAGAGCTTCAGCTACGTTGTTTTCTTTCAGGATGGTAATGAATAGAAAAATCATGGTCCATTTTTATCTCTAAACATGTTCTTTGTTGCATATTGATATCACTCTTTGTGAATATATATTTTATACTTTTATTATTATTATATTTGTCACCCTCTTTACCATAGAGGCATTTCCACAACATTTTCATGGGGAGGATCACTGCTAATATTTATATATTATGAATTAGGTAGTTTTTCTCATGGATATTCAACTTCTATTAGGAGTATGATATCACTTTATAATTTTTCATGAGTACACAACCCAAGACATTATTACAAGAGTCACTTTATTTTACAAAACATTCTCCATGTGTTTGTAATGTGATTATAGGTGATGTCATCATACTTTTCATTATATCCATGAATAATTCTTCAATTTATTCATTGTATATATAATTGACCCTTTTACTTATTAACATAGTTATTAAGATAGAAAATAGCGAAAAATTTCTTGATAAATTTCGGTATTATCCAGCTAATCCAAGAAATATTTTTATTTTTGTGACAAAAGTGGTTCTAAGATGTTCATCAGTTTCCTTATTTCAATTGTGCATAAAAATAACCTCAATTGTGACCAAATGTCCCAAAAAATTTATTCACTGCATCAAAAAGTCACACTTTCTAAACTTGGCTTATAGTTTATCCTTCGTTAATGTCATCAGTACATTCCATGTGTGTTATTCATCTTCCCCTTTCGCATGGATTAAATAAGTATATCATCAATATAAAATACTAATAAAATATAATGATATTTTGTAATGAAATTATTCATAAAATTCATGAATATTATAGGGGAATTGGTATGTCTAAAGGGTATCAATTAAAATTCATCATTTCCATACCTTGTGTAGAATGAAGTCTTCCGAATATCTTTTTTATTCACATTCAGTCGATTATATATAATGTGAAGATCCATATTTCAGATGTCCTGCTCTCCATATAGTCGATCAAATATGTCATCAATAATTAGATGATGATAATTTTTTTTTGTTGACCATGTTGATCACCTAGTAATTGATACACAAATGCATTGATCCATCCTATTTCATTACAAGAATCACGGGTGCACCCCGAAGAGATGTACTAGGGTGTATAAAATGTCTGTTCAAATGCTCTTGTAGCCTCTTCCTTAACTCCCCTAGTTCAATAGAGGTCATACTATATGGAAATTTTGAGAATGGATTAGCATTGGGTATGATTTATATTCATAAATATAACTGAGGATCTGGGTGAAGTCTATGATACACTGCATAAAGTACATCATTTTATTCTATCATAATTGGAATTTTCTCTAGGTTGTTTCCTTCCATTGACTCAACCATTTGAGTGATGTATAATTTTTATGGGGAATAAGTGTCCACAGATAAGGGGAATATTCCAAATAAGAATAATGGACTTCATTGTTTTGGTAAATGAGCATTAGAAGGATTTGAATATGGATGTATATTTACTTTTCCCAAAAATTTATGTAACCTCTATATAACAAGATCCAATCCAGCCCTAGTATAGCATCATATCATACCAAGGGAAGTATCCCGAGATTCTATGAAATATTCTTCTAACATACACCAATAAGAAAAGTGTCAAATAGATGGGCTACAATGATCGATAAAAAAGGTTTTTATATTGATATTTCAATGTAGAGGTATTCAGAGAATCAATTAAATAGTTCATGTAAACATGAAAGACATAAAGGAAAACGTGGAACCAGAATTGAATAAGTCTTTATCCATTCATTAGTGAATATGATGTGTATATGTTACAAAGTTATATTCTTACTCCACTTTTGCAGTAGTGATGGAATAAGCATTCCATTTATCATATTTATTTGGTTACCCACAATGACTTTAGTTTTTGTTCACTAACATTAATAGTTCCCTTTTTACACAATAGTTGAATCTCTGAAGTATGGGTGGTTCTCTCCATTCCTCCATAATATTTTCCCGATTTATTTTGCCTCTCCAAAATTCATGAGCTACGGTTCTTTCTCTCCCAAACATGAAATATTTCTCCATCCCTTTGATGAAATATTCATTATTCTTCTTCCCAAAATGCTTACATGTGAGTGGTTATGTCTTCCTTCCACCTTAGTAATTAGATACTCTAGCATGAAACAAAATATTTCATTTCATATCACCATAATTATGTTATGATTCCCTAAGAATCATTTTTACTTTTAGATCACATCGAACAAATTATTCCTAACACCCAATGTCCTTAATTTCTAGATACATTTTAATGTTTTGTTTTAACCACTAAATAATATATCTATTTAGAATCGAATGTTGTTTAAAAGACCCTAGGAGTACCATAAAATCCATGTAAACATATCATCATAATCTATGATAGATTAACCCTCATTTTTCTTCATCTGTTTGAATTCTCTATCCATTATTATCTGAAGAGTTCAAGGGAAATACATTTTAAGATATAATTTATTAATGTATTCCCACTCCATCTCTAATATTTCATCCTTTGTCTTGGTGTTCTTTAAAAATTCCTATTATTAGTCACCCTCTTCATCTAAATGATAAATAGCTAAAGTCAATTACTCATTCTTAGAATAATGGATCATAGAATAGTTCATCTCGAATGAGTTAGGTCACTATTCTATTACAAGTGTGTCAAATGATCCACTAATGTTTTGTCTTCATTTCTACATAAAAGTAATGAAAAGAAGTTTTTCCCTCTTTGGTGAAGGTTTAAATTCAACTATACATAGGTTATTGTTCATAGCCAATTAATGATGGATAAGCATCACAATAAATTTTTGAACTCCACCTCCCATGGCATTAGGGATATTGTTCATACAATCAATGAACATTACCTCACATGGGTTATTGGTATGGTTTCTAATAGTTCCCATCATTTTCTAAATTAGTAATGATTTGAAAATTTGATAATTTAACATATTATGAATAAATAAATTATTCTTTTGTATAATTAACTCTTAATGAATTTCTTAGAGGATAACTATGTTTAGAATTTTCTTAATACAATGCTTCTTCGGCGTTTACATATTATTTGTCTCATATATATGTTTTTCACTATTGTTATATAATCCTAATTCCAAAAACTAACTAAACTGTGCTCTATGATTTAAATCTCTTACATCACTATAAAACAATTTTAACTATATAAGACATAATATAATTATAAAACAAGGATATAATGGTTTAGTATCTTTGAAAAATTAATACCACACATTTATTATTCAAAATAACAAATAAAAATTTATTAAAATCCTTCTTATTTATCTTTCTATTAATCCTGATCTCCATAGCACATATGGTCGCCTAATGATATACATAGATGACAGGGGTTAACTAAAAACCTAGTAGTATGATATATAATAACACAAATCAATATAACATTGGTGATAATTATTATTATCATTATAACATAATCATAGTATCATCATCATAATCATGACAGGAATAATTAGAAAATATTATGGAATGTGGAAATGAATAGAAATTAAACCTCAAGTCTTAGTGGTGAAATACCACACAGAGTAGTCAACCAATCTTTCATTATGTTCAAAGATGATATATAGTAATAACCATAAAATCATAAATGTAAAAAAAATAGAGTCAGTTCCACACATATATCATAGTATATCATAAGATACATCACTATACACAATGTAATTGAGTGCTATATAATTCTTGGTGCGCCCGTCACATCATTTTATTTACATCATCATTCCTACCACCAAAAATATATAATAATCATAGAAATACAACTAAAAATGAAAATGAATGGTTTTAATGTCATAAATCATACATTAATGAATACAATGTGGGATCCCCACAAGAAAAATTGTATAATGTAAATTGTATATGAATCATACATCATAAGTAAAGAAGAAACAATCTCTAGGGAGGTGAAATGTGTTTTGGAATGAAGAGTGCGTTTGGAAAATCATTATATATTTCATTAAAACATGTTGGAAACATATATATCCTCAAAAATAAAATGTAATAACAATGATTATATATTTATAGAAATTGAAGTTAATATCCATACTAAAATTGTTGAGGATGAGGTAAATCCCATGAAAATGGAGGTCGATTTGTGAATCACTTTACCTTAATTACCACTTAATTACATCACTTTTTCTTCTCCTAAATAAAAATATATATATAAAAATTTATATAGAAGTGAATTAGAGTCAATTAAAAAATTATTAAACTTTTTTATTCATTTCTTAGTATTTCATATTTTCTTATGAAATTATATTAGTTTGATATAATGTTTTCTAAAAAATACCACTTTTCCTTATCTTTAATATTTTGATAAATTAAACAATACAATATTATAATTAATTCTAGAAGAATAGAATACTTTTAATTAAATATTTAAGTGTTCTATATAATTCATATTTTTATTCAATGAAGGTGGATATAATAATTTTCATTGCAAATTCTTCGTAGTTGTTTGACCAACTTTTAATGAGAGGTTGTCGAAAGACAAGAAAATGGGTCTTGAAATTTATTTATGTCATCATTATGATAATGGAATTTATCTAAAAATAATAAATATAATGTTACATTAATTAATTATTAATTAAATGTTATGTTCTATGGTATAAAATTGGAAAATTAAAGAATAAGAAGAAGAAAACCTGTAAAAGTTTAGGAAGAATTACTTTTTCCTCAGTGTGGCTTCTCTAGCTTGACATTATTGCTCCATTGGTCGTTAGAGTTGGATGGGTCCAAAATGTCCCTAGGATTTAAAATATGCTTAAGTGGTATTATTTGGTTAGATATTTTTCTATAATTGGCTATATTATTATTTTTTCCAAGGTATCGTAGAGGGGTTATTTATATTTGAGGAGAGATAATTTTTAGAATAAAAATTAAAATAAAATACTATATCAAATGTGAGACGTGAAATATTTAATTTTTTAAAATATATATAATTTATTAGTATAATATAATATATTTATGTCTTTAATAACCCTATATAATTAAAATTCATTAAATTATTAAAAAGGTAAGTGGATAAAAATTAAAAATTGTTATTATAAATAATCACTTTGACATTACTTTATGGAAAATAATTTTTTTTGAAAACTGATTTAATTTTATTTTAGTGAAGAAATTTTAAAATTAAATATATATTAGAAGAAACATAATCTCTAGAAATTATTAATCCAACAATATATCACAAATTATGTAATTGAACATAAATAATTATGTGGAAACAATATTTAATATATTCATTAGAATATTGATGTATTTTTGAATATTACTAAAAAATAACCCTTAAAAATTTAGATCTATTGTTTCCAAAAATTTAATCCATTTTATGAAAATAGTTTTTTATATTTGGTAAATCTAATTTTTAATTAAAATAGTTATCAAATTGAAAAATATAGATTTTTAATATTATAAAAAATTTAATGAGATTTTGAAAAAATATTTAATGTCCAATAATATTATATTATAATTATAATTCAAAATTATATAAATCTATCAGTATATTTTGTAGAAAAAGTTATTTTAAATACTCATTTTAATTATAAAATTGTAAATAAATGATTATATTTTATAAAAATATAAGCACTCAATTTTTTTGTTAAATAATTTATTACATATACTATGATAGAATTATATCAAAATTTCATCTATTGGATGACTAAATTATATTTATGCTTTCATAGATAATGTAACTATTCTATTGGCTGAATTATAATTCATAGTTTTCAAGTAATACTTCCATCAGTATAGATTCCTTAATATACAGATATACATTTTTTTTAATTCAATAATCAACTATAAATTTTTTATGTGTTCTCAATGTGATTTTATGTTATTTATGTTAAATGAAATTTTTATAAGACTATAATTACCATTGGTAAATTTTTGGGTTGTTACAACCACTACTTTGTAAATAGTCAAAAGAAAGGAATCATAATAATGTATCATCAAAAATAGATATGGGGGATTGATTACATTGAGGCATCTGTGTTGTCCCCACATTCATTTCATATGAGTTAATAAAAAGAAATGACTACATATGTGTGGGAAATAGTTATTTTAATTCACTAAAGTTTCACATTGGGTTCACAATTTTTTCAATCTCATCTCATAGTGGATTAAATGGGGTTGTTCATGGAATTGGAAACACCCAATGGTTATGGAATCTGTGATATAGACCAAATTACAAAATTCATCCAACCAATAAATTTTTTTCCAATGACTCTTAGGGAGTCACATTGGTCGAGTGGATTGGAGGTTGGGATCATCCCTCCCTTTTGGTATAAAATATTCCTTACACTTTTACTCTATTATATGTTTATGTAATATTCAGGAATCCTTTGTTAACCTTATATAATGTTGTCCACCCTTCACATGTATAGTTTTTCACACATACATGTGGGAGTAGCATCTATATGTATCAAATGTTCCCCATCAATGAGACTATATGTATCTATTATAGGTCCTCAATTTAAAGATCAATCTATATGTATGAAAGGTTCTCCATCTTGTCATGAATTTTACATGAGAATAATTTATTTTAAAATATTAAGATTTAAATCCAAATAATTGGGAATTTGATTATGAGTTATTATCCATGGGGGAGGTTGTATTTTTTATTTTCTAATCTATCAAATGATAATGGATTATTATATTTTTTTTAATGTAATAAGATCCATCATAGTTTGGTTCCACTAAATGGGACACACCATAACTTTTAATGTAATGTGAAAAATACCAGAACATAAAGGTTAATTTCATATGGGAATGATGTATAGAGTAATGGATCATAGAAAACATTTATGTGGGACATACATAAGAGAATATATTTTTTATTTATCACATGAAAAAATATGGCTCGATTGGAATGGATTAGTTGTATAGGTAATGGAACAATAAATATAGATATCCTTGGGAGTACAAGCCCCTGAAGATGATATGAAAATGGACCCCCAAGGAATGTGGTATCCTGACAGAGTGGTGGAAGATACTGTTTGAGGTATTAACCAATATATAGAATGATGGATTGGTAATTTAGGGATTCAACCTCATGAAGGTTTCTAAAATATCACCTTGAGATGTGAATCAAATAATTTCTATTTCCAGACATTATAGGTATTACACATGAGTTTGTGGTCAATTTGTTACTTCAATGGGAATATGGCCCTCTAAAGGTTATTCAAATGGGGAATATGACCCTTCAAGGAGATGGAATAATGATTTTGGGAGTACACCCAGTGAGAGGGAAAATATATATTCTTGATATTTGTATTTTAGTGATCACCACTAATATATATTCCCATGTGAGTCATAGTTGGTTTGAGAAATAAAACATAGTAGAGAATCAAGACATATCATAACAATATCAAGTAGGGGAATATACAATATTTAGAATCCCATATTTTACATTCATACTCATCCCCTTGTTTTCGTTGATCATTTTTATTATTCTCTTCTTACATTTATTAAAATTATAATGAGAATATTATGAATTTTTATGGCATAGTAAATAATTTTTTTTAAATAGATGTGTTTCTATATAGAAAACATATAATCATTTATGAGGAAATGAAAATGATAGATTTTCCATAAAGGATGTCTATTTCAGGGTCATTTGAGCCACTACATTATACTGAATTTGATTTCACTTTTTGGGGTATTCTGGGTAACCACCTCACACCGCACAAGATTTAATTTGTTGGGGTGGAAAGGTCTCCACCTCAAAGGAAAACAAATATCAATTGGGGAGGAATGACATCACCACCTCTCCCTATAAATGATTCTCATTCCTGAGTATTCCATGGTATTTAGTGATAACATAAATCAGGTTTTTTTAAAGAATAGAGTTGGATATTATTTGGTTCAATATATATTGAATATTTTAACTCTCTCTATCTTTTTATGAGTTTGATTCTAGGTTTCCCAAATTCATATTTAATATTTTGGATTCGTTGTGAACTTTTCAGCCCCAATAGTGATGGGGTAAAGATCACTCACAACACACATAAATAATATGGTCAAAATTTGGGGAAGAAATAGGATGATAAGAGGAATGAATAACTCACGTTAATATATAATTAAACCCAAAAATAACTATTGGGATAATTGAAGATAAAATGTGGGGAATTAGATAATAAATGGGGTTACCTATTCATTTTTATTATTATTTGGTGATGAATAATTTTATAAGGGGGTATAAAATAGATGAGGGTAAAATTAAAATTATCCCCTATAAAACATAGATGCAATATATATTATGTAATTGTTTCATACGAACTGTCCACATTGTGGAAAAAACATGGGGAAGTCCCCTTTTTTCCTCTTTTGTTTATCTAATACCTATATAACATGTACCTGATGGATTATAACATCAACATAAATTCATTTTTAATTTTTCAAATATCCTATAATAATCCCTGGGTATTTTTAACATGAATTTTTACCAAAAAAATGTACCTTAAACCATTTAAATCATCTCTAAAAATACATCTACCATACCCAAATTCAATTATTCAAATTGAACCATCATAAAATGTAATGGGAATTATACCCCTCATCCAATTCACTGAAACTCAAAAGTGATGTTCATTAATACATTTACCAGGTTAGTGATCTTGTCTATTTGTACTATATATTTTTTATCTAAGATCCCTGCAAGATAATACATATAAAGGATATCATGTCATATTTGTATTAAATTGGAATTAATTAGGGATTTGGTATGTAATATCTAAAAATAAAGGCCTAAAAAACACTAGTGAGTGGTGTGGTGGATAAACTGCCTAATATAGTCTCCTAGAAAGTAAAAATTATTGAAGGGTAATTCATATTGGGATCAATATTCCCTCCTTCATTGTTTACAATACAATCTAAAATTATTGTCTTAAAAAATAATTTTTCCATAACATTCTTGTTTATATTCATTCAATTATTGTCAATATAGTTATTCATTATTTTTGGGATACATTAATATATCTTTAGAATACAATGAATCATATCAATTATTTCATAACTAATATTCAATGATAATAAAATTTTCTATCTAACAACATCCTGACATATTAGATTTTTATATGTCATCATATGTAAAAATTTATATCATTCTATTTTAATGTTTAAGTGAAAATATTTATTATCTATAAAAATAATTAAATAATTGTAATGACCCTATCCACCGTTGAAATCCATTAATTTTGATTTCAATAAATATCCAAAATTAATAATGGTACATCTTGATTTAAACTAATTTTAGGGATAACATGTTGTTATAATGACAGTTCTTCCATATAATATGCATAAAAAACTACCCAATTATATAAGGGTGAACATCGAATCTTGATCACCAATTATTAAAATTATAAATCCATGTGGCCTTACAAAATAAGTTAGATATTTCTTGGAATGTTAACCAATTGATAAATCCACTTTAGTAATAGATAAACTTTTCATCCTTTTTTGGAATCTAGAACTCTACCCAAATGGAATTATTTCCCTTAGAGGTCTTATATGACCTCTGGTTAAATCCATAAAGATATTATCTCTTTTCTTTATTAGTTCATGTAACGGTTGTATCACCCCCTAAGACTTCAAACATCAATCACTATCATATTGAAAGATCAAGATTATTAATATATACTCTCCAATATCACTCTCCATATTATATCACCAAATTAATATAATCTATATTTATACATATTCTTTATTCCATGGTGAATGAATAATAATAATATATGAGTATCATCCATAATTAGATTATTGAGTTCTCAAAAATACGAGATACATATTTTTGTTCCAAATATTTTGACACCTTCCTTGTCAACATTGAACAATAGAATATTTTCCTCCTTCTTTTATATTTCTATTTCATCCTTCGAAACCACCATGATTATCACATGGATTTATGGTTACTCAATGAATTAGTTGAGATAATATTTCATCATTAACCAATTGATTTAAATTTAAATCCTTTATATATCATGGAATATTGATTCACTTTCAATCCTCATCATATATAATGTTTCAAAAACATTTCTACTCAGATCACAATACACCTTGTTTTTTATTCAATGATGATATTGTATTGAGGTGTCATAATCAATTATAAATATAAAAATATCATTTAGAACATGTTAAAATCCATTAATGTAAATATATACACTATGATCATGTGATCAACATATATATCTCACTTTCCTCAATAATGATAATCCTTCCAAATATTTATCTCAATATTACCACTAATAATTCTATATCAGGAATTTTATACCTTTTCTATTATAAGTTCAATTTGATCTACTTATATGTTATTTCCTTGTAATTTTGTATAAGAAAAAAACTAGTTCACTATTTAAATCATATATGTATATCACAATTTATTTCCCACTATTACGTTGTCTGAGTACATGTTGAATGTTAAGAATCTTCTTATGATCATGGATTTATCTTCAAATTATTCCATCGAGACATACATTAATCCATTTTCAGTTAACAAGGGATTATTATTATCTATTCAGGGAAAATATCACACAATGAATCCACAATATATTATTAATTTTATGAAACTAAAAATAATTGCTATAATTTTTTATAGGACATTCTTCAGAAGCCTATTCCTTTAAAGGATTCATAGATGTACCCTTACATATGATTAAATAACAAATAATGATACAATTTATTTCCAAAATTCTCACATGTAATGTTTGGCATCCAATTTTTCATTTATTAACGTATTCAACCCATTCCATAAATAATATTTTTATTCTTCCTTATACATGAAATATATGTTAATACTATAACTAAAGTCTTAAATTAATTTATTCATGTAGTCTCAAACAATATATTTGTAAAAAAGATAACAGTAGTTAATGAATTTTTAAATATAATGTGTATTAGTATGAATTGATATTTTCCATGTCATATAATGTAGGTTTTTGTAGTTATATCATACATTTTCTCCCCCAGTTTAAGTAGTAAAAATTGGATATCAAACTTTAAGATTCACTATGAACTATTAATTTCATTCAATAAGTCGAAAATATGATGTAAAAGACTCTTTTTATTGATCATGTTCTTATTTTGTTCTTAATTATTAATGAAAAGTTTCAATAGACAATTGTTTTACATAAAAAATAAAACCATTTCACCATATAGTGATGTTTATGGGAATTAATTAACCTTTTATAATTCTCTTTTGGTTTTTATTTGATTCCTATAATTTAATAGGTTTCATTAAATAAGGAATTTTTATTAAAATTGTAACACCATATATGAGTTCTAATGAAAACTAATCCACTTGTGTTATGGGAATATAATAAAATTCATTAGAAAATACATTGAATTTTTCATTCATAATTTCAATACTCTAGTTTTTTGTATATCCCCTACCATTTATTCAGATTACCCATCCTTAATAGGTTTTAAGACACACGTTAATGAGTTAGTTTATATTGAGAATTTATATCCATCTCTGCATAATTAATTGATTACAAGATGATTTAGGTTATTAGATAAGATTTCTCAATCATGGAATTATATATGACATATATGTAGTGGTTGATAATACATTCCTAAAATCATAGATAACTGTATAAATGGATGAAGACACAAATTTATAAGAAAGAACATAAAAATCACCTTAATAGTATATATATATACTTACGGTGAAATCATCGCACCTCTATGTTATTTAATCAATAAAAAAATATTAAATCATTATGGAAGTGTTTCCCAAATAATAGTTTCTTTTCATATATGGTTAAATATATAAACCTATAATCAAATATAATCATCACTATTCTTGAGTGGAAAATAAATTACCTTTTCACCACATCATTCTCCAGATCAACATCAATTGTATTAATTTTATAAGATCATATTTTACCATGGATTAAGAGGCTATTTAGAAGGATTTTACTTATTATTCCTTAGTTTAGTGAATTAATTTTCATAATGACCAAACTTCTTCCAATTGATGGACAACACTATCTGTGGGTAATCTGGTTAAAATGTTTTCTCCACCGCTTTTTTTACTATACTATTCATCTATTTTGGATAATAATTTCATTTATAGAATAATTCTACACATATGTAATATTTCCCTATTCCCTAATTTAAAATTCCAAGGTTCTTATTCCCACATTTGGCATGTTATTCATTGAGAATTCATTCCTCTATTTTCTTTAGCTCATGTAATTTTTCTAAAAAATTATATTCATTTTATTATTCAAAAAATTATAAGAATAATGATAATCCCTAAATTCTATTTCATCTTTCAGAGTTAATTTAAGAGACTCTTCACAAGTAGTAAAATTTACTAACTATATTTATTTTAGGATACTCATTTTAATCTAATAATTATTTGTTATGTTTTTTTATTATCAATTATAAAACTAGAATTATAATATTCATGTATTGAAAAATTTTATTATTTAAAAACAATTGGCTCATCCTTCTTTATCATAATAACGAATCATTCCCAATATTCTTGTAAATAAAAATTTTGGGGAAAATATTTTTGAAAACAAACATTCTCAAAATAATCTCATTCCAATGAGTTATTTTCATCATTTTCGCTTTATATTTTTTTTATAAAAGTCCACCGTTAGCATATTTTACCATTTAAATCTTAAACATTTCAAACCATCATTTCAGGCACCATAAATTAGTGAATATAAAATATATTTTTTATTGGGTTGACCCATTATTCAACAATTAAGGGGTTAGAATACCAAAAAAACGATGGATATTTTTGTAAGGTAAATGGATTGATAGTGATTTTATAATTTTTCTTGGATAATATGATTGTTTAACGTGATATAATTTATTAATAAAAAAGAAGTACTATAGGATTATCAATTCCATTATTATTCACACACCATCTCCGATTAGATTTTGTTGTTCATTGGTATAATCATTGAAATTTCCATAACATTCAATATTTAATCAATTAATCATGGTTCCAAATAAATTCTAAAATGAAATTGTTTTGGGTTAAAAATTATTAATAATTTCTAATATAATAAATTTGAAAATGTATATGAATAAGGAAAATTAATCAATATAATTCCTAGAATATTAAACATTTGGTTAAACTTATTAAAATTGATTTTAACTAATGTTTATTTATGTTTATTTTTCTTATTAAATTAAATCAAATACCTTAAATTAACAAAAAATCAATAAAATAATATCATAAATTAACCATTAGAAACTGACACGTATCCTTTTTAGTTTACATTATTGCACCATAAAATTAACATTTTAATCACACCCAATTATCAAAAATGTTTTAGTATATTTGAAAATTGTATTCAAATTCAAGTTATTTTATATTATAGTTTACATTTCTCCCACAACATTCTTAAAAAACATTTCATATTAGAGACCGTAATTTATATTAATTCCAAGGAAGAAAATAGAAAATGTTGAGATGACAACTAAATAATAAGTAAAAAAAATTTAAGTAGTTGAGGATATATCATACAATAATAAGCATATTAGAAAAAATGAACATGAGGTAAATTCATTGATTAGTGTAATTAGATGAAGAAATCATAAAAATGTGTTCATGACATATAATATAATAAATAAAAAACCTTTTCATAGAAAGTGATTATGCATAAAATTTATGTATTTCAATGTTATAAATCATTATATGAGTCTATCTTAATAAATATGAAATTTGGAATACAAATGATAATTTTTTAAATTGGATAATTATGAACCCTAATTTAAATATAGTCTTCTATTATTTTTTAATGATTGTATGTTTATTTTATGACATATTTTATATCTAAAATCATAAATGGTGTAATATTTTGATTTATTGGTTGTTAGAGACTAGTATAAACACAGATAAAGTGAATGTCACATGGGATATTAAAGAACCATTATGATATTTAGGAAAAATTAAAATAACAATATTATCTCAATGATACGTCGGAGAAAATGACATCTTTTATGTATTATGGGGAAACTCCAGTGATATTTTCACTTCCATAATTTTATCATAAAATACAATGTAATTTATTTTTCAATAATCATTGTAGTGTGAGGGGAAAATACAAGACTATGATCTTGATTAGATTCATTTCACATTGTAATCAAATATAACAATTAATCTAGATTAATTGAAAAAATATATTTTCTTTACTAGAAAATATAACCCTAAATAGAAATATGGGTATATATTTGAGACAACACAACCCAAAATGCCCAATGATATGTTCAATACCCTATATATAGGAAGGAATAAAATAATGACCCATAAATCTCTCAACATAATATATGTTCAGCTAACATTAGAATTTATTTTCCATAACAAATTCATGTTCTGATATTTTATAAATAAATGCTCACAAAATATTACTGATAATTTTTTAAAAAATATTTTCATTCCACCAATATTTTTCCAAAATCACTTTAAAAAGTTTGGATGGCCCAAAAAAACATTCAAATTAAGAATGTAATAAGAGTTAAGTTGAATCAATCAATAGGGTCATTGATTAGTGTAGATTTATTATAGATCACATAGATGTATTTTGCAACTCAGTGGAATATTTCATTCACATTAAAAAAATAAATCTGGACTATATATAATAATTAAACAACATGGATGAAAATAAAAACTAGTAAAATATTTGGGATATTAGGGGAATGTAATTTATCATTACTTTATTAATTGTAGTTTCCAACTATGGTGAACTATAATAATTTTGTAGACATCTATTTTACACTAAATTTATCTCATGTCCTTCTGAAAATATCTTTATCTCTATCTGTTTTATATTATTCAATTTTATTTATTTATAGTTTGGTGTTTTCAACTTATGTGATTTTTCACTCTTTTACATTTTCACCATTATGATCTCTAAACTCCATGAATTTGGATTACTAACCCTATGACAAGATCTCGAGGGACACAATGGTCATTTGTATTTTCATTCTTAAAATTATTATTACTATGATTCAATCTTATGGTTATGTAGTCAATGTGTGAGGAATTTAATTCTATATTCATAACAAACACTCATATTTTAAACCTATTTTATTAATATACAACCACATTTCACCTCCATTCACTAACATTATGTGTTATACAATGTGATTATTGGTGTTTAGTGATAAAAAATATATTTTGTATTTAAGAGTGAATTGATGGAATGACTTTTTTCTGACATCTCATTTTTTTCTATTATAAAGGACTTGGGATTCTGTATTCTAAGGATTTTTCCAAGGAACACTAATTATACAAAAAATTATTTAGGGGGTGATGATTTATGAATACTAGTGAGTTAATAAATGAATATTCATATGATAAAAATGAGAATATAAGAGGGATTCTATATAGTTGAGTCGAGGATCATTTTCCATCATTCTAAAATCTACTAGATTATTATTTATACATTGAATTTATATTCTTCAAAGTTCATAAAAAATCACCATTTTTTACATGATTTCAATTCTTTCATATTAATAGATAATGAACATAAAGATATAACAGTAAAAGAAGATAAACCCAATTAAATAACCATATTATTTATGATATGTCCGTAATTATACATTAATTTGAAAAATATGTCAAGTTATTTTTTATGGATTGTGATAGCCTCTTATCAATTTTTCACCATTTCATGGTTATATAAATTATTACAATATTCTTTTATTTATTCACCCATTTTAATTATATATAATAAAAATAAAGGGATCATGAAATTATTTGACCCACCATAATATCTCATTGAAGTGGTTGAATTATTTTACAAATAAGTTGTATATGTGTGGAATTCATAGTTCAGATAGAAATTTATCAGTTAGATCATCCAAGACCCAAAAAAATATATAGAATACTAATTATTAGAATATTTATTATATGTACTCAATGATTTCTCATAAGATATTTTATGTTTTTATGTATACATGTTGACATTGTAGTGTGAGCTATAAAAAGAATAAAATACAATCACTAATATTAATAATAACACCATTATCGTGGTAAAATGTTAAGGACCGGTGAAGGTGATTTAAAAACTACCTCTATCTATGTAAACACATTTTTACCTTAACTGAGAAAAATATTTTTTACTGTTTTTATATACATTATTGTTACCTTTTATGATGAAATTAATATAAAATTTAGAAAATTATGATTAAAAATTTTCAATCAATTAATAATTATTCCATTCATATATGTTCCAAAGTTTAATTTTAAAAAATCCCAATAATGCGATAAAAAAGAGGGATTTAAAAGGGAAAATGCTCAAAAGTGTCCAAATTTTTTATGTAAAAATTCACTATTTAAATGATTAAAATGAAATAAATTTGATGAATAGAGATTTAAGATGACTAATTTTTCTTTTAATCCCATATAAAGAAAATTTTATGATTTTAATAGTTCAAAATAATTTTTTTAATAAAAACATATATTATCCCTACACATTGTAAAAATTATCTCCACAAAAAATTATCAAAAATTAACTGTAAGAGGATTTTAACATGATTATTTAAAATATAAACATTATTATGCCAAATAATGTTTTTAAATTTCTAAAAAATATAATTTCAAAAAATTTCACAAAACAAGACATAAATTATTTTTAGAAAGACATAGTTTTTCTTGAGTAAAATTCGATCTATTCTTATATATTTTCTAGAAAAAAATAATTTTTTTACATATTATTGAATATATAATCTATATGTTTCATTAATATAATTAAAAAATTATTTCTTAATATATTGAGATAAAACACATTTTTTTAATAAAAATAGTTTTCATAAAAACATTTCATTTATTTTTTAATAGTTTTTATTTTAATTTATAATCAATTTGTCACCAAAGAATTCATTTTATATACATGTGTAACCCCTTTCTTTTCATAATTTATTTAATCATATTCCTACCCATTATTCCAACCGATAGATAATATCCATCATATAATAATATTTTCATAATATTTCATGATTCTTTTAAAATCATTGTTGTGTGTAATGAAAGATACATTCAGTGTTTCATGTAACAAAAATATCAAAAATAATAAAATAATTTGAAAAAAAAATCACAAAATCTCAAGGTGTTAAACCAATTACTATAATAGCTACCTTGTGTTTCAGGGGAAACATTTGAGATGTCATTCCTTATAATGGTGTATTAATAAAACCAATTAAAAATATGTTTAAAACTCAACATAATGTGAGGGGAAACCATGAGAATAAAAAAACTTGTCAAATCCTTCATCTATTGTAACTTGGAATTGAATGAATATTTATAGTAGAAAAAACTGGCTAACATTGATAATAAAATATATCCTAATATCATATACGTAGGTTATATCTGAGGCAACATGACCCAAATAAAACCCCATGTATTCCTATATAACACTAATTACTGTTGGAAGAAACTTATGATACATAATAATGTCAATGTAATATAGGGGATACTATATTGATGAAATGTTTCTTAGTAAACATAATTTTAGGATTTAAAATCAAGTCAAACAACTCCACATATTTTCATCCTTATTTATTCTTATACAAAAGAATTTCATATCACTTCACTAAATACTTTAAATATATATTGGTAATGGTATAGTTAATTAATGACCAATTATGGTGTACTTCGGTGTGATATGGTGGAACTCAATGATATTTCCCTAAAATATACATTTAGATACAGAGGAAGTAGGATTTAGTTTATCAAGATGGTCATAACACCCCTAGTTTTATGACCGTTATTGTAATAAATTAATTTCCATTTTTTTATTTCAATGAATGCGTCACTAAGTCAAAATTTAATTAAATTCTACTATAATTCAATCATTCTCTAGGTGCAACGTTGACTTGTATTTCATTACACGCAACATAGAGTTTCTATGAAACAAACTTTTATTGTTATAACTATTTAAACTATATAGTTATAACATAGTTGATAAAAAATGTAGTATGAAATTTTAAAGAATGTTTTTAAATATTATATATAATTGTTTAATTTAAACAAAACATATCAATAGTAAAACATATGTTTTTGGGAAAAGACTTTATATGTTTCAAAATACGATTTTATAATATGAATAACTTTTTATTCTATTGTATCAGTAATAATAAATTTAGTTTTAGAAAAATATATATTTTTTATTTTATAAAACAAAAAAATCATTTTAAATAGTAAAAACAATATTAAAATGAATTGTAGGGGTTTTTATGAAAAAAATCATTTTTGAATGAATAGTTAAAATACTAAATATTAATTCAAAAAATCATTTTCATAAAAACAAATTATATAGTAAAAGTATATTTTAATTCAGTTTTAATATATTATTATTTTAATTTTATATAAATTAATCCAATTTCGGTCATCAGAAAAAATTTCTCATTAAAATTGGATATTAATACATCCTATATTTTTAAACATTTATTAATAAAAATTATCTTATCACGACATATATGCATGATTATTTATAAATTAATTTCATCCAGTTATACAAATAGATTTGAAAAAATGGATTCCATAAATGGAATCAGAATTAAATATAATTTCTAATAAGTGTTGTTTAGTTTGTACCATAAATATTATTGAATGGGATTACAATTAATTATAGTAATTAGGAGAAAATTTAACTTATCAATTGACTAAACCTTAAACTTAATGCCCAAAATGACCAAAATACTTATCTATAAGCCATTGCTTATTCATATCAAGACTATATCCCCACTTTTCTTTTTTTTAACAATATTGGAGAATCTTGAAATCAAAAAACATTGGTTGAAATCCCTTTTAAAAAATTTATATGAATTCCACTCCTCCTACTCTAAAAAAAGGCACTCAATTATCCCACTTATTCAAACCGCTCAAGCAATTTTTCTCAACCAACCTATTCCAAAACATCCAACTAATATCCATACCTTCATACTAAAATTATCTCTTTCAGAAGAAATACATCAAAGGATTCCCTTTTATTGAAAGACAATAGAGTTACCCTAATTAGTGGAGGTTTGAATGACTATGAAAAATGTTAATCCATAAATAAAATGTATTTCTAGTATGACATTAACATCTATGATATTTATGACTTATTCATCGCTCATTTATTTTTTATGGTTTATATACATACCATGAATATATTCAATGATAATTACCCAATATTTTGGGCATTTACATTTCTATTTAATGATCTTCTTTTTTGGGGGTTTAAGTTAAAAATTTTACGATTTGGTAACATATTATTGCCTGAAATTTCATTCTTTGAGATACATGCCACCACATGAACCTATATTCTTCTATGAGGTGTTCACTCATCATTTTACATGCTATATTCAAAATATATATCTTTTAATTATATTTTGTGTTACATGAAATGTTGTTTTTCATATGGGGATTCTGATTTAATATAACCAAGTGTTATGTTTTTATTACAACAATATCATCATTTATAAAGATTTTCTTTGATCAATATTAAATTCATAAAATATTATGATCCATATTTCATGAAAATTCATTAATTTTCCAATCAAATTTTTAGTCATTATATTTTTAGGTATTAGTAATAAAATTTCACTTTATTCAACACATGATAAATAAGAATGTTTATATATCAAAATCATACCTTATTTATGTCTTAGGTTAGAAATATGTTTTATTATAAAACACAATTTTTAAAATGTTTTCTGATTTTTTAAAACAATTACACTAATTTTCAAAAAAAAATCATTTCAAAAATGATTTTTTATGTTTAAATGATTCTATTATATGTTTTGAAATCATTTTTCAATGAAAATGTTTTTCAAAAATTATTTATGTTTTAAATAGACTTCCTTATATAAGAAAATATTTTTTCCTCATGAAATTTCATTGATGGATATTATAAAATTATTTTACATCTAATATAACATCCATTGGTTTTACTCATTCCCTTGTGGTGAAATTATCTAATTGTTCAATTCATAATATTTATTTTAATGGATTATGTTCTAATAGCAATATTTTTATAAAAACTATTACTCTTTAATATGATATATAATTATGAAATAATAATCTTTTAAATAGTTATGATTTGAGGAAATGATTATAAAACATTTCTTTTTTACATAGGTAAAGATATTGTTACATTTTTATGACACTAAATTCATGGGTTATAATATGACTCTTTATGATATTATAGAACATTTATTTACTTCTTAATTAATAGATGTGATAGACCTATATCTCCCTTAAAATCATTGAGTAATTATTTATATATCAGGAGATAATTATGGAAATAAAGATGATATCCTGAATCTTCTACGGAATATGGGAAAACCAGATCTACTTTTGGAAAATGGGGAAACTCGATCGACTATGGGAAGATGGGGAAATTCAATCTACTTTGGGTAAAAGCGGAATCCTGATACATTACGAAAAATGTGCCTCGACTTATAAGGAATAATATCTCATGTTTACATGTCTTACACAATTCCATGACTTTTTCCAATGTTATGATTTCATTGCTAAAACAGTTGATTCTATAATGATTCGTGTCTTATGAAAAGATAATATTTAGGTCATTACTCATGTCTATGATATTTTATACTCCTGGTATGATCTTATAATTTTATTATCACATTCACAAACCCTTATGGTCATGTTTATACATGTATATATTCATTGTTTACCCTTAATGAGAATTTGATCCCACCCATTTTTATGTTTTTTCCCAGGTTATAAAGATATGTATTATATATCATATATCTAAGAATGATTCTAGTCATGAAGATATTATTGGGATAAAATTCATCTCACATGAGTACTAGAGTTTATGTTTCTAGGTTTCCAATGTCACTAAGCTAATATGGTCTTTGGGCGTCTATTTATGTAATTTATTAATTATTGCACAAATATAATATAATTAAAATGAATTTTTAGCAAGAATCACTATAGATGGTGTTAGTGAATTTTTTTTCCATCCATTAGAGACATGGATGATAAAAAATTAGTGAGTACCCTATGTACATGTCTAAGGAATAGTCAAAGGATAAGGAACTACTAGAAAACAGGGCTATAGCCACAGACCTATAGCCACAGTTTCATAAGGGCATGGATATATCATAGTTTATACCCATAGTTTTAATAAAACAGTGGCTATATTATTATTTATAACCACGAATTAAAAAAATATGTTTCTATGATATTTTTACTATCTATCAGGCTCCTACTCTCCAGTTTGTGATGATATCTTCTCCACTCCTGATCTATGAGATCCTCCTCATTACTGTCCACAACGCTCTGCTCAACTATCTCTGTGATGCTCTCCATGATGCTCTCGGCGATGCTCTACTCCACTTCTTCCCTGATCCGCAAGCTCCACCTCCCCATTGTCTGTGAATACTCAAACCCCCGACCTGAACCTGCTTTCCGTGCACTCTTCCCCGACGTTGCTGCTACACTTCCCGACCATCGGTGTTTCCTGGCAGCCTCCCTACCCTTGCACTCGACTTTCTCCTCCCACCCTCGACACTCTTCACCTGAAAATACTCCCTCTCCATCGCCATTCCTCATCCCTCATCATTCCACCAGAGACCGAATGGTCACAAATTCTATCATGTAAGTTGTGTGTAATTTTCATTTTTTCCTTTCCTCCACACTTGGTCTCTATTGAATATGTGAAATTTTCATGAAATTTTAAAGGGATTTCAATGATGATATTCAGATTTTAGGGTGAATTTGGAGTAGGAGTGCCCAGGATGTGCGGACTCATCTTTCTCAATTGGTTCTGGGCATTGATAATAGGTTTTGAAATTTATTTTATTTCTCTTATTTCCTTTCGTTTTTTAAATGTTTCATAGCTAGAATGTTAATGGGATTTTATGGTTAATAAATTTTTTACTTTTCATCCCACATAATTCTTACACATTCTTATCACAAATGACATTCTATTTTGGTTTCCATATAAGTTTTAACCTCTTATATATTTTTCTTACCCACATTCCTAATAGTAGTAATCAAGGGTCTTATTGTAGTGAAGGATCTTTGGAAATGTAAGAGTGATTCAATGGGATATGGTAGATTTGATATTGATAAGAAGAGTAAATGTGACAATATCATAGTGATAGTGAGTGCTTAAAAACATAGGCGAATATTTTTTTCTCTATCAAGTTGAAAATTTTCATTTCAGTACTCCCAATTTGGATAAAAGGCCCTAACTAGACTTTTTGTCCTAATAGGTTGAAAGAGTGTAACAATTAAGAATGGGAACTGTATGGCGGGATGTCTTCAGAAAGGGAGGGGGTTGCAGCGGGAGTAGTGGCGGTGATGGGTGTCCATGTGGTGGGAGGGGGGATGGAAGTTGGGAGGTGTAGGTTGGGGCGCTATCTAGGGGGGTTGATGTCCATGGGGAGGGAGGGGGGCTGTGGGTGGGGCTGTGTAGGGTGGGGGGTTAACCCAAGTGGAGTGGGGGTTTTCCAAGTAAATAGTTGGGCCAATGGGAGTGTGGGTTGGGCGGGAAAAGTTTGAGTATTGTAGGATCATTTTGGGACCCATTCGATGACGAGAAAAAAACTAAAACCCCAAATCGCACAACTAGAATCATATATATTTGAAACAGACTATCTGTGACAGGATTCTATCTCAAATAGGGTTTAGAGATGGGGCCCCATCGCAAATAGCCCGTTGTAGAAAAAGGCGTCACCAATGTTATTTTTTGCGACCGACCCGTCGCAAATCAGTCTACGATTATATACATTATATATAAATAAACCATCTACGATGGGCCCATCTCAAATAGTATTTGCGACGTGGATGTTCATAGACTCAAATAAGACTCTGATTATATACATTATATATATAAAAACATTTGTGACAGGACTGTCCCAATTACAAATTGTGACGGGCCCATCATCCAATCTCAAATACTAAAAATAAAAACATTATATTCAACTTATTTGCGACGGGAGCCAGTCAAAAAAGATCCTGTCTCAAATACTCAACATAATAAAAACAATAGTTAATAAAATTATGAATAATGATAAAATTATATTAATAATATTAAAATAATAAAATAAAAAAAAATATTATTACTAGTAAAATAAAAAAAGATTAAAAAATATAATACTATGAAAATATATTTAATAAAATTATAATAAAAAAATTAATATTATAGTATTTTTAAAATAATAAAATAATAAAATTATTAAAATTCTCAATATTTAAAAAAAAATAAAAAAAATCAGAAATATTATTATTTTTATTAAAATTAAAAAATATTAAAAAATATAATACTAATAAAAAGTTACAAAATATTTAAAAAATACATTATGCAATATTTTCACATATATAAAAGATAGAAACTATAAATTGTTCATATTACAATAAACCTTAAATTCAAATTTTTTCTAACATAAAAATAAAATAACTATGGGGGGTGGTCGTCTTCTGAAGGAGTTCGAGGAGTTTTAGGAGATGGTGGAGAAAACTCCATCCTTAAACTACGAGTCAGATGGTGCATGTACTCCATCTGCTCTTGATGCTTCTATTGTTTCTACTGCCATAGATGCATCACCTACTCTTGATGTTGTTGCTGCTGCTGCCATCGATGCACCTCCTCCTCATGCTACTGTAGCTGATGTTGCTGTTGTTGCATCTCCTCATGCTTCTTCTACAAACTCTCAATAATCTCAGTCTGAGATTGCAACTGCTCCAGATACTAAGGAAGAAGATGATGCCTCTCCATGAACTCCTCCTGATCTAGAAAATGAAATCATAGCAGTACCATAATATGTATCGAGAGTCAAATGAAAGCTGATACCAACTACTCGGCCCTTCTCAAATCCATACTAATTCACCTGCATCAATGATGCCTCATCAAAATGGTGGGCACTAGTCTACTTAGACGTCTTGTCCTAACTCTCATCTTGTGTCTGATAGGTCGCAGTCTCATATGACTCCTTCAAATCCAATTTGAAATTAAAAATTTTAAATTATTACATGTAGTTAATTTTCAAAATGAAAAAATAATACTAACCACAATCTCATGCTGGAGATCACCTCTAATCTCTCCAGTGAATGGATCAATGTACATCCTCTGATAAACGTCAATCTTCGTAATATCAGGATGCTCGACTACCAATAGAAATATAAAGTAAACTGTTTATATTTAATGTTATATAAAATATTTAAAAAATATAGTTACCATATACTCTCTATGAGTACTGAATGTACGCTACCATCTCGATTTGTCACGTAATTTCTCCCTCGGTTTTGCCATCCCACTGAAGATATCCTCTAAAATCGACCACCCAAATAGTTTAAACATAATCCATACCAAATGTGAGATGAAATGTAATCTGGTCAATAGGCTCTACACGACTCATCAAATTCTGTCACTCCTATTTATTAATGGTTTTTCTTCCCAAACTGTTCATAAACTAACAGAAATGGTCACTCATAGTCAACTATGCAATGAATCATTTTCCCTAGAAGTTAAGATAAAATCATTTGGACATGCATGAATCTTCTGATGATTAAGGCCCAGATTACGAACTAGCCTCTTGCTCTCATAGTAATTTTCCGGAAACACATTTCCATCATGTAATATTTTTTTAACAAAAGAAAATATCTAACAAAAATTTTTGTTTGAGATTGCATTATCTGATTTAATAAACAAAAATTTTGCAACTGCTTCTAATTTTCATATAGTGAAAGCAGGATATAATGCATCCTCAGCAGACCTCAATAACTCATAAAATTCAGATAGTTCCTACTCAGGTGTAAATCAATATCATCTTGAGTTTTAGTATGTTGAAAAAATGGACCTGTAACATCATGTACTAATTTTTGAAACCAAGATTCATCTATTATCATGTAATTAGTATCTTCTTTGGAACTACATTCACTGTGTTGATAAAAAATATATAATCTGGTTGAAAACCAAACCGCAAGAGATATCCCCCAACCTTGTCAAATGTGTCAAACGTTCTCAGAGAACATTTTTTACAAGGACTTCTTATTGTTCCTTCTAAAACATCTTCTGGTTTGGATGATGAAAATGATACGAAAGCTTCAACACCCTGAATATATATATAATTTAAACAAGAACTGTTTGGATTTCTATACTGATTTATCAAAGAGTTATCATCTAAAAATAACTTTTGTCGAATTCATTGATCAATATTTTTCTACAAAATATAAAATCAATAATGATTTTGAAAATTTTAAAATTATAAAAACACTATCTAAAAAAAGATAAATAATTATAAAAACTTCTAAGTTATTAACATTACATATGGGCAACACAATTTCTAGTGGATTGACAGCTAGTATTTTGTCTGAAGGCTCCATTACATGAAACTTTCTGACACAGAAATCACAATGAATAATGTTCTTAGAGGTACGCATATTTGTTCTTGTCATCACGAGAATGAATATGAATACCTCTGAGAAGATTCTTCATTTTTATTTTTGGGTGAAAATGTTGAAATTAAATGAGTCGTCGAACAAAAGATCCCCCTTTTTGTTGATGAATCATCTTCTTGCAATTGTCACCACCTTAACACATTATAAAAATGTGGTCCTACGAAGGAATATTCATTCTTGTGCATATGAGTTTGGATATGAAAATGTAGAAGCATACATTTCATAATTTTTTTAGTTGGTGAATGTTCAAAGAAGTAGAGTCATTGAGAAAAAGGAGTTTCATCCATCCACTCAAAATTGCTCCATGTTATTATAAGTTATTACAATTTATTACAATTGATTTTATTCATAATTATGTCAGTTTCTTAGTAATTATTACTAATTGTTACTAATTGTTACAATTTATTTCTTATTATTACAATTTATTACTAATTTTTACAATTTATTACTAATTCTAACAATTTATAACTAATTGTCACAATTTATTACTAAAATTTATTACTAATTGTTACAATTTATTACTAATTGTTACTAATTATTATTATTTATTACTAATTGTTACTATTTATTTATAATTGTTACTAATTGTTACTATTTATTACTATTTATTATGTTTTATTATTATTACTCCAATTTACTCCATTTTACTCCAATTTACTTCAATTTACTCTTATTTACTCTTATTAACTCATATTTACTCTTATTTACTCCTATTTACTCTTATTTACTCTTATTTACTCTTATTTACTCGTATTTACTCTTATTTAAACCAAATTACTCATAATTAGTCCTAATTATACATACTTATTCTAAATTATTGCTAATTATTGCTAATTATTACTAATTATTGTTATTTAATGATATTTTTCTCTATTTTTCTATTTATTTCTATTTATAGCTATTTATTTCAACTTATTTCAATTTATTGCTATTTATTACTATTTATATCTATTTATTTCTAATTATTCAAAAATTATTACTAATTATTTATAATTGTTAGTAATTATAACTAATTATTACTATTTATAGGTATTTATTATAATTTATTACTATTTATTACTATTTATTACTATTTATTACTATTTAATACTATTTCAAACTATTTATTACTATTTGTTGCTAATTATTACAATTTACAACTATTTATTACAATTTATTACTAATTATAACTATTTATTACTATTTATTACTATTTATAATTAATTAATACTACTTATTACTATTTATTACTCTTTATTACTAATTATTACTAATTATTACTTATTATTACTAATTATTAATAATTATTCCGAATTATTCGTAAATATTCCTAATAATTCCTAATTATTAGTAATTATTCCTAATTATTCATAATTATTACTATTTGTTTCTAATTTTTCCTAATTTTTCCTAATTATTTATAATTATTCCTATTTATTCCAATTTATTCACATTTATTTCTATTTATTCCTATTTATTGAAAATTATTCATAATTATTTCTAATTGTTCCAAATTATTCCTAATTATTCCTATTTATTTCTAATTATTTCTAATAATTGCTAATTATTCCTAATTTTGATAATTATTACTATTTATTTCTATTTATTTCTATTTATGGCTACTTATCGCAAATTATTACTCATTATTGCTAATTATTGCTAATTATTGATAATTATTGCTAATTACTGCTAATTACAATAAGTTATTGCTATTTATTTTTATTTATTTCTATTTATTCATATTTATAACTATTTATAACTATTTATGATTATTTATTACTAATTATTACTAATTATTACTAATTATTACTGATTATTACTAATTATTACATATTATTACTAATTATTACAAAATACTACTAATGTTTACTAATTATTCCTAATTATTTTAATTATTCCTAATTATTGAATATTATTGCGAATTATCACGAATTATTGTGAATTATTGCGAATTATACCTATTTATTTCTAATTATTGCTATTTGTTGCTAATTATTAAGAATTATTCCTATTTATTCCAATTTATTCCTATTTATTACTAATTATTACTATTTATTACAAATTATTAACAATTATTATTAATTATTACTATTTATACTATTTATTCTTCTTTAATCTTAATTATTACTAATTATAACTAATTATTGCTAATTATTACTAATTATTACTATTTATCCATAATTCTTCCAAATTATTTCTAATTATTACTAATTATTACTTATTATTACTTATTATTAATAAATATTACTTATTGTTTCTAATTTTTACAAATTATTAATAATTATTACTAATTATTAATAATTATTAATAATTATTACTATTTATTACTAATTATTACTATATAGTCGTAGTTATTATTAATTATTACAAAATATCTCTAATTATTAACAATTGTTACGAATTGTTACTAATTATTACTAATTATTAATAATTATTTCTCATTGTTACTAATTATTTCTATTTATTCATAATTATTACTAATTATTCCTAATTATTCCTATTTATTGCTAATTATTCCTATTTATTAGTATTTGTTACTAATTATTACTAATTATTACTAATTATTAATAATTATTACTAATTATTAATAATTATTACTAATTATTACTAATTATTACTAATTATTCTTATTTTTTTCTAAATAAACTTATTTATTACAAAATATTCTTATTTATTACTAATTATTTTTATTTATTACTAATTACAATTAATTATGTCTAATTAAAAATAACTATTACTCATTAAGCATAACTATTACTAATTAGCGTTAATTGATATTAATAACTACAATTTACAACTACTAATTACTAATTACAAGTAATTAGTTATAGACAATACTAATTTTTTTAATAATTATAAATTATTACTAATTATTAGTTATTACTAATTATTAAGAAATAGTATTAATAATATCAATTTTTTATTACAAATAAATAAAAATAAAAAAACAATTTAAATCTAAGTTAATCACTACTAATCAACAATAATTAAAATTAACATAAAAAAGAAATAAATACAAAATTGAAAAAAATATAAATACTTTTAAACTTGATCTTTTATTGATGTAAGCGACTTCACAAATTCTCCGTCAAAAAACTATCTCAGATGAATTTTCACTCTAAATGTAGAGTTTAGAGAGAGGGGAAGTGAGAAATGAGGAAAAGGGAAAGAAAAACTGAGGGGGTATATATAGGTTAGATTAGTTGTGACAGGACTATGTGCGACGGGACTAACGTCGCAAAAGGTTTTTTTTGTGACGGACCTTGTCACATATACCGTAACCCGCAATAATTGATGTCGGTGGTAAAAAAGGTATTTGCGACTGGCACCATCGCAAAAACTTACATGCCGATACACTTTTTGCGACGGGACAACATCCCTTCGCAAAAAAGCATTTACCACCGCCGGTATTTGTGACAGGACCGTTCAAAAATACCCTCCGACTGACACAGTATTTGCGATGGGGGGTCCCCCATCGCAAATAACCTTTCCACGCTTTGGCGTGCTACCAGCGCTAAACTGCGCATTAATTTTTGCGACGGGACCCCAAATCTCGTCGCAAATACCTTGATATTTACGACGAGACTAACCACCCGTCGTAAATAAACTCTAGGATGGACTATTTTTTATGGGAATAAGTCCCGTCACAAATAGCCCGTCGCAAAAGCCTGTTTTTTCCATAGTGTCGATTCGTAGTGTGAGTGCACTATATTTTTATTATAGGATATGTTTAAATCCTTTTTTATGACTTTGGATGGACGTGGGGGTCAATTTCAATTGGTAATGTTTTCATATAATAAAATCCATCATTTCAAAATCAGTATGGATCCTTTTGAAGATATATGTGAGAGACCCATCATGTCAAAAAAAATGGACATTGATTTGTGAGATGTCACTTAATGATATGAAGATTGTGAAAGGTATGGAAATGAAAGAACAGGTGAATGTTGAGGATATGGGTACATCCCTGAGGAGATAGATATCTCACATAGGTTGAAATCTCTGACATTTGGAGTTTGACAATGGGGACCATTTTTTCTTTAATTTCTCCTCATGATGCATATTATGGAGGCTTGAATGGGTTAGAAAGCTATCCGCAATGGTCAGCATTACATTCAGGATCTTATGTGTGGAATGTGAGTATTCTATCCATGTGGAATTTCCACTAATGGTAGGCCATGTTCATGATCTCTTCCATGTGTTACAGCTAAAGAGGTACATGAAATACCTAATGCACATTATTGACATGGTATATCTGGACATTGATGATGGATATTGCTTTACTAAATACCTGATGTTGATCAATGATCGATAGTATATTGTCCTCTAGTTGTAGTATATGTTTCCTTATTATTGAACACTCTACCTTCTTTATACACACTCAAATAGTGTTCTCACTTCTTCATCATATTTTTTGAGTTCTTCTTACATGAGTTATACTGTATATTTACTGCATTTTTATAGAAACCCTATTGATATTCTTCATAATAATAGTTATATTTTTCAAATTAGTTTCTTCAGTTTTTGGACTCCTTTTTATGATATAATGATCATCCTCAAGATTCTTGATTCATATCTCATTCTCATCTAGTTTCCCTTCTAAATTATGAATTTGATAATTCCATTCACATTATATTATCTTATTTTGTTCTTCGTACAATTCCTTAGAGATGATCATGGATATCTCTTGTTTTCTTCTCATCCATATGGTTTACTTCGTAAACAAGTTACTCACTAATATCACTTTTCCCAACATTGTCTTTCCCATATTTTAGATGGTTTACCTACATTCTTCCATGTGATCACAATTCATTTATTCTCCACCTTTCAAAATGTTAAATTCATTTTTAAAGACAATAATTTTTTCTTGTGGATTGTACCAACAATTTGTAGATTGACAAAGATCATGACCATCCTAGTGTAGTGTAACACAATGTTCTTGTAGTAATGTTTTAGAAAAAAATTGATGAAACTAAGATTAATTCATTCTCCATAAACATATAGAGGATGAGTATCATTGGTCATCAACTAGAAAGGGTGGTTGGGGGAGGAACTGGAAGGGGGAAGAGGGAGGGAGGAGGGGGGAAGTGGTAGGGGGCATGAGAGGGGTAGGGTGGAAGTCTGTAGGGTAGGGGCAGGGGGGAGGGGGTGGGGGAGGGGAAAATGGTATGGGAAGGGGGAGTGGGGAGGACTTTAGGGCAGGGGGTTGGTCTACAGGGGGGATGCAGGGTAGGTGGAAGGGGGGATGGTGCAGGTGGGATGCAAGGAGGTGAGGGTGGTGGTCTGTAGGGTAGGGAGTGCAAGGGGCAGTGGGGGAGGGAAAAATGGCAGGGGGAGGGGGCATGGGGTTCTACAGGGGGGTCTGGAGGGTAGTAGGAAACTTCAATAGTTGGGTGGCCAAATTAGATTATCTAAAATAAATTATAAATTTATATATTATAAATAACCTATGACACCAAAATTTTATAAAATAAAGTAAGATATAAATAAATGGGTTTAGAAAACTCTTGAAAAGGGATCTCCACTCCTCTTCTCAATAGTGAAAATTCCCCTTACAACTCAAACATCATATTAGAACTATACCTAGCCTCTACTCAATCCTTCTCTTCATACATGTATACACTTTTATCCTCGATGGTTTGATCTACCTTTTGTTTCTTTCTGCCTTACATTATTTTTTTTAATTTTATTCTCATTTTTTTATCAATCCATTTGTTAATGGATGTATGGATCACTACCATATTGGAATCTATATTATTTTATAGTAAGACATGATTAAAATGAAAATTTCTATGATATTTACTATTTACCTCTCTTCGGGATATCCTTCCATGTGGTATTCTATTAGTGTAATTACCAATATTAGTTAGAAAACCTGAGTGAGAGGTTTCCAATATAGTCCCCTTGGATTTTCAAGGGAAGGGGTGCGGTAGGTGGGGGGATCCTAGGGGAGGGGGTCCAAGAACGGAGGGGTTCTAGGGAAAGGGGGTGTTGGGGAAAGGGGGTGTGTTGGGGTTAGGGGGTCTCCGTAGGGCATGAGGAGGGGTTGTGCAGTGGGGAGGGTGTGTTCAAGGGGGTATAGGGGGGAGTGGAGGGGGGCCATTTCATGGGGGAAGGGGGGCTACAGAGGGTGGTGGTCCAAGAGGGAGGGGGCGTCCAGGGTCTTGGGGAGGGGTGTCCGAGATCTATCGTGGGTGGGGGGGTTTGTCTAGGGTCTGGGGGCTTGTATGGGGGGTATCATGGGTCTGGGGGGGCCAGTGTCCGCGGGGGTCTGTCTGGGGGGTCTATCATGGTGGGGTCTCCAGGGTTTGTTCTATGGGGGGGGTCTGTCCATGGGGTGTCCAGGGTCTAGGAGGAGGGTCTATCCAAGGTCTGTCTAGCTCTTTTCTGGGGAGGGGATCTGTTCAGGGTGTGGGGGGTCTATCTGGGGGTGTCCAGGGTCTGTCTATGGTGGGGGTCCAGGATCTATCCTGGGGGGTGATCTGTCCAGAGTTGGGGGGTGTCTGTCCAGGGGGGAGGGGTGTCCTGGGTCTGGCAGGTCTGTCCAGCGATTATGGGGGTCTCTCTAGGGGGTCTCCAGGGTCTGGAGGGGTGTCTAGGGTCTATCTAGGGGTGTTCAGGGTCTGTCCAGGGGGGTGTCTATGGTCTGGGTGTCTGGATGGTTGTCAAAGGGGGAGGGGTGTCTATTGTTTGGGGGGTCTGTCCAGGGTTTGGGTGGTCTATATGGGGGTGTCTAGGGTCTGGGGGTGTCAAGGGTCTGTCTTGGGGGGGGGGGGTGTCCAGGGTTTTCCTAATGGGGGTGCAAGGGACTAGGGGTTTGGGGGGTGTCTAGGTTATGTTTTGAGGGGGTCTACTCTAAATCTAGGGGTGTTTTTATGAAATGGGAAACCCTATAACCACTGTTTAAAAGTTTGGCTATAGACCTATAGCCATAGTTTGAACCATGGTTATAACCTTATAGCCATGTTTTCAAACCGTGGCTATATCCTTGTGTTTCTTAAGTTGTTGCCACGGTTTCAAACTGTGTCTTTAGGTGTATAGCCACAGTTTGACCCATGGATATATGTCTCGGGCCACAGTTTCAAGAGTGTGAATAGGCCTATATACGTTGTTTGAAACCATTGCTATTGGTCAAGATCTATATCCATGAAAACTTATCCATGGTTCCTCAAACCGTGGCTATTACCTATATCAATGTTTGAGGACCTATGGAAATGGTTTAAAACCGTTGTTATAGCCCAAATTTCTAAAAGTGATGAAATGAATGGAAAAATTTCTCAGAATTTTGATGAAGGATAGAAAAATTTATTTATAAGAAAAAATACCTATCTATATTATCAAGTGGATATGGTTATGGAATAGGTGGACATGTGGGTTATAATTCCAAAATCATCATATTATGATACACAAGATCTTGATGGGTTCATGACGATAGGCCTCACGGCATACATTGTTCGAATCTCTTGTGGTATATTATTTAGGTATTAAAAATCCATCATGACGGATTCAAATAAAATATTGCTATGAATAATTTAGGATATAGATATTTTCCATTAGACTAAATATGGTTTAATAATTTATACAAAATATAACTTATTTTTCTTGATTATGTGCTTCCTCGCTATCATATATGTTTCATATTCTATGATACATAATATTATTCAATGGATAGAACTCAAAGGAACAACACTAATGGTGATTATTATGGATAGTGAGATGATTTACCTATTATGAAAATGAATGTTATGGGAGATATAATGAAATATACCATTTCTATGATCACCTATATTACACAATATGTGAATAATTTTGGACATCCAAATGAGGAATGTAGGGAACACCATTTTGATGAGTAATTCATGAGGAAATATCCACATTCCTTCACCAGTTATTCTGGTCAACATTTGTCTGAATAATGGATCATTACCATAAAAAAGTTTCTCTATTCTCAATTGTTTGCAAAATGAGATATTAATTCAGGTGGTTTATCATATAGAGAGTTAAGAAGAGCAGTGGGAGACTCTAATCAAGATTATGAAGAAGAAATAAGAAATTGAATCCATAAATTTCAATGAGTTAAATAACTTATTCATCCATAAGTACTTTCATCATGTTTTCTTTACAAATATTTAAGAATCATTTTAATGAATTAAGGTAAAATGATGATGAATCATTCGGTACATACGATGTTATTTTCAAAGGACATGTGTGGTATGTCTCGGGTATTATCAACCATCCTATATATTAAGTAGATAGATTCATTAGTGGTTTATTGAAAAATCATATAATAGTAATTGTCTATATGTAAATTTAATAGTTATGAATAGATTGTGCATTTTTCAAGGAATGATGAAATTGATGTTGGAGTTACATATCAATATCATGTTTTTAACAAAAAATGAAGATCAAGTTCAAAGAAAAATATAAAAAACATGAAGAGAAGAAGTTTATTAGTCTTTTATGCACTATTTATGGAAAAACATTTAGAGGGAAATGTCTTGTGGTATCTAATAATATTATTATGTGTAGTTGAGAAGAAATTAAGAAATTGATTCTTGAACTTATTAGAAGATTTTTTCCAATGATGAAAATAGAGGGAATGCTACCCAAGATTACTATCCCTCACCTTAGTGCTTTATGTGTAAGAAGGATGATATTAATGCTAACAAGTTACTAAACATGAGTGTTGGTGATGTTGGTTAGATTCAAAAACCTCTTAAACTGAGACAAAAGGAGAAATATTATGTGATCAAAATATATAACGAGTTGTGAAATAATGACATGGTGAAACTTATAATATCCCTCCCCATTCCTGGAAGGTAGTGCCAAAACTGGAGCATTCACCGATCTTCTTTTAAATTCCTAAAAACAATCATCACATTCTTTTGTCCAGATATACTTAACACCCTTCCGAGTTAGATTAGTCATTGGACTAGATAACCGTGAAATATTTCTTACAAACCTTCGGTAATAGCCTGCCAAACCATGGAAGCTATGAATCTCAGTTACATTTGTGGGTCTTGGCCATTCTTTAAAAACCTTTTTTTTTTGCAGGATCCACAGTTATTCCATCTTTAGAAACAATTTTACCAAGAAAAGAAATTTGTTTCAACCAAAACTCACACTCGCTGAATTTCCCATAAAATTTATTTTCTTTTAGGGTTTTCAAAATAACCCTTAAATGACTTTCATGCTCCTGTTTACTTTTAGAAAACACCAAAATATCATCAATGAAAACAACCACAAACTTATCAAAGAACTCATGGAAAATTCTATTCATAAGGTCCATGAATTCATCAGGTGAATTGGTTATCCCAAAAGGCATAACTACAAATTCATAATTGCCATATCGTGTACAGAACTCGGTCCTCGGAATATATGCTTCCATTACCTTCAACTAATGGAACCCCGATCTCAGGTCAATCTTTGAAAAAAACACAGCTCCCTGGAGCTAATCAAACAAATCATTGATATGAGGGAAAGGATATTTGTTCTTAACAGTGATGTTATTCGTGGCTTCATAATCAATGCAACATTTAATTGAACCATCTTTATTTTTAACAAATAAAACAGGGACACCCCATGGTGATGTGCTGGGTTGAATGAAACCTTTCTCTAATAAATCTTGCAATTGCTCCTTCAACTCTAAAAGTTCAATTTGAGCCATTCGATAAGGGGGTTTTGAAATTGTCTTTTCATCAGGAACTAATTCAACAGTAAATTGAACTTCCTGATCTGGTATTATTCCAGGCAACACATCAGGAAAAACATCAGGATACTCATTTACCACCGGAACATCATTAATCTGAATAGTTCCCTTGTTTTCCACGATATGTGCAAGGTAACATTCATTTCCATCTTTAACAAGTTTCTCGGACTCTTGATATGTTATCAATAGTAAGGGTTCATTATTGTAAAAAAACTTAAAGCCATTCTAAAATGAAAAATCTTTAGATCTACAGTCATTCATAGCATGGTAAATAGAGAGCCAATCCATACCCAGGATAACATCAAACTCTACTAGAGGTAAAACAATAAGGTTTGCAAGTAGGTTCATTCCACGGATAAGGATAGGAAGATTCTTATAAATTATATTTTCCTCATGATTTCCCCCATGTGTTATTACCACAAGTTCAGGAGTTATTTCTTGAGATTGTGTTCCTATTTTATTAGAAATTTTTTCAGAGATAAAAGAATGTGTAGACCCCGAATCAAACAACACAGAGGAATAATTTGAAAAAAAAACAAAGTACCTGATACCTATTCATTTGATGGCCCTACATATGTTGAAGTAGTTTCAAAGGATTTCACCACCCCTTTTTGCTTATAGTCTAACTGCTTCCCATCACTTGAGCTCTTTGTCATACACTCGTTTGCATAGTGACCCATCTCATTCCACTTAAAACATTTCACTAACTGTAAATAAAATTTGGTCTTACCATCACCCTGATCTTTTCCAGTGCAATCACGAGACTTATGTACCATATTAATACATCATTAGCACTTTCCAAAATTCATAAGACATTCCTCGGCATGACTTTTACCACATTTATAACAAACTGTAAACATTGTTTTCTTACCGTCAGACCATTTTTAAGAATTCTTCCCTTTCTCCTGCCACCTCGGTCTCTTCTTCTGCTAGTTGTTATAGAACACTTTATCATCGAAAAAATCCATTTCCACCTTTTCAACACATCCAAAAATATTTTCATAATATTTTAACTAACGAGAATCCAATTCCCTTCGATATTTTGGCATTAATCCTGAGTAAAAACGATTGATTTTACTATCAAGGTCTCTGATAAAATTTGGAGCATACCTTGCCAATCGAGTGAACCTTTCTTCATAGGCATCCACTGAGTCTTCCTCTAGCCTCAATTCCAGGAATTGTTTATCCATCCTAAGTCGAACAGCCTTAGGAAAATACTTCTCAAGAAACATACCATTGAATTCATCCCAGTCGAGAGCATCAATCTCATCAGTGTCCCGGATATTTTTAACCATCGACCACTACTGATCTAGTTCACCCTCTAAACGGTAAATTGCAAGACTATCCTTTTGATTGTATGAACACCCCATGACATCGAAAATCTTCTCCAGTTCTTTATTCCACCATTTAGCTAGCACATGGTCAGATGATCCTCTGAATGATGGGGGATGTTGCCTAATGAAATGTTCCACCACTAACATGTTCCTCTGTGGTTGATCTGGATGATCTCATGCATGGATACCACCACCTTTTATCGCTTGAGTCAACTACACCATTACTGCAACAAACTACTCAGTTCCAATTCCAACCATCTCAGGATGCTGATTTGGAAGGTTATTTCCCTCTGTATGCCTTCCTAGCACTGCTTCCTTGTTTTCTCTGCGGAAAACCATTCTGAAAAAAATGTCTTAGATGAAGTTACTTTGTAATCTTAAAATGATATTTCATTTCAATTTGACCATAAAAAATATTTTTGGATAATCGTTTAATAGAATTATAACACCTAAAGTTCTCTAAACTGACCTATGATACCAACTATAAGGCCCCAGCCTTAAACATTACTTAATATTGAGTTATTTCAAGAATAAACGTTGAGGATATTTTCAGGATTAGAGTTTTAGAGAATTAGATCATAAATCATGAATTACACTCCACATTTAAAAAAAGTGGATACATAAAAGATAGTACTCATTTTCCCCATCATCGGAAACATATTTAAAAGAAAACATAGAATCTTTCTTGACACTTCCTTGACACTATCATCACATCATGTACCTTTCCCTTGACCTGTGAAAAACATTTCAAAAAAATGGGATGAGCATAAAAAGCTCAGAAAGGGATATAAAAGTACTAAATGAAAACATTCGTCCATGTATGAAATCATACTTTACTCATAAAACATAAGAATCTTAACATACCTCATAAAATCATTAATAAATCATAGAAATCATAAGACATAAAGTTAACTTGAGGCATTCATAACAGTCTTACGTAGGGACTAACCCTCTTGGTTACGTTTGGAATACCCATCAGAGTATATTCCCTAAATCTCTTCGGAGAAACCTTAACGTTTAACCCATTCACGTTACCCAATGCATTGCAGATCTATATTGGGTTCACCTTCCCTTAGTTTATCACAGAAACACCCATCTTCATAACAATGCCCAAGAACCATAACATAATCGTATCACATGAAACATGCATAAAGGAAACATAACATTTCCACATTTCAATCACAAGATGTCAATACAACACATTGATATAATAGAAAAATTATGAAAACCATTTTCAATACCAAAATAAAAGAAAAGTAATACATTTTATTTATTTTTCATTTAAAAAAAAGGTTATGGCTTGTTGAGGAAGCCAAAACACAAATACTGGTCACGGCGGAAGAGAAGTCATTGTCACTGCATACATAGGACAAAAAAAACATTCCCTTTTGTCGTTTAGTAAACACTTCCTATAAAAAATATTCTTTTTAATAAATGTAAAAGTAAAAGGGGTTTATACACCGTATAAGAAAAATTTGTGTATAAAACATAATATGCCTCAATGAAAGGAGATTGTGACGAAGTCCCATACCTCGGGTCTAACTTGACTAGATCGTTATATAATCTCCTGAATAATAAACTTGAGATAATTTCTACATTCTTAGGAACCTTTTTCAAGTTCATTATTCCTTTTATATCACTTATTACCATGTCATGAACACTATGTAATTATTTAAGTTAATAACGGTCGTTTTAACGATCATTGGTACTTGAGTAAAAAAATCTTTATAATTACAAGTTGTTCATGTATCCAATATATCCTGAGTTATATTCATGATGAAGATATCATATATATCATATATATCCAGTATATACATGCATTTATAATATTACATAACATTTATAGGTAAGAAATGAAATGCACCATTCATTGAGAGATGGTAAGCCGTACGTACGCATGAACACCACTTTCATTTCTATTTCATATTTTGTGGAATTGAATCATAATTATATAAAGGTATATTATAATTCCAGTATAATATCATATATAATATAATTGATTATATCCTTTATACGTCCACATATGGCATTAACGAATCAAATCACTTTGAGGGGGCGATAGTCTGCACTTCCTAAAATGAAGATATCATGTTTACCCATAATGGAAACTTTAAAGGTATGCCAAAAATAAAAAATACTGAAGCTTAAGGAAAACATAAACATATTATATATCATATATAAATATTGTGTCATCTTAATGGCCACCTCTGACGGTGTTAGAAGAAAAATTGAACAATCATCGTTTCGTGAGCCAGAAATTTTCCATCCACATAAACAGTATGCTCTTTAAACATTAGATGACGGTGTGTGTAAGTATAGATCTAATCCATATTATAACAAAATCCTAGTATATTGATGAAAATGGTGTTGTTACAAAGGAAATGAATAAATATATTTTATGGGGTTGGAGAAGCAAAATAAAACAAAAGAACATTAGAGAAGACCTTACCTTTAAATCGGGTAACGCTTCTTGGTTTGAATCAAAAATGATTTCATGAAAAGATTTATTCATATGGTAAGGCTTTTATGATTAATAGAGGAATGTGGAGAGTTAAAATGAGAAGATATTGGCCGAGCCAATGGCTTGAGAAGATTGTGTAAGGAGGTAGAGGTGGTGGCCTTTTATAAGAGGAGAGGAGGGGCTCTCTTGGAAAGGTATAAAATGTTACTTTATTTTCAAATGAGTTTTGGAATTTAAAGGTCCCACATTAATTTATTTAGAGTATAAGGTGATAAGGGTTCTAAATATACTCATAAAATAGGTCTTTTACAAGTGTAAGACTTAGTTTTAACATTATCTTTTCATTTTATTTAAATCCTTTATTAATGAGGTAATCACTACATCACCATGATGTCATAAACAATTTAATTTATTTAATGTCTAAAAATTATAAAACAAATTCTATGATGTATTTAATATTATTAGTTTTAAAATGAATATTTATAGTTTAAGATATCATTTATGTAGAAAAAAATAAAAATGTTTTTCTCAGGTGATACATTCTTTGTTATATTTAACTTTCTTTAAAAAAATAAAAAGATAAAAAGTCATTATCATGGAAAAGTGAATCCATGGGGTCCCCAAGTTTGGAACAAGGAATCACATGGTTGTAAATGACACAACCAGTAGAATTAGGACACATGTTGGTGTAATTTTATATTATTATGATATTATTTTGTTATCCTTAACTACCTGATTACTAATTAATCAAGATAATTAACGATAATTACCGTCGTTACTATTCACAAAGTCCAAAAACAAAAGAGCCATGATTACATAATTTGGAAATTATTATTAAAAATATGTAATCCATTTTACCAAATTCAAAACACAAAAATTGCAATAATTAATTTAAAAATAATTCCCATTGTCAAAACAAATAGCAGGTTTTTTTGAAACAATATCTATGAAAAGTTTGGCAGTAGTTTATGCCCAATTACAAAGTAAAATTAATTCTAATTAACACTATTGGATTAAATGGTAAAAATATATTCTATTTACATTTTAAAACCAATTAAAAAGATAATCTAACCATATAATTAAATTATATGAAAAAGCAGTTTTGATGTAAAATGCAGTATTTTTCACTATTCATTAAAATATGAACATTGTCAGAAAAATACCAAAAAATTATCCAATGTAAATTTCAATGTCCCAATAATAAATAATATGTTTATTTTTACAAATAGAGCTTATAAAAGTTTCAAAAGATATATTTAAAAATGGTTTTCCATCAAAAGGCAGTAAAACATTCTTTTAAAAATATTACTGTATCCCATGCTTAAGATTTGATTTATTATCATTTTAAACATCTAAAACCCTATCTAATTCATAAATAGACATAGATAGGAATATATATTATTCATTAATTACTAGGGATGTTAGATTTATACTAAGAAATTCCTAATCACCCATGATCCCAAATGAATCATTTACATAATAAAAGACACCTCAGTTCCCCAATCGAAGAAATACAACTCATGTCTCCCTATACCACTAAAATGAACCAAAAAAAGATAGGTTTGTGGCTATAGCATAGTTAATTTCCACATGTTTAATTAAAATTGTGGCAGTATTTTTTTTAAACCCATGGTGGGATCACTTCAATATGATGGAGATTTCATGTGAGGCATATAGATGAGACTTGGAAACCTTGAAATATCATTATTACATGAAATTTTAGTTTAGGTGTACTACTAAATGGATTTATTTAAGGTTTTTCATGAATTATGATGAAAATTTAAGTGGTTTTTGGTTGATAAATATGATTTTTTGTGTTTCTCAGGTTTGGGTGGGTTTTTAGAGTGGACCCCACCCTAGGCTTATTTCCTGAGTGAAGTATATTACGCGTTGAGTTTAGCATCAATTATATAGATTATGGTTCTAATTTTAAAATGTTATTTTGTTTTATTCATATGTATTCATGAATGATATAGGGGATAGAAGGATCATTTGTTGTTGGTACAAGGTTGAGATCAATTTATGGATTATTGTTTGAGGTATGATCCCTTTATATTACTTATTATCATGATCATTTGGATTATATTATGTTTAAGTAATAATTAATATTATACATCTGATCATGTTGATTTGAAGTCATGTATCATTTATCCTATATAGTTGACACATCGATCACATATATTTAAGAATTCTTTATATCTCACTTCTTTTCCCGTTATTTCCATACATGTGGTTTCTTATGATGAGGTCGGTTCTATTCACTTCAATCAAAGTTAGTGAGTTCGAAATCAGATTGGGGTTTTTTCTTCCATTTTTATTTTTTGGCCTAATTTAACATAGGAATTTAGTGGTTTTTGGGTTTCTTATATTTTTGTAGTGTGTTTTGGATATCATTGAGGTGGATTTGAGCTGCTTGTCGAAGGCGACTGACCACATATGAATAGGAACGAATATATATAATAATTTCTTCTGTTATATGTATATCCTCCCAAGGTAGTGTGATTACATATAAGGGGATAGGTTTGCTTATGTAAATATATGGAAAATGCATACATGTGTTGGTGTTAACGGGATTATGCATGTGAGTATAAATATAAGGATCCACTTGTGCATGTTCAAGGCCATGTAGAAACATACATAGGGGTTAGGGTATCCTTATGTATATGCGGAGGTGAATATGTCTGGAGGTTGGTTGGAGCAACATAGAGTTGTTACTGATAAAAGTGTCAAGCGCCAGGTGTGGCTTGGCTCCTTTGAGGTGGGCTCCCTCCCCCAGCATTTTTAATTCAAGAAGGTTTTGAATCACATTTAGCTGCCTTCTTAATTATTCTAGTTTATATTAAATTAAAATTCTTGAATAAGTGTTAAGTTAACTATTTCGTTTGATAAACAAGTCGCGGTTTTGTAATAAAACCCCTCTATAACGTCTATATGCTAATTTTATCAAACAAATCCACATAAACATAAACCAATTCTTCTTCCTATCACAATCTCCCACTACTCCTCTCTACCTCATCCACCTTCTATCCTTTTCTGATCCTCTCCTTCCCACATCCACATTCATGCCTCCTCCTCATCTCACTCGTTTACTTCATCTGTCTCCACCATTCAACCTCCCTACCTCCCCGTCTCCTCACCTCTCCCTTCCTGCATCCGTATACCCACATCCCAAGCTATAAGGTTAGAATAGTCAGGGTTTTTCTCTTCAAATGATTAAATAGAGGAATATTGTGTACTTTTTATGTGAAGTTTCATGGAATTACAAGTCCTCTTGCATGAAATATACTAGGTATTTTCTTTGGTGGGTATATTATTCTAATAATAATAAGATTTATATATTGAATTATTATAAAGGGAAGTATTGGGTTGAAGTTGGTTTTGTGTGATTAGTGTGTTTTGGGACTTTTATGAGGTGTGGTTTAACTTTATAAGATTTATTTTTTGAATTGTATTGAATTTATGATATGTGTGGTCTCTTTTGATTTATGTTTCTTTACGTTTACGTGTGGGTGTACATTTGTAAATTGTTTTTTTTTTCATGTTTGGTTTCAGGATGGTTTGAATATTAGATAATATTGGTCCAATTCTTCACTAACAAGGACCAATACATACTTAGAGATGTTATGATCTTATTAGTGATCATTTTTGTTTTTCAGTTCACTATGGGGTGATGCTCAGTGTAGAAGGTTCCAGTTCAGTTGGGTGTAGTGAAAAAACATCTAAAGAACATTTTTTTATTGAGACTTTTGTTTTTCTATTTCCTTTATTTCATTTAGAAAATCCTTATGATGGTTCTCATGTCATGTATTTGGTGTTCTTTTTAATTTTGTTCTCTTTATGGTATTTTAGATCAGTTTCTTTGATGACTATGAGTTTTCAATGTTTTTAGGGGATATTGTTCTTCTGGAAGATTTATTTATTTGAGGTTTGTGTCCCATATTTTATGACATTTTATAATAATTACAATTTTTATAGAGTACTAGAACAAATTTATATCTACTTAGGTTTATCCCTTGATAATTTTTACTGAATTGTTCTTGGGGACATCACATGATCTTGTGTATTTAACTAATAAATTAGGAGATTTTAACTATATGATATTATTGTATTATTTAAGACCATATCTTGTCTATTCGACTCCCAACCAACCTATTTTAAAGGGTTTTATTGAGGCATTTAATTTATTAATTCCACTTCCACTAGATACTTTTCAAGAGAAGAAAGTGGCATGGTGGGAAGATTATAACACCTCATGTCCTTGTAGATATTTAGATTCGTACCCCATGTGACATGTATATCATTTTGAATCCTACAATATGTACCAATTCACTATGTCTATACTTTTTATGCATATACTATGTGTGCAATGTGAAACATGTCTATGTTTCAATACACAATATAGACACTTAATTATCAATATACATATCTTAATCATTCTTATAATGAATTCATTTTTATAATCCATATACATAATATGGTCTTCTATTATCTAACACATGGTCATATGCAATATTAATCTAAAATGACTATCATGAAGTCACTACTATTGTATATAGTATATGCTGTTATTACATACATTGTATAAACTGTGTCAACAGAAGCTTATTGGATTTGGAAACCATTATTTTCATTGTGGAAGGAAATGAAATTATTGAATAACTTTATTATTTCATTCTCAAATTTTGTTAATGTTATGAATTTTGAATGTTCTAAACAATGACTAATGGATTGTGGTTAAAGGAACATTTTCTAGAAACCAATGAATGAAACAATGGAACTGCATGAGAGTTTAAAAACATCTAGAATTTGTTAATGTTAAAAATTTTTTTGATAGCTGGAATGAGTTGGGATGAAAATAACAAAGTGGATTAAGAGACTCTGTGAAATTGAAATTTTATGGTTTTCATCACCTAGATTTTATGGAAAATGACAATTTAGTAAATAGAATCTAAAATGTAATTTTTGATCGTAAGAGTTTTAGATTAAATTTTATGGTTAAGGATTCTCATATCACTACTATAATTTCACTTCCAAATTTACTATTTTTATCTTTCCATAACTACTTGGTCGATGATTCATTTTGTTAAATCCTAATAGCATTTAATTTTGTGTTTATGGTGATCATGTTAAGATATGTAAAAAACATCATTAGAAGTTATCCTGAATATATAAATTTTCAGTTGTCCTAAAAATCTATATTGTAGAAAAAAAGTTTAATATTTTCTCTTTGATGATTTAAAAAATTTCCGTTTTGGAGCCCATTTATATTTGGATTCAGGTCAGTAGATTGGTCTGCTATTCAGTGTATGTTTTCATTTTGTAATTTTCATTTGTCATTTGGTGATGTTTTCTTACCTTTCCTTTAATATAGTTCGTTTAATTCCATGTGTAACTACAATAGACTATAATTTTATATATTATTTGTTTAATTTAAATTTGTAAAACATATACCACTTCAGATGAAAATTTAGCTTATCACATCATCAGAAATTATTTCAAAATAACCCATGGTGTTACAGATCCTCCTCAGTATTTCATCTTCAGTAATGAAAAAAAATAATCCATCTCTATGGTCTGATCAAACCATGTGTGCTTTCCAGACATCACCTTCCATGGATAACTCACCTAGGAAATTTTTTTTCTTATATATATTTCTCCATTGATAAGTGGTTTTTGAGAACTAGGGTGAGTGATCAAACTACAAATTTCATAAATTTTTATATAGAATTAATTGTTTTATTCTCTCAAATTCTATTAAAATCCTTGGAATTTCTATATTTACACATTTTGTATGATTTTCTATGATAAAAATAAATCTGTATTGATATGATGATTTCATTGATTACATTTTAATGATTTCATTAATTAAATATGTTCTCATATTTTTCTGTTCAGTTTTTGTGGATTCTTCTACTCCTTCCATTGTTTTAGGTGCATATGTTGTTGCAGATGTTGATGATGGTGGTGATCTAAGAGGAGGAGATAATGATGTTGGTGTTTCTAAAGGAGATGGGGACGGTCATGTTGGTTTTGGTGATATTGGTATTGAGGTACATTTTAGATGTAAATTTTAGTATTGGTTTATACATTGAATTATACCATATAATGATGTTAGTGTTTGGTAGATGTTGTGGTGTATACACAATGTTGGCATGAATATCTCATGACTTCATTTACTTAACATTAATGATCAACCAAACATTATATATTGTATCCTTATATTTGCATCATTGATTCTTAAAGACATGAAATAAAATCTCACTCTACTAGAATAACATCTTCCAAATATAAAGGCGTTTTTGTGGAATGTACTTCTTCGAAATCATTACTATAGTATAGCCTATGACATGGTGTCAATATGTTCATCATGTTTCAATGACACTATTAGTTTCTCATAGACACTTCTTTTCTAGATTATAATTCATACACTATTAATTCTTCACATATTTCCTTCCAATATCAAGAGTGTATGAAATGGTGATTTTTACATATGCATTCAAGGGGAAAAAATGAATTTTGTCATCATCAAAAGAAACACATCTTGAGGTTGAGGTAGGTCTCTCTGCCTAAACCTATAATTTTATTTCTATAGTTGCCATATTTTTTTAAAAAAAATGTTTCCATAACATCGTTACTGTATTACTCTATCTTTTTTCTTATATGCATACAAGAATGTGATACTCACAGGTAATCCAAGGAGTATAACCATTCTATAGAGTCCTTAGAATTATTTTCTTATCTATTCATGCTAGTTGAAATGTTTTCACATCAAAAATGTTTTTTATAAGAATATAGATTTTATCCTTTTCCACATGAGTCACTAAAGTCCCCTAACAAGAACAATACAAAAATTATAGAATGATATGAATGGTCCATACCTCTAACTCGGGGACATACTAGGTGTACACCCCACAATCTTCCTACAGTTGAGACACATACCACGTTGAACCAGATTTGGAAAAACTAGTGTGTATCCCTAATACATCACATATTGTCACTTATTTCACAATAAAAGCTTCTTTACCACATGATGTTAAACATTATTGATGATCTTGTCATATAAACATAAATTATGTAAATTATACAATCAGGGTTTTGATTCCTACTCAAACAGGATACATTGTACAACTAAGGTTCATTCACAATATCTAAATATCATCACCATCACATCAACCAATTTTGAGTCAATATATCTGATTCGTGACCATCTTCCAATAGTACTCTAAAACACATAGTAGTATCCACTAGTCATTAAACCATTATTTTTCTCACATAAGGAGTATAAAGGGATTAGTACACACTAGAATTTAAATCGTGACTAGACTAATGCGATGAGAAAAAGGGGACTAGTCCCCACCAGACCAAAAATGATAACTAAAATTATGTGATGAGAATAAGAGGAAACTACTTTTCCATATATGAAAAGTATAATATTTATTATGTGATAAGAATAACGTGATTCACCTTTCCTAGTGCATCATAATCCCATACATCCTCTTGCAATGAACATGGAATTCCTTAGGTGATGAGCCTAAGGATTATTAGGTGATGAGACATAAATACCACAGGTGACTAGCCAATGATGAATTTGGTGATGAAGATAGGATTATATAGGTGATGAAAATAGTATTCCATGGATTATGAGCCTAATATATCTATATTGATTGATAGAAGATTATATAAAAGCCTTCTTATCTATATCATAAAAGAATATCTTTCATTTACGTATATGTGGAAAGCATAAGACTCCCTCACTTCCAGAAATGAGTATGATATTTATGGGATTCTCTAAATTTAAAATGTAATTGAAATTATAGTCAACATTGATCATTAGGTTATCGCCTTGATAAATAAGAAAGTGAATTTCTTAACTGATGTCCACATGCAGATGGAGTCAAGAACAAGATTCTCGAAAATGTGATTATTATATAAGAGAAATATGGACTGGGAAATGAAAAGCACAATGATATGTTTTAAACTCCCATCCTACCATTTCAATGAAAGTTTACATAATCATCACTCTTGTGATGACATGATGATTGCATTAAAAATTTGGCATGTGAGACAAAGATCATGACCATCCTAGTGTAGTGTAACACAATGTTCTTATAGTAATGTTTTAGAAAAAAATTGATGAAACTAAGATTAATTAATTCTCCATAAACATATAGAGGATGAGTATCATTGGTCATCAACTAGAAACGGTGGTTGGGGAGGAACTGGATGGGGGAAGAGGGAGGGAGGAGGGGGGAAGTGGTAGGGGGCATAAGAGGGGTAGGGTGGAAGTCTGTAGGGTAGGGGCAGGGGGGAGGGGGTGGGGGAGGGGAAGATGGTAGGGGAAGGGGAAGTGGGGAGGACTTTAGGGCAGGGGTTGGTCTACAGGGGGGAGCAGGGTAGGAGGAAGGGGGGATGGTGCAGGTGGGATGCAAGGAGGTGAGGTTGGTGTTCTGTAGTATAGGGAGTGCAAGGGGCAATGGGGGAGGGAAAAATGGCAGGGGGAGGGGGCATGGGGTTCTATAGGGGGGTCTGGAGGGTAGTAGAAAACTTCAATAGTTAGGTGGCCAAATTAGATTATCTTAAATAAATTATAAATTTATATATTATAAATAACCTATGACACAAAAATTTTATAAAATAAAGTAAGATATAAATAAATGGGTTTAGAAAACTCTTGAAAAGGGATCTCCACTCCTCTTCTCAATAGTGAAAATTCCCCTTACAGCTCAAACATCATATTAGAACTATACCTAGCCTCTACTCAATCCTTCTCTTCATAAATTTATACACTTTTATCCTCTATGGTTTGATATACCTTTTGTTTCTTTCTGCCTTACATTAATTTTTTTTTTGAAATTTTATTCTCATTTTTTTATCAATCCATTTGTTAATGGATGTATGGATCACTACCATATTGGAATCTATATTATTTTATAGTATGACATGACTAAAATGAAATTTTCTATGATATTTACTATTTACCTCTCTTCGGGATATCCTTCCATGTTTTATTCTATTAGTGTAATTACCAATATTAGTTAGAAAACCTGAGTGAGAGGTTTCCAATATAGTCCCCTTGGATTTGCAAGGGAAGGGGTGCGGTAGGTGGGGGGATCCTAGGGGGAGGGGGTCCAAGAACGGAGGGTTTCTATGGCAAGGGGGTGTTAGGGAAAGGGGGTGTGTTGGGGTTAGGGGGTCTCCGTAGGGCATGAGGAGGGGGTGTGCAGTGGGGAGGGTGTGTGCAAGGGGGTATAGGGGGGAGTTGAGGGGGGCCATTTCATGGGGGAGGGGGCTACATAGGATGGTGGTCCAAGAGGGAGGGGGCGTCCAGGGTCTTGGGGAGGGGTGTCCGAGATCTATCTTGGGTGGGGGGGGTTTGTCTAGGGTCTGGGGGCTTATATGGGGGGTATCAAGGGTCTGGGGGGGGGGCAGTGTCCGCGGGGGTCTGTCTGGGGGGTCTATCCTGGTGGGGTCTCCAGGGTTTGTTCTATGGGGGGGGTCTGTCCATGGGGTGTCCAGGGTCTAGGGGGAGGGTCTATCCAAGGTCTGTCTAGCTCTTTTCTGGGGAGGGGATCTATTCAGGGTGTCGGGGTCTATCTGGGGGTGTCCAGGGTCTATCTAGGGTGGGGGTCCAGGATCTATCCTAGGGGGTGATCTGTCCAGAGTTGGGGGGTGTCTGTCTAGGGAGGAGGGGTGTCCTGGGTCTGGAAGGTCTGTCCAGCGATTATGGGGGTCTCTCTAGGGGGTCTCCAGGGTCTGGAGGAGTGTCTAGGGTCTGTCTAGGGGGTGTCCAGGGTCTGTCCAGGGGGGTGTCTATGGTCTGGGTGTCTGGAGGGTTGTCATAGGGGGAGGGGTGTCTATTGTTTGGGGTGTCTGTCCAGGGTTTGGGTGGTCTATATGGGGGTGTCCAGGGTCTGGGGGTGTCAAGGGTCTGTCTTGGGGGGGGGTGTCTAGGGTTTGCCTAATGGGGGTGCAAGGGACTAGGGGTTTGGGGGGGTATCTAGGTTATGTTTTGATGGGGTCTACTCTAAATCTAGGGGTGTTTTTATGAAATGGGAAACCCTATAACCACTGTTTAAAATTTTGTCTATAGACCTATAGCAATAGTTTGAACCATGGTTATAACCTTATAGCCATGGTTTCAAACCGTGGCTATATCCTTGTGTTTCTTATGTTGTTGCCACGGTTTCAAACTGTGTCTTTAGGTGTATAGCCACAGTTTGACCCATGGATATAAGTCTCGGGCCACGGTTTCAAGAGTGTGAATAGGCCTATATACATTGTTTGGAACCATTGCTATTGGTCAAGATCTATATCCATGAAAACTTATCCATGGTTCCTCAAACTGTGGCTATTACCTATATCAATGTTTGAGGACCTATGGAAATGGTTTAAAACCGTTGTTATAGCCCGAATTCCTAAAAGTGATGAAATGAATGGAAACATTTCTCAGAATTTTGATGAAGGATAGAAAAATTTATATATAAGAAAAAAATACCTATCTATATTATCAAGTGGATATGGTTATGGAATTGGTGGACATGTGGGTTATAATTCCAAAATCATCATATTATGATACACAAGATCTTGATGGGTTCATGACTATAGGCCTCACGGCATACATTGTTCGAATCTATTGTGGTATATTATTTAGGTATTAAAAATCCATCATGACGGATTCAAATAAAATATTGCTATGAATAATTTAGGATATAGATATTTTCCATTAGACTAAATATGGTTTAATAATTTATACATAATATAACTTATTTTTCGTGATTATGTGCTTCCTCGCTATCATATATGTTTCATATTCTATGATACATAATGTTATTCAATGGACAGAACTCAAAGGAACAACACTAATGGTGATTATTATGGATAGTGAGATGATTTTCCTATTATGAAAATGAATGTTATGAGAGATATAATGAAATATACCATTTCTATGATCACCTATATTACACAATCTGTGAATAATTTTGGACATCCAAATGAGGAATGTAGGGAACACCATTTTGATGAGTAATTCATGAGGAAATATCCACATTCCTTCACCGGTTATTCTGGTCAACATTTGTCTGAATAATGGATTATTACCATAAAAAAGTTTCCTTATTCTCAATTGTTTGCAAAATGAGATATTAATTCAGGTGGTTTATCATATAGAGAGTTAAGAAGAGTAGTGGGAGACTCTAATCAAGATTATGAAGAAGAAATAAGATATTGAATCCATAAATTTCAATGAGTTAAATAACTTATTCATCCATAAGTACTTTCATCATGTTTTCTTTACAAATATTTAAGAATCATTTCAATGAATTAAGGTAAAATGATGATGAATCATTCGGTACATACGATGTTATTTTCAAAGGACATGTGTGGTATGTCTCGGGTATTATCAACCATCTTATATATTAAGTAGATAGATTCATTAGTGGTTTATTGAAAAATCATATAATAGTAATTGTCTATAAGTAAATTTAATAGTTATGAATAGATTGTGCATTTTTCAAGGAATGATGAAATTGATGTTGGAGTTACATATCAATATCATGTTTTTAACAAAAAATGAAGATCGAGTTCAAAGCAAAATATTAAAAACATGAAGATAAGAAGGTTATTAGTCTTTTATGCTCTATTTATGGAAAAAGATTTAGAGGGAAATGTCTTATGGTATCTAATAATATTATTAGGTGCAGTTGGGAAGAAATTAAGAAATTGATTCTTGAACTGATTAGAAGATGTTTTCCAATGATGAAAATAGAGGGAATGCTACCCAAGATTCCTATCCCTCACCTTAGTGCTTTATGTGCAAGAAGGATGAGATTCATGCTAACAAGTTACTAAACATGAGTGTTGGTGATGTTGGTTAGATTCAAAAACCTCTTAAACTGAGACAAAAGGAGAAATATTATGTGATCAAAATCTATAATGAGTTGTGAAATAATGACATGGTGAAACTTATAATATCCATCCTCTATATAATTTCTAATTTTTAATTTGATTTAGGATCTAACCACTCATTCAAATCTATAGAATTTGAAAACCGTATTGAGATTCCACCCAAACATTTATATGCACAATTAGCTGTGAAACCCCATAATGGTATGTTTATTGCATCTCAATTCTATTATTACTCATTGGGAGACGTTTATGGGAATGACATTCCTGAAAATATTTTAATTAATCATTTTGTGGAATTTGATGTAATTTTAGGCGTGGATTGTCTTTATCTGTATAAATCCTTTATAAATTTTTAACAAAGGAAATATATGATTGATACATCAAACAAACATATGATCATATAGCAATGTGATAAAAGGTTTGAAAATTCTATGGAGATTATGTAATGTGTATGGGCCTAATTCCAACACATAAGGGATCTCTATCCGAAATAGGAGGTGATAAAATCAACATTTATTATATGCCTATTGTTTGGAAATTTTTGGATGTAATTTGAGAATAATTTCATATCCTAATAGAAGAACATGAAGTTCAGTTCTCAGTAGATATCAAAACTGATTACATACCAATTTCAAAGAATCCCTTAAAAATGGGAACAATTGAGTTTTAGTGTAACATCCCAGGTTATCATAAAATAATATATTTTTCATATCAATTAACATATATGAATTATATAGAATGATAACATAAAATGTGATGCTTTTTCTGATAGAGTAATCGACACACAACAACTTCATTCTCTGAAATCATACGTTGCACCCAAGAGTGAGTTATAAAAAAAATAATACATTGTTAATATTATTATTTTAAATGGTAGTTAACACCTAGTATTTTTATTTGGGGGATTGAACATAAAAAAATATAATATATTTACATATTTTTTCTAAATGATTTTCCCTTTATAAAATAAATTTTAGAGGCTTAAAATTAGAATAAATCAACTTTTAAACATTAAATTTTCTAATATTTTTTAGAGGGTTGTTTTACACCTTTTGATTGAGATCTATTTTTAAATATATTTTTGATAATTTTATATGTTCTAATTGAAAAAATAAACCTCCTATTTTGAAAAGGGGGTTAAAAATTTACTTTTGATGATTTTTTGTATTTTTTTTGATAAAATTGATTTTTAATGAATATTGAAAAATATAGCATTTCAATAAAAAAGTCAATTTTGTCTAATTTTTATATATAGTAAAACTATCCTTTTAATTGGTTTTAATGTTTAATTAGATTAAATGTTTAAAAGTTAATCCAATTTTTGTCAATGGTGGTAATTTTACATTGACATTTGATATAAACACTTGTTAAACTTTTGATAGTTTTTACATCTAAAAAACTGTTTTCACTTTTTCACAATGGGGATTAATTTTTAATTAATTACAGAAATTTATGTGTTTTAAATTATAAGAAATGTATTCTATATTTGGTATCATAAGTTCCCACCTATTTAAATAGGTCCCTTTTATTTTTAAATATTATTAATAGTACCATTATATGATATTTTTTTACCACTATTAAATGGTAAATCATGTGATTAAGGGTAGAGATAATAATATAATAATATAAAAATTGCATGAAACAGGTGTTAATGTTATTCGATATGCAATATATGACCAAGAAACTCACTGGGAAAAAAATTTGGCTTTTGAATGATACATTGGCATTATTTTGGAACTTATCACATTTAATTTAATTTAAAGGAAAATATGTTTTAAACATGTATAATCAATTTTAATTTTTTTTAATATGGCTTCATATAAATGATATATTTGAAAATAAATAGTCAGTTGAAAGCTAAACCAATTTCCTACAAATTTTAATTTTAATTTTATCCTTTTAGACATTATAAAATAAAATTTAATTTTGACGCAATGATGATATAGTGATTTCTTTATTAATGAAGGAATCCAATAAATGCAGTTATAAATATTAATATAAATATTATTTGAAATAATTTAGGTAGTAAATAATTTTTATACGTGAATTCGACATGTTATAATATTGTTATATGTTTTGGATCAAAGTTATATATATGTTCATATTTTATATAATGTAATAATGTGACTAGTTAAAAAATTGACATAATGGATATTTTATAAAATTGATAATTTATTAAATTATTTAAAAATCCTAAAAATATGTTAAAATAACAAAGTGAATATGATATGGTATAAAATTTCATTAAGTGTCCAATTTTGATTAATTTAACCCATATAAATATATTATTTTCCACTTCATAATTAAACTTTTGTTGCTACAATTAAAATAAAAAGAGAATAATAAAGGTCAAATCGAAAACATAAGGGTTAAAATAAAATAAATACATTTCAAAAAATTATTCCATGAGAGGATTTATAATTATACATATCTAATCATCGACATATCTCATGTTTAATTAATTTTGATTAAAAGGATAGTTTTTATTAATATTATATTTTTAGACTTTCCAATGGTTCCCCACTCCTCTCATAAAAAAGGTACCCACTCTTATCTAATACTCACACCTCCAAAGCCATTAGTTTCAGTTCATACCTTCCAAAAAAACCGTTATATAGTCTCTCCTCACATTCTTGAGGCCTTATTTTAGAAATGACACCCTTCTTAGAGGTGTTGTGGTGTTCTTCAAAGTTATGAACATAAGAATATGTATCGTTTTTAAGGTTTTGTAGTTTATTTTTAGACATTAATCTTAATTAATTGGTAGAATTAAAAAAAATTAAACTTGTGTATGTATCACAAAAAAATTGTTTTTTATGAAGTTCATTTTTAATGAAAATATGATCTCATAATAACTATATTAAAAGAAATAAAAAATAAGTAAATTTAAATCCATAAATAATAATATGTGATCCATACACATAATTTAAATCATTAATTTTTTTTATTTACTTAATTTACTGATAATTGAGAACCATTATTCAATATTAAACATAATTTATAAAATCAAGTGAAATATCTTCTAAAAAACATATACTAAAATATAATATAAAAATCATTTACATGTAAATAATTGGATTTTATATTACTAAATAATTATATTATTATTTCTAGATAATATTAATATAATATTAATTTTAGGAAATTCCACAACATATTAAATAATATGGTAGTTTTAGGAAAACATGTAATTTTCACAGTTATATGGAAAATTAGCATCTTTTAGAAAGAACCCATAATTTTACACAAATAAAATATTTATATTTTAATTTAAAAATTTATATAAAATTTATAAAATAATTTTTTTAAATTTTATTAAAATAATAATAAAATATTTTCATAAAATAAATAAATGTTATTTCTGGTGCAATCATATTTTTTATAGAACAAAATAACCTTTTTAAAGTTGAGTTCTTATTTATTAAGAATTTTAAAATAAAATTATATTTATTATAACCTTTATATAAATATCATAAAATAATTAATACTATTCATACTATCCAATTTAAAAACATTTGTACATCATTAATGTTTAAATAATATCATTTTATTATTAAATCACGGTTCATATAGACTCATGGATTCTTGTAATTCATGATATCAATGAAATAAAATTTATTTAAAGGACAATATATGATTAATTGTATTGTAGTTAAATTATAAAAATATAAATTTATTTCATCCTCACAATTTTATCTTGTTCACAATAATTAAGGGTTTGAAATTTGATTATTCCTTTCAAGAAAACCCACATCATAAAAAGGGTTAATAAAGCATCTTCTTGATATGTGAAAAACTGATGTATGAAGTCCATATAGAATTAAGAATATTAGTTTTCAAAATAGGTTTAAATTGGTGGGAATTTATGATATCGACATATAATAAAGTAAAAAAATTATTAAGGAGAGTGATTGAAATCATTGATAACAACAGCGTGAATAAACAGTGCAACATTAAGGACCTCAAAATCATAAATAGATCCTGAGTTAAATGAACATCAGTTACATGTATATTATAGTAATAAGGTAATATTATTATTCATTATCAATTTCTAATATTTGTTTAATTTATTTACCATATATACTTAGAATATAAGCTGTTATACTTACTAGAAATGTATAATTCCATCCCCTAATCTTTTTCCACCACAATCTCATGTTTTTCTCTAATTGATGAGTACTCAAGCTGATTATATTCCATGTGAATGAAGTAGTAAAATTAATTTCTAATAGACCCCAAAACACATAAAATAATGATAATATATTACTTCTCTCATTTATAAAAAGAAATTTGTTAGGAAAACAATTCAAATATAATACATTAGTCTATAATACCTCAATAGTACTCCCAGAGATCAATGTAATCCATTCTATATGTTTCTATCCTAAAAATACATTATAAAATATCATTAAAAAGTAATGGAGTTATTAGAAAACAATCCATTATATTAAACCAATATGGTATATACACTTGAACCAAATAAAACATCTCCCAAATTTTAATTTCTCGCCTCAAAATATAGTTACATAAATATGAAAATGGGGTGTATTAGACAATAAATTTATGATCAAACATAAACCCATATAACAAAAATGGTATCCATAAATATCTAGTTAATATAACATTAAGACGTATATTAATTATAATTTGACACAATACTCAGATGTTTCAGGATTATTATAGAAGACACCATTAGAAAAAATATTTTTTTATCAATATTCTTGAATACCAATATATAAATACATATAACAATTTACTTAATTTATTTTTTATAACATAAGAATATCCTTTTTCTTTATGATAACCCTCATTTTATTAATTTTACTCATATAATAACCATGTAACACTCATATTATTCATTAAATCCCTTAAAAATTTAAGGCTCCAAGAACTCAATTTACACAAAGAAAAAACTTTCCAACCATTTTAGGTATTATTCTATATTCTTCTTCCATTCTTCTTCTCAAGTATGAATCCAAATATTTTTCCCTTATGTTCATTACCTCATTATGTTTTAGAAAGGTTCACCCTTTTACTATTTTACATGTTAGGAATCTTACTGAACTTCATGTTGTTAATCAAAATCTGTGACAAATAAGTATGAATAACCATAATATCTTTCTCTCTAGTCATCAAAAAATTTCTTTTCATATAATAACATAAGTTTCCACCACCTTTACATTTAATATGATTCCACATAGTTCCAACGAAAGACTAAAAACAAAATGCAGGGTATCAGAAATAATAATTTTAGCGGGAACCCACACAGTTTTGAAAAATAATTTATCTAATGTCTAAATCATGACACCTCTATTTCAATCGTTGACATCATAAGGTTATCATAGACTATTCATTGACACCATCAATTAAAATCCATCATGACATTTCATAAATTCATTGATACAATACAATGCATATCTCTGGGTATTATCATATCATTTCGATAGTAACACAATATGTGTTTTATTTGTATTTCTTGAGTCAATATTATAATATATTTTATGGAGTTATTGACACAAGGTACATCTATTATAGAAAAAAATCTAATCAAATTATCCATATAGGGAATTAATTTCTTAAAAATCACTTTTTTTATACTTCACAAATATTTCATGATATTTTTATATACATTATATTGTCTATATACTTATCCCAATGCGTCCTAATATAGTTTTCTCATACTAGTTTCGAAAAGGAAACAAAACCTTTTCTCTAATGCCGACTATAGACCCCAAATATTTTATACATTTTATTACATGATTTTTTAACATAATCATCTATTAATTACAACCCATTGATCATAGTACCAGGTTTTATTGGAAGAACAGGTTTACAATTCATCATGCTGAGGCTAAGACATATATTCTTTATTTTATTTTCCATATTAAGGTCCTAAATCCATTCAGATTTGAAAAAATCATGTGATAACAAAGGGAATACATAAATGAAAGGGGTGATCTAAATACACAGTAAAGATAATACATGGTATGGGAACATAATATCAGTGTTAAAGAAATAACATGGTATTATAGAAGAGAAGGAAAATGGGAAATCAACTTGAATCATAATATATAGATCATGGTATCATAAGATCATGAAAATATAGGAAATTTGAAATTAAATAATACATTACACAAACATATGAAAAGGTTATCTATCAATAAAATATCACATATAGCACAAAGTCTTGTAATGGTTTTAGATAACCTCTTAATTCTATACATGACATCTCCTGATACAAAACCATTACTCAATTAATTAGAGGGATATATAATTCTAGGATCACCAATAACATTCATTTCACACACATGATTATGTATTTCACATAATTATTTCAATAATAAGTAATAAACATAAAAATTTACCATTGAATGAAATGGGATGCATAATCTCATCTCATAATATATTCAAAAGAAATTTAATAATCATGCATTTTTAGAAATGGTCATTAGGAATGAATACACTAATTAATGGAAATGATAATAAGATAGATATTAATATGGGGGATATATATATATATAATCTAGAACAAATCCATAATAATAAATCAAGTCTTCATTGATAAATAAAATTTCTTCACAAAATATTTGAAACATATTAGGGGAAAATAAACATTTTACCATCAAAAACACTTTTGAAAAAAAAATATAAAATATATTGAAATATTATTCACTAAAAATATCATTGTATACTTAAAAATAAATATTCATGGATAATAATTTTCATCGAATTAGAAATTATTGTTCCTACTATACAATTTAAAAAAAAGATTCCTTTCATATTTTTTTACAAAATAAAACATTCCATGTTCAAAAAATGATTGGGTGGTTTTTTAAAAACTATTATTATATTTTAAATAATGGTATAAAATAAATTTTTTTAATCATAGGAAAATATTAAATATATTTTGGAAATAATTTTTATAAAAACATTGATAGGGAAGAAAAAAGAATTTCAACTGATGGGAAAAATGATTTTGTATTTACTTAAACTATTTTATCAATAACATTAAGTACAAAATTAGGTAAAATGGTACTATAATATGAAAATATAATAAATATATAGATAGGAATAAAATAAAATTATTTTATTATACATTGATCTGATAATTTCATTAAATAAAAATTTATGCACAATCAATCCCAAATAAATTGGGGTTAATACATAAACTCATACATATTTGGTAACTTTTAAATCCTAACTATATTGAATAAATAAGATTAATTTTCACAAAAAAATATCATGAATTATGAATTATTCAGGATATTATAATTTAATGGGTTGAATATAAAACATTAAAATGATATTTGGTGAATAAACAGACATGCATCTCAAACAGGGATGGTTTCTGAAAGAATCCTTATCTCAAGTATGGTTTGTCAAATTTCTTCATAATATTCATGAAAAATATAATTATATAAATTATTTTATTTATTTTTAACATATTTTAGGTTTATTATTTTATTTTCTACAATGTAAAATTCTATTACATAACAAATTAATTTCACTTCAAATTTTTCAATGATAAACTTTTCATATATCCAAAATTACTATGTTAAGATATCTAGGGTCATTGATATTATCATTTAATAATCTCTATAATGTATATAATGACATAGTTATTATTTTTATACGTAAATTAATATTTAAAACCAATAAAAATGGATAGTTATGAAAAGATATCTAGATTCCAATGATATTGAATGTAGGTCGTACATACGCATGAGTAATGTTTCTACCATTCTACGATCATGATTGAATGAAGTTAAAGTGGTATTTTTTCATTAAATGGTACAAATTATTTCAAAAATATCACATTTTATTCTTTAAATATTCATATATATATCATCCAGGTGACTCAGTAATAATGAAACTAAAGAATGAATAAAATTTCCTCTCAAGAAGATATTCTGATGTAACCATGAACGACGTTATAATTTTTAATAGATGGAAGAGTAAGAAAGTATATTATATATTAATTTCTCATTATTTTTATTATTTAATTAATATCATATATAAAAATATAATAATCCATATTACCTTCCAAATAATGTTTTTATGAAAAATGATTCATATTGCTTCATGAGCCAGTTTCCTGTCGTACAAATTGGTGACATCATAATATTCACTACGGAATATAACTAAAGAAGAGAAATGTGAAAATATAATTAAATTGTTTTAATTATATCATTAATATTCTATATAAATATTATGATCAAATATTTATCCACCAATGATAATAAATTATGAAAAAAAAATTCATATCTCTACAAGATGATAGTGCTCCGTGCACATGATAAATTATTTTGATTACCATTTTAGTGAGGAGGATATTATTTGATTTCATTGCATTAATATAAAAAATATCACTATATTTTAGATACATATATTATTATATCTATTTTAATAAGCTTTTATGGAGGTAGAAGTGGAAATAAAATAAGATTCTCTTTTAATATTTTTAGCTCATCTTCAGACAACATCTTTATGTTTTCAATAGAAACCTACCTAGGTTTTATTTGTGAAATATAAAGTTATTATATTATTGGGGTATCAAATAAAGGAATTTATTTATTCATTGTAAAAACTAATGGTATTTTGAAGATTTTGAAGTAGAAGAGGCGGGTGGCCTTTTGTAAGTGTGGTAGAGGACACTTTTGGAATTTTTGAAAAGAATGAATTCACCCAAGTTTTTATCAAGAAAAAAGGACCACAAATTGACTATTTTAAAATCATAGAATATATAATGTTTAAATATTAGAATAAAATAGTAATTAAAAAAATCTTGGAAGAAATTTTTCCCTTATCATTTTATTTGATCCTCCTGTAAACCTGTTTTTACATTGATTATGGTAATTATTTTGTACTGTTTTCAATATTAATTATGTTTAAAAAATAGATAACAAATTTTGATAATTTAAATTATGATTATTTCAAAATATTAATCCTTTATACCAAACAATACTCATAAAATTCGTAAATTTTGATTTAAACTTAATCGTTTTGACATGTCGAAAACAAGGTTTTTCAAGAAATAATTTTTCTAATGAAACTGTTATCTCATATTAACCCAATGAAAATAAATTCTAATTAATTTAATATTAATTAATATTAATTTATATATAATATATACATATCATTTTAATTATTCCCCATTTTTTGTTATTTTAATAATTTAAAATGGATAAATATTAATCACTTTAATACAACTTTCATAAAAGAAAAGTGCTTTAAAGCCTAAAAAAATTATAACAAAGTATAATATAAATATGATATTAATTTCATTAATTGGATTTAATTAACCTTAAAAATAACTCTATTCATTTGAAACAAAAAATTAATAATGGGACTTTTAAATTCATTAAATTATTAAAATAAAATGATAGTTCTTCCAAAAACTGGTATTTTTCACTATTAACCCAAAAATCAATATTTTCTGAACAAATAAATAAACATCAATCAATGTCTATATTCATGTTATTTTTTCAAAAATTATATAATGTATATATAATATTTTATGCAAAATTTCAAATATCTAAATATAATATTTTCATAGAAACTAAATGAAAATTATTCTTTATATAAACATATTCTTTGGTTTAAATATCCTTATTATTGATTACATCATATTTTTTAAGAATTTTTATATAAGTTCTTCTTTATTATGATTTTAATATATATTGGATAATCTACTTAATACTATTCATATCCACCAATTTGATAGGTATGTTATATCTATCACATTTAAATACTAATAATTTAATTATTATGTTGTGGTTCATTAAAATACAGTGTCGTATATAATGAAAGCTATCAATGTAAAAAAAATTATTTAAAGAAAAATAAATTTTTACTTATTAGCGATTTATATGTCTTCAATGTAAACCAACCAACTAGGGCTATAAGAAAAACAAATCATTCTCATGAAACTCTTTCAAGACATTAATTAGGATGATATTTTAAAGGAGAATATGAGAGACCAATACACCATTAAGAATTTCATATTGTGACAAACACATTCTCATAGTGGGTCATATTATCCATCTGTTTTTTATCGATAGATCGACACCACTGAAAATGTATAAGAATTATCTGGTTCGTGATGCATGAAATAGTTTTTATGAATGTATATTGTTTGGAAGAATAATTAGATCAATGGTATAATTATATTCATAATGAAAAAGAGAGGGAAATTTAACACTTGTAATTTGATGAGTTTAAAATTTTATTTTTATTATGCAATTTCCATAGAAACACCACATGAAAATTTAAAATGAATTCATTAAAATTGAATAAAATTATTATGAATCTATAAGTCCCTATTCTGAACATTTCCATGAAATATGAGGAAGTCTTCTGGTTTTTAAATAAAATGTAAAAGAAAAATTGGTCATCTCTTTAGAGGATTTAAACAAAGTCAATAAAATGATTTATACATGAGGTAAATTAATAGATTTAAAAAAAAAATTCAATGTGATTTAATTGTATAAATTAAATGTAGATATTCTCATCATTTTCCGGGTTTTTATAATATGGTGATTACTGTGTTTTTTAGAAGTTATAAACCCAATGGTGTAAAGAAAGTGAATCTTCCTTTATTCAAAAAGTGTGTAAAAAGAAGGTGTTAAATATTCATAAGGTAAATATATATTTTTTATTTTTTCTAAAAAATTCTATTAAAAAATTGATTGAAATATATATGTCAAAATTGAATTAAAATTAACTGAATGAGGAGAGAGGTCAGTTGAATTCAGCACCACACAGTAATGCTACAATTTCACAATGTACAAGAATTATGCCAACCAAGGTTGGAATCCATGTGTAAATTATAAAATATGGTACAGAAACCTCTTAATAATATAGATTAATGGAAATTTCATGCAATAATAGTCATTGAAGTGTTTTATGAGAAATAGGTTTTTTAAGATACACTTAACATTTATTCCAGATTTATAAATGTATTGTTTGATTATGGTTCAACCCTCACATTAATATCTAGCTTTTATATAAATGTATCATATCACCAGTGAGATAATTAGATGTTGAATTGTTAGTGAAAACATATCATCGTACATATAATGTGATATACTATTTATACGTAGATGCCACATATTAATAGATGAATATTCAATACGTTTCACAAATACACACATGATGAACATATATGTTTACCATCATTAGAGACTAGAAAAAAACTTATTATTTCTGGAAAGATCATCACTATCTCCCCTATGGATCATCCAACATATTACACTATACCTAATTAAAAACATTATTCATTAACAAGGAAAACTAAACATTAAAAAAGGTGAGTTAAAATGCTCAGTATGGGTAAAAATGGGTGATATCACTAAAATATGAACACAATGGTATGATAACATGAGAATGAAATTGGAAAACTATAACTTCTCTATCATATATCACAATATTTGTTCTTTTCCTGAATTTTGTAATATCATATGAAATTAATACTGAAGGATTCCATGAACATGATTCATGATAATATATCATTGAAATAAGACATATATTTGTCACATAAACATATGAATTGAAAATATTATGTCAAGGCAACCCACCAAGATATTAATTACTTTTTAGGTTTGGGATAACCCCCTATGTACCAACATTGGGCTCTTAATAACCTCTAGTGTACCCATTTTTTGGATTGATATAACCTCTCAAGCACCCTACTGTATGATCCCATCATTTTCTAGGTACTCCCATATTTCATTCATTAATTGATTCAATTTTGTTAGTGGGTTCCATGAATTTTAACCTTGTTTGTTTTGTGTCATTGAGATATGGATAGCCTTTGTTATATAAAATCACAAAACCTCTGGGTTGTATGTCTGTTTAAATTATTAGACTCAATATATAAACATTTTAAATTGTCTTATAATGTTTTTTGTTAGTTTGGCAGGATTTGGAGGTGGTTCATGATCTTTTACAGAATGTTTTCCATATTAAATTAAAGAGGACATTTAAATGTCATGTATATGTATTAAATGACCTGTAATTATCACCAGGAAGATTACATGAAGAGGTTACATGTTATGAACTCATTAATTTCATTAAGTGATCTTATTCCTTGAATCAATATTACATTACATGTAATGTTCAGGAAGGGTTAATTTCACATGAGGAAACATTATTTCCAATGTCACTCTTAAATTGAAAAACCACTGCATGTAAGTCGGTTAAAAATAGTGAATTTCTTACACTAGGATGTTTTAAATCCATAATGAATATTTTTTGTTCATTATTTTTATATTAATCCTTCATCTATAAATAATTAGGTGACTTTTATGTGATTTTGGAGTTCCTCCTCCCTTTCGAGTGTTCAATTCAAGTGATTCATTTTCAATTAGTTTTTTTTCATATTTTTCCTTTCTCTTCTATTTTTATCAATTTTTGGTGGTGTAATATTTTAAATTTGATGGTTTTGTTGTTAAAATGTTTATTTCTTTATCAAGGATTCTTAAGTTCATCATACATTCCTTCATTATTATTTATGATACCTATAAAGAGTGTTTTGTTGATCATCGGTTAAAGGTGGGTGGTCTAAAACATAACCATATGGTCTGTTTGATTATAATGTATGTGAAATATTTTTATTATGGAGAAAAAATGTTTGTATTGTTTAATTGAATGATGAATGATGATAAATCATGGAATGTATTATTACATGGATCCCTTTGGATTTAATGCTATTACGTCTGAGATTATATAAATCCATTAGGCGAGTGAATCATTGAATTATATGAAATTGGATAATTATTTTATATTTTCTTCCATGATATGATAACTCAGGTTATTTGTTGATAAAAATAAATTTGGTAAAGCATTTATTTATTGAAATCGATGGTGATAATTCAATAGATAAATGAATTTGGAAAATAAATACTAATGGTGATTTTTAAAATTAATCATTGAATATCATGATATATTATTTTGATATCCATGATGTTATATATTGTGTTTCAATTGATGATATAATCATTATATAGAAGGTCTGGCCTAGTCTGCTGCTGAAATTCATATATAGAAGGATTGGCCCAGTTTGATGATTAAATTATTATATCATGTTCTTAACTAAGTTTGATGAAAAAATTATTTTGTAGTGGTCTACACTAAGAAGCTGAAATTATTATTTAGAGGGATATCAATGATGCTTAAATGATTATATAAAGGGAAACAAAGAGATGATGGGATGATTATACATATGTTTTTTTCTTGATAATTTTATTATTCCATGGTTATGTGGTTATTATCAGCATGATTGTGATACATGTTCATAGACTTTCTTGGTATGGCAGTGAAGCAGAGATATTGTCGTATTATTTTATGATGATTAATTAAAACACATTTGTCCAGTTTATAGTAATAAATTGTTGTTATGACTATTTAGTTTTGACATGGTGGTTTCAATTCTCTATGTTTTACTCACACATTATTCGGTCTTCCATTAGAAACCCATGTACATTACATGCATGCATTATTGGAAAAGAGAATAGAATATGTTTCTCATTGTTATTTTGTAGCTATGATTGACTTTGAAGATGAAATTGATAATGGGTCTTGAAAGATGGCCTTTTAAGATAATTGGTTTGAGCTGTTTCATTTTTTGTATTACCTTTCATTTGAAATTTAGATACATTTAATCATTTATTGTATTTATAACTACAATTATAATTATTGGTTCCTCCTTTTTATTCCCATTTTTATGATGTACTATTTCCACTATTTTCATTACTCTGATATTTTTTTATATTTTTCAATATATTGTAACTCTGAACCAGAGGGCATAGTCTTTCTAATATACTCATCACACCTCATATCATGACCCAACACAATGGGGCCCTCCTGGATAGTGGAAGGATACCCAAAAATATATAAATCTCATCTCCAATAGTCCTGGGGCTGAATACCATCACCATATAGGTATATCATGTAGAATTGATTCCTTCGTATATGAACCTATATGCACACACACAACATATCAATGTAAAATTTCATTGGAATACAAATAATGAAATAAATAGAGTATAAAACATGAATTCAACATCCTATAAGAAAAAATAGAAATACTTAAATTTTATAAAAAAAGATAAAAGGAAAAAATTCATCACCAAATAGAAAATATTCACAACCTATTAAATACTTGAGAACACGAGAAATTGAAGAGATCCCTAATCCAATATCCATGGTGACCATCGTACATAGTCACTGACATGTTCTCATAGGATCTAGAATATCCAATACCACTAGTATATATATCATTATTTAGGTAATCCATAATACACAACACATATGGGAAAATCCCATACAGGGGTGAATATAAACATAAATAGTTAGACCCCCAAAACCCCAATGTAAAGAGAATCAACTACCACACTACCGATCAACTTCACAACCTAAAATCAAATGATTTGGTTGACTCATAACAATCAATATATTCTTAATGAAACCCAAACATAAGATAAATAATATATCTATCTCTATTACCCAACTGAAAAAGATGAGTTAGCCTGTAACAACCTAGGTAATCATAAAATAAATTATTTTCATTCTAAAATTAAATATTTAAACTCATTATAAATGAAAAATAAAATAAGTGGTTTTTATATCAATTAATGTATATATACTAATAGATATGTAACCTCACCTAAAACAGTATAAATACAATTAATGGATCTTATATGTGAAGATATGATATATTTATACTGTGGAATGTGTATAGAAATGAATTGAAAATATTAAAATAAGTGTTCATTTTTTTGTTAAAATAAATGTTTACTTATATTTTTTATAATTATTATAATTATTTAAGACAAAATTAATCTTCATAAATATATATTTTGTTGTCTTAAGAGTATAATTTTATATTTTGATACTTTAATTAAATTTTAAATGTTTTATTAAATCAGCTATACTTTTAAAATTGGTATTTTTCTAATAAATAATGATATTATATAAAAATAGCATTTATTATATATATAATATTATATCTGAAAAATGGAGATGATTTTTTAATTATTATTTTCAAAGAATTTTTGGGGTGAATATTTTTGATTTTTCTAAATCACGTGAATTTTTAGTAAATACTTAAATATGGAAATTTATGGTATTTAAAAAAAATCATTGATTATTGAGTAAATGATGATTTGAGGATTATATATGCTCAGAATCTCAAAATATCCTTTTGTTTTTAATATATTATTTGGTAATGATGAAACAATTCATAATCTTGTGAAAAGCAAAAACTAGTTAATATAGTAATTACAAAAAAAACATTTTCCACTAATATAAATGACAAGCCTCCCCACCACTACTCCTCACACCACAATGCATTATATATTTTTTAAATTCTACCCAAACCCCTTCCCAATAATCTTACCCATGTAAAAGACCATTATTTCGGACCATGATTCAAAACCATGATTCTTAGAGATGGTCTTAAGCAGGATAATCCATGAGGTAAAATAATATTTTGTTTTCATTTATTTTCTTTTCATTTTATTTTCTATTATTATTCTCTCTTCAAATCACCTATACAAACACACATAATAACTCCACTATATTACATATACTAATTTTTTAATGGAATATCTTTCATCAAAACCAACCCTCTAATCAACGTTTTCTAGAAAATTAAAGCATCATCCATGACCTGTCGATTCACTAAATTCATGGATGTTATATTTTCATTTTATTATACAACCAGTAATGATTTTCATGAAATAATTATTAGGTTTAAATAATATTTTATAATACATTTCAGTTGTTATTTAATGTTCTAGAACCAATATATAAACATTATATTTAATAAAATGTTATATCATTGTAATGGTTGCAAAAAGTGCAAAAATGAATTACATCATTTTCAATAATTTTTTATCTAATTGTTCATAGTCATATTATATATATAATAACATATGGTATCATTTAAAATTATGGAATCAAATTTATACCACTTAATTTCACATCTGGTATTTTTCATATATTCAATATGAATATCCAAAATGAAACATTCATGGAAACCAATAAATAACTTTACAAAAAACAATGAAAATAAATAAATTTTATTAATAAATGGGTGGAAAGATGTTATTATAAGATCATTTAAGTAATTATAAATATTGATATGGGTTTTAATATATTAATAACACTCTTGAAACCATTATAAATGAAATTGTACAAGTTTTTATTAATATAAACTGGTGTTAGGGACTTTTCATTAAAAAATTTCTTTTTATTTTTTTTTCAAATTTCAATAGAAATGTATTTTATGATGAAACTATTATTCTTGTATGGTTATTTTATAAGTAATGGTTGCTTGTTATGAAGGGTATGACCTATATATCTTTACAATTCATTGGTTATGTTTTTATTTGATGTTGGTCATAGTTGTTATTCCATGTGTAAATATGATGGGTGCATTGTAAGGTATCCATGATGGTTACATTATAAGATAGAATTGAGGGTTAAAAATTATATGGTAGATGGGAGGGAAAAAATATTATTTAAGTAATTCACTATTTTTACTATATTGTTTTTTTATATTTTATGGGAACATGTTGTTTTCACAAAGTATATTAATGACACATATGGAAGATAAGTATGTCCTGTGAAAATGATTTTTTATATTTATAAGTATTCATAGACTAACCATTTAATACCTTTTGTTTACCATAATATTCTTTTTGTCTTCACCCCATGAGATAAATTGTTATTTCATAGGGATTTATGGATAATATAATAGAATTAAAGATGAATATTGTGATGATTTGTCATGACAAAAATTCAGGTTATATTAACAGAGAATATTTTATTATGAAAGAAGTTGATTCTATTTTGGCAGTACCCACATAATATTCTTATAGGTTTTCATTTATGAGATATGACATAATTTTCTGAAATAATATGCCAAATGGGTCTTCTGAAATGTAATACGTGTATTATAGTCAAATTAACAAAATTATGTATTATTTATGGTCAAGTCTATATATTTTGTTTTAGAGGAAAATTTAGATATAATTAGGGTTTAGAATGATGTTAATACCATAAATTATTTTTACATTATAGATATATTGAAGGATAAGGTATTTAAATATTACCATGTTTCATTATCAAATATATATCTATTCAGAATGATTTTCTGTAGAGTAAATTCGGATTCTAATGATGGAAGGCATTGAAAGAATGATATCATTATACAACCTGGATTTGTGTGGATTGGATCTGAGAATATTGTGATAGGGATTGATCATTTTACATAGGCAACATATATATTTGTTATCTATGCAATAGAAAATAATGAGGTAAAAGAATGGAACATGAATATACTGGAACATGTAATGAGAAAAGACCGCCTAATATTAGTGAATCCTTTGACCTAGTGGTGTATAAAGGGTGTATTATTGACCATGGAATGATATTTGATGCCAATGAGGGGCTCGGATAATAAAAAGGAGAGTCTTGTTATTTATCATTTGGAAGGTGAATTCGAGCGGTGGTGTTCAATGGACAATAATATTAATGATAGTTGGGAGATGAATACATATGAATGGGGTGAATTTAAAAATATATTTCTTGAAAAATATTTTTCATAGATGGTGTGACCTGGATGGAAAATATATTCCATAAATTGAATAAATATAAGGATTATATAGTGGTCATGTGTAAGTTAATTTTCTCTTTATTATCAAGGTATTCTATAAATATTATTTGAACTCATGATAGTAAAACCAATCATTTTTACTTAGTATTGAAGTCAAGGTACCAAAGGGATCCCCCATCGAGAAACTAAAAGTTATGATTAACTTATCCAATATGATGAGAGGGTATAGATGGAGTTTCGTAATGATCATGTGCACTTATTCAGTAATCATAAGAAAAGGTCTAGATAGAAGGAAATTGTTAAAAATCAATCAAATAAATAAGATGGTATGAAAGTACAGTTTCTAGTTTGTGAAATGTGTGGTAAAATCACCATGGGGAATGCCTTAACAAAATAGAGAAGTGTTTTCCATGTTGTATATTTGGACATATGGTACGAGATTTCAAGGAAAATTGTCTTATGATTAATTATGATATGAAAAATATAAAGTATTATAAGTGTGTTGTTATGGGGATTATAGAAATACGTGCCCAAAGAAAAATTTGAATGATGGAATGAATCCATAATAAAAAATGAATGTTTCATTAAAATCCTATGAAACATCATCATCAATTTTTTCCATCTAATGAATTGGTATCATGTAATTATTGGTTTACTCATATTTTTATAAATTCTTTTGATATGGGGTCTACACAGTCCTTTATTTCAGAAGATTTTTTTTAAAATAAAAAAATCAACACGTGAAACGAATCTATAACATATTGTTAGTAAACCATGGAAAAATATTATGGAAAAATTTAATTATATGAATCTCACTACTGTTTTATATAGAAAAAAATTACCCACAACCCTACTTTTTCCCCTTAGTATGGTTTGATGTTATTATATGTATGGATCATATTTCAGTTTATCATGATATCATAGACGGTATTGATAAACATGTTTATATTCATAAATAGTTTCTGTTTCAACAAAATAATGAACCCATATAATTGATAACGTATTTGGAAGCTGAGAAAATATTAACATATACAAATTAATGTTATCTTGTTAATATTGTTGAAAATCGTGCATCTATTCCAATTAATGATGTACCCATGGTAAATGAATACCTATATTATTTTCCTAACGAGTTTCTTGTTATTATAATAAATTTATAATTTTAAATTATAATTAAATTAATTCTAGATGATAATACAATTTCGAAACCCCATTACCAAATGAATCAAGTGGAACTTCTTGAATTGAAATATTACTTGGAGGAGTTTCTTGAAAAATGATTCATTTTATAAAGCACTTCATCATGGGGTAATCCTATTTGGTTTTTTAAAACCAATATTGGTTTCATGAGAGTTTTTACTGATTATATATATTTTAATAACATTTTTGTTATGAAAAAGTATCAATTACCTCATATTGATGACTAATTTGATTAGCTCTAATGGATCAAAGTACTTCCACATTTGACATGACATCCAGGTACCATTAGCATATTTTTAAGGAGGTTTACATTCCAAAAATAGAATTACCTTCTAGATAGGGGCATTGTGGGTTTTATGTTATTCCATTTTGTCTGAGAAATTACACTTATATATATAAGGAAGTAGTAAATATAATATTTAGATAATATTTGGATAAGATTATTGTTGTTTTTATTAATGATATTTTTTTGTTTTAGAAATTTTATGATGATCATTAAAACACTTCATGAGTTTCCTGGAAACTGTCAATGAAATGATGATTCACTTGAAATTTATAGAATCTGTATTATGTTTGCACCGAATTTCTTTTCTCAGTAAAATTTTAAATATGGATGGAAAAACATATTATCCTTCCAAAAAGTGGTATATGAATGGCCAAGACCAACAATTGTTAAATGTATTCATATTTGTCTTCTATTATATTTCCACACTGTTGGTTTGTTAAAAAAATCCAATTATATAGAATTCTAATTAAGATAACAAAAAAAGGAGTTAAATTTATTTTTGTAGAAGATAATGATATTTTTTCATGAGACGAATGGTTGATTGGGTAATGATCCAGTTTTGGATCTACCTTCTGAAAATGGAGGTCTTTTCTTCTATAGTGATTCTTCTTTAAAGGGAATTGATTTTGTTCTAATGCGCAATGATTTGTTAATTACTTATAATTCAAAACAAATGAAACATCATGAGTTTAATTTTCCCACACATGATTTGAATTAGCAACTTTGGATTTCACTATGATAATTTGGAGGCATCGTTATTGTAGAGAAAAATGAAATATTTATATACTGAACATATAAGTTTTATGGATATATTTACTCATAAGTAATTGAAAACAAAGAATATAAGATATCAAGAATTGATAAAATATTATGATTTCACAATCATTTACCATCCTAGAATGTAAAATAATGTTGTGGATTCCTAGCGTCAAAAATATCATTAATTATTTACCATGATAAATTTTGAACATGACCCGTTGGCTTATTATTTGATTAATTTTGATGGGAGTTTTTGGTGCATGAAATTCCTCTATTTTATTTCAGTCATTATTACAGTCATCTATCTCAGATAGAATGATGAAATCATAGATGGAAGACCATAAGTTTAAAAAAATTAATTATTTAAGAAATGTAAATTTCCTTAATATAATTTTAATAAACATTATTTAATTATATTTTGAAAGAGATTATGGGTTCCATGTGATTCCTAGATGAGGAAATAATTGTTAAGTGAAGCTTATAGTTCTCTTTTGTTCAGTTCATCCCTGTAGCGCTGTGATGTAGATAGATGATCATGTGTATTGTTGGTGAGATATAATGAAAATAGATATTTTTAAATTTACCATGAAATGTTTGACTTGAAAATTAGTTAATGAATAGTGAAAAATATAAAAGGGTATGATTCATCCTTTTCCAATGCCAGAGTGGAAATGAAAAAATATATCTGTAAACATCATGAGGGGACTAAAAATTAATTCTTGAGGTAACAATGAAATGTTGGTTATTGTTGATCGGATCATAAAATATGTACCTTTTACTTCTATATGAGATACTCTTTCTCTAGATCACATTTTTATGTTATACCTAAAATAAATTGTCAACTTATATTGATTTTTTCTCTCTTTTATATCTGAAATAGATCCAAGGTTTACTTCAGACTTTTAGAATGGCATTCAGAATACATTGGGAACTGAATTAAATTTCAATACAACCCTACATCCCAAATATGATAGTCGTATGAAGCATACATTTTAGAAATTGGAAGATATGTTATGATTTTTGTAAATGGATTAATAGGGAAGCTAGGAACAACTTATTTTTTTCATAGAGTTTTCCTATAACAAAAATTTTCAATCCATTATATAGATGACACCTTTCAAGCCATTATATGGGATGTGTTGTTGATATCCTCCATTTTGGGATGATGTTATGGATAAGATGTTGATGGAATCTAAATTAGTGTTGGAGGTGGTTCAGAATGTTATATTTATCAAACAACACATGAGGATTTCTCAGATCAAGAATAAATGTTATGAATATAATAAGAGGAAATAGTTTTCATTCATGGTAAATGAACATTTCTTTTTTTATTTATCTCGATGGAAATTTGTATTGCATTTTTGTAAGAAGAGGAAAATGATTCCACAGTTCATTGGACTATTTGAAATCATAGAGAAAATAAGACAAGTTGCCTACCAAGTAGCTTTGACTCCGAGTTTATATTAGGTACGAAATGTGATTCATGTTTCTATGTAAAGAATATATGTTCCAGATTGACCTCATTTTTTGATCCCAGAAGTAGTTTAGCTAGAAGATGACCTTTCTTATAATGTGAAACAGATTCATATTCTTGATCGTAGGGAGCTAGTATTATGGAATAATATAATTCTATAGGTTATGATTTTTCGTAGAAACTGGATGATTGAAGAAAAAACATGGGAATATTAACATTATATAAGGTAAAGAATCCCTTATTTATTTAATAAGTGACTAAAAATTTTGAGGCCACAATTTCTAGATGGTGGAGAGAAATTAACTACCTATGTTATTATAAAATAATTTCATTTCATTATGAATTTAAATAGAGAAACTGACTATAAAAGGTATAATGAAGTAAGTTTCATTTATCCAAATTAATTAATCAATATAGATATAATACTAACCACACATATGAGAGTAAAAATAATATGTTTGCATCCTATAATTGAAAATATGATATATTTATATCATGGAATAAGTACATAGATTTTTAAAAAATGTTAAATTAACTATTGATATTTTTGTGAAATATAAATGATTATTTATAATTTTATATTTAATATAATGATATAAAATTAAAATTATCCTCAAAAAAATAGATCTAGAAATAAATATACTACTTTTTGTTTTTGGATTATCATATTATTTTATGAGACCTTAATAAATTTATCTAGAGGTTAAAAATCGGTTATAATTTTGAAATTTGTATTTTTCAAATAAATAATTACTTTGGTTTCAAATTAAATTTCTCAAATTTATAATTTTTTTATAAAATGGCGTTCAATTTTTAATTCTACATATTGAAAAATGTTTAGGGTGATTTTTTGATATTTTTCTAAAAAACATGAATTTTGGGGAATAGTTAAATACATTAATTTACAGTATTTAACAAATTCATTAATTCATGAGTCGTAGATGTTGTATGGTAATATTTATTGAGAGAAAATTAATTAATATGATGTGGATATGATTTTATGACTTTTTTTTTCTCTTATGAGGCTTCACCGCTAGATTGATTGAAGCATGTTTCTAAAGTTTCCTAAAATGTGATTTTTATAATAAAAAGTTAATTTTTAGTTAGATGTGGGTAGGAAAATAAAAGCCCAAAATCCTTGAATCATCATCACTATTTTTTAATATTTAATAATAATTCTCAAAATATTCATAATTTTTAAACGAAAATATAATATAATGAATATAATAATGAGAAGACACCCCTCTCCTTCGATATAAATACAACCACACCCCCTCTTCTCCTTACAACTCAAAGCCTTCTAGATTTTTTAATCTATTCCCATTTCAAATTACAATATTCTTCCCCATGTCCAAGACCTACGAGTATCACCAAAAGTCCAAAAATGATTACCTCAAATAGGTTCTCAATGAGGAAAATTGAATATGTAAAATTCAATTTCTTTTTATTTTATTTTCTTTTTATTTCATTTTCTTTTATTGTCCTCTTCTAACCAACCCTATCCAAAGTGACAAGAAAACTATAGTATCCAAAATATACTATAATATTTTTGTTTTAATGGAATTAGCATCATCAAATCCCTCCCACTTAATGAAATATTAATCAAAATTAAAGAATAATTATTGAAAGGTCAATTCACATCCTTCCTGGACATCAGAATTTATAATTCTTATTCAACATTCAAAGATGGAAATAAAAAAATTATTATGTTTACCTATTATTTTATCATATATTTTATTAGTTATTTAACATTCTTTAACCAATATATAAACATGATATTGAGTAAAATGATATAATTTCATGATTGTCGTAATAAACAAAAAAATAATTGAAAACATATTCAGTAAAGACTTATCTAATGATTTATAATAATATCTGAAAACAAAATTCAATATTTTATCATTTAAAATTCAAGAACCTTATTTATAACATTTCATTCCGCATCTTGTGTTTTTCTTCCATTCCATAATAATATCCATAATCAACCAACCATGTAATCCATGAAATAAATACACCCATACCAGTGAAAAAATTAAAATATTAGTAATAAATGGGAGGGAATTGTTATAAAAAGATCATATAAGTAATTATAAATAAGTATCTAGTTATTTAATATAATAATAAAAATATTTAATAAATTATACATTATGTTTAAACACATTTTATGTGAGATGAACTGGATGTAAGGGAATTTTCTTTAAAAATCGTATTTTAATTCTTTTATTCAACTAAAATGAAAAGATTTTTACGGTTCAATTATTATTGTTTTCTTTTTATGTTCTTGTTAATGGGGATTTTTTATGAACAATGGTGGTACCATTTTCTCCCTCCAATTAATTTGTTATGTTTATGCTGGATGTTCACCGTAATGGTTATCCCAAGGGTTTCTGTAATGGTTACACCATAAGGCAGTTGTAAGGGACGCATTTAAAGGTAGATGTGAGGGTTAAAACCATATGGTAGAAATGAGAGCTAAAATTTTACATAATTCATGATGCATGTTTCCTATATGGTTTTATTTATGTTCTTTATTTATTACGGAATTTTCTTGTTTCCAAAAAGTTTTTGTGTGATACTTATGGTTGAGAAGTTTGTCTTGTGAAAATGATTGTATATATTTATAAGTATTCATGGACTAATAAATCCATTCCTTTTTTCCCTATTTTTAATATTTTTTTCATCACAAGGTTTAAAATGTTTAACACATCTATTTAAGGATGTATAATAGAAAGGAGTACAAGATTAAAATTGTGATGATTTTTCATGAAAATAATATATGTTAAATTAAAAAAATGTATTAATAAAAAATGGATATCATTTTCATAGTTTCCATGTTTTATGAAAGTAGGTTTTCCGTTATATTTTATCACTTAATTATCTAAAACTATGAGCTCAAAATATCATTGAGAGTCTTATAAGTTAATTCTACATGAATTAAATGGATTGTGTAATGTTAATGGATGGGTCCATTTACATCATATAGCTCTCTGAGTCCAATTATTGTACCTAGAACCAATGTTCATGTCTTTACTATCGTTCACGCCCAAACCATCATATATGAACCCAAGTAGAGAGGCTCACCCATTTCCACTACACTCATAGAAGAAGGATCTCTCATCCCAAAATAGGTAATAAATACAATCTCTTATAAGATATAGCGGGGAACATCTTCTCACCTATACCTCAAAACAGAGGGAATAGTTTCACCAAACAGTTTCATGAAACCTATAAAATACATGTATAGTGATTCCCACTCATCATAACATAGATTGAGATCTTAATCTTAACAAGGTATGACACATATCAAATGAAAGATCACAATACATTCAATTTCATTCCCTTACGGATTGAGCCCCAACAACCGTAGAGGATGTGTTCCCCACTGGAACTTGAAGATGGGGGAATGTCACTCAATAAATATAGGACATTGACCAATGTGTTGTAGAGTTTCATCTCTATCTATATAAATGATATAGGGGACAAGAACCGAAATGCGACCGAGGAGTGACAAACCCTGGAGAACTAATTCGGGGGTAGAGGATCGATTTCCTTTATGAGGGAGTACTATCTATTCCAATATGAATGGTGATAGAATCTCATAACCTATTTGTAATGGTGAGAAATATTCATAGTGTCTCTCTAAAAAATAAACCTTGTCTTTAAGGAAAGTCAATATTCACTTAAACATGTGTCATGGTATTCATTCTTCAGGTGGTATTTCATCACTGGATAGAGAAATTGTGCCCTATTAATTGTGGGTCATGGCTCTAATGACCTAAGGAGTCCTGCGGACCTGCATTGTCATGAGATAGGGAGGGATAATTACTCTAATGTCACTACATGGATTCCTCCTAATAAATAAAAAGGTTCTTCCACTGCTGGAGAATCATACTACATGGATCTCTCTATTTCATATATCTAAAGACATTATTAAATCTATCATCACATTCTATATAGAAAACATCTCAGGATCTATTACTCATGGTCCTAAGTCTATGTCTAAAGAAATGGGATATGCATGGAAGAAGTCTCCATAAAGAAGTTAAAAAACATGTAGTTGGACCCACATGATATTTTACCCCTACTAAACATCTTTCCATGTTATGTATTTCATGGATTTTCAATCTATGTGACCTTACATAATATGTACATAGAGAACATAGTTTCTCTCACCTCACCCGGACCATGGTACTATTCTCTCCCACATGGATTAGCTACCATGTGAGCTTAGTCAGTGTGTACCCTTGGTACATGGGGTTTCCTAGAAACCTAGGGAATAAGTTTGTGCCCTCAACTTTGTTCCCAGGAAATTACCATGTGTCTAGGTACTCTATCATCTTGGATCACATGATTGGGGAGTAATCGTCATAAAAAACACAGTCTAGTGAGACCTCATATCTCTATGAATTTCTCTTTTGGTAGACCTTTTCCATGGTTTAGGATTACCATCATCTTTTAAACATGGGTTCTAAATGAGGATGGGTATTTTGGTTAATTAAAATTATATTTATTTAATAAACCTCTCATTAACACACCACTAATGTTCTTTTCTTATCTGGTTCTCGGTTCCGTAATATTGTATGTTTCACCTAATACCCGACATTTATTATTTGAACAATGGTCTCTTATTTCTTATCCAATACTCCAATTAGGTTTTATTATATTTTCCATAAACTTTTGCGCACATAATAAAATATATTTAATATTATTAATATCACCACACTATGTCTCTTTGGGACCAACAATCCCACACTTACTAAGAACATGTATTTTTAAATATTCGATGGAATACTTCAAATCCCTCTGGGTAATATGAGAGTTATTAAAATCTCCCATCCTTCAAAAAATTTCATTCAAGAAATCCCATTCTACATAAAAGGGTGTTAAATGTAGCTTTTATTTATCTTTCACCTGCTTCCACAGCACAAAAACCAATAGTACGGTAGAGCCACATTTTCTTCTCGGCTCTAGACAAATTCCCAAACAATTAGTCTTTTAGAATATCCTCTAATAGTTGGATAGAACTCTTGGATTTTCCATCATAGAATAATCATTTACATATTCCCCAAACCCGATTTATGGATGAAATTGAATTGTCAATCCTTTTAACCACCTCCTCACAAATTGTTCCCCAATTATCCATTGATCCTTTCAAAATGAAATCATTCCCCCTCCTTTAAGAATCTATCTAGGGAATTTATACATGATGAATAGTCACATAGCACCTCATAGTTTATGTCTCCAAACTATTCCTCTCTCGCACAAACTGATGAATCAAAGGGTACTTCACCATTAACTAGGGAAATAACTTTATCCAATTAGCTATAATGAAGCCAATGTCTTAAACTTTTCCTCCACAATGATAAAACAAAAACATAGTCTTGAAAATATTGGAAATGATTAACTTATTTCTTCTCATGGAACCTAAAATTCCTTGATTTTATAAGATATAGTCACATACTACTACATTAAAATAAATCCCAATACTGACACAAGAGGCTTCACGAAACCCTATGCACTCAATTTTAATCATTGATAGTCTCGTCACAGGAGAACTAATCCACCACAATCCTAACTTCTCCAACAATATCCAACACTGGACCACACTAATGTATCACTATAAAATAGTATTGAACCTCATGCCACCACATGGAGATACCAAAGTCCCCTATGATGTTAGATCACATGTGTATGTACCATGGAAGACCAGTCCATGCTTCAAATGGTTCCATATTGTTTCATCACAGTGCCCCTATGTTCCCATGAGAAACTATTTTAAACAGAAAAACATAACTATACAACTAAAAGGAATTTATATTCCACGCCTTGATGTTATCCACTTTATTTGAGAATTATTCACATGTACAGTTTTAATCATGTAAAAAACAATGTTTTTTAGTGGGTGGATAATACCTGTTCCTTGAATTCATGATGTCTCATATGAATCCACCAACATAGAGGTCCCATAACACCTTGTTTTTCCCTGATAAATCCTAGTTTTTAGAACTCTCTCCTTGGAATGTTAACTAGAACCATTGGAAGATGAATGGAGTAGTTGAATCACCCCTAATATGATCTTATACAAAATCCTCAAGACTGTAGTCCCTAATAATACACTATCTCTTACACAGGGGATAGGTATTTGAAATAAATGAATCACACAGATTTAAAAAGGTATAAAATAAAAATCATAACAAACACATTATTCCTCAAATCATCTCTCATATAGCCTATTAATATCCTTCTATGTCATATATCATTCCATGTTATAGAATGAGAACTCCTAATGTATGATGTAGGAAACTAGGGTGTGTTGGTGAAATTAGATCATAGTGTCATCAGCCAGCACTAGCTCTACCCTCCTAAGATCCACATGGTCCTACTCGTTCACTAGATTTTCTTCCATGTGGTTTGTTAAAACCATGGTTAGAGACCCCAAGTCATAATGTTGCATCTTCCATGAAGGTCAATCAACTTCCTTTTCACCATATATATCATGAAGGGTCCGAAAATCACATGACATGTAACCTAACCCATCAGAAACATGTCACCACTTCTGGCCTAGCTGATTAGATCCTTGGCATGAATCATTGGCTAAAGGCCTATGTTTATAAGTGTGGGCATGGGTATTCCTCCTGAACCATGATCCATTGGACTAATATTTTTTTTTGAAGACTCAACCCCATAATAACCACTGTCAGCATCATCTTACTGTACGCCACTATGAATCTATCTATCCCTAGAGGCCTCTCCAACACTCTCATGTAGCAGGGAAGTCACAAGGAGACCATAGTTGAATGGAAATATCTATATTGGCCATATTAAAATATCTAAAACTAGAATTATCAATTTTTTAAAATTTCAATTGAGTATTGTCTGAGGTATGTAAACCACCTATCATACACATAAACTCTAATGTCTCCCTATTGTAGCTCAAGGAGATCCTAACACAAGTTTGATGTGTAGTACTCCTCATGGAAACTATTCTAGAAACCTGTCCATTATATCATTATCTCATCATGTTCCTACGTCAACATAATCTAATAATGCCTTCATTCTCCAAGAAGATGACAGAAGGAAAGAACAACCATCAGATTGGTCGGGGATTGTAAATGCATGAAAATGTGGACCACTACTTGAACCCAATCCTCTGGATCTTAATGTTCTGGAATAAGGAAGCTAGATTGTCCCTATCACTAGAACTCATGAAACACACTATTCATGTGCTCATCCTCATTACCATGAACCACAGAATCATCAGCTTATTTGGAGGATGTTGATCATCCATATGATCCACTGAAGGTAGATCAAATCACTCTTTAATAGGTAAAACACTACATTAAAACCCATTGGGGGAATCACCTCTTCCAGGGGTCCCTAAATGAAGGCCTCATCACTAAAAATAATGTCATCACGATCCAATAGAGGTAACCAAGAAGGATATTTTACTAGGGGAATCCTTAAAGAGATCAAGACAAACCAATGTTTTATAAGAATATATATATGGCTATATAACTCAAAATGAATAATAAAATGACTGAATCATATTAGATGTATGTACTATTTATCCCTACCACCAGTGTAATGGTATTACAAGTCAACATGTTTCTAGTCAATGTCTTAGTGAGTAGATATGTCAACCAATCTGCCATCACTGGGTTTCCTATCGTGGATTCCACTCTCAAAACACCTGAGATATCATTTCTCTAAGTCTCATAAAATCCTCATAAGGGTAAAACTCTAAAATCATTCAAAAAATTATTTTCCCTTTGATACCAATCTATCATGACCCAACCCACGGTGGTCTGGAAGCCTAACATATGGCTAAGACACAACTACACCAAACACCCCATCAACAGGCCAATTGACAAAAACCTATGCTGAGTAGGAATATCACACTATGGGAGGCCTTGGTCTATAAACATGTATGTACACACACATAATCTTAATACAAATTTTCAGAGAGATATAAATTTATAAACATCAATAGTCTAAATCATATATAAAAAAACCATTAAGAAAACATTATAATACTATAGTGTAATCAAATTTTAATAATGGAAAAAATACATGCCCAACCAGAAAAGAGTCCAAAATTGTCTAAAACAATATGATATTGAAAAGTGAAGAGTTACTAACTCGAATCTTAAATAGAACTATTAGAAATGGTAAATTACAAGATCCTATATGATTCACCATATCTAGGACTACTGATATCTATATTTCCAAGATAGTTTTTGGCATAATAAACATCACTTAAGGGAAAAATGATTTCAAGGTTGAGTCTAAACATACTCCATGGCACCCCAAAACCCCAAAATAAATGGGAGATATATCCCCAAAACCATTAAAATACAAAAATTAACATAATGGTGTTGGATAAATAAACCCAAACTAGATATTCCCATAGAAACAATTTTCAAGGATAATGGGTTTATCCATCCCCTTATGCCAACTAAGAATGGTGAATCAGCCTAAATCTATTTATGTCTAACTATGGTTCATAAAACCAAAGGCCATGTATTTGATGTCATACACCGCACACAATATTATATTAAGCCCATTTAAGAGGCTCTCACATCACTATTACCATCACAAATGAGGGAGATCTAACCCAAAACCAAGCACAATGAGTAATATCTATGAAGATAAAGGGATGAACCCACACCTCACCACTTCCCACTAGTCAAGGGAGTACTAACTTATATCCATGTCATTAAAACTATGAAGATAATGAATAGATATTACCTCTACTCATCACGTCAAGGGTCACTATATTTTATCAAGGATGTGAACATATCATGTGGGGTATCCTACTCCCATAGAGGACCTTCTCCCAACTGAAGATGGAAGATATAGAATCACCACTCTATAGTTAGATAATATTCTCCTGTGTGTAAGGTAGTTCCTTATATATATATAAATTATATAGGGGACCCATATTCTATTGAAATAAGAGATTATTGAGTTATTTAGATCAACTTATTTGTTAGAGGACCCATTCCCACAATGGGTGAGTTTTGCCAGTACCAGATTGAGAGGTAAGAGAATCACACACCATATTATTAAATGGGAGAACTAGTCCCAAAAACTCTCTAACAAACCAACCTGACCCTTAATGTTGGTTAATAATTTATAAAAAAGTTTCATGTTATTCACACCTTGTATTATATTGAATCAATGAATAGTGATCCCTCTCCATGGTAGTAGGGGAGCACCTCTCAACCAACCAAAAGATTCTATAGTACCTACCTTTGTGTGTGATAGGGAAGGTTATTGACCCCAAAATCTCTCCAGTTATCCATCTCAATCAAATAACATGGTCAAATTTCACTATATAATCATATGTGGTGGATCATTCCATGTCATATGTTTTATGGAAAAAATACTATTATCATTTTTTAAAAGTAAAACAAGTCATGATTGGATACTCATGGGAAAGAATATGATTCCATAGGATGGACATAATCCTGGAAGAAATCTATAAGAAATTAGTAAGAAAAATTTCATAGGATACTAAAGGAATTTGACCCCTCTTAAAAATATTCCTATGTCATGTACCTCACAGTTTAGCTAGCTATGTGAGCATGCACGTAGTATACATGGTGTATATGGAGTGTATCACCTCACCCGGACCCTAGTTGCATTTCTACAACATTCCATGTTTGGCCATGTGATCTTATAGATTGTGTAACCTATATACAAGGTATTTCATGGTACATGGGGAATATGGTCATGTCCTATATCACATGACCATGTAAGTACCCTGTGTATGTGTACTTTTTTTGTGTAAGACCGCACATCCATGTCCCATGATCTATCATTTCTTTTTATTTCATCGTCCACGTGGTGAATTACCTCTACATGGAATACACTCTCAAAACATGACATTTAGAGTTCAAATATATACTTTATGGAATTATAATAAAACATTATGTGTGCTCCTACACATCATTCCCTTTGATTAGGATATTTTAATGGGAAATCCCTATGATTCTTAAGATCCTCAGTTTCTCCCCATATTTCTACAAGATAAACAACCAGGGAATCCAAAAATGTCCTTAAAATGATTCTAAAAATTATAAAGATTCATATAAAGTGGATGAATTCTCTAAATGAATAACTTCTTACTCCTTGGAAAAATTTGATGTATCAGGTGCAGATACATGATCAGAATCCACAATAGCATGGTCCAAGAGTGATTATCCATAGCATCTATGTCTTATGGAATTTCTTAACACCTTGACTTTATCATAGGATAGTCCATCTCTATTGGATAATTCCTCCCCCACCTCTTCCAACAATGGGTTCCTAATGTGGAGGGGTTGGTATATTAATTTATTTTATATTTAATTAAAAATCTACCACATTATACACCTCCATAGGTTTCCTCCAACTAGGTTCTTGGTGAAAATAGATTTTACATCTCATTAATGATAAAACACACTATTGAATCTCTATCAGATTTTTAGATTTTTGATCTCAGACACTACTCAGAAGTTATTCCATATTTATTGGAAAATTCACATACATGAGAAAATATATTTTATATTTTTAATTTCATCAAATCACTGATCTCACATCCCTGGAAGCCAACACCGAATCAGTAACTAGATTTGGAGATATTCATAAAAAAAATTAAAAGTATTACATGGAAAACCTATAGCTGATACATCCATGATTATTGATGATAGAATATGGTGTATAAGGAGTTACTCTTGCGAACCCCAAACAAAATTTATTTATCCATGTGAGAGTGTTTTGGATCATTTCAATTACAAATGTCGTATTAGAGGGATGATTTTTTCATTCTCAATTACATTAATTAAGTAGACTATGATGTTTCAAGACTTGGTAATGACATTTTTAATGGGAGTAGCTGACCCATGTATGAAGGACAGCCAGATTTATTGGGGATGAGATTATTGTTAATGATATTATTTTGTTATAGTTCAATGTGTTTCACCCAAGGAAATTCACATGTTGTGTGATGATAATGTTTCTTAATATTTCTACTCATGTCATGGTATATCATAAGATGTGTATTAATTCATTAAGATAAGAACATTGAGATATATCAGGACATGAACTGTTCAAAATTGGGGCTTATTTATTCCATGGGAAATATAATTAATGGTATGAAATGTGATACGAGATACTTAAATATCATTCAATTAAATGAAAGAGCTATTATATATTGAAAAAACAGTTTTATTCCAAGTCTATAGAGACCATGATCTAGTTTTTACCTAAAATAGTCACCTTTTTTAGGTTTTCCTTTTTTATCTAGTCTTCTATGTATATTTTTTTCTTATTGAGAAAATTCATCCATATCATCATCAAATTTAGAACAAATAGTGTTCCAATCAATATTCTCTCATGAAGCTAAAGTGAAGATTCTTGTATTTTTTTAGGATTATATAGATGTTCATATTTATAAGAAATTATTTATGAAATGAAATCCTTGTAAAGGGAGACTATTCACACAATTTCATTAATTTCTATATTGATGAGTATGTTTTAGCTACCACATCTGATTATGATAACTGGGGTTGGTGGTTCCAAATAAAAATGTTTTGGATTGAGTTTGTCTAGAGGATCTTCAATTAAATTCATAAAACTACATAATCAAGGGTGATTCATGATGGATATATGATTCACGAAGCATATAACCATTATTGGGGGCATTATAGATAAAGGTGGGAAGCTAGAGGAGTTTTCCTATGAATAAATTTAAATGATATTCTTAAACCAAATCTACCCAACTATGATGTGGGTTGAGGGGGATTTTAATTTAATGCACTTTACATTGGAGTATTTTTTTAGTGATCAAATCCAATATATGTTTCATTGCATTAGATCACATTCTACCATATTTTTCAATTTCTAGCATTTCTAGGGAGATTCATTTTACAGATGGATTCACAATGAGGAAAAGGTCACATGTGAACATCATTATATTGAGTGTATTTTTTGATTTGATAAAGTATTCTTTCATAACATAATTTAATATTAGATTATCCCTAAGTAGATTTAATGAAGTTTCATCTAGGTGAAATATAATTTTTCATTCTAGTGGAAAGATTCACCTCTATGATATATATCATTAATTAAATAGTGGGAAGAGTATTCATTGATGTTGGTATCAAATTTAGGGTTATTATTCATTATAGTTCTATTAGTGTGGAATGTAAGGCCATATGTAGACTCTTTATATATACCCCACATTGGATTTTTGTTCTTGTGGGAGGTTTGGATACCTATTACATTTATTAGTATATTTTAAATATAAATAGTTTCCGGAGATCCTGAAAAGTACCAATGTATAGAAAGAACTCAATGACCCCTCACTAGATAAGTTGTTGGAGTTCCAATAGATATTCAGGTCAAGAAATGGGGTATGGTACACCAGTACATGAGTTGTAGTAATTTTATGATGGAATATATCAGCTCAGTTAGAAAAAAGCTTATGTTTTATGGTAATTTCAACTACCCACTATGAATACCACTCCTATTGGTGCGGATGTAAGACTTTCTAACATATTGGATTCGATTCTTATACCATCTTGCCCTTCATTAATTTTTTTGATGTATAAGAATCACATTATATTTTATCTGGTTTTTTTAATAGTGTTTTCTTGGTTTTGTAAATCATTAATTATGTTTTGAGCATCGATACATCGTTCAGTGTGAATTAGATAATATAAAAAATTTCCAGTAATGTTCTATTGAAATTTGTGGTTATCATTTATTTTGGAGAACAATTTTTTATAGAAATGATATGTTTTAACATGATTATTTGAATGGGTTTTATAGTTCTATACCATGGTCATATCAAAAATTATTAATGAGATTTTCATTTTTATCTCCAAATGGAGGAATATATTTTCACCAAGGTGAGTGGGATCTTTATGCTGGTTATGTATGACCAATTTAGTGTAGATTTTATTTTCACATGGATCATATATTATTCTTAGTTTATAATGATGGAGGAATGAGTTAGGATTTTTCCTCAAGTGTTATCCCATTTTCAAGATGTTTTTTATTCATAGTTTTATATCTTACTGACCATGTGATTTATCATGATCACATTCGGATTTCTATTAGGTATAGAACTAGTTTCTATTCCCCCATAAAAGATGGATCCAATATATATTTATAGTTGAATGTTCAATTAGTGGATTTAGAGGATAAGGTTTTCATATAGCCTAGTATGTATCAATGAGGTTATCAAGTTCTTTTCTCCACATATAATGATGAGACCTTACACTTTTGTGTGTATTATCGTAGAATCAACCAATTGATGGTTTTGAATAGGTAACACCTTTCATGCATTGATGATCTATTAGATTTGCTGAATGGTGTTAGGATCCTATCAAAGATCAACATGAGATTATGATATCACAAATTGAGAGTTATACCATTAGAAATTACTTGGACATAATTTAAGAGCATGTATGGATTGATTGTGTTTTTAGTGATGCTATTTTGTTTGACTAATGACCCATCAAAATTCATATCCTTGGTGATTGTGATCTATTATCCATCTTTGGATCAGTTTTTGATCATTTTTTCTATGATATTATAGGGTACTCCCAATTCTAGGATGATCATTCCCAACATCTTGAAATTTTCTTCAGTATATTGAGATAGAATTGTATTTACACCAAGCTTAATAATGATGTTTTTTGGATTAATATCGTGCACTAATTAGGTCTTTTCTTCTCATAGGATGGATTTTTAGTTGACCAATAGAAGGATAAAACCATGTTATCCAGGGAGTGATCCAATAATTTCTATGATATTTGGATATTTCTTGGTATTCCATGTTATTATTGGTAGTTTATCCAGGACATATCATATTTTTTATCACAGATGTATGGGATGACCAAAAAAGGGAGGAAAAATATGTGTTTATATTCTTAGAATAAATATTATAGGGTGATGAAGAGAAAGATGAACTCAACACCTATCTTCACTATACCTATTCTAGGTAATGAATATATCATGTAATGTGATGCATCTAGAGGTGTGATTAGGGTAGTTCTGATGTAGAAGGATTGAGTGTTTTCTTATAAATAAAAGTAGCTGAGATTATATGATAGAAATTTTTCTACCCATATTCTAGAGTTATCTTCATTCAGACATTACCGATGAGTCTAGATATATTATCCATTAGGTGATATTTTTTGGTGCACAATGACCACTAGAACGGGAAGAAAAATCTTATTTTAGTGGGACCTAAACCTTCATAATAAGAGGTGGAATGAGAATCTATATTCCTTTGATTCCGAGTTGGATTAAAAACAGGGAAAGTGAAATGTATTTGACAATGACTTTAGCCTAAAGATGAAGACAAATGATTTGTAGTATTATTTTATTGAGTGGATGATAATATTACTCTTTGAAGACATGTGTCTGGATGTTCAAGAGTCCCAAGGATGAGTAGTTAAGACTTCAACATTTTTGGCTATTCATTTGGACCAAATTTAGAAAGATAAGTTGTTGTTTTGAAGTTATTAGTTCCAAGAGACATCATATATGGTGGGATACACCATTAGTGTGGTCTCTTGTCAGTGGAAATCCCCTTTTATTCCATATATTTTTATGTGTTCCTGTGGGATTTTATGAGAATATCATAAGAAAGTGTCATAATTTTTATATGTTTTGTACATTATATATTTACAAATATGAATCGTGATCTACATAGATATTAATAGTAGTCAGGAATGAAGAAGCTTGTATCAGTGTTCGTGGTGTGATGTTTCCCCTGTCAGCATGTGAAATAATAGAATGAAAGGCCATCTTGGAATTTATACCCGATACTTATTTTGGAGAGGAAATGGGATGATGTCATAAAATAGTTTTCTATAGAATTTCCTTATAAGAAAGATTTAATATGGGTGAATGTGAATTAACTGATTAAGCTATCACACTTCTTTCCTATTAAGGAGACCATAATCATTGATGATCAAGGTATTATTTAGATGAGTTAGGTACATCAGTTTCATGGTGTTTAGTGGAGTATCATTCCTGATTAGGAACCCCATTTTATGTCGTTGATTTGGAATGATCATTACAAATATCTAGTATTTCATGTTATTCTGATCATAGCCTACCATCCTTGATCATAATGTCAATATGAGTAGACTATTCATATTCTATAGGATTGGTTACATTCCCATGTTTTGGATTTTATCAGATCATATTATAGTTATATGGAACTCAAAATTTTTTTCATATAATAATACCATTTGTATATAAATCCAAGTGTAATCATTCATGAATTTATATGGAAGGCCATGTCATTGACCAGTTTTTTGGTTGGGGGAAGGAGTTCCAGAGCTTGCTGGGCTTATTGTTTTTCTAGGAGTCATCTTATATGGTTTTGTTGATCAGAAGGTGGTCCATGACAGTATAGGGAATGAATAAATCATACATTGATTAGTATATATCAAATCTAATGTTTGATTTTCGTAATCACATTATCCTTACGAAGTTTCCATGTTTGGGGAAATCCTATATCATTAATCAAGGAAATCAATAACCCTGGTTTTTGGATCAATTTGAGGTAGTGGATATAGATAGTCTAATTGTATACTGATTAGTCCTTCCATAGTGCTACAATGTCATAAATGATGTGTTTCTCATGTCACACACACACACACACACACAGATATATATATATATATATCATCTGAACCCTTCTTATATAATACGTGTCGATGCTATGGAGCTTTGTGTAGATGTGTCCTTTGAAGAGAATTGATATAGATTATAGACCATAGTGATTAGTATGTTAAGGGTAGGATTATAAATCTTGTTGGAGTGAAATGGAATCATTGTAATATTTAGAAGGAGACTTGTGAGTGGGAGTCTGATTGTGAGCACAGTGGTAAGACATGATAATTGAGACCCCATAGAAATGACTGGAGCATCTTGATGCCTAACTTTTATATGGTGGCAAGGTTGTAATATACAATATTTTTCTATGTATGTCCTTTTTTTAGTTTATCATTGAACCTGTTATGTTTGGGGTTTGCTTTTCTATATTGCTTGTTGGATGAGACTCATTCAGAGACAGAGAGCCTTTGTTTGGTAAATTGACCTAATGTTTGGGAATATATTTTTTAATTAATATAGATAGGTAAAAATGTGTTAAATGGTATTATGAGAGATTTTTTTCAAGAGTCATGTAGGTTTAAATGGTGGTTCAGACTCATATATTATATTGGACTTAAAACCACCTCAAATACATTTACATGCGGTGAATATGTATTACATGACATGTTACTATTTCCAAGAAGATGTCATGAAGGGGTTACAAGTCATTAACTAATTCATGTTGTGATGTAGTTTCATGTCGTGGAACTATGTTAAATTAGGTATAATTTCAAATTAGAGTATGCTCACCTAAGGTGATGCAATTTTTCATGTAACTCTTAAATAGAAAAGACACTATGTGAATATGTGTTACATGCCATGTATTTCTAGGGTAGGGAAGATCTACATCACTGACGTGGATACTTTATTCACTTTTTTCACATGATTCCTCTCCATCATCATACCCTAGTTTATTTCTATGTGATTTTGGAGTTCTATCCTCCCTTTTGGATGTTCCTCTCAATAGATTGATTCCCAAAGAGTTATTTTCATAGGTTTCCTTTATCTTCCATTGTTCTCTTGTTTTAGTCGTGGAATCCGCTAACGAAATTTGTTTTGGGTGTTAATCTAAATATTATTTCATCAGTTATTCATAATGTTATATTAATTATATTCATTTTTATGGTGTTACCTATTAGAAAAAATGTGTTTATCACTAGGTGAAGGTAGGTTATCACCAACCTAACCCCATACTTGGTTAAATTGTCAAGTATGTTCTATATTATGAATACATTGACAAAAATCGATATTTTTAATAGAATGATGAATGATTTTAAATAATAGATTAAAATATTCTTCGGATCCCATTGGATACATGGTTGATGCGACCTAGATTTTGGAAACCCGTTGGGTTAGTGAACCTTTTAATAATTGGAAATTTATTAATGATATTTTTTATCATTATATGAGAACCCAAGTAAATTCATGATAAAAAATTTATTTTGAAATTGATTTTTTTTGGAGATAACTAGAAGATATTTGATAAATTATTGAATGTGAAATTTATTAAAAAAATGGTAATTTTAAAAAATAATCATTCAGTCGTATGATATGATTATGTTATATCTATGATGTTATTAATTATTTTGATATTGATGTTGTAATTATTATACAGCAGGATTAGACATATTTCATGCTGAAATGATTATATATCAGGCATGGCCCGGTTTGAGGTTGAAATGCTTATATAGCAAGACTGGCCTAGTTTGAGGCACAAATGATTATATAATGGGATATGTCCAGTTTCATGTTGAAATTCTTAAATTGAGCTCTTAGACTTATTGGATTCTGAAATTATTATATTAATGTCTATGCCTAGATTATGAAATATCTATATATATTCTTATTCTCAGATTCTAACATGTATATATAGTGGGCTATAACCAGATGATTAAATTATTATATAAAGGGGTTTTCTCGGTTATTTCATTTTCTATTGGTTATGTATTTATGGTTTTATTGGTTGTTCTTCAATCTTAATGACATTCCAATATGGTTCTGAATTAGATTTATTTTTTTATTATATTATGTTGATTAATTAATTCACATGTTTATTGATTTATTTTATAAACTTATTATCAAAATTGTTTTTTAGATATTTTAGTGTCGACTTACAATGTTTATTCACACCCTATTTGGGAACCATTTGGGACTTGGATAGATTGAAAGGATTTTGGTTTTGGACAATGTCTTGAGACCTTTATTCTTGTTGTTGGTTGTTGGATGGTCTAGAGATTTAAGATGGGGCCAATATGGGGTTTGAAAAAATGGTCTTTTTTGTTTTTTGTGTGTCAATTTTCACTTTTTTTAATTCTTTTATTTTTAAATTTTGAAACATTTCATCCTCTCATTACATGGTTCACTATAATTTTATTTTTTATCTCCTACTATTAATTCTATGTTTTATGATAAAAATTATCTTTATTTCATATACTCTAATAATGTTTAATAAGGATTATTTCTATTTTATTGTAACTATAATGATGGGGGAATAGTCTACCCACTATACTCCTCAAACCCCCACTACTAGTCGGAATCCTCTAGAGTATGAAGGGTGGGCTTGTAGTCCATTACCAACCATATGATACCATGTTAGAATTTACCTTATCAGGGGATGTTAAACCATTATTTTCATCTTGTATCAACCTCTCAAGTAGCTGTTGAGATCATCGAATTTTAATCATTCACTTATTCATTATAGGGATATATAGCTCAAATCCATCAGATATTCCCTATATTTATATGTGACAAGATTATAAAACATTTTTCATATCATAACACTAGTAAATTATTTATGTTTTATAAAAATTTCATCATTGCATAACCCATATAAGGGAAATGGGTTTCAAAAACATGTCATCAATTCATTATAGTATGACTGATGGAAAAGTATATGTTCCATAATCGAATTTTTATCATAATAATAGTGATATACCATCAAATGAACAAATAAGGATGATCATATTTGATTATATCACTAGTAAAACATAAAGAATAATAATAGTTTTTATCTTTAAGGAATTTAAATTCCATATAAATATAAATAAAAAATTCTGTAAGAAAATATCCATACCATTTTGAACACAATATATTAAAAAATAAACTATTATCAAATATTAATGAAACAAATTTCAATGAAAATACCATTGGAAATATTTATTGGAATCCAAAAAACACTAAGTGGTCATGGAAGTATAAATTATTATTCATTTTGTACATGTTAAAGATATATTATTTTTAAATTTACTATAAAAATTTCAGAGATCCATGTTATATAAAAGCAAGAAGATTCCATTAAGAGTATGTTATAAAATTGAAAACATAGCTAAAAATGTCTTTATGTAAGAATTGTATATGAAAAAAAATAATTAAAAAAAGATATATAACATGGGAATGTAAGAAACAAAAAAATTAACTAAATTGATAAGGAAATTCATTTTTTTTATAGAAACATTCTTTTGGACTCAATAGTATATAAAGATTGTAAAATGAAATTAAAACATTTATTTTTATATAATTACAAGAGGATAATAAATTTCATGATTTTATTGAGAGTATTTTCATAATATCTCATTATTTGACAGCATAATCATAAAGAACACTAATAAAAAATGTTATTTTAACATCATATCCTTACAAATTTTATAACCATTGAGAAAAAATCCCCATGATAGAAAGAAACATAGATGGATATGTAAATTCAAAAAACACTCATAAGAATAATCCTAAAAAGAATTAATATAATGTATAAACACTATGTAAAATACAAATTAATTCTGATTATGGAATATGTCTATCAAAAATTAAATTCATATAAAAATCCAATACCCTAATTATTTACTTCCTTCATAAAGTTATAAAACTCTTCTTCTTTAGTGAACCACATTAGATTTACATTAAGAGTATTCATAGAAGGTTATCCTAATAAAATTATGGCCCCTAGTATATAATTAAGGAATTATGGGATTTATTTAGGTAGGTCTTGGACGATCTATTTTGTTTTGGATGTTTGTTTTTTATAGAATATGGGTGACCATTTACAACTAGTGTAAATGAAAATATCTAAGTCATTTTATCCCTTAACGTTTTAGTATAACTCCTCAGTAAACCCATTCCATCATTGACCTCATTAATTATGTTGAATATTATTACAATTCATTTTGACTAAAAAATGAAAATATTATATAATAATACTTAAGATTATTAAAAATTTGGAATCCATTTTTACGAATTCCAATCATAGAAGTTATGAAATTTAATTTTAAATTAATCACGGAGACAAAAAGAAATGTTGTCCAAAATGAAAAACATTTCACAAGTATATAATGTTTTTAAATCACTATTCTATATTAAATTTATTAAAATGAAGAAAAAATGATTAATTAATATTTAATTGATCTAATTTTACATTTATATACACATTTAAATAAAATTGATCTTGTAAATTATAAAAAAATAATGGTAGAAATAAATAAATGTTGTTTTAACTATTTATTGAAAAATTAATCTTATGAAAACAATTCATATAAAACCACATAAATTTAATTTCCAAAATAATATTTCTAACTTGAAGTTTATTTTTTACAAATAAATTTTATAAATTTGGGAAAATTACAGTCATATTGGATGATTGAGATTAGGGAAGGTTCAAATTGGACCCTTGGAAGATGCTAGACAACTAGTGGAGAATGGAGTTATTTTCATGAGGAATGTGGGGGAGACAATATACTACCTTGAAGGAAAACTATTTTTGGGAATTCATCGATAAGAACTCTCTATGGTGTAGTTTCATCAATATCAAATATGTAAATGTGCTGATATAATCTAGTGGTCATTATGACATATCTATCCATCAAGAATTCTATCTCATATCCTTCTTTTATATAAGTGATTCTCGATCAAAAATTGAAAAATGTTTTCGATGGATTCATGATGGAGGAGAAAACAGATATATAAATATTCAAAATTATCGGTTTGGGTACTTACAATTAAAATTTCATTTTAATAGAGATTTACATGATGAAAATTAGTGAAATGTTGGGCGGTTAGCTGTGGTTAAGGTTAATTTCAGAGAAAATCATTTTTTTGCAGTATAGAATTTGTATCCAAGATCTCCTTATAGATGTGGTGGTTTTTCCCAAGGGTCACAAAACTAACATCTGATGTTCCTATTGTTGTATTTTGAAAAAAGAATCAATGTTTCACCTATTATTTCAGAGCTACTATTTCGGATTTTTTGGTGAATGTTTGGTTAGTCCATTGGATTCAACCCAACTATGATGTACACCAATGTGTTTCTCTTAAAATTGTTCAGAAGCACTAACATGAAGAGTCATGAGGAGTGGGATCATGTACATTATCTAATGGTAGGTTAGTAGAATATGTGTGAGGCAAGGAACCTATATCATCATAAGTATCCCCCTCTGACTCAAAAACATTGGTAAGGACTCTATGAATTGGGTTAACCTTGCGAGTCTTATAAATCACTAGGGGAAGCCCCCTCCCTCAAAAAATTGATTCTGAGAAGGAAACCAACATATTTGTACAAAAAACTATAGGTGGGTCACTGGGTGTGTGAAAACCCACTTCCCATTGTTAAAATTTAACATCGATGGATCATTTAATAAAGGGAAGATGTAGGGAAATTGTGTTTTCTACTCCTCCACATGTTTAGTGATTATGGATTTTGGAACATTCTATGGGGATAGAAACTCACATTGGGAGGAGGAATAGGCTTTTCTTAATGTCCTTGAACATTGATCCTAAATCCGTAATTCATTTTCAAATGCGAAAAAAGAATGGAATATTATCTATAAATCTCTAAAAGGTCCAACATCCACTCTTCAGGGAATCACATACCTGATTTGGAAAACCATGTCCCTTCATTCCAATGGTACTAATCTTTCTCATACCTGGTGTGGAGGTATATGGGTGGCCAAAATTTTGTGTTCAATCTAATTACAATAATCCCCCCTCATAATGTTCACTATCCCTATGTCGCTTCCCCTAGCTGGGACATTTATTTTTATAAGTTATTCTCTAGGTCTCTAATAGTACTATCCCCCAAGATTTTTGTCTTATGTCTTTTATATTTCTATGATATAGTATAATATTATTTATTGGTTTTTTTGTGGTTTTTTTAAAAATTAAATACATTTTTTTAATATTATTTCTTTATATAAAATAATTATTTATAATTTTTAATATTTGTTTTTTCATATTCATAAACCCATTTTTAAGAACATGGTTATTGTTGTATTACTAAAATAATAATATTAATAGTATATTGTAGTTATTTAAAACTCTGTGTTGGGTATAAATTATGCTATCAAAGAAATTATATTTATTTATAATCAATTCATAAATACTAATGGAGTTAAATTCTACCCCATTAGATGGAATATCACCCTAGAAATGTTTCACTCTAATACAAGAAAATGAGGATACTTATATCTCTCATATCCTCAGTTTCAAACATATATTCTTCAATTTGGTGGTTTTTCCATAAAATTGTAACCATGTGACTATCCCTTTTACATAGAAAATTTTTCTCTGTAATACAAAATCCCCCTTTCTATTCATCAAATGAAAACATTCCAGTGGTATTACCTATATGTTTATTACATTCTAAGGATCATGTATTTACTTACACATAAGATATGAATGGAACACATTGTGATCATGGGAGTGGTTTAGTGGAAGCACCAATCAATACGCTACAGTCCTAAAATGATCAATAATTTAAATTGGAACGATATTCCTAAAAACAATTCAATATTTATTAATCCCATTAACATACTCAAGGGGGAAATCCATTGAAAAAACTTTTCACCAACATCATAATCTAGATATAACCAAATTTTTTAATATGATTTCTTCTAACTTTCTACTACCTATATGGGTTTCTAAATTGATCTAACATTCTCTACAATTTATTCAAGTCCCTTAGCTACCAATATAAATCATTATCCAATGTCATATCAGTATGTTTGAGTTCAACAAATCATTCCATTGAGAGAATCAAACAGTTCCATTTGAGTGCTCGAGTGAAAGCTATTGGTGTATGAAAAGTCAAAAAAAGGAAGTCAATGATCCAAACCACAACATAAATCACTAGAATAATATCTCAACATGCCCTATAATTTTTTAATTTTTCCATTGGAATACAAATATCTCTGATGATGATATACAGTGCTAAAACACCAATTTGAATCAGGATCTTGGTGAATACTTCCCCAAAAAATTAATTTAAACCTTGGATCCTTATCCAATAAAATATAATTTTGTACTCCATGAAACCTTACCAACAAATAAATTTAAATCATGGTTAGATTATATCATGAAAAAACTTCTCTGATAGTGATGAGGTGTGCTAACATTGAATTGAAATAGACTACAACCCATATAAAACAATACCCTTTAGAGTTTTTTGGGAGTCCAATGAAAACATCCATAGTTATGTTATCCCATTTCCATTATAGTATAGGTAATGTTCACAACATACCCATGTAATTTAATCTATCAACCTTAACTTGCTAACAAATCATGAACTGAGTTATATATTCTAAATTGTATCTCTTAATTTCATCAAACCATAAATTTTATTTCATATCACTATATATATATTTATTTATTTAAATATATTTATACTCAATTATGAATAAAGAGAAGAAAACTATAATTTCCCTTAATAAAATCCTTCTTAAAATTACTTATGTAATAATGACATATAAATTTCATAAACATAATAATTCAATCTTAATTGATGTAAAATAGAAGAAATTTTTTACATTCTTCTTTAGTGATACAAATTATTTATTTTCATATTTAATAATGACATAAAAATATTGTTGAGGATTTATTTCAAAGAGATAACATTTCTCTGATTCCTTCTAAATTTCAAGATACATCCTTGGGAAATCAATAAATATGTTATATTTTGTGCTCATCATCATATATAATATATAATTATACTTTTTTCTCAAATAATGGTCCACCTCATTCCCATTACAAAGGCAGTGCATTATTGAGCAGTCATAATCCTTAATCTTCTCCAACAATCTTCTATATAACATGATAAAACCTTTTATTTGAATATTTTCATTATAATTTCATAAAGAGTATATATATATATCCCACATTTCATTGTAAGTATATTTATTCAATAATATATATTTTTAAATTATAATGGCTTATTCTAAATCATGATTGAGGTAATTTTAATCATGAACCTTATATTTTAGGTAAGAATATGTTATCACTATATCATTCTACATAGGAAAAAATCGAAATCCCTTATTCAATGAATCCAAATCGATTAAATACCCTTGACCACTCTAGGGTATTGTATGAATTAGTGAATGGACTAATATTCACTTTGGATCCTAGAAATTTTCCTCACATTTATTTATTTTTAGGAACTTGTCTCGCATCCTAATTAACTTGTTCAGTGTAATACATGGACATGTAATTATTTTCCATAAAATGTTAATTACATCATGAAAAACCAAGAAAATATTAAATCTCAATAACTAGTGTTGGTCTGGTGTAATGATCTATAACAATGGCCTTGTATGTATCCACTAATATACCATTCCTTGTGATTAGAAGCCCCAAAAATGAATGCTATCTTAGCCAAAATTCAATGTTTTTTTATTTTTCATACGTTTTATCCTTCATTTAATTATTTAGTAAAATTATAATGGTATATTCCTCCTTTATATTTTAATATATAAAAATATCAACTATAAATACTACCTCAATATGTTCAAGGTAATCTCAAATGACAATATTCATTAATTCAATAAAGATGATGGGGTGATTAGTATGACCAAATAGAATCATTATATATTCATAGCTACCATACCTCTTACAAAATGTGGACTTCGTAATATTATTCTTATTAACATAGAATTGATAATATCGAGAATGATGTTGAATCATGTACAAGTATTTATTTTTCCATAATTGTTCAAAAAATCATTAATACGAGGTAGGGGATACATTTTTCTTGATTATTAACTTTCTCAGTTCCCAATAATCAATGTAGAGATACATCGATCCATCATTAATATTAGAAAAGGTTCCCTATAGTGGGAAAAACTCATATTATTAAAACCATTTTCAAGATACTTCATTAGTTTTTTCTTTAATTATTCTTATTTAATTTGGTCTATTCTATAGGGAGTACAAGAAAATTGTGTCACAATAGGTATGTGATCTATAGATAACCTAACATCCTAATTCAAAGGATGGATTTTAATTATTCAAAAAAAGACAAAATGAATCACCATGAAAATAGTAATTTCATTGATTTTTAGATTATCCCAATCCATCTGAGATAAAAAATCCCTTTTGAATATGAATCACTAAACATAACATGTGTATAATTTTCTTTGGAAGGTCATATTTATAATTGCATTGGTAGAAGATCATAGGATAGTTCATTTTATCAAATTTGGGTTCTATTTTTTATAAATTAATGAGGGATTTATATATAGAAATCAAATAAATACCTATGATATATGAAAATTAAACCTAAGGGAGAGTAACAAGATTTTTAGGAAACACATTCCCAAAAAAATCAACTAGGGAAGAATCACAGACGTTGTATGAAATCATAATTCCATTCGGTGTTTTCATAAGTAATTAATCATCTATAATTGTGGTTTTATTGTGATACCCTTATAAATTTAATCAGATATAAAAGGGTGGGTAGATCCTTAGTAATTTAACACATAAGTGGTCCTATAGTATATGGAATTTCTACCTTTCACTACAATAATATCACATCCGTAATTATAAATTATGAACTCATGATATTTCCTATAGTCTCTTGGATGAAAAAATTTCAAATGACTGTCACTATCAATATCCTTCAGATTAGAAAACATGTTTTCATAATTCCAATACATATTGTATTTAAATTACAGAACTGCAAGAGGCACATTATGTGAAACATTCTATATATTCGTATCAAAAAATAATGTCTTCCCATCACATCTATATTTATCCACTTGACAGACATTGTTTCTATAAAGAAACTATTTAGTATCCCCCTTATGAAAATTTCATCCATTTTGTAATCCAAAATTCAAGCATAATGGATATATAATTGTCTTGTATGAGGGTTTTTAGAGTTTTTTATAAATTACAACTTTCATTTATTATCAAAACAATGATAATGATGGATAATTTCAACACCTATTTATTTTATAGTATCACATAAATAAATTTCTTCAAAGCTAATGAAATCCCTTATGGATAATTACCTATAGATAGTTTTTATTAAGCCACCTAATAATCATGTAAACATTCATTAATTTGTTATGATAATTATAGAAACATACCTCATAGGTCTTGTCATAGATTCATCATATGTTCCAATTGAATCATCATTATTCGGGTATAGGTGAAGGAATTCCTTCACCTCCTTCATATGAAGAATAAAAATAATGTACTAATTGAAAAATAATCTCTTAAACTCATCCCATTATATTGAGATTATTTATACCATTTTCCTCATATTAATGATAATATTACACCATTTTTCATCTTTTCCTTCTAATTGATAGACACCCAGATCACTTCTCCCTTCTCCAAACACAAAATAAAGGAAAAAATATATTCAAGGGTTATGGTCCAATTATTAGTAACTAATGGATTATTAGAACCACTAAAAGAAGGTGGAAGATTCCGCATGAAGGGATAATCATATCATGTATACCTTCTTTTTCTATTCATATGTTCATCAAGGTTTATATCATGAGAAAGTTGTGTTACCTAATAAATAATACTTTTCATTCTAGATCTAATTAAATTTGTTTTTTCATGTGGAAAATCATATAATTAATTAATATATTTTTCATGAACATGGTTTCATCAGGTTTCTTCCATTGACTAAACCCAAAAAGAATATTATCACCAATAATAATCATTATATAAAACTAAAAAATAAAGAAACAATAGTTATTGATTGTCTAAATTGTGAAAAAAAAATTAATATATGAAACCATAGTCATATCTTGTATCATTCATTATAATTATTAAAATTATTCATGATGGTTAATAAAGAGTTTGTAAAATTTTGAATCATATCCCCTATGAGTGAAAAACTAGGTGTTTAGGAAGTATCATTATTTTTCACCAAGTGATGACGAGTCAAATCCCATTGTGAACTTTTTGGTGTTATTACCACTAAGTAAAAATGTTCTAGAGCCACATCCACATATGATATTCAAAAATACATCTAATAAACTAGAAACCAATATCTATGTAATTTTTTTAAAATTACGGGTTACTTTATTATTTCCGGACATATCATAAAAATGATTCATACGAATTTTACCAATATTTTTTCATCCTAGTTACAAATCATAACTAAAACTTTTATTTATTAAAATTATAATGACCTTGTATTATCATATAAAAATATTAAAAGTTAGTTGGTGAATATTACTTATATTTGACAAATACATATTTTTGGACTGAAAAGGATTAGTTTCATTTGAGATTAGATGTACATTATTATTATTTCATGAATGATATTCAAAATCACACATAAATATCTTCCCAAATCATATTGTTAATAGAAATACCCTTCTTAAAATGTTTCATCAAAATTTGGGGATATGAAATATAAGAAAGGGATATCTTTTATGCCAAGTATGGGTAATCATGGTGGAAATGAACATATCATAAGAATATGGGTATAACAACTGGAGGATAATATTTATCAACCATAACCTACAAATCATAGATCTTAGACTCAATTACTAGAATAAATCATTATATTTAATTATACATGAATCATAAATGAATCAAAGAACATGTTCTGTCAAAACATAAAACTGGAATATGACATGGATTTGTATCATGCACATATGAATAGAACATTTTATATCAAGCCTAACCTCTATGACATTTATCTCATGTTAGTCTGGGTATAACCACCCATGTACCAACATTGGTTTTTTGGGATAACCACATGTTTTCCCTCTTTTTAGGGCATGTGATAACCTCCCATGTACTCTATTATTTGATATTCAGATAACCTCTTATATACCATATTTTGTTTTATTCTATTAACCACTTATGTATCCTCAAATATCATATAAAATTAATTACAAACAAATGAATTAGATGGATATATAGGTCCAAAGACTCACAGAATATATATATATATATATATATTTTCATAATATTATTAATCATTCATTATATTGTAACCCATAGATTAGAAATGGGTTTTTGAAAATATCATCTTATAAATCCTCATAGAATGGAAATAGGGTTCATAATCATCTCATCAATTCAAAATATCATATATAGTGGAAAATGAATAAGCTTTATAAGCATCCCAATATCATAATAGTAAACATAAACCATCTAGAAAAATACAAATGATTGTACAATTAGAATATATCCCCAATAAAACATTTGAAACACCAAATTTTGTTACAATTTGTGAATGTTAATTCCATAAATGGTTATTAAATAATTATTAAGAAATAATTCATTCTATTTTGAAAACCCATTTTGAAAATATAAAAATTTCACTAATATTAATGAAAAAAGTAAATTGAAGAATAAAAATGGAAAATTTTAAGGATTATTTATATCACTTAGTGAAAATTATAATAGAAATTAATATCCAGGTAATAAACATTAAAATGAATATTTCTTTCTCATTTTTGGTAAAATTTCAAGAGATATTGGTTCATAAAATGTTAAAAATATTAATTTAATACCATTTTTTTAAAATTAAGACAAGATAAAAAATATCATTAAAATTATTGGAAAATACTAATAACTATATTTAAAACATTTTTAGAAAAAATGGATATGGGAAAAGGGTGTTCGACCAAAGAGTGAAATAAATCAGTTTTTACTTAAAATCATTCATATTTAATCTTGAGTACATATAGAGAGTAATATGAATGGAAAACATGTAATTTCATAAAATAACTAGAAGAGATTAAAATTAATGTGATTATTCATAGGTACATTATAAAATCTAATAATTTGAATAAAAATAAAAAACCCAATTCTCATTGAAATTGTTACAATATACCCTAACCACTATGTTGACCTTTGAATCATAATCCCCCTGAAATAAAGAAGTATATATTGGCTTGAAAATTCCATGAATATAAATTATAATAACGATATAAGACATTTTTTGTTAGTATTACACCACAAAAAGGAATCATGTTTTTAATATAAAATATGTCCTATCAAAATAAATGTGACATGGAAATACCTTAGTATAAATCTTGACATCAATAGTACACATTTGAACCTCCAATTATTTGGATAACCCATTTATATTTTCAGATAAATCCTTATGAGGTGGGTTTCTTAACCCCACTAAGGCCTATATGATGTTCTTTGGGATGCAGTCAATGGATTTAGCAATGGATTGCAATATCTAAATGGTTTTTTTGAAGAAGTATAATGGATAATATCAGTTCCCTTTTATAGGAGGGAATGGGAAACACGTGGAATTTTAGAAATAAAAATGGTGTCACCATGTTTTAAACATTTATGAAAGACCAAAATGGCTTATTATGGTACCTTAGACGATATAACATCAAACTATTGTCATATAATTTGACTTTTTTATGTTATTAGAACATATTACCTCGTATCTATTTAGTTTAAACACTAGTAAACCTATTTAATAAATAAAAATGGTAATTAATTTTTACCTTAATTAATATCCATTTTGACTAGTAATTAAGGTGTCTGAAATATATTATATTAATTATGATAATTCCAAATATTTTTTCTATTTTTTTTAAAATCCATTAATATAGGTTGAAAATTTTAATTTAATAATAAACTTGCATAATAAATGAGAATTTGGTTTTATTACTAAAAATATTTTAAATTATGATTTATATGGTCAATACTATAAATGGAAATGTAGTTTTTAATGGAAATAAGTATTTTAAACTGTCCATAAAAAATAGTATTTTTATAAAATTCAAAATAGTTAACATTAATTAAATTATGAAATGTATATTTCAAAATTTAACTTTATATTTTTAAATTAATTTTATTGATTGCTAAAAAGTTAATTCAAATAATTTCTCAAAAAAACCAATAAAAACATTTTCATATGACATTGAATTTTGGTAACATTTGTAGACATTACTAATAATTAAGTACCTTTTCATCAATCTAATTTTCTAACATAGAACCATTATATTTAATTTTTAAAATATTATTATTATTATTCATCCTCTAGAATTAATATAACCTTCATAATATTCATGTTTAATTAATGTTATTAATAGTATGTTGTGGTTTTTTAAATCTTGGGGTTTCATGCAATGCAATCTATCAAAGAAATTAATTTTTTTTTTAACAAATAATTCATAAAAAAAAACTTGGTTTTCTATCATTAAATGATCAAATATCATTCATATATCTCTTATATAATATATTTCTATTGAATTTTACTCCATTAATGTCTTATTATCCCTCCACTTGTTTTGATTTGATGAAATTTTAGGCATAGATTTTCACTCTCTATATACATCCCATATTAATTATTGTGGAAGGGATGACATTTTTTATATACCAAATCAACCAATGATTTTATATTAGTTACTATTTTAATGTTAACTTATAATGGAATATACATCCATTTTATGGAACACATTAAATATTGATGAGGGGTATCTATCTTGAATGGTTTGGGAGAAACTCAATATTGATGATATAAATATTTTGCGGGAAAATATTGATTTATTTCCTGAAAAGTTTCTTAGTTATCCATATAATTGTGAAGTATATTTTTCAATATATATCTTACATGGTTCAATTCATATTTAATCATCTATTTATAGAAATCCCCTAATTATGTGATAGGAATTTAAGAAGAAACTCAATGAGAATATTCAAAATGGATAAAATTGGCCATGTGAATAGCTATGGTTGAACCTATAATATTTTATAAGATAATGTATGGTTCATTGTGTCTTTAAATTTATTTTCAAGAAAAAAAAGAGTACTATCAAGAAAAAGAATATTTTACCCTGTATTTATGATTTATATAATAAATTTTGAGAAGATCGATATATTTCAATGATTGAAATCTAATCTAAATATCAATAAATGATGTACAAATGGATGAAATAGTAATTTCATCCATATAAAATGATATGAACACTATATAATTGTAGTGATTTCATTGGGACATACTAATCCATGTTTTATCATTATATATCTATTGAATAGACTCTTCGTGGATTATCATGATCGATTTGGTGTAGTCTATATAGATGATACACTTGTATATTGTATTAGAAAGGAAGATTATTAAGATTAGTTGAGGAATAGCTTTAAGGCCATTAGAATGGAAAATAAGAATTCTAATTTTAAAAAATATTAATTTTACATACATCCTTTTTCATTCTTGGGACTTGCAGTCACAATCATGGGGATATTAACGGATCCTTATATGATTGATGTTATTGAACATTGGTCCAAACACTACATGGTTACTAAAACAATTTTCTTTGTTTTTATATATACTGTCAAATAATTGTGTTATATTCCTCAGAATAATCTAATACACTAACAATGTTGACAAGGAAGATGTCCAAGATACATTAAATCGATAAATGTGATAAAAATTACAAGGGACCAATGGTAAGGTTAGTCAGAAAACATATTCTTAAACTACCCTACAACGTTCATAGTTTTTAACTATTGAGATAAATTAAAGAAGGAATTTTGAGGAATTTCCATGTATAATGTCATGATAATAACTTATGCCTCATTCCAATTAAAGGGTCATGGGGAATATCACTGACTCGGTATTTGGAACAAGCTACGATAATTTTTCCATTGATGATAGGAATGAATTTTATATATAGATAAAGCTGTGAAGTATATATGAATAATAAAATATTGATGTATATATTAAAATATAAATAGTTTAATATTCAATATATAATATGGTTTTAATTGATTAATGATTATGACTACTAAATATATTACCATATCAGGAAGGAATAATATGTGGTCAATGCTCTAAGTTTTAAGGACCATGCTTGTTTATCCATGATGAGGATTGAAATAGACCTAATACATATTTATTTGAATATAATATACCTTTAAATCATAAGGAAATAATAAAGGTCATACCATTGAAAAATAAACGACCAACCATCCATTCATGTTATGTTTAAATCGGTGTAGACAGAATATGTGGAGCTAAAAAGGAAGGTCGAATGTTCCTATCAAAATTCCAGATAGTGATTGAATTTTGAGTTTCAAAAATAGAGTATGAGTCTCATAAATAATAGAATTGATTGAAAATTTTGTTGAAACTCATAGTTTTTTCATTATTTATTCATCATGAATATATTATTATGTGTAGAAATCTTAAACATAATGTTGTGTGGGATAATATGAAGATAGATATGGAATATTATTTAACTCATTACATGGTTTGAAAAAAATATAAAGATAATATATATATATCTATGGGTATTTACCAACTATTTTCTATTCATAATTTTATATAAGAAAACACCACCATATATTTCATCAAGGGACTCCCTAATAAATCTATGTGTCATAATGATATTTCAGCTGCAGAATATCGCCTAAAAATTTATAATATTTCATTTCTATCAGAGAATATTTTTGTTCTGTTATCTCACCATAATATATTATAATAAGGTTTATATGTTTCATACGAAACCTCCCCAAATCATATGTAATCAAGATCCAATGTTTAATATGATGTTCTGTAAAAGTATTCAACCTAATTTAAATAAAGATCTAATATTTATAACCTTACACCATCCCTAGAGAGACGTTCAGTTTGAGAGAAACATTCACACCATAGAGTATATTTTTTGAGACTTATAAATGGGTATAAAAGGAAGTTATAATCAATACCATCCAATAGTTTAATTTCCATACAACAACATTTTTCACTTGAGCATTCATAAGGCTCCTTGTGATTCTCATTATAGAATGAACACATGACATCAATGCACTAGGAAGATTTTGGGGAGTAAAATCATATCGAGACATGATCTAGTTTAGGAAATAACATATAAGGTCTGATCCATTAAGTAAAACATTTGGGTATACTAGATTCTAATGAAAAATTATGTTATAAATCAACAATTTGATATTTAGTTCATGGATGGTGATATGTTATTCATATAGAATTCCCCTTAGATAAATTTAAGGATATTTGGAAAGAAGTGAAAGGTAAATATTATATATATCGACCTCCATGAGATTCTTGACCATTTCAGGATATTGTTATTTAACATGGATATTCCTCTAAACAAATCTCAAGTTCATAATCTGTTCTTTGTATGTTTTTGGATAAACTAAAAACACCCTCGTTCACTTTTTCCAAACTCATATGCCATACCATTTGAGTTTGATCTTTCTTTAGAAGAACACAAATAATAAATATTGAAGAATAGGGATTATATTATACAAAACTAGTCTGTTAGCCTTGTCATGGGTCTCTAGATGAATTATAAATTTTAGGTTGCTGCATGGGAACCTGTGTATGTGATGAGGAAGTGGTATGTTGTGTTTTTCATCAATGTGAAGGAATTTTTATTCAAAATTGTTATAATGGAAGTAAAATTTATAGCTAGATATTTTAGAATATATTTACTATTTAATAAATTAATTTTTATCAATAGATTCTAATTCATAAAACCTGAACTTATATGAATAATAAATATAGATTATAAAATAAATCACATTATATGAAATTTAAATTAATTATAATCGTTATAAATAATTACTAATTCAAAAAAAAACTAATAATAAAAAAAGAAGTATTTAAATGTATTCTATTATAATATTATTAGTTACTATATTTCATAACTTTTTTTCAATATATTGTATTTATTTCTTATAAATATAGATAATTTATTCATTATTCTTCAATTTAAATAAAATAATTTTAAGGAAAAAATAAATGGTTAAAAATACTTATTCATCAAGCATAATATTTTTTATCTTATTAAATTAAGATTTTCAATAATTATTTTTTATTTTAATGAAATAATTTGATATTATCTTCAATAAAATAATTTGACCTTCATCTAATAGATTTTATTTTTTTTGGAATTGGAATAAATACAATATTATTCTCAAATTATCATGTCTCAGAAAACTATTTTTCTTTTATAACTAATTCTTATTTTAAAGATAATTTATTCTACATTTTGAAATTTAATTTTTCTAAAACCCCATAAAAAGGATAATTTAAATATTATAATCATACCACTTTAATGTTTTTTATTACGAATAATGACTCTAAAAATCCAGTCACCTCAGTAATTGTTAAAAAGGGATAACGAGATATTTTAGCCAAAAATAAGGTTCTAAATGTCACATAAATGTGTAAAAATATGATTTATTGAATATATTTTTGAATTAAAATATCATATAATAAAACCCTTTTTATTTTTTTAAATATTCACTTGAATATTAAATTATTATATTTTAATATTGTCTGTATTTAAAAGATTTTCACCCACCTTACTTATTAAAATTACCGCCCCTCCCTATATCACCCCATTACTAATTTTTTTTCATATAGATAATCCACCAGTCTGACATCCATTAAAACATATTATAGCATTTTTCTTCCCCAAAATTACCCTTTTATGGTTTTTTGTATAAGATAATATATTTTTCACAAAGAATAGAAAATTAAATTTATGACTGTATTTTGTGTTTCACTATTCAATAAATCCATCATAATAATTTGAAAACTTCTTTTCATTATGAAATATATATTTAAAATATTAATATTTTGTTACATTAATAGTAAAAAAATCATCCTTCCTCTTTTCCCTCTTACTAGTGAATATAAATTCATTTATATGTATGTTAGGACTACCACCATTACATAGAATTGTGGTTCATTTTTTTGTCTAGAATGCATGTACATTTATATGGATGTTTATTATGATTATATTACAATTTTATAAGTTTATTATGTTAAATTAATGATATATTATTACTTATATCTGTTTATTATCATTCATTGAGTAATTTTAATATTACATTTGTGTATATATGGACTACTGTCTCCACAAAGTGATGTTATTCATTTTTCATCATCAAAATCAATGAATGTTTTTAAAATTTTATATCATGTATTAACATGAAATTTATAATATTATTTTGATTTTTATATGATGAAAACATATTTATGTTTCATGGACTAGAACCATCGTACCAAAATATACATGGAATATAGACATGTTTTCAACCACATATTGATTTAAATGAATAACTATAAATAAATGGGTCATTAAAAATTATATATTAATGGTATATTAAACATATTTATTAACATCTTTATAGAATATATTTATAAAAAATATAAATTTTCATATATCAAAAAATATATTTCATTCAAATAAGCTCATAAATTGAGGCTGGGGTTTTTGTTACAATCTCAATTTATTGTGATAGTTTCGGCTAATTTTTAATTGAGGGAAATTATATAGATCTTATCATTTTTACCATATATATATGATTATCCAATAGTGGTTACTATAATTTTAATGTATTATTTCCATTTACATTTATTTATTACATAGTATTATTGAGAGAATATGTTTTTGAAAAGACACCCTTATTTATTCATTGGCTGGAAAAAAATTTCATCCATGATGAAATTAGTTGAAATGTTATAAATAATGTTGTTTTATAATGAAAATTTATTATTTAAATTATTTAAACCCATATTTTACATCCTTTAAAATGTTTTAATAGGGACATTCTTGTCATTTTATAGACAATGTTATTTGTACTTTTTTCTAAAAGTTTGAATGGAATCATTGTTTTAATTATAAACAACTAAACAACAAATCCCGATATCATATCTACTCACTCCATTAAAACATAATTTCCATTTTTCCATGTTTATTTTCAATGAGAATAATTTTTAAAAATATTTTGAAATTTTTAATTTATAATAATACTGAAATAAAATGGAATTTTCCCCAGTTTTGAATGAAATATTTATGAAAGTTATATTAATGGTATTCCCAAATACATTACCATTATTTTACATTTAATATTATTTTTAGAAGATATGATCTATCCTAACCAATCATGTTCATTTAGTATATGGATTATGATTCTGTGATTAAAAAATATTGAACCCCACTTCCTTTTGGTGGATTTTTCATTTAATAGAATGTTGAATATTTCGATATGGTGTTCATTATGTGATGAGTGTGATACTAAATCTGGAATATGTATTGGTTAATGATGGATATATATTGTGGTACTATTGACTATAATTGATATTTTACCAAGATCACAATGGGATTTCATCAACTATTATTGACTTAAGAGTCATGATTGACTAATGAAATAATGGAACAGGGACTAAAACCAATCCACTATTAGACTACATATATTGTGATTGTCTTAATAGTAAGACTTGTTTAATGAAAGGAGTTTGAAATATTTTTTTTTTTCTATAATTATTTTTCCATGTTCTTATTCATATGATATTCTCACATGTATCATGATTCAATAATGATTATTCTTCACTCATATGACTTTTGTCGATTGATATGACAAAGATTAATCTTATGAATCCTTATTTATGATATATTATTGATTAGGTATGAATTTCATATGTTTTAAAAATAGTCTCCCATACTTTTTTATATCTTATACTTTCATATGATCATCAATTTATATCTAATAATGTTTTCCCTTACTGATTATCTGATCTACCTATTTTATTTTTTTAATTTCTCCCCATGTTATGAAAAAAATCTATTGTGTAAGAAATGTCTAATAAAGGACCTATATGATAATAATGTTATGAGAGATATTTAATATCATTTAGAAATAAAATTAATTATATGTATTATCCAAAAGTAAACAAAAAAATTACAGGTATATAGTGTTTGTTACTAGGAAAATTATTGAATAATAGTCTAAGATGATTCGATATTTCATTTTCATTTTCTTGGGAGCCTAAAATTTAAATAATTCACATTAGGATATGATTATCACTAATCACAGAAATAAAAGGATATAATAAGTGGATCACACATACATACACTCAGTATCTATTTTAAAAGTAAAAAAAATTGATTAACAAATACTATAGTAATACATTGATCCATTTACATCATTTTGAATCACATTAAAAAAAATTACCATGAAAATATTTTTGGGAACTGCATTCAATCCATTTGTAAAACATTCAAATATTTTTTCCATTATTCATATAAAATAACCAATCAATAATTCCATTTGAAATAATTTAGTGAATACCAAAATCTATATAATTCGTCACCCATAGAGTGTGGAATGATTTTTCTAAATTTCAATTCCCTTCTCAAAAAAACAACAAAATATTTCAAAAAATGTACTATAATTCAAAAATACCATTTTTAAAACGTGTGTCATTAAAAAAAATTCTATCCTAAAACCCATGGAAAACACATTCAAAATTATTTGTACCAAGTGAATTTCTCTTTTAATAACATGTATAAATAACCAACATAAACGAAATGCCAAATAAGAGGCACCGAAAATAAACATACTGCCATTATATTGCTTAAGTATATATCGTCAAAATCAAAACATTTGACATAAACACATATATAATAGTTAATATAATTCAATGTTAAAAATAATTTAATTCTAGAAATATTTAATTAACTAAAGAACTAAAAATTAAAATCAGACAAGTATGTGACACGTGAAACAATGTAGCTATTAATGATGCGTGAACTCACCTAATTACCTTAAATGGTAACTAAAAACCAATTTTAAAGATCTATATGAAAATGCAATTACCGTAATATATAATATCAATCCTTATTTAAATGGTAAATTAGAGGTCTACTACACAAGACCGAGATATATAAATGCGAAACACCGATTCGGGAGTTTTGACCGTCCTGACATAATTATACCAACTCTCAAACTATAATAGTTGAAAAGTTATTTTTTTATAACAATTTCTAACACCTCAACACGAGGCACTAGTCATTTTCTAGGTGTCACATGACCTAAAATTTAACTCTCCATATATGGGATGTTTTTTACTAGTGGTTAAGGCCTAAATTAGAAATGGGATGACTATTCCCTCGGTACAGATATCCAACCAAAATATATCCATGAGAAAGAGATTATAAAATAAGAGATTTATATAATGGATTAAAATGATATTAAACAATTTCATATCAATATTTACTACAAAATGACAAAATAACCAAAAAAATATTAAGCCAGTTAATAAGGATAACAAATATAAAATATAAAAAGAAATTTTATAAAAAGAAACCAAAATTCCACCATAACTTCATCCATCTTCCATGATCCACTATCACATCTTCTTGACAAAGGTCCCTTTTCTGGGATTAGATATCATACCATAAATCCTACATAAACTCTAAAATTACCAAGTCATGTGGGAGTATAAAACTATTATAACTCCACTAAGGAATCATTAAAAAAAGAGAAAATTTTATAAAAAAGTGTATAAAATGATAGGAATGTTGATATAAAATAAAAAAAACAAATTCCATGTGATTATGGGATAATGAGGATACCAGAAGTATCAGTCATATATACAACTTAACCATACCTGAGTAGAAGTTATGTGTTGTTTTCATGATTCTTAGAACAAGGAAAATTACCACCATATGTCCTAGAACATCCCACAAATCCATCAGGCTTTAGGTTCATCCATAAGAATATCATACCCCACAAAATATCTCAGTATAGGTTATATAGTCTTCATTCCCCACATCAAGTCTTAGTTTTTTCACAATTCATTCATGAATGGTCATTTTCCCTTAAATACATCATTATAATCATCACGTATCACGTAGAATATTTATCTCATTCTATGGGATTAACCAAGCCTTGATGTTTCCACCTATCACATTGAAAATATAGTGGGGATGTATATAATCATGCATATGTGTGTGTATATATATACATAATCCATACAGAGGAATATCATAGGCTATAAAAATGGACAATATTTCCATATTTATAGGTGCCGCCCTCAGTCTTCACTATTTTAGTCCCATGTGATTCTATTTTATTTCTGTTCTACCCTTGCTAACCTTTTTTTCCTTGTATATTCTCCTTGTTATTCGTAATAAAAATTTGATGATGATGATGATGAACTAAAAAACATAGTGGTCACATGTCCCACAAAGACACACACAATATTATCATATCAAAAACTTCACATAGACCACACACACACAAACTCAATACTATCATATCAAGATATCTCTCAAGAGACACAGACACATGAGTAAGTATATCTTACCAAGAGATCTCTCACGGACCACACAAACATTCAAAATCATGTCGTATCATACATTTTAATACAATTTTTATACCATTGTATAGAAATACCATCCTTATGCATATAAAACACTAATTTAACAGGTATCCACTTAAATACATCTCACATAGGGGAACCAAGCCAAAGTATCCCCATGATTATCCTAAAGTAAGTATCAAATAAGAAGAACATTTCAATATATAGGACCAGTTTAGACATACCCAATGAGATCCAGAATAATGAACTGATCTTGATGACATCTAGAATGGTCGATAAAATACCAGATTCCCACAATCCATTTCCTTGAAAATATAGAATGATTAATATGATATTATGTTGTAATTACAATTTTTGAACCTAAAAAATATGAATCTGGATTCATTAAAAAAGTGAAGAGATGTGATCTAGAATGAAGAAGAAAAATTATGGAAGATTTACAATTCACTTTGAAATATTTAGGGTCGACGTGTCTGGATCCAGTAAAATTCCTCCTTAATGGAATGAAATTTTACAATAAAATCCATTTGAGTCCCTAGCTTTGATATCCCTAGGAGTATAAGAAAGAATGAGGGGTTTGGGGGATGATTAGTGAAAACTAATAATTTAATGATTAATTAATATAACATGCTTGTTTGACCACATTGTTTACCAAATTTTGTTCCAAAACTGTAAATACCTTGAAAAAACCATGATATGTTTTACAATTTTTCCACATGTATGGTTAACTAGTTTCTTGGTTATGTGAACCATACATCTCTAATTTCTCCTATCACATGGTTACCATGGAATCCATATAAATTTACCCAAAAATCACTAATCATGAATCATCTAAACTAATTACAAATCATTCCAAAAATTCAAAAAACAAAACCCCAACCATCCACACTAGATTACCCACAATGATAATCTTGAAAATTGTAAAAATAAACATAACTCACTATAGAAACCCAAGGATTGTAACACATATTCCCCCTGATAATATTACAATTCATTTTCTAGTTACATTTTGTATCATATGAAAACATTAAAAAAATAATTTATTTCTTTTACATGGTATATTTTTCATCATAGTGGGAAATTTCAAAGGTATCCTTCTCATTAATGATAACATAAGAATTTTCACATTTACATAATTTTTAATTATACTAGATAACTAAATTCCTTTCATAATTTCATTATTATAATAAAAAATAATCAAAACTTTTTATGGGATACAATCCTTTATATAATCCATTTAATAATTCTCAATGAAACTGAACAAAATTTTTAGTAAGGATTAAATAATTAGATGAGCATATGAATCTCCTTATAACACTAATCCTAACTATTTTAATAATTCAATGTGCATAGTTATATTATTTTTAATAATTACCATTATTGATTTAATTTTTTCAACTAATAAGTGAATATTTTTCTAAATATCTCTATTCATTATTACATCTCATATTTCTTGTTCAGCTCTTGAATATTTCACAACAAGTATGGTCAACATCATCCCCTTTTATATTTTATAGAACAATATGATTTAAAGAAAACATAATGAATTTGATTTTGAATGTGTCATCTGTGTACCAAATGTATATGTTCTATTAAACTAAATTTTCTTCATAATGTGTTTCAATAGATAGGGTGACTCCATTATATATAATTTTATCACATTTCAGGATCTTATGTGCTAGATCATATGAAACTCCAAGGAATTTCTAATGATAAAAAAATTTCTTTTATGGAAATCTATAATAGTGATATGGTTCTAGGTGAAATAATTTTCATATAATATATAAAAATACTAAAAAATATTTTTTCTTTATTATTATTAAAAATAAATTTTATTATTTACTTTTAATCATTTATTTACTAACCAGTTTTTAATAATCCCCATTATACATCACTGTTTTATTTTAAATATCTAGTTTCTTATATATCCATGATGTGGAAGAATCAAATTTTCCATCTCTATTGTACAAACAATGGCTCTACTAATACTAATACACATATATTAACGATTAACTTTATCAAAAAATATTAGCAAGAAACTATTTTGTTGATTTATAATACTGTCCAATCCATAAATTAAAATATCAAATTTACTATATTCATTCCTCATAACAACTCAAATAATTACATGAAAAATTATCATGATGAATATTTAGTAAATTCAACCTATAATTTTCATTAGACCCCGCCAAAAAAATTAAATAATTCAGCATGTAGACTGACAATCACCTTCATTAATGGTTTCATACTTATTTAAATTAATCATGTTGAATTTACCTATTAACACCACAATTGATATATTTTAATTATTTTTTTATAATAAATGTAACATTATTTGAGATTTTAAATTAAGTTTTCTATGTTAACACTTTCATAAATAATTAACAATTCAAAATTAAAAAAAATTAAAACAAAATAATAAATTTTCACATAAAAATGATTGTTAAATTTTTTTTATGTATATAGTTTTAATCATAAATAATTAACCATGAATTAAAAAAAAATTAATTGTTAAATTTCCATGATATTTTATACTTGTTCATTTATTGTGTCGTGATATACTTATAAAGACCAAGAGGGATTACTCCTTTAATTTGGAACTCTATATTTTATAATATAAATGGCATAAAATTGATTGGAACAATGGAAAAGGGTTAATATAAAATAAACCATGTAAAGTTTTTCTCATGCATTAGAATATAGTATAAAATGATTCTATGATCATTAAAATTTAATTTAATAATTACTATTATAAACCAACCAATGTGATAATTGAAATTAAATAATATAAATTTCAAATAACTAGAGTTTACCCTGATTATGATCAATCATCATTATGAAACAATCTGAACACAAAAATAAATATAATTACCTCATTTAGGTTAAATAATAATTCAAAATAATAAATTAAAATAAAATTATTATTTTTTTCCTTTTATACCCTTGAGGTACCTTTTAAAAATATCCATTTATTTTTTTAAAAATAAATAAGCAATTTTTTTTAAAATCGATATGTTCATGCAATATACATATAAAACCTATATGTTATATGATTTTAATGTTATGTTTTATCCTATTTTTAGTATATAATTTGACATACTATCATGAACCCACCAAAGTCGACCCAGAACCGATCAACCGAGCCAGCCCTCAAAAATGCCTGAGGGGCGTTCCTGATCCCCATGGACTGGAAACTAGTGCCAGGTAACAAAACTAAACTAGTGGGATAGTTTTTTTCTATAAATGAAATACAAATAAATTGACAAAAATAGAACAATGGAATGGAAAACTAGGAGCAGCGAGAAAAAAAAGTTGTATATAAATCCATGTGACCTTATGGGTCACCACCAACCTCAATCCAATGTTAGGCTATAGTGACTGAATCCAGGAAAGGCGCAGCAACTGAAGCTAAAAAAACAAATGTAAATCTTTAGGCATGAGTATTAAAACTCAATCATCATGCCCAAACAATCTATTCTCAAATTAATTTCTTTTAAATAAAAGATCCATCAATTTCATGTTTGAAATACAATATATAGAACTAGGTTTTTACAACTTTTCTTCTTAAAAACAAATCACGATCCATTTCCCTTCATATTTTAAACTAAGTTATTTTCCAAGTAGGAAGCTTTACCCTTTTTAAAGAAAGAGGTACAGTTAAGTGTAAAACATTTTAAAAAACATTTTCCACAATCTTTTCAAGATCACTTTTATCCACATTAACAAAGAAATGCATCATACATGAAGGAAAATGCAGTAATCACACAAGGATAATGGAAAATAAAAAGTAAGAGTAATCATAAAAACAAGGCACCTCAATCATCCGCCATAGAAAAATAAGTGTTAATATACATGGGAAAAACCAAGGATCTCATGAACAGTCAAGAACGGACAATACATGTGACTCATCCTAAATGCATTCCTAATCTCAGTGACATCATAACGCCCAATTGCTCAGTATCTCCTTACCTGGCCTAACTGAGGGTCCCAATCCCCTAGTAGTGTATAATTTGTACAAAGGGCCACTAGCCTTGGCGTAGTCTAATCTATTGTAGAAATCATTCACTGATTTTTTTTCACTATTCTAGGTTCCCATGCTCAATCAAAAAGGGGGTGGTCTAACAACGTTAAACAGGTAAGCAGTCACAAGTACATTCCTCACCAACAGTCAACTCACACAACAAAGTCACCCCTGAGTCCCCCCAAGGAATACGTCCATCGACTTTCTACAATTTGATCACAGGAAAGTCCTACCTCGTGGACCATCCAAAACATATAACTCAACCAAATCAAGGGGACCACATTCAAGGAGATTTTTCTTTAGATGAATAGTTTTTAAAAAGTTCCAGTAAGGCCTTCCATAATTTTGCATGAAAACCCATTTATTAAGGATTAACACACACGCCACTTTGAAAACCAGAAATACACTTCGAAACCCATTTGAGAAACCCAAACCAGAATTTTAAATATAAAACATAGTCACTAAGGCCAAAGGGGAATTTCATCATGAAATTGATGTGAAAACACAATCAACCGACTTACTGGAACACATTACAAGAAATAAACCACTCCAATTCAAAAGAAAAAAAATTATTAACAGTTCTATATCAATAATTAATTTTAAAACTAGGTGTGAAATGCCTGAAATAAATGATTCTTAAATATAATGGTTAATTTATAGAGGTCCTACCTCAGATAAAGAAGCACACCATGCCGATATGCTTCAGCTCATGAAGCTTTCGACGAAAAATGCTCACACTTGATCACACATACATTCTCAAACATAGACATATATACCCTTACTCAATTAAACATGTTACCCAAACCATTAGGGAATATGTGATAGGAATATATATAGATATACATATACATATGCATACATGTGTATGTGTGTGTGCACGCCACCAAGGATCCACCAAACATCAATTAATTGAACAAAAGTAAGCAACATTATTTAAAAACTAATAGACCATTCATGAAATCAGGATCTAAAGAAACATTATTTTAAGGTGAGTGGTTTCAAAACATGACTTTATGATTTTCACGCCACAAATACATTTTCGAAACACATGTCAAAATACATTTTATATAAACAAACTGATATCAATTTCACAAACACCAAAAACCATTTTTCAAAATCATTTACCATTCATTAATCAATTCATGAAACCCCATTGAAATTATTACAATGACACATATTAAATTTAATGATTTTTATGGGGAAATACCACTTTTAAAACCCATACACAAAGCCAAATTCACTCAAAAGGCATTCTAGATCATTTTCTCAATTTCTATATCACCATTAAAGATGCAAAAAAAATTCAACATGCCAAAATGATCCATTCCCTTTGTAAAAAACCATTGTCATTGCATTCACATATCGAGTGATGTTGAAAACATAGTTCACACCTTTTTCATAATCATAAAAACACTTCTAATGAGTACCGTAGTGAGGTACACAAGAAAACATAACCATGTAATTTAGAATATCATCTTTCATCACATACTCAGGTAAATAACTCTTCTGAAAAATATTTCGCACCACATAAAACATATAATTTCACTACAAAAATACAAATGACATTTAACCAAGCACAATTGGAAAAAACTATCATAGAAATAAAAAAACATCTTCAAAATTTATTTTTAGCAAATTCAACTATCGCAAAAACTCAAACAAACCCCAATATAATTAATATGCACCTTAAAATATTTAAGGAACATAATTTAGACCATGTGAAACCATTCTATATGATTTAAAACTCACCTAGGATAGTGGAAACCAACCGAGACAACCCGAACCACTCCTCCTTCGGCAACGGTTACCGAAACATGGACCCAAGGGTCCCAAGATACCATTCACATAATCCTGGAACAAAGAAAACCAGTAAATCAGATTACCCAAAGACCAATGGTTTGGGTAGGGTGAACCGAAGCTAGAAATATGGGGGGAAAAGTGAAGAGAGAGTCTACCATTGTGATCCAGATGACGAATGTGAAGAAATCCGGCCCAAAATCACAGATCGAAGGATGATCCTGGAGGCGATCAGGCGCGCGAGAGGAACTAGAGAGGGGTTTTGTCAAGCCAAAGGAGAAGGGGGATGGTGTCACCGTCCGATGAGGGAGATGTGTCCAGAAGGGAGGTTGACTAGAGCACTGGTGTCACGACCCGACCCTACCCGGCTCGAGCCACAACTACCCCAAGAACGCCTCCATAGGCCAGGGGCTGGAGACTAGCGCCGAAGGCACAACGACTTGTGGAGGCGTTTGCCTATGTACCTGTACACACACACATGCATCAAAATCAATGAAAAATTATAGAGTAAATGAAAGGACAAGTAAAGAAAAAGGGCTACTTCAATATATAAACCACAAAGTGCATCGAACTCTAAAAGTACAAAGAAAGATAAAGGTACACTAAAACGGAAAAAGTGGAAAAACACGCGCCCAACCAAAAAGTGCCACAACCCAGCATCAAGTAAACAAAAGAAAACACGTGGAAGGATCCCCAACCTAGAACCCGACTCCGACCACCGCATGCGGTCCATGCTCCCAAGCTCCAAAGCTCCTCTAACATCACGACCAACCTATCTGTCGTCTGCAAGGGCTCACCAAGTGTGGGCAAAGACCAAGCAGGGGTTAGTATAAAAATACTCAGCAGGATACCCTGACGGCTCGAGGGAGAAAAAAAGGTGGTACCGAAGGGTGAGCAGTAGAGCGAACCAGAAAAATTAAAGTAGTCCAAACAAGGGTGCAGTAAAGAGTAACAGATCATCCCAACAAGAGAAAGGTAAAATACTCTTCCTAACACAAGGAACTAGGAACGGTGAGAAGATTCACTTCTCATCGATCTTTCACTACCTATTGTAGGGGAGTAGACTCATCCAACCATGAGAAACTAGACACGGAATGCACGTGGCATTCCTCGAGCATCTTCGCCTCCCCTGGAAGGAGAGAAACCAAACCCAAGAAGTGGGTACCGGAACATGGTATATACAAATCCATATTCTCTATCAAGAAGACCAAAAAAGACTGTAAGGGGATCTCCATCCCATAGCTTATCCCAGGAAATGTGATTCACCAACAGTTCCAGAAGTAACACCATCGATTCCCAGTATCCCGCGCGTCTGCTCCGAACTACAAGTCAAGGGCTCAATCAATGCACCTCGACACTATCCGCTTTGGGTAGCACTGACTCGCCCGCACGGTTTTGGGTCGCGTCACAAGGACGTGTCTCGGTGGGGAAAGTGCCCATCGTACTTGATAGTTATAGGGAAGGTCAAACCACACCTCGTCACTACCCTGTGGTCAAGAGGTCTTCTAAAAGTCAAATCCATCACAGAACTGACCCGTATAACCAAGGGTCCCTCTCCAGTAAACCCGGAGGAAAGCCACAGACTAGCCTAGATGAAATGACTGAGCCTAGAATGCCAACAGTTGTCCCACTACCAAGCCCTGCTGGAGGGTAATTCATATCCAGATATTGGGCGACCCACTGCCCAGCCCCGCTGTAGGGTAGACCTTAATACATCATCAGGAAACCCACTGCCCAGCCCCGTTGGTGGGTAGACCTGGAATAAGTCAACAGGCGACCCACTGCACAACCTTGCTGGAGGGTAGACCCGGAACTAGATGACGAGCGACCCACTGCCCAGCCCTGCTGGAGGGTAGACCCTAAGAGGTTGTCGGGTGACCCACTGCCCAGTCCTTGATGGAGGGTAGACCCTATGTACGTCGGGTTACCCACTGCCCAGTCCCTGCTGGAGGGTAGACCCTAAGAGCGTCGGGTGACCCACTCCCCAGTCTCTGGTGGAGGGTAGACCCTAGAAGCCGATGAGTAACCCATTGCCCATCCCCGCTGGAGGGTAAAACTCAGAACTGCTCTGGCCATCTCCATTGGAGGGTATAACAGTAGACAACCGAACCCGGAGTGGGTATCGCGCAACCACCCAACTCAAGAACAACACACCCAAAAGAGGTTCAGCGCCTGCTACATCACTGGGTGTCACTAGCACCGCTACCAGCCGATCCATCGAGAACGAAACCAGGGGGAGACCACTCAACCCTGTTGGTAAAACAAACAAGCATCGAGGGACCCTCTACGTAGCGAGAGGTCAATGTACGCAAAGCAGATCTCGCGACGCACCTGGGGTCCCACACGACGTGTGGTTCCAAGTTAACCCCAACCAAGCGCACAAATGTCTCAGGTACAAACCACACGTACCTCCAAGCACTCTCGTATACTTCCAGAGTATTCCTCACTTTCAGCCCAAGGGCTATCATACACAAGGCACCCAACATCAATGTGAAGGTGTGACGTAACATCTCCATCTAAAAGGCCCAGGCACGACTGACTAAATATTATAAAACATTTATATCTCTCTCCCAAGAGTGCACGCGGTCACATGCCAAGGGTCTGCTACAACCACGGTAGAAGAACCGCCACCAGGGAACCTTTCACATTTCCATATTTAATAAGATCGCGTAAGAGGCTCCACCCACCTGAACAGATTAGAATTTTTTAATCCTCACGGAAAGACACGCGAGATAGACTACTCACTCACCCAAAACGGTCAACCGGCGAAAAAGGTACTCTTCACCATCACCAAACCCGTGTTGGACCCACCCCAAGATCCCAAAAATGAACAAAGGGATCACACCCCTACGATCCCCTCAGAAAAACACGCGGCATTGAATACTCAACTGCCCAAAATGGATACCCGGTGAAAAAGGTACTATTCACTGTATCCGGGTCGGGTGGGACCCACACCACGTCCCCGAAAAATGTCGGGCGAACTGCGCCATCACAATGCTCTCGAAAAAACCCGTCAAAAGCACTACCCACTTGAGTGAAACATATATCCGGAGAAAAGTGCATTCCGGCGCACCGCACACGAGTGGTGCTTCGTGGGACCCGCAACATAGTCCCGAAACACAATGAACGGATCACACTGTTGTGATCCTCTCGAAAAAGTACAAAAGATGGACTATTCCCTTGTCCAAAACCGACACCCGGTGATAAAGCTGGAAAATAACCGTTAACGCCCAATCGACCCCCGTGGGCCCCGCACCATCAGGCCGAATTAGAGTGGGCGGATTGCACCATTGCAATCCCCTCATAAAAGCATCCATAATCGACTGCTCGCACGCCCCAAATGGACGCCCGATGAGAAAGTCATGCAACGCTGCACGCAGCTCGAAAGACGGGTCGTGGGGCCCGTTCCTCAACTTCGGCCTCAACGCCCGAAACCACCCTGGAAAGCTCCTCCTCGGTTCCAGGGTTCCAACGCCACTAACGGCGCTCAAAACGGACGTCGGATGTGTCCTCGCCACTCAAAACAAAAACCCCCGGAAAAACGACAATATGCTTAATGCACGTGATGCACCTCCGAGTCCCCCATTTCGTGAGTTAAAAATCCCCGAAAACATCTCAAAATATTCTTCGCATTCCAAGGCACGCACCACCATAGACGGTTCGCGAAACCGACTCCCGGTTTATGATTTATTAAAGTATAAATCATTTTGTAAAAATTATAATAATAATAATATATTATTATTATTATTATTAGCTTATCATAATTTTATTATTTTATTATTTTATTATTTTTTAAACTCTCCACCAACCGGCCAACGGCCGGTCGGCCATTTTCCCCATGGAGACCCGCCGCTGGAGAATCACTGTCTCCATAGAAGGGTCACGGGCCGCGACCCTGCCTGCTGCGTCAACCGGCCGGCACAGCTTGCCGGTGCTCCCGCTCCGCGCTGTGGAGCAGCCCCGCAGGCAGGCGCCCAGCGTCGTCCCGAAGCCATGTAAGCCCGCTCCTCGGCCTGACCCCGCGTCGTGCAGCCGTCTCGGAGCCGCAGCCTCGACCTCCGCCGTCCGCCTGAAGTCAGCGCCCGCACCGCCGTCTGAAAGCCCCCAAACCGGCTGGAGGAACTCAAAAACACACAAACTTCGGTGGTCGATTGCGAGCTCCTCCGAACTCAGAATTAAATTTCGAAAAGTGAGATGGGAAGAGAATAAAATCTACTACACATTCAATTGATATGTTCGATAATTCGACAGAGGTTCGATACAAAAATTTGAGGTCAAAGTAGGTGCAGTAAAAGAAAATGAAAACAACAAATCCTACCTCGATGGGCTTCACTCAAAGCTTCGCCACGATCTGTCGGAGCTGAGCCTCGGTAGAGAGGAGGAGGTGATGGAAGAGAGATTCTTCCTCTTTTGTTGGAAGCTTCTAGCATCAGGGCAGAAGAGGGGAATAAGGGGAAGGGGTGTTTAAGTAAATTAATTAACAATTTAATTAATTTAAAACCCCCAAAAGACCCGCATCTGAAACTCCCGATGGGGTCGAGGTTAAGCCTCCCCTAGGGTAAAAAACAACTCCCGATCACAACAGAGGTCTCAGAATTTTAATACAAGGCCTCGTTCAAATGTTATTAAACTCAACGCATGTGGGTTCCAAATTATGAAAATGCCCCTCGGGCCATTTTTCACTGACGGCCCACGCGCACAAAACATATACCACTCCTAGGGTAAACGGGACTCTCCGAACTCAACGGTGCCCTCATTTTTTCAATTCGAGACACCGTTTAATAGATACTTTCATTTCAACATTAAACAAATAATGTAACTAATTAATTTATCCAGTTAACATTCCAAAAGCAGGTGAGGGGTCCAAACATCCCACACCAACAAGTTTTATGTCGTTCCTAGGGTAACCACCCCATTCTAGACCCATCCGTACACTCGGATCTCTGATCCGGATCATTGTTTAGGAGTTACCCCATTTATTTGGTGTTTCCAGTGTGAACACACTGAAAATTTAATTCCGGCCACACCAGAGCTCGGAATAGCACGCCATCTGAAGGCGCTCCTCTGGAATATCGTCAAAAATATTCCAAAGTCTTTTGCAGCAAAAAATGGATTCTTACATCATTCCCTCCATCAATCTTTTCTTCCCCGAAAAGAAAAACTAGGTAGCAACATAGGTAACTAAGCCCAAACCTGGCATTCCCATACCCAGAAGAACCCTCACACAGTTCTGCGCCACCGCACACAAATCAAAGGATTGATCTGTTCACCCGAGGTTGGTTGTTGCCGATGTCATGCACCCACTTCAGACTTTGGGTTAGGGAAAGGTGGTAGGGATCATCTCCATCCCTTTGAACGGTTTCAAATGTCTCGAAGGCTCTTGGGGGTAGCTCACCTCCCCGACCGAACCCTTATGTAACACGCCGCGACTGGAATCACCGCCCGCACCTAGAACAAGGCCTGATGATTCCCTCCTTCAGAATATCCATATGGTGAAACACTCAAGGATATTTGGTCACATAAGAATTCACAGTCGATGTCCCACAACCAAGACACTCTTACATGCTTAGAAGTGAAGGAGTCAACACCATCGACTAGGGAAAAGGGCCCACGCCTTTTTACCTTACCAACTCAGGGTTACACCGACGCCTCGCGCCACCCTGGTAACAACTCAAACAAGGAGCTAGGAGAGAAGAATTCCAAACACAGAGTCTCACAATTCTACTGCAAAAAGTAGTAGAGCCGCATGGGGTACCTCCCATCATCCCATGATCTGCAGGATCGTAGACATCCAAGGCTCACGGTTGTCTGTGGTCCCAATTGTCTACTCCCGGAGCCTAACTTGGACCACCTAGTGGTTATGGGAAGACCTCGTAAACCCATCCCCCACTACCAGCTCCTCCCGCTCCCCGGATAGCACCACCTCTCTAAATACTATTCCGATCATGGCACTGCCTCCATCGTGATGGTGCACCTGCTGCCTCCCCGAAGCTCTCTGGATGCCTGGTCGGGCGGTCCCATGCCACGTGACCTCATCCATCACATGCATAACACCGCCGCTCCCAGAGCTGTCCTGGTGTCCTCCGACAACACTGTGATGTACGACCACGGCCCAGAGCCCACTCACAGAAGGTCACCCTCGGATAAGGCCCTACACTTTTCCTCCACAGTGGTATACGACCACGTCTCCAAAACTGGCAGTGGAAAGGCCACCTACATTGAGGTTCTTCTTGCCGGCGCCCGCTAGCTGCAGCAGATGTCTTGGCTCCAACGTGCCTACTTCCACCACCAGCTCATGAATGTGATAGGAATCCCTCTTTCACCAGTGCCTGCTCTAGCACCCTGGCATATGTGGAAATGACCAAAGGTACAATGACAACACGAATCTCTCAAAAGAGACCCTGCTCAAACTTCCATGCTCAGATGTTGTCGTCATGAACCAAGTCCGGATAAAAGCGTGCACGGTATGAAAAACTAGCCGCGTACTCGACCACTGTCATCCCTCCCTACTGAAACTACAGGCACTCCTGAATCTGAATAGAGTGCAAGAAGGAGGGGAAAAACACCCTCACAGAACAAAAACTGAAAGTCTCCCCACGAAAGAGACGACTCGTCAAGAAACTGAGTCATCAGACTCCACCAACGCCAAGCTGATCCACGAAAAAGGCTGGTTTCCCAAGCCACTCTCTGATCTATCGGCATTTTCACAAGCCTGAAAAGGCGAACCACGGCCTCGAGCCAGGCCTCTGCTGCCTGAGGGTCTGGCTCACCACTGAACCTCAGCGGTCTTTGCCGCTAGAACTCACGGAGAGCGCTCAACCTGCGCTCAAGCTCATCCTGCTCTGCTGAAACTGGCTGCTTCTCATTAGGTGGGGGTGGTGCTACCAGCCCACCCAGAGAAAGGGTCTCGCATGATGGGTCCTGGACTGTGGCCACGTAGCTCACAGGGTCTTTGTCACGAACCAAAGATGGTATCCTGGCTGGCTGTCTTCGTGGAGATATCATGAATATTATCAAGGAGTTTCGCGTTCAGAGCATATATGTATATACCAATAACAACAACAATTGGGAGAAAACTCAAGAAGGACAGTCAAAGACTCAATACTATGTGATGCACAAACAAATTTTCCCTGCAACAAGTGTCTCAGCATGCCAAGTTGACAAGCAGGTTATCATGGTCCTGGTGAATGGATACATCGGCCGCCGCACCATCATTGAACTCCCTGGCCTGAGAGCCGCTCTCGAGACAAGTTAACACTATTTCCTTTAATCCCAACTAATTCATTTTTAGGGACGTCTACACAACGACACAAGGAATGAACCACCTATGATACCACTTTGTCATGACCCAACCCTACCTAGCTCGAGCCACAACTACCCCAAGCCCGCCTCCATAGGCTAGGGGCTGGCGACTAGCGCTGAAGGCACACCGACTCGGGGAGGCCTTTGCCTAAGTACTTGTACACACACACACGCAGCACACTCAATGAAAAAGTGCAGAGTAAAATAAAGGACCAGAAAAGAAAAAGGCCAACTGTTATATATAAACCACAAAGTGCATCGACCTCTACAAGTTCAAAGAAAGATGAAGGTACACTGAAAAGTAAAAAGGGGAAAAACACGCACCCAAACAAAAAGTGCCACAACTCGGCATCAGTTAAACAAAAGAAAACATCTGGAAGGATCCCTGACCTGGAACCCGACTCCGACCACCACACACGGTCCAAGCTCTCAAGCTCCTAAGCTCCTCTGACGTCACGACCAACCTGTTCGTCGTGTGCAAGGGCACACCAAGTGCGGGCAAATCCCCAGCAGGGGTGAGTATAAAAATACTCAGTAGGATACCCCGAAGGCTCAAGGGAGAAACAAAGGAGGTACCAAAGGGTGAGCAGTAGAGCGAATAGGAAAAGTAAAGGAGTCCAACCGAGGGTGCAGTTAAGAGTAACAGCTCAACCCAACTAGATAAAGGTAGAAGACTCGTCCTAACACAAGGAGCTAGGAACGGTTAGAAGATGCACTTATCGTCGAGATTTCACTGCCTATAGCAGGGGAGTAGACTCATCCAACCACGAGAAGATAGACAAGGAAAGCACGTGACATACCCCGCGCGTCTTCGCCTCTCCTGGAAGGAGAGAAACCAAACCCATGAAATGGGTACCAGAACATGGTATATACAAATCCATATGCTCTGTCAAGAAGCCCGAACAAGAACGTAATGGGATCTCCATCCCGTAGCTCAGCCCAGGAAATGTGAGTCACCAACAGTCCCAGAAGTAACACCATCAATGCCCAGCATCCCGCGCATCTTCCCCAAACTACAAGTCAAGGGATCAATCACCGCACCTCAACACTATCCGCTTTGGGCGGAACTGACTCGCCCGCACGGTTTTCGGTCGCATCACAAGGATGCGTCTCGGTGGGGAAAGCACCCCTCGTACTTGAGAGTTCTAGGGAAGGTCAAACCACACATCATCACTGCCCTGCGGTCGAGAGGTCTTCTCAAAGTCAAAGCTGTCACTACACTAACCCATATAACCAAGGGTATCGCTCCGGTAATCATGGAGGAAAGCCACAGACTAGCCTATAATAAAGGACTAAGCCTAGAATGCCAACAGGTGTCCCACTGCCCAGCCTTGCTGGAGGGTAATTCATAACCAGATATTGGGTGACCCACTGCCCAGCCCCACTTGAGGGTAGACCTTAATACATCATTAGGCGACCCACTGCACATCCCCACTAGATGGTAGCCCTGGAATAAGTCGAAATGCGACCCACTGCCCAGCCTTGCTGGAGGGTAGACCTGGAACTAGACGACGGGTGACCCACTACCCAGCCCTGCTAGAGGGTAGATCCTAAGAGGTCGTCAGGTGACCCACTTCCCAATCTCTGCTGGAGGGTAGACCCTATGTGTGTCGGGTGACCCACTGCCCAATCACTACTGGAGGGTAGACCCTAAGAGCGTCAGGTGACCCACTGTCTGTCCCTGCAGAAGGGTAGACCCTAAGAGCTTCGGGTGACCCACTGCCTAGTCTCTGCTAGAGGGTAGACCATAGAAGCCGATGAGTAACCCACTGCCCAGCCCCGCTGGAGGGTAAATCTCAGAACTGCTCGGGCCATCTCCACTGGAGGGTACAACACTAGCCAACCAATCCCGGAGTGGGTATCGTGCAACCACCCAACTCCAGAACAACTCACCCAAAAGAGGTTCAGCATCTGTTCCATCACTAGGTGTCACTAGCACCGCTACCGGCCGATCCATCAAGAACGAAACCAGGGGAGACCACTCAACCTTGCTGGTCAAACAAATGAGCACCGGGGGACCCTCTATGTAGCGAGAGGTCAATGTATGCAAAGAAGAGCTCGACACGCACCTGGGGGCCCACACGACATGTGGCGCCAAGTTAACCCCAACCAAGCGCACAAACGTCTCTAGTACAAACCACACATACCTGCAAGCACTCCCGTATACTACCAGAGTATACCTCACGTTCATCCAAAGGGCTATCATGCACACGGCACCCAAAATCAACGCGAAGGCGTGACGTAACACCTCCAACTCAATGGCCCAGGAACGGCCAACTACATCTTATGAAATAGTTATATCTCTCTCCCAAGAGTGCACGCGATCACATGCCAAGGGTCCGCTACAACCACAGTAGAAGAACCGCCACCAAGGAACCATTAACATTTCCACATTTAATAAGATCATGTAAGAGGCTCTTCCCACTAGAACAGATTACACCGTTGTAATCCTCGTGGAAATACACGTGAGATAGACTACTCACTCGCTTGAAACAGTCAACTGGTGAAAAAGGTACTATTCACCATAACCAAACCCGTGTGGGGCCCACCCAAAGATACTGAAACTGAACAAACAGATAATTCCACTGCGATCCCCTCGGAAAAACATGCGGGATTTAATACTCAACCACCCAAAATGGATGCCCGGTGAAAAAGGTACTAGTCACCGTATCTGGGTCGGGTGGAACCCACCCCACATCCCCGAAAAAGGTCAGGAAAACTGCGCCATCGTAATGCTCTTGGAAAAACCCGTCAAAAGAACTACTCATTTGAGTGCAACGGATATCCGGAGAAAAAGGTGCATTCTGGCACACCTCACACGAGCGGTGCTTCATGGGACCCGCAACCCAGTCCCGGAACACAACAAATGTATCGCACTGTTGCGATACTCTCGAAAAAGTACACAAGATGGACTATTCCGTTGTCCAAAACGAACACCCGGTGATAAAGCTAGAAAATCACGGTTAACGCCCAAACGGCCCCTGTGGGCCCCACACCATCTTGCCGAATTCGAGTAGGCGGATTGCACCATTGCAATCCCCTCGGAAAAACATCCAGAATAGACTGCTCGCACGCCCCGAACGGACGCCCGATGAGAAAGTCGTGCAATGCTGCATGTAGCTCGAAAGACGGGTCATGGGGCCCACGCCTCAAATTCAGCCTCAATGACCGAAACCACTCTGGAAAGCTCCGCCTCGGTTCCAGGGTTCCAACGCCACTAACGGCGCTCAAAATGGACGTCGGATGTGTCCGCGCCGCTCAGAACTAGAACCCCCAGAAAAACGACAATATGAATAACGCACATGACGCGCCTTCGAGTCCCCTGTTTCATGAGTTAAAAACCCCCGAAACCATGTCAAAATATTCCTCTCATTCTGAGGCACGTGCCGCCATAGACGGCTCGCGAATCTGACTCCCAGTTTATGATTTATTTTAAAGTATAAATCATTTTATAATAATAATAATAATATATTAGTATTATTATTATTATTATAACTTTATTATTATTCTATTATTATTTTATTAATTTTTTTTAAAAACTCTCCATTGACCGGCCAGCAGCCGGTCGGCCGTTTTCCCCACGGAGACCCGCCGCTGGCGGGTCTCTGTATCCCGGGCAAGGTCGCGCACCGCGACCCTGGCTATCGCGTCAACCGGCCGGCACAGCCTGCCGGTGCTCCCGCTCCGCGCCGCGGAGCAGCCCCACAGGCAGGGGGTCGGCGCCATCCCAAAGACGCGGAAGCCCGCTCTTCTGCCTGAGCCCATGCTGCGCAGCCGTCCCAAAGCCACAACCCTCGACCTCTGCCGTCCGCCTGAAGCTAGAGCCAGCGCCGCCGTCTGAAATCCCCCAAACCGGCCGTAAGAACTCAAAAACCCGCAAACTTCGGCAGTCGATTGTGAGCTCCTCCAAACTCGGAATTAAATTCCAAAAATTGAAATGTGAAGAGAATAAAATCTACTACGCATTCAACATATTTGTTCGATAATTCAACAGAGGTTCGATACAGAATTCTTGCTCAAAAAAGGTTCAGTAAAAGAAAATAAAAATGACAAATCCTACCTCGATGGGCTTCGCTCAAAGCTTCACCGCGATCCACGGAGCTGAGCCTCGCCGGAGAGGAGGAAGTGATGGAGGAGAGATTCCTCCTCCATTGTTGGGAGCTACTTGTGCCAGGGGAGAAGAGGGGAGGAAGGGGAAGGGGTGTTTAAATAAATTAATTAACAATTTAATTAATTTAAAACCCACGAAAAGACCCGCATCCAAAACTCCAGACATGGTCGATGTTAAGCCTCCACTAGGGTAAACACCACCTCCCGAGCACAACGGTGGTCTCGGAATTTTAATCTGAGGCCCCATTCAAATGGTATTAAACTTAACGTCTGAGGGCGCCAAATTACGAAAACGCCCCTGGGGCCATTTTTCACTGACGGCCCGCGCCCACAAAACTTATACCCCTCCTAGGGTAAACAGCACACTCCGAACTCAACAGTGCCCTCAGTTTTCCAATCCGAGCCACCATTTAATAGATACATGCGTTTCAACATTAAACGAATAATGTAATTAATTAATTTATCTGTTTAACGTTCTGAAAGAGAGCGAGGGGTCTAAACATCCCGCGCCGAAAAGTTTTATGTCATTCATATGGTAAAAACCTCATTCCTGACCCATCTGTACACTCAGATCTCTGATTTGGATCACCGTTTAAGAGTTACCCCATTTATTTGGCGTTTCCAGTGTGAACGCACTGAAAATTTAATTCTGACCACACCAGAGCTCAGAATTGCACGCCGTCTGAAGGCACTGCTTTAGAATATCGTCAAGAATATTCCAAAGTCTTCTGCAGAAAAAACTGGTTTCTTACAACTGGTGAGGGAGGGGGTCCGACCATAGGGTGTTGTTGGCAAAAGAGGGAGAAGGGTTGTGGCTGGACGCACAGGTCGAGTGAGAGGGGGGAGAGGGTGTGCCATGGATGGGGGGGAGAAGGGTAGGCAAGAGTTTCCTCCCCTAAAAACTAAAAATAAATAAATAAAACCAAATAAAAATAAAAAATAGTACTATTTTTATAATAGTAATAATGATACTAATAAGAATAATAATAATAGTAGTAATAATAAAAAAATATGTTTTTATTACAAGTAATGCAATAATAATTATATAAAAGAATAATGATATGAATATTGATAAAATTTTATTAAAATTATAATATTATTATTATATAAACAAATATATTATTGTTACCATGTTTTAAACATTTTCCATAATTTATTCTCATAAAATTTTGTTATTTTAAATAATGGGTAGTAGTAGGGGTACCAGGGCCGACCGCTTGGTTACTGCCCACCTTGCGGTGCCTGGGATGCGGTCCAAAATCCACCAAGATCACTGAAACTCAAAAACATTATGTCAAGACCCGAAACCAGACTTCAACCAATGATTATACATTGAAAAAATAATAATTTTAAATAAAAGAAACTTGTGGTCGGGGTGTGACAATTCTCCCCACCACAGACACTTTCTTCCCTTAGAAAGTCATCAAGCAAAAGGATAACCAATATTTGAGTTTTTGTCTTAACAAAACCAAAAGAAAAATCAAGAACCTCAGGTTGAGGATTCAATCCACAAGTCACACTTGACCAATCACGAAGAAATCATGACATAAAATTATGGGAGAACATAATAGGGTTCTCCCTAGCACAAGATGTCAACTAACACATAAACTTTAAAACCCACACACACCAACTCGAGGAGTGGTTAATGCGGGAACTCCCAACCTGAACTTACCGTATTATCCACATCAGTTGAAAAAGACCATTGGAATTTAAATGGAAGACCACTATATGTTCATCCAACATATCGGGGCACCTGAGCAAATAACTCTCTAAAACAACACCATTGGAACTAATAATTCCCCACACTAATCTAAAACTCTCACCACATCCAACTCCCATAGAACGATCGAGACTATGCCTCCATTGAAACCTATAACTCTCGACACAAGCCAAAAAAACCCTAACACTCACATCTCTAAACAATCACTAATAAAACTAGGCCCATACTACACAAGGTCCAAATAAAATTTTAAGAAAAACAAACAATTCTAGAGGCCACATAAAGAATAACACGACTACTATGATAACAAAAGAACAAGTTCATCAAACTATTACCTCAAAATATGAACATAAAAAAGAGGGAAAACAAGGACCAGGAAACCTTGAATGTATCTATTCCTAGAAAAAAGATAAAAAAATGTGATGGGCTCACATGCCTCTGACACCCTGACTGTGCATGAGCTTCACCCCGAGACCTGAGGTTTGGGCTCTGATGGCTGAAGCGTCTTATGCCTCACAGTAATACATTAGCATCCCCAGATCAAAACACCATCCTTGAATATTTCTTATTTCAGAACCATTCCCAGTGACCCGAATGGTCACACAATAGCAGGACTTCGGTGGGATGAGACAATATGACGTAGGATAGATGAACAGGAACCACTGATGGAACATTAGAAAGTAGTCAGATTAACCAGGAGTCGACACCGTCAAAAGATATTTCTGCAGAGGCAGGTTCCTCTTGTACACCCCACTCGAAAAATGGAGAACCCTTACGAATGATGAGAGGCTCCATATTTATCAAGAACTTGAGCTGCAAATGTCAACTCCTTAAAGTGATTGACACATTCCCTCACCAACCACTGACCTTATTAACTATGGAAAGACTCTTTCCTCTTTTCTCCTTCACCTCCTCAGGTGTGATCTGTTGGATGAAGATGGACATTAACACCTCCCACATCATCCCAAATCTAACTATGATGAAAAATCCATCTCGACATGTCCACGGATGGAATTTACACTAAACCTATGTCAATATAAACTCTAAAAAACTCGAGGGTCCCCAACCACCTGAAGACATGCTCTACTCCCCTCAAACCTTTTCACTGCCCCTAACGAACCCTAAATGCCTACAAATACAAAAAACACTTGATAAAAACAAGAATTGGTCATGACTCATTAAAAAATTTTGAGTAAATTTCTACGTGGAATATTTAAAACAGCATCAAAAGACAAAATTGAGACTGCAATCAAGCCAAAACTCAAACAAAATAAACACCCCGAGCCGAGACAACCGTCCAGGAATTCCAAACAAGCTTAAACACAACCAAAAGCAACACCAAAAGCCAAGGGTGACAGACTCCTAAATCAAACATAAAAAAACCCACGTAAAATAATCTTTTCAAAATACCAAACCCACACTTCAATAAAAAACCATGTCCCAAAATCAATTTTTTTATTCAAGTACATTTTAGAAAAATCAATCCAACCTTAAATTCCAAAACCCCACCCATGGTATCCTATGAACAACCACATAATCCTTCATCACATTCCACTCTAATCACCTATAAATATGTGTCAATGTGTACTTCACGTATCTAAGCACACATATGAGGACAATCCTAAGGAATAACATGGGTTTCACTTTCCATTCCATTACCAAATCCAAACATAACCCAAAATATTCCAAATCAAAACACTTACTCTTTAAAACACCACTTCACCAATTTCAAAACAACTTGAAAGAAAACCCCTTTTTACCAGTTTTAAAACCATTAGAGAAATATAACGTCCAATTCAAGACCAAATACATTTCCAAAAACGCTTTAAAATCAACTAAACTCAAGATCATTCACAACCGAAATGAGGAACTAGTGCTTATGCCCAACATGGCAACATGGTAGTGAGCCACGCCCCATGTTCGACATAACACTAGAAGACCTTGAACCAGGAACTTGGGCTCCACATGGGTTAATAATCCATGTGGGGTTACTGTGTGATAGTGATTCACCTCTATTATCATCCCTCAATCCAAAAAAAGACAAATAACTCAAAAACCGGACTACCCCTAGTTGCTTAGGTCTCGTCACGAGCGGTGGTGATCAGGAACCGACCCAGAACCTATCTCCTAAGCCCCGATTGTTCTAATCTCCATCTACCGGACACCCTAATTGACAAAGGACCTCTGGCTTGGATCCCATTTTTTCTAGAACCGACCAGGGTCTATTCGTGACACTTACGTAGAAATCAACAAAAACGTGATGTGTAACAAAAACAATATGTTGTGAATTATTATGTTTATAAGATCAATGTGAAATTTTGAGTACAACATGTTTTGTATCTAATGTTGTGTTCTGTAAATACATTTCATGTGACCCATGTATATGTAGCATGTGCTAACAGCCATTACAGTTCACAAGTATTTCCATTGTAATACACATTATTATTATATCATGTTTTGTAGAACATCATAATTGGAATCATGTATTAATATTTTTGATATACATAATGTGAAAATGTATGTGACCCACATGGGATATGAAATTTAAGTTATATGTTCTCCCATAAAAACTTTTCTATACATTACATTAGTAGTTGTGAAATTTTTTAAATGTACATGTAACCATTGTAGGTCTAAAAAGGGATTTTAATTAATTATGTTATAACTCATTCGAGGCCATATAAACTATTATTAATACATGATCCTTACTATAGGAACCAAAATGTTAACATATAGGTAAATTATTCCTTATATAATCATTATACTACTTATAAGTTTTGTAATTTTTTATATTACAACATAAATGATCTTGGTATAAAGGAAATGTTATGTTGTGAGCCCATTTTAATGTTTTGTGTATAAATATTAGGATAAACTCAATTCATCAATAATGATTTCCAGGATCCTTTAATAAAATAATCCCAAATAATTTATAATCAATTTTACATTAAAATAATTACTATAAAGGATGGTTTCTTGAATACATTTGCACTCAATATTGATATATCTAATTTAATCATTGATCATATTTACATTTTAATTACATTATAAAATAATAATAGAAATCCACCAAAAATTTCATTATGTATTCCAAAAATCAATGGAGACTGATCTTCATATCCTAGGTTCAAGCATAATGTAACAATATTTTTTATGATGTTCATCCTTGATCATGCAAGAAATCATATTTGAATTTGAGCCTATAATTTAAGATAATAGATAAGAATTAAAATTATTTATTCACAATATATTTATTAGATAATTATATAATTGGTGTCCACATCCCAAAAATTTTACCCTTTTAATTTATATTTAGGTATAAGATTAGTTAATTACATAAATCCCATTTGATTAGTCATAAAATAATAAATACCCAAGGTTAAATATTAAAATAATAAATATTTATTCAAAATTTTTTAAACGTACATGTGTGTCACATACATTTTTATAAAACAAATAAAATATTTTTTATATTATATGGTATTAAAGTATTCCAATTAGACCGTGATAACATCCCAAATATTTCAAAAAAATATCAAACATACAACCAAAAAATACATATTCTAGTTCAATAAATAATATGTATTTACATAGAAAGACCGTGTTATCTCATAAATACTAAGAAAAATAAAATTAAACTCACTAATTTTCATCATAAATGACATGTGATTGTGTTATAATCTATATAAACCCAATAAACATGACTCATAAACTTGAAATAATTCTATTATAATACATTTGTTCAATTGATTCTAATTAGATTCTAGATACTCTTAGTGTGGACTTATAAATAAAGTCAAATGTTATAGAGATTTAATCATTTATAATAATGAAATGTTTTGTCAACTAATATTTTACAACGAAGGATGGCTAAAATTTTTACCTTCTCTTATTTCGTGATGATTCTTTTTTTTTTGACATACTCAAATGAACATTGATATAATGACTATATAAATTGGGTTTTTATGAACATTTATGTCAATCAAAAACCTAGAGATACCATATTCAAATATGAGAAAGGGAAAAGATTTATTCATGTCATTGAAATAATGTTATACATCTCATCACAAATCGAACATATGTAACCCAAAAATTATTATGATGGTTCGTTTTTTTATCAACATGCACCTAAGTATGTGACAGATGATATAAATTAAAAAATTTCACAAGTTTAAGGATCCATACACAGAATAAATAATTCGACCAACTATTGATATATTAAATATATATACATTTTATGGGAAAGTTAAAACTCTTTGTCCCCCAAATTCATGATATAAATTATTAATATATTATAATACTCTATTACATAATAGTTATACATAATTAGTTTACTAGATAGGATGTTTATTGTATGTAAGAAATAGTTTATGAATATTATCACGGAATTTTTATGTTATTATTGCACTATGAAACTACTATAAATGATTAATTCCATTAATAAGAAATTATCATATATTTAATTTTGAATAAAAGATGATTTGCGATAAATATAACGAACGTTTCAAACTGAGTACAATATTTTCTAAAGAAAATTATATCACAATGTCGGTTCCGGAGAACCTACTCAATAATTATTGAGAATTAATTAAAATTATATATATTAATATATAATATCTGAATAAAAATGACTAAAAACAATTATAGAAATATTATTTTTTGGCATATTCTATAAAAATGTTCACATAAAATTTCAATGAAATGTTGTAAAAATAAATTCAATTGTTCATAAAATAATAACTATAAATGACCACCTAAAATTTATTTATAAATGGTTTAAATAACATGAATATCGAATTTTATGCATAAAATTAAATATAATTTTTGAATGAATATATGTATACAAAATATCAGATAAAATTTCATGAATTTATAGAAAAACATAATATTATTATATAAATTTATATGAAAATACATAAAATTTCTAAATATATACTTTTATGAAACTATTCACCTAAAAATTTCATGGATTATTTCATAGATCGTATATATAAAAAAATTTACAAAATAATTTCCATATAACATATCATATAAATTGTTACATACTATTTTTATATATACTATCCAAAAATATTTTTGTTAAAGGTTTTGAGTGAAATTGAAAACAAATTCTTTCCTGAATATTAATGTACTAATTTGTTCACATGTTCATAAAAATATTTACATTAAAATTTTCATATAACATTGTATAAACTTGTTACTAAGAAATATAATTTAAATGTACATATATAATTTTTTTTAATATACATATAAAAATATTAATAAAATATAGAAGAACATATTTCAAAAAATATATTTGGAGAAAAAGGAATATAATGTACTTTTTAACACTAACCATGTTCAAGTAAAAAATAAATGTTTATAAAACTGAATATATTATTAAATTATTAATGTAAATTTTAACACAATATAACCTTATAAAATTTAGAAACAAAATTAGAAAAAAAAAATGAAATAATACATGTTTGTACATATCATAATGATTTTACCTTAACATTTACATATTTACAAAAAGTAATGTTTAACCATAAACCTATTCCACTTAAAACCACATAACTTATTATATTATCAAAATATATTATTAAATGATTATAAATAAAATTATATAATTTAAATATTCATTAAATTTATTATCTACTAGATTCATATAGTATATAACACATTGTGTAAAATATATTTATTAAAAATTAACATTTGTGATATTAAAAATTAACACATCAAAAGATAGTTTCATAAAAACATAATTAATATTCCATAGAACATGATTATATAGAAAATATATGTGATAAAATTCATTTTCATATAATATATTTTGTTTTTAATACAACTATAATTTTTTATACTCATAGACACATAACTACATATTTTAGGATATAAAAATTTTCACATAACATTTATTATCATTATAAAATTATATATCTTGTTACATAATATTTATATATATTTATACATCATATCTTATTAGTATATAATATTTTATGTCTTTCTCAAGAAGGATTTATGTTTTGATCTTTTAAGATAGATATTATTTGTATCTTTAATTTAACAAAAAAAATATTATATAATCCAATTATGTTTAATTTTGTTTGTTTATTTATGTTAATTAAAAATTTCTTGATTTAAATTTCATAGTATAAATAATTTTCCATCCATGTTAAAAAAGAACTAAAATTTAATAAATGAAAAAAATACAAAAAATTAAACATAGAATATTGTTCTTATATATAGACATAAAATATTATATACATAAAATTATATAGAAAATTAAACACACGTTTAAAAATTATCTTAGGTAATTTTAATATGTATTTGTGAATGTATGTATGTATTGATGAATGTATTAATTATTGTATATTTATAAGTAAGTATGTATGTATGTATGTATGAGGTACATTTGTATGTACCTGTGTATATATATATGTTTGATTTTATGTATACATGTATGTATGTATGTATGTATGTATGTATGTTTGTATGTATGTATGTATTTATGTATGTATGTATTTATGTATTTATTTATTTATGTATTTATGTATGTGTTTATGTATGAATATTATTATTCATGTCTGTGTGTTTATAAATGTAACATATATGTGAATATATAAAATTTTTGTTACTATATTAATGTTTTATGTGCATATCAATTAATTTATAAACACATATCTTATATGATGGGGTAATATCTTTTAATATCACATATCTTGTAATCATTTATCTAACATTTTTATACATTTAGGCAATTTTCAATATATATGATTTGGTATGATATTGTTTTATGTTATTTTTTTAATGAGGGTGTTTTTATCATTTTTCACCATAAATAAAATCTAGAATTTTTTTTATTACAATTAATCTTGAATGTTAATTTCAATGACGTCGCTACATCTAGAATACAAATTTAGACTCAGGTGTATATTCTATAATGATGAAAGGATATTATTATTTTTAGTAATAATATGAAGTTAAGTAGTTTTTTAGGGATAATTTTGGAACCCTTCCCTATAAATAATTTTGTTGTGTATCATTTTAAGGGGTTTTTATTCCCTTTATTATTATATATATATAATTTTAGTGGAAATATGGATATAGTGTTCCTACTTTTTATTTTACATAGAGTGACTACATTTTAGTAATTGGAAAATTATTATATCATTGTAGAGGTATATCAATTTTTGAGTATTTTGGGTGGTACAAATTGATTTTTAAGATGAGTGAGTTGTTGAAGAAATTTACCTAATTTTATTCACATTTACTAAAATTTTAACGTGTGGTAATCTGAGATTTTTTATTTTATAACATTTATGAGTGTGATTGTGCCTATGATTTATGTTTCTATAAAGAGAGCTTAGATTATTTGTTACCGAATGTTTACATGTGGTGGTCTTAATTCAATTTACATTTATTATTTTTTGGTTGCATGAAGATGGTATATTTGGTTATGGATATTTTGATATTGAAGGAAGAAAAAATGAAAAAAAAAATACTGGGTCTATGTGTAATAAAACGTCGTATTCTTTGAGGTTAATTTTATGAATAGACCTAATATTTAGGGTTTGATTATCATTCAAAAAGGCCGGATGATTTCCAAAAATTGTGTGGATGAATTGATTAAGAAAATATCATCATTAGGGATTCTCTAGATATATTAGTGTCCTTGATGGATTGATGGTCTAGTTTCCCATTTAGAGACTTCTATATTATATCCATTTTAAAGTATTTCATATTATAATTTTTTGTCTATGGTGAATGTAACGACCCGAAATTTTGAATAATTATTGTTTCCTAATTTTGTGAGTTATTTTATTTTGTTTTAATACTCAACAAAAATGTTTCATTTGATAACATGAGTGTAATTAAAATGAGACAATTGGGTTTTGACTGTCATATGACCATTGGTCAATATGACCGCTGGAAACCAAACATTTTGATTATTGTCTCTAAATACAAGTAATCATGGTTAGTTAATATAGAAAGAAGATTTGATGGCCTCACCCAGTAGTCTTGGAGTGATCGAAGCCCATATAACAGAACTTGGGAAGGAGCTAGCTCCACTGGGCTTTGCTCTGGACCAAACCCAAGCTGAACTTCATCGTGTGAATCTAGAACGGGATCGTCTTCGTGAGAAGTTCAAACTGATAGAAATTACTACTCGTGCGATGTTGGCTAAGCCTCCCTTGGATTCTCTCACCTTAGCACACCTTACACTTAGGTCCTATGCTGGTGTGATAAGGGGCTATGTAAGGAGACCGTAACTGCCTTGTGTAATCCTTTGTTTTAAATGAAAATTGGGATTTCTTTTTATGATGATGTTTATGACTTTTCAAATGTCAGGATAAATATATTATGCATATTTTTAGTGAATTTTAGAGAAATGATATTTTAATAAATGTTTATGTAAACCATAAATAATTAAAAATGTGTAATGATTTTCGAAAAATGATCTTCTACAATTATGTTCAGTACGAAATTTAGAGTCTAATAATATCAACTTAATTTTTTTATGAATAGTAAATTATGAATAGTGATTTTATTCTTAGGATTAGTTATGTAACCAAATGGATTAGTAATCTCATTTAAAGAAAGTATTAATATAATCTATGCACCGTGATTAAATAATGTGATTCAATAAAATGGTTAAGTAACAGTTTCATAAATTATTATTCAAGTATTAGTTATTTCAGGTGAATAGTGTTTTTTAATTAAAAATTAAATTAAAAATATTTAGAAAATTATTTTTATAAAATGGATTTCATTTTTGAACTCAGAGCATCGATATTATGTTAAGGTAAATTTTGGGGTTTTTGAAGAAAAAAATGAATTTTCGGTGAATAGTGTATTTATTTAAAAAATAAATTAAAAATATTTAGAAAATTATTTTTATAAAATGGAGTTAAGTTTTGAAATAAGAGCATTGATATTTTGTTAAGGTAAAATTTTGGGATTTTTCTGAGAAAGAAGAATTTTCAGTGAATAGTAAAAATACAGTTTTAGGGTTTCGGTATGTTTAATGACATCATAACTGTGTCATGTTGATGTCATGAGATATTTAATGGGTTTTCCGACCAAAGGTGATGAATTTTTGTACTTTGGGCCCCATTTGGACTAACTTCATGGGAAATATCTTGGAAGAGCACATGGTTTTGAGAAACCCACTTATGAGGTGTCCCTTGGCCATTAATGCCTTGTCCCCTCACTTTCCCAATAAATACCAAGCCATGCTCTCATTTTTTGGACTCCAAAATCATTATCAATGATGTTCTGGTCTCCTTACCTCCCAAGGAGGCCTCCCAAGGTTCCCCAAGTCCTCAAGGTCTAAACCTTTGAGTTTTAAGAGTTACGTTTTAAGGTAAGGGATCCGACCTCTCTCTTTCTTTTCAAGTAATCACTTTTATGTCATTTCTTTTATGATCCATGTTCTTATGTTAAAGGATGTTATTTTATATACCTATTACTTTCCTTTTCATGTTAATATAATGAGATATCCCCTATTACTCTCATTATTTCTTTTTATGATGTTTTAAGTGTCGCCGTTAGGCTACAGAAATTTTTGTAACAAATTCTTTCTCCCTTCTCATTTTTCAAGATCTATTTTCATGTAAAGTCTTCCAAGTTCCTTTTTATTATTTAAGGGTATGATCTATATATCTATCACACTGAACTTTTTTTTCATATGATGAGAGACCCTATTTGTTCTTATCAATTCATTTTTGTTGAATTTTATGTGACATCGTTAGGCTACTGAATTTTTAAGAGATTCTTTCTCCCTTCTCATTTTTCAAAGTTCTACTTTCATGTCATGTCTTTCAAGTTCCTTTTTATTATGTTGGGGAATGATCTCTATATCTATAATACTGATCTTTTATGTTCATATTATGAGAGACCCCATTTTATCTCTTCAATTCAGTATTTTTAAATTTTAAGTGGCGTCGTTAGGCTGCCGAATTTTTAAGTGGTTCTTTCACCTTTCTCCTTTTTCAAAGTTCTAATTCTATGTAAAGTATTTCAAGTTACTTTTTATTATGTTGGGGTATGATCTATATATCTATAATATGGATCTTTTATGCTCATATGATGAGATACCCTATTTTATCTCATCAATTCTTTTTTGGTTGAAGTTTATGTGAGGTCGTCAGGCTGCCGAATTTTTATAAGAGAAATATTTTTTTTGTCTTACCTCCATGTTTTTCATTTAAAATGGTATGTACTTAAATTTTAATTACCATTATTAATATCGTTTATATTATGTTCCCCTACTGTTTTATGGATCATTTTTGAGTGGGTGACCCATTTCCCCTCTTTTTTCAATGTTTTCTAAAAACCTGAAACATAGTCATTATGATGCAAAATTTTCGTCTCAAAAAGCCTCTCTCTTTTCTCAAAATTATTTTACGTTATAAAGTGAATACTCAAAGCTCATATTTCTATAGGGGTATTCACATATATATCACAATGTTCTATTTTAAATTCTGGGATTTACATACATGAGACCCACTCTTCCCTTCCGTGGGTTTAAAGTGACGTAAAGATCATGTCTTTAAAGAAGTTTTAAAACATTATGATTATGAAATGAAACCCAATTATTTTATGCTATATGGGTTGTTTATGAAATGATTGATGATGATATATGTGGATCACATGATAAAAAATACAAATTTAAGGTTGCACCCTGATAGCGATCTAATTCATTGGGTAATGATGTAACCACTAGAGATTACAATTTTCAGGATATCTTGGTGAATAACCTTGGTAATTTTCAAATGAAACCTTGGGGATGGACCTCAGTGATATGTTCATGATTGTCTATGTTAAATTAAGTAGCCACATCTTAAATTTATGAAAAATATTATTTTTATTATGATATGCCTCATGATTGCTTTCTCATTCCTTAAAGTTATTTTTCATGACATTGTTGAAGTATCTCAAGTTCAAATGAAAAATGTTTCTCTTTTTTCCCTTACTGGGCCTTCTGCTCACCCTTTCTTTTTTTGTATGTCCCCATCTTATGATATGCAGTAATTAACCTAGGATTAACATAAGGAGAAGCCTTTGAAGTTTTTAAGAAGTATGTTTTTTTGTTTCATCTATTAAGTTTCTGGTTTCCAAGACACTAAACCATAAAGATCCTCAGTTTTGTGTAATGTAATGAAAGATTATGTTATAAAAAGGCAAGATGTGATTATTGGTATCAAAGGATGGTTTAGTTATTTGTATAAATTAGGATATAAAAACGTTATGAAGAACCATATATAAATGTTTAAATATAGGAAATCATCCTGGTATTTTGGTGAGTATTGAGTAAGGGGTTTCCAAGAAAATACATCCCTTTCTGGATACGAGCAGGTAGAGGTGGCTCTGGCACAGATGTACATAGGGGTAAAACCCGAAACACCACTTTGAGCTAGACTCAAACGGGAACTGGTACACGACAATGGGTCTTGCTGAACTCTTGGTTACGACACTCCTGGGAGACATACTTTGGTAAATTCATAAGCTTAGTATGAACCATTGTTAAAGGAACAAAGATAAAATAAAATAAAGATTCACATAAGAATATATGATCATGGATAACCTATATGGGAACCTATGGGATCAAAAGTTAGGGTATAATTTTCTTCTAAAAGTTATCCTTATATGCTTTAAGTTCGTTTTTAGGATTATTGGCTATGTAGTTAATCCCCTAATTATACTTTCTCTTCTTAGTTAATGGTGGGAAATGGAAGAACATGTCCCGAAAACCAATGTGATAGAAAATGCGACGATTGCCATATTAATATGACAAAGATGACTTGGGGATTGAAAGATGATTATTATTTTGGAATATGTTCACTATTTTGGGGACCCTATATGATCAAGGTAAATAGATTACTATTGTATTTTCATTGAGGAGTAAGGTTGACTTATAGATTGAAGAATCGATGAATTTAAGGTGGAATTATAGTAATTTGGGTTACATATGGGAATGATTAACCTATCTTTAGTAAAATATGTTTAGGTTAGCTACTTTTGTAATAAGATGTTAGGAGTGGTTGATGTTGTTTGGAGATGAACAATGAAGTTTATTTTGGAAGACTATGTTATCAAATCCTTCTTGTATTTGGGTTTCAATCTTAGTTTGGTTTATTTTGATTAATTTTAAGGACCGTTATTTATGGAATGGTCTATGATAAACATTGAGTAGTACTATAGAACATTGAACGATTTAAAAGTAGTTTCCATTTCTATGGGATTATTTATTTTTGAAGAGATATTTTACCTTAACCTTTCTGTTTTTGGGATAATGATTAAAGATAGAAGAAATAGATAGGTAATATTTTGTGGATTATGTGATTCTCTAGAAGATGATTCTTGTGTTTTGATGATACCAAGTAGTTTTGATTGCTCGTCGTTTGGAGAAAATATTAGTTTTGATAGAAACTTATAAAAGGATGAAACTCTACATGAAGGTAGGTATATTTCCTTATGTTTTTGTTCTATGTTGTAAATGAATTCCTTAAAATTATGAAAAGAAACGTAAAACAAAAACATCATTGGTTTACGTTTCCTACTAGGTAATAAAATACCATTTAAACACATCATAAGTTTTTGGATTTTCTCGTTGTTAACTTTCTCCTAATAATGTTTTCTATCACTCTCCTTTAGAATGTGACCCTTTGTTTTCTCCTCCATGTCCATGTTTTTCTACATAGAATCCTAGTATGGGTAAACTCGGGTGGCCTTTGTACTTCCTTTTCTTTCTTTTAAAGTAATAGTGATACTGACTCTTTTTCCGATGAGGGACATTCAATGAAATTTCAAAACCCAATTTTAAAAATTGCGAGGATGCAATTTCTTAGGGGGGGAAGATTGTAACGACCCAAAATTTTGAATAAATCTTGTTTCCTAATTTTCTGTGTTATTTTTCGTTTATTTTAATACTCAAAAAAATGTATCATTTGAAAACATGAGTATAATTAAAACGAGACCGTTTGTATTTTACTGTTATATGTCCATTGGTCAATATGACCACTGGAAAATAAACGATTTGATTATTGCCTCTAAATACAAGTAATCTTCGTTAATTAAGATAGAAAGAAGATTTGATGGCCTCACCCTGTAGTCTTGGACCGATCGAAGCCCATCTAACAGAACATGGGTAGGAGGTAGCACCAGTGGAATTTTCTCTGGACCAAACCCAAGATGAACTTCATCGTGTGAACCTAGAACGAGATCGCCTTCGCAAGAAGTTCAAACTGATATAAATTACTACTCGTGCGATGTTGGCCGAGCCTCCCTCAGATTCTCTCACCTAAGCACACCTTACACTTAGGTCCTATGCTGGTGTGATAAGGGGCTATGCAAGGAGATCATAACTGCGTTGTGTAATCCTTTATTTTAAATAAAAATTGGTATTTCTTCTTATGATGATGTTTATGACTTTTCAAATGTCTGGATAAATATAGTATGCATATTTTTGGTGAATTTTAGAGAAAGGATATTTTAAAAAATGTTTATGTAAACCTCAAATAATTAAAAATGTGTAATGATTTTCGAAAAATGGTTTTCTACAATTATGTTCAGTACTAAATTTATAGTCTAATAAGATCAACTTAATTTTTGATGAATAGTAAATTATGAATAGTGATTTTATGCTTAGGATTAGTAATGTGACCAAATGGATTAGTAATCTCCTTTAAATAAAGTTTTAATATAATCTAGGCACCTTGATTAAGTAATGTGATTCAATAAAATGGTTAAATAATAGTTTCATAAATTATTATTCAAGTATTAGTTTTTTCAAGTGAATAGTGTTTTTTAATTAAAAATTAAATTAAAAATATTTTTATAAAATTGATTTCATTTTTGAACTCAGAGCATCGATATTATGTTAATGTAAATTTTGGGTTATTTTCTGAGAAAATTTAATTTTCGGTGAATAGTGTATTTATTTAAAAAATAAATTAAAAATATCTAGAAAATTATTTCTATAAAATGGAGATCATTTTTGAAATCAGAGCATTGACATTTGGTTAAGGTAAAATTTTGTGATTTTTTTGAGAAAGTTGAATTTTCAGTGAATAGTAAAAATACAGTTTTAGGGTTTCGATATGTTTAATGACATCATAACTGTGTCATGATGATGTCATGAGATATTTTATGGGTTGGCCGACCAATGGTGATGAATTTTTGTATTGGGGGCCCCATTTGGCCTAACTTCATGGAAATATCTTTGAAGAGAACATGGTTTTGAGAAACCCACTTATGAGGTGTCCCTTGGCCATTAATGCCTTGTCCCCTCACTTTTCCTGTAAATACCAAGACATGCTCTCATCCTTTGGACTCCAAAATCATTATCAACGACGTTCTGGTCTCCTTACCTCCCAAGGAGTCCTCCCAAGGTGCCCCAATTCCCTCAAGGTCCAAACCATTGAGTTTTAAGTGTTCCGTTTTAAGGTAAAGGATCTGACCTCTCCCTTTCATTTCAAGTAATCTCTTTTATGTCATTTATTTTATGGTCCATGTTCTTATGTTAAAGGATGTTCTTTTATATACCTATTACTTCCCTTTTCATGTTCATATAATTATAGATCCCCTCTTACTCTCATTATTTCGTTTTATGAGGTTTTAAGTGGCGTCGTTAGGCTGCGGAAATATTTGTAACAGATTCTTTCTCCCTTCTCATTTTTTCAAGATCTATTTTCATGTAAAGTTTTTCAGTTTCCTTTTTATTATTTTGGGTTATGATCTCTACATCTATAATACTGAATTTTTCTGTTCTTATGATGAGAGACCCTATTTGATCTCATCAATTCATTTTCGTTGAAGTTTAAGTGACGTTGTTTGGCTGCTGAATTTTTAAGGGATTCTTTCACCCTTCTCATTTTTCAAAGTTCTACTTTCATATAAAGTCTTCCAAGTTCCTTTTTATTATGTTGGGGTATGATCTAACTATATATCATACTGATATTTTATGTTCATATGATGAGAGACCACATTTTATCTTTTCAATTCAGTATTTTGAAGTTTTATGTGGCGCCCTTAGGCTGCCGAATTTTTAAGTGGTTCTTTCACCTTTCTCCTTTTGAAAGTTCTAATTCTATGTAATGTCTTTCAAGTTCCTTTATATTATGTTGGTGTATGATATCTATTTCTATCATACTGATCTTTTATTCTCATATGATGAGATACCCTATTTGATCTCATCAATTACTTTTTGGTTGAAGTTTATGTGACGCCGTCAGGCTGCCAAATTTTTATAAGAGAAATCCTATTTTTTTCTAACTTCCATGTTTTTAATTTCAAATGGTATGTCCTTATAATTTGATTACCATGATTTATATCCTTTATATTTTTTTCCCCTACTATTTTATGGATCATTTGTGAGTGGGTGACCCATGTCCCCTCTCTTTTCAATGTTTTCTAAAAACCCGAAACATAGCTGTTATGCTGCAGAATTTTCGTCTCAAAAAGCCTCTCTCTTTTCTCAAAATTATTTTATGTTATAAAGTGAATACTCAAAGATCTTATTTCTATAATGGTATTCACATATATATCAGAATGTTCTATTTTAAATTCTGGGATTTACATACATGAGACCCGCTCTCCCCTTCCGTGGGTTTAAAGTGATGTAATGATCATGTCGTTAAAGGAGTTTTAAAACGTTATGATTATGAAATGAAACCAATTTATTTTATTCTATATGGGTTGTTTATGAAAGGATTGATGATGATATATGTGGATGACATGATAACAAAGACAAATTTAAGGGTGCGCCCTGATAGTGCTCCAATGCATTGGGTAATGATGTAACCACTAGAGATTAAAATTTTCACGATATCTTTTTGAATAACCTTGGTAATTTTCAAATAACACCTTGGGGATGTACCTTGGTGATATGTTCATGATTGTCTATGTTAAATGAAGTATCCAAATCTTAAAGATATGAAAAATGTTATTTTTATTATGATATTCCTCACGATTTCTTTCTCATGCCTTAAAGTTCTTTTTCATGACATTATTGAAGTACCTCAAGTTCACATGAAAAAAGTTTCTCTTGTTTCCCTTACTGGGCCTTCTGCTCACCCATTATTTTGATGTATGTCCCCAGGTTATGAGATGCAGTAATGAACCTAGGATGAACATAAGGAGAAGGCTTTCAAGTGTTTTAGAAGAATGTTTTTTTTGTTTCATGTATTAAGTTCCTGGTTTCCAAGACAGAAAACCTTAAAGATCCTCAGTTTTGTGTAATGTAATGAAAGTTTATGTTATAAAAAGGAGGGATTCTATAGTGAATAATATTGAATTTTTTATATAGTATTATCGTTGGTAAAAATTCTGAATTATGTCTAAATATCTAATAGGATGGGGAATTGGGAGGGTTTTTTTGGCGTTATTTATTATTTTTTTCAATTTTGAATGTCCTTTAGGAATTTTTCTACAAGGATTCCATGACCAAATTTAGAAGTCTATTTTCATATATGATTGAAAATTGAATCTGAATCCATGTATCATTTACCATTTATCAAAACTTTATTGGTTGACATTAAAATTATTTTATCTAAATTTTGTGATTTTTAGGATATGATGGTCCACACACAATAGAGATTTATGTGTTTCCTACACAACAACTTTTTTTAGAGGTAGTTTCTTTTGGATCCGACTACTTTTAAATGATGGAGAAGTAAAAATACCAAATATTGGATATGGGTTATATGAAATATCATCCGTTTATAACTTATATTATGTGGTTATTCCTAGATATTTCACACTATAATGGTCACGTTAAAAGGTGTTCTACAAACTATGATGATAAAATAGGTGTTTCTATTATTTTTTATCATATAGTTATTATTGATTTATATTGTAAATTGTATAATGTTATATGAACATACATCTTTTAATTAGAGTATTTTTGTTATCTCAATGTTTTTGGTAGTTTTAATCATGTTTACCATGGTTATTATATCCTCCCCAATGTAGATTAAGGAATAAAGTTATTTATTTGCATGATCCTATTCCTAAGATATAGGGATCTGTGTACCCTGGGTTTTCACTATATAGATATCTTCAGTTTGGTTATTTTTGAATGGAATTATAAACATTCCTTTGATTTAGTTACATTTTTAAAATTATATATCACACAATTATATTTTCTATGGGTGTCACCACCAAATAACGGAAGTGAGTGTGGGTATCAACACAGAAGTAGTGCAGGACCTAATAGAAATCCAACATAGTATGTAAATCATCGCATCCCACTTATTGATACTATTATATGGTTATATTAATTGTTATTATGAAATTAATAACGTGTTTTAAGTGGGTATAAGTATCACATATGATGTTTTTAGAAGAATTATAGTGGGGTTAGTGTGATGTATGAGGGGACTTATTTAGAATGATTTTAACGCATCTGTTATATATACATTAATTGTCCTTTAAAATTGTATTGTATAATTATATTGATCTCTGGGTATATATAGAGGTAATATACATTATATAAGAGAATGATTAGTATTTTTATTTATCATTTACACTCATGGATGCGTTATTATGTTTTGATCACATCATTACAGTTTGAGGATAGAGTGAGAACCAATTGAGTATCTTTATACTCACTAATAATTGATTTTTTTGTTTTATATTCATATGAATGTTGGTTCTAGTGTCGAGTATAATTAGATTTGTAATTGAGGATAGAAAAAATATGAGTTTTTGTATACCACTAATAAGGTATATTTGTATATTTTAATACTTTTAATTTTGTTGTATTTTATACAGTATTTTTATTGATTTATATTTTATACTAATATGGTTGCAAGAAATTAATGTATAGTAATACATTGGATTTAATTAAAATTTAATTTTACCTCAGTTATTTAGTTTTTTATACTTTTATTTGAGATTAATGTGGTAAATTAATCTCTTATGTGTGTGTTTTTTATCCTCTATTTTTTCTTAAACCCTTGGCCTATAGTTGTTGGCCTTGTGTTTTTATATTAAATTTTGTTGGTTTACTTAGGAAGGGTGTCGATGTGGGTTGGTTGTGAGAGAGTATTATTATAGAAAAAAAATTAACATGGTTTTTATATACTCTTGGGAGGTTATATTGGGTTTATGATAGTAGTATATGTGAAATTAGAATGTAATTTAGGTCGTGTAAATTGGACAATAGAAATAAATGGCCCATGTGATCAAGAATTTGGACATTGAACATATACTAGTCATCAATCCCTAAAATTAATTTTTATATGGGTGTTATTATAGGTATGATAATTTCACCATGTTGTTTCATTCAATTTATAACAATTTTGGGTGATTATTTAATGGAGCATTTCATAATGTGGATATAGGAAATAAATATTAATTCATGGTATCCCTTTTACCTGGGATAAAATTGATAAATTATTCCATGATTTATTTACCTATTTATGGTGATGAGTTTTTTCATTTCTTGATGATGGAACTATAATAAGGATATGTATCTAAAAAATCGGATAAATTTAAATTTTATTTTCTGAGTGAGGACTAAGTTAAGGATGGTTGGTATATGATTAAATGCATAAATATAGATTTTATAGGAGTAAAATAGTTTTATCTTGGAATAGATACATTTATAAATTTTCTAAAGAAAAAATAATAATCTTATTTAATTTATGGTGTTAACCGTGTATCTATAGTGATCATGTTATTTGATGAAAAATTTTACTATTAAAAAGTTTCACTGGGGTTCTTTATTTAGTACCCAACGGTGTGTCGTGTAGGGAGGGTGTAATTGGACAACCATTGTTTACTCTGTAGGAACCACATCAGTACTCAACGGGGGTATTGGGTCCTTTATTAGAAATTAGGTGAATGAATTTATTTCAAGGTCAAACTCCAACCATTAGATTTTATGAGGAAAAGGAATATATAGAGATGAATTTAGTTAGATCTTACACTATTATTCCTCCCTTTACATACCTTTGATGGAGGTGTTCTTGGGGGTGTTCTTTTCATTTAATTAAGGTACACAATCACCTTCTCCTTTCATTCTTCATTCTATGTTCTTTCTCTTATTTATTTTATAATATTTTATATCTTATTTTCGTATTTGATTTTTAATTCCGTTACAATATTTTTGAATCGACTTCTAATAATATAACATCAATGTAGAGTTGTTATAGGATTCCACGGATGGCTGAAAATGTATTTTTTCTCATCATTTAAGTGAGTTTTAATTTATGAGTATGTTTGTATATGGGTTTAATACATTTAATTATACTTTAATGAATAAATATGATTAAAATCATAGTAATTTTACTCTTTTACGTGCTTGAATAATGTCATAGACTTTCTGTATTCCGTTGGTCTAATTTTCAATGTCTTTACACCATTCAGTGAATCTTTTCAGTTTACTAAAATTAAAAGAATAATCATATCATAGTTATTATTTTTTATCATAAATTAAGTGATTATTTTTTTCAATATGCATTTGATCATATTCATGAAAATGATTTCTGAGGGTTTAGACATGTATAAAATATCACTTCTTGAGAGGTAACTCTCTAAATAGGTTTATAGTCTATAATTTATTAATCCATTCCATCATGTGATTCTTATGTATTAGTAAATATTGGTATTTGTTCTCATGTAATGGATACATGATTGGGAATTTATAGGACACGTTCTAGTGTAAAAATTAAATACTCCTCATTAGTAATTGAATGTATATTTCTGTCCAAATGGTATTCACTTAAAATCACATTGTGTTCAGGTATCCATATAACACAAGGTTGGGTTTGAATCAATGGACAGTAAGGGGTGTCCAAAGAGTAAATTAGATATAGGATACATGATAGGTCATTTGGGAAGTGTATATGGAGTTTCCATTGCGGTGATTTATATAATACTCTTAACCTATTACCCACACGATGTATTATAACCCACTAAAAAATTCATGAACACCTCTTGACATTAGTGGATAATGTAAATTTCATCGATTAAATGTTATATTACTATGATAAGGTATTACAGCCTTAATTATTATATAAAATTTATGATCCAGGCCATTATATTGGGGTAAAAATAATAAATTCATGGAATATGATGAGACATGTAATTAAATGAAAATGATGAATAGGAATATACGACTACAAATATAGAACTAGTTTCAAACATTATCTATACATGTTGTCAATATATAAAATGTCCAAAATAAATACTAATTGTTTCGATAAAGTGTGTAAAACCAATAACAAATATTATACATATATGAATGGTGTTAAACATTACCATATGTAAAAAATAAGGAAATTAAATGTGCGAAGACTCTCATGGAATATCATGTGAAAACACATGTGTTTCCACCTCAACTACCCATTAGATGCCCAAAATGCTCCACTAAAAATCTAAACTATATGTGACAATATCTCTTATTATATTGTATTTAACCCTTAACTAGATCATATACAAGAAGATTTGCACAAGTCCTGAGTGAGAAACAAGTATTCTGTGATCATAAAAAACTTAGTTTTTTAACACCACATCACCACAACATATTAATCATAAAAACATTTTTATGAAAAAAATGATAAAGATATTGAGGGATATGTATTTAAAAAAAATATTTATCATAATTATTTATCTTATATATCATATATATATGAAAACCCCTATACTATTAAAATCCATAACTAACATACCCACTTCAAGCATATCCTGGGATCTAATAATATCAATTTACTATATTTAGGGTGAAGTAAAAATCCATTTCATGGGACTGTGAATTTTTTAAATTTTAGTAAGGGAATATTGTAGCCAATCTCCTATGGAAAATAATATTGGGTAAACAAGAGTCATTAAATTGTGAGCCAATACCATATCTTCAATATATTATTTGTAAATAATTGTACTTAAACACCTTTTACAAATTCATAAAATAAACCTTTATATCAGTATTTATAATCAATTCAAATCTAATCAAATAAATATTCACAAATAATATAACCAATCCATATTAATACTTTTAAAAGGATAGAAAAAAACTTTTAACATGATCAACAATAGATAAAAAAATCCAAGAAATCATCTCAAAATGATTCTAAATATATTTAATAATGGTTATGAATTATTAGTTGGAAAACTAGAAACAACATAATACAAAATATAATCTATAAATAATTCTAAACTATGGGGGTATCATGTCCACAAATACTTCATGATATGTTCAAGATATAACACTGTATAAATTATAAAAAAAGTTATAAAAAATTATATTATACTTAATAAATCAAGAAATAACCTTTTAATCGATTTCAGTTTCCCATAAGCTATTTCTATCCCAAACCATTCAAAATATGAATTGAAAATAGGGTTTGAATACAAAAACAATCTCAAACACATATATAATATTCTTAGAAAAGAATACACATTTCCACTATAATTACAAGACAACCATAACATAATGGATTAAATATTTTAAATCCATTCAATAAAATAAATTTTATTAAGGTAACAAAGTAATGTGTAAAACATAGTCATCACTAATGAAATTTTATGTTCATAAGATATCTATTAGATTATGAATGTTTCACATGTCAATAATTAATGATATTATAGTTTAATCTCTCTACTAATGTGAAATTATAGAATAAGGTATATTAGAGGAAGCATTCAACTATAAATTAATGTTTTCATTATTATAAGACCAATCATAAAAACTCAAATCATATTCAATGGTCAATCACTAGATATTGAAGGAAGAGAGATAGACTATCATAGGGGGGTTCTATAGGAAATACAAAAGGGTTAAATCTCATTTTCAATGATATTCTTCTTAAATGTTATCAATTTGAATGATTATTTTACCCTGTGATAAAAAACCACATATAATGCCACTGGGATGAGCATCCAAGTCCCCTAGGATCTTATTTTTGAATGAAATGTCTCTGTATCCAATGGGTTTCCATCAAGAACTATGTTCTTGCCTATTTCATACTTAGTTCTTTTTCACTAGGTACCTAAACTTTCCCCAAAACCTAGGAACCAGACCCTAGAATTTCCTTATTCCTTCAAACTCATATTATTCATTAAAATATAATTAAATGAAATAAATACAATAATTATGTAATAATTATAACTCATAAATAGGAGGTTATTAACAACTACCACACTAGAAAACTTCTCATTAATGAGATCCTTCAGTTAATATTATATGGGAACAATTTCATCCATTAAATCCTCATCTCAACATCACACAAATATGAATCATCTTTTGTATTTCCATGACTCCACCTAAATCAAAAAAGATTTATTACCTCACATCATGAAACCTTTTCACATCATTAAACGATAATGAAAATAAGTGAATCTATAGAAATATCAAGATCATCATTTTCGATCCAGTATGTTCGGTGAGGAACCTATTTCCAAAAAAGAGATACATGGATTATATTATGTATATAACTATATATTTGAGGCAAGGACAGATTATAAGTATCCTATTTTACAATTCTCATGGTCTGGAGAACATTATATTAAACTTCTCATTTATTCAATCTTCTATGGAATAAAATCTTGGTGAAACCCAATGGAAGAAATTTTAACTCACATTAAATTCCAAGGGTCATATTCAATGAGAAAAATAGAATAATTTCCACAATGAGAAGTTAATATTCATTTCCAAAAGATTGACTACTTTATCATATCTTATACAATAATATATAATATAAAAAATGATTCATTTATTTCTATCCAAAAGTGAGTATAATGATTGGGTATTCTATACTGATCATTTAAAAGAGACCATTTTCATTGATTATGGTTTTCTATTAATATAGTACAATTATACCTTTGAGAGTTGATACTACCATGAGGTACATAAATCAAGGATATATTTACATGAAATATCCTCTATGATTTGTATAGTTTTTTTAAATTGTACATTCATTTTAGGAAAGAATATGATAATCAATTTCACAAAATAACCTAATGATCTCTAATTTCATTTATTCAATATGGATGTGAACCAATATTATCCATCAGCAATGATGTTATATTGTACAACATGATGGTTAAATTCTCTTTGTAATAAATCCTTCATAACTAATTAGTAGAAGAAGTCTGTTTAGTAAGAATATATTGGTTCAACTTAGTTATAAGATACAATATCACCCAATGTGTATCTAGCCATCAATAAGTTTATTTAAAACTAGATAAAAATTAAAAAATAAGCATTTATAATTTCTATGAAAATAAAGTAATTAACTAACTCTCACATATAATCCACTGATTCTTTTTTCACCTATTTAAAAAAAATCATCATGTGATGATCCCTTTAATATCATTTTCTACACAATTTATTGGAAATAGTAAATGTATTGATTTTATTTGTTGTTAGAATTATTTTGAACGTCATTTGGTAATAGTGTTATGGTTTTTGGAATCAATGTTTTTAAGTATCATAAGTAATTATTCTTGTGGAGGAAATCCAGATGTTGATATGGGATTATAAAGGATAATATTAAATGACAATAAAGGATAGAATATTTTTTGAAGTTTCACTTAAAAGTTAAAAAAGATAAATCTATTAGAAAAAATACATATAGTAACACATTTTGTCATTCCATTGAATTAGATTTCATTGAAATGGAAATTACATAGTCCTCCATGTATGTGTATGATTATTAAATATATAATGTAGGAATCATTGGTGTTGTGATTAATTTTATACACATTATATCTAACGGACATGTATTGGTTATACCCCAATACCTCCAGTTTCATTGTGGAATTGATAATGTACAAAATCATTTTTTAATGTTTTTATTTTCATGGTATATTCATATTGTAAAAGGAAACCATATATTTTATACATAAAGTTTTTAGTTTATCATTGGATGTGTGTGTTTGAATGTGTGGGGATTTTTTTATGATAATATTAAAAATTATGTTATTATTTTTGATTTATATTATAGAGGGTTGAAACATACATTGGATTTTATATTTTTCTTATTTCATAGAGAATATGTGGTATCTTTGTTGGTGAAATGGATACAACATTGATGGCACAGGAAATTTTTTTGGATCATCCATTTTCATATGATTAACACCATGTTGGAGTTATAAAATTTAATAATTATGATATCTATGAATTTATTTCACTATATTACAAGTGGCCAAAATAAAAATAAACTTGTTTTTCCATGGTTTATAAGAAAACATATTACAAAATTTAAAATCCATGAAATATTTTATGGATTTGAGATGAAAAATTTATAGATTAAGAATAACATTTCCTGATAAAGTGACATTAATTTTCGATTTTCAAAATTATAGAATCAATATTTCGATGGGAACTCAATATCTCTCTATGATAGTTATTATCATTTCATGATGGTGTCATGTTATCATACCTATAGATTAATATTATTTATAATTAATGATTTTTATGAATTAAATGAGACATCATGACAAAAAATTTAAATTCTTATATGGATGATATTGATTCAAATTTTAATAGTTATTTAATGATATATATTTTTTATCATACTTGTGAGGTCATGAATATTGTCATAAATAGAAATGCGGTGAAACTATCTTGAATTATAAAGAAGGATTTCTAGAATTTTATATTTGTGGATATATTTATCATTATAAAAACACTTCTAAAATAATATATAGAATATAATAAAATCTGTGGAATACATTAAAATATCATATTTTTGAGAGATGGTTTTTAGAAGAGAAGAGAATAAGGAATTTGAGCTATTTATTGGAATAAAGATAATATATAATTAGAACTCCATAAATACCAATCCAAATATGAATACAGTGTTTCAAAAATAACTCGTAATGTTAATATTATTTTATAGATAACATTATTCACATCATATTAACCAATATACAACATGGTGATTAGGCTTCACCATATATATATGATTTCAATCAATAGGGGTGATATTGTTTATATTGGTATGCATTCCATTTATGTTTTTATATCTAGAGAATTTTGTGAAATTGAGTAGTCAGTGAAATTACACATTAAAATATTTTAGATATCCATAGGCAATTTCAGGGGAAGAAACCAAGTCCTAGGAGTTTTTAAGCAAAAAACACCATAAAATGTGAGTTTATATAATTTTGTGGCATTGAAACATTATTTATTTCATTTTACGTGGAATACCTAGTTTTAGGGAACTATGTAAAATTATTATTTCTTATAATCATTTTATCCAAAATTCTGGAATAATATAAATTTTGTAGTGTGGATAAAGTAATAATTGAAAAACATAATAATGTGATAATGAAAACTAGGGTATTAGTTATATCAATACCTATCTAATTACAGAAGGGTGACCCAACTAATTATAAGGATAAAATAAATTTTGGTTGTGGGAAATGAAGAAAAATGTTATTAATGTAGAAGGAGTTCTATTCACTGATTCACAACCCAAACTCTATTAGTTTATTCCACATATAATTCCCTTATGTTCCAATAAAATGGTATCAAATCATATATTTATTTTTTAATATTATTTTATTCTAAATTAATTTAATTAGTTCTTGGTGTTGAATTTTAATTTTCTTTTACATTACTTTCTAAAAAAGGAATTAATAAATCAAAACATCATTCTACTATTTAATGGAAATAAAATTCAATTAAGGATGAGTTGGATACATCACTACGTTTGATACATAGATATTGATTTCGAAATCGATTTCATTCATGGGATCTTAGCCAAAATGGATGTTAGAGCCTTATAAAAGATATATAAAAAATTATTGAATTTTTACTCAGTAAACAATGACCATGAATGAGACATGGTTAACAAAATATAAATTATTATAATATCATGAAATCCGTAAAACATCAAGTGGAAAATTCTTATCAATATTTTTAATGTTGTTATAATATTATATGATGATTAATTAATAGTTAAATAGATCAATTATGATGAATTTAGTATGTAGCATAATAAATATTCTGGCATACTATTTGATTGAGTAAATATGATTTTTAAAAATATTCCTGAACTTGAACAAATCCTTGATAACATGATGACCCTCAATAATATCTTGAGAAGACAACCACCAGATATTAACCCCAAAAAATGATGACAATAATTATCTAAATGAAATAATAATAAAGACCTTTTAAGTACACTTATTTTATAATAAATGAGGAATGATAAAAAATAAACTCACAAGTACACAAAATAATTTTAATCTGATTATTTTATCAGCAATTTTACAATAAAAGATGTAAAATATTTTCAAAATTGGTTATTTATATAAACAGTAAAAAAAATATTCCAATTGGGTTATTAATGTCATTTTTTCAATAAAAGATGTTAAAATTCGTTTTTCAAAATTGTATACATAAAAAATGATGTTGGAAACTCAATTATCAATTCCTATTATTAAAATATTTATGCTAAAAGGTATTACTATCATTGGATAAAATATAACCAATGTGAATGTCAAAATTTCATAATGTTTCAACATTTTGTTCCATTTTTTTAAAGAACACCAATGGAAATTTCAATTTATGCCTAAAATTTATGATGTTATGGTATCCTTTTCCCTGGTAATTTATATGTGTTAATATTTAAAAAATACTCACTTCTAATCATCTATTTCAATAATCATCATTCTTCTTCTAGTTATTCTCTCATTTATCTCACCGTATTTTTAAAATTATATTTTCTTGATTTAATTTTTTGTTCTCAGTTTATCAATTGATGCAATATTTAATGATTCATATTTTTTTCAATGATGAATTATTGTTTATATCATTATTAAATTAATAATCCTTTATTGGAGTCTAAATGCCTTAATATTTTTAACATTGTAATCATCATGATTACATTCCATTGGAAAGAAATTTATTGATGAATAGTACAACAATAATGAAAAATAATTCAATTATTTATGTCTCTTCTTCTAGAATTTATTTAGTTTCTATGGTTTTCTACCTTTATAAATCTGTTGTTTTCATCGATGGTATTAATCATCATTGAAAAATATAAAAATAATATAGAATAATTTATGAAATTTATTTAATAACCTAAGTGAAAAGTTAAATTCAAAATTATTTTTTATATATAATATGTTGAATGTGACTTTGATAATCGGTAATAGAAAACCTGACATAATTTTTAATTTTTATTTCAGTTATATAATAAAAAATGTAAAACACATTAAGAAAACAATTTTTACCTTATTTATAATAACTAATGTTTAAAAAAATACCTTAATTATAGTAATGTCATCTACAAAACTGGCATTAAAAACCTCAAAACACATACATGTTATTCAATTGAAGTACTAGTGGCTGTTGAAAATGGGAATTCATAGGGAATGAAATTCAAGTCATTAAAGATACATTCAGTGAAATTTTATCAGGAAGAGTAAGTTAATGATAAGTTAATGTGCAACACCCTGATAATTTTTCTTATAATTATTTTAAAATGAATTTATTAATTTTACATCATGTTATACATGTAATCTCGAGTTGAAATGATTTGTAAGGTAGTACAAAATTATAACATATCCATTAAACTTGTGGGGTATGAAGAGGAATAACTAAATTATAAAAAAATCTATGAAATAAAATCATTGATTATCAAATGATTATAAATGGAAACAAAAAACATTTAAATGAAATTGAGTGGCTTTTCTAAGAAACGTATATGCACATTATATTTTTTTCTAATAAATTATATTAATATTTTTTTGTTATTTATTTTAAAACAAAATAAATGTTATATATAAAATTTCATATTTAAACATTTATTCAATTTTTTTATTTACGCATGATATAGGAATAAATCTAATTTTATTCTTAATAATTTACTTTTATTGAGTAATGTTTTTTATTTTTCACACTTAATTGAAAAATTATTTCTAAAACATAGAAGTGTATAATTTGAGAAACCTGATTCCATATTTTTAAATATGAGGAAATAATTTTTTAATGGGTTCCTTTTATTTTTAGTCAAACTGAGTATTAATCGTAGAAAAATTTATCAACATGGTAAAGATTAAGTCATGTAAGTCTTGGTTAAATTTAAGAGATAAGGTCACAATTGTTCATACAATGTCTTATTTAATGAAAATGAAACCATTATAACCTTATGATTTAAATTTAATTGTATAATAGACACATTCCTATGAAAATGACTAATATAATTAATAAAATCATAGAAAATTCAAATACGCCAGTCTCTTACTTTTGAAAATATCTTATCTGTTTGCATAGGGATAAAAGAAAGTGGCGAATGAATATATATATTTTTTGGGAATAATGTAAATAATTTTGTGATTGTAATTTATCGATAATTTTTTGGAATTATATAATTACCAAAAATACTTATTCAATGATGAAAAAATATTTATATAAATAAATGAAAAACATAATAATAGATTTTAAAAATATTTAAATAAAGACAGTTTTTTTGGATTTATTACGATCCATGAATTTTTTTAAGATAAATATAAATCATTTGGGATATTTGAAATGTTTAAATTCAAATAAAACATTGTATTTAAATATTTGAGATCTAATTAAATGAATAGTATAACATATGAAAATAATGATATTTTGTGGAAATAATATTTTATTAAATTGTTTACAAATTATTAAAATATTTAAATAGGACTAATAAATTAAAATATTGTCTACAATGTAATACATTGTCTATTAAGGGTCCAATATTCCACTTATACATAATATTATGACCCCTTAAGAGTGTTAGACACATGATCATGGTTATGGTTAAAATAGGTAAAAAAACATGGTTAAACCAAAAGATATGGGTTAAAATAATACATAAACATGTTAAAATTTTAAAATTTGATAATTTTTATACTATATCATGCTTTGGATTTAAATTAAATTCAATTTTGGATCATTTTTCTTGAGAATAACATAGTTATTTCTTAATTTTTTATAATTTTAAGTGTGTCGTTTCCCTCCCATATAAAATGGTACATGTCCCTTCACTTCTATAAACAACCATGAAAAACATACATAGACCGAGATAGAGTGAAATAAACTTTTATAAACTTAATTACCATTTTTGAAATATTTAATAACATGTTAAGAAATAAAATTTTTCTAAACCCATGCACTACATTGGACCATCATAAGTTATATAATGTTGGTTTTAAAGGAAAATTATTAATCATAATCATTGACATTATATCTGTTATATAGGTTTCTTATTATCAGTATATATATTGGGTTATTAGAAATCCAATTCAAAGAGAATGTGGTTGTGATGGCCTCGACCGGTAAGACTGTACAGAATGATGAAAATTTCTCTTATCTTTTGAGGGAGATATTATAACTTGGTTTGGACCTTGTCCAATTCCAATCCAAGATTCAATAACTATCCCCTCAATAGAACCATTTTTGTGAGAATTTAAAGATCATTCATATCATGGATCAAACCATGTAACCTGATCCACCCTATGAAAATATCACAATTTCACACTTTAACCTTATGGAGTTCTCTGATGAAATGAAGTCTTATGAATCAAGACCCTAATATTATGAAAGATTATTTTTTAATAGTAAATAAAATACTCATAACATTTATCCTTTATTATTATCAAATTTTAAATGAATAAATAATTAATTTGATAAAAATTAAATTTTAACATGATGAAAGACAAATTATATTTTTTTGTAAATATATATATTTTCAATCAAGACTATATTTTTATGAATTCATGAATTTATTTATAATAATTGAAATTTTAATAAAATATTATTATTTAATACTACTTATTGAATATAAATGATAGTATAATTTTAATATTAAAATGAAATTTTTTATAATATTTATAATACTATTATTTCAAAAAACACCAATATATATCTATAAAAGGTATTCTTTTATTTAAAAGGGTGAAATATCAATTTAAATGAATTATATTATTAATATAAATATTATAATTTAAATCATCATGTCAAAATTATCCAATAGTTATTTCATAAAAAAATCTTATCTGGTAAAATTTTTGGGTAGAAATTACATACGGTATAATCATTAGATTTGTAATATTAAATCATAAAAGTTAATTAATAAATACTATCAAGAGTATTTACCACCCATTTGTTTTATACTTAATTTTTTTTGTTTTTATGTAATTTATTATTTTTATAGACACTTAATGAATCCTCCAAACCCTATATTAAATTATGTGATTTTAAAATCAATCCATTTTAAGAAAGACTCATTTCCACATCACCATGGGTATTAGTTTAATGATTTCGACTCCTAAAATTATAATATAATGAAATAGACCATTCTTTAGAAGAAACTATTGAAACACCATTTGTTGGTTTTTGTTTTAGATTAATGTTTTAGTCTCTCATCACAGATTCCACTTAGTAATGCCTTCAGACGGTGGCCACAATATCTTAAGCACGCCTTCGTGAATGTTAGAGGCTTCCAACTAGAACTAATGCCCTAGGCTATTCTTGTGAGAATACTATACCCTCAAAGGTTATATTTTTTGTGTAAAAATACATAAGAATAATAAATAGAATAAACAAACACTAATTGACTTGACCATTAACTCACCAAAATTGGAAAAATAATATTTGACATATAGTAGTGGATCATTAATTAATAATATATCATGATAAGTGAACAACTAGAGGAAGCTAAACGGAAATAGATACAAATGATGAAGATACACATATAGGTGTAGAAAAATGTGTATGCAGGGAACAAGTGATACATAAAAATAGCACAAGCATTACAAAACACCAAAAAGTCCAAAACCTAATACAACTACAATCTCGATAAAAGGATTTATCCATAACTCCCCCCCCCTCCCATACACCATCCAAGAACTATAAATCATGAATAAAAAGTTGTCTAATTACCTTTATTCGACCTGAGATCATGAATTCTTCTTGGTTACCATAGCTGTCTAATAATGGTGTGATATACACTCAGTATTCCACCACCAAAGGTCTACATATCAATTTAGTTTGGGAAAATAAAATCATAAGTGTTTCACTATGTAATAAATTCAAAGTAATAAAAAAATAAGGTATAACATACTGGGTTTTACATGGGATACATTCCAACCTCAACATTCTATAGCCTAAACTGGATTATTATGTACTGAGTCAACCTCCATAAGTGTATAATATGTTATGAGTTGATACAAACATGGTGTCATGGTAGAATTTTTTTTCCATGCATGGGGTTCAGATTGGATTTTACTTCCTAGTTATTTCAATTCCACAATTATACATTAAAATTTAATTTGCATTTTTTTAATTTAAAAAGAGACATATAGATCATGCCCATGGTGATTCTAGTGGAATCTAATGCTTCATTATAGGGGGTATATATATATCCAATTACACGGTAGTCCATCCAAGGAGACCCAATAATGTGATCCAAAGTGGAACTGTTAGAATAGTGTCAAGACTACAAAAACTAACCTATGAGTTTATCCCTAGTATAACATGTAGGGGTATGTGCCTCTCTCATGGAAACATATAACCATCGTGTCTTTGAGACCATTCATATGGTTTTGAATGGGGAACTGGTATCAATATTCTATAGGAAAAGGATAACACATTGTGATCCCATCTCAGGATTTTGTAGAACATCCCCCAGATTATTTACAGGTACGTAAAATCTCCCATTTATACTGAATAATGATCTCATCTATGTTTTTCTTAATTTGGGACCCTTGTATCTAAAATATGAAACTATAAAAGGTGATTATTTATCAACACCTCTTATCCTTAAATAAATCACTTCATTTGGATAATTTATGAATGTTATCGGGATAATTTATTTAATAAAATATTTCTTTGAAATAATAAAATGGCTTAACTCATACCCAAACACACCCTTAAATTATCTCAGATTCTAGGTTGTTTATCACAAGAAATTCTCACTAAAAATTTGTTCTAACTAGACTCATTTAAATGTAGTTAGGCATTCATGGAGTAGAATTCCCAAAGGGGTGGCTCGTGCTATAGAGATCAACCAATGGTTTGATTTTCTGCTATATTAGTCTACAAAGGGGAATTGAAAACCATTTATCTAAACTTCCTAAAAAAATTTGGTGTATCTTCAAAAAGAGATGGATAAGAGATCTACGAAATATAATATATAATGCATCAAAACATGGTGAAAGAAAATAGAACACCTACCTTAGGATTGTAGAATATCACTCATCCATTTTCATTATTTTATTGCATACATAATCGAAGGGAATGAAAAAGCAGACCATGCCCCTGAAAAGGGGAAAATCTACACTAACAAAAATAGCACATTTGGTTGAAAGATATATTGGAAACAGATGGTGGTAGAGTGTATATATTACTAAAATAGTCCAACCCATCTGGCAGAAAACGAAAGAGAGTCTGGATGGAGAGATCCTGGAAAACCAAGGTTTTTCCTAGAGGGGGTCTCTCTAACATCGCCCCTACTATGTGGAAGATGAAAAGAACACATTTAGAAAAAAAAAATTATTGAACACGTTTTTTTAAAAATTTGGGTGGGGATTTACACAATCTGAAAATACATTCCATGTCATGTAATTCTAAATCTCTTCCACCCAAGGAAAAGACTTAGAACGCCATGAAATTGGGTCTTCACATCAAAATACATGTAATATATTTTAATATATTTCATGTGTTTAGATTGAAATAATGTATTTGGTCTGCATAGTGTCTATATCTCATCATCTACCAATTTTCCTAAAATTAACCAAGAATTCTTTTGGCATGGTCTTTGGATTAAACCAAATGTAAATGAAAACATACCTCACGGAAAAGATACGACATTACAACCTCTCCTCCATAAGAAAATACATCATCGATTTTCCATTCTGATGGTGACAATCCATCAGCCTTAAAATGTGTATTTCACTTGGCATGTACATCTACATCTCTCTCCTAGTTCCCATCTTATAAATGATTGTGCTTCAATACCATCAGATCAAAATGAACAGACTTTCCACCAAGCGTCATCATGCTCTATTCAAAAACATGAATTTAATCCTCCACATATGAGGCATCGACCTTCAGATAAATATCCTAGTAGACAAATTAATTAGATGAATCGTGATTATAACAATGAGTCTGTGATGCGTAGAAGACGATGATCATAACACGGTACTCCTGAGGTAGCTATAGTTGATCGTCTACCATCCTCACTCTCTCCAATCTCTTGAAAGGCCCTATATATTGAGGTGATAACATTACATATCTATGAATTAATTTTTGACTCAAGAAAGTTGATACAATTAGAAATTCCTTATATCCCTCCTCAAGCTATATAGGTCAATTGTGGGGATTAGTATAAGGCTTCACCCTAGACTGATCTATAGTGATATGCTTCAGAATTGGTTGAACTTGTTCTAAGGTATTTTAAATTTGATGAGGACCTAGTAGCACTACCACAACTCCCTCATGAAATCATAGAGTTTACCCCCATAGGATACCATTGAAGGTCCTCATATTGATCCATATGAATACTTTCCTAGGAATTGTTTTTGTACGAAAACTAAACAAGAGGGACATTCTTTTCTATAGATCCTATGAAATCAAGGATACATGTTTGAATCATATCAAATATCACATGTTTTGTCAAATAATACTTATTTTCAATTGGTGGGTGATATGTTTTACTCAATAGAACTGGTTATCATAGTGAATTATATAAACCATTTTGGAACAATGACATAAAACATCCATCTCGGTCTGAAATGATACAATGGGGAAAAACATGAAGGTGAAATATCTTCCAAATATGAACCCTTCCATGATCATCAACTATTAAATTATCCTAGATCATTAGGATGTGTGTGTCCTTTGTCAACCTTTTGATGCTAATCCATACAATAACATTACCTTGAGGGGATCTTGGAAGTCTTATCATGAAATCCATCATGATTTCATTTGATCTCCACACATGAATGGATATATGTTTTAAGATACTAGATGTTATTTATTTCTATACCTTCGCCAACTGATATGTAGAAAACTGAATTATAAATCATTTGATCTACCTCTTCAAACCCATCCACCAATACTGATGGCATACATTTTTTTAAATCTTGGGAGGCCCAGGGTGAAATTATCATATAGATGCATGATATTCCCTCATTAACTCTTCCTGTATATTTGATGGATCCCAAACATTAAAATCGTAGAGTAAAATATCATCTGTATAAAAATCCTACTAGGGGGGATTCTCACAAGTTACCCCTTATCTAAAGAAACATCCCTTATTATCTGAAATATTTCTCATCTTCACGTCATCCAGAAGAGTGGATTCCACCACTAGAGCTATTATAAGTAATGGCATGTGTTTTTCCTAAACCAACATGTGCATATCAAAAAAAAGATGCCATCAACATCCACTATCTTTTGGATGCTAATATATCTAATTTCTGAGTCTTCCAATCGTTTACTGATTTACCCTTTTTGGATGTATACGAAATATCAATGTTTAACTACTACATGTATTCAACGAACCTGAATCTCCTCAGATTCAATTATTGCTACATGTCGATGTATTTGAGACTGATTTTATCACTTTAAACAAAAAAAACACTCACCCATTAGATAATTCATCCAATAGGGTTGTTCATGAATCATAGTGGCTAGCTCGAGGTCATTCATAAGGTAATTATTCTCGTGAGGCCTCAACTGGCGAGACTAGTACCCTACAATAGGATCAACCAGTATGATAACTTCACCCAGCCCGATTACGGATTAATCCAAATATATAGTATAAATATTTACAAGTTATGTTTGAATTAAGATATTCATTTTTGTAATTCTTCTATTTAACTCCTGAAAAGGTTAGTCAAAAACATCATACTTAGAGAGTGTCACCCCTTTCATAAGTATGCATGTAAACAACATTACTAAACATGAGAAATATTTTATGAATCTCCTATAATATCAAGCTAGACCCATGAAATAGATAAAATCAAACTCATTCATGGGATTTTCCCATGACACCACAGTACTCACCAAATCTTGGTGTGTCGATACTCCTATCTTTTAAATGATATGACCGAGGATGTCATCCTTATTGATCCAATAGTTGAATTTTTTGAGCTTTAGATATACATAGTTCTTTATCAGTATATTCATTACGATCTCATGACATTTTTCATGGTCGTGTATGGTGCAAGGATACATTATGATTTCATCTATAAGACTATCCAAAATGAATCTTTGTATTGGTAGAAAAACCAATTTATCACATCCATAAAGAGAACTGGTACATTCTAGAAGACAAATGTAATAACCAAATACTCATACAATACATATCTTCTTTGGAACATTGGGTGTGGTATGTCTGATGGCCTCACACAAACCTGATGGTATCCAAACCTCAAATCGATCTTATAGAAAATGGTTTCTCCTCATAGATGGATGAACATGACGTCTATATGAGGTATTTGATACTTATTCTTCACTATAAGATAGATTAAATTGTTGTAATCCATGAAAGATATAAGGGTGCCAACCACCTTCATATATAAAATGTCAGTTGAACCCCAAGTCGATGTGGTGGGTCATATAAAATAATCGTCCTCATGATATTCAAGCTTCATACTATGATAATAGAGCTCTGTAGGTGACATCTTATTGGGAGGAATAAAAATTGGTGCAACACCTTGTACTATCTTATGGATGAACTAAAACACTTTTCCAAGAGTTGTGATAGAGAAATATCTAGTGAAAAAATCCTGCAAATTACACCAAAAAGAAGGTAAAACTATATGAAGTATTCTCAGATTACTGAAAAAGAGGCTCGCTGTCTGGGTTTTCACTATACCCAGCCTATTTCACTCTGGTCCAGCTCAACATTTCTAGATATGACATTACCAATTATAATGATACATTTTTCCCTTCAGTGATGCTAATGACACCCACCGGTGGTAGAAATAAACATGGGAATGATAAGGCACAACCCATTCCATGTAGATAATGATAATAAAGAAAATAATCTCTATGTTGAATAAAATCAATTAGAAGTGATACCCACTAAGAATCTGAGACCGAGAGTCTCAGATATGCCTAATGGTTTCCCTATCCTTCATATTAAGACTGTGGAGTTCTCAAAATCGTGTAATATCTTGAAGCATGCCATAGTTGTGAATTTTTATCAACGTCGTCCCTCAGTCGATTCATTTGATATATACATCTTGGAATCTTGTAAATTGAAGGGCAAGGAGACTATGGGTCTCTTGGATAACTGAAAAATTATGATCTGTTTCGCTTCAGAGGCAGACCTCATCAGGTCATGGGTAAGTGAACCTCATAGTTTCAACATGTTCAGATTCATTCTGCTTCAGTGGTCCTTTGATCTTCATATGAAGCAGGATCCTCCAGCGATGGAGACATGGGTTAGCTTCCTAAATCTCTGATCCCCTTTCAAACTCTCGTGGTCATTCTCTTGATATTAAACCTTATAGGTAGATACATGTTCTCAGATAGTAGAACCAAAGCTTTTTTCCATCTTATTAACCCTCAAGTATGTGTCGAAATGGATATATCAAGATACCTGTTTTAATATGTGTGGATTACTGTGGGTGATGAATATCATTGCAAACAACAGGTTGTCTATGAAACTTGGATGAACATCAGCACAAGATGCAAGAGGTTGGGTCATTCGCTAGATTTCTGTTGTAAGGGATCTCACTCTATTTATAGGGGGATCAAGGATAGAGGCAAGGAATAGGAGGCGCATGTGGAGTTAGAGAATATAAAGTAGCGGGTTGGGCATCAGCGGGTATGCAGTATAGGTAAAAGTTTGGCTCTGAAGGTGGCCTTAGTTGAATTAGTCATGGTGGCCTCGAAAAGTCTGCTTGGTAAGCAGGGCTCGGGTGTTGTAAGGTTGACAGTGCCTTGTACGGATAGAGTCACTATAGTAAATGGTTCACAAGTGATATCAGTGGAGGATCCTCTGAATCTGAGGGTAGATGAGGTGTTTGGAAGACTGAAACGTGATATTGGGATGCTTAATATAGGAGGTATGGTGGACAATGTGAAGCATGCTGTTCAATCCACTGGGATCAATGATTCTTATGGAGGAATGGTGACCTCTGCATACCAAGAAGCTGCGTCTACTAAGAGTATGGAGGCAGGGATGGAAAGTACCATTTTGGATATGCAGTAGGGTGGTTATTTGTAGGAAAATGGTGGGTGTGTGAGGGTTACAACTAGGATACATCCTCAATCTGAAAAATAGGTGGTTGATATTGATAATAGTAATTGATTTGATGGCCTGGTAAATGATGAATTTTAATTTAGACCCAGTTCATTCCATTGTTCATCATGTTCCTACTTTGTCCCTTGGTCAGATGACAGGTGATGTTCTTAGTGATAGCAGGATAATGAGCCTGAAGGTGATGAGCATCAAAAGTGGCAGTGGAAATGGGAAATTAAAGGAGCAGGCCTCTAGAAACTGTTTCTAGGATTTAAAGAATGGTAGGATCCCTCATGTTGAGGAGGAAATTCCATAGAATAAAGGTGGAAACATGCAGGTTTCCCTTTCTTCATAGGATGTTGTCAATGGAGAAGGCACAATACAGCAGGGGATGCACAATGACCATGGGTGTGTGGAGAATCCATATTGTTTACCAATGATTGATATTAATAGCCATTCTGCACATGAATGGAGAGTGAAGGATGGTTATCAAGAGTTACATATCTCTATAAATTATGGAGACATCTCTGAGAGTGAAATGGATAAGGCCTATGAAAGGGATAGAATCACTTACAGTGACATTGTTCAAGTTGGAAAAAATATTGTTCCAGTGAATGAGGAAGTGATGACCGCTCCAATAAATAGAAGACAGATGAATGAATATTCTTATATGTTGAAGCCAATGCCGAACAGGTCTTCTATAATCAAGGGAAAAGGTACACAACCTTCTATGGAGTTTCTATATTTGGAGAAGCTAAATATTAGAAGGAAGTATGTCAAGACAATAAATCATTATGAATGTTCAGAATGAGAGTCGGCTAATGGGGATGAGGCAACTGATCATGGGTATAGTGATGGGTATGGTTTTTATGATTTGTAGTTGTGTTTCCTAGCTTGTGGCACTCGCTTTCTCTACTATTCATTTATTCTAATAAATTGTTTAGAGACTTTTTCTCTGGATGAGGCTTTATCGTATTGTAAAGGATACCCAAATAGTACCTCTAATAGTAGATGGCCATAGACTCTTCTCCCCAGTATTAGGATACAATATTTATATATGGGCTGAACTATTGACCTAGTATGATTATGGTCTAGCCTAAGAAGGTCCACTCTATTGATGATGAAATTATTAAGGCTGTCCCCCTTGGCTATGACCACCTCCCTGGACTATTCGCTTAGTAGAAGACCAACTCCATGCATGATGTGGGTTATTGACCATGCATCAGAAAGTAGTGTTGGTATGGATCCATGGTCACTATTAACATGAGGAAAGTATTGGCAGAAGCTTTTTAGGTGACCCATCCAAAAGAAATCCCAACACTAAATCAGCTTCCTCATACACTATTGATTTTTATACACTACACTTCCACTCTGGTTTCACACCACATGTCTTTTTGTGTGTTCCAAATGGATAATACATCCCCCACATGTGCCTTAGAAATAACACAACATTTTTCTAGATGATCCACTCCCCTTCCTAGAAGATGAACCACCAAGACTCACATTTTCATATTCCCTCATGATTCACTCAGTGATGAGGGCCTGGTTTACAGTCTCTAATATAGTGGTCACCCAAAAATGATTCACATGTGATCAAATATAATATAAAAATATTTAATTGAATCACCTCAAATATATAATATCACTATTAGAAATGTATAGTTAAAATTATACAATTGAGTGAAGGTAGAAGAATATTACATCACTGATATGTCACCTTCTTGATGGTGCATGAATTATCGAGCATTCTCTATTCTCAATGTTTAAAAAATGATGTAGTCAATTTAGTCCTTTGGGAAGTACTCCAAAACTATTCCCTAATGTCTAATAGCTTGAGTGAGGATGTCCCATCAATTCATTTCAATGTCATGTGGCATATAGAATGAAAACAGTACCTGATTCTTTAGAAGAAGCATGATATGCTTGAAGATAGAAAACATGGATTCTTGAAATGAATCAACATCCTTAGGTCTCCCATTAACTAAAATGTTGGGAGGATTCTACAACTAGAATAAAAGATTCAGTTCATCCCTAGTATGGGTAGGTTGTGTATCACCCTATATAGATAACATGAACAATAATAAACTATCATGGAACTAAGAATCTATTCATTGTTGATAGTTTATAAGGGGATCCTCAGGTGGGACTATAGGAAGTATTAGTGGTGGATCTGGGCCAACCACCTTTGGAGTGTGGTCATCGCCAATTTATTGGAATATATAATGAGGAAATCATGGTGGGATAACTCTAAAACAGTAAAGAAAACTCTATAGATAAGTACTTTATTTGATATGAAATGAGTTAAGGATTTAACCAGCACAACAACAATAAATGAACATGTCATACCTCCCTTCCTACAAAAAATATCCAAGTATTGGGGAAAATATGGGTCGTATAAGAAACATTGATGGCATAAAAAACTGCCACTACTAATATTTTCTCAGGGTTATGATCCCATATAAAATAAAAGAGGATATGGAATATGGAGCACCAAATGAAATGTATTGAGTAAAAACCCCTTTACATTTAATTTTATGTCTTCAAATAATGGTGACCTTTTTATTTTTAAAAATAATGTATTTATATTTAGTATTACTCATGTGGTTCTATATATCTCAAAAAAGAAAAATGTGCCACCAATTAAAAAATTTAATTCCTATGAACTTATAAAATAAAATTGGCATATCAAGTAACTATTTCATGGCTTGTATGTATGACATCCGGATGTAATAGGTCACACATAGGGATTTGATTGATTTAATTCCATTCCCAATTGAGAGGTACTCACCTCTTAATTTGTGTTTGAATTTATCAATTATTCTATAAAATATACCATTATTGGTTAATTAAGGTTTCAGATTCAATATATATCGGAAAATTATACTTAGATAAGTGATTGATCGTTAATTAAACCAGTTATTTCATCCTTCAATAAACACTAGAAAAATGTTTGTTGTAATAGACATGGCACATAGAACCAGGACATTGAATCCTAGTAATGATCACAGAATATTAGACATAGAATGGAATCATTCGACAGATTTAAATCCTAATGTTCATAGACTGATTCATTAATTATACACACTCATATTATCTATCCAAGTTAAAAGATATCCCATAAAATTAATAGGATATTCAATAAAGTATGTAACCCATTGGTGAAAATTTTGAAATTATAAAAACATAACCAATAATAGAATTACCCATAAAATATACTTTGGGATTCCCCTATTCTTGGTTTATCTACTTGTAGGAATAGGGTATTTGCGAAATTCTAATAATATTACTCTCATGTCTAATTACCAAATAGTAAGATAAATGGAAATAATTGTTTCATAACACTCTATACCATCATATCCCTGATTCCACATAGTGGGTCTCTATACAATGGCCACAAGACCTCAAGCGACCTCCTCGAATGCCAGAAGCTACTGAAATGTTTTTATGTCCAAGGGTAAATCTAGGGGAATAAAATTCATTCATTAGACTAAGTGTAGAACATTTTGAAATAAGAATAATAAACATTATAAGAAAGAAATAAATGACTGACCATGTATCCCATGATATTGGAAGGAGTAATATCATACTTGTAGAAATAGATCATTATTAACAAATAGACAAGATAATTAAAAAACGGGCAGATGCTAAACAGAAATAGTTTCATATTATGATGATTCTCATGCAGAAACACAAAAATGATTATCTTGGGAGAAGGGGATACATGAATATACCACATTCAATAACTTATTAGTCAATGTAAATTAACAGGGATATTATAATTGTATGCGTTTACTGCCCATATAATCATATTTGACATGGTTCACTCCCAATACTATCATAGTGGACATATTTCTTTCTAAACATGGTTTATTCCATATTTTAATCCAGTTTATCTCATGATATATAAATTTTCACACATTGAATTGGAGAGAGATATAGATCCCTCCAATCACATAATTAAAATCATACATATTTTTTCCACAAGTCATAAAGATTTCATCATATTAGAACCCATTAAGAAAAATGATTTTAATAAATATTTAATCATTTCATAACCCATTTAAATGAAATTGGGTTCATAATCTTCTCATAAATTCATCATATCGTATCCCATGGAAATTAAATGATTTTTATAAAAATATATCATCATATTAATAAAACATCTAGATAAAGAATAATTATTTAATCATTGAATTGTATCCCCAGAAAAGCATTATCGAAATCATTATTATTGTATTTTATGAATTTAAATACCATTAAAATGTCATTAAAACATTCCGGATGGAAATAATAATATAATTTCTAGATCTTATATTAGAAAAGCTATGAAAATATAAAGGAAAAAATTATCTTCAAAAATAAAAATGTAAAATTCAAAGGGAATATTCAATGAAGAAATTAGACTTTATGTCTAGAAATTAATTTCATGTCTTATAACATAAAAAACATTCCATTAATACTTAGGTCGAAAAAGTCAAAAAGTGCATTTTTTAGAAAATGAAAAAAAATCTATTCCAAAAATATTAAAAGGTCAAAATATGGTAAAAATTTCATTGAAAATAATGGGACAAAGTAAATATCCCTCTTTATAACATTTTTATAAAACATAGATGTTGAGTAAATAGTGTTTTTAACCCAATAGATAAATGAATTTTATTTTCCTTAAAAGCATATTTTTGGTCTCTTGAGTACATTTAATGAAGAAAAACAATTTAAAAATTAATTTAAAATAAATAACCAATTAAGAAGAAAATATATAATAATCTTGAAATTATTATCTTAATATTTCATCTCCCTAACTTAACCTTTACCAATCCTAATAAATAATGTGATTGAAAAAACCCCTTACAATGAGTGATCCTTTTTTCAAAAGAACTCTAACCTCAGGAATAATAAATATTAATTTATTATGACTATATAAGATAGTAAATTTAAAATATTTTATACTATATATAATACCTTTATAAAATTTCAACTCACCATTTCCTCAATAATTAATAATTAAAATTGTCCATTATTGTTGTTCACTATCTCATTTATCATGATTATTTCATTACAATATTTTTTCTCTCCTAAATTTTTCTATGTTCAATAATCATTATAATATTATGAATCATATACATTTCATATATATTCATTATATATATATTTATAGTGATCCATAAATGGTAGATATAGAAACCTGATTCACAGAGACGGTTGGTCTTACATACATGTGAACGCTGTTTAAATTAATAAATATATAGAACATAAGCAAGGTCAATATTAATTCACATTTTAAAGATAATAATTATCTCATATATATCATATATACCCCTAAAAGTCATACTAATATCCATACATGTATAATATAAATGAAAAATGAATTATATCATTTTTTGGAGGTGGAATTCCACACGTACACATGAACGACATTATTGTTTCCCAAATGTTTTGATGATATGTAGTTTTACATGATATTATAATAAAATAAGAGTAATTATATCATAAAAATAATATATAAATATTATCCCAAAATAATACCCATACATAAGTGGGTTTTATGAAAAAATTAATTGTATCACTATGTGGAGATTATAAGACGTACATACAGACAAGTGAATCTTTAATGTATAATTTGATGGGAATAAGGTTTTATAATAGTATTTTAAAAATCATTATAACATTTATAAATATTTTTGGTACTTAAAAATTATTTTATTATAAATAACACAAAATTACTTGATTTAATGAAGAGTATAAATTAATTTGATCATTTTAGTCGATTACCTCTTCTTTGAAATGACTCCTTCGTATCCTCTCTAACGGGTTCTAGGGAAGGTATTTTGGGAGAACCAAAACCTTTATAATATCGATAGGAAGGATTACAAGATATATTGGTAGGTTTTTTTGATATATATATCGAAATTGGTTAAAATAATTGAGGGAGGTGGCTCCCTTTTACAATTGATCTAAGGGGATCTTTAGGAATTTATCATAACATTAAATTATAATAAATCTATTATCCAGAAAAATACATCCAAATGGAAAGGTATTATAATATAATGTTTTATAGGGTTCTAAAATCATCAAAAAATATAATATATACAAGCTGTCATATCATATTAAACCATATCATTTTGAGCAATCCTTAGTTAAAAAATTTTAATTATAAAAACCGCAACAAATATTTCTATATTAATATGTTGTAATTTTGAAATATAAGGATTCAATTGGGACATAAATGACCAATAGATGACATTATAGCCCATATAATCACCACAAGGTATTATTTAAGTATTTTTCTTATATTTTAATCATTTAATAATATATTATCTTGGTAATATAAAATTTTTGTAAAATTTTCCAATATTTATTTTATTTGATAAAGAAGTCATAATGAAAATTTTATAATTAGATTTTCAAATTTTAAAAAAATAATAATATTTCATATTGACCAATAAAATTCTTATAATACATCAAATTACTAAATAATATCACTTTTAATATTTTAAAATTAATTTATTTTATTTTTTGACTAATAGAATTAATATTGATTTGGCATCATTTAAGAACATAAAGAAATCATATAATGCCAAAAAATTACAAAAATAAATAGTAATATAATTAAATTATTCTAAATATTACTATTAATATTAATATTCTTTAATTTTTCTATTTTGTAAAAACATAAAATATATTCATAAATAAGAGAGTTACATTTTGTAACTTTCTTTGATTAATATAATATATAAATTATTTTTAATGAATAGTGTCCATTATACTATTTAATTTAGAGAATAAGGATTTAATTTTCAAATTAAATTCATAAAATAATAAATTATGGCCACATCACTTATTTTTAATCTACATTAAGACAATTTTCCATTTGCTGAGGTGATAAATATTACTACTGTTTCTATTTATAATGTCCAAAAAATAGAAGGGTCCTATTTACCAAATATTAACTACAATATTATAAATATTAAATTATTTTTATCTAATTAAATACATTTAAATGGATTAAATTAATTTTAAATTATATACGCAAAATGGCACAACAAAATATTTTTTAAAAATATATGTTTAGGCATAATACTTAATTTGATTATAGCCTGTGCAATGAAAATTATTTTCCAATGATTAATTTATTTGATTAAGTAAATTATACATAAATTTCATTAAACTAATTCACTAATAGTTATTAATTTAATTTATTAATATAAAATTCATTACATGTATAAAAACATTTTTTTTAAGAATACATTTAATTTTTTGTTTCTATTTAAAATCATTTTTCAACTAATGAATTATATTTATAAATGTGTAGAGAGTATATTTTAAAAAAAAATCTTAACATTCATTCCCACTAATCTAATTTCTAGAGAAATAATGGGCACATAATATTTTAATAATGTTACATGGTTTTTTTAAACAACATGTTTTATGTAATGTAGGCTACTGAAAAATAATATTATTTAAAGAGATATATTTTATAAAAATATAATGGAGTCACATTATACCACCATAAAATGAATTTCACCATTGAAATTCATCACAATAATAAAAACATATGAGGATACTTTTGACTCATTTCATCCAAATATTCCCATGTAGCTTCCTCAAATTGGTGGTTTCAGCAAAAAAGAATTGTTGAGGTTAGTGGTACTATTTTGTAGAACATTCTCTATATGATCATTACAATATATCAATTATTCATCATTATAAAAATATTTATCATGTGTTATGAAATCTAATTTATGTACTTGTAAAGGATAAATTATGTACTTATTCATGATCGATACATGGAATGCATCATGAACATTATATAGATTTGGAGGAAATTCTAATCAATTAGCTACAATCCTGATATGGTCAAAAATTTGGAATGGATGATATACCTAGGTCGTATATTTTCCATATTTTTATATAAAATCACCCTAGTCTAAGTAGGTATTTCTTTTAATTCCTTATCACCAACATGATAATCATGATCTTTCAGTTGATTCCAACACAAACTTTTTTTCATCGTTTAGCTTCTTTTATAAGTTGTTGAATGTTCTTAAAATTATATACCATTTTCTAAGTTATATCTGGACATAAAATATTTATTAATATAATTATAATCCAACACATTGTATTTTTTAGTTCCTACAATAACAGTCTTTATAATTATCCATCTGAATTGTAGAATGAAATATATTATTATAATTAAACTCTACCAAGGGAAGGTGTTGGTACCAATATTCATTGAAATACATAGAAAAGATCTAACCATGTAATATAGAGTTTGAATAGTCCTATCAAAATGAAAATATATCTGAGGATAATATGAATTGTTAAATCTTAACAACCTATCAAGATCATACTGAAGACTTATCTAGAACATTAAGGAAGAACTTGGATCTGGATCATAAATTATTATTAGAGGTAAACCATGAAGTTTCACCTCTTGTTAATGTAAATCCAAGTGGTTTGATCAAGATATAAATATAATATAATGGAAATAATGTTTTTTTATATTCTAATGTAATCAATACACCCCCAATATCCTTATTCCTTTTATATTATTTGTAAAATCTAATGAAAAAATCCCTAGTGACGAGTTCACATTTTCATTCCGGTATGGGTAAAGGTCATAAAATTCCCTTATACTTCTAAATATATAACTTTAATTGATGAAAAAATATGAACCGAGAAATATACTATATAATATATCTCCTCATTCCATCCCACTAGAAATAGCCTTTCGAAATATCTATATATATTCATAGTTTCAAGATTAATTTAAAATAAATAACTATGATATTCATACATCATATCCTTATTCAAATACGGTTATAAAGGTATAGATACATGGTTCCTAAACCTTATTATACCATTAAAATCAATGTTGAACCCATGAAAATTTTATAACTAATTTTTAACTCTACATATTCCTTATGTACCTCTTTAATCCCCAGATGGATAATTGTTAGTGCACTCATTTGAGAAAGATAATATTTCTACCATTCCTTTAAGATAAAAACATACATAATTTGTGACTCTAAATATTGGGTCTTTTTTTATAGTTTTTATATAAAATCTAGCATTATCCTCTCAACTCTAAGCACATTCCAATTTTTTTGTTTCCTTGGGTGGTAATGTATTGAGCTGTAACTGATTTACTCATGTCCAATAAAATTATTTGGTAAATTTTGGATATTTCTAAATTAAAATATACATTAAACTTTTCTAATTAGTATATATTGAACACTATTATATATTGAGATAATTATTTTAAATCTATAGTGAAAGCATTTTCACTACATTGTCTAAATTGTGAGTAAGGAAAGTTTTCTCATTCACATTAAATTTTCATGAGGCATAATATATAACAATATAATTTTACATGAGGACATGCCCTATAGGATTAAATATTGAATCACTATATATTACAAACATTTCTTCATTATTAGGTAGGGTAAGAACTGTTGTACAACCTACCCTTCTATTCTATTGCATAAAACATTTCTCACATTCATCTGTGCAAAGGAACATGTTCCCCTTCTCATTTTACATGGTCATTGAATTTTATATCAATAAAAAAAATATACTATTAAAAAATATCACCCATAAAAACTAGGAAAACTATGGATATGAGTTACAATGCTTGGTTTCATCCAAAATTCAATAACAACTTTCCTTAAAGGGTCTATTGATATACCCTCACCTAAGATTATATGAACCAATAATGAATCTTTCGGATGAAAAAATTCATTGTTGGGAAAATATTCATAATTTTCCTCCCCCTTAGAGTCTTCAGCACATTCATCAAGTGATATTCATTTTATTCCCTACTATTTGAATAAATAATTCTATCATATATAAATTCTAAAACAAATTGATCAATGTAATCTATGAAGACTCTATACATTAAATCCATGAATATAGTAGTGGAATTAGTGAGACCTAATGTAATAAATATAAATTGATAATTTTGTTACCTTTTAATAATGGTCTCTTGGGTGTATCATCCTTATTCAACCTCAATTGATGATATCCATCATGATGATCAATCATGGGATTTTATTTTTATCCAATTACTTGATAAAAAAAGTAATCAATATGGGGTAGATGATACTTGTTTTGATATTGGTCTTGTTAAGTTCATGATAACCCATGTAGAGTCATATTTCTTCCTCTTTATTCTTAAAAAAAATAATTGGTTTACCCCTAGCTAATTCTATTTTAAAAATGAATACCATGTCAAGATTCTCCTATAATTTCTTATTCATTTCTTTCAACATAATCTTGCTCATTCTATATGGTATCTTGGAAATATGTGTAGTACCATGTATGATAGTTATTTAAAACTCATCTTTGTGCATTGGTGGGAGAGTATGTAATTATTTATTAAATACATCTATTAGATTATGAAAAATACGGATATAATCTATATTGTTTTTCTTGGAAACCATATGAGCTAAACAACACTTTTAAATGGGAATCATTACCCATAAGATACATGTAATTTCCATAAAATATTAATTTTTTCAACACACTGATAGGATATCATAGTTTGGTTCAGAATATAAGACAAAACATCCCTTCCTTCATAACTGATACAATCCTTATATAAAAAAAACTATCTATGCCCAAATTTTCATCGACTTAAATTACAAGAAGACTAACTAGATTTTAAAGGAACACAATCACTTAGGCATCTACTAGAGATGAATCAGAAAATTGGGATGTGATCATCATTCCATTCATAGTGTCTACTACTAACTGAACATCAAATTTTATAGGGGTGTTATGATACCTTTAAAAATGTATTTAGATATAAAATAGTGGGTAGATCTCGAAACAAATAATACATTGTAAATTTAAGATTGTGTGGTAAGTATAACATTCACCATGCAATTTTTATACCATCATTAAAAATAGTGATCATATAAAATTTTATATTTCATTTGGAATGATGTTTTTTTAATTATATATTAATCAGTATCCTTCATATTTGGTAAATTTTAATAATAATTCACATATTCATTTCATTTAAATCACTATAGTGTATTTGTATTATTGTGTGTATATTTTTCTCTATTCATTTCACTATATTACTTTTTCCAATGAATTTTTAATTTGATTTCCTGATGACATTCCATTCCACTCATGAAAAATTTACGACATCTATTATTTAAATTTCCTCTATGTTACCATCCAAATGTTTACATAAAGGTAATATGATCTTCTTATCTCTATAATTATAATAATTACCTTTGAATTTTATCATTCCATTCATATCAAAATAGTGAGATTTATGGATGACTAAAATATGAATTTCCACCTTGATAGCACATCATATGGTTTCCTCATATCTATTTAATAGCCTTGTGGATAACTCCAATTGGTGAGATGGTTTTAAGCCACATAAGAAATTATGAACGGAAAATTCAGGATGGATGGTAATACTAGAATCATACCTCACAAGTCCTGTGAAATTTACCTCATAAGTACCAACAAATGCATAATCCTTATCATTTAAATTATCTAATTATTTGTTCATTTTTATATGAGGATTTTGAAGGAAGTAATTCTAGAAAAATAATAGTTTATATTAGTCCCACTCCATATATCTAATATTTTATTTTATACTCATGTCCTTTATAATAATCCACCACTGAACTATATCACCGTCAAAATTATAAAAAATAAAAATAACCTTCTCATGTTATAAACATTGATGAACAGAAAATATTTTTTCATTGGTACTAATAATTTTCTCAGAGTCTAGTGCATTAGTTGAACAGATAAAAGAATGTGCTAATTTTCTCTTGAAAGAATCAATAGAATAATATCACCCTCATTATATTATTTGAAACATCGATGTGATTTATATCTCATTAATTTTTTGTGTTTATAGAAACATGATTATGCATTATATCTAACATTTTATTCGGTTTCTCTGGAAGAATATCATTCCATTTTCCATTTATTTCATAATTAACATGATCCATTCAGATTCCATTCATTAACTAAAACCAATAAAACATATATTCAGAAATAATAATCACAGTGAGAATCCAAATAATCATGAAAAATCATTTATATGATGCATAAATTATTTCTCATTATTCTTTGAAAATATATTTTTGATGAGAAAAATCAAGTTCATTTCAATAAAAATATAATTTTATAATATACTAAGAATTATCTCCCTAATTATTACTAAATATTTTTCATCCTAGTATTCTATGGTTAACTAAACCTTGATTTGATAACAATAATTTTGAACCATTCTATTCATAAATATATTTTACATCCCATAAGATGAAAATTAATTTTATAAAATGTCAATTCATTCCAGAGTCTTTTTTGTCTTTTATCTTTGGAAACATGAAAACATAAGGAACTAGTTCTAAATATATCTACACCATTTCCTATTTTTATCCCTATAACTATCACTATTCTTGTAAATATCATACTTAATATCTTTTTTCATGACTAGGGGAAATGAAACATTAAAAAATGGATATCTTAAATGCTCATTAAGGGTAAATTGAGGATATATCAATGTTGTTCTAATTATAACACAAAAATGGGTATTGAAATATGAGAATAACATTTAGAAATCACACCCTATATATTATAGATCAAAATATTGAGTCATGGAATAATTATTTATATTTTATGATACATTAATTAAAAAGTAATAAAAGAACATGATCCATTAGATGAAAACAATATAATAAGATATCGAATTTTGTAAAAAAAAGGAAAATAATTTCATCAGTAGTTAAGGCTCAAGGGATGGGATATCATTTTGGAAGAGTTTATTTCCCGTACCATATTAGTAATCAAAGTTAACTCCCAAGACAATCATTGTGAAAAAAGTCCCCTTTTGAGCTCGGTTCACTCCCAATTATAGTTCAGTTTATCTCACAAGATATTAATCATTACCTAATGCATTAGTGGAAAATATAGGTACGACCCATCATATATTAATAATCATATATATATATATGTTCCACCTGATCCTAAATCATCAATTATATCATAAAAATTTAAATTAAATGTGTTTCATAAAAATTTCATCATATCATATTTCATGGAAAAGAAATACGTTTCCTAAGTCTTTCTTCATCTCATCACAACATAACCCTTGTAAATAAAATGGGTATCATAAACATTGTGTCCCAGATTCATAATCCATCCATTGACTGAATACGGATGATATCTTTAGATCTTATCTCATGTAAATCATAAGTGAAATCTAGTACTTTATGTATTCAATGTATCCCTCTGGTGGAAGTAAATCATCCCCTTTGGGATCCATTATATCATCCAAATAGTGGACTTTCAACTAGAACTCCCATATAACCTATATCACAAACATGATGTAGTCAAAGTATTCCTCTTGCAAAAATAAATACCATACTCATCTCATGTGCTAAATCCATTGTTAGTACAATTGGATAATGATATTTCATATGGGGAGCGGTGGGTGCTGATCATATATCATGGAGACAAATATCTATAAAATAAGATAACTCACCCGGACAAAGTGGATTAGTGGAACCAAATGATTGATAAAGCGACATAGGAACTGGAAGAAGAAGTGAATCAAAACTACACTTATCTGATTTAGTTTTTGAAATGAAAATTTTTATGGAAAAATTTCTTAAGGGTAGGAGAATGTAATGAACCAACCATTTATAAAAGAAATTCATTTTTTTAATAAATAAATTCCATACTAAGAAATAATTTTATTGAAAACACATGAACTATATTGGAAAATTATATGTTATATACAATTAGATTTAAAATACCATTATATATAATAACCATTTATTATATTTTCTTTAAAAATGGAACATATGGTAAGAATATATATTTGGTATTGATAAATCAAATTGACACCGTGAAACAAAGCAATGATCTCAAATAATTTGATTATACGCTATAAAACCATTTTTATTAGAGATTAAATAGGGGAAAGAACCCCTATTATTTTCCCCTAACCAATCCCAAGATGAGAATAAACAACTATATCAATAACAAAAATATTTATGGTTGTTGTTCAATCTCAATGAGATTTTGGCCCATAACATGTATGCTAAATTTTATTCATTAAAATATAAATATCACACTCCATAACCTTAATGAATTTTCATCTATTACATAGGGATATGTATAAAAATCATAATGGTATGAATTTTAATATATTAATTATTAATAATATAATGATTTTTTAAATTTTATTATGATTAAATTTTAAATAACTAAATAATTATTTTTAAAAAATTTATATTTTGATATGATGAAGATATAAATTGTATTTTTTGGAAATATATAGTTCCAATTAAGAACTTTTGTGTATAAATTCATTAACATTTTAAATAAATTATATTTTAATAAATAGTACAATAATAATGTTTTTATTAAATATAAATGATAAAAAAATTATCAAATTCAAAGGTATATTTTATAACTCTAAAAAAAATCTTAATTTCAAAAAGATTCTTTCTTTAAAAATTATTATTATTTATTTACAAGTTTAAATCACAATCATTGAGAATTAATTTTATTAAATTAATATTATTTTCCAAATATTAATTTTAAAATTATCCAACAAGGATTTTTTCATATTTTTTTATTGTATATTAATTTTTGGGTAAAAATTAAATCTGGTATAATTATACCATATATATTATAACATCATAAAAGAAAACATTGATGTAATGAATAATATAAAGACTATCCATGACATGAATTTTGTTTTCACTTCATAATAATGTTTCTTGAAATTAATTTTTAATTTTTATAAACTCCTAATGAATCCTCCATTGCCTATATTTTGTTTTAGTTTTTTAAAATAAATTCCTTATATACATGACTGACATTCACATCTCCATGTGTACAATTTTACGAAGAAAATTTAATTGAATTATAAAATAATAATATACACCCTTTAGTGGTAGAAACTATGGGGTAGTTTTGTGTTTGGATTAATTTATCATATAGATTCTAAAAACGATGTTTGAAAATTTATATTAAATTATTCTCTCTTTTTCTATATAAATCAGAAAAACCTACCATTCCTCATCACTCAATACCCTTGGATCATGAATTTTCTCATCCTTTACCTCTCATATTCTCCCATTCTTTGCTAAATATCTTAAGTATCAACTGTTAATATTTTAGAAGATCCCTTTCAAGGTATTGGATCATCTCCTTCTACCTTTTATTGAATCATAATCTATATGTCATGAATTTTTATTTCTAATTATTCAAGTTGGGATATTTGTTTTGAAATTTATAGAATATCAAAATAATTCCCATATATTGAGATACCCATTTTTACTAACTCACCCCTTCTATAATCCTTTATGTATACATCTTGTGCTTCCAAAATTATCTTATCATTTTACATGACAAACACTTGAGTAGTGAATTCCTATAGCCATTTCCCCTTAAGGGTATTCAACTAGTCGTATTTATCATTCATCTATTGGTTCATTGAATTTATAAAACCCTAACACCATAATCATGTGGTAAAATTTGACGAAATCCTTCTTTATTTTGTATGATGTATGTGTCGCATAGTTGCATGTTCATGATAATAATGTGGCATGTGGAACCATAATTATATAGCTCTCTAATGTGTTGGGTAATATTTTTTATCATGTTATACAACTTATGGGGCATGGGTGGTTATCCTAAGAAAAATATTTTATTTTTTCTTGGGTATTATACATATCATATGTTAATGATGTTGTGTTTTATATTGTTTCTCTATTCCTATATTTTCATTATGTTATCATGTTATATAATGCCTCATTATTAGAGATTATGATTATTATGACTATTATGTAACCTTTATATGAATAATGTCTCACCTATACTAATTTTCCTCATGTTGGTAATTTTTTATTCCATTATTCATTATTATTTCTCAAAACATTCTTATATAAGCCTCGAGGTTATCCCCGAGAATTTTTGAAGATCGATGAAATATATGAGGATATCTCAATGTTTAAAAATAATAAGGGTTTAATAATTTTTTAATTAATAATTCTTTGTAAATAATTTCAAATAGGAACTAGGACTCATGATTTTCTAGGTGTGTATGAATTGTATCATATATAATAAATCATGATATAAATATTATTAAAGAAACTTGTTTTCAATGATTTTATTAGATAAAATATTGGTTATTTTATGGATTATGATAAAAAATTATATTCCAAGGATTAAGGATACGGATGGAATATAGGAAAACATCCCTACAATATGGTTAGTAATATAGAAAATGTATTCTCAGAAAATAAATATGCATCTTGATACAACAAGTGGATGTATCTTAGGAATAGTTGAACCTAGAGGTTATACCCCTAAAAATAACACAATGGGATTGACATGATTTCAACCAGGTAGATGGAAACGGGATTTGTGGAACACGTAATTTGATATTCCTAGTGTATATTCATTATTTAATTCAAAATCTCTTTATGAAAACTTAAGAATAGAATAAAAAGTCTATAAGATATTAAATTATAAAATACCTCATTCATAACATAGATTGAAACCTATAAATTCATTTATTAAGGAATGTTTGGCATGTAAAGTAGATGATTAGAAATGGTAAAAACTATTTAATTGAAGTACTATCATCCTTTATTAGATTAATTCATTCCTATAAATAATGTTATGATTAACTATTCAAAAAATACCTAAAAACATGGAAGTCGGGTTATCATTGACGAAAAAAATGGATCAATTGTTACATTACAAGTATATATCTCATCCTGAGTAAATATTTGTGATATTATTATCCAAAAAAACATTTGGATAATAAATTTTGTATAATTTGATTAAATTATAAGTATGTATTGTATTCCCTTATATTGAACCAACAAAAATTTTCAAGATAAGGAAATAACCCTACTTATAATGAATTATCCTATGAACCTGATCAATTTCATAAAGGATGATGAATCTCATTTAGTGTCATTATCTGAAAAAATGATAAAATTTCTTTATATGAAAGTTTATTCTACAAAAATTGTTATAGAAAAGAAAATATCGACATTGGATACATTCCCATTGTTAGGGAATATGCTGAGGTGTATCTTGAATATTTTTCTTATCTTTCTCATAGTCGATTTGTGGATTTCTCAATAGATCTTATTCTTTGGTCATTTCCCAAATCCAAGACTCTAATTACAATGGTTTTTCTTAACTTTTGGATATGAAGATAAAACTATAGGATAATTTGAATAAATTAATCATATTCCAATGTTATATAATAAGGGTGGACTAATCATTTCTTTTATGAAGAAGGATCAGTCAGTGCTCCTCTACATTAATTATTATGAGCAAAAAAAGATCACAATAAAGAAAAAGTACTCTCTTCCAAGGGATGATGACTTTTTTTATCAGATATATGGGTAATAACACTTCTATAATGTGGATCTTTGATAATAATATTTTCATGTGAATAGGAACAAGGAGGATATCCCCAAGAATACTTTTTTGACAAGGTGCCAACACTATTAATTCATAGTGATTCCATTTAGAATAACTAATTCTCCAATCATATTTATTCACTTTTGGAATAAAGACTTTTGGGATTACCTTTATTAATTTGTGTTAGTATTTTCAAATAATATTCTTATCTAATACAAAAGGATGTAGGAACATTACGACCATTTAATTCTATAATAAATCCATTGTGGAAGGATGGGTTATATGAAAATTATTTGAAATGTGAAATTTAGTAGTAGAAATTAAATTTCATGGGGACTGTCATCACAAACTTAGGGATCTCTATGAATCCTTAAAAATCCAAGGTAACTAAAGGATGGAACTAACCAACATTTGTTATAAAAATATATTGATTCCTTATATTAGTTGGGAATTATCTCCAATTTGATAGAATCCTATCATTATTGTAAATCCCACTAAAAAAAGTTACATAAAATGATGTAATATTTTATTCGACTGATTAACATATATAAATCTTTAATGATTATAAGAATAGTCTAATATATACACCTATGGTAATATTACCCACCAGTGGGAAAATGATATTTGATAGATAGTGATGCATAAAATCGGAATTAGGTTTTGTTATCATTCCAGATCACAATGTGATATCATATTCCACCAACCAAATACAGATCTATGATTAGAACTACCCAATTAATGTTCTAGAATTTTCTACATTGATCTTCATGTAGAAATTTTTTTTGACATTATCTCTATGGGGAGAAGTGTTACATATATATAGATCACAACATCCCCATGTATATATTAAATAAAAATGTGGTTAATATGATCTAAGAGATGTGGATACATTTGATCAAAAATTATTATATTTCATTGCATTACCAACCTGGTAAACAATACAATGTGGAAGGTGTCTTGATTAGAAAGGATAACATAACCCTACCGATGGTGAGGATTTATAGGGATACAATTTTATTGTAAATTAAAATGATGTAAACATAATTAATAAAATTATCATCATCATACCGTTATTAAATAAGTTTCCATAAATCAATTATTTATTGGATCAACGAGGCCTCGAAGAATGAGGAGGTGCTATTGAAAAATGTATCATATATTACAAAGTCCAAATTTTCTAAAGACAGTTTTATATGGATTAGAACCTAGATATGTGTCCCAAAAAACCACAAAAACCATAAATTTAAAAGAAATTCAGGAATGTTTTCATAGATCATCCTTATCTATTCAACAAGAAATAAAAAATATGTATATATATTTGAAACAAATCTTTTGGTGCTGTAACATAAAGAGTGAGATTAAATATTTTGTATCCCAATTCTTGGTAGTTTACCTAGTCAATAAAGAATAACCTAACTCTATGGGTATGATTTAAATGGTTGCTATAATATTATACATATGGTAAAAATTACCATCGTTTTCATTGTAGGAAACCCGATGACCCCTAAATAAAACAATTACATATGGGTCGTAGTTGATAGCCTTATCATGTCTGGAAAATTTCATTTCTATTAATAATGATTTCTATCTTGAAAAAAACTACCACGATATATATAATGTATGTGTAAAGATGCAATGGAGTTCCAATATTTATAGTTTCTTATCAAAATATGAGGTTTACCTCGATTTTTTGGAGGGTCCTTCAATAAATCATGATATATAACTATGATTTATCACTATTAATTACCACAGATGGATTCATAAAATGAAATAGCCATTTAAAATCATGCTTATATAGTGATATCTTGTTTAATAGTTTTCCAATGATGTTGGGACCAGCATCTTCACCTAGAAATGTTCTCTAGTGAAGATAGTTTCCATTTTAGTATTAAAATGGTCCCTTTTGGGTCTTTATATGGGATGATTAGTCAAACATTGACATGATGTGATAATGTGGGAGGGAATATGTAGACGAGACCTGATAATATCCCATAGATGATAGAGAAGGATAAAACAATTCACTTTAATATGAAATTCATAGATAGACACCTAAAAATGTATGCAAATAATCATCGAGAAGACCATGAATTTGAGGTCATACATAATGTGTTCATTAGTATATCACCATGGATAAATTTTATTGATATGGTTATAATTTAATGATAATTCCAAGATACAATGACCCCTTTGAGATCCTTGATCACATCAGAGAGGTGTCTTATTAACTAGAACTCCAGCTTCACCTATATCATGTATATGACATGTTCCACCTATCCCTTGAAATAAAGTACAGACAAGACCTCTAAAATGTAGTAAATCTATAGGGGATACCATTAGAGAATTACTTTTCATAAGATATTCATCCAATTATGATCATATATCCAATAGAAAAAATTTCAATGAAACAGGACAACTAAACTTGTCAAAGAGTTATGGTGGATCCTCAAGTTTGGGAAGGCTACACGATAATTGGAAGAGGCGATGAAATAAATTACCCTTATATATTTTAGTGTGTGAAATGGAAAATTAGGGTTGATGTTTATGAAAGGGGGAGAAATTAATGACCAAAAAATTTATAAGTGAACTTACCTTTTTTAGTAAAAATAAATTCTTTATTGAGAAATGAAATTATATAAACCACATGAAAAAAATTGGACAGTCATAATTATATCCTATTGGATTTAAAAGACCACTAATTATAATAACTATTGATAGTATATCTATTATACAATTATCTTATCCTTAGTGTTTATATTGTGCTATGATAAATCACATTGACAGAAACAAAGGATGTGACGAACTTAAACCATAGAATTGCACCCTCTAAAACCCATTTATCTATGTTCCTGAGGGAGATTGAATCGCTATGATTTTCATCGTATCAAAATCATGATAATATTAAAAAACTGAATCATTAATGAAAAAACTTACTAGAGAAGTTCTTGACCATCTAGATCATCTCCCTATCCATGTATGTCAAACCAACCCAAGAATATATCCCTATTCATACCTAACCGTTATTGTGTTCACTGGTGTAATAAAGGGATAAGTATCTAGCACCTAGTTGTATCGATTTTTATATTTTTTAAAAAACTAATGATTATATTTATCATTAAAAATTATTACATTTAAAATGATTAAATATTGCGTTCGATAAAAATTATAAATTGATTCAATTAAGAAAAAATAGTATATTTTTGAAATGAATAGATTCAATCATGTCACTTTGAAGATGAATTCATATTTTTTTTAATTTAGTGATTTTTTAATAAAAAAATTATTAAATATTATTCATTAAATATAAATTATAATATTACTTTATGAAGTGATGTTTTATGTTTTATAAACATTAGAAAACTATTATTGTAAAAAACATGTATTTTTCAATAAATTTTGTTTCTTATTATAATAGGGTAAATTATAATATTTTAAAAATTATTTTGATATAATGTAATTTTTTTGTAAATCGACCAATTGAAACTATCCAATATTTATTTTTTTATGATTTTCTAAAACAATCGGGATTTGGGGTGAAAATTAAATATGGTAAATTGATACGACATGCATTATGAAATCATGAAATGTAAAAATTTGTTCAATAAATAATATATTGTATATCAATTACACAAATTATTATTACCCTTATAAATAATATTTCTTTGAAGTTATTTAAATAATTTATAAACACTTACTAAATACTCTTAAACCAATAGTATATGTTAATGTATTAAAAATTATTATTTATAAATATGACTTAGTTAAAAATAACCAATGGTATTTTTTTATTGAATTGAGTTATTTAAATTATAAAAAAATGTATTGAAACCCTATTTTAAAGAAACCATTTATAAAAAAGAGGGTCTATTTTTGGTTTTGAAAATTTTTTCATACTGAGTCGAAAACCTATGTTTGGAAATTTATAAATAATTCTCATCAATTTATCTATATAATCAAAACCAAAATATGATTATTCTTTAGTCAAAATCATTGTAGAATTATGATACTGTAACCATCCATCTATAGATATCTTCCAAGGTGTTCATGAATCACTTATGAAGATCCTCCCATGATTTTAGAAGTTCCCTCTCAAGCTAAGGGATCTTCTCATTCTCCTCATTATTCATGCACATTTTTTATTTAATTTATTTTTGTTTATAATTGATTATGTTTAGATAAATTTTTAATCATCCTATGTAGTATTTATATTGATCCCAATTAATTATAGACCCTTTTTTGTCTCATTCAACCCTAATATATACAATTACATTACCCATTTTTCTTCCAAATTTCCCCTTGATTTTATATGATGAACAATTGTGTTGTGAATACCCTCCAAAATTTCTACACAAGGGTATTTGAATAGTTTTAAATATCATTAATTGAATTTTGATTTATATGTATATTACCCAAAATAGTTAATCCTGGGGTTAATAATGATGAAAGACATCCTTGTGATGTATGATCTATATCTCACACTTATATAGGTACACGATATCAATTTCACTAGTGGTCCTGCAACTATATATCCCTTCAATGAATTTTTTAAATCTTTATCTCGTTTTTTTTTTTTATAGTGCATTAGGGGTTATCCAAAGATCAATATGATATGTTTTCATGGATTCCATTCTTGAACTCTATTAATATTTTCATGGTTTATGTTGTTTCACCATTCGTATTTTTCTATTAAATTATAATTATATATAATTACTCATAATTAAATATAATTATTCTTACCCCTATAATGTAACCTCTTTATGCCTCCTTCATTACATGTCCTACTTTACATCATTCCATTATTATTTTTATTCCCTAATTGGGAATTGTAGCTCCCCCCTTTCTTATGTACATCCCGATGTTATACCAAGCTATTTTACATGATCCAAGAAATATAAGGGAATAATTACAAGTTTTTTACTAATGTTATTGTACTAATTTATTATGTTATTATTTCATGTACATAATTTTGTAAAGAATATTTTCCTTAAGATCTTCTATGGTTTCATTAAGTGTATATTAATGTAATATATCATGAAATAAGATACATTAAATATTTTTATTTTCATAAAACCATAAATATTTCTATTCTAAACATAATTATCCAATTTTTTGATGTTATGGTATCTTCAAAATACTAACCCTAGTTTCCTTATAGTATTATCTAAAGGAGGTCATGCGAAGAAGAGTCAATCATCTTACTCAAACTATTTCAATTTAGTTAATCCTCTAACTCTTCTAAATATATTGTATTTATCCTTAAATATTAAAATTAATATCATAAATATAATAAAATTTTATTATGAATATTAAACTATATATATGTGTTTTTTCAATAATATTAAAAGTTAAAGCATCTTTCAATAGTACATAAGAATTACCATCTCTATGTAGCGATACAATTCAATTTTCTTTTCCAATTTTAATTAATGGGTATTATGATGGATATAAGGTTTTGATATGAAATTTATGGAATAATTATTATTTTTTAATATTAATAACATAACTAAATTATTATGATCTAATCTATTGGAAATGATATCATCGCTCATCCGTATATGTGGGCAACCGCCTCCACAAAGAGATGTGTTTTGTTTTTCAATTCATCATTACATGGATTGTAATAAAGTTGGATTTGAGGATTATATATGAATTTTTTGACAAAAAAATCAATTTTTAAATTTGTGTGATTATTTTCCATTCTTTCAATTCATCCATAAAAAAAGTAAAAACAACATTCTTGTGTACGTATGGCCAACCGTATCTATGAATTGTGTAATTATTTCTTATGTACCTACTATTTATATATTAATTTAAATAAATATATAATTAATTAATATTATATTTAATTAATTATTTTAATTATGGAAATTATTTGACTATATAAAAATTTTAAGGAAACCATTACTTAACTAAAACAAACATGAAGAATGTAGTAGTTAGAAATGTGATTTTCACAAATATTTGTTAAAAAATGATCATAATTAATTCTCATATGTTATTAGTTTTACTATAACATAGATTTATTATAAATATATATTTATGATACATAATTTTAAAACACATAAAATGGAATTTGGACCCATGATAAGGGTTTATTTCACAATTTTATCATTATATTTTTTTTATGTTTAAGTCTCTCCGAGGGGAATTATCTTTTATTTATTTCAAATAACCAAACTATTTAATTCCTTAATAGATATTTATTAAATTATAAATATTTATAATAACTTTAATAACATTATGGAATCCAGATAGTAATCTATTTTTTTAGGGTAATCTGACCCTATTTTTCTACTCGGTCAATAATATTTCACTTCCATATCCATATATTCCATAAAATATCTTAAATAACATTTAAAATATTCACCAATTTTTTCTTAAACAAATCTAAAACTGTTTCTTTCTTCGTTTATAAATGGGTTAAATGGAATCATCTTCTCATTATTGTAGTGTCGTACCTTTTAACACAATACATTATTATGGAATAATTGTTTTTTATTTCAGATGGAATGAATGGAATTTCCATCTATCATGATCTATATTTTCTTTTAAGATTCATTTAATAAAATTAAATTTTTATTTTCACGGAATATTTTTTCCTTAATATTTTCCAAAATTTATTATTTTTAATAATATCATTCATTGTAAAAAATGTTATTTCCCTAAATAAGTTATCTATTTAAATTTTTATTGTATTTTTTATATCCCAATACCATGTGTTGAATATTCTTCGTTATTGTGGTTATACTCTAATGTTGTCATCCATGGTATTCCTTTGGATGGTTTTTGATCATCATTAATATGTAATGTATTGATATTCTATATGCTACCTCGTTTCTTATGGTTATCTACTAATTTTGAAGGCTTATTGGTGAATTTATGTGGTTTATTCATATATTAGATGAATTTTACTTATTATATGATGGGTGGGGACCAAATTAACATATACCCTTGACACATTTGTTGGTTACATGAGATAAAATATATTGGGAATTTATTTTAGGCCTTACCCATTTATATAATAACTATTATCATGAGTTCATGATGGTATTTATAAATTAATTTGAATGATGGCTCAGTGGAATGATTCATATGCAGAAAATTATGCATAACATAATTATGTAATTTTTTATTAATTACCATTAATTTTTTAAAATCGTTTTGATATAAATGGATAAGTATCAAACTCATGTTATATATATATTTAATTATTTTTTTATCATTTATTTTAGTCATATAATTCACCATTTATTTATTATCTATTGTATGCATTCCCTTACTAAGTATCTGAGCTAACCCCTTTATTAATTTTTATTCCACTGAGATTCCAATAAAAAAATTTCTGATGGATATGTAGTGATTTTCCTTAAGGAAAAAAAGTATCCCAAATAAAATATATTTTTTATATTATTTTTATACGGATTATGATATTAAAGTATGTAACTATTTTACCAAGACTTCTAAACTATCTGATCCACTGGGATTTGATTTCTTGTATTTAGTACAAATGTAATAAAGTAACCACCAGCTCTGAGCTACAAGGGTTGTGGTTCATACAGTTGGTACCATTGAATGATTAATAGGAACAGAGGGTACTAGATTAATAAAAACGAAGAATAGGGAACATAAAACTATAAAAGACCTTGTGATTAATATTTTTAGATATGTTATATATAAATTTACAATTTTTGTTAAGTGTTTCACTTTTTCTAAGATCATATGTTATGATTCATAATGTTATGATATATTCTACAATATTCTATTATATAGAAAAGATCATAATGGAAGGAGTGGAAAATGTATCAATGCAAGTAATCCAAGTAGGGTTTCCCTCCTAAGAAATACAATGAATATATACTAGGATCTATAGCTGGATATGAATAAATTATAACAATATTGGTGAAACTAACTTAGGTTTTAACCAATTTAATTACTTTTACAGAGTGTCCAACTAATTTACAATGTAGTGAAATAAGTTTAGAATGATTCATCAGTCAGTACCTACTATCATTCAGTGTAATTATAAATCTATTAGTTTCTAGGAAAATGATATGTTCCTTATTGAAGATATTTCTCAATCTAGGATGTAATGAAATGGAGAAGGTTTTCATTGTAATTTATCATAACAAATGGGATGAAGATAAATTTTTTATTATAATTAAAAAAACTAATGATGAGAATTAAATATCATGAATGGAATGGAAGGATTTTTAAAGAACTTTTCTTTGGAAAAAATTTATCTTGCAAAAATTTAAGTGGATATCTGGAGAAAATTATTGAGACTAAGGAAAAAATAAAAGGAATATTTTTCAAGTATATATATGTCAATTATATGATTGAAAGTCATACTGGAGACTATTTAAATAATCCAAATAGTAATATAGGGAATTTCATTAATGAGTTAAATAAAGTAGAACAAAGGTAACATGTCTCCCAAAACTTCTCATCATAGAAGAATATAAAACTATTTTATATCATGAAAAATTAAATATTCAACCATGTATTATGAGATTGAAGGAAATAAAGGGAGTAAAAATTCAATATAATAAAAAATGGATAAGGGTAATAGTTAAAATATTAATTTTACAGAATGTGATACTTGTGGAAGAAAAAACCTTATAACATTTCTAAAAGGAAAGTTATTTTTCTTTAAGTGTATTGATAAAGGATATGATGATCATGAATTCACATTTAAGGGATAACCCATCAATGTATATTGATAAAACTATAATATTATGGGGAACTATTCCATCCAATTCCCCACACATTAAGGGAATTTACTAAAAAATCCAAAGGGAAAATGTCAATCTTATAAATTATTATGGATGAGGTGGAAGTTCCTAGATATATGTTGAAAAGTGTACTTATCATCCACTCAAAAATATTTAATTTTTTTTTTATATTTTTACTCACTCATTTATATCAGAATAACTGTTTAATGTTGCCTTATCACAAGATCAACGATTATATATTGATATGGATATGAAAACTATTAATGGTATGATAACTTCAGATCAAGTCAATAAATCAACTCTAATAGAATTTTTTAGGGTGATTATTCGTGTGATTATTTTTATTTTTCTACCAGTAAAATTTTGCTTAAATTTTTTAATTAATTGACTCTCCCAATACAGATCCCATATCAATTTTCAATGAATGGAATAGGATGAATCCTCATGCATGATTATATGGTGATATCTTTTGTATCTTTCTAATTTATGATTCATGAGAAAAGATTCGTGACAATTAATTTGGAGTTAACAATAGTAAGTTTTATATTTAAAATATGGATAAATTATCTATATTGTGAATGGTGTGATATATATACTAATCATATAATCTTTATGTACATATATAAATAGAGAAAAATTAATATGCACCCTTGAATATTTTTGGAGTTAATAAAATATTATGATTCGTCATTCCATTACAAACTTGGAAAGGTGACCAATGCGTCTGATGCTCCGAGTTAGAGAGTCAATGAATGTTTGACTGTGATGGCGAATGAAGGAGGTCTATTATATAAATAAATGTATAGTAAGGATCATGAAATAATTAGGAATGGGGAAAATTATAAAGTTTTTAAAAAACATAAACCATTCCTCCATTAGAGGATTAATAATTCATAGATGAAATATATGGAATTAAATAAGAAGGAGATTACTGTTCAATATTTTAACCATGACCATGTTGTAATGATAATGTTAAGAAACTGACTGTGAGTATCTCAATAACAGATTTGAAGAAGTTGATATTTTATGAGTAATATTGTTAATTATTATATATTAATTCTTTAAGTACAAATCATTATAGAGAACTAAATAAGTATTTTTGTGGAAAGAAAAAGAGGGATATTGAAGGGTATGTATCTCAATTCATGTTATGATGAAAAGTTATGATTCATTGATTTTAGTCTAAGGGGATTTTGAAAAAAGTACCCATATTAGAATGGAAATGGGAAAACATCACTATATATTTTTCCTTCATAGTCCCCCTACAAATCTATTGGATATAATTTTATGTCAGTTCAATTTGATCACATTGTGAAATGGGAGAACATAATTGATATTATATAATATTTCTCTCTTAATTAACATTCCAAAATATACATTAAAGAGGGGGTTAGGAAACCAGGAGTTCCAATGTCAATTATATTGGATCGTGATATCATGTTTTAGTAGATGTTATATGAAAGTCATCAGTGAGCTCTATATATGGATTTGGGGTTCAATACGACGTATCATTATAAGATAGTTGGAATTTCTAAGAGAAACATTCAAACCCTTGAGGATATTTTTAGATTTTATTCTGTTGTTTTTAATACTGGTTGGTATAAACACATTTATCAGGTCATGTTTTCCTAAGAAAATTATTGTCACTTAAGAATTTAGATTTATCCTTATGAATCCATCTATTGAAATAAATGGAATAAATCCAACATTAAGGGAATAATATAAGATAATAATTATATTGGAAATTTATCTTGACAAGGAAATAGAAGATAAAGTTAGATCCAATCAACAACACATCAAGGCTTCTCAGAGTTGAAAAAATATAGTAATTAAAATCTATTGCATGATCTATAATTCAAATTTAGTGAAATGGTATATATATGAATTTATATATAGAATAAGGGTATGTGATTTTTAATTGACTGTTGAGCCCTAGGTTTATTAGATTCTCTTAGATTCTTGACCATGTAGGGACAATATCTTATCCTATAGAATTTCCAAGAACTTCACTCGAGTTCATGATGTGTTCTATTTATCACTCTTAAGGAAATACATACCTGATCCTTCACTTGTAATGACGTTTGAGGATGTAACATGGGTTAATGACAATTATTATGGGGAACATATAGTACAAATATTGAATCATAGTGATATAGTACAGTGAAACACGAAAAATCATCTAGATAATGTTCAATGGATGAATCATAAATTCAAAGATTCTACTTAGGAACCATTTGATGTAACGAAAGAGATGTGTCCTCGTTTATTTATCAATTTTAAGGAATTTCAAGGGATAAATTTTTTTATGTATGGTAGAATGTAACACCTCAAAAAATTCCTGATATATTTCTCTTTAAATAAATTTAATTTCTTTGAAAGCTTCTGGTAAATAAAACCCCCAGTGTAAATGAACGGTAATATAATATATCAATTTATCCGAGATGCTAAATTTATGAGAAAGAAAATGGATAAAAAACAATGAAAATGTATATATAAAATAAATTTACTATTTATTAATTGATTATAAAGATAAATAAAATTAATTTGAAATAAAAAAGTTATTTTTCTGAAAAATATTATATGCTGGACACCCCACCCTTCACTTATAAAAACTACATTGAGAAACCAATATAAAATAGTTCCTACCCATTTAACTTCTCAAAATCCTCTTATAATTCTATTTTTCTAATTTATTCCCACAACTCCAAACGGTGGTACCTTGTAAAGGGTCTAATTGAAGTCTCCCAAAAAAGAGGTAACCATCATTCCAAACTTCTTTCCAGTTTTATTTTTCTATCACATATTAATATATGTTATTTAAAATAAAATAATATCTTACATATATTATTTATACATAGATTTTTTTTATTAAACTAAAATTAGACACCCACTTTTTCTTCAAATGCAAAGTGAAATTATCTCTCATATATACATATGGCTGACCATATCCACATAGAGGTATAGTTTATTTTTATACGAAAAATTGCATGGATAAGTATTATTAGGGGTTTAATGTTTATATATGTTATTAATGAGTTAATTATTCTTATATAATAATAATACCAAATATACCTTCTTACCTTCCAATTTTTAATAAAATGATAATGTTAGAAATATGTACGGGTGTACTACCACCTCCTCGAAGCAATATGATTTGTTATCAATTTTATATTTACATAGATTCTAATAAAGACGCATTTAATGATCATATTTAAGATATATGATATTGGATCTTATTTTTAAAATGAAAATTATAATTTAACATTCGTTTATACCATCTTTTGAAATGTGAAAATAACATTCATGTGTAAATTCAACCTACCGTCTCTATGATTGATTTAATTCATTTTTATAACACTAAATTTTATTGATAAAACTGAATACATATTTAATGAATATATATGATAATTATATGATAATTAACAATATGTATTTGATTTAAACATAATAAAATTATAAGTAAAAAACTAAAAATCCAAAATTTACCTTAAGAACAAATAAATTATCAACTAGAACTATGATTTTAACAAATATATTTTAACAAACATTTAATAAATGTAAAGACCCAAAATTATAACTATGAAATTTACATTATTGTAATTATTTAATACAATATAATACAAATAAATATAAAATAATGAAAAAACATTCTAGATAAATAATTAATGAAGTAATAGGTATATCTAGAAATTATGGAATATTTACCAATGGAAAAGTACATTAACCATTGGAATAGTAATGTGACCCTTATGAATAGTAAAATATCCAATAGAATAATAAACTCACTAATAAAATTATAACTAAAATATGTCCATCTTATAAATTAAAATGTGATATTATTATATCCAATATATGTACATAAATGTTTCAAAAATTATAAATTATGTATTCTTATTTTAAAAGTTGTAAATATTTATTTATAATTTAATTATTAAAATAATTATTCAAATGAAAATTTATTTGCATAAAATATGTTAATAAATTAATATTTTTTGCCTTATTATTATCATATAATTTAATGAGACCGTACTTAATTTTAGAATGTGTCATAAAATTGGTAAAAATATTAAAATCAAAATTTTACGAATAAATAGTGATTATATTTAAAAATTTAATTTATCATATTTAGAAAATGATTTTCATTAAAATTAGACAATTTTTTATTTTTTAGCATTAAAAAATCATTACTTTGATGTTTTGGGAATTTTCCTAAAATAGATGAATTGTCGGTGAATATTGAATTACTTTAATTTATTATATTTAAATTATATTCCAAATATATGAATTAAAAAATCATATGTGATTTAATCCCATTATATAGAACTACACTTCTCTGTTTACTACTTTTATTCAGGTATAAAAAACTATTCCTTATCACGATCCAAAATAATAAACTAATTTGTAAAAAAATAAAAAAACACCCATCTCCTCCACTATAAATACAACCCTTCAAAAACTCTTCCCCACACACCTTCTAAATCGTGAATATTTTCAAATTTTTACCCAATACATTCCCAATAATTTCCACCACTTCCATGATACTTTTCACTGAATATAATTTCAATCCATTTTCCCTAAGGTGGTTTTCCTGGAGAAGAAGTTCAAGAGGTGAAACACTCTTCCGTTTTCATTTAATTTTTTCAGTTCTTTTCTTTTCTTATATTATCCTCACCTAGCTATCCCAAAGTGAACCAATATCTTCATTTTATTTTATATACTATAATTTTATTTTTTTTGGTAATAATTCATCATCCTTTTTCTTCCCTCTCCTTTTGTTGTAAAAATGAACACATCGTCTGTGATGTGTGGATTTAACGTATTCAAGGATGAGGAGTTTTTAATTTTAATTAAGGACTTCAGGGATGGTTATAAAAATATTTTTATAGTTAAACCATATTGTAATATATTTATTACTTATGAATCAATGTTATAGAAATATTATTTATTCATGATATTATTTAAATAAACAAAAACTAGTTCATAATGAACAAAAAATTCCAAAATAATCAAAACTGATATCGTAAACATTTTATCTAATGATTTATCCTCACACAGTAAAAAATTGACTTCTATGACCATTTTATAACCTATATGATCATTATTAACATATAATTTCAATTTGGGATAATTATTCTCATTTTATATGAACTTGCATACTCTCATAAATGTGTATGAATCATGAAAACAAAAAAAATGAACACACTCAAATGATGGAATTGAACAAAATAACTATTTAAAAAAGAAATAAATGAACATAATAAATTATATTCAATAAAATATATGTTTAAAATTTTACTAATTAATTAATTAATTAATTTTATTTGATTATCCAGGTCAGTATGATGAACAACATAACCATTTTAGACCAATGATAAGAGATTCTCCCTAAACCTCAATTTTTCATTATGGATACAATTTTTCTCTATCTTCCCCAATGTAACTGTTCTTTTTTTTAATATAATTCTTAGAAATACAATTTATAAGTTCAAAAATCATCTATCTAGATCATTAGATATTTCTTTTTTGTGGTTATAAATGTTTTCAAAAGGTTCCCTTATCAATTATTCTTGATAAGCAATCCTAACAAAAGGGAACTTCCCAATTTCACACCCATTTTAAATTTCACTCCATTATCCATTTTAAACAAACATTATTTTTCTAAAATCACTCATCTAATAATTGAAATATTTCCAAGTTAATTACTTGTTTATTTTATGAAAAATCTTTACAGTATTAAAGAATCGTCAATATTTTCCTTAAACATCACTAAAATGTATTATTTCAAAAGATTCTTAAACACTCATTTTACCTGTTTTAACATCATTTTGAAATTATATATACTTATCTACACCAATTTTCCCTTATTAATCTTCATTTATTATTTAAAACCATTCTCTTATGGACACCTTTTTTATAATCCCTTTTGTTAATCCTTTTAACCTCGTTATGATACCCAATTCTTTCCATGGGTAACCCCTATGTTTATGTTGGGTTGGACAAGTATGATTAATCATGTGTCAAAAATATTCATGATTTTATGGGTGTTACCAAATATTTCTCTAGTTTATTGGGTATTTTTTTGTCTCAGGATAAATTGTGTTGGGATATGGAGTGAACATAATCCTTTTATGTGACGTTTTCTACCATGTGATATAGTCATGGAAGTTAACCTTGAATCTTTTTTTGTCTTGTTATATTATTTTCCACATTTATATGATTCCATCATTATATTTTTCACATGTTCGTTTTCCTTTTTTTATTCATGTTCCATTATTTATTTCCACCATGGTATTCCTTCTATCTCATGTGATATGTTTTATTCCTATTCATACTCGCTTATTATGATTTTTTGTTCGTGCCTTTGTTTGTGTACTCTCATGGTTATCCTATTTAGATATAATATCTCAATAGAAAATTGGAGATAATTATGGAGATTAAAAAAATTATTTTTATTTTGGTTTCATATTTTATAATTATTTACCTAATCATCTAAAGACACTAGACATTACGATCATTGGTTTTTTTATGGTTAATTATGATTAGAATCATGTAATAAAATGTGTAAAAGGATATATTAATTATATTTGGTATTTTAGTATGGTATAGTTATTTTTTGAGATTAGTACTAGAAAACATTAGGAAGAACCCAATGTGTAATTCTATCACTGTAGATATCCTAGATTGAAACATAAGGTATCATAATTTAGGATATACTTTTCATTTAAATGTTTATCCTTATATGTTAATCGATTTCTTTTTATATTATTATTAGTTATGTATTCATGCCCCATATTTTTAATTTATTTTTTGAATTTTATTCTCTAAGTAGAATAACCCCTGACAAAAATATGTGTTAAAGTAAATGTGATGATTTCCCTAATGATGTGCAAAATAGGACGGGAATGTGTTCTCAAAACATCATGAAATTACATGATCAATGGGAATAATTTATGAATATTGACATGAATCATTTGTAACACACTATACTACTAATAATTATCAGGTTTTAGATGAATCTTTCCTATAAATAATTCTTCCCATTTTTAGTTGATATTATGATCCCCGCCATGCAGAACAATGGATTAAATCCATTAAGAATATATTATATACCCTATAGTTTTAATATGAAACGAAATTTGTACCGGTACTCTATAATTTCTATAGGGAATATTATTAGTGGGTGACACATATTAGGAACATAATTTCTAAAGAGGAAATCGATTCCATGGAATGGGGATATTTCAATAATATATTTTAAAAAATAAAATTTCTCCAAACCCATTATCTAAAGATATAAAGTGTTTTCATAAAACAAATGTATTAGGGAGATATGTTCATTGGGAAATATGAATCGAACATTAAATGAAATTATTGATACTCCAATAGTCTTATCATTAAAACTAAAAGAAAAGAGGATGAATTCCTTAGCGGACTAAATTTGACTCTATGAAAATAATTGGTGATTCCTTACATTGATTGCTATTAAGAAATTTTATGTTATATCCCTAAAATTGTAATGGAGATCATATAATCCCATAGGCCTTGTGGGATATTAAATTAAAAGATGAAATAGACTATAATATAGGTGGATCAACATATAGATCCCATGATGGAATAATAACCCAACCTCTTGTGTGTCAAAAGAGTGGGAAGAATCATCCTGGAAACTACTTAATGTGAATAAATAGATACTAGAAATGTGGAATAGAAGGGAAAATATCTAATAAATATAGAATGTATATGTAAAATCCCACTAATAGAGAAGAATAAAGGAAGGTTTAAATTGACATGGATCTTGTAGTGTAGTGCTTAAAATACAATGAATATGTAAATTATGAAATCCATTTCTCTAAGGAAAGTGTTGTTTTAGTAAACAATTATCAAAAACCTCCAAGGAATCAAGGAATGTCATATGCTATCACTAATACTGAGGTGGATTCCAAAAATTATGTACTGACAGGTACAGTGGTTGTTCATTCATGAATTAAACAATTCTATTTGATTTTGGATCTATGTATTATTTTATATCATTCATGTCTAGTAGATTCATAAAAACACCACTCTAATATATGGAATTGTATTTATCTATATGGATTGAAAATTGAGAAAATATTTCATCATATGTTTATAAATCCTCCCAGATTAATTTTTGGGGACTAAAAGTCCAAAAAAACCTTTTATTACTTCCTTTGGTGGTGTTTGATTCTATATTCGGCATGTACTGGTTATCTTTATAAGAAGCCAATGTCAGCTTTCCATAACGATATATATCACTTCACATCTAGAAGCTTCATCCAATTATATAGAGTAATAAAGAGGAGAGTGAATATACATCATAATCATCCATTCAATTTTGGATATTTTTCCTTGTAAAAAAGAATATCTTGATCACATGATATTAACAAAAGAGACTATTATACTAGAATACATAACCATTATGAGGGATTACACCGATGTGTTCAGTGAAGAATTGTATGGTATTCCTCTTAACTGAGATGTTTATTTCTCAATTGAACTTATTCCTAGATCATTCCCTACATGAAATACACATTATATATGGGCGGTTGTTGAGTTGGAATAACATAAGAAGCAGTTACATGGGACTCTAGACAAGGGGATTATATGCTTGAGTGCATTACCAGGGGGTACATTAGTCCTCTTTTACAAGAATAATGATGGATAAATAGACCCCTAAATTGATTATTGGGAGCTCAAAAAATTCCCGATAATGAAAAAATGTCCCTTTCCACTATTATATGAGTTTTTTGATAAACTACATAGAGCCATATATTTCACTATTGCGGACCTTCAGTTGGGATGTCACCATTTAAAGGTGAGAATGGAAGACACTTTCATGAATATCTTTTAAGTGAGGTATAAACATTATAAGTTCATAGTGATTCAATATGGAATCAATAATTATCCATCAATTTTCATGGATTTGATTAATTGATTTTTTAGAGATTACCTCAACCATGTTTTGGTACTTTTTATCATGATATTCTGATACAATACAATAGTTAGGAGGAATAGGAGCCGAAATGAGAATTGTGTTGAAGAATTTATAAAGGGTTAAAAATTATTAAATGTATATTATATGATATTTAAATATAGAGGAAGTATGATTGTTAGGTAATTTCATCACCAGTATATAATTATCTATAGACCTGTCTAAGACAAATGAAATTTAGGAGTGTCCCAGGACCACATCTGTAAGAGAGATCCATAGATTCCTTCATCTAGATGAGTATTATCAATGATTTGTGTAGAAATTATCATGAATTTCAAACCAACTATCCATGATGACTCAAATTATTTTAAAAATTTTTATAGTCCAATGAATTTGAAAATAACTTCAAAGATGTTAAAACGAGTCATATCTCTAAACCAGTTCTCACACTATCTGTAAGTGGGGAACACATTATGGCATAAAAAATGCCTCAAATAAGGGATTCCCCACTACACTGATGATAAATGATAAAGTTATATCCTATATCCATAGAATTTAAAAACACATGACAATAACTATACCATAAATGATCAGGATTTGGTGGTTGTGATATTTTCATTAAAAATATTGAGGCATTATCTCTATGGGAGGAGGTATGAGATATATACTAAAAACAAGAGTCCCAAATTTATATTCACATAGAAAGATTTTATCATGTTCTAGTGAATATCGTTATATCTCATCAATGATTAAAACATATCATTACACTACCATGCTGTTAAAGTGAATAAGATGGTGGATTCTCTAAGTAGAAATGATTAGACAACATTATCAATGTTGATAATTTATAAGGATCCAATATTCATTAATTTTATAATGATTGAAAAAGGAATAATTAAGGAAATAAAATTATCATTCCTTTCAAAAATCATTTATCAAACATCCCTATTAATGAAAATAGAGGATTCTCAATGAAATGATGTAGAAATTTAAAAAAAGGGTTGAAGATGTAAAAAATTTAAAATTCATTGAGATAAACATTAATGAAGGAGGAGTAATGAGATTTTGGTGATGATTATGTGTATCGTCTAATCCAGATATAAAGAAAGGGCATGTGAATAAGGAACATAGATCAACATTCTATATTCCCCTAACAAGAACAACAATGTATCAAGATCTCAGATATCACTATTTCTGGGATAATATAATGAAGGATATCGATGAGAATACATCAAGGTATCTAGTATGTAAATAAGTTAAGGATGAAATTAAAAATTCTAAGGGGATGATGAAAAAATTTACCATATGATCATGGAATTAGTAAACCATCACCATGGAATTTTTCATTGGACTTATAATGCTATATAGAAAAAACAATGCTATATGGAATGTTTTCGAGTGACATACAATGATAGCCAACTTTATCACAATTCAATGAGACTTCTAACTAGATAAACATTCACAAATATATATCAGATAAATGGAATGTCTTTATTGATTTCCACTATAAATTATATCCCATCGGGATCTGAGATTCACCACCATGTTCTGGAAAATTATCCAACATTATCTGAACACTGATTTAATCATTAGTATGACTTGTCATCGTCAAGCTGATGGAAAATCTGAATGGCCTATTTAGACACTAGATGAAATGTTGGGAGTTTTTCTTATCTACTTCAAGGTAGGATTGGAACAACATTTACCTAGAACTAAATTCTCTTAAAACAACATTTCCCACGCGAAAATCGAAATTTCCATATATGAATACCTTTATGGGAAAATATACATAATAAATTTAGGCAAGGTTGATGTTAGGGATCATAAGATGCTAGGAACGGAAATAGTAAAATAAATGTTGTAAATGGTGAAAACCATTCTGCAGTACATAAAATAATCGGAATGTTGATCGAAGAACTATGCAGACAATCTATGGTTATACCATAAGTTTATGGTGGGTGATGTGGTATTCCGCCTCATATCACCATGAAATAGAATCGTTAGATTTAGGAATAAAGGAATGTTGTGTACTAGTGACATCACCCATTTGATATTTTTGATTAATTCATTGTTGTGGCCTATAAAATAGCACTTCTACCTACCATGTATAAAGTACACAATGTATTTTACATATCCCTTTTGAAGAATTACATATTGAATCACTCACATGTACTAATTTCATTGGTGGTACAATTAGATAATGATTTCTCTTTTGAGGAGAAACCAGTGATGATCTTGGACCATAGAGAAAATGTTCAACGTAACAAGACTACTCACCTGGTAAAATTATGTTAGAAAAACAATATGTATGAAGAGGAAACAAGGGAAAAATAGTAAGTGATGAAGGAGAATTACCCTCACATGTTTTCATCATAGTATATATAAAGAAATTTTGAGAGAGAAGTTTCATAAGGGGGGAAGAATGTAATGACCCAGAATTCTATCATTGAAATTTCCCTTGTTATAATTATTTCATATAGTATAAATCACAAAAAAAATTACATAAATAACATAAATCAATTTTTATAAAAAAAATAATGATTGAAATAAGAGGTATTTATAGAAATTAAGTAAAATATATCAATGAAATAGTAACATGGACAATGGAATAGTAATGTGACCATTATGAATTTAAAATATACCAATAGAATCATTACCTAACAAATGAAATTATTTTTAAAATTAATCCATTCTATAAATAAACATATAATATAATTGTATCATAGTCTATGTATATAACTTCTTCAAAAATGATGAATTAATTATTGTTATTTTTTGAATTTGTAAATGATTATTTAAAATATTATAATTAATTTAATAATTTAAAATAATTATTTTAATAAAATAAACACAAAAATTAAGATTTTTTTTCCTATGAATATAATATAATCTTATGATACTTTAGTTAGTTTTTTAATATTTCATAAAAATGGTTATAATATTAAAATCGATATTTTTAAAGTCAATGGGGATTTTATTTAAAAATTGAATTTCTCGTATTTAGAATATTATTTTCATAAAATGGAGTCCATTTTATATTTTACCAATTTATAAATGAATAGGGTTTAATTATCGTGATTTTTTTCTAAAATAGTTGAATATTTGGAAAATAGTGAAATACGACAATTTACAGTATTTAAATTAAAATCCAAATACATGATTTAAAAACATCAGGCTTGATTTAAGACCATAATATAGAACTCTCCTTCCTTGTTTACTATTTTTAGTCATGGAAATAAAAAATATTCATAGTCATGATCCAAAATATTCTTCTAATGAGTAAAATAATAAAAACAACACTCCTCAAATCCATTATAAAACCCACCTCTCAGCACTTCATAATCTCACACTTTCTAACCCTTGGAGCATGTACAATTTCTACTGAATATTCATCAAAACCTATCCCCCAAGACCAAGATCCTTTGGTCTCAACAAAATTCCAATCAATTTTCTCTAATGATGTTCTCAAGGAGAAAATTTTTAAGAGGTAAAACCCTCTTCAATTTTCTATTAATTTCATTTCAGGTTATTGTATTTTCTTATCTTATCCTCACCTACCTAGCCCAAAGTGACATAATATCTCATTTATAATCAAAATATTGTAATATTATTATGTTAAGAGAATAATTCATCATTAATTATCATCCCTCAACTTTTTGGTAAAAATAAAAACATCATCTCGGATATATTGATTTATAGCATACAAGGGCCAAGTGTTTCCAATTTCAATTAATGTCTTCAGCTCTGTTCATAAAACCGGTTTTTTTAGTTAAAAAGGAGAATAAAATATTTATTATATCCTATTAAATTTTATGTAACCATTGTATATACATGTTATTAATTAATAAAAAACACAATTTTAATGCTCAAAACACACCAAAATTGTCTAAGTGGTTATCATTAATGTTTTATCTAATGATTCACCCACACCCCCCATAAAATAAATTAAATTATATGTACATTTTATCTTCTGAATTATCATTAAAAAATAAAATTTTAATTCTAGTAAATTATTCACATTTTATATCAACATCAGACTATTATTCACGTGATCCAATCATGAAAACCTTGAAAATGAACATAACTGACTGATTGATTAAACCCTATAACTCATCAAAAAAGATATAAATGATCATAATAAATTATAATAAATTATAACAAATCAAATAAAATTATAATGTTTTTTAATTAAATAATTAATGGTTTTAATTTCAATATCTCTGACATTATGATCAAGTGTAGTATAATTTCGGACATGAGGTCAGGGATTCTCCCTGAACCTTTATCTGTCATTCAGGTTACACTTTATCTATCTTCCAAAATGTATCCCTATTATAATTTTATATAATTTATTTACGTGTTGTTTATATGTTCAAAACTCAAGTTTCAGATCATTTCATTCCTTTATTTTGGAAATATACATGTTTTTAAAAGTTTCTCTTTTCAATTATTCTCGATATGTTAGGCCGACTAAAAAGAACATCCAAATTTGTCACATGTATTCAAGTGCACTCGAAAATATGTTTTAATTCCCCAATAATTTGATAAAATAACTCATATTATCATGAATAAATATATTTGTTCGTTTATGGGTTTATAAAAAATTATCCCATTTCATTTTTTGGTATGTTTTAATGTTTTCTTTAGATAACACTAAAATGTTTTCTTTATATTTATTTTTAAACACTCTTTTAACATGTTTTCACATCAATTTGACATAACATGTCATGATATATGGCTAATTTCCCTTATTAATATACATTAATTATTTAAATTTATTCACTCATGGACACCATTATGATATTCCTATTTTTATACCATTTTTCATCATTATAATACCCAATTGTATCTATGGGTATCCCTTTGGTTTACGTTTGATTCCACATGTATGATTATTCATGGAGAAAACATATTCATTGACCTGTTACAATGGGTGTTCCCATATAGTTCTCCAGTGCATTGGGTAATTATTAGTCTCATGATAAGTCAAATTGGGATAAGGATGGAACATGATTCCTTTATCATACTTTTTTCACTAGGTAATATAGTTTTTGAAGTTACCCTTGACTAATTTTTATGTCATGTTATACGTAGTTTCCAAAATTCAATGGTTCCATAATTATATATTCCCATGTTCTTATTAATTTTGTATATTATTGTCAAATTCCATTAATACCATCACGTTATTCCTTCTAACCCATATGATATGTTTTATTTCGATTCTTACTCCCTTAGTGGGGTTTTTTTCTCATCCCATTGTTCACGTTTTCTCCAAGTTATCTGATGAACATGTAAGAGATAAATGGAATTTTTTATGTCAATCAAGAGATTAAATAAAATTTGATATTATTTAGGTTTCATGTTTTATAAAAACATTCCTAATCTTCCAAATACACTAGACAATATGATCATTGGTTGTATTTGATTGTTAATTATGTTTAAAATTATGTAATAAAATGTGTAAACTGCTCAGGTTTATATAATAAAATATATTTATTAAATGATATATGGTATGAGATTGATTGGGAAATACATTTACTGTAAATATATATTCATTATATAGTAGGATCAAACTCATATGGTGGAACTAATAGGTATGATAAGGGTTAATTTCACAGTCAAATCATTATTCAATAGTTTATATGTTTCCAATGGGGGAACTATTTAATAATTATATATTATGAAAAAAATCTTTTTTATATCACTAGTTATTTTAAGAAATTTTTTTTTAATTTTAATCTCTTTAAGGACTCGTGATAGTAAATTAATTTTTGTAAGGAACACTGACCCTGTTTTTCTACTCTTCTAGGAAACTTTCTCTTCTATGTACACATGTTCCTTAAAACTCCCAATTGAATGTTTCTAATTTTCTTAAATGAATTTTTATATAAATTTTTAACCATGATTCACTTATTTTAAAAAAAATTAAAGGTAATTTCCTTATTTTTATTGAGGTACCAATTGATCTTCATAAAAAGGTCTGAATGGAATGGTTTTTTACTTATATGAGACGAATGTAATTTCCTACCATCATGACCACTCTTTTAAAATAAGAATAAATTATAATGACACATATTTATTTTAAAATTAAAATGTATTCCATTATATTTGGGAAAATTTATGATTTTAAATATGTGTTTTTAATCTAAAATGAGGAATTTTCCTCAATTAATTTTCATGTGAACTTTTAAAATTATTTTCTTCTATAACAACATTATTTGTTGAATCATATGATTTAATGTGTTTATAATACAATTATACCAACCAAATAATTTATTTGGATGGTTTATGTCCACGTTCACTAGGGGAATTATTCATATTCCTCATTGTAGTTCCTCTTTTATGAATAGTTATAACATTTTATGGAATATAGATTATGTTAGTATTTTTTATAATATAATGAATGCATTAAAATTATTAAGTGTGTGGTGGGTCATAGAATTAATGGTGGGTCATAGAATTAATAAGAACCTACATACATTGGTAGGTATCATGATACATTCTACATTGAGTCTTTGAAAAAGGCTTTACCCATATATGATAGATACCTTAGCATGAGTCCTTGAAAGTAATTTTAGATTTCTTACCACACGGCATATATGGTATGTTTTATCTGTCCATAATTATAAATTCCATTGTTTTGAAATAAGTTATTTATGTTCATAATGATTTTTAAATAATTTTTATATCTTTTTACAATTTTCAATCACATCTGATTGTTTATATGAAGTTATTTGATCATCATTTTTTCTGTTTATATTATTCATTCCTTAATTATCTTGTATTTTATAAAATACCTTAATGGTAATTTTAACATACCCCATTCATATGATTTCATTCCCCATAATACTATTAAATGTTTTATGATTTACACAAAGGGATATACTACAGGGAATAAAGATGATACCAGTTAAAATACTATATTATATATAATGTTATCTGTGTTAATATGGGAATAAAGTATGTTTCTATTTTACAATAAAAACTAAAATATTGTCATTTTTTTAGGTGGTTTCTTGTATTTAGTACCAACATAAAAAATTAATTATCATCTCTCTAATATTAGGTTCGGGGTCCTTGAATAATGGCTTCCCTTTCCTCAAATCTAAAAATTAGAAAATTAAGGATTAAATTCACGATTCCTATTTCTTACATTCATTTTGGAAAGCTAAGACAAATTAATTCAGTGTTTCTAATGAGAAACTATTATTAGGATGAATATGATTAGGTTTTTTCAATGTAAAATATTATTTATCTTTCAACAAATTATTTTAAAATGTTACTTATGTACATAATTAGTTTCTCGGATAATTTATATATTCATATGTTTCTTAAATGAACAATAATTTTTCTATAATTTTTGTTTATTTACTTAACATCCACATGATCATCACAGAATTAGTAGAATAAATTTGTGTAACCCCTATATATTCCCCCAACGGTGAATAGTTTATGGTGCGCGATTTAGGTAAAAAAACACTCATGTAACCCTTACATAGGGACCTTTTTTGTTAATTTTTTATTATGAATTTCTAGTCCGTATGGATAATATATGGATGTTGAAGACAATTTGAGGTTACCATTATATCTGTGATATGGAACAGAAGGGTCGAAAACAGTTTGGAAAACCCATACAATAACCATGAAAAGCATGATGTTACTTCATAGAGATTTTTGTTATGGATTATCAAATAATTCTTCAAAATTATATGATCATCCAAGGTTTAGAAATTTTGTTTTATAATATTTTTCCATGGATCTATTTATGGGGTTTTCAAACCCTTACTCTTATATTCTCATTCGACCCACCTAGTTCATACTATGGAATACACTCCATCCCATACAATTTAATTTTTGATCCTCTGTGTTTTTATTAAATGAATTTTAATAAACATAATTTATTTTTTATTATTTTCCTTCTATATTCATTCCTCTTTGTCTATTTTTATATTTTTTTACTTCCTCCTCAAAAATATATGGTATTATTTGCTGAGATTAGCATTATTTTGTTTTTTAAATGTAGGGATATAATTTTCAAATGGTTTTAGGGGGTTAGATCTTTTTTATTAATGTGTTCTCCACAGAAGGAGAAACATTTTAGATTGTCATTACCCTATTACCACTCATTTTAGATAAGATTTTTTGTGAATTTTTTGGGATTTGAATAATTTAATTTTTTATATTGATTGACCTTTATTTAAATTATAATTATATATTAAAATTAAAAAAATTATCATATTTTTATAATTGTAAATTTTCTCTTGAAATAATGATATCCTTATTTTTCAATGGATATTTGAAAAACGTTATGCTGGTGGAAATTTTGATTTTATATGATTGGTTTTGTGGAAAATGAATTAATTTTTCCACATTTGTGTTGAGGAATAAATTAAAGAGAGATGAATTATTTTCTAAGTGATATTATAAATAGAATATTTTATTTATAAATTATTTCGATGTTGATTACATGTCTAATTTTTTATGATTTCCTTAAAAATGGTTATTGAGTCGTAATAAAATTCACTACATAAAATGTGAGTTTTCAATTAGTCCCATTAGGAAAATTCAAATTTCTTTAAAAATGTATGGGATTTTGAAACCCTATTTTAGCACCTCTATCATGTTTCCTTTATTATTTTTGGTGCTTGATGAATGTGTTGATTGGGAGATAGATAGAAAGGTGTGGTTTATTTTGATGGTGTTGGAGATAAGGATTAGTTTTTTCTTCGTGAAATGTGATGTTTTCTATGACTAATTATTTTTAGCTCACCTTTCATATATTGGTCATGGGTATCTATGTATCTATGTATGAATTTTAGTTTTCTTCCACACTACATAGTCTCACCCTATTTATGTTCAATCAATCATAAGATAAAGCTACTGGGGATTTCCCTCTAAGGAGGTCAGGTGAAGGCTAGTCAAGTGTCTTGTCTTTAGATGCAATTTAGTTTAATAATTGGTTTGTGTTTAGTAAATTCTAGGGATTTACCACCATATGTGATAGGGTCAATCCCAAGACAATTATTCTTAATTTTTGGTTTGGTTTTATAGATTTATTGGAGTAATTAGAATCCCCTGATTGTTTTCATGTGATTAACCAATGGTTGGTTTATTTTATTTCTTTCATTATATTTGGTTAAAGATATAGTTTTGATTACATTTCAATTATAATTATTAAGTCTGATTAAATTTGCTAAAATAATTCAATAACTATATAAAATACTATTTTTAATGAATCTAGGTCTCCTTTTTTGTTGTGTGTGATTTTTATTGAATGTTTTCAAAGTGATTATTTTAATTTTAATAATTGTAAATTAATTTTTACTAAAAAGGGAATTCTTCTACCTTGTAATTTCAAATAATATTTAGATATTTTTAAGGGGAATTACTTATTATATTGTACATGACATTTTTTTAAATAAAATGATAAATTTTATTTTATATCTTACTAGCTTAAAGGAATATATTTTTTAACATAATTTCACAAAAAAATTGGTGAAATTATAGTATTATCATGTTGATCACAACCTACATATATGGATGGGTATATGGAGCCCTAACATCACAAAATTAAGGATTCTCAGTTTTTAAAATATGTTCTTTTTTGATTCCCGAGTTGTTATATTATTTCTTGTATGGAATGTGTATAGTATATATGGGTCACATAGAGGTTAGTGGTGGCTATTTGGGTCTGTTATTTTAATTTTGGGTTCCTATGTATTGGGTTTTTCTGTCAATTTTTTCTATTTATGTGATGATGCTAGGATATTCATGCATAGTTCATTATTAATGAATGATTTTGTGATGTTTGTTTTTTATTTTTCTTTTCTCTGAATGGATCTTTCTATTAGTTTTTTTATTAGTAAAACTATTCATAGTAGTTTTTTTAATGCTTGAGGAATATTTTCCATCTCATGGGGATTAGTAATTCTATTTAGGGCTTACTATGGACTAGATTAGGTACCTGATCTATAGGTTAATTATGTTGTTTAGTATCAAAATGGAATAATATCATTCTATCCTTGGAAGGATCCTATGTTTTCATATATCATATTATGTTATATTTGGTACATTCAAATAGATAAAACACTAGGATCATTGTCAAAACTTGATATGTAGATATCTTATGGGTTCTTGATCAATAGTCTTTAGGGTGAAACCTTAGTTTGAATGTGATACCAATATTTTATAATTGATTTTCAGTAATGATTGGTTTGTTTTACTATATTTGGATCCCTATTAAGTGTGTCTATGATTTGGTTGATCGTATTTTAGTTTGACTGTAAATTTTTTGAATGAATTAGGGTTTCATGGTGACTATTTCATGGTATTAAAATCCAGGTAGAGCTGATGTGGTGAGTTCAAGAAACCATCCCAATTTAAGTTACATGGTCTTTACATAGTATACCATTCAATCATTCCAAACCATACATATCATGTTTTATCAAGGATTACCTTTCTTAGTTGTTTTCTCTCCAGGTTGACTTCCATGGTGTTCTACATTAATGATATTTTAATCCTGTGAGTTTTTTTTAATAACATGGGTGATATGGGAATTTATTTTGTTGTATATTTATAACATGGTGTGTATGTTTCCCATTTAAATCATTGTATTAAATATGAGAAATTGTTTTCATGGTGATAAAGGAATATTTTTTATTACCATTTTAAACCTTAGTCTTTTATTGGAAGTTTTAATGAAATATATATTGTCTTTACACAATGGAATTATTCTTTTAAAAGTAGTATTTTAGCATTTTTTGAAATGCTATTTTCGTTTTTATTATATATTATGTATCTTGAAAATTAGGTAAATGAATATTTTTAGGGGAAAATTTTATTATGGGTTGGATTAATTTGTTGAAATAGTGATTTTTTTCTTGACTGGTGTGAGTCATAAAAATGGAATATTAGTTTCTTATGTAAAATATATGTGTATTTTATTAAATTATTTTTAATTAAATATAAAAAAATTATGGTAAATTGTGTCGGGCGATTTTTTCAACATAAAATTTTTTATATGAAATTGTTTGATCTTTATTAATAATTTGGGTTGATTGGGATTTGATTTATATTACATATACTAGACCTACTAGAGTGTTTTTAAAGAAATTTATGATTTCCTCGTATAGTTTCTATCTTAGATTTTTTTCCACGGTCACGTAGAAATTGTTTTTCCTCATACTAACTTTATCTACACTCAAGAATGGGTTTTGTATCTTGAATACTTATAAAACATGGAATCCATAAATTACTCTATAAATCATTAACTATGTTCATTATTTTATGATATAGGACATATTGGACTAATATATTAGTGATATAAAATTAAATATGTATTTGAATTTTTAAATTTTTTTTATGGTGTGTCATTGATGTAGGAGATTGGGAAATCTTATTAGGTTTTTTAAAATGATTTTTTGGATGAAGAAATTTGGGTGGTTATTTTATTTTTCATATGTGAACTTCATTTACTGTGGCCTTTATTTTGTTCATTGAGGTTGGTTGATATTTTGTGATATTAATGTTATGTTTTTCTATTTTTGGGTTTTCTTTTATATATACTTATTATTTTATTTTTTCATTTTCATTATTTATCTTATTGTGGAGTTCTATGTATATTTTTTGTTTTTCATTTTTTTTGTTATGGTAATTTTGTTCCCTTCTTATGCATTGTGGATATTAGTTTCTTACTCTCAAGGTTCTATTCCCTCATGGATGATATTTGAAGAGGAAGACTTCTTATTTGATAAAACATTAGAGGGATTATGGGTCAATGATTAGGTAACTACGATTTTTTTATCATTGAGAATATAAGGGTGTTAATTATTTTTTATTTGTGCACCATGATAAGGTTCATTTGGTTGAGTACCTCAATTGACACTATATAGAATTTTTACCTAGGTCTAGAACCCTTGCCTTTTTGATGATATTTACTTAAGATATAGGTTTCCTTTGGGATTTCTAATTTATTACTTCACCAGATATTAATCTTAGTGATTTATAAGAAATATTAGTTTCTTAGTGGAATTGGTATTCTTAGTGGTGTTTTATCTTGATGTGTCTTTGTGAAATGGAATTTCACCATTCTAAAACAATTATAAATAATTTGGAGAAATATTTATGGAACAAATCACCTCGTGTATTCATGAACTTAGTGATTATGCATTAAATTGAGTTTGATATATCTTTGGAGTTGAATTGTGTATTTTTTGACATGATTAATGAATAGGGAATAATTGGTTGTTATTTTTTGTCATTTATTTAAGAATCTTCCTATTATTTCCCCACCCACCCACCTCTCAAGGTGTGTTGAAATTATGTATTCTTATTATCCTTTTCATTGATATAAATTATTTAATGGGAAATTAATGCAGCATGGAGGTATATTATAACACACTGTGTTTCTATTTTATTTATTTATTTATCTTTCTAATAGAAATTTTTATATGTTTATGTCTTTAATTTTAATTTTAATGAATATTTTTACTCATTTAGGTCATCATTATAGTCATTGTACATTGTATAAAAAACATTTGTATGAAACTCAAGAAAAACTTATATGGTGCTTGGTTTGGGTGTATATTTTATGAGAAACCCACTCATTATACCATTATATTGTGCTTTTTAGTTCAATTTTAAATGTGCCCATCTATTTTACAATGGTAGTTCAAGGCTATGGGGCCATGTTGTATTACCACTATGGGCGAGATATGAAATTCACATATAGTTTGTGTATGGGGAAAATGTGGGGAATCATTTATAATCTATTATATCATGAATGATCTATTTACATTGTCGGCATGATCTTTTTAAAACCATGTTATGAAACTGCTTGAGTATCTCACCATTTAAAATTTTATTTTAAATTTTTTTCCCTTGTTTCATTTATTGGGGTTTCCACACATTACCACTTATATTACCATTATGATATCCTAGGGAACAACAATATTGAGTTCTACCCCCATCCACCTACTATTTTGATCCTCTAATTTCGATTCCAATAGTTTTATTAAATGTAAATGTCTATTTTATTATTCTCCTTCTTCTTTCCTATTCCTATAATGTTATACACAATTCACTCCCACTTCGGAACGCTAGGGGATTTTGGTTTGGGATTATGGTTTTGGGATTTTTCTAATATGGTTTTTTTTCATTTTTTATGTTTTATAGTTTATTTTCTTCTTATCTGGTTACTTTCCTTCAATGTTGAGGTATTTTGGATTTTCATTACCTACTCCCAACTCCTTAAAGGTAGGTGTTATTATATTATTATAATATTTAGTTATTTAATTAGGTTCGTGTGGCCTTTTACTGATTTATTTATTAATGTATATATATATATATATGGACGCATAAAAAAATTAAAAATTGCTTCATGTTAAATTGTCACATTGAATAATGTTATCTATAGTTTTGTAGTGTTGTTTTAAATTCCATGTGGTTGTATAAAAACTAAAATAATTCTTTTCTAAATTGGTTTTTTGGTAAATAAAGAGATTTGAACTCTTTAGTGTCACAAGAATAATTGACAACTGATTCTTAAGACTATAAGAGATATTATAAATTGTGAACATAATTATTAAATCGATTTTAGTAGTTAATTTAACAGTAATATTTAATGAAAAATTGTAAAAATGATTCTTTATTTTTTATAAAAGAATCAGAATCCCAAGTTGGTTTTCTAGAAGTATAAATTTGAATATTCCAATGTATTTCAAAATATGTGGTATGGTTACATACTCTTAGATCCTCTATTGAATGTTTCCATTCATATAGGGGGTTCTCGACATATATGGGGACTAAATGATGAATGGATAAGGGTTGTTTCTTATGAGGTCATTGGAGGTGAGGGTGAATTATTTGTTAATGGTCATTGATGTTTTTGGTGGCTTTTAATTTTATCCTCACCATCACTATTGTTTATTAATGGGAAACTAGGTATCTATGTTTTAAGATTATTTAATTCCACACTAGATATTTTAACACAAATATTGTCTCTTATTGTGTTATATATGTCTACTGGTGAATGAAGAAATTTTATTAGTTATAGAATAGTCAGGTGGATTTTTCTAGGATATAATGTTGGTATTTGGTATGTTGTTTTGGTAAAACATATGACTATATCACCTTCTGACCATGCTTAAAGCCCACGAAATTCTGAAAATCTTGAATTGATAGATAATTTTGATGTGTATAAACTCTATATTGAATAAATGAAAAATATTATTGATTGTTTGACTAGCAGTGTGGATTTTCATGTTAAACATATAAAATGGAATATGGGAGAAGATTTTAGACTACATTGAAAATAGTATATCGGGGAAGACTCTTAACTCATGATATTACACAAATAATGTAGGTAAAAGATAATATAAACAATGTATATAAGATGAAATTTTGTCCAATAATATAGTTAATGGGTTGTGGATTGAAAAATAAATATTAAAAATAGCAACTATGGAAAGGGGCTTATTTTTAAATAGATGGCGGTAGTAGTTCAGGAAAATTAAAAAGAACTGACTCGAAAGATCATTTTAATTTTCACATGACTCATAATCAAAGAACCTAGAATACCCAAATATTTACATATGAACTTAAATGTTACATATTTACAAAACCATGGATCATGTTATTTTTGTGTGTAAATAATGGTTATAACCAATGTGTGTCCCAAATCAATGATGCATTTAAAGTCATAAGAGTAGTGATGTGAATCATAAAAAATAAAAACAAATGTATTCTTACAATGGTCATTTTTTCTGGTTTGTGTAATATAATCATATTGCTAGTTATTTCTCATCAAAAGTGTGAATTTTAGTGCTTTGATGACTAATAGTTCTCTTACACATCATCTTAAGGAGTTCAAAAGTGGGATAAAAAGACATGATAATTTTTCCACCTTATGTAATGAATATGTTCTTTAATATTCAAAGGAATAACATACATATAATTCATTAATAGAGATGAATACATGTAATTATAATAAATTTAGTGGTATATGATTTGTTTATCTTGACTTCTAACACTCCTCGACGTGGGGAAATTGGATGTTCCCCTCAGTCCATGTATTTTCATGTAATAACTATTGTTATCATTTTGAATGATTTTGGGGAGGTATGATCCACTCAGTGCTTTATTAAAAAAATGATATATAATATTTTTACATTATCTAGAGTTCTATGTGATGATTGGATTTGTATTAAGATCCATCATATTGAAATTAATATTGTAAGTACAGGGGTATACAAAGAAACGATATTTTAATAAATACTGGTTTCATAGTAGTTATTATGGTATAATGGATTTTTGGTTTGAAATACAAATTATCGAGTGGAATCAAACCTTGAATATAGAATAATATTAATTGATATACAATTATAAAAAATATAAATTTTCATGATTTATTTGTTTTGATATATGTTTCATAGTTCCTTGAAACGTGTGTTATAGTTTTATGAATCACTGTTTCTAGGATGTTTCCATTGGATTTATTTATGGAATAGGAAACATCCAATAGTTCTTTATCCAAAGGGGGGAGACATTCCAAATGTAGTCATTCATTATGTTTTAACTTTATGATACTTAATAATGTGCATTGGTCGAGAGTATGGGAGGTCGGACTCATCACACCCTTTTGAGGGGAATTATTTTCTACTCTGGGACACACATTGTAAGATTAAGATATTATCATGAATCCATATTAATTTACCAAGTATATAATAAGTATCCCTTTTAATATATAATCACTTAATAACATGTGAATAATTCAGAATCATTATTATGCATTCAAGTCTCTTCCTTAATTGAAATATCCGTATGTATTCTAAATTTTTCATCTATGGTATCCTCTAATATACTGCATAGATATTCATTTAATCGTAGTTGTGATGATACTGGTCTTCATGCCACTCAGTGGGGAATTCTGGAATTTATTGTCATCTTGGGAGATGAAGGTTTGATTTGATTTTGGGATCATGCCCATAAAACTGGCCACCTATGTATCCTTATGAAAGGAATAATAACTCTCATAGTTCAGTGTCTCTTAATATGACACATCATTCCTTTTAAGGTCAAGTGACTAGAACCTCTATGTGAAAGGTTATTGGTTAAAACATAGTGGGGGACTTATGCTGAAGCAACCAAATGATCTTTGGAAACAATTTGTATTTCCAATTAAGATTAGACACTCTTGGGAATATGTCCCAAGGATAACATGGTTGATTTGAAGTGTTTGGTTTGAACCTCAAGGAGGCTTCCTACGTAACCCATATGGATGGTAATCAAAGCCTATGTAGTTCGATAAGTCTCATAGCATAATTTAGTCCTTTGAAAGAGATGAGTTTGGGTTTACTTCTGGAAAAAGATTCCTTGATGATTTAGGGTTTAATTTGGGGCTTAATCTTAAGAACAATGCCTAAATTAAGGTAATTAGGGATGGATTCTTGAGGAGGATATCTAGTGAGCTCAGGCTTTGAAAAGGTCTTCTTACGTATCCTGGTTTGAACCTGAATCAGCGTTCTTGTAGTTCCTTTGATTATGAAAATGTTGTGACCGTGAAAAATCACTAAGCCCACATGATTCATGCTCGGTGTGAGAAACAAGTGGATGTCATAGATTCAACAATGGAATTCCCACTCTCAAATTTTTCCTCCTCCGCTAGTGGAAGACAGCACAACTATGTTGTCTAAGGTGAAAGTGGTTTAGGTGGCCGTGGAAGAGGGGGAGGTGATGAGCCTTCACTCTATTCTATTTACATTGGAAAAGGTACCAATTTTATGAGCAAGGGATGAAGTTTAGAGGCTTACACCAGGATGGCTGCCCAAGGAGACAAAGTGCAATGGGGGAGGGAATGGGTAACAAGAGTCCATGTGCCCATCCCCCATTGGTCATTGGCACCGAAGTAGAGAGGAGGAGAAACGATTCCACCTCATGAAAGAAAAACTAGGGGATTACGCCGTGTCTTTTTCTGTAAAATTTATCATGGTTGGGGTGGGAGACATCTCCTATTCTTTTTAAAAGGAAAAGTAGGTATGAACAGTACCTTCCCTACAAGAGACCTAAGGATCTGGGTCATCTCTTTGAGAAGGGAGAGTCCACGACCCAACCCTCCTCCAAAATAGGAACATCCCAACACTATTTCTAGGATAATGTTCCATGTGACTATGGATATAAAAACACACAAAAACTCCATTAATCCTACCACCATTGTGAAAAAATTTTGAAAACCTCTAACTATGGAAATACAAACCCAAATAAGAGACATGCTAATGTGCCTTTCATAAAGGTTTGATATGCCCAGAGGTTTTGGTGGAGGTATAAACAGAATCCCTTTCATAAAAGGGATCCAATGAAGAAGAATACTTGCCATTAATGGCTTTGATGAAGGAATGATGGCTTATATAATGAATAGAGTTATGAAAGTAAGTGAATCAAGGAGTGGTACCAATGTAGATAAGGGCACGCAAGTCTGGGTACACTAGTAGGTAAGGGCGCACATGTATGGGCGTGCAAGTAGGCTTGGTGACCTGATTTTCACTTTGGTGAAGAACAACCTATATGGTAATACATGGGAGAGACCTTTATCGAGCCTTCAAGAGTATTCACAGGTGTTCCAAGAAGTGGGGAGTTCAAGTTCCTGTGAGAGGAATGGGCGGTGCACAATTATTTCTAACATGGTGATTTTTTGTTCTTTAGGCATGCAAGTGTTATGGTTTTCGAACACTAAAAGGAGTTAAGTCCAACGATCCTCCCATAAATCCACTTCTCAATTTGTTAATGAAATACCATGAATGTTTTTTAAGGCCGGGGTGAAGTACTATGGCGACCGGAGAAGAAATTAGTCTTGAAGGAAATTTGTCCAAATAAATGGGGGGCCCAAGGGTCTATTTATAGGAAAATAAATGACCTTGGGTGAAATAAGATGGGCGTGCAAGTACCTTGGGCACCGATGGTGTTTTGGCTAGACTAGGGAGACACCATTTGGACTTAGACAAAATTATAATTTCATTCAACTCTAACATGGTGCGACATATGTGGGCTTTGAGACATATAGGGGAGCACAAGTATGATGTCTTCCAAATGAGTTTTTGATAAAATAAGGTTGCCAAAAACTTATGCCTTTTAAAATCATTCACTTTTCTTTATGCATTCCCTCTTTCATTTCTAATAGATTCCCTTCATCATTCTTTTTAAACTCTTTGATCGAATTGAGTGTCAAAAAAACCCACCCACATAATTGGATCCGAAAATGAAAATAGGATCCTATACTGAGGTAAACAACTAATGGAAAGGGAGAGATAAGAATGAAAAGATCACTGGGGCATGCAATTTTTGGAGCTCAAGTAGACATGGATGTATATATTTTTAAGGCTTAAGATTTTTGGCATACAGGGTGAAAAGTGTTGCTTATATACACCAGCTTCACTTCCAAAAAAAATCTCACAACTTCTGAATTTTCATCTCTTGATATGCAAGTCTTATTTCATTCAGGCGCTTCTGTTTCACCACAATTATTTTGTATGTTTTTTAGCTATGCACTATAAGCGGGGAACTGTACTTGCACACCGACTTATACATGTGCGCCATATTTTAAATATTCTCACCTTAATTCCTTTTTATTTTGTTTATAAAACACCAATAACAATCTTAATTTTAAAATATTATCTCTATATTTTTGTAGGTTCAATGGCTCCCAAATGAATTGGAACAGCTGTTGAGATCGCATGCAAGAGGATTAATGACATGATGAATGTCACTAGTCATGATTCTATTGAAATTTGTGAAACCACCCTTCGAGATGGAGAATTTTTTTTAAGAAGTATAATTTCAACTTTCCATGATGCGCCTATCAGCCTCTGTTTAGCTATGTCCATTTGCAGGATGCTAACATTCCAAATCCAAATAATTGAGTCCCACATTCTTGGTTTCAAGATTATACCAACATCTGTTTAGCCAATGTTTCTATTAGGGGCTCATTTTATAACGTTGAGATAGTAGAGAAAGTTCATAATATGCATAATAGACCTTCTTCTCTAGATATTAAGGAACACAAAACTGAGTTGCAACCACACTGCTATTTATCCATCTTTTGTGATTCTCAGACAGATCATTCCATGTGCTGGAAGAAAAGTTTGGACTTCCACCCTGGAGGAGGGGTAAAACCGAATGGATGTGGGCATACAAGGTGAGAAAGACATGTGAATGATATGCAAATTATTTGAGAGTTAACAGGATTTATGAGGCTATTTGGGTTGGGAAAACCAATGTGTATATGAATGATGATATCATTCCAGAATTATTAATTCTGTGGAGTCAAAAGACCAATTCCTTCTATTTAACTCATGGAGAGGTAGTTATCATCTTGTGGGACGTTTAAAAGCATTCTAGATTTCCAGTCCTTGGATACAAGTTTGATGAGTTTGTCCCTCCCAAGGTGACATGCAATGACTCAGAGAAGACACCATATTTTGTTCATGAGTTGACAAAAATATTTAACAAAATAAAGAATTCAATTTTTGTGAAAACCCTCACCGGGTTGGATATTCATCTGAAGGAATAGATATAATTATTTTTGACAAAGAAGAAGTAAAAGGGTCCCTCAAACGCCCATCCGACTAGTTGTCCAAGGGCATAGAAGAGAGGAAATCCTGACACCTTTTGACCAACGTTAGAGAAAATATAATTTGATAAATGTGGATATGATATCAACCCAAAAACTCTAGAGAAGACATTTCAAGAAGGTTTCTTAGACCTGTGGCTCAACGTGTATGTATTACCAGTCTGAGAATCCAAGAAGGCATGAGGCCTGGGGCCTTGGTTATTTCAGATTAGATGGTGGAGAAATGGATTGTAGGGTTGGCTACTCATGTTTGGGCCAATATGCATAAAGTTTTGCTACATATATATAATGGGAAAACTCCATTTAGAATAGCGGGACCATTACAAGTCTTGTGGGGATATATTTCTACTCATTATAGAACTTATTTTGTAAAAAGTGGAGTACGAGTTTTTGGAAGTTCTTTTTCACCGTCTATTTCGGTCTTTTCTAGTATTTCACTAGTGTTTTTGAATACTTATGACCGTGAGGCTAGATTGAGCATGTATAAGGAATTCTATATCATTCCTTATGGGAATCTTCCTAACGCTAAATTCATTGATGATTGTACTACCAGTTTGGAACTGAGGTCATATATGCTAGCTTGTAGAGATAGCGTGTTAGCCACAAGAATTGACAGAGAAATCATATGTGATGCCAATGCTCCTTATATATTTGCACGTCAATTAAAATGTATACAAAAAAATTAATTTATCCCCTCATGTGCATGTCATATTACAGAAACACCCAATGGTATCCTAAAAACTATGGTTGTTGACATCTACAAATATGACTGTAGAAATATTTAATTTACCCATTGCTAACGCAATAAGTAGATTGACATTATGATACGCTAATAAATGGGATGCATCTTACCTGGAAGGGGTATTTAATCATGTCATCCCTTAGACAAAAATTCTGAATATATATGACCAGAGGCTGTTCAAACATGGAAAAATTTAGATTATGATGCTAAAACCATGTAGATGGATCTGTGCAAAGGACTACATATTCTAGGAGTAGGGGATTTGTGGGATTCTTATGAAATTATTTTTATTGATAATCCCAATGTGCTGTGGACCTACATTAGATAGCTATAAATGCACATATATAAAATTGATGAATCAATTCCTACCATAAAAAGGGTAATGGAAATGATAAATCAGGGTATAAATGAAAGGTTCAATCCATCATTAGATGAAGAGTGGCATGACTGTATAGATCGTGAGGATGTAAGTTTCCTTTCTCTCACATTCTCTTCCATTTTTTCAACATGAAATTTAGTCAAAACATTTTTACTTAAGAGAAATATCATCATAACTTATAGTTTGGTTAAGGAAAAATAATTGATGTTCCTTCACAACAATATATACCTAGAGGAACTTCTCTTGGATGTATTGGGTCACCCCATTAATCGGGGGAAATATCTCTGAGCCAACATGCCAGAGAGGAGGAAATAGAGGGTGTAGTGAAATCTCTGATACCAATATTTATATTTGATGATGCAATCCATGAAAAAAAATCAAAAGCACCAATGAAATAAGACCATGGTTATGCACTTTAATTGTAGTGGTATGTCTCTCTGATAATCACAATTTTAGAATTTATTCTAGAAAATTGTTTAAACTTTTTTAAGATTATAGGGACTTCTTCTGTAACTTATTTTAAAGAAAATACTGATAAGATTCAATGATCTATTGATGGTGCTATTAATAAAACACAAATTTCAACAAATCTAGTGGTTCTTGAAGAGGAATTAAAGCCAAAGGAACCAATAATTCTTCCAAGCTCTGTTCGGATTCCCTTTATCAGTGGAGAAGAAGAATCTAGTAAATCAATAAAACATCATAAAGAATCAAATTCAGAAATAGATAACTTCAATTTTGTGATAATTTTAGGTTCATTTCATGCACCAAAACATCTGGAAACAACTGACCATGACCCCAAAATTGTTGTCGAATAAACTATTCAGAGTCACAGGTTGCCGGAGGAAGGTAGTGAAGCAAACATGACAAGTGCTCCCATAAGTGAGACTAACCTAGGATCTAAGATATCATTGGATTAATTGATAAACCTTGTCATGTATAATGAATAACTATTAGTATATGTTAAAATATCAAATTCTTTATAATATTATGGAGTTCCTTGTATAGAATCAACTGGACGTGAGTTCTCATTATTTTTCCTGTTAATCTTCCTATGATAATCCTACTAATCATGGATAATTGAAATATGTAGTTCCATATAAAGAAACTATTGTCCCAATGGTACTTGAAGGAATTTTTGATATTAACATTAACCCCTTCCATTTTGGAGTTATTGGATCAAGTGGATATTGAGATAGTAGGTTTTCCTGATATGCATTCTAAAAATACTAAGAATTCTAAAGATATCAGTCCTCATCTAGAGACATTAAAAAGAATTAATGAAAATGAGAAATTGGGGAGGATTATTCTAAATCTACTGACCTACTACTAGGTAATATATACAGATATTGTGATTACATTCACTTTTTTTATCTCTTGAAAATAACCATAATTCATGATTTACCATATAGGGCTATCAACTTCAATGGCTAGGTCTGGAGGTGAAGTCTCTGAATCAGCCCAAATAAAATTAGAAGGTAGAGAAACCATTTTCTAAGAAGGAACAGAGCATGGAACTACTTTAAGTGCATTAGTCTCAGAATATATCCCTCCTTATGACAGTGATTCTGAATCAGACCCAAAACTATAGCAGGCTCTTCGTATTTCTTGCCCCAATGTATGGAAAAACATCTGAAAGATAATAGCTGAGATGCCCCTTGAGGTACTTCCTTCTAGAATTCCATGAATTTCATATTTTTTTATCAAGATAGGATTTTTTGGTATTGAATAACATGAAGTTCATACTGTGGTGAAATAGTTTATATGGAAGAGAGGGAAAGAGAGAAATCTTCATCAAGACTTGATAAAAGCCAAAATATCAATCAATATTGAAGTGTTCCATGTAGTAGTGTCCCAAGATGAAGATAATACTAATGCAATGATGAAGGGACTAAAGAAGACATTTAATGAAAATATTTTTCAATAACTGTGCCTTCAACAAGAGTTAGATATCATTATCGGGTAGCCTGACCAGCTTCATAGCACATTAGGAGAAGACCAGAAGGATGGTAAAAAGGATATCACAGATTCCAGAGAAGCACTAAATCATGCTGAAGAGACCATGTCTGGTCAAATATACAAGCTCTAACATGCAATTTATGGGGCTCAAGAAGCTGTCAAACAAAAGAGGAATTACGTAGAATGTTTTTTTTAATTTCTGAGAGAGAGACTCCAATTTGTATATGTTCCTCTGTGAATTTTTTTTCATAAATGAAAATTATTTTGTCTTTAATCATTTATGTTTTCACATTCGTTAATTTATTTTGTTTTACCTAGGAAATTGGGCCCAGTAAGCATATTATGATTTTTTCCTAGGGCTATATAGACAACCCCACAAACTTTATTTCTCTTTACATTTTATTGACCAATATTACCTAAACCATACCAAATGAATGTTTATTGAGATGGGACACAAATTTTGTTCATATTTCACTTTGTGTGTTTTCAATCTAATGAGTACAAAGTATTTTGTTATTTGGATGCTTAGATTTATTCATGTTTGACTATAATGGGCTATTATTTAGCGTCTAATAGATTTGACCATAAAATTTGAATTAGATCCCCAACAAAACATTGGGGATAATAATTGCTTTAATGTTCATTAAATATTTCCAAGGAAAATCTTGAGCCATGATTTTTATGGTCACCAAATTTAAAACATGTATCTATATAAGGGGTGTCTTTTCTAAGAATGAAGTTACCATTATTTGACAAACCATTAAGGGGTTTGTGTTATGCAGGGCCAACTGAGGCATATGCTGCATAGAAAAATAGTGAAATGTTTTGGATGACAGGACTGTTATGTAGACAATATATGCAAGGCCTTATAAGGTCATGTGATTCAGAGTTAGGAAAAATATTTCTTTGAAGTTTATCATTTTTCTGTTGATATATAGGGTAAAATAATATTTGGGTGACTGCAGACCATAGTGGGTAGGTTTTCCAAGGAAAAAAAATTAATAATGAAAGGGATATTTTATACGAAAATATTTCATGAATAAGAAAATTATATTTATATAAATTTGGTGTATTAGTAATGGAAAAAATTTATTAGAAAAGTGATTTTCTGATATCATATTATGCAGTTTTAATTCATGAAATGAGGACATTGGTACTGTGCAGTTTTACTTCATGTAGTGAGAACATTGGGGGTCTTTAATTTAAGGTCTTTAGCTCTAACCAAAGGTATGATAAAACTCTCACAATTTCATGGTAATTTGTTAGAAAACATACAATCATATTCAAGTATGGAAGGGAAAATTGTAAACTGTGATTTGGGAATTTCTAAAAAACCTAGGAATGTTATAGGAAAAGGGAAAAAAGAATTAGAGGAATAAATTTCCTAGAAATAAGTTAACTTTATTTGATAAACCCATTATTGTAGTGGTATTATGCATATCCAACTGGGGCATATGATGCATAGACAAATAGTAGCATCTTTTGACTGAAAGGCATGTTATGTAGACAACTTATACAAGGCCACCTAAGGGCATGTGCTGTATAATTAGAAAAAAGAACTCTCAGAAGTTCAACATTCTATTTATAAAATCCAAAGAATGTTTATGGAGATTCAGATTTTTCTAAGAACAATGTTTTGATTATGGAGAAAAGGTATCTGAATATAGAAAAGGTATTTCCACCCAAGATGTCCAAATAATCAGTGGAATATGAAATTTATGAAGGTTTGACCCAAATGCAAGTGGTATGGTGTCTGTAGTTTTAGTTCATACAACAAGGAGAAGAAATGGAAGAAATATATAATATGGGGCCAAGTTATTTCTAGGTTATTTCATATTGTATTGAACACATGGTGAGGGAAATTTGTAAACCATGGTCTTGAAGAATTTTAGATTATGAGAAAGAAAACCGGACAAGTATGCTTGAATGACTATTTTAACATACATATTATTTTATATTGACATCAATGATTAAAGGTGGAAAAGATACTATAATAAAGAATGAAGTTATCATTATTTGACAAACCCGTTGTGGGGGATATATTATGCAAGGACAACTAGGGCATATGATGCATATCCAAATAGTGGCATCCTTTGACTAACAGTCCTATTATGTAGGAAACTTATGCAAGGTCACCAAAGGGAACATGCTACATAATTAGGCAAAGGAGCTCTGGGGTATTAGAAACATTGTCACTAGAAAACCGTAAAAAAAGATTATACAAATTTTTAAATATTTAATATTAAGACTGTGGAATATGGAAGGAGGGTTTTTCTTAATTCACATGAGAAATGTTTGAATAAATATTAACCTGATGTTTGATGTCTTTTACATAGATCTGACTCATATGTACAATGGAGACGTTCTTAGTTTCCTCTGAATGAATATGGTGATGTGCAGTTTAAAGTCATGCAACGACGACATTATATTGTGCAGTTTTATGTTATGTAGGGATGACATTAATAATACCATAATAAATTGAGATGCCTTATTTATATTAAGAATCAATTTACCCAATTTTTAATCCCACGTGATCTTTGCTCGGTGTGAGAAACAAGGTTTAGTAAGGGTTTCCATTACAGTACAAAGGTGACCCAGGTGAAGAATAGGGAGGCTCTATTTCCATGAATTTTAACATCATGGGGTAAGGATGAAGATGAACTGATTTGAAAGGAAAATACATATCATAACTGGATTAATGGATAAAACACAAGGGTCACTATATGCCTTACTGGGGAAAGAATCATGTCATTCATAGTTCTTAAATCATTTCCTTTGCAGATTTGATTCTTATACAAGAAATAAATGTTTTTTTCATTTATGGGCCCATGATTGGAGATCCAGGAATCTCTACATATCTCATTGAAAGGTGATCATCAATGCATATGTAGTTCTTGAAACAATCATTTCTTATGTCAATTGAGTTTGACATGAAGAATGGGATATTTTGACACATTCTAAGAAAATGATAATTCTTAAGACATAAAATGGTTTATGGAAAAAATCATATATTTTAAAGAAACACAATCTATAAATATGATAGATATACAGGGGGAGAAAATAAAATACAAAGATTTTGTGATTGTGGATGGAAAAGAATTAGAGATTTAGGTGACTCTATGTATCTCATTGGAAAATGAAAATCAAGACATACATAGTTCTAGTAACAAGGTCTCTATGCGGATATGACTCAGACATAAGAAAGAGAGGGACTCATATACTACTAAGGAGTAGTGATGACGTCAATGATGTTTGCTTATGGAAGATTATAATGTCAAAAAAGATAAAATGTTAGTTATACAGATGACGTCATGGAGTTTAACGTCATGCGGCAAGGACGAAGATGCTATGTATTTTACAATCATGCCGCATGGATGCCTATGGTTGTTATGCAGTTTAATGTCTTTAAACTAGGACATGGGGGATGTTTAGTTTTAAGTCTTACAACAAGGACATGGTATTGTGTTGTTTAGTGTATTTCAGTGAGGACATAGTACTATGATGTTTAAAATCAAGTAGTGAGGATGATGTGCACAACTACACAATGTACTTCTTCAAGAATTTCTCATTGGCAGGAGTTGTAATAAGCTCTCCGTCCATTGAGATTATGACATAAGCTCTATTTTAATAGACCTTTTTGTATGGAATAAGGTCCTTCCCACTTTGGATAATGTTTTTGATGTTTCTTTCCTGTTATCATTGGAGTTCTAAGGACCAATACAAATTATCCTTGAAGAAATGAATGAAGGAAAACTTTTTTGTTATATGATACTACTATTCTATTCTAATAGACTTCAAAATTATGAAAGAATGAAATCTTTTCTTGTAGAATCATTCTAACTCATTGAATAGTTTTTTGAGACCTCTCATTTGTAGAAAACTGATCACAGATTGCAACTTCAAGTGACAGAAATTGCATTTTAATTGAAAAAACCGCGTCATTTCTATATACCAATGAATAAAGAGTTGCTTGGGTAGAAATATGGGTAGTTTTCTGATAAGACCATAAAGCATTAAATAGTTTACTAGGCCATGATTTATAATCATTATCCAAAATTTTCTGGAGTATATTTTATTGTGTCTTGTTGAAGGCCACTATTTATCCATTGGCCATCGCATGATAGAGAGATGAGTGGTTGGATTTGATATTATGTTCCTGATATAACTTTTTTACCTCAGTAGAACCAAAATTGGTGCCATATTCCATCAAAATAGTATGATGGACACCAAATCTGGTGATGATATTAGTTTTGAAAAAACTAACCATGATTTCAGCTCTGACTTCCTTGAGAGGTATTGCTTCATCCCATTTAGAGAAGAAGTCAATTATAGTGAGAATATATATGAAATTATTAGTCATGGATGGGGGATAAGGCCCTACTATATCCATTCCCCATGTGTCGAATTTCAGGAGTATTTATATGTATGTAGAAACTATGGGGTTTGATGAATGAAATCAGCATGCACTTGGTAGGGATGTCATTTTTTAGTGAAATTTGTACAATCTTGCATTATTGAAGGCCCAATGTATCCAAGCCTTCAAATCTGATCTGAGAGCCAATAGATAGACTATTGGGCACCAAGATCTCGTTAATGTACTTCTTTCATGATAGCCGTAGTCTCTTCTACATAAATGCATCTAATGATATTTCCATCAAATCATCACTTATAGAGGATCTTTTGGTGGTTTGGACTATCATAAAGAGTGACATTTTTTGCCCATCATCGGATCTATTTTTTCTATCCCTATCAGGTGGAAGTGCCTGAATTTTAAAAATATTCCATTATGGATGTTCCCCATACCGTGGTATGACCATGTGGTTCAGAAATAGGTAAAATTTCATTAATTTATTCCATTCTGGATTGAAAAAAAAGGTGAGACCAAATAGAGATGGGCTATGCTAATGAATATCTCATCCTAATTTAGATCTGTCAAGGTTTTAGATACATTAGACAGTGCATCTTCTTGGGAATTTTTTGATCGTGGTACATAAGACAATGTCAAATCTGTTGAAAAGTCAGCCATTAACCCTCTGATGTAATCATAAAAAGGTATTACCTCTTGTTTTCTGGTAGAATATTCCACATTAATTTTTTTGATGATAATTTCTAAATAACCATTCACCTTTAAATTTCCCATTTGAACCTGTAGGGTCAATTTTGAACCTGCGATGAGAGCTTGATATTCTACCTCATTGTGGGTACCTCCTTCAGATAACAAGAAGGAATAGGGCAATACTTTCTTTCATGTGGAAATAAGTGCAATTCCTAACCAAAATTTGTTGAGTTTAGGGTTTTCCATTCTCTTTTCTATTGGAATTATAGAATCACCATCAATATACATTTCCTATATTTGGGAATTATCTTGAATAGAGAAAACCTCTTCATCAAGAAGTTCAGTATTAAACATTTTATCTTTTGCAGATGGATACTCGGTAAGGAATTCAGCCAGGCCTTGGCCTTTTATTTCCTTTTGAGGAAAAAATTGGATATCAAATTGTTTCAAAATAACTGCCCACAGTGCCAGATGCCCTGTAAGCATTGGACGACTGAGGATAAATTTGAGAGGGTTGGTGCAAGACACCAATTGGACCTCATGAAGTTGTAGGTAGTGCATCAACTTTGTAACTACAAAGATTAATTACAGGAATCATTTTTCGATACTTGAATATCGAGTGTCCACATAAATTATTGTTCGACTGATGTAGTAAAGGTTGTTTTCATTCCCACCTTAATTCTTATGGGAGAGGAAGGCATGTAGTGATCGCTCAAAAGCTATCACATAGAAAATAAGTTGTCTTCCTTCAACATGTGGAATTAATAATGGTGGACTCAAGAGATATTTCGTGAGGGTGTTAAATGCTTCTTGTTAGTCTTCTTTCCAATGTTAGGTGATTCCGTTCTTCATTAATCTAGTAAAGGGAAAACACATAACTTCTAAATTGGCGATAAAGCACCGAATATAGGCCAAGTGTCCTTCGATTTCTATTAATTCTTTCAAATTTTGAAGAGGTGACATACTATGGATTGATTTTTTTTTATCAGGATCAACTTCGGTGCCATTATGGCATACAATGAAGTTAGTAAACATTATTGAGGTTACTCTGATAACACATTTCAAGGGGTCCATCTTCAAACTATGTTGCTAAAGTTTATGGAATTTGCTTTCCAAATTAGCCATGTGATTGGAACGTTTTTTGGATATGACCACCAAATCATCCACATAACATTCAACAAAATTTTTCTAAGAAGGGTTTGAAGATATGGTGCATGGAACGTTGATATGTTTTACCTACATTCATTAAGACAATGGGCATTACCCGATAGCAAAAATCACCTTGATTGGATATGAAGGTGATAGATTTTTCATCCTCTAGGTCCATACAGATTTGATTATACCCATAGAAGCCATCCATGAAGGAAACAACTTCATATCCATCTATTGAATCAATTATGTGCTCTATAATCAGAACTGGAAAATCATATTTAGTACAATGCCGATTAAGATCTCTAAAATCAATGCAGACTCTAATTTTCCCATTCTTCAGTTTTACTCGGACAACATTGGCCATCCATTTGGGATACTGAACTTACCTGAAAATGTTAGCGTTTATAAGCTTATGAAAATCACCAAAGAATTTTAGAGGAATGAGTTGGGTGTGTTCTTCTTGCTACCTACTTGAATCCATGATCTTCTTCTGGAAATCCAAAATGATGGGTGACTACACAAGGATTTAGACATAGAATTTAAATATAATTTCAAGAAAATATATCTTGACGTTGCTTTAGAAATTATGTATAAACATCTCTATCTATATATGTTATGGACACACTAATTAGAGTGGGGTGCGGATCTTCTTTTTTACCCAGATTTATTTCTATGAGTTCATCCATAGTGGAAGAGACACCTTCCTCAAATGTAGGAGGAGCATCCATGAGATCTACCTATTCTTCTCCATTATGTGTTACCTCTTCTATTTCCATTAACATAGTAGATGATGAGGAAAAAATCCAAGGTTATAGGGGAAATCAAAATTTCAACATCCCTAAGAAGATTCCACCATATCTGACCTTACTGACGAGGAAGGGTCTTCCTATGGTAATATAGATGGATTGATGGATTGAGAATCAACATCTTTGTCTTTACAAAACATTGCTAAAATTTCTTCTACTCTAGTTGACGATGTAGAGGCTTTTTGTATTTTAGTGGATGAAATGAAAAAATATCCATTTTAGGATTTCATAATAGTTTGGTGGATCAATAGTGTCCTCCATGTTGTTAGAATCAATTGTCGAAATTGACATTAAGGAAGTTAATGGAAGAGTTTCTGGATTTGGGCTTACCGTTTCATTTTGATTGATGGGTAACACATAATCTATACTCAGATGTATAAACATATTTTTTGGGATATTTTCCCATCCATTTGGGTAATTAACTATTTTTTTCTGTTGTAATGGACTTCATTCCTTTTGTGCGATAAAACTTTTCTTCATTATATTGAGATTCACATGTTTTGAATAGAGCCTTGTCACCATACATTGTCTCATTTGACCATTGAAACAATACATAAAAAATTGGTGGTATGAAGAAGGTATGGTTTCCTATTGATGCAGCCATGGCCTTTTGAGCAAAATATTGATGTTTGTATCCTGACAAACAACCAAGAAATCTGAATTAGACACAAGATATCCATATTGATTCCTGAGTGTAATCTCTCCCAAAGGTTCTTGTTCATTCTTATCTTAAACATAAAACCTTAAATTAGAAGGAAATATGTCAGATTCATTCAGACCTAATCAATGAAGTGTACGAACTAGAATGAGGTAGACTCTAGAGCCATTATCAATGAAGGCTTGTCAGATGTCTATGTTGTTGACCTTTCAAGACAAATACAATTATCTGATATTCCCATGCACCACATCATTTTAATATTCATCTGTAAATGATATGACTGCATGAAATTATTTATAATCATTCTCTATATGGTATACCTCAGTAGCAGAAACATCGGTTTAAAACTCTTGAGGACTTGACAAATCCTCAATTAGTGCTTCTCAAAGAACTTTTGACAGATTAAAAGCATCTAGAATTGATAACATGGCCCGTACTTGGGCCGATTTTTTCAAGACATCATACTTTTGGTCTAATGGTCCATGATTCCCATCATGAAGATGCGAATTTGCAGCTGCTTTGGATGTTGAATCTTCTGATGTAGACGTACTCTATGTTGGAGAAAAAGAATGAAATACTCCTAGATTTGGTAAATTAGACATACTAGGTCTATTCATTTGCTAAGAAGAAGACAATGTTGCATCTAATCAGTCTTCCAAAATAATTGTGTCATAATCTAACCTATATTTCATGGAATAAACTCATTGTTCATGTTGAACCCACAGAAGGGATCTTCCACGGGTTCCTGCCGCATATATGGTTTGAGTAGGGGAAGAGGTAAAATTGTGGTTTCTAGAATTCCCACATCATCAACTTATCCTCATCCTTGTCCTATTCCTCCTGTTCCCCAATTGGGTATAAGGAATTATGGATCATTATAATTAGAAACACCATTGGAATAAGGTTATGTTAAATGGAAAACATTAACAGAACCAAAGATTAATTCTTCACCCAACGATGATTATTGTTGATAGGTTAATTCTCATTATGTTCTTTGGTAGGGCGGTGCCCGTGCCGTTGAAATAGATTTCATAAAATCTATCATGGTCAAGGACAACATTGGGATATACATGATCTCTTCTTCTTGTGACTACTCTTTGTCCTTATAATCACTTTTCTTTATTGAGGATTGACCTTTCGATGAAGATGGTTTTGCTGTGTTAGGACAGGTAGAATACACAATCGGTTTTTTAACTATGATTTCAAAATGTAATTAGTATGGTTGATCATTTCTCTGATCATCCAATCATCATGTTTCAAAAAAATTTAACTTTTGACCTCGTTCCATTCACCTTCTTTTTCTAGATCAGTTGCAGTAACACATCCTACTTGAGCTGATGAACTTTTTAGTTTCACTTTTCTAGAGTCTACAATAATTTTAATAAGGTCTTTTAAAACAAAAGACTCATGAATGGTGTGTCCCAAAATCTGGTTAAAGGGACAATAATTATGATGATATTCATCCCCGTATTTATTTGTCTTGTTTGGCCTTGGAAAATGAATGAAAATTTTTTATATGGATGAGATTAAAAAACCAAGATCATGTTCATTTTTGAAAGTATAAACATTAATCATTAATTCCTTAAACTATTTTCTCCATTAATATCTTTGATCATGTTGAAGAGGTAGTCATTGATGTTGATTCTTAGGATGCAGAGCGCTTTGGTATGATGAAGGTCTTCAAGTAGTAGTAGGTACTGGTGCCCATTTGAGTGTGACTGTTGTAGATTATGCCTTTCCTATCCTCCACTCAGGAGCTGATGAAATTACAAAAGTTTTAGCCTTAGTTTCTATAATCGAGTCTTATATATGTTGAAAGATTAAATTAAGGTATCAAAACCCTCTTGTGTATTTCATCGGGATCAATGGTGTGCATATCTCATTAAGCATTTTTGCCACACAAATTGTAAACAACTCTTCTTGAAGGAGTTCTATAATTATGGAATATGTTAATCCTTTACATCATGAAATGAAATCATTAAATATTTCATTGTCCCTTTGTTTAAAATTGGTATGATCACAAATTTCTTCTTTGGTAGCATTGAGCTAAATTGGAAAAGGAATTTCTGATGCAGATCTTCCCATCTAGTAATTGATTGAGATTTGAATCTTGTATACCAGACAAAATTTTTTCCTTCTAATGACCGCACAAAACACCTAAGCATAACTGCTACTTGTTGTTGAAAAGTTCCTATCATGGGATCACAATGAGGAGAAAAATGGGTTAACTGTTTTTCCAGATCTCCCAAACCATTAATGATTGGGAATGTTGTATTCAAAAAAATTGGCGGGGTTGGCATTGCATCCACCCATTCAAGTTAAGCTTTATTTTCTAGATGAACTAGTGTACGTCATTCATCCATAGTTTCCAATCATGTTTTCAATGACTCGATTGTGTTCATAAGCTTTAGGGGAACATCTATATGAACTGGAACTCGTGCAGGTATAACAACTAGATCTTGAGTTGGTGTAAAGACCGGCAAAACCACTAATTGTGGTGTTGATATCTGACTTGGATAACCCATGGGAATAGGACTATCAGGATGTATATGGTCCTACCTTGATTATGTACCATGTGGAGGGAATTCATTATCTATATTTTTAGTTACTATAAATCATCTTTTCTGAGGAGATCCTACAGGATTTTCATGTTGAGGACCTGTCTAGGGAGTATGTCTAGTGGAAATGCTGTATCGAAGTAACTTTGTATGGAGTCTTTTAAACTCCTTCATTTCATCTTCTTTCAGTGAAAATATCTCTTTAAGATATATATATTGTCCTTATCTAGTGGAAAAGTGTGATTAAATCTTACTTTTTTTCCTTTCCCCTGTTTAGATTCCTTGCAGAGTGGGGGGAGATGTTTTTTTGAAGGCATAACTAGATTATGGGTAAGAATTTGATATCAGGTGCACACACCTTCTTAACTTGCCTTAGTGGATACTGAATTATGGATAAGAACATCATCATCTGATTCACCTGAACTAGACTTTTTTTCTAAAGGATATTTTACAATATTTATAATGACATTTAGTGACACATAATGCATCGATGGCATTCTGTCAATATTTTTTTGAGATCGTCTTCCTTTGTGTCTTTCATGAGTCATAGTTCTCCAATATGATTAATTCCCTAGTGTTTTTTGTGGCTAGTAACTCAAAGGGAATACTCGTATAGTTTAATTGTACACTTTTTTATGGCTTCTTCCCTAATCGGGATAAAACAGACTTCCATTGAAGTGGGGATTGCAGATGTGAAAAAAAACATATCCCTATTAGCTGAGGTTGTTCCAGTTCTTCTTCTACAAACTTTTGAACATTGTTGAATGAAATTTAAGGATGAATTTAATGAGCCCCAGCCTTGCAAGATGGGGTGATTCTTAAACTACTAGGGATGATATTTTTACAACTACACTTCTGATTTTGAAAATTTTGGTTCGGACACTAGTTGGGTGCATCATCCGACAACCACTTAAATCACCTATTTTGTAAGATCACTATGCTATTTCAGACATTTTCATTCTCTGATACCTGGAATCCTCTAAGAGGGATGGCTACTATAGATTCTTGAATGATTGTTTTAAAAGTAACTCAACAACATCTTTACTTTGGGCCTGATTCATATGAGAACTAGTTGAGGTCTGTTCTTGAGCGTATATCTGATTAAATAAAATATCTATTTATTGTGGCCGACCGTGGGAAATAATGTTTCATGCGACCCCTTTTGGCGTATTTTTTTGATTTTGGAGTGCAGTAAAATTCAATACACTCTATGCACCCTATCCTTTGATACGAACACTAGATGGGGAATTAGAAAGTAACTGGCGTAGTCTTTTTAGAGCATTGATACATGCACGCTAAAAGTTTCTATACTATTTTTCAACCATGGGATGTTGGGAAACTGAGGGAGATGCCACGTAAATTTTGTGTTGCAACCCTTCTAATACCTTTAAATGATTTTTTGATTCATCATATGGTATTAATTTGGTTTTAAAATGATTAAAATTTTTCCATAAGTTGAGGTCGATGTCAAGAATGCAATATTCTGTCATCAATTTTGGAATGTTATACTGAGTATTTTCTAAAGGACAGAACATGACTTGTAATTCTCCTTTATCTAATTGTTTCATATTGTTTAACACATCGTCATCATCTTTCACTAGATGTTTCACCACATGTTCTGACCAATGTTGATTCTCTGTATTAGAATTCAAATGACCCAAGAGAGTTTTAGAGAATGACTATTCCATTAACATTTCTTTTTGTTGAGAAAGCGTTTCACCCGTGAATGACAAGGCATCAGAACTGACTGGCCTTGTGTTTGCAAGTACCTAAAGAAAGGGGGGCTTTCTTGTCACTACATTGTCAATTATGGAATTGTCTTGACAATGTGAAATAATACTACAGAGGGGACATTCACAGTGGATTCCATATTAGGGAGGATCATCATGATGTATTACAACAAGTGATAAATCTTCTTTCTCCTTGGACTTCAGGCCACATAGAGAGTTTCTGTGGCTCTCTTCCAGAGATAGGCACTCTAGATTGACCAAATTTTCATGAAGCAACCTTCATGGTGATGTTTTATATTAATAACTTCAAAATGACAACAACCGATCCCATAATTTGGTAATGAGAGGGTAGGATCATGAGATACAACAGATAAATGTTTGAGGGCTTTAAGAACACCAACATTAAGGGGAGCCAAATCATAGCTTGAATCTTGATTTTAAAATAGTTCTTAGTGAGACATATTTTTGTAAGTTCTCTTATAATTATTTGGGGACACATGCAGGGAAAAGTGTTCATCATGGGAATGTGTATGTATCTTACTTGGAGTGGTTACCAGAACAAACTGATTACATCCAATTGGAAAGGGTGTATGTTCGCATTCTTTTCGTTCGTATGATATGAGTTAGTACACCCTATGAACCTCCTAAACTAGAATAGAGGTATGTATATACTCTAGGATGGCATACCAATGTGGCATCCCATGTGTTGGGAAAGATTTATGTGTATGTTCCCCTCATACAGCTGAAGTAGTTATTAAAATATCCTGGCATACTTCCAGAATATGGGAAAGGATTTGCGTCTTCCCTTTCACCATTTATAAAATGTGTTTTGTGACTTCAGCAGCCGGAATGGGAATATACATCCATTCCATATCTGGGTTTGGTTTATGAGCCTGCTTCTATCCTCCTTTTCATGTCAATGGATATTGACAGTACTCATTCTTGGGGTCAGAGATTTGGGTCTACCCCAAATTTGTCATTTGATCTTTTCGACTGACTTCTCTGGGTGCTACCAAATGAGACTGTTGGAAGGCTTGATTAATATTTCCATGTGGATGTATCTGCTGGATTTTTACCAACAAGTATGGTAGACGAACTACTTTCAATACTGGAATATTAGACTGCTGACAGAATAGGTGATTGGAAACATATGTATGTTCAAGTATACCAGTTTCCACGACATTAGATTGACGGGCTTCATTAAATTCAGTTAGACGAGCCTGCAAACCGCCAAATAACTTTTAAGCAGGTCTATGTTCCTATCCACAATACTTCACTAGGTTTATCTGATGGGATTGGTGGGTACCTATCAGATGAGTCTGCTGAGCAGCAAAATTATGATTGACATGTGTATGTACCAGCTCATTGATTGCCTTTAAGTTAAATATATGGACTTCGTCAAAGGAGGTAGAGGTGAGAACCTACTCCCTTGTTGATCGGACGTTGTCCCTAGAGGTTTGTCTTGGGGGCCCAGGCCTGAGACACCTAGGCCAAAAATTCAAGGGCAACACCCCCATCATGTGGGGGGGTATACTACTGCACATTCTAGAAGCTACTTCCGGTGGGAGTACTCAGAAAGGACTCCTGCATTCTTGAATTGAGTTTTTAAGTGACCTCTAGATCCAACTCCCTATAGTATAGGAGGGATTTATAGTATCATTCTAGGGATAAGGACTCAAAATGATTGGAGAAGGTGGTTGGAACCGTTTTATTCAATATCATTGGTCATCAGTGTCCAGATGATTGAGGATTGTAATTGACCTGGAGGGCCTGTCGATTAGCCTCCAAAGTTGGGATTGTACCACAGAAGTGATATTCATTTACCAGAACATTAGAGACCTAGAATTGATGATGTTGGATTGGAAATTAATTCCATCCCATTGATGGATATCTATCTGATGTATTGATGAGTAAGTTCACAAATGTTGTTATAGCGAAATCCATTTTTTGAATGAAGGGAATTCTGAAAAGAAAAAGATGAAAGACAACAAAAAACTCTATTAAAACAACATCATATTATAAGGATAAATTCTTAATTAATTACCATTTATGGCCTTCCATTATCAATTTATAAGGACCTAAGAGGTGGGTAACAATATTAACTTGCTTAATGATTCAAGTCGGGTTCACCATTATTATTTCATAGATCCATGAAATGTGTGTTCTAGATTTGAGAATCACTATTTCCAGGTGGTTTTGCATTGGATTTATTTATAGAACTGTAAACTTCCAAAAGCTCTTTATCCAATGGGGACCTGCATTTTAAATGGAGGCATTCATTGTGTTTTATCTTTAAAATACATAAGAACATGCATTGGTTTAGAGTATGGGAGGTCAGACTCATCACATCCTTTTGGGGGGAATTATTTTCTACTCTAGGACTCTCTTTTTAAATTTAATATATTTTCAGGAATCCTTATTAATTCACCAAGTATATCATATTAATCCATTGTAATTTAAAATCCCCTATAAACATGTGTAAAATACATAATCATTAGTATGCATTCATGTTAATTCATTAATATAAATATCAGTATGAATTCGAGGTCCTCCATCAATGGTATCCTCTAATATACTACATATAGATTATTTTATTCATCATTGTGACGATTCTTCTTTTCAATCCACTTGGTGGGGCACCCTAGAATTTATTTTCATCCTGGGAGATGAAGGTTTGATTTTATTTTGGGATCGTACCCATAAAATGAGCTACATATGAATCCTTGTGAAAAAATCAGAACCATCATTGATCAGTTTCTCTTAATTGGACGCATCATTCATTTTAAGGTCATGTGATAAGGACCTATATGCTAATTGTGCTTTATCAAAACATAGTTCGGGACTTATGCTGAAGCATCCCAATGGACTTTGGAAAGAGTATGGGTTTCCAAGTAGGATTAAACCCTGTTGGGAATATGGCCGAAGGAGTAGAAGGATGGTTTGAAATGTTGGGGTTAAACCTCAAAGAGACTTCCTTTGTATCCAATATGGATGGGAATCAAAGCCTGTGTAGTTTGATAACTCTCAGAGGAGAGTATGGTTCTATAAGAGAGATGAGTTTGGGTTTACTTCTGCAAAAGTATGCCTGATGATTTGGGGTTTAATTTTTGTCTTATTCCTAAAGAGGATGCCCAGATTAAGGGAATTAGTTCTAGATTCTTGAGGAGGATATCCAGTGATCTTAGTCACTGAAAATAGATTCCTACATATCTTGGTTTGAACAGGAAACATAATTCTCGTAGTTCTTTTGATTGTGAAAATGTTGTGACCATGAAAAATATCTAAGCCCATGTCAGACATTCTTAGTGTGAGAAACAAGAGGATGTAATATATTCAACAAAGGAATTCACACATTCTAATTTTTCCTCCTCAGCTGGTGGAAGACGGCGCACCTATGGTGACAAAGGTGAAAGTGGTTGATGCGACTGTGGAATAGGGCGAGGTGACGAGCCTTCCCTCTGTTCTATTTACATTAGAAAAGGGTCCAATGTAAGGAGGTAGTGATAAATGTTAAGGTCTTAGACTAGGATGGCTGCCCGTGGTGACAAAGCTCAACATGAGAGTTAAAGTATAATAAGAGTCCTTGTGCCCATCCCCCTTTGGTCATTGGAACTGAAGAAGAGAGGAGGATCAATGATGCCACCTCAAGCAAGAAAACATAGGGTCTTACACTAATATGGTTTCCCAGGAATTGATACTGGTAGGGGTGGGAGACTTCTCCTATGGTTTTTAAAATGAATAGTATGTGTGAACTGTACCTTCCCTACTAGAGAGCTAGGGTTCGGAGTCATCTCTTTGAGAATGGAGAGGAATGGAACCAACCCTCATTTAAACCGAGAATTTCCCAAAACTGTTAGGAGGACAAAGTTCCATGTGACTGTGGATATAAAAACCCAAAACACTCTATGAATCCTACCCCATTGTGAAACAAATGATGGAAACCTCTGACTGTTGAAATACAAACCCAAATAAGAGACACGCTGATGTGCCTTTCCCAAGGGTTTTATAATCCATGAGGTTTTGGTGGAGGTCTCAACAGAATCCCTTTAATATATGAAAGCTAATGAAGAATAATTATTTCCATTAATGGATTTGTTGAATACTTGATGGATTTTGGACTGAAGAGAGTTAATAAAGTCAGTGAATCAAGGAGGGGCACCCAAGAAGTGAAGGTTGTGCAGGTATGGGCATGCAAGTAGGTAAGGGCGTACAATTATGGGCATGGAAGTTATCTTGGGAGACCTGATATTCACTTAGGCAATAAACAACATGTATTTTAATACTTGGTTCAGACATTGCTCAAGCCTTAAAGTGAATTCACAGGTGATTCATGAATTGGAGAGCTCATGTTCCTATGAGTGGAATGGGTGGCGTGCAAGTATTTTTGACTTGGGGAGGTTGGGCGCTTTAGGAATGCAAGGATTATGGATTTCATACTCTAGAAGGACTTAAGTCCAAAGATCATCTCTTAAATCCCCCTCTAAAGGTGTTGAAGAACTACCATGAATGTTTTGGAAGACTAGGGCGAAGTACTAGGATGGCCAGAGCAGCAATTAGGCTTCAAAAAAATTCATCCATATAAATTTTGTCCCCAAGGGTCTATTTATATGAAAATAGATGATCTTGGGAGAAATAAGTTGGGAGCGCAAGTACCTTTCCCTCCGACGGTGTAATGTCTAGAATAGGGTGACACCATAAAGACATAGAAAAAATTACTCTTTCATTTGTCTTCAGCATGGTGAGGCATATGTGGGTTGAGTCACATATAGTGGCGCGCGGGTAGGTTGTGCACCAAATGAGTTTTAGCTAAACTTAGGTGGAAAAAAACTTATGCCTTTGAAAATCTTTGAATTTTCATTATGCATTCTCTATTTTCATTCTTATGGATTCCCTTCGTCATGATTTTTAGACTCTTTGGCAGAATGGAGTTTCAACAATCTAATAAGTGGTTTAATGTTTAATACTAGTTGATTATTTCCTGGTAGTCAAATGATGATATAGGTGTACAACAAACTTTATTAATATAATTTTTAGGTTCAAAATGATGATGCGGCTGAGAGTGGGTATATGATGATTTAGTACCAAACATTATATCCACATCAACCCAGGATATATAGAAAAGGGATGAATGAAAAAAATGATGTTTATCAAGTGGAATACATTTTTATAATTTCATACCATTTATAAAAATTCATATTATTATTACTATCTTTATATTATTTCCAATGATGAAATATTTTATGATTATCTCAATGTTTAATTCATGACTAGTTTACTAATGGTTCTTTGAATACTTTTTTGAGTTTAAGGGATGATTACATAATTAGAATATAAAAAATTCCACTACCGATATATTATAGATGTTGGGGATTCTAATGGATAATTTTTGTGGTTTTACATTAATCTCATGTTCCCTCCACAAATTATTTACTCATTGGTATTAAATTTTTTGTTTATATAACATCACTATAATGTAAGAAAAGAACTAAAAGAATATAAATATATAGGCACATCTAATGGTATATATCAAACATGGAAGTGTAATGTGGGAATCTATTTTTAATGTTGTATATACTAACAATAAGTGGTTAATTGATGAATAAATAGGTCGAATTTTTATAATTATTAATGTATATTAAAAAAGAGGGAGTTTATTATCACCAATTTGATTTAAGGAGTATATTTTAAGGGGGGAATATTAATTTATGATAACTATATGATCATTATATACAAAGGAGAATACTTCTACAAAAATAGGTATATTGACAAATTAATGATTTTTAGAATAATTGGAACGTGGTTCTTTTATCATCCTGATAGATGGGATCATATGAAGTTGTTTCCCTAAAGAAGATTATAACAAGAATATAAATTATGAATTTGACTATTTAAAATCATCAATTATTTGATATGATGAAAAGTGATAGTTCCACATAATTAGAGATATGTTTTTCATTTTATGTCAAAGGTGGAATAAGAATCATCATGCTTCCATGAATCTACATAGCCCTAAAAGGGGGAGTGGGATGTGGGGGAGTAGGAATCTTTAGAATTATGTGAATAAATTTGTAGAATCATGATGTGTGTTACCAATAAATCCAAAGGGGGATATTATTGGAATCTAATTAAGGGTTAATGATGAATGTTAATGGATTTGATGTTAATATGATTTTTTTGTGTTAGAGTTTTTTTTTTCAAGAACAAGAAAAAGGTTCAATGGTCGTTCTGCTTGTGATCATAATTCAGAATTTTAAAAGGGTTTCTAAATAATCTTATTATGTAATAAGGATGTTTATAGAAGTGTTATAAGTTTCCAATATTTGTTTCACTGTTTTTTTATGCATGAAAAAATCCTTGCTGTGACACAATGGTTTTTTCCATCGATGTGTTTTTGAAGAAATTGAATATTTATGTGATTTATTATTGGTGTAATTTTCATAAATATATTATACCTGAGTATTTTCATATTTATCAAATGTTGTAGACTTTATATTAGTATGATGATTAATAGTTTTTATTAATCCTAAAGATTTTACTATGACCCATCTAAAGAAGATAAAACTATTATAATTGATGGATCTTATTGGGATATATTAACTTCATTAGGTGCCTATGAGTTTCAGAACTCAAATAATATTGATGGTCATGTTTTGGAAGAATATATTGTGTGGAGAGTTAATTCAAAAAATTAAATATGGAAAAATTCTTTAGTAATATATTTTTATATTAAAAAGATTCATCGAATACATAGAATTTTATCTATCACTCATTCGAGGAGAAGAGGTAGTCACACTATGGAAAAAATGGCCACAATAAGAAAATTAAAAAGTGTTTTTTTATCTACCATTTTGAAGGTTTCTAAGCCATAGTGGAGTATCACACTCTATAGGACTCAATATATAAGAATTAATGTATTTGGAGTATAATATTCCATTCTATAGTGAATTATTTAATTTTGTGGTTTCTATGTAAAAAATGAATCCCATATTTATATCCATGGGATATTTTACTGATTCATGCTATGAAATTTTGAGACAAATCCTATATTTTGAGTTGATGAGTTATTCATTGGGAAATTTATAAATCTTGTGTTCAAGTGCTTAATGGGTAATAGTGATTTTTCTATGAACAATATAGGCACATGGTGGTAGCGTTGAGCTAGTATACATACATCCATCCAAAGTAAGAAATTTTATTAAAGGGACCCAAAGGCAACAATGTATGGAAGTTATATAATATTATATAACAAGATCATGATAACCAACCAAATATTCACACTCATGAGGAAGGGAAACCAAACTATAAATGTTCATTCTATGATTACCTTGATTACACATTAAATCAAAAAACTCTATGATTTGGTTCCCTTTGTTCCATGTGTGTGTTATCCCAGGTTGGTTATTGGGTCCCTATATTTTTCGTATGATATACACTCTCGAATAAGGAGTGAAAATATTTCCCTATAGATATCTGATAAGAACAACATAGTCTAATACAATGGAAATCAGCGGTATATCCACCAAAGATCAATCCTCAAGCCCATCCTAAAAAGCCTTGGATTTGGAAAGAATCGAGCCGCCCTGACAATAGAAATTGTTTAAGACAATGATCATATATCCATTAGAGTCACTAAAAATATCACCTCTATGCATGACACCGAGATGACTAGAGTTTTCTGTGTGAATATTGAACCAATTCATAAGAGGAATCCACCAAACCCAATTCTCATGATATGGCACCGTATATTCATGATATGAGTGGATGATGTGGGGAACCACACTCCCAAACATAATAGAACGATCCAAATTCAATAAGAGATTTCATAGGTCAACAGAGAGACAATGATAAAGGGTTTTTATGTCCACTATGAAACTTATGAGATTATCATTGTGGGCTTAGTTCCGATCTATCCCTAAGAACCAGAATTATACAAATAGAATAGTGGCCCCCACATTAGACTCTAGAGGGTTACAAACCATTCCATTGAGCTATGAATGAAGAAAAACAACACATTTATTTTCCATCACCCCATCCATGTTAATTCCCAGACTGTACCAAAAATCTAATTCCATTTTTCTACCAAATAAATTGTGGTCTATACTCTCATCTATGGGTATGATGATATAGATACACATTGAAACCATGATAACAACTTTTTCCTAAATGCATCATTTATATGGAGATCCCCATTTTAGATGCATGAGGTATCAAAATTAAATTTAACATAAATATATTTACACCATAGGATACTACCCTGCATCGTATAACCATAGATCCTTATGAAAGATTTCATATATGAATAGACCGTGAATACTCTATATTAGGATCTAGTGAATGAGATCCTATCATGGTTCTCAGATAGATTAATTCTACTATAAATATCATATTTTTTGTAATTCAGGATGGCCCTAATGAATGAGGGGTGACAAGTAGCCTCAAATAATGATATATCAGGTCAAGGGAACACTAGAAACACAATCTTGACACCAACCTAATTATGAATCCAAAAGTTTATCTGCCCACACCCTACTATCTGATGAGTATGTTTTTTCTAGTGACATGAGATGTATCCTCCAAATCTACTATAAAAATGACACATTCCCTTTTGTATAGACCATGTCACATCCATATTTCCCCACGACTAGCATGTACTAATGGGGATACCTTTTAAAACATCCTATGTTACATTGGTATTGAGGAAATTTATAGATTCCACAACACTATTAACATTGATACCACATGATTCCACTATCCTATCCATCCTTCTACAAGAATCCCAATGACACCTCCTATCCATATGAGCATCCCAAATGAAATAAAAAATAGTAATATCAATTATCATGGTAATTGTCTTCAAAAAACTGAGAAAATAAAAACTGTGTATCAGAACAGATGTAAGAAAACTATTGATTGGGGTAATGCGTCCTTTGAATGATAGAAATTCGTTATTACACTTAGTAACATGATTTGAGATCCTTAAAAACATCCATTCAATGGAAAGAATGTGAAGCCTTCCTTTAGCAATGGGAGCTCCCAAATATTCAATAGGGATGACTTTTTTATTGAATCACATGAGGGTCCTAATTATTATGACTATTCTATAGGAACATGATCCTGTGAGGTACACACTTCTTTACAACAATTAAACCACTTAACACACCCTATGAAATATTCGTATATTATATTTCATTTACATAGATTAGATATTCTAAAAATATTTTAGAAAAATTATGATGTGATTATTAAATAGAAGGGGGGATATTTCATTATAATGATTTCTACAACGGAAAGGGAGAATTGAACCATCATGAATGGTCTTATTCAGAAACATACTATGCAAATATTAGACCATACTAAATACAATAGTAGACATGGGATCTCTTGGCCTATGGACATGGACAACAAAAAAAGTCCACAATTTAGTCCCATAAAATAAACAAAAAACCAGAAGGGTCTAGAGAACCTGAAAAGGAGGTCATCAACATGAACTAAGAAAATCATGATGGAAATAATCTTGATATTGAATCCCTGCTATAATCTGTTGTATGAATCATAAATACTAATTTTTATGGAAAAATTAGATTTTGTATTTATTTTATTGACATCCAATATCATTTCCTGAGTGGACCTACCTTGAATAAAGCCTTATTGTTCTTTAAAAACCCACATATTCAGGGGCTGAGAGACTCTCCTTCTAGCCACAATAGTGATTATTTAGTATGTAATGTTAAACATACTAATGGGTATATAGTTTTATATGTAGGAAGGATCTGTGACCGTTAAAATGAGGATCAAAGTGGTATCATAAGAAACTTTATGCATGCCTCCTCCGCTAAAATGATATCTAACAGATTCCACCAACTTATCCTTCATGTGGTCCAAATAAGCCACATAGAAACACCCATGGAAGTAATCAGGACCTAGGGAACGCTCATTATTGATGGAGTAAATCACCTCCATGATCTACCATTCATCTATAACACTTTAAAAAATAGATTATTGATGTTGTACAGAACACAAGGAATAAAATTAAATAAAGAAGATGTTCCTTTGGGGTATCCCTCAAGCTTTAATGGGTTAATTCCATCTAAAATTCCATTAAAATGTAGTTCTACTAATATCCACACCTCAATAGGATTTCTAGTGTCCTTCCATCCTCTAGGTGAATGTTTGGATTCACCCTTGTATAACACTCTTTTAAGAACTAATAAATTATTTTGGTATTTTGATCCCAAACATTGAGCCATAGGTGTTTAAATTTTGCATGATATTCATTTTCTTATTCCAACAACATGTCTCCCAGTTTTCTCTTCTTATAGGAATGATCAGAAAAATTCACATCATCCTAGGCCTCTTCTAATCTAATATTTTTTTGTTGAATGTGTTATCTGATGTAATCCAAGTCAAGAATATGGTAATAATATCTGTTACTCTAATCCAAGAGATCCCCCTTTAGTATTAATAATATATTATGAATTATAATCTATGAATGCTCAAACACGGTCTCTTCCAATACCACTACACCAATGAATGATAATTCATATCCAAGTTCCATCTCCCAAAGAGGAAAAAACTAGTGTCACTTACTACGTCAAACCCCATATTGCTAGAAAAGTAGATTTATTAGATAGAGATAAACCCAAATGTAGAATTATAACTTTATGAAAGGAGGAAATAGTATGAATGTTTCCATGGAAATAGTTGAAGTGGGACCAGGTTCACATGATTCCCTTATGATTATTACACCACATATTTTGTCCCCACCCCAAATCTAGTAGATGGAATCTAGGAAAAAAGGATAAAACTTAATTTCTACCTTTGAGGGAATGATCCCTCCTCCCTTATTTTCATAAGCATCCCTAATAAGATTGAAATCACTCCCAAAAAGACACAACTTGTCCTTCAAATTGAATGCTTCAAGATCACTACACAGTCTCTTTCTTAAATTACCCTCACATAGTAAAACCAAAGGTGATTAAAAATTATTTCAGAACAAAAATTGATAGATATGAATTGATTTGTGAAAAACATCTTTTTAACTTATATATTTGTCCATCGAAAGATTTAGATTTTCTTACTAAGAGAATCCTAATACAAAATTTTTCACATATCCATCATATGAGAATGTTAACCAATATTATAAGATATATTCTTGGTCCATTAAACAATAACAAGATAGTATTTATTACTATATAATCCATTATAAAGTAAATAATTTTTTTACCATGGTTCTAATGTGTTTTGCGTCACAAAAAAACTTGTGAAGGATTTAAGATCATCATAACGTAAAATGTAGAAAACATTGTGTTTATCTAATGACTCATGGAAAGAAAATGTTAATTTTAATAGTGGTGTTCATAGCCTATTTGTCGAGGATTTTTCTGGATGTCATATTAATGTATTAATATTTGTTTCAAAAATAATAGGGGTGATGATTCTTCCTTGGAATACGTGTTAAAGAAATTTAATTATTTAGATCATAGAGATAATTATTGGAGTGATGGGAATGGACTTTTTGAATTTGTGATCTTTAAAAAACCATATAATGGGAGTGAACCCAAGACTATGAGTACTCTATGATTAACCCATTATCAAATAGTGAGTTTACTAGATATAGATTCATCCTCAATATACTGACTTCATGCCCCCAATAGTAGTTATGTGCAAGTCAGATAAGAAAAATCCATTTGTCGTGTGTTCTTTCATTTTTGATATTCTTAACCAAATGAATTAGGGAGTACGAGTGGAGTAATAATTAAACAAACTAATTATGGTAAAAATTTAATAGGGGTATCAATTGAATCATCTTCTTAGGAATATATTATGTACTACCCTTATAATTATGTTGTTAATATTTTTATGGTAGTTATAGTTTTTGTATAATATTTTTATGATATAATGGGTTCGATGACCTGATTCAAACCATACATCGTATGCCACACATAAGTCCCTTTTGGGTGTGAAAATATACTATTGGAAGTTTTCATGTTTATCATGATACATATTCATTATTATATGATTTACATGCCATCCATAAAAATGATACTATTTCATCACATACTATTTTACACTAGTAGGGACCAATATCCTTTAATAGAAACACATGAAATATGTAGGATCTGGAAACCATCCATCCCTAGACTGTTTATATTCCACAATGATGTGATTATAATTCGATATCATGGAGTCCTTAACATTACCCTAAAATTTTATATGACGTTTATGAGGTATAAATGTATCCCACGTCATTATTCAGTCACATCCAAGTAGTGTTATGATATTAGTGATATTAATATACATTAATTCATTTATATTTTCTGTTTTTTGGGTAATTTTTTTGAATATAATCATGTAAAATTGTATTACTTATCCAAATAAATTATTTTATTTTAAGATTAAATTCATCAAGATATTATACCTTGAAACAGTACCCCATATTCAAACCCCTTTGTGAAATTATATATCAATGTATTTTGTGGAATGTGAGTAATAAGAAGCATTAAAAAAATATAGTCTCTCTAACACATTAATGATTTGATAATAGTGTAAATTTTAAAAATTGAATGTATGTTTTTTATTATTTGACCACTGTCTTTTAAAATATTTCACTACTCAATGATCATGTATAAGGGAAAAACCTTGGACAACTGACAATGTGTTATATTATTCCCTAAAACCATTACTCAGATAATCTAATATGATAACTAAATTCATATTCAATATTTTCATTAGATTATTTAATTAGACATAAAATTTGTCAAACAATATATATTTCATTTATTTGTTTTTTTGGTTTCAATATAAGTTATGTTCTTCCTAAAATGTTGAATAAAATGGATATAATTTCCCACAACTCCCTAGAAAACAATATTTAAAACACATTCATTGGGACATTTTAGAATATAAATGATTCTAAAAGTTTAGGATACACTAATATAATAGCATCAAATTTTATTTATTATGGATCTTTGCATCTAAAGTAAAAATTGGACAATTTTACAATTGGTGTAAAACTAATGTTCCCTTATTATTTCCACGAAAATAAAAATGCATTGACCATGAATGTGATAAGACTTCATGTACATAGGATATAATCCCTAAAGGATATCATGAGAGATTTTATTTCAGATTAAAGCTCATATTGACTGATTTTATAAAAATTGACAAAATTTGATTAGACCATAAAAAATTAAAATATATTAGAATAGACAATACCAGAACTTAAATTTTTTTTATATATATTCTATCCTAACTAAAAGATGATGAAAACTAAAATATTTTTCAATCTTGGAAATAAAATTCCACTCCATTAATTGATCAAAATGGTTTCTTAATTATGGATAAAGAATTAAAATTCATGATCTTTTTTGTAATTCATCTTTAGATAGTCAATGAAAAAGATTATACTTCCATAATCCTTCTCCATAGATAGAATAGGTTCACCCCTAAGAGAAGTGATATATCTAATGATTCATTTTCTCTAAAACTCTTCCAAATGATTTATTAATTCCATCATCTTATCTAGTGAAATGTAATATTGATATTTTATATTTGTTTAGATCTATAAAAAAGAAATAAAAAATCCATTTTATACTAATGGGAATTCTAGAAAACATTTTGGTAAAAACATATAGAAAAAGTTCTGTTGTAGGAGGTAAATCATGAGAGACTTTATTTTCCTCTACTCTATGAATTAAAAATGAAATTTTGGTAGTAGCTTAATATAATTTCCAAATATCTACACTGGATTAAATATCTTGAATATGACACTCTACATTGAGAGTAAACTGAGTTTATAATGGAGAGAGAAAAACGAATCTCTTTTTATGGAAATCAATACATGCTTTGAACACGATCGACTAGTTCATTCCTATGATAAAATTAATAATTTCATGTTCATATATTTCCAATCCATGATATTTCTATAAGAAACCATGTCCAAATAATTTTATGGTCATCTTATGGAATTCTGTATCATTTTAACCATAGGTGAATCAAGACTCATTAACATAGGAGATTATTCTAATTAGGGTTATAGAATAGATTATAATTAAATAGTGGTAAAGGAATTTTAAGCACATGTATGGAATAAATCACATACTAATGTATATAATATGTTATTAGTGACTATAACTCTAGACATATAGCCTTTATTATTTGTAATATATTACTATATAGAGTATTCTATACCAAAACACTCATATTGACCCTATGGTCAGAATACCAACATATATTATTACTTAGATGGAAATCAACCTTGCATACTGAATTGATCTTCCATACATGCCCTAATTTAGGTTGATAAACAACTTATAATTGATAGTTAAATAATATTTATTTGTGATATATGGGTTAGATAAGTTCCTTTTCCAATAATTTCATATATATTATCACCCTCTAAGATATTATGTTGGGATAATCAACTATGGATTATCACCATATCACCCTAGCTAGTTTTTGTCACCCTTTATCAAATAGATCAATGAAGATATACATATTTAACACTATAGTGACAAGTATATACCTATTAATATTAGTTACTAAAAATATTTTATTATTTTAAATACTGATGAAACTAAAAGGGATGTTTTCTCATTAAAGGAGTTAGAGGCACACTGAAACCCTAGATTCCAATGTGAAAACAAACTCTTCTCATCTCCTCTTACCAAAAATTGTTTCTACTAGAGAAACTACCACCTATAGTTATATAATGTAGTGAGTCTTACTCACAAAATACATATTTTAACACCATATTAATGAATATTTTTTTCTATAAAATATATAAAAATGGAGATAGATTAGAAAGAATCATCTAGGTCTATACTATCTTTTTTAGTACAACCTTGAAACATTTTTAATTTTATTCCACGTTTTATGAATATATATTTTAGAAATTAGATATTTAAATTTATGATTTTATTCCAAAGAAGACATTGAACACATCCAATGGTTGATAGACCCCTTGACCATCCCCTAATGTTTAGCTACTCAAAGAATAGATATCAAAAAATATTTTAGGTATTCCTTTCATATCTCATATCTATAAGTATAATATCCCACCATCATTGAGAGGAAATATGTAACACAATGGTTTATAATAAGACATGATATTTAATTAATTTTTATCCACACTGAAAAATATAATAAATTAGATGATACTACAACTCATATTAATATATAGATTCATCACTATAAAAGGATAATATATTAGAAAATTTTAGATCCCCCATTATATATATCTTTATGGGATCAAAATAATTAGATAATGGTTATGTTTCATAGGGATATTGGGAAAAATAATGCAATATATGATGTTCAAATATGGTTTCAGTCAGGGGTTCATTCCCATCCATTACATCATGAGTAATTGGGGGTTAAATTTATTGTCAAATTTTATCAAAACAAGTAGAGAAGAAAATTTAAATTTTCAAAATTAATGGAACACACATTAAGATTCATAAATACTATATAAAGGTCAAATCTAACCCTATTCCCCCTCTTTTGTCCCATAAATCAAAATAAAAATCCACAATACGTTTAAATAATTTTATAAATGAGAAAAAAAGGTCAAATTGTTAACTCTATTTAATAATGTTATAAAATATTTAAATATTTTAGATTATTAATTGGAATCTATTTAAAGAAATAAATTAATTCCAATCGTGAGAGGTCTACATAACAATATAAATAAAAATGTTTTTCCGAATCAATGGAATAAATTTTTGATCCATATTAAACCAAATATCAACAATAAATATGTTGTATAATTATTCTTATTTATTATTGAGTTATAGGTATTTTGATTCATTAAATGATTATATAAATAATCTAATTAATCACATTCAAGTTATAACATATTTTAGATTGACAACATAAAAGTTCCTAACTAATAAAGCCTATCATGATCCGTGAAATTCAATGACTTAAGACCGACTCAATATAAAATTAATAATATATTGTGAAATGTCCCTCGTAAATAAATTATTTACTATATTTATGTTGGTCATATTTATTTGTGGGATTCATTCAGAATATCAATGATGCAATTTTCATTTCCCATAACCAATGGACCTAAGTCGGCATTTATTATATTTCATAAATACTATTATTAGACATACCATATAGTGAAAGTCCATGCCACAATAACAACTTAGGCAACATCATTATCCCAATTGTATGTCATACACATCATGTTATGAGTTTAATATGTGCATCACATGGACCTCTTTAATTGAAATGAATAATTTGTGATTTGTGTTATATTATTTTAGTGAACACTGAGAACATATGACATATGTTTAAAAATACATCAAATACATATTGTAGAACACAAACATTAGGTTACCAATATTACAATAGTGTCGATTATTCTATGTACTAGCATCATATACATCCCATCTCCATAGAATTAATAATATTTTCCAAAAAGTCAGTAATTGTTGTTTAAATATTTGAACATACAAACTATCAACCAAATACACTAATAATAACCTTTGAAAAAATCCCCTGATCAAAGAATATCTTGAAATATCCATTGACTTCCCATTAGTTTCCACCTCACATAACCATTATCTGCTAAAAAATACTCCACTAAAGCACTAGAATCAAAGAGGAAATGTCTTACTTTCTTTAATACATTACACTTACATACTTCATGGAAAATAAGTTATACATGAATCACAATAGAAAAACATGTAGGGTTTGAGCATAATATATATAAAACGATGTAACCACCCCACCCCTATATGTAATTCATAAATTAAAATGAATCCATAAACAATATACAGATATATGGACATGAAGTACAAATAAAATAATAGTTTTCCAAAACTATTTGTCATGGATGTCAACATTATTAGAATATTGTCTTTATATAGAGGATCTATGACTCATATACATGATTTGGGCTTAAACTGGGATACCACATTTTTCATATACTAATGTTAAGGAGAAATAACTATCTCATTTAGTTGATAAATATTGTGTATAAAATATTTAGGGTATATCACATATCATAGCTTTAATAAAATGGTAATAAATTACTAGAATCATAATGTCACACACCTTCCCCATATCATGAACTTGTCTTTCTAAAATCAGAGTACTTGGAAAAAACTAACACACCTATATAATACTCCTTTATATAATAATTTCCATTCCATAATATAAAATTCAACAACAATTCCTTGAACATGAAACCATTACAACGTAACATGATTGAAGAGAGTGAATATAAATTTTATCATTATCGAAAAACTCTTAATAACTCCATTAAATCATATCAACATGATATTCAAATTTTTCTACAATGTTGAAAAATTATATGAATGGAAAAAAATAGAATATTATATATAATAAATTAAACTAATTGTATTCCATGGATGATATTAACATAAAAAAATAAATACAGTATTTATAAGTCATATCAAGGAAATTTACAAACTACATAAAGAAAATTATAAATATATTTATTAAAAAATAAAACCTATTTAAACTGATTTAATACATCCTTAAACATTTTCCAGCATAACCCTTTGAGAGTTTGAGAGGAAAATTGGGTTTATCTTCATAACACTACATATAAAATTCCTCTATTTTCCATTGGTGCTAGTGAGTTCAGTATTAAAAAATGACATTACATTAGTAAAGATACATGACACTTAACCCATAATGCAACTAGATGATTAGAAACCTGATGCATTTTGTAGTTATATAAGTCCAATATTGAGGAATTTTGTTATTAAGAAATATACCAATGGGAAACATTAGAATAGTTAATACTTTCAAAATAATCTACTTACTCCACACAATAGATGAGCTTCCATAACCAATTATAAAAACCACAGAATATGGTGTAAGGTGAATCAGTATAATAATAATAGAGGAAGGGAAATAACCATAGGATGTTATAAATGTGAATATGAATTATTTTATGGGTAAACATTTCCAAGTAGAAAAATGATTTTATCCTCAAAATAAAATAACCCCCTTCAATTTTTTTTGGATACCTGAAGGTACTGATACGAGATCAACAGCCACTAGGATTCCACTAATTACCTAATTCATATACACTATGTTATATATGTTTTCCTCAAACATAGTTACTAGTTTTATTGCTTCCCCCTCCCACTAGAATTATCTTAAACATAAAAATCCAGATAAGAGGAAAATTAATGGCATAATTAAGGGACATTTTTATCCTATATGGTGGATTTTTTTTAAAAATCTTTTGTAACCATTGATTTGGTTATGGGTAATATATATTATGTGTGGTTCATATAAGGGTTTTTGGTTTTATGAACATAAATTTCACTTGAGGTTTATGGGGAATAATAGATGGATTCATATATTTTGATGCATCATAAGACTAAATATTACTAAATAATATAACATAATGGTTTGGTTAAGGAATATTTTGACTAAGTATTAGGTTCTATATAGAGGGGACCATAAGGTGGGAATTTCCAAATAGAATCCATGAGAAAAATAAGGGGGTCTCAGAGGTGTAAAACAGAGGCTTCTTGTGTTATAATACACCATGGGGATGAGTTAATAAATGTTTTATAAGACTATTAGGTCCTTCATAGCGTAGTGAGATTACTTTACAAGGTTTGGATGAATTGATTTAGTCATCGCCTAGGTTTGAACTAGGAATATATTTATGCGATTGATGCATATGGCTTACTGATATGGTGACCATAAGAGGTAACACATTTACTAATATCTGAAGAACATAGGATTCCAGGGCTTAATTTGAATGGTTCACAAGATGGGTGGTTACTAATATTGGGATAGAATTGATGTCGGTGGTGGAATTTGAGTGATGCATAAATTTATAGTCGATAGAAAGGTACATGAGACGTTATTTGTACATAATCACTACATTTTTTAATATAATATTGTTGATAGGGGGTGAATAGGATTTGGGTCCTCATATAGTAATTTATTCTCTTAGTATATATATTCATCTATAGTTCTACACTATAAGTATGATATCTTAATAGTTTTCAATGACCCATGTCTTTTTTCAGTAGTGTGTATTTTTAAGGGATATCCTTGTGTTGGTTCCACAAAATGATTCTTATAAGGGGGTGTTCATATGTTAGATCACCCATATATTATTTCATGGAAAAAACATAATATTTAGGAAAATATATGGTATTTGTTTGACACAATAGCGAGTCATGTCCTTTCAAAAATAAAAAACAGGGATTTCTAAAAAAGAATATTATGAATGTTCCATGTGAACTTATTTCTTACATGAAGAATGTGATTCACCAGAACATAGCTAAATATGGTAGGGTTTTGTGTTGTGGTGGCCTTGGTATAACAGAATGAAAAAACTTATTTGTTAAAGGATGTGTTTTTAAGCTTTCTATATATTATTTCATATGAATATATAAACATATATATATACAAGTTGGTATTTTTTAGAAACAACTTAAGTGACAACCTATTGTTTTTTTATACTAATAAAATGCATGTCCACCTTGGTGGATATCCTACCCTTATATTTGAATTATAGGTTAAGGAATGTGTGGGTTGGGTGGTTCAGAGGTTATTTGTTGGTTGGGATTGGAATATTCATGAGGAAAAGATGAGTATATGGTTAGTTTACATACTCTTAGTTTTATTTATTTTATTTATTCTAGGGATTTTATATGTATAATATATATATTCTATTATATAAATCATTTCTATATTCAACATTCTGTATAATTATTTTCTTTGATTTATTGTATTAATTTAATTTTAATTATTTGATATTATTTTATAGTTATGATAGAAATGGTATATTCTCCCCATTGTATTGACTATATCCATAAAAACCTCTTATTATTAGGAGTTTTACTTTAGGTTATATTATAACCCAATTTAATCATTTCATAGGTGATGAATTATATGGAATTACTATAGGAAATAGAGACAATTTTTTATTAATTTATTATATTACATGGGGTGTGGTAAATATATATTTGACTTGTAGAAACATGGGATGGAACTTATCCTCACACATGTTGAATTTATATATGATATAATTATATGGTGTGATGTTTTTTTGATTGATTTTATTTCATTTTAAATTGTAATTTTTAAAAAAACTATTATTTTTTCTTTAGTTTTATAGTATTTATCAGTGGAAAATAATTTTTTATATATCATACATGGTATATAAGTTCACAATTTATGCATATAACTATTTTGAGGTTAAAATGCAATTTATGATAATGGTTTTTAGGAAAAATTATTCCCATGGAAAATGTGTTTTTCATATTTAATTTGGATTTTTGGATTGGTGAATTAAAAATTAAAAAAATATATTAATTAAAAATATCTTATTTTGTGTGTGATAATTATTTAAATACTTTGGGAGTTTTTTTATTTTTTTATTTTGATCTAAAAAACATCATCTATGCACTTTTTCATGGTGATTGAAATATACGACTAACTCGAATGACATGTATTTATTTGAATATGAATAATAAATTAATCATTTATCCCAGTGTTTTATGACATCTCATATAACTAGCAGTGGATGAACATAAAAATACTTCCCAATTTTCAGACATTGTGGTTATAACCTCCCACTAAGGGTAGGCTATGGAATTTGTTCATTATTAATTAATGGGTTGTCAAAACTGATAAAACCATTTTTGAATGTCTTATTTACACTTTTATACTATGAAAAATAAGTTTTATTATGGATAACTATATAAACATAGGTAGTTTATTTTTCCAGATTTTATTTTCTATATCATGATTTTAAAAGAAATACTCAAATCAAAAGTTATGGCCTTTCAATTTTTTTCTTTCAAGATAGTGTTTTTTAAATCCCACAAACATGACCATGTATAATAAATCTCTATCCCATGTTACTTATCATTAATATAATTCCCCATGTGTACCCTTACCGATCGGCCTTTTCATATGTTCCATAATCCTCACTTTCATTATCACACATACCCTACCATTAACACTATTGATGAGAACATGGGTTCCAGAGGTGGTTCCTAACCATTTTGAGGAACCAAGATGATTATTTCCTATAATGAAATCCATATGCCCCTATTTTTAAAGGTATGAACTTATGTATTAAGTGAGTAATAATTATATCATAATCCAAACATAATTTATGAAGCACTTGAGTATACATAATCCACTCACAGATGTTTTTCAATTCCACAACTATGTATAGTGGATAAAAATTTTCCAACCATACTCTTTTAATTCAAGTCACACTTGGATTCCTAGACCCTTGGAGACCAATTTTACTATTTTTCATACATAGTTTCTATTCACCCAATACTCCCACATGGGTTCCCCATTTAACCAACTTTTCATCCTTACGAACCATTCATTTAGGCCCCCGGCATAGGTTCCCACTTTTTCCAGACATAATGCATAGGTTCATATTTTCCCAATCCGTATACCTAGATTCCCAATTCACATAATACTCCTAAATGTATACCCATTCAAATAGGACCTCTATTTAGGAACCAATTTTCCCATGATACTATCATGATTATCTATCCATCAACTTCACCTTCCCAGAAACCCAAATTTTCATAATATGTTAGTTTCATCCACACACAATTTATTAGGATCATTGATGGTGTGTTGTCTCGGAACAATGTTCATATAAATCCATATTTTTATTTACTCCCACTAAATATATACCGTCATACGATGAACATTTTTATCTAGTTAAAAAAATATTTTTCTTGTCATACATAGGAACCCCCAACTTCATTCCATATACAACTATTTATCATCATATTATATGTTTCGAGACACTCATATTGTTTCAATCATATTAATTATGTCAATATTCTATTATTCGATTTTTGGTTTTGAAAAAGTCAGGCCACATTTATTTTACTCGATGAAATAGTTTAATTTGATATTTTTATCTTGGTTTCTTCAAATACCTCGAGTTAGGATTGTCAAATTTTTCATTAAAATTCACTCTCCTAATTGATATAATATGTTAAACTATAAATAGTCTCACTTAAAAAATTCCACACCTACCAATTGATATCTATATTACACATAGTAATCCACTCTACAAGAACTTATACTTCTTGGAAGTGGTCATGGATTTGTTTCCAGAAAAGGAATACAATATCCCTCATTGATTCCTCTTTAATTCATGCTTCTAGTCAATCAAAGTCATCATTATTTTGACATTCAATGAGTTAAAACATACATTAAACCAATAAGTCTATCATGGATAATTAAATAAGACCCCATATGTTTTGATTCAACCTCCCATCCTCTTATCCAAACAATGGTATCATCTTCACCACCTTATTTGATCATGAGGCCACCCACCTTTACAAATCCAAAGAGCTATGTGAGATTGAAAGTAACCAAAATATGCTCGCAAGATATGGGAAACATTCAATAACAATATTAATTATAGATAATGGTTTAATATACACTGATGTGGTGTTGAAAATAATTTAATATATTAAATATGAACTTTATACTGTGGATATATTTTCATAAAGGAAAAATATATCTCATATATGTATTAGAATAGGCTTTATAGTATAAGAGTGTGGACTTAAGAATGAACTTTAGTCCTGGTAATGAGCCCATTTCGGCATATAAATTTAAGATGGATTACAAATATTGGATTAGGTAGAATAAGGTACACAGAGTCCCTAAGGTATGTTTGGGAATAATAGTTAGACTTGTGCTTTATATGTTGTGGAAGAGGTGTTTGAAAAGAGAAATTGATTAGATCTTAACCAGGTTTATTATTTAAATTGTATCTTTTTATTGTGTACTATGACATATTCTATCATCTGTTCAGTTTCATTATTATGTAATATAGGATCATGGTCTCAATTTTTTGTGTGTCATGAGGTATTCGTATCAATGAATGAATGGCCTTCTCACATACCCTAAGAGAAAGTGAGTGTGGATTTGAGTGACATATAAAATATATATATGATTGTACGATATTTTATGTTTTTAGAATTATAGTATTCTATAATGTAAAAGGTATATATTTTGATATTAATTGAGATAACCCATGTGATGGAGGGATATTTTATATTAATTGAGTACAACTTGTGTGGTATGTTAATTATGTATGTCATTTGGAAATCTGATATATGATGGAAAGATGTGTTGGGATTTGAGAAGCCTATAAAATCATGGTTTTGCTTCAAATTAATAAATTTATGTATTATATTATGGCTTTAAGGGTATATTAATAAAAATTATTTGACTAATGGATATTACTAAGGATTGGGTTTCAGTGGATGTTGAGAAATAATGTAATCTAATGTTCATGATATATGATACTGGTTATCATGGGAATTAGATGGGAAGGATGTTAGGTAGATTTATAGTGAAATGCCCAATATTAAGCAACCATCAAGAGAGTGGTTTAGAAATAACTATAAATAATAATATTCATTTATAAATGGTACATTATTTGTGGATTTTGAAAGCCTTTAATGAGTTGTACAATGGTAGAACTACACTCAAAGTGAGTATGTTTTGTACCTTCATAACTCTTGAGGAGTAGTTCATGAAGTGGTATCGTTAGTTATCAATGATGGTTTGGATTCCTATAGATTTACAAAAAAGTCCTTAGGATGATGATAATATTCTCTATAATTAATTAGGATGATCAATTATTTAGTGATCAATCTAGTTTCGATGTGGTAATTTCTTTCATGTAGTATATTCTAAATCGAATATATATGAGATTCTAGTTATGTAATACTATAAAACAATGATTGGTAGATAAAAGGATAACTTTTATAGGGTTATTTGGGATGTCAAAAGTTATATGGAATAATTTAAATAATAATGTGAAAATATTTATTGGATTTTATAAATGATATAGTAATTTGATACTAGGAATTTATAATCTAAAACATAAATTTCATTAATTTCTGGTATGTGATGTTTCCTTATAGTCTCATGTGTATTAAAATTTATAGAATATTACAAATTATTCAAAATGTTTATTAGTGTCTGTATAAAAAATCTTAATATCATATTACCATAGAGAAGGGAGTGTGGTTTTAGATTAATGTTTTAGTAGAGTAATATTCATGATATTTTTTAATTGTGAGATAATAGAATTCATGTATGTTGGTTTCTCTTTGGTGATGTTATAAGAAATAAAATCATATATAGAGACATATTGGTCACTCAACAGGGTGTTCCATTTGGATAAAAAATATATCATTACACAAAAATTATAATCATTTTGTAAGGGATTGGTGAAACTTGAATTTAATGATGAATAAGTATATGATTTATATAATCAAAAAAACATCCATCTAATTATGGATCAAATAAAAAAAATTGGAAGAACTATGGGGGTAAATTACCATTTATTTTGAGAATAAATACATCATTATAGTTTCTAGAATATAATTTTTGAATCATATATAGTTCTTATGAATAGATCAGATAAAAAATTAACTAAGGAATTTTGTGTAATTAGTGAATCTGGGAATTTTCATGGTGGAATTGTATAATAATTTTATTTTTTACTAGATCTAAAGGCTTTAAATTTAAAATACGAGAGTATGGAAATGATATTTTTTTCAATTTTGGTTTCATAAAAAAATTGAATCTTTTTTACAAGGCTACATGTCATGTATGAGAAACCAACAGGCCTTTCTTAGGGTAATTGAATCTGGAAGTGGATTTTTCAAACTACTGGAGTTTAGTATTGGGGATGATATGGTTTTGGATTTACCCTAAATTTAGATATGTAAATGTTTCTAGGGTTATAAATAGTATGTTTCACTATGTGCGGTATGATAATTTTTAGTGAAGGATAGTGTGTTAGAGTAAAGACAAATTATTTTTGTGTGTGATAATGTAATGATGGATGGAAATATAGTTGTACATGTTTTTTCATGAAGTTATTTGTCTATATAGTATATTTCACTGGTGGGTGTGTTGAAATATATAGTTTCTGTCGAATGAGTGGTATTATAAAACTCAATTGTAGAGTAATAATTGTAGTTTTCATTGGTATGTTGTATATCATAATGACCTGAACGGATCATAGGAGATGCATGATCATCATTCTTTGGGATTATCTGCTTCATATTTGGGTGTCTTTGACAACCTTAATTGTATGGTGTCAATAAAAACATAAATATTCTATGTATCCTAGTATTTGGACTATTTAAAATATGAATTTCTATAATTAAGACTTGATAAGGATGGTTTGGGACATTTTTGAATTTGTAAATTGATGTTTTATATGAGATTCAGATATCTAGAAAATGAATTGAACAGATTGTATTGTTTCCAAAGTCCACTAATACCATTGGGTTCCTAGTGGGGGAATTGATTACCCAATGTGATAATGTGTTTTTACGAAATATTTTTTCAATCAAAAACTACCCTTTGGATGTATATTGAGTACTTATGGATGTGTCTAGTGGGGGGGATAACCCAAATTTACCACTACAAAAATGATAGGAACCTAGTGGGGATCTAGGAAAATATTAATAAACTAGGATAATGTATATAATTTCATGATAACCCAACCTATATTTTTAGATGGAAGGGGTTTATGTGGATGTTAATTTGGTAACCTTCTACTACTCTTCTTACTCCTTCTATTCTCACTGGTTTGAAGTGAATTTAATGTTTTCATTCATGTAATGTTTTTCTAATCAGTCCTTTACTCTTTTTTTATTCTTTTTCACTTAATAAATATTATTTCCCTCCAAAAATGTTATTTTATTGGGGATTTCATATTTTTATTCATTGAAAACATAGTTGAATAAAATTTTAATGATAATGTGTATATATATACTATTTAGAGGATACTGAGGAAGTATAAATAGATATTTTCTCCCACTAGTATAGTAGATAAAAATATTATAATGAGATATTTATATGTTTTTTCAATTTATTCATATATTTATTATTAATTGGGTTTCAAAATGTAAAAGTTTAAATAATGTAATAATTAATAGAATTCTATTAAATCTATATACACTATCGGTTATGGTTTTTGTGTTAGATCCTTTGTTGTGTGGGTTATTTAATGTTATTTTGGTTTTAGAAATTATGAGATATTAATTACAATTATTTATTATAAATCAGAATATGTTTTATGGAATTTTTTAAGGTCGCATGAGCCCAAAAATTATTTTATGAGTTTGGACATGGAAGGAATATAATGTCTTGAGGGGTAACTTTATAAAGAGGTATTTCGTCCCTACGTTAAATATCAATTCAGATTTTTCTATTTTAATTTTTTTATATATGGTCATTTATAATCAAGTAATGGATACCCAATTAGAAATTTAGAGGACTTGGGAATTCACAATAATCATGTAGAACACATTTGGTATGAAATGAACATTCAATTTCTAATGGCATATACAAAGAATCATTTCTTAATTGTATTACCTCACAACATGTGGGTTTGTTTCAATTAAATGAAAATCAATTTTTTTCATCAGTGAATTTGGATACTAGATCCTAGGTTGGTCATTTAGTCTATAAATATGTGGTGCACCTTTAGGGGACAGTTGTGTGATCATCGATATGTTGATAGATTTTCTATATTGGGATTATTTCATTAACGGGTTGGTGGTCACAATGAATTGTAAATCGCATAAGGGTAAAGGGAAAATGTAGCAGGAGTTATATATATAGAGGCCTCTCAAGGCTAGATTTTTTTATGATATTTTCTAATGATTAGATTAATGTGTGGATAGACTAATTAAAACGGTCCATTAGGATCAGGATACACCGTGGATGTTAGATAATATAATTCATGGGGATATATGGGTGTAGTATATGCATAATGGATACCTCTGGTATTTATTTTTACATTTATGATGAATATATAGATGATTGAAAATCCAAAATGGGGTTTTTTAGTGTATAATGAAAAAATGAGGATGGGATGGGTCATTTGATTCATTTTCTTAGTTCAACCAGACGGTAAAGGTTTGAGAATGATGGGTGTGTCCTATAAGTCAAGTGATCATGTAATACATGACCATTGTTGAGATTGATATCTAATATAATGGATGGTAGAAATTTAAATAGTTCCTCAATAGGGGTAATCACTTGGGAGGGGATAGGTCTTCCATGGAAGGTGAGGTTTTAGGGATACATGAAGGTATAATAGAGTGTTAGTTATTCAAAGAGTGATGTTTGGATCTTAGTTTCTTTTTTTTGATGTTTTTAGATTTTAGGGCGTAACTATGAGTAAATTTCTAAAAAGTTATTTTAATACCATAGTGAAAAACATTGATCAACATCCTCCATTAATTTTATTTTATCTTCAAGTACATCTTTGGTCTATGTTGTCTACTAGTTGGTGATTGTCTTACGGGAAAACAATGAGTTGATTCTTTCACTAATAGTGTGTTTCCCCGGGATATTTTCACACACAATGTCCTATAATTGATTTTTTTAATGGTTATAACACTATTAGGTCCTCCATGTATTATTCTTAACAAAAATTCATACATCGGTTCCTTCATACAATAAAATCTAGGGGCTAGTAAAAAGATATTTCTTTCGAAGGATTCCATTACTAATGATTATCTTAGTTAAATACTAGAGATTTATGTTTGATTCATTCATATATTAACAATTTGACTCCCCATCATTAGGTTTAAGATGGTTTTATTGATCAATATTGTCAATTTAGTAACACATGATGACTCAACATGTCTATTTCATATTCTGTATTACATAAGTATGTGTTACATTAAAGAGGCATTGAAATATATAGAATATGGTATCTTTTAAGGACACCATTGGTGGTGGCCTATTGAGTTCCATACTAACACCCTATATATACAACTATGTGGATATTCTAGCATCATTTTTGAGGTATATAGTAGGTAAAAGACATGTGGGGAGGTTTAGGGATAGAGTTTTGATGTGATGAGAGTGGCTCCCAAAAAGAGGCTGAGGACTGCACTAGCTACAATGATACTTATTTCACATAAATATTTTTATTTCATATGTGGTGTATGTTTTATGTTTATATATCATGATATATATTATTGGATTATTTATCATTCCACTATAATTTCATATTACGTTTCTTTTCATGAATTTTTAGTTATTTAATTGTGTTAAATATTCATGATAATGAATGAATGTGATCCCAATTTTATGGACTAGACCATTTCCAACTGGCTATCTCTTGAATATGTGGAGAAGTTATAGAGGGTACATTGTGTCCTAGAGTAGTCACTATTCAGGTGAAATATGTTAGGTTATTATAATGTGTTAAGTTCATCCTTTGATATATGTACGAGGGGAGGAATAATTATAGTTCAAGCTTGTTTTCCATAAGGTTAATATTATTAACCATATAATGAATATGGATTAGGATACCAAATTGGATTATTTCTAATGGAATTATTTTTTAAAATATATGTGATCAACATCAGATTAGGAGACAAATAGTTGGTTTTTAGTGGTTGATATATCATTTTGGTTAGTTAAATATTTTATTGAGTATTATGGTTACTTTATAGTGATTATATTAAGGGAATAATCACTACCAAGGTGGATATTGTATCTGGGTAATAATTTTGAGAATTTTGTTTCATGGATGCAATTTTAGGAGATTTCATTAATGGGATTGTTTTTTGTGAAAAAGGCAGCTGGAAATTAGTATGATATTTTCTATATCCTTCAATAGATCTATGGATTTTAAAATATTGATATCATATAAAATTTATTTTTACATTATTATCGATATATATTAATTAGATTAGTTAATAAATTTATATTTTTATGAGCTGCATTATTTTAGAATGAAGTGAAAAATGAACTCTTTTAGTACATTTATTGAGGTTATTTTTCATGCTCATATAACAAATAGTTAATATTCAAAAATAATTTCCTCAGTGTGTTTCTAGATTAGTAGTTATGTTCAATTTGGGAGATTTATTTCATATTATAAAGGTCATATAATGTCTGAAATTTATTCATGGTTCCCTCTTCTACTTTCATCTCAGAAATTTGAAGATGGTAGTTTGAGATTTTATATATGTGGACAACATTATATTTTTTTCTTGATTTTTTTTGAACATATTGATATTTTTAACACTTTTTTAGTATATAAATCATGGTATATTTATACTGTGAACATATATGTTCCTCCTTGATAGATCAAGAGACCCCAAGAATATAACTTTTACAAACAGTAACATGTTCCTTATTTTGTTACTCTAATGATCTAAGGAGGGGATGGTATGGGAAAACATTAAAACAGTGAATATTATCCTTATAACTCGAGTAGAGGTGATGAAATATTTTAGAGATATCATTTTTGAGTTATTGAGATATTTGTTTCTAATATCATTGATTTTGTTTAATATGATAGATCAAAAATTGTAAGAGGTGTGATATGTATCCATTCAAATCAAGTTTCTATGTTGATAGATATTGTTTATTATTATTATTTTGTTCCTAACATTCATCTTATATTGAATAATTTTTCTTCGCATGTAATATTGATTTGTGGTAGAATCATTTATTTTAAAAAAAAAATCTTTGAACATTGTTTGATGTTTCATTCTTTGGGATATATTTGATTTTCACAGTTTAAGTTTGTACCAATGGTTAATAAAAAAAGGTTTCTTTCACAGGTTCGAGTGAATATATATATATATATATATATATATATTAATTTCATTTTTTTGATATTTTTGGTTTCTATTTAAACCATTTTCATTATATTCATTATCCTTTGTGTGAGGTGAAATAGAGGTCATTGTGAATGAATTACCTCCAATTATTTCGGAGTGTTCTGGTTTATTTAGGGAAATCATGAGTTTTTCTTTTTGTCAGGAATAAAATTTGAATATTGAATAGAATTTAAATTTTGATTCAATATTTATAACTTTATACAATACTTTTCTAGTCATTCTATGGGATTTGATACACTAAGTTGATAATTTTTTGGAAAACGGTTTGAACAAACCATTTATGTCATAATGGGGTTCCCCAGTATAGTTTTCTAAGAATTAATATGTTGGAGTAATATTTTTCATAGATTGTATTCAGTTATAATGGGAAATATAATGAATCCTTATAGTTTTCTAAGAATTGATGAACTTTTTATCGACCTTAAGGGGAGTTTTTTTTCAGAATCATTTTCATTTTAGGTTACATTAATTGGGGACTTAGAAGTGGGATATCTTAAATATGGGTTTCCATTATATGTATAAAAATTATGAGTTATAAATTATGGGAGTTTTTTTTTTCAAGAACAAACTACTTTTTACATTGGATTACATGTATATTCAAATAATTGAAAATTAATGTAAATATTTTATCACATATTGATTTTCCTTTAATATAACATTGACGTGATGGTGTACTAGAGTATTTTTTTATATTGATATGGTCCAAAAAATTCCATGATATGATGAGTACCTTTAGATTCTTGGTTGATATCTCTTAAATATTTTTCTACAGTTGGATAAGGTACTATTATGAATTCATGTGTGAGTAATCATAAGTTAATGAGTCTTCCTATATTGATGTTCGCACTTATTAATATCTAATATTGTAGATTATGATATTAGACCTAATAGAATAAATTATGCATGTTTTGTTGTCATCATATATTCTTATATATGACTGTTTCTAATTTTCCTTAGACATTACGATTATCATTAATTCATGTTAGGACTTTTGAGCATAGATTTAATGAAAAACCCATCATGCCCAATATTTTAAGGAAGTTGGTTGCATTTGGTGTGTCGTGAATGAAATGTTATGAATTGATAAGTAATGAAATTATTTGTACCATACTTATTTATGTAATTTGATAGCTTGTCCCACTGATTGAAATATAATTTTCAAAAAATACCATGGACATGGTGTAATTATGTTTATATATCCTGTGTTTTAATAAAGAATATAATTTGTGTTGTCGAATCAGTAAAGGATGAGGTATTTTTTGAAAAGAATCCATCCTATATTATATAAAATACATGTGTTATCCTTTTTTTATCTAACTATTCTAAGAGGTTCATTCCATATTTTTCTTAGATTGGGACTCCGTTTTTAATTTTGACAAAGAAGGTCCATGCATCTATTTGGATGGAGGTGTGTTGGGAATATTTTTATTATGTAAAGGATAGGATTCCCAATACACCTATTTGAATGTTTCTAGAGGATAATATACTTTATGACGTGTATTTTAAATCATTACAGTATTTATTGGGGTTCCTTATTGATGAAATAGAACATTTTTTACACTGTATACAGAAAGTTACAACCTCACAAATATAACTATTAAATAACGAATATTTAATTTGAAATTATTATGTATTCATTTGGGATATGGAGAATTTAGTGGAATTGTTATCTTTTTATAGTATTTATAAATCATATGAGCTTTTGTAATATTTTTCCAATGGGGACATGAATTTGTGGTAGATGATATGGATTAACATCCATGAATATTATTATTTCACGATAATATATACCTCATGAAATTAAAATATATCCAGGGAATATTTTTATTGGATTTATAATGAGGATGTTGTTTGTTAGTCAATGGATTAGTAGAGAATGATGGTGGTGTTGGTATCATTTCATCATTACTGGTATCTAATGATTTTTCAAGATTTATTTATATTTTAACATGGTGGATTCTTCCTTGGATTAACATATACATTAATATCTATTAGAATATCATGATTCATTTGTATGGAGTGGTATAAAAAATTATGGTGCTACATCAAATGGTTGGTCTTGTGGGGGATAACAGTGAATTATGTTTCGAGAGAAGATGATTATTTCACATCATATCTGGAATTTATAATTATATGAATTTTAAGGATTGACTTATTCTATACATCTAGTTACAGTGAGTATGTATCATTTTTTATGTGAAAATATTATTTCTGTGGGTTAAATAGATCTGTAGAAGAGTTTATTATAATATTCCTTACCTACAAGCTTGTGAAGATTGAGCATCAGTCACCATCATGTATTTTAAAACCATTATCCATTCAATAGGGAATGTTGTGTGATGTTTCATTGTATTTTAGGATTGGGATTCTAGATTAACCTATATGTAATTAGTTCTTATGGTTATTCATGTATTATTGTAGAAATATTATTCCTTTTATACCATTTATAGTTATGTCTTTAGTTGATTATATGGCCTAGTTTTATGTCTCTGAGTTGTTTGATTTCAAGGAATTCCTCTTTTAATTATTTCTAACTAGGATGTTCAAAATATTTCTCAAATTTAGAGAGTATTAAAATATTACTTCTTAATTAAATTGTTAATTATCATTATCTTTATTTATCAAATAGAAGATTATATAAATAAAAATATATATTTGGAAAGATTTTTCATGACAGCGCATATTGGATGTTAGTGGTTTCAATCCATATCATCTACATTTTATATTGATTTATTATAATAAAAACAAGGATTCTTATATTGGTATAACACAAGTAAATATTTTATATAGTAATCATTTTAAATATCTATTGTGTTAGGTATGTTTTGGAGATACATAATTAATTGGTACTTACTTGTTGTAGATGGTGTATAAACATGTGTAGATCATTTCTATTGGTAATTGTATAACCTATAGTAGTCATATGTCTTATAATAATGGAAAAAATAGTCCATTATAGTTTTATGTTTTAGGCCATTTATTGTTTAGAGTATCTTCATTGAATGTATAATATAAATTTAACTGAGTTAATAAGTTATATTAATGTATTATTTATTGTTTTGTAGTGATACATCTGGTAGTTGTGGCGGATTATATATTATAATTTCTTACTTAGTTTTTGATATTTCTTGCCTTGATTCATTTTTTATAGTTATGGATATATGTGTATGATCCTATTCACTTGATAGACTTAGTAATTTTGGATTTGGATTATGATATATCATTTAGTGGGTATTTTATTCATATTCAATATCAATATGAGGTAGATTTTAATTATCATTATATTTCTTAGGTATGTTTTCATGGGAAAAATAATGGATTTGATGAGAGTGTCTATGTATAAAAATCTCGTACATGGTTGTATATTTTTTAATTCTTTTAGTTTATTATTTAACATAAATTCATTATTATAAATTTTAAAAATAATTATGATAATGATAATGATGATGATAGAATTAGTGAGCTGATTGGTTACAATTTTGTATTGTTTTAGATATTTTATACACTTAAAATCATTAAAATTGGTGAAAATGATTTTGTATTTGTTTTATTTTCTATCTGTTTTTATATTTTTAAAATTTTCTTTTTATAATTTCTTTACTATTAGATCAATAATCATATTTTTATTAGTATTGATAGTATCATATTAAAATTTTATCAATATAATTACATCTAGAATTGTGTGTTTATAATAAGGGGTATTTTTCATTATGATCAATGGAGTATTATTTTTCATATTCTAATCGGTTATAAGAAATTATTTTTGAGATTTGTGGGAATTGTGCATGTAAATAAATACTCATGGGATCTTATGATAGAATATTCACTCCCACTATAATTTTTTATTACAAAATTTGAAGGTAATATTGAGGAATACTTATTTCTTTATATTTTAGAATAAGTGAGATGATTTTTATAGGGTACAGATTTTTTACATGGGGATGTAATGTTATTTTAGAGGAGTTTATGTGGTTTAATTATCTATAGTTATTTTACAAAATGAAGAAATGTAATGGAATTCATTCTGTTTGTGTTAAATATTGGGGAAATATTTAACACATGCCATTTTTCCTTTATGATTTTATAATATTTATTGGTATGATCATGTCTATTAATACATCAAGTATAGATATATAATAGATCATAAAATAGGGAATGTTTTTATTGATTTTTTATAGTCCATTTATATTTTTTACTCTTTGGTTTCATGAAGATAAAGTATTTTCTTATTGATATTCTAGTACAAAGTGAAATATTCAATGGTGTAATTATGTGAGTCTATATGATCATGTAGAATGTGTGATTCAATTATTATTTTTTGAAATGAACTATATTTTTTTATCAGGGTCTCATACATTATCTTGGGAAACTTATAATGTTTTGGGGATTGTTTTATTAAGAAAAACTCTTCATTGTTGGAAGGACAGATAGTCCATTGGTTTTGATGATTCAGATGGTGAGTTGTCCTTTATATTATTTCTTATTTCCCTCTACATATTAATATTCATTGTATATTAGTTTTAAATTCTTTAGTAAATTTAGTTTTTACAGAATATTTTTAATTTAAAGTAGTGGAGTTGAATTTGAGAGAGCGACTTTAGATGTTGTTGTGGAGTATTTTTTTCTATTGGTCATATTTAAATAGTCTATTTGAGACTTTTGGAGGATATATAAAATGACATGGTTTAGGGGACTCATTTATCGTAAGGACAAAATCACAAATTCTTGAATTTATACATTATCTTTCTCAAACTCATGTGGGTTAATGGTGGAATGTTTTGATTTATATGGTGGCATTCTAAAGGTATAGTTGGTGCTGACCAAATATATTAAATCTAGGATTTTTGAATAAAATATTTATCAAGAGGGTAATGAACACAACCATGTTTCTATTTTAGAGGGATAGGTTGGTTGACCAAATAATTTTTATGGATGATTTACCATTACATATATTTTTAGCATGCTTCAGGTGGTGTGTTCTAGAGTGTGCTTTTTTAGATGGTGTTTTTTGAATAGTTTGTTTCTATTTTAAGGCATATGAATGATCAATCAGTTATTTAATAACAAGTTTTATTAATTCATGTCATATTCTTACTTATTATATATGGTGTATCATATTTTCTCTCTTGGATATTGGTGATTCCTTGTAGGTTGTAAGTGTGATGATTTGCTAGTTATGGGATAATATTTTCCCGGACGAGTAAACGAGCTGAAAATTTGGGTTGCAACAATGATAAATATTTAGTGAGATGTGTTCATATATTTAAAATCATATAGATGATATGACTATAATAATGTCTAATTATTATTATGATTTTATATGTATATTTTTTTATTTTTTGTTTTATGTGTTGGCATAGGGTCATCCATTATATAAATAACCTCCCTATTAAAGGAAGTTTGAGCATGCTACTCTATCATGGTTGGTGACATCATACTAACTAACATGTTGATAAGGTATTTCTTCTTACCCCACTGGTGGTTATTCATTGATGTTTATGATGATGGTATGGGAGTGATAGATTTGGATGGAAGAATAAATGGTGAAATTAAGCGCAAAAAACATATATGGTTACCTTGAGTTGTATGTGAACTTTATTCAGTGGTTTTTCTTATGTATCTCAAATATACATCATATAACCATGGGATTTTGTGAGTTTATCTATATTGTTTTATGGGGTAGCTCTAGATATTGTATACATTAATTGTTAATGGGGTGGTATTCTATTTTAACATTTGTATAAATGATTTTATTTGTACGGTCTAATCATATCGATAAAGTAAATTGATATAGTGTGACCCAACTAAGGGCTAATTATACAAACTCTTACTTCATATATCTATTTTTTCCTAATCAATATGGTTATAGTAGTGGTATTTGGTAGTAATATAGTCTTTGTAGTGGAGGATAGCTGGAGACAATGTTGACATATATCATTTTTGAGGTGTATATGGACATTTTTTATTTTTATTTTTTATAGAATTTGTGGTTTTATTTTTCTATAGATTGTAATTCTATACAGTTATTTTTATATGATATTCACATATATTAAATAGGTAATTTACTATTATTAGTCATTATATTATATATTTTATCTCACTTGTTCATTATTTATATCCTAATCTAATATTATTGAGGGAAATATCACTAATTTGTGTTTATTTTATACTATATTTTTTTCATAGTATCCCCTTACCTATTATGGGTAGTATTATTAGGTATCATTTTATTTTATTTGTTACGAAGGGAGGGGTTTCAATGATGTTGGGATGTGACTGAGGGGTGAATGTGTGATATGATTTGGATTTTTGTAAATTAAGAACATCTGAGGATGAATTGGATGACATTAATTTATTAAAATTAAACATATAAATAGTGTATTATTTTTTCTAGGGAAACTTGTCTATAGAAATAGAGGGCCCATGTGATCATGTATAAGATTACTAGACACTAATAATGGATAATGTATCTTATATGAAATACAATTATTGGTATGATACCATGATCATATATTTTTATGTACATGATTATGAATAAATATATTAATGTATTATAGTATTACATGTTACAGTCTAGGTAATTAAACTTCTATACGATAGGAGGGATTAGAGTAGCATGAGTTTGTTTGGTAGTGGGTTATTCCTATTATTCTTTTTATGGTTCGGGTTTTGAATATATCATGGGTATGTTTAAATGAACGGATTTGTGGATATTTTAGGGATACATTTTAGATTGGTGTATTGATCATTGGTAGAAGGTCATTTATATAGTAGTTCATTTGGTTCAAAAATTGATAGCACGTAATATGCCAATGGAGATGGTTTTGTTGGTTGGGGATACTCAAGAGTGGTCAATATTATATCTGGGTTATAATTTTAATGTTTTAATTTAATAGACTGAATTTTTGGAGTAGTTTCAATAATATATCTTTTTATGACCATTCATGTTGATCATCAAAGGAATATTTTCTCTATTTTATTTGGGAGAGACTTTCATCAATAGAATGTTGTTAGATTCAGGAATAATAAATTTTATACACAAAATATAATGGATAATTATGATTTAATATCTAAACATTTTGAGGAATCACTTCATCCTAATATCCAATAGAATATAGGTATGTTATGTGTTACTTCATATACATATGTGACTGAGGATGTTGAGATAATAGAGATGGCGCTGACCAGGATGAGATTCTTGGTAATTGAACATAGTAGTATCCAATGTGGGACTAATTTTAATTATTCTTATTCATTATAATAGTTCAGGTCGTAAGGTGATTTAAGATGGCCTCATTTTGAAGATTCTCATTCATCTAGTGCTTGTATTTTATGAATTTTTTATAGTTTATAAAGTCTTGTTTATTTCCCTTTAAATGGTATTGGATATTTTTATCCATATGGACTTTTTTTGAGATCATTAAAGTTTTATGTGTAGTGGGATTGTTGAAACCCTTTTTTAAAAAATTTCAGAGACCTCTACGTAAAAAAAATTATTATAATAAGTAGTATTAATATCTTGTCAGTCCACCAATTCATATGGTAACTCATGAAATAATCTATACATTAGATCATAACATCTTATTGACCAGGGATGATTAAAATCTATGACTCTGGATTTTCAGTGTGGGTTCTAGGGATTTTCATTTTCATGTCATAGAGGTTCCTCAATTTTGTGATATATTATTAGTGAGATGTATGATATTTGTCTATTTAACTCCATCAATTATATTTTATGAGACTAGGGCTTCTCATTCTGTTGATATTTTTAGTCATGACTCTGGTTTAGGAAAAACTATTGAGAGGATGATACGACCTCTTGAGATATCAATTTTTTGTGTTTATTCATTGTAGTTGGATGTTATTCATGAATCTACAAATTTATTTTGGTAAGATCCTCTTTCATGGGATCCTATATTTCTCCAAATTCTTAATTGTAATTTAATTATTAATACCTATCGGGTTTTTTTAGTGTGGGCCTATGGTGATTTTTATTATAATATGGTCTTGTGTAAATATACATATTTTTATAGGAGATCATGTTGAATTTCTATATGTGATATAATGGTATTCGAATAAAAATAATACGTTCTTGATGGCTTGTTTACAAGAGGAGTGAATTGTAATATTAAAAACAATAGTTTAAAAGTATGAAACTAAACAAATTCACAAATCCTATTTTAGTAAAATGAATAGATTCTGAATTTTCCCTCATTCTGATTACCAACGTATCATTGTGATAGTATTTATGATTATGTCAAAGTATAGAGATCGTAACCAAAATAGATAAAATTATATCAAATTTTAAGAACTATATCAAAAGATTCTAATATATTAAAGTAATAAAATGTAATCATAAAAGATCCAATTAACATACTAATGTTTATTATAATCACATATTTCATGATAATAAAATTACGAACATGAAAAATAGAAAATAAAACTTGTATGAAACAAGTAATGTTATATAAAAATTATTTGAATGACTTATAGATAATTAAAAATGAATATATATATATATATATATTAAAAAATATATTAAGGTACCCCAACCTCTGTATAATGGTACGAATTGTTTTATGAATACATTAAATTATTTCATTCTGTGGTTAGGAATGTCGTGAATATGATGATCGACTTTGTTTTGTCTTCCAATCCTCAGCAAACATTGACATGATGGGTTGAATCTGACTTTCTATCCCCAAAATTCCACAATCAAAATAACATATTCTATTTTTCTCTATCCATATATTCCCTCGCTCATAATAACATATCAAAAACAAGATGTAAAATACTAATTATTTTAAAGATAAAACAATGAAAAGGTTTCATTGAACAATAATACTCTAAGACAATTAAAAATAGTAGTAACAATTCATTCACAGTGTGTAATCTCCAGAGATCTCTCATAATGGGACAATTTAAATTCACATCAATCAGTCATAAAATCTTCGAATGACCATGTATTTATAGGAATATCTCTAATAGTCATTTTGATCATCCAATTTCCATATTATCTCCGAGTTTTTACAAACAACTAGGACACCTGTAACAAATAATAGAATATACGACATCATAATTTTCTAATCTTTATTGTGTAAAAAAGGTATCATTATATTAGAAATAATTCTACTATATTCTAATTATAAACATAATATAGGATGATCAGCTACAAGCCCACTAGGCCTTCGGGCTATGTAATGGGTCTCCCTCTACCCAGTTAAAAGAGTTCTTTGATTGGCATTAATAATAAAAATGAGGCTTCAGAATCAACCTTTAAAAAAAATAATATAGGATGATGGAATTCCTTACAATGTTAAATATGATTATCATAATCAAGATTAATCTTATTTTACCAGTATTGATATCAATTTGATAATTATGAATTTTTTCAGTAAGAAGACAATACAAATTATTTCATCTGTCAGGTAAAATTTGAGTATGTTGGATAGGATCACGACTCATTATGATTAATATATTTAAAAATATTAATTTTTTAAAAAAAATACATTAGGAAATATTCTACATATGGTAAAATACTTATATATTTTACAAAATTCTCATACAATTATAACTTATACAGTTTGAAAAGTAAATATAATGAATGTGTTAGTGATTTAAAAAATAAAATGGAATTGAAAAATTAAAAGTAAAACATATGACTCCAAAATATCCACCTTTTGGTAAATCACAAACTACGAAAAATTAAATTGAATAAAACATTAAAAACATACATTCCATGACATTAAAAACATCTTATTTAGAATTAAATATTGACACATAACACACCCTGAGTTTATATGTATTCTGGATATGATGAAGATAATGAAAAATATGATAAAAATATCATCTCCCCCTAAGAAACACATTATACCCCTTTTAAAAAAATATTTCCCACTTTATATATTAAATATCCCTTTTAAAAATATCTCTCCATTTTATTTGAAAAAATAATTAGTGAAATAAAATAAAATATCTAAAATGTTAGTGACTAGAAAATGTATACAAAATAAAAGAACGAATTAACTAATAATCCAAAAATTGAGAAACATAATTTCACCATTAATATTTGAGAAATATTCCAAAAATATTATATTAAAGGTATAGTAATTCATTCATGACCAAAAATTTCTAATTGTTTTCAGAATATATATTACAACAATATTTTAAAAAACAATTACTCTTTCATCCAAGTATTTTTTATAATAAAAATTATCATCTTGAATTCACTGTTATTTTTTCAGCTCCACTATTTGATCTTTCAGAATCCGATTATTATCTTTTACATTCATTACATCTTCAATAATATCCTTGTACTCGTACTTGAGAATGTTACTATTATCTTCAAAAAATCATACTATTGATTTAACTTACATCAAGTATTAGATGTTGATTTTAAGTGAAACCACATCTTTAGTCTAGTCGTCACTCTGATCTATAAAATCATTAATTAATTATAAAACCTTAGTCATATACATAGTTAACTGATTAAATGTTTTAGCTAATTCATTCATTAACATATTTATCTCTTGAATCTAATCATCGTGTGATTGAACAATGGTATCAACGTCATTTGACCATTTTAATATTGAATTATAAGACCATATGTGAGCAATAGAATATTCTTTCATGATTTCAAAATAATACCTAATATGTGATCCTTTCATCATTTTAATACAGTCTAATTTATGAGAAAGACTATACTGAAGACATTGGCCTCATTCTTAAAATCTTAGGAAGTATGATATAATTCCTTCCAATCATTTTAAGGATTGAATTATGTGATAAAACCCCATATTTTTAATTGTTCATGTTGTTTATGATAACTCTGGATCAGGTTAATCAAGATTCGTTTGACTAGTTCCAACAAGAACATACATACCATCATTTTTATATAATTATAGTGATTTCTTAATAGATTAATCAAATTTTTGAGAAACATATTTATCATCATATATCTCCAAAATTTCAAAATCATTGGTTTTTTTATTTTAAAATATTCTTGACAATGAAAAAATATCATCCACATTCATCTTATATGAAGAGACTACTTCTTCTATTGATGAAGATTATTTTTCTAAACATTCTGATTCATGATGATCTACTTTTGAAGGAATGTCTGATGAGGATTATATTGATGAGGATGAGTTTGATGATTTTACAATTGAGTTTCTTCATCGTCACTTTCTTCTTTCTCATTTTGTTCCCCATATTTTTCAGTAGCATCTTCACTTTCTTAAACTTCATCATATTCATTTTTTTCAAATTAAATTTCTTCTTGGAAAAATTTTCCATTCCAATCATTAACATATTTTATATAAAACTAATACTAATAAACTATTTCCCGATTTTTTTGATCTTAAACCAAATCATTAGCTTCTTTGTCAATTTGCTTTTCATGTTTTCAAGATGTGTTGTGTTTCTTAATTCCTAATGAAATTAGTTCTGATACATTCTGTAATGATGCTTGAACCAATTATTTTCCTTTTTAAGGAGGTTCCAATTCAGCAATAAATTGTTTTTAATTTCACATCTCATTGATAGAGGGAATATCTGTAAGAATGAGTGAAGCCTCATGAAAGTTCATCCCTGTATTTGGGATTCTTTGTGTAATATTCTTAGATGATTATTATACTCCATTTATCATATTTTTAGATAAAACCACAACATTGAGTCTTTTACTTTTCTTCTTCTTCATAACTTTATCCTCAAGTACTTCAGTATAACGATCCTTAAGGCCTTATCTTCAATAGGTTCAATTCCAAAACGTAAATATTATTTCTTCTTTTTAGATTTATTATTCATCCACTCTTGAAAAACATCATTAGGGAACTTATTTTTCTTTTCCTCCTATGTTCAATATAAGGAGAGTTTTTAACAATTCATTTGTTTTCTTCCAATTATCTAAATTCATTGAAATCTCTTCCCATGATGAAATAAAATTTTATTTTTTAAGAAAAAATTCAATTTTCATCAAACATCAGACTCATTATTTTTATAATATATTAACAAATGAAAGAGACATTTTCCTCCATTACAAGTGACATGTTATCAACATTAATAATAATGAAACACATTACAATCATCTTACTAAATATTTACATAAACATTATAATATTTAACTCTGATATAATTATTTTTAATGTTATGTACAATAAAAATAATAAACAGTACATGGTAAAGATTTCTCATACAAACAAAATTGTGCAAAATGAATATATTTGATGATTTGATATTATATCAGTCTCCTGTACCAAGTATTAAAATCATTTCATTCAAAAATTAATGAGGTTATTATTTGTGGTAATATGAGAAACTTTTGCGAATTTATTACGATGGGAAAACAATAAATCGTTAACTCTTCTTTTGTTAATGCTTCCAAGAGTTTCATGAAATTTGTGGAAGGAAAATACACATCACCTCTATAATATACTCTAACAAACTACTATAATTTTCATGATGATAATTTATATCAGTTTCAATACATATTTTATGAAAAGGCATCCCTTGATTGATAAATTTCAAAGATGAATGTAGGTTGTGAACACGTTCAGGATAATATTTATAAACTTCATGATCTTATTTTTCTAAAAAAATTGATTCCATACATTAAAGAGTATTATACTTATTTAACGTATAATCACATTTGAAAAATAAATTTCTTTTCTAATAACCTTTCCCCAAAATCTCACCCATTATTTTTCCAAAATTGAAACATTCTTGGGTCCTATAATCTCAGAAAAAAATATTTTGGAATCCATATTTTTGTAGAAAAATATTCCTCATTGAATCCATGGGATTACACATTATTTAAAGAAAAATTATTTTCATAATGGTCACAATTTAAACACTAGGAACAAAAGGGAGAACTTTTAGTAATAAATAATTTGTCATTAGAAGCTATTTTTTTTTGGAAAACCCTATTCCAGAACTATTCTAATGAGGACAGATTTGTTTGTAAATTTTGTTAGAAATATAATTAAGAGTGAGATGTTTTAAAAAAAATATTCTTTAAATAAATAATTCCATATTTTAAATTTTCCAACTAAATTTTTTCCACATAAATATTATTTTTAAAAGTATGATTACATAGAAATGAAATTTTTTCTCATAAATGAATTTTTAAAAATCTTTTGAAAGATTATCATTCTGATAAATTAAATTTTATAATTATTTTGAAATAGATTCTTTTTAAAAAAATCATATCAAGATATTTCGAATGAACTAATGATTCTTTTATTAAAAAAATTATTCATGAATTTTCTATGTCATGTGGTTCGTTATCTTTGGAATGTTCATGTTCATGGTTTTTGGAAAATTGAGAGACTTCTTCATAAGAAGATAAACTATTAACTTCACTATTGGATGAATATTATTCATTCAACGATTTAGAATATTTCTCATTATCATATTTGGGAAAATGGTGAATAAATATAAATTTGTATGGTTTTCATTAGTGTGTTCCATGGCCATTAAAACAAATTTTTTATTATGTAACCTATAATGAATACCAATGTTCTTCTATCCAGAACTATTTTTACTAGAATAGTTATTAGAGGAATATAATCTACCATTAATCCAAGAATTAATTATGTTAATAACATTATTTTTTCCATTATAATACTTATCCTTATTCTTATAATAATTTTATTCTTTTCTATCTTTGCTCTTTATCTTTCGACAATCTGGTCTGATGTGTCTAGCTTTCTTACACTAATGAAAAGTTAATATATAATAATTCTTCTCCCGCATATCCCTATTAATTTTTTTATATTTATACTAAATATTCTTCTTAAACACTATCTTTTTAATCATCTGAGAAAGATTAACTAGTTTATTTTTAGAATGTCTTGTAGGGCTAGAATTTGATTAGATAATAATTTTCTTCTTTCTACAAGCCCTTACTACTTTCTCCAATCTCTGTACATTAGTGGGATATGTAAAAATATTCAATGAAAAATGTCCATTATTTTTTATAGAATTATTTGTATCATAATTTAATCTACCCTCATACTACATAAGGGTACTGATCATATCATATAGAGTATGATTTTAAAATTTATGTGATTCGTCGACAATAGTACTTTTGGAAATCCATTAATTTGGTATGATGTAAATAATATTTTCTACATGTATTTCATTATATAAACTATTCCCACCAAGATATTGTAACTATTTCTAATTTTAATTAATGTTAGGTGCATCTTGGACACATATTCTCCAGGTAAAAACTCAATAGCTTGATACTCAGTTCTTAACATTGCTCTTCTAAATTCAACAACCATTTATGTTCCAAATTGTTTATCCTATAAATTTCACCAATTACTATTTTAATCTCAAAAATATGAAATATGAATATATATAATTTTAGTAGTTTATCATATCAACGTATTACTTTGTAATATAACTGATATTATAGAATTTTTTAATTAGTAAAGGCTGCAACTTCTTTATCTTGTATTTTGTAATCACTAATTTTCATCACTAAGTTATGAACTCATTTTTTGATAAAATAGTATTCATTTTATTCCTATAATAATCGTAGCCAGTTCCATCTGAAATTAGTGGCCTTTTGGGATTGATGTTGTTGTTGGATCTGACATTAAGTCCTCTCATCATTAAAGAACAAATTTTATTTTCCAAAATACTTGATAGTGTAATAATTAAAAGAAGTTTATAAAAAATTTAAACAAACATTCAATAGTACCATAAACAAAGTGATAGAAAGTTTTTTAAATGTGAAAACATATTTTATTACCAATTTTTGGATATCAATAGAGTTATATTGATATTAGGATAAATAGTATATGTTCTTTATTGATCAATTACATGATTGGAGTAAATTTTAGATTTATTAACATTAGTTTAGAAGTATTGAACTAAACAAATTCACAAATCCACTTTTTAGTAAAATGAATAGATTCATATGTGGAACTTGTTATGATTAGTGAAGAATCATAATTATAGTAGTTAAAATTGTATTAGAGTATACATATTATAATAAGGATAGATACGATTATATCATAGTGAAAAAATAATGTCATAAGATTCATATATATCAAAGTAATAATATCGGGCTTATATAAAATCTAATTAATAGATTAAGGTTCATCATATTCATATATGTTATCCTAAAACAATTAAAACCCAGAAAAGAAGAAAATAATACTTATAAGAAACAATGAATTAAATAGTGTCATTGTAATAATGAATTGAAGAAATTTTCAAATTAATATATCTCTTTTAACCATATGTTTAACATAGACAAATAACATAGTAACTTGTATCCCTTTTTTATACTTAAAAGAATTTATGTCTTCCCTCTATATGATAATTCCTTGATATGATGAACAGATTTTTTTTCCTACCTATTCACAGTATCTCTAGATCTGATGGATTAGTTCTATCTTGTTATCCTTACAAGACCTCGATTAGAATATTGTATTTTCCATATATTAATATAATTAAGACCATAATTGTAATCACATATCATATGAATGAATTTAAATTAGAAGCATAAGAAAGAGATAAACATGAAATAGTGTCCTAAAAATTACAAAAATCTAGGAATTTTATAAATACTAGGGACAAGACGTTCAAGTTGATAAATCTCTAGAGCTATTGTACAATGAGAAAATTGAAAATGAAATTAATCGGTCACAACCACTTATAATTACAAGTTATGTATAGGAATAACTACAATGATCATATTGATCATCTAAATGTCATATCATCTCCATGTTTTTTTCAACTACATGGATATTTGGTACTTATCACAGAAAGTATGGCATCGTATTGTTTTACCCCTTTACAGAGAAAAATGTTTCCTTACCTTAAAAACAACACTACCGTATTGTGATTATAAATTTAAGTTAGTATGATAGGATTCATTAATTTGGTCAAAACAATTATTGTAATCAGTATTAATATGATTTTATCATTTTTTATATCAATCTGATGATGAAGTCTTTTTTCAGAATAAATACAATGAAAATTCAAATGATATGTATGATAAAAGTTTAGTCTAATGGATTGGATCAAGAATAATTATGATTATCATAATGAATAATAGAAGTTTATAAACAAAATACATAAAGATTTTTTATATGAAAAATATAATAACACTTTCTATAAAAGCATTATAAAAGACCTTGTAGTAATATGATTTTATCATTTAAAATGTTTGTTGTAGTAGTGGATCATGTTGTGGAATTATCACATATTTTTAAAGAGCTTATTAATTTTTTTAGTGGTGATCATGAGTTTTTGTTCATGAAAGTATGTTTAGTTTATTATTTAATTACTAACTCAATACAAAATAAATATTTTATCATTAAAATAATTTTGAAGAAAAACAAAGAAACCATAATATATAAACATTAAAACCAAATAAAACCATGAAAGAGGATAAGACAGATCAAGAATACAGGATCTACCCCTCCCCATCGACTATAGCATGATGACCAAACAATCACTAACATGATCATTTTATCATCATATTAGATAGATATAATCAAAAATAAAGAGTCTATGGGTCAACAAGATGATTAATATATAATGGGATTCATCCAAAATAGTGTGTCAACCAAGCGTACACCATTTTTGTGTTCAAAAAATGAATGGTTAGTTAAATACTTTCTTAAATTATCTTTGGTTTAATAGAGTAATGATGGATTTTTGTTATCATTTTTTGAGTATGAATTATCATTATGATATAATTTATAGTGAATATTGGTTTTTGAATATTTATTTATATTCTATATATAATTTGATGATTATTTGGAGGGATAATATCTTGAAAAAATATTTTTTATTTGTATTGTAATTGCCAAAATAATGAGAAATAAAACTCTCTTTGTTGTTCAATAAAATGCCTTCATAAGTAATGACGTTATATAAACCACATGAACTTAATTGTTTTTTGGGAATTTTATATCCTATAAAATATAAAATATGATTAAGAATCAGAAACATTGATAGTATAGAATTTTAATAGTGATCTTACGATTAGTGTAAATTAACAGATATGCAAAATCCAATTGACATAGCAAAAGGATGTGATGACCACAATTGGTTGGAATGTAACTCATGAAACCAATTTCTCCATGTTTCTAATAGAGACATATTATCAAGGATTTTTCATTGTCTATTCCCCAACTAAGATACACGAACTAAATCATAAGAAAAACTATTTATGGGATGATTTCAAGTCTATTGGGATCACAGTCCGAACACTATCAATTGAACCACCCCAAGAAAATATGACTGCCACACACGATAAACTTATGGGGTTAATTAGTGTAATAAGGGGTGGTACCTCTCAGAACTAACTAAATAAATATATATATGTTACTTTCAATGAAATAATTATTATATTTATTCCTTATGTATTTAAAATTATTAATGACTAATTAATTCGTTTTATAAAAATTATATTTCAATATGAAAATACTTATATTTCATTTTTTGATATTATGAAATTTTTATAAAGAAATTATTTTTGATGAAGTCAAGAATTTTTAAATTAAATTAATTTTTAATTAAATATTATTACTAAATAATATTTAGTAATTATAATTAATGATAAAATTTTAAGAATTCAAATGTAGTATTTATAATGATCAAGAAAACTATTTTTGTAAATAATATAGTGATTTTTCATTTAACAATGATTTTGATTTAAAATATATATATTTATATATTTATATATTTACATTGATAAAATAAATATTAATTTTTTATTTAGGGAATCAAAATAAATCAATTGTTATGTTTTAATAATTTTATTAGATAATTGAATTTTTAGGTAAAAATTATAAATTTAATAAATATTTTGTATGTGTTATAATATTATAAAGTCCCAAAAGTTACTTTATATATTCCACGAAATGTATCAAATCCCATATATATATATATATAATCTTTAAAATAATGTGTTTTAATGTTATTTTATTGATTTAATAAAACATTTTTGATTCCTCAATAACCTATATTAAATATTACTGTTTTAAAATCAACTATTTATGAACATGACTCACTTACACATAATCAAGGGTAATATTTTAATCTATTAGGATTATTTCCTTATAAAATAATGAAAACAAATCCACCATGGTAGGAACCATGGCCCAAACAATGGGTGAGATTTTGGTGTCGATGCATTATTATATATATTCTAAGCCTAATTTTAGGAAAAAATAATGTCCCCCTATTTTCTTATTCAAACTAACACAATATCCCATTAATCTTCACTAAAAAACCTTAGATCATGTCCTTACACTGACCTTAACTATTTTTATCCATTCTATGGATCCCCAAATCGGTCAAGATTGTTCTCCCATGATTTTTTAAACACCATGTTAGGGTAATGGAACCTCTCATTATACTCTTTATTAAATGATCTTATTTAGTTTATACCTTTTAATTTCCAATTAATAATATTGGTATTTTTCCCCACATCCTTCATACATTAATTTTTTATTTCCAAATTCTGAAAAAACCCATTTAACTCTCAATAAAAATGTATAAGAAATATAAAGTGCTCTTATTATGCTACTGATATCTCATAGTAATTTTTCATGTAAAAGGAATTTTAAGTTAATGTTCTTACACATTTATACTCATGTGTATTAACATATAGGTATCTACAATTATTTAATTATGAAATTCCATTTATGTAACCCACAGTACTCAATCATGGGGTAAATAGGTATGGAATAAAATCTTTTGTTATATGATATACATTGCACACCTATAAATGTACATGATATGATTATGATGGGTCCACCAAGATATCACTCCACTTATATTTCCACAAAACTACATTTTTAGGTTTACCACATAAAAATATTGTGTACTATTTTATATAAAATTTAACTAGAAATGAAAATATTATTTTACATTTCTTAAATAATTTCATTCTATGATCTGGAGAATTAAACACCATATTATAATTTATTATAGTTGAAATAATAGAAATTAAAATTAAAAATATAATTATCTTTATGTGCTCTTACTCTATAACAAATGATTTCTATCTAATAAATTCTAGGATAACAATGAAAATATTTTTTAAAATATGGGATGAGTATTTAATTGACCAATGAGGGATTTTAAAACTAGTGTAAACTGATCAATAAAAACTATTTTAAATATAATTTATTTAAATTATAAATATTATATATATATATATATATAACATATAAAAGATATTTATTTTGAAAATTCATTTCAAAATTAGTTCATTAAAGAAACCTAGATATCTATTTCTGAAATCATTTGGAAAATAATACATTCATCATAGATTATTTGGATAATGGGTAGATCCTTTGAAAACCCATAAGGCCAAAAGAAATATCACTAGTGGAATAGCGTTTCATGAGGCCCTGGGATGACTTCTAATTCTTTATTCTCCCACCTTCTACCCAATTCCAGGTTCAAATTTTAAGAAATTTTTTAAGGATATTTCTTTCTCATCCTCAATCCATTAAAACACATCAAAGCATTAAAAATATTATTTCCCTAAAAAAGTATTTATCATGAATCTATTATAATTTACATTTCAAATATTTTATAGTAGAAATATATATAATAGGTTACTGACTTATAATAAACTCTTAAAAATTAGGTTACCATAAGATAATTTATTTAAATAACTTATTAAATATTTGATTTTTTTAACAGGAAATAATATTTCATTGAAACATACTCATAATGAAAGATTGAGAAAAAATTTCTAATGCATGAAAGAAATGTCAAAAATTATAGATTATTTACATATCCTTTTTGATGAATCATATTTTTGATTATTAATGAGTTTTTCACAAAAATATTGACAACTTTAATGAAAATAATAATCATAAAATGAAATATTTTTTTCACATTAAATATTAAAACCTCTATGAATATCTTGAATCCATAAAAAAATATTTTAAAAATAATAAAGAAACATACTTTTTTAAAGAAAATTTATATTATATTTTTAATATTTATAATACTATTATTCCAAACATATAATTTTTAAAAAAATTATAATCAAAAAAATATCTTATAATTTTAATACATAATTTTTCATTAGAAACATAATTCTCCATTGTCAAATAAAAATAAAATTTTATAATATAATCCACTGATCATAACAATTAATCATTTTTGAAAATTTAAGTCAAATTATTTTATTTTATGACCCAAAAAAAATCAATAGTTTAAATAAATTAATTAAAAAGGGTTTATTGATATATCATAGTTATAACTGTTTTTTTGTTTAAATTATTAAATAATTTTTTTTTAATATAAACGTTAATAAAAAATACGCCACAGAAAAATTTAAAACTCAGTACAAATAGAATAAAGAAATAAATAACATACATGATTTAATAATAATGATCTGAAATTGAAAATAAATAATTTTAAAATATTCCTTACAATATGATTTTCTTGATGTCTGATACTCTTCTCCTTATATATTTGGACTCTGAATATGTATTACACCCCCAAACTATAAACAAGAAATAATAAAATGGTAGATAAGGATACTTCATGATTCAGTTACCCTCTTTCCAACATCCCATCTTTTTTTAGACACACTCTCTGTGCACATACTTATATATAAACTCAAAAAAGTATTCATTAAATAGATTCAATAATGATGTAATAAGAATAAGATGAATACAAAAATATCCAAAATATAATATGTGATGGTGGTTTAATGCTTGTATAAAATGATATTGAAATAATATATATTAACCAATTTATTGTTGCATAAAAGAAGATGTCAGCAAAGGTGGATCATGAATGGATTCATAATTAATGATTAATTGAAAGAAACCTGCATTTATTTTTTAATTATCAATGTATAAAACAACCGGGAAGGAAAAATTCAATGTATGAGATGAAGATTAAAAAATGAAGTTCACCTTGACATTGTAACTTTAATCCTTAAAATAGTATAAAGATGTGAATAATAATTTTTATTATGCACAAGGATGATTAAAATAATCTAAATCTAAAAACATTCATGATAATAAAAATGTAATTTAATTCAATTGTCTCAAATAAGGATACGAAATATAGATCAATCAGAAAATCTAGACACATGATAGAGAATAGGGTTTTCTCCGCATCTATTTTAGAAAACACGAGGATTCAGATATCAAAATTAAAATACATCTTCCTTGAACAAAATCATAAACTTGAAACAAGAGGGAGATGTTAATTCACATTTGAATCCCTCATCAGTTTCAAATATTAATTTCAAAAGTTCATAGGCAGTCATACCTCCTTTGTTTAAACTCTTGACCTCACTCAAACCCTAGATCTCCACTGGAATGTATAATTATTTCTGTAATTAAGAGTAGAAACCTATAATAAAATCCTTAGGGATAAAACTAAACATAATATACCACCCCTAAATTTTATTTTAATGTTTTATTGATGTGTATCACATCAAAATAATTCCATTTCAGGTTACTATAAGTGGTTTTGAATTTGGTATAGATGAACCTAGGGGTATCAACCCCAAAACACTATATTAATCGAAACTTGATCTAGGACATGTAAACACAAATGAACCTTGCAACACACCTCATTTTACACTCCAAAGAGATATTCTTTGGTAAATTAAAAATATCATTGTGAACCATTATTAAAGAGACAAAAAAACATGATAATATCTTATTTTAGTAAATATATCATGGATAACGTGGATCAAGCCTATAAGTTCATAGTTTTATAAACATATGTTATTTAATATTTATCCCTTAAATATTCATAGTTTATACTATATATGTTTAATTTTTTAAAATTTATCATCCCTTTTTTTCCATTATTCTAGCCAATTTATGTAAATATGAGGATCTAGGCCAATAACTATTATTTGAAGAAATTTGATGACTCCCAAATGAGATTCCAATCTTTATGGGAATAAAAATTTTCATCACATTTTATATACATTCCCAACCAGATATCATTTTGTATTGAAATGTGAATCAAGAGGAATGACCAAATCCTCCAAAGAAAGAAAAAGTTTCAATTGACTCAATCATGCCACAAAAATATCAGACATTTAGTGGATCTTATAATTTCTTAATTATAGCATTTTGGATCATCTCAATTGAAAATATAATTTTCTTCCTTCAATGAATTTTGAAAGACAAATTCTTACATGTAGTTTATCATATTGATGGATATGTTGATCAATGGTGGAAGTTGGTCATGTATATGAATCCCAACGATGATATCTAATTGATGGAGTGGAATGAATTTTTAGAATATTTTTTTATACATATTTACCTCACTCCCTCCAAATGAAAGTTGATATGGACTCTATATCCTTGTGAAAAGGGATGGAAAATCTATTGGGGTGTTTGAGGAAAACATCACAGGTTCTATATGATATTCCTTTGGATTTTTTGTTTCCCCCTAATATAATTTTGACCAATTCATTCATAGACTAAAGTCGAGTCTATGATAATTAAAGTAAATTTGGGAAATTTATAGTTATCATGAGAATTTCAAATTTTCTTTCAAAGGTGAAATGACGACCATTGAATATCTATGATATGTGGAGAATAAGAATAGGAAAGTTTAAATTATTTCTAGAAATTAAATGGAGAAAAATATCAGTTGAATAAAAATTATAGAATCACACTTATAAGAGAATAGGAGGAATCACTTCTAAAAATTGCTGAAGGAGGAAATGAAATGATTCCGGTGTGGAATGGAAGGTAACTAAGCTACTAATTTAAAATTGTAGAAACCCACCGATGTGATAGAAGAATGGAATTCTTATTTAATTATTTATCCTATTAGTCTAATGTTTCAACTATAGGGTATAAGGACACTATGTGAACCACTACCCTAATAAAAAAGTTGTTAAGTAAAACTAATTTCAACAACTTCCAAGGGGTAAAGTCCATGAATATTCCATCACAACCGCAATGGTGGATCATAAAAATGAAGTAGTGGCAGGTAATCTCGTTATTTTATTATGAATAGTGAAAATTAATTTTAATTATAGTTTAAAAAATTATTTCTTTATCATTCATGTTTAGTATAACTATTGAAACACCACCACATATCATGGAAGTATAGTTTTCTATGAAAATGGAAAATGGGGGAATTATGGCATCCCAAGAATATAACTCTTACCCTATAAAAATATTTTGGTTTTACCCCCCATTTTCAAATTTCAACAATCCCTTTATAATACCTTTTTTTAATTCTTGGAATGAATTATAATTATATATTTTGTTTCAACATAAATTGATGAGCAAAGGAAATCACCCTCTTATATTGAATAGACCTATAATTCAATAGAATTTTTAATAGAAGGATGAGTATTTTTTATACCAATATCAAAATCATGGATATTTTTTTCCTATTAGAATTATTATCTTACCTAAATGATTGAGTTAAAACTAATATATCTTCCTTGAAGACATTCAAATTCTGAGGTATAACGTTGATGTGATTCATGAAGAATAACCTAGTCTTTCTCTTATAAGGGAGGATGTATTTTCAATAAAGCTTATTTCTAGAGTGTTTTTAGTATATAATACTCAATATGGAATAGAATTTGTTTAACTCATGTAACTAATGTGAAAAGTATATGAATCTTGGGATTAATGGTGTATTCCCTCGATTGATTCACTATGGTGTTCACCAATCCTCTTCATCAAGAAGAAGGATGGGTCTATGTTCCACTAAATTGATTACCGTGAACTCAATGTGATAATAATACAGAATATGTTTCCTCTAACCTAGATTTATGACTTGATTTATTAGCTATATGAAACCACTTATTTTTCTATGGTAGATCATTGGTAGATACATTATCATGTAAATTTGAAGAAGTAGGATATCCCCAAAACTATTTTTCACTCAAGATATTAACACTATGAGTTCATATTAATGCCATTTAACCTCCTTGGTTCTCAATAAATACTCATGGATTTAATGAATGGATTCATTTGGGATTACCTTAAATAATTTTTTCTATTCTTTATTGATGATATTTTTTTATACACTAAATTCATGAAGGAACATGTGTCTCATATGAAAACTCTACTATGAACCTTGAGGAAAGAAACAATGTATAAAAAGTACAATAAATGAATGTTTTGGTTTAAAAAAGTCACATTTCAAGAGAATATCATCACCAATAATGTGATATATTTGGATGCTTAAAAAATGTAGGAAATTCAAATCTGTCCAAGAACATCGCATGGGGTCATAGTTTGTAGTTTTCGTGGATGATCTGGGTACTATTTTTACTTTTTCGTAATATTCTATCAATATTCAGGACACCTGACCAATGTTACATAAAATGGAGTCTTGTTTTTATAGAATGCTGAATGTGAGAAATATTTTAAAGAGCATAATTAGGGGCTATTCACTACACATGTTCTCACATTACCCATCAGTTTGAAAGGATTTTTGATCTATAGTGATGAATATAAAAACAAAATTGTTTTTTTACTCATGAAAAAATTAAAATTTAATAGAATATGCCTCCCTCGAACAAAATATCCCTTTGAATAACTACCCAACTCATGATCTAGAAATGTTTTCAATAGTCTGTAATCTATATATTTAGGATCACTGTCTCTTTGGGGAGAAGTGTGATATATATACATACCATAAAATCATCAATTATATATTCAAAAAAGGATCATAATATGAACAAATGGAGGTGGTTAGGTGTATTAAATTATTATGATTTTTCATTTAATTACTATCCTTGAAACTAAAATAATTTCCCAAATGCTCAGAGCAGAAAGGATCCTTTAACTAAATCCATGATGAGAATTTTAAGGGATCCTAATTTCCTAGACATGGAGAGTATGGAAATAAGAATGATAAAATGATCATTATCACAACATTCTCAAGTTACATATCAACAATCTATTCTCTAGAAAATCATGGATGACAAAAGATATGATAAGTTTCCACATATGAATCTAGAAGATATTTTGGAGCTCAATATAGATAAATATTATGTTATAATGTCTAAAACGTAGATATTTGTCACATAAATCCATAACTAATGAGGTAACATAATGATGGTGGAAATAGTTCATCCTTATCTATTCATCTAATATGTACTAAGATGAATAAATATTTGAGGGAAAAAATTCCTGGATGGTTAACATGAACATAGAGATTGATGAGATTTTATCTTGATGATTGATATTCCATGAAGTCACAGAGGAACAAAAATAGTATCAAGTTAATAAGAGACCATTTCCTAAACCAATATAGAAACATGAAAATGTATCAATGGATTTCATCTTAGGACTCCTAATGACCCCTAATGCCAATAATGCCATATAGGTTGTAGTCGATCTCCATACCAAATGAGCACATTTCATTTTCATCACAGAATATTTCCCACTTTAACAACTCTCAATGGTATATATAAGAGAAGTGGTTCTAATTCATGTACTTCCACTCTCTATTGTATATAATCAATGTATGAAATTTTCCTAGAGATTTTGGTGAAGCAATGAATACCAAACTGATCTTCATCACCACTTATCACTATCTAATAGATATTAATTATTTAACGACTATTAAAACACTATAATATATATTGTGATCATGATATGTATATTTCCAAGGCTGTTGGGATCAACACCTCCCCCTTGTAGAGTTATCCTATTACAATTGATTCCATTCTAGCATTCAAATGGCACCTTATGAGGATATTTATGGGAAGAGGAGTTAGAACCCATCATGATGGGATGATTTTGGATAGTGGAAGACACTAGGACATGATATTATACAAGGTATTATACATAATTTTCAAAACATTTGGCGACATCTAAAATCTCCACAATGTGGAAAAAAATATCTAATAATAATAATCGTCATGTCTAGAAGATTGAGTTTAACAAAGAATTATTCCATCATATATCATTATGGAATATATTCATGGGGTATGGGATGAAGGTAATGATGACTCCATGGTATGTAGACCATATTGACTTCCTGGATTGCATCATATCAGTGTTCTATTGACTACCACTCCAACATAAACTATCATAAGTACATGATGTGTCCATTTATCACTCTTGAGAATATAAAAACTAGAACCCTAAAATGTGCAAAATTTGGAGGTGGTAGATTTAGAGAATGATCACTTTTGTGAGGAGTTGCATATAATGATCTTGGATTACATGGAAAATTTTCTATAAAACAAAACAACTCACATGAATAAAGTGATGTATTCGAACCATGTGTTTTATGATACAACTTAGGAACTAGAAAATTCAATAAAAAATATGTACCATCACCTATATTTGTGTAAAAATGAAAATTTTAATGGTGAAATTTATTATGTGGGAATAATGTAACATCTATAAATTTTATAAATAATATTCATTTTCTAGTTAAATTAAATACCTTATTAACTCATTATGTCATGGAAAACACATTTAATTAATTATTTTTTTAGGAATATTATATCCTATTATATTTAAAAGATTTATATGAATAATAAACATTTGAAATAAAGTAATTCATTAATGGTCTTATGATTAGTATATATTAATGGTCATGAGAAATCCAATTGACATAGACAAAGGAAGTGATGGCCTCAACCAGTTGGAACATTCCCTATAAAACTATGTTCTTGGAGTTTCATCAGGGAGATAGATTCTCTAGGATATTCCCATTACCAATCACTATCTACTATTAAATAACAATATCATGATCGAAATAATTAATGAAACAAGTTCAAACTCATCAATAACGCATCTTAAACCATGTTTCCTGAACCACCCCAAGAAAATATTATTGTCGCAATCCTTAGAATTAAGGAATTCATTACTGTAACATATGGTTATGTATATCAACCTTAATTTCTTGGATATATTTGTTTATTTTCTATCAAATAATTTTTAATTTTATTTCTAATTTATTTTACTATATAAATGACTAAATAATGAGTTTGATAAATATATGATTTTAATGTGAAATTACTTGAATTGTTTTTTGTGTAATAATAAATTTCAATTAATACATTCATTCTATGGAATTCATGAATTTTAAAAATAAATTCTATTTTCATAATATATGTTTTTATATAATATTTATTATGTATAATCAATAATATTATTTTAAGAAGTCCAAAATTATTTTTATAAGGGTTAGAAAACTATTATTATTAAGAAAACAAGTATTTTTTCGACAAATGAGGATTTTCATTTAAAAATATAAATTCTAATATTTATATATTTTCATTTCTAATATAAATTTTACTATTATTTATAGAAATTTTTAAATTACCTTATAGTGAATTTTTAATTATTTTCCTAGATCGTTGAATTTTTAGGTAAAAATTAAAAATTATGTAATTAAATGGTATGTATTATGAAATCAAAATGAAAAAAAGTGATGAAATATATTCCATAAATTGTACAGAAGTCCAAATATATATATTTAAAATTTAATATAATGTAATTTTTAGGTAATTTAAATAATTTTAAAAATACATTAGGAATCCTCGAGTACCTATAATATAAATTATGGTTTTAAAATAAATTATTTACTAACATGACACACTTCTGCATCTCCAATAGTAATATTTTAATGAGTTATGTTTTTTTTAATAAAGTATAATTAAAACCAATCATATGTTTTTGGAACTCTGTAAAAAACAATGTTATGTTTTATTATTTTGATTAATTTATTGTATAGAGTCTAAACCCTATGCTTATGAAGTAATAAAGAACTCCACTCTATTTTCCTATATAAACCCAACCATATTCATATTTACCTTCAACCAAAAAACTTTAATCACATACGTACTCTTTTAATACCTCTCTAGATCACTTCAATAGTTCCCCAGTTCTCTTATGTAACTCTTACCATGCTTTTGAAAATATTATCTCATGGTATGGTATCATCCCCTTCTTCTCTTTATTCAAGAACCTTTTTTATTTTTGTCTTTTCATTTCCAATTCCAAATGTGGAGATATGTTTTTAGATATACATAATTATTTACTATTGATTTAAAAATTTTGACATAACACTTTCTCTATCATTAAACGATTCTATGAGTCTTTATGTATAGTTGTTATGCTGCCAAAACCTCACTTCAAATATTCAAGACAAACGATTATGATGTGAATTTCCATAACCTTTTCTACTCAAGGGTATTGAACTATATGAACCTATACTAATTTTATTAAGTATGTACATGTATTTAACACATACACCTCATTCATGGAGTTAATATATTTTGAATAAATTCTTAGTTTTATGGTCCATGTGGAACACTTATGAACATACATGATATGTTTATAATGGGATCCCCTTTATAGAACTCAAATTCATTTGTTAATGTTTTATTCTCATGAAATAAATTGTAAGGTTCATAGAATACAATCCTAATAACATTTGTTTATGAATTCATGGATGTTAACCTTGAAATATTTTTATGAGGATATATTTTAATTTTTTATCACATTCCAATGTTGCCTCTATATAATCACGTTATATCACGCCCCATTCTATTTGATTTGATTATCATTACTTTTGTTACAATGTTATTAATCATGTATCTTGTGTATTTATTTACTCTATTCCATGATTTTTTATTCCATTGCATGTCTTTATAGCTCCACTTTTCTTATGCACACCCTTAGTTTATCCCATGCGGTTTTAGAGAGATGATGTTTTTTAAGAAAATGTTAAGGTTTTTTTATATTGTTATTATATCATTTTTTATGATGTTATGTTATGTACAAAATCTCAAAAATAAAATAGTTTGATCAAGAGTTTGGGTTGTATTATTTGAATAATTATGTAATAAATCATTAATTGATGTTTAATATATATATATGGGTTGTCCTAGTTTGGAATATTATCAGTATGTGGTGATATTATTCATTTTTATGCATTCATTATCAACTACCATGACCAATACTTTTATAAATGAATTTTTTTTCTAAATAAACAATTGTGTCATATTTTGGAATATAGTATTCTATAAAACACATAGACTCCTCAATAAAAACCAAAAATACATTATTTCATGAAATGAAAAAATTATATTTATAAGATATTTATACCCAAAAAAATTAAAAATGGAATAATTGGAAAACGAACATGTGGAAATGAAATTACTATAATTTAAAAGAATTGATCATATTAATCTCCTATAATTATCAGAACCAATAAATATATTGTAAATAATAAACAATGACTTCGTAACGAAATCTACATTTCCAAAATAATTAATATTAAACCATGAGAGAAATCTTAGTGAATGTTTAATGAAGGTAATATAATGTATTTATATCTTGTATAAACCCAATATGACTAATTGATTAATAATATGACTATTATAATAGTAATAAGACTATTTATAATAGTCATTTTAATGTTAAAATATTAATTTATCTAATGAAGAAATAAAATTAAAATTAAATATTATTTCCCATGATTAAGTAATGTACATATATATATTATAATACTACCGAATAACTATTCAAGTTATGAACTCAAAGAAAAATTCAGTGAAATTATTTATAATGTAATTTGAAGTATATTAAAAAATAATTACTTTTTTCAATTATTATAATTACCTATACAATAAAAGTATTTTGATCAATTGAAGTTCATTTTTTGAAAAATAATTTTAAATTTTTATATGGTTAATTTTATAGTAATTATATGAAAAAACATAAATTTTTATATAAATGGTAAAAATAAAAAAATTAGTAGATAATGTGTTTTAATTACATCATTCAACATGTATTAATGACATAATAAATTATATAATGGTTTTATTAAGAACAACATTAAATAATTTAAAAAATCAGTTTTTAAAAAAAATCAAATTTGAAACCTAAAATGTATTTTCTCATGTTTAAAAATATAATGAATTCCTTTAAAAAATAATTTTTTATAATTATTCTTATTTCTATTTGAATGAACTGAAAATTTTGAGTTTAGAAAGAATTAAAACTATTCATAACATGTAATTTAATTCATATAAGTTTCATAATTCCAAAAATATAACTTTTAAGATGATTACCATGGAAATAATAATTTATTTAATATATTAGCCTGAAAATACCACTCCACACTAGTATTAATACCCCCCCCCCCTCTCCCCATTGAAATCCACTACTCATCCAGTTCTCTAACACAAATATCTTCCCAAATCACTTCTCTTAATACCCCCTATAATCCTTATATTTATTTTGGAGTGATAAAAATCTAATCATTCAAGTTGTTACTATCTTAGAAAATTATCTAATTCATAATCTTGGATACAATATCTTTTTCATTCATCTCACATTTCTACTTCAAATTCTCCCACTCAAATGTATACCAACTCTTCTAATGTCATCACATTAGTATTTTAACATGTTTTTCATTATATTCATTTTCAAAATGAAATTAGTTTCTTATTTAGCAATTTATTATACATATATCTCTTTCTTTTTTTAAATGTCTCGTTAATGGTGATTTAACAACCTATGATGATGTTTCCAACTATTTATTTATCATTTCCATCATAGTATGTTAGAATAAGTTAGTTTTAAAATATAAATATTTAATTTTATTTATAAGTAACCATCTATAACTAATTTTACAATTTTATAAATTAAATTGTATTGTAATTTTTATATTTAAACAAGATGACACAAATTAATGAAAAATTTACATCAAATAATTTAACCTTTAACATATTGGATTATAAAATAAATTCATTTTAATATATTCAATTAAAAGAGAAAAAAGTCACTTTTATCTCTTCTAGATCAATGTTTTAATAAAAATAATAATATTATATAGTTTGTACAAATGTTATGAAATATAAAAAGACCTAAGGTAAGGGGGATATCTAACCCAACACTTTCATTGGGGGTGTATCACCTATTTCTATTTATATTCAAAATGATTCTTTTAAATCTATTTTTAACTCATTTTTTCATTAATATTATTCTTATTGGGATATGAAAATTATGAAATCATATAGAATAATTATAAGACATTATTATGGTTTTTTAGGAAATATATTTCATGATAAAACAATCATCAACTCTTCTTATGTTATTCTTTTTCTCTATATGGATAATGATTGCTTATTTTTTAATACTTCAATTTATTGACAAAAAATGTTTTCTATTAATTATTTTTGTATAATCCAATTATATTCAATTATATAGGATTTGTTAAAACGACTTTGGAGTTTGTTATTTTCTCAAGGGATCATATCATGATTGTGAATGATATAAGTTTTTCAATACATGTGGAAAGCATTGATATGAGAATTTTTTGATAGGATATGTTGTCCCAAATATATATATTCCTAAAATTAATTATGTAATATTATATATCTTAGGTTATTATTTTTCTTAATATTATGTTTTTTATCTTATAAACCATGTAAGATGTAATGCACTAGCCCAAACTACTAGGTCTGAGTTCAAGAAATACATGACATCATGTGCACATCCATGTATGCAAGCTGCAATAGACTTATAGAGATGCTCTTAATATGACAATGGGGATAGTGTATCTTTATTATTATATCCAAGAAAAAATAAAAAAAATATAACAACTAGAATAAGGTAATGAATATGAAAAACAATATGATATGGAATACATGTCAAACAAATAACAAATAGACTCCCAATTTGGAAATCTATACTAGATTATATTTTCATGCCATTAAATAATAAATTATATTTATTATCTAGTGGAATACATCCATGTATTCCTCCTACCATTATGATCCTCAGCTCTACAATATTCCACTATCCCCTTTAGCTCATCTAGATCACTACACCCGAGGTCTATATGGGCATCAAAATTTTTATATATGGAGTGAATAATAAAACCAATTGTGAAAACACAAACATGTCCTTATAAAATTTTAAAATGTATAATAGTTGAATTTCATGATTACAATATATGTGAAATTAATTATAACAAATATACAATCATGTACAAAGCAGTCCTGGTCTAAATGAGTCACCAAAAACCTTTTCTGTATCTATATAAGAACTTTGTAGGAGAGATGACAAAGGGTCATTAGAAATGATAAATAAATAGAAACAAGGTTATCAACATGTCTATCAGTATCCATAGATCATCGATATGATAATACTTCCTTAGCATCCTAAAGGTATTGTGTTAGATAATGTTACTCTTTATCCTCAAGTATTTTAGTTTTAGCTGGATGAAAAGGATATCATGATCTGACCATATTTATGGGTACATTTTTTCATATTCATACACCATGTGTGGTCCCAATCAAAAGTTAAATATACCACAACATTCAACCTATACTGGATACAAAGAACCAACCTAAAAAAGTTAATATTATGCTCAATATGGTATATCAGGATAATAAAAGCATATCCTAGCATCATGAAATATACAATAGTATCGTATAGTAACATGTGATGAATAATAAATCTTATTAATAAGATTCTGTATAAATTCTTAATGAAACAAGGATGACATATGACTATCACATAAATTCAAACAGAATAAATAAATACCATCATTCAAGAACACAAACCATACCCACACATGAATCATACAATTGAACCAAGTGTATAAGAGACCATAAATGGTAGGTAATTTCCATACATACATTTTTATATCCAAATCATGGTTCATTAATGAATTATCACATGATATAAATCTATACACCATTCAATTCAAACTATTCACCAGTGGATCATAGAATTGATTCCAATTTTTTTGTTTCTCAAATAATAAAAACAACACATATAATAACACATTTTATCTCCTATATAATTTCTAAATAATTGATTTAATACATACCATGTGTTATTAATTTATAAATAAAATAATATTCATAAAAAACATGTTATCATATTCTATATCTCTTTAATAATCCAAAAATAATAATGTGGTAATGAATTATAATAATTCATTAATAGTTTTGGGGCATTACATCACAAAATTAAATTGAAATAAAGAAAAAAGAAAAAAAATTCTTACCCTGAATTTTTCACTCAAAAAAATGACTCACCCAATAATAGAAGGGAGAGGGTGATGAGTCTTCCATACATCAAAAAAATGAAGAATGTGGGTTGACCAAATCAGGCTTCAAAGACCTTACATAAAAACATAATGGCTTTATATAACAAATAGGATCTCGAAAAAACATAAGGCATCAAGTGTTATGATATTTTTTAAGGCACCAAATGAATATGTTAAATGAATTAAAACACATAAATACAATTAAAATTTAAATTTTTATTTTACTCGATTCTTGAGTTTGAATTGTTTAAAACATATAAAATAAGAGTTACAACTCTATCCTAAGTATGGGAAACAGTTCCCATGATTTTAGGCTTATACAATCACAGAATGGGTTATAGGTTTTAATATGGGAGAAAGAGACAAATAATCTGGTGAAAACAAACCCCTACTACTGAATGGGAAATATATAAGAGAAATCTTGTTTTAGAATTATGTATATAAAGAATCCATGAAAACCCATTCATAGTTGAATCTTACTATTTCCCAACCTTTAAAAATTTGTAGTTACCTTCACAAACATGTTAGACTAACCATATTTATAAAGGGTTTATCCCAATAAATCCTTTATAAAAAAATTGGTTAACATTAACACAATGGTTGGCATTCCCTTACACTATCTTTAAAAAGTAATAGTTATACTTTTATAGTTCAGGAATTTAATCCAACCCATATGAAATGGGTATTTATCCTTTACGTAACTATGGACAACCTACTGTACCTTTACATATGGCCTTCAAACTCACTTGAACCATATATAACCCAGGAGAATCTATATTTATCATTATGTGATCAAAAAATTACATGTTTAAGGGAAATATTTATTTAATAAATATTATTTTTACATTATAGGACTTTTAAATTCTATTCAAAATAATTTTTTTAGAACATATAAATTTTAGAATTTTTATATTTTTCCACATATAATTACTTCTCAGGCCTAAGAAGTATTTCATGTGGTATTTCCCAACAAACATAGACCACTAAACTCGAACATTAGACTCTCACACCCATTTATCAACATATATCCATCCATAACACCAAATAAACCATACATGTGACATTTTATTCCCTAAAAGGACTTTATTTATCTTTTCACAAATATTCAATAGTAACTCCATGTATAATGTGTCCTGATCAAGATCAACATCCACACATTCAATGACATATGGGGAATCCTGTATGTATCTATGGGGTTAAGAAACAAGAAAAACATCATGAATACCTTGGAATAATTAAGTAACATATAGATGTTATGAAATTTCCCAAAATTCATGATGATCTCGAAGGGTCTAAATAATAAGGATTTATCTATACATTCTTCTTCAAATTTTACTGGGCTAACTGAGGACTCACTAACAAGGTAATTATATCCTTAAAAAAATGTAGAGGTTTACTCCTAATTATAGAATAAGATATATGATTTAATATATATATAATTAGACACATCTAAATTATCCCAACTCTTTCAAAGGTATTTGGAACCATACTAGTACCCACAACTACTACCTCACTAATCAAGTGCAGATAATGTGGTGAATGATATATCCTCTCATAACATGCTTCATTAGGTTACATAAGAATTTAAACCATGTATCGTTAGATTTATTTGAACTCAATCGAGGCTAGGCGGTCATCATATTCCCCACTAAACTCTATGGGATGTGATAAAATCATGTCTATTAGTATACATATCTTCTATTTGGTCATATCATTAGTCTAGGGATCGTAAGTTTTGATCAATCTCAGCAAGGTCTCTATAGAAATTGATAATCCTTAAAAAAATACAATGTAAAATAATTCTCCCTTCCAGATATGAAACATAACGTAACTCCATGAAATCATATTCTTTTATGAACATATATCTTTCCTTACTAGACTACTAAATGTTTCTCTCATATCAGTGTGAAATGGGAAACATTAGTTATATTATCTAAATCCACCCAGATTTTGACACAGATCCTTGGGGTGTTGTATAGTCACAAAAAATGTCTATAATGACATCATATTTAGTTTAAAAGGTCACAAAAAGTGTCTATATAAAACCATTGGGATTTGTTTTCCTACCTATATTCTCTATAGGGAAAGCCATCGTGGAAGGAATCCATGAATGTCTCTATTCCTCCATAGCAACCAAAACTCTCACGTAAATTCATGGAAAATCATTATTAATCTATGATTTACCACACACCTGGAGTTTTGAAATTATCTAATACATTATTAGTTAATATAACATGGGAATTAAACTCTCACATGTAATAGGATCACATCATTTCTTTCCTTGACCACCATAGTTTTGTGTCACCACATTCTAGTCATTACAATATCACAAGACACTCTAGGTAAGATTCCAATCTACCCTTCACAAGGTCTACAATAGAGTGTTTTATCACATAATTTTTACATTTCATCTATCCCTAGTAGGTAGAAGCATCCATCCTCTAATAATAAAATAAACTCATCAGGTGCCACTGCTCTTTAGAAGACTCCTCCACCAAATCATAAGTTACCTATGTCTCTAGGGTAGGAGATTATTCATTGATGTTACCTTTACAAGGGCATGGTATATCTCAAAGTAAAATATCTATAAATATTATACATAGAACATCTTAAATGTATTTTAGTCCAATTGTGAGAAGATATAATATAGTCTCTTGTGGTTATTGTAGACAAAAAACCTCTCACCGATTAGATTATGCCTCCCACACATTAATATGGGGACTGTGGATTACATATCTATGTCGTTGGTATAATTTTTCAACTTGTTGGGTTATAGATAATGTGACCAATAAGATAATTCCCACTACCTCTACATCAGTACCACTCCATAAACAATATAATATTCATCGAGATAAACAACATAACCATATCCAAAATCATGATGAATGAACACTAGAGTTTCAGTCAACCTCATTTTTAACTCATGAAATTATTGTCCCCACTAGTCTTTCCATCAAAGCATCACTCCAATCTTATTCAACATAGTCATACTTGCTGTTAAATGGAAAATCATGTTGATAAAATCATAGTAGTATAAATCTAAACTTGAATGATCCTGATCTCAAAAATTATACGGTAAAATGTAAAAATCATAAATACCAAATATTTCTCTATTTCCATTGATATATAATCTTACAGACAACATTGAAAAATAATTTAATCTCCTGAATCAAAAAGTTACACATCTACAACTTGGTATATGTCTTATATTCTTGATGTATATTGGAGAAAACCCTTATATGTCTAAAATACTTCTTTGGGATACTGAGTATATGAGGTTTTCATCATAAAACACTATGGATAACAAGACATGATATTGTTAGATGATATTTTTCATTAGATATATGAAAACGATTGCATTGGAATGACTTAGTGTTTATTATAAATATTTTTTACAGAATAAGTGCATGTTATATTATATTATATAATATTATACAACAAAAAATATTGAGAAACCAAAACTTCCATTGTTTCATTGAAAAATATTTTTACTTTAATAATATCTAAAAAACAATTAAACTTTCAATCATTACAACATGGAAGAAATATAAAATATATAATATAAAATTGTAATATATTTATCTCCTTGGTCTACTAGAACTATAGAAACCACTAAAAACATTATAAAGAAAAACAAAAATATTAGTATACTAAGAAACATTATAGAAAATATAAATATAGAAACGTGAGAAGAATTGAATTGAATATTGAGTGAAATAATGATGTGGTATTTATAGGACATAATGTGACCACTGGAATAGTAATTTTATATATGGAATAGTAACCTACTCCTTAGCAATATTAAACTATCCATTAGAATAGTAATGTCTCTTCAGAATAATAAATTGTAAAAAATTTACATTTAAATTCATTAATTTATGTAAATATGAAATTTATAATTCCAAAAAATAAAACATGATTAAGAAACTCAAATAAAATATAACCACATTTTTAATAAATTATATTTTATTGTATTTTATGAAGAATATTTTTTATATTAAAATAAAAAATCATATTTTTTAGAAGTTTTTTGATAAAAAAAAAATATCAGTTTTGAAAATATAATATTTAATTTTTTGATGATTTTTTTTTGTAAATTATTAATACATTTAAATTTTATAAGAACAAAAAATATGTAGTTTTTTACATTACCTGTATATCTTAAATAATATATTTTTTGAAGAAATGGTGAAAAAATACTTTATATAACTTGATATACTTCCATGATAAATTAAAATTTTTAAATGATTCATTAAAATATAATCAATTTAATTTCCTAACCTAAAAAACATTAACATATCTAAAGTCAAAATTTATCCCTTGAAATGGAAATTTTTCATTCTTTATACTTACATTTTTAATGAACTAATGAATTGGAATTAAAATGTGATTTAAAGTCATAAAACGATTATATTATATAGATATTTTATTTATACTATAAAAAATCTCTATTAAATGTTTTACCTTTGATATATTATTTTATTTGATATTTTATTCTAAAAATACCCCTCTCTTTAAGTATAAATACCCCCAGAAAACCACTCCTCCAACCCACTCTAAAGCTAATGATCTACCCAAATATTCCTTATTATGCCTCATATAATCCATAGGGACTTTATTGAGTAACGTATCTCCAGAATTAAAAGGATTTCTAATATTTTCAAAGAGAAGTTACACCAAAGAAAGACCCAATTTCTCAACTCTTCACTCATTTTCTTTTTCTCTACTCGGTTTTCCCTAATTAATTAATATATAACATTATAATATTAAATTATGAATAATTTTAACATCATGTCAACATTATTTAAATATAATATTTTTAATGTATTTTTGTTTTATAAATCTTTTTCCTCATATTTGGATAGTGTTTCTAATAATAGTTTGTTAACCGCCAACTAGGTTGTTTTCAATTATTTTCATATCACCAACCCAATTAATGGTTAAAATACATTATTTATTGTTTATAAATGTATAAAAATATGTATTATAGGATTCAATAATTTATTATATTTATTTAATAGTTACCATCATAAAAATTGAAAATTGATGAAAATGTGATATTTTTTAGAAAACATGATATCAATGCACTTCAATTTCATCATTTGAAATTATGATATATCTTAAATATAATGACCCATAGATTACATATATTGATATTATATCAAATATAAAAAATATTAATTAAAAATTTAACAAATCCATGATAGGATCGTGTATGTATAATATCTTTTGATACTGGGAATCATAATCAACTAGTTCGTATGACCTAATCATTGTCTCCCACATATTTTGTCATAACTAGACCCCTTTTTGAAATATCATATATTATAACCCTCTTCATGTCTGGGGGAAAATAAAAATATGAATGGGTGAGCTTAGATGGTCGGTAAGGGTAAAAAATGAGATATAAATCATATCATAATCATAATATTCAAGGAGATAACATTTGAAAATGAAATCCTACATATGAAAGATTGTGATACCATTCCATGAGAAAAATCATGAATTTTCATAAGAATAATTGAACATAATACCAAAAGAAAAAACCTAAGATATGAAGTTTTTATTAATATATAAAATCACAAAAAATAATTTTATATTATCCAAGGCTCATTTCCAATAACATCATAGGGGACAAAGTCCATTACTGAACTGAGTTCACTTTTCATTCCAGCCCTGTATTACTGAATTGAGATCATTTAACCTTCCATTCATGACTATATGATGAGGTATAATTATTTTTCCAATGAATTTTAGGTATATATAATTCCACCAATCTTCTAATTAAAAAAATTATTCGTGCCACAATAAAAAATATCAGTCATCATAAGCCAAGGAACAAAATGGGTTTCTTTATACAACATTCCACCATAACATAATCCATGTTAAACAAATGGATTTCATAAATATAATTATATGATACAATCAATATAATAACGTAAAAAATAATTATATTATACTTGAAACATGACCTTATTAAATAATTCCATAATAAATGTAAAATTATTTTGATATATCACTTGATATTAATTCTTGATGAAATTATCATTTCTTCTTCAAAAAAGTTTTCTTTTATCAAAATTACTTGAAATCGTAAAAGAAATAATTTATTTTAAAATAGACATGAAATATTTTAAAGTAATATGCATGTAAATAAGGTGTTATTAAATATTAAATATCTTTTCATGTCATAAATGTTAGAAAACATTTTCCACAATCTTTTTCTAGAAAAGTCCAAAAGTACCTCGTATCAAATAATGAAAATAGTTTCCATTCATATCATTTAAAAAATGATAATGGTTAAAATATTTATTAAAAAATTATATAAGAATAGAAATAGTAATACATATTTTAGAATCATGGATGCAGATGATAAATATAGCACAATAGAAACTTATATATAAACAATCTCAGATAGTAAGGATATTGAGAAAGTTTCCATTACCTTAGGTCTAATTTATGTTCTATGTATCTGAACATCCATTATAATGATTTAAATAATGTTATTGAATTTTTTAAGAATCCTTTACCTTTTTATTATATCATATACAATCATATTATCATATAGTTGTTAATAACATTTAATTATTACTTGTAACTACAATATTGACTACTTCATTTTAATATGCATGTTTTGTTGAATAGGTTCCAGTTATTCTTTATAGTTCATAGTTATATCATACTAGAATGATATTAACATTATAAATATCATATTTATTCAATATATAAATTTATATAATCATGATTTAATTAAGATAATGTTCAATGAATCGCATCGCATCGTAGAGATGGTAGGTCGTACGTATGCACGAGGGAAGATATCATTCACATATTTGATGAATGTAAATGAAATGAATGGTTTATAATATTATAGAATTGATATCACATTATAGTAATATTATATAAATATTATCTTCATAACCACACCAATAATTTTATGGTGGTCGTGAAAAACAGATTACACCGTGGTGTCGAGATGGTAAGTTGTATATACGAACACGTGGTGAATTATTTTTTTGTAGGATGGATAAATATGGTAATATTGTTGTTCCATAATCATTATAAAATCGTTGTATATAATTTTTTTTAATTTATAATGAAACAACTCATGAAGATAATGTAGAATAAAAAAGTTGTTTGAACGAAATGGTAGAGGAGATTTCCCCTTCTTCAACATGATTCTATTAAATCTCCTCTTATAGAACTAGAGTTTGTCTTTGAAGAATACCAGATCCACCATAATGTTACTAGGGAATTTTAGAAGCGAAATAGAAATGTTATGAAAAATATTTATGTCTCAAATTTAATTTATGTGGTTAGGGGGATGTTCCCATTTATAATTGAGGTGAGGTAAATTTTTGCGATCTCCAAAAATATTAATTATTAATAAAATAAAACCCCATCCAATAACCTAAGATATGTCCTAATATCTAATATGAGATGATTTATGATTTTAATATCATTATCCAATATATCTTAGATATGTTTTTATGTTATTTTGAACCTTATCGTTTTAAATAATACTTAGATGTTCAATTTACATTTTAACTAGGGTAACATATATTTCAATACTAAAAGAGTTAAATACTTTCTTCTTGATGTCAATAAGACCATAAATAAATAAACTATAAAATTTCAGAACATAATATAATTATTCTAAGTTTTTAAAAATAAATTATGATTTTTATTTTATTTAATAAAAAAATTATCTTGATAAGAAATCCATAGTCTCAATTTTGACATTATTTAATTCATTTATTTTTTAAACACTAAGATAACAAGTTAGCTTCAATCAAACAAAATTATTATCTTCATATGAGTTGAAGATCATCCAAATCATTTATTATTCATATTAATTTACACTAATAATATTTATTTTAATATTTTCAATAACATTTATTTATTATCTCCATTAATAAAATTGTTACTACATAAATTTTCTATTTCTATTTAATATATTATTTTTTAGAAAAAAATAGAAAAATAATATGATAAATATAAATCTACTATATTTCGTAAATATATTATTAGTATAATTTTTTTCTGGAAACTCCAACATCTAAAATATCATAATTTTTAATATATGAATTTTAAAACATCTACATGACATTAAATAAAACAATATAAGTGTCATAATCACATATATAAGGATCCAAATGGTCAAGAACTCAACCCACCGATTTTTATGGTCTAGATATACTGTACCAAATATATTTGATCATTTTTTGGGTCTTTTGATGGTTATTAGAATTTTTAGAAAAATTGATTTATTATTTTCTCATCAATTAATTGATTTTTACATCATCAATGTATAGTCTTAATAGTAATTATTTATTTCCTATAGATTAATAATAAATTACCATCATAAAAAAACATCTTAGCTTTAAAATTATTATTAATAATTGAATTTATCATCTGTATAACCTTACGTAAAAAATTATTTAGTTATTAAAATTTCTATGAGATCTATATAATCATTACATTAAATAAAATATATTAAATGTCTTAATAACTTCAATGTATATTAAAAAAGAAACTATTTCGACCCAAGAATAATTTATATTGAAAGAACTCATCAAATTATAAGTATACCAGTTTTATTGCAGCCTTATAATAGTATTATTACACTAAATTACATGATTTAGCCTTTTACATTATAAAAAAGTATTTAAGTTAATATTAATAATGGCCTAATATAAACTATTTCAATTTAGATAATTTGGAAATACTTATTTTAAATATGGAATAAGTTTTAATAATTTCAAAACAAAGAAGTTGTATTACTTATGTTAATATTATCTCCCCTTTCGGAACGAGAGAACTGTTTTTAAAAATTGTGAAATTGCAAAATATTGAAATGTTTTTACATTTAAATTCATCTTAAAATTAATGATAATGATATAAATTATATTTAATAATAAAAATTTTATATATATATACTTCAAAACTATTAAATATTTTTATTAAACCATATAAATAATTCAGAGAAAAAAATTAGTAAAAAACTATTGTATTTTTACTAATATTCAAATTTTGAATGTTATGAGAAAAATATTAAAATTATATCCCAATTATATTATTATATCCTAATTCCAAATAACATGCTAATTATTTCATATAAAAATTATTAATTTGAAAAAAAAAGTAATTTTATAGGTATTCTCCATTAAAAGGTGGGATATTACCCTTTAAAAAGAATAGGTTTTCATACATCAAATAGGGTCTATTCATACCTAGTGACTAAAATATATATTGGATGAATATATAAATTAATATTTTATTAATTATATCACATATATAATTCATCAATTTAATTTACTAAAAGTAATTCAAATAATTAATTAAAAATTAAAAATATCAAATTGACTTATATTTTTCAAAAAAAAAAGAAACGAATGACTTCACCAGATACATTCATAGGGTATATATATTTATTCCCACTAACCTAAGTTCTATGTTAAAATGGTCATTTTTTACAAAGTGGATATCGTGTTTCATTTAAACTCTCAATTGTATGTAGTGAAATCAATTGAAGAATTAAAATTATTAAGAGAAACTATTTCATAAAAAAATCTAGGTGTAATATTCTACCCACATAAAATGAATTCCCCGCTCCAAAATCTTTACTTGGATAAAAATATAATAGGATATATATTCCACATCATATCCTCATGATCCCACGTACCTTCCTCAAATTCGTTTTTCAGCCAAAAAAATATCCAAGAATGTGATCTTTTTTTACAGAAACATTATTCTATGATCCAAAATCACTATTGGTTTTTCTTATTAAGAAATATCGTGCTCATGCGGTATGACTTCCAAGGTTAGTACATGTGAAGGATAACGTATATACATTCTTATTAGAGATACATGGAAGAAATTATTTACTTGATACATATTTAGTAGATGTTCCAATCGATAATACTCCTTCACAACATGATCCAAGATATCAAAATGACAAATATAACAAGGGTTAAGCATTTCGTACCTTCCAAATATCATTACTCTCATCAAGGGAGATATTATTAGAAACACCTTGTCACCCAATTCAAACTGTATGCCTTCTATTCAGTTGTCAGCATAAATTTTTTATTGACACTGAGCTACTCTTATGTGTTGTTGAATATATTTGACCATTTCTGACATTTAATCAACAAGATCATGTTATAATATCTGTATTAACCAAACATCATCCTTGCAGGTTGGAGTTATGCACTTTGTCCTATAGATGGATTAATACGGAGACATATGAATACTGTAGTGAATGATATTATTTTATGAAAATTACACTAATGGTGGGTGTTGATCCCAACAACCATTTAAATCCATAGATCAAGATCTCAACACCTCTTTAGGAGATTTTCTTGTACTCTAAGACTAACTGTCTGTCTGAGGATGATAAACAGTGTTAAAAATTCACTTTGTATCTCGAACCTACAGATGACTTCATGAAAATATCGAGGTAAACCTCGAATCCCATTATGATATAATGGAATGTGGTACTCCATACAATCATACCAATTGCCTTACCAATATCCTAGAAAGCTGATCAAGAGAGATATCCTCTCTAATAGGAATGATGTGTGCTTACTTTGTAAGGTGATCAACTACGACCAATATAGAATTATTTCCTTTAGATGTTTTGGGAAGTCAAATGACAAAGTATATAGTGATGTTTTCATATTTTTATTCTCAAAAGGGTTTATTTTTGTATTATCCCCCTAGATTTCTATCTCTCATCCATAATTTGATGACAACCCGAGCACCAAGAGACATATTCAACAACTTCTCTTTTCATTCCATCCCACCAGAAATATTCCTTCAGGTCCATCTACATCTTTTTTCGTCAATGTTTAATAGATAATGACAAACTATGAACCTCATCCAATAGATCCTATATTAATTTTGTTATGGGATGAATAGAAACCCAATTTCTATACCTTGTTATTTCATCAGAATAAAGGTTTAATTCAGGAACATTTCTCACCTTATCTTGAATCCATATATCTTCCTTCTCTAACTCATTAATCTTCACTTGTATATATGGATGAACATTCATTTGAGAAAGAAAATATTTCACACCTTCCTTTGAAATTTTAATATCCATCCTTTGGAAATCCAAAAATATAGGATATTTTGTGAACCTCATCATTGATAGGCTATAATGTTCTTTTCAACTCAGAAAACATTCCCTCTTGTTTGCTTTCCCATCGTGGAAATGTATTGAGTATTTTTAATCTTTAATATACTCCAAACATATTAATTTGTGCATATTAATATTTTTTTTTGTGAAAATATACTTTAATAATTTATGATTAGTATAAATATCACACATTTATCTATAAAGATTATTCCTCTATATCATTATAGAAAATATTACCACAAATAACTCCAAATCAAGAGTTTGGGAATTTTTCTCATCGATTTTCAATTATTGTATGGAATTGGATATCACGATATCATTTTGATTGAGAATATATCCCAACCTCACTTTGTATGTATCCCTGTTGATCAAAAACCTTTATCCACTTCAAGGCAGTGTGAGCATAGGTGCAAAGACTAACATTCTTTTGATATCATTGAAATTCCTTTCACTTTCATCCATCCACATAAACATATCACCTTTCTAAGTCAACATGGGGAGTGGATTAGATAATCATTTAAAGTATTTCAAAAAAAATTAGATTATACTTACACAAACCAAGAAAAATTCAGAACTCAATTACCATTATTGTTCTTGTCCAAAATTCAATGACTTATGTTTTTTTGGATGTATAGATATACAATATTTTGAGATTATATAACCCAAAAATAAAACTTTCTGATTCCAAAATTCACAATTGTTATGTTTTTTTTAAGATTATCCATTATTAGGGTCTTCAATACAATTCTCCAGTGATCATATTAATATTCATTTTTCTTCACATAGAATGTAATACCATCTATAATGACTACCTAAATCATCTGTGGATAGTCTCTAAAAACTATATTAATTATATCCATGAAGATAGTGGGGACGTTAGTAAGACCAAAAGGAATCACTATCAATTAGTTTTGTAAATACCTTGAACGGAATATCACCTTTGGTAGATCCTCCTTCTTGACCCTTAATTGATGATATAATCAATGAAGATCAATCCAAGAAAAGTATTGAGCTCTTCATAGTTGGCTGAATAAGTCATCAATGTGGGGATTATGATATTTTTTCATCATAGTGATCTTTTTTTGTTCTCGATAATCAAGGAAAAGTCTCATTGATCTATATGTATTCTCAAAAAATATAATTGGTTCACCCCAAAGTGAAGCACTAGGGAATATGAATCCCTTTTCAATATTCTCTTGGAGTTTCTTATTCAATACCTATAATTGTTTTGGGGAAATTATATATTGTGTCATAGAAATAGAAATAGCACCAAGTATGAGTTCTATTAAAAAATCAACTTCATGATTTGGTGGAAGTCTGGGTAATACTTCTGGAAAGACATCATCAATCTACCATAAAATGGGTTTATTTATAATTGTGAGTTCCTACCCAACCATTTGATATATATAATCCTCGTTTATAGAATCCATGAACCATAAGATGAAAGAAATTTCTAATAGAAGGTAATATTCATCCTTGAATTCATAGATGATCATAGATTGATCTAGAATATAAAATGAAATTTCTCATCGATAGAAATTGATAGGAACTCAATATAAAAAAATACAATCCATTCCATGAATAACATGAAATACCACTATAGGAGGGATCACATGATTTTCAGGAAGCACATCCCCACAAACATAAACCATATAAGAATTATAATCTTTTGATGCAATTGTTTTTCTACTAGGAATTGTCACAGCTTACACAACAAATAATTATTGAGGTAATACAATGATACCCTTTGAAAATTATTTCAGTAACAAAATATTTTTTTGATCTAGATTTAAACAAAAAATTTAATACATTATAGTGGGTGGTAAATGTATTTTTCACCACATCATTATGATACTCCAAATCGATGATAGTGATCGTATGTTACATTCTTTTTTATTGGGCCTTAAGAGTTTTCTGATATCCATCATCATCAAGAACCCCTAGGATTAGAGAATTTATTGGCATAATCCCCCCCCCTTTTCTTTTACTAGTAGCGTTGAAGTGTATGAGGTGCATTCTATGTGAAATTTTCTCAATTCCCATAATTAGACAACTTTTTCTCATTACATCATAATTAATCTATTTAATAACCTACATTTACACACATAGAACATTTATTATCCCTTTTAAGACAATTTAATATATATTTCAGTCCACGCATTCAATATAAGGGAAAAGAATCTTCTTTTAGTGTAATCTTTAGATATTCCCTTGAATTCCCTTTTTTCATCTTATCTGACCCATAGGACTGATACGTTACACTAATATCATTATGACCCAAGAAATATCATTGAATAATTTCTACATTCATATTGAAGTTACTTATGTAAAATTCCCTTTGGATACATAGCTTTATACAAATAAAGAATCAATAAATTTTATTCTAATAATGGATAATAATTCCAGATGCGTACCTTATATGATATATAAATTTTTTTATATTGATTCCAATAGATTCATCATCCTTATTCTTATGTTAAAATTACTCATTCTCCATTTTTTTTATAAGAATACAAGTAATGTAGTTATTTAAAAAATAATTTATTGAAATCATCCCACTCCATGGATTCAATTTCATCTCTTTACCTCGTATTCTTGATAAGGATTGACCATTGATAAGATTCACCTTCCAAATGATAGACTTTTATAATGACTCTATAATGTTACGAATATTAGAGAACTAAAAATATCCTTTAATTTGTACTAATCCATTGGTCAGATACTAATGTTTTAGAATACCTACTGGATTAAGGTAGACACTTTCTCAAGAACGACATAACATAGAGTTGTTCCATCCTTTGATCATTTTGAATTCATGCATGATTCATAGCTTCAGAATGTTGTGTGGGCATAGCAATAAGATTTTTCATTCCATATCCCACAACATTTAATTGCTTAAGAGGAAAATAATTTCATTTCCCATAACATTCATCATTTATGTGGTTCCTTGGGGTTTCATCCATTTAATAAAACCAAGAATAATAGTGTGAGATAAACTATTCATAACGGGAAAACCACATAATAATGAATAAAATTTCAATTCATGACACTTAGGATTTATCCTTGGATATTCAATATAATTTATCAAACACAGGTATTGTAACCTAAACATCTAAATATCCTCTAGGTTCTTACTAAGGTTTTATCATCCTAGATACTGAAGGATAACTACACCTTTCCTCTGATATCATATATAATAACACATATATTATATACATTGATATTACTTCAATGTTGAATAATATTCATAAAACAATATAACCAATCCATTATAAGACTGTATAGGTATAGTGTCTTTGGAAACTGGGAAACAAAAACAACTAGTTCATAAGACATCTTTATTATCTCCTACTTATTTTATCATAACTAGACCCCTTTTGAAATATATTACCTAATACCCTCCTCCATGACCTAGGGAAATGAAACATATTAAAGGATGATCTCATATACTCATTAAGTGTGCAATATGGAGATATTAATAATATAATAATAAAAATTCATAAGAACATAATATTTGAAAATCATATCGTGTATATCAATGATTGGGTTGTAATGCCACGGGATAAATTCTGAATGTTCATGAGAATCAATGAATGTAACTCCAAAATTCACAACATAAGATATTATTTTTTTGGTAATACTCATATGCATATAAAATCATCTCATATTAGTCAAGGATCATTGTCAGGACCATCATAACAGACAAATTCCATTACTGAACTGAGTTCACTCCTCATTACTTCCTTGTATTACTAAATCCAATATCATTCCCTATTCCATCCATTTCTTTCTCATGAGATATAAATCATTCCCAAAACATTGGGGGAGATATAGATCCCAGACATCTCATAATGATATCATTATTACATGTTCCACAATGACATAAATCATTCATAAAAACCCAAGGAATTAAATGGTTTCTTTAAACATCATTACAGCATAACAAAATCCGTAAAAAAAATGAATTTCATAAATAGAATTATATAAAACACATAATAAAATCATAGGATAAATAAGTATATTATTCTTGAAACATAAGCCTATTAAATAATTCCATCTTTTTGCAAAATAATTTTGATTTAACCATTGAAATTATTTCATGAGGACAATATCATTTCTTATTCAAAAAAAATTCTTAACGTAAAATGCCATTTAATTTTAATAGAAAAGAATTTATTTGAAAATAAACTTGAAATAGTTTATTAGATGCCACAATTAAACAAGGAGTTAAGAAGAATAAAAAATGTGTTCATGATGTATAATTTAAAAAACATTCTCCTCATACTTTTTCTGGATCGAATAAAGACAAAATATTCCATTCAATCCATTTAATAAAAATCCACCATTGGGTAAAATTGAAATTAAAAAATTATTCAGTAATATAAATATTTTTAAATTTTTAGGAAACATGGATGTGGCTGAAAACTATACCCCCAATAAATACTTACATAGAAACAATCATTGATAATAATGATATTCCAAAATTATCCCTAACCTTAGGTCTGAATTCAGTTATATGTATTTGATCCTATTATATAATGATTTAAATAAGTTTATTGAATTATTTTAGAATCATATTAAATTTAATGATATCATATCTGATAATATTACCATATATTTTTAATAACATTTCATTATTACTTGTTATTAGGGTATTAACAAGTTCATGTTCATATGCATGTTTTATTGAAAAGGATCCAATTCTACATCATAGATCATATTTAAATAACTAAAAGTGGATATTAACATTATATATATCATATTTATTCATTATATACTTTAATATAATCGTGATTTAATGAATATCATATAGAATTAATAGCATCACATCGTGAAGACGGTATGTCCTACACACGCACGAGCGGTGTTATCTTTTCCATAATTGTTGAAAGGTTTGTAATTGAATGTTTTAAATTATTATAAAATCAATATAAAGTTATTATAATCATATATAGATATTATTTACGTCTTAATACCACTCCATGTATGGTGATGTTGAAAAACAAATTACACAATAGTTTGGAGATGGTAAGTCGTGTATATGCACGCGTGGTGATTTCATTTTTCATAGAACATATAGAATGAAGATAATTTAGAATACAGAATCATAATAATATCTTTAAATATGTGATAATTTATTGCTTTTTTTATAATGTAACAACTCGGGATGATTAATTATAAGAATAAAGATGTTTCATTGAATTGGTAGAGGAGATTAAATATTTTTTATGTTCTTCCACTAAATATCCTTCTTTGAGCACTAGATTTGGTCAATGAAGAAGTACATAACCTAAATAATATTAATATGGTACTTTATAATTGAAAAGGGTATGGGATGACCATGCTTTATGGATCAAATTGATGTAAAGTGGTTAGGGGGAAGGATCCCTTTTATAATTGAGGTGAGAGGCATTTTTGAGATCTCCAAAAATATTAATTTATAATAAAATCAAACATCTTCCAAAAACTGTAAAATTGTCCCAATTTGAAACAATATATATTATTGGGTGGAAATATAATAAACCAATGGATTTTATAAAAATTTGTATGTCAATTTAAAACATATCATTTTATTTAACACATAGTTATTCTATTTAATTTTATCTAGGGTAATAAAAATTTCAATATTAAAATGGTGATATATTTACTTATTTGATATCAATTAGACCATAAACAATTTCCATATAAAATTTTAGATCCTAAAATATTTATTATATATTTCTAAAAAATTGTTTTATAGTTTTTAAATAATTTAATAAAACATTATTTTGATAAACATTGAATATTGATAATTTTGACAGTATTCAATTCATTGATTTTTAAAAATATTAAGATAATATGTTAACACCATAAAAACTATTTTACTAAATTTATAAGAGGTAAAGATCATTTAGAAAATTCTTTATACATATTAATTAACCAAATTATATTTATTTCAATAATTCTAGTGACATTTATTTATTATCACTCTTAATAAAATAATTCCTACATAAATTTTTTGTAATTATATAATATAGTTATTTTTTATAAAACAAATACTCTGATGAAGATAAATCTATTATATTTTAGTATAAATTTTTTAGATATATTTATCTTCTGGAATATCTTTCATTTAAAATGATATACATATTAAATTATTAATTTCAGAACATTAACCTAAACATAAATAAAATAATACAAGGGTTGTGATCACTTATATAAGATTCCAAATATTCACTAATTAGACCCATGAAAGGTTATGTCGATATATACTCAACCAATGTGATTTTTTCAAGTATTTGTGTATATGGATGACTATTACCATTTTAATAAAAAAATTGTGATTTCTCATTAATTGATAATTTTTTTATCATCAATGTATCACTCATTAATTTAATAATTTATTTCCTAAAAATTAAAAATAATTTTTCATGATGAGTAAAAACGTTTTATCTTTAAAATTAGTATTTAAAATCAAAATTATCATCAATATTACCTCATTTAAAATTTATTTAGTCTTTAAAATTTGAGTGATGTGTATTTAATCATTTATTTAAATAAAATAAATAAAATTTCTTAATCTCATCCATCTGGCTTTAAAAGAACACCATTTCAACCTAAGGATGATTTTGTTTAAAAAAACTAATCTAATGATATTAACACAGGTGATAGTGTAACATTAAAATTTTTTTTACCCTTCATTACCAGATTTACCCTTTTATAGTATTAATAAAAAGTACCAATGTTACTATTTATAATGCCTAATAAATCTATGTACATAATTTGCACATACTAATTCAAATTTCAGTATCAATTCATAAAAATTCAAAACATTGAAGTCTCAGTATTTAATTTAAAATTAATACTGTTGTCGAAATGAGAGAACAATTTTTAAAAGCTAAAAATTTCAAAAGAAAGAAATGATTATACATGGGAAATCAATATAAAATTAATTATAATGAAATTCATTAAATATAATGATAAAAATATATTCTATTAATATTTTAAAAGCATAAAATATTATAAATTTTCCTTATAAATTATCTCAGTGTAAAAGGAAATCAAATAATATTTACTATGTTTTTACTATTTCTCAAAATTTTAAAGTTATCAAAAATATATTAGAAATTCATCAAATGTAAATTAATATATACGGCTTTCAAATAACATTTTTTTGTCTACATAAACAAATATTAATGTGTGAAAAATATAATTTAAAATTTCTTCTCCATTAAAAGGTAAAAAATTACCCTTTTGAAAAAAATATAGGTATTTATACATCAAATAGGGTTTGAGCATACCCATACGGAAAAATATCTGTTGGATTAGCCAAAAAAAATTATTAAGAATATAATATATATATCATTAATTTCATTTACAAATATTAATTCAATCTATTTATTAATAAAATAAAAATATAAAACTGATTTATATTTTTCATAAATAATTGGTAACAAATGACTTCATCGTCCATATTGATAAGTTAGGTAGGTTTATTCATATTAACCTAACAATTAGATAAAAATGGTTATTTTATACTAATGGAATATCTATGTTAAATTAAACTCACGATTGTGTGTAAAGAAAGCTATTGATGAATTGAAATTATTTAGAGAAAATATTTCATAAAAACATCATGGTGTTGCAATAAAAATATTATAATTGAAAATTTTTCTATAAATTACTATAATACACTAATAAATAATTGATTTAAAAATTACGTGTTTATTATTAATCGGGTGAAAAAGTGACAATATAATGCGGGAATTAAGTAAAGGGATTATAAAACACACTCTCCTTTCCTTACAATATACTTATTTCATGAAAAATTTTGGTGTTTATTTTCATTTAAGGTTCCTTAAATATAATTTTATGGTTCTAGCCTCTTCTTTTCAAGGATATAAATTTTATCAAAATTGTTATATAAAAAATATTATGATTTTTTAAAAACATCCATTCTTTCCAAAAACACATCTTTGCTCTTTATTAGATTTTCTGTTCTTCACTCAAGATTGATAATTTCTATAATAATTATGTTATCCATTTTGGATTTTGGAAAAAAAAAGTTTATTATTTAATGTATGATTTATGAAATTCTTATTAAACTAATTCCTTTCCATTAGTTATTTTTTTACTATGAAATTTTTACATTCATTGTGGTATTCTTGACTGTTATTTTTATGATGTGATGGGGGTACAACAATTGTATAGTCGTCCAATGAATTGGTTAATTTTTTGTATCTCATGACACAACAAGAAATATGCATGAACATGCTGTAAAATTTGATAACAATTATGATATTTGGATTGTTCAAATATATTATGCATGAACCTGATGCTATCTTTTTTAAAAACTATGTGTTGTATATGACCAGTAATATGTGATGTTTCATTTTTATGGATTTCCAAATTTCCTACCTTTATCCATTGATTCCTTAATGATGATAATAATAATCCAAATATTATGTTATGATGATGTGTATTTTTCTCACTCATATTATATTGACTAATTTCATTAATTCATCCTCTTACTGGGATTTTAGATCACACCTTCATTGATGTATATCCTCAGGAGATTACTTTTAAACATCAGAACACAAGGTCCAATAATAATATAAAGAAGAATAAATTAAATAATGCTTATGTTTTATTATGTAAAATTTATAAATATGCCTAATTTTCCCATGACACTAAACCATCGGAATATTTATTTGTAATGATATTATGTTTTTTCATTTAAATAACGACATAGGAATGTAATAAAATTTGGGTAGTTATATTTAGTATCAGAGAATGGTTTATTTAATTATTGAATTAGGATAATAAAAATAGTATTGATAACCATATGTATAATCCTATATATAAGAAAAAATACTTGAATAATCTTTTTGGAATATAATAAACCTAGAGATATAATATGAAAATCCTCTTTAGTTAATTTTAAAAATGAATAAATTATTTATTAATTGTTTTATTATTTACATTTAGTTCAAACTACTTCTATTTTAAAAAAAATGGTTGGGACCAAGACAAACCTAGACAATATCCCAAGTGAGGGTAAATGCAATGATTGTTTGAATGACACCCTAGTGGTATGGGAGGTGGGGTTCACAACATTATATTAATTATTAATCAGATATATTATGCTATTAATAATAACCAAAATAGCCATTGACATCATCTTTCACCCAAGAGGAATAAACTATCCATTTACTCATTTATGAGGAAACAACCACTGACATTTTCTGGAACTTCTGATCTACTTGTTGTGTAAGAGTGGATTAACTCAATGGGGATTATCATTTTTTATCCATTTTTCTGAGGAGGAGAAGATTTCTTTTTTCATTTATCATTTAGATTGATAATTTTATCAATGGTGGGTGTTGATAATAAACACCAAGACAAATGATGAAATGAATGAGATGGATTTGATAGACATTAATAAAATATTTCTTACCAAGTATTTCCCTTTGAAAATTTGAAAAAATATGGACAATGAATTCTCAATGATGAATGAAAATACAGTTTAATATATCATGGATTAAAAGGAAAACATCACAAGGAATTCATGATACACCTCAGGTTTTGTTATCAATAATGATAGAAAATTAGATAGATTATTTAGTGGTTTAAAATGGTCAAGAAATATGAGACATTGGGAGTTATGAAGAATTTGTTTGATGTAGTCTCAAAATATAGATGGAGTTTTGATAATGGTCTCTTATTTATAAATATAAAATGGGAGGAATGGAGTGTCAGGATTTTGGGATAAATTAAAAAGGATAAAAGTGTATCCAACTACCCAGTTGAAAAAATTTGGGAAGAAGAATTTAGGGAATTTCCTAAAATTGAAGGGGGGATGCTTAAAATATGGGATAAAAGGTCATCAACATCAACAATGTAAAATATGCATAAATAATAAAAAACATGATTAGTGAAAGGATCAAACCGCCTAATTCACTGTATATGGTTCGATACATCAACAATATGGAAAATGTGAATTAGGTAATCTAGTTCACTTAACCTCTAGCCTTTGAGGGTAACCAAAATTAGCATCCACTAAGGAAAGAAGGTGTAAGTGAAATATTATGTCTTCACTACTATAGATGTGGACAAAGAGAAAAAAAATTTACATGGTACACATTCTCTTCAGTCAATAATGGGAAAAAAATTTGATTTTGGTTACATGGATTCCTTTATATATTGAATGTTTTCATGAACTATTGAACTAAATAATTGATACCCTGAAGTATATATATCCATAAAAACACATTTTGGTGCAACAATTTCAACCCAAGTGTTGGAATATTCTCATATTGACATATGTGGGATGATTCTTCCAGTAAATATCATGTTGTTCTATTTTTGGAATTTTACTCTATAGAAAGCATGGATGGATCTCATTATATAGATCATACATAAACTATTGGGTAAGATGAATCTCTTTTCATATTCTAAACCATCCAATGATCCACAAATAATTTAAGGATGATCATGAACCGCCTTTGAAAAATCCATCAATGGTGTGGGTGTCAATACTCTATAGAGAATCATTCAATCACCAACTTGTTCATTCAAAGGAAGGTATCAACCTGGAGAAAATGTACATTTTTATAGAATGAAGTGATGAATTTGTTGAAGAGTTACACAGTATTCCACCAGATCGGTAGGTATAGTTATCAATAGATCTCACACCTAGAGCTAATCCTATATCAAAATTATGCTACAGGATATCCTTGACTGAAATGGAAGAGTTCAAGAAGTAACTGCAAGACAATTTGGACCACTTTTTCATATTCCCTAGATCATCGCCTTTGGTTTTATCAATTCACTTTTCTAGAAAGAATTTTGGATCAATGTTGTTATTTATTGATTAATGTTATATCAAAAATATCACTATAATGAAAAAGTATCATCTACAATGGATTGATGATTTCTTTGATCAACTAAGAGAAGCTATGTTCTTCTCAGAGGTGGATCATGAATATGGATATCATTAACTGAAGGTGAAAATGGAAGATATTCAGAATACATATTTCTATAAAAGTTATTGGAACCAAGAGATTATATTGATTCTCTTTAGAAATAATAATTCCCCTACAATCTTCATAGACTCTTTAGAGACTATCTCAAAAAAATGGCAGTTTTTATTGATGAAATTCTCATTTACTCAAAGATAATAGTAGGGACATTAAGAGAATCTAAGGATTGTTCTACAGACATTATATAAGGATAGAATGTATGAAAAATTCTAATGGTGTGTCCTTTTTTTGAACTAAGTACCATTATTGAGGAATGTGTTCACATGTAAGGGAATTCCTATAGATCCTTTAAAAACCGTAATTAATTAATTGCATAGACCCATTTAGATCATAGATTTCTATAGTTTTCTCGGATTTTATAGGTGATACAAACGTTGTTTAGGTATTTCTCAGGATATTCTTCCCACTAAGTAAGTTATCATGGGAATAGGTTACATATGTCATAATAGTAGTATGTGTTGAATGATTGAAGGATCTCATGAAGAGGATAATATCTACACATTTTATAATAATGTCGACAGTTATAGAATGTTTTTTATATACAATGATACTTCAAAGAAAGGATCAGGTTGTGTACTCATGTGGAATGATAAATTCATAGCCTACACATCAAGTCAACTGATAATATATGAGAAGAACTATCTGATGTGTGATATGGAGATAACAGCTATGATAATATCTCTAATTATTTTTTGGCACTATCTATGTGGTGATAATTGTGACATGTGTACTGATCATAAGATTCTGATTTATGTATTAACATAGAATTAGATAAAGAAACATAAAATAAGATGGTTAAGGATAACCAATGAATGCAACTCTATTTATACCAAACAAGGAGTGGCAAACAACTTACATGATTATCTTTTTATAAAGTATCATTCTACTAAATCTATGATGTGTATTGATAATGTACCAATGTTCATGGAAATGAGAATAATTGATTGGTAAATTCTAACAGTAATGAATAAATATTACCTTTAACAAATGACTATCCAATCATCCATCCATGAAAAGGTCAAAGAGGAACAAAGGGATGCTCTGGTGCTCCAAAAGAAGTTGAAAGGAATAAAGAAATAAATCTAGCAGAGTTCCATATATATGACGATGATGTGATTCTGTTTCAATTGAGTCATTGTGTTCCCACGTCACCTAAGATAAATATGTATTTATTGGGCAATTATTTTAGCTCATCTATCTCTATCCAACATGTATGTACCAAGACATATCGCAATATTCAAGAAACATTTTCTGGGAAAACATGTGGAGGGATATTGTTGATTACATATCATGGTATTTGTTATGTCATGAAGATAAAGTATGGTTATTGAAGTCCAAATGGATTATCCAACCATTACCTATAACCATTTGGAAATGGTAGAATGTCACTACAGACATTTTCACATATCTCTCGAAAACCAGAAAAGGGTATAATGTTATATGAGTCTTGTAGGATCAATTCAACAAGACTACCCACTTTATCATTGTTTGGGAATATTTATTTCTTGGAAAAAATTCTATGATATATGTGAAGGACATATTGAGACTACTTGGGGTACCACATTCAATCATCTCTAATGATGATTTATGTTTCAATTCTATACTGCAGAGAAGTTTTCAACATTCATTGAGAGATGAATCAAATTTTTCATTGTGTATAACCCATAAATTTTTTATTAATTATAAAGGACTATTCAGAAACTCAAGAATGTTCCAATTGGCTACTCAATATAATTCAAAATTAAATGGCATCAGAATTTCTGATTAATTCATATCTTATAAAAAAATCATCCACACAAGTATTCAAATAGAACTTTATAAAGATCTATATGAGAAGTGATGTATAACTCCATATTGTTAGGATCAATTTTGAGAACTAAATCTAATTGGATATGACCATGTACAATGGATGATAGAGATGATTTAATCCATCCAATAACATATAAAATATTCTCAGAGTTGGGAAAACATCAATCATAAAAACCATTGATGGTACTTAGAGTTTGAGGTTGGATACAATTTTTTCCATTTGATATCACCATAGAATATGTTCATATGGTTTGGAAATAAGGGTAATCTTAGACCAAGGTACATTACCCCCCCCCCACCTTAAGATCCAGGACCCTATAAGAGCAGTTTCCCATCATTTTTCACTTCCACCAATTATTGATCATGCTCATGATGTATTTCATGTATCACTCCTAAAGAATTATATACAGAATACCTCACATGTACTAAAACAATAGGTAGTGCACCATGAGATTGACCACTCATATGAAGAGAGTACGGTGAAAATCTTAAGATGTGGACACCATAATATGTGCAGTAATATTTCATTTCTGTTTAAATTATTTTGGAGGAATAATATGTATAATGATGAAAATTGGGAATAAAATAAAAAATATAATATTTTTACCCTCACCTATTTTCAACTAATAATACAAGTTGATATTTTGGGGATAAATTTTCTAAAGGGGAAAAATAATTTAATGACCCAGTGTTTATTAGTAACATTTCTATTATGAATAATGTTGTGTTGTATGATATTATATAATATTATACACATTAAAATAATATAAAACTCAAAGATACATTGTTTCATTACAAAATAATTTTTATGTTTATACATTGTGATGAATTTTTTGTTACAATGTTATATATTTGAGGAAAACTATTCTTTTATAAAAGAATGTTTTTGTAACATAGTGAATTTTGTTGAATATTTGAACCTAAAAACAAAGGGTAAAAGTATTTTTGTCTTTGAGAATGTTGGTTTTCATATGTGGAAGATCAAACTATGATGTTCGGGAGGCATACTTTTTCATGTTGATGAATTCAAAAAGATATGCAATATTAATCATTAGAATCAGGTCCACTGGTATGAATAGTCTATTGAAGTTTCTATTATAAATATTGTTATTGCTGAAAAGTGTGAAGTCAACAGTTTCAACATTCTATACTTTTCAACATTGATTCATATGATTCTATTCTTATATAAAAGTTCTCAAACTCATGAGAGAGTAATGATATATGTAGGATTTTGTGTTTGAAAATTTATTAATCCATCGGTGTGATGAAACGAGATAACATAGTGATAGTCATCTTCAAATAGACCGATAAATCCAATATACAGATCACCAAATCCAAAATAATCAAAGGAATAAATTCATTATTTTTAGAAGTTATCCTTTACTGTAATTAGAGAAATAAGGAAGTATTTGGTTTAGAAGTTCCGAATATTGATGAATATGTTGAATGAAGGTAGTGATGTGAGGTGTTTGAATGTTGTTAAACTTTTTAATCTTAATTTAGAAAATGATTTTATAACCATACAATTATCATATATAATGGAAACCCGCATGTTAAATTATTTTGAGGAAATAGAAGAATCATTAAGATTATATCAGTTCTAGTAATTAGAAGTTGTTTCTATTTGAATCATAATTACAAGACGTTGAAGATTTCACAAATATGAATGAGATATTATTGATGAGGCTTGACGAATTTTCATGTTTCACTGTAATTATTCCATCATAATGATAATTACATCATAATAATTATTCCATCATTATAAGGATTACATTTTTATTAGGTTTATATCAGACTAACTATAAAGTGGAATGAAAATTATAGTGATTGTGAAATAAAAGATAAAGAAATTGACTCTAAGGATGAAAGTCAACCATACTAACACTGATGAGGAAAGTCAATTAGTATTGAGTTCAAGATGTTGTATCATACTGACTTGAGGAATTTCCATCGTAATGAGATGAAGAAGATCTACTAGAATGAATAAAGGTAAAAAAATATGTGAAATATTATTATGGTGAATACTAATGAATATACTAGATATTTTTTAATAGTTGAAGTCATCAAACATGAAATTCATAAATGAATATATCTTAGAGTTTTTTAATTTTTGTAAGTTGGATAACATATTTATTTTCCCTCATTTTCTGTTATGAGATTACTATAATTAGAATCATAGTATATTTTTACATGTTAATTTTTTATTTTCATGGAAAAGGCCAAGAGTTGTATAATTCATATAAAATTTATAATTATATATAGATATATCAATATAAGATCAGACAACTAAATTCATTATTTACTGGACTAAGGAATATCAAACTAAGAAAGATCAGATTGAGGAAGATTTGACCGATCAGTTGAAAAGAGTTTCAAAAGTGAAGATTGAAAAATTGGGAACTGTATTGAGTCAAACATATATATTCAATTGGATTTTATTCATTGGGTTAATTTTTATCGGACTCAGGGTCATTGGACCTATAAACATTTTGGGATCATTTGGAAAAATGTATTTATACTTTTTTGGAATAATTTTTTGTTATAAAACATTATAAACTAATGATAGTTATTATAATAATTTCTATTGATAGATGGAATATTTTTAACATGATTTAGGATAGTTTGTATTCAATTATTCATAATTTTGAATTTCCAAAAATCCATGGAAATGTCTTTGGAAAGGATGTTGGTTCTCACACATGAGGTCGAACCTTGTAAATCTTGTGTGATTAATATTCTTTCATACATTATCATGAATAAATATTTACTAAAATATGATAATGTAATTAATTTCAATAGCTTTTCATGGGTTACATTTATAAGAGTCTTGAAACTTATAAAAAGTGAACTGCTAATCCAACTGTCCTTCCCATTTATTATTCGATCCTATGGAAAATCAATTGGTATCTGAGTGAGGGTTCTATTGATTAATCCTTATCATAGAGAATATCAATTCTATCATTAATAGAGTAATTCAAACATTTAATGGAAAAAATTTATGAATGTGAAAATATGATGGTTCCTTATCTCATATTTCTTATCCAGGAAGTTGTTAATGCTGCTACAATTGGATTCCCACCTATTGAGATGGATTCCCTGATAAATTTCTCTAATTAGAGAAATGTCACTGTTGATGGAATAGATTTATGTTTAATCCTTATGTCCTTAACAAAAAAAGATCTTATGAAGGTGGTTGGTATCAAAACATTAAAAAAAATTTGGAAAAGTTTAAAAATATTTTCGAATGGAATACTAAAGTGAAGGTTGAAATTATTAAAATATGGCATGTTTAGTATGAAGATACAATAATGAGTGATAAGGAAACTATTGAATAATAATTCACTAGAGTAAATGACATTTTTTTCAACATCATATGAGTTTTAAATGTCATGGAAGATACTAAAGTTGAAAAGAGACTTCTGAGAAACATTGCGAAAAGAAATTACTCTAAAATTTATGTTTTATATGATAAATATAATTTATATATTGATGAATTTCATAATATTCATTTTTATTATAAAATGAGTAAGTATACAATTTTTAAAAAGTAGATGAATGATTAGGTGACTTTTGAATCCATGAGAAAAATGAAAAAACAAAATGTTGAAGATGTTGATCCTTGTGAGACCAATGATATAGAGGATGATGAGTTAAATAACCAAATATGGTATCTTATATCTAAGAACTATCGAAATTAAAAATGAATGTGTGGAGGTAAACTTCCTCGAATGTTTTTTATGTTTGGTGGAATTATGCACTTTCATATGAATTTCTCTAAGATTAAAGTTGGATAATACCAAGTTATTCTGTTGAAAAATCTTGATGGAAAATTTGAACAAAAAATATTAATAAGAAAATTAAAAAAAAAATATTATAAGGTGATCACTGCATACAAAAGAAATATGTTTATTTAGAAAGATATATCGAACACAACTAAAAAAAGTCCTCAAAGTATGAATGTTTAGAAAATTATTTGAAAAATTTGATAAAGTTGAAGACACCATGGAATGTAAAGAAGAAGAAGGATACATATAATCGTACAGATAATATCAACATAGAATATATCTTATTGAATGTATTTAGAACAATAAATCTATTAATAAATAGATAAGAGTAATTACAAATGATTGTGAAGAAATTTTTTAAGGATGAAAATATTTCATCAAGCATGAGAAAGAATACATTCAGTAGATCATAGGATACAAATTAAGATTTGTTGAATATAGAAATATTGTTAAATATTAGAATAAAAAATTGGGAAATATGGAGGTAGAATTAAATAAGATTCAATATATTCTTATTGAGTCCAATAAACCCTTAATAATGATGAATGAAAACATAATAAACATCACAATTAATGTCTGGTAATTATAATGTCTATTGAGCGCTAACAAATGAAGAATCAGGTGAAATCCTAAACAAATAAAAAAATCTTTCTTTTAATATTTTTAAAATTTGTGGTTTTGGATTTTTATTTGGGATATATTAGGTGGAAATGGAATTGAGAAATCTATTTTATCTACAAAAGATGAAAAATATTATATAATGAATTATAGTACATGCCCATAGTATGTTAGAGTACGAAAAAGTTATCATCCATAACAACGTTTCTATAGTGAAGGACTATACTTCAACAGAAAATAAATATTTGATTCATTTTATTAGTTATTTAGAATATATGGTAATGGGGCTTATAATTTGTTTCATATCTTATCAATTCCTAGACAAATTTCTTGACATTGTACAACAAATATAGAAATCATTGTGACTAACATTCATAACACACAAAAATATAGAAAAGAAAAATAACAATATATTAGACACTTTCAAACAAAAAATCAATTTGATTGTCTGGGAATGTTTGTTGAAGATGTTATTAGGCTTTTAATCATGTTGAAATATATTTGACACTACTTACAGAATTCATTTCTTATTGTGGAAAAGTCAAATATGTTGGAATGAATAAAGATGAGTAAAGGGTTTTTATTATTGATACTGACTTGAAAGAAATTAAAGTGAAAAAACAATGGATAATTCATAGTGGTTGTTCTTCACACATAACAGGTTATTTAAAAATCATGAAACATGTTGACAATCATGATGGTTGTATTATCATATTTGGTAATGATAGTTCCTTAAAAATCAAAGGAATTAGAATAGATGTCATTAAAGAAAAAAAATTTGAAATATAAGGAGGTTTTTTATGGGATATAACATATCATACTAGTATATGTCAACATTATGATGATGGAAAATAAATGATCATCATAAAAGATTATTGTGTTATAAAAAGTGTCAAATATGGAAAATTTATTATAGAATGAGAAATAACTAGTGGGAATCTATTCTAAATCGATGATTTTAATAATTCCTCATACTTAAGTGATAAATATAAGAATATGTTATGGCACAAAATACATTTTCACCTTGGTAAGAAAAAAATAATCACTTTTTATAAATTGGATATCGTTTGAAATGTTCCAAAATTAAAAAAAAATATAAGAATATGTTTGTGTAAATTTCAATAAATATAATATGACTAATAAATGTTATATGACTGTTGAGATTCAGTCTACCAGACATCTTGAACATATTCATTCTGATTTTTGTGGGGCAATGAGACATCGACAAATAGGATTATATTTCTAATTTATCACAATTATGGATTATTTCACTCATAGAAACATAATGTCTATGGAAAACATGTATGAGGCTAAGGAAATGATAAGGATTTTTAGAAAAGAAGTTAAAAATAAATGGGGTTTTATATAAAAAAAATTGATAATATATAATGGTTCTGAATTTACAAGAAATGGATTTGAATCTTGTTAAAGAAATCATCGTATCAAACATTAGTATAATTCTTACTACACTGCAGAACAAGATGGATTTACAAAAATACAGAATATAATTTTGGTGGAAATGGGAAGATGTATGGTAGTAGAATAAAAAAACTTAATGTGCAACTGGAGAGAAGATATTAGTAATTCTGCACATATTTAGAACCAATGTTTTTTATGACTAGAATCCAACATAACTTCTTATGAATTTTGGAATAAAAAAACCTTAACATAAGTACTTCAATGTTTTGGATATTTAAATTTACTTAAAATATAAAATCTAGATCTATGAAATTTTGGCGAGAAATATGAGGAATGAAATTTTATTGGTCATTCACCCCATGAAAAATTGTACAAATTTTGGAAACAATGTTTAAAAAATTTTCTAGACTCATTTGATTTTAATGTTATTGAGAATAAAACTTATTTCCAAACATTTCTCTGAATGTTGATGAAGAAATAATTTAGGTTTCCAACCAAAATGAATGTAAGAAATGTAATATGCATAATAATTTAGATGAATCGTGTGGTGAGGAAAGTGAATAAGTACGTGGATATTTTAAATTTCATACTTAAAAAAACATTTTGAGATTGAAAATATTCTTGGGAATTCAAATGCACTTGTTCAGACCAGTAGAAATTGGATATTACAAAATCAAACATCACCCATCACAAAAGTTAAACCATAAAAAATTTCAGAAATTATTTATAAAAAATAATGGGTAGATGTAGTAAATGATGAGTTGGATAGAAATGTGAAAAATAAAACATGGTAAATTATTCAAGATATACAAGGTAAACATTTTTCATAAAAAAACAGGATTGTAAAAACATGTTGAATGAACATGGAGAAGTTTGAAGGAAAAAAGTGATGCTTGTTTGAGAAGTATATTCAAAGGTAGAAGGTGATAATTTCAATGAAGTATTCTCCCCTATATCTTGTTTATAAAATAATAAAATGTTTTGATTAGTTTTTTCTCGCAATAATTACAAATTATATCAGATTGATGTTATAAGGACCCAGCCTTAAACCTTACATAATCCTGAGTTATTACAAGATTACACATTGAGTATCTTTTCAGGTTTATAGTTTTAGAGAATTAGATCATGAAACTTGCATTACATTCCACATTTAAACAAAGTGGTTACATAAAAGACAGTATTCATTCTTCCCACCAACGGAAACATATTGAAAATAAAACATGGATTCTTTCTTGACACATCCTTGAACCTATCATCACATCATGTACCTTTCCCTTGACCTGTGAAAACATTCCAAAAACTTGGGATGAGCATAAAAAGCTCAGTAAGGGTTATATGGAAAGGAAACATGAGTTCATATATACATAAGAATGAAATCATACTTTACCCATAAAACAAAGGCATATCAAATCATGAATAAATCATAGAAAAAATAAGACATAAAGGTAACTTGAGGCATTCATAACATTCTTACGTAGGGAGTAACCCTCTTGGTTACGTTTGGAATACCCATCACAGTGTATTCCCTAAATCTCTTCGGAGAAACCATAATGTTTCACTCCTTCGCGTTACCCAATGCATTGGAGAGCTATATCGGGCACACCCGCCCTTAGTTTATCACAGAACCACCCATTCTTCATAACAATGCCCAAGAACCATAACATAATCTTATCACATAAAACATTAATAAAGGAAACATAACATTTCTACATTTCAATCACAATATAACATTTTAGGATATTGAAATAACGAATCCATTAAAAACCATTTTCCAAACCATTTAAAACATTTAATAAAGAGATTTTTGAATCAAAGTGTCCCATACCACCTTGAAGCTTTTAACATTTTAAACCATTAATATACATATAAATAAATCCTTAAAACCATTTTGAAAACATGGATATTAATAATAACAAATAATTAAAACATTTAAAGTGATATTTTGGTTAAAGGGGTTTTACCAAAATTAGTGACACTTGAATACAATAATTGAGGAATAACATTTAGTCAAAACTTTATAATATCATGAGAATAAACGGATTCATGATATAATACTCCAAAGGAAAGTATATACACCATATAAGAGTGAATTGGTGCATAACAACAATGAACCCTCAATAGAAATGTCAAATGTGATGAAATCCCTTATAAAGAAGGTATCCTTAAATTTAGGACAAATAAATCTAAAAAATATGTGTGACAAATATAAATACACCCAATATAAGTGGATATTAAGTGTAAAACAATAAAAGGTCATTCACACATATTCAATGGATGACATATTCTATGACTACATGTTGAACCCAAAGAAATCGAAATTGGGTTAAAAAGTTCCCTTGACAGCCTAACGGCGTCACATCAAAATGAGTTGATGAGAGATAAAAAGTGTATCCCATCACTTGGACATAAAATTTACATCAATAAGAATATATGAGAACATATCCCAACATAACAATATGTAAATTAAAAGACCCAACAAAAGAAGTCTTTTAAAAAAAAGAGGAGGGTGAAAGGTTCCCTTACCGACTTGGGTATCTTTCAAAACATACACCCCATGAAAGAAGGACAATAAATCATTGATGTAAATACTCATAAACGAAATTATATTACACAAAGAGTAGAATAATGGGAAGTACATACACCACTCAATTGAATTTGTGGCAAATGTAGCATAAATCTCACGGGAATAAAAGTGAGATGAAAAATCCCTTACGAAAACTCGGCAGCCTAACGGCGCCACATAAAACTTCCGAATATGGATTGATGAGATCAAATATGGTATCTCATCACATTAAAATAAAATTTACAGCAAGATTAATATAAAATAACATCCCCCAACATTACAAAGAGGAGCTTAAAATAAGTGACATAAAGGAGAGTACTTAAAAAGAAAGAGAGAGGTTAGATCTCTTACGAAAGTTCGGCAGCCTAACAGCGCCACTCAAAACATCTAAAATGGATTGATGAGAGAGAATAGGGTCTCTCATCACATGAACATAAAAATTACAGTAAGTTTAATATAAAATATCATCCCAATAACAAGAAATATTATCTTTAAAAGGAATGACATAAAAGTGTGTACTTAAAAAGAAAGAGAGGAGTAGGATCCCTTACCTCGGGTCCGACTTGACTCGATCGTTCTTTAATCACCTGAATAATAAACTTGAGTTAATTTCTACTTCCTTAAGATCCTTTTTCAAGTTAATTATTCCTTTTATATCACTTATTACCATGTCATAAACATTATGTAATCATTTAAGTTAATAATATTTGTTTTGCCGATATTTGGTTCTTAAGTTGAAAGTGGACTTCTTACAATTACATGTTGTTCATGTGTCCAAATTTTTATTATATCCAGAATTGTATTCATGATTTAGATATCATATATATCATATATATCCAGTACATGCATTCATTTATAACATTACATAATCATTTAGCGGTAAGAAATGAAATGCACCATTCATGGAGACGGTAATCCGTACGTACGCATGAACGCTACTTTCATTTCTATTTCGTATTTTATAGAATGGAATAATAATGATATAAAGATATATTATAATTCCAGTATAATATCATATATAATATCATAGTCCCATCCTTTATACGTCCCACATATGGTATTTAACGAATCAAATCACTTTGAGGGGGCGGTAGTCCGCACTTCCTTAAATGAAGATATCGCGTTTACGCATAATGGAAACCATAAAGGTATGCCCAAAATGAAAAGAAATAGAAACTTAAGGAAAACATAAACATATTATATATCATATATAAAAATAGTGACATCATAATGGCCACCTTTGAAGGTGTTAAATGAGTATTGAACAATCATCGTTTCGGGAGGCAGAATTCTGCCATCCACGGAAACCGTATGTTCTTTAATCATTTGATATAGTTTTGCGAGAGTTTAGCTTGAATAAATCTTATAACAAAATCCTAGTATATTTAAGATACTGGTGTTGTTACAAAAGAAGTAAATAAAAAGAGTTAAGGGGTTGGAGAAGCAAAATAAAACAAATGAACAAGAGAGAAAGAATTACCTTTAAAAGTGTAACTCCTTTTGATTTGAGCCTAAAGGCTTCCTTTGAAAGGATTCTGCCCAAAGGGAATCCTCTAGTATTAGGAGAGGTATGTGGAGAGAGTAAATGGGCAGGGTTTGGGCGAGCCAAAGGCTTGAGGAGTGTGTGAAATGAGGTAGAGGTGGGGGCCTTTTATAAGAGGAGAGGAGGGGCACTTTTGGAAAGTAAGAAATATTACTTTATTTTAAAATGTGTTTCGGTTTTAAAAGGCCCCAAATTGATATAATTAGTGGATAAGGTGATAAGGGTTCGAAATCCACCCAACCAATAAGTTTTGGACATGTGTAGTTCATAGATTTTACATTATCTTTCCATTTTATTTTAATCGTTAAATAATGATGTCATCGCTGCCTCATTATGATGTCATAAATAATTTAATTTATTTAATGTCTAAAAATTATAAAAAAATTACTATGATTTAGGAAATTTTTCTAGATTTCCAATTACTATTTATAATTAAAAATCTGATCTTTATAACCCCATGTAAAAATTGTTTTCGTAAAATAACTCAAGTTTGTGTCATTTTTACTTTAACATTAAATAAAAAGTTATTTATGTCATTTCCCAACAAAAGTGGATCCATTGGGTCCCCAAGTTGACCAATGGCTTGTCTTGGTCAGCCATGACACAACCAATGAGGGCAAGACATGTGTCAATCTCATCTCATTTTATTAAAGAATTATTTTTACCTTAAACTACACTAATTACCACTAATCGCGATTAAAAACTTAATAAGTTACTATTAACCAAAAAATTATTTTAATCTCATTGAACAACATTTTACTTCTTAATTACAACCATGTATGTATTATTGTTGAAAATCAAAACACAATGATGGCAAAATTTCATTTAAATGGAAAATCAGTTTTTAAAACTACCACATAGTGGTTTCACTATTCATTAAAAATTGAAGTTTTTCAGAAAAATCCCAAAAATTCACCCTAATCTATATTTGATATTATGAATTCAAAAATGAAATCCATTTTACAAAATTCAAAACATATAAGTCACATTAATTAATTTCATAATTAATTCCCGCTGTCATGACAAATATCGTGTTTTTATGAAACAATAAGTATCAAAAGATTGACACTAGTTTAAGTCCGATTTCAAAGTAAAATTAATTCCAACGACCACTATTGGATTTAATGGTAAAAATATTTTCTAATTTCACTTTAAAACCAATTCAAAAGATAATCTAATCATATAAATAAATTAGATTAAAAAGTGGTTTTGAATTAAAATACAACATTTTACACTATTGATTAAAAAAATGAACTTTATCGGAAAGATACCAAAAATTTACACAAAGTAAATTTTGATGTCCAAATTCTTAAGAAGAGTTTTATTTGGTCCAAAAGAATGTTTAAGAGTGAACAAAACTATATTTAATGATGGTTCAACATCAAAAGGTGATAAGTGAACCTTTAGTGAAAACTAGGGCATATACGCCTAAAATTGAATTCTTCCCGTATTTTAAGCCTCTATCCTTTATTGTATAAATGTAAAAACATTTAAAAACATATATAATCATATTTTAGTTATTTCTATCCATTCCCGCCATTACAATGCCTATATGTTAACTACCATTTAAAATAATATTATTTTATTATTAGAGTGCAATGTAAGATTCCCAAGAAACTCGTTGTTGCGTGTTGGGTACGCCATCGAGCATAGTGTCCCCTTTAAAGTCATATCAATATTTTATTCAGAAATATGGATAAATATTAAAATTTCATATTCTTTATTTACCTGGGGTGTTACATCCTTCCCCCTTTTTGGGAATTGCGTCCTCGCAATTTTAAAATTGCGCTTGGAAACATCCTTGAAAGTCCCACATCGGAACAAGAGTCGGTAAAACAATCACTTTAAAATAAAGAAAGATAAGCACAGAGGTCACCCGAGTTAACCCATACTAGGATTCCAAGTATGAAAATATGGACATGGAGGAAAAAACAAAGGGTCATGTTCTGATGGAGAGTGATAGAAAACATGTTTAGGAGAAAGTTAACCACAAGAAAAACACAAACTTGTGATGGGTTAAACGGTATTCGATTCCCCAGTAGGAAAAGTTAATAGACAACATTTTTGTTTTAAGTTACTTTTTATTGAGGAATTTATTCATAAGGAAACATAATCACTTATCATGTTGACTTTCAACTTTTACACAAACTCATATTTTCTCCAAAAGACTAGTATTTAGGAAGACTTGTTCACATTAAGAGTACTATAATAAACTTCTAGAGAATCACCTAATCCACCAAAGAGAACTATATACATCCCATGTCTTTAGGCTTTAACCAAAACCAAAACCAAAAATGTTAGTACAAGGTCGGATAATCCAGAAAAGGATAACCCATTAAAAAGAAAATCCATGCTTAATCTCCAAAATTTGTCCAAAAAAACCCAAAGTTCAATGAGGACCATTAGATAAACAATTTGTCCTTAAAATTCTTCAAAGTAAACCAATATAAGATTGAAACCCAAATATTTGAAGGATTTAGTCACATAGTCTTCCAAGTTAAATCGTAACATTTATCTCCAAACAACATCAGTTGCTTCTAAAGTCTCGTATTGAAATGTAATTAACCTAATCACATATCCTCCATGATAGGTTAATCATTTTCATAAATAACGAAAAATCAACTTATTCTTAATTCATAAAATCATATAACTAAAAAGAATCAGTCAAACTAACCAGGGGCTTCACGTAGTCCAGTGGTAGGTGATAAATACCAGTCGCACTTTGGTTGTGGGTTCGATTCCCGCAGCTTTGTCCGATGCGACGGGTTGTCACACGGTCTGCGTGTTGTCCTTTTTCCAAAACTATATAATTCTCAAAACATTTCCCAAAACGAGATAAAATCTTCAAAAATAAACATAACATATTTTAACCTCAAGTTTATCTCATGCCTTTCACTTCAATCATAACATATAGTAACCCATAATTACCTCAAAAGTAAGGATCATATAAACCCAAATGGTTCTTTATAACTATGTCCACAAAAAAAAGATAACTATTACTTGGATAAAATTTTCCTATATTAAACATCAGGGTTACACATAATATAAAAAGTCTTCTAATGTAACCCCATCTTCAAAAGAGACTTAATACTCTTAAGAATTTCACCATAACTCTTGAATCCCTTATGTGTTGACATCTTACTCATTCAACATTCTTCATGATCCATTATCCATTCCTTTCCAACTTATTCCGAAATACCTCTTTCCTACAAACAAAATCATGAATCATATCCTAAGATTCCAAAATAGGAAAACAATATTCATGAAATAGTACATACCTTTGATTGGTCATTGTCAGTTTCTTCATCCTCAATCGGAATGGCATTAGGTATTGGTAAATGAATATTGGTACGCTCTTGGTGACCCCATTCACGAAACTTCTTCATAGAACATGTGTTTGCATAATGACCATGCACACCACATTTAAAACATTCAATTGATCCCTCAGAAATAACTTCTTTCCCTTTCCTTGAGTCAACTGGATGCTTCCTTTTTCCATGGAAGGTTCATGCTTTATGACCTTCATTTCCACATCTATAGCATATTTATGTCCCTTTGAAACATTTTCCTAGGTGTTTCTTTCCACATCTTTGACACATAGGTTTTTGAACACACTTACCTTTATGATTATTACCTTTACTTCCGTAGGGATTTGTTTCTTGCATATATGATGCCTTAGAGAAATCTATAAGGTTTATGTGGTCAATCATGACTCCAGATAGTTGGTTGAGTATAATCACAAGAGTTCTTATTGCAGCTCCCATATCATTCAGTTGCTTGCTCAAAAAACTGTCACAGTTTCCTTCACATCCACTATTACTTTGGTGCCTGCTAGATCCAGCCATTTACTAAAACCAAAAAGGTCAGTGTGAGTATATCATCAAAACCATCATGTACTAATGAGGAAGATAAACACTAAGATATACTTACTCATTCACTTTATCTAAAACTAGGACTCTTTCTGAAATCCTAACCATTATGGTAATTCCACTTATGCTTAGAGAATACCCTAACCTCTAAAGTTATCTAAACCTTCCTCTGATACCATCTATAAGGCCCCAGCCTTAAACCTTACTCAGTCCTGAGTTATTACAAGATTACACATTGAGGATCTTTTCAGGTTTAGAGTTTTAGAGAATTAGATCATGAAACTTTCATTAAATTCCACATTTAAACAAAGTGGTTACATAAGAGACAGTATTCATTCTTCCCACCAACGGAAACATATTGAAAATAAAACATGGATTCTTTCTTGACACATCCTTGACACTATCATCACATCATGTACCTTTCCCTTGACCTGTGAAAACATTCCAAAAACTTGGGATGAGCATAAAAAGCTCAGTAAGGGTTATATGGAAAGGAAACATGATTTCATATATACATAAGAATGAAATCATACTTTACCCATAAAAAAAAGGCATATCAAATCATGAATAAATCATAGAAAACATAAGACATAAAGGTAACTTGAAGCATTCATAACATTCTTACATAGGGAGTAACCCTCTTGGTTACGTTTGGAATACCCATCACAGTATATTCCCTAAATCTCTTCGGAGAAACAGTAACGTTCCACTCCTTCGAGTTACCCAATGAATTGGAGAGCTATATCGGGCTCACCGCCCTTAGTTTATCACGGAACCACCCGTTCTTCATAACAATGCCCAAGAACCATAACATAATCGTATCAAATAAAACATGAATAAAGGAAACATAACATTTCCACATTTCAATCACAATTTAACATTTTAGGATATTGAAATAACGAATCCATTAAAACCCATTTTCAAAACCATTTAAAACATTTAATAAAGAGATTTTTGAATCAAAGTGTCCCATACCACCTTGAATCTTTTATCATTTTAAACCATTAATATCCATATAAATAAATCCTTAAAACCATTTTGAAAACATGGATATTAATAATAACAAATAATTAAAACATTTAAAGTGATATTTTGGTTAAAGGGGTTTTACCAAAATTAGTGACACTTGAATACAATAATTGAGGAATAACATTTAGTCAGAACTTTATAATATCATGAGAATAAATGGATTCATGATATAATACTCCAAAGGACAGTATATACACCATATAAGAGTGAATTGGTGCATAACAACAATGAACCCTCAATAGAAATGTCAAATGTGATGAAATCCCTTATAAAGAAGGTATCCTTAAATTAAGGACAAATAAATCTCAAAAATATGTGTGAAAAATATAAATACACCCAATATAAGTGGATATTAAGTGTAAAACAATAAAAGGTCATTCACACATATTCAATGGATGACATATTCAATGACTACATGTTGAACCCAAAGAAATCGAAATTGGGTTAAAAAGTTCCCTTCACAGCCTAACAGCGTCACATCAAAATGAGTTGATGAGAGATAAAAAGTGTATCTCATCACTTGGACATAAAATTTACATCAATAAGGATATATGAGAACATATTCCAACATAACAATATGTAAATTAAAATACCCAACAAAATAAGTCTTTTTAAAAAAAAGAGGAGGGTGAAAGGTTCCCTTACTGACTTGGGTATCTTTCAAAACATACACCCCATGAAAGAAGGACAATAAATAATTGATGTAAATACTCATAAACGAAAGTATATTACACAAATAGTAGAATAATGGGCAGTACATACACCACTCAATGGAATTTGTGGCAAATGTAGCATAAATCTCACGGGAATAAAAGTGAGATGAAAAATCCCTTACAAAAACTCGGCAGCCTAACGGCGCCACATAAAACTTCGGAATATGGATTGATGAGATCAAATATGGTATATCATCACATTAAAATAAAATTTACAGCAAGATGAATATAAAAGAACATCCCCCAACATTAAAAATAGGAGCTTAAAAGAAGTGACATAAAGGAGAGTACATAAAAATAAAGAGAGAGGTTAGATCTCTTACGAAAGTTCGGCAGCCTAACGGCGCCACTCAAAACGTCTAAAATGGATTGATGAGAGAGAATAGGGTCTCTCATCACATGAACATAAAAATTACAGTAAGTGTAATATAAAATATCATCCCAATAACAAGAAAGATGAGCTTTAAAAGGAATGACATAAAAGTGTGTACTTAAAAAGAAAGAGAGGAGTAGGATCCCTTACCTTGGGTCCGACTTGACTCGATCGTTCTTTAATCTCCTGAATAATAAACATGAGTTAATTTCTACTTCCTTAAGATCCTTTTTAAAGTTCATTATTCCTTTTATATCACTTATTACCATGTCATAAACATTATGTAATCATTTAAGTTAATAATATTTGTTTTGCCAATATTTGGTTCTTAAGTCGAAATTGGACTTCTTACAATTACATGTTGTTCGTGTGGACAAATGTTTATTATATCCAGAATTTTATTCATGATTTAGATATCATATATGTCATATATATCCAGTACATTAATTCATTTATAACATTACATAATCATTTAGAGGTATGAAATGAAATGCACCGTTCATAGAGACGGTAAGCCGTACGTACGCTTGAACGCTACTTTCATTTCTATTTCGTATTTTATAGAATGTAATAATAATGATATAAAGGTATATTATAATTCCAGTATAATATCATATATAATATTATAGTTCCATTCTTTATACGTCCCACATATGGTATTTAACGAATCAAATCACTTTGAGGGGGCGGTAGTCCGCACTTCCTTAAATGAAGATATCGCATTTACCCATAATGGAAACCATAAAGGTATGCCCAAAATGAAAAAAAAAGAAGCTTAAGGAAAACATAAACATATTATATATCATATATAAAAATAGTGACATCATAATGGCCACCTTTAAAGGTGTTAAATGAGTATTGAACAATCATCGTTTCGGGAGGCAGAATTTCTCCATCCATGGAAACCGTATGTTATTTAACCATTTGATGTAGTTGTGTGAGAGTGTAGCATAAATAAATCTTATAACAACATCCTATTATATTTAATATACTGGTTTTGTTACAAAAGAAGTAAATAAAAAGATTTAAGGGGTTGGAGAAGCAAAATAAAACAAATGAACAAGAGAGAAAGAATTACCTTTAAAAGTGTAACTCCTTTTGATTTGAGCCTAAAGGCATACTTTGAAAGGATTCTGCCCAAATTTAATCCTATAGGATGAGGCGAGGGATGTGGAGGGAGTAAATGGGCAGGGGTTGGCCGAGCCAAAGGCTTGAGGAGTGTGTGAAATGAGGTAGAGGTGGGGGCCTTTTATAAGAGGAGAGGAGGGGCACTTTTGGAAAGTAAGAAATATTACTTTATTTTAAAATGTTTTTCGGTTTTAAAAGGTCCCACATTGATATAATTCGTGGATAAGGTGATAAGGGTTCTAGATCCACCAATCCAATAAGTTTTTGACTTGTGTAGTTCATATATTTTACATTATCATTCCATTTTATTTTAATCGTTAAATAATGATGTCATCGCTGCATCATTATGATGTCATAAATACTTTACTTTATATAATGTCTAAAAATTATAAAAAAATTACTATGATGTAAGAAATATTTTTATCTTTCCAATGACTATTTATAATCAAAAATATGATCTTTATAACCCCATGTAAAAATTGTTTTCGTAAAATAACTCAATTTTATGTCATTTTTACTTTAACATTAAATAAAAAGTTATTTATGTCATTTCCCAGCAAAAGTGGATCCATGGGATCCCCAAGTTGACCCATGGATTTTCTAGGTCGGCAATGACACAACCAATGATGGTAAGACATGTTTCAAGCTCATCTCAATTTATTAAAGCATTATTTTTACCTTAAACTACACTAATTACCACTAATCGCGATTAAAAACTTAATAAGTTACTACTCACCAAAAAAATATTTTAATCTCATTGAACCACATTTTACTTATTAATTACAACCATGTATGTCAGATTTTTGAAAATCAAAACACAATTATGGAAAAATTTCATTTAAACGGAAAATCAGTTTTTATAACTACCACTTAGTGGTTTCACTATTCATCAAAAATTGAAGTTTTTCAGAAAAATCCCAAAAATTCACCCTAAGCTATATTTGATATTATGAATTCAAAAATGAAGTCCGTTTTACAAAATTCAAAATATATATGTCACATTAATTAATTTAATAATTAATTCTCGCTGTCATGACAAATAGCGTGTTTTTATGAAACAATAAGTATCAAAAGATTGACACTTGTTTAAGTCCGATTTCAAAGTGAAATTAATTCCAACGACCACTATTGGATTTAATGGTAAAAATATTTTCTAATTTCACTTTAAAACCAATTCAAAAGATAAGCTAATCATATAAATAAATTAGATTAAAAAGTGGTTTTGAATTACAATACAACATTTTACACTATTCATTAAAAAAATGAACTTTATCGGAAAGATACCAAAAATTTACACAAAGTAAATTTTGATGTCCCAATTCTTAAGAAGAGGTTTATTTGGTCCAAAATAATGTTTAAGAGTGAACAAAACTATATTTAATGATGGTTCAACATCAAAAGGTGATAAGTGAACCTTTAGTGAAAACTAGGGCATATACGCCTAAAATTGAATTCTTCCCGTATTTTAAGGCTCTATCCTTTATTGGATAAATGTAAAAACATTTAAAAACATATATAATCATTTTTTAGTTATTTCTATCCATTCCTTCCATTACAACGGCTACATGTTAACTACCATTTAAAATAATATTATTTTATTATTAGAGTGCAACGTAAGATTCCCAAGAAACTCGTTGTTGCGTGTTGGGTACGCCATCGAGCATAGCGTCCCCTTTAAAGTCATATCAATATTTTATTCACAAATATGGATAAATATGAAAATGTCTTATCTTTATTTACCTGGGGTGTTAGAGATGTAAATTCCAAATCTCTCAATGATGAAATTGAAGAAGTCGTACATAGATAACAACCTGGTGGGTTTCTAATTGATGATGATGCTAAATAGGTTTTTATATAGACTAGTTTTTTTTGGGATGAGAAAAGTTCTACATGCATGATATTATTATTTTGAAACATATTTGATAATAAGGAATTTATCTAATGGAAAATGTGATAAAAACATATATGTAATAGATGTTAACTTCGAAACAATAATTGTAATTATTTACATTGTTGATAAATTGTTTTCTGTGGATTATGAAAATTTTTCAAAACTTTGATATGATGAAATGAAAAGGAATAATGATATTTCATTATTAGTAGAATTAAATGTTTCTCCTTGGTATACTAGTTTAAAAAAATTCATTTACCAATCTCAAGAAAAAATTATAACGGGGAATTGAAATTGAATTTTGGCATGGAGGAATCAAATGAATTTTGTACTCCAATATCAAGGGGATTAAGTTGATTAAATGAGATTCTAGAAAAGTGTGAATTGTAAATAATCTCACAAGTTGATTAGAAGTCTACATTACCTTATAGATTAAAAACATTATTTTTTTGTGACATTGTGTGCATGTATCAATTTAATCTGAACGAATCAAAAAAAAATTATCATCGTAGAGAATTTTGAGATATGTTAAAAGAACATCTTCACATGGGTTGTTATATAGAAGAAATTGTGAAATAAAGTTTCATGTTTATACTAATTCTCATTGGGATGGATATATTAATTATAGAAAATCAACCTCATAGGGAATATTTTTTTTAGTTAAATTTTCTGTAAGTTTTCATGGTAAGAAACAAATTTTAATAATATTGAGAAAAATGGGATTTAAATATGTTTCAGCTAATCAAGAATGTACTCAAAAATTGTGGAGAAATTTTGAACTAAAAGATGTGAAACTAAAATTTCTATACCGTTGAAGACATATTGTTATAATCAAAGTGCAATTTACCTTCTTAAAAATCATGTCTAGAATTCAATATGAAAAATCATTGATATAAAGTTATACTTTATATGAGATAATGTTACATATAGATATGGTTTTATGGAATATATCTCAATAAAGTATAAAATTATTGATATACTTATAAAACAAATTCCAAATTACTTGTTTGTTGATGTTGAGATTATAGATTCATGTTCAGAATCCTCCAAGGAATTCATGGAAATCATAAAGAATAACTCCACTATGCTTTGGATTATATTGAAAACTTGATAGATAAAGTAACAAATTTTTACTTAGTATAGATTTTTTACTTATCTTTCATTATATAATCTCATGTTGTAGTTATCAAAAAATGTGAGATACAAAATGAAATGTGATAGGAAAATAAATGTTAGGGGGATTTTATCTTAACAGAAATGCAAAATTAACTAATCGTTAAGGGACATAATTCCTCCAAAAACATTACATTATTCATTATTGAGGTGCTTGGATTCTATATTTTGAGAAAGAATATTTTTTTTGAAAAAGTTAAAAAAGTGTGTTTTGTACAAAAGTTAAGTTGTGATAAAATTATGATGGTTCAAAAACATGTCAACAATAGATTTCTATAAATCTTAAAGGCGATATTAAACATAAATTGTAATTTTTTCATTATTAAAATGTCATATATGTTGAAAAATAATCTTTTCTACAATAATATTTTTTTAGAAACATGTGAGGGTTACTAAATGTTCAAACCCCAACACAAAATGGGAGAAAATGTTTATTAATTGTATATGTTTCTTTCTAGAAAGAGAATTTTGGACTATGTAGGACCATATGAATGAGTCTTTAGGTAGATAAATGCTAAAATTTATGCAATACTTTTCATCAGAATCAGGTCCATAGATACATATAATCAGTCAATGTCTTAATTATAAAGATAGTTTTTTTATGAAAAGTGTGAAGTCATGAGCTCGAATTTTCACTACCTAGAATCCTTCAATCAAACATTACTTTGGATATATGAAATTCATTCAGATCATGAGTATGTAATCATAGGAAATGGGGTTTTTTTATTTATTTTTATTTCCATAGTGTGAAGAAACATGAAAATATGAAGATGTCAGTTTGTAGTCAGATTGATAAAACAAATATACAGATAATCAGAACCAAAAGAATTAGAGAAAGAAATTTTGCATTGTTTTATGTTTTAATTTACTATAATATTATAAAGAATGGAGTTTCTATGTTAGAAAGTTCAAATTTTTCTGTAGATATAGAATTAATAAAGCGATGTTCGGAGTGATAATTTTCTAAAACGTTTTATCCATGAGTTAGATGAATCTTTTCGAATAATTAACTTCTCATAAGTCATGAAAATTTCATGATATTTTTTTTAATAAATAGATAAATTATAAATATTGTTTCCATTCCAGGAATTAGAAAAAATGTATTCATCAGATAAAGATGTACCTAAAACAGTTGTTTTCAGAATTCAAAATGAGTTATAGATGATGAAGTTTGAAGAATTTCAAAGATACAGACTAAAGATTCTAGGTAAATGAGAATTATATCATAATGAGAATTCAAACACTATGAGGTTTCCATCATTATGAAGATTCCATTAGACTGACTCTGATGAGGATTGAAAATCACATCGACTTGGAAAAAAAAGTTAATCATACTAAATCTGAGGAGAAAACATAACAAGGGAGACTTTTATGAAGAATGTTAAATCATAATGAATTGAGGAAGTTCCGTCATAATTATATGAGGATGTTTTATCAAACTAATGAAAGGTTTAGAAGAAAAATATAGATTATTATGGATAATACTCAATAATACTCCAGAATATTTGTTAATAGTTGATGTGGTCAAACATTAAATTTAAATTTCCATAGATACTAATGTTTTTTAATTTGAGTACTCTAGAATTGTTTTTTATTTTTATGAATTTTTTATTTAGATATTTTTATAAATAAAAGTCTATTACATTAGTAATTTGATGTTTTTATGTGATACTAAATGGTGGAGCACTAAAGAATTTATGTAAAATATTCCTTTCCTGATAGAGATATTTTTATAATTTCGTATAGGTAATATTTTTAATATTGAACTGAGGAAGATTGGAATTAGAAATATCATGTTGAGGAAGATCAGACTTATCATTTGACCATAGTTTGATAATTTCATATTGAGAATGGGAGCATCATATTGAGTTGATCATACTGAGTCAATTGGAATGTATTCATCAGACTGGAAGCCATCAGAATGAGGTCATCATACCCTGGAACGTTTGTGGGGAAATTTGAACAATGTATTTTTTCATTTTGATGGATCAATTATTTGATGGAAAACATTATAAACAGACAAAATTCAGTATAATCATTCTTACTGGGAGATATAATGTGTCCAGTGGGAGTTGTCAAAAGTTGTTTTAAATTCTTTATAATAGTTAACTTCCATTGACCCCGAATAGTGGATATGGGAAGGAAGTAAGTTCTCACATAAATGTTGAACCATATATTTGTTTTGTGTTTTACTTTCTTCTTGACATTTTCAAGCATAAGTATTTATTAAAAGATGATAAGTTAATGAACATTAACAGGTAGCAAGGGTTATGTTTATAAAAGTGAACAAATGATTGAATCCAACTAAATAAGTTGTTATTTAATCCTTTGGAACTTTAATTACATTAATCAGTAATTAAACCAATTAAAATTCCAAAAATTACAAACAGAAAAATAATATTAATTACAAAATTATAACATAGAAAATATGGATTTCTCCAATCTAAAAGAATCATCAACCCCATTGTAAATACTATAGAGAAGATTAAAAATATTATAAAACCAAGAAAAAATATATAAAATAGAAATATACAACATTGAGAAGAATTAATTTTATTGTTGATTGAAATAATAAACTGGTATTTATAGGAGGAAATGTCATCATTGGAATTGTTTTGTGACCGTTGAAATAGTAGCATGGCAACTATGAATACTAACTTGACCGTTGGAATATTTATTTTACCTCAAAATAATAATTTTTAATAGAGATAGTATTTATCATATTAATTTATGTAGCTATAAATTTTACAATACAAAAAATAAATAACATGTTTAATAAACATGAAGAAAATATAATCACATTTTTAATAGACTATAATTTAATGTATTTTTGGAAAATAATTAAAATTATATTAAAATTTAAAAATTAACTTTTTTATAAGTTTATTTTTACATATAAAATACCACTTTCTAAAGCACAATTTTTAAATTTTCTATGGAATATTTTTTGATAATTTTCATAAATACATCTATTTTCATGTGAATAGTAAAAATATAGTATTTTACATTACTATTGTCTCTTAAGTTGCATCATTAATGATTTATAAGTTAAATAATGCTTTCAATAATCTAAATTTAGGCCATGATATATTTAATTTCATAAATTATTCATTAAAATATGATAAACTTAATTTTCAAACCGAAAAAAACCTTCCAAAACCTAAAGTCAAAAGTGATACCCTAAAAAAATTCCTTTCATTCAACTTAACATTTTAATAATCTAATTAATTTGATTCATAAATGGGATTTAATGTCTTAAAACCGTTATATTATATTGATATTTCATTTATATTTCGAAAATTCACTATTAAAACTTTTACCTATTAATATTGACTATTAAACATATTATTTTAAGAATTACGCTCTCCTTAAGTTTAAATAACCCCTCTCCCTACCCTTGTGAAACCCATACTTCAACTCATTAAAAAAAAGAAATAAATACCAAACTATTATCTCTTAATCATATTAGAATCCATGGGGTTGTTCTAGAGTAATCCTCCAACTCAAAAAATAAATGGAGTTATACAGTCGTAGAATGAGATTCTATAAATACAATAGTTTGTTTTTTCAACTCTTTACTTATATTATTTTTCCCCAATATATTTTCCAAATTTTTCTAAAAAAATAATATTCTCATATATAATTAGGTATAATATTCATATGGTTTTAACACGATTTAAAAAATAGTTTTTTAATTTTTTTTATACCACTTTTTTTTTATCTTTAAACAATGTCCCCGGTAAAGGTTAGTTAACCACCAACAGATATATTCCCAATTCGTTTCATCTCACCAACCCTATGAATGGTTAAACTAAATTATTCCTTAATTACAAATTCAAAAATATATTATATTAATATTATGTATTTTATTATACATACTTAATAATTACCTTAATCAAAATTCTGAAATTGGATGAAAAATGATAAATTTTTTAACAAATTATGATATCAAAACACTACAATTTCATCAATAGAAATTAGTAAATATATTAAAATTATTATAGTTAATAAATATGTGAATAAATTAATAAAATTAATTTTAATGAAATTGTTTAAATAAATATGATTTCATTATTTTTCTGGTGAAAAGTGATAATATAAATAGGGAATAAATTTAAGGGAATTCTCAAACCCAAATCCCTTTCCTTTGGATATTCTTATTCTAAATAAAATTTCAGTATAGATATTCAATTTATGTTCCTAAAATATAATTCATTATTCATAAATATTATTTTCCAAGATATGCATGTTTCTAACTTGGTTTTATGATAATTATAATGATTTTATAAAAATTTATCTTCTTTTTAAGACACATCATGACTCCTATAGAAATTGTTTCTTCTTCACTCATGATTAATGATTCTTATATCCAGTATGTTTTTACCTTTTCTATTTGGGAACCCCATTTTTAATTCATGAATGTATGATTTAGGGTGTTCCTATGAAACTCATTTCATTCTATGTGTTATTTTATTACGACAATTATTATATATTCAAAGTGTCTTGCATTATTATGTAAATATTATGATGTTATGGGTTGTCCCGGAATTATATATCCCACCAACGAATTGGGTAATGTGTTGTATCTCCTGAGATAATGTGAAATATGTGTAAAAATGATGATATCTATGTTCATAATGATGTTAATTATATTATACATATATTATATGTATCAATATGATGTCTTCTTTGTTCAAAAATATTTTGTAATATGACCACAAATCCATGATGTTTTGTTTTTTATGAATTTCTACATTCCAATAATTTATCCATTATTTCCTTTATGATGTTGATGATAATATTATGATTATGTTTTTTTATGATGATTATTCTCTCTCATGTTCTATTGATTCATGTCCCTTATTCATCCGCCTATTTATATTTTAGCTAACCCCTTTAATTTATGTATATCTTTATGTGATTACTTCTACTATAGTGAATTTGAGGTACTCTAAAAAGTTATAGAACATGGAGTTACATAATTTTATTTTCTTATTATGTAAAATTTATAAAAAATACTACTTTTTCAAAGATACAAATCCTTTGGATCAAGGGGTTCTAATTATATTATCTACTTTATCATTAAAATTATGTAATAATCATGTATGAAAAGTTATGGTCAGTATATGCACATTAATTGGTCTGAATATAATCTTTATTTACTCACATATCCCATACCTTCTCTGAAGTGACACATTCAAGATTTCCTCATCTCTATATCATAACTGTTGATATCCTAATCAGATATCATCCTTAGAGAACCACAAGGCCCATATAACTAATCAAAAGTATCATCATTCTTGGTTAATGAAAACATATTTTTCATTTTCACCTAGTTTTGATACTATAAATCTATGAAATTTATTTTACTATCATCCTTATTATTGGTGACAAAGATAGGTTCATCCATTATGATTTATTTGGGCTGATAAACCCCTTATGTTTCATGTCATCAAGTTAAACCTTGAACTCCTTCAACATTGATGTCACTATATGATAAGGGGTATTAGAATGGGTTTCACACCTGGAATGATATTTATTTCAAATTGAACTCTTTAATCATGGTTATATCCTATGAAGTCACCTAGAAATACATCTTGATATATATATACAATTGGGAGAAAATAGGATGGGGTTTTTACTGATCCAGTCCAAATATCCATGTCCAAATTCGAATCATGCTCATCTAAATATGAATCAAGACTAGAAAAACCTTACCTACTCATATTTCTCACTATCGTTTCATTATGTATGTCTCTCCCTTGGGTGATCTAAATGATACAAATCTTTAATAGTAATCTGTGTGTGCTAGGAAACTATTCTACCAATCCATTCAAAGAATCACATTAAAGATCACCATCTAAAGAATCTTGAATTCTTATATATGTCCACAATCGATAATAACTACATGATACTCCGGTAATTACATAATATGGTCCATGTTCATGAAAAATGGTGAATAGATAGAATTTAACAAAAATTTTAACATGACTAGTATGTCAAGGCTAGCGACAAATTGTAATGATAAAAAAGAATTGGTATAAAAAATCATTAATTCCATTTTAATAACATGTTATTAATTTGAATTATCTAGTAGTTCAAAGATAGAAAATATTATTACAACCCATTTGATATTACCAAAAGGGCATCAAGTGTAATTAATGGATAAAGAAGTCTAGATATTAATTTCACTGTATATTTGACCATAGATACGAACTCATAAACCTATGTTGGCATAAAGAATATTTTTTTGGTTAAAGGAAACATACTACTTAAATGATAAAGAATGTATGGATGCATTCTCAATTTAATACTCCTATACATATATTGGTAGAGTAGGAACATACACACATGTTTGAGGATTCCATCCCTGATTTTTATGTAGTCTCATAAGACTACATCAAGTAATTATTATCCAAAATGTGGAGGATAATTTCAGAATGTTTGAGGATGTGATGACATATCCTAATCAATATATGGGATAACATGAAGGTTCTCATAGAATTTTACCCATAACAGAAGGTATGTCTCTCCTTGCACTAACCATGGTTCTCCATAAAAATATATTATTCATATTTATATATATATATAGGATAAAATAATTATTATGATAGACTTATGAATTAAAATATATATATTACAACAACATGGAAAATAGATATATCACACCTCAAATAATATAATTCCATCTGAAACTAATAACAAAATCAATGAATTTATTTACAAATAGGTATAAATTACCATATATATATATAGTGATCCTATGTTCCTACTCATGATGTATAAATACTCCAAGATCCCTATAAAATAGTAACATAAATCATGAATGTCCTAAAAAAAGTTTTGTTACACATGATCTATTCAGGAACATGGTAACGCCCCAACCATGGTCATATATAACATATCACATTTCAACATTGTCCTAGGTTGGTTAAAATTAAAATAAAAACAACAATGCATTTATACAATTTTGGAACACTCTTTACCAGACCATCAAATCTTATATAGACTGCAACATGGCCTCATATAGGCATCCCCATATACAAATGGATGATGACTATAAATGAGTGCCTAAGTTTTTCAGTAAGGATTCTATATATTCAATATCATATAATTGATAAAATAATAAAATATAACAACATGTATTAAATTGTGTTGAATTAAAATAATATTGGATAGAATACATATCAAATAATAAATATATGGTCTCCAAATGTGTGATACCAAACTAGAGTAAATCTACCTAAAATTAAATAATATATAACATGATGAATAATCTTGAATAAATCCTAGTACCACATCTAGATCTATTCTCCTTTGAAGATCCTTCTTATTTCATCCCCTTTTCCCATTCCTATATCCCTATACAAAGGTTTTCATGTGTATCGAAATGCACATTCATTGTGTTAGTAACAAAACCCAATAGGTCACTAGAAATCCATCCTTATCAAATGGTAATATGTATAACATGTTTATGTTATGAAAAAAATATTAAATCAATAAAAAGAAGCATTCCATGATATATTGAGTGGTCATCTTCCAACTAATCAACCACAATCTTCTACATGTACCATCATTGGAGTCATGTTGGATGGATGATCCAAGGTCATAATGAATGATTTTCATGACACTACTCGATGTATGGTTCCATCATTATCATTTTCACATATCATGTGTGGTTCCCCTATAAAGGTATAGAAACCATGGTGGTCCACATATCACAGATAACAAGAACCTGCCACCAAAAGGAATGATAACATGTTCCAAGGTAGATAATGATAATAATAATGTATCATGGCATCAATATAATTATAGTAATATCATTAAAAACATGTGATAAATCATCATGTAAGTTTAAAATATACTATAGAAATTTTTATTGAAATAATGTTGATAACTAGTATCATATCAACACAAACACTTATATGAAATTCTGCCAAAAAAGTAGAGAATCTATGCCAAAACATGAATGCAACAACAGAAACAAGTATATACGAGTTCCCCAAATAATACAAAACTCTTTTCCATAAGGATTTGAATTTAATTATCATGTTTTATCAGGTAATCATCAATTGAATCAAATCATCCTATTATTCTGTTTAGACTACTCTCCATGGACACCTAAAACGGATTCTGGATATTTTACATCCAATGAAAAAACACCACATGCGATAACACATTCTCCCTCATAGATAATAATAAATGTATCAATTTAATCCATAGAATTTTTTATGAATTTTTTCTAATAGAATTATTAAAAAACCACATGCAATAATATTATATATATATATATGTTAATGAATATATGAAATGTATGTGGTAATTATTTGTTATCATTATCAGATAATTTTGGGTAATTATTTCACAAATTACACATGAAATGTGGAGATTGGATAATAGACACCCCATCCTAAAATTTATCTCTATTAAAAAAATGCACCAATGAATAAAGAAGTTAGGTTAAGGGTTCTTCTATGCCTCAAAATTAGATGAAGAACCTGTTATGATCTAAACATGATTCATATATCTCACAGAAATTAAATTCATGGTTACTCAAACTGAAAATAAACCTTAAAAACTATATGTAGATAGGGTTTTGATATCATTATAATGAAAAATCTATAAAAATTCATAGTATTAAAACCCAAAAATAATATTAACCTTTTAAATTGGTATCTACTAAAAAACTGAGAATAATGTGTGTAAAATATTGAAAATGAAACGTAAAACTCTTAATGATTTAGTGGAATTTATCACATAGGTTTGAGGCTTTTAAAATAAAAAAACATGACAATGGTATTAATAGGGAAGATATAAATTAAAAAATAGTAAAAAACAACCATTATGAATAAAATGGAACTTTACAAGGTTAATATGGATTTAACCATGTGTAGGTCAATACTCGAATCATAACATTATGTATCGGTTGGTTAGGTTTATGTGAAGTTTAGAATTTATTTTATACATATACACATGGGATACACTAACCTTATACATTAAGGGATTAGAACTATCAAACCATTAGAAAAAATAAGTTTTACTTTTACAAAGTGCTAGTGTCACCATTACACACTCTATTATAAATAGTAGTTACCCTTATTAATGTCATATAATTATAAATACCCATGCGATACAACTATTTAATCATTACAAAACTAAGGTAAAATTACTCAACATGTACATAGGGTTATAAAAACAATCCTTACCCTTATGTAACCTTTCTAAATCTAGGGGTACCTATACAAAACCTCGAAAATATATGTTTTGGGGTTGTATTTGTTTAAAAAAATATATTTTCACAGAAGAAAAGTAATTAATTATATTCAAAATGAAGTTTTAAGAACTTTTTAAAATTGATAATATCATATTATAATCATGGATTACATTTGTGGGTTGATATAGTTGGTATCAGTGAAATGATTATTTATTTAGGTAATTGGATTAGAAAAACATTACCTAGGGTAAACTCAATGATCATATAGGTTATGAATTTATAATAGAGGTACACTTGGGAATAATATATTTTCATGATTTATTTAATTATATTTTGTTCTAAAATTTTCTATTTTAGAAAATGGTGGATTCAATGAGAATCCCAAACCACAACCAATTTAATGGAAATGCAATTTTTTTCTAAATGAATGTCTATATGAACTGGGTGTTGTTGTTTAAAAACCCCAAGGTAGTGATTTCCCACCTATATTATGTTATAAATAATAACATGGATTGTGTGGAGAATATTTCTCTACCCAAGAAAGACAATTTAAACATTAAGACCTTTATTTTTCTAGTGAGTATCGACTTTTAGCATCCCATATGTTCTAATTATATTAGAAAACTGTGACCACTGCATAGAAAATATATTTTCCATCAGTTATTATTCATAGAAAAATAATATTACACTATTTGTCTATTATTTAGAATGTGAATCTGATCAATTGTGTACATTTGACGATAATAAAAATTATAAGAATGGCATTTAATCTATTGAGGTGGAGACATTAATAATATATTTCTAACATGTATTTTCCATGAAAAAATCACACTAAAATGAAGAGTAAATATCTAGAGCTTATGAAAAAGGAATATGAGCCAGTCATAACCTCTAATATTATAAAAATTTCTTATTTTTTGTAAGGTCTTCCTCGGTTTTGGATATCAATAATTATATCAAGATAGATAGGTTCAATATTGTTTTAGACAAAAAATTTAAAAACATTTTATCTGTATAAAACTTTAAGAGTTAGTAATAAATGGTTATGATTTTACTAAAAGTATAAATTTCGTTCCTAAAATGGTATAATGGAAAAGGAGATAAGAAATGAAGGATGGATTTTGAATTTGGAGGATAAAATGATAAAGGAAAAAAAGATCCAACAACACACATGTCAAATATTTTTAACGAAGAACCTTGAACATTGACTAAATGGTGTAAGGAAATTCATTATGTATAGAAAATAATTGTATCAAGAAAATAATTTTATTCATGTTGGTATAATATAATCAATTTTATAGAGGATATGAGGGTCTCACTAAAGAAACAACTCATGTTACAATGCTTAAACTCTAAAATCATGGGTATTATGCAGGTGAATTAACCAAACCAAGGATCGTCAAGGTTAATCAATTCTGAAAACTACCAAGTATGAGAGAGAGTGGTAAATATTATTACATCATAATAATTATGGTGGATTAAGAATATGAATTAGTTCAAGGTATATATTCTATTGACTCAATAATAGGTAATGTTTTATTTATTATATATTCTACAAACTCTTTTATACCATTATTTATTTTCAAGAAATGTTGAATCACCTCTATGATACCTTGATGTAGATCCATATATGAAAACACCCGATGGTTAGTTTATAGAAACACAATTTTTATAATCTTATTTAGTTAGATTATTGGGGTTTATTCTTCCATAAAACCACATAATCCTTCCATTGGTAAATTTTGACACTATAATAGGCATGGATTGACTATTAATATATATCTATCACATCAACTATTAAGAAAATAACATCTATTTACTTATCTCAAACCATAATATACTCCGATAAAAATTAAAGGAATATTATAATTCCACATTATTAAATCCCTCAATGGTGTAGATGATGATACCTTTTGAAAAATCATACCTTGAATTAGTTATTCGATGAATCAATCATGAGGGAATACATATTACAATGGAGTATAATAATTTATATCATAAAGGATGTCATAAAATTACCATAGATATTTATGTATATATCTGAAATGGAAAATATATATAAATCCACACTTAAATACAATACTCTATTAATAATGGATATTATTGAACCAGAAAAGTTAAAGAAGAACTCGTAAGATATTTTAAGGAAAGATTCTATGTTTCCGAGTGATCAAATTGGGGTGCACCATTTCTTGTTATCAATAAAATGGATATGGAATTGTGATTGGTAATTAAATATTGAGAGTTCAATAATATCATTTTAAAGAACATTTATAAACTACCAAGGATTGATGAGGTGTTTAATAAACTTCATGTAGCTATGTACTTCTCAAAAAGTTTATCTTCATTCTAAAAACCATTTCTTCATGGTGATGTGAAATATAATCAAAAGACGCCCTTCTTTATGAGATATGGACATTATGAGTTCATATTTAATAAATTTTGACTTACTAATTCACTTAAAATTTACATATACATAATCATTATATTCATTATAGACTACCTCATTTAATTTTTGGTGTTTTTTATTGATGAAATTTTCATATACTTTAAGTGTAAAGAAGATAATGGACATTATATAATGATTTTGGTGGAGAAATTAAGTAATTTGATGTTGTTTTCCATGTTTATAAGGATTTACTTTTGTATTTCACAAGTCACATTCATGGGACATGTGACCACTAGTGATAGAATCTCTAAGGACCATTCATTGACAATGAATATTAAGGAATGGATCATTCCTATAAGTGTCTTTTAGATCCATAATTTTCTTGGATTATATGGGTAATACGAACTCTTTATGATAATATTATTATAATTTTAATGTCAAATAACTATGTAAATATATATTTTCATAATGTATGTCTATATTTATGAATGTGAGAAAAGAGTTGTTTTTCAAAAGAGGAGTCTAACCACATCACATGTCCCCTTAAGTGGAGATGTTTTTTTGATATATAGTTTTTTTAAAGAAATTTATCAGTTGTGTACTCATGAAAAATGATAATTCTATAACCTCTTCCACATAGAAATTTAATATCCATCTTTGGATTAACCATATGTCTGATATATACTTTATAGATATGATATTTTCATTATATATTCTAATATATTAACTCTATATATGGAATTTAATTATAGATAATAATTAGAAGACATTAAAACATATATCCACAAAGAAGTATCCATAAATGAATCAAATAATAAAAATGGAATAAATCAAGGACTATGATTTTCAATTCATATCCACCTAAAATGGTGGATAATGTAGTTTATGTTCTTATTAGAAAGAAAATTTCTAGCCTATTAATGATGGGGATTAACAAAGACCATGTTATCATAGATATAAAAATGGTGTATTTGATCATAAAGGTTGGAAAACCATACTAACCTTCCTAAATACATTCCATCCATATATCCAAGAGAATATTATATGGCATAAAATCTTGATATGGAGCATAAAAATAAAGTGTGATAGACATTGGAAGGGAAGATTCATTAATTCAACACATAAAAATTTGGGGTCCTTTAATTTTTTAGAAGACATTGTGTGACATGATTTACTTCTATATGAAATGATATATTTTAAGATGAACATAGATAGGGTTTCTCAAAAAAATATTTTTTGTTTGAATAGGTTCCATGATATATGATATCACTTTTAGTGTGACATCATGAAGAAAGAGATTATTGAGTACACCTCAATGTGATTTGTAGGTTAGTAATTCAATAAAAAATGTTATAAGTCTAAAGGGATAATGCATCGATTACCCACACCAACACATAATTAGTATAAAATAACCATGTAATTTTTCATGGGTCTTATTAATACATCTAAATTAAAAAATTACATTTGGGTTATTGTGGATTGACTCACCCAAACTACTCACCGCATCATTATTCGGTAATGTTTATGTCACAATTGACTTTCAATGTTATTTTTAAAGAAAATTATGAGGATAATTTCTACACCACATAAATTCAAATATTATCAAGATCTAAGGTGCACAATTATGATCTAGAGGATTCTTCAGTATTCCCTAAATAATGGGTTGAACATTAGTATATCCTATCACCCCCAGAGTGATTTCTTTTATGAAATAACCTTTCAGAAACTCAAATAAATGTTGAAAACATAATATATTTACATCAAATGGGTTTGTGATAAATAACTTCCATTATTTTATTTCCTATATAATATTATATTCTACTGAAGTATTATGGTTTCCCAAAATGATTCTTATCATGTGATGAAATTTAAAACTCCTACTTGTTGGGATGTAATTGTTTAAAAAATCTTCATGGACATTGAATTGTGAAACATATTATAAATTTTTTTCAATATATTCAATAATTCATTAAATATACTAATAGTCCACATAATATTTTTATTGATATCCATTTAAAATGAAATTAGTTTGAAGTTAGTGAAAAACATTTACATAGAATTTATCCTTAAAAGAGATCCATGAGTTTTAAAAATGAGTGAGTTCATATCCCTAGGTTAATTGTTCCCTATTAATTACATGATCACATAATATATATACCTATATACTATTACTTCCACAAGAATTTTCTAATTTTATTGTTGTGTTTAATATATATCTCATGATGATAAATATACATAATCTCTCACATGTGTTGAATCTAGAAATAGTATAACTGGATTATCACCTTTCTTATAAAGATATATTGGTGATGATTTAAAATCATTGAGAAAAATTTATAAGAAATAAGAAAAATCATCATTTTGATGTACTTTGGACAAAGTATAACTACAAAAAGGATATATAGTAATTAGATGATGAAAGAAAACAAAATTATGTACATCTTTTATGAGTTGCAGATATGAGTTGAATTTTTTTGTATGAAATTTCTTAATGGTGGATAATCTGATGACCCAAATGTTAATACAATTAACTCACCTTCTAATTTAATACCCTTTTCATATTTAGTATTATAGTATGGTTCACATCACATTCACCACTTTTGAAAAATAAATAATAAATTATTTCATTAATTGATAAAATTTCACTTAGGGAATAAATATTCCCAATAAAAATGTAATTAGTATAACTTAAAAATAAACATAAATAAATAAAATTTATATAATAGTAAAACTAAGATCATTTTGACCTCTTATAATAATAACAGCTAAGAAAATTACTATAAATAAAATAAAAAAACATGATTATTGCAATCAAAAATTCAAAAATAAAATAATATAAATTATTCAGATAAATTTAATTTAATGATAAATAATGATAATTGGAGGTAATTATATGAATTATAATTCCAATATGACCATTGGAAAAGTATTATGATAAAAAGAATAGTAAATTGACAGTTCTGAATTTCATTTTCATTTTTAAAATAGTAACATAACTAATAAAATAGAAAAATGAGTCGAAAGTAATATTTTCATTGATTAAATTAATTAATTAAACATATTATAATACCAAATAAACATTCATGTTAAAAAATCATGGAAATCATAACATTATTTTTAAAAAATTGAAATTTGACAAATTTTGTAAAAATCATAATTTTTTATGATAACAATTAAAATAATCATTGGTAGATATTTTTTTCCAAAAGCTTTTTTCATTTTGGGAACCAATATGTTGAAATTTTATAAGGGAATATTTTTTTATAATTTTATGAAAAAGGTAAAAAATATCTGTGAATAATAAATTTTTATTTTTTACATAAACAATATGTTTTAATAAAATCATTATTGACATAACAATAACCTAGTAAATTATTGAGTTGGTGTATAAAACAAAAATAATGATAAATAAGGAAAATAATCCAATTTTAAATTAAAAACTAAAATTATAAACCTACATGTTATTTTCTGAAGTCTAAAAATTTAAAGTATTCCAATAAAAAACATTTTCCCATTATTTCTTCTTTCCAATTGAATGAAAATTTTAAAATTTTTAAAATCATGTATTATTATTCACATATGAATCATAATGTAAAATAATCTACTATTAAATGTGAAAATTCTAAAATATAATTTTTTTAATTTAAAAAAACCCCTCCCCTCATGTATAAATATCCATTATCCCTCCCCCTAGAAAACCAGTTCCCTAACATATCAAAAATCCCATAATCTGCTCAATTATCTCCTATTAAGCACTTATTTACACTTTTGTATGTTTTAGATTCATGAAACTCAAAGGCTTTAGATGTTATGGTCTTAGAAATGGAGCAAAATTATAAAATTAGTAACCACATTATTTTATTTTTCATTCTTTTCAACCATCAAATTTTCCAACTCAATCAATAAAACAACATCCAAATTTTTTTAATTATTATATTATATTGTCATTATTAATTAAAATCTAATGAAAAATGTTTTATACAATATATTTTTCTATTATATATCACTCTATTATTCTTCTAATAGTCTATCATTCGTAGTTAATTAGCTACCCTCGAGGAAGTTAGCACCACTTTACTTGTCACTCCCTTTATTGATGACTAAAATTAGTGTATTTTAATAAATATTTATCTAATTCATCATATCATTAGTCTTCCAACATTATTTTTAAAAATTTATAAACAATATAAAATCAAAATCCTGAAATTTAATCAAGATGAGTGAATTTAAGGAAAACATGGAATCAAACCATTTCAAATATAAAAACAAAAAATAACATATAAAATACAATAAAACATTATATATTCTGAAAAAATTAATTTTATTCGGTTATTGATTCATTTTTTATAAAATTAAATTAATTATATGAGTTATAAAAATGTGAATAAATATAATGAGGCTTCATTTAAGGGGAATATTCAACCCAACTCATACTATTAGGGTTCTTCATAACATTCTCATTTATTTCAGAATGATTTTTTTTAATCCTTTAATAAATAATTCTTCAATTATTTTATTTTTTACTACTAGGGGTATATGTTTTCTATAATCATTGAGTTTAATTTCAAGAAACCTTTAAGAATTTTGATACAACACATTTCTTCAAAAACACTCTTCAAATATTTTAATGTTTATTCTTATTCCTTATAAAACTTATGATATATTATTTGATAATAATTCCACATCATGATGAAGATAATTATTACCATTGAACTTTTTAAAACCTTGATGTTTATTATTTTATGTATTATTTTTCACATCACTATGAAATTATTTATTTTCCCATGGATTCATATCATGATTATTATAGACATATGTTTTTCATTCTATGTTTGATGCATGATAATGCGAATTTTAGGATGTGATAGGTTATCCGAGAATTATATATCCCTCTAATTAATTTGGTAAAGTTATCTATCTCAAGATATAGTGTGTATTATTAATGAATAAAATTTTGTGATTGTTAAAATTTTAGGAAATAATGATTTGTATATATATCTTATGGTGAACATGATTCTAGCATTGTCCATTGTAATGTATAGTCTTTATTCACAATGATATGATGTTTCATTATTATTCATATGCCACATTTCTTTCCACCCACTCAAATTATTCCCCCACGCTTATAATAGTGATCCTTAAGTTATGATATGATGATTATTATTATCCAACACATGTACAGTATAAATTCAGGATTTCTGTTCATTTCCTATTATTACTCCACTTAATAGGATTTTATCTCATTCATTACATTATGTATCACCTATATTTTATACATATACTAAGTATAATATCAAATAAAATTGGATAACTATATTGAGGGAAATAAATTACATATAATTTTTTATTTTATGATGTTATACAGACATAATTCTCCTAAAATATTTTTCCTTTCACTTTAAGATTATATTTTTATTATTATTTCAGAATCTATAAGAATTGATAATCATGTATTAATGATGTAGGTATATTTAAAAATACTTATATTATTTATATAGTATACCATTAATCCATTTATAAATAATTTATTATTTTCATTTATTAATTAAATCCATGTGTGTTATAGGTTAAATAAAGGTCATGAAAAATATAAAACGGATGTTTTTAATTGTTTTTCTCAAGATTAAATAATTTAAATGTTATTTGACCTATTATTTGGGAATCATGAGGATCTTCTACTAGGATATTTTATTATGTTCATTTTAATTTTTGGTGAACTAATGAAGGTTTCGGAAATTATTTTGTGGAATGTTTCTACGAACTTTCAATGGTTTATAATTATATTAGGTAGATAAACTATTATTGGAGGTGTGTTCTCTATTTTATTATATTGAGGATATTTTACCATATTTTACATGGAAGTGTTATTACTTTGTTGAGAAGAATAATTATTCTATAACTTTTTATTTTATAATTTACTTTCTTCCTAGTGCATATATTTTGAGATATCTTAAAATCCATGTTCCCAGTTTGGTGAATTTTAATGTTGGAAGTCAGGTTTATGTTTATGTATGGATATAAAAGTGAGTTGTTATGTCCATTAAATATACTTTTTTAACCTATTATCATAACTATGATTCCCATGACCTATAGATGAAAATTATAATATTTATATTAAGGATATAGAGGTAAAATATACCTGGTGATAATTTGTGGTCACTAGTAATATTAAGATCATGTATTATGTTTTTTCAGGGAGGGGCATGGATTTATAGAAAAGGTAACAAATTGAGTTTCTACAAAATTATAATTTTGAGGTCACATAATCTATAAGAATATTAATATAAATATGAATGTTTTATTCTTGAATCTATATATTAATTTTGTGAATGAGTAAAAAGATGAGAATAGGATAATGGAGGAGATATAAACATTGCACTACATCTTGAGTTAAGATGATATTTGAGATTTTGTTTAACTATTATTAGTGTATTATTTGATAGAATAGTATTTTATAGTGTCTTTATTTTTAAATCATAAGACTGAGGCCTAGAATGATTGGATCATTCAAGGTGATTCACCTAACGATAGGACTGATGTTTACAAGAACCATAATAGGTTTCGAGAGAGGATTTTCAGTCCATGGGAATGTATGACAAGTCTTTTTTAAGATTCATGGTTCAACATTGGATTTAAATTTGGAATAGTGTGTATGTATCTGGATATCATGTAGAAATTATGTTCATTTGGGTTGAAGACATTTATATATGATTTTATATAAATATATTATTCATTTGATCAGGTTATGTTTGAGCATTATGTTCCAAGTAATTTTTTACATCCTTTTTCAATTTCTTAGTGGATATTGGAGGATATATTCATGAATTTTATTATTTGGTTTCCACATGAACCCATAGTTTGTAATTTTATAAAGGTAGTCATGGACCGATCGATATAGTTAGATTATTTTCTACTCATTGTAAACAGGCCTATAATAGATTCCTGAAATGGTTATGTTTTTGGTAAACATTGTGAGATTGCATTTAATTTCTCTTTCCATTATTTTTTATTAGGATTTTTTTACCTATCATATATAGAGAGTATTACAACACTATTTTTTGATATTTAATATATCATAACCATATTTATCCATGAATATATGTTTATCCATAACGGACCATATATAAAGGATAAAATATATTATAACTATGAATGTTTTATATTGATTTTCAATGGGTTAAGAATATGCCTTTATAGTATTATGAAAATAAAATCTATGATTCTTCTATTTTTTGGTGTTATATGTGGTTTATGGTCATTGTTATCAACCCCAAATATATTTTGGTGATATTCCAGATTCAGTGGTGATCAGTATTGATTTCTTCAATAGGATGTCTGATCATGTTCATATGATTACAAATTTGATAAGGATAATTTATCAATAGAATATGTCTTATGGTGATTACATTCATATACTATTAGTGTATAGTTTTGGTGATCATGTTTTTTCATAATTTTCTATATTTTATGGGTGTTGAAAATTTATCATAGGTATATTTTATATTAAGGGTTTACTAGGAGATTCATAGTATTACAATGGGATGGTGATTTGCAATAAAAAAAATTGACTTCATCCTCAGTTAGATAGAGTCCAAGATGTTTTTCTTGAATTTAAATTCACAAATTAAATGTATGATTATTATTATCTGATATATTATAGTATATTCAGGTTTAATAATGATATTCTTTTTGAAGAATGCCATATTGAGATATAAGAACATTTGGATACGGTTTTCCATGGATTATAAAAAAAATTATTATGTATACTATAGATACATGGTTTTGTTTATAGTAGTAAATGGTATAAGGATTAGATAATGATGTTAATGTTTTTGGAATTATTTATCCGGTTATTTTCCATAATTTTTTTATACATTTTTTATATCATAATGGTGATAATGTTGATGGAATTTTTTATATGGTTCTACTATCTATCACATTTACATGTGATTATTGAAGATAATAATTTTTAAAGATGGAAGAAATATACATTTATTTATTTTATTTAAATATATTTTTTCTTCATTTTTATAGAATTTCTATAATTTATAACTCTTTGAAATGTTGTGATTTTTTTACTACATATATAATTGTTTCACTACTTTTTATCATAAATAGGTTGTTTACTACCAAATGCACGTTTCATTGTGATTAGAGGAGTTTTATATTTTTTGGTTTGTGTTAAATACCTTTTAAGAGAAATTTTGAGACTCTTCACTATAAATAGGTCATTTATAAAATAATATAACTCTTTCAAACATTAAATCACAAATGGATTACTAGAAATCCAATAGAGTAATTCATATTAAATAATTCATAAGGAATGCCTTGATTTTTTAGTATGGTGTTTTTTGACATTATAATAGAGATACATTCAATTTAGAAGAGTTTTAGAGGAGTGAAAAAAAATTAGAATTAAAAAAAATCCTTGAATATTTAATGATTAAATCCCCAATTAATTTATAATTTTTTTTATTTTATAGATTTTTTATTATTATCTCATATATTATTTTTAATGAAACAAAATAATATCTTATTATTGATTTAAATGAAACTACATTGAATTTTTCAAACTCAAATTATTGTGTTCAAATTATGTATAGGGTTCTAGCTATATGATATAAAATTTTAAATATGGAATCAAACTATATTATAAGTATAAGTGAAAAAATGATTTCAGATTTATATTATGTGTGGAACACTATCAGATTTAAAATCATTAAAGGTTGAGATGATTGGTACACAGAAACTATATCACATGGGAAATCAAAAGAATTAGTAGGTATATACAATATAATAAATAATTTTTCCCTATAATGGTATATACACTAAGTATTATCAAATAGAATGTTTCTTATGTACAACATTGATATGGTACACCACATTTCTTCATCCAGTTCTTTTCTATACTTATATTCCCACCAACCACACTCCCTTTTGTAAATAACCATATCTATATCACCTCTCTTAATGTTGTTGTTACCAACAACTATTGTATATAATAAGATCATTTTAATGTTTTCCACCCTTTAATCTCTATTCCAAGACCAATATAGAATACATGAGCATCATTACATCCATTAAAGACTGATTAAAACTCTATTATTTGTTTATCTAATCTATTTAAAACAATGTGGCTAACTCAAAATATATATACTACTCTATAAAATATTATTGAATTATTATTTTCCAATTATTATATTTTATAAACACCAACCAAATATGTTATACAATTGGAGAAACAATAATGAAATCACACCATGAAATATTATTCACCATTTTCAATCAATTTCTAATTAAACCTAGTACTGAGTGACAAAAGATATAACAATTGTCTAAGATTCTTATATGGTGCCTTCTAAAATATTTCCCACATTAATATTAAAAATAAAGTCATAAAATTCTTAATAATGTTTTGAGATCTCATAATATAGAGACCTTAGTCTAGGTATAATGTGGTGAAGATTCCAAATATACATTCACTCTATAAATATTCTAGTTAAAACTCCTTGAATATATATTCTTAATTCATTAGGTTTTTTCAAGGGTTTATTTAAGTTTCTTCTGTTGAGTTTCACATTTTGTTTTTATCATGTTAGTTGGATATCTATTTGATTATTCTTCATCAATATGTTTTATTTCTCCACCTGTATTATTTTTTTGATTTGTTTTTCGTAATCATTTTGTTTTACCCATGATTTCATAATTCACAATGGTGAAGTGTTATCCAATTTGGGTGGTCTTGGTGGGAATTAGATTCATATTCATGAGTTAATACATTATATTTTAGTTCAATTTTTTTAATTATAGCATGAAAATTGGTGTATGATGTAAATGTAGAAATCAACCTTATTCTTTCCATAAAAATTACATTATTATTTAACTTTTAAAAACAAAAAACCCTACAAAAAAAAGATTAAACCACTTTACTTGTTAGGGTGAGTAATTAGTGATATTTAACTGAATGCAATCGTTATTTACTGGTTCTAGTATGAATAGTCTCAAATTATCATAATCAAATAAGTGTTATTTCCACTCACCTAGGTGGATAAATAAATAAAATGGGAGATTTATGACCTTTCATAAAACATGTATAACCGTACATTAAGAGTATTGAGATGTATTTGATTACTTATATTGATTTTTACTATTGAAATAAAAATATTTACACAAATATATAATGATAACAGATCACATTGGAATTAATTTAATGAAAATCTATACTTTTTATAACTCTTTTATGTGTTTATGTATATTATTTTTTGTTCATTATTTTCATAAATATTTTAAAACAAAAAAAACACCACCACTCCTACCTTATTTAATACTATTAATAATAAAATAAAAATAATTATTATGTTTTCAATCATTTTTATGACTTTTTAACATGGATTCCAAATAATGAAAACAATTTTTATGAAAGTAGGTTGAATACATTAGGAATTTATATATAAATATTTATTTTTTAAACCATTCAACAAAGACCTTTCACTATTGAATTTGGAACCACTTTTCCAAGAATCCAATTATTGGTTTCATTATTCTTCACATCCTTATAAATAAATTATATTCTTATTAAATGAATAAAAAAATGGATTCTATGTAAGAATAATTAAATTTTTACAAAATTAAATAGTTGTATGAAAAATGAGTTAGCGGGGTTTCAAACTCCAAATTTGAGGAGGAATTTTGTAATATAATTTCAGATGTTAAAGAAAATATTTAATATTGTTTCCAAAAAACATATCCAAAAAATAAATCTATGTATATTATTAATTATAGAAAAGAGTAGTGTATTTCCAAGAGAAATTAGAGACTTGGGTCTTTGAAATTAGTGATGTAGAATAAATGTTAAAATAATCCCATCTATTTATTATCGTGATGAATTTACCCAAGGGTGGAGATAAGAAAAAAGGGTCTAAAACTGAGTCATTATAGGAAGACCCTTTTTTTCATATCTCCACCCTTGGGTAAAAATATTGAATCCAAAATGGTATAGTCTTCCTATATAATAAAAACACCATCAATATATTGTGGAATCATTACTGAGTGGAATGTGAAAAAAATCAATGTCAAATAGGGTACCATAAGAAGGGTTTCTAGAATCACATGAAAAAAAAATATTTTTATTATGATCAATAATACTTAGTCTAAAAGGATATAGAGGATAACCCAATGGTTTTCAGCTATTTAATATAAAACTATATCAACTCCTTTTATATTTACAAACATATTTCTTCTCTTTTCATTAAATTTTCAATCATATTTTTTTCTAAAAATATTTTTTCATTAATCTACTAAATTTTATAGTTTTTATATACATAATTAAATCTGAAAATTTTTAAAATATCATTAATTTAGATCACTTTATACCAATAACATGGGTAATTATATCTACTTTAGGATATCTAATGATTAGGATAAGTATCATCGGGTTTGTCTATTTCTTATACACTCATACTTGTTTTTATATAATTCTTTTATTTGAAAGTATTCATCTTTTTATTATCATTCATAGAGTATATAGATAAATTTGATTTTAGTGGAATGGGAAACTTCTATGTTATACTGATATTATTTCTCTTCATTTTATTTAAATATTCTAGTGAGTTTGTCTTCAAGAATTAAGAAAAAACTACTTTATTTTAAATGATTTATAAATCAATTACTATTGTTTTTTCATATATTTTTATTAAAAATAATTAAACAACTTTTAAAACTATTAATAAATATTTAACTCTACATTGATAATGAATAATTTTAACTTACTATTGAAGATCAATTGACTATTAATATACATTTATTCGTTATGATGTTTTTTATCATTGTAATGATATTAAACAATTAATTGACCTCCAAACACACTAGTGACTAACTAAAATGAAAATTATTATTTGGAAAGGTATTTTGAATGATATTAACAATATCTTCCAAAAACCCTCACATTAAAAATATAAATTTTGAATTTATATTAGAATAGAAACCTATGAAAATTATCTTTCAATTGTTTTTGAGTTCGTGATACATTTTCAAAATGAATGAGGTATTAAATTGTCTAGAAAACATTAAACAATGGATATACCTTGTAAATGAACACAAGTTTATCCCATAGAAACCCATTAATGGAAATATAGGTTCATTCTGCATGAAAAACCTAATTTACCCTTAATTTTTTACACTCTTAAAAATATTTATGTGACTATTTAAAGAAAAATTTCAGTGGAGGGGGACTCGAGTACATTTTCATTGGGAGGCATTAAATTCCTAATAGAATTCAATAAACGTGTGTCATAATTTTTGTTGGTATCAAAGTAAAAATGGGTAATGATTTATATCATCCTTTATATCCATATTTGTTTCCCATATTCACCTAAAAGTCAGATGATAAAAAATTACAACAAAAAATTACCAAAAATTGAGAATAAATTCAATTATTCACTATTCATTTTTATATAACTCATTATCCTAAACAAGTAATATTCATAAATTATCAATTATTCATTATATTATTATTTAATATCATACTCCAAGAAAACATAATATTAAATAAAAAATAAAGAAAAAAATAAAGTGAATAAGGATAAATTCAGTCATTATATTCATTTTTAATACTGATGGATAGATAAAAAAAGAGATGGGTGTAAGGATTAACGTTGTATTTGGAATTTTTTGAGGGATTATTCAATACAAGACATGATTACTCATGCATTTAATTTAATGATTAAATTTCCACTCTTTCTGACCATTAATTTTAAAATTATTACTCATCATCATTAATTTACAATCAACCCAATCACATTCATTATGATTGATTAAATTTTCATAGTCTCATTGCGTATATATTTTAGAATTTTGAAAATATTATAATTATACATTCATTTTTCATGCATGATATAACTCAATTTATATATATATTTTTGGGTGAATTTTTACATTTATTTTATGTGTGGTGGGTCATGAAGTAGTCATATTGAAGTGGATGTTCAATTTAATATGGATAAGATAATTTAAAGCCATTGGATTTAAATTCCTATTTTAAGAATTATATAATTATGTGAAAAATTAACTAAAAAGGATAACTAACTCATATTTTGGTTGTTTTATTTCCTTGATGTGTGTTCATATTATTATATATTGAGTGTTGTTTTTTAATAAAACTTTTAGAACTGTAATTGAAAAATATTTTATATGATCATATAAAATATATAATCCATAAAACCTTTTATTTTTAAATGAGTCTAAAATTTTCATGGATGCATATACGAAAATTGTATTGATAAAATTTGTTTTTATATGAATGAACCAATTAATATGTGATGTTTAATTCATATTGTTTATGTATAATGTATTTCTAAATTCAAAAATGGTTTTGTTGCAATCTGTTTAGTCTGTTTTTTTTTTAATTTTTAATTAAGATTTTTATTTTATATGAGTGGTGAATTTTAATTTAATAAAATATTTATAATTATAATCTTTATAGTGCACCTTGTACTTAATTAATGTGTATTATAATATGTTGTTCAATATTCTAGACACATACTAATTATTTTTTCAATTATTTTCCTTTAATATAATTATTGTATACTATATTGTAGAAAATTAAATAATATTTGTTATTTAAATTTTAAATTGATCTTCTAAAAATATTAATTTTCAATTTTTTTTTAATATTTTTATGTATGTTCAGTTTGAAAAAAACATGGTTTGACGAATGAATTTATGAAATTGATATCAATTAATAAAATTTCTCAATATTTTTATTAAAAATGTTGGTGTGTCATTTTTTTCTAGAAATTTGAAATGATGGAATTCGAAATTGTTTAAAACAATAGAAAATTAGAAATATGATTTTATTGGACTGACTTATTCAAATATGGGAATTCATTGATAAATGATTTCATTTTAGTAAAAATTTTAATTTTAGGGGAGTTAAAAATCATTGATACTAGAAAAATTACTATGTAAATTCATTGACTAAATCCCAACTAATTTATTATCCATTTTGTATTTATTTTATATTTTTTATTTTCATATATTTTAATAAATTTCTTAATGTAACCAAATATTAAGTTTTTCTTGATTTAAATGATATTCCATTTCCATGGTTATACAATAATTTTTATTTTATAATGGTGTAAGGTGGACCAACCTGATGAAATAAATTATGAATCATTAAATTCCACTGTTTTATTTGTGTAATTAAAAAATTGTTTATTGTTCATATTATTTGAATCCATTTGGTAGATTAAAAAAGATAATAGGTATCGGTTAGAGATAAATAAATAATAGAGAATGTGGGATGTGGTATAAATGAGAAGTCATATGTTTTACAATGTGATAAATTATTTAGATGAGGGAAAATATTACAAATACTTATTCTTAACATTTTAACATGTGTAAAACATTTATAGTAAACTACACTTATCAATTCAATTATATTATATACTTCTCCCCCACCAAACATTCTTGATCGAGAATACCTCTATCTCTATAACTCCTCTCTAGTAAATGTCGACCCCTACGACAGGTCCCTCCCAAAAAATCAACAAAATTTGACTTCCACTTTAACTCCATGAAAATTCTATCATAAAATATAAGAGCACCAGTAATCCCATTTTAAAACCACACATAAATCATTCATTAGTAATATGATTAATTAATTAAAAATATACCAACCCAATCTATATATGTTATACCACATAGTGACATCCCAACTTCCTCTAATAAGTTTTATCACATAGAAGTCCCAAACTAAGAATATTTACACCTGATAACGATAACCAATCATATCCATTTATGTATCATGCATATAATGTTTAATCATATATGATAATCCCTGGATAATTTCTACAAGTCAACCCTACCCTCTGAGCTGCCCAATTGATCCAATGCACACTATATTCTTATTCACTATGAATTATAAGATAAACTTATCCTTAATTGAATTTTATTGGATATGTATCAATATATTAATATCTATATCTGAATAATGTGGTGATGATTATAAATAATTATTCTCTATGTATAAATTCCATTCTAACAAATTAAAATAGTCACTCTGGTTTCATAGGTATTCTTGAGGATTGATTTATTTTCTTATTATTGAATTTATAATTACATCCTCATATATTCCCAACATTGTTGTGTTTCTTAATAATTATGTTGTATCCATGTTCTCATACAACATGATGGTGAATTGGTAACTTTTGTGGGTGGTACAATGGGGAATTATAATGATGTTATTGAGTTACTTCATTTAATTTCATATATATTAGCTAAATTCTATGGATCCAGTAGATGTAGTAACTATTGTATTTGATCTTAAATCTACTCTCCTTCAAAATTTCATCACCCCTTCACTTATTCAATCTTCAAATCTGAATAATAATTTATTCCCTCATCATGAAATTATTTATAAGTGAATTGAGAAGTTGAATTTCATAATACTGTTTCCATATTCTATGAGTAATCTCATTCTCAATCTAGGATGGTATGTTCCAAATCACTAAGGATAATAAATTGTTAAAAATTAAGCTTAATAATTAATTAGAAAACTGGTGAAATCATTTATTAAGAGAGGTGATATTTGAATGTATAGATAATATTGATGTTTCACATTAAAATAGGTTATTCAAAATAATATGTAATTATAATAGAAAAAATTTGAATTATATTGGGATCATCTATACTTATTTTTATCTCTTTATATAAATGTTTTTCACTTTTCTATTTTGCATTAATTTTTAAAAAAGATAAAAAAAACATACCCCAACACAGTTCCCTTCATTTCGAATATAAAAAACATAAAAAATATTTATACAAGATACAAAATAATTATGGTTGTTCAACTTCTATTCCTAAAAAAACACCATGTTTTCAATCTAATAGACTAGATAAATTAACAATTTATAAATTGTTATTTTATATTTGGACACTTCAATAGGATATTTTCTATATCAATGATATATTGGCTTTAATGGTTCATTAAAATGTGTTTTATAATAGAGATAAAAAAAATTTCTTATTGTTGGGGATATATTTCATATCGGAGATTTTTATTTTCCTCCTTAGAATTTATTATTATATTTTTTATGCTTAATTTTCCATTTGGGTAGATGTATATTAGATGATCTAGTGGTGAATTATTTATAGGGATTAATTTTCCATTCATTTTGATTTTTTTTATATATGTAGACTATGGATTTGGATTCTGATATTGTGATACTAAGGAATGAACAATATTATGGGATTTGGTGGGTATGAATGATCTTGTGGGTGGTGTAATTTTTTGGTTTCATTTAGGAATAGACCAAACCATTAGGGTTCGAGTCTCATTCTATAAAGTGTAAACATTCTTGATATTAATGTAGTTGGTTTTAAGAATACAATTTCTTATAAATTGTTTCTCTGGAATGATTGTAATATCATTCCCCGACATGAAAATTCTACCAGTGAATTTTTTTACATGAAATGAAGTTCACTCCTCAATTATAATAAATTGGAAACTAGAATTGAGTGTTTCCAATTATGTCTTACGTATAAATTTACCATCTATAGTCGACCACAACAGAATTTAAAAAATAAACAACAATGTTTCAATAAGTAAAAAACAAAAGATAAAATGTTTCATAATTATATAATTACATCCCACAAATAACCATGTCTATCATACATATAAATAATTCCTCCAATTAAAACCTAGTTACCATAAAAAATATGTACAACTAAAATGAAGAGAAACATAAAGCATTGATGGAATCTATAAATGAATCTAAATAAATAGGAAAATATATCCAAGATCTCCCAAGATATAATCCCTCAACCAATGATTCCACTTTTATTTACCTTTAACATTAGGCATATAATTTATACACGTGCATGGTGTGTACATATAAAATTTGAGAAATAATTTCTCAATAATATACACTCTATCCCTATAAATTTCTTAGAGTTTAACATGATCTTATATAAATGGTGTAAATGTATTAAATGATTTAATGATATAATTTATAGTATAAAAATAAATTTATTTTTCACTAACCAAGTCACCTAAGAACCCTTATTCCTACTATAGATAATTCTTGTGGATGTTCTAATATTACCCTTGGAACAAGGTATCCAAACATGTGGCGCATGTTAGACATATTCCGAACACATAAAATATGATATATCCTTAAGCCTAACAAAATTCATAACCAGAACTCATAGATTTCTTATCCTTGTATCATTTCATATAATAACCTAGGGCTATGTATAAATCAGCTAACAAAATGTATCATTCACAATTAAATTCAAATTATATAATTTATAAACGAAAATTTATTATTTATCAAAACAATCCATCTATTATCCTCTCGTTACTCATTAAAAATAATTTATTCATTTAACAATAAAACATATATCCATTTAAATTCTAATAATTATTGTTATAAATTAACATAAAAATCCTATTAAGACCATTTTACAAAAATAAAATCTAATAAAAATAATTAAAAAAATATACCTATAATTTAATCTCCATTAACCATTTATTTATCTTATACCATCAATGCTACATTAATTAAAATTAAATTTATAATGGATGTAAAAAATTTCATATCCATGAAAGTAATTAAAAATTCACTAAAACTAATTAGTATTTTTTCTTTCACATTAATTAATTTTTTATATATCATATCCATTATAATATTAAAATAAAATAAGATCATATAAAATCAACAAGAATCCTATCAATTCAAATAGGTAATTCACATTAATTCATTGTAATAAAATTAATAATAATATGACTTTATCATTAATTGTAAACAATATTAACACAAAAATTAAATCTAAAATATCAATTTCATCTTAAATAAATTCTTTAATAATTCCTATCGTAATAATAACAGAAAATTCAACAAATGTTTTCACTATTTGGTAATAAATAATTATAAAACAGTTTTAGCACTATACAATTCATATAAACAATTCTGATTTAATTTAACCTTATTCTCATGATATTAGGATTAAAAATTACATTCATTCATGGGAGTAGTTGAAATTCCATATGAAACAACCCAATTAAACTCTAAAAAATCAAGATATCACCTACCTCACACATATCAAATATATTAATCCAATAATTAAATCCCACTCCTTCATTTATCCTAGTAAACATTCAATTATACAGAACTAAAAGAATAAAGTATGTTTAGAACTGGACAATAATTAAAATATGATTCATTTTAAATTAAATAATATATAATTATTTTTGAGAACTTGATTAGATAATTGAAATTTAACTAGATAAAAAATCCACCAATAATTCAAAAAAAATACATTATAAAGTTAGTGGTGGAAGGGGAGATATTATATAGAAGTATTTTAATCAAAACAATCCACTGTAATTTAAAAGGAATGAAATTAATTTTAAATTATTTACTATAATATTAAACAAATTATATATTGAAAAAATTATAAGGGTTTACCAAGGACATTGTGAAAAGAAAAAAACACCTAGTGGCTACAAACTGCTTGGTTCCTAGCTAATTACCACCTGATGTCTTACCTAGTTTTCTTATAACATTTCCTCTTCTATAATGTGTCTATTCACATTCCACTAAGTATTTTGTTCTCCATGAAAAATTATTTTAACAAGCCCATCACAATTCCTCTTTTCCCTTTCCTGCACTTCCTAAAATGTCTTAAAAGACAGTTTTAAATAGTTCAAATTAATTCGTTAAAGATAAATAGTTAAAATATAAATAGATATATTAAACTAAAATTTGTTCTAATATATCAATAATATGATTTCTTATCCTCAATAATAATCTTAGTGTTTCTATAGTGAATAAGTTAATTCATTGGTAACTAATTTCAAATTTCTAATCTCATGTATCTTCTTCTACATGTGCATTGTTCCATTAAACATTTACATGTGGTATAAATTTTCACAAAAAAATATTCATAGTGACATCCACATTACACACTGTTATAAAAATGAAATAATCATATAAATACTACTCTACATCATCATATTGAATCACATGATATATATTTGGTTCTTATTATTTTATTTTTGACACATAAAATACATCATAAATTTCACTATAATTTGGAGATAATTCAAATCAATAGAAATCCCTAATTATCCTCTCTATAATATTAAAAATTACAAAAAATCATGGATCCTATTTCACTTATTATCTTGATTATTGATGTCTCAAAAAAGATGATAAATAAAAAAATAGATGATATATATGATCAAACTCAAGTTAATGATGTTTTCAATATACATATGACTTCTTCCTATATTCATAATTTTTCAATCTCTTCCTGATCGTATATGGATGTTCAAAAGTAACTTACAACACTATTGGTCCAAAAAAATATGATCCAACGACATTGATAATATATAGTGGATATCGACATGGCCTTTCATAAAATGCCTCAAAATGATCCTTATAAATTGATTATTGGTAGATATTATTATATATACACTATATCAAAACCAAATGATAATTCCACAAACTAAAAAAATTAATGATGAATTAAGGGAAAATATTCTAAGTAATTGATTTGTAATGGTTTTAAATCTACGGATGATATACCATAACTAAATTCAGCTTAATACCTTAATTGTTTTGAAATCATTGAAAAAATGAGAATAAAATCGCAACAAATGATCTGATAAAATATTTCTCGGTTTCACATTATGTCTCAAAAATATCAATTATATTTTAATCAATAAATTCCTAAACTATTTGAGTCTCTTTGATAGGAATAAAATGTAAAAATATTTTCATCTAATCAATAATAACAAAATCTATATATTTACTTTATATTGATCACATGAAACCTTGCATGTATACTAGAGTAACATAATTCCATTTCCCATGAAAATTGGTAATGATTAAGGTATACACATTACCTATGTTGTTCATATTTTACCATCTGAAAGACGAATTGTCTAAAAGATAACAGAATCATGTCTCATTTCATACATGGTTGCTAATATGTTTTTTAGTACTCTAATATATATTGGTAAAACCAATATGAACTACCCATATTTAAATATAAAAAACTCTCATTAAAAATTATCATAAGTATTGTGAAATAAAACATTATCTATTAAAAATAAATATTTACTATCAAATTTTTAACTGGGTATCTACTCCCCATTAAATAATTAATCATGAAAAACATAGCACTAGAAATATAAATTATGGCCCTACTGCACTAAATTTTTCATAGATAAGGTAATAATAAAATGGATTACTATAATTTATCCTCCTCTTTAGAGATATAAATATTCAAATCATATAAAAGTGACAAAACATACCACAGATACTTTTTTTATGAACTATAACCACCAAGGACGTCTAACTACAATGGTTACAATGTTTCCTACTGAGAGTTTATATTATCCCAAAATCAAATTATTGAAGATATACAATCCATATAATTTGTATAAGATTAAAATTCAACTATGTATATATACACAACATAGATTTTTTGTTGGTGTACACGAATAAAATTATCTCCAAGAAAATAAATCCACGAACTCTTGAGAAAATACATAACTACTTTTAACTAAATATCACAAGTGAGGTAATTATTTTCATATACCTTAAGAAATCATGAACCATATTTTACCAACCAGTCATATTGTATAAACAAAAACCCCAAAACAGACTAGAGTATTTAAAATAAACTTCATAATGCTTTCCAAGCTTTTGGAAAATTAGAAAAGGTGATAAATTAAATCTTTTCACTAGACCAAGAAATGAAACCCCACATATCAGATCACACTAAAAAATTAATCCCCTATTAGTATGTTTTATCATATTATTTTAAAAATATTTAATACATAAATTAATCTCTGAAAATAATAAACATTCCATGAAATAGTGAATTTTGATGGCAACCTAGGGTATTTCAATAACATCCCAAAATTTTGTGAATTGTCTTTCATCGAATTAATCAATATTCATTAATCTCCTATATTGCACTATGTAAAAATTTACTCTTACAAAGAACCTAATTTTTATTCACTATATAAAACACGGACTTGCAATACATTACACACAACACTGAGTTGGTATACATTACACGCAACACTATGTTTCAATTAAATATCGTTTTATTTTTAAATTTTTTTAAATGTGATAGTTAAAACCATGAAATTAAACTCAGTAATACGTATAGTAATAGTTAATTTAAAAAAATTATTATAATATTATTATATAAATAAAACATAATGATAATTTTAAAAAACAATTGGTAATGTCTTTATATGGTTTAAAATACTATTTTATCAAGTGAGCTTCGTTTCATGCACATCTATGAATAATATAAAATTAATTTTATACACATTATGAAATTATATTTGATAAAATAAACATATATTTTAATTTTATAATGTTGAAAATATTTTAGGGTAATTTTTGGGTAATTTTTTGATAAAAATTGTTTTTTTATAAATAGTTACACATTCAGAATTTTAATTAAAAACTACTTTTTCAACTAATTTATTTATATTGAAAATTTATATTTTGAGTTATTTTTAAATTTTAAATAAACAAATTATAAATATATTAATCCAATTAATTTCATTGGAATCATTTTTATATTTAATTTAGATATAATGTCTTAATTAACATTTGGACATTCTCACTACAAAAACCCACACTTTCTGGCTATGTCTGTGCGGTTTGAAATAAAAAAAATTATTATTATATGAATTGAATTTATAAAAACATAAATTCATGGTTTTAATAAGTAACCTTTTTATAGTCTAATAATATCATCTTAATTTTTGACCAAAATTATTAGGTAAAGTGATTAAAATTAATTTTAATGATTAAGAAAAAATTATGCTTTAAATGGGAATAAACCATAATCAAAAATGCCAAAATTACCTTGAAACATTTAAAAAAAATTAATTTAAATTTTAGTTCATAATAATTCCATTTACGTTATTTTATTTTTAATATCTTTTTTTAGTTAAAAACATGGTTCCACCTAACTTGTTTTCTAGAATGAAAAGTGTGTCCTTTCCCACCCTTGAAAAAGAAAATCACATATAACATTAATTCCCACCACTAAAACCACTTAGGTTCGGCCAATAACTACCCAATACACATAATAAAATCCCTCCCTTATTCCTTGAATTCTAACTTTTTTCAAAATGAAATCCATGGAAGCCCTTTGGTTAAAACCAATATGAGTTACGCAAAGAAGAGGTATCATCCTTCCCCAATATCCTTTATCTTATTTTGATTATCCAAAACCTAAAATCTTTTTATTAAATTATTATAAAGTAAAATAGTGTCCTAAATATAAAAATATTTTTTATGATATGGTTTCTACCAACACTTACACACACTTCCATCTAATGTGTAAGAATTATACTATTTATGTGTACGGAAAACTACCACCTCACGAAACGATCATTGTTCTCTTTTACTTTACCACCATTCATGGTTGCTAATTATGATAAAAACAATATTTATTTATGATATATATTATGCATATTATTTATTTTATATTCATTAATTCTTTTATAACAGATTTTTTTTCACTTTCTGTTTTATGTAAATATGATAATTTCATTTGAGGAAGTGTGGACTACTACACCCTCAAAGTGATGGGATGCATCCATACACTACATGGAATGTATTAAGGTTGTTTTTTAGTGAACATATATAATATATACGATATAATGAGTATTATTTATTAATAATATATATATATATATATATATATCATTTTATTTCATTCCATCAATACAATAATAAAAAGGAAACAACGTGCATGCATACGTACGACCTACTGTCTCTATGAATGGTGTATTCTATTTCACATTTATATATTCTATAGATTATTATAATACATGTATATTAAATATAAATGATATTTATATCATGTATTACATTTGGGAAATCATGATATAAGTATAAGGACCAATGATTCAACAAATTAAGACACATGTGAAAAAACAATGCGAATATTACCCAAAGTGAAACATTAACATAGAATTGTTAATTATAGGGTAACATTAGGTCATAATAAAAACATATATCATATTATATATTTTAATATTGTTCTATTGTTTATTTATAATAAAATTATCTTTATTATATCATATGTTTGAAAGAGTATGTTGAGAGTCAATACAAAAGGTAAGGGAATTTCATCTCACATTTTATTTATGTGAGATACATGCCTTAATAACCACTCATTTTATTTCTAAAGTGTGTATAATTACCTTTGATGTATTATATAATTATTATAAATACTTTTATTGGTATTTATATATACACTTTATGATAATTATTTCATGGGGGTTAGGTTTCAAATGTATTGAAATTGATCAAATAAATATTTCTCAATTTTCTTTCTTTGAGACACATGTCATGTAATGATCCTATATTTTTTGATGAGAAATATATTTTTCCATTAGAAATTTTATATCGTGGATCAAATTATTTTAATTATATTGTATGCCCATGTTGATTTTATTTTATCCATAATGAATTACATTTACAAAAAAGTTCATATTTAATTGTTTTAATCTCATCATATATCGATATTGTGTATGATTAAGCTTCCATTGGTGAAATATTTTGAACCATATCTCATGAAAACTCATGAAATATATTAACCTATGTATATGGATGTCTTATCATTTAAATAGTACCATAATCCCACACTTTTTTAATTATGATACTTAAGAAAATGTTGTTGTGAAAATTTGATGTTACCTATACTTTCGGTCAAGAAACAATGTTCTTTAAAAATAATTATTTGTAAAAATGTTTTCAAAAATGTTTTACATTTATCCTCGGATGTTAATGGAAATTTGTACGGATGATTTATCTTTTAAAATAAATTTTTAAAAGAAATATTCTTTTCATCTTCCTATCAAGACCCTTTTCTGAGATTTTAAGGGAAAAAAGGAATGTTCGGCTTATACAGACATATCAGCCATCATGGTCGTCATTTTCTTGAAGATTAAATTATAGTTTTATGAGTATATCTTCGTAATGAAATTTTTGTTTCTTAATATTACATAAATTCATATTTATTTATTTCTTTTTCAACAAAAAAACGTTCTGAAATTTTTTTTATGGTAATCATGTCTTCAATTAAAAAATTTAGAAACATTTTATAAAGAAAAAAATTTTCAAAAAAGTTTTATGTTTGAAAAAATATTTTAATAATTTGAAAGCCTTATTTATAAGTTTTATATGAATATTCAAATAAATGTTTCTCAAAAAAATTTCAATAATTTTTTACTATTTTTCAATGAAAATGGAATTAAAAACATTATCATGCTCTATTTATAGGTTTTCAAAGAAAATTGTTTCCAAAATGTTTATAAGGATTTCCTTATAAGTATTAAACATTTTCATCAAAAAAAATGGGTTTTTAAAGGTTTTATGTTTTTATGTACATTTTTTCCAATAAGAAATTATATTTTCCTCATGAAATGTTTTTAGGTGATATTTCAATATTTGTTTCTAGCTAAGATGACATATGTTGATGTTAATCATGAAATTTTGTGAAATGAGTCAAAGGTTCCATTCAAATTCCATCACTGAATGGTTTATGATTCATGGGAATGATATTTATGAACCTCAATTATCATTCCTGGGTTATATTTTTAGGAAAAATGTTTCTCTTTCATGGTTTATATTTTTATGAAACCTTTTTCTATTTCATGGGTTAATTTTTTATGAAATTTTCTTCTCTTGCACGGGTTTTAGGCTTGGGAAACCCACTTCTTTTCATATGTTATAATTTGAAGTAATTATTATGAGACCAATATTTTTATTCATGTTAAGATATGATTACATGTTTATATCCCCCGTTAAATTTCATGAAAATATGAGAGGATGTGTATAAAACCCATATATTTTTATAGGCCATGATATGTTTAATGTTTAGTTATTTTGTAAAAAATGATTGAATAATTTTATTATGATATGTGTGGGACCTATATCTCTATAAAAATAATTGGGTAAGGTTTTATATCTCATGATATAATGATGGGAATCATAACGATGAGATTGATCTACTCTGGGAAGATGGGGAATCCTGATCCATTACAAAGAATGGACTCCTACTAGGGATGGTGGTGTGTCAGGTCCAGTCAGTGTAGTCACCTTGAAGATGGAATATGGGGAATCCCTATCCACTATGATAAAATGTCGAAAACTGATCCGATTTAGGAATAAGGGGAAACTCGTTCACTTATAAGGAATGAACTGATATTGGAAAAGATGGTGTGGGCCACCTAGAAAATGTTGTTCCCATACAGTGTCAGAATATGTTCTATCAATGTGTATTTCCTTATAGGTAATGATATCACATGTTTATGTATTCCACAATTACATGTGTTGTTATTATGATATGATTTCATGGATTATATTTTTTGTCCTTATGATTCATGTGTTCTGAATGAACGTGAATTACACCATGATTCATGTTTATTATTCTTGATATGTAGACAATTATCATATAATGATCAAGAGAAAGATCTCATACACATATTCCCATAATTATGAATACATGTCTTCCCTTTTATTGTTACTGTTCATTTAATCTCACCCCATTTTATGTTTCATTACCCATTTTATGAAGATATTTTTCATGAATGATTTGACAAAGAGGGGTTCTAATCTTGGAGAAGCTAGTGTGAGATAATGTAGCTATCTTATGTACCTGTGTTTACATTTCATTATTTCTAATGGCATTAGAATAATATGTCCTTTGGCTGTCTGTTTGGATAATGTTTTAAGTATTAGGAAAAAGTTATCTAATGTTTACGTACATTATGGTTGGGTTGTTATAGTTGGAATCATAGAAAAGGTTTAGTAAACCTTTTTAAACATGGGTGAGAAACATTTAGTTAGATCCCTAGATATATTTCAAATGATATGTCTTGGGATATCTCTATGAATAATTATAAGGATGAGTTAATGTTTAGGAATGTGTGTTAAAATTTTGGAAAAGGATAGAGTCAGTGGTTTCCTAGAAATATATCCATATATAGATTATAAAAGTAGATGTGGATATGGTGTATATATATCTAGGGGTAAAAACTCTAAAAAGGTGTGTCGTACATTACTCAACAGAACCCGGTACATGAAAAGAGGCCTTATTTCACACCTGGTTTGACACTCTCTAGGGATGTGCATCGAGAATTAATAGAATCCTTATGAACCATCATGAAGGATTTAAAAGGGGGAAGTCTATTAATAACCAAGGATATACCTAAGGAGCCATAGATCAAGGAAGGTTTCATAATATAAAAATATTAAAAGTTACTTTTCATGATTATGAGGTTCCTCATTATGATAATTGTTTCTTACAAAATTCTTTCGGATTTTAGTAAATTGTGGGAAATAAAAGGAATGGGTTTAACATTGAATGAGAAATATAATTTACTAATGACTAGTAAAGTGGGGTAGTAATGGGTGTGAAGGATGTTGTGATCATGCCCAGTCAGTTTTTACAAAACATGTTTTACAATGTATACCTTAACTAAATCTCAGACTCACCGTGGAAGAGAAAGAAGTGGTTTTTTTATTTCTGGTAATGGATACCTTGTATGAAATAAGATTTGGGTTCCATTATCTCATTAATGTGTAAATAATTACATAAATGCATTTCATATAGGATCTAGAAGGTGTTTTTACTATGTAAAATGACACAAAGAAAGGGACTACAACAAAAAAAAATGAGTCTAGTTGATGAAGTGGATGAAAATATTGATCTCCCTAAAACATCATTGAAGTATAATTTTTTTAAGTATGAAATGAATGTTAATTCTTAAAATCAATGTCTAAACTAGAAGTATCCAAAAAATCATCATTATGGTATAGGGAATGGTTATATTTCAGATGATTAGAATAAAAATGAAATTTGAATAAAAATAGGGGTTAATTTATATGACGAGTATCCTTCTTATGGATTATGGATGAAGTAGAATAATTGGTGTTTTTATATATTTTGATTCAAGAATTATGTTTTATTAATGGGGAAATATACTTGGACTGTACTGTTTATGTTTTCCAATAAGGATTTAGATGATTATGTTAAATGTTATGAATGGACTGGAAAAGTGATTTAATGACTATGTGATATATTCACTAAGGGGAGATAACCCTTAGTACATTATTTATATTATGATAATGTATTTTCGAAGAATATTTGTGTGATAAGAATAATTATGTTTGATGGCATGGATTACCTTGTAACTAATTAATAGATTGTTGGAAAGTGGAAATGTTATCCTTGATAAAGATTACAACATTTTCAGTTGTAAGGAATATATCCAATATACTTTGGAATGTGAAGTCATGCAAGTTTATAATAAGTATTTATGATAATTCAAGTCATTAACATATTTAAAAATTCAATTTTAGACACATTTAAAAATTGAATATGATAAAAAAATTATTTTCTAAATTAAAATATGAAAATTATATTATGGTAATTTTTTTTGGAATTTCATGAGAAGCATTATTTTTAGATAAATAATTAAAATAATAAATTTTAATTAAAAATTGTTTTTTATCAAATTTATTTATATATTTAAATAATATTTCATGTTGGTTTAATGTCAAAATATATCAATTATACATCTATTAATACAAGTAATGTCATTGGAATCATTTATATATTTAAATTATATATAAAATCATAATGAACATTTAACCATTCTCATTTTAAAAGAATCCCCCTTCTTTCTCGCTACGTTTGTGAGAACAACACTAAAATTTATTTTCATCGCTTCTATATATTTTATTTTAAAGAAAGAAATACATTTTTTAATTATTATTATATTTATAGTCAAATAATAACCACTAATTTTTAACCAAAAATATTTTTGAAAGTTCCTAAAATTAATCATAGCGATTAAGGTATAATTAAAATTTAAAAGGGAATAAACCATAAACATAAGTATCCAAATGACCTAGATAGTTGTCCAAAAACAATTTTATTGAAATTTCCCATCCATAAACATACATTTTCGAGTTATGTTGGTTTTTTTAACACACATTTTAGGTAAAAATGTGGTTACACTTAACATATTTTAAAAAATTCCTTGTTTGTCCCCCTGATAAAATACCACCAACTCTACCTCTTATAAACACATATAAACTCATTAAGGTTTAGAAAATATATACTTAATCTACTTAACAACATCCATACTATATCCCTTGAATCCAACCTTTGGGATGAATAAAATCCATGGAATCCCTTTGGTTAAAACCAAAGGGAGTTACCCAAAGAGGAGATAACATCCTTCCTCGAGATCCTATATATTATTTTTATTATAAAAACCCTAAAATCTCATTATTACATGATTAAAAAACTGAAAAATTATCCTCAATATTATGATATTTTTTATTCTATGGTTTCGACCTAAACATGCACACACTTACATCTAATTGGTAATGAACTTACTATTTATGTGTAAGGTTGACCACCACCTCATGAAACGATGATTGTTAATTTTATTAAACCAGCTTTCATGGATATAAATTATAATGGAAATTATGTTTATATATTACATATATTATAAATATTATTTCTTCATTATTCTGTTACTATTTTATTGAACATAGATTTATACTTTCCATTTTGTATAAATACTATAATTTCATTTGAGTATGTATGGACTACCGCCCCCAAAGCAGTGTGGTTTGTTCAAACATTACATGGATGTATTAAAGATATTTTTAGTGAACCTATATTAAATATATGACATAGTAATTATAAATTAATGATATTATATAAAAATATAATTATACGTTATTTTCATTCTTCAAACACGACAATAAAAATGAAATAGCATTCATGTGTGCATACAGCCCACCATCTCCATGAACGGTGTCTTCCATTTAACATTTATATATCTATTAGATCATTATAAAACCAATATAATTAAAATTAACCCTATTTTAATAATTTTTAACTTTTTCTTGAATCATAATATAATTATAAGTACCAGAGATAACAAAAATTAAGTCACATGTGATACGTAATGAGAATATTACCCAAGGTGAAACCTTAACAAAGGATTATTAATAAGTGGTTAATATAGAGTCATAATAAAATATATGTGGTATTAGATATAGTAATATGGTTATGTGATATATTATTAACAAACATATATATAATATATATGAATTTTTAATGACTATGACGAGATTCATTACACAGGGTAAAGGGATTTCATTTCACTTTTTAATATTTGCGAGTTACATGCCCTAATAACCAATCATTTATTGTGTGTCATCTGTATACTACCCATAGATGTTTTCTATGATTAATATAGCTTTTTATGGGTATTATAATATCCTATTGGTGATATATAATTCATGGCGGTTATGTTTCAAAAGGTTCCAAATCGATAAGGTATCTTGGTCTCAATTTTACATCATTGAGACACATGCAATGTCACGCAATAATTTTTTTATATATGTTGTATATAATACCTTTTGAAATGTAATATCTTGAATAAAATTTATTTCATGATATTTGAAGAATTTTTATAATGTTATTCTTTCCATCATGAATTAAATTTACTAAAATGGTAAGGGTTTATTGCTACACTCTCATCATTTATCTTGTTTATTTATGATTATATTTCCATTGATGAATTATTATGATTCATATCTCAAGAACACTCATGAATTTTATTAACCTCTAGATATTTTTGTTTTATCCATGTAATTGTACCGTTTTTCTACTATTTTTTTATATAAGATAGAAACTCAATTGTATTTATGAAAATTCAACATTTCCAATCATTTGAGTCAAAAATAATTTTTCATTAAAAATCATTATTTCTAAAAATTCATTCAAAAAAGTTTTACTTTTCTTCAATAATGTTATAGGAATATTTTACTCATTTTTCAACTTTTAAAAATTTTATAGATGAAATCGTCTTGTTGTTTTCTGATCAAGAAACCATTCTGATCTTTTAAGTTAAAAAATAAATGTTCAGAATTTATAACATACCCGCCCTCATGATTGTAATTTTCTCAAAGAATACATTCTAATTTTAAAAGACTGCTTTTTATTCAGATTTATTTTACTTAATATTCTACATATTCATTTTTTAGGAGGGTTTCAACTAAAACTATTTTCAAAAATGATTTATGGTTATCAATTCTCCCCTTACAGGTTTTCGAATACATTTTTAAATAAAATGTTTTTCAAAAATGTATTATTTTAAAAAATCATTTTAAATGTTTTCAAGCCTTATTTATAAGTCTTAAAGGTATTTTCAATTAAATGTTTTTCATAAATAATTATTTATTGATTAATATATTTTTAAAGAAAATGGTTTTCAATATCATTTCAATCTCCCATTATATCTTCTCAAAGAAATAAGTATTCCAAAATGTTTTCAAAGATTTATTTACAAGATTTCATTCTTATTTTAAGGAAAATGGTTTTAAAAATGACTTATGTTTTAAAGATCATTTTTCAACAATGAAAGGATATTTCCCTCATTAAATTTTTTAAAATGATATTTCAAAATTATTTTCTATATAAGATGAAATCTATTGATGTTACTCCTTCCCTTCTGGTAAATGATGAGAAGGATTCATTCATATTGTTTCAACAAATGGTTTATGTTTTAATTGAATTATTTTTAGGAAACTAAATATTATTTTATAGGTTATATGTCTATAAAAATAGTTATTTTTCATATGTTATATGTTTATAAAAGTCATTTCTATTTCGTGGGTTATATGTTTATGAAATATGTTCCTATTCCACTGGAATTGTGATTATGAAACCCAATTATGTTCACATTATATACATTGATGAAATTATTATGAATCATACCTTATTCCTCATTTTAAGATAATATTTCATGTTTATGACACCCATTTCATTTCATGGGATTATCATAAGATGTTTATAAACTAAATATCTTTTTATAGGTCCTGATATGATGAATGTATTATTATCTTGTGGAACCCGAATGAATAAATTTATTATGAGATGGGTAGGACCCATATATCACTCCAATTATTTGGATAATGATTTATATCTAATGAGATGATGATGATGGGAATCAAGTTAAAAACCTTAATCCACTATGGGATGGTGGTAAAACCTAATCCCTTAAAATTAAAGGACTATGTCTTAGGATGGTGGTGTGTCCCACCCAATAGGGGTAGTCACCATGAAGATAGAATATGGGGACACCGATCCACTATGGGATGACGAGGAAACCCAATCCACTCTTGGAGTATGGGGAACATGATCACTTATAAGGAAAGTATTTTGACTAGGGATGGGGGTGTTTCCCAACTAGTGGTTCTAGTTCCCACGAAGTGGCTTGATATGTTATAGCAATGTGTCTAGACATATTGGGAATGATACCACATGTTTTTGTATTCTAAATTTCTATGTATTATTCCAATTTTATGATTTCATGACTTATATTTAATTATTTTTATATGATTCATATCTTAATAACATCCATGATTTACTCTATGATTCATGTTTATGATCTTTGATATACAAGATATGATCTTCCAATGATCATGACCATATTCTCATTCTCTAATGATCATAATTATGAATACATATATTCCTTTTTAATATTACCGATCATTTGAGGTCAGCCCTTTTTAGGTTTCCTCTCTCATGTTATAATGATGTATTTAATGTGTGATATGTATAAGAGAGTTCTAGTCTTGGAGAACCTAGTGGGAGATAATGTATCTCTCTTATATACCAAATTTATATTTCCTTATTTCCAAAGGAACTAAAATAATATAACCATTGAGGGAATAGTTGTTTAATGTTTAATGTATCCCTAAAAAGTGATGTAACATTTATATATGTTATGAATTGGTTGTTATAAATTCCAATAACACCAAAATTTCCTATATCATAAGATGTATAGATATTCATGATTCAAATACATCATCTCTATCAAATTTCACCTTTTTGATCCAAAAATGAACTAAGATATCTTAACATATAATTAGTAATTTCTAAATGTGTCAAAGAATGTGATCAAATTTTACCAATGATCCGCATGGGATGATGAGTATATCAATATATCCATAATTTTAAATTAATTCTAATAAGGATAAAAACTATATATTCCTTCAACACCAAAAATATAATTTATTTATTAATCACACTAAACAACATCTCTATGAATTGAAAATAGACATAACTAATTTTAAAAAACATTCCAACATAATCAACTTGCGCCCTCAACTAGGGATAACTCAATCAACGATCAATCTTCCAAAACCAATAATTTCTACTCAATAAATCGAATAAACCACTAATCCACGGAAAATAATGTTGATTCTTATGGTTATTATTGTTCAACATATAATAATCAGCACAAATTTTTATGCTCTCGTCAACCTTCATAGTAAAGATATCAACAGAACCCCATTGAGACACACTTTTCCTAATAAATTAGTTGGATTTATGATCATACAATTGAGTTTTTTATTCTAATATTTCATCTAGTTTTATATAATAATCATGTATGGATATAGAGTCAGTACTTTTTAATAAATCAATAAAAACTATACCTCCTTCTTTAGTAGAAACTGAAAAAAAATGATTATGAAAGGCATCCTACTATTTATCAACAAAATGCAGAAAAATAATACTACAAAAACATTTTACTAATAAAAGACCATCCCTAGGACATGAGATATTATTTCCTTATTTTTCCCAAATTATAGAATGTATGGTGGTAGGATATTTCTATTTTAATATAAAAACAAAAAATTCATCATAGGATGGAAACAGGGTCACTCATCTCTAAAAAAATCATAATTCTTCAAAAAATATGTCGAAAATTAATTCTTTTAATCTGGTGAAAAATTTCAATCTCAAAAAAAAATGACTCAACGATTTATAGACCAAAAAATAATAATAAAATATGTTGGGAATCACTTAGTGGAAAATAATATTTATTCAAAATTATACTTAGATAAAAATATTATAGATTATAAATCCACATCCAAGCCTAGGTTAGATACCAAACAAACAAAAATAAATTAATTACAATCACTATTCTAAAATGAAAATATATAAAACGTAGAGGAAACTTGAAACATAACTATAACAATAGAAGACCACTACTTAAATAACACTAGTAGATTCTCCCTAAAAATTATCTAACAATAACATATATATTTACCCTTCCCATGGGTCTTAGGAATTACCATTATCTCTGTTATCAAATAGAGAATTTTGAACGATTCCTCATGGTATGATGTTTTACACCGAGGGATGATGTGCTCGAAATCAAATGTACAATCCAAGAATGAGGTGTTTTTATTCAACTAAACTTATAGAAAATATAATGAATCCCTATTAGGATGGTCAATTATGATTTGGTGTTCTTATCTTGTTGTATTTCAGGAAGACATACTCATGATTTGATATGATAAAAGTTGATTTAACGTAAAGATTCAATGTAATGATGTTTTTATTAGGAGGAACAAATCAGTTCATAAAGGGTATTTTAGACACCACAACAGGTTGTTTTGGTAGAACAAATTACATTTACATATGAAATTTACAGTGTAATATGAATAATTTCACCACAAACCAAGTTTTTTAGAAGCTTTTATTGAATGGATAATGTAATGTTTAGGAAAATCATAAATTTAGTTATAACATACTATCAGCTGATGAACAGAATAATTATACAATGGTTATATTATACCATGAATAATTATCATTTGATAATACCACATCACAACATAACTATTTACACTATTGAAAGTCATTTTTTGGAAACAACATATAAGAAATGTTTTTTGTTAAGTATGAAGTAATTTTACTATGAGGAATATCATCAGGTCTTAAGGAAAGAAATATTAAATGTGATAGGAATAATTCTTTACCAATTAATTGGTAGAGTTATATAAAATTTAATTTTCACCATTTGGATATGTGGATAACTTGAATATAACTTTGTAATTGTGGTTTACATTTCATAATATAGTTTAATTTGTTGGACAACAAATTATAGTATGAGAAATCACATGAGAAATTTGTTTAATGGCCCCTTGAGAAATTTCATCTATGTATTAGGGATCTAAACTTCATGTTATAGCTAATGGAATCACACAGTAATTATTTTAATATAAATAAATTTGTGGTGTTCCTCCTAGATAAAATTTATCAAACATTTTTATTGTATTAACTCATGAACTAGATATATTTCTTGATCTTAATTCTAGTTAAATTTAGTAAGATAATTAGAGAACACTTAATAGAATAACTTATGAAAGGTGGAAAAGATATTAATTCATATTGATGATTTAATGTTGATCTTTTAATAATGTTCAGTCACTATTATTTTTCACCATATTTATTTTTTCATAATAATAATTAATATTTTATTGTCGATTCCAATCATTATATACATAGGATTACCAATCTGATAAAAAAATAATGGGAACCCTGTAAAAGTTTTTTGTGATTTTGTGGTCCACTGGATTAATTTTTTTTATCAAAATTATCAATTTAATGTCGATAATATATAGTAAACAAACTAGTAATGTTAGTGAATGTAAATTGAGGATATGTGTTTTTATCTAATAATTCCCTCCTCTCTTATTGGTTCTTACAAAAAATCCTGGGGAAATAAAATTTATATCAAGGTATATTAGGTCATAGTTCAAGATAAATATTCCTAAAGATATGAGTTTGATTTAAGTAATATAATTCCATTATTAAGTTCAATTATGAATTACTAATTTTGTAAATGTTAAATAAATCATTTTTAATGTAAATGGGATTAATCTTTGGAGAGAATTTATGGTTTCATGTTTTTACCACATAGTTCTAATGTTCTTGGGATCATAATGAATATACTAACACACATAAAACATGATAAAAATAAAATTGAGGTAGATTGAAACGCACATAATTTTCTATTTTTACCCCCATAAGAGAATAACTAACATGTGTCCTAGGAATAAAAAATAATTATAAAATTTAATGTAATCCTCATGATATTCATGAAGGAAATATGGAAATTAAATACCTAAAAATCCAAACATGTAATGATCATCATTATAAATATTTGTATACTGGAATATGATATTATGGATTCCCTATTTTCTTAGGTAAATAAAATTATGTCAATAATCTACATTATAGTGACACAATTGTATCTTCCACCATTGTCAGAAAACTCATAGAAATTATTTATGATAAGTTTGATACAAAAATATCAACATAGGTATTTATATATCTATATTTTTTATCAATTAAAAAAGGAAATATTATTTTTCATGCATTTGAGATGATTACAGGGACAAAAATAAAAGTAAAATAATGAATGAGGGTGCTTTTAATTCATTTAACAGTTATAATAACTGAAGATGAAAGTATCCTATTAAAAAGGAATCCAAAGATTTTGAAAATATCATGAATATAAATGAATTAATTTCATTATTTTTAAAATTCAGGAAATTTTTAAATTGTTTGTATAAGGGTATGATTCATTTTAAGTTGTTCAATTGGGAAAATACATGTTACTTTTCCACAAATTATACAAAGAATCAAGATGTCGCTGAAGAATATGATCAGATCAAATTATCAACATGGTGGAATAAGCTGTTAGCCACTCCTTATAGAATAATGTTAATTCATAAAAAATATAGGTATTATTATTTTATGAATATATTCCTTCTCTATAAATATGATGTGTCAAAAAATATTGTTGAGAGGAATAATGAAATGGGGAATTAGAGGATGAACAGAAAAAAATGATTACAGAGAAATCAAAATTGACTAAATATCTCTCTTATAAATAATAATTGGGGCATGATAGTATTAGAGAAGAAAATGCACTCATGGAGTTACATATGAGGATAGAACTCATGGTATGATTAAAAGATAATTAGATATTCGAAAGAGAGAAGTCAACATAGAAATAGTAGATTTATTTATTTAAAAAGTCACATGATGATTCACATGTCAAAAAGGATTCTAAAGTTAATGAATAATTTTTCAATAAGATAAATGATCTCAGTTAAATTATTAAACCCCACATAAAGACCATGGATATTACTATTGAAATTATTCATTCCAAAAAATAGTAAATTGAGTAATGTGAAGAGTTTTTTTCGCAAGTAGAATTATCATTGAATATTTATTTGTTTATTTTCAATCATTTCATTAAGGTCATTAGAGAACTATTAAAAATTATGATGGAAGTTGTTTATACCATCGAAAAAAATATTATTTTTCTATTAACAACCGAATGTCTCAAAGGCCTTCATTTTTGTTGATTTTTGACAACCCCCCTTTTAAGGGATGAGGGGTAACCCTTAAAAGGCTCATTGGCTTAGATATTTCATGGACCATATGCTTAAGAGACATTAAATGACCCAAAGTTCTTAGGGAATTCAACCAGACTATAACTACAAGGAATTACCCCTTCCCAGCATTTGCATCATGATGGTATCTCACCACCTTTACATGGGTGTTTGGATAAGCTTCCCATGTAAGCACAGGCTGGTCCCAATGGCGCAGTTATACCCTCTCATTCATCTAAATCCATTTTTTCTTCTCTAGTGAGTGCACCTGCTCTAAAACCTCTTCTAGGGATGCTTTTTTTACTGTTGGTTTGGGGAGAATGCACTGATTTTTTGGGCTGAAGGCCTTGAGGTGTCCCGAAGTCCATAAAGGTGGCCTGAAAGCCTTACTAACCCAAATTCCTTGGTGGGCCGAAGGCCCTAAGGAATCCAAGCTGAAACCAATGGCCCCAGGTGAATAGTTCTACTTTTATGATTTTATTTTTGAAAAACAGATATACCTAGTTTTGATCATTAAGATATTTAGGGTCTTTTACGAACAAATTTTTCGGATGAATAGTAACTTAAAGTTATGAATAGTAATCTTACCCTTACTAATAGTAATATGACCCCCATGAATAAAAAATAATCTAAATGAATTGTAACCTCACCCATTAATATATAAATACAATTTTTTGGCATCTTATAAGTGAAAATGTGGTCATAGTTTAATTGTTTTTATTTTTATAATTCATAAATATTTATTTATAATTTTATGAATAATTTAATAATTTAAATTAAAATTTATTTTCACAAAAAAATAATCATAAAATATTATTTTATTGACTTATGGTTATAAAAAATCTTATGATATCTTGATTAATATTTTATGTTGTTATTAAATTAGTTATTATTTTAAAATGGTAATTTTTCCTATAAATATTGATATCATTTAAAAAATAAATTTCAAAAAATGTAGTATATTTTTTTATTCTATGAATTGAAGAAATGTTGGGGTTATTTTTTGGAATTTTTCAAAAATAGTTGAATTTTTATGAATAGTGAAATGCAGTAATTTACCATATACAAACATTATAAGTTTAATTGATTATTACTAACCAACATTCAAATGTAAGAACCCTTAGTTCGAACTCACATCCTCTCTTTATAGTTTTTATTTACAAGAACCAATACTATTTCTTGGCTTGGAAAAAATAATAAAATATTGAAAAACCCCTCCTCTACTCCACGATAAATACGACATCTCAACCCCCCCCCCCTCCTCACACACCTCTAAATAATTATGTTTGTCTAAACTACATCCAAGGATCTTCCCAAGGCTCTTACCCACGTCCAAGACCTTTGGGTATCACAAAAATTACAAAACCAAAGGCCCTAATTATGATCTCAAGGAGAATAGATCAAGAGGTAAAAATCCTATTTCCTTTTCTTTTTTTTCAATTTATATTTATTTTCTTATATTATCATAAGATCCCCATATCCAAGAGGCATGAAAAATCCTTATATAATATATACTATAATTTCATCATGTTTATGTAACATTTTTTCATCATTTATCTTCGTATATCCTTCTTATTATAATAAATAAAAAACATCGTTTGTGATGTGTCGACTTAAAGACATCATGGTTGATGTGTTTTCAATTTACATTAATTCTTTAAAATCTGGATATTAAACCATTTTAGTCATTGAAATATTTGCTAAATTATATTATATGACCCCTTTTTGTTATGAAATTAAAATATGTTCATAATATTATGTTATATAATAAAAGGTGTTCGTGATTATCGAAGACCCTTCAAAATGAACTAAAAGAATATCAATAATGTGTTATCTAAATATTCATCATTATATATGAAAAAAACTATTTATGGTAACATTTAATATTCAGGAAACATATTAATACCTTTTCATTCATCTTCTATATTTTCCCTTCTATTCGACAAGAATATTCATTAAGAACTAACTATGGAATTCATGTGAAGAACACACCTGAAACAATAGAAGGAACAAAATATTATTATTGAATGGGTGGAATGATGTTATAATGTGATCATATAAGGTATTATAAAGAATAATATCTTCCTTCAAAATATTAATAACACCCTTTAACCATTATACCAGAGGATTAAACAATTTGCATCTAAGAAGAACCTATTGTAAGGGAATTCTTAACCCAACATCTGTTCTCCAGGATAACATTCTACATCATTACTTATGTGGTAAAATATGTATTTTTTAATGAATTTATGATTATATTATTTTTTATAAGGTAAATTTACAGTGTATACACATATTCAATTCATTTTATTCTTTCTCACCTCAATTATATAATATTTTTATGAGACATCTATTTTAAAATTCTATTTTACAAAATTCAAAGTATTGTTTTCTAAAATAAATCATGTTTTATGATTAGTTAATGGTTATTTTTCTTTTTTTATGATTAAGGATGGTACACATGTCTCCATACAATTAATTTTTTATTTTTATAATTGATTTCGGCTATATGGTCACTATGAGTGTAACTGCGTTGGTTACACCATAATGTATCCGTGAAGGTTGCAAATCATAAAGAAGATATAAGGGTTAAAATATTTTCTAATTAATTCCACAAGTTACCTTTATAGTTGTATTAATTTTCTTCTCTGATTTATGGAAATATCTTATTTCAAAAGTAAGTATATGATAATTTATAGTTAAGATGTAAGTCAATTGAAAATGATTTCATATGTTTGTAAGTATTCATGGACTAATAGTTTCTCTCTTTTAAATTATATCCCATAATGAGATTTTGATGATCATACCATGATTTAAAAAAATTAGAGGGTTTCTGGATGGTTAAGAGAAAAGGCGAAGCCAAGATGAATGTTTTGATGAATTTCCATGAAGATATTTGATGATTTATCAAAAATAGATTATTATGAAACAAATGGATAATATTTTAGTTGTACCCACTTTGTATGCATGTGGGTTGATATGTATAAATTATATCATACCATTCTGAAACTATAAACCAAAAATCTCATAGGGAATGTATAGATGTTAAATCTAGTTATATTTACTAGATTATGTAATGATTATGGTCGGGTCCTTATAGATGGTATCACAGAACGGTTTAGATAACATTGGGGATCAGGATGATTTTAATAGATTACCATAAATTATTTTCTACCTTATGTTGAAAAGATATAATTTTTAAATATTACCTTGTTACTTCATGTATGATATGTCTATTTATAATGGTTTTATATATAAAAAATAGGTAATCTGTAGTGGGGAAGAACAAAGAGACTGACATATTTCTAAATATGTATCCTAGAATGATGGTAATTGGAAACCAATAGTTTGTGATAGTAATGGATCAGTTGACATAGGCTATATATGGTGTCTGAATCCATGAAATAGAACAACCAGAGCTACAACTAACACAACCTGACCCTACCTGGTCTCGAGCCGCAACTACCCCAAGCCCGCATCCATAGGCCAGGGGCTGGCAACAAGTGCCGAAGTCTAACCAACTCGGGGAGGCCTTTGCATGAGTACCTGTACACACACATGCAGCCCACTCAATGCAGAAGTGCAGAGTAAAAGGAAAAGTAAAGTAATAACTGCCATAAATAAACCACAAAGTTCATCGACCTCTAAACAGTACAAAGTGAGTGCTGAAAGTAAACTGAAAACATAAGGGGAAAAACATGCGCCCAACTAGAAAAGTGCCACAACCCGAAAACAGGTAAACAAAAGTAAAACAGCTGGGAGAGTCCCACACCTGGAACCCGACAACAACCACCGCACATGGTCCATGCTCCCAAACTCCTAAGCTCCTCTGATGTCATGACCAACTGTCCATCGTCTACAAGGGAACACCAAGTGCGGGAAAAGCCCAAGCAGGGGTAAGTATAAAAAATACACAGTAGGATGCCCCGGAGGCTCAAGGGAGCAACATAGGAGGTATTGAAGAGGTGAGAAGTAGATCGAACGGGGAAAAGTAAAGGAGTACAACAGAGAGTGCAGTAAAGTTTACAGCTCAACCCAACAAGAGGAAGGAAGTAGACTCGTTCAAACACAAGGATCTAGAATATGTGGTAAGATGATCTTCTCATCGGGACTTCGCTACCTATAGTAGGAGAGTAGACTCGTCCAACCATGAGAAGCTAAACACGGAAAGCAAGTGGAAGAACCCGTGCGTCTTCACCTCTCCTGGAAGGAGAGTAACCAAACCTGAAGAGTCGGTACTGGAACAAGGTATACATCGATATATGCTATGTCAAGAAACTCGAACAAGATCATAAGTGGATATTCATCCCATAGCTCAGCCCAATAAAGTGAGAATCCAATAGTCCCAGATGTAAACACCATTGATGCCCATCATCCCGAACGTTTTCCCCAAACTACAAGTCAAGGGGTTCAAATCATTGCACCTTGACGCTATCCGCTTTTGGCGGCACTGACTCGCCTGTACGGTTTTAGGTCACATCACAAATATGCATCTTGGTGGGGAAAGCGCCCCACGTACTTGAGAGTTATGGGGAACATCAAACCACACCTCTTCACTATCCCGAAGTTGAGAGGTCTCCTCAAAGTGGACAGGTGACCCCCTGCCTGATCCTACTAAAGGGTAATCCCTGGAAGTCGACGGGTTCCCACTAGAGGGAGACCCGCAAAAAGTTGACAGGTTCCACACTTCCCAGCTCTGTAAAAGGGTAATCCACTTGAGGGAGACCCGGCTATATTTTTTGACGAGTCCCAATGCCCAGTCCCGTAAAAGGGTACTCCACTAGATGGAGGATCAGAATCGTCATCGGGGACCACTTCCCAGCCCAACTGGAGGTAAACCCAGCATCGGGGACCACTTCCCAACCCTGGGGGAGGTAAACCTGGAACCGCTCTAGCCATCCCTACTGGATGGTACTGGTCGATGAACACTGATGTACTGGCCATGCCTACTGGATAGTACCAACCTAGCTATCCCTGTTGAATGGTAGCTCACTGGTCATCCCTACTGGATGGTAGAAATGGCCATCTCTACTAGATTGTACAACCCCCTGGCCAGCCCTACTGGAAACAACGTCCGAGATAGAGGATCGGTGCTTGCGTAATGTTTTGGTCACACCGAATCAACAAGAAATATTCCAAGGAACACGAAGCAACACTACCGGCCAAACCATCAAGAGCAGAACCTGGGTAAAACCAGTCAACCCTGCAGATCGAAACCATCGTGAACAGGACCAGGGGAAACTCAACCCTGCTTGTAAAGATCTGTAAAATTCAAGGGAAATTTTTTCTTAATTTTCTTTGCGATTTTGCAAGAACGCGGTTTCTGATGGAACTTGATTTCGAGGCCTAGTGTGCCCGGAGTTTCTATCCAAAGATTAGCTCAGGTACGTTCAGTGAACGAACGGGAAGGTTTTTCTATCATTTGAACCAGTGCTCATAATTGAATTCTGAGGGCACCGATGAATTTGCAGCACCGATATTTTCTTAGGAACACATTTTCTGTAGTTGCATTTTCACGAGAGAAGTTGTTAAAAATTGTGGAAGTTAAAATAAAAATTGAGCTTCAATTTTTATTTTTACTTGGTAATTAAAACCTTTCGGTGGAAGATGGGTAACCACCCAACTTCCCATGAGAGGTTATGAGAGCGGTGGGGCCCACACGAACCCCACCCCTTCATATTCCCTAACTCCTTCAACTAACCATTAAAGTTGATAACTTATATTAATTAATTATGTGAGTTTAATTTGAGAGGGTTACTTCTACTTTTGAATTTCAACTTAAGTCATGTTAATAAAATAAGGGAAGTTCTTATTTTATTTTGGATGTAACATGTTGCGTTGGGAGGATTTGGGAGAAAAAGTAAAATCTCTTGAAGTTCTTCCTCCTCGATGAAGAACGTGAAGAATGCCAGATCCTCGGAGATCGACGACGCGATGCTGACGAATCATTTCTCTGCGACGCGACTCTCTCCTTCCGTGACGTCTTCTTCCATGACGGTTATTTCCGTGACGAACCCTCGCTCAACGAATTCGACGAGGTAGGGGTTTATTTAAATTGTTGTTCCTGATTACTTCTATCGCCATTCTTCGTGAAACTTTGTTGCTTGCTATCGATTAATGGGATAGGGTTGGACCGCACAAACACGACTGACCCTCTTCCCTTATTCATGTATTGTTGTGGTTTGAAGGAAAATGATGTGGTGTCGACGCACTGCGTGGGATCGTGTGGCAAGGATGTGCGGCGCAGTCGCGCCGTGCCGATGAATATGAATAAGGTCGCAGCGCCGTTCCACCGCACCGGAGGATCACGAAGACACCGCGGCTAGAGCGGGACTGTGGTGGAGGGTCTTGGAGCCATCGCGCCGCGCCGGACGGTCCAAGGCCGTGGCGGAGCAGGGGAACCGGCGGCCGGTTTCGGGCCGCCGGCGTCGGAGTAGGGGGACCGGCCCTTGCCGGTACTGTGGAGGTAACAGCTGGCTGGACATGAGCGACCCCCCACATGGGGTCCACAGATTACAAATGGGTGGGGGCAGCGCCCCCCCCCCCCCCCCCCCCCCCCGTACCCCTGTCTGCTCGGCCGAAATGGCTGAGCCACCTGGCTTGCACCAGCGCGCCGTGCCAGCTGGGCCAGACCTCACCCAAGCGGGCCGGACCCAGACCTGGGATGGTTCAACCCGATTTGGGCCGACCCAGAAGGTATTGGGCCGGGTCGGACTGTGCCCGAACCCCATAATACCGGACCTCTCACTGTCTTTTTACCATAACATGGGTTGTGGACCTCCGATCGACGCACCGTTAGTGGTGATGAGGTCCATGGAACGAGACGGTTGTTTCTATATATCACACTCAAGGTTTCGGAGTACTTTAGGTTTGACCGGGTTGGTTCGGTCACGAAACCAACCGGGCCCTCAGAGCGGAAACGCTTATAACTTGAGCTCCGAACATCCAATTGACGTGTCGTAAACTTTGATGGATTCCTCTAAGTGAGGCGGGCCTTTTGGCTTACTCCGCTCGAGGTTTGGATGCAGTTGGAGTATGGTCGGGTTGGTTTTGACATAAAAACCAACCATACCCCTGGGACGAAAAGGCCAATAACTCTCAGACCAGGTGTCCAAATGACGTGCCATCTGTGACGTTGAGTTCCTGTTGATGTTACCGAACTTTTGGATACATCAAATCCAGAATATGTGTCAGTTGTTGTATCAGCCCTTCGGCTCGTGGAGAGGACCCTCCCGAACGAGCTTGTTTTGTGTGGGAACCCTAGAGCTGGCATTGAATGCGACGACGATGACGACAGTACAGAAATCCTCCGTGGATTTGAGGGCGACGACTACAACACTCAGCGATCCTATGTGGATCAGTGCTACCGATCTTGTGTGAGTCAGATCCTGTGGGGGTCAGCGCTCAGCAGTCCTGTGTGGGCCAACGCTTACAGATCCTATGTGGGTCCGAACCTATGTGGGTCATTGCAGGGGTTAGTTACATATCGATCCTTTGTAGGTCATTGCGGGGGTTAGTTGACTATCAATTATTTGAGTGTCATAGTGGGGGTTAGTACCTATCGATCATGTGTGTGTCCAACTACTTATATGAATCAATGGAAATATCTAATCATTTCTATCATCTTACAAAGAAGTTTACCTATGTGAGGTGAATCTTGACTTTCAATCCTTATCTTCGATATGATTGACTTGATATCCTGTGTGGATTACGTTTTGCTTTCTTGTGTGGAATGGGCTGTGTTTCCTTGTGTGGACTGGGTTGTACTTGGGCTCGGATGTTGGAGCTGAAAGAGATTTGATGACTTTGGTATATGTATGGGCATATACCTAGGAAGAGTTAGATGTTACTTCGTGTTTTTATCTTTCCTTTGTGCATTATCCTTTGAGGATTCTGGGAGACCTTTGGGGGTCTCGGGGTCCCTACTGAGTAGCTTATGCTCACCCCTGCACGGGCTATGCCCGCACTACATTGCGTTGGTTGTAGACGACGGACAGTGCTGACCATGGTTGAGTCTTGCGGAGCAGTTGGTACATGGAGGTGGACCCCCGGGTGGGGCGTACTCGGAGCAGACGGCTATACCCGAGGAGCTGTGGAGGCTATCTGTACCCAGCCTTCAGGTGGGAGTTCTAGTGGACGGCTCGAGGCTGCGGCTTTACTTTTCAGTTTCTATACTCCCTTTTTCAGTTGTACTTTACTTTCAGTTTAGGTTTGTATTTGGCCCACTTACTTTTCCACACTTACTGTTTTACCCAGTTTTTACTTAGTTTTTACTTCTTCTGGCTTGATCTGTGGTGTTTATTTACTTTAAAAAGGCAATGCCTTCCCTTTTTTCCTGGAATTATGCCTTGGTGCTAGCCGCCAGCCCCTGCCCTATGGAAGGCGGGTTTGGGGTAGTCACGGCACGTGCCCCGAGGACGGGTCATGAAAAATTGGTATCAGAGGTGATCGGTTCTATTGCAGAACTCAGTACTTTGATCTTTTTCTATGTGAAGTAATAATGTTGGGAGTATTGAGTGTTTTTATCAGACCAGGGAGTCCAGTGCTAGTGCGGCGGCCGACGTATCCGTACCCCACGACCCTAACTTCTGATTTCCTACTTGATGCACGAAAACATTGATTGCATGTGTATTTTATGTTTTTTTTGTGATTACTTTGTGTCAGCTCACCGGGTATACTATTTGACCGTGGCGCACCTATTTCTTTTCAGGATGGCCCCATGATGGTAGCCAGCTAGGGTTCCGAGAGTTGTGTGTGACGACAGCCCACCAAGCGACGAGGCCTCGGTATAGGTCCCTTTGACAGCAGAGGCATCGGCGGTACCACTACCCACCGAGCCACTAATGCTACCAGCCCCAGCCGCTGACGATGCACATCGCCTTAGTGCACTGCACGAGTTTCAGCGTCAGCTACCGCCCAGGTTTCGTGGGGAGACTGACTCTTAGGCAGCCAAGGATTGGCTGGAGGTAGCTGTACGGGTTTTCAGGTTAGTGAGGACACCAGCATACCTCATGGTGATCCTCGCAGCGAGCCTCCTGCTCGCGGTAGCAGGAAGATGGTGGAGCTTGATGCTCTAGGTCCACGACGAGGCATCTTTCCTCTGGACAGACGTTGAGAGCCTCTTCCGCTCGGAGTTCGTTCTAGCCACCCTCCGTGCGGTGCGCATCCAGGAGCTTCTACAGCATTGGAAGGGAAGCTTGACGGTCGCCCAATACTCGGCGATATTTACAGATTTCTCGCACTATTCGAAGGACATGGTATGAGACCCATTCTTCCGGGCCCGAACCTTCAAGCATGGATTGAGGCAGGAGATCAGGGCATCACTGATCTGCCTCAGCATTCCGACACAAGCAGGGGTACAAGAGAGAGCCATTCTGATCGAGAGCTTCCTTTCTGAGCCTACGTCAGTAGTGAGACCTACCGCAGGGCGACACGTAGCAGAGTCTTCTGCAGCAGGCAGTCGATAGATGACTCATGGGTCCAGGCAGACCAGACCCTCAGAATTACTATCTCAGGACACTAGCTCAGTGGTGCAGGGCACACAGCGCGGAGCCATTCTTTCAAGAGGCAGACAATGCTACACATGGGGTGGGCAGGGCCACATGGCTCGTGGCTGCCCAACCCGTCGTGCGGAGGAGTAGAAGACGGTTGAGGGACCACCCAGGCAGAGGTAGAGGGTCGATCGTGGCGGTCCGTAGGGAGTAGACGGACGAGGTAGTGGAGCTGGTCGAGCAGCTAGTGGTGGGAGATGCTTTAAAGCTCTACCACCACCACCACCAGGAGGTCCACCCCAACCACAGGGAGCTGGAAGGAATAGAAAGGTGCAGCTCCAGGTAGCGGAGGCCTACGACCACGGCGCACTCGAGATGATTCGAGGTACTATCTATGTCTATTCCACCATTTTTTCAGTTCTTATAGACACAGGAGTGATTCATTCTTTCATAGTCACTACCCATGTTCGGAGCTCAGAGATTTCGACAGAGCCGTGGGCTCGATCCTTACGGCTAGAGACTCCTACGGGAGTAGACTCGACGATTACGCACTGGTGCCGGAAGTGTGAGCTTACTATGGGAGGCGAGACCTTCGGCTGGGATCTTCTTGTTGTGGCGTCGAGTCTTACGACGTCATTTTAGGCATGGATTGGTTATCTACAGTCCATGCTCAGATTGACTGCATTAGGCGTAAGGTGCGATGTGTACGCACCGACGGGAGCAGGTTCACCTTCACCGGCGAGAAGGGAGCCTTCGTAGCACTGGATAGACTCACGCAGAGGAGAGGACAACCCATCACTCATCAGTTGGCTAGCCTCATCCTTGGAGCAGTTGACATGCGGAGTCCTGGTTTTCCTGCAGTGGTGGATCAGTATGCGGACGTTTTTCCCGATGACGTTCTGGGACTACCTCCTCGTAGAGAGGTTGACTTTTATATTGACCTGTACCCCGGGACAGCCCTGATATCCACTCCAACATATCGGATTGCCCCCGCTGAGCTTCGAGAGTGATGGGTATAGTTGGAGGACTTGCAGGGCAAGGGATTCATCTGACCCAGTGTTTCACCCTGGGCTTCCTCGATATTGTTCTCCAAACAGGTGGACAGGAGCTTGTGACTTTATGTCGACTATCGTCTCCTGAACCAGGTGATAGTGAGGAACAAGTAACAGCTACCGAGGATTGATGACCTCTTCGATCAACTCAAGGGAGCACGGTGGTTCTCAAAGATAGACCTTAGATCAGGCTATCATCAGCTCAGAGTTCGGTACGAGGACGTGTAGAAGACGGCCTTCAAATTTCGGTATGGCCACTATGAGTTCTTGGTTATTCCATTCGGTGTAACCAATGCTCCAGCAGTGTTCATGGCCCTCATGAACAGGATCTTTCATCCATATCTCGATCGATTTGGCGTGGTCTTCATCGACGACATTTTGATTTACTCAACAACTGGGGAGGAGCACGCCTACCACTTACGGGTTGTACTAGACACACTCTGAGAGCACTAGATTTATAGAAATATCTCGAAGTTTCCGTTAGGGATACGCGAGGTCCACTTCTTGGGACACATCATCTCTGATGCGGGAGTTGCAGTGGATCCTGTAAAGATCGAGGAAGTGCTAGCTTGGGAGCCACCCAGTAGCATGACGGAGGTGCGGAGCTTCTTGGGACTAGCTGGGAACTACCGGAGATTTGTGCCAGACTTCTCCAGATTTGCGGCACCACTCTCAGCTTTGACGAAGAATGGGAAACCGTTTGTGTGGTCAGACAGATGTCATCAGAACTTCCAGGAGCTGAGACAGAGATTGACCAGCGCACCTATCTTGAGGTTTCCGGAGGAGGGAGTAGGGTACGTAGTTTACTGCGATGCATCAGGGACCGGACTCGGATATGTCCTGATGTAGGAGCGGTATGTGATCGCCTATGGATCACGTCAGTTGAGGCATCATGAGTAGAACTATGATACCCATGACCTGGAGTTAGTAGCATTGGTCTTCGCTCTTAACATGTGGCGACACTATCTGATGGGAGAGCGCTTTACAGTCTATTATGACCACTAGAGTCTCAGGTACATCTTATCACAGAAGGACCTGAACCTGAGACAGCGGCGATGGCTCGAGTTCCTCCAGGACTATGACTTTGAGATAGTCTATACTCCTGGAAAGAGGAACGTGGTAGCTGATGCTCTCAGCAGGAGGACGGGCATTCAACTACTTGGGGAGGAAATAGAGCAGCTAGCCTTTTTGAAGATATCCTTCATGGATAGAGATGGAGTATCCTTTCTTCATTCACTCACATTCACTCCTCCACTACTGCAGCGGGTCAGAGAGGCACAGTGTGGGGACGCCGACTATGAGACGCGGCGTGCACAAATATCCTCAGGACAGGCACCTGATAGATTCTCTATGGGAGGAGAGCATGATATCCTTTTCAGAGGATGTACCTTGGTACCAGTTGCTTTACGAGAGGAGGTTCTGAGAGAGTTTCACACTTCCCATTTGGCGGTACATCCTGGAGTGGCGAAGATGTACCAGGATCTCAGACGGTAGCACTGGTGGTCAGGCATGAAGAAGGTTGTGGCAGAGTTTGTTTCTTGATGCCTCACCTGCCAGCAGGTGAAGGCAGAGCACCAGGTACCAGTAGGCTTGGTGCAGCCTTTGGAGGTTCTGGAGTGGAAGTGGGATGGAATATCTATGGACTTCGTGACTGGACTTCCACACACTTCCAAAGGTCACGACTCCATTTGGGTGATTGTCGACTGACTCACCAAGTTGGCTCACTTATTACCCATCAGAGAGCAGGGATCAGTGGAGAGATTGGGATGTCTCTACATTCAGGAGATTGTACAGCTTCATGGTGTGTCATCATCCATCGTTTCTGATCGAGATTCTCGCTTTACTTCTAGGATTTGGAAAGGGTTGTAGGAGGCGTTCAGGACGCAGCTACATATGAGCACCGCCTTTCACCCCCAGACAGATGGTCAGACAGAGAGGACCATTCAGACTCTCGAGGTCACCCTCTGCGCATGTGTCCTTGGCTTTAGTCACAGCTGGGAGGACCACCTACCCTTGGTGGAGTTCGTGTACAACAACAGCAACCACTCCACCATCGGGAAGGCACCATACGAGGCGTTGTATGGCCGACCTTGATGGTCACCTCTGTGCTGGACCGACCCTGGGGAGTTAGCACTTCTGTGACTGGAGATGGTCCAGGCCACGCCAGAGAAGGTCCAGGTCATCTAGGAGCGGATGAGGACAGCTCAGAGTCGACAGATGTCTTATGCTGATAGGAGGTGGAGGCCACTGGAGTTCGAGGATGGCGAACACGTCTTCTTGCGGGTCTCACCTCGACATAGTATACGGTGATTTGGCCGAGGCGCAAAGTTGTCTTCATGCTTCATCGGACCATTCTAGGTCCTCAGCAGGATTGGCGAGGTGGCTTATCGCCTGGATCTACCACCTCAGTTGCACCGAATGCATGACGTCTTCCATGTATCTCATCTGAGGAGATACGTGCATGACCTGACGCATATCATTAACCATGAGGAACTGGACATTGATGATGAGGGGACTTTTTCGGAGGTCCCAGTGGAGATCGAGGATCGACAGGAGCGGTTCCTACGTGGACGGTCGATTCTTCTAGTGCGCATCAAATGGCAGCACTGGAACCTCCAGGAGAGCACTTGGGAGCGGGAGGCTCAGATGCAAGAACAGTACCCACATTGGTTCCCATAGTTTTTGATGTACCTTTACGGGGACGTAAAGCCCTGATGTGGGAGTAATGTAAAGATTTGTAAAATTCAAGGGAAATTTTTTCTTAATTTTCTTTTGGATTTTACAAGAACACGGTTTCTGATGGCACTTGATTATGTGGCCCGGTGTGCCCAGAATTTCTAACTAAATAATAGCTCGGGTACGTTCATTGAACGAATGAGCGGGTTTTTTTATAAATTTTGAACTGGTGCTCGGAATCTAATTCTAAGGGAACCGATGAATTCGCAGCACCAGAATTTTCTTAGAAACGCCTTTTCCGGAGTTGCGCTTTCATGAGAGATGTTGTTAAAAATAGTGGAAGTTGAAATAAAAGTTGAGCTTCAATTTTTATTTTTACATTGTAATTAAAACCTTTGGGTGGATGTTGGGTAACCACCCAACTTCCCATAAGAGGTTATGAGGGTGGTGGGGCCCACACGAACCCCACCCCTTCATATTCCCTAACTCCTTCAACTCACCATTAAAGTTGGTAACTTATGTTAATTAATTAGGTGAGTTTAATTTGATAGGGTTAATTCAACTTTTGAATTTCAACTTAAGTAATTTTAATAAAATAAGTGATGTTCTTATTTTATTTTGGTTGGAACTTGTTGTGTTGGGAGGATTTGGGATAAAAGGGAAAATCTCTTGAAGTTCTTCCTCCTCGATGAAGAATGTGAAGAACGCAAAGAACGCCGGATCCTCGGAGATCGACGAAGTGACTCCGACAAATCATTTCTCTGCGACGCGAATCTCTCCTTCCGTGACGTCTTCTTCCGCGACGGTTATTTCCACGACGATCCCTCGCTCAACGAATTTGACGAGGTAGGGGTTTATTTAAATTTTTGTTCCTGATTACTTCTATCGTCATTCTTCATGAAACTTTTCCGCTTGCTATCGATTAACGGGAGGGGTATGGACCGCACAAAAACGGCCGACCCTCCTCCCTTATTTTTATATTGTTGCGGTTCGAAGGAAAATGATGTGGTGCCGACGCACCGCGCAGGATCGTGTGGCAAGGATGTGAGGCGCCGTCGCGCCGTGCCAATGATGTTGACTAAGGTCACAGCGCCGTTTTGCCGCACCGGAGGATCACGAAAACACTGCGGCCGGAGCGGGGCTATGGCGGAGGGGCGCGACACCGTCTCCCGGTGCCGGACGGTCCAAGGCCACGGATGAGGCCGTGACGGAGCAGGGGAACCGGCCGCCGGTTCTGGGCCGCCGGCGTCGGAGCAGGGGGACCAGCCCTTGTCGGTCCCATGGTGGAAATAGTCGGCCGGCCAGAGTACGCCAGCCGGCCAGAGGACGAGCCGGGGGTTCGTAACCCCCGGCTGGCCGGACATGAGCAGCCCCCCACATGGGGGCCGCAGATTAGAAACAGGCAGGGGGCAGCGCGCCCCCCGCACCCCTGTCCGCTCGGCCAAAACGGTCGAGCCACCGGGCTAGCGCCAGTGCGCTGGGCCTGTCCGCCAGGCCAGGCTGTGCCCAAGCGGGCCGGACCTGGACTCGGGACGGGTCGACCCGGTTCGGGCCGACCCAGAGGGTATCGGGCCGGGTCGGGCCGGGCCCGAACCCCCTAATACCTGACCTCTCACAGTCGTTTTCTCATAACTTGGGTTGCGGACCTCCGATCGATGCACCGCCAGCGGCGATGTGATCCTTGGAATGAGATGGTTGTTTCGATATATTACACTCAAAGTTTCAGAGTACTTTGGGTTCATCCGGGTTGGTTCGTACACGAAACCAACTAGGCTCTCAGAGCGGAAACACATATAACTTGTACTCCGGACGTCCGATTGACGTGCCGTTAACTTTGATCGATTCCTATAAGTGAGATGGACCTTTTGGCTTACTCCACTCGAGGTTTGTATGCAGTTGGAGTAATGTCGGGTTGGTTTTGACTTAAAAACCAACCGGGCCCCTCGGACGAAAAAGTCAATAACTCTCAGACCGGGCGTCCGAATGATGCGTCGTCTTTGACGTTGAGTTCCTATTGACGATATGGAACTTTGGGATACATAAAATCCAGACTATGTGTCAGTTAACGTATCATCCCTTCAGATTGTGGAGCAGACCCTCCCGGACGAGCTTGCTGTGTGCGGGAACCCTAGAGATGGCAGCGACTGTGACGACGATGACAACAGTACAGAAATCCTCCGTGGATTCGATGGCGACGACTACAGCACTAAGCGATCCTACGTGGATCAGTGCTACCGATCCTGTGTGGGTCAATGCTCACCGGTCCTGTGTGGGCCAACGCCTACAGATCCTGTGTGGGTCTGATCCTATGTGGGTCATTGCGGGGTTTAGTTACCTATCGATCCTGTGTGGGTCATTGCGGGGGTTAGTTACCAATCGATCCTCTGTGGGTCATTGCGGGGGTTAGTACTTATCGATAATGTGTGGGTCCGAAGGATTAGATGAATCTGTGGGAATATCTGATCATCTCTATCGTCTTACGAAGAAGTATACCTGTGTGAGCTGAATCTTGACTTTCAATCTTTATTTTCGATAAGATTTACTTGATATCCTGTGTGGATTATGTTTTGATTTTCTTTTGTGGAATGGGTTGTGTTTTCTTCTGTGGACTGGGTTGTACTTGGGCTCGGATGTTGGAGCTGAATGAGAATTGATGACTTAGGTATATATATGGGAATATACCTAATAAGTGTCGGATGTTACTTCGTGTTTGTATCTTTCCTTTCTGGATTATCCTTTATGGATTCTGGGAGACCTTCGGGGGTCTCGGGGTCCCTACTGAGTAGCTTATACTCACCCCTGCACGGGCAATGCCCCACTACGTTGTGTTGGCTGCAGACGACGGACAACACTGATCATGGTTGAGGCATGCATAGCAGTCGGTACCTGGAGGTGGACCCCGGGGCGGGGCGTACTCGGAGCGAATGCCTAGACCCGAGGAGCTGTGGAGGCTATTTGTACCAACCCTTCAGGTGGGAGTTCCAGTGGACGGCTCGAGGCTGTGACTTTACTTTTCAGTTGTTGTACTCCCTTTTTTAGTTGTACATTACTTTCAGGTTGGGATTGTATTCTGGCCCACTTACTTTTCTGGACTTACTGTTGTACCCAGTTTTTACTTGGTGTTTACTTCTGCTTGCTTGCTCTGTGGTGTTTGTTTACATTAAAAATGAAATGCCTTCCCTTTTTATTGGAAATTACCCCTTGGTGCTAGTCGCCAGCCCTTGTCCTATGGAAGGCGGGCTTGGGGTAGTCACGGCACGGGCCCTGAGGACGTGTCGTGACACTGCTGTTCAACAAACGAGAAAAAACCAGGGGAAAACTCAACCCTATTGATCCAAAAACAAGAACATAAGTAGGGGAACTCAACCTTGCTAGTCAAAAAACAAGAACAGAACTAGGGGAAAACCCAACCATGCTGGTCAACAAAAGAGAATAGAACTAGGGGAAAACTCAACCCTGCTGGTCAACAATCGAGAACAGAGGGACCCTCTACGTCGCGAGATGTAAAAGGTACGTAATGCAGAACACGGAATGCATGGGGCCCACACGACGTGTGGCCCCAATTCAACTCCAACCAAGCGCACAAACGTTCTCTGGTACAAACAACCACATGTACCTCCAAGTGTTCTCGTATACTCCCAAAGTATACCACGTTTCTTGCCCAAATGCTATCATGCACATGGCACCCAACGTCAACGCGAAGGGCTTACATGTAACAAATCTAACATTCCCCCTCATCAGACCAGGCATCGCCTACTACATCTCCTCAAACATTTACTTCACCCACACGGGAGAGCATGCGATCACACGCCAAGGGTTCTCTGCAAACACCACAGGAAGAACCTCCATCGGTACACCTTTCATGCTTCCACATTTAAATGAGGCCTCGAAAGAAACTCTTCACAAAAAAATAGATTACAACATTGTAATCCTCGCGGAAAAACATGCAAGATCAACTACTAATTCTCCTCCAACAGATAACCGACATAAAAGTTGTCTAACACTACATTCCGCCCGAACGGTGTCCCTTGGTCCTGACCCTTGGCCTTGAAAACAGTCGGGTGCATCCCACCATTGTGATCACCTCGGAATGACAGGTCAAATTGACTGCTCACTCAAGTGCAATGGATATTCGGAGAAAAATATGCATTCTACAACTCCCCACACGAGCGGTGCTTCATGGGACCCACATCCCCGTCCCGAAGCACAATGAACGGATCACACCGCTGTGATCCTCTCAAAAAAGTACACAAGTTTGACTAATCACTTGTCTGAAATGGACACCCAGTGAATGGGAGAGAAATTCACCATCAACGCACAAAACGGCCCTCATGGGGCCCATAGAAGTGTACTGAATTAAAGAGGTCAGATTGTGCCATTGCAATTCCCTTGAAGAAACACTCATAATCGACTACTCTCATGCCCCGAATGGACGTTCGATGAAAAATTCGTGAAATGCTGCTCGTAGATTAAAAGATGGGTCATGGGGCCCACATATCAACTTCGGTTTCAATGCTCGAAACCATACTGGAAAACTTATACTCGGCACCATGGTCCCAACTCCGCTGATGGCACTCAAATCGAACGTCGGATGCGTCTGTGCCGCTCAAAACACAAACCCCCGGAAAAATGTCAATCCGCTTTAAGGCTTTATACGCCGCCAATTCCCTCATCTCAGGAAATAAAAATTCCTGAGGCCATCTCAAAAAGTCTACCTCGATCCAAGGATCAAGTTGCTGTAGACGGAACGCGAATCTGACACCTGTCATAGGAGTTACGCCATCTTAAGCGTAAACAGACGCAAGTGGGGGTGGACCGGACCGGTCCGGTCGGTCCCCACCCCCTGGACCGGCCCAGGCCGGCCGGCCCGCGGCGCAGCCGGCCGAGCTGCCATGGCCCACGGTTCAGCCACTCGGACCGCAGTCCTCCTAACTGACTTGCCATGATGTCGGTCGCTGTTCCATGCGGATACCCGCGTTTGGCGGGTCTCGGTCTCCCGAGTGGGGTCGTGCGCCGCGACCCGGGTCCTCTGCGTCAACCGGACAACGCAGCCGGCCGGCCCTTCTGCTCCGCGCCCCCAGCTCACCCGGAGGATCCCCCCTGCCCCGTGCTCATCTTCTGAATCCATGCCTGTAGAGCCGCGCCGCCGCCTGTAGCCACCGTGCACCGCCGCCTACACCTGTCGGCCGCCGCACTGAACTGCCGGAAAGGACCTGGACCGCCGGAAGATCACCATAAAACCCGCTGATCTTCGGCAGACGTTTGTGAGCTCCACAGAACTGGGATTTACAAATCGAAACAGGTTATGGAATGCTCGTAAAATTTCTACACATACATGGTTTTTGTATGAAGATCAAACAGCATTTAGACACTATAACTGGGGTTCAAAGAGGGGTTCGTGATTAAAAAACTGAAAACAATGACCGCCTACCTTGTTGGGCATAGCCTTGAGCTTCGTCATCGATCGGAACCCCACCATTGTCGCTTCCACCTTGATTGGGTGGGAGGAGGCGAAGGTGGAAGGAGATAGGAGGTCGAGGGTGAAGGAGTTTTTCCAGGTGTGGAATGAGGATGGGGGAGATGGAGAGGAGTTTAAGTAATTAAACTCCTTAATTAAAAAAAACTCGACCCCAGAAAACACCCGCATCCAAAACCCCCGATCCGGTTAAAGTTAGGCCGCGCCTATGGTAAACACCACCTCTCGAGCACAAAAGTAGCCTTAGAATTCTAATCCGAGGCCCCGTTCAAACATTATTAAACTCAACGCCCGAGGTCGCCAAATTACGAAAACGCCCCTGGTGGCATTTTTCACAGAAGGCCCACACCCGTGGAAGTTACACCCCTCCAAGGGTAAACAGCTCGTTCCAGACTCAACGGTGCCCTCAGTTTTTCCATCTGAGCTACCGTTTAATAGATACTTGTGTTTAACCATTAAAAAAATAAATTAATTATTTTAATTATCTGTTTAATGTTCCGCTAACGGGCAAGGGGTCCCAACATCCCGCGCCGACATGTTTTATGACATTCCTGGGATAAAAACCGCATTCCGGACCCATCCGTACACTCAGATTTAGGATCTGAAGCACTGTTTAGGAGTTATCCCATTTATTTGGTGTTCCCATTGTGAACACACTGAAAATTTAATTCCAGCCACACCGGGGCTCGGAATCGAACGTCGTTAGAAGGCGCTGCTCTGAAATAACATCAAGAATATTCCAAAGTCTTTTATAGAAAAAACAGGGTTCTTACATCATTCCCTCCTTCAATATTTTCATCCCCAAAAAGAAAAACCAGGGAACTACTCAGGGTACTAAGCCCACACCTGGCTCTCCCGTACCCAGAAGAACTCTTGCACAGTCCCGCGTCACCACACATAGACCAAAGGATTTGATCTGTTCACGCGAGGTATTCCCTTACTGATGACGTGCGTAGGAGGACACACACTTCTCCTCGGGTGAGTTACGTGGGCGATGATTTGCACGCAAACCAACCTTTGGGGTTAGGGAAAGGCGGTAGGGAACCTCGCCATCCCTTTGCACTGTCTCAAATGGCCCAAAGGCTCTCGAGGGAAGCTCACCTCCCTGAAAAACCCACTACGTCGCACGCCACGACTAGATTCACCATTTTGACCAAGGAAAAAGCCCAGTGATTCCGTCCATTAGAATATCAATATGATGAAACACCCAAGAATATCTGGTCACGCAAGGTTTCATAGTCGATGTCTCACAACCAAGACTCTCTTACACACTTGGAAAGTGATAGATTCGACACCATCGACAAAAGAAAAGGTCCCACACCTTTTAACTCACCATCATAGGGTTACAATGATTCCCCACACTACCCTAGGAACAACTCAAACATGGAGCGGGGAGAAAACCATTTTACATAGGGAGACTAACAATTCTACTGCAAGAAGTAGAAGACCCGTAGAGAATACATCCTACCACCTCATGCTCCACTGGATCGTAGACATCCGAAGCTCACGGATATCCTCGGTCCCAACTGTCAGCTCCTGGATCCTGACGTGGACGCCTAGTGGTTGTGGGAATACCTCATAAAGTTGTCCTCAACTTCCATCTCCTCCCGCTCCCCTACAAGAACCACATATTTGGGAGCTACTCCGATCACGACGCTGCCTCTGCCGCGGTGGTGCACTTGCTGCCTGCCCGATATTCCCAGTATGCCTGTTCAGGAAGTCCCATGCCAAGTGACATTGATCGTCAAAATCATATCACCGGCGCTCTTCCGGCAGCACTGGTGCCTTCGGTGCCACTGTGGTGGACGACCACGCCCCTGAGTCCAGTTGTAAGAAATCCACCTGCATCGATGTTCTGCTTGCCGACGCCCGCTAGCTGCTGCAGATATCTCGGCTCTATCGAGCCTTCGGCCACCACCAACTATAGATCGCGACAGAAAACTCTCTATCACCAACACCTTCTCTAGCACCCAAACTTATGTAGGAAAGCCCAATGGTACTATTATAGCACAAATCTCTCAGCGGAGACCATGCTCAAACATTCACGCTCGAAAGTTGTCGTCATTGACCATGTCCGGGTAAAAGTATGCATGGTTTGCGAAACTATCCGCGTACTCAGCCACCATCATCCCTCCCTGTTGAAACTACAGGAGCTCCTGAATCCTAACGGAGTGTAAGAAGGAGGGGCAAAACACCTCACGAAACAACAACTGAATGTTTCCCCATGAAAGTGATGACTCATCAAGAAACTGAGTCACCAGACTCCACCAATGCCAAGCGGCTTCGCGGAAAAGGTTGGCGGACAAAGCCACCATAAGATCTATCAGCGTCTCTACAAGACTGAAAAGGAGAACCAACATCTCCATCCAAACCTATGCTTACTGAGGGTCTGGCTCACCACTGAACCTCAACGGTCTCTGTCGATGGAACTCACGGAGCGCGCTCAACCTGCGCTCAAGCTTAGTTTGCTCTGCTAAAGCTGTCTACTGCTCACCAGGTGGGGGTGCTGCTACTGGACCACCCGGAGAATGGGACTCACATGATGGGTCCTGGAAAGAGGCCTCTTAGCTCACAGGGTTGTCATCATGAACCAAAGCTGGTATCCTGGCTAGATTTCTTCGAGGAGAAATCCTGGTTATTATCTAGGAGTGTCACGATCCGATGAGAATATATTTATATCATAACAACAACAACGATGGGGAGCTGACTAAAGAAGGAAAGTCAAAGACTCAATACTATGTGATGCACAAACCAATTTCTATGCAACAAGTGTCTCAGTATGCCGAGTCGACAAGCAGGTTATCAGGGTCCTGGTGAATGGATACGTTGGCCGCCGCACCATCACTGGACTCCCTGGCCAGTGAGCCACTCCTGGGACACATTAACATTGTTTCCCTAAATTCCATCCAATTCCTTTATTTAGGGATTTCTGATCAATTTCCCCAGGAACAAACCACCTTGGATACCACTTTGTCACGACCTGATCCTACATGGGCTTAAGCTGCAATTACCCCATGCCTGCCTCCATAGTCCAGGGGCTGGCAACAAGCACCGATGGTTAAAACACTCGGGGAGGCCTTTCACTAAGTACCTGTACACACACACGCAGCCCACTAAATGAAAAAGTTCAGAGTAAAAGGAAAAGTAAAGTACTAACTTCCATAAATAAACCACAATGTGCATCGAAATCTAAACAGTACAAAGCGAGTTTTGAAGGTAAAATGAAAAGAAAAGGGAAAAAACACGCAGCCAACCAGAAAAGTGCCACAACCCGGAAACATGTAAACAAAAGTAAAACAGATGGGAGAGTCCCACATGTCACGAACCAGGCCGGGTCGCTATCTGACTCGGCGCCCGAACCGGTCCGTGACATGGCCCGAAGGGCGTTCCCGATCCCCATGGGCAGGCATTAGTGCCTGGGTATCAAAACAAACACATGGGAATGATTTTCCCCGAAATAGTAAACACAAAACAAATGATAAGATAAAGAAACTGAAACTGAATGTAGACAACCAAATGGGGCCTTAAACTGAAAAAAAACTGGGGTTTACAACTTGAACCCAGAACCAAAATAAGTGACAACAATAGAAACTCAAACTCAAACCTCCAAGCAACTATAGAAACGCAGCATCCACTCACCACAACACCAACCTGCACGAGAAGACCATCAATGACTAAAACCACCATCACTGAGCACGATGTCACAACCTCGAATACACATGAAACAAAGTTTGAATAAACCCAAAGGTGTATGTAGGGTGTGAGCCTAAATCCCAATAGGACATCTCCTAATAAAAAAGTTCCTTGTGTAAAAATTAAATGAAAAATACATTTGCAAGCTAAATAAATGAAAGGACACAAAATCATAAACAACATTAAAGAAACCGTTTCTATAAGGATAGAATTTTAATGAAAATAACTTAAATAAAAGTAAACATCCTTGCATAAAAGAAAAACTCAAACCATCACAATACCCAATAGCTACACCGTATGCCGACGGTGGGTGTATAGTATTCCAGAAGCACAAAAAGTGGGAGAGGACCTAAAGATACTAGAAAAAGGAATGGAACCCTAGAACCTGACGTCTTGGTGAACAATATAGGAATCACAAAAAAATACATTCTCGTGCACGAGCCACTAGACAGCTCAACACATACATAACCTAGTGGTCTCTGATCATCACCCAATGTTTAGTTAGTGTTGTAAGCATCAATCCAGCTAAGTGAATCTGGGCCGGGGCCACTCTAGAATCATTAGCACGCTAGTCTAGTCCTCCCACCTAGTACCCAGGATTCCCCTTTTGTGCTCAAGATGTTCCAACATCACATTTCATGTCAAACTCAAACAAATAAAACAAATAGGGTGTAACATAAACCCAAGGCCACACCTCCACACACACCGAAAACCATTTGACAAAGTACGCACAATAAAGGACTTTACCCAACACAATTAAAACAATATCTGCATTACTAATAATTGTTTATTAAAAACAAATTAAATTTTTTATCATTAATCATTTTTATTAAATCATGTTAAATCCTTTTGAAACTAATTATTTTTTAAGAAACATAACACGTCTTTAAGACGCAAAATGAACTCAACCCTCATTCATGACCATGAACACCCAAAACAGGTTCCAAAAATGTTTCACCCCATTAACAAAACATAATAAACAATATAATGATTTTATAAAAAAACAATTACCAAGGTGACAAAAAGCATTGTACACCAAAAATATTTTAAAGTATAATCTACATCACATATACAATCAAATAAATCAACTACACAATTGAAGAAACCATTCCAGTGATTAAAAAAACCACTAAAAAGTTTATCAATAAATTTTAAAATGTGTTGCATGACTTTAAACAGTAAAGACTCACACAAATCCTCATTTGTGACAAAACACATATCAGCACCACATAAAAACACGATCCACAGCCTTTTCACAATTTAATAGGTAAATGCACAATTTATAAAAGATAACCAAATGTCACAATAAAGGTTTTTATAAAAAATTCAATGCATTTCATATAGGCATGCTACGTAAAATAAAAACACATATCAAACTCATTAAAAGACTAATTTCGCACAACACAGATTAATAGAATAACAAATTAAATTAATTAAGAAAGAAAATTAACCTATCCTATAATGTTTAAATGCGGAACCACCTACCTCAGATAGAGGAACTCCCAAAACATGTGTGAATCTCCAGTAGCACCTAATATGCACCACGTGAGAACCGAAAAAGACCCTAAACTAGAATTCGAACCAAAATCAGCACAATTCGGACCACAACCAATATGAAAACCTTACCCGCAACTTTACAAGAAAGGAAGAACAACCAAGCGAGGGAATACGCATCATTGTTGAGACAGCAGGATGCTGGTCAAGGTTTAAAAGGGACACTACAGGAGTGGGACGCATTGTCCAGACTTGACGGAAGAGGAGGAGACCGGCGAATGGCATGCGCAGGCAAGGGCAGCGCTGGACTAAATCTGGGGAGGAGATATTTTCGCTAGATACCATTGCGCAAGGACACACATGGGGTAAGGTCTGTAGGAGGGGGGGAATAGGCGAAGGGCGAGTGCGGGCTCCTGCTAGGGGGTTCGGCGGCTGAAGGTCGGGCTGCTTCCGAAAGAGCCGAGGTAGGGCGGCGGTTAGGGGAGTGGTGCACTTAGGAGCTAGGGTGGCAACCTTCAGCGGATAGGGAAGGGGGATCCGAGGGGCTGCATGCACGACGAGAGGCCAAGGGAGCAAGGGGGCTTGTCGTGATGGCACAACGGGGATGTAGGGGTGCGGTCCGGCGATGTCACTATGCGGGGTTTCGAACCAGGTGGGTGTGTCCGATGCAGAAGAGGAGAGGGAGATGTAGGGGGCGGCCAGCAGCACAGATGGAGAAGGCAGGGGATCAGCTGGTGGGGCTGTGAAGCAGGGGATCTGAGGGTTACAAGGGGGGGCGCTGCGGCTCGATCCAGCAAAGAAGAGGGGGAGGGTTTCAACGGAAAAAATAGAAAAGGGGGACGAGGTAGCGTATCCCTAGAAAGAAAAATAAAAAGGAGATGAAAAACCAATAAAAAATGGAAATTAATATAAATAATAATAATAAAAGTAACATCAACACTAATGATAATAGTAAACAAGAAAAAAGAATAATAATAATAGATTAATAAAAATTAAACCCTAAAGGATAATTATAATGATAATATTATTAATTAAATATTTTTTTACAATTATAATGATAATAATTAATGATGATATTAATAATAATTAATGGCGATAATATTAATACCATTAATGTCATTGATAATTTTTTAATAGCAATTATAAAAAAAATGACATAATAAAAACAGTAACTATATTAATAATAATAACTTAATAAAATCTATATTTTTAACACTAATAAAAATAGTAGTAGTAATAATAATATTCTCAAATAATAATATTTTTATTACCATCAAAACAATTCATTTAAATTATTATCACTCATTTCTTATTAATTCAATTTTTTTCTATCACTCCATTAATTTTATGTCTTGATCATTAGCTCTTTCTCTTTCATTAATTAAATTTTGGTCAAGTGCGCGAGGAACTGGGTGAGGCTGCGTGGTGACCCAAGCGAGGCAACACGGCTTCGACCACGGACCGATGGACACAGTCAAGGTCAAAACACACATTTTTAAATAAGAACTCATAAATCTTGTGTCTGGACTCAACCCGAACTACCCGAAACCCAGAAAAATAATAATCTAATTTATTTAAATATGACAGGTGTGACAATTCTCCCCACCATAAAGCTTTCCGCCCCCGAAAATCCACAACTAAGGCTGAGACCCAAAGTAGAAAACAATACCCCATAATGTCCAAAGAGTATCTCTATGAAATCAAGTGAAAAGAGGCGACCACATCGCGCTCAAAAAAGGTTACTAAAATGAAAAACTCAAGAAACTCATGAAAAGACTTCCTGATATATGTCCCCTGCCCTAAAGAGCTAAAACACCTCTAGTTGACTGATCAAGGAAAGAACCCTCACACTCGTGAGAACCAACTTAACAAACCGAAACATCCCAAGCATCATTTAATGAAAACCACATCGTTTGACTGGAGTGAAAAAATGAGACCAACCACGACCGAGAAACACCCTTATCATCTATCACCAACTCATCTTCAGAAGAAAAACCAAAAGGTCAATATATGGAATCCTGAGGGGCTCCCCACCATTAATAACCTACCAACTCCCAAGAAGAGACTCGAAAACCGACACAGGGAGGTCCAAGCGGAATCCCCGCCATTAAAGAAAAGTCTAACACTAATTCATTCCAGTGACATTCGTGCGAGACCCGATATGGGTCCCCCACAATTATAACTAATAGAAGGTATAAAACATTGAAAATTTCACGATCGTGACCATACACCCCACCGCAAGGGGCTGGGAGGGAGGGACCCAACTACCGGGGCGTCAAAAGTATAACCCAAGACAAACCATCATTTCCACTTTCCTGGATGAGCATTATTCAAGTTCGAGACAAATTTACCCAACAAACTCCCATAAGGACCACTAAAGTGATTGAATCCAGTGAGAAGTAACCACAAAAACATTAAGGTAATGAGATGACCGCACCTCCTCATAGCCACGAGAAGCCTCACGCACCAAGGTGGGTCGTCAGAATGAAACAACCACTGAAGACAATTTAATCCTCCTTCACCTTTAGTACCGATGACATAAATGAGGTTGGGGTCCCGTAATCTCTTGGGTTTCCTGACCACGCGCCAGCTTCACTCTGAGGCGTATGGCTGGATCCTTGATGTTTGAAGCATCTCCTGCCTCGCAGTCTGGTATTAAGGACTCTTGAACGGAGCTTCTCCTTTTGGTGTCACACGCAACCACACTACAACTGTGGCAACACCGGTAAACAAAACACATTAAAACATCCAATTACTCTCACACTAAACATTAACCAACACAAGAGTTGAAATGGTTCATGTGAATCACCCATTTTCACACCGGATGAGAATACGATACCACAAATCGTCACCTAGACATGAACATTGTTGTTGAGAGGAAAATTATACGGAGAGGAACTTCAAACTGAGTCTTAAACAACATGTGATTCTTACAATTGACCGTAGCATCCTCATGTGACTGGGTCTGCCACGCTAGTGGCCTAACATATACCGTTTCTTAAACAAAACCAACGAACAACCAAAGGTCATTTGGAATAGTGGCCAGCACCGACCACTCCAGGCTGCTTCCACCTTTGCACCTTGAAGAGAACTCACACTGCAAGAGGTCACCAAACATGACCCTTACTTCCGATGAAAACACTACAAACCATTCTAGACATCGATAAGCACTGATAACTCTAAATCGCCTTCACCCTTACCCACTGGAATTTCTTTCACCGCTTCCAAAAGAAACCATCAGATGCAACAATGTGAAATTTTATACCCGACGACTCAGACAACTCAAAGAGACAAAAACTCCATTCAAATCCCCTCACATCTATCATCCTGATTTGAGAGGATCCACTTAGTTGTAAAAATGAGAGGTGGGTTCAATTATAGAACTCGAGAAGAGATTCCTCTGATAAACTGGAGGGTCGACCAACGGTGATTTTCCTGTGGCCGCACTTCAATCACATATCAACACTTTATAGGGGCATACACTAGCCAAGAAATAAAACAATGGACCCAACCAAACTGGTCCAACGATCAAGACCTTCCACAAGCGAACACCAAACGTGCAGGGGGAACCAATGCAATGGCTCCTCGATGTACTTTTCAAAAGAATTCAACAACTACACACTTACATACCAACTTACAAATAAGAATTCAAACTCAGGACACAAATCAGTCAAAAAGGATTCTCGGCTCGAAAACCCACACATCCAACCTTTAAAACAAACAAGGACACACCAAACAATCAGAAGTTATATAAATACATGAAAATTTCCTTTAAAAAACATTTTGAAAATAAGAAAATCCAGTGGGAAGAACAAACACCAATGGTGTCCCATGGGCCTCGCACATGAATGTTCCTATGCCACAACAGCACCCACATCATATCCATCCAGGCACTCATCTTATCGTGCAATTAACCCTTTCTCTTTCCATATACACTCATGCATGAGGTTTCCCAAGAGAACACAAAGGATCAAATACAAACCTTTCCATTTTTTTCAAAACCAAAACATCCAACCCACACTTTTCAAACCTCATACCTCATTTTCTTTTTAAAGTGCTTAATTTCAAAACGTTTTCCAAAACATTTTCCAAGACCAAATCATTTTTACATAAAATCCAAATGTCCACAATTCCAGGACAAACAAACGAGGAACGGTATAAGAGAAAACTAGTGTTAGTGGGTGACTGGAACATATGGTTGGTGTTCATACGCCAATCATGCCACTACCAGGGAGGGTATTCTAGGACAACGTCCCTGTCTCCGTATGGCTTTCCAGACCCTATGAGCTCACTAGGACCACTGACCCGACTCATTTTTCATTTCCCCTAAGCAAAATTAACCATACGAACCGAAGATGTAGACAAACATCTGCTTACTTTGGTAACTCGAGTCCTGCCATGAGGTGTGCTGGCTAGGCACCTTGCTCGTACCAAGGACATCGAGTCTCGACAACCTTAACTCAGGTCTACCGTGACACTATCCCAAAAGAAAATGACCTAAGAGATCAAACCTTGCCCTTTGATACCATTTTTTCACGAACTAGGCTGGGTAGCCATCCGACCCGGCGCCCGAACCGGTCTGTGACATGGCCCGAAGGGCGTTCTCGATCCCCACGGACTGGCACAAGTGTCTGGTTATGAAAACTAACACATGGGAACGATTTTACCAGAAATAGTAAACAAAAAACAACTGATATGATAACGAAACTAAAACTGAAAGTAGACAATCAAACAGGGCCTTAAACTGAAAACAAAATCTGGGGTTTACAACTTGAACCCACAACCAAAATAAGAGACAACAAGAGAAACTCAAACTCAAACCTCCAAGAAACCAGAGAGACTCAGCATCCACACGCCACAACACCAACCTGCACGAGAAGACCATCAACGAACAAAACCACCATCGTTGAGCATGATGTCACAACCTAGAATACACAAGAATCAAAGTCTACATACACCCAATGGTGTATGTAGAGTGTGAGCCAAAATCCTAATAAGACTTCACCCAATAAAAAGGTTCCACGTGTAAAAATTAAATGACAAATACATTTGCAAGCTAAATAAATGAAAGGACACCAAAGCTGAAATAAATTTAAAGAATCTGTTTCTACAAGGAATGAACTTTTAAAGAAAACAACATAAATAAAAGAAAACACACTTGCATTAAAGAAAAACTCAAACATTCACAAAACCCAAAAGTTGCACCGTATGCTGAGGGTGGGTGTATAGTAGTCCAGGAGCACCAAAAGTGGGAGAGGCCCTAAAGATACAAGAAATAGGAATGGGACCCTAGAACCTCCCATCTCGGTGAACAGTATAGGAATCACAAAAAAATATGTTCTCATGCATGAGCCACTAGACAGGGCAACACATCCATAACACAGTGGTCTCTGATCATCAACAAATGTTTAGTTAGTGTTGTAAAGGTCAATCCAGCTAAGTGAATCTGGGCCGAGGCCACTCCCGAATCACTAGAACGCTAGTCTATTCTGCCCACCTAGTACCCAGGATTGCCCTTTTGTGCTCAAGATGTTTCAAATTCACATTTCATGTCAAACTCAAACAAATAAAAAAAATAGGGTGTAAAATAAACCCAACACCACACTTCCACGCACACCGAAAACTATTTGACAAAGTATGCATGACAAATGACTTTACCCAACTCAATTAAAACAATATCTGCATTGCTGACAATAGTTTATTAAGAACATATTAAATTTTTTTTCATTAATCATTTTTATTAAATCATGTTAAATCCTTTTTAAACATATTATTTTATAAGAAACATAACACGACTTTAAGATGAAAAACCAACTCAACCCTCTTTTATGACCAAGCACACCCAAAACAGGTTCCAAAAATGTTTCACACCATTAAAAAACATAATAAACCATTTAATTATTTTATAAAAAAAATTACCAAGGTGACACAAAGAATTTTACACCAAAAATCTTTTAAAAATTAATCTACATCACTTACACATTCAAATAAATCAACTACACAATTAAAGAAACCATTCCAGCTATTAAACAAACCACTAAGAAAGTTTATGAATAAATTTTAAAATGTGTTGCATGACTTTAAACACTAAAGACTAACTCAAATCCTCATTTTTGAAAAAACACATATCAACACAACATCAAAAGATGATCTGTAGCCTTTGCACAATTCAATAGCTAAATGAAAAATTTATAAAACATAACCAAATGTCACAATAAGGGTTATTATAAAAAAATGCACCACTTTTAAGATAAGCATGCTTCTTAAAATCAAAACACATATCAAACTCATTAAAATACTAATTTCACACAACACATATTAATAGAAAAACACATTAAATTAATTAAGCAAGAAAATTAACTTATCATATAATGTTTAAATGTGGAACCACCTACCTCTGAAAGAGGAACTCCCAAAACATGTGTGAATCTCTAATCGCACCTAATACGCACCATGTACGAACCGAAAAAGACCCTAAACCAGAATTCGAACCAAAATCAGCACAATTAGGACCACAACCAATATGAAACCCTTAACCGCAACTTTCTTAGAAACGATAAACAACCAAGAGAGGGAATATGCACCATTGGTGAGACATCAGGAGGTTGTTTTGGGTTTAATAGGGCCACTGGAGGAGTGGGAGGCTTTTTCCGGACTTGCCGGAAGAGGAGGAGACTGGAGAATGGTGTGAAGAGGCAAGGGCAGTGTTGGACTGAATCCGGGGTGGAGTTATTTTCGTTGGATACCACTTCTCAAGGAAGGCGCACGGGGTAAGGTATGTATGAGGGGGGACTAGGCGAAGGGCGAGCATGGGCTGCTGCTAGGGGGTTCGGTGGCTGAATTTCGGGCTACTACCGAAAGAGCCGAGGCGGGGCGACGGTCAGTTGAGCGGCGCGCCGGGGAGATGGGGTGGTGGCCTTCAGCGGATAGGGAAGGGGGATCCGAGGGGTTGGGTGCACGACGAGATGCCGAGGGAGCAAGGGGGGCTTGGCGTGATGGCACGAAGGGGAAGTAGGGGTGCGGTCCGATGAGGTCGCTGTGCGGGGCTTCGAACCAGGTGTGTGTGTGTTCGATGTGGAAGAGTAGAGGGAGATGTAGGGGGTGGCTAGCATTGCGCAGGGAGAGGGCAGGGGATCAGTTGGTGGTGCTGTGAAGCAGGAGAGTCGAGGCTTCGAAGGTGGGGCGTTGCGGCGCGATCCAGCAATGAAGAGGGGGAGGGTTTCAACGGAAAGAAAAGAAAAGGGGGAGGGGGTAGCGCAATCCTTGAAAAAAAAGAAAAATGAGATGAAAAAAAAATAAATAAAAAGAAATAAATTGAAATTAATATAAATATTAATAATAAATGTAACATCAACACTAATGATAATAGTAAACAAAAAAAGGAATAATAATAATAGCTTAATAAAAATTATACCCTAAAGGATAATTATAATGATAATATTATTAATTAAAGATTTTTTTACAATTCTAATGATAATAATTAATGATGTTATTAATAATGATTTATGGCGATAATATTAATACCATTACTGTCATTGATAATTTTGTAACATCGATTATAAAAATAATGACTCAATAAAAACATTAAAAATATTAATAATAATAACTTAATAAAATATATATTATTAACACTAATAATAATAGTAGTAATAATAATAATATTCTCAAATAATAATATTGTTATTACCATCAAAACAATTCATTTAGATTTTTATCACTCTTTTCTTATTAATTATTTTTTTCTATCAGTCCATTAATTTTATGTCTTGATCATTAGCTCATTTTCTTTCTTTAATTAAACGTCGGTCAAGCGTGCGAGGAACAGGGCGAGGCCACATGGTGACCCAAGAGAGGCCAAACGGCTTCGACCGCGGACCGATGGATGCAATCAAGGTCAAAACACACATTTTTAAATAAGAACTCATAAATCTTGTGTCTGGCCTCAACCCGAACTACCAGACACCAAAAAAAATAATAAAATAATTTATATAATTATGAAGGGTGTGACACCACACCTGGAACCCGACAACGACCACTGCACGCGGTCCAAGGTCCCGAACTCCTAAACTCCTCTGACGTCACGACTAACCTGTCTGTTGTCTACTAGGGCACCCCAAGTGCGGGAAAAGCCCAAGCAGGGGTGAGTATAAAAAATACTCAGTAGGATGCCCCGAAGGCTCGAGGGAGAAAAAAAGGAGGTACTGAAGAGGTGAGCAGTTGATCGAACAGGGAAAAGTAAAGGAGTACAACAAAGAGTGCAGTAAAGAGTACAACTCAACCTAATAAGAGGATAGAAGTAGATTCATCCAAACACAAGGAGCTAGAAGCGGTGAGAAGATGAACTTCTTGTCGAGTGTTCTCTACCTATAGTAGGAGAGTAGACTCGTCCAACCACGAGAAGAGACACGGAAATCATGTGGCATACCCCGCGCGTCTTCGCCTCTCCTGAAAGGAGAGTAACCAAACCCAAAGAGTGGGTACAGGAACAAGGTATACATAAATATATGCTCTGTCAAGAAACCAGAACAAGATCGTAAGGGGATCTCCATCCCGTAGCTCATCCCAAGGAAGTGAGTAGCCAACAGTCCCAGAAGTAAACACCATTGATGCCCAGCATCCCGCACCTCTGCCCCAAACTGCATGTCAAGGGGCTAAATCACCGCACCTTGACACTATCCGCTTTTGGCGGCACTAACTCGCACACATGATTTTAGGTCACGTCACAATGATGCATCTCAGTGGGGAAAGTGCCCCTAGTACTTCAGTGTTCTAGGGAATGTTAAAACACACCTTGTCACTGCCCCGCAGTCGAGAGGTCTCCTCAAAGTTGACAGGCGACCCCTACCCAACCCTAATGGAGGGTAATCCCTGGAAGTCGATGGGTTCCCGCTGGAGGGAGACCCGAAAAAATTCAATGGGTGCCACACTGCCCAGCCCCGTAAAAGGGTAATCCACTGGAGGGAGACCCGGATAAAGCCGTCGACGAGTCCTAATGCCCAGTCCCGTAAAAGGGTACTCCACTGGATGGAGGATCAGAATTATCACCGGGGACCACTTCCTAGCCCAGCTGGAGGTAAACCTGGCATTAGGGACCACTTCCCAGCCCTGATGGAGGTATACCCGGAACCACTTTGGCCATCCCTGTTGGATGGTACTGCTCGGTGAATACAATTTTACTGTCCATCCCTACTAGATGGTACCCCACTAGCCATCCCTTCTGGATGGTAGCTCACTGGCCATCCCCTGTGGTTTGTACAAGTGGCCATCCCTGCTGGATGGTACAACCGCCATGCCTGCCCTACTGGAAAAAATCTCATGGGTAGAGGATCAGTGGCCACGTAATGCGTTTGTCAAACTGAATCCAAAAGAACTCTACCATGGAACACGAAGCAACTCTGCCGGCCAAACCATCAAGAGGAGAATCAGGGGAAACCCACTCAACCCAGCTGGTTGAAACCATCGTGAACAGGACCATGGGGAAATTCAACCCTGATGGTCAACAAACAAGAAAAAAACCAGGGGAAAACTCAACCCTTCTCATCCGTAAATGAGAACAGAACTAGTGGAACTCAACCCAGCTAGTCAACAAATGAGAACAGAACCAGGGGAAAACTCTACCCTGCTGGTGAACAAAAGAGAACAAAACCAAGGGAAAACTCAACCCTACTGGTCAACAATCGAGAACAGAGGGACCCTCTAAATTGTGAGAGGTCAAAGGTACGTAAATTAGAACACAATATGCACATGGGGCCCACACGATGTGTGGCCCCAAGTCAACTCCATCCAAGCACACAAACGTTATCAGGAACAAACAACCACATGTACCTCCAAGCGTTCCCGTATACTCCCACAGTATAAAATGTTTCCAGCCCAAAGGATATCGTGCACACGACACCCAACGTCAACGCAAAGGGCATAAACGTAACAAATTCAACTTGCCACCTCATCGGACCAGGTACGGCCATCTACATCTCCTCTAACATTTACTTCACCCACATGTGAGTGCACGCGATCACACGCCAAGGGTTCTCTGCAAACACCGCAGGAAGAACCTCCGCCGGTACACCTATCATGCTTACACATTTCAATTAGGTCTTGAAAAAGACTCCACACATCCATACGGATCGCACCATTGTAATCCTCATTGAAAAACATGTGATATCGACTACTTACTCGCCTCTAACGGATAACCGATGTTAAAGCCATCGAACACTGCTTTACGCCCGAAGGGCATCCTGTGGCCCCGAGACTCAGCCCCGAAAACAGTCTGGCGCTTCACAACATTGCGATATCCTCGGAAAGACACGTCAAATTGACTGCTCACTCGAGTGCAGCAGATATCCGGAGAAAAAGATGCATTCTGTCACTCTGCACACGAGTGGTGCTTCGTGGGACCCGCATCCCAGTCCCTAAACACAACGAATGGATCGCACCGATGCGATCCTGTCAAAAAATTACACATGTTCGACTAATCACTTGTCTGAAACAGACATCTGGCGAAGGAGATAGAAATTCACCGTCAACGCCCAAAACGGCCCTCATGGGGCCTGCACCAGTGTGCTGAATTAAAGCGTGTGGATTGCGCCATTGCAATTCTCTCAGTGTGACACTCATAATTGACTTCTCGCATGCCCCCGAACAGATTTCCAATGAAAAATTCATGAAATGCTTCTCGCAGCTTAACATATGTGTCGTGTGGCCCACGTCTCAACTCTCGTTTCAACGCTTGAAACCATACTGGAAAACTTTTTCTTGGCACCATAGTACCAATACCATTGACGGCGCTCAAATCAAACGTTGGATTCGTCCGCACCACTCAAAACAAAAACCCCCAGAAAAACATCAATCCGCTTAGAGGTGTGACACACCACCAAGGCCCTCGTCTTGGGAATTAAAAATTCCTGAGGCCATCTCAAAAATTCCACCTCAATCCAAGGATCTTGTCGTCATAGATGGCACCCGAATCTGACACCCAGCTTAGGAGTTATGCCATCTTAAGCATCATCAGACGCAAGTGGGGGTGGACAAGACTGGTCCGGCCGGTCGACACCCCCTAGACTGGCCAAAGCTGGCCGGCCCGCGACATAGCTGGACGGCTCGCGGCTCAGCTGGCCGAGCCGCCGCGGCCTGCGGTTCACCCGTGCGGACCGCGGTCCTCCAAACCGACCAGCCACGAGGCCGGTCATTGTTCCCTGGGGAGACCCGTGTTCGGCATGTCTCTTTCTCCCGAGCAGGGTCACGCACCGCGACCCTGGTCCTCTGCATCAACCGGCTGGTGCAGCCGGCCGACCCTTCTACTCCGCGCCGCCAGCTCACCCAGAGGAGCCCCCCCTGCCCTGCCCTCGCCATCCACAGCCATGCCCGCAAAGCCGCACCACCGCCTGGAGTGACCACGCACCACCGCAAACCCCTGCTGACCACCGCGCTAAACCGCCAAAAAGGCCCTGGACCGCCAGAAGGTCACCCTAAAACCCGATGATCTTCGGTAGTCGTTTGCGAGCTCTTCAGAACTCAGATTTACAAACCAAAACAGGAAATGGAAAGCTCTGAAAAAATACTACGCATACATGGGGTTTGATTGAATATGAAGAAGAATTTAGACACTATAATTGGGGTTCAAATAGGGGTTCCGGATTCACAAACTAAAAAGAACGACCGCCTACCTTGTTGGGCATAGCCCGAAGCTTTCTTCGTCGATCCGCACCCCGCTATTGCCGCTTCCACCTTGATTGGGAGGGAGGAGGAGGTGGTGGAAGGGGAGAGGAGGTTGAGGGTGAGGGGGTTTCTCTAGGGGTGGAATGAGGATGGGGGAGAGGGTGAGGAGTTTAAGTAATTAAACTCCTTAATTAAAAAAAACTCGTCCCCTGAAAACACCCACGTCCAAAACCCCAGATGCGGTTAAAGATTGGACACACCTAGGGTAAACACCACCTCCATAGCACAATGGAGGTCCCGAAATTTTAATCTGATGCCCCGTTCAAAAGATATTAAACTCAACGCCCGAGGCCGCGAAATTACGACAATTTCCCTGGAGTCATTTTTCACAGAAAGGCCCGTGCCCGTAGATGTTACACCCCTCCTAGGGTAAATGGCACATTCCAGACTCAACGGTGCCCTCAAATTTTCTATACGAGATAATGTTTAAGATATACATGAGTTTAACCATAATATGAATAAATTAATTATTTTAATTATCCGTTTAATATTTTGTTAACGGGTGAGGGGTCCCAACGTCCTGCGCCGACATGTTTTATGTCGTCAATATGGTAAAAACCTCGTTTATGACCCTTCTGTACACTCATATTTAGGATCTGAAGCACCGTTTAGGAGTTATCCAATTTATTTAGTGTGCCTAGTGTGAACACACTGAAAATTTAATTCTGGCCACACCGGGGCTCAGAATCGCATGCCGTCTGAAGGAAATTCTCTGGAATAACATCAAAAATATTCCAGAGTCTTTTATAGAAAAAACCAGGTTCTTAAATCATTCCCTCCTTCATGATTTTTATCCCTGAAAAGAAAAACTAGGGAATAAATCGGGACACTAAGCTCACACCTGGCTCTCCTGTACCCAGAAGAACTCTTACACAGTCCCAAATAACCACACATAGACCAAATGATTTGATCTATTCACGTGAGGTATTCCCTTGCCGATGATGTGCGTTGGAGTACGCACACTTATTCTCGGGTGAGTCATGTGGGAGACGCTTTTCACCCAAATGAGCCTTTGGGGGTAGGAAAAGGTGGTAGGTAGCCTCTCTGTCCATTTGCATGGTCTCAAACGGACCGAAGGCTCTCTGGGGTAGCTCACCTCCCCGACCAAACCCCTACGTCGTACGCCGTGACTAGAATCACCATGTTGACCTAGGAAAAAGCACGGTGATTCCCTCCTTCATAATATCCATATGGTGAAACACCCAAGGATATCTGGTCATGCAAGGTTTCACAGTCGTTGTCTCGCATCCAAGACTCTCTTACATGCTCGGAAAGCGATGGAGTCGACACCATCGACTAAAGAAAAGGTCGAACGCCTTTTACCTCACCAACATAGGGTTACACTGATGCCCAACACCACCCTATTAACAACTCAAACAAGGAGCAGTGTGAAAATAATTTCACAAACAGAGCCTAAAAATTATACTGCAAGATTTAGAAGAGCCATAGAGGATACCTCCTGCCAACTCATGCTCCATAAGATTATAGACATCCAAAGCACGCGGTTGACCGCGGTCCCAACTGTCAGCTCCCGGAGCCAGACGTGGACCACCTAGTGGTGGTGGGAAGACCTCATAAAGTCTTCCTCCACTTCCAGCTCATCCCGGTCCTCTGCAAGAACCACCTCTTTGGGCGCTACTCCAATCACGATGTTGTGTATGCCGTGGTGGTGCACCTACTTCCTGCCCGATATTCCCCGTATGCCTGGTCGGGTAGTCTCATGCCAAGTGACCTTGCCCATCGCAAGCATAGAACCGACGCTCTCTGGGCTACACTGGTGCCCTCCGGCGCCACTATGGTGTACGACCATGACCTTGAGTCCGGTTGTCATAAAGCCAATTGCGTCAAGGATCTGATTGCCGACGCCCGCAAGCTGCGGCAAAAGTCTCGGCTCTGTCGAGCCTACAACCACCACCAACTATAGATCACGACATGAATCTCTCTATCACCAACGCCTTCTCTAGCACACCGGCGTATGTGGGAATGTCCAATGGTACTATGATAGCACGAATATCTCAGGGGAGACCCTACTCAAACATACGTGCTCGGAGGTTTCCGTCATGGACCAACTCCGGGTAAAAGTGTGCATGGTCTGCAAAACTAGTCGCGTACTCAGCCACCTTCATCCCTCCCTACTGAAACTGCAAGAGCTCCTGAATCCAAACCGAGCATAAGAAGTAGGGTAAAAACTTATAATGAAAAAAGAACTGAAAGTCGCCCCACAAAAGCGACGAATCGTCAAAAAAATAAGTCACAAGAATCCACCAATGCCAAGCTGCTCCGCGGAAAATGTTGGCGGCCAAAGCCACAATAAGATCTGTCGACGTTTGCACAAGCCTGAAAAGGTAATCCACCATCTCCAGCCAAACCTCTGCTGCCTGAGGGTCTGGCTCACCACTGAACCTCAACGGTCACTGTCGCTGGAACTCACGGAGCGCGCTCAACCTGCTCTCAAGCTCATTCTGCTCTACTGAAGCTCTCTGCTGCTCACCAGGTGGGGGTGCTACTACTGGCCCACCCAGAGAAAGGAACTCACAAGATGGGTGTTGGACTAAGGCATCATAGCTCACAGGGTAATCGTCATGAACCAAAGCTAGTATTCTGGATGGCTGTCTTCGCAAAGACATCCTGTATATTATCAAGGAGTGTCGTGATCAGATGAGCATATATGTATATCATAGAACAACAACGATGGGGAGCTAACTCAAGAAAGACAGTCAAAGACTCAATCCTATGTGATGCAAAAACCAATTTCCCTACAATGAGTGTCTCAGCATGCCGAGTCGACAAGTGGGTTATCAGGGTCCTGGAGAATGGATACGTCGACCACCGCACCATCACTAGACTCCCTAGCCTGAGAGCCGCTCTTTGGACACATTAACAATGTTTCCCTAAATCCAAACCAATTACTTTTTTTAGGGATGTCCGGAAAACATATCAAGGAATGAACCACCTCTGATAGAACTTTGTCACGACCCGAACCAACCCGAGCTCAAGCCGCAACTACCCTAATCCCGACTCCATAGGCCAGGGGCTGGTGACAAGCGCTAAAGGCTAAACAAAATAGGAAGGCCTTTTCCTGAGTACCTGTACACACACACATAGCCCACTCACTACAGAAGTGCAAAGTCAAAGGAAACATAAAATACTATTTTCCATAAATAAACCACAAAGTGCAACGACCTCTAAACAGAACAAAGTGAGTGCTGAGGGTAAACTGAAAAGAAAAGGGGAGAAATATGCGCCCAACCAGAAAAGTGACACAACCCAGCAACAGGTAAACTAAAGTAAAACAGCTGGGAGAGTCCCACTCCTGGAACCCGACAACGACAACCACATAGGGTCCAAGCTCTCTAACTCCTAAGGTCCTCTAACATCATGACCAACCTGTTAGTCGTCTACAAGGGCACACAAAGTGCGGGAAAATCCCAAGCAGGGGTGAGTATAAAAAAATACTCATTAGGATGCCCAAAAGGATCGAGGGAGAAACAAAGGAGGTTCTGAAGAGGTGAGCAGTAGATCAAACTGGGAAATGTAAAGGAGTACAATAGAGAGTGCAGTAAATATTACAGCTCAACCCAACAAGAGGGATGAAGTTGAATCGTCCAAACACAAGGAGCTAGAAGCGGTGAGAAGATGAACTTCTCGTTGGGTATTCGCTACAGATAGTAGGAGAGTATACTCATCCAACCATGAGAAGCTAAACATAGAAATAACGTGGCATTCCCCATGCGTCTTTGCCTTTCCTATAAGGATAGTAACTAAACCCAAGGAGTGGGAACTAAAACAAGGTATACATAAATATATTCTATGTCAAGAAACATAGACAAGATCGTATGGGGATCTTTGTCCCATAGCTCTGCCCAAGATAGTGAGTAGCCAACTTTCTCAGAAGTAAACACCATTGATGCCCAGCATCTCGCATGTCTGCCCCAAACTGCAAGTCATGGAGCTCAAATCACCGTACCTTGACACTATCCTCTTTTGGTGGAATTGACTCTCCCTCAAGGTTTTAGGTCGCGTCACAAGGAAGCGTCTTAGTGGGTAAATAGCCCCCTCATACTTTAGAGTTCTTGGGAATGTAAAACCACTCCTCGCCACTGCCCTGCAGTCGAGAGGTCTTCTCAAAGTCGACAGGCGACCCCCGGCCCAGCCCCGCTAGTGGGTAATCCATCGAAGTCGATGGGTTTCCACTAGAGGGATACCCAACAGAAGTCAACGGGTGCCACACTGCCAAGTCACGTAAAAGGGTAATCCATTGCAGGGATACCTGGATAAAGTTGTCGACGAGTCCCAATGCCCAGTCCCGTAAAATGGTACTCTACTGGAGGGAGGCTCAAAACCGTCATCGGGGACCACTTCCCAACCCAGCTGGAGGTAGACCGGTCATCGGGGACCACTTCCCAGCCCTGCAGGAGGTAAACCCAGAACAGCTCTGACCATCCCTACTGGATGGTACTGCTCGGTGAACACCATTGTACTGGGCATCCCTGCTGGATGGTACCCCACTAGCCATCCCTACTAGATGCTAGCTCACTGGCCATCCCTATTGGATGGTACAACTGGCCATCCCTACTGGATGGTACAACCACCAAGCCAGCCCTACTGGAAACAACCTCCTAGGTAGTGGATTGGTGCCCACATAATGTGTTGGTCACACTGAATCCACAAGAACTCTACCAGGGACCACGAAGAAACTCTGTTGGCCAAACTATAAAGAGCAGAACCAGGGTAAAACCACTCAACCATGCATTTCAAAACCATCATGAAGAGGACCAGGGAGAAACTCAACCCTTCTGGTCAACAAAAAAGAACAAAACCAGGGAAAAACACAACCCTACTGATCCACAGACGAGAACAGAACCAGGGGAACTCAACCCTGCTGTTCAACAAACGAGAACATAACCAGGGGAAAACAGAACCCTGGTAGTCAACAAACAAGAATAGAACCAGGGGAAAACTCAACCCTGCTTGTCAAAAATCGAGAATAGATGGACCCACTATGTCGCGAGAGGTCAGAGGTACGTAAAGAAGAACACGACAAGCACAAGGGGCCCACACGACGTGTGGCCCCAATTCAACTCCAACCAAGCACACAAACGTTCTTAGGTACAAACTACCACATGTACCTCCAAGCATTCCAGTATACTCCCAGAGTGTACCACATTTCTAGTCCAAAGGCTATCATGCACACGACACCCATCATCAATGCGAAGGAAGTAAACGTAACAACTCCAACATTCCACCTCATCGTCCTAGGCGCGACCAACTATATATCCTCAAACATTTACTTCACCCACACGGGAGTGCATGTGATCACACGCCAAGGGTTCTCTATAAACACCATAGGAAGAACCTCCACTGGTACACCTTTCATGCTCCCACATTTAAATGAGGTCTCTAAGGAGACTCCACATATCCAAATAGATCGCACCGTTGTAATCCTCACGAAAAAACATGCGAGATCAACTACTTACTCATCTTTAATGGATAACCGACGTAAAAGTCATCTGACACCGCTTTACACCCGAACGACGTCCCGTGTTATCGAGCCTCGGCCTCGAAAACAGTCGGGCTCATCACACCATTGCGATCTCCTCGGAAAGACACGTCAAATTGACTGCTCACTCGAGTGCAACGGATATCCAGAGAAAAATATGCATTCTGCCGCTCCACACACGAGCGGTGCTTTGTGGGACCCGAATCCCGGTCTCGTAGCACATGAACGAATCACACCACTGTGATCCTCTCAAAAAAGTACACATGTTCGACAAATCACTTGTCCGAAACAGACACCCAGTGAAGGAGATATAAATTCACCATCAACGACCAAAACGGCCCTCGTGGGGCCCGCACCAGCATGGTGAATTAATGTGGATGGATTGCGCCATTGCAAGCCCTCAGAGAAACACTCAGAATCGACTGCTCTCATGCCCCGAACAGACGTCCGATGAAAAATTCGTGAAATGCTACTCTGAAATTAAAAGATGGGTCGTGGGGCCCACATCTCAAATCTCTATTCAATGCCTGAAACCATACTGGAAAACATCATCTCAGCACCAGGGTCCCAACGCCACTGACGATGCTAAAATCAGATGTCAGATGCGTCTGCGACGCTCAAAACACGAACCCCCATAAAAACATCAATCTGATTAAAGGCCTAACCCGCAACCGAGGCTCTCGGATCGGTAATTAAAAATTCCCGAGGCCATCTCAAAAAGTCCACCTCATTCCATGTATCGTTTCGCCGTTGATGGCACACGAATCAGACACCCGACATAGGAGTTGTGCCAGCTTAAGAGTCATAGGACGCAGGTGGGGGTGGACCGGACCGGTCCGGCTTGTCCACACCCATTGGACCGGACCAAGCTGACCGGCCCGCGGCTCAGCCGGCCGAGCCACCGTGGCCCGCTGTTCACCCGTGTGGACCACAGTCCTCCAAACCGATCGGCATTGAGGACGGTCATTGTTCCACGCAGAGACCCGCGTTCAGCAGGTCTCTGTCTCCCGAGTGGGGTCACGCGCTATGACCCCAGTCGTCCACATCAACCGGCTGGCGCAGTTGGCCGACCCTTCTTCTCTGCGCCCCTAGCTCACCCAGAGGAGCCCCCCTGCCCCGCGCTCACCGTCCGCAGCCACGCCCGCCACATCGCGCCGCCGCATGGAGCAACCACATGCCGCTGCCTGGAGCCCCTGCGCGCCGCCGCCTGGAGCCACTGCGCGCCACCACCCACATCTACCAGCTGCCGTTCTGAACCGTCGGAATGGCCCTAGACCGCCGGAAGATCACCCTAAAACCTGCTGATCTTCGGTGGATGTTTGCTCGCTCCTCAGAACTCAGATTTACATGCCAAAACAGGCTATGGAAAGATCTAAAAATGTACTAAGCATACATGGGCTTTGTTCAAAGATAAAACAGCATTAGGACACTATAATTTGGGTTCAAATAGGGTTTTGGGATTCAAAAACGGGAAACAACGACCGCCTACCTTTTTGGGAATATCCCGGAGCTTCGTCATCGATCCGGACCCCGCTGTTGCTGCTTCAAACTTTATTTGGAGGGGGGAGGAGGTGGTGGAAGGAGAGAGGAGGTTGAGGGTGAGGGGGTTTTTCCAGGGGTGGAAGACAATGGGGGAGAGGGAAAGGAGTTTCAGTAATTAAACTCCTTATTTAAAAAACTCGACCCCTGAAAACACCTGCGTCCCAAACCCCTGATACGGTAAAATTTATGTCGTGGCTATGGTAAAAACCACCTCCCGAGCACAACAGAGTTCTCAGAATTTTATTCTAAGTCCCCTTCCAAAAGTTATTAAACTCAACTCTGGAGGCCGCCAAATTTCAAAAACTCCCCTGGCAGCATTTTTCACAGAAGGCCCGCGCCCATGAAAGTTACACCCCTCCTAGGGTTAACAGCACAATTTAGACTCAACAGTGCCCTCGGTTTTCCCATCAGAGCTACCATTTAAGAGATACTTGAGTTTAACCATTAAACAAATAAATTAATTATTTTAATTATCCGTTTAACGTTCTGTTAACTGGTGAGGGGTCCCAACATCTCACACCAACATGTTTTTTGTCATTCCTAGGGTAAAAACCCCATTCCGGACCCATCCGTACACTCAAATTTAGAATCTGAAGCACCATTTAGGAGTTATCCTATTTATATGGCGTGTCTAGTGTGAACACACTGAAAATTTAATTCCGGCCACACCGGGGCTCGGAATCGCACACCGTCTGAATGCGCTGCTCTTGAATAACATCAAGAATATTCAAAAGTATTTTATTGCAATAACCAGGTTATTAAAACAACAAGGGAACATGATGATATTGCAACATTTTATGATGGAACACCGTCCAAATTTCTGTGGATATTCTGACCCACTAGTGGCTGAAGGATGGATTAAATCCCTTGAGAAGAAATTTGATGACAAGTGGTGACCGGAAATAAAAAAGGTTAATATTTACATTTATCATTTTTAAGGTGAAACTGACCAATGGTGTTCAATGGTCAAAATATCAGGGATATAGGAGAGATTGATTACTTGGAATTGGATGAATTTAAAAATACTTTCCTTGAAAAATTGATTCGTATGATTGTTGTAATTAGGATAGAAAAATTATTCCATAAATTGATTAAAAAGGAAAAGGATTTAGTAGCCTTATATGAATAAAAATTCATCTGACTCTCATGGTACGCTCTAAATATTATTCATGATCTTGATAGATAAGTCAACCATTTTTAATCATGATTGAATCCATGATATTACAGGTCATTATTTTCCCACGAGTTCAAAAGTTATGAAAAACTTCACTAATGTGTTAATAGGGTTGAAATGGAGTTTTATGATGATCAAATATACTTTGAAAACAATAATAAGTATAGGTATTATCTTAAATCAATGGGTAATAATCAATTAAATAAATTAGAATGTAAGAAATTTCAGTTTCCAGTTGTGGATTGTGTGATAAATATAACTTAGAAGAATGCCTTAATAAAACTAAGATGTGTTTTTGATGTGATAATTTTTAAAAAATGGCCTGATATTATAATGAAAATGATCCCAATAATATTCTAATATTGGTCATTATGAAAATACATTCCCAATGAAATATCTGAATGATCAAAAGCAACCAGACAATAAACAAAAATTTTTTAGTGAGATCCATTGTGACTACGTTTGTAGATATCAGACCATCCAATGAAGTTGTATCAAGTAAATTTATTTAATAAGATTTTTCTAAAGTCTTGTTTGATACAAGGTCTAAAAAATCCTTTATTTATGAGTCATCTTCTCATAAATTGGAAATTCCACCTTAATAAATGATAATAGAACTTATGTTTAAAACACCAGGGAATATTTCAAAAAAAATAAATTATAAGAATATTCATATTGTATTCTATAGTAAGAAACTAACTAAATTTTTTTTTTACCCTTAGTATATCTTGATGTTATTATAGGTATGGATTGGATATCTTTTCATCATGATAAGATTGATATTAGAGATATTTTTTTTTTCAGAAATTGTTTCATTTTGTATATGAAAATTAACCCATACAATTGATAACATATTAGGAAGCTGAGAAACTATTGAAATATGGAAATTAATGTTTTCTTTCTCATATTTTTGAAAACAAGGGAACTGTTCAGATTAATGATGTGTTAGTGGTAATTGAATATCTTGATGGTTTTTCTGATGAGTTACTGTGTGTTATACCTGATTGGGAAGTTGAATTTAATATTGAATTAGTTATTGATGCTAATCCAATTTTAAAACCCCCATTTTCAAATGTCTCAAATGGAACATCTTGAATTCAAAAATTAGTTTCAAGAGTTTCTTGATGAAGTCTTCATTCATCCTATAACATCTCCATGGGGTGCCCATATTTTTTCTGTTAAAATAAATATGGTTCCATGTGAAATTGTGTTGAATATAGAGCTTTTAATATAATTACTGTTAAGAATAAGTATCCAATACCTCATATTGATGAATTCTTTGACCAAATATAGGGAACATAGTATTTTTCCAAGATTTATGTGACACCCGGATACGATTATATAAATATAATGGATGATGACATCGAAAGAACTACTTCTTGTACAAGATATAGAAATTTTGTTCCTATTTTTATACACATTGGATTAACTAATTCCCATACTATATTCATAAATCATATAAATAGAATATTCAATGAATATTTGGTAATATTTTTTGTTGTTTTTAATGATGATAGTTTTTTATTTTCAAATATCTATTCGAATTATGAATAATATTTTATAAATTTCCTAAAAACTCTCAAATAATATATTTTATATGGAATTTTTTTAAATGTGATTTTTGGTTTCAAAAGACTTATTTTCATGGGAAAAATTTAAATAAGGATTGAATAATTGTTAATCCTTACAAAACAAAAGTTGTTAATGTATGGACATGACCTACAATTGTTATAGAGATTCATAGTTTTATTGGATTAGAAAGTTATTATGAATATTTTGTTAAAAACAAATCATGGTTATCTATCCCGCAAACTAAGATAACATTAAAATGGGTTAAATTTATTTGGAAAATAAATATGATGTTTGTTTTTAGGAAATGAGTAAGAGATTAGTTATTTCTCTAGTTTTGGTTCTTCTATATAGAAAAGGTTAATTTAGAATTTATAGTGATGCTTAATTGTAAGGAATTGTTTGTGTTCTGATGTAGAATAATAAATTAATTTATTTTGCAACAAGACAACTAAAACCACATGAGTTAAATAATAAATGACATGATTTTCAATTAGTAGATATGGGGTTTGTTATGAAAATTTGGAGGCATCATTTATATAGATCCAAATTTAATATATATACTAACATTTAAAGTTTGAAGTATTTATACAAAAATAGAATTAAAAATGATGCAGAGATTATGGATTGAAACTATAAAGGATTATGATTTCACAATCTATTACTATCTAGGAAAAGAAAACAATGCAGTGGATTTCTTGACTCCAAAACATCATGCATCATTAATCATGAAATTTTTGTAAGAAGACATTTGATAAATTATTTGATGAATTTAGGCTTCTAATTTGTTGGTGCATTCTATTCTTATATTTTGTTTCAAGTGTCAGTGAAGTAATCTCTCCTAAACAGAATTAAGAAAGTCCAGAAATAATATCATGGGTTACATAAAATGGTATAATTGGTTTGAGTGGTTAAGTTTCTAGAATTTAACATTGAAAAAGACTATGTTTTGAGATTTTGAAAAATATTATTTATTCCATATGATTCAAAACTGAAGAAATAATTGTTGTGTGAAGCTCATAGTTCCACATTTTCAGTTCATCCTAGAAGTAATTTTTTGTACAGAGTCCTTTGGGGTATTACTAGTGGAATAGAATGAAAAAAGTTATTTCAAATTTTAATGTAAAATTTTTAACATGTAAATATGTTAAAGTGGAGCGACAACTACTAAAAGGGTATGATTCAGCCTTTTCTTGTTCCAGAGTGGAAATGGGAAAATGGTTCCATAGAATTCATGGTGTGAAAACCAAATACTTCTTAGGTAACAATGTGATTTGGGTTATTGTTGACCAACTAGATAAATATTCACATTTCCATCCTATTCGAGACATTATATCTTTAGATTATCTTTTGAGACTATAGCTCAATGATATTTTCATGTTACATGGAGTTACTCTTTCAATTGTTCCTGAATGTGATCGCAGGTTCACTTATAACTTTTAGAAAGTCCTTCAGAAGTCATTGGGCATAGAATTATATTTTTGCACTTATTTTCATCCTCAATCGGATGGACAGACTGAGAGAACAATTCAAACAATGGAGGATATGCTACAATCATGCTCAATGGACTACTTGGGAAGTTAGTATCAACATCTATCTTTAGTATATTTTTTTATAATAACAGTTTTAATTCTAGTATACAGATGGATCCTTTTGAGGAATTATATGTGAAATAGTGTCAAACACCATTATTCAGGGGAGAATTTGTGGAAATGTAGTTTATGGGACTAGAATTAGTAAATAAGTGGCTGATAAAGTGAAGATGATCCAAAAACACATGAGGAAAGCTCAGTGAAGGATGAAAATTTATATTGATAAATGGAGGAAAGATGTTTCTTTCGATATAGGTGATCATATTTTTCTTAACGTCACAAAATGGAAAAGTGTAATTTGTTTTGTTAAAAAAGTAATGTTATGTCCATGGTTTATTGGGCCCTAGGAAATCTTGGATAATTTTGGACCAGTTTTATATCAAGTAGCATTTCCTCCATGTTTATCTCATGTACAGAATGTTTTTCATGTTTCGATGTTGAGAAAGTATGTGACATATTCACCTAATATTTTGAGTCTATAAGTAGTTCATATGGAAGAGAACCATTATTATGAATAAAAATCTATTTAGATTCTTCATTATTGAGTGCATATATTGTGCGATATAGTAATTATCCATGTTCTGTTTTTTTAGATAAACAACATGGTTAAAGAACTATCATGGGAATTTGAAAATTCTATGAGGGAAAGGAACCCTCATTTATTTAATAAGTAAATAAAAAATTTGTGAGAACACCGTTTCATGAGGGTGGGGAGACTGTAACACCCTAAAGAGTTAAAAATAAATTGAAATTCAGGAAACACTAAGTCTCTATGAAACAAAACATTGTTTGAAGGAGATTATTGTAACCTAGCAGTAAAACATATTTTTTCAACTTCTTTATTTTGAATGTCGAAAATAAGGATGTACACAGTTGTGATCAGTAAGATAATTAGGGTATGTTAGGATGAAAATATTTTTGTTGAAAAGTAACATTCCATTATGAATAGTAATGTTACCCTTATTAATAGTAATATGATCCTTATAAATAGTAAATTGTTCAAATGAATAGTAACATCACCTATGAATGTATAAACAAAATTTAGGCATCTTATAAGTGATAATATGATCATAGTTTAAGGATTGGTATTTTTATAAGTTGTAAATATTTATTTTAAATTTTATGATTAATTTAATAAAATAAACGAAATTTCATTTTCATAATATGTAATCATAAATTATTATTTTATTTTCTAATGGTTATAATATAATTTTAGGAGATCTTGATTAATATTTTAAGGTATCACAATATTTTTTGTAGATTTGAAATTATTATTTTTCAAATAAATTATTTTTTTACATAAAAATTAAATTTCTAATATTTAGACACTTATTTTCAAAAAATATATTTCATTTTTTAATTTTATGTATTAATAAATAGTTGTGGGATTTTTTTGAATTTTTCTGAAATGGTGAATTTTTCATGAATAGTAAAATATAGTAATTTACTATGTATATAGAATATAAGTTAAATACTCTATTCCTAACATCATGGATGATGTAATCACCCTTGGTTTAGACTCACATTATATATTTACTATTTTATTTACAATAAGCAATATTCTTTATTCTCTTAATAAGAATAAAAATATAATGGGAAAACTCACCTCTCCTCCACTATAATTACAACCCCTCCCCTCCCTCTTCCCCACACACCTCTCAAGTTGTCATAATTTTAGAAATTTAAAACAAGATTCTTCCCAAGGCTATTACCCACATTCAAGACTTGATGGTCTTACCAAAAGTCCAAAACCAATGTTCTTGTGCAGGATTTTATGAATAATATATCAACAGGTAAAAATCATCTTTCGTTTAATTTAATTTTATTTAATTTTATTTTATTTATTTTCTTATACTCTCTTCACCTATCCTTTTAAAAGATGCATGAAAACTCTATTATCTTAATTATACTATAATTCTATATTTATTATTTGAAAATTTATCATTATAAATTTTCTCCTCTACCTCTTGTTTTAAAAAATAAAAACACCATCTATGATGTGTTGACAGACTAACATCGTAGATGATGGGTTTTAAATTTACATTAATTCATTAAAATAAGGTCATAAAACCATTTTAATTTTTGAAAAAAAATTCTATTTTATAACCACTTTTTTCCCATGGAATGAAAATATGTTCATAATACTATTTTATATAACGAAACTCGTTCATGTTTATAGAAAAAAACCACAAAAATGTTCTTAACAAATATAGACAATATTTTTTTTAATTATTTATCATAATATATGAAAGAAAATTTATTTTTGGAATCATTTAATATTATGTAAATATATTAATACATTTTCATTTTACTGGATGATTTTATCATCCATTATACAAGAAAACCCATTACGAAATCACCATATAAATCATGTAGAGAACGCATCCGAAATAATGGAATGAACAAAATATTATTAATGAATGGGTGGAATTGTGTTATAATATGATCATATAAGGTGATTTAAACATGAATATATTCCATTAAAATATAAATAATACTCTTCTAACAATTATATATGAGGTTTAACAACTTTTTAAATAAGAAAAAACCTGAGGTAAGGGAATTCTCAACCATCTTTGCTTCATTGGGTTACCCTTATACTTTATTAATTATGTGGTAATATGATTATTTTTGAAATTATTTTTTGATTATATTAAGTTTTATAATGTTTATGTATAGTTTATACACATATTATCTTCATTCTGTTATTTTTCACTTGAATTATTTGATATTTTTATGGTACTTTTCTTTTATAATTCCCTTTAAAATTTCTATTTCTCAAATTTCAAAATCAATGTTTTTACGCAATTATTCATGTTTTAAGATTATGTTATGGATCATGGGATTTTTTTATGATGAACTGTGGGACATATATGTCCATATAATGCATTGGGTATGTTTACATTGGTGGTCACCCATATGGTTACTCCATGCATAAATGTGATGTTTATTCTATAAGGTAGCTGTGAGTGTTCCATTATATGGTAGCAATGAGGGTTACAATTCATAAGTTATTTGAGATGGTTACAATATTAATTAATTACCCAAAATAACATTATGGTTTTATTTATGTTTTTATATGTTTTTTGGAAATATCTTGTTTCACAATGTAAGTATATGATAATTGATGTGTTATATGTATGTCTCTGTGAGAATGATTTTGTATGTTTGTATGTATTCAAGAACTATAAGTTTCTATACTTCTTATTATATCCTTTAATAATAATTTTTTTTTCATCCCAGGTTTTGAAATGTTTTTCAAAGTATGTGATGATGGTTAATAGAAAATTTTAAACCAAGATGAATATTGTGATGAATTTTCTAAAAAAAAAATATTTCATGTTTTATTAAAAACTATTGTATTATGAAACAAATGGATACTATTTTATTTGTATTGACTTTTTATGCATGTCAATTGATATGTATGAATTATGTCCTAAATTTATAAAAATATAAACAAAAATGTTATTTTGGAAAGTAAAGATGTTAAATATTGTTCAATTAACAGGATTATGTAATGTTTATGGTCGGGTCCTTATACACTAACATTCATTTTATAAATATTTAATGAGATAAAAATATATACCAATTTCCTTTGAGTGATATATAATTCCAGGTCCCCTAATAACATAATGTAAACCATAAATTTATTTGTCATAATAGCATTATTCATATACTCATAACATAACTTTTGAAAATAAAACATATTTCATAAAAATTTCAATAATCCATATTATAATTACTTTTGTAAAATAAATAGGTTTTACAAAAATATCATCATCATAAGAATAAAATTTCCAGGGATAGAATATTTATGGTTACATTGGATTATATCCCTAGTAAAATATATGAAACACAAAAACTGGTTTCCATTTATGAATATGAATTATATAAAAATATTATCAAAATCATTCTGGTGGAATATAACCATTTTTATTTTGAAATCAATTCATATATTAATATATAATTATAATATAATATAGAAAAATATTTTAATTTATATTTATAATGAAAACTTTTAATTGAATTATCAATGAAATGAGTTTTCATGATGATGGTAAATTTTATTCATGTCATACAGGATAAAACAATTTCTTCTTTCACATTATTTTAAAATTTCAAGAAGTTCCTTCTTCGGAAAATGAGAAGAATTTTAATTTTAAAATATTTATGGAAAACTCCAAAATGGCTAAAAATAACATTAAAATTAATTTTAGAATATTATAATCATTCATGGTTTTTTTTAAACATTGACACAAAATAGAATGATTCCCAACTGAATTGTAAACATAGTGGGTTTTCCTTAAAAACATTATTTTAGTTTATTGAAAACATAAATTGATGAAAATTAAAGGAGAATATTTATTCCCATGAAATAACCAAAGGAAGAGAAAAAACCATATTGATTTCTCAAATTTCGATCATATAATTACCTCAAAAGAAATTCAAGCATAAACAATCCCAATTAAAAATATGATTGAAACATGATTCCCTTACGTAGAGTATCAAAAATTCTTTGTAGACAATAAAACCCACTATATAATTAATAATTTTTTATTAAAAATATATTATAGAACCATAATCATATCATTCATAAAATTTATGATTTAATTGTGAAATCATACCACCCATTTATTAATATGATGTTATTAAAGTCAATGATATGGATGCTAACTGCTTTTTCATTCTAGTTTTGGTTCACTAGTCTCGATCATTGTACGTTGATCAAGGACCCATTATATCCAAAATTATATTCATGATATAAATATAATATATATTCATTATAAATATATTTATATTCATCTATAAAATATATAGATATAAAAAATAAATTCCACCATTCATGGAGGTTGTAGGCCATACATACACATGAATGCTATTTTCATTTTTTGATGGATGAACAAAGTTAAAGAAAATAATAATTCAACTCTAAAAAATAATTATTATATAATATAAATCATATATATAATTAAAATTTATCCTTATTTTCATGCATGTAAAATAGAAATGGAAAATGAATCACATCACTTCGTGCATGTGGTTGTCCACACATAGATATGAAAAACCATATTGTTTTCAATGGATTGGAAGGAAATAAGTTGGATGATAAATTATAATTAAATAAGTATAATTATTTCATAAGTATCATATATATATATATAAATTATAACCATCATAGTATATAGTTTTGACAGAAGGTGGTGACAAATGAATTACATTGGCTCGTGAGGCAGTAGTCTGTCGAACGCAAGATCGAAGCTTTTATTTCCCATTTGATAAAATACGAGATAGATATTGATTATTAAAATAACATAATAAAATAATAGGATACAGAATATATGAGTTTTATTATTCCTAATAGTTAAACAGTATTTAAAGGTTGTAGAAGAAGAAATGAAATGAAAATTATCGGGTAAAAATGATACATCTATTCAAACAACTTTGATTTGTTTACCGCAAATGCCTTATTAAGATGGTATTCTAATCACACTGAGGCCTATAATAAGTATTTGGGTAATTAATTAATGTATTTTTTTATTGGTATAACCAGAAGGTTTAAAATGTTTTAACAAATAGGATATAGGGTTCCCTTTTATATGGACGGGGAGGGGTACTCTTATAATTTTTTAAAAGATTAAAATATGAAAATTCACATAAATATATTAATTAAAAAATGGAAGTATATTATATTATAATTTTTTTTTAATTTAAATCACGTCAATAAAAATTTACATGTTATATTGGGGTTTAAAACCTTATATTTTTTGTTAACCCCTAAATTTAAATATTTTATCCTTAACAACGGGGATAACTATTTCTATCATAAAGGTGTAATATTGTTACAATATGTTGGAAAATGACTCATATATAGAACATGTTCATTATTCTTTATTCAATTCCATTTACTTAGATGAAGATAATTTTTTTTAAATCATGTAATAAAATATTATATATTAAAAAGGGTCATTAATGTCAATTTCAGAACATTTCATTTAATTTAAATTTGATCCAACCAAGAAAAAGATATAATTAGAATATATTCATTTAAAAGATAACTAATATGTAATATCTATCTAAAATTATTTTAACACTATAAATCAATCAAATTATATTTCATTTAATATTTTTAAAATCATATATTTTGTTTTTCTGTTAATTCATGAAATACTATATTGGTGTTGTATAACAATTAAATATAATTATATAATTACTAAAAAATTAGAATAAATATAAATAGTAAAAATAATTTCATCATTACCAAAAGAATAATTTTTATTCATTCACAACATTCTCTTATCACTATGTGAACGCAGAATAAATATTAAAAAGAATGATATTTTATCGTTTTCTTTTCTTCAAATAATATATAGGTAGGTTTCATGGAAAAGTGTCCCATAAAAATTCATATCAAGAAAAAGGTAATAAGTGTTGAAATATTTTCACCCAAGACCAATTAATATGAAAACTTATGTCCTCATAGTTAGTTTTAACCTAGGTTAATTCGATTAAAACTTTTATAGCAGTGATAAATTTTTACTGATTTTACTATTCATTATGATAAAAATTTATGTTGAACTTCATAAATAATATTAATTTTTCTAATTCACAATAGGAAATATATTTTACTAATAATAATCACTATAATTGGCAGAAATTCAATTTATATGATTCGTGAAAATCAATATGAAAAATGGTTTTTACAGATATTCATTTCTTAAGAAAAGGATAATCTTACATTAACTTTGTAACTAGTAATCCTCTTTATAAGAATTTTAATACATATAGATAGATATATAATCATTAAATTTACAATACATTTTTCCTCATTAGGTATTATTTTTGTATCACCCCACTCTTTGCATACATAGATATTACATATAATAAAATGAAAATTCATTACACGACATAAAAAACCATGAAATAATCTTATGTGATTAGTGACTATTGAGAAATGGAAAAATTCATATATAGCTTCTCCCACTTTTTCCATCATAAGTAGAACCCTTTTGGAACTATCATAATTATTAAATTTCAACATATCGTTGGGAAATGAGAAATAAAAAATGAATGAGCTCATATGCTCAGTAAGGGTAAAAAAAGAGATATTAATCATAACATAAGAATAAGGGAATAATAACATGATAATAACATTTTTAAATTGTACCCTTCATATAAAATATCTTAATAATGAGTCATGGATAAAATTATCAATTTCTATAAGAAATGGATAATAAGATAATAACATTTTAGTAATATTGGAAATTGTGGCATACACATAATCATAGAAAATAATATCTTTAGTAGTCAAGGATCTTTTCCAAGACTATAATGGTGGAATGAGTTCACCATCTAATCTATCATAGTAGTCAAGGTTTACTCCCAAGACTATCATGGTGATCAATGCCCCTTACTGAACCAGTTTCACATCCCATTCCAGCCTTATCTTACTAAACATATTTCACATCTTATTTCATTTCTGACTTAATAAACTATGTTCAATTACCATTTCAGTCGTTTCATACTCAACTTATTTCATTAACCATTTTTTTCTTGTCTATGTCATGAAATATAAATCAATAACTAATACATTGGAGGGTGATATTGAGACTAACCATTTTTTGTTATATGTAACCACCATATATGGTTATAATGTAACCACCATCACATAAAGAAACCCATACATATGTGTGAAACAAGAAAATAAGTCATCCCAGGTATCATAACCCAAGTAAATAAAATTGTTTAATAAAAATTTCATAAAAACATAACTCATGGAAAAGAAACTTGGTTCATAAATACCCTCCCATCAGAAAAATTAAGCAACCATAATGATTATAATTATAGTATCTATGAATAATATTATTAATAAAGTATTAGTAACATCAAATAATGTTATATTAGATGGAAAATATTTTTGAAATATCACTTAAAATAATTCTTGAAAAAAAACATTTACATTTTCAATTCAGTTATTTTTAGAGATGCATGAAATTATAAATGAAAATATTTTATTATAACATAAATGTGTAGTACTATAAAGGAGGCATCAAATCCATAAAGCAAAATGATGGAGGGAAAATTAACTCATGGTGTGTAAGTTAAAAAAATTCCCTATTTTTATCATAGATGTCACAAAGAAAATCATTTAGAAAAATAAAAAAATAATCCACAAAAACCATATTTTAAAAAGTAAAAATGAATTTTTTTAACTCATAAAATAATATTAAAACCATTTTGAAATCAATTTTAGAAAACATAGTAATGGGACAAAAGGTGATCTTAATGGGAAATTTAAAAAATTATATTTATTTAAATGAAATTATCTTATAAATATCATATCATTGATGTGAGAATTAATAAAATAATTGAATTTTTGTATCTGGTCAAAATAATCACAAAAAATAAAAATAAAACATAAGAAATTATATTTTTATTTGACATATAAAATTATCATGACATTAAAAAAAACTGAAGTTTAACCCTATGATTGGAAATTGGGTTAGGAATTCCCATACCACTTTGCAATCAATAGAATTATATGCCCCATAAAAGTAATAATTACAACAATGAACATTTAATAACATGAATATAATCAGGTATGTGATATTATATATGAAAAATAATTATATACACCACACACAATAAATAAGTGGTGAATAAGGTATATATCTTATAGAAGTAAATGTGAGGAGAAAAACCCATACCTTAGTTTTTTATAGTTAAAATTACTTTATAAAGGGATACATAATTTTATTAATTTATAAAATGTATATATTAATATTTCTAATATGTTATATGGTAATCTTATGACATATTAATAACTATTCATTAATAATATTTCATTATTTTTATTGATTTCTGTGTTTTTGAATCATGGTTTCATGGTCAGTTCATTAGTGTATGATTATGTATTTTCATGTAAATTGAAAATAGAACTATATAAGTTTAATGAAATGGTATTAATGAATTTATATATGTATTAATGGTCCCATATGTAATTATTTATTCTTACATGAGGATGAATTATTTGATAAAATATTAATGATATACGTTTAGTTTAATTTGGTGGTTTTTTTACCATGAGGAACTAGTTTTATTTTATTTACTATTATTTCAAAAAATTTCTTACAAAACATGAAATATATTATAATATTTATATTAAAATATTATCTATCTAGAATAATACTTTTATTCCTAGCATTGAACCGAGTAATGGAAAATAGAAAATCATTATCTATAGAGATGATTAACTACCATAATTTGGATAATGGTTTTGTTTCGTTGAATAAGAGGATGTAAATAAAGGATGGATAAAATATATTACATTAGAAACATAAAATTACATTACATATATGATACTTTAGATATTATTATTTTATAGATAAAGGAGTTTATGGGAATTTTTAAAAAGTATATGAAATTAAGAGAGGTTGTTTGAGAAAGTTACCTCTTGAAAATCACCTCTTCGAAAGACCCCTTAAGGAACCCAGAGTTGTTCTTTGTGTTATAACAGCTGCACATGGATGTGGGGATAGTGGGTAGGATAATGTTTTTTAGATATTATTAATGATTCATGTATTTTATAGAGAAAAGTGGTGGTGAGGGGTGGTATTTATACTTGAGAAAAAGAGGTTTTATGTTTTTAAATAATCACTATTAAATATTTAAATTTTACCACATTTGGGTGGAAATAATTACAAATAATTTTTATGATAATTAATGTTTTAAATGATTGTTAATATATATAAATTCCTTAAATATCCTTTTAATTCTGATTTTTTTAGGTATTTTAAGCATTTACCTATTAACTATAACCTGCTACATTATTTTACCAAAAATGCGGTAAATTTGTTTTTCTATGCTAAAACTTTTATTTTGTAAATATATAAAGTACAATAAAATTAAATTTGAAACTTCTAATTCCAAATATTAAATAAATTCATAAAAATTAAAAACATATAATTTTCAAAATTACATTTAAAATTAAACCGCCAAAAATAAATGAAAACAATTTTATTTGCAAACTTGCTAATTTAATCCCATAAAATAATTATTCACAAACTAACTGACAGATTTTTCCAGAGAGGAGAGACCTCGCTGCGAGCTTCCCCTCTCTGATGACCTAGCTCCATGCTGCCGGGAGTCACTCCCCCCTCCCTATCAGAGGGGGGAGGCGTGCCTTCGTTGCTGACTGGGGGGGAGGATCCTGCATCTTTCCATGGTGCGCTTCAACCTTTTCTGAAGATCTTCCTCTCCCCGAAAGTGCCGAGTCTCTTCCAGGATTTCCCCCAGCTTTCCCTTCTTCCTGCGGAGATTAATAGTGCTACGGATTTGTGCAAGTTCACTCTGGTGGCTCGTTTCCGTCCTCAAAGACCCTCTGTGGATGCATTTGCTCAGGTCGTTGCTAAGTCTTGGGAGCTTCGCAAGCGTGCGATTGTCGGGCTGCTTGATTGGAAGCATTTAATGGTCCGTTTTGGATCGGAGGAGGACATGAATGTTGCTTGGTCCAAGACACCAGGAAGATGTGGTGGCTCCTCCTTTTATTTCTTCCGATGGAATTTTGATTTCCATATGAAGCGAGATCCCTCTTCGATCGCGACATGGGTAAGCCTCCCTGGTCTACCTCTTTCCTTTCAAAATCCCTCGATCCTCTGCGCAATTGGTAATATGATCGGTCATTATCTCTGTTCTGACCAACGGACTGGGTCTTTTTCTCACCCAATCTGCCCAAGAATCTGTGTCGAGGTTGACATTGCGAAGCCCCCGGTGCGTCGAGTTTGGATTACAGATGATAAAGAGTTCCGATGGATGCAAGAGGTGGTATTCGAATCGTGGATGAAATTCTGTGTGAATTGTAACCGGTTTGGGCATCTGGAGGCTGTCTGTCGCAATGGAGGGATGAGTGGTAGATTTCAGGTGATGGAAAGAAATGGTGGTGAAGACTGTGATGCTCAGAAAGATGTGAGGCCAGCTCTGGAGGCTTTCAATGATGGCTGTAGGGTTGGAGTCCTGAATGCATCAGCTGCATCTGATAGGTGTCCCAGAATTGATGGCCCAGATGGGCAGGGAGGTCGGCTGGGTTCTTCTTGCAATGAATCTAGTGGCTTGGTCGATAATGTCTCTGGCCATACATGTGGTGTGAAGTAAGTACATGATTCTCTGAATCCATCAGTGATATAGGTATTTAACAGGCTGAAGTGTGATCTTGAAGTGGAGTCCCGGTCTGCCGTGGAAAAGAGTCCATGTCACTTGCAGATGGATCCTTCCTCTGAGGTGCATATGATTGTTGTGGCTGGTGATCATGGGGGTATGAACATAAGTAATGAAGGTGATGAGAAGGAGGCAATAGGAACTGGTGCTGCAGTGGTCACTGTATGTTCTTCTGAGGAGATTCTGGGCTCTCAGGTGGGAGGGATAGGCTGCTCAGTGTTGGAGGAGAAATCGGCTCCAGCCTTTTTGCAGGGGGTGAATCGTGATGCTTCCATTGTGGTAGACCCTGCACAGGTCATGGATGAGGGTGCGTGGAAGATTTTCCAAGAGCTCCAAGCGCAGGTTAGGACTGGCAGCTCTTTGCAGGCTGAGATGGTGTCTGATACTAGATTGGCCACGGTTGCTTCTATCCCCATAGCTGTGGGGGATTGTGTTACGGAACGACAAGATGATGGAGATGAGGGAGTGGAGATCTTGATTTCCACTGGAAATAGGTTCCTTGAACTGGATAATGAGGAGGAATTGCATGATGAGGAGATTTCTGTGAGGCAGGAAGCTGGCCATTTTCAGATTGAGACTGACCTAGTGGATGTTGCAACCAAGGAAGGCGGGCTGAACGTGATGGTTCAGCCACAATGCCTTTCTATAGCTGACACCAACAATACAGTCCAACAAACTTCTGGATTGAAGGATGGCTTCCTACAGGTAAAAATCTTGGGGAAATCTCAGATAGTGACAAGGAGAAGGACAGTGGTGAGGTTCGGCCATCCTACAATAATGTTGTACAGAGAGAAAAGATGAAGGTGCGCGAGGATGAAGGTGCGAGGACTGCCCCTCCACGAAGAAGAGCGAAGAAAGATTACTCTTCTCTTCCGAAGCTGATGTCGACTAGATCTTCAATTGGGAAGGAAAGTTGGGCTATGCAGTCCTCGAAGGAATTTCTGGCCTTGGAGAAGCTGAATCTTAGAAGGAAATATGCCAAGGTCCTTAAACACTACGAAAGCTCAGAGTGGGAGACAGATAATGCGGAGGACATAATTTCCAAAGGGGGTGGTGATGAGTATGATTTCTATGTTATGTAGATTCTTTGGACTTTTTTATCTTCTTTATGCTTTTTCTTTTATTAATAAATGGTCAGAGGCTTCCCTCTGACTGAGCGTTTCTGGTAATAATTATTCACAAATATGATATAATGACTTTTAAATGAAATAAATTATATTATATATATAAAAGGTACTTATTTAATTTTTAAATAAATTTAAAATCTTAAAATGACATAAAAAATAAAAATACTATTTTTTAGAAATCAATATTTTTTATTATTCACTATAAAAATAAATGTTTATGAAAATTCTAAAAAAATCACTCTAAGATAATTTTAAAATTATTAATCAAAAATTTATTTTAATTTTATCATTTTAATTTTTAAATTTTAAAAAATTATTTATATTTATTTTCCCATATAAAGAAATACAAATCCCTTTTAGAAAAAATGTATATTTGAAAAATAAAATGACTTTACTAAAAATTACGGGAATATTCACAAAAAATTAATTATACATTAATTTTTTTTTAAAATATATATTACATAATATGGATAATACTATTCATTATATCCAATTTAATCGCTATTTCATAATGATCTTGTTAAAATAAGAAAATTTTAGAGTATGTTTAAGCTCAGTTATTTAGGCCACATAAGCTATAAAATTTATTAAATTTATTTAAAAATGGAAATATTATAAAATAATGGTGTGTTAAATTGTACCCTATTTAAAATTGTTGTCTCCATCAAATTTTTTTACTCATATACAAAAAGATGAGTGTACCTCTTCCTAATCACATCCTGGGTCTCCATTATAGCTTCCTCAAATTGGTGGTTTTTCTACATGACTTAAGCAGGTCAATGATCTTATTTCATAGAACTTTTTCTCTATGATCCTTAATCTCAACCAATTTTTCTTTATAAGAAATGTCTTGTTTTAGGTTTTTGACCAAAATGTTTGGTACACATGCAGGATCAGATATGTACTTCCTTTAGAGAGATATTGTAACACATCTTGAAATTGAGAGAGATTCGATGGAATTTCTAATGAAAAAGATAAAACCATGATATGATCACTAATATAAAAAGGATTAATAGACCTGTGGCACAGATTGTATTTTGTAAAATCTCATCACCATATTTTAGGGAGATATTCATTGAAATATTTTGTCACTGTCTTCAAACTCGATATCACATCAACAATTGCCAGTATAGCATTTTTTTACACTGAGATGATCTTATGTGTTTTTGAATGGATCTGGACTTATTTACAATCATCTTAGCTAGATCATGTCCTAGTATCATTCTTTCCCCAAATACATTCCTTTATGTTGGTTTTATACACTTCTCGCTATTGAGATGTTCAAAAAGAGTCATCTGAGTTCTATAATGAAAGCTATTGTGGTATGAAAATTATACCAATGGATGTTGTCGATCAAGACAATAATTGAAATCAATAGTGTATGCTATCAACATGACTTCTATAATTTTAATGGTCACCTCAAACATACCTCTTCTCTAAGGATGATAAGTAGTATTATAACATAAAATTGTATCCAGCACCTGTTGAGGACTTTTTTAGAACATCGAACTAAACCTCACATCCCGATCAGATAAAATAGAAATTATTACTCCATGAAATCTTACCACATCAATAATATATATTTTAACAAGATTATAAAGGGATAAATATTAACTGATAAAAATAAATGGTGTGTACTTCATAAGGTGATCACCTATAACCCATATGGAATTATGTATTTACTTGTTTTGGGGAATCTAACAACAAAATTCATAGTGATGTTTTCCCATTTCCATTCAGGTTTGGTAAGTTGATGTAAAATCCCTTTACACTTATATCTCTTGTCCATAAAATTTTGAAAACCAAAGCACCGAGGAACATTATATTAAATATCTCTCTTCATTCCAACTAATAAGAAATATTATTTCCGGTCTCTATATATATTTATATATCATGGATTAATAGAGAATGATGAACTTTGATCCTCAACCAAAATCTCCATCTTCTAATATGATATGATCAGAACAAATAAACATTTCTAGAACTATATTTTTCAATCACAGTAAAATATAAACTTAGGAAAATTTCCTACCTTCTATTGCGTCTCTACATTATCCTTTTCTGCCACATTAATCATCACTTAGATCGATGGTTGAACAGTAATTTGAGATAGATAAGAGTTCTTTCATTCCATTATCATTTCTAGGTCCACACATTCTCTGTCGATAAATATTATATCATTTGTGATCCTTTTCATAGATATTGTTGAATTATCCTTTCAAATCATAACAAATTTCATCTTGTTCTATTTCCCTTGATGGAAATTGGTGAAGCAGTCATAATATTTAATCAGCTCCAACCATCTCCTATGATATATTTTCAGATATTTTTGAGTAAAAATATAATTAAACCTTATATTATCATTATGAACATCACACATTTATCTATAAGGAAAGTTACTTAACATTTTTAATACAAAAAAATAATCCCACTAACCAAAAATCATGCGTCGAAAAAAATTTCCTAAGGCCCTTCAATAAGTCTGAGTAATTTGCAATCACTATATCACATTTACATTATAAAAATTACAAAACCTGTATTTGATGCATCACTATAGATCACAAACCTTTTTCCACTACAAGGTAGGGTGATCATGGGTGCACTTACCATCCTACTTTTCAGCTACATGATAATCTCATCACAATCCTCCATCTATATGAAATTAAATCCTTTCTGAGTCAAAATTGTGTGTACATATGATAATCATCATATTTGTTTCACAAAACAATAATAATATCCTCAAAACCCAAGAAAAATTTGTATTTTAGTCACCGTGGTTAGAATAGGCCATTTCTCATTAGCTTCTTTCATAGAAGTATTTACTAATATACCTTCACTTGAGATTATATGACCCAAAAATTAAAATTTCTAAAGCTGAAATTCGCACATAGTATATTTTTCTTAATAATTCTCCTTCCCCAAGGTCATTATATAAATCCATGAGTTATATTCATGTTATTCATTAATTTTTGGATTTACAAGAATATAATCTATAATGACATCCAAAAACATATCAGGATAGCCATTAAAGAACCTATTTAATAAATCCATGAAGATAGTAGAAAAATTAGTAATACCAAATGGAATCCCCATAAATTCAAAGTCTCCCTACCTTATAATTAATATAGTATTGTGCATATACTCATTTTTGACTCTCAATTAATGATATCCAGAATAATAGTTAATCTTGGAAATGAATGTAAATTTGTGTAGTTGATCAAATAGGTTGTTAATGAAGGTATTAGGATAATTTTTTTTGATAGTTATTTTGTTAAGTTATCTAAAATCAATGTAGAGTTTCATTGATCTATCTTAGTTCTGGTCAAATAGTACATCTGCACACCGTGGTGATGCCCATGGAGTATGAATCTATTATCACGATTCTCTTTTAGTTGAATCTCCAATTCTTACAACTCAATTGGGGAACTTCTATAAGGTGTCTTTAAAATAGGAATTTAACTAGGTACAATATGAACTGAAAACAAAACATCACTTTTTTGGTTTAAGACCAAGAAATTATTCTGAAAATACACCTACAAACTCTTTTTAAATTGGTGTATCCTAAATTTTTAATTTCTATGAAAACTTTTCAGATAGATGAAATTCCTTTATAAGAATTGACACCCCTATGATGGAAGTACTTTCCCTTATAAATTCATATTCATCCTTTCATTTATAAATGATAATGGGTTCATTTGGAATGATAAATGTGTCTTTCCTTCCTAAACAACTATTATAATCCCCATATAGATAAATCTAGTCTATGCTAAGAATAAAATTGAATTCAACAAATTATATAATCACAAGATTTTCAGGAAGCACTTTCCCATAAAATTCAATAACATAATAACTATAAAATTGATATGTGATTATTGTTCCATTATTATTTTTCAAAGTAAACACAACAACATATTATTATGGTGATATGGTTATACCCATTGAAAATTATTTATAAATAATTTTTTGGGTGTATGTAGAATTCAAAAATACATTAGTTGTTCTAGAGTGGATGATAAGTGTGACTTTAACCCTATCATTCCCATTACCAACATTGGATTTCCCGATCGCATGTGATTTACCTTTGTATTTGTGATTATAAGGTTATTGATTTTAATCATCACAAATCATAAGAACTATGAACTTTTTATCATAATGACCATAATTATTTCATTAATTTAATTTTAGAGTGGATGGTGTATTATGTGGATTGTTATCACTTTTCCCCTAATTAACTATATTTTTTCTATTACTTTGGAATCCATTTTAATAATGAAAAAAAATTCTACATTAGAGGCATTAAATAGTTCCCAGAGAACTATTTTCCCCCATGTTTCCATCCATAATTTGAGAAAAAAATGATATCTCATCATATTTTCTCTATTATTTGTTGAATTCCATTTTTCGTTCTTATCAAAAACATAATAGTGATGGGTAAACCCAATTTACACCTCTACCTTGAAAGCTCCAAGAATTATTTCTTGATAGGTAATATAGTCTCGTATAACTAATTAACTTCAGATACATGGTTTCATGCCATAAATGAATCTATCGATTTTACATTCCAAACACATAATTAAACTAGAGGTATAATTTTCAATCCATGTAAAATTTTCCTCAAATGTATTGATATATTCTTAATCCTTTTAATTCATCTCAATAATTTAATTCTCCATAATTGTATATAGAGTATTAGGGAAGTAATTACTAAGTAATATCCCTTTAAAATCATCTCATTCAATTTATTCAATTTCTTATTCTTGACACATATTCCTGATAAGATTCCATCATTGATATGATTTTCCTTCCAGATGATAAAAATCTTGGAAAATATTTTATATCTTATGCATTTAAGAATAGATAATATTTTATCAAAGGTGTTGATAAATTTATGATCTAATAATAGATCATAATACCCATTGAATGTTGGTGGATGATTCCTCATGAAGGACTCAACATAAGGTTGTTCCCTTATTTCCTCATTTGTAATTTCATTATGATTCAGGGGATCTACTAGTATGTCAAAATAATTTTTCATAATATATCCCATAACATTTGGTTTTTGAGGAGGAAAAAAAATTATTTTCCCATTGCATTAGTTATTAAAATGGTTCCTCTAGGTTACTACAATTGATTAAAATCAAAAAATAGTGTGAGAATCACTAATCATATTGGGAAAACGACATAATCATGGGAAATTACATATAAATTTTCAATCTATAAAACCTTAGGTTACTCATGATTATTACCCAATATCTATGATTATATCCTAGAATTTCACATAGTGCTATTACTAAGGTTTTCTCATCCTCATTTACAAAGAATAAATAAACTATTATAAAATCCCAACTGTAATGAACTACAATTTTTATACATATATATTACATCCAAATAGATTATTATTCATCACGTAAAATATCAATGCTATGCCAAAACAATATGGGTTTATTGTCTTTAGAAACATGGAAACAAAAATAACATCTACATATTCTCCCACTTATTTCTTTATAACTAAAACCTTTTTTACATATCATACTTAATACATTTCTTCAAATCCTTGGGAAAATAAACATAAGAAAAGGTTGATATAGGATTCTTAGTACGGGTAAACAAGGGGGATATCAATCATTACTTATGAATAAGTGGAGGAGAAATTATCATTATATTTTTAAATTAAACCCTGCACATCAAAAACTTAATCTTCAGTCATGGATTAAATATTATATATATGTATGGAATGAGTCATAAGAAAATAAAATTGGCATAAGACATGATCTTATAGTGTATACACAAGTATATAAAATCATTATATATATAGTAAAGTCTCTTTTCCAAGACTATCATAGTGGATGGGGTTAACTCCCTAGACAATAGTAGTTGTCAAAGGTCACTCCCAAGACTATCATGGCAGAAAATGTCCCTTACTAAACTTGTTACACTTTTGGTTCTAGTCCTATCTTACTAAATTGCGTTCTATTTATATTTTGGACATATCTTACTAAACCATGTTCACATCCCATTTATGTCATATCATATCTAACTAATTTAAAATCCCATTTTAGTACTTTCTATATCTTAAGATTTTAATCGTTACATAATAAACTAGAGAGAGATACAGGTTAGACCTGTCATTTGGTATAATGTTCCCAACAAACTTTTTTATAATTTCAACACCATAACATAAGGAAAATCATACATATATTTTCCACAAAAAAATATGTCATTCACAATATTAGAACCCATGTAGAGAAATGTGATTTATGAATATTTCATCGAAACATAACTCATAGAAAGAAAAAGGTCTTTATAAATGTCATGCCATCATAAAAAAAATTCAATAATAGAGTGGATAATGATTGTACCCTTGAAAAATATTCCCAAAACATAATATTTAAAATCAAATAATGTTATCTTATATGGAAAATAATTTTTAAATTTCAAATAAAATATTTATTGAAAAAAACATTTCTATTTTCAAATAATTTCTTTTAAAGAGCTATACAATTATAAGGGAAACCTATTCCTTTGAAAATAAAATAATAGTCTGGTAAAAGATACATAAATGCATTAAAAATACATGATATTGAGAAAATTATCTCATTCCGTATAAGTTAAAAACCATTCGTTCCAAATATTTTCAGAAATTCCAGAAAAAACATTATTTTCGAAATGAAAAACAGATTGAATTCAAACCATTTTGTAAAAAACTCAACATGAGTAAAAATGGAATTAAAAATAAAAATTGAATATTAAAAACATTTTTTTATATTTTTTATAAAATTAGTACATGGGAAAAAAGTGTGTTTATTGGAAATTGTAAAAATATATATTTTTAAGAGAAAGTCCCTAATAAACATCATATCACTAATGTGAGCATTAATGAAATGATAAATAATGGGTATCTATGGTAAATACCGATAAGAAAAGAAAAAATTCAACATAATATATTAAAAATTTATTTCATAAGTAATATTAGCACGAAATAATCTACAAATTATAATTTTTACAGGATTAATGGATATTGGGTTAAGAATTCCCTTACCACAATGTAATCAACCGAATTGTATACCACATTAAAGTAATAATTAAAAAATTAAAAAATAAATACCCTGAATATAATGTGTTTCATGATATGATATATTAAAAGTACGTATATACACCACACACAAAAAATAAGTGGTGAATGATGAATATATCTAACATAAGTAAAAGTGAGACAAGAAACCCATATATCATGCTTCCCTTTATGTATTTTGAACCTTATCTCAAAGTATAGAGGGTTAAATAAGGTTATTAATTCATTCCAAAACTATAAACTTATTTTTAATTTTTTATATTATACTTTTATAACAAATTTTCAAACATTGATTAATAAAATTTTATTATTTTTATTATTTTGGTTTATTTTATTCATGGTTTCATGATCGGTTCACATGTGTATGATTATGGATTTTCTTTTCAATTGAAAATAAATACCCAGAAATGAATTGATATGGTATTAATGAACTTACAAAAGATTAGATGGTATTATATAATTTTTATTCCTTATATGGGGATGATTAATTTGATAAAAATTTAATGAAATGTGTTTAGTTTACTTTGTCTATTTTTTACCATCATAAAAAAGTATTAATTTATTTAATAGTATTTATATATTTTATTTATACAACATGAAATGTGATATAATATAACAATTAAAATCTTATTTTACCAAAATATTACTTTTTTGACAATACTTGAGCATGGTAATGTAAAATAGAAAATCATTATCCACTGAGATGACAAACCACCATAATTTAGACAATGGTTTCATCTCTCTGAATAAGAGGAGGTAACAAACGGAATGGATTTAAGATATTTTATTTGAAAATATAAAATTTAATTATTTCAATGATACTATATTTATTCTTATTATATTTTTGAATGATTTAAATGTAATTTAGAGGAAGAATTGAATTTCTGAGAGGTTGCATGATAAATTTACCTCTTGGATATCACCACCTTGAAGGACCCCTTAAAGAAGTTGGATGTTTTCATTGGGTGAGGATAGTTGAACATGGATGTGGGAAGAATTGGGAGGAGAGTTTTTGGAATATATTTGAATAAATTCATGTTGTTTTGGTGGAAATGGGATGGTTATGGGTGGTATTTATACTTAGTAGTGTTTATTTTTGAGATAAAATAACGATTATTTTAAATTTAAATCCAACCACATTTAGGAGGAATTAGTTCAAATGATGTTGTATTATAATTAATTTTATAAAGGAATTATATATGTCAAGAAACACATCAACCACATATTTAATTTATTATTTTTATATATTTTTTTCCTTTTACCTATTAATAATAACATGATATATTATTTTACCTAAACTATGGTAAATCATTTTTTACCAAGGTAACTTTTTTATGCCTAAAAAATAAATGGCATTATACCCTAATTTTTTCATCGTGATTCCAAATAAATAATCTATTATTAAATTCTTAAAACATAGATGTTTCAAATTTTCATTTAAAACTAAACTATCAAAATTTGATGAAAAACAGTTTTTTAGAAAAATATGTGTTTTTAAGACAAAAAATGTACATATTCCAAAATAATGTATAATGATTTTTTTATAATTTATTTAATTATATTATATATAATTGAAATTTAATAAGGTTATTTTTTTGATCAATTAAAAATTTCTAAAATAATTTTAAATATAAATAAAATAATGGTTTTATAAAAATCGTTAATTTTTTCCTCTTCATTAAAACACTATACTTTTCAGAAAATTCTCAAAAAATCATACTAAAATAATTTTTTCATGATGAATCCAATAATTATTTATGTTTTACAAAATTATTTTTCTAAAAAAGTGTCAAAATTATTTATACTTATTTTCTCATATAATGTAATAAATTTTTCTTCTTGATGAAAAAAATATATTTGTGTAATAAAATAACTTTAATAAAAGTTATGTAAAATTTCAAAAATAATTATTGAATACATTAAAAATTATTTTTTTAATTATATATTTTCATAATGTGGTTAATATTTTTCCTCACTCCTAAATTACAAGCTAGATTAAAATGGTCATATTAAAATATTAATTTTGGGGTTCATTTAATCTTGTTGTATTATAAAATGTAAGCTATTGAAGGGGTTAAATTTATTTAAAATAATACATATCATAATAACTTGGGGTGTTAAGTTTTTATCAAAATAAATTGGATAAACATTATTCAATTAAAAAAATTCATAAAAATGCGATTTGAGACATAAAAATATATTTATACCAAAATCATGAAATTTCATAATTAATATGAAATTAATGAGATTATTACAAAAAATATATCATATATATATATTAAAAAAATAAAAAATAAAACACTATTGTTAAATACACTATTTAATGAAAATAAATGAGAGAAGCAAAATTGATAATTTTAACTATACATTGAAAACTAAAAAATTCTGTAAAAATAGAATATAAAAACCTTAGTTAATGTTTATATGATTATTAAAAATTTTATATCAATTTTATTAAATGCAATTAATTTTTTTAATAAAATAATTGTATTAACCACATACAAAAATAAATAATATTTTAAAGAAAATGTATTTTTGAACCATAAATGGCATTAATGAAAGTTAAATAATATATTTACCTTTAGTTAAGATTTTCAGAATTTACACTTCATTTATTAGTATGATAAATGAATATAAAATATTACATTTTCATGAATAAATCAATAATTATATTTTAATGGATCATAATATCTATAAAATAGTGAAAATTATTTCCATATATCTCTAAATTTTTAACAAAACCAAAATTATTAGTGAAATTTATCAAATATAAGACATTAGTCTCTAAAACCATATTAGTGTGATCCAAAGTTCAAATTAATACAATTAAGATGTATTTATATTTTAGAAGCTTCCAAATTACATCTGACCAATATAAAAATTCATAAAAAAACTAAATAATGTCACAAAATTTCAAAATTCAATATAATATTAATCCCCATTCATTATAAAGTAAATCTTAATATAGCATACGAACTATTTTATTACCTTGATCATAAATAATTGTCAATGAAAAAATAACTACATCTAATATTAAAATTATCCTTATTCTATAAAAAATAGCATATTATCAAAAATATTCCATTAATTCAAAAATATTGTAAACATTATCATAAATTACATTGTCATCAAACTTCTAATATTTTTCAAGGTCAAAAATACTATTTGATTTTATTCACCACTACCAATCATCTATTTATTATATATAATCATTATTACATCAACATCTAATACATATTAATTTTTATATTTTGCCCAATCATTTTTTACATAAAATTACACATTTCATTTATATCACCTTTCTAGGTCATTAGTACCATTAAACATATTATTATAAATCCTAAATAAAAACTACAATAATACAATACTCTAATAATTAATGATTCTCACAAACAAAATATCATTTCTGTAAAAAAATTACAATATAACTATCAAATTCTAATATAGAGAAACATAAATTCATCCAATTCGATGATTTTAATCGAATTGGACCTTCCATGGTCACATAGTTAACCCTTGTAATATTTCATTAACATAGATAATTCCAATGTTCACCATCCATAATTCATTGAAACCTTTATAAATTTACTGGTCTGTGTCATATATTATCACATAGAAAACATATTCCCATACCTCTAAGACATTCAGTGGGTTGTCTCTCAACATATTTCTAACATAAAGGAAATTGAAGTTTCTTTTCTTCATGGTCTCGACTATAATATCTCTCAACCAAATCTAACATTTCATTAATTTTTTAAAGCATGAGTTAGTATTAGTGCATTTTTTATAATATAGAGTGATAAAAAATTAGGCATTATCAATATATGTTTTTCCGCAATCATATTCTATTTTCTATCACATAATCACCTCACGGTCCATTACATTTAGTGTTAACACAATTCCTATAGTTTTATCCATTTTCTAAAACCAAAATGCATAGTATGAGAAACCATATTCATAGTGGGAAATCACATAATCATTTATTCAATATCTAGATCCTGAACCCTTTTTCAATCAAAGATTCCTTAGTTTTACCCAATGTAATTCATTGTCATCATCTATTCTAGTCCATAATAATGGTTTATAATGAAAATGTGAATTAACCAAAGCAAATATTATTAAGGGATAAAAAACAGTGTGTTGTAAAGGAACAACCATTGTGTACTAGAACGATGGACCTGATATATTCTTCGAACACTTTTTAGGGTTATTACTCCATAAAGCATCTTTTCTAAAAAATATACTTGTTGTATCCAGACATAATTACTTATCTTAGAAAAAACATTATCCTTTCTATACCATAATATAGGATGTTCTAGTTTATATAAAATTCTCATAAGGGTTATGAATAATGTTTTGTCATCCTCTGTTCTAAAGTTAGCTATAGATTACTATGATATTAAATATAAAAAAATCCAAACTTATTATAGATAGATATTACATTTTATTAGATTAATATACATTGCATAATATAATGATCCATGTTAGAATCATATAGTTATAGGATAATTGGAAATGTGAATAGATAAACAATTGGTTCATAATTTAATTACAACATCCCTAAATAAGTTCTTCACAACTGAAACCCTTCTAATACATATCATACATAAACCATTATTTATAACATGGGGAAAGGAAAAAAATGAAAGAGTGGGTTCAAATGTTCAGTCAGGGTAAACATGGGATTTAACAATAGATGATCAGATGAAAGAATAAAATGAGAATAATTTCATGAGATCATGAATATATCATAAAAATTTTATAACCATTATATCATCAATCATAAACATAATTCATTGAAATAAACATTATCATTTTTAAAGGCATGTATTATAAGAGTGATAAATCATCATATCTCAATCATAAACTTTAATTTCATGTAATAATGTTTTGTAACAATCATAAGTATAGAAATGAATTCATATGTCATTTTTAACTTTGTATACCATCAAATTATTGTATATCCGGAATCCTTACATATTTTTAATATCATGAAGGATTGTGTATCACCACCTACATCCTATAGTAGATCAAGATCTTTGACTTTTTCCAATATTGGAATAAATACATTGGATTACATCCCATAATTATATGAAGATTTATTATGCATTACACAATGCATTGGAGAGCTATATAATTTCAGTCTCACCCATAACAATACGAAAACCATATATATGTGTGCCATAAAATCATTAATCATATCATTAAATCATAACCCATAAAAAATAAATAGGTTTCATAAAAATTTCATCAATCCATCATAGCATAAACCATGAAAAATTAATGGGTTTCATAAAAATCTCTACATCAAAATCATAAACCATCTATCAAAAGAATAGGGATGGTACAGTTTGATTGAATCCCCTGTAAAGAAAATTTGAATAAAAAAATCAGAGATGAAATCAAATCCATAAAAATATCATTAAAAACATTAATGTGGAAGATAAATAGTATATTTTATATTAAATTATTTTAAATCAATGAAAATAATAATTTAATGGAAAACATTTTCATCGAAATTTACTATGGAAAAATATAAAGTAATGTTCAAATCATTGAGTGGCCACAATGATGGTAAATACCATTTATGTCGAACAATTTAAAAGAAAACATTCCTTTTACATTATAGGAAAAAAAATAAAAAGTACCACCTTCAAAAAAAATTCCTTTTAAACTATGTTTCAATGATTTAAAAAATTTACAAATGAATATAAATAATAATTTTATAATAATTTAAATATAAAAAAACATTTTTATAAAATATGCAAATGAAAGATAATGATTCCCAACTGAATAGTAAAACATAATCCGTTTTCAATAAAAAAAATTTCTCTACCTTTTGATTACACAAACTGAGAAAATAAAATGGAATATATTTATTCTCAAGACGTTAAAATAATAAAATTAAAATAAACATGATTTATTAGATAATTATCATGTATTTTCATCAACAAAAATTCAAGTATAATAGTCCTAAAAAATAGTATTATAACCCAAATTCATTACCTCGAGTATTAAATTTTTTCAAAAAGGTCCAAACCTAATTTATAATATATATTGGGTTATTCTGGAATATTATCATCCATTTATAAAAAAATATTAAAAGCATTGTTCTGGGTGATAAATGCTTCATTTTTCATGCATGTTTCAGTTTTAAAATCATAGTCCTTATAATTTTATCATGGTTCCATCATATAAATAATTATATGAATGATATTTTTTTAAAATATATTCATTATAAATATATTCAGGATCATACATAAAATATTCAGATGAAAAAAATGAATAACATCATTCATGGAGACTGTAGGTTTTACATTCACATCAACGATGTTTCAATTTTTTAAAGAATGGATGAAAAGAAAGGTAAATAGTAATTAAACATTATAAATTATTAAAAAATATAATACATCATATATATATATATATATATCAAATTCATCATTATTATAATCAATTTAAAACAAAAATTAAAAATGAATCACATCGCTTTGTGAAAGTGGTAGTCTAAATATACGCATGAATGATGTTATAATTTTATAATGCATTGGATGTATAGAATATAGGTCTAATATTATAATTACATAAGTAAAATTATCCAATAAATATCCTACATATAAATTAATATCAACATTATATCTAGTCATGATAGGGGGTGATGAAAAATAAACTAAATCGGTTCATGAGGTTACAATATATCGTGCACCCAATTGATAGTTTTATTTATCATTTGATAGAAGATGAGAAAGATATAGTATTTTTAATTAACATAATAAAAAATTATTATATGTAATATAATTTTTTACATTATCATATTTTAATAATATTTTATGGTGGAAAATGAAGAGATAATAAAAAAACACTCAGTTAAGTAAGATACATATTCGCTAGACAACCTCTTTAGTTTTTAACCAAACTCCTTCATGAGAGGGTCTTCTAGTCAAAACAGGTCCACTAGGACAAGTTAAGGGAAGTAATTTATGTTTTTTGATACTTATTTTCTGATTAAAAAGGTTTTTTATGTGTCCGGAAAAGATGATTGGAGGTGACTATTTATAAGTGATGGGTGGGGTACTTTTTGAATTTCATAAAATATTGATATATAAAAAGGTCATTCTATAACAATATTATTCCAAATCGATACGTATTATAATATAATGTATTATTTATTATAAATAACATCAAAAAATTAAATTTATATTGTTTTAAGTGGTTTATAAGCCTTATATTCTGGTTTAACACCTTTGTTGGACTATTTTAACCTTAACCGCAGAAATAGGTATTTTAACCTTAAAGGTTAATAAATGTTAAATTAATTTGAGAAGTTACTCATAAATATATTTTTATTTCATTTTATACCATATACTATTCTCTTGGATGAATATAAATTTTTTTTATTTTTAATTAATATAATATAGTATTGTTTCTTATAAAATATCATTTTCGTCAATTTTTTAAATATTCCTTTAATTTGATGTCAAAGACACCGATTACAAGATGGAATTAGAAATTATTATTTTCAAACATCCATAATATATATATATATATATCATAAAAAATTAATACTATAACTCAATTAGTTATATTACATTAAATATTATTAAAATTATTTATTTTATTATTCTATTTATTGATGAAATATTGTGTTAGAATTTAAAATGCTATCATTTTAAATATAGAATTATTAATAATTATAAATAAATTAACATCATGAAATTAATTTAATTATTCAAAAAATAAACATTTATATTCATTAAAATGTTTGTTTTTCCCTTTGTCTATACATATGAGATATTTAAAAGAGTGTAACATTTTGTTTTCTCATTTCATAAAATATTATATAGGTATCCCTCATAGAAAAGTGTCCCATTAAAAATAAATATCTAAAATAATGTGATAAGGTTATAAATATCTTTAACCAACAAAATTTAATATGAAAACTGGTTCCCCTAAAACATTGTTTTAGACTAGGTAAACCTGATTTACGCTTTTAAAGTGGTGATAAATTTCTACTATTTTTACAATCATTATAACCAAAAAATTATTAATACATATTAAATAACATTAATGGTTCTTATTAAAAATATATAATATATTTTAGAACATTCAATATCAATAAGTGAAAGATGTTTATTTTATAATTAACTTTCAATGCAAGATGAAAAATGGTATTCAAGAATATATATTTTGTCAAGGAAAAGAGTGTTTTACATTAACTCAATAAATAGTCATAATAATTATATTAATTTATACTCATGTAAATAGATATATAAAATTTAAATTTATTTTAAATCATTTATACATATGTTTTTTTAACTAAATTAAATGGAAAAATACTATCCACTAAAAACAATTCAAAAATATTATTTTTAGGCATTAAAATATATTTATACCAAAATCATGAAAATTATTGATTTAAATGAAATTAATTGGATATTTATAATTCAAATGGATCATATGTCACATTAAGGTAAAATCAAAAATATATTAATACTTTATATTACTGCATTTATTAAAAATAAACGATAGTTTACAAAAAATGATATTTTTCACCATTCACTGAAAAAATAATCTTTTTAGAAAAAATAAAAAATATCAACCTTAGATAACATTTATATTATAATTTAAAAAATTTAAAAATTTTATAAAAATAAATTACTGAAGGTTTAACATGTTATTTATTTTATCTATGTACAAAATGATGTAAATATTTTAAAACAAAAATTATTTTTGAATAATAAAATGACATTACTAAAAATTGGTGAATAGACTATTGATTCATCAAAAAATAAAGGTAAAGGTAAAGATTTTTTAATTTAAATGTTTCTTAATATAAAGGGATTATTTTACTATCAATAGAGAGACCAATAAAAAATATACTTACCTAAAATATTATTATTTCATAATAACTCTTTCATTCTTTTGTTGTGATTTAATAAAATTTCACTTCATTTATCACTCCATCAAATAAATATACAAGATGGATTTTTTATTCCTAATGCAAAAAAAGAAAAAAAAATATCATAGAATCTATTAAATAGACACAATTCTTCCCTTATACCTCTAAATATTTACCAAAACCCAAATGTTTACAACATGTTATGTAGTATAATACATTAATCACAAAAACCTCAATAGCAAGACCCAATTTTCAACATAATCCATTACATATGTATTTATCCATTAAAACATCCAAAATAGGGTACACAAAATTCAATATATAATATTTTAGAAATAATGTCAATAAATTTTAAATATCAATTAAACATTAATCACTTGAACCTTTTAATGTATCTCTTAATGTCATATATGAAATATTTAAACACATCGTTCACTTTAAACCTACAATGAAAAATAACTGATTCCTACATTAATTGAATTCTTATTACTTATTTAAAATCACATATTATCAAATATATTAAACAAATCTAATCATACTATAAAATTCATCATAAAATTCATTATCACTGAATTACTACTCATTTTCAAGGTCACCAATACTCTCCTATTACTTCATGTTTTTTAGTAAACTCTTTATCCCAACTAAACATTATAACTTCAACATGAGACATATATTAAGTGTTATTTTACCGCAAATAATGTTTTTCCCTTAAAATATCACCTTAATTTTAAATATCTTTTCTAATTCTTCATTACCATTCAATATATTCATTCAAATCCTTTAAGAAAATATTTTTGGAATAATACATAGATATTTCATGATTCTTATAAATAAAATATCATTGATATGATTCGTACCCAGATATAGAAAATTGAACACCTCATTATTTGATTTGTTTATTTACATTATTTACATAGAGAAAACATCATCCACGTTACTTGAAACATTCCCCATGGTGTCTGTTTCCATATTATTGACATGAAGGAAATCGAGTCTCCTTTCCTCTATAACCTCCACTATCTGTTAGAAAATTTTACCCTTACCTTATTTGGTAATTATAAGAGTTGGTTATGGTGCATGTTGTTAATATCATGATAAATATTTATTAATAGTCAAAATATCATTCTCATCAATCATCATAAAATTTTGTTTCACATAATCATGGTATTATATATCACATTCAATTTTAACATGATTCCTCCTGGCTCTAACTATTGAACAGAATCATAAAGTGTAATCATAGTGGAAAAAATTATTTTTTCGGTACTGTAGCAGCCGGAACTATTCATCCATCTGGTCCTTCGGGCCCCCAGTTTGGTCCTCGGGTCTTGAAAGGCTATCGGGCCACCCAAGGCCTTTAATCCAGCAGATTCCCAAGGCCTTAAGGCCACCATAAGGCCTTAGGGCCACCCCAAGGCCTTTGGGCCACATGAATGCAGGCCCCAAACACACTACAAAAAAGGAGCAGCCCCAGAAGAGGATTCAGAGCAAGTGCACTCACCAGAGCAGAGAAAAATGGATTGTTAGAATGAGAGGGTATGGCTATGCCATCGCTACTAGCATGTGCTTACACGAGAGAATCCTAGCCAGATGGTAATGCAAAGGTGGAGAGATACTATGAAGATGCAGATGCTGGGGAGGGGTAGTTGCTTTTAGATAGTCTGGTTGAATTCGCTAAGACCTTTAGGTCATGTAGTCTCTTAAGACTACGGTCCATGTAGTCTCTGAGCCTACGGGCCTTGTAAGGGTTCCCCATCATCCCTTGAAAGGGGGGTTATCAAAAATTAATAAAAAATGAAGGCCTTTGGGCCATTCAGGCAACAAAGAGAATTCTCATATATTTAGAATTATCCTAAGGGTACAAACTAAAGTATTTTAATCCTTGTTTCTAAATGTATCCAATACTTTATCTCATACTAACTATAGAAACACAAAAAAATTTATTTATAGATATTAAATTTTATTATACGAATATTCATTACATATCATAACCATTCATGATTAAATATAATAGGACTAGTATTTTTGGAAATAATGACACATATAAAAATGGTTCATCAGTGAAATACATTATATCCAACTAATTTTATCAAAAAAAGAACCCTAATTAGATATATCATTCATAAATTATTCTTTTGGACCAGGGGAAGGTAAGCATAAGAAAGGGTGATCTATGATGCTCTGTAAGGTTAATAGGGTAACTAACAATCAATGATCATATGAATTTATAAGATAATAATAAGGGTATGAGATCATGAAAATAACATAAAAAGTTCATACACAATGTAATGGGGGTTGTAAATAGAATTCGTGAAATAAAACATTATCATTTCAAATGACACACATCATAATATTGAGAAATCTTCATAAATTAATCCTGAACTATATGTTCATTCCCTAAAATTGTGGCATCATCAAGATTATAGAAACCATTTAATTTATCATGGTAGGAATCCCTATCGATTTCTCATATCAAAACGAATTATAAATCAGCTAGTATGTCCAATATTAGATCAAGAACATTGATATTTTTCCGATAGTGGATCAAGAACATCAATATATATCCCATAGTAATATCCTGATATATAATTTATTACCTAAGGAATTATAAGGATATATAATTAAAGGCTCATCCATCACACAATTAAAACCATACATGTGTGTTTTATAATATCATTGATAACATCCAAATATCATAACCTGTGATAATAATTTGGTTTTCATAATCATTTCATCAATCCATCAAATCATAACCCATAGAAAATAAATGGGTTATATAAACATCACATCCTCATAATTATAACCCAACCAAAAACTGAATAGGATTGGTATCAAAGGATCTTATACCCATTAAAAAAATGAAACATGAATACTTTTTTAGTCTATGAATAGATTTATAGTAAAAATATTATTAAAAATATTATTTAAGAACATAAAAATCCCATTTTGAAATCTATTATTTTAAATATAAAAAAATAATTAAGGAAAAATTTTCATTGAAAATAACTAAGGAAACATGTAATGGAATCTTCAAATCGTAAAGTGGTCATAATGACTGACAATTCTTCTTATTTTGTCGAAGAAAAAAGAAAATATCATTTCACATTGTTTTAAAACATCCAAAAGATTTCCATTAAAAAATAAAGATTCATATTAATCCATTTTTTAAAAAGTAAAAAACTGGTAAAATGTATTTATTAAAAATAATAATACTAAAAACATTCCTCAAAATATTTTTACAAAACATGTACATGAAAAAAGAAAGATTCTAGATGGAATAGTAAATCATAGTTTTTTTTCATAAAACCATTTCATTCTATATATTGGTTACATAAATTTAGGAAAATTAAAAAAACATGTGTAACATCCTAACCTAGCTAACCACAAAGACGATGGTCAGACTATTCCCCACATGGCCTTAAGAACATCTCCATATACGCTAGAGGTTTCCGAAAAGCATTGAGGGTCTACAAAGGTGATAGTGGGATACTATACCCTATCATCTGCCAAAAGGTACGATAGTATTAACCAGTTATAGGATTCCCCACTCTCTATGTGAACTCTGAAAAATGTGTATCCACACGTCCCTATGACACTGGCCAAAGGAGACTCATCACCTACCTATCGGGGATGTGACCTGCCACAAGTATGTTTTAGAACATTGTCGTAGCATAGATTGTATCCAAATAACTCACTAACTACCTAAGGCTTGTCTGTGCTCTTACATTATGGATGAACTATTTTGAGAATGCTTAAAATATGATCAATCCCATTCTTCCATTTCAAAAGTGCCTATATCATTCCATTTAAAACCAAAACAGGTTTTATTCAAAACATGTCTTTTTCACAAGATAAAACCAATGGGTTTCCATCAAATCATTTGAATCCATTTTCAGTAGTTTAAAATCCATTCAAAACAAATTCCATCATTACACAATTTATTTCCACAATTAAATTAAAAAAATTAATTGAAATAATTTCCATAAAATCTACAATTTAAATTCAATAATTTAAATTTTCTTATTTCCATAAACACACCCAATTCAATGGAATTGGGGTTTTCCAAATTTCCAGGCCAAAACCATTTCAAATATCTCGAATCATAGGAATCGAGTTTTTATCAAATTAATTGAAATAAAACTTGAGAAATTGGATTTAAATCAACAATTTTAATAAACCAATAAAATAAAATGTTAATCAATTTGGAAAGACGAGACAGAACCACCTACCTCGAAGGTTTTGACCAAAACCACAACAGTCGAGAACAATCAAGAAAACCAGGTTTCTTATTCAATAAACCACCTTAGATCTCTTCTCCTAGAAATATAAAGACCAAAACTCATCATACATGGTACCACACACTTAGAGCTACCCATAATAGGCATAGATATAAGAAACTGAGAGAAGTGGAGAAGTATATCTAAGTAGATCTAAGAAACTGATCAAGAACGATGAATAACGATCAGTTACTTCAAGAATCTAGCTTCGATTCACCAAGAGGATCCTTTGGATCACCTTTGGAACAATGGGAGAACCTTCTCTGACTTTAGGAGAAGCAATATTCCAAGTTAGGGCAGCTTAGGAGGAAAAACAAGGAACTTAGAGTCAAAACCCGTGAGATCCAAAATTTTAGGATCTCATTTAAGTAGTCACATAGTTAGTTCGCACGGTTTGAAAAACTGTGTGCTATCCGTGCATTAGATTCTCCATTGGCCACCCTTCACACATGGTTTCTCTGCACGGTTAGAAAAACCATGCGCTACCCGTGTGGATGATACTGCCTCTAAGACCAACTGTGCACAGTTTGACCGCACGGTTTAGATAACCTGTGCACCGCACGTGCGACTTCCACATTTCCCCAAAACAAAATTTAAAGTTCTACCAAAACTCCCAAATCACAAATCCAAAATAGAGGTACTTAGTAATATCAATAGTACCTGAAGACATAACGTGATGTTACAACCTCCCCACCATAAGATCTTTTTATCGCCAGAAAGTCTATGAAGAAACCTCCATGTCAAAAAGATGAGACCAATGCTCTCTCATAAGTGCCTCACTTTCCCACGTATCATGAGAATCAGAACTATGCTAACAAAGTACACAGACCAGAGGTATCATTCTCCCATGAATTACCTTGGTCTCATAATCAACAACCCTGACTCGTTCAATCTCAAGATCACTCTAGCTCACAACATGAGATGGATATGAGTGATACTTTCTGAACTGCGATACATGGAACACGTTATGTATCTACATCAGCTATGGTGATAAATCCAGATGGTAAGAAACTCTCCCTACAAGACCAACAACCTCGAAAGGTCCCACAAAACAAGAAGCAAGCTTCCCTTTCCTCCCAAGCCATCGATGACCTAATCGGGGTGAAACTATCAAGAACACCTAGTCACTAACTAAGAAATACAAAGGTTTACGGTGAGGACCATCATAAGACTTGTACCAACTCTGTGCTGTCAACATTATTTGATGATTCATCTGGATCTTAGTTGTCATCTCTTGGACCAAAATCGGTTTTACCAAGGAACTTTCACCAATCTACGACACAAATAAAGTAGATTTATAAGGACGATCATACAAAGAATCAAAACGATACATTTTGATCGCAGACTAATAACTATTATTATAATAAAACTCAACTAGCCCCAAATGATCATCCCAAAACCCACCAAAGTCGAGAACACATGTGCGGAGAATATCCTCAAGGATATGAATATCTCCCTCTGTCTGGCCATCTGACTTTGGATGGTAGGCCATGCTCAAATGGACCTGAGATCCCAATACCTCTTGAAGGCCTCTCCAAAAGCAAGAAGTGAACCAAGGATCCCTATCAGAGACTATAGAAGATGGAACTCCATGCAAAAGAACAACTTCTTTCACATATATATTTCCCAAATCCTCAAATTTGGTTGTATTCAGAATAGGTATAAAGTGAGCCGACTTGGTTAGCCTGTCGATCACAACCCATATCTAATTATTCTTCCTCTGGGTTTGAGGTAACCCAACCAAAAAGTCCATAGATATTTCACCCCACTTCCATGTAAGGGCTAGAAGTGGTTGAAGCAAACCCAAAGGTTTCTGGTTCTCAGCTTTCACCTGCTGGCATGTATTGAAAATAGATACAAACTCAGAAATGTCTCATCTCATAACTGGCCATCAAAACTGTCATTTCATGTCATAGAACATCTTCATGGTTCTTGGGTGTACAGCCCACTGAGAGTTATGAACCCCCCCCCATCGCATCCATCTTTTCCGCTAATGGAACAACATAACGATTTCAATAACACAGAGCACCCTCCTTGGAGAACGATCACTGAGTGTCGGTAAACCCACCATAAATAGAGTCTCTAATACTATGTAATTGATCATCCAGTTGTTTTTCCTAAAGAATTAACTCGAGGAGAGTAGAATTCAACTGAACACTGTCTAAATAAACATCATTCCCCTTCCACTGAACTCCAATTTGAAACTGAGCAAAAAGAGCCATCAAACTCCAATATTCTAAAAATTATTTCAAAGCCTGTGATGGAAGTTTCTTTCTTAACGCATCTGCAACTAAATTACCTTTCCCTGAGGTATAGGTAATGTCAATTTCGAAAGATTGCAGGTACTCCACCCATTGACTTTGGTGGAGATTCAAATGTTTTTGAGAGAAGATATAACTCAAGCTATTGTAGTCTGAATACACAGTTAACCTTTCTCCAGAAAGGTAATGTCTCTAAACTTAAGTGTGGGCATTATAGTTGCAAGTTCATGTCCATGGGTAGGATAGTTATTATCATGAGGCTTAATCTGACAATATCCATAGGTAACAACATGATTACCTTGAATAAGGACCCATCCCAAACCTGAACCCGATGCATCACAAAAGACCACATGACCAATCCCAGCCTCAGGAAGAGTTAACACTGCTACAGTAGTCAAAAGTCGCATTAGCTCAACAAATAAACTCTATCATTTATCATTCCAGGAAAACTTCACTCCCTTTAGAGTGAGAGCAGTCATTGGAGAAGCTAACATTGAGAAGTATTTAACAAACCGACAATAATATCATGTTAATCCCATGATGCTCTGAATGTTGAAAACATTCCATGATTGTTCACAAGTCATAAAAACCTTCACCTTCTTAAGATCAACTAATATTCCTTCTTATGACATGACATGTCCCAATAATTTCACTTCCCAAATCCAGAAATCGCACTTTGAAAACATGGCATAAAGTCGGTGATTCCTTAGAAGACTCAGAACTATTCTCAGATGATGCACGTGATCCCCCTAAGACATGGAGTAGATAATAATGTCATCCACAAATACTACCACAAATGTATATAGATACTCACGGAAAAACTGTTTCATAAGAGCCATGAAAAATTCATAAGAATTTTTTAGGCCGAAGGGCATAACAAGGTACTCATAATGGTCATACCTACTCTGAAAAGCGGTCTTTTCAATGTTAGATTCATATATCCTCAACTGATGGTAACCTGATCGAAGTCAATTTTTGTAAACCACTTTTCCCCTTTCAATTGATCAAACAAATCATCAATTCGTTGAAACGGATATTTGTTCTTTATCATAACTCGATTCAGCTTTTGATAATCAACACATAAGCGAAGAGAACCATCAGCCTTCTTGGAATAGAGAATTGGTGATGCCCAAGGTGACACACTAGTGAGTATAAAACCTTTCTCCAAAAGATCATCTAACTGAAACTTCCATTCTTTTAGTTCAGCTACAACCATTCGGTAATAGGGAATAGAAACTAGTTGAGTACCATGCATTAAGTCAATAGAAAAATCAATCTCTCTTATTGGTAGCAAACCAGAGAAGTCAGAAAGAACCACATAGGGAAACCCAATGAAGACTATAGGAAGATCACCACACATTGAATCTACCTCTAGATCAAAAGAAAACGAAGATATAACTTTCCACAACTCTGGATAACAGGGTCCACCTCTGCCTGACCTTGGGTCCCATTCTCCTTGAAAAATAAGAGGCACACCACTGGGTGTATAAATTTAGACCAGTCGAAAATAACAATCCATCTGGGTTTTATTGGAAATGAGACAATCCATCCCAAATATGACGTCAAAAGATTTCATGTCGAGAACAAAGAAACTCCAAGCATGGTCAACATATGATTGAGAGAAGACACATGCAAGACTATAGAGACCCTTCTCTCTCATTGTACCAAGGGGTGTAGTAATATCCATCGCACAACATAATAGTTCCATATGTAGATTAACTAGATTAACAAGTTGGGTTGAAATAAAAGTGTGAGATACACCAGTATCAAAAAAAGTTATCACTAAAGATGCTGCTATAGTAATGGTACCTCTCACAGTTGTAGGACCTACATCAACTACCTATGGAAACTCTTCCACTGCGTGAAGAAGCTTCATTCCGGATGCCTATGGCTGGAAGCCTTTTGTACGTGAAGAATTTGATTTCCCCACAGTTTCTGGAGGTGCTGATGTTCCTATTCCACTATTTAGAGTAGAGAAGTGATGGTAGAATCTTCTTAAGTGCACTAAACGTATGCATGAGCTACAGTTCATGGGTTCTTTAGTGCAAACCCTCTTATAATTTCCTGGCTTCCCACACTGACAAAAATTCAATGAAGCCCCTCCTAGTGATACCGGAGGTCTGGGACGACTCTGCTGTCGATAAAAACCCGGAGAAAATTCACGCTTCCATTTTCCTTTAAAGGAACCCACACATCCACTAGGAGAGAAAAGAACCTCCTTAATCCCTAACTTCCCTACCAACTGCATATCATCCATCATCGCCCTATCCCACACATCAGTATATGTGTGTAGAATCAGTTGGAAAACCTAAGAACTGATATCTAATCTAAGTCCCAACTCGAATCATCAAGCCTTAATCCTCTCATTAGATGCAATCTTAGGAGAAAACTTCACCAGCTCAGAAAAGAGATTTGAGTACTCAGTCACGGTTTTATTAGCCTACTGAATCTTGAAAAAATCCACAACCTTGGCCAACACCATTGATTCTAGATAGTACTGGTTAGTGAAAAGAACCCTAATGTCTTTCCACTCCAAACCCTCATGTTTCCCAGCCGTCACCATCATGTCCCACCAACATATACTTTTTCCCTCTAGTACAAAGGTGGAACGCTTCACCTTGATAACATCAGGTGTCTCCAAGAACCCTAACAGACGTTCAATCTTACTCAATCATTGCTCATCATGTTGAGGGTTGGTGGAGCCATGGAAAACTGGTGGCTTCTGGTGTAGGAATTCTTGAGAACGACTTTAGAGAATATTCTTATAAGGATCTATAGCTGGAGTCTGAATGGGAACTAGAGGTGGTGTCTATCCCAGAGCATGGACAGTGCGAACAATCACCTCAACCTGACTTGGATCCACAATAGGACTTGCTTTCTGAGATTCGGTAGCAGCCCCTTTTTGGATCCTATTCTCACATCTTCCCAGAGGCATGTTTCTACAAAACATAAGAATACATTTGATTAACACTCAAAAAGGTAACACGGAAAAATATTCTTAATAGAAGAAATAGCTAGATTTGGATTCCACTCTATCCAAATCAAAATAGGGAAAATACTAGAACTAATCCAAAAGTCATTTTTCCCTAACCAACCCAGGTGACTTAAGGTTCTTTGTGGTGAGATCTGGCCAAGCACTCAATCACAACTACCTCCCAAGTCCCGACAAGAATACTCAAATGCATTGTGTGATAAAGGAAAGATGCTCGACCTCCCTCTGATAAAACTTTGTCATGAACCAGCCTGGGTAGCCTAGTAACTCGATAACCGAGCCGGTGTTGATGTTGAATGAAGGGAATTCCCGATCCCCACGGGTTGGATAATAGCACCTGACATCACCCAACATGCAAGTGGGAATGATTTTGCCACAAGAATGTGGAAGAAAAAGAAACTATATAGTATGCAAAATAAAAAGAAACTCTACTAGGAGTAATGTACTAGAATACGAGGAGGCACAAAAAAAGCCCAAAGTACTACAACCCAAGTACTAAAAAGCGAAAAACATCCCCAATTTACCTAAAGACGCAACACACCAAAACCAAAGATCAATAGCTGGATACACCTCCAAGTGGTCACATCCCTTTTCTCGATCCTAGAAGAAGAAAGTCTACAAAAACCCGAAGGCCAAAGTAGGGTGTGAGCCTAAGCCCAGTCAGATACCACCAAATAATTCATAACAGATTCCAAATATAGATTATGTAACGAAAAGCATTCGATTTTCAAATAAATAGGTTTTGTAACTCAAAAGCATATTTTAACAAACACATGCTATACAATTTTAAATGATGGAAAAACTACTTTAAGAAAAGGATTTACAATGATGGAATATTTCTAAAAAAATGGTTTAAGAAAAAACAAATATATAAAATAGTTTATATAAATTCAATAGGCATTTAAGGCAGTTCAATAGCATTGGAAATCATTTATATCTCACAAATAAATAAAAAATTGAGCAACATGGTCATCTTCCAAAAGGTACGATGGTATTAACCAGTTACAGGATTCCTCACTGTCTATGTGAACTCAGCAAAATGTGTATACACAAGTCCATATAACACAGGCCAAAGGAGACCCATCACCTACCCGTCGGGGATGTGACCCACCGCAAGTATGTTTTAGAACGTTGTCGTAGCATAGAGTGTATTCAAATAACTCACTAACTAGCTAAGGCTTGCATGCACTTTTACATGATGGGAGAACTATTTTAAGAATGCTTAAAATATGATCAATCCCATTCTTCCATTTAAAAAGTTCCAATTTCATTCTATTTAAAACCAAAATAGGTTTTAATCAAAACATGCCTTTTTCACAAGATAAAACCAATGGGTTTCTATCAAATCATTTTAAGCCATTTTCACCAGTTTGAAGTCCTTTCAAAACCAATTCCATCATTACAGAATTTATTTCCATAATTTAATTCAATAATTTAATTGAAATCATATCCATCAAATATACAATTTAAATTAAATAATTTAAATCGTCCAATTTCCTTCAACACACCAAATTCAATAGAATTGGGTTTTTCCAAACTTCCATGCCAAAACCATTTCAAATATCTTGAATAACTGGAAACTAGTTTTTATCAATTTAATTGAAATAAAAGTTGAGAAATTGGATTTAAATCAACAAATGGAATAAACCAAGAAAATACAATGTTAATCAATTTGGAAAGTCGGGATAGAACCACCTACCTCTATGGTTTTGAAAAAAACCACAAAGGTCGAGAATGCTCAAGAAAACTGGGTTGCTTCTTCATGAACCCCCATTAGATATCTTATCCTAGCAAGATGAAGACCAAAACACATCATATATGGTACCACACACTTAGATATACCCATAGAAGGCATAGATCTACGAAACCGATAGAAGTGGAGAAGTAGATCTATGTAGATCTAAGAAACTGATCATGGACGTTGAAGAACGATAACTCAAGAATATGGCTTTGATTCACCAAGTGGAGCCTTTGGATCGCCTCTGAAATGTTGGCAGAACCTTCTATGACCTTATGAGAAGCAAAATCCAGAGTTAGGGCCACTTAGGTGGAAAAATGAGGCACCTAGAGGAAAACCCAAGTGAGATCCACAATTTAAGGATCTAATATATGTGGTTGCATGGTTAGTTCACACGGTTTGACAAACTATGCTCCATCCGTGAATTAGATTATACCTTGTCCACCCTTCACGCACGGTTTGGCCGCATGGTTAGACAAACCTTGCACTGCCCATGCGGAAGCTATTGCCTCCAAGACCAACTGCACACAGTTTGGCCGCACGGCTTAGACAACCTGTGCGCTGCCCGTGCGACTTCCCCTTTTCCCCAAAACAAAATTTAATGTTTCCCCGACTCTACCAAGTCACAAATCCAAAACTTAGGTACTTGGAAACATCAAAAGTACCCGAAAACGTATCGTGATGGTACATAACCAACACCAAGAGATGTCCAAGCAAACCCATTATAACTCAAAGAGTTTTCTACTCTCATGAACAAACCTTCATATATACATATATATTTATATACCTTATCCCAATGCATGTGTTCTCCATTCAATGATAAAACATCCACATGGAAGATACATATATTTATATATCCATTCATACTTGAGTATATTTGTGTCCGCCCTCAAAATTGATCACATATCTCAACATCAATTACGGAGAATCATAAACCTTCAAAGGACCTATTTTAGATGGTTTAAAAAAATATGTGGTATACATATTTACCTAAATTCGATGACGATGGACCAAATTGACTTAAACTGCCTCACCTTCAATGAGGGTTGTCAGAACACAGACCAACATAACCTTGGAGTCAATTGGCACAACCCTAAATCCAAGAGGAACATAAAATAAAAATTTTCATCAATCCCTTGGTCCTTCCAACTCCTTTATGGACACTGGAGAGGCCGATAAATGTCTAGAAACATGAAAAATATTTGAGGAAGAGGACTCACAATGGATATTTGGATAAAGACACCTGAAGAAATGGATAATATCAGTTGTTGATGGAGGATCTAGGGAAGAGGGTTGTGTTTTTTCTCAAAGGTGAGTCCCCCCTCCGATGTGTCGTGATCGGGTATGGGTATTGAGAGGGAGTATTTATATAATTTTAATTATATTTTAATTTAAATTAATTTACAAAAATTATTTAAAACACTCATAGTGTATGGTTTATGCCGCACAATTTAGAAAACCATGTTCCAACCATGCGGTACCTCCTGTTTAAGAAGCCACCCCCTCCCCCACATAGTTTGTCTCCCATAGTTTTCTTAACACTGCATAGACCATGCAATTAACAGTTTTTATGTACAACCTAAAAACATCAACCATGTAGGTTTTTCATATTGTTTTGAAAACTGAGTGTAGCCTATGTGTAAATCCAATTCCCCTATTAAAAAGGTTTCACTGTTACCTATAGTGGGATTCACAGTTTCATACGAACTGTGTTCCCTCTAATGCTTTTCGAAACATGTATTTTCTTGGTCTGGCACTCCTAATGATTATAGAGCCACCTAAGAAACTTCTATTCCCTTCACGCTAGTCCAAAAACATCATATTAATGTGTTCCCACTCGCGGAATTGAGTTCCAATTCCTAGTTTTGAATTCGAACCATCCAGTAAATGAAAAATTCCAAAATATCTTGGATTTTTGTTAGGATCAAAAAATAAACAAAACTCAACAATCTCCCCATCTTACAACATATGTTCCCGAGAAAAATTAATGAAATAAAAAAAACCTATCAACCTACAAGTGTCATGTTGTTTTTATAAAACCATTTCATTGTGTTTCCAACACCAAACACACCATTATTCAATTCATAATCATTCTGGAGTTAAGCCTTTATAAACTGATACAACACTCGCACTCCAACTAAAACACTGAAAATGAGCTTACATGATCCAGTTAAGAAAGAGACACAATCACATCATTGTATTTTTAAACATTAAGCCTATGTTTCTCCCCACATTTGGTCCTTAACCCGACATAGGTCCAATTTCATGAAACAGAACAACCACTATCAAAATATCAAAAAATTCTATTACTAAAAATTACAGTGAGCTTTTTCATGTGATTTATTTAATTGGGTGATCCTGATTACATCTAAGGCCATAATAGAGACCTCATCAAATGGAAAAATATGAAACACAAATGACTAAAAAAAACTTATGGTTCATACTTTCTTCAAAATAATTCATCGACCCACAAACCACAAACGCACTTAAAAAAGAGATGTTATTTTAAATCGGTATCAACACCAACTGTATACATTGAAAAAGAGAAAGATAGAGTGAGTTGATCTACTTGGCTGACATATATCGAATATGTTTGGATTAGGCTACTGACACAATTAAAAATAATTTGATGGAGTATGTGAGTCCGACCAAGGAGTTCTTACATGGGGACCCTTCAATCACTCATGATTTATCAAGCATCGATAAAAGCTATGTTTCAGCATAGAAAACTAATAAAGATCACCCAAAAAGCTCAACATATTAAATCTTAATCGCATCATAAGACCAATGTCCTCTTTGTGTACCTACGATGACATCAAGATATGGGTCATGATATTCACTTAGCAGAGTATACTAAATGGAAAATAAGGATTTCCAAGTAGGTTCGTGACACTTACCTCAAATTAAGGTTGAGTTCTTGGTATGACTTCCAACCAAAAATATAACAACAACCCCCACAAATTCGTGTTGTTGAGCATGTATAGACTTCTACAAACCCAAACAGCCCTAAGGGATTTTAAGTAGAAGCTAATATTTTCAATGGTCCTATTAGATTTTATTCCTTATACTTAGATGGAACTCATTGACCAAAACCTATAAGAAACTCCCCATATTAGGATTCTCGCAGTCATTAGAGGACATGAAGATAAAATATCCACTCACAAGCATGCCAATAAAAAAACACATTAATTGTACATGTGCCTCTCCTCCGAGCCGAATTTATTTATGTCAAAGCATACCAAGAAATACTAAATACCTAGACTCGTGTGTCAAGACACACGAGTATTTGAAGACTTCATCCAAACCATTGGTATGAACATCATTCCTTGACACTCATGTCACTATACATAGAGATGACCCAAGACCGTACTCAACAACAGAAGAGATTTATTTTAGAGTCACATTGCCTCATATGACCATTATTCTATATGAAACCATACTAAGTTCTCCATTAATAAGAATAAGAAAGTGTTAACTATCCTACTAACATGTCATCTCTGCCTAAGGCATGTCTAAACTATGGAAAACGAGCATCACTCCTAGCTCATTCCCATGATAAGGACAAAAAATTCCAAACCACCCATCCAAATATGGTTTTCATTGGAAATTGAACGTCTTACTAAGGACAACAACACCTGAATTGAACCAATTTTCATATATCTCATGGAACTGGCAAAGAATTTAAATCCAAATTTTTCTAGTTACTTCGGTCTAGTACCTTATGAAGAACAAGAATTGATCATAACACTAGGTAATCTTAAACAAAATTAACCAGCTTAAAATACAACCATCAAAACCATTGCTAAAATTAAATGAATACCTATAGAAATCACTGAGGCTTATATTCCATGGAAATTCAATGAGAATCATTAACTACCCATATAACATAATTTGAATAGAGGACACAACCTTCGGGCTCTATTTTCAAGGCCATTAAATTTATTCACATTTTAAATCTTCAAAAAAATAAAAGATTTGACTACTACATCAATGAAGAATAGGAACTCCACAAAAACAACCTTTCTAAAACATTTTTATTTTATAAAAATATCCTTATTAATTAAGAAATTTATCACATAAATTGATATTAAGAGATAAAGTGACCAACCAGGGTCCCCCTAAGTCAACCAAAGTTCATCAGAATGAATCCCAAAAGTATTTTATTAATTATCAAGAGTCTCAACGCCCATATTGGGTTGCCTCATAAGTAATGTTCATCAACTATCCTACATGGTCCAAGTTTTTCATTTATGTAGCTAACTAATTCATTTTAAATTATAACATGCTCAAATTCAGAAACATTTAATCAAATTCATGGTAATATACCAATCAATAATGTGCCCATACACTATACAACTTGGCATTTGGCTCCCATTTAGTCAAATTAATCTCTATATTCAATTAAATTTATAAAAAATTAAATAGTTCAAATACATATGTTATCTTTTCCCAGATATAAGGTTCACATACACTTTAAAACTAAAAAATGGATCTCTTTACAATCAAAAACATTTAATTTATCACAGAAACAAATTACATATCAAATCATGTTAGCATGTCACTATAAGAAACTAACATAGAACAACATACTAAAATCATAGAAGAATAGAATTTTAATCACATAAGCAATATATAATGAGTAGAAAACCTAGAATTCATGCTAGTCAATTACCTAAACAGTTATAAATATAATCATGGCATTGCACTCAAGACACAAAATACATTCATCAGGAAACCTATAAATTCCACAACATGTAATGGAACTATGCATGGCCTATGAATTTCTATGTTCGTTGAATGACGTATGCAATAAAAATTCCTTGTCATATCAGACCAAGGAAAAAATTACTAGAAATTCCATAAATAATTAATAAATGGAATAATAATCATGTCACTCAAGGTGAAATCGCATCAACTTTAATAGTAAACATCGTGAACAATAATTCACAGCACAAGCCACTTGGACATCTTCTATAAGTGCGGTGATCGGTCCCAATAGTGGATATTAACCAAGCACTAACACAGTCTGAGAATCCTATATACCAACCCAAGATAGAATGAAGAAAGGAAAACATTTACCCTATGATACCATGTTGTAACATCCTGACCTAGCTTACTAATAAATAGATGGTTGGTCTGGTCACTACATTGCCTCAAACATGCCTCCCCTTACACCATAAGTTTCCAAATAGTTGTGATGTTCTCAAGAAGTGACAGGGGAGACTACAACCACTTATTAGAGATGGAAGATGGTATTTAAGAGTAAATAACAATCAACTGTGGAATTAGTAATAAACAATGCAATGATAAGTAGTAGAAGATAGTTGATAAAAAATTAATAAAATTTTTCAATGCCAGTTCCTACAATAGAGTAATTCATGACATGATAATGATACAGACATGAAATTAGTAAAAAATAAAACATGATTTTAATATGGAATGATACCGGACTCAAATAAATAATGATGTTATGGACCAGAAGTCGATCTCTATGATCATCTTGAGCTCCATCTCAGTCCTTTTCTCCTAAATCCCAAGTAAAAGCGATTCATTAATTAACCTAGATCCTACAAATATTATTTCTACCAATGTACCAAGGGTACCCAAGAGGGGAGTGATATATAAATCTCAGAATTCCAACACCCACGTTGTCTTTCCCAATCATGACCATGTAATATAATATAAAGAGAGTGTAGGTCTACATAATAAAAACAAATGGTGTAAATAAACATCTCACATCTAGGTTCACATGGGAAACCTAATGATTAAACCTGATTTTTCCCTTGTCGTGTGTCTAAACATGTAACCTTTTCATTAATTTATTATTTTCAATTTATAAATAAGTCACATGTTCTCAATAATGAAGGTTCCATGATCTAACAAGGAAACCTATGATGATATTTAATAATGATGATCCAATTTAATAACGAAGGAAACGTAGACCTCAAGGGTCACCAACTCAGTAATGGATCTAGCCTAGAAAAGGGTAAGATTGTAATCCAATATGCAGATTCCATTGAATTCAACAATAATACACCTACCAAGTCCAAGGAGTTCATCTTAGGTTAAATGGGTAAAATAAATGTTTGGGTCCGATGGGCATTAACCATGGAACCTACATGTAAATAAAGGATCTAAGGAGTGTATCCAAGGAATCCTATAAAGTGTTAAGAGTTTAATCCAAGGATCATCATCCAATGAATTCCATAAAAGGATTCATTCTGAGTCCATGGAGTTCTTTAATGAAAAATTGGTCTATTAAATGACTGGGCCTGATGGGCTTTAACCATGTAACTAACCTGTCAACGATGGATCAAAGGAGTGTATACAAGGAATCCTGTAAATGTGTAAGAGTGTATTCCATAGAGCATCATCCAAGTAATTCCACAAAAATATGCATAACGAGTCCAATGAGTTCATCCAACATGAAATGGGTCTATGTAATTAGTGGGCCTAATGTTCTTTATCCATGGAACCTACTTGTCAATGCTGGATCCAAGGAGTGTATCCAAGGAATATTGTAGATCTACATGGGGGTTCATTTGGTTTCATACCATGAAAAAATTATATACAATGATTATTTTCTTTTTGGGTCTCAACCTCCGCATGAAGTATCCACAAATTCATAATGGGGTCCTCTAGTGTTGAAGTAATTACCTCAGAAATACAAGGAAATCTCATGTCAGGAAACAACTATTTTGATAATGAAGTCGAATATATTTTATAAGTATCAAACCATTACCATTCATTATTTTCACAAGGATAATTGGGAATTATACCAATTAATCAAGTCATGATCATTTGATAATTCCATTTGGTTCATGCCTTACCTTTCATTAGTGTGACAAGTCCTTGTACTTGTAACCATTCATTTAATCCATTTAAGGAATTTTCAATAATCAGTGTTCTTTTTTATACCTTCGGTTAACATGGTAAGGGGTGATACAGATAGAAAACCAGTTATATAGTTACATTTAGTATGACCAACACATATAATTAGTTTACTTTACAGATTTCATTTCACATTTAATTGTCAAATTAATTAACTTTCCATCAGTGGATCAAGTAGTGAGAATACATGGTACTTGACATTATGAAATTTACAAGGAAAGTCAAATCATTTATTATATAAAATATTACCTATAGAACGATCAAGCCAAGAATGCCCAAATAGTGGCTAAGATGCGTTAAAAGACTTAAATTACAAGTATGGAAAACATAAAACATGGTTAAATACAATATAATATTAGGCCAATCACTTAGATAGTTCCATGGTTAATTATTCATTTTAAAATGGAAAACTTTGGTTTTATAATTTCAATAGGGTTACATCTAAATCATTCCATATTTCAAATGTAACATCAAGGAATAAACAAGTATCATCACAAAAAATAAAAGAAAACCAAAAATGTAAACACTACATTTTTGTGTGAAGATAATGAACCTCTGTTGGATGGGTTTTATTATAAAATCATGAAATTACACATCAAAAAAATCCTTTATCATATAGAGAATCACAATCATTAAAAATACTCAAATCCCATTTAAGAGGAATTTAATATAAATACCACACTACTTTAGTTAATATAAATTAGGTGGGATAAACAAATAATTAATGCAGTCATTAAATTAATGGGGAAAGGGGATGAACCCTAACTCAAGAGATGGCCATGAAAACACTTTCTAAATCAAGAAATCATCCACCTGCATGCATATACACTCATATATATATATATATATATTCATATATCCCTTATCCCAACACACATGTTTCCTTCTCCTTAAGGAAAAATTCACATGGAGGATACATATATATGTACATATATATATATATATATATATATATTCATACCTAAGTATATAAGTGTGTGCCATCAAAATTGTTCACAAATCCCTACATCAATTCCTAAAACTCATAAAAACCAAAAAAACAATAATTTTGAGGGTGCGAAACAAATTAGTGTTTTAAATATTGACCTCAATTCGACGACCATGGACCGAATCAACATAGACCACCTCTTCTTTAGTGGTGGTTTCCAAAACAAGGACCAATATAAATAGGGAGTCCATTTTTGTAATGACCCAGACCTGAATAGCCACCTGAACAGTTCTAAACGGGTTGAGTGTTACAACCTTGGGCGCACCTCCCCGAACTACCAAGGTTTCCGATTAGCAACAAGGGTCTTATAGGTATAGTGGAGAGGTTGTACCCTCTTAGAGGATAATAATGTTACTTCTATGAGTATAATAATAAACATACATTTGAAAAAACAACTCAGCAGACTCAAACCAGACTCACAGAGAAAAAGCACCGCCAATATCGATAAACAACGGAACCAATAAATATAAATAATAGAAGTGGAATATAAACACAACAGCATGATGATTAGTTGTAACTACTACTGAACAACAAAACATGCATCCAAAGAAGGTCATACATATCCATATGAAAAGTGTGCCAATGTCTAACCAAATGTATCTAAAAAACAAGTAAGCATACTGATACAAGAAGAAAATAAAAACAAAGTAAACTCCAGCTAGGCAAGACCTCGAGGTCCATACCATCCTTGTGTAACAGATAATGCAGTTCAGCTCCTGAAGCAGACCTCTTTCTTTCAAGTGAAACCATAAAGTCTACATGCGTCCAGAAGGGCCCGTGTAGGGTGTGGGACAAATCTCATTAGGATACCAGCCAACGGTGGGTACATAATATAAGTGTTTAAGCAGGAATGTAGTTATAAGGAAAACAGTAAACAGTAAGATGCAAAAATAAGCATAAACTCCACTAGTGCTCAATAGCCACCATGTAGTGTAACCTACTTTGGCCAATGCCAGAATCACTATCATGTATCATGGCACCATGTTCCCCCAGACACCACATGTCTCAAGTACTGACATCCCGAATGCCTACCCAAGAAGTAGTAACTAAAAGGAACAACGATACCTATCCTCAAATAAGTAACCGGAGGGATAGTGATGTCTTCCCTCAAATAAAGTAACCAGAGGGATAGTGATGTATACCCTCAAATAAAGTAATCGGAGGGACAATGATGTCTGCCCTTAAATAATGAGGAGAATCTTCCCCCAACAAAATAGCTACAATGCTTTCCCCGGAAGGCTTATCACCTTCCATGTTGCTTCCTAGAACATGCACCCCCAAACCAGTAATACCTAAAATGCCACTAATGGGGGCCTCTACCCACACGAGTGGTCAAAACCACCTCATCAAGGAGTATATCTATGTGTAAACTACTTAATGTTCTGGGTGAGTGGTAATCACAATAATAGTACCCAAACCACAACACCTCTAACACCTTGTGTCCCTACAACATTGCCCCTCAAGTCTGACGGCCTTGCCCTCCAAATAACCTGAGCCAGGCCCAACCTGATAGTCATCCTACCCCAAGACAACATCCATGATGACCAATCCTATGGTCAAAACCACCGGATATAACCCGGGCCAATCCCAACCTATGATCAGCATCAATCAAGAATATTCGGCCCACACCCAACACAATAGCAAGGTTTCCAGCATATGCAATTCATCTATTACATATATACTCAAAATAATAACTTCCCAACAAGTAAAACAAACTAAACACTTCAAATACACTAACCATGTCTTTTCCCACGCCATAATTGAGGTCTTTATAGCCTCTTAAAATTCATATCAAGGTTTAATAAACTAAATTCAATAGGTGAAAACAATAAAATTCCATTATAACCATTTTGGCATCCCCCATCCAAAATTCCCCGATGAGAAACGTCCCCTCACATATCCTCGCTCAAGAAAAATAGTAATATTTCATACACAAAGGCATCCCATGGGTCTTATAATCCATTTGATTTGCAAAAGTAGATAAAATAAGGTCTTGGTCAAAATACTCAAAAACGCGCCAAAGGTCACGCTACCCAAAAGTATGAAAAAACACAAAAAGAGGTATGAACCACCTACCTAATATTTGTATAAAGATACTCCTCTAATAACAGACTCCAATTATGTCAAAAACATGGTAGATCTGAAAAAAAAACAAATTTGATCAAACACCTATAACTTATCTTATAACATAAATCAAGAATAACGACTCAAGAGTAATCACGACCTTACAGAGAGGGTTCTAATGAATTATAAGGTGATCGAAACAGATATTGGATGGACGATCAGTAGAAAAAATGATCTATCACTGGCTCTCCCCACTCAAATCCATTGATGGTTTGGGTTTCTACCTCAAAATGAGGCTACATCCCATTTTAGTGTAAAAAAAGAAAACACACAATGTGTAATTTTGACTACTCATCGTGTATCATTTTACAATACATATAACGTCTGATATTTCACCGAGGATTTGAAAACTAACTACACATTGCGTACCTCGAGGTACAAGGAATTTACTTATCTACCCAAATAAATTTGAAAACACACCTTGTACATCCCCATACACGGCCCCTCTACATGGCGTGTACAAATAGTACATGACATGTACTTTTTAAAAACATTATGCCCAGCCAACCAGCCTACACTCCATGTATGACCACCACACGGTCAGGGGTAAATGGCTTGTCAAGAAACACTACATGTCGTGTAGTAGGAAATTCCAACTCGGTCATCACACGGCATGTACTCAGTGAGCACATGGTCTTTACATGCCTAAACCATACACGGTGTGTACTATAGAGTACATGGCGTGTAGTCTGGAAATTTTTAGAACATCCTATATTTTCTTAGATTTCTTTGAAACAAGTCAAAAATTCAAACAGGGTCAGTATTTTGACCCATTCTAAAACCCATGTTCTTAAAATCTCCCCACCTTAACATAGCTTGTCCCCAAGCTATCAAACGAAACCCATAGATGGAACCGAACATACCACCCCAATTAAAGTAACCCAGACTACCCAGTCTCGAAGGTTCTTGCTAAATTCCTCAAGGGCTCCCCACCTTAGGATCTACCAAACTCGGTCTCAACCTTACAAAACTAAAACCACGAAAATGTTCACTAACCTATTTCTGGACTCATGGTCCTCTCATCACGAATATTCATTCATGAACCCCATTGGTGCTCTCTTGTCATTCCTAAAACCCAACGTATCCCACCCCACATCGGTGTATTCATCTTTGAGGTCCTCTATCCCATGGATGCTCAAAATAAAACCTGATGCCATGCACCACAAGTAACCCACATCCTCATTGCCCTAATGCCACAACATCTCAAGTAACCTGTATCTTCGATGCCTCGATGCCCAAGGCACCTCATGTAACATGCATCCTCGATTCCCTAATTCCAAAGGCACCTCATGTAACCTACATCCTCGATGCTGCGACACCATGCATCTCATGCATATACATAAATATATCATGTACCATATACGTAGCCAATCTTGCTGGCTAGCATCTAGTCAGTCCACATAAATCATGTGCACCTCGTGCAATCAAAATAGACATGACTCAACAGGTCAGGACAATAGAAAACAGGAATTTTATGGCCACACATGTAGTGTACCTCTAACCGTCATAGGATCACCAGCCTGCTCAGCCCCTAGATGCTCCATGGTGTGCACTTATCATGAAGTATGGTTGCCTGATGACTGACGTCATTGTGGTGTTACTCCAGCCACCAGTGCATGCCCCCTCAGCTAGGTCCCACTATCTATATCACATCCTCCACGTGCAGTTGAAACTCAGATACCCTCTCCTGGTATTGAACCTAAACCAAATCTAGATGACACAATCTGTCATGGTCTCTCCCTTCTGGTTGTCTAAGAAGGATGCCTCCAAAACCTCTCAAGATGCCTGACCTGTCCACATGCCTCACACTATTTTAGAGCCCTATCACACCGAGTACGAACATGTCCTTGCTACCCACACTAAAAGAAAACCAATGCTAACCTACTAGGAGGTGGTCTAGCAGATTCCTTGGCCTAACTGCCCTGATAGAGCTCATCTCATTCTCACTTCCTCTTATCCAAACCATCACATAAAGCTGTCACCCAACCAACCTGGGGTATATCCCTCTAGTTACCCTCTACTATGAGCACCTAATTTACCACCTCTGAGAATTAACCGAGCCTGATGATATTCACTTGGATCCGAATGGTGTGACGTAATCCATCCGTGAAGTGTGTCACCCTATTTGCATCATCGCATACCATACCAGGTTCAAAACGAGACAACTCAGTGACAGTATATGCATAGTCCATGACGGAAATGTCTACCTACTGGAGGCTCAAGAACTCCCAAGCCCTCTCTACCCTCAGTGTATTAGGGAAGAAGTTCTCAAATAACATGTCCTCAAAGTCTTTCATTGCTAGCCCTTCGTGCATGTGAGCCTAAACCTGCACATCCCACCAGCACTTTGTCAGTCCTCACAGCGTGTACGTCACTAGCTTAACCCTCTACCCTGAGGGCGTCTTGAGCTCCTTGATGATCATCTACATGATCTCTATATAGTTCACAACCGGCTGTGGACCACCATCACCTAGAAAAAGTGGAGGGTGATGCGACTGGAACTCTCTCCTCAGATATTCCATAGATGGTTCTGTACCTTATGCACATCTGTCGATCCCCAACAAGACACGTGCCAGGGTAGCTCAAAGCTGATCATCAAGCCACATCCTGAACGCTTCCAAACCCGGTTGTTGTCCTTCCTATACTAGATCATGAACCTGATCATGCTCCTTTAGCACAATACCATCTCCTGCCTGACGGTTCATCTGAATCATCTAAAATTAACCCACTGAATAACATAAATGGTCACACATCTCATATATATATATATATATATTCATGCATATAAGAAAATTAGTTCAAGGAAACACATAACTACTAACCTTACTCTCCCCCACCGCAACCCATGCCCACGACATCCTGGCCTCATGGCCTCCTTACCAACCCCTCAATAGAGCCAAGTATCAAAAGTTCCTTGGGCCAAGCCCATCTTGACTACCAATGTTTCCTCAAACCGATGACATAGTCACCCAGTACTTATAATCAAAACCACCTCAACTATAGTACATTCCTGCTCATACAAGATTCAGACCCAAAAATATTTCCACATGTAATGCTACAAATATATTAAGCATGTAATAACACATTGCAACAAACAAGCAATTTTATCAAGAATTTAACCTATTCACATTTAGAATGAATATAAAGAATGGAAATTGATATTATTCACATGGAATTATCACTGAACAAAGAATACATGTAGTTATAAAATTGAAATACCCTAAAATGTGTCTATCAAAATCCAAGTAAACAGCCCTTCTATACCAGGCCAAGGACCAATTCTCCCTTACCGAACCAGGTTAAGGGTTACATATCCCAATCAATAAAATCACACACCAAGTGATCCATAGAGGTGGAAATCATATAAACTGTTATCTGAGCAAAAGAAAAACAACAATTCCCACCCAAGGCACCATGGTCCATCCCTCATACCTGGGGATGCAGGAACCCAAGAACCAGCTAGAAACATAGTTCCAGTAACAAAACGTCTCCAGTCTAAAATATCCCAAATAGTAAAACCCATATTAATAAAAAGAGAAGTCTCAATCACATTAATAGATAGAAAGACACTACTAATAGATCCCTATCATGAACTCCTTTGATACCACTTTGTAATGACCCAGACCAAAACATCCACCCAAACAGTGCTAAACAGGTCGAGTGTTACTACCTTGGGTGCACCTCCCTGACCAGAAAATGCAGCTGATTAACAGCGAGGGTCTTATAGGTATAGTGTGTATGCTATACCCTCTCAGAGGATAATAATGGTACTGGTCCTAGTATAATAATAAATATGAAGTGGAAAAAATGACTCAGTAGGTTCAAATTAGACCAGCAGAGCTGAATCACATTCAATATCGATAAACAATAGAAGAAATAAATATAAACAGCAGCAGAATGTAAACACAAAAGCATTCTGATCACTTGAAACTACTACAGAACAAAAAAACATGCATCCAAATCAGGTTGTACCTATCCATATGTAAAGGGCGACAATGGATAACCAATTGTAGCTACAAAACAAGTAAGCATGCTGATACCATAAAAAATAAAAACTAAGTAAACTCCAGCTAGGAAATACCTCAAGGTCTATACCATCTCTATGAAACAGCTAATGTAGTCTAGCTCCTCAAGCTTTCCTCTTTCCTACATGTAAATCCATAAAGTCTATAAGAATCTTGAAGGTACCGTGAAGGGTGTGAGATGAATCTCAGTAGGATACCACACAACAGTGCACACCTAATATAATTATTTAAGTAGGCATGCCATTTTAAGGAAAACAGTAGATACAAAAATAAGCACAAACTTAACTGCTGCTCAACAGCCACTATAAATTATCACCTACTCCAGGCAACACTGGAATATATGTCATGTTTCTCGACACCATGTCCCCCTTGACATCACGTGTCTCAAGTACCAACGTCTTGAAGACACCGCACAAGAAGTAGTAACTCGAATGAATAGTGATACCTATCCTCATATAAGTAAATGGAGGGAAAACGATGTCCTCCCTCAAATAAAGTAATTGGATGGATAATGATTCCTACCCTCAAATAACATAGGACATCGATGTCTCCCCACAAATAACGGTGAGCCCCTACACCCAACCCGATATCCTCAATTCTATCCCCTGAAGGCTACTCACCTTTCATGAGGCTTACTATGGTAAGCACCCACAAACCAATAGTATATAAACTGCAACTAATATGGCCTCTACCCATAAGAGTGGTCAGAACCACCTCATCATGGATTCTCTCTATGTGCACAATACTCAATGATCTAGGAGAGCAGTAATCACCCAAATAGTATCCAAGCCAAAACACCTCTGACTCCTCATGTCCCTGTGACCATGCTGCTCAAGTCTGACGACCTCACCATCCATGTAACCTGGGCCATGCCCAACCTGATAGTCATGTTTCCTCAAAAAGACATCCATGGTTCCCAATCCTGTGGTCAGAACAACCCAATGTAACATGGGCCATGGCCAAGCTATGATCAGAATCACTCAAGAATATCTGGGCCACACCCATCATAACCGCAAGGGTTCCAGTATATGCAATTTAGAAATTACATATATCATCAAAATAATCACTTCCAAACAAGAAATACAAACTAAACAGTTGAAATTCACTAACCAAGTTGTGTCCCATAACAACACTAAGGTCTTTAAATCCTCTAAAAATTCATATCAAGGTTTAATAAACTAAACTCAACAGTTTAAGACAAAATAATTCAATTATAACCATTTTGTCGTCCCTTGGCCAAAATACCCTGATGATAAATGACCCCTCGTCTAGCCTCACTCAATAGAAAATGTAAAAGGGCATAACCAAATTCATCCCATAGGTCTTATAATTAGTTTGATATGTAAAAGTACATAAAACAAGGTCTTTCTCAAAATACCTGAAAATGCACCAAAGGTCGCGCCACCCAAAAGTATGCAAAAATAGAAAAAGATGTATGAACCACCAACCAGAGACTCATACGATAATAATCTTTCGATAATAGCCACAAATTAGGTCTAAAATACAGTATATCTATGAAATAATCAAAATTTCTCAGACACCTATAACTCATCATAGAACAGAAATCAAGAAGAATGGCTCAAGGGGAATAAAGCCCTTACCGAGTGGGTTCTAACGCATCTGAAGATGATTGAAACAAAGTTTGGAAGGACTATTGGGAGAAAAAATGAGCTCCGACCATCTCTCCCTACTCAAACACGTCGACGGTTTGGGTTTCTGCCTCAAAACGAGGCTACTACCTATTTTAGCAAAAAAAAAAATGAAAATACACGGATTTTAATTTTGACTACACTTCATGTATAATTTTATTATTCATATAACGCCTGATATTTCACTGGGGATTTTCCAACTGAGTACACATTATGAACCGAGTGGTACATGGTGTGTACTTATCTCCCCTATAGATATCCCCAACATGCCATGTACATCCCCACACACAGCCTCTCTACCCAACGTGTACAAATAGTACATGGTGTGTACTTCCTAAAAACATTCTACCCATCCAATAGGCCAACACGCCATGTATGGCCTCCACACGATCAATGGTACATGGCGTATCGAGAAACACTACATGCTGTGTGGTATGAAATTCAAACACATTCATCACACAACATGTTCTCGGTGAGCACACAATTGGCACACGCCTAACACATACATGACATGTACTTTAGAGTACATGGCATGTATTCTTTAAATTTCCAAAACATCCTAGATTTTTCTATTTTTCTCAAAAACAATTCAAAAATTCAAACAGGTTCGAGATTCTGACCCGTTCTAAAAACCAGGGTTCTTACAATTTTCACAACCCTAAAACCAAGAGGAACTGAAAATCAAGGTTATCATTGAACCCTAGGTTTTCCTGTCCCCTTATCAGAAGCCGGAGAGTCTAAAATATGGTTGTAAAATGAAGGGATAAGGAAATAGGAGGACTAACTATGGATATTATAAGGAAGGACCATGAAGAAACGGTCCAAATCAACGGTCAATAGAGGATCTGAATGAGAAGGGTGTGTTTCACCTCAAAGGGTAGCCCCCTAGTGCGTTTCTATTGGTTGTGATTGTCGAGGGGGAGTTCTTATTTAATTTTAATTTTATTTTAATTTAATTTAATTTAATTACAAAGAATTCATTAAAACACAAAAACCACATGATTTATACTGGAAGGTTTGGAAAACTATTTTCCAACCATGCGGCACAACATGCTTAAGAAACTCCCCTCGTACGGTTCGTCTTGCATGGTTAGCCCAACCGTATGTAGACCATGAGATGTAAACTATTGAGGTAATACCTCCAAACATAAATAGTTCTGGATAAGATAATTTTTCAGAAAACCATGTGCAACCCGTACACAAATCCACTCTCCCCCATAAACAAGGTCGCACGGTTACATGCAGTGGGTTTCACGGTTTCAAACAAATCATGCTCCATTTGATGTTTTTCAAACCATGGATTTTATGGGTCTGGTGCCCCTAAAACTCCCTGATCCAACTAGGAATATTCTCATCCCATAAACGAAGTCCAAAATCATCACATTATATCATTCTAACTCCCATAATATAGTTTTGAATATTTGATCTAAAATCGACATATCTAATAAACAAGAAAGGTTCAAAATCTATTGTATTTTTTCTGGTTCAAAAACATGGAACACTACAACATGTTTTATCAAAAAATAAATATAGGATAGGAAAAATTACTAGGGTTTATCATATATAGACCATGTAATTTACTCATTGAAAATTCATGGATAAACAATCCCGATTAAAATAGTATTGATACGTAAATCCCTTACCTGAAGTCTCAACTTCAATCAAACACATTCACACAACTTTTTTAATAAATATATGTTTATCATAAATTTATTATAGGGAAATAAAAATATCTTTCATACCATTTATTTTTTACATATGAAATTTTATCACATGTTTATTGAAAATTTGATATTGAAAACACTATTTTGGGTGTTAACTACTTCGTTTTTCAGGCATATTCTTATTCAGAGGTATCAATCCTCGTAATTTGATCACAGTTACATCATATAATAATTTTATTGATGATATAAAATCATATATATTTTTTATAAGTATATCTTTATTCATCCATAAAAGTTAGAGATAGAAAAATTAATTACACTGTCATAGAGATTGTAGGTCGTATATGCATGTGGTGGTTATTTTTATTTTTTTAGTGGATGGAATGAATGATTTTTAAATAATAATTAACTATTAAAATCCATTATTATAACATATTGATCATATATATTCATAAAATCCATCAATATTACCAACTATGTAAAGTATAAATGAAAAAAGAATCACATCGCTTCGTGAATGTGGTAGTTAACACATAGGCATGGGCGAAGATATCGTTTCACAAAGGATTGGAAGGTAAGATCGTAGATGTAATATTATAATTAAATAATAATAATTATTTCATAAAATTAATATATATATATATATATATATGTCAAATACATCATTATATCCATTCATGGGAGGAACTTATGGAAAACAAATTACATAGGTTTGTGAGTTGGTAGTTTGTTGTACACTTGATCGATGGTATTGTCTCTCATTTGATAAATGAATAGACTGATATATTTTATTACATTACATAGTAACATATAAGTATGTTAAATATTTTCATATTATTATTTCATCATATTTTTAGTATATTTGAAGAAATCATATTAAGAAATAAAATAAAAATCCAAGATAAAAAATGACACATCTTTTTTTGAAAACCATTATATATTTAGACCAAAATACTTTAGAGGAGGGTTTTATAATCTAAACGGGACATCAAGGATGTGGCAAAAGAAATAAACATGGTATTTCAGAAGTTATTCTCTAAATTTTTTTAAGTGGTAAGAAAATTGGATAATAGATTCCCTTTTAAAAGTGAATGGAGGGCCACTTTTGGAATTTTTGAATGTATTGTATCATAGAAAATTTAATTCTCTAAATAATTTCCATAAATTGTTCAGATATTCAAAGGAAATGTATTATATGGTTTAAATACAAATGAAATGGAAAAAAATTATGTTTTCCATATTAAATAATATTAAATTTTCTAATTAAAAATATATAATAAATTTTACCAAATTCATTCTATATAAGGGGCATAAATTTAAATTATTATTATTATCCCATAAAGGGAGATGAAAACGGTTTTCATAAAAATTTATTTTTCATTAAAATAAAATTTTACATTAACTATATAATAAGTACCAGCCATTTTATGATTTTCAAAAAATATATATAGATATATAGAATATTTATAATTCATTTAAATCATTAATTATATGGTATTATTTTAATTAATTAAAATGAAAAAACATTATATACATAAAAACAAGTTTTGAAAATAATTCTTTTAAGAATAAAAATAAATTCATACTAAACTCCATATCATTTATAATGAAAATTAAATTTATTTGGTTGTTGTAAATAAAATGGATTATATGTAACTTTAATAAAAAAAATCTAAAAAGTTAATCATACATTACATGCCTTTATTTTTATAAATGAAATGAATGTTTTACAAAAATCGACAACTTAAACTATTCAATGAAACCCAGATCCTTTTAGAAAAATAAGGTAATTTCACCCTAAGATACTTTTTATATGATACATTAAAAATGATATCTTTTTCATAAAATTCAATTACTAAAAAAGTACATAGATAACATTTTTTGAAAAAAATATGATTGAAACATAAAATGACTTTGTAAAAAACTATGTAGTTATTTCCTAAACATTAATCAATGAATTTTTAAAAATGAAGACACTTATATATATTTCATATATTTTTTATCCCGATTTAAACCCTCTAATTCATTGACTAGGTTATAAGAGTAATATTTATATACTATATCTTTGAGGATCATTTAAGATCAGGGTTGTGTGTTCTATATCTTTTCTAACAAAAAGTTCTTAATATAGAGTATCTTAGTGTTAAATCAGGACTCTAGAGTTACATAATCATTAAAATCATATAAAATCAATCACTGCCAAAAATTATAAGTAGAATTTAACAATTAATTCATCATCAGTCCATAATCAATCTAATGTTGTGTCATCGGTCCAAATCTATTCAGTAATTATCATCCCAACCCATGAAATTGTAATGTTCCAAAACACACCAACATTCACTTTCATTAACATCGTAAACCCATAGAAAAAAACTCATGGGTATATAGAAAACTAAATATATGAAGGAAATCATTGAAGATAAAAAAATCATCTAAATCTATCCAAGGACCACATAACCAGAGAAAGAGAAACCACGAAAAAATATAGAACTATGATATTATAAATCAATTAACACCAACACCATTGTACCAAACATAATATGTGATTATCATCACTATACATACATGAGTACACTTATTTAGTAAAACATCCCACTATCTACAATCAATATAAAGAACCATTGCCATGAATCATGCCAAGAAATGAAAACAACAGGACCATCGAACAATATTGAATGTGAAATCAGTTCCACTTGAGCCAAATTTTGGTCATTAATGTATTTCAACACACTCCATACCAAAACCAATATAAAGTATTATCAATATATCAAGATAATTTAGTATCATTCTCTTGTGTACTAACTCCACTAGAGATTAATGTCACAAAAAAACTACATAAAATTTAACCTATTAGTATATAAGAGAGGAAGAACAAAAGGACTATATGATAAGAGAGAAAAGAATAGGGGCAATACCATCTGATAAAACACTGTTAATGTATAACCAAAAGTTTGTAAAACACTATGGGAAAAATGGAGAAACGAAAAAAATGCTACAAAATAAATGAAAAAGTGATAGTCATTCACATTTTACATCTAGAACTACCCAAAAATAATCTAAAACACCAGGAAATAACAATATAAACTATCCAAATTAGGTTTAATTATGGTGGATCTAGATACAAGTGAAATGTATGGGATGAAAAAAACCCATCAAGGGTAATACCAACATATAATATGAAACCGAACATGAAATAAAGAACTGAAAAATCGATCACCAAAAGATAATCTCTTTGAAACAATCCAAATTCACCACAAAATCCATCACACCAGACTATGAGTATAGGATAACATGATGGGAAAGGGAGAAATGGAATTGATGGATCTATATGAGAATATTTCTTAGTGAAAACACCACCATAACTCAACATAGAATATGATAAATGATATGAAAAATCCAATTATGTTTATAAAACTAGAAGAACAATATCTCAATGAAGATGATAATACAATGGAGAGTATATAGACTTAACTATAATCCTATGGAATGGAAGTCCATTACTTGGGAATACAAATAGTAAACGAAAACTATATTATGGAATGATTGATGAATAAAATATTTGGGAGAATGGATCAATTACCCTTAGTAGTGATGTTCACTTAGTTTAGGGGTTGATACACAATCTCATGAGTATATACAAACGTTTTGATGATTGGAAGGAGGTGTTATTTTGAAATAATGGATGTGTTATCATAATATAATATTACATATAACTATTTTAAAGAAGGGATTAGATACCAAAATTAACCATTTCTACATTTAATATGATCTGAATATTATTTATTAAATATAATGAAGGATAATAAATTATAGCCTCTGAGACATGGACATTTAGAAAAATATAATATAAAAATATTTTCAAATAATAATCTATCATTTGTCCTTTAATTTTTTTATGAAATAACAAAAATATATAATGTTTTTCATAATGGTAAAATGGTGAAAAAAATACCATAAGGGAAAGGAGATCAAGACGAATAAACCCTTAAATATTTTATATTATTATGTTTTGTAAACATTGAATTTGAAATAAATGAATGGTGATCAGTACTTGATTACCTATATTGATTATTTTACTCATATTAAATGTTTTTTATGAATGTATGATAAAAATTCACTTTATTTGTTTAAGAACATCATGATGAATATAGAAAATATTACAGGACACACTCTTAAAAGGTTTTGATCTATTAATGGATATGATACAAAAATGAGTAATTTAATTCATATCATGGAAAATATGAAATTAGATATAAATATAGTTCTCCTTACACTAATAAATAATAGAATGGAAGAATTTAAACTAAAAACATGGTAAATATGTGGAAAATGATGATTATGAATGATATGAACCAAGAATAGCATAAACATATTTTATATAATTTCACATGATTGTTATCATCAAATATAATAAATAAACACACATTCCAAGCCAAATAGTTTATGGAAATTTGATATTATAAATATAACATCTTATTACACAGTAGTATTAAAATCCTCCCAAAATAATTCTATACACATAATATCCAACTAAAAATATTCTTTCTAATAATTTATTAGTGCAATGGGAATTATAAAGTGGTGTTCTTAAATTTACAATGTCGGGAAATACCAACAAGTCCTAAAGAATTAGATCATACCAAAATGAGAAAACAAAAGGAGAGAAATTTCAGATTAAATAGATCATTTTATTATAATAAATTATCATAAACACATTATATAAAATTATATTATAGAATGGGATTATAGAACCACAAAGGGAAAACTAAAAATGAATACCATATTCCATGGAATAGTCATGTAGAAACAGGAGAAATAATCATAATACATTTAAACTATAATGAATCATATATTACATACAATGATATAACATAAAAAATAAAATATATTCATTAAAAAATATAATAAAACCATGACAAGACAATACTGATATAATGTATTTTGATACTGGTAAACATAAACAAATAGTTTATAAAACATCTACATTTTCGCCGCCTTATTTCTTCATAATTGTACTCTTTATTGTCATATCTTACATAATACCCTTATTCAAGACCTGGGAAAAAGAGACATATGAAAGGGTGATCTCAAATTCTCATTAAGGGTAAACATTGTAAATATCAATCATACCATAATCATAATACATATGAACATAACTTTTGGTAGTCTTATCCTGCATATGTAAGATAATTATACATTGTATTCAGAAAAAAGTTCATAAGAATTAATGGAAACAGTCACAAAATTAAAAACAAAAGACATGAATTTCTCTAGAATACACATAAGTATACAAAATCACTTCATATTATTCAAGGCGCATTGGAAAAACAATCATAGTGGACAAAGTCCACTCCTGAACCAAGTCTACTTTTCTTTTTGTCCTTGTTTTACTGAACATGATTTACTTGTCATTACAGTCCTATATATATCATTAGATATAAATCATTACACAATGTATTAAAGATAGATATAGGTCCCAAACATCTCATAATGAAATAATTCTTATATGTGCCGCACAAAAAATAAACCATTCATCATAGTATAACCCAAGGAACAAAAAAGGGGTTTCGTAATCATCATTCCATCATGATCCATATAAAATAAATTGATTTCATTAAAAAAATTACATCATAAAAACAATAAAATAAAAGTTATAATAATGATATAATCTTAACCCTCTGTCGTCTTAGATGGAAAATAATTTTGATAAAATAGGTGAAAATAATTCTTAAGGAAAATATCATTTTTTCTTCAAAATAATTTTTTTCTCAAAATGACACGCAATTTTATAAGAAAATAAATATATTGGAAAAAAAATTGGAATCTTGTAAAGGAATATTTATGAAAATATTGTTTTATGAATGTGTAACAATCCATTTATACAGTATATGTTAAAAAATATTCTCCCTATTCTTTTTCCAAAGAAGTCAAAAAAAAGTAACTCTTATTGAATAATGACAAAATATTCCTTTCATACTATTTTGTAATAAATTCACCAATGGGTCAAATTTACGTTAAAATTTTTTAGATGAATAGAAATAGTATTAAATATTTATGTAATATAGATGTGGATGGGGAATAAACCCCATTAAATAATTAAGTGTAATCAATCTCAGATAATAATTGGATTGCAAAAATTATCCCTTACCTTAGGTCTGATATCCATCATATGTATCTGAACCTTTTGTATAATGATTTAAATAACAATATTGAATTATTCTATAATCATAATAATTTTTATGATATCAAATATGATTATATAATCATCTGTTTGTTAGTAACATTTCATCATCACTCATTATTCGTACATTAACTCCTTTCAGTTCTTATGAATTTTTGTCAAATAGTTCATGTTCCAATTCTTAGGTTATAGTTATATAATTTAGAGAAAAATATTAGAATAATATATATCATATTTATTCATTCCATTCATATATATAATCATATTTAATGAATATCATGTATAATGAATTCCATCACATCGTGGAGACAGTATTCTGTATGTACACACGAGTGACAATATCATTCTCTTAGTGTTTAAATGGTATGGAATTGGATGTTATATAAATTATAAAGAATAATTATCAGGTTATATGACTTATTTACATCCATTATACTCATCATTATACCAATCCAAAGTAAGTTTTTATATCCTTCTTCAAAATAACATGTTTACGTTTCCATATAAAAATTATTAATGTGTCCAAATGTCAATTTAAAAGGGGTTCTCCATTTAAAGGCGTAAAATTACCCTTAAAAATTATTGGTTTTTATAAATAATATAGGGTTTATTCATACCCTATTACTTCAATAACTATTGGATGAATATCAAAACTATTTTATCAAGTATTTAAAAAATATATATATCATTAATTACATTACCAAAAGTAATTCACTCAAAAATACCAATATCTAATTGATTTAGTTTTTTTTATAAATAATTTATAGGAAATTAATTCACAATGAATTTTCATTAGTTATTTATACTTATTCATGATAACCTAAAGGCTAGGATATAACAGTAATTTTATACTAAGGGCATCTAAAAGACCATTTAAACTCATGATTTTTTGAAATTAAAGCTACTGAAGAATTAAAATTATTTAAATAAAATATTTCATAACCACATCCATGTTTTATATTACATCCACCTAAAACTGAATTTCTCTATTGAAATTTATCACTTGGAAACAAATAGATGATGATTCCTCTACCTCATCATATCCTCAAGTTCTGACATGTCTTCTTCAAATTGTTGTTCCTCTATAAAACATAACCATGTGAGTGGTCTTGTTTCCTATAACTTTTTCTCTACAATTCAGAATATCTATTGGTTGTTGATCATAAGAAATATTATTATATAGAAGTACAAGTTTTGAGTTGAGTACATGTGACGGATTTGGTATGTAATTTCTCAAGAGAGATATATGGAACACATCATGAACATGAGAGAGATTTCGTGTAAGAAACAATCGGTAATCTACCTTCCCAATAGGATCCTAAATTTCAAAATAACTGATATACCTATAAATAATTGTTCCCTTATTTCAAAATATCATTAAACTCTTCCATGGAGATATTCATATAAACAACTTATCACCCATTTAAAAATCTAGGTATTTACATCAGTTATCTGCAAAACTATTTTTGTCGACTCTATGTTGTTCTTTTGTTCTCCTGAATACATACAGACATTTATGTCATGTCATTAACAATATCAGGTCTTAATATCATTCATTCCCTAACCTCATTCTAGAAAGTTATAGTTCTGCATTTCATTCTATTGAGGGATACATAAGGAGTCATCTGAATACTACAGTGAAATCTATTGTTGTAATAAAATTCCACTATAGGTAGTAATTGATCCAAACCAAAATTGAAATACATAGAATGTGCTCTCAACATACCTTAGAGTGTTTGAATTTTCTACTCAGAATGATCATCTATATAAGGATGATAATTAGAGCTGAAACATAACTCTATATCCAGAGCATGATAAAAAATTCTCATGAACATAATGGTAAACCTCAGATCCAGACCAGATATAATAGAATATGGAACTCCATGTAATCTTTCCACTTCTATTTGATATATCCTAGAATTATTATCAACAGAGAAATCATATCTAATAGTAATGAAGTGTGCCGACATCGTAGTTCGATCAACTATAACCCAGAAAACATTATTTTCTTCAGATGTCTTAGGAAGCCCAATGAGAAAGCCCATAGTGATTTTTTCCAATTTCCATTCCAGTATGGATAATTATTGTAACATCCCTATAGACTTTTGTCTCTCATCTGTAAATTTCTGATAAACCAAGCATCAAGAGACATATTCAGCAACATCTCTTTTCATGAAATCCCACTAGAAATACACTTTCAGGTATGTGTGCATCTTTGTGCTTCTAGTATGAATACAAAATTAATAACTATGAGAATCATCCAATTTCTACTTCTTTAATTATGTTATAGGGGGACCAAAAACCCACTTATTAACCCTTATTATTTCATCCCACTAAATGTTGAATTCAGGAACATTTCTAACCTTATTTTTTAGCTCTACATCTTTATTATGTCCCCCCTTAATCATCACTTGTATAGATGGTTTAACATTCATTTGATAAATATAATATTTCTCCAATACCTTTAAAATTTCATGATCCATCCTTTAAAAATCTATAAATGTTGGATCTTCTTTTATCCACATCATGTATTGGATAGCATGGTCTTGTGGACTCAAACTATCTTCCACCTTGTGCAATTTCTCAGGATTGTAATTTATTTAGAAGCCACAATCTTTCGTCAACTCCAACCATCTTCTTTTGTCACATATTCATCTCCTTTTTTGTGAAAATATTATTTAAAATTTTATGATCAGTATAAATATCACACCTTTCACGATAAGATAATTCTTACTTATCTTTAATGGAATGATTACCAAATCTAACTCCAACTCATGAGTTGTGTAATTTTTTCATGGATTTTAAACTACCATGAAGAATAAGATATCACCATATCATTTTTCATGATAACACATCCCATCCCCTTCTAGGATGCATCAATATATATCACCAACCATTCTATACTACAAGGCAGTGTGGGTGTAGGTGCACTAGCTGACCTTCATTTCATCTCTTTGAAATTCTCTTCACATTCATCCATCCATATGAACATAACTCCTCTATAAGTAAACATGATTAGTAGATTATATAATAATGAAAAAACATTCCAAAATGTCGATAATATCTAGCCAAACCAAGAAAATGTTTATCTCGGTTACTATTTTTGGTCTCAGACATCTTTCAACAACTTATGCATTTAATGGGTCTGCAGATATCCCTTGTGTTGAGATTATCTGAACCAAAGATGAAACTTTTTAAAGCCAAAATCCATACTTGGTAAATTTTTCACAATACTTCTCTATTATCAAGGTCTTTAGAACAATTCTCATGAAGTATTCATGTTCAACCATTCTATTCAAACAGATAATAATATCATCTACAAGGACCACCACAAAAATGATAAATATAGTCTCTAAAGACTCTATTCATTAGATCCGTGGAGATAGTGGAGGAATTAGTAAGACTGAAGGCATCACTAAAAATTCATAGTGTTCATACTATGTATGGAATATCGACATTGGAATATCCTCTTGGATAGAGATAAATATAGGAAAAGTATTAAGCTCTACACAGTTGGTTGAATAATTCATTAATGTGGGGAAGATGATATTTTTTCATGATAGTTATCTAGTTATGTTCTCGATAATCAATTCAAAGTATCATTGATCGATATTTATTCTTAACAGATAGAACGGGTTCTCCCCAAGGTGATTCACTAGGGCGTATGAATCCCTTATCAATATTCTCTTGGAGTTTCCTCTTCAATTCCTGCACCTCAATTAGGACCATTCTATATGGTGTCTTTGAAATAGGCAGAACACTCTGTATGTGTTCTAATGAAAACTAAACATCATTATTTGGTGGAAAACTAGAAATTACATTGGAAATAAATCCTCAAACTCATATAAAATCATTTTATTCTTAATATTGTGATTCTCTCCACTCATTTGAGATAAATAAACTTTATTTATAATAATAAATACACATAATATGGAATTAATTTCTACTGGAAGGTTACATTCATCCTTGAATCAACAGATGATCATAGATTGATCTCGAATAAAAAATGTGACTTCCCTTCCTAGACAATTGATATGATATCCACATAGAGAAATCCAATAATTGATATTAATTACATAAAATTCCACTATATGAAGGATCACATGATTTGAAATAAGCACTTTCACACAAACTTCAAATGGAGAATAATTATAAACTTTTAATGCAACCATAGTTCCATTAAGAGTTTTCATAGATAACTCATCCACTAATTTTTTAGGTAATATGGTGATACCCCCAAAATATTCATTATAAATAAAAGTGTTTGTGGATATATAATCAAATAACACATTGTCTACATTAGAGTGGATGATAAGTGTGCCTTTCACTACTTCAATATCATACTACACATCGATAATGTTGGTTTCATGTTAGTTCCCTTTGTTTTTGGAATTAAAAGTTCTCTAATATAGATCATCATCAATAAAACTTCTATTAGGGCATTTATTGGCATAATGACCCATTTAATTTCACTTGTAGCATTGAAGTGTGGGAGGCACATTTTGTATAGTATATTCCCAGTCTTCCTCATTAGACAAAATTTTCCATTACAGGAACAATAAACTGCATGATGACCTTCTTTTCTATGCTAAAAACATTTACTAGTCCCATTAAGACAATTTCCTCCAATGCTTATTTATATACTATTAGAATAATGGAAAAATTATCTTTTTTTCAATGTGGTCTTTTGAATTTCCCTTGAATCCCGTTTCTTAATTCTTATCAAACCCATATGACTAATGGGTTACTCCAATCGCCATCTAAACATTGAGTGCATATCGAACGATTTTCTAGCAGCTATTAAAGTATTTTATGGCTAATTCCCTTTAGAGACTCGGTTTTAAGCCTCTAAATAAATGATCATCTTACTCTCAGGTTGGATAATAATTCCAGAATCGTACCTTTTAAGTCTTGTTAAATTGGATTCGTTGGAACCAAAAAATTCGTCATACTTTTTCTTAGGTTCGTAGAACTCATTATTGATCTTTGTTTGAAGAATGATAGGAATGTACATAATGAAAAATATGTTATTGAACTCGTCTAATTCCATGGACACAATTTCATCTCTTTTCCTCATATTCATGATAAATTCCACTATTTATCAACTCCACCTTCCAAATGATAGACTGCTAATTTGACTATATCATGTTCATAAAATTTGAGAACAAAAAATATCTTTACAATGGTAATGTTCCATTGTTCATCATCTAATAGATTAGAAGACAAGATAAAAGAAGGTGGACACTGCCTCATGAAGGACTCCACAGAATATTGCTCCCCCCTTTTCCCTTTTTTAATTATTCTTTGATTCATAGATTTAAAAATTTCTATGATCATAGATAAAATATTTTGAATTCTATCTCCCATAAAATTTGGTTTCTCTACAAGAAAATCACTACATTTCTGTCACTTTGATCATTAACTCAGTTCCTTCAATTTCCATCCATTAACTAAAACCAAGAAGCATAGTGTGAGAAATAATAATCATAACAAGAAAACCACATAATCAAGAATAAAATTTAAATTTAGGTTAATTTAGTTTCTTTCCTAGGTTATTCATGGTCATTTAAAATAGACAAAGACTTTTACTTATATGTAGACATGTCCATAGGGTTCGTACTATGGTTTTCTCATCCTCATTTCCAAATTATAGCTATAACTTTCCTATGATACCATCTATAACAACACATACATTACATAAATTGCTATTAAATCAAAATTTAATCACATTAATTACAATATATAATAATTCTATAACAAGACCGTATAGGTATAATGTCTTTATAAACAAGGAAACATAAACAACTAGTTCATAAAACATCTATATTGTCTCTCGCTTATTTCTTCATAACAAGACTCCTTTTTGAAATATCTTCCCTAATACCATTCTTCATTACCTAAGGAAAAGAAACATATGAATGGGAGATCTAAAATTCATTGTAAGGGAAAAAAATGTAAATATCAATCAAAATCATAAATCTAATACATTATAACATAACATTTGGAAGCCATATCTGGCATATGAAATATTTTGATATCAAATCATGGGATAAAAATTATTAAGAACTAATGGAAATAATCATAAAAGTCAAAACATAAGATATTATGTTTTTTGGTATACACATCACCATTTAAAATCATTTCATATTAGTCAAAGTGCATTTCCAATACCATCATAGTGGACAGTGTCTATTACTGAACCGGGTTTACTGGACATTCAAACCCTATATTACTAAACCAGATTTACATTCCCTTCCATGAATGCTTATCTCATGAGATATAAATCTTATCTAATTCATTAGAGGGATATATAGGTCCAACCCATCTCATAATTAAAGAATTCCTAAATGTTCCAAAAAAATGTAAACCATCCAACATAGCATGACCCAAGAAACAAGAAATGGGTTTCTTAAACACCAATCCAACATAATCTATATAAAATTAATAATTTTCAATAATATAATACCTTCATAAACACAATGAAAACAAGTAATAAATGGGATATAAACAAAACCTTTTGTCATATTATATGGAAAATAATTTTAATAAAAAATTTGAAAATAATTCTTAAGGGAAATATCATTTCTACTTCAAAAACATTTTCTTTTCTCAAAATTCCTCGAAATTTTAAAATAAATGATGTTAACTGAAAATTCAATTTAAATATCATAATGTAATATTTGTGGAAATAATTTGTTATGAATGTTTAAGAATCCACCTATTCTATATAATTTAAAAAATATTCTCTTTGTACTTTTGTCAAAAAGTCAAAAACAATACCTCGTATTGAATAATGATAAAATATTCCTTTCATACCGTTTAGTAAAAATTTACTAATGGGTAAAACTGACTTTAAAAATTGTAGAAGAATATATATATTATTAAATATTTAGATAACATCGATATTGATGATAATTATACAATAGTAAATATTTACATATCAACAATTTTAAATAATAATGAGAGTGAAAAATTATCCCTTACCTTAGGTCTGATATCCTTTGCATGTATCTGATTCTCATATATAATGATTTATATATGGTTATTGACTTATTCTAGAATCATAATCATTTTTATGATATCAAATATGACTATATTATCATCTTTTTTTAGTAACATTTCATTGTCACCCGTTATTCAGATATTAACTTCTTTATGTTCAAATACATGTTTTGTCGAATAAGTTCATGTTACACTTCTGAAGTTATTGTTATATCATTTACAGAATAATATTAGTATATTATATATCATATATAATCATTCCATTCATGTATATAATAATGGTATAATGAAGATAACATTGAATGAATTACATCACATCTAGGAGATGGTAGGTTGTGCGTATGTATGAGTGACGATATCATTCACATAATGGTTAAATAGTATATAATTGGATTTTATATTAATTATAAATAATAATTATCATGTTATATTAATTATTTATTGCAATTATATTCATCATTATACCCATCCGAAGTAAATTTTTATATCATGATTCAAAAAACATGTTTATGTTGTTATATACATATTATTAATGTGTAAAAATATTAATTTATAAGGGGTTTTCCCTTCAAATCCTAAATATTAAACGTTTAAAAAAATATTGGTTTTTATAAATAAAATTGTGTTTATTTATACCCTATGAATAAAAAATAAATTAGGCTAATTTCACAAATATTTTATTAAGTAAATAATATATTTATCTATCTTTAATTTCATTACCAATATTAATTCACTAAAAAATAAAAATATATAATTTATTTATATTTTTTATAAATAATTGACACCTAATGAACTCACATTTCATTTTCATAAGTTAGGTATACACGTTCTTGATAAACAATTTGTTAGGATATAATGCAATTTTTATACTTAGGGCATCTCATAGTTCTTTGAAACTCATGATTGCATGCAATGAAAGATACTAAAGAATTAAAATTATTTAAAGAAAATATTTCATAAAATCGTTATGGTGTAAAAGAAACCAATTATAGGAATGTGAAAACTAACAAGGAATATAAACCATAACATCTAACATGGTTAACCACCAAGACTATCCTAACAAAGTGGATCAACAATCACTACCAACATCCCATAACTTTATTGATCGGGAATTATAACTCGTGTTCTAAAGTTGGTTGAGCATCAATATTCAAATCCCATATTAATATCATGAAATTGATATCATTATCCAATGATTTTGAGGGATATAATATACCCACCCATAACATAATGATAAACCATACATATATTTTCCATATAAATTCCATCATAAATTAAATCAGGATTACCCCATGGAAATAGTATGGGTTATATAAAAACGTAATATGTTGTCATGTATGAATAAATTATGAATTGAATCAGTTGATAAAAAATACCCAAATAATTAATACATAAAAAATTTGATATATTCAAAATAACATTATAGGATATTAATATTTTATACAGATCGAGTGAAATAGAAGATTAAAAAATAATATTGTTAGTAAATCCTTCATAATGTTGTTGTAAAACAATTTAAAATTCTCTTTAAATGTTTTTTTAATTAGTGAAAAGTTTAATATAAAAAAAATATTTTAAAAAGTTGTCCCAATTGAGGAATATTGTGAATACATAATTTTTATGTTAATGAAATTTCATGTGGAAGATATAAAATATATAGTAAAGGAAAAACATTCATTCTTAAGAATATTTTTTGTCCTTGAATATCCCACATAGGTAATTATTATAAATATTTATTTTAAAAAATATATAAATATATTTAATATTGGTATTATGTGTAATTCGTATATTTATTTAAAAATAATAAATGAAATAAAATTTGAAAGATAAAATATGTACATTAAAGAGAAACACCCAATATAGATGATGAGAACTCTTCATAAAAACATTGTCTTTGTATGAAGTAAGAGATTTATCAATGAAGAAGAATCTAACATGAATATATAATTTCAATACAAAAAATATAAAATATATTATGAAAGAGAGAAATGAAATAATATAAAAAATAGAAAAATAACCAAGAAAGATATATTATAAACCTATGAAATGGAAAAAAATTAACATAACTATCACCTTCATTTGACAATTGGATAGACACACTCAATAAACTTGAGTGATATAATTTATATATTTTATCTATCTATATCATAAACTTATTTTTATTTATTTTACATTATTTGTTTTATTTATAATTTCTTATTACATGTTTTTTAGTCATTCTGCGTCAAAATTAATATTCCAGTGATCATTTTTTTGATTTCTTATATGATTGTTCTAGTCTAGTGGTTCAAATATTTAATCCATTATCATGTGTTCATTACCTCTAGAATAGAAATAGAGATTATATATGTTTTTATTATATATTTTTGAAGTCTGATGGTATGTTTTCGATGTTATGGGGATTGATCTTAATGTGTGGTTAAAATATCCTACAAATTGAAATTTTAATTATCTAGAAACAACAAATTATGGGTTTAGTGGGATCCCTTAGAAACCAAGATACATGTAATCACTATTACAAACTATAAAATAATCTTGACTTTAGAATTCATCATTATCCATTACTATATCAAAATCATCAGCAAATAGACAATATACAACATTCAGCATCACTTTGAACATCAAAAGCCTCATCATCCCAAGTGAGGAACTCCTTGATTTGAACACATACTTATTAGAAAAAGATAATTCATGACCTTAATGTATAAATTCAAAAAAACATGAATCCAACCATCAATCCATTTAATTGTTTAAAGATATACTATGTTATAAGTTATTTTAGTATAATTCCATGAACATTTTCAACTTCAGTATAATATATTCCAAAAATAAATACAAATGATGCTAATGAACTCTAAATAATAAAAGTCATCTCAAGATTGTATTATTTATTTTCATTAGAAAAAATGTTATGTACTTCAAATTTTTTATATCCAATAGTAACGAAAACATCCACAGCACAAACATTGTCCCGTGGTAGATTGGATTTACACATAATGTTTTTATAGGTCTGATGTTTCCCTAATAATACCTCATCCATAATGAGTTAATAATAAACCTAAAATAATGAACTAATTAATGATCATATACACAAAATATACTTATGTAAATAATTAAAAGGAATACCCCCCATGGAAAAAATATACATCTATAAATACATAAAATTAATAACCCCCCCCATGAAAAATTATTGCAACCAAACCAAGTCATAAGTTTTATCTATTTTTTGTAACATGACCAAGAAAATTCATATTAAACAGTTTAACACAATAAATAAAACATTTACCAATACAAAAACAACCATAAACACTAATAATCAAGACTCAAAACCCTTCATTCAAATAGAAAATATTCCAGCTAGAGGGGGAATTTAGTTTTTTCCATAATAAATCTATTAGATAAAGGTTGGTGAAATCCATTGATTATCTTCTATCATAAGGAATATGTAATCCACAACCATAATATATTCAGAAATGAAGATAATTTCCCACTCTTATTCCATATATTTATAATCAATATGTGACTCAAACCATTTTATTAATTAATTAGTGAAGCCAAAATAGAATATTTATCTCATCAATTTGATGATCTCTTCTATTAAAATATCAACAAACATGTTTTTCATTTTTTAAAGTTATTTTGAAAAATAATAAACAACATGATGTTGCTGTAATTCATCATTTCATAGAAGCTAGAGAAGAAGAAGAATCCATTGTGATATTGTTACCCCAATCCCATTACCTTGAATATGGTTTGATTCTCTATAGCCTTATGGAATTCCAAAATAAAATATTTATATATATGATATACATCACTATCCTCATTCATAGTAGCATGGTATTTTTACTAGGGCCAATTATTCCAATGCCCTCAGACACACCAGTTTTAATAGATAGCCATGTAATCAATATATTAGGATGAATAGAGTACTCCTTATAATTTTTAACATAATTTTTTGTAGTTATAGAGATACCCCATGGTGAAATAATTCTCTTTTACCTTAAACTAAAGTGAATATAATAATAAGCTTAGATATATTCCCAATATACAGATTTAGCCAATAATTAGTCGTCATCATCATTAAAAAATCTAAAGATATCATTGGAACACTTTACCATAGGATATTCTAATCCTACTTCTTGCATTCAGGCCATAATAGACTATCAGTTGGTTGGGAATCTTGTTTCATGATCAACTGAAACATTGTTTTATTTCTACTTATTTTTATTTTATAATGATAGTTTTATAAATTATTCCTCAATTATCTTTTCTAAATTTATATTTTATTATTGAATTTATTTTTTATATAAATATTACCAAAAATGTTATCTTAAATATAACCACCTATAGATTAGTGTGTCCAGTATTGTGTATGTTTAGAATCAATAAAAAAATTTATTTAATTAGTTAATATGAATATTTATATTATTATTTGATAATTAATGAAATTTATTAAATTCATAATTGTGAACAAAAATATTACATGTATTTAGGTTTCCCTAATCATTCATTATATGAATATCATATCATCAATCAAGTAAATGGTAGAACCGACCCAAACAAGAACGTGTAATAAAAAAGTGTAAAATAAGTCTATTTTTTTCTATAGATATAAAATAATGTTTATTGAATAATATTGATTTAAAATAAATTATATTAACGTTAAAAATCTATCTTTTAGATGATTTAGATGAATAATTTATAAGAGAAATACTTTATTAGAAGATAACACATACATTGAATCATTTAATATTATCTTTTAGAACCTATTAGTAATTTAATATTTATTAACCATTATTATGAAAATAATTTAAAAAAATAGAGATACATATTTTGTAGAGAATTTGGGAACGTATTCAAGATAAAATTTAAGGAATGGTGTGCTTAGGTGAGCTTGAGTGGCATACCAACAAATAATCATTCGTTAATGTGTATGGAATGTCATTGTACATGGAATGAAGATATGAAGTGAACATATGATGGATTTAGGCCATAAAATCCTTTATTCACACAATTTATTGATAATAATATTGGTATTTTAGTCTATTACCCCTTAATTTAACCATTTTACCTCATTTTACCATTAACATGGTAACAATATATTCACCTCATTAATTAATTTTTTTTATTAAAAACTAAACTGACCTTATTACATAATTTTTAAATCATGATTAAAAATATTAAAATAAGTTATATTAGATTCAATTTGTAAAATATTTTAAAAGTAGTGTTTATATAAAAAAATTCAAAAAATATATATTTTTAAAAAATGTGGATTTCTGCATAAAAATGAATTTACTTGTCTTTCTTACCAATTATTAATAATTATTTGAATATTAATTGATGTGATTCCATATATATTACCAATAAGTTTCATTAAAATAATTATATAGTAATTATAAATTTTATTATATTAAAATAAAATGTTTCACATAAAAAATGTCTCAAAAGTCAATATTTTTAACATAAATGATTTTTTAACTCTTTGGAATTAATTATTTATTTTCTAACCATTCATAGAATGTTTTTGATAAATTATTTTTAAAATAAAACATTTTTATTTTATTAAATTTATTATATCAAACAATATTTTATACAAATTATTGATGTATAAAAATTCCTATAATATATCTATATAATTTGATTTTTAAATTAATAATTACATTTTAAAATAATAATATCATCCAATTAGAAAAACCCATAATATACTCCTCATAAGTCCAAAGGATAAGATAAAAAATACATGTTGTCATTAGTCATGATTCGGTTGGATGGGGTGTCTTTGTGATTTTCAACAAATTGAACATCTATTGTATACAACTCCACTCATGCCAAACTAGTTGACTTTTAGAATATGATTATTTGAGGGAAAACAGTAGTGGGAATACCTCCTTCCAAAACATGAAAAAATGAGACTCATAAGGAATAGTTCAACTACATGATGTCATTTCCCCTCTTTTCTACATATATTTCATAATTTAGATACTTTTATTTACACTCATTAATGCAACTATTATGTTATAAAAGATAAATTTGTATCAAATAATACTTCCAATAAAATTATAATTTGTCTCCATAATTCTTCTTTTGCATAATTTTGGTACTAGAAACTATATATTTTAATATTCCACATGATCCAAATAAAAATATACCTAATGACCATATATGTAATTGTAAAATTCCTTATGGTGGTCCTATGTATGGTTAGGGTCACTGTGAGAGGGGTTGAATTTTTGAATAGTGTTACATTTTTTTCTTTTTTGATTTATTATGAAATTAACCTCTATTTATTATTTGGGTGAGAAATCTCAATTCTTACAACACAGACTCTGAGGTATGAATTAAACAAAATACACTAAGTGCACATAGTTATATACACAAAATGAGTAACGAATGATTGGTATATCTAATATAACCTATGTATATATAATCCAATAGAACCACTGTTGTATTAATAAAAATTTATATAATATCCATTACCCATGATATAATAATATAGAAGGGTTCCCTCCCAAAAAAATCCCCAAAAAACTTGTCACAATATTTCAATTTAGAGGTAGGGATTATCATTCTTCTGCTAATGATATCATACAGAAAATATAATAGTTATCCCACACTAATTCACTATTATGAAGTGGTGTTTCTTACTTCCCTCCTAAACATGTGATATAGTTGTGATTATTACACAGAAAGTATAGTTTCCTTCTATTCTTCTACATGTAACTCTCAAAGTATTCTCTTCCCCTTATTTTACATGCAATTTCATATTTCTTATACTTTATTCTTATATATTTATGTGGATATTATTCTATGGAACATTCCTTTTCCACACTACAATATTTTTTCTTCTTTTATATAGCTATGAATTCTCTACACTATACTCTTCAACTATAAAAAATCTATATTATATTTTTCTCACAATGTGGTAATATTTTCTAAAATTTTGAATTTGAATTTTAAATTCAAATTCAATCTTCTATATTCTTATAAATTCTTCTCAAATATTATTCATTATATCCTAAATCATTCTTTATTCAAAGGAATATATTAGGTTTACATGAATTTTGAATGGAATTAATTTACTCTCCATGTAATGACATGTTAATTACATTAATTTATCCTCAACTACCTCCCAACTTCACTTACATCATTTGGAGACTTTGCATCATCAAATATCTCTTAGACACAATTTATTATTTTAGAGATGTTTTATATCACGAATGGGTAGTCAATAAATCATTAACAAAAATAATTAATTATAAACACTTTGACAATAACTTCATTTCTCTACAACAAGACTTGTTGTATGTAATTCCACCAACTTTATATTAACTGCATCTTTCGCCATGGACTATTCATCTCAATACAACTTTTATAAACTATATTGAAACTACTCCCAAAATACCTTATACCACAAACTTTTTTCCACTCATCATTTTGATAATGAATATTATGTTCGTACCATGACTTATTACACTCTATGTGGCTCATCATTTTAAACCATATACATTTATGATAAGATTAAATTCTATAGGGACATGTGTGCTTGATGATTTGATAACATCTCAAAATAGACATAATAATTGAACCACACCTTGGCATTTTCCATTATTTTCCCAAAACATTTATCTTACTTTTAATAATGTTTGGAATCATACTTATCATAGTTAAGATAGTTTAGAATCACCATTGTATAAGTACATTATCAAAAATGTCAAAACACACATGTGAGACACCACATAAACATCCATGGATTGTATAAGCCTTTTTCATTCTTAAAGGGAAACATCTCAAACAAAATTCCCACCCAAACACATACTCTAATAATCATCTCCATGATTGATTTCAATATCATGTTCTTCATTGAACCATAGAATGATTGAATCACATTCCTTTCATAATATATTTTTTAAATTCCCAGTTCATGGGTAACCATGTCATTATACTCTTACCAGACCATCTCATCACCCATTTCATACATCATCATTGAATGATGATGTCACCTACACTTCAAACACAATCAAATAAAACAATTTAACATAAAATCATAAACTATATTCTTCTAACCATTCCAAAAAAAAGAAAATGTTCTGATCAAATGAATCATCATGAAATAACTAATTTTGAACAATATTTAAATATTTAAAATAAAATACCACGTAACAATCATATCTATTTCATCACTTCTTCACATCTCGCCTTCTTTTTCATGGGGTAAACAATATCTCAAAACTTTTATTGGTATCAATAATACCCCACTTAGGGTTTTATTTTGAAACAAGGAATTTAAGTTGCTTTTAAACTCATTTCACATATAAATAAATCATAATTCTGTAATTCAAAGCCTATGTGAGAAACATTAGTGTAGGAAAGAAGTATATTGAGTTATAATACCATGTTGTCTATAAACAATGACTTACATACTTTTATTTATATCCCTTGAAACCACTCTATACCAACTAAGAATTAACTAAAAAAATTAATCCACATATCAAAACTATACAATAAACTATTGAATAACATGTTCTATAAGTATATATTCACCAATACTTTTGTAATTATTCACAATTTGACTTTATAGCTTACATATTATAAAAAATCACTCTTAATACATGCCCCACTAAATAGGAGACAACTACCATGTTAGGTAAAAAAATATTTTTGTATTCTACCCAATTTAAATATTCTACCCCTTTAAAAAAATTAAATAATAATCATAAAAAGGTATTTATATTTTCACTCTGACTCCCCTTTAATAATTTAAAAATACAATGTGAATGATGTAATGGATATTTCTTTACACATTAATTGATGAATGATGGTTGAAAATTATTCTTCAGTCACTGTAACATGGTATTCAACTCCCCATTTGATAGAAAATAATTTTGATCATCATGGTTCTACCTGAACTCTTATTTTAGATTATGGGTACACATATTTTTCTATACTATAGAAATATGACATGAAAAAGATTTTTCTTCATGATACTCAGAACTTATTCTTATTTAGAACATTTCCATTATTCTAAAAAATTGGTACTGCCATATTTTAGCTATTATCTCTAGCATATTCTTCTTGATATATCTCCATTACCCTTCTGGTTTATTTGACATGGTTATCTAAACACTTTGCAGTCAATAATCTATAGGGTCTTCATATGGTCATCCTTATACCTCTTATAAGGTATTTGTTTCAATACATCATGAAAAAATATATGTTACCAGTAGTACAATGTGGGTAACCCCTGAGATTTTATGATATATTTCCCTTTTAATAAATTTAATTTCATTTATAGCTAATGTTACACGCAAATCAATTTTAAACCAACCACAATATAGTACTAAAATATTATAATTTAAACCTGAAAGTTATATTATATCCAATAAAATCATATGTATTAATATGAATAACCACTTTAAAAAAATTAATTTTTTATAAATCATTTATATTTTTTATAATGTCATTATATGCATTAAAAATACATTTTTCCCACTAGAATATTTTTTATTTATTTTTGAGAATGAATAATATAATTAATTAATTCCACTTTTAGAAATTTTATATTATAAATTTAACAACATTTTTATTACCAATACATAAAAATTAGCATATAGTAAAATGTGGGTATTTCTATGAAATGATTTATTTTTTTATAAATACTGTAAATTACTAATTATTCAATTTCATTCATTTCTTTTCATTAAATTCAGTAATTCAGAAGCCACACAATATTTTGGATTTATTTTTAATGATAAATAGGAACCATTTTTTTATAAATATATTATTAATTTTATCTCAGTAATAATATTTCATGAATTTCATTTAAGTTTTTATTTATACATTAAATGTAGTTTTCTAAAAACTTATTTTATATGAATAACTTTTATAAATTTTAATTATTTAAATTAACCCATAATAATGAAATATTTAAATAAGATTTATTGATAACATATTTTTTTTAAAAATTTGAAATTGAAATAATAATGATTTCTATCTATGTGTAAATATAAGATGATAAATTTCATGAAAATTATGTTTTAGAAAACTAATTTTTGCGAGTTTTTGGGATATTATTTTATATTAAATCATTCTTTCTATTGAAATTTAAATATGAAAAATCAATATAGTTTTTCGAATCAGGGGTTCTAATATTTTTGAATAGTAACATTTTATTTTAATTCCTTATGAATTGTAGCTATAGTAAATAATTATCAACATAGTAAAGGTAAAAAATGTAATTAACATTAAACATAATACAATAATGCCTAAAAAATGACCCTAAATCTTGTCTTAATCTTATTGGATGAGTTCAGTTTGCCCATTTTGATATAAACCTCAAATATATAACTAATGGATTCAATATTTCCTTGATTTTGACATTTATATTATTTCAGTAAAAGATAATGAAAAAATGTCACTTTCATTATTTTAATAAAAATATTATTTTTTTAAAGGGATATAAAAAATTATGTTAAATTACAAATATTCACTAAAAAGGTAAATTATATAATCATCATGGTAATTTATTAATAATTTTTTGTAATGAGATACAAAAATTAAATGTTTCTGAAATTTAGACATAATATTTATTCAATTAATAGAAAAATAAAATAAATGATATTTAAAAATAAAAAAATAAATATAATTTGAAAGAATTAATGTATTAAATTAATTTATTAGATAAATATTAAATGTTATAGGGGTGTGAATGGAATATATTCAAATTCCTTTTTTACTATATTGTTTTCAAATTCTTATAAATTGAATAGTTCCAAAAATGGCATTAATGTTATTTTATAATAACTAATATTTTATTAAATTAATTAAAATACATAAAATTTTTAATTCATCCATGATAATGGTATATGTTTAAAAATATAAACTATGTTTTATTCATGGAATGATTTTTCATTTATTTTAATTATGAAGCCTTAAACAAAAAAAGACATTATCATTGTGGTAATAGTCAAAATAATGTTTAACATAAGTTAAGACCAACTTATATTTGTGAAAATGTCTCCTAAACATGTATTAAGTTTATTTTATTTTATTATTTCAACCCATCCACATATAATTTTTTTAATTAATTAATTTTCCTCTTTTTTACATGAAAATTAATTTATTTTAATTTATTACATTAATAAATTACAAAAGTTTCACTCCTATCACTTATAAATGGGAACCCACTATCCTCTTTCCTTCATATTTCATAAGAATTATGGATCATCTAACACATACCCAAATAAATTCCTTAATTCCCATAACAATTCCTAGAGGTCTTGGAATAATTATAGAACCCTCCTTTGAACACTTTTGGTGGAAATATAAAGAGGTTGTCCAAAGAACTTATCTGAGCATTTTCTATTTTATTTATTCTTTAACCTCCTTAAAATCATATTCAAAAATTATAATATAATTACCTCAATATATCCCATATTCTAATATTTTATTATATTAATTTAATAAACTATATCTATCTCAACTTCCATTATATAGGAAACAAAATCATCATCCTTCTATACATCAGACGACCACCTCATGAACCGATGTAATTCATTTTCCATAATTCCCTCCCATTGATATTTATGATAATAAATTTAATATATATATATATATATATATATTAATAAAATATTTATAATTCTGAAAATGTAATATGTCAAATATTTTGATGCCTTTAAATTCATTAAAGGATCATAACATCATCGTGTGTACATGTGGATTACCACCTTCACGAAGCAATGCAATTCGTTTTTCACTATCAAATTTCATAGATAGTGTATATATAAGTGTATTTCTTTAAACTATTATGATATTTATGATATTTTTTAATTTTTTAGATATAAAATATGGTTTACTTTATTTTCATCATGATCATTGGAAAATGGAAACATTTCTCATGCATGCATACGTCCTACAATCTCTATGATTGTAATGTAGTTCCTTTTTCATAACAATATTTCATAGTTGGTTTTAAAATTATAATTAAGGTTTGTAAAGGATAATTATTTTCAAATTATTATTTTTAAAATGGTTAAATAATCACATCAGTGACCATAGTCAGCCTTCTAGTTTTATTTAGGCCTTATATGTTGGATATCATCAAAACATCTGATGTGAAGAAAAATAATTAATTATTTGAATATAACCTGAAAATAAAAAAAGTATAAAAAATTTAGAACGATATTTTTTAATTAAACAATTATCATATTTTTATTATTCATGATTATAAATATTGTATGTGATAATTCATATTAATGTAAGTGACTTACTTTAAAAAATATTCTTTTAATGTTTTCATTCCAACTCTTTTTGTTAAATATCCATGTTCTTATACATGTTTCTAGAAAAGTATTATTATTAATTCAGCATACTGTTAATGTCATTTTTACCATATATATATCTATATACAATTTTTTTAAAAATCTTTTTATTGTTTTACATAAGTTATAATTTACATTATAAACCCTATTTTAAATGTTTTTAAGATTTAGTTTATAAATCTTTTTAAACTCCATATTCCTAAGTTTATATTTTAATTTAATTAAGTTTATATAAAATAAATTTTATGTATCTTTTTAATTTTATTTAAACATTTTTCATAAATTATATTTTTATTTATTTTATATATAACGTTTTTACTTTCATTACGAAATAAAACAGGCATGTTTTATTTAATCATATACAGTATTAATGAATTTTCCTAACACCACAATGATTGTTTTTTATTTTGAATTATTAATATTATTACTTATTTCTTTCAAAGAAAAACCCTCTATCCTTTTGTAATAATTATTTTCAAAAATGTTTTTAAATGGAATGGATTTTTTTATATATGGAACTATTTTTCTTATGGTTATAATGGATCTCTCAAAAACACCATTTTCATCTGGATATAAAAATTTTCTCTCTAACCCATATACTCTCATTATTTAAAGTTGTTCAATTATTAAAAAAAAGTTTATATATTTCTCTAGAAAATATATGTATTTTATGATCCCTTCCTTTAATGTGTCAATATGTGCCTTATGATCAATTATAAATTGCCTTCTCCAAGAAATATCTATTAATAAAGATATGACAACAGAATATAAAACCCATTTTATATACCTGGGTAATACTTATTTTTATTCCTTATGATAGATTTAATTTTTATGGGACACATATCATGTAATTTTTATAATGGGTGGTCCCAGATAACACTATAACGTGTTAGGTAAATCTTTTGTCTCTTGAGATGTTGTGTTTGGGTTTTAGGGAGTAAACTGAATCCACTAAGGAACTTCTTCCACTATGTGATGTTGTCTTAGAAGTTATACTTTACTTATTCCTATAAAAAAATTTATTCCTCATTTCTTATGTTTGAATTATCTTTTCATACCATATTCATTATAATGTTTTCACATTTTATTATTAATGATCATATTGTTTTATGATATCATGTCATACCTTGGACTCATACGTTAGGTTCATTATCATTTTTATTCACTACCTAAATTTCATATACAATCAATTTAGTATTTCTACTCCCTAGGTTTTCCCATTTTGATTTAGGATATGAATGGGATTTTGGATCTTGTTATAGATGATAAAATAGTTACTTTATTTTCAGGTTAATGTTTTACTTAATGATTCTTCCAAAGACATGGGGCCTTTCCATTAATTATTATGTATTAATGGATATTTAGGTAAAAAATAATTTAATAATATGTGTAAAAATTCTTGGGTCTATATATTTTTTATCAAAGTATGTTCGACTTCATTTTAGGAAATATAACTAAAATACATTAGTGGGAAAAATATGGATAAATCTATGTATCGAAAAATATCTTGGAATTTGTGTGTGGTATAGAGAGAGTGGTTTCTAATAAAATAGTTCCATGTCTAGATACTAAATTTTTTTCTGGATCTTACACAATTTTATGTGGTGTTAATAACTCCAAGAAATTTTAATTGGAGATAAACTCAATCGTCACTAGTTTCCCGATAAAGAGTCATTATTACACACCAATATTTTAACTCCTAAGAGATATAATATGAAAAATTAAAAACATATTTATGATCCATCATGTAGGATTGGAATATATTATAATCATAGATGAAATAATTTAATCTTGAGGATTCTTATATTGAAAATAATAATTCAGGATTTAGACCTCCTTTAAATGAATTTTCATAATTATGTGGTTTCCCACTGTAATTATTGTTTCTCACAATATACTTTTTATGTCTATTAATTTGAATGAACGAGGTTTAAATATGATAAAGATTAATTTTATCGATAATAAGATGTGTATAACCCCTCCCCCCAGTTATAGGTTAACCATCATTGGATTAGTTTTATTTCATTCTTGGAGTCGTGGTTTGAGTAAATATAGGTGTTAAGAATGTGTCTGGATGATAGAAAAAACTACACCACAAATTCATGTAATATAAATTATATACTATGTGATAGTGGGGAAGATGTTGTCAATAATTTCTATAAAATGAACACCATACACATAATTTATGATATTCATTTATTTTTATAGACACGCGTTGTGTAATAGGTATTTTGGGAAAACAAAAAAATGAGGTGATGTGAAATTTGGTGTAATTGATCTTGTGATAAATTAATGATATTAATATGGTTTAGAATATTTTTAAACCATTTACATAGTATGTTTATATTTATCCAGAACATATTTGATTCCAAAACATCCAATATTTCTCCCTCTCAACTCCAAGTGTTTCCATGGTTGAATTATTTCAATTTTCTACGTCCTTCAGCAACATCGAATCACTATGATTTTATTCAAGGACTCATATGTTGGGGTTCCTTTTTCACTATTGTGTTGGATATCCTTGTTTTGGCCTGATCATAATCATATATTGGTGTTCTTATACTCTGTTCAATGGGTTAGGTTTTTTTTCATGAGATATTCATGGATTTTTATAATGTAATAAGAAACAATGGTTAATCTGCAGATTCATCTTGGATCCATTGAAAAAATTATATAGAGGTTGGCAGATTATCTCCAAATTTAACATTATCAAACTATTTTGATTTATCAAATCTAAATCCTTGTTATGTTGTCTTTGAAATATTTTTTGAATTTAATTATAGAACCTCTGTAGATGTGATTTCAAAATGCTGGGTTTTCAAGGATGTTTTTTTAAATAAACTTTTTAATATAAATTTTTGGAATAAAGGTGTGGTTTTTCCTGATAATGAGGGATGGGTAATGGGCAGAAGTACCAAAATTAAATTATAACAATTTAGGTTGAGTGATGGTTTAAATTTCCACAATAAAATCATGTTAATTTGGTATGGGTCATTGTTAGAAGTTCCACCACCATGTTTTTTACCAAGTGATACCATGAAGATATGTTGACTCACCACTCGTGAGTATAAGGAGGTCCATGGTTTCATGATTTTTTTGTGTGTGTGTGTGTAATATGGAATGGTAAATCCATCATAAATAAAATGGTATTTAAATATTTATCATTTTTTTAATTTAATGATATATATTAATGGATTAGTCAATTTTTTTAATCTACTTATCTATATCTTTAAAAAATGTGTTAACAGGTTCTTGTTCTTGTGGAACGTGATGGGAAGTCTTTGCAAAATCCTATTGAGTGTTATACTCACCACCCTTCTTCGTGACTTTTTGGGCATTTTCATATGTCATATTTCAAGATATAGGGAAGGTTCGTGTTTTGTGCATCTCTAGTAGTGGTTATTGACATCATGGTTTAGCTAATAATATTGGATATTGGGAGTGTAAAAATATTGGTCTAGGATGGTGCCACTTTGGTTTTGATATCTTTCTACTTGGATTCATACCCATTCAATTTTTTTTCCTTTTTCAGTTTTAAAGTAATTTTATTCTGTATTGGACCGGTATTGAGTTATTTGGTTTATTATCTGGCATCATATATTCTTTTTTGTATGTTGTTTATCTCTTGGAAGTATGTGTGTTATTTTGGGAAAATCATCTCCCAGTGTCTCCTAATTCCCTTTGAATTTATTTACAACCTTTGGTGTCATAGAAATGTCACCTAAGGCCAATATCACTTTACCTCTTCTCAAGCCAATGAAAAGGGGAGGTCTATTACAGTTGAAATAATTTTTTTGGTCCTTGAGTTACATATGGTATTAATATTGATTGGTCCTTTAGTTGGGTTATGACCAAGAAGATAGAATTATCAGAATATGACATGTATATTATAAAAATATGTAGCTAACCTTTTTATACTGAACTTCAAGATACAACGGTGGTTTCAGTAAAATGGTTTAATAACACACTTCTATGAGTGTTTTTTACGTCATCATTGTTGATTTATCTAATGATTGTTTCATGCCACATGTTAGGGTATTAATTCCCATTTGAATAGCATTATTAAACTTCAATTCAAATGATTTTTGAATAAAAAATAATAAAATGGTATATCCTTGAAATGATGGTTTCACAAGTTACTTCGTTTGGTAGTAAAATGTTTTAAATTTTTTTTGTAATTTATTCAAGCCTTTTTTACTCGGGATAAGTAGAATAAATAGTGTATTTTTCTACTTATACAATATGGAACAAAGAAGGATCCATATAAAATTGCATGAATAAGCTACTGAAAATGTGGTTCTACGTATACCACAAGTGAACCATCAATTTGTACAAGTATTGTGAATGTGATTCATGCTCTTGATAGTGGAAATTGAAGCAATGAACTGAGGAAAGTGAATCATTCGTGATTGTTTGAGAGGAAGAATCCAATAGTTTTTTAAGGGGATTCTAAAAATAAAAAATATTAACTGAATCCAAACTGAATAAATAGAATAGTTGATATTCATGTTACACCAGTAGAGGTGATGAATAATTTTAAAACCTATTTGATTGAATTTATTGTATTGTAATTGTTGGGTTTTGTGGTTTAATCTATAACCGACCAAGGAATTGTGTGGGAGGATATGGAAAAAGTGTTAAATAAAAAATTATTTCCCAACTCCTTCAAAAATATCAAGAACCACAAATTTATTTAGATTAAAACAATAAAATCTCACTATAATAGAGTATACAGTAATGTTTATGAACTTTATTTTTCAATATATTTAGCTTCTAGTGCTCCCATGAAAGAATGCTTTTTTGATTTGGGATTACGAACATAGATATTTTCCAGGATAGTCTGTCTCTATATTATCGATTATTGATATATGGTTAATAATGAAATAGTGGTCGAAAGATATCATGTTTGAAATTTTATGGGAGGTGGTCTATTTTTTCCCATGGGAATAGGTTTAGACTATAGTGATGGAAGTAATAGAAGAATATATTTATATTCCAATAAAGGTTGCATACCCTTTAATGAAACCACATAATTAGATAACTTTCCTAAAAAATTTGATATCAAATACGGCTTCTTCCAGTGTTGTTTGTTGATTCATGGGAGGATGGAATGTACTGCACCAATAGGAAATTTCCATGACTATAGAATGAAAGGAAATTTCAATAAGTATTTTCATAAACATCTATGATAAGTAGGTGGAACAATCTTGACCCTGCCTAAGCCTTCATATGCCAAAATGGAACAGTCCCATATGACTAGTTCTTGTCCATTGAAATATGTATACAATGATGTTTTCCGAAACACTTCAGTAGATCATTTTTCACCTATGTAGGGAATCAAGATTTATCCTGTGACATCTGAGTGGAATCCTTATGGAGAAAATTATGAAATTGTGAGAAAGAAAATAGGTCACTCTATGGTGTGAGGTACCATTATTCTAAACTCCACTATTATGTTTTTATTGTTTGATTCAGTTCCATCACATTATTTCCTTTCTTCTTATATGATTAAAAAATTGGGATTTCAATTTGATATTGTGCCTTCTATCATGAATATCAAGACACCCCGTAGATAGGGAAAGTTAATAGGATTTAATTTTGATTAATGTTCTATTAAAATAGTTGTATTATAGTTTCTATAGGATTTTACAGTCATGGAGATGAAATTATTTGATTTTATCTAATGTTTGGACTAGATTGTAGGGTTTAATGCCTATATATGATTATGTTCCCATCATGTGATGTTTATATCCCTAGATGGATCTCTACATGTATTAAAATGATATTTGCATATAAATGTAGCTAGATAGAATCCTCTAGTGATAGTAAATTAATCAATCTCAGGCCAGTTGGTCACAATGACCAAGGAATCTACCAATGAAATATGGACTGGGAATTTTCTTGATATAGTGGATCAATACCTTGATGTTTTTCTAGAATGATTTTTTAGTTTATCACCTAATTGAGAAATAAAATTTATAGTTGACCTAATCCCATGACCTATTATTATTTATTTTCCTTCTTGAAGAATGAATCTATCATAGTTCAAAGAGTGAGAGGCCCCGCTTGAAGAGTTGTGAAGTAAAGGATATATCATAACTAGTACATTACCATAGGTTAAAACAGTTTTGTTTATAAATTATGTAGATGGTACTCTCTGATTATGTGTTTATTCTCATAATTTTAATCAATCTATAATTAAAAATATGTATCCACTTCTTCTTATTGATAACCAATTTATCAAATTGAATGGACCCAAATAGATCTCTAAACTTGATCTATGTTCAAGAATCATTAACTTATAGTCAGAAGAGAATATGTTTTTGAAACATATCTTTAGTGTTTCTATAGAAATTGTGAATTTGTAGTCATGCCTTTAGTTTTAATGAAAACACTGGAAGCTTCCATGTATTTATTAATCCATATCTTCTATATGAACCTCTATTATTTTATTTGGGTAAATTATGATAATATGGTTTATTTGAAAAATAAAGAAAGCCCCAGATGAGAACTTGGAAATTATAATGATTTTATATCAATAACATCATTTGTATGATACATTTTCTAAGTGCGACTTCTGGAAAAAAATACCGATTCCTTGCACTTGGAATTTCGGAGGTATTAATATCCATTGACCCTGAAAAGATAAATTTTTTACCTCTTTTCTGAAATCGATGTATGTTTTTTAGGAATGTAGTTTCATAAGAGTATTAAGATATTATCATCTCATTATTATATTTTTTTGTAATGATTCTCTCATTTATATTATGATGTGGAAATGTATTCCATTCATATGTATTGATGAAGGTCAGAAATAATTTTTGGATCTTCTGTCTCATATCACCTGAGATCTCATACAAATCATTCCAGAAGAAAGTAATATCTATGTGGTGTGTTGTGATGTATCTGGATCTAGTCTTTTACGTGTCTTCATGAATCGAGAACTTTTTATGTCCAATGTTTTTGAGAAATTTTGAGTGCATGAGAAAAATTATCCAACACCTTTCCATCAATTAGCTGCGGTTTTCCGTTCCATAAAAACATGTAGGAATTACCTCTTTGTCAAAAATTTCAAATTTTTTACTAACCATAAGAGATTGAAAAAAATGATTTATTAGTGAGAATTGAAATTGTGTCAAATAATATAGATGGTGTACCTCTAGAAGTTGGATTTTTACTTGATTTAAACACATGGTGAAGTTAATTTTGTGATAGTTTCATTTATTCAAAATCGAATAATGAAGTGGTCTAATATACAAATGAAAAATATAAGTTCAAGTTAATAATTACTGATATTAATTTATATTCTATTTCACATGGTGAATATGTAGTTTCCATTCCAGTCAGTCATGTTTTATACTTGGTAAATTTGGGAAAAGAAGCTCAAACATTAAATATTCAATAAATTTCCACTAGGTCAAATCAAAATTGTGGTGAGACTATAGATAATTAGACAATGGATTAGAAATCCTTATTATAATTACATAAACACATATTAGTTACCCAGTCATTCAATGAACATGTTATTTCAGCGTATCACCATTCATAATGATTCATTCCTCAAGGTGTTCATAAAATGTACAACGAAATGAAAATTCATTTTTTATGGGAAGGAATTGAACTCGTAATCTCATATTTTGTGATTAAATGATTAATATTCCAATAGGTAAAGGAATATTATAAATGTAAAATTTTGTATGTTAAATTATTTACAGATACCTATATGGAAATAAGAGTATATTGTAATGGATTTTTCCACCATCCTACTGATACTGTTACACAAACAAGATTATATATGGGTAGTTGTGGATTGACATAAAATGTCATCACACGTTATTCCTATCATATAATCCAACAAGATTTGGGACATGGAAAAATTATATATCCAATAAGTGTTTAGATTACATGAATTTATAACATCAATTTTTGTCTGATAGAGACCCAGCATCACTTCCAAATTTTGGGAATCATTACATTAGGACCTTGGAAGTCAACTAACTTTGAGCGCATCATATAATCCATAACTAGATGGACAGTCATAATGAACTATTTATAAATTAGAAGAGATATTTATAGATTGTGTTATAGACATCTTTGGTTCATGGGAGGATCATATTCCTTTGTTTGAATTCTCTAATAATAATAAATACCAAAAAAACAAGTCAAATGCCAGTATTTGAGGGTTTTTATGGTCATCCTTTTCATTCTCCATTTTGTTAGGAGGAAATAAAATATCTATATTTTATTGGACCATGTCATGTATATGATAATATGAGAAAAACCTAGATTTTCAGGAAATATATGGAAATGTATAAAGAAGAGACAATTCATATGTGGACTATCATTTCCGACCATTATCTTTTGATGTTAGTGAAAATCATTTCATCCAATCTTCTCTGGGACATGTTCATCAAAGCATGGGGAAACTAGGGAATTTATCTCCATTGTATGTGGTAATTTTTGATTCTATAATAAAAAATTAGAATCTTATTATACTGGTTACCATTATATCCAATAATCAGTGTTATTCATAATGTCTTCCATGTTTCTTAACTAAATAAGTATAACCTCAATCCCCAACATGTGATAATTTGGTATCTTATTACTCTTGGGAAGGATGAATATTTTATCCATGAACCCGTGTAGGTTCTGGATAGGAAAAAAATAATTCCCTTTGAGGGAGATATTTTTCCCTGGTTTGTGTATTATGGAATCATGTTATAATTTAAAATAAATGTGGGAATAGGAATAGATTATTTGGGAGAAATGGACTGATTTAATCCAGATTTATGAGGGTGTAAATCACAATGGTAGGGATAATATAAAACACCTAGTTTGGGGTACTCCATCGTTGGATTCCTTTTATTTTATTATGAGATTCTTGGTTTAATTAACTAAAAGTATTAATAATGATTCTTGATACTATAAAACCCCATAGTAAAAATTCATATTATGTGCCTTTTATAGGATTTAAAAGTTATGGGGGGAATATACTATGAATAATTAGCCTATAGTGAGAACCGTTCAAATCATGTCACATATTCACATCATTTAATAGATGCACATTGTATAATCTATATTTCTGGAAAATAAAAACAGATGTAATGTCAAATTCGATGTTTGTGGTCTCATAATAAATTCACAATGTGAATTTATTTACACACCTTGTAAGCCATGAACCTATTGATTTTAGATATGTACATCATAAATTTCATTATAACAAGCCATATTTTTCTCCCTCTTGAGTTACAGGGTTTCTATAGTTTATTTCAAATGATTTTTTATGAGTGAAATATGCTGATAGAAAATTTTTGAACTATTGTTTAGGGAATCAAAGGGTAGTGTTTCATTCTTCCTTATCATCTGGGATCTTTATGTGTTATCTAGATTGAAAATATAGTTTTGTGTTGTTATACCTAGATCTATTGGTTCAATTATGTGTCGAAAATATCTTCATTGATTTTTTTAATGGAATAGTACAAAATGGTTTAATTAGTTGAATCATCTTGGGTCCTTTATGCTAATCATATTGAGGTAGGTAGATTATATCCCACTATAAAATTATTTAATTTCATGGAATGATATTTTAAAAATATTTTTTACATTGTACTAGAAATATTTTATGAAATTGATTGTAAAACATTTTGGGATGTGATTTAAAAATGGTGTTTTTTGAAAGATGGGATTTTGTTAAAGAATTTTTTTTTAAAATTTTATTCAGAAAGGTGTGATGTGTTTTCAACTTTATATTGGATGAGTAATGGTCAGATGTATCGTCATTGAATAATAAGAATTAATTATTGTTAATGGTAGGAAGTAGAACCATAATGACATGATAATTTTGGATGGATCATGTTTATAAGTACCACCTTCATGTTGGTCACCAAGTGAGGGATTTATGATAAGACGACTAATCACTCACCAGTATAGAGAGGTCCATGGTTTCTTATTTTTTTTTGTGTGTGAGAGGGAGAGATATTTTTTGGTTACTGCAATTAAAATGAAAAATAATTAATAAATTTATCTTGATATTTTATTTTATGAAATTGTTTAATGTATTGGAATTTTTTTCTTATTTTATTTCTTCAATCATTATCAAATGTTCAAACTATTTATTTTCATAGTGTAATGTGATGGTTAGTCTTTGGGTAAATCATAATTAGTGTTATACTCACCCACTTCTTGGAATATTTTGTGCATTTATAGATACTGAATACTAATATACAGGGAAGGATCATCTTCCATAATTCTTTATAATTGGTTCATGACATCATGGTTTTGTTACTAAAATTGATGTTTGGGGGTGTCTTTATCTTGGTCTGGGATGATCCCACATTAGTATTAATGTCTTTCTACTTATAGTATTAACCTTGTACTTTAATTTATTTTTCTTATAAACACTGATTTTTTTTTTGTATTGGTATTGAGTTGAGTTATGTGGTTTATTTAGATGCATGGTTTAGTTTATCATAGATGATATATATATCTTGAATGGTTTTTTTATTATTTTAGAAAAAATTTCCCCCAGTGTGCTAAATTTCCAATTGAATTTATTTCTAGACATTGGTGTCCATGGGATGTCCCATATGTCCAATAGATCTTCGCATATTCTCAACAAAATGAAAAATGTTGGCGTGTTTCAATGTGATTCTAAAAAACTAAATGGTATTATGATTAAAGGTAAAAATATTTTTATTATTCCTAATCAGTCATTGTGATATCTGATTAAAAATATGTACCCTGACCAACTCTAAGACTCACAAAAAATATAATAAATGAGCATGATGTGATATTTGGTGATGGATACCATGGTGGAAAAAACGTATTAACTTCAATCATGTAAAAAATATGGAAAGACATACCCAATATAATGTCACAATTTTGATATGAAAATGTTTTATGTCTATAAAAGAAGAGTATATAGTAACTTACTAATGATAAAAAATGATGGGTTCAATGGAGAGAAATTAATATTTTCCAATAGATATATTTAAAGATTATTGACATAAAAGTTTGCAACTTAAGAATTTATCAATTCAATCCCCTCTTATAAATGTTAACTCCTATACCAAGGAAGGACCTATGTTATGCCAATTGTTTAAGTGAAATGATTATCTTATTTATGTATTGATATTAGATATTTAGTGGTAAAAGTATTTTATCAATAGAACTTTTGTTATTAGAATCATAAGAAATGTATGTATTATTCAATATTATATTTTCATTAAGGATTTCAAAACATTTTTTGAATAGTACTTAAAAAATAAAAGTGATTTACTATAATGGTGTAATTTTTTGAGAAACTTTTATCATGGGAAAGATAACCCTTAATTGGTGTTTTATGATCAGTTAATGATGTTTAATTAGGATAAATAGTTGATTTAAATTGATGATGTAAATGGGATAATAACGGTAACCTTCAAAATATTTAGTGATTTGATGAAAAAATAGTTTATGTAGTATTTTTTGGAGGTTATATAATTATTTATTTTCCGAATATATTAAATAATCCTTAATTTAATTTATGGAATGTGAGATATTTAATTTTTTTGAATCATTCTTGTTTCCATTATGTTTTTAGGGTAATTTAGGTTATTATCATGTTTCAGCAGATATCTGGTCATAGTAGTCACTTATTATTATGAGACGCTAAGAGATACTTAATGTTATTTTGGGGATTAATGCAAGGTTTATTTTGAAAATTTTGTTACATTATTCTAATTTTATGGATTTTAAATTTGTTCAAACATATTTTGGAAGTGTGTTAAGTATCACAACTTGTATAATGATTTAAATTGAACCTTGGGTATTATTGTTTGAGGATAAATCATGATTTATCATATTGGATAATGTTTTCATATCAATTTGGTTTTGGTAAATATCTTTTGAAAGGAATAATGACTTTTAATTATCTTATAGATCTTATGATACATTAAAATTTAATGTTATGTCATCCAACATTAAAAATAATCTTATACAGTCATTTATTAGAGGAATAATAAATTTCTAGATTCATCAAAGCATAACCAAATAATTAAATTGTTATTATAAAATAGAAATAAATCAATTATTTGAATTTTAATTTGTTCAGTATATTTTAATTAATATATTTTTTCAAATATAAGAAAAGGATATTGAAATAAAAATATAATCCTTTACATTCATTTCTATGTAATTGATGATCTTTTAACCCCTCACTAATTTAGATTTTTCTGGTCGTTAACATTTTATAGATAATGTTATTTATCACTCTCTATTTTTTCATGTACATTAGTTTCCTCTTCCATTTGCAAATTTTTACTTCCCATGAGTTTTCCATGTATCTTGTAAACCAAATATTAGTTATTTTAGGTAAACTATATGTTTCCAACATTCCCTTTTTGACTATGTTTTATTATCCCTTAGTATGATCTGGGTTTTCAACAATTTTAGTTAAAATTATTGGAAATTTGATGACCAATATTACATTATGAGAGGGAAATTTATTTATGGGGTATAATGTAAAACCATAAATTTTAGAACATTTTTCTCTGTAAATATATTTAATTTCTTTGATAGATTGCATTATACGTAACACCGAGTTTAAATAAATATGATACACTATTAAAATTCTATTATTTAAATGTTACAGCTATAACCTAGAAATTCAAATATTTATTTGCAATATGAATAATAAATTTTAAAAATTAAAGGTTATAAATGAATCATGTATGTTTTTATTAAATTTGTTATATAATTTTAAAATATGTTTCCCCCAAAAATGGTTTTTTTCATTTTGTGAAAAATAATATAATTATTTTCTACCACTATTTGAAAAATTATTTTAAAATGTTAACATCCACTACTGGAAAATCAGCCTATACCCACGGTTCAAAACCGTGGGTATAGCCCCCAAAACGGTGGGTATAGGATATACCCACGGTTTTGGGAACCGTGGGCTAGAACGGCGTCGGTATAGGTCCCCAACCTATACCCACAGTTTTCCAAAACCGTGGGTATAGGTGTTCTGCCACCGTGTCAACGAAATATACCCATTTTCCATGGTGTCAAAGGCTTTTCCCCATGGTTTCAAAATCGTGGGTATAGGTCGTAAAATAATGCGGCCGGCGGGTTTCGAACTGCAACCTCTCCGCTGCAGAAGAAGCACCTAACCACTACTCCAACACCGCTTTTATGTATATATATTTATATTTAGTTAAATATAGTTATATAAACTATGGGTAAAGAGGGAAGAACCGTGGGTATAGGACTCCTGCCAAAACAAAATTCCTTCCCGCGGAAAAAAAAAATTCCCACGCACACACGGGAACCCTATACCCACGGTTTTTCATAACTGTGGGTATAGGTATTTTATCCCAGACCTATCCCCACGGTTTCCCCCAAAAATATGGGGATAGGAACCCCTATACCCACGGTTTTGGAAAACCGTGGGTATAGGTGAATTTTCAGTACCTATCCCCACGGTTTTGGAAAACCGTGGGGATAGACCCCCCTATACCCCCGGTTTTTCAAAACCGTGGGTATAGGTCTTTAAAATTTAACTATACCCACGGTTTTGGGGAAAACCCTGGGGATATGTCTAATTTCCAGTAGTGATAAAATTTTAAAATCCTAATATCAAAATTAACCTTGTGTTAAAATAATTAATATTCAAAAATGGGTGATTTTTCATTGAATATTGACAATTATATAAATTTTAAATAATGATATTTCATTTAATTAAATAAATTTATTTATAATTCCCAATATATTTTTGAATTTGTTATTAAATTGAATTATAAACCATTTTATATATATTAATCTTATTAATTTAATTTGAATCGTCAATTTTCATTATTCTGGTATAATTTTATTTTTATGATTAAAATCATAGTTTTCCAAAAACTGATTTTAATTGCATAGAGTATATCAAATTTAATTAATTAAAATAAACACTAATAAATAATGAAACAAAAATTATATATATACATATATTAATTTAAATTTATATAATGATGATTATTTTTCAAAGACATAATATAAGATCATCTATTTCTTGAAAAATTCATATTCTTTAGTAACATGTTTATCATCGCTTTTTTTGGGTGTGATTTTAAATAAAATTCTTCCAATGATTAAAACTTAATGGGGATAAATGGATTTTATATTTTTAATTAAGAGGTGGAAATTTGGTTAATAGACCATTGTAATTTTTTCAATATAAAAAGTATCTATTTTAAATAGGTATAACCACATTAAGGGAAAATCATGAAGTTAATGAAAAAAATAATAAGATTGGAAATAAAAATTTACCATAAAACATGATTTATATTATTGTATGAGTGGATTTCGACCAAATACATCTAGATCATGACCATATAGACACTTTTCACCGTAAATATATGATTTTGAAAAATATAATATTTATATAATAGGGAATGACTAAAAATTTCACTTTCTTGCTTTAATAATATGTTGTGATATGGATAAAAACAACTTATGTTCAATTATAAATTGTAATTTTAATGATTTCAGATATTTTTATCAAGATAAATTATTTCAAATTTTCATGAGTGAAAATATTAACATAAAATTTCAACCAACACTGACAAAATATCTATTCAATTAACCATACTATAAAACTGGGTTTATCTAGCGGTAGGGTTTTAATAGCACTAGTTAAAAGCGCTATTAAAGACCCAATTTTCTGTGCTATAAAAATATCTATTAAAGGGGTGTGTTTAACTATGATTTTTTAGTGTAGTTAAAGGGTCTACATTATCAGTGCTTGTAAAAAAGTGCCGATAATTCCCCCCTACTCTCCATCTTTAACAACACTAGTAAAAAAAGCATTGATAATGGGTCCCTTTATCAGAACTAGTAAAAAAGAACTGATAAATGTGGGGCTTTATAAACACTAGTAAAAAACGATAAAGATTATATTTAAAAAATATATTTCATTAAAATAATATACTTATATATATATATATATATTTAAATTTCTATAAATAAAATATATATTTTTTAAATATGTTTTACATAAGGATAAGGCATTTACACTTAATATATAATATATTTAGTGAAAATGGTTTTTTAATTAATTAAAAAATATTTTAAATTAATTATTTTATAATTATTATAATATAATATTTATTTAATTGCAATTCAAAGATAAAAAATCAAAACTGTAATAAAATATCTAAAATAAGTTGAAAATGTAACTCAAAATTCAAATGGTCATAACAGTTGATCCCGATGTCCATTTGGGTGGTACTATATAATAAATTGAAACCAATGATGATATCTACACTATAGCCACATTTGGGAACCCCCTATAAGGATTTATAAGGTCTAAAAGGCCCATAAGTGCTCTAAAATCAGCTTTCTATTTTGGGTACACTAATTCTTTTACATAAAAATGTATTTTTAATTTTATAAAACTAATATTTATTTTTTTATTTCATTTAATTAAAAAATTATCAATTTTATTAATCTTATTAAAATTTATTCATATGTATATATATATCTATACAATTAATTCTTATATATAATAATCTATGTCTCAGTAATTAACAAATATATAGGTATATGTATATTCTAATATTTTTGAATAAATACATATTCTAAAAAAATATAAAAAAAAATATCTAACCATTTTTATAATGTAAATATATATATAATGTTTACATATAAAAATATATGTGTATTAATAAACAGAGATATATTTATATTCTAGTATACTATATATAAAGGAATATAATATATAATAAATTTAAATAAACATTACTATATATATCACACACACATATATATATTTTTTTGTAAGTTTATTTAAAAATAAATTTATAATGATATTACTAATATATATATATATATAAACATAAATATCATTAAAAAGACAACAAAACAACATGGTGTAGTGGTAAATGCATTCCATCTACAAAGGATAAGTGTAGGATTTTAATACAAGAAGGAATAGGAGGCTATAAATACATAAAGTGAAAATTAAGGGTCAACGGAGTGAAATTATATGGTATCCTACATTTTTATTACACAAACCATTCATTACATGGAACAAAAAGAGGATAATTTAATGTTTAGTATCATTGTAAAGAGGTTTATAAATCATGAAAACCTAAAACATTACTTTAATATGCTTTAAAGACTTCATAAAAGGTTTGTCCTAAGTATATTTACTTTATCTCATAAGGTGGGGACATACCTCGAAGGAATGTTTAAGCATAAAGCCCTGTAATGGAATGCGTGGAAAATAGTTTACAAGTGAGTATGAGAAAATGAAATAACAAGAATATTAAAATAAAAATAATATGAATCAAAACATGGAAATATGGATAAAAATTTTAATGATACATTCATAAGAATGCAACAAAGGTTTATCACCATGGTGTCATAAAAATTACCAAGGTTAGCCACCAAGGAATTGTAAACCATGTCTTCTCTAGAGATTAAATTCTTTACCTATTGAATTTTATTTCTATATAGAAAATATATTAATATATATTAATTAATTTGATCCACATATATCCAAATAAAACCTTTAATAAATAACCCATGGTGAATAAAATAAATTTTTTTGTATAAAAATCATGTCCTGTTAAAAATTTCTTAAAAACATGATCATTATATTATTCTTAACCCTTGTAAATGGAATGTGGGTTTTATGTATTTCAATAAAAGAATTAAATAAATATTTTGTACATATTTTTGAATTAGCCTATACAATATTATAATTTGGGTATTCACAAAAAAAAAATAAAGATGATTTAAAGATAAAATCATATATTTTGAGAAGAAAATTGAGTTGTATAACGAGTATAAAACATGGTTTCATAAAAGGGTAAAAATATATGGGAATGGGGTATACCATTATTAATAAATAATTTTATATTAATTTAATGAATATAAATTAATTATTAGGGAGTTACCATAATAATCATAAGTCATATACCAAAAGAGTTTCCTAAAATGAAATGAACGGAAGAATATTTCCCTTGTTATTAGCAGATATTCCAAAAACTTGAGAATTGGGACACTGGGGGATTTACGACACCTTTTTCTCACTCATTGGTAGTAAAACCATCCAATGTTTCCTGGAGGGTTTATTTGGATTTAATGTAAATGGATAAATAGAAGGGTATTTATAGAAAAAATGGAGGCTTTCTTATTAATTTTCATGTATAGGCCTTGGAAACCTAGGTTGTTGAAAATGAAAAAACATGAACCTGGCCATGGTATTTTTCACATGGTGTTGGACATTTGGGTAATATTTTATGCTATTTTAATCCAAAAAATTCCTTTCAATGTTTTCTATTACTTTTTTCATGGAAAATAAAAATTTCCACAAAAAAATATTTTTAATGTATAAGATTCCATTTTGGAATTTAGAAACTAAATTATAGGTTTGAAAATTGATTAAAATATATTAAAATAATTAATAATATAAAATAACATATTTTTAGTCTTTTATTATGGTTAATTAGTTATTATATCATTATTTCATGATTATGAATCTATTAAACATACGGAAAAACTCAAACTCTATATTAACTATTCATGAAAAAATAAAGTATTTTAGAAAAATTAAATAACTTAACACTGACAAAATATTGACATGATTATTTCAAAAATGATATTTATTTTATCATAATATCTCTGTACATATGATAATTATAAATTTTGAATATAAAATATCAATATTTATTATAAATACTTCTGGATAGAAAATGTATAGTAAAATTTCTGACACTAGAAAAAATAATATCATTTATATTTCAATAAAAGAGTCTTTATCAGATTATTTAATTAAAATAAATATTATTCATAATATCTTATTTTATTATAAATATTTATATATTTTTTGGAAAGTACAATTTCATTCTAAAAAATAAATTTATCAAATTACATCTAAATTTTATTAATCAAAACAATTCTCAAAAATAGAGTTGATGGAATAAATTTTTTATTCATACAAATTAATTAAGCTCTAAGTAACTAAATATTGCACTTGTAACCCCTTAAAACAAATGAATATGATGTAAGGATAAGTTGTACTTTGGTGATAGATTCATGGGGTAACTTGGCTAACGTCTTCTGAGTGGTAATTTAAACTAAATTCAACTTATCCCATATGTAATTCCATTCTTGCTTCACTTATTGAAGCGTATATTAGGATTTGTCATGAAAAAACCCCAGTTATGCTACCTCTTTCCCAAGATCTGACAAATGGGCTTCATATCGCATGACTCTACTGGATGATTCCATAGAATCTTATTTCTATATCTATTATCTTTTTTCAAAATATTACTTATAGACAATAATTATAATGTTCAAATTGATATCAATAGTATATTTTCCAGTGGTCATATTGACCAATGATCATAATTTACCAATGGTCATATAATGGTCGGATCCATATGTTCACATTTCCCTTTTTATAAACTTCATTATAAAAAATATATGGTTTTCTTATGTATAAAATAATATAACAAATATTTTCAGAAAACAATTATCATTCAAAAATCATGGGTCATTAAATAATTCCCACATTATGAAATTTCATTCATTAAATTTCAAAATATTCCCCTTGTTGAGAAATGGTGTGGGTACATCTGTCTCATTTTATCCTCTACTTCCCATGTTTTTATTTGTAATTATGGTTCCTCTAAAATACTTTGACGAGGGGCGAAGTTTTGTTACGATGAACCTTGTCTTTATGGTTCCAGATCTATATTAGCTACTCTTTATAAAGGATTTCGTGTTCTAGTTGTACCCTACCATAATTCAGTACATTTTATGGATCATATATTTATATCCTTACATGAGATACGCGCAATACATCATGGATGTGAGAATGATTTTTTCGATGTTCCAGCTGATATGACACTACTCCTTTGAGATCAAGGATTTAAAAGGGTTTAATGTACCTGGGGATGATCCTCCCTATCTTCCCAAACCCCATGAAGCCCATCCATTGTAGAATTTGATGGAAGACATTCTCTCCAATAACAAACTCCATGTCACTTAGATGTTTGTCAGCAAATCTCTTCTCCCAAATCTAAGTAGAATTTATGTTTTCTTATTTGGAATGAATTATTTCTATCATCTCTGGAACCAGATCATTCCAAATAAAATTTATCTCATCAACTTCATCCCAACAAGTAGAAGTTATATATCCCATCCCATCAAGAGCCTCATAGAGTTCCATTTGAATACACTTATAGAAGTTGTTTTTTGAAAAAGAACTAAACTATTGGGGGATTTTTATCCCAACCACCTTTAAATTCTATTTATAATTTTATCAACATATAATTAGTTATATAAATAGTCCTTTCATATTGGCCATTAGTTTGGGGGTGATAGAATATACTAAAATTCAATTTAGTACTCAGAGCATGATGAAGACTTAACTAGATTTTAGATTTCAACCTTGTATCACGATCTGAAATGATAGAATGTGGCACTCCATCTATCCCCACAACATCTTCTATGTATATATTGGAATGTTTCCCTAGGGGGAAATCTTCTCAAATAGACATTAAAATCAAAATCATGGGGAGGATATCCCATATAACCAATATTTCATTATTTCCCTTGGATATTCTCTCGAGACGAGTAACAAAGTCCATAGAGATATTGTCCCACTTCAATATTGGTATGGGTAGTGGTTTTTATTCCATTTTAGGTATTTGTATCTATAAATTCACTTTTGACACACCATGAACCTCTTAGTTTAGTTGGTAATCTCTCTTTTCATGTTACCCCACCAATAATGATCTTGAAGGTCCCTATATATTTTATTACTTCCAGGATGTATAAAGAATTTATAGATATCAGCTTCATCCATCAGCTCCATATTTATTTCTAAAATAGATGGAACACATAGACTTGACCAAAATGTCATTACTCTTTCTTGATCAGTATTAAACACATGAAACTTCCCATTCTTCACATCCACTATCTTATATAATAACGATGTATCTATTCATTATTCTTTCCTGATCTTCTCTAGAAATGATCGATGAGGAATCATTTCATATATGGTGATGATGTCCCTTCCATTAAGATTATCATTCCAGGTTATAATTGGTCTTTAATTAAATTATATACTTGAATCCACATATTTTTTCCCGAAAATAGGGACTTTCCAACAAAATGCATCAGTAACATTGTTTTCCCTTCTCGATGGATAATTAATTGAATAGTCATAGTCTTTAAGAAGTTCCATCCATCTTCTATGTGTCATGTTCAATTCCGTTTTCATGAAAATAAACTATAAACATTGATGTTATATGAATATATCACATGTATCCCCAAAAATATAGTGCCTTCATATCTTTAAAGAAAAATTAGCTATAGCCAGCTCTAGTCCAGTCATAGGATAATTCTTCTCATGAGGATTTAACTATTGACATGAAAAAGAAACAACCATGTCATTTTTTGTGAGGATGCACCCAAGACCTTTTATAGATTCTTCACTAAAAATAAAAATTCCTTCTCTAATAAAGGGAAGAGTTAAAACATGTGCAATAACAAATATCTTCTTCTGCTCTTGGAATCTTTTTTCACACTCAATTATCAAGATAAACATGGCCCATTTTCCAGTTTACATGGTTAGTGTATTAGAAAGACATGAATTTTTTTTCAAAAACATACTATAATATCCTATTAGACCAAGTAAACTATGAATCTCAGTTACTATTGTAGGATGAGGCCACTCATCTAAAACCATTTTCTTCACAGGTTCAACTGATATTACATTATTGATTATGATGTTCCCCGTGAAAGGAACTAATTGTATCAAAAATTTACATTTTATAAACATTCAAAATTAGTTATCATTCTTCATAGTTATATATATAACCCTTAGATAATCCTCATTCTCCTCATGACTTTTTTAATATATCAAAATATCGTCAATAATAACTAAAACAAAGTTTTCAAGGTAGGCCTAAAATATTTTTTTCATAAAATCCATAAAAATGGTTGGAGAATTGGTCAATCTAATGATAATAAAAATAAACTCATAATGCCCATTTCATGATTTAATGGTGTTATTTAGAATATCATATTTCATCTCCCTCAATTAATGAAAATTATATGAATGATCAATCTTGGAGAAGAATTTAGCCCCCTGGATCTTCTCAAATAATTCATTATTCATTGGAAGAGGGTAACTCTTCTTCACTGTGATCCAGTTAAGTTATCTATAATAAATGTTTAGCTACCTTGATCCATCCTTCTTATTCACAAAGATAATAGGATCTTCCCATGTAGAAAAACATTCCTTGATAAATCTATTCTACAAAATATCTTGATGTTTTTTCCTTAATTCCTCCATATCTACAATTTTTATTCTATAGGGGGTATTAGATATTAGCTTGGATCCAGTTATGAGTTCAATATAGAACTATGAATCTATTTCTAGGGGAGGTCCAGGTATCTCATCAGGAAATACATCAATGTATTCGGGAATTATGAGGACATTTTCTATTGTTATAATTTCATTACATTATTCATCTTTATAGATTATTTCCATAAAGAAGTCTTTGGGAGGTGCTACTAGAAGATTTTTTGGTTGATAAATCTCTCATTTGAAACAAAATATAGATTATAAATTCCTGAAAAATGGGATTTCATTAATTCTATTGTTGATATTAGTATTATACTTTGAGAGACAATCTATCCCTAGTATAATTTCAAATTTCAGCAAGGGAATAACTACTTTTTTATGAGATTATTCTCACCAATTTAAATACTATAGTTTCTATTCAATGTTAATGATTGGATAATACATCCATGATTATTTATAAATAACTATACATTTATTATTTTAGGTATTTGTTCTATATTCATTGCAAATTTGGGAAAAATAAAGGAATGCATAGAACCTGAAAAAAAATTACTTTCTTGATTTGAGAGAAAAATGAGAGTACCTTTTGCTACATAATTTGAATATTCAACATAAGCCATCACCAATGAAAAATTACAACTTTTCTCCCTTGTAATATACTGAGGATGATGTTGATTCCCCTCTATTTATTCATATTTTAATAGTGATTAGAAATGTGCTCAAGCTATCTAAACATATATAATTGGACTTCATGATGGGAATGCGACATCTTCTATTTTTCATTACTATTGAGAAGTGGAGGATTCACGTCACTTAGAGTTCTGAGAAATATTTCCATTTGTTCTACCATTGTGTCATTTCCCTCTCTCAAAAAGTCAATTCCCTGGATGATACTTCCCATATTTTTATCAAATAGGAACATGTAATTATATTCTTCATCTTCCATGGTCAATGTCCCCACCCATGTTTGGGTCCAAAGATCTATTCTTTTTATAAAATATTTTAGACAACCACATCTCACCAAATCCTAGTTCAACCATCCTTGCACTCTGCACTATCTCCTCACAGTATTTATAGTCAGGATTGGATAGATTCTATCATTGATGGGGACTTATTCCAGAAAATAATCTATCAATTTTTTCATTATTATCCATGAAAAATTAAGTGGTGTAATGGGAATGTACTATAAATTTCAATTCATAGCATCCCATTCTCTATTTTAACTCGCATCGAATGAGGAAATTATATTTAGAAAAAGGGTCCATAGAATGATTCCCACTTTATAGCTTCACTATCTCTTCTCTAAATCATGTATTTAATCAGTGTACACCACTTATCAGTTTCTCCCTTTAAACCGCACCTAGCTACGGTGACTTTCTCTTATTTTGAACAATGGTGTATAAAAAATAACTATTTTATAGAGCTTATACATTGATTATAAATCAATTGGTCTATAGATCCCAAGAAATAAGGTGTTCGTTGACACCTAAAGAACTCAACAGAATGATTTTTACCTAATTTTGAATCTGTTATCTCAGCTTGGTTCATATTATTTCTCATAAATCATGTTATTTTATTCACCGTTATCATGATTATTCAATTACTTCCACCATCATAGGGTTTTCATCACATGATTCATTGCACCCACAATTTATATGGTTTCTCCTATTTCCCTCTCTTTTATAAAAGAAGATGCGCAAAGTGATAAATGGATTTATTTAAATAATATTATAATTATAGAGTAATTTTTTGTCTTCAAACATCATTCTTAAATATGTGATTTAAAAAAACAATTTCATTTTTTTAAATCCTTTGTAATGGTTCATAAAAAACATGTGATTAACCAAACATATCCCTTGTTATTGACAAAACACGAGTGAATAAAGTACCTTTATCATTCACCAGTTCTCATCCATGACTATATGAAATTATTATTTTAGGTTTTACACTTAGATACGTCTGTGCTAGAGCCACATCAACTTGTTCTTATTTAGATAGGGTTTTAGTTATTCTCAAACCACTACTTAATACTTCACCAAATTACCAGGATTTTTTTAACATTTTAACTTATCCCTAGTGTTATTCCTACCATTTGAAAATCATAATTTCCATAAATAACTAAACAATCCATTGATACCAACTATAGAATCCCGACTCTTTATTACATACACAATTAATTACATGGTACAAAGATAATATATTTTGAAGTTCTCTTTCTTCGAAAAAAGTTACATAATACTAAAAAAGATAAAAATATTTTCTAATACACTTAAAAAAATTGATAAAAGGTCCATCCTATTTAAATTTACATCATCTCATAACCTAGGGATATACATCAAAGGAAAGGGTTACCATAAGTCCTAGTACGTGAAATTAAGGGAAATTGATTAAAATTGACCATGATAAATATCAATAATAACATAAAAAATATCATAAACGAATGAGTAAAGGAAAAAATGGATTATAATAACAATAAATAAATAAATCCTAACATTTAAATGTGGATAAATCATTTTAATGAGAAATTTATAATCATATCACCATGTTTTTTCATTGAGGTGTCATAAAAATTTCTATGGTTATTCACTGGGGTATCGTAAAACACGTCATCTCTAGATATTAAATTCTTTACCCATTGAATTGAAGTGTTATCAGGGAGAACCCATCATATGTTTTAATTAACACAATCAACATATATCATAATCAAAAACATCAAAAATTACCCATGGATAATAAAAGAAATATATTTCGTATCAAAATTACGACATTTTAAAAAGTTTTTAAAGAACATGATCATTATATATTTATAATATAATGATGTGGAATGTGAGTTCTATATATGTTAATCAAATAATATACTAGATCATTTTTACATCTTATTGTATACCCCAAGAAAATATAGAGGTTTTGTGTATTCACAAAAATAAAATAAGAGATAATTTCTTCAAGAGAAAAGAGAAATTTTAAGGAGTAAATTTCATAGAATAATAGGTAGAAAAAATTGTTTTAAAAATGGTTAAAAAGATGAGAGATAATGGTATCCCATTAATAAAACATAATTTGGAAGTAATGGAATTCATAACATAGAAATTATAGGGATATATCATAACATTCAAAAGATATATACAAAAATATTTTCTTAAAATGAAGATAAAAGAATGATATTTCTTATACCATGAAGAGTTGTTCATAAAAAATATTTATTGGGGACTTGGTGGAAAAGATACATTGGGAGATAAAACTACCAAAAAATCTGTTAATATGGATTATTAATTAATGAAAATGGATAAATTTCACGGTATTTATACTAAAAGTTGAGGAGTGGTTTATTAATTTCCAAATATAGGCCATGGAAATGTTTTCTGTTGAAAATGAATTTGAATGGGCTTTCCCAAGGTATTTTCCCATGGTATTAGATACATGGGTCATATTTTATGTTATTTTAATTCACAAGAGTTGAACAGAATTTTATATTACATATTTTTATATGGAAAGGTAAAGTGTCCACAAAAATAATATTTTTAAAGTGAATTTTTCCATTTTAGAATTTGGACAGTAAATTATAGCTTGTGAAATTGATTACAATCTATTAAAATACATTATATTAGTAAAAATATATATTAAGTCATGGAATGTTGTTAATTTGTTATTATATCATCATGACATAATTATGAAGTTATTAAACATACAAAAAAACTCAAACTGTATATTTACTATTCATTAAAAAAATAAAGTATTTTAGAAAATTATAATAAATTCACCATGACCTAATTTTGAAGTGATTATTTAAAAAAATGATATTTATTTTATCAAAATAATTACATAAATATTATAATAATAAATTTTAAATATAAAAAACATTATTTATTATAAATAATATTGGATTAAAAGTGCATAGAAAAATTCTTGAAACTAAAAAAATATATTTATTTTATAATTAATTTATAAATATAAGTGATTTTATAGTTCTATTTCCTTTAAAAAAGTATTATTAAAAATTTCTTAGTTTATTATTAATTTTTATTTCTTTTCAATAATTTTAAATTTTTATCAAAAAAATAAACTTATCAAAATTCATCTAAATTTTATAAAGATAAAATATTTTTAAACAGAATTGATGGAATAAAATTTTTATTTATATAAGGGAATTAATGTTTAAGTGAATAAATCTAGGACATGTAACTATTTATAATAACCATGTATAACATAATGGATAGGTGTGTGATTGTGATAGATTCATAAGGTTTCTAAGCTAAAATCATCCAAGTGGTAATTTCCATTAACATTAACTTCACCTATAACTAATTTTGTTCTAGCTTTAATTTTTGAAGCTCAGCTTTGTGTAGGTCAATAGGGGACCCGAGTGATTTTATCTCCCTTCTAATATCTAAAAAATGGGCTTCATACGGAATGGATATTCTGGTTGAGGCCACAAACACTCATTTTTGAATCAATTATCCTTTGTCAAAATTTTACTTTTAAAGACAAATTATAACGTTAAAATTATTTTCAGTTCTATTGTTTCAAATTTTCATATTGACTAGTGGCCATAATTTACCAATGAACATATAATGGTAAAATCTAAATTTTAAAACATTGATTTAAATTTAATTCATTATTAGAGATATATGTTTTTTGTGTATGACATAATATAAAACACAATTTTTGGAAAAAATTATCATTATAAAATTTTGGGTATTTTCAAAAGCACTGATAAAAGATTCGGGGAGGAGAACATCTAAAGGTTTCATAGAAGCACTGTTAAAGGGTTTTGGTTTATAGATTTTCAAAATAAAAATAATTTACCCCATTTCATAGATATTTTTTAGCACTTTAAATGGGTAAATTTATCAATGCCAAAAAAATAACTATTGTAGGGTTCTGTTAGTATCACTAAAAACACTATTAAATGTTCCTTTAACATTTCTAAAAAATCGTCGATATGGGGGATATTTATTAGCACATTTTAAGTGTTTTTAAAGGTCCCGTTTAATAGTTTTTTTTCTAGAACAGATAAATGTATTAGGATTTAATTATGCTTTGATAGTCAGTTATTGTTTAGTACCGATAAAGGAATATTTCAGTGTTATTAATGGCCACTTTTGTAGTAGGGTAATAGAAAAATAAAATTAATCATTTTTTTAAATATTATAATTAAAATAATTTAAAATAATTATTTTGTTCCATAATTTTCTTTTAAAAAATATATATAATTTTATAAAGGATTTAAGGGAATTTATTTGATTAATTTTTTTCATGTTGTTTTCAAAATAAAATTAAATGAATAGTTCCAAAAATAAAATATTTGTTATTATATAATAAATAATATTTTATGAAAATTCTAAAATTACTAAAAACCCAATATTCAGTCAAGTGATAGTTATATATTTAAAAATATAAACAATATTTCACTAATGGTCTAATTCTTCTTTTACAGTAATAGTATAAACCCTTTAATAGTAAATAACTATGTTATCGTGGTAATTATCAAAAAGGGTTAACACTTGTTAAAACCAAAAGATAATGGTGAATATTTTACCTAATCTTATAAAATGTTTTTTGGGTGAGATTATTTCTACCCATCCTCTCCTTATATTCTTATTATATCATTTTTCTCCATTTTTTCAGGAATATTAATTTATATTAATTTAATACTATATGAAATAAAAGGTTTTCCCCTCCCCTCACTTATAAAAGGGTTCATACTCTCCTATTTGTTTCACAAATAAAAATCTTTTTGGTTAAAAACATCACTTATAAAATTCCATACATAATTACCTTAACACATTATAGAGTCATTTTTTTAATTAAAAATTCAACATAGGAATTCTTTTGGTTAAAACTTAATGAGGTTGTCTAAAGTAGAGTTATCATAATTTACTGAGCATACTTGTTTTATTTATTCATACATTTCCTTAAAATGTTATTAAACCATAATAAAATAAAAAAATAAGTCTTCCATATATTGATATTTTATTATGTTATTAGGATAACATATATCCATCTCCTTTTCCATGAAATGGGAAATGAACCCATCATTCATGTGTAGGGAGAACTATCACCATGTGAACTGATGTAATTCATTTTCCATCATTGAATATCATTGATATTAATGATTATGGATTCAATATATATATATATATATTATATTCATAACACATTTATAATTCTGTAAAATTAATATATCATATATTTTCTTACATTTCCATTCATTGAAACATGATAACGATGTCAATGAATATATATGGATTACCACCTACACAAAGCGATGTGATTTTTTTTCATTATCATATCACATCGACGATATATTTAAGGGTATTAAATGAAATTGTATGAAACTTTTGATATAATAATAATTATATAATTTTTTTATAACACATACTTTTTTCTCTCAAGATCAATGAAAAATAGAAATGTTGCTAATTCCAAATTACATCCAACCATCTCCAGGATTGTAACGTAGTTCATTTTTCATTACTATATTTCATAGTTTGTTTTAAAATTAACAATAACATATAAAAATTATTATTATTTCATGATTATTATTTTCATGATGATGAATGAATGACTTTTTTGGCCATATTCAACTTATCAATGTCATATTGGACCTATGAGCCAAATATATTAAAATAATTAACATGAACATAGATGATTAAATAAAAAAAATTAACATGATAATAAATAAAAAAATGGATAATAAAATTTAAAAGGTTCTTAATAATGTAAACAATTTATATTAGTTTATTATTCAGTAAGATAAGTAACATATGTGGTGAGTTGGACTCAAGGTAAGAGACTATTAAGAAAAACCATTGTTAATGTTTCCCTTCCAACTTTTTTTCTTTAATTCCCCTGTTCTTCTAAATATTTCAATGACATTGATGTTTATGATTAAAAGTATTATAAAGACCATTTTTTACCATATTTAATGTTATTTCCATTATTTTAAGAAATTAGTATTTTTTAGTTTTTATATAAGGGACACAATGGTCTAGAACCTCATTTAAGATGTTTTAATGATTAATTTTCCAAATCAAAATCTTATATATCGATATTGTTAAATTTATTTTATTATTGTATTTATATGGACATAAATTAATTATAATGGAAATTGTTTATCTCCTTAAAATTTCTTTCCAGGGTATTTAAAAGAAATTTTTTTATCTTTAAAAATAGATTTATTTACTTTAATTTCAAAATAAAAAATATTGTTTTATTTTATTGTATGTTGCATGAAGGGGTTTTCTAGCTATTAGAACCATTATTTGAAATTTTTAATTCGTTAAAATATTTATTTTTTACTTCAAATAAAACCCTTAATTCCAATTTTCTTTGTATTTTCAGAAAGGTTTATAAATGAAATGGATGTATTCAAATCTTGAAATTTTCTTCTTCAGGTGTAAGGGATCACTCGAAAATACACTTTTCATTAAGTTATAACCCACATCTCTATACATTTCATTCTCTCTCTTTAATTATATGAAATGATTAAAAATTATATGTACATGTCTATAACATATATTCATGGATTATTCTCACATCCTTTGATGATTTAATACATGTATTATGATCATTTATCCATTACCATTATTAAGAAATATTTTTTTGTTATGATATTTAGAATGATTATGAAGCCTATTTTCATTATATGGGTAATTATTGTTTTTATTTATGATGATTGATTTCACATTGTTGGAACACATAATAAAGTACATGTTTTGATGGGTTTGACTAGATAGTTCTCTAATGAATTTAGTAAATATCTTGTCTAATGATACAATATGTATTAGATTTATGGTGTAATACTAATCTATTGTGGGACTCTATCTACCATGGGATGTTTTCATGATATTAATACATGACTTATTCTGACATTATTTTTTCTATTTCTACCACATTTCTTATGATTTTATTATCATATGATACCATTTACCTTATTTTATACTCTCATGTTATTACTCTTGAACCCTCCATTTTATGATTTCATGTTATACATTTGACTAACACGTTATTCATCCTAATAATATTTATTATCTTACAAGGATTTTTAGCTCGCCCCTTTTTCCTATGTACTCCCTAGATTATACCAAGTAGTTTTTGGATCTAAATGGGTTTTGTATCTCATTATAAAGTATAAAATAATGATTAATTTTTTTCATTTTCATTTTTTAGATACCAAGTCTTCCAATTACACTAATTTTTTTATCAATATATTTTATTAATGGATATTTATGAAAAAATAGTTGAATAATATGAGTAAAACTAATTGGATTGTGATACCATCCTATCATTAGAAAAAATCCATATTTACAATTTTTTAAAACATATTCATTCCTATGGAATATGACATAATGGTATTTGTAACAGATTTGAGGCACACTTGTTAATTTTTGTTTCAATGCTTCTATAAATATTGTGTTATTTTATTCTATATTGTGTTATCTGATGAATGATAAACCAACTCCTATAATATCGAGTGAACCACAATTATATATGGTTATAGATGGTTTCTTTGACTTCATAACAACCTAAAAGAGCATCAAATTTTTTATGAAAAGAGGCTCACAAGCACTATCCAAAATCTTTAGATATTTTCATAGATATATTTTTTGTGAAACTTCATTAATCGAATCCTTATAATTTCCATTGATTTTATTCTTTTGAAAATTTTGAACATTAATATTTATAATCCACTCTATATATGTAATAGTAAAAAAATATTTAGAAAAGTTACCAAGTTAGTAATATCTTCCAAAAACCACATAAATTCGTTGGATCTTATTCTCTACCATCATTCCAGAAATTTCATATTTCATTAGGCCATTTCAAATTTTAGTGGCATGAGTATCCCTCAATTTCTATATTACAAAAGCTATGAACACGTGTTAATATTAGAAAATGAAATAACATATATTTTCAATGTTCCAAAATAATCTACAGTCCTTACAATATTATCCTTGTAAAACCCTATTATTTGAAAATTAGAACAATATGTTTGATAGCATATAAGACACACAACACTGAGCTAAAATGACTTGGAAAATATATGGATTTTATAAACTAGCCATGAAATTGGATGGAATTAATATGATTAAATATTTTATTATATAGATATATTTATATAATTTATACATAATATAGTTTTATTGATATATTATTAGTAAATGGTCAATAAATTTTATGTAATTATATTTTATTCATTAATAATATGTTTTCTTTAAAGAAATTATTACTTTTTATGTGAAAATATTATAAATAAATTATATAATTTTTATAAATGATAATTCAAATAAATAAATTTATTTTTTAAATCAATATATTAAAAATAATTAAGGGAAAAGTTTGGGATTTTTAAAATATATAAATTGTTCAGGTAATAGTGAGAATACTGATATTCATAAAACATTCATTTATTTCCAATAAATTGAATAAATTATAACTACTATTATGATTTTATTTTATTTCAGGTAAAATAATAATTATTAATATATATTTAATTCAACTACATAATCTTAACTCGTCTTTAGAATATATTTTTGGTATAAGTTTATTTTTTGGTTTAGAAATGAGTTTTTCTAAAAACACTTTTAATGAGATTAATATATCCCCATATTAATTAATTAAAACAACATATAATGAGGAATGATTTAAATTAAATTTATAAATTATATATCAATAAAAATTAATTTAAATTAAAATAATTGTTATTACTATTTATATAGATAATATAAACCCTTCTTATACTTGAATAATGTGTCTCCTGAAAAACTACTTTTTCATCACGACTCTAAGTTTAATTTTAAATTGAATTCTTTAAATTATGTAAATTTAATTTTATAAAATGGATTCCATATTTATAATAATATTAATTTATATTCTATAATATTTTCTCATTAGTTTTTTTCATTCTATAATGGAAACACTTTAAATTATTTACCATAGATAACGTATAAATGGGTTTACCCAGAGTTAAACTAAACATATATGGATTAAAATGACCTAAAAATGTATCTAAATTTAGTTATATTCTAATATTTATACATTATATCAAATAATTCATTATAATTATTCTTTTTTAGTTCTATTTGCATGAAAAAAATGGGTATAACGTTTTATTTTCCAAATTTATACGTGTGCCATATCTCCCTCCTATAAAAGGACACCCCCTTTTCTCTCCCCTTAATACAATAAAAGCCATTTGGTTCAAAAATAACCTACCCAGAAAAATTAATAAAATATAATCCAATCACTTATAGCCTCTAGTTTGAAGAAAAAAATATATCCTAATAAGGTATTTTGTGCTAAATTAAGGAGGTTGTATAATGAAGAGGTATCATGTGTAACTAAGTATTTTATTTTATTTATTCCAAAACAACCTTCAAATTATCTTCTATTATAATAATATGAAAAAATAGTATCTCCAAAATTATGAGATTTTATTTTTTATTTTAATAAACTAATTCTATATCCTCCCCCAACAAATGGAAAACACAACCATCATTTATATGTACGATAGACTGCCACCCCAAAAACCGATGTAATTCACTTTTCATCATCTCCTCTAAAGGATTGTTATAATAATGTATTTAATTTTTTTGAATGATAATTGTTTAATAATCATAATTTCTGAATTATTATTTCACATTTATGTTCTTACTTTCCATTATAAGGTTTATATGATAATGTCCCTTTTTTATATACTCAACTACCACCTAATGAAGTGATGTGATTCATTTTTCACTAATGAATTACATTGATGGAAATAAGGATAAATTTTTTAATATATATCATATTAATGAAATAATTATTATATTTATGAAATATTTATCATTATGAAATTATAATATATCATTTTCATTCTTACACCGAAAAAAGATAATGTCATTTGTTTGTATGTTTGGACTTCCGCCACTACGAAGCAATTTGATTTTTTTCATCACTAAATTACATGGATGATATATATATATATATATTATTATATTTATTATATAATTATCATTTTATAAGGTTATAATATTACATACTTTCTTTTAATATTTTTCTTTGAAAAATTGAAATTTTACACATGCATATATATGAGCCACCGTATTAATGATCGTAATGTAGTTGACTTTTAATAACCATCATTTATAATTAGTTTTAAAAGTATCATTGATGCTTAAAAATATAATTATTTCATAATTATTATTATTTATTCATTGAAATAATTACCTCTTTGACCATAGTAACCCTATAGAAGTCTTTTTGGACATATCAGGAAATATCATCAAATCATCTAATATAAACACAATTTATTAAGTAATTGAGTATATAAAGGTAATAATTTATATAATAGGGTTAATAAAATTAAAAAAGAAAACATAAATGTAAATAATTAACAATTTTTTATTATTCGAGAAGATAAATAATTAATTTGATGAATCGTACTCAAGGTAAAGAAACCTTTTACTTAAAACCCTGTTTTAAAAACATTTTAAACGTTTAATTTATAAATATATTTCTTCTATATTCTTATAAATGTTTTGATAAAATTATTATTTATTATTAAATAAAAGGAAAAGGTAATTTTATAATATTTTAATTTATTTAAAATTTTTTACAATAGAGGGAATATTTTTAATTTTTTTATAAGTGACAATTTACTATAAAATCAATGTTTTAAAAGGTGTTAATGATTTATTTTCCAGGAATTTTATTCTATATCAATAATCTAGAATTTATTTTATAGTATTTCTATTTGTATATAAATTAATTATAAAAGACATTTTATGTCTCTTCTTAGATTATTTAATGGTTTTTCAAAAGTAATAATTTTATGTGTTTCTATAGAGATTTTTTTACAAAAAGAAAATTAGTATTCTATAATTTAACATATATATTGAAAATGACTTTTCTCAATATCATAACCATTATTAGATTTATTGATTTTGTTGAAATGTTTTATTTTTTCTTTTAATAAAACCTTTATTTTCTTTTCTTTCATTATTTTGCTGTCAAAAATGAATTTTTAAATGGGATGGATATTTTAATATCCAGAAATGATTTCTTATGGGTGAAAAAAATATTTTGTGAGTGTAGTTTTGAAAATGGAAATCTATTCTCTTTAAAGATTATGTTATGGTTCTTGGAAATTATTTATGATAATAGTCCATTCCCTTATAAAACAATGACGGGGGGTTCATTTATAAATGATGGATGGGTGGTTTTTTTATAAACCATGTATGGGTAGTTTTCTAATAAACATAGTAAGGGTGGGTCAATGATAACCCTCAATCACATTGGGTATGGAATGTTACTGTATGGTTATTCCATTTGTAATAGTGATATGGATATTTATTTCACAGGATATATTTTTATTTGATCTATTCTTGCTACTGATTTTTATTTTAATACTATTCATTCTAAAAAGGTACGAAAGTATATTATTTTCCAAATAATGTATTTACTACTTCTTATTGGATAAAATTATATCATTGGAAATATATTTATATGTTTTCATGTTTTAAAAGAAACCTTTATGAGTTATATTTTTTCATTAGTATTTCTTCTGAAATTTTTTATAAATTATTTTTGACGGTAGGGTTATTTGTTAGGTAATAAATTTTTTTTAAGACTAGAGCTTACTTTGAAAAGGTAAATTATTATTTATTTTCATGGATTAACAGGTTACTTTATTTCTAATTTATATGTCCCTTACTGATCTTTTTTCATTCATGCCTCCTTTAAAAAAATAATTATGGTTAAATATTGGAAAGGGAAGGGATGAAGTAATGTTGACTGTCATGAATAGTTTCCAAGGAAACAAACCATGTCTTGTTTTAAAAGTTTCTCATTATAGGAAATAATGGCAACAATCATAAGTGTATACTATTTATATATATGTTATTTTTATATAGGATTTATTACATAATTATAGACAACAATAATGCTAAAAGATATTTTTGAAAAGATAGTGAATTATACACTAAGACACTAGAATATGAAAGGTTTTAAGGAATTTTACTTGTAGTTCATATCAGTATTGGGTTTAGATAAATGTAGATTTTAGGATGTAATTTGAAATTAGGTTAAAAATAATCTCTAACCACAAGGGTTAGTATATTAAGTATAATTATGCTTATTTTTTTTAAAAAATAGAAATATTTGAATAGGGGATAGAATCGATAAGGATGTCATAGTATTTATCATTAACATAATATGATTTATTATGGTTTATTTGATATAAAAACACTAAACATTTTATTCTAGTAAATTCTTGGAGCCATTCCGATCCAAATTAAAATTGGATGTGAAGGAAATGTGGTGGTGGTATGAATAGGAAATGGAATAGAATGGGATATGTAGTGAAAACTCCTATGGTCATTCATAATAAACTATAATGATTTATTACTAATAACATAAACCTTAGTGTGTTTTATAACACACCACATAATAAATAAATGAATATCTATGTATTTTATGTTATAATCATAACATAAAAAAATATTTTATGATATATGTGTTAATAATGTGCGAAGCAGTTCCCATGAGAATGTTTGACAATGTTTTAAAAGGATTTGATTATTGTTTGTATATTGTGAAGGGGGGAATAAAGCAATAATTCTACTAAGAAAAATGAACCATTCTACTATTTTCAAAAAGAAGAATAAAAAATTCATATCATATCAATTTATTGTTATAAATCTGGGGAGTATGGGGATTTTGAAAATTGATGTCCTATAGGGAAATCTAAATAACAGGGAAGAAAGACTACATAGATAAATGTCTAGCAATTGAAAAATACATTTTATTTTAATTATAGAAAAGAAAAACAAAAAATTTATGGTATATGTTATATATAGTCTTATGTCCATAAATTATCAAATTTTAAGACATGATTCAAATTTTTGTTTGTAGAAAGGAAGTATTAAAGAATAAAATGAAAAATCATGGTTAATGGATTATGAAGAATGTTTACTCATTAAGTTGTATACATATATGGATTCAAATGTTATGATGTAGTGGTATTTTAATGATGATTATTATTTTAATGGTTTTTTTGGGAATTACCTATTAGTAAAGGCTCCCCATAATTCTACATTAGACCGAAGATCAAATTCATGTGTGTGTAGGTAATGTTAATGTACTATCTAGGAAATGATGCAGGTGATAACACAAGTAGGGGATGATTCAAGAATGAGGTAGGAATGTTGTGATGTAGGCGTGATGCGGGCCTAGAGCCATAAGAAAGATGATGTAGGCATGACACTGAACAAGGATTTTAGGTCATGTTATGTGCTCGATGCACACTTTTACTATAGGATATGTACTAAATAAATAAGGCTCGATGCTTCAGTTATCACCTTGTTAGTGTTATGGAAAACCTTTCCAACCTGTGAGTGTAGTGTGTGTGTGTGTGTGTGTTTAAATGTAATTATATCTAAAATAACCTAATATGTATAAGTTTAAAGTCATTAGAAATATATTGTTTCTTTATGTGATGGGAGTATTTTTGGGGACATTTTTTTACTTTTTATTGATTGTTAAGGTATATATAAACTTATATTTCTCATATGAAAATGTATATTGAGGGATAATGCTTTTTCATTTTTGGAAATAAGATAAAAATTATTTATAACCACTATGGTTTATATGAACCTTAATGATTAAAATTATTTTCCTTGATGTTCAATATCTTATTTGTAGATTTATATAAGTTATATTGTTTTAGAAATGGTAAATCTCATCGTACGGGTGCCAAAACCATCACATGTAGAAATGTTTTGGAACTTTTACCCACAACTAAAGGATAATAAGTTAGAGTTCCAACCACTGTCCTGTTTAATTTCCATGTTAGTATGAAATCATTTATTTACTCAAATAATTTGAAATATAATTTCTATGTTCGTTTTTAGAAAATATTTTTTACCACATGGATAATCACGTCATTCAAAAGTTATTTTGTGATTAAGTTATTAATGTTATTTTGGAAGAAGTTCATTGTTTTTTGGAACCTTATATGAATAAGGTATACTAAACATTATTTTATTTTATTTTAAAAATAAAAGATTAGATTTCATATAGAATCATAAATAAATTTAAAGTTGATTTGTGGTGGTACTAGTTATGGAAATGAATAATCATATTTTTTAGATTATATGAAAAAGGAAGATGAATTTTGGGGGATAGGAATTTATGAGTGATTAATTGGATTGTAGATAAATGTAAAATTGATATCAAAAGAAGATGTGATAAAATCCTTCTAATTGTTTGTTATTGAACTTGTTTGGTAATATTTTGATTAATTTTTAGTTTAATTTTCATCAAATAATCAATGTTGATCACTGGGTATTTCGATATTAATGATGTATGATGGTTAATTCTTTTTCGGTCATAATATAAATTTTTCTCACAGATTTTTTAATGTCTTATTATAGTAGTAATAAGTTTTTATCCTTTTTTAATATCTGATGTATTATAGTTTTATTTTATTACTTTTAAGATGAAAAATTCATCTTTAATAGTCATGTTTTGGTGAAAAGATGATATTGTGGTGTAAATTGAATAAAAGATTATATTCTAATTATTATATAAGTATATTTTACTTATTCTATTAGTCTATATAGAAAAATAATTCATGAACTCAAATAAAAATATCCCGAAACAAAAAAAATATCCTATTTCATTAATTTCTAATGAAATTGATGACCTTTTTCAGACCTCTTTGGTTTATGATTATTTTGTTGTTCACTTTCTAAAGATCATTCACATTCTTATGATTAGTGACCACTGTCACTCTTCATAGTTATTTGGAAATTTCAATTCTCCTTCATCTCTATGTATTAACATAAAAACATAATTTCCTTCTTGGAAATATAGTTATGCATTATTCCAGATTACCTTCATCCTTCTCTCTCTCATTTCAAGGGGATGTTTTATTATCCCTTTTTACGATCTCTAATTTCCACAAGGGTAGTTTTTAAATTTCAAATCCATTTTTAATGTGATGTGTTAAAATTAAAATTAAGATATTTATTAAGGGGATGGGTATAATTTGACTCTATATTATTTTAGAATATTGAAATTTTTTCAGATAGTGTAAATGACAAGCAACACCAAGCATAACTGGAATGTGAAATATATGACGGGTTTAACCTTGATATTAAATTGGTAGGTATAAATACGATTAACTAAATTATCAAATATATATTTATTTATATATATATTTTATACTCAATATAATTGTATTGATAAATTCTTAGTACATAATCAATCATTTTTTTGTAATGTCATTTTATTCATCAAAATCATGTTTTCATTAAAAATAATTATTATTTATTTTTCTAAGAAAAATTATAAATAATTTTTTGAAAATTTAGAAAATATATTTTTTAAATAATCATATCAAAATCAAATTACATTAATATTTGGTGTTTTTTTTAAAATATTATTTTTTTAATGAATAGAAAAAAATACAGTTTTTATAAAATTGTCATCTATATTCAATAAATTAAGTAATTTAAATATCCAAATATGATTTTAATTTGATTTAAAATGAAATAATTAATATTTATTTATTTTTAAACTATATAATTACATTTTAATCATCTTTATATTGGATTTTATTATTATTATTTTCTAAAACAGGTTTTTTAAACTATTTCAAAGTACATAATACTTATCCATTTTAATTACATAAAACAACCAATAATGTGGAGTTATTTTAAATATATATTTATATATATATAATTATATTTAAATAATTATTATCACTCTCTTGAGAGTTAATAAAAATTGATCTTATGCTTGAAAAATACATCTTTAGAAAAACCACTTTATAATCGTGTCTATAGATTTAATTTTAAATTAAATTATGAAATTTATGTGAATTTTATTTGTTAAAATTTATTCCATATTTGGAATGACAATAATTTATATTATATAATAAGGTCAAATTAATTTTTTTTCTTAATGGATATGTTCAATAGTAAAAATCTTTTATCTGGGTTATGGAAACACAGGTTTACTGGCAGACAAACTAAAATGTTAAGTGTTTAAGAGTCCTAAAAACTTATCTAAATTACATTTTAACAAAATATTTAGACCTTATATAATTAAATAATAGATAATGGTCCATTTTAAACTGTTTTCAGGAAAAATACATGGGCATAACTTTTTCTATTAAAAACATCAATATGTATACTTTCCCCCACTTATAAAAGGCCACCGACAATTCAAACATTATTACACCTTCATAGAAATCTGGTTCTGAAAATAACTACCCAAATAACTTATATAATTCACTCCACATTACCTAGATCCCCTATTTTTATCATAAATCAATCCTATTATTTTTTGGGTTTTAACCTGAGGCAGTGTTCTGAATAAGAGCTATTATCCTTAACTGAGCATTTAATTTTATTTTCTTATTCCAACTCCTGGAAATACTTCTAAACTATGATGATCTCAGGAAACAATTATCGACAAAATAAAAAATATATTTTATTTTAATTTTATATTATAAATCCTAATCATATTTTATTAAATGGAAATTGAAACCACCATTTGTGTGTACGGAGGACTACTAGCACATGGACCTATTCATTCATTTTTCACCATCTCCTATCATGGATTATTATAATAATTTATATAAAGTATATATTTGATATTTTTAGCCTAATTATACTTAGTTAATGATGAAATTGTATATTCCATAGTAGATTCCATTATATATGGGGATATTATAATGTCCCTTGTGTGTACAGTGGACTAATACCTCTTGAATTAATATGATTAATTTTTTAATAATGCATTAATCAAAAGTAAATAAGGATAAATTTAATGAATATATATTTTATGTACGAAAAAAAAATTATTCATTAAATACTTATCATTATTAAAATATAATATATTATTTTCATTCTAAAACAATAAATTGATAATGTTGTTTGTGCATACATGTTGACTATCGCCTCTAAAAAGAAATGTGATTATTTATTCATCACCAAATCACAGAGATGGTATATATATATAATATTATATTTCATGATATTATCATAATTATGAAAAGATAAAATATCACTTATCTTATTTCTTAAATGATCAATGAAAAAATGTTACTCATGTGTATATACGCCGTAGAGTCTCTATGATCATAACATTGTTCAATTTTCATAAAAATTATTAATGATTGGTTTTAAAAGTGTAATTTATTTATAACAAATATATTTTTTTCATAATTATTGTTTTATTTGTTTAAATATCGCCTCTTTGTCCATTTTCATCTTACAAAATTCATTTTGGACATATAAGCCAAATATCATCAATAGTTCTGACAAAAAATTAATTTATTATTTAATTGTGTATAATATAGTAAATAGTTAAATTAAAGGAAGAATAATACTGAAAAGGTTTCATAATAAAATAAATTGTTAATATATTATTATTATTATTATTAAACATAAGGAACATACGGGAATTATCAGTCTCAAGGAAAGAGTCCATTTTACTTAAAACTTCATTTTAAAACGTTATAAAGATTTATTTTATATGTATTTTTATTCAAGGTTCACAAAAATGTTTCATGAAAATTATTTTCTTGATTTAAATAGATGATAAAGATCAATTTTTACCATATTTTATTTTCTTTTTAAAATTTGTTAAAAATAATTAATCTTTTTAATGTTCTGTGTCAGGCATGATTAACTTTAAAACCCATTATCAAAATGTTTTAATGATTTATTTTCCAAGTAATTTTCTTCAATATCCATATTCCAAAAATTATTATATGTTTTTTTATATGAATTTACAAAAATTATAATTGAAATTTTCTATTTCTTTTGACTTTCTTTCAATGGATTTAAATAAGAATATTTTTATAGTTTTTTATAGAATTTTTTAACAGAAAGGCTAAATAAATACTCTATCTTGTTGCATATGATGACAAAAAAAATCTCTTCATAATGAAAATTACTTGATTTATAGACTACTTTATAAGATCTCCTTATTTATTCAAATAAAATCTATATTTACAATTTTTTGTAATTTTGGATTTGAAAATTGGATTTAAAATGGGATAGATATTTTAAAATTGGTAATTGTTTTCATATAAGTGAAATTAATAATTTATATTTTTATGTTCATAATTCAAATAATTTATGTATTATGATTATAATAAGGTGTTTGGAAATTATTTTAGATGATGGGTGCTTAAGGTATAAATCAATGATAGGTGGAAACATTTTGAACCTAGATGGTTTTTTGAGTTATAAACCATGGATAGGTGGGTCTGTGACAGCCCTCTGTTACATTGGGTGTGGAAGTCAAATATATGGTTATTCAATTTGTAAGAGTGACATTGATAATGATATCCGATGATAAATATATGTTTTATATATGATTATTATGGTATTTTATGGTCATCTAAATATTGTTAAAATTGTAAGGAATGAGATTATATTAAAAAAATGTTTTTACTATTTCTTAAGGGAGAAAATTATGACGTTTTTAAAACAATAATGAATTTATTGCGTTTTCAATGAAACCATAATGTGTTTTATTAAATATATTTTCTTAAGAAATAATTTATGAAAATAGTTGGGTAGATAATGTTATTTCTTGTGTGTGATGATTTTTATTCTGAGCCCAATGAATACTTTGTGTAGGAATTTTTTTACATGTTTTCATAGACTAATGGGCTTCTTTCATTCATCTTGTAATGCACCGATCACAACCTGAACAATTATTTAATTAATATTTTATAAAATTATTTATTTAAATTCTTATAATTGTGTTTTATAAATTTCTTTAATTATATATATATATATAATAAAATTAAATTAAATTAATGTCATGGAAAGCCAGATGGATACCGCAGGGGTAGAAGTAACTGTTAACAACTCAAACAGGTACATATTCAATTTTAGAAGACCCATATGTCATGATTGGTTCAAGGATTCCATAAGCATTAAACCCAATCTGTGGGTCATAGTGTGTTCCAAATAAATGGAATATATTTGTCACACATTTTAGGTTAAATTTAATGCAATAAATTTATTCACACAACTCATTTAATTTTAATATTTTAATTTCAAAGTTATATTTTTCCCCTTAATTACTTTTAACCCCAATCAAACCATATCCCCTATATATATCATTTTTCACATGAGAATACCTCTCCTCTAACCAGGGTAAAAATCCCTCCTCCAATCTCTCACATTTATTGATGAATCATTTATAATCATTTTCAATTTTGGTCAGATAGTCAAGGTTAGTTTTAATTTTATATCTCTCCTCCTCTTCCTCTTATTTTTATCTTCTCCCTATTTTCTTTCACATTTGGCCAAACCCTAAGGGTGTTTTTTTTATATGTCATCTTGTCCTTAATTTCAACTGTGTTCCATGTTAATTTTGGATCTTATTAACCTCATTTTCAAAGCCTCATACCATTACCTAATGAATTGAGGTTTGTTTACTTATTGAACTAACCATTAATTAATGAACCATTTATGATTTCCCTTTAATGGTAGTTTTATATTATCTATTTATCGAATTGTGTGTGTATATTATATCTATTAAAGGAAAATTGGGTTTTAAAATAGTTTCCATTATAATAAATGAGTTTTTAATTTTTGGTATTGGTTTACACTATGGTTTCTGGAATTAAAACACTAATTATTGATTTAACTATTCAAATATATTTATAACAAGGTATTCTAGAATTTATAAAAAAAAATTGCCTAAAAAGTATTTTAGAAATAAAATTATATACATAAACAAACATGAATATGTTTTTTATAGATTGATGTTATTTCTTAATGATTAGAGCCAATTGGAACATTTAGATATTTTTTCCATAAGGATAAAATAATGATGAGGCATTCCCTTTATATTATAGAAAAATTAATAATGAGTAATATGTGGTATAAGTATTATTCCTAAATGGGATTAATAATTTCTTATATTGATGGATTATTTGAAGGGGGTTATTATTTAATGTGGATTCTAAGGTAAAGTTTTGTGATTCATATTTAATAATAAAATTCACTTTTTAGGTATACATGGTAAATTCCAATAAATACTCACCTTCATATTATATATCAATGGACGATAACGGAAGTTACATTGTAAACATAGGTACACTTGATTCACTAACATTGTATCATGATATAATTGGTGGACATTTGTTGACTACATTTTTATTATCATATTTTTACCATGGGTTATTCTAGTGGAGGAAATATAGGACGTTGGGCTAGATTATTGTGTCGGGCATTGATATTTTCTCATTTTGTTGTTTTATAGTCATGTCCTTATTTTTCTCGTAAAAACTAATAATTTCATGATCAGTAAATCTTTGTGTTTTATATTTTCTATAACATTAATATATTATGTCATCTAAATATTATCATTCTTAACTAAAATTTCGTGGCACCCCATTTTTTTATAAATTAGTATACTTTACATCAATTAAGCAAATGTCTAATAATTCTTATAAATATTTCTAAAAAAATATACTAAAATTCGTTTCCCATCTCTTAAATATGTTTTTACAAATAATTTTCCTTATAATATAAAATATGGACCATTTCCATTCAATGTGATTATTTTCATTTAATAGAAACATGTGAAATTAATGAAATGATTTTTATGTGAAAATTGGTTTTAGAAAATTAGAATTTAACAAATATATCTTCTATTTGTATTTTAAAATAGCTTCGAAATAGATATCTCATTGAAAGATTGAATTTTTCTATGGAATATGGTATCATAGAGGTCATTTTTATGCTCATGCATATAATGAAATTTCAGTTTTAGGTTCTATTATTTTTCTCTTATGTATCTTAGATAATGTTTGGTTTGCATTTATATGGTGACTCATGGAGTCACATGGAGGTTAGTTTATTTATTTATTTAATTCATTTTTTCTTTTCACATCATCCAAGTTTGTCTTACTACCATCTATACATTATTTACATTATCGTTCATTCCATTTGTTTATAGATCAATTTTATATTAGGTTTCATCTTGATTATTTATTAATTTCTAATTTAAATGGCCTGGACATATGATTTATTGATGTAACATTCTAAAATTTTAGTATAATTTTTAATATATTAATCTTTTTTAGGTCAAATTGTTCCCAACATAGTTTTCTATGATGCCCAAAACTATTTTTCATCATGTGGGGATCTAGACCACCTTTCAGACCATGTCTTGGACCGACTCATGCATTTATCAGAGAAATGGATCTTGTTGGTTTGTAAAATAATGGTATCAGAGAACTCTAAGAGACATTTTGGGTGTGATGGTAGATTAGAGATTGGACAGTTGGAACTTGGGAGGTACACAAAGGATGAGGTTTTTGAACTCTTTTCCATTTGGAACCATGTGTTCTGAGGGTTTTTTGGGTTGTGAGTCTGGAATTTCTATCTCTCATTGTATTTATAGTTTTCATTTTATTCATTTTGATGATATTATATTTAATTAATGTATTATGGGTTTCTTTGATAATTTTTCATTTTTTTGGGTGTGAAAGGGAAATGGAACTGTAGGAATATTATTGGATCATACGCCCTCAAAAACTACATGTACCCTATTTTCATGGTTCATGAATTTTTCCATGCTTATCACTCACTTTTCGCCGCCCTTTCAACCAATTTAGTCACATACTGTGTGACCACTAGACCTTTGAACATTAAATATTCGATCTCCTATTAGCTTTTAAATTTTTTTTATATGTTTCTAAATACCATATTAAGGATTAGTGAGAAATATATTATTTATTAAAGAAATTAATTTCATTTTTATAGGGATTTTATGTAGTGAATGGGGGTTTTGAAATAGTTAATGTTAGTTTTGAAATTATATAAAAATACGATTTCAAGTTAAAACAAAAAAAAATTGAAACAATTTCAATTTTGGACCTCTAAACAAATATTTGGTTTTAAATGATGTTTTTTCTCAGATTATATTTTAAAAATTCAAAAAATCATATTGATTTATATAATTTTCAAACTCTATTGTGTGGATTTTAAATGTTTTAAAATAGAATTATTTAGTATTCAATTAATTTAATTTATTTTTTATATTATAAATATGGTTGTAATTTTTAGTTGATTATACATGATTCAATATTGGGGGAATTTTGTAGTGTATTATTTTCTTTTTTTAAATTAAGCCTCCTAGTAAAGTCTCGAGAAGTCATGCAGAGTCATTACCAAGGGGTATTTTTTCTGATTTAGGTTTCTTAGAGTATGAGGGGTTTTCTCTTAGATTTGTATCTTCCTCAAACACCATTTACATTGGAAGGAAAGCCTTTCTATTATACCATGATGAGAAAGATGATTTTTATCTCTCCTTCAAATGAACCTTGTCTTCTCTTTGGGAATATAAGGATGTTGTCATTGGAATTTTTGGTACCTAGACCCTTATTCTTATTATTAGTATATAACCTCCTCTTTCACATGATGTTTTCTTGGTCATTCAAGATCTTATATATGATATCAGTTATGTTTATTTCTTCAAAAGTCTTATTTGAGTATTCTCTACAATAAATTAGTATTTTCTTTTGTAATTTTTTTAGAATGTGTCATTCTCTTTCATGAGTACTATATTCTAAAGATGGGGAATAAATCATTTGATTTCGTAGTTCATTTTTATCAGGATATTTGTGGTGGGAATACTCCTTGTTGATTGTTTAGGTTAGTTGTTGGTTTGATGGGTTTCCTATAAATAATTGATGACATGTAAAATTTTAAAAATGGGAGGGGTACCACTATAGTTTTTCTCATGTTATTGATAACCTTTTTTGCATATTTGATTCTCCAAACTGAACTATTGTTCTATTTTTCACTGGCTCCACTAAAACTTGATTACATTCTTCATTATTCCTAAAACCCTTTCATATCCATCTTGAGTGATGGGTTTGGGAACATTGAGTATGATCAACTCTTTTATTGATAGTAGAACATTGGATTTGTGGATATAGTCTCAAAAATACATGAAAAATTGTTTATATTCATTGTATGTATCACTTTTTATAGTGTTATATGTTATTAAGTGTTGTTTTTTAGTGTGTTCCATAATTTATAGGTGTTAATTTATCCTTAGTAATGATGACCTCCCCCCCATTTCTCTTGGATGGACACGAAGGTTGTAACTTTCTAGGGGTAGAATGTTTCATAGTAAGAAGAATTTTAAAACCATATCCATTTAATTCATTAATATTTTATTAATTTATCAATTTTATTAATTTTTAATGATTTTTAGATCATTATTTAAATATATTAATATAATAATAACATAAAATTATCAGATGGTCCATTCACATGGTTACTGCATGTTTAAAAGTAATGAAGTAGATCCTGTAAAGGTATATCTATATTTTTAGAAGAACCATTTAGAACAATTGGTGCATAGTTTAGTTAATAATTTAAACCAACCATGTCTCTTATTAGATATTACAAATAACGGGAAAATGTTTTCTGTATGTTCTAGTCAGCTAGGGATAAATTTAACGATTCACACAAATCATTTTTTTGTTTTTTTTCAGAATTACTCATTTCCCCTTATTTATTCTTAACCACAATCAAACCATCTCTTATCTACCTATCATTTCATGTGTGATTATGCCAAAATACTCTCCTGGTTCATTTTCCTCATCCAATCCATTTCATTTCATAAAAAATAGACACTATTCCTTTAGGATTTTAGGTTGGATTTTCACGGTTAATGTTTCTCATCATTCTCCCCTCATCTATCTCTCATTTTTTTCCATTGTCATTATTGTTTGTCACGTTAATACTAACCCTAAGGGACGTTTTTGGTTTTTAATTCAAATCATCCTCAATGTATAGGGTTTTCAAGGTCATTTTAGGGTTTCTGTCACCTCATTTGTTAAGCCTCAGAACATTCTCCAACGAATCGATGTTGGCTTTATTCTTGAACAAACCATTAACTAGATAACCATCGATGAATTTCCCTTTAAATTCATGTTTAAATTATATAATTATAGTATGATGTGGTTTTATTAAATTTATCAAAATAAAATAGGTTTTTATTATAGTTTTCATAAGAAGAAAAGGGTTCTCAATTTTGGGTATCAGTTCACACTATTTTTTCTAGACTGCCACCCCTTATTAATTTTTAAAATTTTAAAAAATATATATAACAAGGATTTTCCGAATGTTGAAAAAAAATTTCATTCTTAAAGTAGATATTTTAGAAATTAAATTTTTTAAATAAACTTAATGAAATATGTCTTTGTATGTACTGATGTTACTTTCAAATGATTGGGTATGGTTGGCACTTTTTGTAATTTATTTCTAGAAAGATAAAACCCCTTTTAGTCATGCCTCTTATATTATGGTAAAATTAATTCTTATTGAAGTTTTACATAAGGATTATTCCTGAATGGTTTGGTTGATTTTTTTTTATTGATGGATTTTGTGATGGGGGTTTTATATATTGAGGGATTTGGATGTAAAGTATTGGGATTCATCTTTAATTATGAAATTCATTTTATATGTATACCTGGTAATTTGAAAAAACTAACCTCTACATTATATATCATTCGAATCCAGTTATAGTGATGTGGAATACCTTGGTACATATGTTATATTATCTTTGTATCCTGATCTATGAAGTGTCCCGAAGTTAGACATTTTTTATCACAAGTTATTTTTCCCATATGTTAGTACAGTATGTGAAATACTGTGTGTTTATGTGGGATTTGGTTTTTGGTGCTAGTAATTTAAAATTTAGTCATTGTACATCCCTATCCTAGTTTTTCCTTCGACCAATTATATTCTCATGATAACAAATTTATCGTGTATTATATTTTCTACTACATGATTATATTTTTTTAATTTAAAAATAATCAATATTTATGACTATTTTCAAGATCCAAATTTTTTATGATTTGGTAGATTTTGCATGGATAAAAATGAATAATATAAAATTATTATATGCAATCCAAAAATTAAATCCTAAAAAAATGTGTATCAATACTATTTTTTTTAGAAATTGATTTATTTTTTTATTAAAATTATTAACCCTTTATATTCGAATTCATTGTTTTCATTTAATATAAATTTTGGAAATTAGTTAAAAGATTATTATATTACAATCTGTTTAAAAAAATTGATATGAAAACCTATTTTCTATATATAGTTCAAAATTTCATTAAAATGGATCTCTGATTGATAATTTGGATTTAAAAAATGTAGGTGTTGGCTTAATGGACAAGTTTGTTATCATTCTTATATTTTCATTTTAGTTTTAGGTTCTCATATTTCCTTCGTGTTTCTCTTTTAGAACTTTTTTTTAGTTTATATATTGACTCAGAGAGTCACATGGAAGTTAGTTGGTTATTATTATTTTGTTTTTCTTTTCTCATCGGCCAAGTAGTTATTCTTACCCTTTTTTATTTCATTAATTTATTTTTGATAACTTATGTGTTTGGATCAATATAATATTATGTTTCATACTTTTTTTAATTTATGTTACCTTTTCATTTATGTGGATGTCCTATTAACGGATCCATCCTGATAAAATTTTAGTAGTGTTTTCCACTTCTTAAACATTATTTTATGGATGAAACCATTCCTAATAATGTTCAGTTTAATGTCTAACACTTGCTGATATCCTATGGGGATCAAACACTCTCTTTGGGCCATATCCTAAGCCAACGTGTGAATCCAATAGGGGTATGTCTTTGGTTAGTTTAGAAGAGTCACATACTATGATTTTCATAATATTAGCACATTTTAAAATTTTTCCAAAGGGTTTAAGTATGGCTAAGGGAAAAGGTGATTTCTAGTTTAATGTCTTGAATATTTTTCATGAGAATAAATCATTTCTTGTCTTAAAAGTTTAAAATTATAGAAAAAATAAAAACTGATCAAATGTGCTCACTTTTTAAATATATGGTGTTTTATGTATGAGTTATTACCTCATTCTCGGAAACTCTAAACATAAAACATCATTTGGAAATAAAGTTAATTTTATTTTAAATAAACTACAATATACTTTTTTAATGTAATTTCTTTACAATACATACCCTTGAAAATAATATTATGTATAGATTTCGACAAATAATCTTTTTCATACCTGTTTCCATCAAATTTTGGTTGCTTTTGAGAATAAAATTTTTGATATACTCAAAAAAATCCCTCTTCAATATATACTTATTTTAATATCTTTTCAAGTAACAATCTGCAAACAAATTGTTTAAAAGTCATTATTTTTTGGTTTTTCAAATATCTGAGTATAGAAATCCAAACTTTTCATATGTAAAGAATATATCTTCTTAGATAATTATTCCTTACATATCATTACCATACATTCCATAAGTCCAATGGTTTTTTTGTTTGTAAACATGGATACATTAACAATAGGTTCATAAAATATCTACATTATCTTGGACATAGTTCTTTTAAACTTTCACCCATCTAAGACATATCATACATTAATATTTTCATCATATACTAGGGAAATGGAAACTTAATAAAGTGTGATATGGTATGTTCAGTAAGGTAAAACAAGGGATATAGAAATTATCATTTAAGAATAAAATGGGAATAAATGTATTTTAATATAAGATAAACATTTAAAAATCCTAACCAATAAATAATATATCTTAAACATTAGACATGAAATAAAACATTGTAGTTTATAAGACATAAATCATCGGGTTTCAAATAAAATAATCCATAAGAACACAACATTTGCATAAGACAAAGGTTTATGAAACACAAATAAGAATAGAAAATATTTCCTTAATCAAGAATGACTACCATTATTATCATAGTGGATTGGTTTCAATATGTATTCAATCATATCATTAGTAAATGTTCACTCTATAGAAAATCATACTGTACAGAGTACCTTAATAAACATTGTTCACTCATAATTACATTTCTTATTATCTCATGAGATTTTTTAATTTACCTAATGAATTATCGAGATTTATAAGTCTAGTCCCACCCATTATATAATTAAAAAACATATATAAGAAATAAAATATCACAAAAAATTCATCACATCATTATATCATAACTCATGTAAAGGAAACAGTATTAGTAATCATTTCATCAGAAAACATAGAAAATATCTTTTCTCACAAATATCTAGTCAGCATAGTTATAAAAATACTATTTAATGAATAAGGATTGTATAATTAGATGATATCTCTATTGAATGAAGATTAACATAAAAGGATGATATCATAGATGAAAAATACCTATATAAGATCACAATAATATTTATTGGGGGAAATACCCATTTTATTTTGAAAAAAATAATATAATATACAAATATTTCAAAAAAAAATAAGGAAAACATTTCCTTTGAAAATAACCATGGATGGTTTTAAATGAATCACTATATAAATGGGTATTTAAGATTATGGTAAAAAAAATTCAGTTCAAGTATCTTAAAATAATAATTCCTTTCACATTTTTATTAAAAAGTCAATGGTACCTCATTTGGAAAAAAGATAATATTATTCATTTGAAAAAAATATAAAAATTCAATAATAGAATAAAATTAAATTAAGACATAATAGAATAATAATAAAAAGCTTCTTGAAAACATTTTGAATAAATCATGGATAAGGAATAAAAATATTCCAAACCAAAGGGGAAATAAAGACACTATTTATTAAAATCATTTTTTTGATAATTTTAAGTTCAAAATAAATAAAATGGAAATATAACATGAAAATTTAATTAATTTTCAATGTAGAATATAATTAATGGGTTATATTTGATAATTATTATATAATTCCATTTTATTGAAATTCATTTATAAACAATCCCAATTTAAATACGATTGAAATATAAATTTTTTACCTTATGTTGAACTTGTTTTAAAAGCACTCTAACCCCTTGTATAAAAAATATAAATTTTTTATATGTCTATTTAAAAAAAATTTATCTACATATAAATCATAAATTATCTACATATAACATTTAAATCCCTATTTATTAATAAATCATTATTAAAATCATCATTTTTAGATATTAATATTTTCATTTTTTTCTAGAAGTTTTGATCCAACCATTCCGGTCCTTGCACATTAAACATGGGTACATAATATAAATAAATTATTATTTATATATATAATATATATTCATTTTATACATTTTAAAAATATTTTCTAAAAGTTAGAGATAGAAAAATGATTTACAAGGTTCATAGAGATCGTAAGCCATATGTATGCATAAATTTTTTTTAATTTTCTAATGAAAATAATGAAAGAAAGATAAATAATATTTCAGAATTAAAGAAACTATAAATATATCCTAAATATCATATATAATAATTATTTATTTCATAATAATAATCCTTGAATGATGGTTATGAAAAATTAATAATATCACCACATGTAGGGGGAAGTCTACATGTAAGCATAAGAAATGCATTAAGTTTCAAATTAATAGAATAAATGGGGGTAAATAGTAGTTCTATAATCATAATAAATTTTTATTATATATTGGATACTAAATCATTAATTTTATAATGAATACGATATATTTATAGGTGGAAGAATTAAAATAAATTGAAATAGGTCTAGTTGGATGATTACCTCTTCTTCAGTAGACCTCCTTTAGATATTATATTAATGACCCATGGAATGGTATTATAGGAATATTTTAACCTATAATTAATTTATAGGTATGTCTATATGAATTTTTTTTATTTTTTTATTAATATTCATGGCTCAATGTTATGAAAGTAATAGAGGAAATATGGTGTGCTTTTATAGGGAATGAAAGGACATACTTGGAATTATTTAAAATATTTTAATATAATATATTATTTTTAATTTAAAAGTAGAAAAAGTGAAAACAATGTAAAAATTAAGATTTTAAGGGTTTAAATATATTCAAAAAAATACAATTGGATAGGATTATTTTTCATTTTAATCCTTATATTTTGTTTTAACTCCTTCTTCATCCCATTTAAACTTCAACAATGGTAATCATTTTTCAAATACCGAAGAGTTATAAATTTACAACTAATATAGAAATTGACACCAAAATAGTCGAGGGACACACAATAAAATCCCTATTATCCTATATCAATATTTTAATGATTTTAAATCATTTAATAATATATTATTTAGCATATAATATCATCAAAAATAATTTTAGAACTATTCATATATTTTAAATTTACAGAAAAATTTTTATAAATATAAATCCAATATATAATTCAAAAAATCCCAAATATGTTATATTTATCTCTAAAAATATTAAAACACAATAATTAATCAACGTTTAATTACTTTTTATATTTTTAAAATTATTAATTTTACTTTTCTATTACGTGAACATGTATTATGTCGATCTTATGCAATCATTTAACATAATTATATCACCACTAAATATTTAAAAAATTAAAATAAAAAAACTAATAAATTATATTCAATATAAATATTTATATTTGTTAATAAGATCACTTTAACCCAAAATGAACAAATATTATAATCTAAAAACAAGAGAGTAAAATTTTAGAATCATGCCTTACTTAAAATAAAATAAAGCTATGTCAATGAAATATTGTATCAAAAAGAAGTATTTTCTAAATATGGATGATATTGGATGAAATATACTAATAAAATACGATAAAAGAAATGGTTTGTGAGGTTTCTAGGTCTCACTCCAATGTTTTTACCTTGTTTAGATTTTTTTACACTTACCGAAGTGACAAACATTTACCATGGTCTCTATTCACAATAACAAAAAATAAAAATGAATTATTCACAAAATTTTAAACCTAACATTAAAAAAAGAATCCATTTTTAAAATTTAATTAATATAATTTTTAGATGTTAATAAATATTTTTTATCAAAACAATAAATATAATCATTTTTTCAAAAAAAATTGAAGCTTAAAATCATTTAACTAAAGAAACGGGAATTATTTCATGAAAATTAATCATTTAATTTGTATTTTATTAGACCATTACACATCTATTTTTTATTTTTATTACTGATATTCATACTGGAAATATCAATGGATAGTTTATAATGGTTATATTTGATAATAATATTTTTGTAGTATATCTCAATTTACATAATTCTATGTGTTTCATGTAAAGAAAGATATTAATGATTTTAAATTAATTAAATGATAAAATATATCCTAAAACAATAGGGTGTTACATTATAAACACCTTATATTAATATCTCCCATGAAATTTCATCACATTAAAAAAAATTGGGATATCATTTTTTCATCACATCTTCAAATTTTTGGTTCCCCCAAATATAATTAACCAGATGAGTAATATTGTTCTAAAAAAGTATATATATATATAGGATAAAATATTTCATCAATTTTTTCTTCACAATAAGTATCATGATATAGCACTAAAAACACTAAATTCATTATATCTTAAAGATCATGTATGTACTTCCTCTAAAGAGATACATTTAACACATCATGAACATGATAGACGATTGGTTTGAGTTCCAAGTGGTCATCTATTGTCCCCACTCGATCAATAATCTCAAATAGACTAATATGCCTTTAGATTATCTTTCCCACCATTCTTAATCTAATAACCTTCTTCTATGAATAATTTTATTTAAGTACCTTATCCTTAACCATAAATTACATATCACTCTAATTATTATTAGAATACCTTTTCTATCAACTCTAAGCTATATTATTGTTCTACTAAAAGGATCTAATGATATCTACTATTTTCTTGGATATCTCATGCACTAATAGATTTCTCCCTCCAAAATCATCACAACACATTAGTGTTATGAACTTCTTTCTAGGTGGGTCTTCATAAAGATTCATATGAGTGCTCATATGAAAGATATTTTTATAGTATAATTGAAAAATATGAAGGTTTAAATTCCAAAAACCTATTAAATATTTTAAATAAGATCTCAACGTATCATACAGGTCATTAATGGTTCTCTCAGAAAACTAATATGTGTGAGGGTGATAAGAAATACTAAAATAAAACATTGTATCCACAGATTGCTGAAGAATTTTCCAGAATATTGAGGTAAAACCTATACTTTGATCAAATGAAATAGAATGTGGTAATATATGAAACCTCACCACTTCTTAAATATATATTCTAGAAATATGATCAAGAGATAAACCTTCTCAGATAAAAATTTAGTGTTCCAACATTGTAATCGGATCGAATCTAACCCAAATAGTCTTATATCCTATAGATGTTTTGGGGAGTCTAATAACAAAATCCATAGTTAATTATTATCATATTAATTTTTTTATAGGTAATGATTCTAACATCCCCTTATACTTCTATCTCATAGGCTTAAATTTTTTACATTCCAAGCACTGAGATACAAACTCTAAAATATCTCTCTTCATGTATCCCCACCAGAAATACTCATTCAAATATTTACACATAATTATATATTTAGGATTAATAGATAATTATTAAATATTCACATCATCCAATTGATCATTCTTAAACTATTGAATTATAGGAAATATCTTTATTTCTTGAACCATATCATTCTGTGATAATCAGTGTTTAACTCAATAATATTCCTCCCATTACATTGTAGCATAATGTCTCCCATATTTGACACATTAATATTCAAATAGATAGATGTTTGACTACTCATTTATGAAATATAATATCTATCCCCTTTATTCATTATTTCAAGTTATATCCTTATATATCATGAAAAAAAAATTTGTTTAGAGATCCTTATCATATCTAAGCTAGTATGATCCTTTAAACTCTAACAATCATGCACCTTTTTTTCCTACACATGGTGGTAATTAATTAAGAAGTCATAATTATTAGTAAATTATACCCATGTTCTCTTGCACATATTCTACTATATCTGAGTGGATATATAAATTAAATATTTATAATCAGTATATATGTCACACCATTCACCGAACATATTTTTCCTCTATATCATTAATAAAAAATTTACCACATTAAACTCCAATCATGATTTGTTTAGTTTTTCTCCTGAACCTTAAATTATTATGAAGCATAAGATTTCACAAATATCATACTACAATAGGATTCATACTAGTTCCTTCTTCTATGAATCTCTATAGATCACGAACCCTTCTTCGCTAAAGATCATTGATAATATCCATAAATATACAAGAAAACTACATATCAAAATCATTGTTTTTTTCCCTTCCAACATTTAATAATTTATTTATTTAATAGATCTACTAATATATCCTCTCTTGATATTAAATAACAAAAAAATTAAACATTAAATTCCAAATAATCACACTTGGTAAATTTTTTATAAAACTTATCATTGCTTAGGGTATTCAGTTTAATCCTCTACAAATCTACAAGATCTTATATAATCTTAGAATATATAAAAATATTGTCTATAAAGATGTCTAGAAACTTACAAAATAAATCTATATATACTCTTTTAATTAAATAAATGAATATATAAGGATAATTAGTAAGACCAAATTGAATAATAATAAATTTGTAGTGTTCATACCACGAACAAAATGTTTTTATTGGTAGGTATTCACTTTTGACACCCAATTTATAGTATCAATATTGAATATAAATATTGAAAAATTATTGATCCTCTAGTAATTGATAGAAAAAAATATTAAATATGTTGTAGAGGATACTTATTCGGGATTTTGATTCTATTCAATTAAAAATAAGAAATACAGAGTCTCAATTATCCATCTTTATCTATAATAAAAAAAATGTGTACTCTATGGTGACATGCTAGATGAATCATTACCCTATAAATATTCTCATGTAGTTTATTTTTCAATTTATAAAAAGAGATTAGGTAAATTATATTTGGTATTTTAAAATAGGTGTAGCATACTTTTGGAATTTTATTGAAAACTCAACTTCACAATGCATAGGAATACTGAGAAACTCTTTTGTAAAAAACATCAACAAAAATTTAAAATAGAAATATATTATATTTTTAGTTTCTCCCAAACCATTAGAGATAAAAACCCATTTTAAATTGGAATCAATACACAAAAAATAGATTTAATTTCAATTGGATGTTCATAGTTATCCTCAAAGAGATAAAACATCATAGGTTGGTTTGGAATATAAATTTTGACTTCCATTCCCCATCGCTTAATATGGGATTTATATAATGAAAGAAAAACCATTCTAAAATAACATCTAATTAAACTATATGAATAATAATGATATTTATATGAATATAATTCTCAAAAAATTCCCTAGGAGATGAATCATTTACTTGAGATATGATCTCAGCACCATTAGAATTTTTCATTTCAGAATTCAATATTTAGTCATTGAGGAGGTAATTTGATGCCCCAATTGTAAAGACCCGTAAATTCCAAGGAATTTTTTTTTCTTAATTTTCTTTGAAATTTTACAAGAACGCAGTTTCTGACAGCACCTGATTCCGAGGCCCGGTGTGCCCGGAATCATTTTTCGAAGTTTGGCTCGGGTACGTTCGGTGAACGGATGAGCAGGTTTTTCTAAATTTTGAACCGGTGCTCAGAATCGAATTCTGAGGGCACCGATGGAATCGCAGCACCGGTAATTGCTTAGAAACGCCACTTCCGGAGTTGCGTTTTCTTGGGTGTGGTTTTTAATTTTTGGGCTTAAAGTTAAGAAATAAAATAAGTTGTACGACAAACTTTATTTTATTTCACTTAAGCCGCTTGGAAGCCACTTGAAGCCACTTAAAGTATCTTAAGCTGAGTCGATGCAGATAGGGTGCTATCCAGAAATATCCTACCCTCTTGGTAGGATATTTTTGGGGTGGGTCCCGCATGAGCCCCACCTTTTCTTTCCGCTAACTAACGCACCCGCGAAAACCCGTCATTATGAAAGTCAACTGACGTATTTCTAAATTTCTTAACGCGCCCATTAATTGGGAGGTTTTTTTCATTGAATTAATTGGGAGGTTTTATTCATTGAATTAATTGGGCGGTTTTATTCGTTGAATGAATTGGGAGGTTTTATTCGTTGAATTAATTCGATGAATTAATTTAATTGTTTCTTAACCTGTTTTCAATCCGTTGGCATAATAATAAAATAAGACCAATGGACGACGTCTGGAAAAATGCTCGTTGAGAGGTTTTGAAAACTTTGTGCCTTCATCCTCCTTCGTGAAGAACGCGAAGAACGCGATGAATTCCATCACCCTCAGAGATTGACGATGCTTCTTCTGAGACGTTCTTCCCCGCAACGATCTCCGATCACCAACTGGTTGAGGTAGGAGATTTCAGGTTTCTTTTAAATCTTCTTTGTGGTCTATAACAACACATGGATTTAATCGATATAATTAAATCTTCATGTTCTTGAACCTCGAAGTTCGTCGATGCGTCACCTTTCCGCGACGCGACGATCACCTCTTTCCGCGACGACGCGACGCCCTTCCGCGACGACGCGATGCCTTTCCGCGATGCAACGATCGCCTCCTTCTGCGGCGATCAAATCCGCGAAGAACGCCAGTGCGACGACTTGACGAGGTAGGGATTTTTATTTTGGAAATACCTTTATATTCCCATGAACGTTTCTTTAAAATTAAAGAAACGGTTTCATATGAACAATTTTAATTTATTAAAATTGTTGTTTCATGTGTTGAATAATTGTCCCGTTGTTTTTATCTAACGCGGAGTGTGCGGGCCAAACGAACACGTCCTGACAACCCTCCGCCGTTCTTCGTGGTTGTGCGGATTTGGCGGGCGACGACAAAACGTGACGCAAGGGCAGTTTTATGATCCCACAGTGAATAACGGAACCCGGGAGGGACAACGGTGCAGACGGGAAGAAAAACGGACCACTGGAGCAACTCTGGTGGCCCGCGGAAGGCGGCGGCGGCGCGCCGCCGGAGGGTTGGCAGCCGGCGGATCCGCCGCCGGCGTCAATTAGCGGCGGGCGGGGGACACCCCGCTCCGCGATTCGGCTCGGCCACGCGGGCCGAGCAGCGGCCGACCGCTCAGGCCGGACAGATCCGGACCGAGCCGGACAGAGCCGGACAGAGCCGGGCCGGGCCCAGCCGGGTCGGACCCGGGTCGGCCGACCCGGTTCGGCCGACCCAGGGGGGGGGGGGGGTCGGGCGGGGTCGCCCCGGGCCCAGACCCCCCGTTTTCAGACCACTTTCAGTCAAATGCTCATAACTTGAGCTACGGGCCTCCAAAACTACTCGGCGTCAGCGGCAACGCGATCCTTGGATTAAGACGGTCGTTTCGGTATATCGCACTCAAGGTTTCGGATTACTTTGGGTTCGGCCGGGTTGGTTCGGATACGAAACCAACCGGGCCCTCGGAGCGGAAACGCTCATATCTTGAGCTCCGAACGTCCGATTGACGTGCCGTCGACTTTGATGAATTCCTATAAGGGAGACTGATCTTTTGGCTTACTCCGCTCGAGGTTTGGACACTGTTGGAGTACGGTCGGGTTGGTTTTAACTTAAAAACCAACCGGGCCCCGGGACGAAAAAGCCAATAAACTTCCAGACCGGTCGTCCGATTGACGCGCCGTCTGTTGCGTTGCATTCTTGTTGACGATATGGAACTTTTGGCATCCTCCGCCCGAGTTTTGGATGCAGTTGGGTTATAGCCGGGTTGGATTGTACCCGAAATCCAACCGGGCCCCTGGAACGGAGAAAAGATGATATCTTTCAGACCAGACGTCTGTTTGACGAACCGTCAGCGGCGTTGGTGATCAATTTGAGAAATGGTCCATATGAGTATACCCTATGAGTGTTCGGGGTATAGTTGAGTTACGGCCGGACTGGTTCGCACACGAAACCAACCGAGCCCCGGGGACGAAAAGGCTAATAACTCACAGACTGGGCGTCCGATTGACGCGCCGTCTATTGCGTTGAGACCCCTATGATGAGGCGGTCCTTTGAGATACTTCTTCGTGGGACTTTGTGATTCTTGGAGTATCGACCAGTAGCTCGTGGAGCGGACCCTCCCGGAGACGAGCGTGCGGAGTACGGAGACCGTGTAGCCGGCTGAGACCTGACGACTGCTTGACCGACTCGACTTGGAGTGAGTCGACTAGCCCAGTGGACGGAGCACCCGGTATTTGGCGACAGACCCACGGCAGACGGAGCGCCCGGTAGTTGTCCGCAGACCCGTGGTACTCGATAGGAGGAGTACCTCTGTAGGCTATTAGGGGGAGCGCCCGGTATTTGGCGACAGACCCACAGCGGACCGAGCGCCCGGTAGTTGGCCGCAGCCCCACGGTACTCGATAGGAGGAGTACCTCAGCAGTCATAGGTTAGTGAGTAGTACCTCAGAGTCGTGAGAGGACCACTTTACACTCCAGAGACGGAGCTCTTCAGCAGTTATGGTTTCGATAATGAAAATCCTGGTTTGAGCTGAGTCAATGACCTCTGTGTTTACCTCTTGATTGAGATGGGTCACTTGATAACTTAGGTATATGTATGGGCATATACTTGGGTAGTGGTTATCCGTTGATTTCACAATCCTTGTGTTTCCTCATGATTGAGATGAGTTACTTGATAACTTAGCTATATGTATGGGCATATACCTAAGTTGAGGTTATCTGTTGAGATATTCTTTGTGGTTATCCTTGTTGGTTTAGTGAGACCTTGAGGGTCTCGGGGTCCCTACTGAGTATCGTTATACTCACCCCTGCACGGGCTATGCCCGCACCTCGTTGTGTTGGTTGCAGATGACGGGTAGTGCTGACGGAGGCCGAGTGTTCGAGGACTGGACGGTACCCGGAGGTGGACTACAGGACGAGTCAGTACCCGGAGGTGGACTACACGACGAGTCAGTACCCGGAGGTGGACTACACGACGAGTCAGTACCCGGAGGTGGATTACACGACGAGAAGACTCACAGAGGAGGTTTACGGACAAGAGCATGGAGGAGGCTATCTGTACCTACCCTTCAGGTAGGATCCGTGGTGGAGGACCAGGAGCTGCACTATCTGTACCTACCCTTCAGGTAGGATCCAAGGAGGACGAACCAGGAGCTGCTACCTTCTTCCAGTTGTTTGTCTTTTTGCTGTTGTACCTTGTTCAGTTGTAGTTGTACTTTCTTTTGGGTTTGTATTCTGGCCCATTTACTTTTCAGCTTTTCTTTTATACTTAGTGTTTTTCTTCCGCTTGTACTCTTTGCTGTTTTGTTTACTTTTATAAAGGCAATGCATTCCCAGTTATCGGGATTTACGCCTTTGGTCCAAGTCGCCATCCCCTGGCCTATGGAAGGAGGGCTTGGGGTAGTCACAGCACGGGCCCCGAGGAAGGGTCGTGACAATTGGTATCAGAGGAGTCGGTTCTACTGTAGAACTTATAACTCTGATTTTTTTTCTCTTCCTGTGAAGCAATAGTGTTAAGAGTACCGAGTGTGGTTTTCAGTTCAGGGAGTCCAGTGTTGGTGTGGGCAGCCGACGTATCCATACACCAGGACCCTGACAACTAATTTACGACTTTGTGCACGAAAACACTAATTGCGTGTGTGTTTCCAGAAATTTTTAAATGTCATCTCAAACCAGGTCAGCTCACCAAGTATAAACGTTTGACCATGTCACGTTGTTTCTTTCAGGATGCCTCCCCATGGACGACCAGCTAGAGCCTCGAGAGTGGTATGTACTGACAGCCCGCCGAGCGACGAGGCCTAAGTACAGGGCCCTATCCCAGTTGAGGAACCAGCGGTACTACTACCCGTTGGGCCATCGATGCCACCAGCCCCAGCAGCAAAGGATGCACGTCTCTTGAGCACACTGCATGAGTTCAAGCGCCAGAGGCCACCCAGGTTCCAGGGAGGGATGGACCTGCAGGCGGCTGAGGATTGGCTGGAGCCTATGGTGAGAGTCTTCAGGCTAGTGGGGACGCCGACAGATTTCATGGTGATCCCTACAGCCAGACTTCTTCAGACATCAGCATGCAGATGGTGGAGCCTGATGCTTCAGATGCATGACGAGGCGACACTTCTATGGGCAGACTTCGAGAGCTTGTTCCGGGCAGAGTTTGTACCATCCACCCTTCGAGCAGTGCATATACAGGAGCTACTTCAGCTGCGGTAGGGAATCTCGTCAGTGGCGTAGTACTCAGCGAGATTCACAGACCTCTCGCGCTACTCCACAGATATGGTACGTGACCCGTTCTTCAGGGCCTGAACATTCGAGAATGGGATCAAGTGAGAGATTATAGCTTCTGTTATTTCTCACAGCTTTCCGACATAGACAGGGGTGTTGGAGAGAGCCCTCTTAGTGGATAGTTTCCTTGCTGAGCAGTCTCCAGCAGAAGGACCCACCACTAGCCAGCTTACGGCAGAGTCTTCTGCAGCAGGCAGTAGACAGATGACGTAGAGGTCCAAGAGGACCAGACCTACCGATGGACGACTGCATGACTTAGGTTCAGTTGTGCGGGGAAACTGGGCTGGAGTCAGAGCCAGATGTGCCAAGAGTGGACAGTGTTACTCCTGCGGCAGAATTGGTCACATGGCACGTGACTGTCCGACCCGCCATACAGATGACCAGCAGTTAAATGAAGAACCTCCGAGGCAGAGGCAAATGTTCGATCAGGGCGGACCGCAAGGAGCAGGAGGCCATGGCAGAGGAGCTGGTCGTGCAACTGGAGGTGGACGACACTTCGGGGTGTTACCGCCCCCACCACCAGGAGGCCCACCCCGACCAAAGGGGACAGGAGGACATGGGAGAGCTCAGCTTCAGGTAGCTGAGGCCTACAGTCATGGAGGTATGGAAGCAGATGGACAGGAGCGGGACTAGATTCCAACCTGGAGGCTATTGATCCTGTTGCTTCTAGTTTTGTTCATGTTTGTCTGTAGTTTCTTTGTGTCTTTGTACTATGAGCTGCAATAATAAAAAGACACTTATCTTGTGATGTTTGTATTTCTGTCCTTTTTGTTTGGTTGATACTGAGTGGTCCTGGTTAAGGATGTTGACTTGACCCTCACTTTCGAGATTTCTACTAGAGGAGACCCAGCAACCTCACACTGATGCCGACAGTGTGACTCGACCCTTGGAGGCGAGAGTGACAGTTGGATCTCTTGGTAGTTACGTCGAGGCCTTACGACGTCATCCATGGCATGAATGCATCCTTCATGTCAGGATTGACTGTATTAGGCAACGAATGTGGTTCATCCAGGGGATGAGACCGGATTTCTCTTATCAGCAAAGAAGAAATCATAGCAGCTCTTGTGAGACTAAAGAAGGTCCAGGTCATCCAAGAGCGGATGAAGACTGCACAGTGCAGTAAGAAACAGGAAATCAGTGCCAGTCTTAGAGACTCGGGCGTGTTAAATGTTTCAAGAAGTGGAAGCTTTGAGGATAGATGAGTCTGCGAAGCAGCGGATGTGGAGGCAGACCTAGGAGAGCAGTATGAGGTGGTGTATATCTTAACATGCTATAACCACCCGCCTAAGTTATCCCCGCCAGGCTCAGGGAGCTGGAGGGCGGTGGAAGAGTGCGGCTGCGTGCGGTCAAGGAATGTGACCCAATGGCTCTATAAATGATTCAAGAGATAGTCTGTGTCCACTACTAGCTGCTGTAGTAACGGACGTCGATATGAATCATTCCTTGCTTTCACAAATCTTGTTCCAGACCTAGAGTTTCTGGTAAGTCGTGGACGTGACCCTCACGTCTGGAGATACCTTGGGAGGAGACTCGATTATCACACTTACGCCGACGGTGTGGTCAGATCCTCAAGGTGAGGGTTTCGGTTGGAACCTCTTGGTGGCAACGTCGAGGCCTTACGACGTTGGTTTGAGTATGGACTGGGCAATGAAAGTTCATAAAAAAATTAACGCTATTAGGCAAAAAGGTTTTAGTTTAACTACGATGTCGGGATGGGTTTTCCTTGGTCAGCGAAAAAGGAAACCCCAGGCTGCACAGGGTAACTCTTGCACAGGAGGGTGCGACCGATCACTCTTGAGTCGGTCAACCTTACCCTCATAGCAGTAGTCGTTTTGAGTTCCAGTTCTAACAGGAAATGGAGACCTCTGGAGTTTGAGGATGACGATCACATCCTTATATGGGTCTCACCTTGACGAGGTTTATGGAGATGTGGCCAAGGCGGAAAGTTATCTCCGAGGTTCAACGGACCTTTCTAGGTCCTCAGCTGGGTAGGCGAGGTGGTTTACTACTTGACCCATCCACCTCAGTTGCACTAGGTGCACGACGTTTTCCAGTTATCTCAACTGAGGAGATACATGCTCGACCATGAGGAGCAGGACAATGGCGATGGGGTTACTTAAACGGAGGTTCTAGTGGGGATCAAGGATCGACCGGAGCGGAACCTATGGGGACGATCGATTCCTCTGGTGCACTTTCTTTGGCAGCACGAGAACCTCCAGGTGAGCACATGGGAGCCGAAGGCTTAGATGTGTGCTCAGTACCGCCTTTGTATCCCTAAGTTTATGGTGAATCTTTACGGGGACGTAAAGACCTGTGGTGGGAGTAATTTAAAGACCAGTAAATTCCAAGGAAATTTTTTTTTCTTAATTTTTTATGGAATTTTACAAGAACGCAGTTTCTGACGGCACCTGATTCTGAGGCCCGGTGTGCCCAGAATCATTTTCCGAAGTTTGGCTCAGGTACGTTCAATGAACGGATGAGCTGGTTTTTCTAACTTTTGAACCGGTTCTCGGAATCGAATTGTGAGGGCACCGATGGAATTACAGCGCCGGTAATTGCTTAGAAACGCCTCGTCCGGAGTTGGATTTTCTCGGGTTTGGTTTTTAATTTTTGGGCTTAAAGTTAGGAAATAAAATAAGTTGTATGACAAACTTTATTTTATTTCACTTAAGCCGCTTGGAAGCCACTTGAAGCCACTTAAAGCAGCTTAAGCTGAGTTGATGCAGATAGGGTGCTATCCAGAAATATCCTACCCTCTTGGTAGGATATTTGTGGGGTAGGGCCCACACGAGCCCCACCGTTTCTTTCCGCTAAGTAACACACCCACGAAAACCCATCATTATGAAAGTCAACTGACGAGTTTTCTAAATTTCATAACGCACCAATTAATTGGGTTGTTCTATTCGATGAATTAATTAGGCGGTTTTATTCGTTGAATTAATTGGGTGGTTTTATTCGTTGAATTAATTCGATGAATTAATTTAATCATTTCTTAACCTGTTTCCAATCCATTGGCATAATAATAAAATAAGACCAACACACGACTTCTGGAAAAATGCTCGTTGAGAGGTTTTGACAACTTTGTGCCTTCATCCTCCTTCGCGAAGAACGCGAAGAATGCCGTCACCCTCGGAGATTGACGACGCTTCTTCTGAGACGTTCTTCCCCGCAACGATCTCTGATTACAAACTTCTTGAGGTAGGATATTTCGGGTTTCTTTTAAATCTTCATGGTGGTTTATAACAACACATGGATTTAATCGATATAATTAAATCTTCATGTTCTTGAACCTCAGAGTTCGTCGACACGTCACCTTTCCACGACGCGACGATCGACTCTTTTCGCGACAACGTGACGCCCTTCCGCGACGACGCGACGCCTTTCTGCGACGTGACGATCGCCTCTTTCCGCGGCAATCAAATCCGTGAAGAACGCGCGTGCGACGACTTGACGAGGTAGGGATTTTTATTTTGGAAATACCTTTATGTTCTCGTGAACGTTTCTTTAAAATTAAAGAACCGATTTAATATGAACAATTTTAATTTATTAAAATTGTTATTTCATGTGTTGAATAATTCTCCCGTTGTTTTTATCTAACGCGGAGGGTGCGGGCCAAACGAACACGGCCCGACAACCCTCCGTCGTTCTTCGTGGTTGTGCGGATTTGGAGGGTGACGAAAAAACGTGACGCAAGGGAAGTTTGATGATCCCGCAGTGAAGAACGGAACCCGGGAGGGACAACAGCGCAGAAGGGAAGGAAAACGGACCACCGGAGCAACTACGGTGGCCCGCGGAAGGCGGCGGAGCTGGTGACCGGCGGCGGCGGTGCACCACATGAGGGTTGGCAGCCGGCGGATCCGCCGCCGGCGTCAATTAGCGGCGGGCGGGGGACACCCTGCTCCACGATTCAGCTCGTCCACGCTGGCCGAGCCGCGGCCAGCCGGTCAGGCCGGACCGAGCAGGACCGAGCCGGGCCGGGCCCAGCCGGGTCGGACCCGGGTCGGGTCGACCCAGTTCGGCCGATCCAGTACGGCCGCCCAGGGGGGGGTCGGGCCGGGTCGCCCCGGGCCCAGACCCCCCGTTTTCGGACCACTTTCTGTCAAATGCCCGTAACATGAGATACGGGCCTCCAAACGACGCGTCGTCAGCGGCAACACGATCCTTGTATCCAGACGGTCGTTTATGTATATTGCACTCAAGGTTTCGAATTACTTTGTGTTCGGCCGGGTTGGTTCGGATACAAAATTAACCTGGCCCTCGGAGCAGAAACACTCATATCTTGAGCTCCAGACGCCCGATTGACGTGCCGTCAACTTTGATGGATTCCTCTAAGGGAGAAGGATCTTTTGGCTTACTCCGCTCGAGGTTTGGACGCAGTTGGAGTACAGTCAGGTTGGTTTTAACTTAAAAACCAACCGGGCCCCGGGACGAAAAAGCCAATAAACTTCCAGACCGGGCGTCCGATTGACGCGCCGTCTGTTGTGTTGCGTTCTCGTTGACGATACAGAACTTTTGGCATGCTCCGCCCGAGTTTTGGATGCATTTGGGTTATAGCCGGGTTGGATAGTGCCCGAAATCCAACCGGGCCCCTAGAACGGAGAAAAGATGATATCTTTCAGACCAGACGTCCGTTTGACGAACCGTCAGCGGCGTTGGTGATCACGTTGAAAAACAGTCCCTATGAGTATACCCTATGATTGTTCGGGGTATAGTTGAGTTACGGCCGGACTGGTTCGCATACGAAACCAACCAGGCCCCGGGGACGAAAAGGCTAATAACTCACAGACCGGGCGTCCAATTGACACGTCGTCTGTTGCGTTGATACCCCTATGACGTGGCGGTCCTTTGAGATACTTCTTCGTGGGACTTTGTGATACTTGGAGAATCGACCAGTAGCTCGTGGAGCGGACCCTCCTAGAGACGTGCGTGTGGAGTACGGAGACCGTGTAGCTGGCTGAGACCTGACGACTTCTTGACCGACTCGACTTGGTGTGAGTCGACTAGCCCAGTGGACGGAGCGCCCGATATTTTTCTACAAACCCACGACGGACGGAGCGCCCGGTAGTTGGCCGCAGACCCGCGGTACTCGACAGGAGGAGTACCTCTATAGGCTATTAGGGGGAGCGCCCGGTATTTGGCGACAGACCCACAGCGGACGGAGCGCCCGGTAGTTGGCCGCAGACCCGCGATACTCGACAGGAGGAGTACCTCAGCAGTCTTAGGTTAGTGAGCAGTACCTCGAAGTCGTGATAGGACCACTGTACACTCTAGAGACGGAGCTCTTCAGCAGTTACGGTTTTGATAATGAAAATCCTGGTTTGAGCTGAGTCAATGACCTTTGTGTTTACCTCTTGATTGAGATGGGTCACTTGATAACTTATGTATATGTATGGGCATATACCTGGGTAGTGGTTATCCGTTGATTTCACAGTCCTTGTGTTTCCTCATGATTGAGATGGGCAACTTGATAACATAGGTATCTGTATGGGCATATACCTAACTAGAGGTTATCTATTGAGATCTTCGTTGTGGTTATCCTTGTTGGTTTAGTGAGACCTTGAGGGTCTTGGGGTCCCTACTGAGTATCGTTATACTCACCCCTGCACGGGCTATGCCTGCACCTCATTGTGTTGGTTGCAGACGATGGGTAGTGCTGACGGAGGATGAATGTTCGAGGACTGGATGGTACACGGAGGTGGAATACAGGACGAGTCAGTACCCGGAGGTGGACTACACGACGATTCAGTACCAGAAGGTGGACTACATGACGAGTCAGTACCCGGAGGTGGACTACACGACGAGACGACTCACAGAGGAGGTTGACGGATGAGAGCGTGGAGGAGGCTATATGTACCTACCTTTCAAGTAGGATCCGTGGTGGACGACCAGGAGCTGCACTATCTGTACCTACCCATCAGGTAGGATCCGAGGAGGATGACCCATGAGCTGCTACCTTCTTCCAGTTGTTTGTCTTTTTGCTGTTGTACCTTGTTCAGTTGTAGTTGTACTTTCTTTTGGGTTTGTATTCTGGCGCATTTACTTTTCAGCTTTTCTTTTGTACTTAGTGTTTTTCTTCCGCTTGTACTCCGTGGTGTTTAGTTTACTTTTATAAAGGCAATGCCTTCCTAGTTATCGGGATTTATGCCTTTGGTGCTAGTCGCCAGCCCCTGGCCTATGGAAGGCGGGCTTGGGGTAGTCACGGCACGGGCCCCGAGGACGGGTCGTGACAATTGGTTTCAGAGGAGTCGGTTCTACTGCAGAACTTATAACTCTGATTTCTTTTCTCTTCCTGTGAAGCAATAGTGTTAAGAGTACTGAGTGTGGTTTTCAGTTCAGGGAGTCCAGTGTTGGTGCGGGTGGCCGATGTATCCATACACCAGGTCCCTGACAACTAATTTTCGACTTTGTGCACGAAAACAATTATTGCGTGTGTGTTTCCAGAAGTTTTTAAATGTCATCTCAAACTAGGTCAGCTCACCAGGTATAAACGTTTGACCGTGTCACGTTGTTTCTTTCACGATTCCTCCGCGTGGACGACCAGCTAGAGCCCCGAGAGTGGTACTTACTGACAGCCTACTGAGTAACGAGGCCTCAGTACAGGTCCTTATCCCAGTTGAGGCACCAGCGGAGGCACCAGTGGTACTACTACCCTTTGGGCCACCGATGCCACTAGCCCCAGCAGCAGAGGATGCACGTCGCTTGAGCGAACTGCATGAGTTCCAGCACCAGAGGCCACCCAGGTTCCAGGGAGGGACGGACCCGCAGGCGGCTAAGGATTCGCTGGAGGCTGTGGTGAGAGTCTTCAGGCTAGTGGGGACACCGACAGATTTCATGGTGATCCTTACTGCCAGCCTTCTTCAGGAAGCAGCAGGCAAATGGTGGATCCTGATGCTTCAGATGCATGATGAGGCGACACTTCTATGGGCAGACTTCGAGAGCCTGTTCCGGGCAGAGTTTGTACCAGCCACGCTTCGAGCGGTGCGTATACAGGAGCTACTCCAGCTGCTGTAGGGCAACATGTCAGTGGAGCAGTACTTAGCGAGATTCACAGACCTCTCGTGCAACTCCATAGATAGGGTACGGGACCCGTTCTTCAGGGCCTAAACCTTCAAGCATGGGCTCAGGCGAGAGATTAGAGCTTCTGTTGTTTATCACATCTTTCCGACGCAGACAAGGGTGTTGGAGAGAGCCCTCTTAGTGGAGAGTTTCCTTGCTGAGCAGTCTCCAGCAGTAGGACCCACCACTAGCCGACTTGCGGCAGAGTCTTCTTGCACCAGGCAGTAGACAGATGACGCAGAGGTCCAAGAGGACCAGACCTACTGGTGGCCGACTGCATGACTCAGGTTCAGTTGTGCAGGGAAACCAGGGTTGAGTCAGAGCCAGACGTGCCAAGAGTGGATAGTTTTACAGCTCCGGCGGAATTGGTCACATGGCACGCGACTGTCCGACCCGCCATGAAGATGACCAGTAGTTAAATGAAGAACCTATGAGGCGGAGGCAGAGGTTCGATCAGGGCGGACCGCAAGGAGCAGGCGGCCATGGCAGAGGAGCTGGCCGTGCAACTGGAGGTGGACGACACTTTGGGGTGTTACCACCACCACCACTAGGAGACCCACCCTGACCGCAGGGAACAAGAGGACATGGGAGAGCTCAGCTTCAGGCAGCTGAGGCCTACGGTCATGGAGCTCCGGAAGCAGATGGATAGGAGCGGGACTAGCTTCCGACCTGGAGGCTATTGATCCTATTGCTTCTAGTTCTGTTGATGTTTGTCTGTAGTTGATTTGTGTCTTTGTACTATGAGCTGCAATAATAAAAAGACACTTATCTTGTGACGTTTTCCTTCCTGTCCTTTTTGTTTGGTTGATACTGAGTGGTCCTGGTTAAGACTGTTGAATTGACCCTCACTTTCAAGATTTATACTGGAGGAGACCCAGCGACCTCACACTAATGCCGACAGTGTGACTCCACCCTTGGAGGTGAGAGTGACAGTTGAATCTCTTGGTAGTTACGTCGAGGCCTTACGATGTCATCCATGGCATGAATGCATCCTTCATGTCAGGATTGACTATATTAGGCAACGAATGTGGTTCATCAAGGGGATGAGACCGGATTTCTCTTATCGGCAAAGAAGAAATCATAGCAGCTCTTGTGAGACTAAAGAATGTCCAGGTCATCCAAGAGCGGATGAAGACTGCACAGTGCAGTAAGAAACAGGAAACTGGTGCCAGTCATAGAGACTCGGGCATGTTAAATGTTTCAAGAAGTAGAAGCATTAAGGATAGATGAGTCTGCGAAGCAGCAGACGTGGAGGCAGATCTAGGAGAGCAGTATGAGGTGGTGTACATCTTAACATGCTATAACCACCTGCCTTAGTTATCCCCGCCAGGCTCAGGGAGCTGGAGGGCGGGGGAAGAGTGCAGCTGCGTGCGGTCAAGTAATGTGACCCAATGGCTCTAGAAATGATTCAAGGGACAATCTGTGTCCACTAATAGCTACTGTAGTAACGGACGTCGATATGAATCATTCATTGCTTTCACAAATCTTGTTCCAGACCTAGAGTTTCCGGTAAGCCGTGGACTTGACCCTCACGTCTGGAGATACCTTGGGAGGAGACTCGATGATCACACTTAATCCGACGGTGTGGTCAGATCCTCGAGGCGAGTGTTTCGGTTGGAACCTCTTGGTGGCAGCGTCGAGGCCTTACGATGTTGGTTTGAGTATGGACTGGGCAATCACAGTTCATACACAAATTGACGGTATTAGGCAAAAAGGTTGTAGTTTAACTATGACGTTTGGATGAGTTTTCCTTGGTCGGAGAAAAAGGAAACCCCAGGTAGCGCATGGTAACTCTTACACAGGAGGGTGCGACCTATCACTCTTGAGTCAGTCAACCTTACCCTCGTAGCAGCAGTCATTTTGAGTTCTAGTTTTAACAGGAAATGGAGACCTCTGTAGTTCGAGGATGACGATCACATCCTTATATGGGTCTCACCTCGATGAGGTTTACGGAGATGTGGCCAAGGAGGAAAGTTATATCTGATGTTCAACGGACCTTTCTAGGTCCTCAGCTGGGTAGGCGAGGTGGTTTACTACTTGACCCATCCACCTCAGTTGCACTAGGTGCACGACGTTTTCCAGATATCTCAACTGAGGAGATACATGCTCGACCATGAGGAGCAGGGAAATGGTGATGGGGTTACTTCCACGGAGGTTCTAGTGGGGATCAAGGATCGACGGGAGCGGATCCTATAGGGACGATCGATTCCTCTGGTGCACTTTCTTTGGAAGCACAGGAACCTCTAGGTGAGCACATGGGAGCGGAAGGCTCAGATGCGTGCTCAGTACCACCTTTGTATCCCTAAGTCTGTGGTGAATCTTTACGAGGACGTAAAGACCTGTGGTGGGAGTGATGTAAAGACCCGTAAATTTCAAGGGAATTTTTTTTTCTTAATTTTCTTTGGAATTTTACAAGAACGCAGTTTCTAACGGCACCTGATTCTGAGGCCCGGTGTGCCCGGAATCATTTTCCGAAGTTTGGCTCGGGTACGTTTAGTGAACGGACGAGCGGGTTTTTCTAAATTTTGAACTAGTGCTCGGAATAGAATTCTGAGGGCACTGATGGAATCATAGCGCCGGTAATTTCTTAGAAACGCCTCTTCCGGAGTTGCGTTTTCTTGGGTGTGGTTTTTAATTTTTGGGCTTAAATTTAAGAAATAAAATAAGTTGTACGACAAAATTTATTTTATTTCACTTAAGCCACTTGGAAGCCACTTGAAGCCACTTAAAGCAGCTTAAGCTGAGTCGATGCGGATAGGGTGCTATCTAGAAATATCATACCCTCTTGGTAGGATATTTGTGGGGTGGGGCCCACACGTGCCCCACCGTTTCTTTCCGCTAAGTAACACACCCGCAAAAACCCGTCATTATGAAAGTCAACTGACGTGTTTTCTAAATTTCTCAATGCACCAATTAATTGGGCGGTTTTATTCGTTGAATTAATTGGGAGGTTTTATTCGTTGAATTAATTGGGCTGTTTTATTCGTTGAATTAATTCGATGAATTAATTTAATCGTTTCTTAACCTGTTTTCAATCCGTTGGCGTAATAATAAAATAATACCAACGCATGACTTCTGGAAAAATGCTTGTTGAGAGGTTTTGACAACTTTGTGCCTTCATCCTCCTTCGCGAAGAACGCGAAGAATGCGAAGAACGCCGTCACCCTCGGAGATTGAAGATGCTTCTTCCGAAACGTTATTCCCCGCAACGATCTCCGATCACCAACTGCTTGAGGTAGGAGATTTCGGGTTTCTTTTAAATCTTCTTTTTGGTTTATAACAACACATGGATTTAATCAATATAATTAAATCTTCATGTTCTTGAACCTCAGAGTTCGTCGACGCGTCACCTTTCTGCGACGCAACGATCGCCTCTTTCCACGACGACGCAACGCCCTTCCGCGATGACGAGACGCCTTTCCGCGACGCGACGATCGCCTCCTTCCACAGCGATCAAATCCATGAAGAATGAGCGTGCGATGACTTGACGAGGTAGGGATTTTTATTTTGGAAATACCTTTATATTCCCGTGAAAGTTTCTTTAAAATTCAAGAACCGGTTTCATATGAACAATTTTAATTTATTAAAATTGTTGTTTCATGTGTTGAATAATTGTCCCGTTGTTTTTATCTAACGCGGAGGGTGCGGGCCAAATGAACACGGCCCGACAACCCTCCGTCATTCTTCTTGGTTGTACGGATTTGGAAGGTGATGACAAAACGTGAAGCAAGGGCAGTTTGATGATCCCGCAGTGAAGAATGGAACCCGGGAGGGAAAACGGCGCAGACAGGAAGGAAAACGAACTAACGGAGAAACTCCGGTGGCCCGCGGAAGGTGGCGCCGGTGACCGGCGGCGGCGGCGCGCCGCCGGAGGGTTGGCGGCCGGCGGATCTTCCGCCGACGTCAATTAGCGACGGGCGGGGGACACCACGCTCTGCGATACGGCTCGGCCACGCTGGCCGAGCCGTGGCCGGCCGGTCGGGCCGGACCGAGCCGGACCGAGACGGGCCGGGCCCAGCAGGGTCGGACCCGGTTCGGGTCGACCTGGTTTGGGCGACCCGGTTCGGGCGACCCTGTTCGGCCGACCTAGGGGGGATCTGGCCGGGTCGCCCTGGGCCCAGAACCCCCGTTTTCGGACCACTTTAGGTCAAATGCGCGTAACTTGAGCTATGGGCCTCCAAACGACTCGCCGTCAGTGGAAACATGATCCTTGTATCGAGACGGTCATTTCAGTATATCACATTCAAGGTTTCGGATTACTTTGGGTTCGGCCGGGTTGGTTCAGATACGAAACCAAACGGGCCCTCGGAGCAGAAACGCTCATATCTTGAGCTCCGGACGTCCGATTGACGTACCGTCGACTTTGATGGATTCCTCTAAGGGAGACGGATCTTTTGGCTTACTTTTCTCGAGGTTTGGATGTAGTTGGAGTACGGTCGGGTTGGTTTTAACTTAAAAACCAACCGGGCCCCGGGACAAAAAAGCCAATAAACTTTCAGACCGGGCGTCCGATTGATGCACTGTCTGTTGCGTTGCGTTCCTGTTGATGATACGGAACTTTTGGCATCTTCAGGCCGAGTTTTGGATGTAGTTGGGTTATAGCTAGGTTGGATTGTGCCCGAAATCCCACCGGGCCCCTGGAACGGAGAAAAGATGATATCTTTCAGACCAGACGTCTGTTTGACGAATCGTCAGCGGCGTTGGTGATCACGTTGAGAAACGGTCCCTATGAGTATACCCTATGAGTATTTGGGGTATAGTTGAGTTACCGCCAGACTAGTTCGCACACGAAACCAACCGGGCCCCGGGGACGAAAAGGCTAATAACTCACAGACTGGGCGTCCGATTGACGCACCGTCTGTTGCGTTGAGACCCCTATGACGAGGCGGTCCTTTGAGATACTTCTTCGTGGGAATTTGTGATACTTGGAGTATCGACCAGTAGCTCGTGGAGCGGACCCTCCCGGAGACGAGCGTGCGAAGTACGGAGACCGTGTAGCCGGCTGAGACCTGACGACTGCTTGACCGAATCGACTTGGAGTGAGTCGACTAGCCCAGTGGACGGAGCGCCCGGTATTTGGCGACAGACCCACGGCGGACGGAGCGCCCGGTAGTTTGCCGCAGAGCCACGATACTCTACAGGAGGAGATCCTCTGTAGGCTATTAGGGGGAGCACCCAGTATTTGGCGACATACCCACAAGGGACGGAGCGCCCGGTAGTTGGCCGCAGACCCGCGGTACTCGACAGGAGGAGTACCTCAGCAGTATTAGGTTAGTGACCAGTACCTCGGAGTCGTGACAGGACCACTGTACACTCCAGAGATGGAGCTCTTCAGTAGTTACGGTTTCGATAATGAAAATCCTGGTTTGAGCTGAGTCAATGACCTTTGTGTTTACCTCTTGATTGAGATGGGTCACTTGATAACTTAGGTATATGTATGCGCATATACCTAGGTAGTGGTTATCCATTGATTTCACAATCCTTGTGTTTCCTCATGATTGAGATGGGTTACTTGATAACTTAGGTATTTTTATGGGCATATACCTAAGTAGAGGTTATTTGTTGAGATCTTCTTTGTGGTTATCCTTGTTGGTTTAGTGAGACCTTAAGGGTCTCAGGGTCCCTACTGAGTATCGTTATAGTCCCCCCTGCACGGGCTATGCCTGCACCTCGTTGTATTAGTTGCAGACGACGGGTAGTGCTGACGGAGGTCGAGTGTTCGAGGACTGGACAGTACCCGGAGGTGGACTACAGGAAGAGTCAGTACCCGGAGGTGGACTACACGATGAGTCAGTACCCGGAGGTGGACTACACGACGATTCAGTACCCGGAGGTGGACTACACGACGAGACGACTCACAGAGGAGGTTGATGGACGAGAACGTGGAGGAGGCTATCTGTACCTACCCTTCAGGTAGGATCCATGGTGGACGACCAGGAGCTGCACTATCTGTACCTACCCTTCAGGTAGGATCCGAGGAGGATGGCCCAGAAGATGCTACCTTCTTCCAGTTGTTTGTCTTTTTGTTGTTGTACCTTGTTCAGTTGTAGTTGTACTTTCTTTTGGGTTTGTATTCTGGCCCATTTACTTTTCAGCTTTTCTTTTGTACTTAGTGTTTTGATTCTGCTTGTACTCTGTGGTGTTTTGTTTACTTTTATAAAGGAAATTCCTTCCCAGTTATCGGGATTTACGCCTTTGGTGCTAGTCGCCAGCCCCTCGCCTATGTAAGGCAGGCTTGGGTTAGTCACAGCACAGGCCCCGAGGATGGGTCGTGACACCAATAAAATTATTATTATATAAAAGAGATGGTAAATCCGACATAAAATAATATTGAATATGTTATCTAGTGTCAATCTAGGAGGAGAATATTACACATTCACCATGCACCAAAATTGTGTTCAAAATATTCTCGACCAACTTTTTTCAAGGTTATTACCCCAATATTAATCTTTTCTAATTCCACATCCACTTATAATGTTCATACATAGATGTTTTTCTAGTAAAATCATATAATTTATACTATACCAAGGCTTTAGGTTGGAATCCTATACTAAAACATATCTCCATGATTTTCAACTATGATATTTAATCATAATCTTTAAATATTAACTAAACCCTACTCTAATTCTAATTATATAGATCCATACATTTCATAAATAAATATTACAACTTTTTATATGAATATTAATTATATATATTTATGATCCATGCTTGAACCATAAAGGTTTTCTATCTTTAATAAACTATATATATAAGTGACTCTTACATAAATATTATATGTCATTTCCCCATTATTTTTTCATTACTATCACCCTTTTTATATTTATTCTACTAAAAACATTTTTTCATATTTTAAGGAAAATGGAAACATAGTAAACAGTGAGATTAGATGCTCTATAAGAAATAAGAGATATATATAAAATATATTGTAATCATAACATGATAATAAAGGTATGATAAAATGATATAAAAGTTTCAAAATAATAACCAAAATATAATTTATTATAAACATTATTTATGGCATAAAATATGGCAGTTTATATGACATGAATCAAAAAGGAATCAAAGAACTTGATCCATTAGAGAATAACATTTGGATAAGAAATTAGTTTTTGGTAGACGCAAAAGTATTTAAATTCATTTCATTAGTCAATGAACACAAAAAATACATTCATATTGGATTAGATTCACTCCCCATTTCATCATATCATTTTTTCAAGATTTACTCCCAAAAAAATCGTAGTGGATAGATTCCCCAACTAAATTGGGTTCACTACCAATTATAGATCTTATTGTCTAATGATATATCCTTATTTAACCAATTTAATTGAGGGGTGTAAACTTAAAATTCCACTTATCTCATAATGAAAACCCTATATATGTTATATAAGATCATAAAATATTCAACATATCATTATATCATAACCTGTCAAAAGGAAATGATTTTTATAATAATTTCATCATAACTTGTGCAATATAAATGTGTTCCACAAACATATAATTACCATAGTCATATAATAACCAAATAAATATAAATTATGCTATCATTATATCAAATACATAGTAAAACATAAGTAAAATCAATTAGTTTTATCATAGATGAAAAATCTATTTAAAATAATATAATAATATTTCATGAGAAAAATACAATTTTTATCTTGAAATCAATTATTTAAAATAAAAATATTACAAAAATATTAAGGAAAAAATTTTCCTTTAAAATAACCATAGAGAAATTTAATTTGTTCTTCAAATCATTAAGTGAGCCTGGATGTGAATAATTTTTTTGATGCCAAGTAAGTTAAAACACGTATTACATGAAAAATTTATGAAAAAAATACAAAATTTCCTCATTAATAAAAATAAAAGAAGATTAATTTGATTAGAAAAATAAATTTAGATAATAATATAATAATATTGAAAACATTCTTTGAAACATTTTAAATAAAACATCGATATGGAATAAAATGTTTCTTAGCTAAAGAGGAAATAATATCTTTTTTTCATATAAAAAATCCAGGTCAATTTATGTACAATTGTGAGTAAAATTTCTCTATTACATGAAAATTTAATGAATAAATATAAGAGAATAAAATGAATGGTTTTTGTTATCTATTAATCATTTTATTTACCATAATGTAAATTCAAGAGAAATAATCTGGATTAAAAAGAGATTGAAACATAAATCCATTACCTCAGGGTCAAATATCAACGAAAGCGCTCTAACCACTATAGAATAAATTTAAATTTATTATATATATATTATAAAATTAGGTATAAACTTGAAAAATCATATTTCATATACTTATTTCTTCACTATTCACATTTATTAATATTTTTTTGTAAAATTCATTGATTCTCGGTGTTAGCTTTTTCATTTTTCATTGAATTTTTGATTCAGAGGTTCTGATTTTTTTACATTGATCATTATTACATAATCTAAAACATATTAATCATGATATAAATTTCATATATATTCATTTTATATAAATATTTATAATTATCCACAAATTCTAGAAATATAAAAATGATTTACGTCGTTCATGGAGATGGTAGGTCATACGTGCACATGAAGACTATTTATTAGTTAAGGAAATAAAACAATTGGAAATACATAAAGGATTTAAATATAATAAATTATTTTTCATTTAAAAGTGGAAAAATGTGAAAAAAATATAATATAATTTTGTTTAATATTGAAATATATTAAACATATAAAATTTTGATAGGTCTACGAGGCATTTTTAACCACGTCTTTTGGTTTAACCCCTTCATTAACTAATTTTATCCATAACTATGGGAATGTATTTTTCAATAGAAAAGTGTTATAAATTTACTTATATTGTAAAATTTGGCCCAAAATGGTTGATGGATGAAATTTTACACCCTATCCAATCAACCTTTTTTCCTCTTTCATGATTTTTATGACATTAAATCATTTAATAACATATTATTTCACATAAAATTCTGTTATAGCCATTTTAATAACTATTCACATAATATGATTTTAATTCCAACAACAGAGAAATATAATTTGAATATTAAATTATAAAAAATAACTAATATTTTATATTTATCTATATAATTCATTGAACACAATAATTCATTTAAATTGAATAACTTTTAATATTTTTTAAATTATATATTATATTCTTCTCTTGCATGAACAAGTATTGTGCCTATGTGGCAAAATAATTTAATGTAATGATATCATCACTAAAAATTAAAAACAAATTAACACAATAATAAAATTAATTATCTTTAAAACAAACTTTTATATCGTTTTATAACATCTTCTTATCCATATGTGAACTTATAATTGAAATTAAAAATAAGAGTGTGGCATGTTGGATTCATCCTTTACTTAAATTAATATATAAGTATTTATCAATAGAAAATGATTCCATGCTAACATATTTTCAAAACATGGATGATAATGGGAGAAATACACTCTTATAACTACCAAAAGTTAAGTGTTTGGGAGATTTCAGGGTCTTATCTCATTGTTTTAACCTAGGCTATCCTCTTTTACTCTTATTGATTGGGAAATAATTACCAGGGTTTCTGTTCATAATGAACAAAAATAAAGGGTACTATTTACCAAATTTGAAACACATAATTTCAAATATGAAATTTAGTTTCAAGGTTAAATTTCAATAAGTTTAAAATATTAATTATAATATTTTCTCAGAAAAAGAATGAAAAATGATTTTTGAAGAAACTAAATTTTTTAAGAATTAAATTACATTAATAAAAATTGAGTGATTATTTCCAAAGATTGAATCAATAAATATTATTAATTAGGACCATTATAAATATATTTCATATTTTAGTTACTCAAACTCTTATCCTCTAATTAAATGCTAATATTATAATTGTCACATTTAAATAATAATATTTCCATAATATATCCCATTTCCCATAAAACTCATTGTCACATATCAAAAAATATATCAAAAAATTAAAATTTATTTAATGATAAATATATCATAAATATCAAGGTAATAAACTAATAATAATCATTTCTTTTTATAAACTATCCTTTCATTATTAGTTAATTCAATCTTATTTTTCATAAAAATTTACAATAACCTTTTCTACCTTCAATTGTGGTCCTTTATGGTCTGTTGTAATCCCATCAATTTATTATTATTAAAACTTTTCTAAAATCACATTTTATGATCTTTCTATAAATTCATAAATACAATTATTAAAATTGGATTTGTACATGTTGAATTCCTTTTCTTCAATGATTAATTTAGGTAGTATAATTTCAGTATCCTTCTCCATTTCATTGAAATTTATTTCCATGTCAAAATATATTCGCCCTTTATCAAGATACATTAAATATATCAATTTCAATTTTAAAGCTAGACTAATTTTTAGAATGTATTTTTTTCATAATTTTCAAATAATTTATAACGTTTATTCATAAAACTTTTCACATCTCCAAGTATCAAATTTACAAGAGACACTCTTTATGTTCCCTTTTCAATATTAACTCATGATCTCTCTCTTCTTCACATTAATCATTGTTTCTCTCATTACTCATGATTCCATATTCATTAGACATCGTAAATAGTAATATTTAACCATATTCCCTGGATGAATCTTCTTCTTCAACATCCCCATAACTACCACTTTTATAAATATTAGATAATATATTTTTATTCTTGTATTTTAATAAATTCATAAATTTCTCATATATAAAATTTTTCATGCATTATTTTGAAATGAAATTTTTTGATTCTCATGACCATAATTAAAATATTCATGTTAATCCTCTCCCATCCTGGGATAGTTTCAACCAAAATGTAGAAGAACCCCACTACTAAAACAACTCTAATATGAATTACTAAAAAAATTATATATTCCTCTCCATAGACTAATTGAGATGAGTGACATGATCATAGAAAACCTCAAATCAAAATTTTCATCCAAATATAATCATCAATATTCATTTTATATTCTAATTTTCCCTTTATTAAATACTTTTAGAAAATATCCCTGTAATCCTCAATCTTCTTCCTAAAAACACTTTCCTTAGTCATTTTATAAACAATTATGATAATGTGAATTTAAACTATAATAAGTGTACAAAAATTATGATAATAAATTACTGAGGATTTTTCATCAAACCTTCTTTTGTTTTCTATATTATCTTCTTGACTACTATTTAGTCACATAAATTTTGAAAAAAAACATATAACTTTGTTCACAAATAAATTTACTCCAGATTAGAATTCATTCAAAGTTTCATCATCATACTTCTTAAGATCATAATACTTCAATATATTTATCATTTTTCATGTTCTACCTTTTAATTTACTATATGAATTAATATTAATATATCTTGTATTTCATTTTACTTCTTGATAACATTTTCATTGAGAATTTACATATAGGATAAAGATGATATTATTGAATTTAAATCATATTATTTCTTCTCTAAATTCCTTTTATCTTTTTTGGTCGTAAGTGTCCATTCATTATGGGGAATAAACTCATTAGTGGGAGCCTCTAGAACCTTGAAACTAATATAAAAAAATGATATAGCATCACAAGATATTTCTAAATAAAATAATTCTTCCCATGAAAAGTAGGAACACCCTTGATGTTTAATAAATTACATTTTCCTTATCCATAATATAAATTCATAATCCAACTCTAAAATCATACAAAGATCTCTTATTGAAGGAACTAAATCACCAACTGAGTTCAAAACCATCACATTACAAAAGGAAAAAATTATTCATTTTTGGAGTGAAATGATTCTCTTATACTAATTGTGGTAGCTCTAAAAATGGTGAGGTTCATGGAAGGTTGTTGAATCAATGAGTTGTAGAACATTTTCACATTTTTTATTTCTTTTAATGTGAACCTACTCCACTTCTATAGGTAAGTGATATATAACTTCCCTATTCGGGTGTCACACACCAATGCCCCATACTGGTAGGTCACAAGACCTCAGGTGTTACTCCCTGTATTATAGAGTTTGTGGACTACTAGTGAGGGTCTAAAATTGATCATGTAAAGACAATACCCTCTATCAAAGAAAAAATTAGTGAAAATAAAGAAATAATATCCAAAAATATAGCAATAAATAGAATAATACCAGTATAACAGGATGACTAAAATAGGAATAAAATACCCAAAACTAAAGAAGAAGATATATCATACCAAACTACATTTGAATTATTAATGAAAAAACAAAAATAAATACTCTGAAAACTATCAAGTGGGTCCCAACACCATGTATAGATCCCTCATCCCAGATCAATCACATATCAACCTTTTAACAAAGGGATCATTTCTATATACATTCATGTAACCATGAAATCTATTCATTTATCGATCATACAGCCTGAGTAGGGTATGATTACAACTCAATATTCCACCACCAATGAAATCTAAAACAGTATCAATTTAATAACATGGTATGAAATTTTGTAAATAATAATGTATAATCCATAAGTAAACAAATATGACATTTTCAATTATTCTTTAAGAATCTACATAATTTAATAGGTTCACAATGACACCAATACTATCAATAACTTCTTCATCCCCTACCATTGTCTAAACTATCTCCATGGGATATCACTTACCACCATTCCATGGTTATTAATTATAATTTTATTTCAAATCATATTAAATCAAACTGGAACCATTGTCCAATGCCAATATTTCGGAACTAGAAATCCATGTACAGAACCCCTGAGTATTTCGAGATTCAGTACCTATCTCACACCTCATTTATCTATCAATCACATATGGGTATGTAGATCATGATTCCATGTACCACACTAATATATAAATCAAAAACCTATCGGTATTTGGAGAATCAGTCTTTGTCGCACACTTTCATATCAATAGATCTCACATATATCACATAAATCATATCATTCAATGTCAATCAACATTAACCATTTTTTAGAATTTCATATCTTGGTATACCATTACAATTTTACATAAAAACATGGTTCTTAAATTTATTCAAATGGAATTATATGAAAAGTTCACCACTAAACCATTTTTCATTATTTAATCATATAACCCATTAACACATTAAGGTTAAGTAATAGATCTCATAATACCCATTTTCAATTAACTCGTAGTAACATTAATTAACCAATAACACATTCCTAGAATCCCATAAATTCCACATTGACAATATTCCATAAATTTATTAACTAATTAATTAATTTGATTCCACTAATTCCAATTTCCACCATTTGAAGCCAAATTATTTTCACATGGATATTGAATTAAATCAATTAAATATTCATTGAAATTTCCCTATCATGGTAATTGAAATTTCAAAATTAGATAAACCTAATTAAAAAAATAGATTCATATTTTCAATTTAGACCACCTACCCCAAGATCATCGATGGACATTCACCGATGGAAAACCTCAATTGAAGTTGGAAAACCATGATCATGATGAGAAAATAGATCTATATCCAAAAACATTATCCAAGATATAAATAATTAATATCCATAAAATCATGATCTATAACCATCAACAATGCATTAAAACCATCCCATTTTTATCTAGAAGAGATATGGGAGAGATAGGAAACCCCGTGTGATGAGAATCTATTTCAGGGAGAGGTGCAGATACATCAACGGATCCTGGATTCATCAAGAATGGAGGTTGGAGGGACTTGAAATCCATATGGGAGGCTCAATAATGAGATAATATATTTCCGGTTTATCTAGGGTGTTTAGAGATATAATAAGTTATTTTGAGAAATTTGTAATTAATTTTTGGTGCTGTAATTGTTTATGCCCACTGTTTTCTATATTGGGTGAATGTTTTCCCCTAACTATCCACCTAACATTTCATCTATTATTACATGTTCATACAGTTTCCACTAAGAGGCTAGATAGATTAAAAAATGGTGTTCCAATTATATTAATCCACTCTATTTTGGTTTTTACCATTTTTTACCTTGGCCGTATAGTTGGGGAAATCCATCTGCCAACTGTGTACTGCCCCAGTTCCTTTAAATATTATTTAATTTCACCATAAGACTCCCCAATGTAAAACCCAACAAGGATACACTCAAAAACATCCAAAAGTGTATATGAAAAAATATATTGATACATTACATAAATTTTTGGGAACTTATAATCTCCCCACCTTATAACAGCTCATCCTTGAGTTGTACTCCCAAGAATCTCTAAGATTCTGAGTCCAAAAGATCAGGCCACAAAACCCTCATATCGACATATATGTCCCATGTTTCCTCTTTTAAATTCCTATATTGCCACAATATTTGAACTATTATCATGTTATTTTCCCTCAAAACCCTCTCACAATGATCTAAAATTTGTATCAGATGCTCCTCGAAGGACGCATCAATATCATGATCAACATCAACTACATCGATCACATGATAAGGGTCATTATGATACCATCGAAGCTGTGGCACATGAAAAACACCATTCATATATATATACCTATATGTAAGAGTGATTCGGTATGCCACTTACCCAATTCTATCCACACACTCAAACAGTCCCTCAATCCAATGTGTTAGCATGCCCTACCTATGAATCCTATGGTGATCCAATCTTGGTGACACTTGAAGGAACACATGATCACCCAATAAAAACTCTAGGGGTTGTTGACCTCTATCAAAAAATGAATTATACCTACTCTAATTCATAGCCATATTCTTAAAAATCAATTCTAACTGATCATACATATCTTAAACTAGACTTGGTCCTAACAACTCTGACTCGCCTTCCTCTATCTGATAAAGTTGGGATCTTCATTTCCTATCATAACTATATTCATGTGGTTCAATTTGAATAGTTTTCTGATAACTATTGTTATAGGTGAACTCCAAGTTCTAGCTGCTTATTCTGAGACCCACTAAATTCTATAACACATGATCCTAATTTATCCTCAATCATATATATATATATATATATATATGTTATAACTATCTATCTATCTATGTCTGGAATTTCAAACTTAGTAAAACATGAATACCAATCACCTCCTATGAACCCTATTGGAATCACAATGTAATTCATGATTCATGATATGAAACAAAAATATTTGGCACCCCTTTCATATGGAAAATCTCGTAAACATACAAATCTTTTAACTATTCCAATGAAAATGTCTCCATTATAGGCCAGAAATCCACAACTTCCATCAGTAAGTCCACAACCACCCAAATAGCTTCATTCTTATGTGTCATCCTCAGTAGACCCCCTACATAGACCATAATAACATCATAAAACATTCATTTCAAAATTTGAAATGAATTTAGTAAACCACCATGTCATTTATGCTCAACCATTCACTATTTAAAAGTGAATCATCCTGTTACAAACCCTATAATCTAATTTTTCATTCTGGAACACCAATACTCCCTTCATAGATCACCATACAATTTGGTCAAACTTGGATGCACCACCCATTTTTAGGCATCAAATTAATTCATTATCACCACTCTCATACTCAATGGAACAACTACACACCTCCATATATAGACATTCTAGTCATCATCAATAGTCCAATCTAAATGTGACTCCCCACCTTCAAGTATTTCTATGAAGGAAAATCTTTTCAGATCATGATACTTCCTCTCCCTGATCCATCTTAAATCTTTATACTCCACTAAAACTGATATAAGAGTCAAATTATCCTATCCATTTTGAACCACAATATGCATCTCATCCAGTAATGTCATTATCTTCCACTCAACACTAGACTCCTGAATTTTTTGAGTCTAAATTTCCCTACTTAAACCATTAGCAACTCTATCTTTTTCAATATGATTATGCTATCTCAAATTAAAATGATTCCCTATAATCAACCCACCTCCACTACAATGGATTCAATTATATCTTTGAGAATATATACTTTTATCTCATATAATAAATATACATAACAAAATTTTCTCCCAATAGATAATATATCCAACACATGAAATCATAAACTGCTACTGCTAACTTGATCTCATGTGTTGGGTATTTATGTTCATTAGGACTCAAATATCATGACCCATAGGCCACCACATTATACCTTACATTATAACAACTCCTATATTTATCCCCAATGCATAAAATTACATTGTATAATCCTCTCATGGATCAGGTTGGATCAAGGTCTATGTCGTATTCAAATCATTCTTTATCTCCAAACACCATCCTCACCTGCTGTTGACTATTCAAACTTTATCCCTTCTTGGTCAATCCATAAAGTGGTGCTATCATGTGGTACAAATCATTGATGAACCTCTGATAATAACCCTAAAATCCCAAGAAATGTTTAATATAGAAGACATTGTTGGGTTTCTCTCGAGAAATCATGGCATTCACCTTCACTGCGTCCAAAAAAATACTCTCCTTTGAGATGATGTTACTCAATAAATGTTCTTAATCAATCCAAAATTGACACTTAAATAGTATAGAATATAGATTATTCTCACTTATTTTACTCAAGATGATGTTATGATATTGGGAATCATCATCATGAGTCCTAAAGTACACCTCTATTTCATCCACAATTACAACAACCAATGGATCAAACTATTGTTTGAAGGTTATATGAATCAAAGTCATAAAAAATTCTTGTGCAATCTTCATCCCAAACAGAATCACGGAAAACTCATATATTCCATACCTTCTTTCAAAAGTATTTTAAGTCATATAAGATGGTCAGACTCTCAATTGATGATGCCCTAATCTCAAGTCGGTCATAAAGAAAACAGAATCTTCCTATTGGTTCTTAAGATCGTGATGCATTATTGTTGTCATTATATAAGGTGGAATAGAATTTCTATCATCAAATAGAATGAGTTCAATCATAAAATCAATATCACTAATGGGTGGAATCCTTGAGTAGTCCTGAAGACATGCATCCAAGAACCTATCCCCTATGGGTGGAATGAAATTATGCTTTACACCTCTAAAATGTTGAAAAGACTAGAAACCTACACATTGTTATCCCCAAGTTTGTAATCAACTGACAATGTATAACCCTCCAATACGTCACACTCTCTGCAATGAATATATTTGTTCACCCTCATAAGATATAAAATTAACTCTCATGTGGTAAAAATCTATGTTGGATTGGTAATCCACTAACCAGTCAATACTCATAATTCAACCAAAGCATGAAATATCTAGAATTTAAAGATCCCATAGAAAACAATAATCCCCAACTTCAAGAGAACACCCTTTTCATAAATAGATGTCTCTCGATTTCAAACCCAATGGTGTATATATTTTCATAACCCTACTCATAAAATACAATTTCATACACCACCCCTTCACAAGTTGTGAATATATAAAATAATGAGAGGCCTTAGTATCTAATAAGGATCTAGCTAGTGTGTAATATATATGAATTGGACCTCTACCTATCAATTTTAAAGCCACTCTATTAACCAATGTAGGCTGAACGGAGTGGAACTAGCATACCCCTATACCATATGATGCTATCATAGTCCATTGATATTTACTACCCTGCTGATATGGGCACTCATTCCTAGTATCACCTCATCCAATGCCTCAACTACAATGGATAGCGGGACTACAATCATCAGACTGATATGGGGTTGAAGACCCCCTTCTTGCACCGCGGTTTTGCCTAGATGATCCAAAATTACCAATCTATCATGGGTTCCTAGAAAACCACTATATATTTCCCAACCTTCCATAGGATTGACGCTCTAATAGAGGTTTCGGTCACTATCTACTAAAGTGACCTTGACTACCACACTAATGACATATCGCTCGAGTAAGATCTTGAGTAACTGGTCATCCCCCCTAGATACTCTTCTTTCCACTTCTCTAATCATCATTCTCTTGATTATTATTAATACTCTCGTATTTATTACCTCATGAACCTCTATAAGAAACCATATCTCTACCATTGGATGCCTCCATTATGTTCCACAAAAAAATTACAGTATGATTCCCCACCATAGAAATATTTTTCATCTGAAAGATATTCACCTGGGACTAAATTTTACAATTATTCCAATCTTGAAATTTTTCTCCACTATAGCCTCATCTCCTTACAACACTAGTGAAAGGGATGTACATCTGTACATATGATTTCATAGTCCATAAAAAACATACTTCCCTGATTGAACATCGTAAAATCAGCCTTTATATCACACCTAAGCAATTCCAGGTGACAGTTCTCCATGAAAGTCTCCTAAAATTCCCTACACTCCATATTTTCCACCAGTCTATATGGAGTCTAGATGTCCCACCAATTATTTTCTCAACCAAATTACATTTAACAATTGAATTTGACTCTGTTCTCATCATAGGTCTATATGTGGTCATGTATACACTACATGGACTCAATACAGAATTCAGTTGCCTCAGGTCCACCCACTCTGGTAAACGTCAGTGGCTGATGCAAATGAAACTCTCGTGTCAAGTATAACATACTATTAATAACCCACCCTAGGTCTCATTCCATAAACTACCTGAACCGATAAAACCTTTCCAATAACTTCTCCCTCACTTCATCACTCGGCACGATTGGTGCTCAGGTTCTACTGTTGGTAGATCATTCCCAGCCATAACCTTTGGTCATTCTCTCAAGAAGCATTCTAAGGGAGTAATATATATGCAAGGAAAAACACAAGGCATAATACAAAAAACATATCTCTAAAAAAATTAAAAATAGTAATTCACATAAAGTAAAAACAAGTCATCCCCTTTTTTCCTACCACATGGTCAAAATAGATACACTATCACTACCTTTCACCATCCAACAAGTAGTCCATGGTTTAAAAAAGGTAAACTCATTATCATTATTCATGTTCCTCTTTGGACACCCAATTATTCACATCTTGCATCATTTTACAATTTTCTACACAACATAGGCATAGTTTTAGTTTAATTATATAGTAAAAGAAAAAAATTACAATTCCAACAACTTACCCAAAACCTATTTTCTTGTGTGTGCCTAAAAAAGTGGAATTTCACAATAATTATTGAGTATCGGGAATGATGCATGCATACCCAACACTAATTACATACTGAGATATGAGTCAAATCATATTAAAATTGGTAAAAAATAATCATATCATGCAAAAAGTTCATCACTCTAGGTGAAATAACATCTAATCACAACTGTAAATAATAATATAAAACTCACCCTAAGTACTTGGGTTTCCCCCATCCATGAGCTAGCTACTCCTTTGAACAAGATCGTGTCTAGGGTATGACTCTTCCTAGTATCATGTATACCATTTTCTAAATATTAAGATAAAAAAATAACAAATATAACTAATAACACTTTGCAATGTCTTAACCTGAGTTCCACACATCAGTTCCTCATGTTGATCAGTCACAGGACATCAGGTGCACCTCCCCATACACCGTAGGTTACTGACTGGCAGTGAGGTTCTAATATTCATCATGGGGAGACTATACACTCTTTATCAATGGATCACAATAGAAGAAATAAATAAAAAATATACACTAATATAACCAAAACCATTATAATTCCAATTTCACATGATGGCCAAAACCGAAATATAATATCTAAAAATAAAAAAGTAGATATTTTATTCAAAACTGCATTTGAAGTGTCCAATGAAAAACTGAAAATAAATACACTAGAAAATCCAAACTGGGTCTGTAATACAACTCTAGTTCTCTTATCCTTTATTTATCCTATATAATCTATCTAACATATAGCACTTTCCCTTATTCTTTCCCACAACTGATAAGTGGATTCGAGTACTGATTAGGAAGCCTACGTAGGATGTGAGTAAAACCTAGAAAGACACCACCAACAACGTCTAAAATAATATTAAGTCAATAATAGTGTTTCCTGTTGTATAAATAATAAGGTAAAATACATTATTAGATAGTTATCACATTTTAAATTATTCTTTAATCAACCACATAATTTGTTGGGTTCATGATGACACCCATACTTCCAATATCTACTTTAGCTTATTCTAGATTCTGATCTATCCCCAAGGGATCTCAAATATCAAAATACAATGGTTTTCAATTATCAATTCACTTCAATTCGTATTATGTCCAATTGGAACCATAGTCTAATTCCATGATTCTGGGCCTAGAACACCATGTCTTGAACCACATCGATATTTGGAGTATCAATCCATGTATCACACCCTATTTATCATTCAATCATATATGGTTGTTTGGAACATCACTCTATGTCCCACACTCATATATCAATCAATCATATATAGTTATTTGGAGCAGTAGTATAAAAAACTTTCTCTTTATTACACATTTAGACAAGATTAACTACATAAAATTGTAATTAAGACAACTTTGAAAAACAAGAGGTCTAGTGTCTTGGGAAATTAGGAACATTACATAACAATGTAGAACATAAAACCCATTATCTCTATTGAAAACTTATTTTACATAACCACAACATTACTTCATATGTAGCATTGCATGGGATAACCTGAGGACATGCATAAAAAAAGGGAGAGCTATAAATCCCAATAATGGAGTAAACAAGGAAAAGCATGAGGAATATATTCCATGTTATTCAATATTCAATTCAACGGAGCACAAGAGAAATATGATCATAAATCCATGATATAACATGATTATTGTAACATGGAAATGTGGCAACAACATTTGACATGATTTTAGCATGAGCCACAACTCATGGATCATGGAGCATGAGTAAAACCAAATTGAACATGAATTAGGAAGATTAAACCCTCATTGCACTTGAAGTATCATGATACTAATATTTACCCAATGCATTGGATTTCTATCAGGGTCCCTCCTTCTTAATCATTTCATATAATGCATAAGTGTGCCACATGGATCATAAAACATGGAATCATTAAATATTATCATTTATTTTATGATAAAGTAATGTAGAATACATACCTGAAACTGTATAATTATTATGTAATGGTGTGAAAAGTTGAATACCATTTATAGAGAAATGGACATGGTATTCACTACACAATGACATTGTCTTGGAAAATCGAGGTGTAGATTTTGTAGCATGATGACATGAAAAATGAATTAATAAAAATGGTTGATGAGAGAGAAAGGGGTATCTCATCATATGTACATGAAATGTACAGTAAGGGGTAATATATATACATTTCCCAACATATTTAATGGAATTTAGATGCATAATAGTAAAGAATTTATTAAAAGTAATTGAGTAGAGGGAAAACACTTATAGAATTTTGGCAAGGTAACGGGTGTACATGGGAGGAATTAATGAGATACAAAAGTGACTATAATCATTAAAACATAAGTATGAAAGTATAGGGGATGTGTGAAATCATACCCTAATATTTTCAATATAAAATAAAATTACATAACCACATAATTAAATTTGGACAAAAATGAGAAAGGAAGAAATCCATTAATTGGAAGTGTGATCCTAAGGTATTGGGAGAGGTTTGGGAAGGGATTCATGAGAGCTTGTGCGGCCTTGGGAGAATTCATGAGAGCTTGTGTAGCCTTTGGTGGTAGTTCTACTCAATATGCCACTACTGAAATGTGATCAAGGATCTCAAAAGGATCTATGTACCTTGGAAAAAGCTTTCCCTACTTCCCAAATGTAGAGACCCGAAGCCTATCGTACATGGACATTACATTACATTTGCGGAATACTTAGTACATAACAAAAACACACACTAAAGGATCGTAATAGTTTAGTGTCTTTGGAAACTCGGAACGTAATCTTCTAATCGTGGTGAAAGTTCTTCAATATCTCCCATAAAGGTCATCCCCTTTTTTTTACCTAAAACCTTTCTTTATATCCTGGGGAAAAGAAAACATAAAAGGGTGAGCTCAAATGCTCAGCAAGGGCAATAAAGGAAATAAAAATCATATCATATCTTTTTTTGAAAATCATAACCTGCAAAAGAGATCATAAAATCTTAATAAATCATAGAAGTGAAAATGAGATCCCCATAATCATAACATGAAACTTGAAACTTTGTGGCATGAACACATAATCATGGAAAATCATTTCTTGTTAGTCATGACTAATTGCCAAGACTATCTTAGTGGACAAAGTCCCTTTCTGAATCGAGTAACCCTCGTTTCAGTCCTGTTTCACTGAACCGGTATAACCTACCGTTCCAGCCCTGTCTATCTCATGAGATATAAAATCTTTACCCAATGCATTGGAGGGAGATATAAGTCCCACCCATCTTATAATGAATCCTTTCTTATGTGTGCCACATAATCATAAATCATACATCATCGCATAACACATGTAACAAAAATGTGATTCTTGAAACATCATGACATCACAAATCAATTCATATAAGATAAAGGAATTCATAAACATAATTCCATCACAACATAGTCAAATCAATGTAAAAATATGGATAGAAACAGAACCCTTTATTATCTTAGATGTAAAATAATTTTGATAAAACACTTGAATTGAATTCTTGAGGAAAATATCCTTTCTTCTTCAAAAACATTTTTCCTTTCATAACATGTCATACAACTTTAAAATAAAAGAAGTTGATTAAAAATAAACTTGAAAACTTGTAAAGGAAGCTTCTTTGAAGTAATGTTTTAAAAATCCATTCATGCCGTATATGTTAAAAAAAAACATTCTTCGTACTTTTGTCGGAAAAGTCAAAAAGTACCTCGTACGGAAAAACGACAAAAGATTCCTTTCATATTCTTTACTAAAAACTCACCTAAGGGTAAAATTGGATTTAAACTATTGCAAGTGGATGGAAAAAATATTACATATTGAGGGAACATGGATGTGGATGATAAAATACACCCCAGTAAATACTTACGAATAAACAATCTCGAATAAAAATGAGATTGTGATATTTCCCTTACCTTAGGTCCAATTTGCTTCGTATGTGTCCGAACCTCCTCTTCTTTGGAACGCCTCTTTGAATCCTCCACTTAGGGAACTAAGAGTGGTCTTTGGAGAAGACCAGGACCTCTAGGACTATTCTAGGGAAGTGGAGAGGGGAAAATGGCAGGGGTTGGCCGAACTTGAGTGCTCAAATTGGTGTGAGGAGGAGGGGGAGGAGGTGTCCTTTTATAGGGGAGGAGAGGGGCACCTTAGGAATATCTCAAAATATTATTTTATATTAAAGTCAAAATCGGTTTATAATGGTTCCAAAGGGTCTTATTTCGAAGCTAAAGTGGGGATGGGTCAAAATCCTATCAACCAATAGAATTTAGACAAGTTTAGGATATTATTTTAACCTTATCAATTAGATTTAACTCTAAGTTAAATAATTTAACTTTTACCATGACTTTTTGTTTTCTTTCACTATATGGTTAATACACTTACTATAACATGCCAAACGAACCCCAAATTGTTTATTATTAAAATATATGTCCTTATCTAAGTCATTTGGCCGAACCTTAGATTTTTAGGAATAAAATAACAATTAATAATATAATATTTGATTTAAAAACTATTTTGTGTCAATTTTGACACTATTTGATATATGATTTTTGTCAAAGTCATAACAGAATTATATGTTCGAACCAAGTTGATTAAATCAATACTAATATATCATAGTAACCTAGAAAATTAGTGGAATTCATAAAAAGTCTCAAATTACATTTATTTTGGTATTTATATTATCAATTTTGTCAATATTTCATTAATAAGATAATTACTGCATCATCTTTGTGTCATAAATAAATTAAATTATTTGATGTCTAAAAATTACAAATAAAATACCATCATGTAGGAAATCTTTTTAGCTTTCTAATTAATATTTACAATCGAATTTATCTTATGTATAACCCTATATTAAAAATGATTTACTTATTAAACTTTGATTTTAACTATTTTAACCCTTCTTTAAATAAATTAATAATAAATGTCCTAATCTAATCCAAGTGGGCCTAAATGGTCATATTTTATTCCTAAGTTTGTTTTTGGTCGAATTACACTTGTCCAATAGAATTAGGACATGTGTTAGGGTAATAGTAATATCATATTTACCCTTAGTTACCCTATTTACTATTAACCGCGGTAAAAAAAAGTAAAAAGTTACTATTCACCAAAAATTATTTTCATCTCATTGAACCACATTTTAGTCCTTGATATTAACCGTGTCTCTCGGATTTTCGAAATTCCATTCACAGAAGCGGTAAAATTAAGTTTTATGCAAAAATTCAGTTTTTAACCTACCACTTAGTGGTTTCACTATTCATCAAAAATTGAAAGTTTTCAGAAAAGTGCCAAAATTTCACCCTAGGCTATAATTGATATTCCGAATTCAAAAATGATTTCTATTTTACAAAATTCCAAACATATAAGTTGCATTAATTAATTTTATAATTAATTTCCGCTGTTACAACAAATAGCGTGTTTTTAAGAGATAATAACTATCAAAAGATTGACACTTGTTTATAACTGGTTTAAATGTGAAATTACATCCAATGACCAACATTGTATTAAATTGTAAAAATATATTCTAAATATACTTTACAACCACTCAAATTAATGATTTATCACTATTAATTATTTCTATTAAAAAAGTTGTTTTTAATTATAATTTAGTAATTTTCACTATTCATCAGAATATGAAAGTTATCCGAAAAGTACCAAAATTTCACCTTAGGCTAAATTCGATACTCCGAATCCAAAAATGAAGTCCATTTTGAGAGTTAAAATTTCTAAAATTTAAAAAGTGGTTATTACTATTCATAACGGCTAGTTTTAATAATTATTTTAATAGCACGTCGTTGTTTAGTGAAACTCGGTATTGCGTATTACACACGCTATCGAGGAAGGTCGCGATAGCGTGTAATGCAAGGCAAGACAAGGATGCGTGTTGTGCAAGATCCTTTTGGTGTAGCGTACAACACAAGACATTAATAAAATTAAAAAGAATATTTTTTTTTTAAATCTTGGGCTGTTACATTCTACCCCCCTTAAAATGAATTTCGCCCTCGAAATTCGTCGGGGTTATAAATGGTTTACTATTCGAAAGTTTCTTTAATAGAAACCCACATCGTAAAAAGGAATATCAAAACCAATCTTTAAAAACAAAAGTATGAAACGTAATGGTTACCCAAATAAACTAATCATTGGGTTTCCACATAGGTGAAAATATGGATATGGAAGAGAAATCTAACCATCATGTTCTGATGGAGAGTGGTAGAGAACATGGCTATGGAAAAGCCAGTAATCACAAATCCATAGATTTGTGATGATATGAGGTACCATCTGATTCATTAGGTATAAGAGAACTAGGACAACATTTTTGGTTTTCAAGATCATTTCCCTAAAGTTAAAGAATTTGAATTAGAATAAATACTTACTTTATTTTGGTACAATCTCACTGTTGTTCGTGCCTTTAACAATTTCCACTTCATCTCTTAAATAAATGATGTTGAATTTGTTATTCGTGAAGTGTTAGCAGTTCATGTGATAGAATGACGGTTCATTCCATCTGTTTCAAACAAAAGGTTAGCAAAATTATATACATAAGTCGATCTATAGTGAGATTAATCACATATGGTCTCTAAAATGGACTTATACTTCATATATCATACTGTTTAATATAATAAAACTAGTTTCTACTAAACAGGGACTTCCTGTAGGTCAGTGGTAGGCGATAAAGGCCAGTCACACTTCGGTTGTGGGTTCGATTCCCACAGCCTTGTCCGAAGCGATGGGTTGTCGCCCGTCCTGCAGGTTGTCCTTTTTCCAAAACTATATTACTATAACATCCCATCAATAATATCGAAAAAAAATTCTATCCTTAAACAATACTAACTTACGTCCAACACAATCCATTCCAATCTTTAGGCTTATCCATAATACTGCAGTCCACTCTCATAACATAGTGAAAACAATTTTAATATCATCGTTGATCCCCATATATCATAAGATATGTTTTGTTGGTCACATTCCAAACATTCAAAGTCCTTAATCATGTATACTCTTGAATACCCATTGAACCTTAGTGAAAACTTGAATGCAGTTAAAAGTTAACACTTTACACATACCAAAATCCTCAAAATTATTTATACTCAAACCATGATATCACTTAGTCCTTATATCAATCATGAGCTCATGAATACAATCAAACATCTCATTATCTTCTTATCCTTTCATTATGCACTTATCATCTACTTTCCAAAAGTATCTGAATAACCTTTCATGGTTACTGGTAACATTAATCAGACAACAATGTAACAATCCTTACATGTCTCTTTATTCCATAGTACCATGAGATTACTTATACAACATTACACATGATAAACATGTAATCATTCCACTACATTCTTAAACCATTAATCGAGCTTCAACAATTCTTTCATCTCACATATCATTTGTAGTCTCTTCATCATCATCCACATAAATACTACCCATACGGCCATACTGATTCTCTTCATGAGTCTTTCCCTTAGGACATTGGTTTGCATAATGCCCATACATTCCACATTTAAAACACTTAACCATTTTTGATGTCGTAGCAATACCATTATCCTCATCCGTGGTGTTAACTGAACCTTTTCCTTTGCACTTACTTGCTTTGTGTCCTTCTTTTCCACACCCAAAGCATCTTCCAGTTCCTTTGAAACATTCTCCTTGATGCCTCTTCCCACATGAATTACATAGGGGAAATTGAACTTTCTTTCCTCTATGATCATCATGAAACTCCATCTTTCTCTTATTAGCCGAGTCAGGAAACTTACCAAATTTTACTTTATTGATCATATTATGAGATTGCTGATTCGGCATAATAATTATGTTTGGACTTCCAAATCCCATTTCATTATGAAGAATATCATTCCATTGTCCATCATATCCTCCATTATCGTGAATCATCTTGTTTCCAGCCATTTTCTAAAACCCAAAAAGAATAGTCTGAGAGGAAAAAATCATGCTAGGGAAAACAACATAATAAAGGGGGAGTACCTTCAATATCTAACATCTTAGGTTTAATTCTATGATCGTTAGCGTAGTTCTATTACTATAACTTATACGTCTACTTAACCTTAGGGACATCCCTAGACATACCGTAGAAATATCTCTAGGGATCTCACTAACGTTTTCGCATCCTAGTTTCCAAAGGTTGACTAAACCTTTCCTCTGATACCAACTGTAGAGACCCGAAGCCTATCGTACATGGACATTACATTACATTTGCGGAATACTTAGTACATAACAAAAACACACACTAAAGGATCGTAATAGTTTAGTGTCTTTGGAAACTCGGAACGTAATCTTCTAATCGTGGTGAAAGTTCTTCAATATCTCCCATAAAGGTCATCCCCTTTTTTTACCTAAAACCTTTCTTTATATCCTGGGGAAAAGAAAACATAAAAGGGTGAGCTCAAATGCTCAGCAAGGGCAATAAAGGAAATAAAAATCATATCATATCTTTTTTTGAAAATCATAACCTGCAAAAGAGATCATAAAATCTTAATAAATCATAGAAGTGAAAATGAGATCCCCATAATCATAACATGAAACTTGAAACTTTGTGGCATGAACACATAATCATGGAAAAATCATTTCTTGTTAGTCATGACTAATTGCCAAGACTATCTTAGTGGACAAAGTCCCTTTCTGAATCGAGTAACCCTCGTTTCAGTCCTGTTTCACTGAACCGGTATAACCTACCGTTCCAGCCCTGTCTATCTCATGAGATATAAAATCTTTACCCAATGCATTGGAGGGAGATATAGGTCCCACCCATCTTATAATGAATCCTTTCTTATGTGTGCCACATAATCATAAATCATACATCATCGCATAACACATGTAACAAAAATGTGATTCTTGAAACATCATGACATCACAAATCAATTCATATAAGATAAAGGAATTCATAAACATAATTCCATCACAACATAGTCAAATCAATGTAAAAATATGGATAGAAACAGAACCCTTTATTATCTTAGATGTAAAATAATTTTGATAAAACACTTGAATTGAATTCTTGAGGAAAATATCCTTTCTTCTTCAAAAACATTTTTCCTTTCATAACATGTCATACAACTTTAAAATAAAAGAAGTTGATTAAAAATAAACTTGAAAACTTGTAAAGGAAGCTTCTTTGAAGTAATGTTTTAAAAATCCATTCATGCCGTATATGTTAAAAAAAAACATTCTTCGTACTTTTGTCGGAAAAGTCAAAAAGTACCTCGTACGGAAAAACGACAAAAGATTCCTTTCATATTCTTTACTAAAAACTCACCTAAGGGTAAAATTGGATTTAAACTATTGCAAGTGGATGGAAACAATATTACATATTGAGGGAACATGGATGTGGATGATAAAATACACCCCAGTAAATACTTACGAATAAACAATCTCGAATAAAAATGAGATTGTGATATTTCCCTTACCTTAGGTCCAATTTGCTTCGTATGTGTCCGAACCTCCTCTTCTTTGGAACGCCTCTTTGAATCCTCCACTTAGGGAACTAAGAGTGGTCTTTGGAGAAGACCAGGACCTCTAGGACTATTCTAGGGAAGTGGAGAGGGGAAAATGGCAGGGGTTGGCCGAGCTTGAGTGCTCAAATTGGTGTGAGGAGGAGGGGGAGGAGGTGTCCTTTTATAGGGGAGGAGAGGGGCACCTTAGGAATATCTCAAAATATTATTTTATATTAAAGTCAAAATCGGTTTATAATGGTTCCAAAGGGTCTTATTTCGAAGCTAAAGTGGGTATGGGTCGAAATCCTATCAACCAATAGAATTTAGACAAGTTTAGGATATTATTTTAACCTTATCAATTAGATTTAACTCTAAGTTAAATAATTTAACTTTTACCATGACTTTTTGTTTTCTTTCACTATATGGTTAATACACTTACTATTACATGCCAAACGAACCCCAAATTGTTTATTATTAAAATATATATCCTTATCTAAGTCATTTGGCCGAACCTTAGATTTTTAGGAATAAAATAACAATTAATAATATAATATTTGATTTAAAAACTATTTTGTGTCAATTTTGACACTATTTGATATATGATTTTTGTCAAAGTCATAACAGAATTATATGTTCGAACCAAGTTGATTAAATCAATACTAATATATCATAGTAACCTAGAAAATTAGTGGAATTCATAAAAAGTCTCAAATTACATTTATTTTGGTATTTATATTATCAATTTTGTCAATATTTCATTAATAAGATAATTACTGCATCATCTTTGTGTCATAAATAAATTAAATTATTTGATGTCTAAAAATTACAAATAAAATACCATCATGTAGGAAATCTTTTTAGCTTTCTAATGAATATTTACAATCGAATTTATCTTATGTATAACCCTATATTAAAAATGATTTACTTATTAAACTTTGATTTTAACTATTTTAACCCTTCTTTAAATAAATTAATAATAAATGTCCTAATCTAATCCAAGTGGGCCTAAATGGTCATATTTTATTCCTAAGTTTGTTTTTGGTCGAATTACACTTGTCCAATAGAATTAGGACATGTGTTAGGGTAATAGTAATATCATATTTACCCTTAGTTACACTATTTACTATTAACCGCGGTAAAAAAAAGTAAAAAGTTACTATTCACCAAAAATTATTTTCATCTCATTGAACCACATTTTAGTCCTTGATATTAACCGTGTCTCTCGGATTTTCGAAATTCCATTCATAGAAGCGGTAAAATTAAGTTTTATGCAAAAATTCAGTTTTTAACCTACCACTTAGTGGTTTCACTATTCATCAAAAATTGAAAGTTTTCAGAAAAGTGCCAAAATTTCACCCTAGGCTATAATTGATATTCTGAATTCAAAAATGATTTCTATTTTACAAAATTCCAAACATATAAGTTGCATTAATTAATTTTATAATTAATTTCCGCTGTTACAACAAATAGCGTGTTTTTAAGAGATAATAACTATCAAAAGATTGACACTTGTTTATAACTGGTTTAAATGTGAAATTACATCCAATGACCAACATTGTATTAAATTGTAAAAATATATTCTAAATATACTTTACAACCACTCAAATTAATGATTTATCACTATTAATTATTTCTATTAAAAAAGTTGTTTTTAATTATAATTTAGTAATTTTCACTATTCATCAGAATATGAAAGTTATCCGAAAAGTACCAAAATTTCACCTTAGGCTAAATTCGATACTCCGAATCCAAAAATGAAGTCCATTTTGAGAGTTAAAATTTCTAAAATTTAAAAAGTGGTTATTACTATTCATAACGGCTAGTTTTAATAATTATTTTAATAGCACATCGTTGTTTAGTGAAACTCGGTATTGCGTATTACACACGCTATCGAGGAAGGTCGCGATAGCGTGTAATGCAAGGCAAGACAAGGATGCGTGTTGTGCAAGCTCCTTTTGGTGTAGCGTACAACACAAGACATTAATAAAATTAAAAAGAATATTTTTTTTTTAAATCTTGGGCTGTTACACCAAATCTCATAACTCACATCCACAGTGATATACAGATGAATACCATGTCTCCAACATCAAACTCTATGTCTCATCAACGATTATCATCATATCTCTTCTTTTAACTCGTAGAAACTTTAATGTGTTGCATAATGGTCTTAACCTTCTCCACCATTTCTTCATCTATTTCTAGACTTAGTAGTTTTCTCTCCCCAACGTTATACCAACATACCAGTGTTCTTCACCCCTTCCCATAAAGGGATTCATAACGAGACATTAAGATACTTGAGAAGAAACTATTATTGTAATAGAACTCAACAATATAATGATTTTGATCCCATCCTCCTTTGAAGTCCATTGATCATGATCTCAACATGCCATGAGTTGTTTGGATATTCTGCTTAGATTGGCCATCAGTTTGAGGATGATAAGTCATATAGAAGTTCAGCTCAATATTCAAAGCATGTGGAAGACTCCTTCAGAACTTAGAGGTGATTCTTGGATCTCGATTGGATTCTATAGATAGTGGTACATCATGAATCCTTATTACTTCTATGATATATATCCATTCAAGTTGATTCAATGAGAAATCCTCTCAAATTGCAATGATGTGAATAGTCTTTGTAAGAATATCCACAATGACCATGATAGAATTGTTTCCTTTGGATGTCTTCAGAAGTGTACTGACAAATTCCATGGTGGTGTTTTCCCATTTCAATGTTGGTATGGGTAATGGTTGCATCATCCCCTTAGACAACTTTCTCTCAACATTCACCTATTGATATACCAGTAACTTTAATGTATACTCAATGATCTTCTTCTTTATTTTATCCCACCAATATTTCCATCAGAGATCTCAATACATCTTTTTGATTCCTGGGTAAATAGAGAAATTCGAACTATGAGCATCATCCAAAAGTTCTTTCTTTAACTATAGATTTTATGTAATTCATAGTCGTGACCCAAATATCAAAATTCCTTCTTCATTAACATTGAACTCTATGGATTTCCATTTTCTAATAGTTTCCACTTTCATTTGAATTCCCACATCATCCTTTTGAGCATCTTTTAGCCTTTGTAAAAGATATGATTGAACAATAATTTGTTAAAGGATTGATGATGATCCCTTATTTATTAATCCCATGTCCATCTTCATCTAATCTAATAATATTGGATCTTTTTCAATTCTAATCAATGATATAATCACTTAGTCCTTTCTACTTAGATCATATGCCACCTTGTTCTCTTTCCCAGGGTGGTAATGGATTGAGAAGCCATATTCTTTTATCATCTCGAACCATCTTCATTGGAACATTGTCAACTCTTTCAGTGTGAATATATACTTGAGGCTTTTGTGATCCATGTATATTTCACACTTCTCCCCAAAGAGGTAATGTTGCGAAATTTTCAAATCGAAGATTACTATAGCCAACTCTAGATCATGTGTTTTGTAGTTTATCTCACAAAATTTCAATTACCTTGTAGTATAAGAAATGACTTTGTCATTTTTCATAAACATAGATGTTCGGGAACTTCATCAAAGAATCATTAAATACCATAATAACTTCTCCACTTGTTGGTACTGTGAGCACGAGCACAGTGATAAGACCCCTCTTCCACTCCTTGAATCTCTCTTCACATTAATCAATCCAATAAAACATGACTCCCTTCCATGATAGCTTGTAAATATGGTTTTACAATCGTGATATATTATACACAAATTGGTGATAATATCTAGCTAACCCCAGGAGGCTATGGATATCTGTCACAAATGCTGGCCTCGACCATCCCTCAATTATATTTGTCTTGTGGGGATCCATAGATATCACATTTTTTGAGATTATATGACCCCAGAAGGGGACCTCATTCAACAATAACTCACACTTATTGTACATTTCATAGAACTTCTCGTTTCACATGGTCTCTAATAAAGTTCTTATATTCTTCTCATGCTCCTCCTTGGTTTTGGATTATATTATAATATCATTTATAAAAGCTAAAAAAACAAATCTGACGTAATATCTAAAGTCTATATTCATCAATTCCTTGGAGATTGTTGGAGCATTATTGAGTTCTAAAGTAATTACTTTGAATTAATAGTGTCAGTACCTTGTACAAAAAGTTTTCTTGGCGATATCCTCCTTCTTTACCCTTACATGGAAATATGCTGGCCACAAATCCAACATGGTTAAATATTGAGATCTGTATAGCTGATCTAACAAGACATCAATTCGGGGCCAAGGATACTTGTTATTTATCATGATTTTTTAACTCATGGTAATCAATTAAAAGGCCCATTGAACTATCCTTCTTCTTGATGAAGAGGACTAGTAAACCCTATGGTGAATCACTTGGGAATATAAACAATTTTTCTAGATTATCCTATAGTTTTTTATTTATCTCTTATTCTCCACAACAGAAATTCTTTACGGATTCTTTGATATTGGCAATTCCATAGGTATAAGATCAATGGATAATTCATTATCTATTCTAGCAGGAAGGCCAAGAAATACCTCAAGAAACACTTCAGTGAATTCCTTAACAATAGGAATGTCCTCAAGGATGGTTGATTCCATAGATTCAATCATATGATCAAGAAACATGTTCTCAAAGGGCAGTAATATCCATGCTTGAAATGATAGTTGTAATTAAGATTCATCCTCTTGCATGCATTGGTACAAAATCGGGGGTCAACTCTCCATATGGATTGTGATTTCCCTCTCAGGACAATTTATGTTGGATCTATATAGGGAAAGCCAATACATGCTAATAATTAAATAAAATTTCACCATATGGAGTATGATGAGGTTTTCAAGGAATTTCAATCCACAAATTGTAACAGTGGAGGAGTTATATTCTTAGGATACAATGATTTCCCCATTTTTTGTTCTCACCGACATCTCTACTTCCATGATTTTTCATGGTGTTGGTATTGTTATACTAAATTTTTGGGATACAAAACAATGCGTAGAACCAGAATCAAAAAGTTTATTTGCTATTATTAGATTAATATCTTGCATACCTATCACCACATCATTATTGGGGTTCTCTTCAATAGTAGTGATTGATAAATATCTCCCTTTCTTCCTTGGAGGTTATTGGTAGCCTCCGAAAACACATGTATTAGGGGAATAGTTGAAAAGTGCATGGTTCTTTGTAGTTGAATAAATGAAAAATATAGTATCCCTCTTTTTTATAACATAATTGTTCATTACATTTTACAAAACCGAGGATCTTTAAGGCTTAGTGTCTTGGAAACCAGGAACTTAAAACTTGAAAACATAAAACATTCTTCTTAAACACTTGAAAGGCTTCTCATTATGTTCATCCTAGGTTCATTACTACTTCTCGTAACCTGGGGACATACATCAAAAGAAAGGGGTGAGCAGAAGGCCCAGTAAGGGGAAAAGGGGAAACATTTAACATGTGAACTTGAGATACATCAATAAATTCATGAAAAAAGAACATTATGGCATGAGAAACAAATCATGAGGCATATCATAATAAAAATAATTTATTTCATAACATGAAGATGTGGCTACAAAATTTAACATAGACAATCATTTCCATTTCACCAAGGTCCATCCCCAAGGTTTCATTAAAAATTACCAAGTTTATTCACCAAGGCATCGTTAAAAATGGTCATCTCTAGAGATTAATTCTTTACACAATGCATTGGAGCGCTATCAGGGTGCACCCTTAAATTTTCCTTTATTATCATGTGATCCAAAGATATAATAATCAAACATTTAATAAATAAACCATATATCATAAAAGAAATGGTTTTCCATTCATAATCATAACGTTTTAAAAACTGCTTTAAAGACATGATCTTTATGTCACTTTAAACCCAAGGAAAAAGGAAAGCGGTTTTCATGTATGTAAATAAAAGAATTTAAAATATATAATTTTGATATATATATATGTTAATACTTCTATATAATAAAGATCTTTTAGTATTCCCTTAATAAAATAAAATAATTTGAGAAAAAGAGAGAGGCATTTTGAGACGAAAATTCTGCAGCATAACGGCTATGTTACAGGGTTTTAGAAAATATTGAAAAGAGAGGGGACATGGGTCACCCACTCATAAATGATCCATAAAAAAGTATAGGGACATAATATAATGGATATAAGAACATGGTTATGAAATTTAAAATACATACCATATTAAATGAAAATCATTGAAGGAAGAAAAAAAATAAGATTTCTCTTATGAAAATTCGGCAGCCTAACGGCGTCACTTAAAACTTCAAAAAAATGAATTGAAAATATGAAATAGGGTCTCTCATAATATGAACATACAGGATCATTATGACAGTTATAGATATCATACCCCAACATAATAAAAAAGAACTTGAAAGACTTGACATGAAAATAGATCTTGAAAACGAGAAGGGTGAAAGAATCCCTTGAAAATTCGGCAGCCTAACAACGCCACTTAAACATTCTTAAAAAGAATTGATGAGAGAAAGAGAGGGTATCTCATCATATAAACATGAAAATTACAGTAGGATGAATATAAAATAACATCTTCCAAAATAAGAACATGGATCATAAAATATATTACATAAAATAGAGTACTTGGAATGAAAGAGAGATGTAGGAACCCTTACCTTAAAAAATAACTCTTAAAACTCAAAGATTGGGTCCTTAAAGTCTTGGGGGAACCATGGGAAGATTCCTGAAGAGTTAAGGATACCATAACATCGTTGATGATGATTTTGGAGTCGATGGGATTAGATAATGGCTTGGTATTTATAGGGAAAGTGAGGGGAGAAGGCATTAATGGCCAAAGGACAGCTCATTGGTGGTATTGGAAAAACCATGGGCTTTCCCATGGTATTTTCCCATGGTATTGGACACATGGGAAACCTTATACCTTATCTTACTATTCATAAGTCGACCATGTTGATTACATACTTAATACATCATTTAATGATGTCATTAAAAACCTGTAACATAAAAACTGTATTTTCGCTATTCATCGAACATTCAACGTTCTCAGAAAAATCCCAAAATTTCAACTTAACAAAATATTGATGCTCTGATTTCATAAATGAACTCAATTTTATAAAAATATTTTTTTAAATATTTTATTTTTAATTTTTAAATAAATATAATATTCACCGAAAATTCATTTTTTCAGAAAAATCCCCAAAAAATACCTTATCATAATATCGATGCTATGAGTTCGAAAATAAAGCCCATTTTATAAAAATATTTTTAATTTAATTTTAAATTAAAAAATACTATTCAACCGGAAAAACCTAATAATTCACTAATAATTTCTGAAATAGTTATTTACCTATTTTATTGAATCACATTACTTAATCAAGGTGCCTATATTATATTAATACTTTATTAAAGTGAGATTACTAATCCATTTGGTCACATTACTAATCCTAAGTGTAAAATCACTATTCATAAATTACTATTCATAAAAAAGTTTATCTTATTAGACTCTAAATTCCGTAATTAACATAACTGTAGAAGACCATTTTTTGAAAATCATTTCACAATATTAATTATTTAAGGTTTACATAAATATTTTAAAATATCATTTTTCAAAAAAAAATCATCAATAATATGCATACTATATTTATCCAAAAATTTGAAAATTCACAAATTTCACCATAAGAAGAAATCACAATTTTTATTTAAATCAAAGGATTACACAAGGTAGTTATCGTCTAATTACATAACCCCTTATAACACCATCATAGGACCTAAGAGTAAGGTGTTCTAGGGTAATAGAATCTTAGGGCGGCTCGGCCAACATTGCCCAATTAGTGATTTCTATCAGCTTGAACTTCTCGCGATGGTGATTCCGTTCCAGCTTCACATGATGAAGTTCAGCTTGGGTTTGGTCCAGAGCAAAGCCCAGTTGTGCAACCTCCTTCCCAAGTTCTATTAGATGGGATTCGATTGGCCCGAGACTAGGGGATGAGGCCATCGAATCTTCTTTCTATATTAGTTGACCAAGATCACTTGTATTTGGAGACAATAATCACAACATTTAGTTTCCAATTGTCATATTGACTAATGGTCATATAACAGTCGAAACCCAACGGTCTCATTTTAATTATACTCCTGTTATCAAATGAAACTATTTTGTTGAGTATAAAAAACACACAAAATTAGGAAACAAGATTTATTCAAAAATTTCGGGTCTTTATAATCTTCCCGCATTAAGAAATTGCGTCCCCGCAATTTTAAAAAATTGGGCTTGGAAATTTCATTGAATTCCCCACATTGAAAAAGTGTTAGCAAAACTATTACTTTAAAAGAAGGAAAAGGAAGTACAAAGGTCACCCGAGTTAACCCGTACTAGGATTTCATGTAGGAAAACATGGATATGGAGGAGAAAACAAAGGATCATGTTCTAAGGGAGTGTGATAGAAAACATGATTAGGAGAAAGTTAACCACAATAAAATCACAAACTTATGATGTGTGTAAACGGTCTTTGATTACCCAGTAGGAAACATAAACCAACAACGTTTTTGTTTTATGTTCCTTTTCATAATTTTGAGGAATTCATTTACTACATAGAATAAAAACATAAGGAAATATATTTACCTTCAAGTATAGTTTCATCCTTTAATAAGTTTCTACCAAAACTAATATTCTCTCCAAACGATGAGCATTCCGAAACACTTGGTATCATCAAAAGAACAAGAATCATCTTCCAGAGAATCACATAATCCAAAAAATATTAGCTATCTATTTCTTCTATCTTTAAACATTGTCCCAAAAACATAAAGGGTTAGATAAAACAAATCTTCAAAAAAATGAACCCCATAGGAAGGGAAACTACTTTAAATCTTCAAAGTTCCACGATACTACCCAAAGTTTATCATAGACCATTCCATAAATAACTGTCCTTAAAATTCCTCAAAAATAAACCAAACTTAGATTGAAACCCAAATATAAGAAGGATTTGATAACATTGTCTTCCAAGATAAACTTTATCTTTCATCTCCAAACAACATCAACCACACCTAACATCTTGTAACAAAAGTAACTAACCTAAACAGAGTTTCCCCAAGATAGGTTAATCATTTCCTAAATTACTATAAGTTCACCTTAAACTCTATGATTCTTCAAAATAAAATTCAACCTTTAATCCTCAAAAAAATACTGTAGTAATCTATTGACTTCGATCATATAAACGTCTTCAAAATTAATAATCATCTTTTAATCCCATAATCATCTCTTTTTTTCAGGAAGAACAGCTTCACAACATCAACATGTGATACATAACAATAGATTTTTCCTCTAATTATATAAAACCATCTTAGGTAGTGACTCGATGTTCATAGAAAACATTAACGATATGCTCAAAGAGCACGAACTAAAATAATACATGACATAGAAAATTATTGCAAAGAAGTTGCATGTACTTTAGTCAGCATGATCCATCTCAGCGCAGGACTTGCATTGTTCCCTTGTCCTTGATGATTTTTGATGCTCATCCTACTTCTCATCCCTTCCAAGAGATCGTTGCCTTGGATAATGTCCAACTTCTCCACATTTACGACATTGAAAAGTAAAAGGTACATTAGATCGAACTTTATCCCTATTCATCACATTATCTATTTTTTGAAGAAATTGGCTACTTTATGCCCTATCACCCCCACACTTAAAACAACTCCTGGTTCCTTTGTGAAATTATCCTTGGTGCCCCTTTCCACACTTTTTTCACAAAGTAAATTGGGTCTTCTTTCCCTTATCAACTTTATCATATGAACATCCTTGGGACTTTGACTTCTTCTTCCTTGATGAATTTGGGCATTCCACTAGGTACCAATTATTAATTGTGATTTTTGATAGCTGGTTTGGCATAATCACAATACGTTCAACTTGATATCTCGTCATCTCTGTCACATTAATAGGGCAATCATCACAGTTCCTATCACAATGGTTGTTGGGGCGTTTTCTTCTATTTCCCGCCATTATCTAAGAAAAGAAATTATAATTAGGGGCTTAAATACTTAGCCAATAATCATGAAAAGGAAACTTTAAGCATAGAAGGATAAACTTATAGAAGAAAAGTATATCCTAAATTGTGATCCCCTAGGTTCTAATCTACGTTATCAATGATCATATCTACTTATGTGAATATTTATTTTATTTTATCTTTGTTCCTGTAATAATTTTTTATACTAAGATTATGAATTTACCAAAGCATATCCCCCAGGAGTGTTGTAACCAAGAGTGCAGCAAGGCCTGTTGTCATGCACCAGTTCCCGTTCTAGTCTAGATCAAGCAGTGTTTTCGGGTTTTACCCCTATGTACATCTGGGCCAGAGCCACCTCTACCTTCTCGTATCCAGACAGGGATGTATTTCCTTGATAAACCACTTACTTAATACTCACCAAAATACCAGGACGATTTCCTATATTTACAATTTTCTATAGGTTTCTTCTAAAATTTTTCATATCCTAATTTCCACAAATAACTAAACCATCCTTTGATACCAACTATAGCATCCCGTCTTTTTATAACATAACTTTTCATTGCATTTTTCAAAATAGAGGATCATTAAGTTTAGTGTCTTGGAAACCAAGAACTTAAAACATGAAAACATAAAAAATTCTTATGAAACACTTGAAAGGCTTCTCCTAATGTTCATACTATGTTCATTACTGCATCTCATAACCTAGGGACATACATCAAAAGAAATGGGTGAGCAGAAGGCCCAGTAAGGGAAACAAGGGGAAACATTTAACATGTGAACTTGAGATACATCAGTAAAGTCATGAAAAAAGAACTTTAAGGCATGAGAAAGAAATCATGAGGTATATCATAATAAAAATAAAGTATTTCATAACTTGAAGATGTGGCTACAACATTTAACATAGAAAATCATTTTCGTTTCACCTCGGTCCATCCCCAAGGTGTCATTAAAAATTACCAAGGTTATTCACCTAGGCGTCGTTAAAAATGGACATCTCTATAGATTAAGTCTTTACCCAATGCATTGGAGCGCTATCAGAGCGCACCCTCAAATTTTCCTTTATTATAATTTGAGACACATATATCATCATCAAAAATTTCATAAATAACCCATATAGAATAAAATAAATGGGTTTCCTTTCATAATCAAAACGTTTTAAAAACTGCTTTAAAGACATGATCTTTATGTCACTTTAAACCCACGGAAAAAGGAAAGCGGGTTTCATGTATGTAAATCCCATAATTTAAAATAGAAAATTTTGATATATATTTTAATACCCCTGTATAAGAAAGATCTTTGAGTATTAACTTAATAAAATAATATAATTTGAGAAAAAGAGAGGGGCATTTTGAGACGAAAATTTTGCAGCAAAACGGATATGTTACAGGGTTATAGAAAATATTGAAAAGAGAGGGGAAATGGGTAACCCACTCATAAATGATCCATAAAACAGTATAGGGATAGCATACAATGGATATAAGAACATGGTAATGAAATTTTAAATACATACCATATGAAATGAAAAACATTGAAGGAAGACAAAAATAAGATTTCTCTTATGAAAATTTGACAGCCTAACAACATCACTTAAAACATCAAAAAAATGAATTGAAGATATAAAATAGGGTCTCTCATAATATTATCATAAAAGATAAGTATGATAGATATAGAGATAATACCCCAACATAATAAAATGGAACTTGAAAGACTTGGCATGAAAATAGATCTTGAAAACCAGAAGGGTGAAAGAATCCCTTAAAAATTCGTCAGCCTAACGGCGCCACTTAAACATTATTAAAATGAATTTATGAGATAATGATGGGGTATCTCATCATATGAAAATGAAAATAACATTAGGATGAATATAAAAGAACATCCTAAAACATAAGAACATGGATCATAAAAGATATGACATAAAAGAGAGTACTTGGAAAGAAAGAGAGAGGTAGGATCCCTTACCTTAAAACATAACTCTTAAAACTCAAAGGTTGGGACCTTGAGGTCTTAGGGGAACCTTGGGAGGACTCCATCGGAGGTAAGGAGAACAGAACGTATTTGAGGATGATTTTGGAGTCTAAAATATTAGATAATGGCTTGGTATTTATAGGGAAAGTGAGGGGACAAGGCATTAATGGCCATGGGACACCAAATTGGTGGTATTGGAAAAACCATGGTCTTTCCCATGGTATTTTCCAATGGTATTGTCCACATGGGACACCTAATATCTTATCTTACTATTCATAAGTCGACCATACATATTACATACATTATACATCATGTAATGATGTCATTAAACACCTATAACTTAAAAACTGTATTTTCAATATTCATTAAAAATTCAATTTTCTCAGAAAAATCCCACAATTTCACCATAACAAATATCGATGATCTGATTTCAAAAATGAACTTCATTATACAAAAATAATTTTCTAAATATTTTTAATTTAATTTTTAAATAAATACACTATTCACTGAAAATTCATTTTTTCAGAAAATTCCCCAAAAATTACCTTAACATAATATCGATACTCTGAGTTCAAAAATAAAGCCCATTTTATAAAAATAATTTTATAAGTATTTTTAATTTTATTTTTAATTAAAAAACACTATTCACCGGAAAAAACCTAATACTTGACTAAAAATTTCTGAAACAGTTATTTACATATTTCATTGAATCGCATTACTTAATAAAGGTGCCTGTATTATATTAATACTTTCTTTAAGTGAGATTACTAATCCATTTGTTCACATTACTAATCCTAAGTGTAAAATCACTATTCATAAATTATTATTCATCAAAAAAATGTTTATCTTATTAGACTGTAAATTTTTTACTGAACATAACTATAGCAAACCATTTTTTTGAAAATCATTTCACATTTTTAATTATTTATGGTTTACATAAATATTATAAAATATTATTTTTCCAAACAATTAATCTATAATATGCATACTATATTCATCCGGACATTTGAAAATTCACAAACTTCACCATAAAGAAGAAATCACAATTTTTATTTAAATTTAAGGATTACAAAAGGCAGTTACAGTCTCGTTACATAACCACTTATAACACCAGCATAGGACCTAAGAATAAGGTGTGCTAGGGTGATATAATCTTGGGGTGGCTCAGCCAACATTAGCTGAGTAGTGATTTATATCAGCTTGAACTTCTCGCGAAGGTGATTCCGTTCCAGCTTCACATTATGAAGTTCGGCTTGGGTTTGGTCCAGAGGAAAGCCCAGTGGTGCTACCTCCTTGCCAAGTTCTGTTAGACAAGCTTCGATTTGCCCGAGAATACTGGATGAGGCCTTCAAATAATCTTTCTATATTATTTAACCAAGATCACTTGTATTTAGAGACAATAATCGCAACATTTAGTTTCCAACGGTCATATTCACTAATGGTCATATAACAGTTGAAACCCAACGGTCTCATTTTAAGTATACTCATGTTATCAAATGAAATAGTTTTGTTGATTATAAAAAACACACAAAATTAGGAAACAAGATTTATTCAAAAATTTCGGGTCGTTACAAACAATGAGTTGAGGGTCGAAGGAGCATTACACTCCTCTATCATAGTAGCAGGTGTTTCTTGTCATTAGCTAATAGGTAGGTTCCCTTCTATTCCCACCAAAAATATTTCTTTGTCCCCATTAGGTAATTTCTATGGTGCTTCTTTCTGCACCATTGGAAAATGGGGTGATGGAATTTCATATCACCATTGGATTTATCCATCGGACAACAAGAATTAAATCCCAACTAATGCTTCTTATCTCCATAATACCCCTAATATTATCAAATATTTATTACGACATTGAGGGAACATCAAAAAATTTCCTCATAGCTCTCTAATTCACGGATCGCTAGAGATTTCCATAGGCTAGGATTTATCCCACCAAAAAAGCGATCATCCATGAATTCAGGGAAACAAAAAATATAGAGGCATATCATTCTAGACTTGTGAATTTTCCCTTGTACACTCTGATGGATTCTTCATCTTTTTTCTTGAGGTAAAGGAAGTCCCTTTCCATCTTAAGTTGTAGGGTGCGAGGAAAATATTTATCTGAAAACATTTTCAAGATATCCTGGAATTTTAATGCCTCTATATCCTCTGTAGGCTTCGTATTTTTTATCAATTCCCACCATTGATCAGATTCACCCTCCATGTGATTGGCATCTAGAAGAAGCTTCTCTTGTTCATAACATTAAAATACGAGAAGATCACCTCAATGGATTTGATCCATTTTTAAATGACTGAGGGATCATATGATTCATTAAAATTTGGAGTCCATTGTCTCATGAATCTCTTGATTGTAGATATTTCATTCTTTGGGGGGTGCGGACATTCCTCTTGACCCATGTTTCTATAAAAAACATTAGTTATGTAAGATAGTATCGTGAAAAAGTTTCCGATTCCCACTCCCATTAGATTGCGCATCTCATTAGAACTATCATCACATTGATCTTCTCATTAGTGTTTAGCATGAGCCCTCAAATTACTAGTCATTGGATGGAATAAAAAGAAACATAGGGGTAACACATAAAGGGGAATCCAATTACAAAAAGTTATAATTTATAATTTACATTTATTTCCTCATCTTATATATGTTATCAATGATCTACTTATTAACATATATTCTTAGGGGAACTTTTATAATTATCTTAATAATGGTTTATACTAAACTTATCTATTTACCAAATCATATACCCTGGGATTGTTGTAACCAAGACTACAGAAAAGCCCATTGTCATGCACTATAATCTATTTGAGTCTAGCTCAAAGCGGTGTTTTTGGGTTTTACCCCTAGATACATATGTGATAGAGCCACCTCTACCTGTTTGTATCTAGACAGGGGTGTATTTTCTTGATAAACCACTTACTCAATACTCACAAAAAGTTAGGGATGTTTTTATTATACTTAGTCTTATCCCTAAGGCTTTCACTAGGGTTTTCTAATCATAATACTAAAAATAACTAAGACGGTCCTATGCTACTAAATATTAACACCTTGGTCTTTATTACACACTTAAACATGATTAATTACATAAACATGAACATAAAGAAATCTGAGGATATAAAGGTCTAGTTTCTTGGGAAATTAAGAACATTACATAACAAAATAGATCATAAAACCCAAAATCATTATTGAAAACATCTTTTACATGACCATGCATTCCTTTGTACTTATCATTGCATGAGATAAGATGAGGACATGCATAAGAAAAGAGTGAGATATATATCCTAGTAAGGGTGTAAAAAAGGAATAACACGAATAATATAGTCTATGTTTTGAAATAGTCTTATCAATAGGGCATATAATAAACATGAACATAAAGGCATGATATTTCATTATTATCATAACATGGAAATGTGGAAACAACATTTTACATGATTTTAGCATGATCCAAGGATAATTGCACATGGAGCATGATTAAACACCTATTCCAAATGAATAATCATTAGTAAACCCTCATTCCACATGAATTATCATGATAATATTCTTTACCCAATGCATTGGAGCACTATCTTGGCGCACCCTTCTTAATCATTTCATTTCAAGCATAAGTGTTCCACATGGATCATACAACAAGGAATAATTCAACATCATAATTTATTCCATGGTAATGGAATGTGGAATAAAAACCTGAAACAATATAATCGATAAGTAAATTTGAATAATGTTCAATATCCTTGATAGCGAAAGGGGCATTGTATTCACTGCATAGTGCCTTTGGCTTGGAAAATCATTGTGCAAATTCAGCAGCATAACAGTGTGACATAATAATTCATAAAAAATATTCATGAGAGAGAAAGGGTTATCTAATTATATGTACATGAAATCGATAGTAGGGGGACTTATAGATACATTTCCTAACATATGTAATGGAATTTAGATTTATAATATAAAATAATTGCTTGAATATAAAAAAGGAGAGAAAAAACCCATACTGAATTTTGGTATTGTAATAGGTGTACATGGGAGGAATTAATGAGATAGAAAGTGGTCTCTAATAATTCAAAAATAAGGAGGGTAGTATATGGGATTTTCAAAATAATACCCCAAAATTTGAAATAGAAAATAAAATGGGATAAAACATAGATAAATTTGGACAAAATAAAAATGGAAGAAATCCCTTACATGGAAGTGCGATCCCAAAGGCTTGGGAGAGGTTTGAGAGGGGATACTTGAGAGATTGAGGTGCCTTTTGGGGATTCTAGGGAGAGGATTTCATGGGTTGGACAATCTCTAATTGGTTTGAGTGAAGTGGAATGGGAGATTGAGTGGTTTTATGTAGGAAAGGAGAGGAAATTCATTATTATTTAGGTTTTCATCACCACACATTAAACTAATAAAAACCACATTAAATTCCATGTTTTTTGCCCATAGTTTTTTCCAATTTGAAGTGGAAATAATATTTTACAAGTTCAATGGCCAAAATTATAAAAACATTGTGCTAGTTTGTGTGGAGGTGAGTCACACTCTCAAGGAAATCATTTTAAAGTGTTAAAATGTTTTATAAGTATTGCATGGTTCACTAAGGCTTGGTAAAATAAATCAAACCCACCTAAAATCTCAATATTTTAAATTTAAAACAAATATTTTGTGAAAATACAATTTATAGTGTTTTATTACATCATTATTGGTTCATTATGATGTCATAAAACACATTATATAATTAAAGTGTATTAAATTTTTACCCAAAATATCGATTGTCTAGAAAAATTATGAAAAATTCACATTTGGAAAATTTATACACCCTAATTCAATAAATAGTATTAATTTTATCTAAATTATTTTCTAAATATGTGAATTTGTACTTTTAAGATAAAAATAGATATTTATCGAAAATTCATGTGTTTTGACAAAAACAGTTATCAAACCTTAATAAAAATTAAATTTTCATTCATTAAAGTTATATGATCAATTTTATTTAATAAAAAATTAATTTATTAATAATATTTTGTTAAAATATTATTTTATTTAAAAATACATTAATTCATAAAAATATATTTTTTAATATAATATTGACTAAAAATATTGTTTGGGATTTATAGACTATTTACAAAGTAACAATAATAAAATGAGTGTATATTCTATATTCTATACAAAAATAATGCACACAATAATAGTGTTAGAATCTTCTTACATAATGCCTTATAACACCCACATTTGACCTAAGGATAAGTTCTGTGATGGTTATAGACTCTTGGGGTTCCTCAGATAACATTTCTTGGGTGGTAATATCTATCAACTTCCACCTCCCCCAAAGGTGGTTTTGTTCAAGAATAACGTGTAGAAGCTCGGCTAGGTCTTGGTCAAGAGCAATGCCTAGTGACACCACCTCCTTTCCAAGCTCCATCAAATGGGATTCATATAGATTAATTCTACTGGATGAAGCCATCAATTCCTTTTTCTAAGAAAATTGGATTTGTTAAAGCACTATATATATACTTATCATGTGATCACTATTAAAAGGCTATATTCACAATGGTAAAAATTCATATTTGTATTTTAAAATCCAAAAACATAAAAACAAATATGTGAATATGTTTTATATAACCATTTTATATAATAAAACATTTAATTAGACCAATAGGAATATTCATTAGTAAAAGTTTGGGTCGTTACAATCAATTCGTCTCCCACACTAATATATATATCAATCACACATCAATTAAAAAAATCACATCATTCAATGTCAATATATATTAAAACTTTTTAAATATGTTAATTCTTGTTATTCCATTACAATTTTTCACAATAACATTTTTCTTCAATTTAATCACATTGAATAATATGAACAATTCACCACAAAACCATTATTCATGATTTATTCATATAACCCGTTAACCCATTGAGTTTTATCCAACCATATCATAACCCCATTATCAACTAATACATAATCAAATTAATTTAAAAATTACACAATACTAAAATTCCATCAATTCTATAGTCACAATATTCCATTAATTAATTAACTAATTAATTAATCCAATTTAACCCATACCAATTCCCTAATTTCAACCCATTTCATTATCACGTAGAAATTAAATTAAATAAATTAAATCTCTAATGAAATTTCCTAATCATGGATATAGAAACTTCATAATTACATACATGTAATTAAATAAATACTATGGTATTTTCAATTTAGACTTCCTACCTCATGATCATTGACGTACACTCACCTATAGAAATCCCCCACAGAAGCGGAACAACCCTGATCAAGATGGAGAACATGATATTAATCCAAACCCTTGATCCAATATCAAATGAATCAAGATAAATCAAACCTAGATCAATAATCATCCCTAGTGGAGGAAAATAATACCTTTTTATCTAGGAAGTGAGAAGTGGAAAAGAGGAAACCACAAGGGATGCAAATCTCTTACCGGGAGAGTTATATATCCATGAACAGATCATAAAATTGACAAGAATGAGCATTAAAGGCCCTTTTAATTAATTTGGGAGCCTCTAAAAACGTGATAAGTTGTTTTAGTTTTGATCTAGGGTGTTTAGGGATATAATATAGGGTTTTCTAAAAAAATTAATGGATTTTTGACAGTTTAATTTTCCAGGCTCGTGGTTTCCTATATGAGGCGCATGGTTTTCCCTAACCATGTGCCTAACCATGAGCCTCTTCTCTGGGTGTCTTATGGTTACTAATAAGATGGTTCATGGTTTGAAAGACCATGAACCATACATGTGTATCCTCTCTATTTGGGTTTTCTTGATTTTTCAGCCTTGGACCATAGGTAGGGAAACCTGTGTGCCAACCATGCACAACCCTACTTCCTTTCAAAATTCTCCAACATCAACCCAAAACTCCCCATTAAAAAACCAACAAGAATATACATAAAACAATGAAAAATAATACCCAAAAACACTCTCAATTCATTTCCATATAATCTGTTGATCTTAAATGATATCACCACATAACTCACACACACTTAGGAAAGAAATAAATAAATTATACATGATGTAACAAGTTTACTAATAAAAATTAGTAACTAATCCTATTAATGATTTCAAACTCACCACAAACCATATGATCCACAAAAATGACTATCATGGGTACAAATGATTATGGAATTTAATTTACACATGGTAAATCATAATTACATTATTTTCTCTTGAAAATTTTACAGACAAAATGTTCCACAGACTCTCATTATTGAGGTAGATATTATCATTTTTCCATGGATGAGTATCTCTTCAAATAATAAAAATCTCCCTTACTCATTTGGTATTAATATTGTGTTTCAATTCCATTACTCTTATATATGTGATATTGTTTTGATGATTACACCTAAATTAGTATTCCTTTTCTTTTCATTATCTTCATCTTCAACCAATGCAAGTATTCTATTCTTATTTTAACTAAAAATTTTAATGTCATAAATTTTATTTTTATTTATTTATATGAAAATAGCTCTTTATATTAATCTTCTTATATTTTTCACTATTCTTCGTCATTGATATTGTAAATAGGTATCTTCACTGTACTTTTCTTGCATGTAAGATACAAGATCCATTATTCTTGTACAACATAACTATTTCTAATAAGATTGAATTTGAATTTTTGAAATTGAATTAAAAATACTAAATTCTTATAACTAAATACAACTTATTATTCTTAATTCAACTATTATTTTTCAAACAAAATATCATTACAAGTTTACTAGAATACCATATAATGTGAATCTCTTTGTCATGACATGACATATCAGCTTCAACAATAACAATTAAATTCCCTCTACACTTCTCCCACTTCATTTTGATACATTAAATCATAGAATACTTTTTAGTCACCATTTATGTGATTTAAAACAATATGGGATATCCTTTAAATAATAAACAAACACACACCATTAGTTCCACTCAAAATATATAATATATTCTAACCAAAAATTAATTTCCCTTCACCATAGTGTATTTTATGTCATTTTTGAAATATTCCACTAACCACAAAATTCACCATCGTACATTGCATTCCTTTTTATTTTAACTATTATAAAAAATATTGAAACTAATCTCAACAAAAATTGTTCTATGGTATGATGTAAAATAATTATTTCATGTATAAATATTTCATTCACTCCAGAGACTATACCCTAGCATGTATCTACTCATTTCAAACATTAGAAAAATATTGAGCCATTTCATTCCATAGGTAAAATATACTTGAAATTTGGAGAGCATCTCAAAATAGATAACAAAAATTATCTATGACATGGTATTTACTATTTTTATCGCTAAAAATATTACTCATATTTTGAAAAAAAATCAAGGAATATTACACATCATATATAAGACCCTTTTGAATCACCCTAATATGAGATCATTTTCATAATTTTAAAATTCACACATGATCTGACATGGTTATCCCCATTTTATGTTTTAGCCTCATCATATACCATAGTGTAATGGCCTAGACCTCTCCGGTCCATTCTTTTGTCTAAAAGAAGGTCAAGAAGTGTTTTGGAGGGTAAAATTGACTTTTTACACACTTTCAAGAATTTTGAAACTACACACCGTGTAGTTTGAGTACATGCCGTGTACCCCCTTCCAGGGTATACCCTGTGTGGATGGCCATGTCTTTGCCACGTGAAGAAAATGGGTACACACCGTGTGTCCAGTACTACACGTCGTGTAGTCCCTCCCCGCGTACGTGTTACCTTGTGTTGACCAGTCGTCAGTCGTGTGTCGTGGGAAGGCCGTGTCCTTTCCATGTGCAATAAATGAGTACATGCCGTGTGTCTAATCTACATGCCGTGTAGTCCTTCCCCGCGTATGCGTTACCTTCAAACCATGTGTTGACCACTCAACAGCCGCAGAGCCGCATGGAGACCGTGTGAAAACGGCCGAGTACACACCGTGTACCATAAGTACACGCCGTGTACTTTTTCTTTTCACGCCTATAAAAGGAGGGGTCCCCTCCTTTCAACACACACCTCTCCTCCCCTCTCCTCTCAGTAGTGCTCTCTCAAGAGACTCGAAGGCTCTTTCTTCAATAAGTCTTTCGTCTGAGCTCTGATTTACGATCTGTCTGCGGCCACGGGATTGTAACGACGAGGTGGAACTTTTGAGCTTGGATCTGTTCTCTTTCCTTTGGATCTTCCTTTCCACCCATGGAGGTTTTGCCGGGACACAGACGGACATCTTCTAAATTTGATCCGGAGGAGCGTTGTGATCAAGAACCTATTGAGGCAGGGATCTTACCTTCATCTCTATAATTTGTGCATCATACAGGGTGGGTGTTCTCTTGTTTACGTGAAAAACTTTTGAACCGGTTTATTAAAGATAATAGCAGGCTTATATAGTAGGGTTGGGAAGTTTGTGATTGTTGTTACTTTATATCCTATGATATTATGTTGTGATATGAATAGGTTTATGCCTACTGAAAATAACGGTTGTTGGGGGCCTTTGCTTGCGCAATTAAATGTTGCCATATCTTCTAGACCGTTTTGTGAATGGAAACTTCATGGAATGTGGAAATCGTTTAATCACGTAAAGTTGGCTGTTTAAATGAAAATCGGGAACCCTTGTGTGATCACCCCAGTTGAACCAAAATGGATTAATGAACATGTGGGTGTTGGATTGGTTACGTGGCATGTGATGGGGGGTGTTTTGTGGGTTTTTGTGGAATGGGTGAGCAGCGGGGCTACAGTTGGCTTGGTTGTGGGAAGGTGTGAATGTTTAATGGTGATGGTAAGCGGGGCTGCAATAAATGGTATTAAAGGAATGGGGATGTGTGGCTGTGGTGTGGTTGTGGTTATGGTGGTTGGCAGCGGGGCTGCAGGGATGGGTTTGTTTGTGAACGGACTTTGGGTTGTGAATAATAAATAAAAGTGGAAGAGTTAATGAATGGTGTGGCTTGGTAATGAAACGGAAATAATAATCAATGGGTTGGTTGGTTAATAAGAAGGGACTTGTCGTGTTGCTGTGTTTTCCTAACTTTCTTTGTGGATGGTAGGGATATGCTTACGAACGGTCGTTGTGGTTGGTTGTGGATAGTTTCCCAGTAGCTAAGGAACTAATAAACTAATTCTGCTGAAACGTGAAAACCTTAATATGGTTGGGGTTGTTTGTTGTATGCATGCTTCGTGGTAGTAGTGACGAGGAACGTGCTCAGTTTCTCCTTTTAGAATCCATAGGTTGGGCTGAGTGGTTGCTATATATATATATATATATTTGTATCTTTTGCGTTTTATCGCACCGCACCCATGTTGAGCACTTAGTGTCGAACACTCCCATTTCATGGGAGAGGGTGTTTTCCCATAGTTACTAGCTCTTTCCTGCTCCTTCTCCCCTAGGCTATGATGGCTTGAGGTGACCATACACCCAAGACTCTTCGAGTATGTTTCGATTGGGGTGATTCGGCCCAAGAATCATCGGGCATGCTTATAGGTTGTAATGTCTTGAGGTGACCTTACACCCAAGACTCATCAGGTAGGATTCGATTTCAGGCCCATGTGTCTTCGGGCGAGAGTTCTGTTACTATTACAATTCCCAAGAATCTTCGGGATGAGGCCCAGGTGTCTTTGGGTGGGGATGTGGTTGTGGTTGTGAGGCACAGGTGTGTGTGGGCGGGATGTGTAGTTGTGAGGCCCAGGTGTGTGCGGGCGGGATCTGTGGTTGTGAGGCCCAGGTGTGTGCGCGGGCGGGGAGAGTGTGACAGCGTCAGGACGTTTAGTTGACTAATGGGAAATGGTGCGGGGTACCCAATGCTCTTGTTCTTATACTACTACTACCTGTTGTGCTTGTGTTTTGGTGAGTGTGGCTGGTGAGGTTGGGTGGATAGGATTCCTTTCTAGGTTTCTTCTGTTGTTCTCACGGTACATTAGGATGTCTCCCCACTTGTGCACAAGAGATTTAGGTTTCCCTACAAATTATAATTATATGCTCACCCTACGTTTACTTTCATGTTTCCAGGAGGACTACCAGGGCCGTGCGGGACCCTACTAGTCAGGCAGTTGGAGTTGTTGCAGTTGTTGCAGTTGTTGTTCTCTTGTTTCTTTTTGTATTGTACTTTTGAGCTTTCTTGTATTTGTACCTTGTTATAAAATTGTTTAAACATGCATGTGGTCTTAGTTTGGGTTTATTTCTATAAACTTTCTCTCTTCCTTTTTGGTGGTTGACTCATCCTATTTCTCGATCCTAAATAATAAAAATGGTAATGCCTCCCATTTTTTTGAAAAACTCATACCCTTAGTGCTAGTCGCCAACCCGGGGCCTACTGGAGGCGAGACTCGGGGGTCATTATCTCCCTTTCACCATTGCATGCTCAGGAGGGGCATCTTTGGTGGGAGGGGGTCATGATAGAATGGTATCAAAGGCAGGTTGAGAGATAGGATAGAGTCTGGAGTTAGGTACAGTGAGGATTGCATGGGATGGTAGGGCAATAGTGTTAGTTAACCTTGGTGCGTGACATAGGATAGGGAAGACCGGCTAGGACACAGGATTTTAGGGCCCCCCATGATCCGATGCAAGGACTCTGATCCTACCTAATGGCCAAGTTAGACTACATTGATTGCAGGGTAGAGACACTAGGGAAGGTAAATGCATCATCGTTATTGTGTTTTACATGATTTGGGTGTTCTGGGAATGAAATTGAAATAAAATGATAATTAAAACATTGAGAAAATTCCTTACTACTTTGGCTTAGGCGGTCCTTGTTTACCATACAGCTATGGCACCTGGACGTCGTCCCCAGGTGGCTCAGACGACCGAGGCCCACCAGATCCAGGCGGTCGATCAGTTGAGGATTGACCGAGAGGAGGAAGATAGCCAGTGGCAGAAGACTCTCTGTTCCTTCCAGTGGAAGACCCTCAAGAAGTACGAGGTTAGTACTTCAGATACAGAGACAGAGGAGTGGCTTGAGGAGCTAGGGATTGCTTTTACCTTGATCCGTGCTCCGAGGGAGTACTGGGTTCCCCTAGCAGTCAGTCAGCTGAGAGGTGCGGTGCGACAGTGGTGGACGCTCTACCTCAGAGAGAGGATAGAGGAAGAGGTTCTGTGGGATGACATTGAGAAGGAATTTCGAGAGGAATTCCTTTCTTCCATGATCAAGGTGGAGAAGCGGTAGGAGTTACTCTCCCATCAGCAGGGGAGTATGTCGGTACGAGAGATGGGGATCAAGTTCAAAGATCTCTTGTGCTTTGCTCCGGATCTCTTTCCGGATGAGGAGTCTTGGGCGAGACGTTTGGAGGAGGTCCTTCGTCCTTCGCTCCAGTATGTTGTCACCCCCTTCACCCTTCCGACGTACTTGGCGATGCAGAAGAAGGCAGAGGTCGAGGAGAGGATGCACTCGCTAGGAGGTGCACCACATGAGGTGTTCCAGCCAGGTTCGTCAAAGGGGAAGGTAGTCAGCAGTAGGTCTCCTACAACAGGACCTTCCAGGTTCAGGCCAGTGGTGAGCAGGCCCCAAAAGTTCCAGTTCAGATCATCGGGTCCTCATCCCTTTTCCACGAGCCCGGGACATAGGTGTTTTTCTTGTGGAGGTTTCAGGCACGTTCAGAGTCGGTGCCCGACCCGAGCTCCGTACGGTGGAGGTGGGCAGGTTCAGTGCCCACCACAGCCGCACTAGTTTTCCGCGAGGCCCTTCCAGCAGCAGTCGGACCATACTCCTCTGAGGGAAAACATTGCAGGAGGAGGCCGACCTCAGGGTTCTCCTTAGGGACCTTGACCAGGGCGTGGTCGGGGAAGTGGATGACATCAGAGAGGCATAGGAGCTGGGCGTGGACAGTTGCACGCAGCAGAGTTGGCAGCTTCAGCAGGACCAGAGGTGGTGCGAGGTACGATTTGTTTTTTCAGCACTCTTGTTTCTGCTTTGTTCGATTCGGGATCTTTGCACTCCTTTGTTGCACCTGGTCTAGCCCATGTTTTGGGATTAGACGTAGAGATACTTTTTGTACCACTGGTGCTGAGTACACTAGTTGGAGGCCAGACTAGCGTATCTTTTCTTTGCCGGGGATGTGGGATGACGTTGGGACCACATCGATCTAGTAGGGACCTTCTTCTATTATCGATCCAGCCATACGATGTCATCCTAGGCATCGACTGGTTGATTTCTGTTAGTGCTGTTATTGAATGCTTCCGAAGAAGAGTCGTGTTCTCTGACGTGGATGGGCAGCGCGTATCTTTTGTTGGCGAGAGGAGCTATTAGGCGGGAAGTCGGCGTGTGGAGCCTCTTCTTTCCTTGTTGGGCAGGTTATCAGTGGTTCCAGCTGATACAGAGATAATGGATGTCCCAAAGGTTGTTGGGGAGTTCCTCGATGTTTTTCCTGAGGAGGTTGTGACTCTATCCCCCGACGTGACATTGAGTTCGGGATAGACTTACAGCCTAGTGCCCGTCCGATTTCGATGTCCCCTTATCGGATGGTACCTTCGGAGTTGCGGCAGTTGTGGATTCAGATTGACGATCTGATGGAGAAGGGTTGTGTTCAACCTAGTGTGTCTCCATGGGGTGCTCCAGTTTTGTTTATGAAGAAGGAAGATGGTGGTCTCAGGCTATGCATAGACTACCAAAGGCTGAACCTGGTAACGGTCAAGAACCGTTACCCCCTTCCAAGGATAGATGATCTCTTCGACCAGCTTAGCGGAGCAGGTTGGTTTTCTAAGATTGATCTATGATCGGGATATCATCAGCTGAGGGTGAAGGATAGTGAAATATCTAAGATAGCTTTCAGGTGCAGGTATGGGCACTTCGAGTTTGTAGTGATGCCGTTTGGAGTTACGAATGCACCAGCTGTGTTCATGGGACTTATGAACTTTGACTTCCGAGAGTTTCTAGACTGGTTCGTCATTGTGTTTATCGATGAAATCCTGATCTACTCAAGATCAGAGGAGGAGCACATTGAGCATCTCAGGGCAGTCTTGGAAGTCCATCGACACCACCAGCTTTACGAGAAATTGTCGAAGTGTATGTTTTGACCCAAGAAGTACACTTCCTTGGCATGTGGTGTCTCAGCATGGAGTATCAGTGGACCCGTCAAAGGTGGAGGCAGTTGTTTCTTGGGCAGAACCCAAGAGTGTGTCAGATGTTCATAGTTTCCTAGGGTTACCGGGTTACTATCAGAGGTTCGTTTCGGACTTCTCTCGAGTTGCTGCTCCATTGACAGCTTTTACTAGGAAGAATCAGGTCTTCCTATGGAGCGATCAATTCTAGAAAGCTTTAAACTACATGAAGTAGAAGTTGGTTAGTGCTCCCATGCTCAGGTTTCTAGAGGAAGGGTTGTTGTATGAAGTGTTTTGTGATGCTTCTGGCCTTGGTCTGGGGTGCGTGCTGATGTAGAAGAAGGGTGTGATTTGTTATGGGTCTACGCAGTTGCACCCTCATGAGCGTAACTATGCCACCCATGACCTAGAGCTTGAAGTAGTAGTGTTCGCATTGAAGTTGTGGTGACATCACCTCTTTGGGGAGCACTTTTTGGTCTTCTCAGATCACAAGAGCCTGCGTTATATCTTTTCCCAGCGTGACCTGAAGTTACGACAGAGGAGATGGGACGAGTTTCTCCAAGACTATGACTTTGAGATCTCTTACACTGAAGGTAAGGGCAACGTTGTGGATGATGCCCTGAGCAGGAAGTCACATAAGGAAGCGGTTCGAGAATCCACTGATGCTTGGAAGGCAATGGGAGAGTTGGCTACCCTGCACATAGATGAAACGAAAGGTGTTAGAGGCTGTTTTTTCCAGATGATGGTGCAATCCTCCTTGTCGCAGCAGGTGGATGAGTCTCAGTGGGGGGACTCCGAGGCAGAGGTGATGCGGGATTGTGTCGACCAGGGGAATGCTCCAGAGGGATGGTCAGAGGACATCCGACATCAGATTCTTTTCCAGGGAAGGTTGTTTTTTCCGGAGGCAATGCGTGAGGGAGTTCTCTGTGAGTTCCAGATCTCAGCCTTGGCGGTACATCCAGGAGTTTCAAAAATTTACCGAGGCCTGAGGGATCAGTTTTGGTGGCCCGGGGTGAAACGGGCAGTGGCAGAGTTTGTGGCTATGTGCCTAGTGTGTCAGAAAGTGAAGGCTGAACACCGTGTTCCCAGTGGTTTGTTGCATCCTTTAGATGTCCCTGAGTGGAAGTGGGATAACATCTCAATGGGCTTCGTCACAGGACTACCCAGAGCTCAGGGTGGTTATGATGCTATCTGGGTAGTGGTGGATCATCTGACGAAATCAGCTCACTTCTTAGCAATCAAGGAGTCGGGCCCGGTGAGTACCTTAGCTCAGAGGTACGTAGATGAGATAGTGTGTTTGCATGGAGTTCCGAGGACTATCATCTCAAACCGGGATACTCAGTTTAACTCACAAGTCTGGAGGGGGCTACAGCATTATTTTGGCACACAGCTACGCCTTAGCACTACTTTCCACCCCCAGACCGACAGGCAGTCAGAGCGGACTATCCAGACGTTAGAGGACATGTTGCGAGCATGCGTTCTGGATTTCAGAGGATCATGGGTACGATACTAGCCTTTAGTAGATTTTTCCTACAAAAACAGCTTCCACTCTACTATTTTCATGGCACCGTTTGAAGATTTGTATGGAATGCCATGTCGTTCACCCATTTGCTGGGCAGAGGTTGGTGAGATAGGTGATCTTGGTCCAGAGGTAGTGCAGAGCACCACGGAGAAAGTACAGCTTGTACGTGAGAGGATGAAGGTGGCTCAGGACCGACATAATTCTTATGCTGATCGTCGGAGGAGGCCCTTGGAGTTCGAGATGGGAGACCATGTGTTCTGGAAGGTTTCCCCTCGACGGGGGCAGTGGAGGTTTAGGAAAGGGAGCAAGATCTCACCTAGGTTGATCGGACCTTTTGAGGTGCTGAGGCGAGTCGGCGATGAGGCATATCAGCTGGCCCTGCCACCTCAGTTGGAGAAAGTTCATGATGTCTTCCACGTCTCCCAGCTTCATCGGTACTTACACGATGACTCTCAAGTTATCTACTGGGGAGAGTTGGATATGGGAGACGATGTGACATTCAAGGAACGACCAGTCAGAATCAAAGATCGTAAGGAGAAGTTGCTCCATGGAAGAACCATTCCCTTGGTTCGTGTGTTGTGGAGGCATGGCGGCCTTGAGGAGAGCACTTGGGAGCAGGAGACCCAGATGCACGCTCAGTACCCGGAGTTATTTTGACTTGTGTTTTCCCTTGTTCGTCTGAGCTTTGTGTTGATGTTGTACTCTGTACCTTTGATATATGGAATGCTTGGCTTTTCAGTTGTGATACCTTTTGTTTCCTTGTTCCCTGATAATGTGTAACATGTCCGGATGTGTGGGAAGGGGGAAAACCTGACCCTTAATCGAGACGCATTAATGCGGATGCGATTGAACCCGCGCGGGTGAGTCAGTGCCGCCTAAAGCGGATAATATCTCGACATAGGTGAAGGAGTTTTCCCAAACCCACATGTTCGGGTAGTGTGTTGGTTGTGTGGTGTTGGGGGGCTGTTCGAGTTGAAAATACTAATGTATGGAAGTGGGAAGACCCAATCCTTAATAGAGACACATTAATGAGGATGCGATTAAACCCGTGCAGGCGAGTCAGTGCCACCTAAAGCGGATAATATCTCGACATAGGATAAAGAATTCCTAACACATATGATTAGGGTTGTTGGTTGGGTTCCTGTTATAACGAGAGCCCTAAGAGGTATCTTTTTGGGTTCCTCTAGGTTGGATTTTGAATTCTCAGGGATGATAATGTTTTAAGAGGTATCTGATGTAATGGCCCGGACCTCTCCAACCCATTCCTTTGTCAAAAAGAAGGTCAAGAAGTGTTCTGGAGGGTAAAATGGACATTTTCCACACTTTCCAGAATTTCGAAACAACACGCCATGTAGTTTGAGTACACGTCGTGTACCCCCTTCCCGGGTATACCCCGTGTGGATGGCCGTGTCTTTTCCGTGTGAAGAAAATGGGTACACACCGTGTGTCTGGTACTACACGCCGTGTAGTCCCTCCCCGCGTACGCGTTACCGTGTGTTGACCAGTCGTCAGCCGTGTGACGTGTGAAGGCTGTATCCTTGCCGTGTGCAATAAATGAATACACGTCGTGTGTCCAATCTACACGTCATGTAGTCCTTCCCCGCGTATGCATTACCTTCAAACCGTGTGTTGACCAGTCAACAGCCACAGAGCCACGTTGGAGGCCGCGTGGAGACCGTGTGAAAACGACTGAGTACACGTTGTGTACCAAAAGTACACGCCATGTACTTTTTCTTTTCATGCCTATAAAATGAGGGGTCCCCTCCTCCTTTCAACTCACACCTCTCCTCCCCTCTCCTCTAAGAAGAGCTCTCTCAAGAGGCTCGAAGGCTCTTTCTTCCATAACTTTTTCGTCCAAGCTCCGATTTACGATCCGTTAATGGCCACGGGATCGTAACGATGAGGCGGAACTTCCGAGCTTGGATCCGTTGTCTTTCCTTCAGCTCTTCCTTTCCACCCAAGGAGGTTTTTACGGGACATAGACGAACGTCTTCTAAAGTTGATCCGGAGGAGCGTTGCGATCAAGAACCTGTTGAGGTAGGGATCTTACCTTCGTCTCTCTAATTTGTGCATCTTGCGTGGTGGGTGTTCTCTTGTTTATGTTAAACACTTTTGAACCGGTTTAATAAAGATAATAACTGGATTATATAGTGGGGTTGCGAAGTTTGTGTTTGCTGTTACTTTATATCATGTGATATTATGTTGTGAAATGAATAGGTTTATGCCTACTGAAAATAACGGTCGTTGGGGACCTTTTCCTGTGCAATTAAATGTTGCCCTATCTTCTAGACCGTTTTGTGAATGGAAACTTCATGGAATGTATCAATTGGTTAATCACGTAAAGTTGGCTATTTAAATGAAAATCTGGAACACTTGTGTGATCACCCCGGTTGAACCAAAATTGAATAATGAACATGTGGGTGTTGGCTTGGTTACGTGTCGTGTTATGGGGGTGTTTTGTGGGTTTTTGTGGAATGGGTGAGCAGCGGGGCTGCAGTTGGCTTGGTTGTGGGATGGTGTGACTGTTTAATGGTGATGGGCAGCGGTGCTATAATAAATGTTATTAAAGGAATGGGGATGTGTGGCTGCGGTGTGGCTGTGGTTATGGTGGTTGGAAGCGGGGCTGCAGGGATGGGTTTGTTTGCGAATGGACTTTGGGTTGTGAATAATAAATAAAAGTGGAAGAGTTAATGAATGGTGGGGATTGGTAATGAAACGGAAATAATATTCAATGGGTTTGTTGGTTAATAAGAAGGGACTTTCCGTGTTGCTTTTTTTTCCTAACTTGCTTTGTGGATGGCAGGGATATGCTTACGAATGATCGTTGTGGTTGGTTGTGGATAGTTTCCCAGTAGCTAAGGAGCTAATAAACTAATTCTATTGAAACGTAAAAACCATAATAGGGTTGGGGTTGTTTTTTGTATGCATGATTCGTGGTAGTAGTACCGAGGTATGTGCTAAGTTTCTCTTTTTAGAAGACATAGGTTGGGATGAGTGGTTGCTATATATATATATCTGTATCTTTTGTGTTTTATCGCACTGCACCCATGTTGAGCTCTTAGTGTCGAACACTCCCATTTCATGGGAGAGGGTGTTTTCCTATTGTTACTAGCTCCTTCCTGCTCCTTCTCCCCTAGGTTGTGATGGCTTGATGCATCCATACACCCAAGACTCTTCGGGTAGGTTTCGATTGGGGTGATTCGGCCCAAGACTCTTCGGGCAGGCTTATAGGCTGTAGTGGCTTGAGGCGACCTTACACCCAAGACTCTTCTGGTAGGTTTCAATTTCAGGCCCAGGTGTCTTCGGGCGAGAGTTCTGTTACTATTACTGTTCCCAATAATCTTCAGGATGAGGCCCAGGTGTCTTCGGGCGGGGATGTGGTTGAGGTTGTGAGGCCTAGGTGTGTGCGGGCGGGATGTGTGCTTGTCAGGCCCAGGTGTGTGCGGGCGGGATCTGTGGTTGTGAGGCCCAGGTGTGTGTGCGGGCGAGGAGAGTGTGACAGCATCAGGACGTTCATTTGACTAATGGGAAATGGTGTGGGGTACCCAATGCTCTTTTTCTTATACTACTACTACCTGTTGTGCTTGTGTTTTGGTGAGTGTGGCTGATGAGGTTGGGTGGATTGGATTCTTTGCTAGGTTTCTTCTGTTGTTCTCACGGGACATTATGATGTCTCCCCACTTGTGCACGAGAGATTTAGGTTTCCCTACTGAGTATACATTTATGCTCACCCTACGTTTACTTTCAGGTTTCTAGGAGGACTACCAGGGCCGTGCGAGGCCCTAATAGTCAGGAAGTTGGAGTTATTGCAGTTCCTGTTCTCTTTCTTTCTTTTGATATTGTACTTTTGATCTTTCTTGTATTTGTACCTTGTTATAAAATTGTTTAAACATGCATGTGGGCTTGGTTTGGGTTTATTTCTATACACTTGATCTTTTCCTTTTTGTTGGTTGACTCATCCTATTTCCCAATCGTAAATAATAAAAAGGGTAATGCCTCCCATATTTTTGAGAAACTCATACCCTTGGTGCTAGTCGCCAATCCGGGGCCTACTGGAGGCGGGACTCGGGGGTCATTATCTCCCTTTCACTATTTCCAGCTCAGGAGGGGAATCTTTGGTGGGAGGGGGTAGTGCACATAGGAAATCTTATTAATTTAAACTCCCACTTTAACTCTTATTATAGAAATAAATACCTCATTTCCTTGACATGTGGAGTTCTCTATTTAACCATAGAATAGTGGAATCAATTTTAATAGATTGTTACTTTTAAAAAGAAGCATTACAGTTGTACTAGAATACCATATAATGTGAATATCATTACAATGACATGACAAGTTTTTTCCACAATTACTCTTTCAACTACATCCCAACTTCTCCCACTTAATTTTGATCCTTTAGATCATTCAATAACTCTTAGTCACCATTTATGTGACTAAATACATTAGAGGGTATCCCATCAATAAAAAATGAACACACACCACTGGTCCCACTATAATTCTTGAATCTATTTTAACCACAAATTCATTTCCCTTAAACAATGTGTTTTTATATAATTTTAGCAACATTTGGTTGGCCACAAGATTCACCATTATGTATTTTATTACTTTTTATTTCAATTATTATAAAAATATTTAAAACTAATATCAACACGCCTTGTAACATGGTATGATTTAAAATATTTATTTCATACATAAATCATCATTTCACGCCACAAACTCTACCCTAGCTTGTATCTACACATTTCAATCCTCAAGAAACTATCGATCCATTTCATTCCATAGGTAAAATACTCCTTGAATCTATTATAAATATCAAAATAGCCACCAAAAATGAACTATGACACGATATTTATTATTTTTATACCTGAAACATTACATATATTTTTATCAAATCAATTAATATCACAAATAACAGATAAGACCCTTATGAATCACCCTTATATGAGCAGTTTACATAATTCTAAAATTCACATTTAATCCACCATGGTTTTCTCCACAGTATATTTGAGCCTCATCATCATCCATCAGAAAACATCTCTATTTAAACTCCCACTTAAACTCTAATTTTAGAAATCAATTCCTCATTTTCTTCATGTGTTGTGTCCTCTATTTCAAGTTGGAATATTGTAATCAATTTCCTTAGACAATTACATTTCAAAATTCCTATTTACAAGGTAACCATTTCAATTTCTTCTTCCCAAACCATCTACACATCTCATTTATACATCTCCCTAGTGTGGTTATTTCACCACTACATAAACCAATTTCAAACACCACTAATAAAAAAAAACATCTTTCATGTTATTCTAATCATTTCAAAATCTTGTAAAAAAGTTCAATCAAATTAATCATCATAAAACACATAAGTTTGAAAATGATTTATGTGTTGATAATAAAATATTACTCAAAAAATATATCCCCATTATCTCTTTTTCACTTCATATATTCTTCTCCATGGGCTCAATAATATTTTAAATCATTCCATTATCTCAATATTTCTTTTGAACTTATTACATTACATAATTCAAAAAATCTTTTAAATCATTACTATTTTTTGTTTTAATTTTATTTCCTTATTTATAGATATTTATATTATTTCCATTTTTATTATCGGTGATATGACCATCCAGGAAAATTAAAATGAAAAATATTTCAAAATTTATGTATTTTTATTTACTTTGGGTTTTATTACTTTCGTATATTTTCATAATATTTTCATTTATTTATTTAACATATATTTTATTTCAATTTATATTATAATATCCTATATAAATGAAATGAGGAATTATTAATTTTTTTAGTTTCTTGAAAGAAAATATATTGAAAATTTGGGATTTATTTATCTTTGATTTCTTAAAAAAATTGTGTGTCACATTCCTCCGAAATTAAATGAATTTACCCCTAAAATTTTATGTAATTTGATGAAAAAATGATGTTACTTTTATATTATTACATCATCATGTTTTCTTATTACTTCATCAAACTAATTATTTCTCTGGAGAAAGTTAACAAGGTTATTGGTCATATTTCATATCACTGTATCTCTATGATATAAGATAACAACAGTTTGTTCCTCAAAATAGATATCTGGTTAAAATTGTATAAATTCTAATTTTGATACATGTCATGGATCTAGAATGTAATTCATTAAAATTTATAGATGTAACATTTCACACACTTGAGAGAGGTTTGGTGGAAGTGGTAATTAAAAATCTACTTATGTATAAAATCATGAATCATAAAGGGACTAATGTATCTAGGGGTCATCATTCCTTTTTTACTAAATATGATGACATTATATAAAAGTGATATTTTAATTAATAATTTATCATCAACTTTAAACTCCAATACTCTTTGATGATTATCATCATATAATTTATTTTAACACTACACTACTTTGATATGATTGTATATGGATTGAACTGTCTCTAACATTTCAAGAATAATATCGGGACCAATAGAATTCTATCTCTAATTTCATCCAAATATATCGAATTTATACATCTCATCTAATATATAGCCTTATGTAGTGGAATTGGGATGCTATAGTGGGATCTTTTATTGTATGTGAGCTTATAAAAATATTGATATTGATCGTATCTTCCATTTAAATTCAATGAGTAAGATCATAACATATCATTCTTAGTCAGAATGGTCCTTTTTGAAGGAATATTGATTTTTTGGTGATAATATTTGTTAAATAATAAATGTATATAGAATTATTATAAAATATTTATCTAGAACATCAATATGAACCGTGTTTGTTACTCAGGTACAATTGAGAATTTCACCCAATCATGACATATCATTTCTATCATATATATCATATAATATTGATCAAGAAAGAAATATTCTTGAATAGAAAGAAATTTTATCTAATTTAAGTTTTGATTCACTCTACCCAGATAGAATTGTTGCCTTTATACATATTAGGAAGACCAGTGTTGATACCCATGGTAAGGTTCTCCCATTTCTATAAATGAATATTTAATATCTACATCATATCCTTATAAATAAAAAATTTCAATGTGACTTGTTGATAAACAAAAAACTTAAATATAAACTCTGAAATATCTATCATCATTGTATCCCTCCAGATGTGGATTTAAATATCTCTATATATATATTAATCGCTGTGCATTATCCAATATATTCCTATTTAATTATGTTATTTAAAGGACACATATCAATTTCCTAAATCATAAAATTTCCTCACTTATTATTTATCCTCTATCTACTTTTCCATGCTCTTCACATGGATGGATTCTTGAATTGTCCTTTGGGAATGAAAAGATTTATCCCCCTCTCTTATGATTGAAAATTTAATCCTTTTCAAAACAATATTTTTTTATATCATTCAATCCTCTAATGGACAAGGTATCATGATCCTTTTTCCTGAGTTAATAAACCATTAATTCACCTTCTATGGGTTGTAATGTTTTGAATAGTCATTTTCCATGATTAGGTATATCTAACCCCTTTATTTATTATTCAACTCCTTATATGAAAATATATATTTTTTGATCTTGTAATAAAAATAAATATCTATCTTTTTTTATAGAAAATACTTCCAAATATTTGATGAAAAAATATCAATTGAATCCTCTAGATTAGGTGTAGTAAAAATTTACTTATGGGACATTAACTGATATGAGGCATAATCAATGAATCTGTCATTTTTAATAAGGATTCATCATAGGTCCTTCATTAATTGTCATAGTATATCACATACTCTCCCCCATTGTAGGGTAGTATGAGGGAATGTTTGTCTCTTCTAAAGTACTTGATGTTTTTTCCCATTATTCTATCCATAAAAACATTATTCCTTTCCCTGAAAACATGGTTAATGGATTTTATAATCATGAAAAATTTCTTTAAATCATCCTTAATATTTAAAAAATCCAACAAAACTATGGGTCTCCACTATAAATATTAAATTATTCCATTCTTCAATCACATTTTTAATTGGTGGATCTATATATATAACCTCAATTTTTATTACAAAACCCAATAAGGATATCTATTGTAGACAAAATTTAGACTTCCAAAATATGGAATATTGTTCACCTTTTAAAATCGTTTTAACACAGTCATAAAATACTATTCATTATCTTTCTCACACTTCGAATATATGATAATGTTAGAAATAAGTACTTCTATAAATTTATCAGGTAATATATAAGGTATCTATTCATTAAATAAAAGATGATAATATTTTAATTTTAATGGTAGAAACGAATTTTTATAAATTCAAAGTGTCTATATCTTGTGCAAAAAGTTCTTTTTGGAATATATTCTCACATCCCCAATAACTAGTCATATACATACCTAATATCCACCTTTTAGAAGTATATATCCATATATATATTTGATAAAAAAATTCATAAATATGGGGTATATGATAAGTTTTCTTTATGATGATCTTATTTAGATCTTGATAATAAAAAGAGAGATGCAATGAATTATTCCCCTTCTTGATAAATAGGACTCTAACAGCATAATGAGAAGAACATCAATGTATAAAACCCTTTTCAAATTGATCAATAAATTTCATCTGAAATTATATTAATTATAGGCGCTCCATTAAATATTGAATCATTTATATAGGCATAAATCCAATATGGTTTCAATTTAAAACTAAAAAAATATTCTATAGGAATATTGAGTTATCATTTAAAAATATATCAACATAATCCTGTAAAATTATCTTATCTTTAATGTGGATTTTCCCCTTGGCCATTTTAACAAAGTATCTTTCATTATTGGATATAATTCCCATTTTAAGGTATTAGTTTCCATGTTGAATTAATAATCATATGGGATTTGATATTTATTCCTAGGTTTATTTTAGATAATAAGTGATATTTTATTTTCCTATCTATTGATATGATCTCTATATTGAGATAGAGATAATAAATATCTAGTATCACATTCAACTCTACCATGGGTAAGAGTAACAATATTTTTAGAAAGTGTTTTCCCATTAATCTCAATTAGAGAAGAGTTGTATACTCTTTATGTAATCATCACACTACCTAGTGTTTTCATCGATAATATAATATTCAATGTTTTAGGTTTTAAATAAATATTATTATAAAACATGAACATTCAAATTAATGTGATGAAATATAATTAAATAATATATTTTATTATAGTTAATGTTTAATAAATGGAAATTTATCTTCTAAATCTTTGTTCTAATACTTTATCAAAACCAAAAGGGATAAGGTGACTAATCAATAATTACCTCTTATAAAAATCAATTTAAATAATAAATCCTAATATACCTTATCCCTTGACACCATTACTTCAACCTATCACACATTCTGTTTAACCAAGGATTCCTTAGTATTGTTTTTCAAATACTTATTAACCTTAAAACCAAAAATAATTCAACTTCACTTTGATAATAATTGAGAAAAACTAAGTATAACATACATATAATTTACATCATTTTAGATAATTTTAAGCATTAAATCGTATATATAATTTATAAACCCATACCTTCTTTTCAGGTATGTTTTTCCATTTTCTAGAGTTTTTTGAGAAAAGAGGAGTTTCTAGAAATTTTTGAAGTACATGTCGTGTACATTATAAGTACATGCCATGTACTCCCTTGCTGCATGATCCCATGTGCTGGCTATGTCTGGGCCACACACACGGCCATGTAGGGGTGATGTGGAGGCCTCTTAAAGAAGAGTACAGAAAATCCCAGTACACGTCGTGTACTCTAAAATTACACATTGTGTACTTTATTTTTTTCATTAAATGGACAGGGGTCGCGTCTAATCGTCAGAAGATGGTTCTTCTCTAGATTCTTCAACCGAGAGTGTCTCGTACAACCAAAAATCTCATCCAATCCCCGAAGCATCCGTCCGTTCTCTAAATCGACCACCATTGATTGAGTTGGAACCGTAGCGGCAAGCTCTACCTTCTTTTACAGCATCGTTTTCCAGTTCCTCCTCTTTTACATGTTATCGTGGGTTGGAAATTTGGTGATTTTTCATAGATCTGTGACATTATAAGGTGATACAAACCTCGTGGTTCAAGTATATTGATCTTCTAGAATCATGGTAGGTGGTTTTTGCCTTTCTGTTCAACGTACTTTAGTTTTATGTGCAAATTCCACCAATACCCTTGAACGGGGTATTGTGTGTTTCATGTTTTTCCCTTGTTGTTTTCCTGCCTTGCTTTTATGATTTTGTAGAAGTAATTTGGTTATTCATGAGGATAATTGCTAGGCTTGGATTTTTTTCCCATGCTTGTTCTGTTGCGACCTTTTGGCCTTGTCAGCCTTCTCTCCGTTATATATATTTTCCTTACCTTGTGACCATATGATAGATTGTTGTTCCCTGTCATGCTTGTTATGATGTAGACTGGTTAGCCATGTAGCTCTATAGGTTTAATGTGGCCTTATATTATTATTATGCTCTGACTGGCATGGGGCCGTTAGAACCTAGTGCAATAGACTATAAGGGGATAGACCGAGTGAGAATCCTCGGAGAGTCTTGGACATTATAGACTATAGGGGATAGACCGAGTGAACTTCCCAGAGAGTCATGGATATTATAGACTACAAGAGGATAGACTGGTTGAGCTTTATCATAGAGTCTTCCACTTTATATACTATAAGGGGATAGACTGAGTGATCTTCCACAGAGTGTCTTTGTCTTATTTCAATTTCCTTAAACCATTCCAGGCTATAGGAGGAATTGACCAAGTGAGCTTCCTCATAGATTCTGTGACAGACTAGAGGCTATAAGAGGAATTGACCGAGTGAGCTTCATTAGAGTGTCTCTAGACCTTGGGGATATAAGGGGAATTGAACACGTGATCTTCCTCAGGGAGTCCCTGACTACCTTAGACTATAAAGGGAATTGACTGAGTATTATTCCTCAAAAAGTCTTATAATTTCATATGACCAAACCAGAGGGGTTATGCTGAGTGTACTACCTAGAGGGTTGTTGGTAATTCTAGGATAGGACCAGAGGGGATGGATGTGAGTACTTCCCAGAGGGATTCCTATTTGTGGTTAGCTATTTTCTTCACTACTTCTTGTTGATATGTCGATTGTTTACTATTGTTTATCATCCTGTTTACTACTTACTATTACTTATCACTGTACTATTACCTTCCATATACTCACTGACTATTAGGCACAGATCATCGGGTGGATGCCTACTAGGATTTAGTCTCACACCCTACTTGGGTCATTCTTTTGGGCCAAAAACGATTATATTGTTGTAGGTATAGATAAGGGAAATAACCCTTCCACTTTAGGTACTTGACTTGCATTTGAGCAGGAGATCAGGGGACCAAGACAAGGCCTGTGATGCTAAGGAAATTCTTATTTTTTCCTTTTGTACTTTAGTTTAGTACTGTATTCAACATTGTGACTTGTTTGGATTCTTTCCTAGACATATGTATCATGCATCATTTCATATATATGTGTGTGCTTCAGTTTTTTATTGTTTTAGTCTTCCGTTGTTTACTGTTGTTGGATATTTACTACTTTTGCTATTATATGTGTTGTTTACTTCTATTGTGTACTCTACCAATGAGGGCATAGTTTTCCTAATATCACACCCAAGGCCCTCACTACTAGTCGGCAGCCTCTAGAATTTGGGGAAATGCACTTGAGGCCATGTGACCAACCGGGTACGGGGTGCCTCTCAGTGACTCCCGGAACCGGGACAATACAAAGTGGTATCAGAGGATGTTTCTTTCCTCTTGACTTACTTTTTGGAGCCTATAGCCAGGGGTAGGACATAATATGTACTTGTTATTAATCTATTCCCAAGAGTAGCTAACTCGTTACTAGGAAAAACCATACTACCTCGTTTATGGAAATTTTACCATTTTAAAATTTTACAGTTGATTTTATTTCACCATTGGGTGATTCACATGTTTTGTGCTATTACCGTTGTTGTTATTGCGGTTGTATTTCTGTCACAAACCGATGAGATGAGGGTATTACATCTCATGAATCTTATAGGAATTTGTTATAAATCACATAACATGCATTCTTTCCATTTAATATAGGATGCATTAGCGATTACATGTTATTGTGATAGACGTTGTGTAGATTATTCATGCGGTTGTGATAGATGCTTTGATAGAATCCCTGCTGTTTAATAGGGAATTTTTCTGTATATGTGATTTTCTTAAATGAATGCCAAATTTCGATTCATGAGGTGTTATGGGGCCCCATGAATCGGAACATGGTTCATCATTGATCTGTTTCCCTTGATTATAACATGTATGGGATGCCATGATTTGATTCACTGGGAGAATGGGGCCTCACAGATCAGAATTTGGCACCTTAACTCTTGTTTTCTGTGTTTTTTGGGCATCAGAGCAGTTTCTGAGCTACTGCTCAGAAAAACCCAGAATACTCGGCGTGTACTTTATTAATACACACCGTGTAGTTTTTAAACCAAAAAAACTCTTTTATTAATGTGTATAGAATGACATTTTACTTCGAAAGTGGATCCAAAGTGGACATAAATTAATTATAATCCCCTTATCCATACATAAAAATATTTTAAAGTCAAGGTTAGTGATATTCTTGGTCTGTAAACCATAATTTAATCCTTTTTTTACATTTTACCTATACTATAGTTACTTACTTTTTACACCAGTACCTTATTATCTTGGTTAAAAATTAAATTTTGGATATTAACTAATTTTAAAATTTTAAAACTAAATAAGAAGACCATTTTATTAGATATAATTAATAATATATATAAAATTATTTTTAATATAAGGTTACATTATCCATTAGAAAAAAATTAGGTAAATTTATATATAATCATTAAAATTAATATATTATTATTCCTTTCTAATTAATAATCATCAGATGAATTTGTTTTTTTATATATTATCAACGAATTTTATTAAAATTATTCATTATTTTTATTAATTTAATTATTTTTACTAATATGTATAACATCAAAATAATTCTTTCAAATATCATTCATTATAACTTTAAATAATTTTATTAAAAATTTATTAATGTTTATTATTTATTCAATAAGAACTAATTAAATTTTCAAAATAAATTTTTATTAAAATAAACACTAATAATTTAACTAAATTATTCATTTAAATTAAAGTTTATTAAAATTCTTAATGTATATAAATACACATAATAATGTGTGTGTTTGTATGTTTTTTTTAATATGATTTTTTCATTAGTAATAACATTTTTGTATCATCCAGTCCACTACATAAAAAACATAAAGTCCTCTACATAATACCTAAGGTTAAGATAATAAATATTGGATGTCATCAGTGGTGATTCAGTTATCATGGATCTCATAGTGACTTCCAAAAGCTTGAACATATATCTTAAATGATTTTTCTATAGTTTCATTTGATGAAGTTCAAATTGGGATTAGTTATGAGAAAATATTAATGAAATTACCTAATTTACAAACATGAATAAATTAATCTCATAAGGATTACTTATATAAAGTTATGTCATTTATTCTCCTTTATCTGTAGATTTCATAGTGTAGTTAATTTTATTTATAACATCCAATTTAGTGGATTTGTTATTGTGGTAACATTTTAATCAAATATTACTTTAAATAAATGTAAAATCTATCTCATTAATTTTACATATGTCAGATTAGGGTAATAATGGACATATAAAACCAAATTTCAAATATTCCAAATAACCATATAACTATCGACTATATATAAACTGGCACATTACATTCTTATATATAAACTTACATACTTTATCAAAATAATTATTCTTATAATAAAATTTTTCTTTAAATATTATTATGATATTTATAAAAAAAATTATTGTTACCATAGTTATTATCTAGGTTATGATAATCAATAAATATTGAGATGATGAATATTTCAATCAGGTTGTATTTTAATTTAATTTTGGTTTTATTACTTACATAATTTTACTATTTTTATAAATTATATTTATCATGTTATTTATTTCATTTTATGTTATAATTTTTTACCTTAATGAAATAAGGAATAACTTTTTTTGTGTTTTTTATAAGGAATGTTATCAAATATTCAGGTTTTTTATGGGGAATTTCATTCTGAAAGTTTGAGGTATTACAATGGAGCAATGAACATCTAGAAACTTTTTTAAATAAAATGTTTCTACATTAATTAAAATTAATAATCGATGATTTTTTTTCACCCATAATTTTGGATTAAACTGTATTATTTCTAGTTTAGAATGAAGTTTCCCTTTAATCAAAGGAATGTTGTTTAAATTTTATGTTTTATTAAGGTAAAAGGAATACTTTTGGGAAAATTTGATGAATATACTGATGAAGGTATCTTTCATAGATATATTTATGATAGTATAATCTATAATTGATATAATAAAAATATGAATAATATTATGTATATATTATATGTTGTTATCTTGGATAATCAGTAAATATCATATGTTTTATTTCCCATTGATAGAGAATTTGAACAAGTTAATGAATAACAATGATCATAACATGAGGAATGTATAAAAATGTGATATGTTTATTATAAATTTCCAATAGATACATTAATTTAAAGTAATTAGTAATGAGTTATTTAATTGGTAGGATAATTCTCCAAACACAAAGGATATGTGGAAACAAAAAAATTTATTCAATATGTCATTACTGATTAAAACCCTATATACCCTTCAGAATTAGTCAACATATAATATTATTTTCACAATTTGAGATGAAGGATGTTATATAATATTTTAGTAGATATAATTAATTTTTAGAAATATAGGAGATAAATATCAAATATATAAAATAAATTCTTGGGAATTGGTAAACCATTACAAAGAAAAAATAATTATTTGTTACTAATGGAAGTTTTTAAAAATATGAATGAGAAACCTGATGTGGATTCAAAAAAAGATCCTCTTATATAAAAGTTTTACTCTCAAATAGGGGGTATTGATTTTGATTGAAAATTTTTCCCACATTCAAGGCATGAATCTATCTAGGTTTTAATTGTCATATATCTATAGTGTAATTACAATGTTGTCATGATAGACATAAAATATGAATTCTTGAATAGAGAGCTTGAAGAGGATATCTACACTGACTAATCAAAAGTCATTTTGATAAATAAAGATACTTATCATTTTTACATGTTAAATTGGGCTTGTGTGGTTTGAAATAATCCCCAAGATCATGGTAGTTTTAGTTTTAATGTAGCCTGACTGAGCTAAAATTATGAAATGTAAAAGTAAAATATAACTTATATGTCTACGGATATGATAGAAAATAAATTGTTTTAATTTATTATATTGATGAAATTATTTTAATTGGAAATTATGATCAATCAAGCAAGTATTTAGTTTCCATAATGATGGAAACCTTGGAAATATCAATTCCTGATCAAATTAATTTTTTATTAGTTTGGAAAATCGTAATTACAGTAGGTGTAGTCTATTTATCATAACAATAATATTCCTTATAGTAACTAAAGAGATAGTAAATTTATAATTAAAGAGAGTTGTATACTCATATTACTCTAGGTACCATTTTTTATGAATATGGAAAATATTTTCATCAATGTAATTTTAACAGACTTATTGGAAGTCAATTATACATGAAGACATCCAAAATTTATATTTTTTCATTATAGTTTGAGTGAGATTTAAAATTCCTTATACTAATTCAAACATTATGGATAAAAAATATATATTTCACTATTTTATATCCATACATTCTACATGAGTTAGATATAAAAATGATTCTAGTATTCATTTGAATGGTTTTTAAGATGTTGATTGGGTAGGTGAAATTAGAGATTGGAAATATACTTTTGGAGGCGTGTTTTTTAAGGAAATGTGGGATTCATGGAACTCTAAAAATAAAAATTTGGTCAATTTAAGAAAAAATTAAGGTGATTATAATATATCTTTGGAATCCACAACATAAATGATTTGAATGAAAAGTCAACATGATGATAAATGGTACATATTCTTTACCCTTGTAGATTATGAGGGAAAGATAAAGAACCTGTTAATTCTCATGGAATCCCATACAATATTAAATGTTAAAAAACATTCCCATTAAATACAAATTAATGAAGATGAATTTGGATTTTAGAGAACTCATATTGGAGTATGTTTTTACCAAAGATAAAGTGGTGGATATCTTAAGAAATCCCCAATTAAAGGATTTCTTTCAACATTTTAAGACGTATTTTTTTTAAATTCTATTCAATATATTTTATGAGTGTGCTATTTGCATTAAATCGTCATGTTACTATTAATTTTTTGGTAAATTTGCATAAACTCTAGAATGATCATCTTGAAAATGTGAAGAGAATATCCCTCATTTATAGGTTAAGTAAAGAGTAGAGTGGCTTGGTGAATTTTTTTCTAAAGGGATACATGATGAGGTTCTATATATTTTGTTTGGGAAAAGTGATTTTTTAAAATTTTATCATGAATAAAAGGGGAGAGATAAAAGTTTTATTTTTTATTTTCTATAAATGGTGGAGCTTCAGTAAGACCCAAATTATGGTTTGAAATCATGGTGTAATTATTTACACTAATGTTTGGAGAATTATAAAAAATATTATTCAATCCAATAATTAGGTGATTGGTTTCTATTATACATTGAGATAATACCATGAATTTATCTTGGGATAGTCATTCATGAGTTTTTTTATTATACAGTATTTATTGAAAATATACTCCTGATTTTGCTTGATAATGGTTGAAGTTGTATGAATATAAAATGGATTGAATAATTTTAGAGGAATAAATTATGGTTAACTTTTTTTATTATGTTTATCAAACTAGAAAAAATGTAATTTTTAATTTAATTTTCAAAAATATAAATATATTTGTTCATATCATATAATTCATTTTCTTCTTTGTAGATTTATTGGGATAATTACTATAGAATATTTTTCAAATTATAAGATTATAATAAGATCTCTACAATAATGAAAACCCATAGACGCTATCAAAATACTCATAAAAAAGTATGTCATAGAGTTTAGAAACATCTATATAGTGGGGAACAAATAATATTTGACTATCAAATGATGAGGGATTATAGGCATTGAGACTTCATCTCATGATATTCTCACTTAATGATCTCCACATATTGAGCTCATGAGGAAATACCCAATTCTAAGAATACCATATGTTTTATGTGACTTTAGATATTCATATCTATATATGTGTGTATTATTCCTTAGACAAGTGGTCATCATTAATGTCTATAATTAATTATGTACACTTGTGTATGGGTGAAAACTCTAACGAAATATTCTCATAGTGAGGTTCCATACATCATGTGTGTCATAATTATTGTAACATTAACTGAATTATTATGAAAGGATTTTTCCCTTCCATATTAATGTATGAAGATATATCATGACCCTTTTATTTAAATGGATTTTTCTTTTATAAATCCTTGGCCATGGTAATTAATAGACAAGTACGTTTCAAATAGTTAATAAATGGTAAATCATGAATATGTGTTAATGAAACAAGTATGTATCATGATTAATAAGATATTAGTTGATAAAGGGTTTATAGTATATAGTAGTGTTTATGAGAAGGTTTTTTAGCCTCTATATTAATGAATTTCTCTATGAGTACCATCATGTATTGTAAAATATAGATCAAAGTATTTAGAAAAGTTCTCTTATTTATATTTGAGATAAAGGAATAGAATGTCTCACACTAAATATTGCAATAATCTCATTAATATCAATTGAATTTAAATTTAAGAAGAAACTTATTTACCTTTTTCTGGAATAATATATATTCAAGTAAAATTTAATCAGGTAAATTCAACCATGGGATTTTATAATTTGAATGTGTGAGTTTAATTTAATATGTTTTTTATTTATTCATGTGGAAATAAATAAATATTTATTTATTTAATTATTTATTGAATAAAATTAAATAAATTATTATTCAATTTCTGTGAATATTTAAAATAAATATGTATTTTTTGGTTTCATAAAAATAATAATTTATTGTAAGATATGGATCGAGTATAATCATCATATGGGAATGATATATATATTTCTAACATTATTTAAATAAATAAAATATTATTAATTTTATAAATCATATTATATTAAAAATATAAAAATGGATTTAATAATAATTATTATATTATTATTATATTTTGGAGTGGTTGTAGAGTCCATCTCTGATAAGTTGCTAGTGAGAGGTTTGAATCAATAATACACACTTTTTTTCACCTTTTTAATTAAACCACTTATACATGTTTTGGTCCTTATTCTATATATCTAACTTATTTGACCTCACATCATATGAAATTGAGATAAAATAGTAAAACACAAAATTAATTAGAGGTTTCAATCATAGAATCTTACTCTTGATAATTGGTTACTCCCCCCACCCTCCCACTATATATTTTTCAACTATATTCCCATGTCGTTAGACCAAGGATCATCCCAATCCTATCAATATATAATCCCTCTATATTTCCACAATAGAGTCCAACTAGATATTAAAACATCCCACTATATGTTATAATACAAAATAATCAGTACCTCTTTCTACTTTAGGGTTCTTATATATAAAATGATATTAATCATCCTCTATGAAGAAACTGGATCAACCAGTCTTCTCATGTACACTACCTTCAATATCTTCTATAGCATATATATATATATAATTATGAGTATAACATCTAGTATCAATTACTCACTCTAGATATTCAATGATATATGTCTAAAAATTAACTCAAACACATAGGAATAGTAGGTTCCCTTCTCTTTTAATAGATCTTATCTTCAATCTCTTCTCCTTTCCATGACACTACAGTGTATTGGTCTCTCAGTATTACTCTACACTCAAAACACACAATTTATTTACAAGAAATATCTTCTTAATAAATATTGACTTCTTCATTTTTTCAAATTTATATATATATATATATATCTCCACAAAACAATATCTTGAATATTACTTTTCAAAACAATATATTGGAAACTCCATGATCTTTGGGGTCCATAGTTCTTTTCATTTTCGATCGGTCAATGGATTCCCAATTTCACTCATTGAAACTCTTGATCAAGTATTACTTATATAATTTTCATAAATAAATGGGCCTATTTTTGGTACATTTTTTCCATTAAATCAAGTGCCGTAAATCTATTTTAATTTAGTACATCTATGCATTGAACTTATATAGATGACGTGGCAGAATTGGATTCTAGCATGGAACTCATCCCAATAACATTATATTCATTATCTTGATTCTTCATCAAAATTTCCTCGAATCTCAATCATCTAAATTTTATTATGTTTTTACAATCATTAAAAAATTTCAACATCATCACTAGATTCCATTTTTATTGGAATATTCATTATAATATTTATTAAAATAATTCATCCAAGAAAAGTAAATAATAAATTCAATGGACATTTTCCTTACATTTTTCTCATTTATTATTATACAACTCAATTTATCTTTATGTTACAGTGGAATAATACTTTTGATAATCATGAGTACGGTGATCAAAATTTAATATTACATATATGAAAATAATAATTATGAAAACTCAATAATATTATCATACTATTTGGTGATAATTGTTTATCAGATAATACTTATTATTATCTCCAATCATTCTTAGAAAGATGATATTTAATCCATATCAATCTCTCAATTATAATCAATCATGTTCACTCATGATTACATAAGATCAATGAATTTGAAATATATATATTTTAATGATGAAATGTTTCTTATGCAGTATAAAATCACAAATACACAGATCCCTATGCATATAATAATTTCTTCTTTAGCACTAAAATTACATATTTCATTCCAAAAAATATAAAAATCACTTCTAAACAACTCAAACTCTTCGTAAACACTATTATAATTCTCACAAAAGGTTTGTAATTGTCAAAATTACTCTAGAATGTTTCATTAAAATTTCCAAAGTATTTTCCAGCATGGACACTCAATTAAGAGTATCTTAAGAAGTTCAAATTTCTTATTTAATTCTATATCTAGTCTCCTCATTTGTTGAATTCCACCAAATTCCACTAATGTTATAGACAACACTATCATAATCATAAATCTTCCTAAAAATGAAACAAAGATCATCAAATCACACATTGAAATTATTTCTCACAACTATATTGAAAAAAAGTACAACATAATAATTTGGGTACTTATGTGGGAAATAACGTAGATAAAATAACAGATAAATGAATTTTTACAATTATCGTTATTTGACCCTAATTATATATTCTAAATTATATAATTTTTCAATTCAAACTTTTCAACAGAAAAGAGACACATACAATTTAATTCTATAAATAACTAGAGATAAATCCACTGTTCCTCTTAATAATTATGAGAGAGAATATGAAATGAATATTATGATCAATTAAAAATGAAATAAATAAATTATATATTTTGTTATAAAACCTAGAGTTCCAAATATTTTGATCTGGGATTACTAATGTGTGGATGCATCTAAAGAAATAATTTCATTATTTCTCTAATGAAATCATAATAAAACATGATAAGTGAATGGATTTGGATCAAGGATATTTCCATGAATGATGTAATTATTAATTAATATTTATATTAAATTAAATATGTATGATATTTCTATGAGATTATGGAATTAGGTTTTCAAGTTATTTGAAATTATTCAATCAAATTATTGAAAAATAAAAACTAGGTATCATCAAATTTTTTTTTTAATGTAGAAAATTCATTTTTTCCAAGCTATAATAATTTTATTTGAGATAAAATATATTTATATATATTAAATTCATTACCCAAGATAGACTATTGAATTATTAATTATATATTATTAAAATTATATGAAACTAATTTCACCATTTTGGGAAGGTGTAAAAAGTTGTAGTTATTCTAATTATCAATGGTTAAAGTGAATGATTGTAGCACCATGAAATATATAAAAGAAAACTATATTTTATATTATATAAAACATATAACACCATTACAAAATAAACCATGAAATAATCATTTTTAAATATGATTCATAAAACCAAACCACTAAAATGGTGGTAAAGAATAGGATTTCCTATTTAATGAAATATGTATAAAGTTCATACTCAATATAATGTTATTGATAACTTATTAATAAATAATTTCCCAAATTTTTTCTAAAGTCATTTTATTATTTAAAAATAATTTTTCATCAAAAAACAATTTATTGATTTTTAATGAAAAAATATTATAATTAATTTCTAGAAAATTTTGAAATTTTATTTACCAAAAAGGATGTATTTTTTGAAATAATAAAATAAAAATTATATTATGGTGATATTTTTATATTTTTCAAAAAAGGATTCATTTTTCAATAATTAATGAAAATTGCTGATTTATATTGAAAACTGTATTTTATTTCAAATTATTTACAAGGTAAAATTATATTATATATTACTTATAATATTTCATCATTTCCATTTGATAAAAAATAATCTAATTATATCCTTTGGAACAAATTCTATGATATAATTTGTTATAGAAATATTTTTATACATAAAACATAGTTTTTCAAAAAACAATATTTCTCATTACGTTATGTGTTTTAATCCTTAATTAATTTATACATCTTCTGTAAATTTAATAAAAAAATAGATTCAGTATTTATATTCAAGGGGTCCAAATTTGATAAATAGTTTTCTTTTATCATTGGTTGTTAGGAACTGTAACCATAGTATGTCATTCACATATGGGTAATGGTATATCAAGTAATTAAGGATAAAAATAAACTGATAAGGAATATAAAATGACTCTAACAAATTAATTTATCCTATAGGATGAGTCAGGTTAACACATTTCCATCCAATTTTCTAAAATATTGAAAATTTCTCACTAACCAAGTAGATTTTCCATCGAACCTGACACCTGATCCAGCTAGAGGAATCACTTGAAGTCCATTAATGATCCCCCAAAACATGAAATTAGTGCTTCGGTATCAACAATACACTTTTGGTAATGATTCGACCTAAAAATATAACAATAAACAACCCATTTTAAAAAAACATCATCACATAACTGATAATAATAATCAACAGAGATACAATAATTTTCATATTCAATATCTTACAACTTTAACAAAAAGCAATATACCACCGTGGAAGGGGAACGACTAAATCACAACTCAAAACCTTCCATGAAATAATAGAGTCATCGCCCTCAAATGACCACCATGAACACCTATAATAATTGGAACAATAGAAACTATATCCATCATCACCACCACCATAGAACATCATTCCATTACCCTAGTGATACATAACAAATTCTACATACACCCAACGGTGTATCTAGGGTGTTATCCAAATCCAAGAAGGATTCCACCCGATAAAATTATTCCATTCTATAACATTATAATATATGTATACATTCACATTTTCATAAGAAAATTTCAAACATATCTAAGAAATTTGTTTTTGAGAACACATTTTGAGAAAAAAACTTTTTTTGAAAACATTTCTCAAACGAACCTTCTTTGAAGTAGAAATGTACACAAGGTCTACTATAAAACAATGGTTACCACAACATCACAAAATAATCATATCGCAAGATATCACCATAGGTAATCCTTGTAGGTTACTAGAACTAGTGGGACCCAACGGACCATATACCATGCAGATAAAAATCTTCCAACCAAAACCAATTGTGTCGTCATTCATGAGCCACTAGAGGGAAATGTATCAAAAGGTCAAATGGTATACAATCATAAGACAAAAACCATAGTTCCTCATAAACAATACACTATAGGGGATCCCATCCCATGATCTAGTGTTCTCTGATCGTATCACATGATTATTTGGTGTTACAATGTTAATCTTTGTGGAAGAAACCTTACATCAGTCAAGCTAAACTGACTAGAATACTAGTTCTAGTTTTCCCACCTAGTTACTAAGAATTCCCTATGTGAGTAAATTCCATTTCACATCACCCAAAAATCATCACTTTCACATACACATGACAACTATAATGAACACACATACTAATCCATTTCATTTATAAGCATTTTTCACCCAAAAATGAAATAATATTTGGAAGCCATCATTATACGAAACCAAAACCAAATTCAATGAAACTATAAAATCCATTTTTTTCAAATAATACCAACAAAAAAATATTCCTTACAATCATACCCACATCCATGATGCCTCTTTTTGATCGTAAATTGAGTCCAGGATGGCTTTAGGTATAAATCTGAAGAGGTTCTCTGATGAAGAGGTAATGTTCTAAACAATGAATTTTCCTATTGATTCTACTTTTAAATCCTTGAAAATTATAAAACTATGCTAAAATAATAACACTATAACATCCTATCTTAGATTACAATTGAACCAGCAGTAATACCGGTGGGTCACATAGCCTCAAGAGCTCCTTCTCGTACGCAAGAGGTTTCCTACTAGAAACGACGGTCTCATGAGGTGATAGTGGGGGGACTATAACGTCTTATTAGAGATGAACATCAGTATAAAATAATAGATAATAATCAACAGTGGATAGATTTATTAAATAAATAATGACAACAAGCAGAAGATAGGTAATACTAATTAAATAAAAGTGGAAAATGCCTGTTTATACATCAGATGAATGAATTTCATGGTAATGATACATATCTGAAATAATTAAACATTACAGCATGATTTTCAATAATATAAAAAATATGGAAAGTACAGAAAATCTACAACGGAGATCTAATTGAGCATCCTGAGCTCCAACTCAGTCCTTTTCTTCTAACTCGCATTTACAAGAAACACTACAACCAACCTAGGTCCTTAAAATATAAGGAATAATCAATTACCAAGGGTACCCAAGTAGGGTGTGAGATGAAACCTCACTAGGTTGGCACCCACAATGTCAAGACCAATTGAGTAAAATATAAATTGGATAGTGTGCAGGTATGGAGAATTTAATAAACATAACAACATAAATAAATAACACTCATCCAGGTTCCAAAGGGACACCTCACAAATATTCCTTCTTCGGATCAGTATTCAGAAAATAGTATGATCATGCCACTATATATATATTTTTTTTATCTATCATAGGGTAAGAAAACATCCAATCCACACAAGTATATATAGGTTGTAACCGGTGTGGGGTAAGGATGACTCCCACCTATACATATATAAAAATTTCATATGGGGTAAGAATTCCTATCACGTATAAATGGAAAATAACTTTCATGGGGTAAGAATTCCTCCCATCCATATATGTATATAGGTTATAACTAGAATGTGGTAAGCATGCCTCCCACCAACACATATATAATAAGTTTCCATGGGGTAAGAATGTATCCCATCCATAATCATTTGTACAAATGACATGGGGTAAGAATGTATCTAATCCATAATCATTTACATAACTGGAATGGGTTAATAATTACTCCCATCCATAATTTCTACAATATTGGCATGGTGTAACAATGTGTGGTGACTCAGTTTTTGACCCAAAGGACTTCCAAATATTTCAGAAAATATTCTTAGATCTGGGTACTAAGTCGATGTGGGAAGCAGGGGTTGGGGAGACTCGGATCAGTGATATTAAAAATATTAAATATATTTTTTGGGGACGTTTAGTTTATATTTACATGTATACAACTCCTATTTGGAGTCTTGGATCTCATTTCAGAGACCCTGGTTGAACCTAAAATGTTTTTCCCCTAGAAATTACATGAGTTCATTTGTGCTGGGAGTTTTGTTTGGGGGCCATTTTGGTGACATTTTATTGAGAGAGAAATTAATTTGTTTTAATTTTTTTAAACCAATTCTACCCCCCAACCCTCATATGTGCATGACCCCACCAAGGAGATTTGTGCCTCTCCTCTCTTTGGTGATGATGAAACCAAAGTCAAGACCATACAATGAGTTACTTATGATATCCATTTCTGTTGAATATCATCATTAGATCAAGAACTAGAATGATTAGGGAATCATTCTTGATCCAATGCTTTGTAATTTTTCTAATGAGGTAGTCTGATTTGAGTTTCTATTTGTATTCCCTTGTTTATGAATTATTTTATGGTTCTAGATCCCAAATATAATTTCTATATATCCTTTATAGGTAGATATATGGTTTTTGGGGTAAACCAGAGTGAATTAGATGGTCTTGAAGCAGATTCCTGACTAGAATCACCATCTACACAATATATAGTTTAGTGAAACATGCCTTGTATCTCTTCCAATTCGGGGAAGATGAAAATTTGAGACAACACCCTGTGTATAGGGGTTAAACGCCATGTAGTGCCATAAACTATGTGACCATGGGACATGTCTTGGGATAACAATGTGAAAACACATGGTCATGTGCTAAAACATGGCCAAGATACATAGAAACAAGGTCCAGTACAAATAAACTAGAAAAATACATGGGAATGTATCCATTTATCCAAACACGTCATATAGTATGGGATACACAGTGTTTTAGGGACACCATTTTTCTGCCCATGTAGAAGTGGAACATGGCCAGGAGATGAGAGGTGAGGGACATGGCATATACCTCCTATACACATGGTGTACCCTTACATGGGTTGGAACCCGTGTGGGCTAGATACACAGGAAGGTGCTTGGGTAGGCTCACACATTGTGTGTGCCCCTGTGCATGTCGTGTACTACTAGGAGATCCTCTGAGGTTCTTCTGCCTTCCATATCATCATCTCTAGGACTTAGATTCAGCCTTATGAGTAGTCCATCCTAATTATTCATTCATGTAGACTTAATAAAGACCACCCTTATATATTACAAGATATAAGGTGGCATGAATCAGTCAAGATGATTATGGAGAGGTACTGATCCAATGTTGGAGATCTTCGTGGTTTCAATAGAGATGTGTTAGGACTGTTACTCGCCTAATAGACTACAATATGGGTTTTATTTACCTCTCCTCCTAGGAAGACATGGGAATCTCCATGCCATGGGTGTGGGTTCATTATCATTGGGTAGTTTCCATTGGGAGTGTTACTCCCCAGATGGATTATGGTCAATCTTTCCACTTGAAATTCATAAATGTAGAGTAGGTACGTCCCATTTAGGATAGAGGAGAGGGTCCTATATCCATGGATTCTATACTACCTTGTTAGACTAGGGTGTGGGTCCTCCGTATATAATGTATTAAGAGAGTCAGTACTCCCCTACCATGCTAGTGTGTGGGTCCTCTATTCTAGGATTTGGTTCTCCCATATCGTTCTTGGGTGCGGGTCCTCCATATGTGTTGTTCTTGAAGAGTTGTTACTCCCCTTCCATTTCAGAGATTGTGTCCTCTATCATGTGGTGGTACTCCCCCTATCATGTTAGGGTTATGGTCCCCCATAGTGACAGAGTTGGTAGATTTAGTACTTCTCTGTTGTTCCAAGGTGCAAGTCCTCTAGCCACTAAGTGGTACTCTCCAACTATGTTAGGGTGTTGTTCATAGATTTATGAGGTACCACTCCCCTATAATATCAGGATTTGGTTCCTTAATGAGTAGTAATCCCCTATTTGATCAGGGTACATTTCCTTGCTACAGGACTAGTACTCTCCCATCTTTGAGTAGCAACTGGGAGCAGGTCCTACATTGGAGTTGGATTTCCCTAGGCTATGGAATATAGCTACGAGTAGCGGGGCCATCCATTATATGTGAACGATACCTTGATAATGGTTAGTTCTCCCTCAATAAACTAAGGTGTGGTCCACACTTTATAGGATGCATAGAGGTTTTTCGGGTTAGTTTTGAGTAGTTCTCACATGAATATGATGTAATGGAGAGATACATGTCCCTTTGCTCTCTCTGGTCATAGAGGATACACACGGTGCATAGTGTAAGGTAGTTCTCCCACAACTATGTGCAGTGGTGAGGGTGGGCCTCTTCACTTGGGTTTCTTAATTTTTGTTGGTCGTAAGGTAACAACTATGGTACCTCCGATGCAGGGAACTAGATTTGGACCTAGTAAGATGTATCTAATGGATCATGTTCTCTCAAACGTACTATTTGTAATGGTAGACTGGTTCTAGATGGAGTGCATCTCTTGGACGGGTGCCATATGGAATGGCTGATCTCATAGAGTGTGTTCTCCTGGTTTTATGTTATAGTTAAATCCTACAAATATAATCATCTGTTTAGATATGAAGTTCAAACCCCATGAGACTATGTGTCTGAGATGAGTTTATCTGGGTGATTTCTAGGAGTCCTAGTGGTGTTATTAAATTTGTGGGTTGAAACCCTATATAGATCAAGCTAAATTTTCATGTACAGCTGAGGATGGTTTGAGATGGAGTTTCTCCCTCAATTTGGTTTCCTTCAGTCTAGGTAAAGTAGACGGTTACCTTTCATTTTCTCCCTTTTTTGGGTTCTTAGGGTCCCTACTAAATATTTTTGTACTCACCACTACATCGGCTTTTCATGCATATGTTTTGTGTCTTTGGATGATAACAATCCTTTCGATGGAGTCCACAGAAGGCCTGAAAGGGGTGGAACATAGTTATCTTGATAGACTAAGGTGTTTATCATCATCATTAAATCCTTTATTGATCATAGAAGGGTACAATCAAGAGGGGGAAAAAGAGAACCCCAAGAGGAAAGAGTTATGGGGGTCTAAAGTAATGATGACCTAGATCATCCCCTCGGATCAGGTTCCTCCCTTCAAGAGGAAAAGACAACACCTCCACAGGAGAAAACACACTGAGACCTTGCACCACCATCTAGGCTAGATAATCTGCAACTCTGTTCCCCTCCCGCCATGTGTGAAAGAAATACAGTGTCACTGCTGATGATGTTCCTGCATCTCCTCATAATTTAGGTAACCGACCAGGGGGTGCTACGCTTATTGTGCATGGAGTCAGGGAGGATGAGAGAATCAGTCTCTATTACTCATAGAGTGATCCCCCATTACCTACAGAGCTGAAGACCCATGAGCATGGCCATGGCCTCAGCCAGGAGAGAATTAACCCTACCAAAATGGGTAGAAAATACGAGGATGACATGTCCTCTAGGGTCTCGTACCACACCGCCACCCTTCATGTCGTCCGAGGAGCATGAGCCATCAAAGTTGAGCTTCAGTCCGGACTGATGGGGATGCTATCTGACCTAGTGGCCGACCATTGGAGGTCTCCCATTTGGTAGTCCATCGTGAATATAATGTAGAGATGGGGCCTCATTCCATTTTTTGTTAGAACAAACCAGATCGAGAAGGAGAAAAATTTTCCTAGCCACCAGAGTCATGCCGGAGCAGTGGAGCCCCACAAACCTAGCTTGGTTCTGAGCCTGCCAAATGCACCAGCAGCCCGAGATGAGAATCATGGAACATGAATTCCTCTCTTATCTACTTCCTCCATCACCATGGAACCACTGGTCTAGAAAGGGGATGTCCCTTAGCGCTGCTACATAAAAGCCAGTGAAATCGCCAAACACCCGCCACACATGGAAAGCCCATTCACAGTAAAAGAAGAGGTTGGAAGATCTTTCATCCCTAGGAGTTGTGAAGCATAGGAAACAGGAGGCCAATATGATTCCTGAGCGCTTCACATTTTCGTCCGTAGCCAAAGCCCTGTTCCTGATACGCCAGAAGAGAAAGTTTCATTTCACAGGGACAACTTTGACCCAGACAATCACACCCCATGAGTCGACCTGGTTCGTACTGGTGAGAACCCGCCTGTAATCATTAGTAGAGAACATAACCAAGGACAATGTGGTGAAAACATAGTGGTCTAGGTCATTCGAGGGGTCGATCAAAACGAACACCTGGTGTTGCGTACTGTCGAGCACCGCACCGGTGAACTCTGGATACCCTCTTGCCTCCTTGAATGTTAGTTGGGTGCTGGGGAATCCTGAAATCCAAGAATAGACCCAACCCAATTGTGGTGCCAGAAAGAAATGTCCCCCATTCCCACAATCCATCTGGAAAAGGGTAGCATGGCCTTCTTATGGGAGAGAACAACCATACAGAGTGGTGACTGGCGGGCATTCCCTCCTCCACTGAGTCAGGCAGCAATGTACATACCCCAGACTGTGCGCCCCTTAATAACCACCCACGCCAGCTTCTCCCACATGCCATGCAGCGAATCGGAGGTGCTCATGATACCAATGCCCCCTCCTACACTAGCTTTACATGTCTGTCTCAGGCTTCCCAGTGTTTCCTCCCCTCCTCATGCGCATCCCAAATAAAAGAAGAGAGGATAGAATCAATCTTTGTGAGCACCCCCTTCAGAGCCTTGGAGGCCACAAGTGCATGGAAAGGTATAGAAGATAAGACGTTGTTTGCTAAGGTGATCCTACCTCCAAAAGGCAAAAAAAAGGTTCTTCTAGTTGAGAATCATGTTGGTCATTTTCCCGAAAATTTTATCAAAATGGAGGATACGCATCCTTCCAGGAGATACCAGGACTCTGAGGTACTCCATGGGATAAGAGCCCCACCGCATGCCGAGTCGCGTGCTCAGGGAGGCCACCCTACTGTCAGAGAATATCTTTGGGACATAGAATGTGCTCTTGGAATGATTGACAACCTTCCCACTCCATCGGCAATAGCCTTCAAGGATCTTGGTAAACCCCCGAACAGACCGCATACCTACATTCATAAAGATAATCGAATCGTCCGCAAACATCAGATGGGAGATATTTCTTGGACTGGGGTTGTGCCGGTAGGGCCTACTAGTTCCCTGTGAGATGGCCCTATTGATAAGACTACTGAGGACATCCTGTGAAAGGAAGAAGAGGGTTGGCGAGAGAGGATCCCCCTACCTCAAACCGTGAATAGCCTTAAAGAACCCATAATTATGACCCGTGAAGCGTACAACCATCCAAGCAGAGCTAAATCATCGGAAAATCAGGTCCACAACCCACCCAGAGTGGCCCATGCCTAACAAGACCTTGATGATGAACACCCACTCCACTGAGGTGTTTATCATAGCATGTCAAACAAGACCTAGACTGAGGTGTTTATCACAGAATGGATTAAGTGATTTTTGGTAGTGGTAGTCGACAGTGATCCCCTCTTTCTGATTCGGTTGGATACATTTATAGTGTTTCTTTTGTGAGAGTTTTTTTGCTTTTACAATTTTGATACTTCTGTTATACACTGGTTGTGGGATATAGATGTATGAATTCATTGATTGTCTTTGGTTTTTACAATTATTAATTTAGTGATATTGGAGATGTGTATGTGCATACAGGTACATGGGAAATGCCTCCTATATTAGTGATATGCCTTCTCAGTGCTAGTCGTTATCCACTGGCCAATTAAGAGTGGGCTTGGGGAGTTGTAGCTCGGGCCCCAATGGGTATGGTCGTGACATTGTGGTATCAGTGTGTTTGGTGCCACATTAGAACCATACTATCTTGATCTTTGTTTGGGTCACAAAGTGATAGTGTTAGGATGTTTTGAGTTCAGCTCTCATGGCATAGGATCTAGTGTTGGTTTGGTAGCTGACATATCTATTCACCAAGACTCAATAATATACATTTATACTTGTTAAATTAAGACAAAAGTCAATGGTAAATAAATTCTACATGCATCATATGGGACTGAATGTTTTGTTTTTCAAGTGCTTCTTAAGTGACCTCACTAAATATACTCTTTCATTATGGTACATCTTGACTCTATTTCAGGATTCCTTTGACAAGACACCCATATAGGATACTATAGTCGGATCATGATGATGACCCACCCCATGATGAAGTTTTGGTTTAGTTAACTGATTATGAGGCATTACCTATGAATGGTCTTCCAATGGTTCCACCACCCGTGGAGTAGTAGGTTTTACTGGCAGTTCGGGCTGAGGACATGCGTTGGCTGAGTGCACTACACGAGTTTCATAGGTAGAAAACTATGAGGTACTAGGGTGATATAGACCCTAGGTATCCAATGACAGTCTTGAGTCAGTCACCTAATTATTATTCTATGTAAGGACACCTCGAGATCAGATGGTGGTCATACTAGCGAGCTTTCAGATGTTTCAATTAGGAAATGGTGAAGTCTAGTGACACAGTCTCATAACAACGTGATTCTCACTTATGAAGAGTTCAAGAGACTCTTTAGGGATGATTTTTACATAGACACATTGAGATCAGTTCTTATCTAGGAGATTCTACAGCTTTGGTATGGTGGCATGACATTGGTTGAGTTTTCAGTGAGGTTCACAGTTTTTTGGTCTAATCCTCAGATATGGTTCAGGATCCTTTCATTATAGAGTAGACCATCAAGAATAGATTTTTTCAGGAGGTTAGGGTTAATGGTATCCTGTTGTGAATTCCCACCTGCACTAGAGTACTAGAATGAGCTTTGTTGTGGAGGGCTTCCTTTCTGAGGAACTGTTGGACGTGACCCAGATTAGTGGTCATGATGATGAGGTGTATGTCGGAGCTGGTAGAAATCATGTAACAGGATCATAGCATAAGAGGTATACCCATTCCCAAACATATATGTGTGGGTTTGTATCATCGTATCAGCGATGTGGTTAGATTAGTCTTAGGAGAGGTGGTGTTACACTTGAGACTGATAGAGGTATCTCACTACATATTTCTTGACCCGCCATATTGTTGAGAGGGAGCTTGATGATGAGCTCACCCAGTAGAGATAGTACTTAGTGCAAGGATTTCAATGAGGTGGTGGAAAAGGTGGAGGAGCTGGAAGAGCATTATGAGGTGGTGTTCAATTCTAGGTATTTCCACCACCGCCAGCTGGTGGTCTGTTCAAGGCTTAGGGAGCTGGAGGATGTGGGTGAGGACAACAGCAGGCTATGGAGGCCTTTGATCCAAAATCTCTAAGGCTGAATAGAGGTACCCCATGTATCGTTTATACATTATGTATTATAAATTGTTAGACACTTTTATGGGTACTCTTTTCCTTTCGATCATGCTCGAGGTTTAACTAGGGTGACGTGGGGCATCGATACACCCCCATGGGGGTAGTTGTGACAGAGGGCCTGGATGGACCATGTGTGTGTTCAGGAAGCCCTTTTTTTCATTAGTTCCTTATGGTTTTTTGTATCATATTTTTACGTGACACACTCAAGGAGGATGTATTGTAGTTTGACGTAACTTTTAACTCATGGGAAAGGGGGGCGCTTTCCCCACCAATACATAAGTTTGTGATGAGATCAGAACATTGTGGGTGAGTCAATTCTTCCCAATGAGGATAGTAACGGGGTGTGGTGGATGAGTTCCTTAGACTAGTGTGTTCATCATGAGGTAATGGAATGATGTGTCAAAGCAGGTCATGGACTTCTCAGTGGAGTTTTCTTGCTAGAACCCTTTTCTCTTGGAAGCCCTCAGAGTGGGAGAGCCTATCATAGAATCACTCCATAGTAGAAGATTTAGACCCTTTGATTTTTCTCTTGTTTGGATTGGTTACCTACCATCCATACTCAGTAAGGATTCCACTATTTTTTGTGGCATTTTTTAGTTTTGGGGAGTTGTTTTAGAGTTGTAGGTTCATAGAAGAGGGGCCTGGAAAGACCTAGTGTTAACTCTGGGGAATCCGTGTTCTACTCATGAATACCCTTGCAGGTTCAGCACCATACTTGAATGTAGAACTCTTGGGAAGGCTGTTTTATAGTCAATCTTGGGGTGAATGTGAACAATGGGGTTCTGTTAGTATCTCTATTAGGTTAGCGAGGTGGTGTACCACTAGACCCCACGACTACATATGGATTTTGGTGCTTGGTGCTTTCCCACCGGTCATAGTTATGGAGAGATGTTCCCATTTGTCGCAAAATTTTGTCCTGTAAGAATATGGGAATATGAGTGGTTTGATCTTGGTGGTTCTTCTATGTGCACACTTGTGGGTAGCATAGGAACTCTTGATGAATCGCTAGCGCAGGTGCCTAGTGGGAGCTTAGTTTCTTCCCTTGTGCTTATGCATTCTCATTTTTGAAGATGAAAATCCCTATGGTGGGATATTTTAATTACTTATGTTTTGACCCAAAGGACTTCATAATATTTGGGAAAATATTTTCACTATCGGTAACTAAGTTGGTGTGTGAATTCAGGGCTTCAGGAGCCTCGGTGCAGTGATTAAAAAAATATTTAACATATTTTATCATGTGCATGCATTTTCACTTGAAATGTAAATAAATCTTTTATTGAGTTTTCGATCAAATTTCTTAGACCACAGTTGAGTTCATAATGTCGTTCTTACCCTAGGTGTGCCCTAAGGTCATCTACCCCTGGAGTTTTTTTCGGGGGTCATTTGAGTGATGTGGTGTTGAGAGATAAATTAAATAGTTTTAATTTATTGAAACCAATTCTTACCCCCCCCCCGAACCATAATACACACATGACCCAACCAAAGATATTTGTGCCTTTCCACCAATTGGTGACGATGAAACCAATGTTGAATCTAGTCAATGAGATTCTATCTTTCTCCATTTCGAATGAAAATAATAATTAGATTGAGAAACATAATGATCTAGGCATCGTTCTTGATCCAAATCTTTTTAATTTTTCCAACAATGTATGAGGATTTTATTTTTGGTCTTGATTCGCTTTTTTATGCATTTTTTGGGTTCTAGATCCCAAATACAATTTCTATAGATCCCTTCTAGGTATATTTGAAGGTTTTAGGGTAAAGTGGGGTGAATAGGAGGGTTGTTCATGTGATTCCTGACTAAAACCACGATCCACACTATATGTAGTTTAGTGAAACTTTCCATTTAGCTCTTCCTTTTTGGGTAATATGAACATTTGGGACTACAAGTCGTGTATAGGGGTTACACATCTTGTAGTTCCATAACCTTTGTGACCATGGTGCGTTCCTTGGAAGAGCCATGTGAAAACACATGTTTATATACTAACACATAGCCTAGATAAAAGGGAACATGGTCTTGTACATGGACATGGGTTAACTACATAGGCAAGTATCCATTTATCCGAACACGCCATATAGTATGCCATACACGGTGTGTAAGGGAAAAGATTGGTCAATATTTATAGAAGAGGAACAAGAAAAGGGGTCAAGCGATGTGGGACACAACATGTACCTCTTATACACACAGTGTACCCCTACATGGGTTGGAACCCATGTGGACCATATACACGGGCAGGTTCTCTGGTGGGATCACACACTGTGTATGTCCTGGTGCATGTTGTGTACTACTAGGAGATCCTTCAGGGATCTTTTGTCTTATATATCTTCTTCTTTGGGACTTTGATTCATTCTTGTGAGTAGTCCATCATATGTTTCTTCCCAAATATAATGTGATGGTGGCCTCCATTATAGCTTACAAGATATAAGGTGGTGTAAATTGAACAAAACTCATGTGGAGAGACACTGAGTTGATGTTGGATATCAGTGTGGTTTATATAGAGATACATTAGGATTGTTACTCTTATGATGGACTAGGGTGTTGGTTTTCCTTACCTCTCTACTTATGTAGAGATGGGAATCCACACACCATGGGGCGATTTCATTACCTTTGGGTAGTTTTTTCTGGGGGTGTTACTATCCTAACGGATTAGGGTATGGGTTTCCCATGATGTTTATAAAGGTAGAGTAGGTACTACCCAATTGGAAAAGGGAGACGGTCATCCATCCATGGAGTTTGTACCCCTCTATTGGTCTAGGGTGTGGGTCCTCCATATATGATATATAAATATAGTCATTACTCCCCTACAATTGTAGCATGAAGGTCCTCTTTTATAGGATTCTCTACTCCTATGTCATTACATGGTGTGGGTCCTATATACATTTTGTTCTGAAAGAGTTGTTAATCCTCTATCGTGTTAGAGATTGGGTTCTCTTGACTAGGGTCAGTACTCCACTAACATGCCAGGGTGCGAGTCCCCCATAGTGAATGAGTTGGTAGAGTCAGTACTCCCCTATAATTTTAGGATATGGGTCCTCTTGCCACTGAGTGGTACTCCCCTACTAGGTTAGGAAGAGTCATAAATTTAAAAGGTAGTACTCCCCTGTCATATTAATTTGTGGTCCTTCATGATTAGTACTCCCTTATTGTATCAGTGCATAGGTCCTCACTTATGGAGTAGTACTCCCCCATCTCTGAGTAGTAGCGGGGAGTGGGTCCTCTATTAAAGTTTGAGCTCCCTTATTTGTGGGATACAACTATTAAGGGCGGCCTCATCCACTAAATGTGAGTGATCATAGATAATGGTTAGCTCTACCTTGATGGACTGAGCAGTGAGACACTGTTTACAAGAGCTAAAAAGGTTTTCTGGGTCAGTTAGGAGAAGTACTCCCTTTACTGCTGGAAAGTGGTGTGGTGTGGGTCCCTCTATTCTCTATTGATATAGAGGATACATGTGGTAAAAATTCTAGAGTAGTACTCCCATAATAGTGTGTAGTGGTGATGGGAGGGACTCTTTACTTGGGATTAATTAGTTTACATTTGACATAAGGTAACACTGGTGGGAACTCTAGTGTAGGTCACTAGAGTTTTACATTGTAAGATTCTACGGATGGACCTTGTTCTCTCTAATGTACCATTGGGAATGGTAGAGTTGTTCCTGATGGGGTGCATCTCTAAAATGGTTGCCAACGGGTATGGCTGAGCTCGTGGAGTAATTTATCCTATTTATATGTTAGGTTAAGATCCTATGATGGGATTCCTTTTTCTAGTTAAGTGGTTGGAACCTCATGATACATAGTGTCTAATATAAATATATTTGGGCACTTTCTGGGAGTCCTCATGTTGTTATTATGGGATAGGGTTGAAACACATTATATACAGAGCTGACTTATCATATACAGTTCAGAATGGTTTGAGATGGATTTTCTCTCTCGATTGGGATTCCCACTGGATAGGTCGATTTGAATTTTTTTCAGCTTCTCTCTATTTATTTTCTGGTTCTTGGGGTTTCTACTCAGTATATTTATACTCACCATTGTATGGGATTTTATTGAACATATTTTATGTCTATCGAAAGTATAGGCCTTTCATTGGAGTCCACAGAGAGCCTGAGGTAGGTGAATCTTAGTGAGTTGGATTGGCCGATGTGTTTACTGGAGCTTGTATGATGAGATTTTCAGCAGTTCCACTATACAGCGATCCCATCATTCTAGTCAGGTTGGACGATTTTATAGTTTTTCCATAGTGGTAATTGTTTTTCCTTTTATTCTTTTAGTACTTATATTGTACTCTTGTTGTGGCATATAGATATATGCATGCATTATTTTCAATTTTGTAATTAATGTATTTCATGAGCTTGTAGATATGTGTGTGCGTACAGGTATGTAGGAAATTCCTCTAATGTTAGTAATATGCCATCTCAGCACTAGTCGACATCCCATAACCTATTAAAGGAGGGATTGGGGAGTCTTGTCTCAGCCCCTATCAGGTCGGTTCGTGAAAAAATGTCTCCCATACAAAACGTTTATACAATACTAGCATGGGGTAATAATGTATTCCATCCATAACATTTATACAATACTAGAATGGGTAAGAATTTCACCCATCCATTACTTTTATATAGTAATGGAATGGGGTAAGAATGTCTCCTATCTATAATGTTCATATAGTTCAATATAAAATATAGTCCTGTTAAAAATTTATTAATTGAACATAAGCTATTACCTCTTACATAATCAAGAATTTCAAAATAACCAAGGCATGGTCAAGCAAATAACATGACACCTGAGGAATAACCTCTCATGTATGCATTTAACCATGTTAAATTCCCGTTATATATCACCGTTCAAAAGAGGCATTACATAACATAATAAAGGATGGGGCATAGTCTTACTATCCCTATGGTCCATCTCTCTAAAATGAAACAACCATCATGATTTATCCCTTTTATAAATTTCAAAGGAAACATGTCATTTAGTATAATCCATCATACTTTGGGTTATCCCAATCAATTTTCCTAAACATGTAAAATGGATTCAAGGTATAAGTTTCATGATCATATCAATTATGGTATGTCTCTGTCTCAAGTTATATTACATTTAATGGTTAATATTGAACTAATTTGGTGTTCGGAGAAGAAAAAATTAGACCATTAAGGTGAGACTCATCTAGGGACACTCATAAGGGCCATGTACTATACACGCTACGTTCCAAACATAAAATCAAGGTATAAATAAATAACCATGAGAAATAGAGCAGGAAAGAATGAATGTCTACTCATAGATTTTTTAGCTTGAATATAGTACACCTCTATTAGAGGGGTTTTATTAAAAACTCATGACATTCTTATCAATAAATCACTTAGCATCATAAGAAGACATATTATTCTGAAAAAGCATCTCAGTATAAAAAAATTATATTTAAGTAGGAAACTAAAGGAAATATAAAACATATTTCATTTTAAGGGAAAGGATATGGATCCTACAATAGTAAGTAGATCCAACTGACAACTCGGAAATTGATGGATTTAAAGACGGAAACAAACTCTTCACCCTTAAAAACAAATAAATTATTATATATATATATACCTTCTAATCCCATATACACATTCTCCTCTCCATGAGGGAACATGTTCAAGGGGGTATATACTTCTATATACACACACCTATAAATGTGGGCAAAAGACTCAAGGTTCCACCGAACAGTCTACAGATAAAAAAAGGAACCATAAAATTACTTAAGCACCCTAAAATAAATAGGCAAAACCATACTATAGATTTAATACTCTCCTTGAAAGGTATCAATAACTCAAAACCACACGAAATAGTACAAATCCCTACTGATTAATTAATTTTTTTTCAACAACAATCAAATATACTAAAAATAAGTTTAAACAATGTAATGTGCATACAACCTTACCCTTAATGGCGGTGGTGGACCGAATCAAAGTGAACCACTTCTCCTTCAGAAATGGCTATCAGAACATGCAATAATAGGTCCCCTGAGACATTTTCACAACCCTAAAACAAAAGAGAATTGAAATCGTGGAAAAACATTGACCTAGGGTCCTGGAAAAACTCCATAGGGCAATGGAAAATCCCAAATTTGCCGAGAAATATGTAGGAGAAGGAAGTATAAAGCTTAATTAAACAATTCCAATGACGAATGTAAAGAAGTACATGCGGATTTCTGAGAGTAGTGGAGGTCGTGGGGAGGGTCTTGCATCAAAGGGGAATCCCCTGGGGGTGCTCATGTTGTATATAGGATGAAGGGGTGGGGATGTGTTTTATGTTTTAATTTTATTTGAAATTAATTTAAAATATTTTTTTATTTAAAACTGGGTAAAGAACACAGTTTTCCCCACATGGTTTTTCAAACTGTACCTAAACTATGTGGTGTATAGTGTGAGTATACTTCCTCTATAGCACACCGTTTTGGCTACCCATTGAGTTTTGAAAACCATGTGTAGTTCATGAAAAATGCATCTTCCTCACCTAAACAAGGCCTCATAGTTTCCTACAGTGGACCTCACGGTTTCAGAAAAAACTTTTCACCCTCTATAACTCTTCAAACCCATTCTTTTTCAGGTCTGACAACCTTGAATCTCCACAAGCCACCTGAGATACTTCTCAGGACTTCTCAAAAGTAAAATATCATCACTTAAAATAGTTACAACTCTTAGAATTCAATTATAAAGCTCATTTTTTAAAATGACATGTCCCGTAATTACAAAAAATGAAATTCCTGTAGAATTTCTATCTGGTTCAAAACAGGGGTCATTTAAACCTTACCACCTTAACGTACACACCATCTGACTTCAAGGGTCCTAAAATTTCATTCAAATTGTCAAATTTCATTTCAAAAATCCTGATCCACCTTTAAGTATTTCATAGGCACATGGAACATAAACCATCAAGAATCAATACACCACTCATCCCCCAATCAAAACATTTAAATGGATCTTAACTGATCTCGTATACTCAAAGGCATGATCCGGTCATCCTATATTTAATAATATGACCAAATTTACATCCCACCTTAGTCATTAAAATTAATAATCCAAAACCAAACTACAACTCAACCATTGTCATAATTTCCTTATAATTACATCTTGAAGTGTCACAATGACCCTTATAGTGTGATTCCAAAAATAATTAAAATATTGGATACCCTTTGACTTCAAATACCAAGTCAAACCGAATTTTCTTGAAAAATAACCAGCCAACACAAACCACACTCATCTCCACCTAACAAAGTGCCCGAAAATGGTACTTTACTTACCGCAAGAATTAATCAAGAAAAAATTCAAGTTGATCCATCACCGACTGAATATTTACAAAAACACTTGGCTTAGATGGTCAACATATTCCAAGTAGAGATGCAATTCCTTCCTCCAACTCACCTTGTGTTTATAAAAAACACATTCCCTGAAGATAACAGTCAACTTTTCATGACATTTATAATAACAAACCACCATAAAAACTTCAACGCATCATAAGGCTGGTGCTCTCTATGTGCATTTAGGATGATGTATATATAGGTTCCATGGCTTTTGCTAAACAAAATACAATAAGGTGACTAAAAGGATTTAAAAACAATTTAACAAAATATTGGAAGAAAAATAATCATCCCACCAAAGGTCGACTACAAGGAAAAAGCTCTGATTCACCTATCGACATGTCTCTATTAACCGAACACACTATGCCTTCACCCCAAGAAGTTTTTTTGATCATTTATGATTTAACAATAGAAGTCCATTCGAGACTAGTGGTGTTTCTAAAGGGTTGTTAACACAACCAATCACATCAATGATGTGTTTACATGAAAGCGCTAAGACTATTTAACACTTGAACTCCTCAAGGATTCCAAACAAAACCGACCATTTTTTCGATGGTCCTCTTGGTTATGATCCTTCTATATGGAAGGATTCATTTACCAGGTTCAATATGACACCCCACAACTGAAGAGTGTCCTAGATGTTAAATGAAAATATAAAATATCCTCTTACAAGTACACTAGATTGATAATACCATAAATAAACATATGACATTCCTCTTATCCATGATCACCACATCCAGCAAACAAGAATTTGAAACCAATAAAGGAACCCAAAGAGAAAAAAACATATAAAAACTAATAGTAAAATAATGTAACAAATCTATAAAGGTTATACCTACCACGATATAGCCCCTTATGTAGAAAAAGCGTCGACCAAAACATTTTGTCACACCAAAAAAAACTCACATGCTCAAGATCCCAATATCTTATCCATTGTTAAATAAGAGATAGCCAATGGAAATCACTTATGATTATAATCTAAATCAACTCAAATAGAATCTCAATCTACACTTACTCAAGGTTATAAATAGAGGGATCCACTACAGGTTCAATTTCCTACCCCTTTAAATTTATTCACATTTAACCTCTTAAAAATTTACAAGGTTTAAAAAATAGAAAGTTCGTATTTTAAAAAAACACAAGGTACTTGATTTAAAAAACTACATAATGGGAAAAAAATGAAAGTTGTATAAAAATTACTTTTTAAAACATTTATCATCTTTTGACATCCCATAATTTTCAGGAAATGTTTCATGATTAATTCCTTTTATTGGTTAAAGTTACCCACGAGGGTCCTGATGATACAACCTAGGTTCATTATCATAAAACCCAATAATATTTTATTAATAATGATAAATTATAAATTACACGTACTCTTTAAATTTATAAGTGTTTTACAATATAGCATAGTCACACACAAAAGTTTGACTACATGACTTGTCGTTTCCCAATTTATGAAGATATCATACACTTCATGGATTGAAAATTGACCCCAATTAATCAAAACTAATTTCCAATTCATAATTTATAAATCACAAATATAATGGTCCAATAATTTGGCTGGCCAACTAAAAACCTATAAATCTCTCATACACTTTATTGTTTGTCATTTGATTCCTTTTAGTCAAAACCAGTTTACCTTTTCATTTAAGCTTTAGGAACCTTTACATTTTATCAATATCCATAAAATGTATTTATATTGTCTTTAAAATGGTTTGAATATATTGGTTACCCTTTCTCATTTTTAAGGTTCCCATTCAATTTACATTGAAAAATTAGTTTTCATTCATTCATAACTCATATAAATAAAGAAAAACATTCCATCTTAAGAAATCAACACAGATTGAATAATATTTAGCATAGAAGAATGAAATATTATCACCCAATAATGTAAAATATTTCACTAAAAAATGCAATTTATATAGTCATAAAAATAAGTATAATTCATGTCACATATTCAAAGAACACAATTCGAATCAACAAGAAAAATAAAATGAAACTACAAGGCCCGAAACTATGCCTGAAAGGTGAATTTTCATATATTCTTAAATGATTGAAGCAATGTAGCTTCCTTTAAATTCCAGGCCAGTGGTAAAATTCCACATGGTCCATAAATCATATTTAGTGTAAAGTATAGCAATAAATCTAGCTAAAATCATATCAATTGTAATATAAGAAAATGACAAAAAATCCCAACCCTGGTCACATGGTTATTTCCCAAACATGAGGTGATCCTTCCCAAGAACAGATATTAAATAAGAACTAACCCTTATCTCCCTTATAAAAACCCAAAATAGTAAGATAAAGGAAATGAAAGAACCTTTGATACCAATTTGAAACATCTAGGCTTGGGTTAACATCAAATCGGTAGTTGGACCGATGGGCCACATGGCCTCAAGCCTGTATCATCATATGCCATATGATTCAGACTAGAAGTGAGGGTCGCAGGGGCTGATAGTGCAGAGATTATTCCCTCTTATCATAAATTTATAGTTGTATAATACAATATATATCAATAAACAGTAGAAGTAATCAATAAATAAAGTAATTACAAGCAAGGGAAGGCAATTAAAAACAATTTTATAAAAGTGGACAATTCTAGTTTATAAAACATATTAATTAATATCATAGTAGAGATACATATATGAATGTAGTAAACATTACAACATGGTTTTCAATACAATACAAAAATAAGAAAAATATTGAAAATACCCAAAAAAGATCTCCATGGGCATCCTCGTCTCTGTCTTAGTCCATTTATCCAAACGCCTAGGTACATGAAACACAACAATCAACCTAGGTCATGTAAATATAAGGAATGCTCAGGTACCAAGGGTACCCGAATAGGGTGTGAGATAAAATATCAAATGTTCAGAACCCATGGTGTCAAGTCCATTCTAGTGGAATATAAATTTGACAGTGTGTAGGTATGTGGAATATAATAAATAGAGAAACATAAATAAATAACACTCATCGAGGATCCTAAGGGACACTTGATGGCTATACCGGATTTGGCTCATTGTTGGGGTAATAGTCTTTTCATGTAACTATATACATAAATATGTACACACACATATATATATATATATATCTTTCATAGGGTAAGAATGAATTTTATCCATACAAGAATATAGAGGTTGCAACTTGTGTCGAGTAAGCATGCCTCCCACCAATACATATATAAAAAGATGTAATGGTGTAAGAATGCCTCCCTTCCATAAATAAAAGATAACCGGAATGATGTACGAATGCATCCCATCTATTTATATATAGTGGTTATAACTGTAATGGGGTAAGAATGCATTCCACCCATGCATATATAAAAAGAATTCATGTTGTAAAAATAAATCTCATCCATAATCATTTACATAACTAGCCTGGGGTAAGAATACCTCTCATCAATAACCATTCACATAACTTTTATGGGGTGAGAATTCCTCCCATCCCTAACTTTAACAACATTGGAATGGGGTAATAATTCCTATCATATATAAAATTTATACAATACTAGCATGGGGTAGGAATTCATCCCATCAATAATGTTAATATAGTGCCGAAATAGGGTAAAAACTCCTCTCATCCATTTTATTTATACAGTACTAGCATGGGGTGATAATACCTCCCATTGATAATGTTCATATAGTTCAATAGACCATATAATCTTATCGATAATTTATAAAATGACCATAAGTTATTACCTCTTATGTCATATTATTAATCCTTTCAAAATAACTAAGGCATGGTCAAGAACATAACATGACACATGAGGAATAACCTTTTAGGTGTTTTTAACCTTGTATAATTTCACTTACACATTACCTCCCTAAATAGGAATTACATACGGATTGAAATGAAGAGTAATTTTATTAATATCCCTAATGGGAATTTTTATAAAAAGGAAACAACCATCATCGATTATCATGTTAATACATTTCATAGGAAGCATGTTATTTAGTATAAGTTATCCCACTCAAGGTCATCCCACTCAATTTTCCTAAACATGGGAAATTGATTCAAGATATATTTTTTATGATCATATCAATTAATTTATTCCTCTAGATAATGAGAAATTACATTCAATGGTGTACCAATAACTAATTTTTTGTTTAGTGCAGCAAGATTTTTACCATTAAGGGGAAAATCATTTAGGGTCACATATAAGGGTCATGTTCTAAACACAGTAAGTACTAAACATAATATCAAGGTATAAACAATGAACCATGACAAGTACATAAAGAATGTATGAAATTATACTCATTATATTTTTAGCATGAAGGCAGCGCAGCTCCGTTGGAGGAGTTTTATTATAAAATCATGTCATTATTATTAAGAAATCACTTAGCATAATAAGAAGACATCTTTTGTCATAAATGTAGTTCAATATAATAAATTTGGATTAAGTAGGGAGATAAAGGAAATTTAAAACATAATTAAATTAAAGTGAAATGATTGGGATCCTACCTCAGAAAGTAGATCCAGCCAAACACTCTAAACATGATGGATTTAACGATGGAAACAAAGGATTCAACCTTACACACACATAAATTCTTATATATATAGTTATGCCTTTGAAACCCATATACACATTACTCTCACCATGAGGGAACATCTATAAGTGTCATGTATATATATATATATATATGAAAATGTGCATGTGTTCATAAGATTCAAGGTGCCACAAAACAGTCTATAGATAAAACCAGGAACTATAAAGCCACTTAATGACCCTAAATTAAATGAGAAAAACCGAACATCATATTTCAAACTCACATCGGAAGATAGAGGAAACCCAAAACTAAAAGGAAATTCCCAGAACTCAGCCGAGTAATTAATTTGAGGTAAAAAAAATCAAAGACCATAATAAAAGAAGTATGAAACCAAGCAATGAGTTTAAAACCTTTCCTCAGGTGGCGACGGTGGACAAAATAGAAGGGAACAGCTTCGCCTTCAGCGGCAGTTGATAGAACATGCAAGAATAGGTCCCATGATAGAATTATCACAACCATAAAATAAAATAAAAAATAAATTGGTGTTAACCATTGACCTAGTATTTCAGTTGAACTCCGTAGGGCGATGGAGATGCCAAAATTTAGTTGGAAATAGGGAGTATATGCAATGAGAGGGCTTAACTTGATGATTCATATGACGAATGTGAAGAAAAACAGGTGAATTGATGAGTTGAGAAGAGGCCATGGATAGGGTTTTGTGTTAAAGGGGAAAACCTCAGGGCTTCTCGCATAACGTATGAAGGATATGGGTGGGGATTTGTTTTAGGTTTTAATTTTATTTCAATTTAACATAAAATAATTTGGTTTTTTTAACTAGGTAAACTGCACAGTTTGAACCACACAGTTTGTAAAATCCTATGAAAACCATGTGGTGTATAGTGAGAGAATATTGTATCCAAATAACACATTGTGGGATAGGTGTGAGGTTTTGAAAATCGTGTGCATCCCATGCTAAATTCCTCTTCCTCACACGAATAAGGCCGCACAGTTTCCTACAAAAGGCCGAACAGTATCAAACAATCCATGTGAACTATAAACCTATTCAAAACCATTATGTTCTAGTTCTAGAACCACCAAAACTCATAAACACACCCTATAAACGTCTCAAGATGTATCCCATGTCCACAAACATCACTTAGAATCATTCCAACTCTCAGAAATCAATTCTGATGCTCGGTTTGAAAAAAGAATCGTCCTGTAATTACAAAAAATCACATTACATCTAAATTTGCATCCAGTTCTAAACATGGATAATTAAAAACACCAGTTTCTCCTATATAAATATATTTTATTATGTTTCTTTCATAAACTATATCCATCTCCTCTTCCATTAAAACATAAATGAAACCATTTATTGTGTGTAAGGAAGACTACCACCTCGTAAACCAATGTAATTCATTTTCCATTATCATCTCACTTAGATAGGTATAATGATGGATTAAATATATTTATATGATATTTATGAAATTAATATACTTTTATAATTATAGTTCCACATATTTATTCATACATTCTATTCCATTGGAAAACAATAATGTCAATTGTGTGTATGTGTGGACTACCACCTCCACGTAGTGATATGAAATGTTTTTCTTTTAATATTAACATGGATGGTCATAAAGATTTATATAATCAATATAAATGAAATATTATATATAATAAAATTTATATAAAGATTAATTTTTAAAAAAATTATGTTTTATTTGTTGGTTAAATAGAACTCATGTTCTTGCGTACATACAGTCTACCATCTCTTTGAATGGTGTAACTCATTTTCCAATATCTATATTTTATGGACTATTATAAACATATATAAGGATAATATAATATATTTCTATCATTTTTAAAATTATTTTTAGTATCAATGATAAAATTAAAATTACCAAAACATACGGACCAATATACATGAAAAATATAACAATTTTCACCCAAAACAGAGATTTTAACAAGAAATTGTTGATAAGATATTCATAAAATATTAGTAGTAAATAATATGTGGTATTAAATAAATGATTATAGTTTTTTAATATATTTATAATAAATATATATTCATTATACAATAGTAACGTACATGTATGATGGAAATCAAACCTAACGTAAGGTATTTTTGTCTGACTTTTACTTTTGGGAGATATATATCATATTCACCACTTATTTCTTTTGTGTGGTGTATATATTACACATTTAATATGTTATATACTTAATAACTTTATATTCAGGGTATTTAAATATTAATTTGATGTTATTTTTTATGAGGATTATGATTCAGATGTTTTTTATCACATCTATTTTTTATTTCATATATTATTCTATTTATTTTCAGTTATGTATTTATCCTCATTTTTTCACCGTATGTTTTTAGTGAAAATGGATGTTTTGGGATTGAACGTAGGTGGAACATGGTTAGTGAACTTTTTGTGGAGGTTTGTGCCATCTCCCATGTAATCATGTGGCAAAATTCCATTTTGGATAGTCCCAACTGCATGGTTGGTTCATTGTTTGGAAAACTATATTTTCTAACCATGCACCTTAATTTTCATTAATAGTATAAGACGCATGGTTTCCACATGGATTTAAAAATAATGTAGGAAAACTACTTGAACTATCTAGATCATTAAAAATAATAAATCACCTTTGTTCCCTCTTCAATTTAAACCCCAAAATACCTCACATCCACCATATTCGAGGTTTTTGGCCCTAGGAGCCCCCTCCAAGAATTCTTGGACCTCTCAAACCTCAATTCTTAGGTGGTTCTGACCCTAGTTCATCATAGACCCATCATTTAAGTCCTTATACTCTTGATTTGTCTTTCTTTCTAGGTTTCTTCTTCCATATTTTTTAGATCATATTTTCTAGAGGGTTTTTTAACTGATTAATAGTCTGATCATGAGATATGGGGTGAAATGTTTATGATTAATGATAAATCATGCCTTTACATGGTATTTTGGTGGTTTGGTGGTGGTTTTACACTGATTTCTAGATGTTTACAAGTGTGTGGTAGGTGGTTCCATGATTTTACATTATTAGATGATTTTGTATTTCTTTATTTTTTTGTTTAAATGTGATATATGGATTATTGTCTGGTGAAAAATATTCTTTATTAAAGTTTTGACATGAAAAGTTTCTAAAAATGGGTTTTCTAAAGTAAATAGGTTTAGTTACAAGTGCTATTCATTGTGATGTTTCTTTAAAGTGTTTTGTGTCTTGTGTGGAAGGTAAAAAATGTGTTTTCAAAGTGATTTAAGCATGTGAGTGTGTTGAAAGGATTTTTCTACACGTTTTTTAATATTTTTTGAACCTTAAATCTATCATTGAATTATGAATGTGATGTGAATCATGGTATAAAATGGTTTTAGTGTGAGTATGGTTTAGTAAGGGTCTTTTCCCATGGAAATGGTTACATTTGTTCATATTGAGTTTCAAAATGGTTTTCATCAATTTTTTAAGTGGTGTGAAATGTATATCCAAATGGTTTTGGTGTGTGTTGAAATGAAAATTGGTTTTTTTTTGTAAAATGGTGGCCTCCAAGTGCCCTTTGATCATTGGAGTATTTCGAAAATGTTAAAATGGTGGTTTATTTATGTGCTTGTGATGTTTTCCATGTGTATGTGAAATTAATTATTTATGTGATATGTGAAATTTAATTTTATCACAAAGGGAATACGTGGTATATAAGTTGGATAACTAGAACTAGTACAATAGTAGATTCTAAACTGGCTAAGGCTCAAATTCATCTATCTAGATTGATGATTATAACACTACCTAGAAGGGTTATATGATCAGAGACCATTATACCTTGGTATACATTCCTCTCTAGTGGATTAAACAGAGTAAATTTTTTGGTGCTAGATTATCATATGGAGGCCATTAGACCTAAGTATAATATCCCCTTTAATAGATCAAGCACAATGACATTTTTAGTAGTTTACTGGAGGATTTTAATCACCAATATACGTGGTTCATATTGTTCCACTTATTTTAGTTACCTATAGGGACTGTAACATGGTTCTATTTTTGACATGATGATTATGTAATGTTGTTATATTCGTCAGTATAATGTGGACCTTGTGTATGTTTACATTTAAATAATGACTATATTATATAAGATTTTCCATTAAAATCGTTTCATAGAGAATGTTTCTGTCAAAAAAATTATTGAATTGTTTTCAGTTATTCTTGAGGAAATGTGCATATTGATTTATTGTTTAATGTTATAACGTGGAATCTTTTATTTTCGTGGGAATCCTACAGGGGTTCATCGTACACCCTATATACACCTTTGGGTGTACATAAAATTTTTTATATATGAAGTGGGTAAAAGATAGATGTATCTTGGTGGTGGTGATGGTGGATTCTATTTCTAATGTTCCACTTCCCAAAGGTTTTGATAGTGACGGCATGAGGGTGTTGACTCTATGTTATCAGGGAGGTTTTTGGGATGGTTTTTTGGTTCCCTTTACATAGTAGTACTCTTGGTTTTGGTTAATGATGTAGAAATTTGAATCCAAAAATTTTTGTACCTCATTTGGTTATGATTACTAGTTATGTGATGTTTATTCTAATTGGTAATTTATCATTATATAAAAGGGTGAAATTATTACAAAAGTGTATTTTTTGATTCCTAGTCACTAGTTTCCAACCTATGGGGATCGTTAATGCTCTCTAGATGTTTTCTAGGGCTGGTTTGGGTGTCGGATAAGATAGAACCTCGGCTTCGTTCATGACATTACCAATGTTTCAAAGGTTTGGGTTACAATTTCATTTTTTATCAGCACTGTTCATGATTAATTTTCCATTAATATCATCTTATTCAATGTACTTTAATAAACTCATTAATTTTATTATCTTACTATTATTTCTCAGTAATACATGTTTTCCTATCATTTTCATCTCCTTAAGAACAAAATAGAACAAAATAATGTTTTTAATGAAAACTGACTACATTTGAATCATCATTCGTAAAGACATGTTTATCCACATACAATTCTTATAGAAAAAATAATTTTTTTTGAATTATCCAAATGATTTAATATAGAAATTTTTATCCTTGTTTTACCTTTTAAAAAAATTGAAAGGAATATTTTGATCGTTTTCGAAATGAGGCACTTTTTAACCTTTCTAAAATAGTGTAAAACCAGTTTTTTTAAGCTTATACAATGTGTATAGAATAACCCATCATCATAAACACTAATTACATTGAAAAATCTATTAAATTTTTTCAATGATATTTTTATGGAATTTGTTTATTAATATTTTGTATCTTTTTAGTTTTTCAAAGTCATTTTCTATGTGAAAAAGATTTTTTCCTCAAAAATGCTTTGAATGGAATTTTTATGCTATTTATATTCATTAATGTCAAAAACACTCATCTCAATTAGGATATCATTGGAATATATTGTAATGATACCGTCCTTATTATTTTTATGGTTTTTTTATGATCAATTTTAATATGGACATAATATGTTGATTTCATTCCCTATATTACTCTGAATGGTTTGTGATTATGTTTATTGATAGGGGAAAGTATTAACATTTCATGTACTAGTTATTGAATATAAATATTTATATATATTTTGTTACATGTGGAATGAATTGGACTCAATAGTGACGTGGGAGGCTCAGTATATCCCCTCGATGCATCATTATGACATAAGAGAAAAATTATATTGGGTATTTGGTCAAATAGTTACACATTTATCAAAGATGTGTTGGAATAAGGCCTTGAAAATATGGTTATAATGTCCAAAATTATGAATTAACACATTATAGTATTATTTATTGATGTTATGTGTTTTTATTAAATTAGTTATAATATCCTTGATTATGTTTCAAAATCATGTGATTATTTAAATGTAATTATTTGACCATCTTTTATTCCTTCCATATTATGCGCATGATATTGAATGAATGGAATGTGTTTCAGTTATTTACCTTTACATCTTCATTATTCCTTATTTATTCATGATATCTTTAATTATACCCATACCCTTACTAAGTATTAAATTTCACACATTTCATATGTTTTCTTTTCCCCAGGATGTCAAGAGGTGTATTATTATTGATATCCAGTTATATAATAAAGGGAATAATGGTGTTTTCAATGAATATGATATATTTTATTTTTTATTTTCATATATAAAATTATATTCATGTATGTATATTGTTTTCCAAAACAACATAAACATTAGGTCCTTTGAGAAGTGGTTCCTTATATCTAATTTCAATGAAAAAAAGTAACCACTAACTCGGGGATATTAGGGTCATGGTATTTACATTTTTTATTAGAAGATGTTTTTTAGAAACCTTTGAAACTAGATTTAAGAAAACATATATTAGGGAACATAACACTACGATAGACTTTGAGGATGAGTATAAAAGATAATAATATTTTGGTAAGGAATGGATTGTGTGGTTTTTTCTTAACAATATATTCATTCATGGATACAATAAGTGGTAATGTTCCTCACAATGTTTCACCTAGGGGTAATTAATCTAAAAAGGTTTCTTTGGGATTTTACTTGATTGTCACCTAGTGCATGAAAACGGGCCTTAATTTTCACCTGGTTTCACACCCATAAAAGATATTCTTGAGATAGTTCAAATTTTTTTTACAAAAAAAATAAAAAGGATTTTAATATATTTATATGATCTTATAACGTTCCTAATGAAACAATAATTATGATTATAAAATTTGTTCTATATAATTTTTCAGTTTATGTTAAGTATTTTACTAGTTTTGGGATTATAAATTATGTTCCACAATGTTATAATTTATTTTATGGTATTCCATTATTTATAAATTGTTCCTTGTAGAGAGAACGTGAATCATATAAATGTGCATGATTCATGTAGGTATTGACATCTCATGGAAGATAATAATTCTAGAGTTGTATCAATAGATAGAATTTATAAAGTTATTACCATATTGGTGATTCTAACTTGGGTTATGATTAATAAAATTTCCCATATAGAGAATCCTATTGATCCTCCACATGGTGTAAAATGTTAGAATGCTTCATTTATTAGAAGCCTTCATCATTAAATGGGACTAAAATAAATAATAGCTAAGAAATTGTTAATTTCCCTAGATAAGATATATCTTTATCTGGGAAAGAATTGCAAGTATATGTTTTTCTTGGCAGTTTAACCTCTCAAACGGGTTGAAAATAAAAGGTGTTCAATGATTGAAACCACTAAGGATGAATAATAAATATAAAACATGGAGTGCAAGGATTTTAAATAACTCTTTTTGAAAAAATAGTTTCACTGTGGCCAACAAGATGATATTAAGAGATAATTCCTAAGTCTAAAAAAAGAAATATAAAAATGATTCAAAGTATGAATCCACCATTAAAAGGATATAAAACATTTTTTAGACTACATAAATAACCAAAATAAAAATATTAATAATTCCTTTTATGGGATTAAGGCAATCCGTTGATGGTAACTAGTCCCCAAAACATTTCATCATGTTATGACATATATCATGTATTATCAAGACTGTGAAAGAATTATCTATGTCTTAAGAGTTAGAGAGAATCATTAGAATAAGAGTATGGAATAGAAAAGATTATAAGGATATGAATGGAAAGAAGGATTTTCCAACATTTGATAATTGTAGAAACAAACACCTAGGCACTTTATTGATGGAAATGGAAGTTTTCTTAATGTTTGGAGAGAATGGACATCATATGTATAAATATAGGGGTAAAAAGAAAACATTAATTCTTAGTGTCTCAAATATAAAGAGATTGTTTACTATGAAAATAAATTCCCCAAGTATCAAGGGAATCTATCTCAAAAGAATCTAATGGTTCAAGATCAAGCTTATGTTATTAATACCAAAAATTGTATTGATTAATGTGAGTGTGTGTCTAGATTCAAGAATTATGTAGTAGAATTATTTTTACCAATGGTGTTTTAGTTAAAATAATCATGAAACATGTCAGGATTATGTTAGTTTTGGAAGCATATATGTCTTAATGTAATATTAAGTTAAGAGTTTTGGATACCATCTTGTTTAATTTTTCTAATAAGATTAAAGTCTAAGACAACCATTTTTAGGTACTAGGTGATGTTATTTTAATGTGATTAATGAATGTTTTGGAGATTTTCTATTTGAATAAGTTATATAAAACTCATAGGTTAAATATGAATTAATATTTGAGGAAAAATGATCTATTCATTAGTTTTTGTGTATTTATTACCTTTAGGGATTATGTGAAATTTGATGATTAAGGTTATTCTTAAGGATATTTAGAATATTTTTGGGGACCTTAAAAGAATTATATTAATGTAATTTTGGAAAAGGGGTAGCTCGAATGTTGGGGTACAACCTGTTGCACCCAGTGTGTCCATGGGGCTTGAACCTAAAACTGAAGGGATATTAGGTCACATTGGCTACCACTAGCCTATGTGATATACTGGTTAGTATAAATTTTTTTTAATAATATTATTTCACAAATATATTCTATGGAATGGATTATGAATAATTTTGGATGGTATTGAAGAGGTTTAGCGATTCATAAATTATTTGGGTAACTCATTCTAAAAATTTTGGTTTTAATAAATGTTTTGGGGTATATAGATGTACTTGTTACTCTTTTATGGATCTTATGACATGTTAAAAGTTCATTTTATTAATTTAGGCATTAAATAATATAGGATATTAATTTTTGTTATTAATAAATGAAGTTTAAATTGATCGCATAAATACCAAAGGATGAAATTGTGCTTGTAAAAATAGAAAGATATCATGTAATTATAATTTCTAGTGTTCTCTATCATGATAGTATAAGAATACCTTAAATATAGTAAAAGGATAATGAAACAAAAAAAATTATCCTAATAACATTATTTTTTATGAATCAATGGTCTTTTTACTCATCACAAATTTATAGTATTATTATTGTTCACTTTATAACTATCATTCAATTTCATGTGATCAATTATCTTTATCACCCTCCATAATTATTGGGGAATTATGATTTTATTCCATATCTATATTCCCACTTCCAACCAATGTTATCCTACTTGAAAACATATTTATGTTTTAATATTCTTGACCTTTCATATTATCCATCTATTTTAAGAGTAAAATCGGTCAACCCATTTTATGATATGGGGTTTTTTCAAAAAAGAATTTTAAAATAGAAATATCTAAAAACACAACCGCAAGTTTATGTTTGTTGGAATAAATTTTATTAAATGTTTGCATAATGTATCACCCCAAGACATTATAATTTATATATATATATATATATTAAAATAATGTTGATCGCGTCGATACCTTTTATACATTCAAATATGAGTTTAAACGATCCATGATATAAATAATATTATATAAATGTGGTAATTATAACCTTGAAATTAAAATTAGTGGCATTAATAGGAATTAAAATATTTTTAAATCATTTATAAAGTTATCAAATAAAGAAAATATATTTTCATTTAATGTCTTTATATGTATCAAAATGAATTATTCATCAAAAATAATTTTTATTGCACTGTGAAAAAAATAATATAATTAATTATTTCCACTTTTAGCGATTTTATTTAAAAAAATAAACTAAATTTTTTAAATTATCTTCGAGTGATTTTTTTTTAATTTTCTAATAAGATTAATTTTTTGATGAATAGTGAAAAATACTAGTTTTTAATGAAAACTAACATTTAATTTAATGCATTTACAAGATCAACTTTAACTTAATTTTTTTAAAAGAAAAATTAGATACATTGTATTATTATAGATATTCATTTTTTAAATTTAATAAATTTTATATTGAATTTAGATATTAAAATTTTATATACTTATGAAAATTTTCTCTTTAGAAAATTACATTTTTATCGTGTTTGTATTTTCAATTTTAATTATATACAACCAATTGTATGGATTGAATTTTTAAAAAATGATACTATATTTGGAATCATAATACAAAATATAATAAAATACTTTCAACTTATTTTTTGGTAATAATTAATAGACAAAATAGTGAAAATTAATTACTGGGATTAATGTCAAAAATATGTTAACCTGGGGGATAAACTAAAACTACAAGGTTTATAATGACCTATAAACATTTAGAATTAATATTTTATGTAAATATTTATTCCATATATCATACATGTTTCGATATTGATCGATTTTCAGGCACATTGGATTGTGGAAAACCTGGTTATCATGTTTTGTTTTATAAAATTCAATGTGTGTCCTCTACCCCACATATAAAATTCCTCCCCCTATCATCTCTTATTCACATTACCAAATAATTTTAGTTTATAAAATTCCTAATAAAATATATTCATACATCCAAATTCACATTCTAGATTCCGTGGTTTGATCAAAAATCAAATCAAGTATGGATTTAGGTATAAACCTGAAGAGGATGTCTGAAGAAGATGCAAGGTTCTTAACCATGAATTTTCATTCTACTTATTTTTATATCCCCTTAAAATATTTTATATATATTATAAAATAAAAAAAATTATCTTATATGTAATTATATGTTATTATTTAAATTTAATAACCTATATATATCTCTTCTTTCATCAACTGGGAAACAGAACTATCGATCATGTGTACGGCGGACTAACACCTTGCGAACAGATGTAATTTATTTTAAATCACCACCCCTCTTAGATGGAAATAATTATTTATTTAACACACACACACACACAAATATATATATATATATATATTATTATATTAAAATAATTTTTTTAATTATAATACCACATATACCTTCTTATATTCCAATCCTTTGGAAAACAATAATGTCGTTGGGGCGTTTGTGTGGACTACCACCTCAACATAGCGATGCAAAATATTTTTTATTTTATTTTGATATGGATGGTAATAAGGATGTATTTAATGATGATACATGATTTATTTTATATAAAAATGGTTTAATAAAGCTAAATCATTCTCAAATATTTTCTATGTTCGATCTGTTGGGAAAATAGAAATAGTGTACATGTGTGTGTATGGACTACCATGATTATGAATGGTGTAACTAATTTTCTAATCTGTATAAATCATGGAATTTAATAAATAATTATATAATTAGTATATATTATATTTATATATTGTTAAAATTATATAGGTTATGTAACCGTGATCAATGTAAAAGGACCAACTACCGAACCGATCATAAATGAAACAGAGCAATTGTCACTCGAAAGAATGATTTTAATAATGAATTTTTAATAACAATTTCATAAAATAATATAAGTAAATAATATAAATTATGAAATATAATAATTTGGTATTTCAATTGATTCATAATACATCTATATTTATTATATAGGTGGTTCGAACACATACAAAGGAAATTGAACCTCGGGTAAGGGTTTAATGTCTCACTTTTACTTTTCTGAGACATATATCATATTAACCACTTATTTAATTTTAGGGATACATAAAAATCCCATTTTATATGTTAAATCATTAATCCCATTATCTTAATGGTATTGAAATATTCAATTGATCTTATTTTTTCATGGGGCTTATCATTCAAAAGATACCATAGTAGTAATGGTTTAGGTTGCAATCCCATTGTTTATCGAGATTGTTCTTGATTAAGTTTTCAATGATGAAATATTATGATCTGTATTTCATGAAACTAATGAATTTTGTTTTCTAGTCTTTATTCATAGAGAATTAATTTTCTAATTAAATTTTCTTTTCTTAAATAAAAAAAGATATCAAAAAATTAAAGAAAATTGACTTTATTTCTCTATTTTTTCTAAAATCCTTTTTCTTAAATATAAAAGTATTATAAAAATGATTAATATAATTTATTTAAAAAAATATGATTTATTATAGAATCTTGTTCTATGTTTTACTATTTATAATGTTTTTTGGATGGAATCTTCTTTCCATCCTCGAAAGAGGTCACTTTTAACCTTTTTATAAAAGTTTGAAATGAATGTTTTTCTAACATGTATATCGTGTAAAAATATACCTTCTATAATAACTACTAATTAAATTTAATATTAAATTAAATGTTTACAAGTATATTTTTTAAGAAAATTTTTTTGTTAATATTATGGAAATTATCTTCTTTTTAAAAGTGAATTCGAAAGTGAAAACGATATTTTCCTCAAGAATATTTTTAATATAATTTTTACAGAATTTTTATTTATCAATGACTACAATACTCATTTAAATTATAAATCATTGGTAATAATTTGTAATGATACCATCCATATTATTTATCTATATTTTTTATGATCTGGTAAATCAGGGATATACTATTTTGATACCATTAATCATATTACTCAATATGATTCATAATTATATTTGATAATTGGGATGTCTATTAAAATTTAATATGACAAATTTTAAATATGAATTCTTATTTTGATTATGTCCCACTACATTTATATGATGAATTCATTGAATATATTAAGTGATAGGTGTGTCCCACTATATCCTTTAAATGATTCTATATGTCTCATGAAAAAATTTGGCATGGGTATTTGGTTGAGGCCTTACCCATTTATATGATATGTCTTGCATTGAGGCCTTCATGGAGTGGTTATTGTGTTTTTAATTTTCTATTATCTCTTTACGAGATTAGTTAATGATGTTCTACATGATTAGCCTATTAGTTAGAATATCCATGGTTAGGTTTTACGCTTCTGTGATCATTTATATGGAATTATTTGTCCATCTTTTATTCATTATATATTATGATAATGTAATTGATTTAATGGGATGTGTTTTAGTAATTTATCTTATCATATTTTCCATTCTTTATTTATTTATGTTATATTTTTTATACACATAACTAAACTAATCAATATATCTCACCCATTTCTTATGTTTCCTTACCTCCGGATGTTAGGAAGGGTATTGTTGTTGATATTCATGGATATGATAAAGGAAATTATGGTGTTATCAATTAAAATTCTATGTCATATTTTCTATTTTATATTGTAATATTACATTCAAGGATGTGTCATGTTTTCCAAAAATAGTGAACTATTTGGTCCTTTGAGATGTGATTCCTTATTGGTATTTCCAAGGTAATAAAGAAACCATTGACTCTAGGCTACAAGGGTCGGGGTATTTTCAATGTCCCTTAAATGCCTTATGAATTACTATAATAATGATGAAATTTAATTAAATAATTTAATATATACATCTCTAATTTAATTCTTATTTCTATTTTAAAATAATATATATCCAGGATTTAATAATATTTATTAAACTTTTTTATAAATTTAAATTCATATTAAATCATTATAAATTAATTAAAATTAATTCTCAAGACACTAATACCAAACATAACATTAAATCATAATATCGGTTCAAATTTATTATATAATCACTCAACTAAATTCCAAAATTTTTAAGAGGTACCTATATCACAAAGAGAAAAGAAATCACATAAGAATGAAGGCTTGATATTTTTCTAGCATGCGAAATCCTCAAATCTTAAAACAATAAGCATAGAATAATGTTAAATGGGAAATAATAAAACCAAAATTTGTTCTCATAATGAGATAGGTATTTCAAATATCTTACCAAATAGAAACCAATTTCATTAGTGGTTCATAATGTTTCCATGAATTGAAGGAGAAATCTCTCCAAAAAATTGGATATAGAAGAAGATAAATTAATGAGAAATGTTTTTTTCAAAATGATCCCTAAGAAATGGAAATAATGGACATTAATCCAAAAAAATTTTAATAAAATGAAAAAAATGTACCTATTAAATTAAATAAAAATATTTGACCATGTACATAGTGACTAGACACCAAATACACAATGACTACCAACAACAATTTTACTAGCCATTGGCCTGAAAATTTCTAGCCCTGTAGCCCTGTAGCTCTATATCATCTACTAAGTACCCAGTATCATACTAATGGATACCCATTTTTCCTTGCTACATCATTAAAGAAATCTATCTTTAATTCCAAAAATACCATCTCCTTTATTCCAAAAAACACATTAAAATAAGTTTAAGAATTTTTAAAAAAAATGTTTAAAAATGAAATTTTCAAATTAAAAAATAACTGCAAAAACAGAGTTATTAAACAGTTCTTAGTTTTTTATAGTTTTTATGAATTCTTTGAATTTGTATTATTACATGGTTTCTGTCTCATTTTTTAATATTGGTGATTTTTAGATATTGTGATGTATATCAATGTGTGTGGATATTATTTTGTAAGATAAGTAGTGGGGATGAATTTTTTATTGACAATTTATATGGTATTATGGTGTGATTTTTTATCATGTTTTTCTTTGGATAATTTCTTGAGGAATTTGGTAGATGGGTAGAATAATTTGGTTTAGAGGATTAATTTTTTTTAAGATAATAATTTCAACCCTTTATCTATTATCCATTAAATTTTTATATACATATAACTACTAATGGTGAAAATATTTGATTCAATGTGTGTGATTCTAGAGGATTGGATGGTGTTAACCTGATAGATAGTTCTGGAGGTGTTTATCAACATCCTATTAAATATAGTTTTTTTTAGAAACATGGTTCTTTATTTAATAGGTATAGATTATTTAACCAAATATTAATTTCATATGAAATTACATGATTTGTGTTTCTCCCTTGTTCTAGATGGTGAATTATAATAATTTTTTTGGATAGTGTGTTTCTAAAGGTGAATTTGATATTTTGGGGACATGACGATTGTTTCATTATCTTTATTATAAAATATTTTTCATGATTATTATGATAATCTTTCAAAGACATAATATATTTTTGATTACTGCCCCTTTATATGAATTTTTTTTGATTCATACATTACGTTAAATAACAGAACAACACGTGAAATAATAATAATATTAAATTATTAAGGATGATAGTTATATTTGTTAAAATACCAGGAATATATATTAGTAAAAAATTTTAATTAATGTATCTATAATAAAATTTTAATTTTAATTTAACCAAACTAAATTCACTTTTAGATATATTATACCAATATTTTCTTAATATGAATTTTTATGTTTTTTAAAAAATAATTAATTTTTAGGTGAATACTAAAAATACAGATGTTACAGAAAAAATATCACTTTTATAATAAGATAGTGATTTTATATTTTAAGGAAAAAAATTATATAAAAAATATATTTTTAATAATTAATATAAATCATTTAAAAAACTATTTTTAATTTATAAAATTCATGATTAAAATTTTTTAAACACAAGTAATATTTCAAAATATAAACTATTTTTATATGCTTATAATAGAAAAATGAATTTATCAATTTTAGAAATTAAATATAATTCAATTTATGACCTATTAGAGTTAAAAATTTAAATACTATTTAATAATTTGAATTTATTTTTTTGGAATAAAGATAATATTATTAATATAAATGTTTATTAAAGTGATAATGGTAAAAAAGTTTTCTAATCAAATTTTTTAATATCATGTAATTTTTATCTAATAAATAATTACATAATTTAAATTAAAACTCTAATTAAATTTTAATTATATATATAAACATATTGAAATTAATTTAATTCATTATCAATTCTAAATAATATTATGAACACATAATGGTTAAAAGTCATTTTTTGACAAAAAAATGTTTTTTATATGTTATATATTTTAATTAAATAGTGATTTCATCATATGTAGAAATTTAATAATTATAAATTGAGATTACATTTATCTTAAATATATCTAAATTTTTTACTATGGGATACCATATATTTGTTTAAATATAATTTACATAGTTAAAAACTAGTTAACAAGGTATAAATGAAAATGTTAAAATTTAAAAAAAACATATAATAAAAGGGATGAAAAATGTTTAAAAATGTTTAAAATGTATTCTTTGAGGATTTATAGCCCCAAGAAACCAAAAAATACAATATTATGAAATATTTTTTTCATTTACCAAGGATTGTTGTAATGATATCATGGAAGTAAAAACAATATTATTAAATATTCCTGTTTCTTTACTTATATATGGGGATCACTTCACCCTACATTGATAAACATAAAATTTCATTTACCCTTTAAAAAATGCCTAATATAAATATCCTATAATTTTTTTTATCATCAGTTATCCCCTTTATATCTAGATGTATTCTCAAGGCCTTCACTTCTAAATTGATCTACAATAGAAGATCAAGTCTCTAATGTAAGTGTTTTCTTATTCATAATATTATATCCTTAATATTACTATTCAAAATATATTATATCCAAAAAAATATAATTAAATCCAAATATTTTTTATACCGTGTTGTATTTATTTTACTGGAATAACCATTATTTATTCTTCTCTATCTGCTAATAAAAACAAAAGAATAATTTATGTGTTACATGAACTTCTGTTTCCACAAAGCGATGTCATCTATTTATTATCACATCCATTCATGGCTGGTCAAAAGTATTTAATGGATGAATAAATAATATATATATATATATAATGTAAATATTATTCATTAATTTTATTTTCATTATTTACCCTCATTCATTATCATTCATTGAGAAATAGAAAATTTAATTGTGTGTGTGTGGACTCCCACCTCCACATGCAGTGAATTTAAGATTCCATCACCAAAAATCATGTGTGGATTTAATATATATGTAATATATAAATATTATTTAAATAAAAATATTAATATTTTAAATATTTTGAAACTATTTGATAATTTTTTTATTATGGTCAACATTTATAAGGATTTATGAAAATTGAACCAATAACCCCAAGTAACGGACATAGGAAAGAATAATATATTATAAATAAATTACATTTAATATGTAAAGAAAATTTAAATATGATATATTGTAGAATAAGGTTATTAAAAAATTATTTAATAAACATAATTTGGTTATTCATGAATTTAATTGCAAGTGCATAGCACATTCAGACATGAGGTAATGGATCTTTTGTACCATCCTCGTTACCTTTGAGTTACACATTCTCATTCTTTTTATCAATTTTTATACAATATTCTTCTCGTTATTTCATATAATTTTTAATATTTCCCCTTATTTATATATATATTTTGTTAAATATAATTTTCATATTTGGGAATATATGTGTTTTAGTTCCCATTGAAATTATCACTTTTAAGAAAACATTATTTAAAGAAACATTCCAATTTATTATCTCATGTCAAGAATAACACACAAAAAAATATTTTAAAAATATGAAAAAATTATAAAAACATTAATTATTTTATGATTTACCCTATTTATTAGTTGTTTTGTTTTATGAAAAATTATATTATCTTTCCTTCTTTAAAATTTCCTTTAGTTATTTCTTAAATTTTCACCGAAGTGGTTCATTTTATTTTCTTTTCTCTATATATATCTCCTAAATTTTATTTATTATAATTCCTTTATCAAGACCTATATACATTCATTTAATAATTCAATTAAAAATAAATTTAATTCCTTATTCTTTTAGGAATCCTTAATATCTATATTTCATTTATTCCATGAATCAAAATTATGAAACCCACTTCCTTCTCATGGGTTCGATCATGATTGTGGTATTTTTAATGTTTATTATCCTTATATGGAACAAATAATTATTGTATGATTCCACATTTTTTCTTATAATTCTCTCTTTTAGTTTTCCACTGACTTTTATTTTTGTTTCTTTTTCTTAAGGGTTTTTTTTCATTTGAATAAATTTAGTCTACGTTGTCAAGGAAACATGATAAAAACCAGAGAGGTTTTAGGTGGATAGCTTTCTTACGGAAAATGACTACAAATCTAGATATTTTTGTTTATCTAAATAAATTGAGTCAAAGTATAAATGGGTCAAGTGTTTCATGGGTACTTGGTAAGTTGAGATAATTTAAAATGAGGTTCGCGTTGATTATAAGTAAAATGGTATGAAAAAATATCTGTTGAACATTTATATGTTGTGTAAATGGATTACACATCATGTAAAATTAGGTTGTTTTTCTTAAAATATTATGATGTGATTGGTTTTTCGGAATATCCCATTAAAAATAATTATATAACGTGTAACTACATTACACTTTGAGTAATTCCATGACCTACTATTTTATAATGTTCCAACGGGATGAATTTTATTCAATTATACTTAGTCTTCACATCTCAACCTTAGGGAATATTCTAGGTCTATTTAAAGTTCCAACCTCCCTTTCAGACATCCCATTTATGTGATAAATCCCTAGTATATATTTTATGTTAGGTTTTCCCCTTCTTTCATTTCATCTACAAACCATTGTGGAGAAATCCTTTCACCATGGGCATTGTTGGTTTTGATATTGACATGTTTTGATAAAATTTTCTCTTGGAGATCATGCACAACTTCTTCCTAATGGTTTTTTTCATTGAAAGCATTGTTTTCTTCCAAAGTTATGGTAGAGGGTCTTAATATTAACCCTATTGTTTGATAATCTCAATGTTTATCAAATATTGGGATTGATCCAACTAAATTTTCACACAAATCAATTAAATAATTAATGAGATTATTCAATGGTGACCATTACTTTTAATTGGATTCTAACCAGGCTTATGGATACTCGTGGATTGAGGGTACCAAGAATATAATTAAATTGGATAATGGTTTAAAGTTTTTTTAACATAACATGATACCTTAGGTGATTTATTGATATATAATCCCTATTTTGTGGATTATTTCCTATTTTTTGACAATTAATCTATTGAGATTTAATTGAAAGTGGTGTACGAAAGATAAATGGTAACTCTCATAATTAACCATTTATATTTTCACTGTGATATTTTGATATCAATAATGTATGGAAAGACATGTGTTCCATGTTTTAGTGCTTATATATCAATTATGGCCCTATATCATGCGTACTTATATGTTGTAGTGTTGAAATTGGGTGGGATTGACCCAGTCCCATACTATAATGCTTATATAGAGTGGTCTTTTCCCAGTCCAAATATGTAATACTTACTAAGATTTTTACTGGGTTTTGTAATGATTATGGGGAATTGATCAAAATTTTTGTGGCTATACCATGGTTATATGGTGGTGGTAGTAATGGTTGTAAGACATGATCTGATATATTTCGGCATGGCATCAAACTGGGTTATTTTACCCTGGTTATGTGGTTTGGGTTTTCATGGTCATAAGACATGATCATATTTATTTTTAACTAGAGCCAATGGAGGTTGTTTTTAATTTTATAAGTTGTGAATTAATTAATAAAACATTCTATTACTTAATTGCATTCACTTCTCAGGAAACTATTTTTTTATACAGGGTGGTATCAACCTACGATGTTATACTCACACCCTATTTGGTCCAGCATTTGGTATCAAAGTAGAATAAATGGATGTAAGTTTAGATAAAGTAAAATTACCTTGTTATTGATTGTTTTCTTTCTATATGGGTTGGATTCTGGAAGTAGGAACGATGTGGGGTTTGGGACTAAGGACTTTTGAGTATTTATTTGAGTCTTTTATACTTTTACTTGTATTATTTCTTACATGTAATTTAGTTACATTCAAGAATGTCATTACATTTTTCATTTATTGTATATTGGATTATCTAGTTGTCTCATATTGTTGGTTTCTACAGTGTCAATACATTGAATTATTTCATTTATATGGTTTATATATACTAATATGAAACTTATTCCAGGGTTTATATTCTCCCCACAATACATTACACACCCCCACTACTAGTTGGAAATGTATGGAATATGGGGATGTTGTTTTATTGTCTTATAACCAACCCTTTTGCACATGGGATACAGTCCCAGATCGGGGTATGTTATAAAGTTGTATCAAAGGAGAATTTTTTCTTTTCTTATTATATACTATTTGGAAAATATAGAAAGGATACTAGGGTGTGGTGGTACTTGGTAATTAGATTTTTATGGGATTATATAACCCCTATATGAGGGGAAATTTGATTTCTCGGGGATGGGTTTGTTTTTTGTATTGTTTGATTGTTACAGATGATGATATTTCACAATGGGTGATTCACATGTTTTGTGAGATTATTTTTTTATGATGACACTACTTCAATAGATTTTACTTGTGTCTTGGTATGTCATGATATGAGGATTCAGGCATCATAATAGGCATAAAGGTATATATCGAAATGGATTTTTCATGATAAGGGCATATATATTTTAGTGTGTGATATAAACATTCCTATTGAAATGTGATCTAGGATATATGTTTCAATAGATAAATGAAATGAAATTATGTGTCATTATAATACACTTATAATCCATGATAAGAGAGACCAAAAGTAATTGGTTCTCTGTTTTAGTCACATATTGAGGTTTAGCTTATTGCTAGCCAGTTATCTAAGGTGTTTATTTGTCCTGTTGAGAAAATTACCCCTCTTCATCTTCAACTTGAGTGTCAAGAGATTGGAAATCAGAACCCTCCTAACATAGATGAACTAGAGCTTATAGTAGTTCATGAGAATCATATGGATTCTCATATTCCAGAAAACTTCTATAGGGTCATGTCATCCGTGGAAAGGGATAATGTTCATACTGTTCCTTCGATGTTTGAGCTGATAAGATATTTTTTGTTGTATCATCCTCTAATGTTTACCGGGGAATAAGGATGCGAAGAAGTCAAGTTCTGGATACATTTAGTCCTAAAAATATTCAATCATCTCAAGACACCCATGGAGAGGAGGTTGAACCTTACTACATATGTACTTTTTGGACCATCCTAGAATTTGTGGGATATTCTTTAGGAATCTAGGAATTACGATAAACTATCTTGGATGACATTGAGATGAATTTCATGATACATTTCTATCTTGATATATTGATGGATGGATAATCTCATGAGTTTATACATCCAACATAATAGGGAATTTCAGTTCTGGACTATGCTAGCTGAATCACCTACCTACAATTCTTTACACCGTCTTTAGAAGATGACGTGATCTCAAGATAATGAAATTTTCAGTTGGGTTTTCACTATGAGATTAGGTCATGGGTAAACATTTTCTTTATAAATATCTTTTAGGATTGGATGAACAATAACTCATCAAAAAAAGGAATATGAAAGAGGCCTTGAGTAGCGGCCATTTTATTTCATCTGGGCGATCTTGGAACTGCACTCTAGGTGTAAATAAGGACTACTATGATAGTTTCTTCCAAAATATTAGTGGTAAAATATTTTAGGGAAGTGGGCATCCATCTTAGGACTATGTTCTATTCTAATGCTATCAATGTGTAAAGTTTATCCTAAAGTGTCCATAGGGTCCTTACCCCATTGTCAAGTGTCATATTTATGGTTGGATGGTTCATCATTAAAGTATTATTTTTTAAAATCCATAGTATATCAACGGTATGAGATAAATAAAGTCACCTATGTCAGGAAGGGTCTCATCTAACCCCTAGTAGGTAGGTCACTAGAGTTCCACTTGTCGTTCAAGATGAGTCATGGGATGTGGTACCCCAATGAATAAGAATCAATACTGGTCATGGAAAATAGAATATGGAAGTCGGAATGAATCTAATAGAATAGGGACAAGTCAGTTATACATTATACAGACTACTCCGGCTATCATGGATGTAGGATCATCCACCATCAAAGGGACGATTCTTATATCATCTAACATATATTTTATTTTTTTAATGCATAATCACATTGCTTTATATATACCATTTTTGAAAACCTTTGAGCCTTGTATGTGGAAATATTAGATGGTTCTTTAATGATAGAAACACTATTGGGAGTGTGGTTAGAGAATATAAAATGTTACAAGCCATGTTACCTAGATATTAGTGGGTACAATTTCGTTTGGGAAACATTCATGCTAGAAATGATAGGTTTTGACTTGATTCTTAGTATTTATTGGCTAGTTATATACCAATATCATATTAGCTGTCATAGGAGGAGAGTTAACTTCCTATCTCTAGAATGAGGAATCTATTCTAACAATGGTGAGTAGGATCTTCAAGAAATTCTTGAAGATCCAATTCAATAAAAATAGGATTGTATTATAGCCCAGATAGCTGGTCTTTCACTAAATAAGGTTGAAATGTATCATGATTCGATTCCTCCAATGGTGAATGATTTTAGGATGTATTCCCTAATGAATTATAAGTATTACCACTTGAGCTATAGATCGATTTAACAATCGAGTTCGTACTAAGAGTATAGACAGTTTATATACCTCCTTAGATGATGGAAGCAGTAGTGTTTTTAGAGTTGAAATTTTAGTTGGAAGGTCTGTAATATAATGGTTTCATATGGCATAGTATATCACATTGGTGGTCTTCAATTATCTTCTCTATGAAGGTTGATGGGTATTTTCACTTTTGTGTATATTATTGTAGGTTAAAACTGATGACAGTCAAGAACTAGTATCATATTCTGTGCATTTATGATATTTGTTATTAGCTAAGAGGTTATAAGATCTTATAAAACATTTATTTGATTTCAGGTTACCTCTAGGTAAGGGTGATACCATCAGACATATATCAAACTTCTTTTTTCATTATTTGTGCATTATACAAATTCATAGTGATGTCAATAGGTTGACTAATGCACTTTTATTATTCATGTCCATAATGAAAATGATCGTTCAACCTTTTCTGGACCATTTTTGGTGATTTTTTATGATATGTTAGTGTACTCCTAATCAAAAGATGATCATGCCAAAAAACATTGACATCGTTACGCGTACATTGAGAGATCATCAAAATTACACTAACCTAACTAAATAATGTTTTTGGATTAACAAAGTGAACTTATTTGTCCATTTCATCTCAAAGTTAGGAGTGTTAGGGGGCTTAGAGAATGTTGTAGTTGTGTTATCTTAGGAACATCTTATGAATTTCTTCATGATTCAGAACTTTTTGGGTTTAGAAAGTTATTATCGGTGCTTCATCCAAGATTTTTTCTTTACTGGAAGAAAAAAATTCTGAGATGATGAATAAATGGTTGAATTATGTTTGGTCTAATGTTTCTAAGAGAGACATTCATGATCTAAAAGGTAGGCTTACCACTGCACCTATCCTCACTTTACATGGGTTGGTTAAATTGTATATCATGTATTGTGACCCATATAGAGTTAGACTCAGAGTATTTCTAATACAAGATGATCAAGTGGTTGCATAAGGATCCAGGTAGCAGAGAACATATGAGAGGAATTACCCTATAAACAATTTGAAGATATTATATTTGGTATATTCCCTAAGATATTTGATACACTGTCCCATGGGTGAGAGGTTAGTGGTATACATGGACCACAAGATCCTTAGGTACATCATGTATCACCAAGAAATGAACCTTCTATATAAGAGGTGGGCCGAGTATCTACACCCTTTTGAATTTGAATTATCATTGACATCAAGAATGGGAAAAATAATTCTAGACTCCATGAGATAAACCACACTAATAGAGGCAGTATAGATGTCTGGTGATGAGTGGTGGATAATGACCCTCATTGAAAATATGCATCTAGATGTTTATATCTCGAAAGACCAAGTATCTCTATCTTTGAAATCTATTATAACCTTTCTTTTGGACCAGATTAAAACTGATTAGTTTTCTCATCCAAAGTTCTTAATTTTTATTGAAAAATTATATAGTAGAGAGACACCCTCAGGATGGTCTCTTAGTAGTGGAAACAATCTTCTTTTTTATGGATCAAAATTGATTACTTTGGGATTATGTGATGACATTATGACGGAGTTTCATGGTTCTAGATGGGTTGTTCATCTTGGTTTCAAAAATATATATCATGATCTTTGTAGATAGTACTATTTTCCAATATTAAAAAAAAGGTGGAAGTATTTTTCGATTGATTCTTCTCTTGTTAGAATGTGAAATCGTAACATCAATGGTCTGATGAGCTTTTTCAGCTTCTTCCCACTCTTTAGTAAAAATGGGATGATGTCAGTATAGATTTTATTATAGTATTACCTAGTAAAACTCAGAATAATGCTAATTTATGGGTGATTGTGGATCAACTAACAAGGGTATCCCACATATTACCTATCAGAGGGACATTTACAGTTGTTGCTAAAGTCAGTCTATATATGGATGAGATAGTTCTGTTGTATGGTTTTCTAACGACAATAAGTTCCTAAATAGATCTTATTTTTACGTTGTTTTTGTGGTATGGTCTTCGGAAGGCTATGGGATTACTGGTTATTTTGAGAACATCCTATCATCCACATATTTATGGTCAATCTAAGCGGCCTATTCTTGTTCTGGATGATATGTTACAAGGTTGGTTTTTGAACATTGATGGTTCATGGAAGAAAAATATGGATCTTGTGGAGTTTTCATGAAATAATATACTCTAGGCATCGATCCAAATGGAATATTTTGAGGTTTTGTATTGCATGTCATTCTGTTTGACTATTTGTTGGCTGGAGGTAGGTGAGTCAACACATGATGGGTCTAGTATTATGCAGGAGGCATTTTAGTTGGTTTTATATATCTATCATTTTTTTGTGACCGTGAAGAGTAGGTAGAAATCATATGTTGACCATCATAAATAACCTCCATAATTTGAGGTTGTTCATCATTTTTTCCTTAAGGTTTCAACTAGGTTGGGTAAATGTTTTATTAGGAAATAGGGAAAGCTAGTGCCCAAGTTTATCAAGTAGTTTTAGATAGTGGTGTGGTTTTGTCCAATGGCATACCTTTTAGACCATCTACAGTGCTAAAGTAACATTCATGATGTGTTCCACGTGCCATTAATACTGAGATATCATCCAGACCCTCCCGTATGATAGAAATAGATTATTTTTAGATTTGTGTTGATAATTCCTATGAGGAACATTCATTACAGGGTATGGATTATAGTGATAAATATATTATAGGATGGACTATAACTGGTTCGAGTAAAGTGGAAATATGGGTGAGTTCAAGAGGATACCTAGGAGAGGGATTCTGATATGAAAACACTATGAATATACTTGTTCACGGAGACCTAATAGTGACACTTGTAGAATCTTAGGGGTGAGCTACTATATGGGGGTAGGTTGTAAGATCCTACATGTTTTCATGTAAATCTCTCTTAGAGTTTTTCAATAACAATTCACTTGGTTGTGTATTCATACTGGGTGTATCTCTTTTGAATAAACATTGCATTAGGTTGTAAGTAATGTTGAGAAAAAATGGATAGGTTTCAGAAGGAGATCTTTGTTAAGGAAAATGACTTAAAATCCATAAATATATGTTTATCAAAATTAATAGAGTATGGTTATAAATGTCTCAAATTTCATTTAGGTTCTTGGTATATTGGAATGGTTTGAAAGTGGGTTAGGGTAAATTATAAATAAAATTGGTTGAAACCCCATCTACAAAATATTTACACACCATCTAAATGGATTACACATAGCTTTTAGGTATTTTTAATAAAATAATATTAACTGATGGGTTTATCAAAGTACACCCATTAAAAAAACTACACAACAAGTTACTACATTACATGTTGTGTAATTCACCAACCTGGTGTTTTAAAATGTTATTTGCGGATAAATTTAATTTATTTTTGTTACAATCAACTTCTATCAAACTTAATTAATCTTCTAAGTAGATTTGGAGCACCAAACATTCTTTTGAATGTCTTGTTTCTGTGATCAATGCCTGTTAAGTCTTTTTGGTTAGTGTTTTCCATTCTCTCCAATCTTCTTCCAACCATTATGGTGAAATCCTTTGACCATGTTCATTGTTGGTTGTGATCATGATCAGTTTTGATCTAGTTTTCTCTTAGACATCATCGACACCTTCTTCCTCATGGGTGTTTTCCATTGGAAGCATTGTATTATTCGCTAGTTAAGGTAGGGAGGTCTAAATATTAACCCTTTGGTTTTATAATTTCCATGTTTATGAAATAATGGTTTGTTTCAATGAAATGTGTAACCAAATTGATTAAATAATGAATAAGACTATACTTGGGAGTCCATTGTTTTCAATTTTCTTCTTACCTGGCTTATCCATGGGGTGAGATAACCATTAATATAATTGAATTCTCTAATGGTTTATGGTTCTTTTAGAATGACATCTGAAATTAGGTGATTTCTTGATATATGGTCTCTATATTGTGGATTATTACTTGTTTTTATGGCTATTAATCAATTTTTATATAATTTAATGTGTTATATGAATGATAAATAGTAATTCTCATAATAAACCATAGAGATTCATGAGAGGATATTATGATATCAATGTTTTATGACATGACTTGTTTTTTATTATGTAATCATTATATATCGGTATTAGAAATGAAACATGCATACTTATATGATGTAATGGTGATATTGAGTGGTCTGGGCATAGTCCCATGTTGTAACTCTTATAGAGATCGGGATATTCACTGTCCCGTGATGAAATGCATATTGGGATTTGACCCGTATGTTTTAATGATTATATGTCTTTGACCTATATTGGTGTGACTATACCAGGGTAATATAGTGGTGGTTTGTGTGGTCATAATACATGCTTTGAGATATTTTGGCATGGTTTTAATGTAGGTTATTTTACCATGGTTATGTGTTTGTGGTTGGGATGGTTGTAGGAAATGCTCAAATATATTTCGATAGAAAGCTTAAGAATATTGTTTTTGTTTTTTATTAATTTTTAATTAATTAATATAACTATTTTTTCTGTTATTTCCTACAGGTATTATCAGACTGGTTAGTTTAGACATATTTTTTTGACCTACTGAGTTATACTCATACCCTTTTTGAGACACCATTTAGTACCTAAAAAGATTGCATGGATGCTGGTTTGGACATGGGAAAAGGATATTGTTGTTGATTGTTTACTAACAAGATGGGGTGGAGTTTGGATGTGTATATGATGTGGGGTTTTTGACCATGGAATTTTGAGTATTTATTTCAATCTTCTTGTCTTTTACTTGTGTTTTTTCTAGCATTACATTTTTTTACAATCAATCATATCATAAAATTAAAATATTATTATTTATTATAATATCTATTTTGCTCATATTGTTGGTTTCTGCAATGTCGACACTTTTATTTCCTTTATTTATATGGTCTAACTCTATTTTTATGACCCTTCATACTAAGGGTATAATCTCCCCACTATAAATTTCACAAACATACTTCTGGTTGGTAACCTCTGGAATATGGGGAGGTGCACATTGAGTCTCATAACCAACATTTTTTCAATGGGTGAGAATTGTAGAGTGGGGGACCTTACAAGTACAATTTTAATTATATGATGGATGGTATCCGAATTGTATAACACTCCAATGAATTGGTTAAACCATTATATCTCATGATATGTTATGTATAGGATTAGGGAGTGAACATATTCCACTATAGGAGTTTTTCCACTATGTACAGTATACAAGAAGACTACTTATGAAATATATTTTATGGGTGGTCCTGGAATAATACAGTTATCAAACCAATTGGGTAATGATTTATATCTCATGATATATTATCTAATTGATTAGGTTGTGAACTTAATACACAATGGGACTTTGTAAATATTATGATGATGGTTTTGGGAGTGATCCATGACTTATTTTATTGTTTTATGTCTTATATTATTGTCATGTATTCAATTATTCCTTGATATTATGGTTTCATTTCCTTATTACATTTTTCATGCTTATGATCATACTATTTATGATATCCTAGTAAGCCTATTGAATCAAAGGTTATATTTTCATTACATGTTTATTACTTTATTGGGATTTATAACTCACCATTTTTCGTAGGTATTCTCTCTAGGGTATCCTATAATGTTTTACAAGATTTATGGGAGTTAGAATCTATATTTTTATTTTCTTGTAAAGATTATGTTTTTCTGTTTAAGATGATGTTTTTATGTGTTTGATCATCCAACTAAACTATATTTACTGATACCTAACTTCTAATTATTTGAAAAATATTTAATGAATCATGGAATAAATTTTGTTTAAGGTGTGGATCACTATAGTTTGTATCAGAGAAATTTATAGTTATTTTTATAGATTAGGATGAGATAACATTAGTAATAACGCAAAAGGAAAGTATAAGGGATAAGCATAATAATATGATAAAAAACTAACATTTTAATAAGGTGGATATTGTGTGGTTTTCCATGAAATTAAATCCTTGAATGGAAATTGGAAATAGGATGTGGTTGTGGAATAGATTTACCTATGGGTAATAACCCTTAAAGAGGCATTTAGATATTAACTCAGTTTTCACTTGTGTTATATGAGTGGGACAAGGATTTCCTGGATGGACAAAAACTCTCATGTGATATGCTTTGAATAATTTATATTCTCTTTACAAACCATAATGAAATATTTGAATTTTTTGGAAGATAATTAAGTTAGAGAACCTAAAATTGAACATTGATAACATATATTGAAACTTATAGAATCCTAAGTTAGGTTATACACATCATATCTGAGTTAATTCTCTTATGTTTTTTATTTAACTTTGATACATATATTAGTAAAAAATTTATCATCCCCAACTATCATTCAATTTAGAAAATGGATGGACATGGAAGGAATTATGTTAACAGTATGTGTAATGGGAAATGTAACGAATGTCCTAATAAAATTCCTAATATGATTGAGGAAAGATATGAGAAACTCTTGGTAATTCTTTCACAACTGACTCAAATTATGAATAATAACATAAATTAGATAGAACGCCGTCAAAGCGAGAAAGTTTATTTTGAATATTTTATGCATTAGATACCTCCAAGATATAGTGGATATTCTAATCTTGTAATCATTTAATAATTGATTAACTCTACTATTTTTTTATTTTATGTCTTTTAAAGCTCTGATCATGTGAAGTTTATTATGGGTTTTTATATCCATCAAGGGGAATTTGGTCATTATTAGACACTAATCAGGAATACAAATCCCATAGAATGCAAAGAATCTATGTAATTGGATGAATTTAAGGGGATATATATAAATAAATATTACCCTTGAAATATCTATCTTAAAATATTGAGGGAGTTACTTACACTCAAGAAGATAAAATGTCAATTTCTCCAATCATATGAGGAAAACATCATAAGGATGGTTGGATAATCCTCATGTTTTATCACTAAAACATAAAATAATATCACAAACTTACATAGTGGGCTAATGTTTCTTCTTTGAAGGACTTTGGAAATTCAAGATTTGATTTTTTATATAGATGATTTTTTATGTTCTCTAGATGTTGAGATAAAAAATGGTAAGTCTCAGTTGTTTCATGGGACTGAAGATAAGAAGTAGATAATGGAGATTAATTTTTTGGGATCACAAGGTAAAACTCAACATGGTAAGAATATAAAACATTTCACATGTCAAGTGTGGAATGAGTCATCCCAAAATCAATCTCAAGGGGACTAGGAAATATTTAATGTGTGGAAAAGAGGTATATCAATCCAAAACTTGTAGAATATGAATCTCACTTGTGAAATCAAAGAAAATAAAATCTTAATTAATACTCAAAATATTTTCAAATTATTCACCTATAAATAATGATTCCACTATTCAAACTAATGCACAAATACAAGAGTTTTTTAAGGGAACCAATGTCAAAAACCCCCAATGAAAATTGAATGTGTGTGAGATTATGTTATTGCTAATATGGATGTAAATAAAAATAGGGATGTGGTGATATGTATGGTAGTTATTCATTCAACAATATATAATGTACTATTTTAATCAATTTCTACTGATTCTTTCATATCATGAATGTTTAGTATAGCTATTGAAACACCACCGCAAAACATGGTGGCTAATTTATTAGTGAAAACATTCCAACTAATTATTCTTGCATATAAATTATATTACCCTTCACTAATTTATATCTATGGGATGAATCACCCATAAAGCCTTATAATAATTAATTTTGTGGAATTTTATGTTATAGTGGTAAGGGATTAGTTGTCTCTATATAGACCCCATATCAACTATTAGGGGGAAGGTACTCACCTTATATATCCTGAATTACACTCTAAAGCTATAAAAGTATAAGGAGGGGGATGAATAAACTTTGTAATATTCTTTAGAATCATGGATATCATTTCCTTATGAGTAATCATAATTATGTCAAATGATTAAAAAACAATAATACCACTCTTGATTACATGCCAATTTTAAAGGATTAAATTGATTTATTACCCAATGAGTTGTCTCGTATTTTACATAATTAATATTTTGAGTTATTAATTGATCTTATACCTAGATCATTTCTTATATTCAATACATTTTTTATAATATCCCCTATTGAACTAGATTTACAAAAGATTGAATTACAATTAAATCAAGATGTTATTTTCATATTCAGGAGTGTTTCACCATGGGGTTCCCTTATTCTCCTTGTCAAGATAAAGGAATTCTTGAGGCATATATATAATTATTAACATAAAATAAACATGATCATGAAGAAAAACAAGAATAATATTCTACTAATTGATGACTTTTTTATCAGTTTCTTTTTGATAAATTTTATCTCTTTGGAAGCTTACAGTACACACAATCACATGTCTAAATTAACTATAATATAGTATATAGTTATATAACAAACATTAAAGTGATGGGTATAAATAATAATTACTAAATAAGAAATTTATGTGGTTTACAAATCTATTAAATAAATTCATTGTTTATCAATTTATTAGAAACAAAAATAAAAAACATTTGAAAGTAAATGAAATATTTTTCTGAAAAACTATGTTTATGACCATATAATGTTTTTATTAATAAATTTAATTAGTTTATTATGATTAATTATTTTAGTAAAATTTATATATTATGTATTAAATCATAATTTTATCATTCATATAATATTTGTCTAGGTATGAGATAAGAATAAATATAAGTTTATGCTTAAAACTGTATTTTTTCTAAAAAATATTTAATCACATTATCGATACTTATTTTAAAATTAATTTTTCTCACATTTATAATATATATTTTAATAAATGAACGTAATTTTTATAATTATAATTTAAAAAGTATCTTATAGTGAATTTATAATTTTATTAAAAGAATAGATTTTTGTTTAATAGTGAAAAATATTAATGTTTATCAAAAATTCCTTTTCAATTAAATTATTCACAAAGTTAAATTTTGTTTCAAGATATTTTTAATATTATAATTGGTTCAATTATAATATTATTAATCCAAATTATATCATTATAATATATTATATATTGATATTTTATACAAAAAGTTTTTATACTTAAGGGAAGTTTTCTTTGGAAAACCGTATTTTCCTCATGCTTGAGGGTCTAATTTGAAAATTAAATAATTACATGTATATAAATATAATTTAATAAAATTAATTAAATATTTTGAATCTGAATATTTAATATTATTAAATTATTTTACCTATATTTTTTTCATTATAAATAATAAAAAATGGAAAAATTAACTGTTGTGGTGATGGTTAAAACATATTTACATAGGGATAAAGTAAAAAATAAGAGTTAAAATGATATTAAAACCTATAAAATTTCTATTGGACGGAAATATTTAAAAAATATATCATATAAGGGCCTATTTCATTTTAGATCTATTTGGGGTTTGTAAAACATTGGTATAATTTATTCTTTTAAAAAATCCCAAGTGTGTCCTCTCACCTACTTATAAAACGATTCCACCTCCCCTATCTTCACTACAATTAAAAAGATATTTTCTTTGTCCAAAAACTACCCAAATACATTAAATACTACCCCTAATAGGTTCTAGATTCCATTTTTTATAATAAAACAGTTCTAGTAAGGTTTTAGTTATAAACCTAAAAAAAGGTTCTCTAAAGAAGATGTATAGTTCTTAATAATGTGTCCGGGTATAATATCTTCCTCTATATCCTTAAAATATTCTAAAAATAATATATAACAATAAAAAGGACACCATATAGATAATTATATGTTATTATTTTAATTTAATAACTTATATCCATCTCCTCCTCCATCAAATGGTATAAAAACTGTTGATCTTGTATACATCGGACTACCATCTTGTGAACCGACACAATTCATTTTCCATCATGTCCTCTCATGATTCGATATAATGATAGATTTAATCTATATATATATTATTTATGAAATAATTAAAATTATAAAACAATATAATAACAAATACCTTCTTACCTTCCAATCGGTTGGATAACTATAACGTCGTTTGTGCTTATATGTGGACTAGTGCCTCCAAAAAGTGATGTGAAAATTTTTTCATTTTCTTTTTTCGTTAATGGTAATAAGGTTATATTTAATGAAAATATAACATATATATTAAATTATTATTATTATATAAAATTAAATTATTATTTACCTTTCTATTATTCCATTTATCAAAAAAAAATGAAAACAGTGTTCATGCGTACGTACAGCCTACCATCTCCAGGAATAGTTTACTCGTTTTTCAATTTCAATTTTTTTTTACTTTAATTAATACTTATATAATGAATATATATCATATTTATATCATATTTAACATTATTATTATTTTTTAACCATGATAAATTTATAAGAACCAAAACATTTATGAAAAAAAGAAGCAGTTATCATCGGGAATAGTAGTTCTAATAATAATTGTTATAAAACTGGTGATGAAAATTAATAAGTAAATAATATATGGTATTTTTAACCTATTAGGGTTGTTTAGTATATTAATAATTAATGTATTTTTATTATAAATTTTTTTGTACATGTACAAATAAAATAGGACCTAAGGTATGGTTTTCTTGTCTCACTTTTACTTCTATGAAAAATTAGTCCAATTCATCGCTTATTTATTTTATGTGGTGTATATACTTCCTATGAATTAATTTTAGGATAATTATAATGAAAATTATTATATATATTTATGTATCTATATAATACTATTTATTTCATGGAGCTTATGTTTCAAAAGTTACTAAAGCGGTAAGGATTTATTTTATAATCTCATCATTATTTGAGATTGTTTATGTTTTTGTCCCCACTGGGGAAATAATTATATATTTACATATTAATAAAAAATTATTAACCTATATTTATCCCTATGTATTATAATTTTTCCATTTAATTTATTCATCATATGTACTCATGATATTGAATGAATATTTTTAAGAAAAATCGATCATGTTGTTTTTCTCGATCAAGAATCTTTTTCTTTAATGTCAATGTTTTATTTAAAAAAAATTAATATCCTACTATGATTGTTAAAATTAATTTTAACACATATTTTAATTTGTAAAAAACATTTCAAAATTAATCCTCATATCATTTTCTGAATGATGTAATTTTTTGACATTTTACATAAAATGTGAATGGAATATTTGTTTTTAACGTATTCTGCATGACAAGAATTTACCACCATCATGTAAATCCATGAATTTAACTATTACATTACATTGTTTCTATGATTATTTTAAAAATAATTTTTTTACAATATTCTAGAGTTTTTTAGTTTTTACAAGTTATTTAAAATTGAAAAGGATATTTTCCTCATGAATGTTCTTAATGATAATTTTATGGTATTTCAATTTATCAACAAAAAACCCTTATTTTTATTATTATACAATAAGAATGTGTGAAAATAATACCATGGTTATTATAAATTTAGACTATATGTGATTATTTTCACTAAAGATATACTATTTTGAAACCATTAAGCATATTACTCGAGATGGTTTATGACTATGTCTATTGATTAGAAAATTTGTTATCATTTTTTATGCTAGTTTTTCAATAAGAATGTTTACATTGATTATATTTATCCCTTTTTTATGAGTAATACATCGTACTTATAAATTGATGGATAGGGCCCACTATATCCCATTGATTCATCGGTTGGTCTAATGATAAAATACTAGATTTTTTATTTGGTCGAGGCCTTACCAATTTTTTGTTACATGTCTTGGAACGAGGACCTGATGGTATGATTATGATGTCCTATATTATTAATTCCTTCATTTTATGCTTATTTATTTATACCCATCTGATTAATTGATTAGTTATGATATTAGTGGATATCTTTCAAGCTCATGTGATTATTTATATGGAATAATTTAATCATCATTTATTTCTTTTATATTATATTTCATGATCAAGTTTGATTAAATCTCATGTGTTTTAAGATATTTATATTTACATATTGATAATTACTTATTTATTCATGATATCTCCCATGGTAAACATATCTTTAATGAGTATCAGATCTCACAACATTCTTATATTTCCTTTCTGTAGGATTGCTGGGAATTTTTCATTATTTATATCAAGGGACATGTTAAAGGGAATATTAATGTTCTCAAATCAAATAATATGTTGTATTTTTAGTTTTCTAATGTAATGTGAGTTTCAGGTATGTATTTAGTTTTACAATACTACTGAACTATTAAATCCATTGTGATGTGATCACTTATATATAAAACCAATGTAATAAAGTAAACACGGACATTTTGTTACTAGGGTTGAGTTAGTTATAGTTGGTATTCGGGAAAGTTTATTAGAAACCCTAGGAACTATATTTATAAAAACATAGATTATGGAATATAAACCTATGTTTAAATATAAGTATATGTATAATTATATGATAAGATCCTAAATTTTTTATAAAGTATAGATTATATAGTATTTCTGCAATACATATATGCATGGACTAAAAGTGGATGGTTGTTTTTAAACAGTTTTATCTAGGGGTAATTACACTAAAAAGAGTTAGTTTGAGTATATCTTGGCCATCATTATTTTTCATGGTGAGTGTTACCATACTGCACACATTTTTTGACACTCCTTTGGAAATTCTTTTTTTAATTCACGTTTTAATTATAAACCATCAAGAAGGATTTGAAAAAATGATTCTCATAAATGACCTATGTTAAAACTAAAGTGTCAAAGAATGAAAATAGGGTGTCATAATTTAGACATCCAATAAATTATTTTTCATAATTATCATTACTTTTTCCCACACCATGATTATGGGTCCTATTTAATGGTTGCAACTAGAAGTAATGATGTAAATGATGAATTGGATGGACAATGCGGTGATTTTGAGAAGTAAAATTCGATGATAATTGAAGTAAAATACATTGCGATTAGTCATAATTAGTTATCATAATATATGATTAATAACCTACACATTAACCAAATCTTGTACTCACAAGAGATGAAAATGATGGGGACTTATAAGATCTATGGTTGTTTAGACCATGGGGGTAAGAAGGATCAATTTCCATCATGTCATTATTTTGGAAAGAGATACCCATGTAAATGTCTCAAAGGAAGGATAAAAGGCATTATTTTTGGAAAATAATTGAATAGAGTAGTGTATTGTTGATATAAATAGTGAGTTCAGTGGGGATAAATATTTAGAGACATACATAAGGACTTTTCACTCTTTATGGATCTTATGGTCTATTAAAAGTTAATTTTTGTTAGTAGGCATAAAAAAAATCATCTTGGAAATTCAGTTCCTAGAATAACAAATGAATAATAAATTTATCGAAGTAGAACCAAATAATTAAATTTTAATTATTGAATAAAAATATATAAATTATATTTTTTCCTTGATCAGGATAGTAAAATTAACCCTTAAATTAATGAAAATGGTCATGAAATAAAAATGTAAAACATTTATATTTTTTGATGAATCAAAGGTCTTTGTCACACCCCATTGGTTTATGATTTTTTATCCATTAAATTTCTATTGATTATTCACTTTCTTTTTATCAATGATCTATAAGACTCTTTAAAATTATTCATTTATTTTTTACATGACCATATTCTTGCATACCACTAATTTTTTCCTACATGGAAACCTATTTATGTTTTATTCTAAATTACCATTGTACTTCCAATTCTCTCTTAATATATGAAAGTTTTATTAAACCTTTTTACAATGTGGGATTAAAAAATGTATTTTCATATCGAATACCCTTGATTTTTTAGCATACATTCATATTTTGATGATGAAATTTATTGAATTGGGAATAATGTAACATTGCAAGATTTTATAATATAATTTTATTTGAATAAATGTAATCCCTTTGATAGGTTATTTTTATAAGAATCCCTGGTACTAAATAAAGTGTAAAATAGTATACCATTATAACTTGGCCTTTAAAATGAATGTCATGAATAGGATTAACTATATTATGGAAATTATATGGTTTAAACATTTATTAAATAAATTAATTTGTTATCAACTTATTATAAATGAAAATAAAAAAACATTTGAATGTAATGAAATGTTTTTCTAAAAAGTTGTTTCTATGAGTGCATTTTTTTATCTTAATAAAAATAATATTAAATATTATTAAATATTTTTAATAAATTTTATATATTTTGTATTCAATCAAATGTTTTATCATTCATCTAATATTTTTTTTGGGTATTGGATAATGAGAAATATAGTTTTATGCATAAAAACAATATTTTCTAAAAAGTTGACTCATCGTGTTTTCTACACTAATTTTAAAATTATTTTTTGACACATTTACAATATTGATTTTAAAAAATTATTTTCATTTTTGAAATAATTTTTTCCAATTTAACTTATATATAGTTTTTCAAATTCTCAAGGAAGATTAATTTTTTTGATGAAAAGTGAAAATACTAAATTTTACTGAAAACTGGCTATTTGTTTAAATCATTCAAAATGTTAAATTTAGTTCTAAAATTATTTTCAAGTAAAATTAGTTCAACTGTATTTTTATTAATATATTTTAGATAATTATAATCTATTATATGTTTAAATTTATGTATAAAAATATTTTATACAAAAGTAAACCTTTTGTTGGAAAACTGCTTATTCATCGTGCTTATGAGTTTAATTTAAAATTGAATTATTCCACTTCTATGAATTTAAGTTTAAAAAATTATGCAATATTTTTAATAATAATAAATTCTATTATTAAATAATATCAACTTATTTTTTGGTCATGATTAATAGTAAAAACCATGAAAACAAAAAAAAACGGTTATGGTTATAACTGTTTTACTAGGGGTTAAACTAAAAATATAAGGGTTAAATGTACTTGAAACCTATACAATAACAATTATATGAATATATATATATATTATATATTAAAATATTCAGTAATGATCTATTTTTGGATCCATTTGTGTTGTTTAAAATGTGGTTATAATTTATTCTTTTCCAAAATTCTATGTATGTCCTCTCCGCCACATATAAAAGGACACCCCCTCTTCTCTCATATATACACATAAATAGCCCTTTTTATTGGAAAATTAAAATCAAAATAACTTAATTACATACCTTATAATTATTTGTATTCCCTTGTTTTATAAAAAACCATTCTTGGAAGTCATTAGGTATTTTCCTAAATAGGTTCTGTGAAGAATTGGTATAGTTCTTAACCATGAATATTAGTTTTATTTATCCTCTACCGATATCAAATTTTAACAAAATATAATATAATAAAAATAAAATTATATTCCATATACTGATATTTTTTTTATTTTAATTTCATAATCTATAGCCATATCCTCCTCCATCAAATGGGTAACGAAACAGTCGATCATGAGTTCACCAGACTACTGCCTCATGAAGCAACTTTATTAGTTCCCCAACTCCACCTACCATGGATGGATATAATTATTCACTTAATATATAAATATAATAATAATAATTAAAATGATTAATCCATAATATCGCATCTACCTTCTTACCTTACAATCTATCATAAAATGATAACATCGCTCGTGCGTACTCGTGGACTACCACCTATGAGAAGCGATGTGAAACATTTTTAATTTATTTTTATCTCACATTGTAATAAAGACATATTTAGGGAAATTATATGAAATAAAAATTATTTTTTTATGATAAATTAATATTTATCTTTCTATAATTTTATCCATCAAAAAACTAAAAACTTTTTTCATGCTTACCTAGGGATACCGTCTCTATAAATAGTGTAACTCATTTTTCTATCTCTAATATTTAAAAAATATTAAAAATACATATATAATGAATTTACATGATATATATATATATATCATGGTTGATATTATTTAGTCGATATAACATTGATCAAAGTACAACTACCAATTCTAGAAAACAAAAACATATATGAAAAACGAAGAAGTCATCCCCCAGAATAGTAATTTTAATAAATAACTACTAATAAACGAGTTATAAAAAGTTGAAAGTAAATAATATAAGTTATAATAGAGATTATTATGGTTCTTTAATTTATCTATAATAAAAATATATTTATTATATAGTGGGTTTTTATAGTCATGAAGGAAATCAGGCGTGAGGTAAAGGATTCTCGTCTCACTTTTACTTCCATGAGACATATGCCCTATTCACAACTTATTAATTTTTTGTGGTGTATATACTATACATAAATTTATTTTATGATTATTATAATGAAAATGATGTTATATATATATATATAATTATCTTTATTTCATGGGGCTTATGATTCATAAGTTCTGAACATTTTAAGGGTTTATTTCACAATCCCATCATTTTTCAATATTTTTTATGTTTTTGTCACCATTGGGGAAATAATTATATATATATATATATATTAATCCAAATATATATTATTATTATATTATTATTATTTTTAATTTAATTTTTTACTTTCCATTTACCCCTTATAATTACTCAAGAAACCAAAAAAAATTAAGGAAAACAGTTCGTGTTTTTCTACTTGGTCAAGATTCATTCTCTTCTATAACCATGTTTTATAAAAATGTTTTCAAAAATGTTTTTAATAATATCCTATAGTTTTTAAAATTAATTTTTACCCATATTTAGGTTTTTAAAAAATGATTTAAAATTATTCTTCGGGTTATTTTCTGAATGATCAATTTTTGAAATTTTTTCCAAAAAAGTGAAATGATAGTTTGTTTTTGTACTCGATATGAACAGAATTTCTTACCATCATGAACACTCTCTGATTTGAATATTTTTTTAATATTTTCCATGATTTAATTTATAGGAAATTTCTTTCCTAGTATTCTATAAATTTATTATTATTAAAAGTTATTTTTATAATGAAAATGTTAGTTTTCTCATGAATTTTTTTAATGAAATTTTTTATGGTATTTCTATTCATCAATGAAAATAACACTTATTTTTCATATTCTTAAATAGGAATATTTCTTAATAATATCATCCTTATTATTACTCTAGATGGTTTATGATTAGTTTATTGTGGATTTATTATTTTATTATCATTCATTATATAACTTTGGATGGTTTATGATTATGTTTATTTATTGGGGAAATTATTAACATTTCATATACTAGGTTTATAAAATGAATGTTTACAATGATTATGTTTAACACCTTCCATATGAAGAATTCATTGGTCTTAGTAAGGGATGGTTGGGGTCATCTATAGCCAATCAATACATTGGTAGGTCTCTTGAGAAAAATTATCTTGTTTATTTAGAAGAGGCATTACACATTAATTTAAAAGTTCTTGGAACGAGGCCTTGATGGTATAATCGTGGGGTCTAGAATTATGAATTCCTGTATTATTTTATTAGGTATTCAAGTCCATGTTATTATTCGATTAGTTATAATATATATCAATATGTTTTACAAACATGTGACTATATATATATCACTATTACATCATCATTTATTCCCACCATATTATTCTTCATGATCAAGTTATTGAAAAAATATAATGTGTTTTCAGATATTTACCTTTCTATATTGATTATGCCTTATTTATTCATGATAGCATAGATAGTACACATACCCTTACAGAATATCTGAGAACACCCATTTCTTAAGTTTACTTTCCTCATGATACCATGAAATGTGTTATGATTGATATGTTGGGATATTATAAAGGAAATACTGGTGTTCTCAAATAAAATACAATGTTCTATTTTTATATTTACAAACATAACGTGAGTTTCAATTATATGTATTGTTTTCCAGAACTAATAAATTATTCGATCCTTTGGGATTTGATCTCTTGTATCTACCACAAATTTAATAATGAAACCACCGACTATAAGTTATTGGGTTTAGAGTATTTATAAATATAATCATCAAGGGTACCCCATGAAGTAGGATGATCGCATGTTTGTAAAAGTGCCAAAAACTCTCCCATGTTATCTTCTCTCAGATAAAAAGTGACCTGACTTGCTAAGAATACCACTAATAAAATAGATAATGTTGTATCCTCACTTTTTATAAGGAATTTCTATCTAAAATTCCATTGACATGTCATTACACTTCCACTCACGGATCTTAATTGGATGATTCAATCCTTTTGGAACATGATGCTCTTCCTTCACCTGTTAACCCATGAGATAATGAGAAATAAACTGGAAAACACTTCTCTTAATTACATCCCACTAAAACTAACCTTGATGGTCCTAGTACATATTTACCAATACATGATATACCACCAAGGGGATATATGAAACACTCTAAAAACATATTCATGAAATGTGAATGGTATCACAGTCTATCCTTATAAAATGAAAATGTTCTCCCCCCATTAGAAAATCACTTTGGTGCATATCCTAAGGAAATATCGTTGCATATAACTTTATAACCAATGCCTCACAACTATTCCATTCTCAAAAACTAGATAATTTGTGGATTCACTACCATCTATTAGAGTTAATTTTACCATATCTCTCCTACTAAGGTCAATTGTAATGAGGCTAAAAAATTTGATGCCTCATATTCCAAGCATGAATGGAATTTTTTTCTAATGGAATATTACACCAAATTTTCCTTCCTTAAAGTATAGAATATATCAAATTAACTGTCCTATATGATTTATATCTAATATCTATATATCAGGTTGAGATTCCTCTAGAAATATATATATATATATATATATAACATTATTTTTTTGGGTAAAAAACAAAACACTCACCTAGAGGATAATGCCTCAACATCTATAAGGAGAAGGAAACTCCTTCTAAATTGGAAATATAGGTCATATAGTTTAGCTTAAGGGTTTAAAACATACTAGAATCATGAGTATTAATCATCATCCGTTAAAACAACACACCTCAGTTCCATGCTCTATAGTCATCATAGAGCACCATATACTCAACACCCTTCTCTGGCTGTCTCAAAATAAGAGCATTGGTCATCCTCTATCTCATCTCTTCAAAGGCCTTCTAGAAAAGTTCCACCCAAGAGAATGGATTCATTTTTTCATTTCAAGAAAGTCATAGAATAGGTCATGAAGCATATTTCTTATTCTTTTTCTTGCTTTCATCATATTTATTTGATAGATATGATCGAATTAACATAATCAATTTGACTTTTTATTTTTCATATTCTTATTCTTTTTTTATACCCAGATATTTATTCTTCATAAAGTATTATCAATTTATCCATTATATTCTTAAAGAGATTTAATTTTTCTCACTTAATTATACCATTTATATTATAGATCATAGAATGTATTTTCTATATTATGAAAATAGAAAATCCTTTAATCAATCTCACTAATATAATCTCCTCAATTATTTATAAAATCTTTCATATGGGATTATTCCCATGATCATTGAAAATTATTTTTTTACTTCTTCCTATCACTGGTATTTTGAGAATACTATACTCTCATTTCTTTCTCATTTAAATGCAATTAATCCATCTCAAATAAATCTCTATTTAATATTATCAGAAATCTTATGTATATTCTTCTAAAATTATTTCAATAGGATCATAAAATATTAAATATCTATAAATATAAGAATAAATATGATAATAATTTTTCATAACATTTAATATAATATTATAGTGTGAAACATTATATAATTCCTTTAATAAGCTTTAGCTTAATCTTTATTCACAGGCTTCAACACATATTTCATCAATGTATGGTCTTCATTCTCACGGCTTAGAGATCACATGTCTCATTAATTTAACTTAAATCAAAAATTCATCTATGATTTTTAATTCACATAGGTTTAATTTTATAATCTCAAAATTGAATATTTAGAAATATCATAAAATTTCATTATAGAGGAAAAACATATGAAGATCCCAATAAATTCTATTTCATAAGATTAAAATATATATAATGATTTAATCTAAATTTCCATATCGTTTCCATTTTTTTCATCATGTTTTTTTCAATTGAGTAAAATTAATCTTATGATTTATGAAATGACTTGTGTGGAATCACAAAATGATCCTTTTAATTTCATGCCTTTATCAATATTATTTGAAATAAAATGATTTCTCATAAGATAAAATTAATCATATAAAATATCTGAATGAAATATATTGTTTTTGAATGAATCCTTTGAAAGAATTAATTGATTATTACACACTTCCTAGAATAAAACTAATAGAAAGGGGATGTGTAATGCCATGACCCCAGTTACCTAGAGTCGGTGCATTATTACATAACATTGGCATGATCACAAGAAAGATCAAATCTCGAAAGACCGATTGGTTTAGTAGCCTTGGAAACACTAGATATATTCATAAAGTTTTACATTACATCATAAAGTGAAAAACTACTTCAACAACATATTGTCTCCATAGTCCACACTATTATCCCCTCATAATAGCCCTGTAGGTCATTCATAATTTACTTCTTCACATCCTGGGAAAAATAAAACATAGAAAAGGGGTGAGCTCTAATGCCCAGTATGGATAACAATATAGTGGAAAAATTCATAAATAAGAATAAATATTTAAGGCAGAGTATAACTAAAACAAAATCCTTTTAAACTTGAACATCAACATAGTATGGAAAAAATAAAATGAAATAATGCCATTTACGTTTTCACATGGATATTCAACTAATCGAATAATCACATTCAATATCAATAACCACTTTCATAATGATGGAATGCATAATGCCAGACTGTCATAACCACATAGCCAAGGCCTCGTGCCAAGACTACAAATAAGATTTTTCCAAGGCCTTGTTTCAAGACACTAGTTTGTCTCATGAGACCAACTAATGCATCGAGGAGATATAGCTATAACGACCCATACTTTACATACATTGTTATTACTTCAAAATTGAAGCACACTTATTACGACATATAACAAAACCATGAATGGACCATATAGGTATAGTGTCTTTAGAAACTGGAAAGCATAAACAACTGGTTCATAAAGCATCTACTTTGCCTCCCATTTATTTTATCGTATCTAGAGTCCCTTTTTGGAATATTCTACTTAATAACCTTCTTACTAACCTGGGGAAATAAAACATACAAAAGGGTGAGCTCAAATTCTCAGTAAGGGTAAAAAAAAGAAATATCAATCACATCATATACATAAGCACATAACTTTTGGAAATCTTAACCTGAAAAAGAGATCATAATTTCATAACATGGGATAAATCATAGTAGTGAAATGTAATCCCAATAATCATAACTTAAAACATGAAACTTTGTGGCATACACAAATAATCATAGAGAATCATTTCTTATTAGTCAAGACTCATTGCCAAGACTATCTTAGTGGACAAAGTCCATTTCTGAACCGAGTTCACTCCTCATTTTAGTCCTGTTTCACTGAACCGGTATAACCTACCGTTCCAGCCATGTCTATCTCATGAGATATAAAATATTTACCCAATGAATTGGAGGGAGATATATGTCCACCCCATCTTATAATGATACCATTCATATGTGTGTCACAAAATCGTAAATCATACATCATTGCATAACAAATGTAATAAAAATGGGATTCTTAAACAACATGACATCATAAAACAATTCATATAATATAAAGGAATTAATAAAAATAATTCCATCATAGAATAATCTAATCAATGTAATAATAGGGATAGAAATAGAACCCTATATTATCTTAGATGGAAAATAATTTTGATAAAACACTTGAACTCCATTCTTGAGAAAAATATCCTTTCTACTTCAAAAACATTTTCCTTTCTTAACATGTCATACAATTTTAAACTAAAAGAAGTTGATTAAAAATAATCTTGAAAACTTTTAAAGGAAGCTTTTTGGAAATAATGTTTTAAAAATCCATTCATGTGGTAAAAGTTAAAAAAAACATTCTTCTTGTACTTTTGTCGGAAAGGTCAAAAACTACCTCGTACGAAAAATGACAAAAGATTCCTTTCATATATTTTACTATAAACTCACCAAAGGGTAAAAATGTATTTAAACAATTGTAAGTTGATGGATATAATATTACATATTAAGGAAACATGGATGTGGATGATAAAATACACCCTAGTAAATACCAAAGTATAAACAATCTCAGATAAAAATGAGATTGTGATATTTCCCTTACCTTAGGTCCGATTTGCTTCGTAAGTGTCTGAACCTCCTGTATAATGATTTAAATAATGTTATTGACTTATTCCAGAATCATAATTGTTGTTATGATATCATATATGGTCATATTATTAGCTTCTTATTAGTAATTTTTCATTACTACTTGTTATTCAGGTGTTTATTACTTTGTGTTCTTATGCGTGTTTTGTCCAATAAATTCTTATTCTTCTCTTTAGGTTATAGATACCTCATTTCCAGAATCGTATTAGTGTAATATATATCATATTCATTCATTAAATTTATTTATATAATCATTATGTAATGAAGATCATGTAGAACGAGTCGCATCACATCGTGGAGACGGTATTCCGTATGTACGCACGAGTGATGATATCGTTCCTATGATCGGGGAATTGTATTGTAGTGTATGTATACTATTTAAGAATCAATATAACTTTATAGTAGTCATATATAGTCATTATTTACACCATTATACTCATCCAAGTAAGGTGGTGGTGGAAAATAGATTACACCACGGCGTGGAGACGGTATTCCATACGTACGCACGCGCGATGATTTCTTTTTCCGTTGGATGGATAGATGGTGAAATATGGTTGTTTCATACTTATAATAACATATTATTATATGAGTGATACTGATGTTATTACTTCATAATCAAACAACTAAATAAGAAGAAGTGGAAGAATAAATAAAGATGAAAGAATCGGTAACGGACATTACCACTTCTTTGAAGTGCTTCTTTGAGACCTCCTTTTAGGGCACTAAAATAGGTCTTTGAAGAAGACCAGAACCTCTAGGATGTTTCTAGAGAAGTGTAGAGAAGAAATTGTCAGGGTTTGGCCGAGCTTGAAGGCTCAAAGTGGTGTGAGGAAGAGGGGTAGGAGGTGCCCTTTTATAAGGGACGAGGGCGGCATCTTTGGAATAACTAAATATATTATTTTATTATAAAGTCAAATTCGGTTTTAAATAGCTCCAAATTGATATATTTCTAAGATAAGGTGGGTAGGGGTCGATATCCTCTAATCCAATAGAATTTAGACAAGTTTAGGTTCTTATTTTAACCTTATCATTTAGATTTAACATTAAGTTAAATAATTTTACTTTTACCGTGTCTTCTTGTGTTCTTATAATATAAGTTTAATAAACTTACTATAAGCGGCCAAAATAACCCCAAGTTGTTTATTATTAATATATATAACCTTATCTAAGTCATTTGTCCAAACCTTAGATTTTTAGGAATAAAATAACAATTAATAATATAATATTTGTTTGAAAAAGTATTTTATGTCAATTTTGACACTATTTAGTAATTAATTTTTGTGAAAATCATAACAGAATTATTAGTTCTAAAAACATTAATTAAATCACTAATAACATGCACTTTTAACCTATAAAATTAGTTTAATTCATAAAAAGCCTCATATTACATTTATTTGGGTATTTATAAAATAAATTATTTCAATATTTCATTAATACGATAATTACTGAATCATCCTTGTGTCATAAATAAATTAAATTATTTAATGTCTAAAAATTACAAATAAAATACCATTATGTAGGAAATCTTTTTATCATTCTAATGAATATTTATAGTTGAATTTATCTTATGTATAACCCCATATTAAAAATTATTTACTTATTAAAGTTTGATTTTAACTATTTTAACCCTTCTTTAAATAAATTAATAATAAATGTCTTAATCTGATCCAAGTGGGCCTAAATGGGCATATTTTATTCCTATGTTTGTTTTTGGTCGAATTACACTTATCAAATAGAATTGGGACATGTTTTAGGGTAATAATAATATAATTTTTACCCTTAATTACCCTATTTACTTTTAATCGTGGTAAATAAAAGTAAAAAGTTACTATTGACCAAAAAATATTTTCATCTCATTGAATGACATTTTACTTACTGACATCAACTGTGTCTCTCGGATTTTTGAAATTCCACTCACAAAAGCGGTAAAATTATGTTTTATGAAAAATTCAATTTTTTAACTACTACTTAGTGGTTTCATTATTCATCAAAAATTGAAAGTTTTCAGAAAAATACCAAAATTTCACCCTAGGATAATTTCGATATTTCGAATCCAAAAATGATGTCCATTTTGAAAAATAAAATTTATAAAATTTCAAAATGTGGTTATTACTATTCATAACGGCTAGTTTTAATAATATTTGGTTAGCATATCATTGTTTAGTGACACTCGGTATTGCGTACGACGCATGCTATCGAGGAAGGTTGTGATTTCATGTAAAGCAAGCCAAGAAAGTGTTGTGTGTAGAAAAATATTCCTTTGATGATTTATATAACATAAAAGTCTCGGTTGTTACATTCTACCCCCCTTAAAATGAATTTCGCCCTCGAAATTCTTCACTTTGTAACAAACAGATGAGGATACCTCTCCCTCATCATATCCTCAAGCTCCCAAGTAGCTTCTTCTAATTGGTGGTTCCTCCATAAAACTTTCACCAATCGAGTGGTCTTGTTTCGTAGTACTTTTTCGTTACGATTTAGAATCTCTATCGTCTGTTCTTCATAAGAAAGATCTTTCTCCAGCGGTACAACTTCTGAGCTGAGTACATGTGAAGGATCAGGTATGTACTTTCTCAGGAGAGATACATGGAACACATCGTGAATGTGAGAGAGATTCGGTGGAAGCTCCAATCGGTAAGCTACCTTCCCAACACGATCCAGTATTTCAAAAGGACCAATATATCTAGGGCTCAACTTCACCTTCTTTCCAAATCTCATGACCCTCTTCCAGGGAGATATTCGTAAGAACACTTTATCACCCACTTCAAACTCTAGGTCTTTTCTTCAGTTGTCGGCATAACTTTTCTGTCGACACTGAGCTGCTCTTATGTGTTGTTGAATAGATCTGACCTTTTCTGCCATTTCATCAACGAGATCGGGACCTAATAGCTTTCTTTCCCCAACATCATCCCAGCAAGTTGGAGTCCTGCATTTCTTTCCATAGAGAGCTTCATAAGGAGCCATCTGAATACTGGTGTGAAAGCTATTATTATAAGAAAATTCCACCAAAGGTAGGTGTTGATCCCAACCACCTTTGAAATCCATAGAGTAAGCTCTCAACATATCTTCATGAGTTTGAATTGTTCTCTCAGACTGACCATCTGTCTGAGGATGATAAGCAGTGCTGAAACTCAACTCTGTATCCAGAGTATGCTGAAGACTTCGCCAAAACTTCGAGGTAAATCTCGGATCCCGATCAGATATAATAGAAAGTGGTACTCCATGCAATCTTACCACTTCCTTTACATATATCCTGGCAAGCTGATCCAGAGATAAATCTTCTCTAATAGAATTGAAGTGTGCAGACTTTGTAAGACGATCAACTATGACCGAGATAGCATTATTTCCTTTGGATGTTTTAGGAAGTCCTGTGACAAAGTCCATAGTGATGTTTTCCCATTTCCATTCGGGTATGGGTAATGGTTGTAACATCCCCTTAGACTTCTGTCTCCCAGCTTTAACTTTTTGACAAACCAAGCATCGAGAGACATATTTAGCAACATCTCTTTTCATGCCATCCCACCAGAAGTACTCTTTCAGGTCCCTATACATCATCGTGCTTCCAGGATGAATAGAGAATGAAGAACTATGAGCCCCATCCAGCAGCTCCTTCTTTAATTCCGGGATGGGAGGAACACAAACCCAATTCCTGAACTTTATTATCCCATCACAATCAAGGTTGAATTCAGGAACATTTCTCACCTTCTTTTGTAACTCGACATCTTCTTTATGTGCCTCTTTAATCTTCACATATATAGATGGTTGAACATTCATTTGAGAAAGATAATATTTTTCCCCTTCCATTATAATTCCAAGGTCCATACTTTGTAAATCCATAAATATTGGATCTTTTGTGATCCTCATCATGGATAAACTAGCATGGTCTTATCGACTTAATGCATCTGCCACCTTGTTTGCTTTCCCAGGGTGGTAATGGATTGAGAAGTCATAATCCTTAATCAGCTCCAACCATCTTCTTTGGTGCATATTCATCTCCTTTTGTGTGAAAAAATAATTTCAACTTTTATGATCAGTATAAATATCACACCTTTCACCTTAAAGGTAATGCCTCCAAATCTTTAATGCAAATATTACCACAGCTAACTCCAAATCATGATTTGGGTAATTTGTCTCATGTATTTTCAACTGTCGTGAGGCATAAGCTATCACCATATCATTTTGCATAATAACACACCCCAATCCCTTCTTGGATGCATCACTGTAGATCACAAACCCTTCTCCACTACAAGGCAGTGTTAGCATAGGTGCACTAGATAACCTTCTTTTCAACTCCATGAAATTCTCTTCTCATTCCTCCGTCCAAACAAACTTAACTCCTTTCCGAGTCAATTTGGTTAGTGGATTAGATAATCGTGAAAAATCTTCCAAAAAACATCGATAATATCCATCCAAACCAAGAAAACTTCGGATCTCAGTTACTGTTGTTGGTCTCGACCATCTTTCGATAACCACTGTTTTTGTTGGATCCACAAATATCCCCTCTTTTGAGATTATGTGACCCAAAAATGCAACTTTTTGAAGCCAAAATTCACACTTGGTAAATTTGGCATAAAGCTTTTACTTTCTTAGGGTCTTCAATATAATTCTCAAGTGATCTTCATGTTCTTCCTTGGTCTTTGAATAGACAAGAATATCGTCTATAAAGACTACCACAAACTGATCAAGATAGTCTCTAAAGACTCTATTTATCAGATCCATGAAGATAGCAGGGGCATTAGTAAGACCAAATGTCATCCCTATAAATTCATAGTGTCCATACCTTGTATGGAAAGCCGTCTTTGGTATATCCTCCCTTTTGACCCTTAATTGATGATACCCTGAATGAAGATCAATCTTGGAAAATTATTGAGCTCCGCGTAGTTGGTCAAATAAGTCATCAATGCGTGGGAGAGGATATTTGCTCTTGATAGTGATCTTGTTAAGTTCTCGATAATCAATGCAGAGTCTCATTGATCCATATTTCTACTTAACAAATAGAACAAGTGCTCCCCAAGGTGATGCACTAGGGTGTATGAATCCCTTATCAAGATTCTCTTGGAGTTTCTTCTTCAATTCCTGCAACTCAATTGGGGCTATTCTATAAGATGTCTTTGAAATAGGCAAAGCACCCGGTACGAGTTCTATTGAAAACTCAACTTCACGATTTGGTGGAAGACCCGGTAATTCCTCCGGAAAGACATCATCAAACTCCCCTACAATGGGCATATTCTTAATCGTGAGTTTCTCACCAAACATTTGAGATAAATAACCTTTATTTAGTGGAATCAAGACCCATAAGGTAGAAGGAATTTCCACTGGAAGGTTATGTTCATCCTTGCATTGATAGACGATAATAGATTGATCTGGAATATGAAATGTGACTTCCCTTCTTTGGAAATTGATATGGGCTCCATATATAGAAAGCCAATTCATGCCAAGAATCACATCAAATTCCACTATAGGAAGGATCACAAGATTTGTAGGAAGCACTTTCCCACAAACATCGATCAGAGAAGAATTATAAACTTTTGATGCGACTATTATGCCATTAGGTGTTGTCACAGCTAACTCAACATCTAATTGTTGAGGTAATACAGTGATACCCTTAGAAAATTATTCATAAATAAAGGAGTGGGTGGATCCGGAATCAAATAAAACATTTGCTACTTTAGAGTGGATGGTAAGTGTACCTTTCACCACATCGTTATCGTACTCCACATCGCTGATAGAAATATCATGTGACTTTCCTTTGTCTTTAGCCTTAAGAGTTTGTTGACGTCAACCATCATCATAAACCCTTGGATTAGGGCATTTATTGGCATAATGTCCCATCTCCTTGCACTTGAAACATTGAAGTGTAGTAGGTTCATTCTGTGTATCCCTTCCATTGTTTTCATCATTAGACATCTTCTTCCCATCATCGCGGCATTCAAATGCCCGATGACCTTCCATTCCACATTTGAAACATTTACTTGTCCCTTTAAGACAACTCCCTCAATGTTTCTTTTCACACTTTGAGCATAAGGGAAAGCTCATCTTCTTTTCAGTGTGCTCTTTATATTTTCCTCTGAATTCCATTTTCCTCTTCTTATCAAACCCATATGACTGAAGGGTTACTCCAATCTCCATCTCAACTTTGAGAGCACATCGAATGATTTCCTCATAGATATTAAAGTCCCTTATGGCTAAGGCCCTTCGAAGACTTGGTTTTAAGACACTAAATAATTGATCGATCTTACTCTCAGGTTGGATAATAATACCAGAAGCGTACCTTGAAAGTCTTGTAAAATTTTCTTCATAGGTACCAACAGATTCATCATCCTTTTACTTCAGTTCAAGGAACTCTTTCTCCATCTTTGTTCAGAGAATACAAGGGAAGTAATTATTGAAAAATAAGTTCTTGAACTCATCCCATTCCATGGACTCAATTTCATCCCTTTGCCTCGTATTCTTAATAAGATTCCACCATTGATCAACATCTCCTTCCAAACAATAAACTGCTAGGATGACATTATCATGTTCAGAACATTGAATAACTGAAAATATCTTTTTAGTAGTACTAATCCATTTTTCAGCATCTAATGGATCAATAGACCCATTGAAAGAAGGTGGACGCTGCCTCATGAAGGATTTAAAAGAATGTTGCTCCTTCCTTTTCTCGTTTAGAAGTCCCACATGACTCATAGATTGAGAAAGTTGTGTGAGCATGGCTACAAGATTTTTCATTCCAGCTCCAATAACGTTTGGTTGCTCAGGGGGACAATCATTGCATTGCCCGTCGCATTCCGCATTAACACGATTCCTTCGGGTTCCAGCCATTGACTAAAACCAAGAAGAATAGTGTGAGAAACACTAATTATAAGAGGAAAAGCGCATAATCAAGAATAAAATTTCACACTTAAGGTCTTATCCTAGGTTATTCATGTCCATTTCTAAAACACTAAGATTGTGTTCTAAACTTAGACTTATCATTAGGGTTCTTACTAAGGCTTTCACATCCTAGTTTCCAATGGTTGACTATACCTTTCCTCTGATACCAACTATAATGACTCATACTTTACATACATTGTTATTACTTAAAAATTGAAGCACACTTATTACAACATATAATAAAACCATGAAAGGACCGTATAGGTATAGTGCCTTTAGAAACTGGAAAGCCTAAACAACTGGTTCATAAAGCATCTACTTTGCCTTTCATTTATGTCATCGTATCTAGAGTCCCTTTTTGGCATATTATACTTAATACCCTTCTTCCTGACCTGGGGAAATAAAACGTACAAAAGGGTGAGATCAAATGCTCAGTAAGGGTAAACAAAAGAAATATCAATCACATCATATACATAAGCACATAACTTTTGGAAATCTTAAACTTCAAAAGAGATCATAATTTCATAACATGGGATAAATCATATTAGTGAAATGTAATCCAAATAATCATAACATAAAACATGAAACTTTGTGGCATACACACATAATCATAGAGAATCATTTCTTATTAGTCACGACTCATTTCCAATACTATCTTAGTGGACAAAGTCCATTTCTGAACCGAGTTCACTCCTCGTTTCAGTCCTGTTTCACTGAACCGGTATAACCTACCGTTCCAGCCTTGTCTGTCTCATGAGATATAAAATCTTTACCCAATGCATTGGAGGGAGATATAGGTCCCACCCATCTCATAATGATACCATTCATATGTGTGCCACAAAATCATAAATCATACATCACTGCATAACTCATGTAATAAAAATGGGATTCTTAAACAACACGACATCATAAAACAATTCATATAATATAAAGGAATTCATTAAAATAATTCCATCACAGCATAATCTAATAAATGTAATAATAGGGATAGAAACAGAACCCTATAGTATCATAGATGGAAAATAATTTTGATAAAACACTTGAACTCCATTATTGAGTAAAATATCCTTTCTACTTCAAAAACATTTTCCTTTCGTAACATGTCATACAATTTTAAACTAAAATAAGTTGATTAAAAATAAACTTGAAAACCTATAAAGGAAGATTTTTGGAAATAATGTTTTATGAATCCATTCATGCCGAATAAGTTAAAAAACATTCTTCTCGTACTTTTGTCTGAAAGGTCAAAAAGTACCTCGTATGAAAAATGACAAAAGATTCCTTTCATATATTTTACTATAAACTCACCAAAGGGTAAAAATGGATTTAAAAAATTGTAAGTTGATGTATATAATATTACATATTAAGGAAACATGGATGTGGATGATAAAATACACCCCAATAAATACCAAAGTATAAACAATCTCGGATAAAAATGAGATTGTGATATTTCCCTTACCTTAGGTCCGATTTGCTTCGTAAGTGTCCGAACCTCCTGTATAATGATTTAAATAATGTTATTGACTTATTCCAGAATCATACTTATTGTTATGATATCATATATGGTCATATTCTTATCTTCTTATTAGTAATAGTTCATTACTACTTGTTATTCGGGTGTTTATTACTTTTTGTTCTTATGCGTGTTTTGACGAATAAATTCTTATTCTTCTCTTTAGGTTATAGATACCTCATTCCCAGAATGGTATTATTGTAATATATATCATATTCATTCATTAAATTTATTTATATAATCATTATGTAATGAAGATCATGTAGAACGAGTCGCATCACATCGTGGAGACGGTATTCCGTACGTACGCATGAGTGATGATATCGTTCCTATGATCGTGGAATTGTATTGGAGTGTATTTATACTATTTCAAAATAAATATAACTTTATAATAGTCATATATAGTCATTATTTACACCATTATACTCATCCAAGTAAAGTGGTGGTGGAAAATAGATTACACCACGTTGTGGAGACGGTATTCCGAACGTACGCACGCGCGGTGATTTTTTTTTCCGTAGGATGGATAGATGGTGAAATAGGGTTGTTTCATACTTATAATAACATATCAGTATATGAGTGATACTGATGTTATTACTTCATAATAAAACAACTAAATAAGAAGAAGTGGAAGAAGAAATAAAGATGAAAGAATTGGTAACGGACATTACCTCTTCTTTGAAGTGCTTCTTTGAGACCTCATTTTAGAGAACTAAAATAGGTCTTTGAAGAAGACCATAACCTATAGGATGTTTCTAGGGAAGTGTATAGAAGAAATTAGCAGGGTTTGGTCGAGCTTGAAGGCTCAAAGTGGTGTGGGGAAGAGGGGGAGGAGGTGCCCTTTTATAAGGGAGGAGAGGGGCATCTTTAGAATAACTAAAAATATTATTTTATTATAAAGTCAAATTCGGTTTTTAATAGCTCCAAATTGATATATTTCAAAGATAAGGTGGGGAGGGGACTAAATACTCTCATCCAATATAATTTAGGCAAGTTTAGGTTCCTATTTTAACCATATCATTTAGATTTAACATTAAGTTAAATAATTTTACTTTTACCATGTCTTCTTGTGTTCTTATACTATAAGGTTAATAAACTTACTATAAGCAGACAAACGAACCCCAAGTTGTTTATTATTAATATATATAACCTTATCTATGTCATTTGGCCAATAATTAGATTTTTAGGAATAAAATAACAATTAATAATATAATATTTGTTTTAAAAACTATTTTATGTCAATTTTGACACTATTTAGTAATTGATTTTTTTGAAATTCATAACAGAATGAATAGTTCACAAAAAGTTAATTAAATCAATAATAACATGTCATATTAACCTATAAAATTATTTTAATTCATAAAAAGTCTCAAATTACATTTATTTGGGTATTTATATCATCAATTATGTCAATATTTCATTAATACGATAATTACTACATCATCATTGTGTCATAAATAAATTAAATTATTTAATGTATAAAAATTAGAAATAAAATAACATTATTTAGGGAATCTATTTATATTTCTAATAAATATTTATAGTCTAATTTATCTTATGTATAACCCCATACTAAATATGATTTACTTATTAAACATTGATTTTAACTATTTTAACCCTTCTTTAAATAAATTAATAATAAATGTCCTAATCTAATCCAAGTGGGCCTAAATGGTCATATTTTATTCCTAAGTTTGTTTGTGGTCGAATTACACTTATCTAATTGAATTAGGACATGTTTTAGGGTATTAATAATATCATTTTTACCCTTAATTACCCTATTTACTTTTAACCATGGTAAATAAAAGTAAAAAGTTACTATTCACAAAATATTATTTTCATCTCATTGAACCACATTTTACTTACTGACATGAACCGTGTCTCTCAGATTTTTGAAATTCCACTCATAGAAGCGGTAAAATTATGTTTTATGAAAAATTCAGTTTTTTAACTACCACTTAGTGGTTTCACTATTCATCAAAAATTGAAAGTTTTCAGAAAAATACCAAAATTTTACCCTAGGATAATTTCGATATTCTGAATCCAAAAATGAATTACATTTTGAAAAATAAAATTTATAAAATTTCAAAAAGTGGTTATTACTATTCATAATGGCTAGTTTTAATAATATTTTATTAGCATATCATTGTTTAGTGAAACTCGGTATTGCGTACGATGCAAGCTATCGAGGAAGGTTGTGATTTCGTGTAAAGCAAGCCAAGAAAGTGTTGTGTGTAGAAAAAGATTCCTTTGATGATTTATGTAACATAAAAGTCTCAGGTGTTACAATAGCGGGCTCCACCCGTCACATATTAAGTCCAATTCATTCCCATATGAAAATGTTTAAACATAACATAAACATTCGTATTAAAAATATCATATGAAATATCAATACTTTCAAAATAAACCATGAATGGTATAGAAATAGCACATACACAGTCAAACATATCACAAAACATTCAATACAATATAGAAGTTTTGTATCATAATAAATCAACTTCAAATAAGCGTAAAATCCATCAAAGGATGTTGACATAGATGAAATCAAAACTCTTTTTAGAGAAATATCTCTTTCTATTTTGAAATCATTTAAGAGTCATATATTTATAAAATAAATCAATTTCTTTGAAAATATTCTTATAAGATTTTAAGGGAAGATTCGACGATTTTATAACGGTGGAAAATAGCTGCACCCGTCATATAAGTTAAAAAAACATTCTTACCTTAATTCTCTCGAAAAGGTTTAAAAGAACCTTGTTTGGAAAACAACAGAATGATTCCGTTATAAAACTATTATAAAAATTCAAACAAGGGTATAAATTACGTTAACCCATATTCTTATAAATAGTAAAAATATTTTGAAATACATTTTTAAGAAACATGAATGTGGATGATAAAAAGATCCCAGTAGATTATTACGTATAAACAACCTCGGATAATGATGAGATTGTGAAATAAACCCTTACCTTGTACTTTTCCTTGGTTGGGGGTAGGTTAACCTCCCGTATAATGGTGAAATAATTTTTATTAAATTATACAAGAATCAAATACATTAATATGATATAATATATGATCTTTTATCCTTGATTTGTTAATAATATCTTAGTATTATCGTTGTTTCGGGTGTTAACTTACTCGTTTTCTTTTATATTTTTTGTTATGTAAGTCGTGTTTGTCCTGGATAGGTTGTATCTTAATCATATCCAGAATGATATAAAGTCCTTAGATACTATTATTAATCATCAAATGAGAATTATACTTGAATGGATACGATGGAGAATTAATCTTATCGCGTTCGTGGAGACGGTAGTCCGTACGTACACACGAGCGACAATATCATTTTTTTGATGTCAAAATAATATATAATTGGATGTTATACCAAATATAAAAAATAATTATCATGTTATATTTATTATTTACATGAATTACACATCATTATTATACCCATCCAAATAATAATTTTTTTGAATAACAATTACACCATGACGTGGAGACGGTAAGTCGTAGGTACGCACGTATGGTGAAATGTTATTAAAAAGATGGATAGAATACTGAATATGATTGTACCATATTTATAATAACATCAAAATATTTATAAGATACCAGATTTATTATTTTATAATGTTAATAAAAAAGAAGGAAGAAGTGGAAGAAGAAAGGAACTTGGAAAAGGGTGGTGAAATCATTACCTCTTCTTCGGATTCTTCCATTAGATTTGATCAAAAGGGATCTTAGGCTGGATTTCTGACTAAAGGCCCCTAGGAAGAATTGAGGGAAGTTGAGAGTGTATTTGGACAGATTTTGACCGAACCAAAAGTCTTAGAAGGTGTGAGTTAATGAGAAGGGGGAGTGCCCTTTTATAAGAGGGGTGCGGGGCACCTTTGGAAAAGCTGGAAATATTATTTTATAATAAATTCATATTCGGTTTCTAATGGCTCCAAAGTGTATTATTTAAATGTTAAGGTGGTTATGAGTCTAAAACCACCCAACCAATAGAATTTAGACAGGTTTGTGTTACTATATTAACCTTATCTTTAAGTATTAACTCTTAGTTAATTAGTTTCACTTTTACAATGTCTCTTTGTATTTTTATATTATATGGTTAATAAAATTACTATATACATCCAAGAGACCCCCAAGTGGTCCATTAATGATAAAAATATCATGATATAAGTCTCTTAAGAGAACCTTATATTTTTAGGAATTTAATTTCAATTAATAATATAATATTTGTTTTAAAAACTCTTTTATGTCAATTTTGACACTATTCAATAATTGTTTTTTGTGAAACTCATAACAGAATGATTACTTCTAAAAAAGCCAATTAAGACAAACCTAATATGTCATATTAACATATAAAATTAGTTTAATTCATTAAAGGTCTCCAATTGTTTTTATTTGGGTATTTATAATATCAATTATTTTAATTTTTCACTATTATGGTAATTACTGCATCATCATTGTGTCGTAAATAAATTATATTATTTAATGTCTAAAAATTATAAATAAACTATCATCATGTAGGAAATATTTTTATCTTATTAATTAATATTTATAGTAGAAAATCCAACATATATAACCCTATGTAAAAATTGTTTTTCTAAAAAGATATATACTTGTGTCATTTTTGTATTCATTTTAACTTAATTAAAATAAAGTGTCCCTATCACTTACAAGTGGAACCATGGGGTCCCAAAATTGACCCAAAGATGTCCATGGTCGAACTTGTATCAACAAATAAGGTTAGGACACGTTTTAGGGTAATTTTTTATTATTATAATATTATTTTTGAACCCTTATTTACCGGATTTACCCTTTAACCATGGTAAATAAAATATTTACCGAAATAATTATTCAAAATGTCTAAAAATAAAAGTTACCTATTTACACAATTTGAACATCCAGATTCCAAATATGGAATCCATTTTTCAAAATTCAAAACACAGAAGTGGCAGAAATTAATTTAAAATTAATTCCATCTGTCAAAACAAAAAGCGTGTTTTTAAGATATAATAACTATCAAAAGATTGATACTTGTTTATGTTCGGTTTGTTTGTAAAATTATGTCCAATGACCAAAATTGTATTAAATGGTAAAACTATATTTCTAAATATACTTTAAAACCACTGAAATTCATAATTTATCACTATTAATTATTTTGATTAAAAAGTTGTTTTTAATTAAAATTTAGTAATTTTCACTATTCATCAAAATATTAAAGTTATCCGAAAAGTACCAATATTTCATCTTAGGCTAAATTCGATGCTCTGAATCCAAAAATGAAGTCCATTTTGAGAGATAAAATTTATAGAATTTCAAAAATTAGGTATTACTATTCATAACGGCTAGTTTGATCGGTTGTGGTGTGTGTTCGAACTCGATGTTGTGTACAACACACGCTATTGCATTATTCAAAGAGAAGCGTATCGTAGAAGCTTGAGGTGTTACATTCTCCCCTATTTGAAATAATTTCGTCCTCAAAATTTCTAGAATACTACTACATGAAAAGACTCGGGTAGATCTTTATCATAAGTTCCTCGGGTTCCCACGTTGTCTCTTCCATCTTATGGTTTCTCCACAAAACTTTTACCAGACGCGTCATCCGGTTTCTCAGTACTTGTTCTCTCATATCAATAATCTTGATGGGTTCTTCGCAATAAAACAAATCAGGTTCCAGTTCTAATTCCTCATAGGTGAGTACATTCGTTGGGTCAGGCATGTATTTCCTCAACAGAGATATGTGGAACACATCGTGAACATTGGAGAGACTTGGCGGCATTTCCAATCGGTAAGCTACAGCCCCAATTCGTTCTAGAATTTCGAAAGGTCCAATGTACCGGGGACTCAATTTACCTTTCTTACCAAAACGTATGACTCCCTTCCATGGAGATACCTTCAGGAAAACATTATCACCGACTTGAAATTTCAAATCCTTCCTTCAATTATCGGCATAGCTCTTCTGCCTACATTGAGCTGCTTTGATGTGATTTTGGATTACCTTCACCTTTTCCATCGTTTCCTCCACCAGTTCTGGACCTACAAGTTTTCTTTCACCAACGTCATCCCAACAGGTTGGTGTACGACACCTCTATCCGTATACCGCTTCATATGGTGCCATCTGAATACTCAAATGGAAGCTACTGTTATAGGAAAATTATACCAGAGGTAAATATTGATCCCACATACCTTGAAATTCAAGTGAGCAGGATCTCAACATGTCTTCTAAAGTTTTAATAGTTCGTTCTGATTGTCCATCTGTTTGAGGGTGGTAGGAACTTCTCAAATGATGTTTAGTATCCAAGGCTTTCTGAAAACATTTCCAGAATCTTGAAGTAAAACGGGGATCATGATCAGAAACAATTGATATGGGTACTCCGTGAAGTCTCACAACTTCATCAATATATAGTCTTGCTAGACATTTTAGTGGTAGATCTTCTCTAATAGCAAGAAAATGTGCTGACTTGGTAAGATGATCAACAATAACCCATATTTCATCATTCCTTCTAGGAGTCTTTGGTATCCCCATGACAAATTCCATCGTAATATTGTCCCATTTCCACTCCGATATGTGAATAGGTTGCATAACTCCTCCAGGATGTTGCCTTCCAGCTTTCACTTGTTGACAAACCATACATCTTGACACAAAATCGGCAATTTCTCTCTTCATGTTGTCCCACCAAAAATGTTCCTTCAAATATCTATACATTTTGGTGCTCCGAAGGTGTATAGAGAAATTGGAACTATGAGCATCATCCAGCAATTCCCTTTTTAGATAAGGTATATCGGGAACACAATGTCTCCTCCCAAATTTCAAAATTCCATATTCATACACAAAGTCTCTTAATCTCCCATCATTCACAGCTTTAATCATCTTTTGAAATTCTTCATCATCGGTCTGAGAAATCTTAATCCTTTCTAGTAAAGATGGTTTTGCAACCATTTGAAAAATCATTGATGTTTCACCTTCCCTGGTTATTCCCATGTCCATCTTCACTGGATCCATGAAAATTGGATCCCTTTCAATTCTCATATTGTTCAAAACTCCATGATCTTTTCTGCTCAAAGAATTTTCCACCTTTTTTGCTTTCCCCGGGTGGTAGTGTATTGTACAATCATAATCCTTGAGTAATTCAAGCCATATCCTTTGCCTCATGTTGAGTTCTTTTTGTGAGAAAATATACCTCAAACTCTTGTGATCAGTATAAATCTCACATTTTTCACCATAGAGGTAGTGCCTCCATATCTTCAAAGAAATGATCACAACTCCTAACTCGAGATCATGTGTAGGATAGTTTTTCTCATGAATTTTTAACTGTCGTGATGCATAGGCAATAACCATATCATTCTGCATAAGGACACAACCAAGTCTTTTCTTCGATGCATCACAATAAATAACAAACCCATCATTCCCCGATGGTAGAGTCAATATAGGAGATTGACTAATCTTCTCTTCAGTTCTTCGAAACATTCTTCACACTCTTTTGTCCAAACAAATTTAACCCATTTACGTGTGAGCTTCGTTAATGGGTTAGCCAATTGGGCAAAATTCTGGACAAAACGTCGATAATAACCTGCCAAACCAATAAAACTACGTACCTCAATTATACTCGTAGGTGCTGGCCATTCTTGGATTGCCTTGGTCTTAGAAGGATCAACAGAGATTCCATCTTTAGAGACAATATGGACAAGAAAATAAATCTCCTAAAGACATAATTCACACTTGCTAAACCTCCCATATAATTCATGTCTTCTCAGAGTCTTCAGGATAATGCGCAATTGATTTTCATGATCTTCGTAGATTTTAGAGTATACCAAGATATCATAAATAAATACCCCCACAAATTCATTGAGATTCTCCTTGAAAACTATATTCATCAGATCCATGAATACATAGGGTGAATTATGTAATCCAAACGACATTACAGTAAACTCGTAATGCCCGTACCTGGTTCGAAATGCTGTCTTCGGAATGTCTTCATTCTTTACACACAAATCATGGTATCTAGATTGAAGGAAAATATTTGAAAAGTATTGATCTCCATGTAGTTGGTAAAATAAATCATCAATGCGAGGTAGGGGATACTTGTTATTTATTGTTATAGCATTGATCTCCCTATAGTCAATACATAACCTCATAGATCCATATTTATTTTTACAAAAAGAATAGGGGATACCCATGGAGAAACACTAGGGCGAATAAATACCTTATTACTCAATTCCTATAGTTGTTTCTTTAGTTCAACTAATTCTACAGTGGCCATTCTATAAGGGGACATCGATATAGGCCTTGATCCAGGAAATAAATCAATGGAAAACTCAACTTCTCGTCCTGGAGCATGTCCAGGTAAATCTTCCGGAAATACATCTACATATTCTTTCACAACAGGTACATCCTCTATTTGAACTTTCCTTTCCTCACCCACATTCATTTCATTCTCTTCCTCCCCAATAATTGAATTTAGTTGGGCTACTGGGGGTGGATCTAGATAAGAATTAGGTGGTGATGATTCTGCTCTAAAGATAAGGTGTTCCTTATCATCATCATCAAAAATTGTAACCTCCTTCTTCATACAATAAATCTTCACATCATAGTCTGAAACCCAATCCATGTCGAGGATTATATCAAACTCAATCATAGTTATGACGATGAGATCATTAGATAAAGAACATTTATGTGCTCTAATGGGGGCTGATTCACAAAACATTGTTGCATTGATACTTCCCTTAGGAGTTTTAACTAACAACTCCCTTGTTAAATCAAATTGGAAATATCTAATTTTCTTAGAAAAATAGGAAGATATGAAACAATGCGATGATCCAGAATCAAATAATGCATTTTCTAAACTTGAGGAAACCATTAAATTACCTGCCACCACCTCTTTTGGAGCTTCTACCTCAGAAGTAGTGATAACAAAAGCTTGGCCTTGAACCCTTGGCCTTCTCTGAGGTAAGTTCCCTTGACGATTAGGACAATCATTTGCATAATGTCCCATCTCCCTGCAATTGTAGCACTGAACATTGGTAGCTTCCTTCTTCCCTTTGCAATCACGAGCTTGGTGGCCTTTTTCACCACATTTGTAACAGACGTCCATTCCCTTCAAGCAAGTACCAGGGTGTTTCTTCCCACATTTACCACATGATGGATATTCAATATTTTCCTTCTTCCCCTTATATACATTCCTATATTGATCAGTAGATCACTTATTCTCTTTCTTTTCTTTAAATTCATAATACTTAGAGAATTCCTTTTCTGTCTTGATAGCACATGAGACAATGTCTTCGTACGACGAGAAGGATTGTGACACTAATTCTCGACAGAGAAATGGTTTTAAACCATCAAAGAAATGATCAATATTACTTCTTGGGTTAAGTATATAATCTCTAGCATACCCTTCTAACCTTGTAAAGTTAGCCTCATACTTTGCGACATTCTTATCCTCCTTTTGTCTCAGACTCAAAAATTGTCTTTCCATATCTGCTCGATGGTCACAAGGAAATTATTTTTCTAAAAGTATATCATTGAAGTCCCTCCATTCCATATTTGATACTTCATCATCTTCCTTCGTGTTTTGAATCAATGACCACCATTGATCAACATCTCCAGTGAGGCTGTAAACTGCCATGATAACTTTTTCCCTTTCACTACTCAACAAAGCCTGAAATATTTTCTCTAGGGAATTTATCCATTTCTCAGCTACTAAGGGATGTGTACTCCCATTGAACGTTGGTGGTTGTTGCCTCATGAAGTGATCTAACATTTATCATCCACGCTGCGGATCAGGGTGCTCCATATGGGTAAGGTTATTATTCATAACCTGAGTGAGTTGTCCTAGTATGGTGATTAGCTGATCGGCACCAGTTGCATCACCAGCTCCACTATAATTATCTTGAGCAGGAGGGAAATCCTTACATGGAGTGTGTGCATTGATACAGTTTCCATTTCTTCCACTAGGCGCCATTTCTAAACAATGGCATAAACTAGATCAGTTTATGAATCAAAATACATAATTCCGTACTTATAAAACACATAACATAAATTTAACTATTTATAGATATAATCCATAATCATACAAATGTTTTCTTTGAGGAGGTATATACTCACAAACCCTTCATAATGATTTGTAAAGAAAATGAGAGTTATCTTAAGAATATCCCATGGGAGTGTCGTAACCAAGAGTGCAGCAAGGCCCGTTGTCGTGCACCAGTTCCTGTTCAAGTCTATATCAAAGTGGTGTTTTTGGGTTTTACCCCTAGTTACATTTGTGCCAGAGCCTCCTCTACCTGCTCGTATCCAAACAGGGATGTATTTCTCAGAAAAATCAAAAAATCTCTACAATACCAAAATTCTAGGAAGTTCTTTTATACTAATCCTCAAAGTTCATCTTAGGTCTATGTGCTCTAATCAGAGTTTATCTAAATCTAGCTTCCAAAGTTTGTACTAAACTTCCTCTGATACCAACTATAACACCCCGACCCCAGTTACCTAGAGTCGGTGCATTATTACATAACATTGGCATGATTAAAAGAAAGATCAAATCTCAAAAGACAGATTGGTTTAATATCCTTGGAAACACTAGATATATTCATAAAGTTTTACATTACATAATAAAGTGAAAAAATACTACAACAATATATTGTCTCTATATCCCACACTATTATCCCCTCATAATATCCCTGCAGGTCATTCATAATTTACTTCTTCACATCCTGGGAAAAATAAAACATAGAAAAGGGGTGAGCTCAAATTCCCAGTAAGGATAACAATATAGCAGAAGCTTTCATAAATAAGAATAAACATTTAAGGCAGAGTATAACTAAAACAAAAGCCTTTTAAACTTGAACATCAACATAGTATGGCAAAAATAAAATGAAATAATGCCATTTACTTATTTACATGAATATTCTACTAATCGAATAATCGCATGCAATATCAATAACCACTTACATAATGATAGAATGCATAATGTTAGACTATCATAACCACATATCCAAGGCCTCTTGACAAGACTACAAATAAGATTATTCCAAGGACTTGTTCCAAAACACTAGTTCATCTCATGAGACCTACCGACGCATCGAAGAGCTATAACAGTCTCCACCTGTCAAACATTAAGTCCAATGCATTCCCATATGAAAAGGTTTAAACATAACATAAACATTCTTATTAAAACTAGAGGACGAAATTTCAATACTTTCACCATAAACCATGAATGGTATAAAAATAGCACATACACAGTCAAACATATCACAAAATCTTCAATACAATATAGAAGTTTTGTATCATAACAAATAAACTTCAAAGGAGCACAAAATCCATCAAAGGATGTTGACATAGATGAAATCAAAACTCTTTTTAGAGAAATATCTCATTCTATTTTGAAATCATTTAAGAGTCATATATTTATAAAATAAAACATTTTCTTTGAAAGTATTCGTATAATATTGTAAGGTAAGCTTCGATGATTTTTTAATGGCATAAAATAGCCGCACCCGCCGTATAAGTTAAAAAAAACATTCTTACCTTAATTCTGTCGAAAAGGATAAAAAACACCTTGTTTGGAAAACGACGGAATGATTACTTTATAAAACTCTTATAAAAAGTCAAAAAAGGGTATAAATGAGTTTAACCCATATTCTTGTAAATAGTAAAAATGTTTTGAAATACATTTTTAAGAAACATGAATGTGGATGATAAAGATATCCCAGTAGATTATTACGTATATACAACCTCGGATAATGAAGAGATTGTGAAATAAACCCTTACCTTGTACTTTTCCTCGGTTGGGGGTAAGTTAACCTACTTTATAATGGTATATAATTTTTATTAAATTATACAAGAATCATATACATTAATATGATATCATTTATTGATCTTTTAACATTTATTTGTTAATAATATCTTAGTATTATCGTTGTTTCGGGTGTTAACTTACTCGTTTTCTTTTATATGTTTTGTTACGTAAGTCGTGTTTGTCATGGATAGGTTGTATATTAATCATAACCAAAATGATATCAATTCCTTAGATACTATTATTAATCATCAAATGATAATTATACTTGAATGGATATGATGGAGAATGAATCTTCTCGTGTTCGTGGTGACGGTAGTCCGTACGTACACACGAGCGACAATATCATTCTTTTGATATTAAAATAATATATAATTGGATAGTATATCATATATACAGAATCATTATCATGTTATATTTATTATTTACATGAATTACACATCATTATTATACCCATCCAAATAATAATTGTTTTCAATAACAATTACACCACGATGTGCAGACGGTAAGCCGTACGTACGCATGTATGGTGACATGTTATTCAAAGGATGGATAGAATACTGAATATGATTGTACCATATTTATAATAACATCACAGTATATATAAGATACTGGAGTTATTATTTTATAATGGTAATAACAAAGAAGGAAGAAGTGGAAGAAGAAAGGAACTTGGAAAGGGTGGTGAAATCTTTACCTCTTCTTCGGGTTCTTCCTTTTGATTTGATCAAAAGGGATCTTAGGTTGGCTTTCTGACTAAAATAAGGACTCTAGGATGAAGTGAGGGAAGTTGAGAGAGTATTTGGGCAGATTTTAGCCGAACCAACAGTCTTATAAGGTGTGAGTTAATGAGAAGGGGGGGGGGTGCCCTTTTATAAGAGGGGTGATGGGCACCTTTGGAAAATCTAGAAATATTATTTTATAATAAATTCATATTCAGTTTCTAATGGATCCAAAGTGGATTATTTAAATTTTAAGGTGGGGATGGGTCGAAAACCACCCAACCAATAGAATTTAGACAGGTTTGGGTCACTATATTAACCTTATCTTTAAGTATTAACTCTTAGTTAATTAGTTACACTTTTACAATGTCTGTTTGTATTTTTATATTATATGGTTAATAAACATACTATATACATCCAAGAGACCCCCAAGTGGTCCATTAAAGATACACCTATAATTATATAAGTCTCTTCTCCGATCCTTAGATTTTTAGGAATTTAATATCAATTAATAATATAATATATTTTTTAAAAACTCTTTTATGTCAATTTTGACACTATTCAATAATTGATTTTTGTGAAACTCATAACAGAATGATTACTTCAAAAAAATACAATTAAATTAATAATAATATGTCATATTAATATATAAAAATATTTTAATTAAATAAAAGTCTATAATTTTATTTATTTGGGTATTTATAATATCAATTATTATAATTTTACACAATTATAGTAATTACTGTATCATCATTGTGTCATAAATAAATTAAATTATTTAATGTCTAAAAATTATAAATAAACTGTAATCATGTAATAAATATTTTTAGCTTTATAATTAATATTAATAGTAAAAAATCAAACATATATAACCCTATGTAAAAAAATTTTGTCTAAAAGATATATGCTTGTGTCATTTTTGTATTCATTTTAACTTTATTAAAATAAAGTGTCCCTATGACTTACAAGTGGCACCATGGGGTCCCAAAATCGACCCAAAGATTCCCATGGTCGAACATGTATCAACCAATAAGGTTAGGACACATTTTAGGGTAATTTTTTATTATTATAATATTATTCTTTTAACCCTTATTTACCGGATTTACCCTTTAACCGTGGTAAATAAAATATTTACCGAAGCAATTATTCAAAATGTCTAAAAATAAAATTTACCTATTTAAACAATTTGAACATCCTAATTCAAAATAGGGAATCTATTTTTCCAAATTCAAAACATAGAAGTGTCAGAAATTAATTTAAAATTAATTCCCGCTGTCAAAACAAAAAGCGTGTTTTTAAGATATAATAACTATCAAAAGATTGATACTTGTTTATGTTCGGTTTAATTGTGAAATTATGTCCAATGACCAACATTGTATTAAATGCTAAAAATATATTCTAAATATACTTTAAAACCACTCAAATTCACAATTTATCACTATTAATTATTTTGATTAAAAAGTTGTTTTGAATTAAAATTTAGTAATTTTCACTATTCATCAAAATATTAAAGTTATCCGAAAAGTACGAAAATTTCACCTTAGGCTAAATTCGATATTCCGAATCCAAAAATGAATTCCATTTTGAGAGATAAAATTTATAAAATTTCAAAAAGTATGTATTACTATTCATAACGGCTAGTTTGATCGGTTGTGGTGTGTGTTAGAACTCGATGTTGCGTACAACACACGCTATTGCATTATTCAAAGAGAAGCATACCGTAGAATATTGGGGTGTTACAGGATGAACCTTATTATTTTATAAAGAATCCTTTTCTATAACATTAAAATAAACCATTAATTTTCAACAATACTCTTATGAAATGTCAATGAACCTAATGATTTTTAGATGACCCTTTCTGTTTTCTCAATGATTTTTAAAAACTACACATATGTTCTGAAATTACCCTAATGATACTATTCATTACCCTTACGATTTCCTAAATAATCAATTTCAAGTATTCAAAAATTTCTTTGAATTACATTAGAACATCATAAAATCATTACACGGCTATTCCAATCACTTCAAATCAAATCAAAAGAACTTCAATGAATTTTAAAAATATTATAATTTTTCAAAATCCCTTATTCCTTATTTAAAAATATTTGAATCAATTTATACTCAAATTTTTCTATTACCATGAACATCCACTGCCTGATTAATACTTATTCAATTCAATATTTTAAAACCTTTATCCTAGAGAAAATAATCACTTGATACAAAATCAATCTTGATTAATAAATCATCAAATTTTTTCTTCATACTTCATATAAATTGTTCCTTATTTTAATAATTGTGTCATAAGTTATGTAGATATAAAAATATACACTTCACTAGAAACTATTATAGATGATGCATCCTTCTCACAAACATCATCAAGCATAATGGACTTGAAATTAACCTCTCCAATCATATAATTTAAGAGATTCCAAGCAAGAATTATCTCAACTATGCCCCTTTTCAAATAAAAGACTATATCTTTTTAATTCATGCAATGATATCTTCTCACATATCTTCATTGGGCTCTTCTTATATCACCAATGTTCAAAAAATATTGACTATTCATTACAAAACTATAGTAAAAAAAATACAACATCAACATCATTTATACATATAGGCTCTATACCTAATTTAATTATAAATTATATATTTTTTCATTTACCTTATTGAAAATAAATTCAATTATGTATAAGTGTGGAAAAATATTAAATAATTTCATATTTTTTCCATGATTTTGAAATAATATATCCTCCCCTTTTATTCTTCCCCATTATGTATTCTCCCTTTTATTGATAGAATCAATCAATTCCTATGAGATATAGGTGGAATCACACTTCATGTAGTGATAATACATCAATTAATAATCTCTAAATCTATATGATAAATGGTTTATGTAGAAAACAATAGTAACCAATATAGACCATAAAGCTAAACCTAAATTTTTTAAAATGTGATACCAACTGTAACATCACGTTTTGGGTTTTGTACAAACATATTTTCAAGAGATTTTACAAACCTATTCCCAAATTAAATAAACACGTAAAACCATTCAAGTGTAAATAACTTTGTCCTCTCATTTTAAATTTAATAATAACTCCCCCTTAGAAACCACACTTATCAAAAACTAAAATTTAGTGGTAAAAGTGATCATTATTCACCAATATTCTGTATCCTTATGTTCTTTAAATAATTCCATGTTTTTTATTTAACTAAACTATGTATCTTTATTATTTTACTTTCTCCCCCTCAAGGTTTTTTATTTCAATAAAATTTATCATATCTTATTTTTATCAAAAATAAGATCACATAATCTATGATACCATTTGAATCTTGATGAAAATTTATATGTTGAAATTAATTTATTATAAGGAGACAAGGATTATTACTCTCCATGGTGGTTGAATCATTCATGTTTTATATATATCACATTGGTCAATAAATTCAGATTCAATTTTCTTCCAAACTTCCATCAATTTCATCTTTTTATACAAGAAGTAAAAAACAAACAAATGTAAGAAAATGTGATTTTCCATAGTCTCCATAAAGAGAGAAGTAGGGATGACAATCTCTTATTATCCCAAAATTTCTTTTCTTTATATATCTAAATTCATGAAAACTCTTCATGATAGCTTCAACTTTGATTTTACATGTATGATATTCCATGGGAAATATATATTTTTTAATATCCTTAGGATTCTTATTATATGTAATAGGTGGTGTGCTAAATGGACATTATTAAATCATCTGATTCAATAAAATTTCAAATTAACATTTTTTTCATGGACCACACTAACAATAATGTTGTAGAATAGTTAAATTGCGGGATCGATCCCAAGAAGAGGAATGAAGCATATAAACAACTCAGGAATAAATATTTGGTCATCACAATTTTAATTGAATTAATTTACTAATTTAATGATACAAATGAAAATAAAAAAAGGAAGAAGATATTGAAATTGGTTTTTATTTGAGGTTTTAAAATATATAAATTTTAAACCCTATTATAAAAAAATCATATCTATTAGTTTTGTAATTAATCAGATTCATTGAAATAAAAATTTTCAATACAAATAAATCTATCATATATTATCAATTACTCAAGTCCAGATGAATTTAAATAATTAGATTGAAATAAGAACATATTACAATTGAAGAAGAATAGTCTAATTCAGTGATCAAGTATTAATTACCTCTATCATGTTAGGTTTCATTTGGATCTATACAAACTAGTTGAATTATTTAAAATCAAATATAATAAATAGACCTCATAACACCATAATAATTGAATAAAAAGCATCTCACAAGTAGAGAAATAAATAAAATAAATTGGTACACACCCACTTCTACATATGTTTCTCTCCCCTAAGGGTTTTATCAAATCATAAATGGGTGATTGTAAATGATGATTAAACCAAGACCCATAGAATTTATATTAGAATATAAAATATGGGGAAAAGGAATAACTAATTTGTAGGAACCTCATTGTGAATTTTTATGAAAAATAGGGGTAAATTAAATTTTTCTCTTGGTGATTATTGAGGGGAAATAGATAGTTTCTCCAGTAAAAATATCTTAGATAATTATTTGGATAAATCTATTGGTTTTTAATAGGTTTTTAACCCTAGTAAAAACGTTTGGTGTAATTATATATCATTTAAATTTTTTTAAATTATTTAACATTTAATTAAGTAAATATAATTTATTAATGCACATCTATTTAGCGATCACTTTTATTTGGGGAATAAAATTACAATTAGGACTTTGGTTGAGTACATAATGGGGATTTTTCCAAGGTAGGGCATAACCTCATGTCAGGTGTTGGGGTTGGTTTGTTCCCCCTGGTTTACCTCTCCACTTTTTCTTTTTCTTTTCATTTTTCATTCATTTCTCCTTTTTCTTATTTTTTTCATTTCTTTGCCTGACATGTTTCATAGCCCCCTCCCCCCCCCCACAAACATTTGTGGATTCCTTATTTTAATATATAGTAGAAGGAGATGATAGGGATATAAGGGTGAGAGGGAGGAGGAGGTTTCATCACAGAGCTTGGGTCATGTTGTATTGTCATGCGGCAACTGTGGATCATGAATCACATCAAACCATTAACGGTTTCCACCCAAAGGTAGTCCCTTTTTAATTTTTTCTCAGTAAATATTTTTATGTTAATTATTTTAATGTTTTAACATTTTCTGGGTTGTTGGGGACCACTTGTGATTCGATTTGGTGGTTTTGAGAAAATTGATGGGTTTCAGGAGGTTTGTAGGGGTTTCTAGTTTGGAAATCTTAATCACATTGTGTGTGGTTTGATGAAAACAGATTTTATATTATTCATATTAAAGGAATATGATATTTTTATAAGTATATATTGTGCACTTTAACTACATGTATTATAGTACTGTTTTTTCATGTACCTGGCCAAGTGGTCGTGCACATGGGTAATCGGAGTTTGGGAAGAAAAAATCGTGTAACCTGGGTATATTCCAAGTATGTTGACTTATCCATGTAGTCGGGTGCTTGGGAAGGCACCCCATGTGAAGGGGTATGGTTGGTAAATACTACACTGTCAACTTTCCAGTTTAATAGTACAAGGAAATACCCCAATTTTTCCTTATCCATGCGGAATTACATAGCCATGTGTACCTTTGAGGGCACACACAGTGTACTAAGAAGTACATGCTAGGTTCTTTTTCCATCAATATTTTCCTAGGTGTCTTTGAAACCTATAGTCAAAATTTGAATTGTGATTATTTCATACTATGTTTTTTCCTATGATTATTGCAATGGTTGAATCCTTTCTACTTTTAGAGTCTATTTGTATTGTGTTTCGGACCAAGAATTATTTTTTCGATTGCTTCAATGTTATAGTTCAAGAATACTCTCTAGGGTTAGATCATGTGTTATAAGGCCAATATTAGGGGTGTTAAAGGGTTTATCACATTGGTTTAATGATTCCAAGTGAGATTGATTTATGTTCTTTTGATATATTTCAGAAGGAAGAATCGAGAGTCTTCTTGGATAAAATTGATAGTTAAATTTCATAAGGTTTGGATCTAGTTTCCTTTTATAGGGACCCTTAGTAACCTTCATGTTATTTCTACATCATAGGATATTAGGTGAAATAGGGAATTTTTTTTAAGGTTTGAGATAGATATAAGGGGACATCTACAATAATTACCTTCAAGGTTGGATGTGGCTAGAGGTTTCCATGATGGGTGTGGGGTTTTTGTGGATTCCCTTCTGGGAATGGGGATACTTAGAATTTGAGATAATGAGAATAATTGTGGTTTCTTTTTGTAGGATTTTCATGAGTTTTAGATTTTCTAGAGGATCCCCCATAAGGGGCCTTGTCTGAGATGAGGTTTCTGGGATTGTGAAGGGTTTCCATACTTAACGTTATGTTAGATGGTTGGTTTTAGTCTCAGTAATTACAGTCGGATGGTGGGGGTGTTAGCCACCTTTGGTGTTTGATCATATGGACATATATGTTTGAGTTCATTCTTGTTGAGGAATGGATGAGACAGGAGGCCTTTAAGATACTATTGGAATAGAAATTTTCAATAAGATTTTACTCTTATATCTCTGTTATGTTGGTTAGATGGTTTCTATTAGGTGGGGCTAGGGAGATCATAGGTTATATGGATGAGTATATCCACCTTAGTTTATATTTTCACCCAATATAAAGTTTCTGGAACATGGATGATATAGTTCTCTTGAGCACTAGTTTATAAGAGTTTGGGGATAAATCTTGTATCTCATCGATGCACTAACAGTTTCTTTCCATCCATTTGGTTATGTAGGAATTTTGGGCATGAAAGTATACACCCTTGTTCAAAAATAAATCCCTAACTCATCTTCAAATTAGTAAATTTGATTCGTAGTGCCTAGTAAATGAATTACAATGATTATATGCATTTTATGATATCTTAGGGTCCTCTATTTAGTAATTACCTTCTAATGTACTTTGGGTATCCTTCTAGTTCATCAGTACATGCATGATGTTGTGGAAATGTGTTCCATGTTTCATTATTCCTCTAGTTAGGACCAAACAAATGGTATATTTACTTTAATCTTTAGGGTAGAACCCATGGTTGGTTTTTTTCTTTTTTCCCTTTTTTTTATTTTTTATATTTTTATATCTTTATTCCTTTAGTTACCTTCTACTAGGATAGACATTGTGTGTGTTGCTAGAACGTGTTATGAATAATGATGCTAGGACCATTTTTGGAAGTGGAAATATGAGATTTGTTTCTCACACCTCAGTGTTCACCTCAATGTAAATGTATAAATTATTTATACATTCAGGTTGAGAATAGGATGCAGTGTATTAGGTAATGCCCAATGTTTCATGATCAATTAGATAATCTTGTGTGGAGTCTGGGGTTCGTGATGGATATGGACAGCAGTCTTAGATACGGGGAATGTGGTTTCTCTAAGAGTTTAGTTAGATAAATTTTTCTTTTTTTTAATTTATTTCATTTCATTATGTATTTTGACTTGTGGAAGAACAATATTTTTATACTTATCCTTTGATTATATATCCTACATTTTATTTATTATAGTTTTTTTTCAATAATTTATTTGTTTGTTTTTAAATACTATAAGGATTATGGATGTGTATTTGTTTAGTTTATTTTTACTATTATATAACTCTGATATGAGGTCACATTATCCCCACATTATCCTTTTAGTCCCTATCTATTATATGAAAACCATTGACATATAAGGAGGCATACATGAGGCCGTCTTGCCGGCTGGATGGGGTGATTTTTTTGGTCGACATGGGAGTGTCCCTGAAATAATGATGTCATAAATTGATTTTCCCATTTCTTATTATTTAGTGAGTTGGTCGAAATTATATCTAGGAATTTTTCATAACATTTTATGCATATTGGTCTGGTGCAACCTGAACACTTAACCTGTTAAGAAATACAAGTTTCTAGGGTCATGGGATTGTTGTTTTTTTCACTATTACGGTTGAATTATTTTCAAATTGAGTTATGCACTTTTGTATTTGGATTTTATGATTTATCAGTTTTTTGTTATTTTAATAATGAAAACATGACTATTATCATGAATTGTAATAAGAACATATGATCTTCATGACATTTTCATAACATTTTTTTTACCCACTAATGTTTTTTCAGTTGTTTAAAGTGACACCAACAGTTTATAGGGTGTTTATTCTTATAAGAACATAGTGGAATTATACTCAACTAAATCATAAGTACCTTTATCATGATGAATGTTCATGTGTGTCTCATGGATATGTGTTTTATGGTGGTGAAGATTCATTTCCTTCGTCAAGGGATGCATGGAAACCCTTCTGTGTTAGTAGAGTCCTTGGGATGCCCTGATGCTACTAGTGTAGTTGTTTTTAGGAATCCAAATATTACTGAGAGATATTTGGATCGGGATTGAGTTCCTATAAGGTTTTGGTAGCCCTGATAGTTTCTATGGTGAGGTTGAGGATGCCTTAGCCTTGTTTGGGGTAGCACTAGGGGTGTTTATCATTTCTTTGTTTTTTGGTTGGCCTCATGGTTTCTTGAATGGTTTTAGAGGGTAGGTTTTTTTGGATGTCTAGAACTAATGGTTATGAATATGCCTTAGGTAATACACTGATATATTGGTTGGGTTCTCATGTATTTAGATCCATTCCCATGTAGAGGGTGGTCATATTGTGGACCTTATTATGATAAATTTTACTAGTTGTTGAAGAAGAGTGTTGAGGGTGTTCTATTTTGTGGAAATAACCCATATTTTGAGCATTATTTGTGGTTTAAAGAGAATTATCCTGGGTTTTTAGGTCATGGTTCCTTTGACATTGATTTTTTTTGAGATTTTTTAGAGGTTCCCTCGGCCTTGAAGAGAATAGTGGTGGTTTGAGTGTCTTTTAAGGAGGAATCCTTATTGGGAGGGCATGTGAACACTAGTTAGGAGGTGTGACGATTAGTTCATGAGGTCAGAGTTCAAAGTGATATCATGATGAATCTTTATAGGGTGAAGTTCACCATAGATCATCAATTGTAGTGGTTCTTATTTAACAGGTTCATGGAGTGTGTGGAATTCATTCTTAGTGATCCTGGAATAGCCGATAGTTAGTATTTACTTTTATAAATTTGGTGTGAGTGGTATGTCTTGGTCAAGCAATTGAATTAGTTAGTGGATGGAGCATGGACTAGGAATCCATTTTTTGGTTTTAGGGTGATGATAATGACACTCATATGGTGGTAAAAATCATATATGTCATGGTTGAATATCCCTTGTGTTGGGAGTGTAGGTGCCACTGTGAAACCGGTCCATGGATAGTCATGGTTACATTGGAAGTGTTGATGCTTTAGTTGAATCTTGGTGGATAGTTAACCAATGAGGATTCATGGGGGTGATAAGAGTTTATGCTGGGTGATTTTTTTATGAAATTCATCATGAGTTTTTAATAAAAGTAGGGAAATTCTCATTTTTTTTCTCTCAGGTGGTTTTCAAGTGAAAATGATAATTTCCCTATTCATAAGATCTTGGATAATTTTTTTGACTTTTCAGTTAGTCTCAAAATTGTGTTTTTAGTCTAGGGTAAATGTTTTTTGGAATATAGAGACATTCTAATATTTCCCAAATATTAATCATTTAATTAATTAAAAATTATTTATTTATGCATGTTCTTTTATTGATATATTTTATTCAAATAATCATATTGGAATTATGACTTCATGGTTGATTTCAGAATGGGTGGTCATTCTTAGGTAGATCATAGCCTCATATGGCGAGTTGGGGTTGGGTCAGGTCTCCTTTTTTCTCTCTCCATTTCCTTTTCTTTTATTTTTTCTTTATTTTCTCATTTTTATTATTCACCCTTTTCCTACTAGGTGTGTCTTATACCCCTGGATATTCCTTCATCTGAGATTAAGGATAGGTATTGGAGAAGGATATAATAGATTTAGTTATAAGGATGTGCCATCATGGAGATGGGGTCATGCCAGATCATCAAATGGCAGCTGCAGATTACGAATTGGATCAAATAATTTGTAGTTTCCACCTAAAAGTGGGAACTTTTAAACCATTTCTTCATAAATCCTTGTAGTTTAGTTATTTTAAATTTTTAGTATTGTTATGGTTTTTTGGGGACCCCTCAAAGGTTAGTATGGTGGTTTTCTAGTGAATCGGTGGGAATAGGAGGTTTGAAGGGGTTTCTAGTTTAGAAATCCAGATCATCGAATGTATGGTTTGATGAAAACATGCCATATGTTATTCATATATAGTGAATGTGGATTTTAATATCTAAAATTTTACTAGTAGTTATTCTCCATGTACCTAGACATGTTTTTGTGTGCATTTGTTGTAAGAGTTTGGGAAATCGTGTACCCTAGGTACTCCTATGTAGGGAGACATGGCCATGTGGTCTGGTTCTTGGGAAGAAACCTTGTGTAAAGGTAATGTCCATTTAATAATAAACATAAACTGTTCTCAGGTAATATTACATGATTCAACCCAAGGTATGCATTATGCATGTGGATGTTCTTGTCTAGGGGCACCATTTAGAGTACACACCGTGTACTCATATCTTCCAACAAGTGTTGTTCTATGTCTTTGTGCCCCTAAGTAAGAATGGGAATTTTAATTAGTATATTATGAGTGAATTTAAATATAGATATTAATGGTGGAATCTTTTTAACATTTAGAGGCTGTTTTTAAGGTTTTATGGACCATGATAATTTTTAGAGGATTCCGTCAAGGTTTTGGTTTTAGAATTCTCTTGGGGGTTGGGTTGTGTGTTGTGAGTCCCATGTGAGGATGTGAGTTGGTTTATCACATTTTCTTTTGAATTCTAGATGATATTTCTTTAGGTTCTTATGACTGATTCCATAATAAGTAATCAAGAGTCTTATTGGATGGAATCATTAGTTCATTTTCTTGAGGTTTGGATCTGGTCACTTAAGGTTGGGATCGGTTGGATAATTTGAGGTGGTTCAACATAATGGGATATCAGGTGTAGATTGGTGATTTTTAATAGAGTTTGAGAAAGGTATATGGGACCTTCTTTATTAAATTCCATTAGGGAAGGGTGTGGCTTTAGGATTCCCATTAAGGTAATGTGTTTCTTGAGGTTTCTATTTTGGGTGTGGTGATCTTGGGATTGGGAGTTGTCAGACTAAGTTTGGTTTATTTTCGACGGCTTTCCCCAAGTTTTGGTTTTTTTGGAGGATCCCTCATATGGTGTCCTTCTTGAACAATGTTTTTTGGGTACCCTGGAGGGTTTTGAATCTTGTTGGTGTATTATGGGGTTGGTTTTGGTCTCAATAATTTCATTCTGAGGGTGTGGGTGTTAACTGACCCTGATTCAAGAGCTTATGAGGTTGATGCTTTTTTTGTTCTTATTAATGACTAGATGAGAGATGAGACCTTTGGGATACAATTGAATCAGAAATAAAAAGGAACGTTTTATTTTGGTATCTCTCCTCTACTGGTTTTCTGGTTCTATGGAGGCGGGTCTAGGGAGATAATGTTTAATCTTTATGAGTGTATCCACCCTTGTATATCTTTCCACCCTGGATAAAGTTCATGGACAATAATGTTTAAAGCACTTATAGGCCTGATTTAGATGAGTTTACCTCCAAATCAGTTAGATCTAATATGTACTGATATAATTATTTTATCTATAAGGTTCTATTGAATTTTGGGGCATGGTATTATATTCATGTGATCGAGAAGGAGTCCCTACCACTAGTTCAAATCATTCCATTAGATTTAAATTTTCTAGTATATAAGTTATTTTGTTTAGATATCAATTATGATATAATATGTTCTATGATTAATTCCTTTTCTTATAGTGGACTTTGTAAATCCTTCTTGATTAGGAGGATGTGACTGATTACATGGTTTTGTGTTCCAACCCTTTTAATTACTCTGGATGGGGCTATAGTTGGTGTATATTTACATTGGGTGTCAATCTAGAACCCTTGGTTGATATTTTTTCCTTTTTATTACCACCTTTAATCTTTATTTAATCTTTTTCTCTTGATTCTCATAATATTTATCAACTAGGATTGATATGATGTGTGATTAATTCAATAGTTTTGAAGGTAGATATTAGAACCACAATTAGGGGTGGCCTAAAAAGATTTATTTCTATCCCCATGTATATGCACTTTGTTATAATTTTAGACCTTATATTTACATTTATCATGAGGATAGGATGTGGTGGATTAGGTGGATCCCCAGTACAACATGATCGACAAGAGCTTCTCATGAGGAGACTAAGTTTTTTTAGAGTTGTTCAAAAGATAAGGAGACTATTTATGTGGTTCTTTTCAGAGTAGTAGTAGTGCCTTGTGAATTTATTTACCTTTGTTTTTATTCTATATGTGGTCACCTCAGTGAGAGACTAGTGTCTATATGATTATTATTTGGTTCTATATTATGCATTTAATTTATCATAGTTTTTTCTAGTTATTTATTTTTTTATTTATGTGATCTCGGATGTTCATGGAAGTTTTTTTGTTCAGTTTATTTGTTCTATTATTTCACTCTAATATGAGTGCATAGTCCCCCCCTAATATATATTTTTAGTCCCTTGTCGCTAGTTGGTATCCTCTAGTGTATGTAGAGGCATGCTTGAGGGCTTACTGGGGGCTACATCGGGTGACGAGTCAAGTCAACCAAGGAGAGTTCTTGAAAAAAAGATATTGGAATTAAAATAAATATCAGTCAATGTTAAAAAAAATTGAAAATTGAAAATTAATATAGAAAATTTATCTTTGAATAATTGTTATCAGGTAGAAACCCTATATGAAGCTCCCCAAAGGTGGATACATGATACATTTCCCTATTCTTTGAACATATATTTAAAGACATCAATACATCCCTAAGTGTTATAAATTCCTTAATTTTTTGCATAAAATATTTCTAAGTCAACCCCGTGGGTTACTATGAAATTATATGCAATCACATATCAAAGATTGTAGGAATCCTAAACATCGAAATCTCATCAAGGGATTTCATGATCTGAACAGGGTTTTCACACTAGGAAATATCATGCTCATCTCCATGATGGTTTCCTTCATGACATGTCTCATACCATTAACAAATCCAACCTTCATTGAATGAATTTGGATTAATGGCATGAATCCTTTCTTCCTAGCTTCTCCCACTTCATTTTAGATTCTAGATTCATCTTTGGTCTATGATCTCATGTCTCAAAACAATCAAGATGTGAATAGTTATTTAACGATTTTAACCTTGATCATCTCAAGTTCTTACTTATTTGTATGGTGTTATAGTCCCACTATAAGAGCATATAAAACAATGACATAAATCACTAATTTCTTATTTAATCAATTCAAACTCAATGGAACACATAAAACCCCATGAAAATTAATATGGTAAATAGATACATAAAATTCACACAAACTAAAACCTTTTCTTTTACTTAAGGAAAATATCAACATTATAACATAAATTGTACAAAGATAAACTAGGAAATTTTAAAATTATCATGCTCATACAAACAAGTTATAGTTAAAGAATATAAAAAAATCATACCCAATAATGAATTCATAAATCATGATTCATCTATTATTTTAAACTCAATACATTTCCCCTTTTCACTTTTACATTTTAACTCCTCATTAATATCCTTATCATTAATGATTTACCTCACCATGAATTTTTACATACAATACTCAATGTAATAATTTATTAGAGTTACGGTCATACCATGATTACATGTTTCTAACCATAATATTATATTTAATCTACATTATCCTCTTTGTAAATAAAAATATCACAATTAATAATGAGGGATTAACAATAAGGATCAAATGACCCTGAGATAAGGGGTAGGTATGTATTGATTTTAAAAATAAAGTAACTCTCAAGTAGGATGATAATATCTAATGTATAATAAATGATAATTAATGGATGATATAAATGAAATTATCCTCACCAAAATAGATTTTAATCTCAACCAACCCTAAAAATAACATAAAGAAACATGAACTATGTAATCATAACGAAAAATGCCACTCTCTTTTTTTCATTCCTTTTTTTTTCCTCTTTTCATAATTTTTTTAAAAATCAATATCATAGATAATTCTCACCTATAACACCAAATGGCATACGATTTTTAGATCATCAGTATGGTACAAGTGATTTTAGATCTCCATAGAAATAACCCACTTTTTCTTCTTCTTTTCCACCTTTTTCTTTTTTTTCACAATATGAGGGGTGAACGAGGAAATGAAATTAACTAAATCATGAACCTTCCTAAAAACCCATGGAAACACCCTGTATTATTCTCTAAATAAAGAACATCCCATGTTTTCCATAAATGACCCATCCCCACACTCATTCAATTGAATATCACGAAAAATTCAATGAGTATGGTATGTAATGAAAAAATAGTCTTGTAACATAGATCTTCCCTAAAACTTCATCCATGAATTATGTAGGATAAAAAATATAAATTTATAGGTTGTTATCGGGATAAAAGGTATTATCAGAAAAATTCCTTAATCTTTTTTAAAGTGATTTTTTTGAGATGTAGCATAGCTATGATGTTAATGAAATTTCTAATAGGTTTTCATGACCTAAAATTTCACCCAATTAAGATTCTTATAAAATAATAGGAAATACTTGGCTCATAATCATCTCTATAATGGGAATATATAATAAGTTAACCATGTCATGGTATGAATATAATTAATTAGTTTTCTTAGTGAAAGATTATATAAATAAATATCAAGAAAGAAAATCATATCAGTAAAAACACTTAAGAAGCTCATTATTTATGTAATAATTTTTCAATGAAAATATTCATTTATATCTTAAAATTTTATGGAATTATAATTCAAATTTTCTATCATTTAAAAATAATTCTCTTAAATAATTATGTCTCCAAGAAAAAAATTATATTTTTATGTATGAATCTAATTCATTAATTATCATGCAATGGTTTAGTATATTTAACATATAATAGTTGGGTTATGAATACCAAATGGTGGACCACACATGCAATATGAAAAACCAAAAAATAAACAGCCTGGGGACTCAGCCCTAAGAATTGTGCCCTAAGACACTCATACCCTTCCACCCCAGTAATAATATTAAAATGGGGGTTGATAAATTAAAATATTATCAATTTAAACAATAATACCTTTCCTTTAAGCTTATCCCTTGTTTAATCTATCTTTATTACCTATTTTTTCTTCTTTATTTGAACCAAAAACATCAAAAGTGATCATGTGAAATTTCAATATTTGAAATAATTATACTTGAAAATATAAATGGATTGAACCTAGGGAGAGTTGGTAAAATGGTATAATAAAATAAAAATTCTTATAAATAAATACAAAAATCTAGTTTTCCTATTAGTGGAGAGTCATCTTTAATGTTCATTTAGATTAATCTTTAACTTTTATACCTAATTAGAACATGATATAAAGATAATTTCCTTGGATTTACCCCCTTATAACTATATTGATCATCTATAGTAGTTCTTCACTTCATCCTATTTTGGTTGTTATTGATATGATCTTATGGTGGGATGCATATTTAATAAATACTTAAATAAAATACCTAGAAAATTAAATTGGACTAATTTTTGTAGTTCTCCTCCTCCAACACTTCTTTATTCTTCATTTTATCAATTTTTTGAGTGTATTATTCCCCCAACACTTAAAATTTTTATTTTTTATTAACATCATCTTACTTTTACATTTATTTCATTATTTTATTTATGATATACTTCCTAGTCTTTAATTTTGCTTAATCTACATTCAAGAGGGTGTCCCGTTATTCATTATCCTCCAGGAAATCCATGATCTCAAATTTTATCTTCGCATTTTTCTCATATGTCGCTTTTTTCTCTTATATCATACCCTTATTAATTAGTACTTCTTTAACTACCTCAACCTCATCCTCATATTTTTTCTCTACCATCCAATCAATGAGTTCCATCAAATTGTTTAATTATTTTTTTGGTAAGAACTTGTGGGATTCTTATTGTTTTTATTTTTCTAGTTTTAAGTAAAGGATAGATGATTATGGTTCTGGTTATTCTTAATGATAAGAAAGAGAGTCAGTATACTCTAAGAACCCTTAATTTTTTTCCTCCTCCATATTGTACTCCATTGTAACTTCAACATCTTTGAATTCCTTCAAATATTTCTCTTCTTTTCCTTCTAACTACTCTATCCCAATAATATAAATCATTGGTAGATTCCATAAATGTGAATTTAAGTTTGATATAATTTAAGATAGAAGAGTGTTCAATTATCTATTTTCTCTAAGATGGGACCTAATATAATCCATCATATTATCCACCACATAAATGTTGTTTGGATAAGTCTACTTATTCTATATTTAGATTTGTTCACTTAATGTTACTGAAATAAAGATTCCTCATAATTGTTCTGCACATCCTAGGATATTCTTTCATAATTTTTTAGTGAGGATATCCTCTATAGAACTAGTAGTAGGTAATGTTCCACTACTAGTATTATAATTCATTATATCCCTAAGAATTGTAATAATTAATAAAATCTACTTCTTGTGACCATACTATAAAATAAGGTCCTTCCCACATAATTGGCATCTCCTATAATCTATTCTACTATGATAGTGGTGTAGAATAGAAATATTTTTTCTAATAATCCATCATACAAAACAAGAAAAACTACTTTCCATATAAAATAGAAGAAAATGAAAAAAAACCTAAACTAAAATCAGTAAAATGAAATAGGATAAGAAAATACATTCATCTAAGAAAACAATATTGAGTTATGTTATACATTTTTCTACTCCCCGGAAATGTAAATAAATCTTATTATATCCAAAGGAAATCATTAAATCCATAGGTAGAATCAAATTATAAATTTAGTTTGTTCTCATACCAACTACAAAGTTATAGAATAGTGGTTGTATGGGGTCAATCCCATAAAGAAGAGGGAAACACAATGATTTATATTTACCAAATATTAGGTCATTCCAATTTTAATTGAATTAATTTATTAATATAATGATGTAAAAAATATTTCAACTCAAATGGAAAAATAATAAGAGAGAGAAATAAATTTATAGGGGAGGTTTTAAAAAAATGAAATTCAAACCACAATTCTAAAATAATCATATCTATTATATGTCAAATAAAACGTTTTTAATACAATAAAAATTGGTAGATCCCAAAAAATTGATCGTAGAATCTCAAATACTCATGTTTAAATAAATTAAAATAACATTTATTCATTATTATCAGATTTCAATTATATAAGAATAATCCAATTTAGTGTTCATGAATTAACTATCTTTATCGTGTGGGGTTTTCTCGACTAAAAAACACAATAGTTTAGTGATTTAATAACTAATATGATAAACATGAATCACATCAATGACATAATTGAATAAAATATTCTCACAAGTGAATAAATAAAAAGAATTAATTGGTACACACAAACTTAGACTAATTCAGATATCTCTTGCGAGTTATAGATAATCATCGTTAGTTTATCACAAATGACCATTAAACTAGAACCCATAAAAGAGAAATAAGAATAGAAAAGTGTGAGAATAATAATGAAGAAGATAAATTGGAATTAAAATATACATCATTAAATGTTACAAAAAAAAGACAATTAAAAAGAAAGACAAAAAACCAATATATGAAGAATGATCCCTAGGTACAATCCCTAACATCAGATCCCCACTAGTGGAAAATTGATACTTTTCTCTACAGTATGATCCTATAATAAAAGAAATTAATACTGCATAAGATTTTATATATTCCATAAATAATTATGTTAAATATTTCTGTGTCAAACAGGAGGGGTTACTATGCTATTTTATGTGGGCCCTTGATAAAGATTAGAAATATGTGGACCTTTGAAATCCCACCATAGGCTTTCATAGAGTAAACATGTGCTTTATACCATGAAATATTAGGCAATCATCCAATATGGTTTCCTTTTTGAACTATATCAAACCATGAATAATTCCAATATTCACACCATGAATTTTTCTTCATGGAATTAAACATTTCTACCCATATTCCTCTACCTTATTTTTGCTTCCACCTTCTTCATCAATATGAGTACTCTTGTCTCAGACCATTCATGTTATGAATAGGATTTCCATGATGTGAAACTCAATCATATCAGATTATTTCTTATTTTTCTAGTGTCTCATTCCTACCATAAGATCACACAAAAAATGGCATCATGATAGAATTCATAATTTAATCTATCAAAAATCAATGCAACACGTATAAAAAACAATGAAAATAAATATGAATAATATAGACATAAATATGTTTATTCACTTTAATAAGAAAATAAAATTAGTTATTATAATATTGATCTATCTCATTATCCAATTCCAATAGGGTTGTAAAAAAATTAAACATTATTTCGGAACGTGATCAGTCGTCTTTTTGTGTATCAAATCCTTTGTAGCTTAAGTCTCAGTACTTAGAATCACTGGTTTTTTTACTTTGTTCATTAATAAACATTTTTTCTTTTAGTTATGTTATAAATATATCCTGTTTACTTCATTTTTTTTACACATTCAACATAGATATTTTCCTTACTTTGGTTTATCCTTTTTAGAAAACCTTTCTTGAAATTCAAATTGTTTATCTTGGATTTATTCTATCAAACCAATCCTTCTATTCTTCTATAGAATTGGTTCACATTTTGATTTAAACTTCCTTCCTTCAACCTTGATATTAAAATCCATTTTATATAGGTATATGTTGTGGCCTTTTTTACCAAATTAAAAGAAATTCCTCTTTATTTAGACATTCTTTCTATCTTTCACCATTTACTTATTAGGAGAAATATTATCAGTTTCTTTCTTAAATTTAATATTCAATGTATATCTATAATATTTCCTAAGTTTATTCTTTATATATTGTGGCATTATTCTCTCATCATCATTTGGTTTTTTCTATGCTCGTTTGTTTATTCACCCTTCTTCACTGTGACAAATTTTTTATAGGACTCATTTAAATTTTAAAGAAAATAAAATCTATTCTAGTATAAAATATTACACTATTTCTTTGAAATATGTTTATTTGGAATTGGTTTTATATTAATTTTAAGTATTCTCCAACATTATTCATGCCTCCCAAGATTTCTAATGATTTAATAGTTTGGATAACATTAAGTGTCCCTATGTGAAAACCTTTAATGGAATAACTAATAAATTTAGATACAATCATGGATGATTAAGAATCTTGTTATTTTTGAAGATTTTTACCATTCTTTTGGGATTTCTTTGGGAGATACTCTTTATAATTTTATTATAAACCATCCTTTATTATTTGTAGGATTTATTAGAATTTTAATCTAACCATATTTTCATTAATTTTGAATTGAATCAAGTACTAGTCATGACAACATCATCAGTATAAACATAATTAATTTTTTCATTGTCTAACTTCTTCTAAGTGAGGGTTTTTTGTTAATCATGAGATCATTTAAATATCTTATTAAAACTATAGAGAGTACATTTAAAAATAATATTAATATTTGTATTACTTGTGAAAACACTTACTCATTCATCTATTAGGTAATATTCTTCATGATTTAATTTCATATTTCTCAACGATACATCCTATTTAGTGAATTGTAAACTAATAATATTCTTATCAACCTCAATTGAGCTTAAAATTTATTTCAATTATTTATGTTCCTTTCCAATTTTATCTTCATGCATATATTTTATATCATGTAAGTTATTTTGATTATCCTTCGCCAGTTAAGCATTAATTTCTAGTGGATCATATTTTACATCCATAAATATTTCATGGTGTTATTCTAATACATGGATCACTTCAACAAAAACATTATCACTAAAAAAAATTTCACAAAAAAAACACTATTGAAATTATTCTTAAATAATTGAGAACCTTTCATTTTAAAGTTATATATTTTCTTAAATTTCCTCAATAAATTTAGTGAGTCCTTTATAATTTTGAAAATTATTAGTTAATGAATGTTACATTAAATTTACTTCTAACTAAAACTTTTAAATTTCATCCTATATCAATTTGATATATGAAATTATATATATGGAAAGTTCAATATAGAAAATTCTAATATAATACCTAAAATAAAAATAAAAACACAGAGTGATTAATTAAAAACATCTTTATTATAACATGTACTAGAGTTATTAACCCAATCATTATAAATAGATTTATATAAAAAACCAATTTTGATTACTTTTAGGTATTTGTGTTTTATCCTTATACATTGAGATTTTTCAAGGATTAATTTCCTGTATTTTATTTCTAGTTTTAGGGTATTTTGAAAAATATCCTTATCTATAAAAATATAATTTAATTTTCATTTTATATCTAAGGTAGTTAAAAATTATCTTCAAATGTTGACTTCATATTTTTCAGATGAAAACATATATAAAAAACAAATATCCAACCAGAGTAAACCTTTTTCTATAATACCACTCTATATGACCAATAGAAAATGTTAGATAATCAGAGGTAGGGTTAAATTATGAATGAAATACATTTTATTTATTTATTATTCTCTTAATATTTTTCCCTTTTAAAATAACCCACTCAATATCAGAGCTCATATAACCTATTAGGATATAAATGAACCCATTTATCTCTTACCCAACACAAAATAACCATATGGAATGTAGAATGTAAATTAAATAGTATCATGTAATATTATTACAAGGTGTATCCATATCATTGGAAACCTCCCCCATGTTGTGTCTAGTTATTATTGTGACATAGATAATTTTCACTATATTATAAAAGTGGTTAAAATGGGTATTAGCTTGACCTCATGGTACATATTGGACTCACATAACATCTAATTATAATTCTATACAAATCTGTCTTCTCACAATGTGAATGGAATCTCACTGCCAATATTGTTTCCCCACCCAAGAAATAGTGAATAATAACTACTTTGAACTCTATGATGTAAATATATCAAAGAGATCAAGTCTTCTTATTTACTATAATAGAAAATTTCCTTTGGATATTCCAATAAATGATATAGAACTAATTCTTAGAGAACACCCAATCTCCCAGATCATGTACAAAATCTTCCTTATTGATTCTCTCAACTCATGAGAAAAATATATAGTAGTTTCTTAATGTGAATGTATTGAAAATGTATATTTTATATAGTAGTTCATGTGGATATCTATCTAAAACATATTCTTCTTTATCAGTCTACATTTATGAAATAGATATATCATTAGATAGGTAGTATTTCTTAATTACTCTTTTTAATCTCTTATTATTCCACTTGCTTGGATAAAAATGACTTTATAAACAAAATAAATTTGGATTCTTATTTTTATTCTTATTTAATATCAAGATAATTCTTATCCATAGAGAAGTATTGGGCTATTAATTATATTCTGTGAGATATCATAATTCCCTCTCTTCTCAAACCCTTTTATATTTTCGATCATGGAATATTTATAAATATTATATTAAGAATATAAAAAATCATTATTCAACCTAGGTGTTGTGATCTCCTCAGTTATTCTTGAACTTCTTCATTTGGTCATATTCTCAAGATCATCGAATATTCTATTTTTTAAAGAATCGTGTATTCTAATGAATTAAATGAATACCCTTTTGTCAATTGGTTTAAATTTAAACTCTTTTAATCACTTTCAAATAAATTTCTAGTTAATATTACAAAAAATATTGGGATTATTCTTCTCAAAAAATTACACAATATTTTAAAATTTTCAATCCTAACAACTATATAAAACATACAACTAGTATATGTTTTGGAATAGTACATATTATAATAGTGTGATAGTATATGTAATTCCATGAATAATCTTTATATTGAGCATAATTAACATAAATCACTATAGATTTATCACTTATTGATCTTAATTTTCAGAGCATTAAGGTCATATTTTTTATTAATTTTTATTAAATAATAAATTCATTAGTGATTTTTAATCCATTGAGGATTAGTTTTATAATCCCCACATTTAATTTTTATAAATATAAAAAAACAACATTAAGGATCTGTAAAATATTATTCTCCCTATAATGATAATCTTTTAGAGTAAAATGACCCTTATGAATTCTTCTAATGTTCAATAAATTTTATATTTTTTCTCTTCAAGTTTTACTCTATAAGAGTAAATCCACTCTTAAAATGTCTAAAATGGATCTTAAAGAATAAATAAATGACCCTTATAGTATCATTAATTTTTTCAATTTTATAATATTTAAAATTATTTTCTATATGAATAAAGAAATCTTCTGAAATGTTTGATTGACTCTTTCAATTTAAAAATGATTATTGTGAATGAGTCTAATGAATCTCATGTGCTTCATGGAATAACTCTTATAAAAAGGGTGTAATAAACATGATTTTATCAAACTAACATCTTCATAATATTTAAAAAACTCATTCTTTTTTCACATAACTTTTGTAGAATTTCAATGAATATTACTATTTCTAGATTACCCTTATGAATTGTTCATCACTTTTTAAAACTAAAATCCATGGCTAAAATAACTCTTACAAAATTCTATATTTTTATTATTTTATTAATATTATTCCATTTTTAGAATTAAAAAACATTTATGATTACCAAAAAACTTCTTTAAATATTCCCAAGGATCTTCTAATCACATCAAATCAACTCAAAAAACCAATGATGACATCTAAAAATATCATAATATTTATAAATATTTTAAACCATATTTAAAAAAAATCCATCAATTAAATACTCAAATTTGAGTAATCCCATTAACATATACTATATCTTCAATACATATTCAATATAGGTTCTTCAAAACTTCCTCTAAGAGATGATTTTTTCTCAATATATCATTTATCATGATTAATAAACACCTGGGTTGTTTATCTATATTTCTACCAGATTTTTCATTCTATTAATTATAAAATGACATGTTTTATACTAAAAAATATCTATACTTGACTGGAAGCTATTGTTCATAATTCATTCCTCTCACAATCATCATAACCTACCATGAACGTTATGCTCAACTCTCTAATCATAATATTTTAGGCATTCTCATTATGATGCATCACTACTACTCCCTTATTCCAATATAAGAGTAGATCTTATAATACATAAAATGTAAGATTAAAACTTATCTTCATTGGTATATTATTATATCAAACAAGTTCAGTATATATTTACTTTTCATCACACAACTATTTTGAAAATAATTTCAATAATATACCCATTAATCCATTAGGGTTATTCAAGGTGGGAATCAATTTATACTAAAAATTATTTATGAATAATAAACCTTTGAAATAATTACAAAATATATATGCTAATTAAAAAAATGTAGATAAATGTGGATAAAACGTATAATTATTCTCAAGTGATATAACTAATACAAAAAATGCATAAGACCTGTCTATAACGAAACCCATATATGTTATATCCCAAAATTAAACCAATTTTTTTTTCCAATCTCCAAATTACTTTTCCACCACTAACTACGTGAATAATAACATTTATCTTATATATATGACATAAAAACATAAATTCTTAGGGAATTTCCCTTGACTAGATCATAGAAAAAATGATCTAAAAATATAACACACTATGATTTTCTGAAATTTTTACATTAAATATATACTATGTTGAATATATTTTTTCACATGAAATGAAAATTAAAAAACCATGATAAAATAATGGAGATAAAATATTACAATTCAATAAGAAAATTAATACATTTTGGGAATGCAACAATGAAACAAAAGGGAATAATTTAATTTTGATATTTTATTATAAATATATATATTTTTATGCATCACATATTATTATTATAAGATATATTTATAAAATTTAAAGACATATTTTTATATCAATATATTAGTAAAATAACATTTTTATAAATTACTTAATTAGTTTTAATAGTATATGCTGAATACTATTTTATATAAAATTAATATTTTCAAAAGAAATATTTTTTTTAATTTTTACATATTTTTAATTACTCTTCAATAAACAATGATTTTAATAAAGTCTATTTATAATATTTAAAATAAAATAAATTAACATCCATATAATAGTTATTACTATAAAAGTAATAATAAAAAATTCATTTTGTGTTAAAAAAAAATTAATAAAAAAAATCCTTTTCTGAGCTATGAATTTTTATTTAAAGAAACTAATTATATAATAGTTCAATGATGAAAAATATAAGTTTTATATGAATAATATATTAACATTATTTTAATTGGAAATTTATTTTAAATAAGAATAAGAACAATTAATATTTAAATATTTATTTTCCTATAAATATATTTTTTCATTATATTTTTTGTTTCCATTTAAAAGTCAGAATCCTATATTTTATAAATCTATTTTAAAAATATTAATTTAACTAATTGATTAAAAAAAAATAGATTAGAGTGGATTTTTTACATTTTATAAAAATATTTATTTTTAGGTGAATATTATAAAATAATGTTTTTTCAAATATTATAACTTTTATGATATAATTAGGATATAAAATGACATAAAATTTTATTAATCATATTTATTGTAAAAATATTTATTTAATATATTAAATTATATATATATAAATATTTAGTTTAAATTCCAAACATATGTTTGACATTTTGGAATCTGGGTTGATTTTTTCTAAAATTATTTTTATACATTATAAATTTATAAATATGAATTTAATTTTATCAATTAGAGAAATGTAATATTATTGAATAGATATAATATATATATTTAGTATGGTCAAATTAGGAAATAATGGGAATTGAATTTATATCTATCGAAGTGACCATGGAATTGTTGAAGGTTTGCATTTGTTGTCCATCCTTATAGAGAATAAATTGTGGATGTTTATTTATTATCTGAACTCATGAAGAATTTTTTTGATTGGTTTATATTACTTTGGAGAAGTTTTAATAGGTGATGATGTTTTGGGAGTGAAGGATAACATTTTCTATATTCACATATGAGTCTTTATGCCTAGGAAAATATTCGTCTATGTGAAGACATGTGTAAGTGAATGCCTTCATGTCTCTGAGGTTATATATAAGATAAGTTCTAATATATGTAAATCCATAAACATATCTAATACTAAAAATAATAAAAATTATCATATATGAAAATTTCAAAATGTACTTGATTTATACTCTGTATGGGAATTCTAACCACGTTACCAAAATTCACATAGTCAGTTTTCTTCGTGTATATGTTTCCAGAAAATATTTCTAATATTATCACAAATCCAAATCTGGGAATGGGGTTTTTTTCAAATAACTACATATAATCATTTTGGCCAAATACTGTGTGATTTTTCATAAATTTAAGTTTTCTAATAGAATGAAACCTAATGATACTAAATATGATCTTTATAGAGTAAAACATAACTTATAAAATGAGATCCAAGTTGATTCATTTGAAATTACATAAATGGTTGTTGTTTCTCAAATATAGTTTGTGTTATGAGATGATTAATTTATGAGTATGGGGTTTTGGTATAAATATAATGTTTTCCATGAATAAACTCTATATGATACATGCCTAAATTGAATGTGATGATGTTGTATTGTTCTTAAAGTAAAATTGTCTCTAGCATTAGAATATAAAATGATTCTAACTGAAGATTTCTATTTTTACTATTAATGGAGATAATTTTTTTCTTTTTCTATCATTAATAAGTTTCCTATACTAAAAAATTGAAGAATATTTTTTGGGCTAAAATAGTGGGAAAACAATATAGGTTTTTCATAAAATTCAAAAATGAATTTTTGGGATTTATTATTTTGATGTGATCAAATAATGAAAAGGTTCTTCATCTATTTTTCTAAGCTGTTGGATGATAAAAATTCTAGAATAGATATTTTTAACTATTGGAACATCACTAAATGTAATGTTCTATTTCTTCTCAATCATATAATCTAGGTAAATTTCCCTAAAACCTTTCATAAATTTCTTTTTTCTTGATATGTTATCAATTGAATAAAATCATTGAATATAAATTTCTTATCTCAAAAATATATCTTAACATAATAAAATGAAATCCAATCCTTACCTAAAATATCATCAAAAAATATTATGGGTTGTTTAACCATATTTTCATCAAAACACATCTCATTGATAATAATTGGAAGAATCAAATATATCATGGTTATTTTAATACTTACACCTAGAGTATTCACCAAAAGTTTTTTATTCTTTCTAGAAGAGTATATTCCCATTTTTCATAATAACTTCTCAAAAATGTAGGAATACATAGATCCAAAATCACCCCAAGAAATTTTAATAATTTTAAAATAATATTTGTTTCTATCACCTCTTCATTACATGAACCAACAATAACCACAATAGTAGAAAATAATTTTTAAAACTATTTTGTCTTTCAATATTGATGATTTATACCTTGAGTTACTAACTTCATTCAAATATTATCATAATGTCCCAAATCTTTTCCACTAAAATATATCATCATTGGATGATTAATTGTTACCACATTATTGGATTGATCACGAATTATTTCTTTCTATTAATCAGCCATATGACCAAACTTACTCATAATTAAGACTTTTAGATCTTGAGAAACATTCCCTTAAATAAATTATCTCACATGGATCTTGTTGGGGGATTACCTGTAGATTTATTAATTGACAACATATCCATTGATTTCCACCTTCACCACATATTACTCTTATAATCACGATGCACATAATTGTTGGGAAACTCTTTCTCGACATTCATATATTAATAAACAACATTTTCATAACATTTTATTTCTTATGAGTTCAATGATATTTATAAACTTGGATTAAATCATGATTAAAATCACTTAATTTCACTATCAAGGAATTGAATACAATTTGGTGTTTACCTTTACAAGCTTATAAAATGTTCGTCTACGTGGCTACAAAATCCTCGTTTTTTCTTCAATTACAAGAATGTTTTCTACATTCTATGTCGATCAACCATAATGAAATATTTATCCATGAAAATATTCCTAAAAATATCCCATTCCATGTCATCAAGAACATATATCTTTCTCTTGTATTCTTAACCAATGACCACCACCAATCTATTACACCTTAAAAATGATAAATATAAAGAGTTACCATTTGATGTTTTGAACATACTATGAATTCAAATATATTTTCTATAGAATTGATACATCATTCACCTACCATTAGATATGTACTAACACTAAAATTCATAGGGTGTTGTATTATGAAATTATGAAACAATGATATATTCTTCTATAGTAAGTCATGTTTCTCTCTGACATAGATTCCACAACCATTTATAGCTAGGTTCAACTAATCCGTCATAGTAAAAAAAATTTCCAAATCCAATTCAAACAATTCTGAGATTCTTATTAGGAAAGAAATTGTTAACTTGATATTATCCCACTTCATATTCAATCTTTTTTATATTGAAAACTATTCTAAATAGACATTTATTAGATGAACCAATGTGATAATATTAAAATTCAATATCTTGTTAACATGAACATAAAATATAATCTTTCAAGGCAATTCTATTAACATTATTCAAACCTATAACATTTTATAAACCTTCCATTTGATTCCAACTATAAGAACTTTGTCACAAAAAATTACATATTATTTTGTTTTAAATCAAGAACTATTTTTTTAGAATTTTTGAAAAAAGTTTTTGGTTTATATTTTAAAATAATTGGTTCATAAAACTTATATAAAAAACCCATACATTTAAAATTGGACACTTTTTCATAGTATATTATTTCCACAATATAAAAAGTTTAAAATGAAAAAAAAACTCTTTCTGTGAAAATATCCATTATTTTCAACCTAACAACATCATTATTATTTCTCATCCTTAAAACCTCTGAGAAATATTTAAAAATGTAGTATAAGAACAAAATCTCAATGAGGAATATAAAATAAAAAAAATTAGTCTAGTAAAGATCCTGAAAAGCCCATAAAATTTTTACCTTATTTATAGTAAATCATTGAGAACCTTAATAAAATATATATTCTTTTTAAAATCATCATTTTTCTAAATAAAAACTTTAAAACCCTATAGAAATAAAATAGATACCCATATAAACATAATAGTGTATTTTTTTCGTAACTCGTGTTCACTCTTGTTAGAAATACCCAGATCTCAGTTAAATCCATTTGAGAAACCTCTCCAGCTAACTCCATTCTTATTACCTTTAAATATAAGGAACATTACGCAATGTGTATGAGATCCATATTGGTCTTTCCTTTTATATAACATGTTTTAGGATCACCCATCATATAATTTGTATTGAGATCAAACTTCATCATATATAACTATCAGGTTTTATATTATGAAAAAAATTATCTTGCACCCTTCATTAAGAATCCCTTAGAAAACCCTATGGAACCCATATGAGAAGCACTTTCAGATATCAAAGTACTCATTCCTTTTTAAAAACCATTTTTAGAAAAAAAAATTGCCAAAATAAGAGAAAAATATTTTTCTTTGAAAATAATCTAATTTTAATTGAATTAAAATATTTAATAATGTCCATGAAGGTTGGAAAATTTATTCAATCCTTATATGTTAAAATAAATAATTAATTTCTACAATTTGTAACATAATTCAATAAATTAGGTATAAATAAAAATAATCCTTTTGAAAACCATTAAAAAAATTAGAAGTGGCATAAAATTTCCATTATAATTAATTCACACCCATATAAATAAATCCATAAAATAATTTTATGAATATGTACATTGATGAAAAATATTTACAAAATAAATATTTAAAACATTTAAAATGTGTTTTTAATGTAATGTGTTTATTATAACTTGATAACTTTTAAATAATATGAGTATTGAAGTAAAGATTTTGAAGGACATTTAAAACTCTTTTTTTAAGAAAGAAATGATATAAAACCTATAAAAATACATCTATAAAATGAAAAAAAATCATATTGTGAAAATATATTCGGTCTCAATGAAATATAATTAAGATAAAAAATCTCATACCTTGAGTTAGACTCATCACAAACACTCATTATCTTCATGAATAATAAAATTTTATTAGTTATTTAATTTCTTAATAAACTATTTCTTGTCCATTACTAATTTTTTTTCAATTTTTCCAATGGAATATTCAATCATTTAATCAATTAATTCCACATCAGACATTTTTGAGGATATTTGAGTCTTGTTTCTAAAATGACTTCAGTAGGATCAGTATAGTCAAATTTATCAATATTATATCATTTCTAGAATATTAATTTGTCATAATTTTTAATTTTATGCATAAAGTATAATTTTCGAACCAACCATGTAAGGTTTTTATAAAAACATAATAATATTACATCAGGGAGATGGTAATTCATAGGTACACATGAGTAATGTTTCCATGTTTCAATAGACCTAATGATATTGTAGTAGGTAAAATTTTATATTTATATAATTATTATTATATCATGAATATCATATTTTATCTTAAAGTCCAATTATACATAACATTCATATGAGGTACACATGAATGACGTTATCATTTTTCAATGGATGAGATGGTTATAATATAGATGATGTATAATCATTAATAATGATAATTTTGACATGAATATCATATATATATATATATTAAATCATTATAACCAAAAAATATAGGTCATGATGTAAAACGAATTACATCAGTTCACGAGGCAATAATCCACTTATACACATGAACGATGGCTTTGTTTCTCATTTGATAGAGATGTAGATTAATAAATTGTTATAACATAAATGTAATAACATTTTAATATATATTAGATACTAATGTTATTATATAACAAAGCATAAAATTGGTTTTAAGGAGGTAAAATAAAAAATAAAATAGAAAACACTCAGCTAACATATATACCTTCTCTTAGGACATCCTCCTTAGGATTATATGTAAAGCCTTCAAAAGATGGAATTCTGATCAAATAAGGACATTTGTTAAATGGGTATATATTGTATTAATTCATTTGAGTAAGTATTGTCTCAGTTAAGAGTCACTTAACATACAGATAAGAGAGGATGGGGGTATCCTTTTTATAAGTGAGGGAGAGGACACACCTGAAATTTTTGAAAATATTAAATTATATTAATGTCTTACTCAATTCAAATGGATCCAAATTTACTCATGTTAAAATAATAGTTGTGATAATGTCTAAATATAACCATAAAGAGTATTTATAATTTTTTTTTACTTAATCTTAACCTATATCTTTTTTATTTCTAAACTTTTTAACTCGTTTTAACTCTTACTATTAGAACTAATTTTTTTAAAAATGTTACTATTCATTAGGACCAAAACATGAAGTGGAATCATTAAAAAAATTGTTAATTATGATTAAAATTTCTTATTAAATTTTATTTAATTTAGTTTTTATAAGTTTCAAATGTACATTTAAAATAAACTCACAAAACATGATGAAAAACAATTTTCTAAAAAAATGGATTTTTAAGTGAAAAAATATTTTTATAAGAAAATCATGTTTAATTTGGATTAAAATGGATTTTATATGATTTTTTAATATAAATAGGCTCATTAAATTTTAAAAATACAAAATTTAATATGAATTTGTAAATACCTAAAAAGGAAAGATAGTTTTCTAAAAAATAACTATATTCTATTATTCACCCCAAAAACCAAATTTTTCAGCAAATTCCAAAACAAATCACTCAAATACAATTTTAAATTTATGTTCTAAAAAATTATATAATTTTGTTAAATTAAAATTAAAAATTATTTAATTATTTTTAAATGAAATCATCCAATACATGTAAATAAATATAATAAGAATAAAACTATTTCATTTTTTATAGAAAACATTACTTAATATTATTATAATGTATCTAACTCTATAAAAGATAATTATTGAATATTAATAAATAAAAAAATTGATATACTATTAAAATTACCTAGGTTGTTACAATAATAATGGGAAACGGACAATATTTCTCGATCTACTATGGGAAACCATTTTTTATTCTTGATATACAATGTGAAAGAGGTTGTAATACCTGATCCCCTAAGGGAAATAGGATTTGATTCCAACTCCTCTATATTTTGGTTTATGTTCCTATCTTATTTCATATTTCACTATCAAGTGCATATGATATACCCCAATTCTCTTGATTAGTTTATCATGTCTCCACTTTATTACACTTTGGTATATGTTCGATCATTTTAGGTTTTATGTTTATCTATCATGCTTATAGGAACATATTATTTATCCATATTATTTAATAAGATATTTATCCCATGATCATATTTTTTTATGATTAAGATTTATTCTATTATAAAAAAAATTCATTTATTGATATTTTATCTCACCCCTTCACATTATTTCTATTCAAAAGGTTGTGAATATGATTATAACATATGAGATGACTATAATGGGGTCTGGTATGGTGAAATTATATAAAAACATTAACTATTATATAAAATGATATTTTTATATATTTAATCCCGAAAGATACTATACCATTTTTTCAAGGGATTATGTTATTATTTTGATATTTAATATAGGAATTATGGAAATTTATGTAAGTTGTACTTGATTCATTTAACATGGTATCAGAGATAGTATTTAAACAATGTTTTTTAGCACTTGATCTAGGAGTAAAAGTATGAAGAAATTGAGTGTAAATTAAAAAAGGGTTTAGTTATTTTGGATATTATTAGAGTTATTTTTTGTAGTTAGACTATTTAAAATTAGTTAAAATCATGTATATATGCCTAAATATAGGAAAACATCCTAAAAGTTTGGTAAAGTATAGATTTTGTGGTTTTCTAGAACTGACATCCATGTCAGGATAAGAATAAAGGGATATAGGATTTGGAAAATATTCACCTAGGGGTAATAACCTTGAAACATTTATTTTTGTGTATTGATTCAGTCATTACTTTTTGAATAGTAATTGGGCCTCATTGTAATCCTTTTTTGAAACACTCATGGGACATGCTTTGGTTGATTCACAAGCTCTTTTTAAACCATTATGAATGATTAAAATTTTATTATGTAACACATAACTAGTTGGGTTATATAATCTAATAGGAATATGATCATGGAAAACCTAGTATAAATTTAAAGATTTATTAGATGAGTATACTATATCATTGTTGAATTAAAATTATCATAGGTGTTGAAAATTGTGCAGTGGGAAAAGACATCTGATGATTGAGTTATCATATTCATATTATCATTTAATATGATTTTTTTTGGAAATTATCATAACCATTTTGATTATTATATTTTATTATAAATAGGATGATTAAAATAATGGTTTGAATGTTATGTATCTAAAAACTCATGGGACTTATAGTAATCTAAAGTTTTTATATTTGGATCAAATGGTTGACAATCACAATATATGACAATTATAGAGGAAAACAAGTTTTTATAGTATTACCCAATAAATATATTTTGAAATTATATCTTGAGTCAAGTCCTAGAATATTTATCATTAGTGAGTAGTCATTAAAATTATGTTGATGAAATTTATTTAATATGGGAAGAATGTAACACCCGTAGACTTTTAAATATGTATTTTTTTAAGTAAATACTAATTTAAATAGATTATTTCACAGACAACAAGGAAGTAAATCAAACTATGGGTCATTTTACGGATATAATATTTTATTATGAATGATAACCATGGATACTTTATAGGAATGAAATAATTAAACAAAAAATTTAATATTTAATTAAGATATTCGACTATAAAAATATATATTTTTTTGCATCACATTTTAGTATTATATTATTTACTTATAAAATTTAATGAATAATTTTAACATAAATTGATTAGTAAATTTAAATTTTTAGAATATCAATAATTAATTTTAATGGTATTTGATAGAGAATATTTAATATGAAGGTAATATTTTTAAAAGAAAAATTTTTTAGATGACTTATTTTATTTTTAATTAATCATGAATATAAAATGATTTTTATTAAATTTACTAATAATATTTAAAATAAAATACAATAACATTGATCTAATAGGTATTACAATAAATGTAAAAAGACTAAATTTAGTTTATGATTAAAATTTTATTTTATTATATATTATCTTTTATGTTTAGTGAATGTTTTATTTAACAAGAGAAATAAATAAATTCGAAGTGATGTTAAATTATATTCATAATATTTATAATATATTAACACTAATTTATTTTTGAATTTATAGGAAATAATAATAAGAATAGTAAATATTAAAAAAGTTATTGACTTATAAAAAAGGTTTTCATTATATTTTGTGTTTCTATTTAAAATTTAAATTCATAAATTTAATCATTTGAATTTTAAAAATGAAATTAATTTTTTTATTTATAATATCAAAATTATCCTTGGTTTAATTTCTATGATTTTTTTAAAAAAATATTTCTTTTTTGTGGCATAGTATAAAAATACAATTTTTACAAAGACGAAAAATTTTAAGAAATCATTAATATATAATAATGACTTAAATATATGTAAATTTTTTCATGAAAAATATTTCTTTAGTAATTAATATTATGAATTTAATAACACTAATATTAAATTATAAACATGTTTCATACATTTTGAAAACAAAGATATATTTTTTTCGAACACTATTCTTATGTGTTATAAATTTAATATTTTAAAATTAATTTTTGACACTTTTATAAATTCAATATTTTAAAATTAATTAAATATTTATAATATATGTTTCCAAATTAATAAATAATGTAAATTTCATTTTTAGTCATAAAAATAAGTTACCAAGGATAAAAATGGGTTATTATGGTAAGAGTAAATTATAGTAAAAAATTAATTAAGGAGAAGGTCCTAAAATATCTCATAAATTATTCATTATTTGTCAGGATGAGATGTTTTTAAAATGATAATAATTACCTCTGTATTATGTTAAACTATTGGAGGAACTTTCCTTTGAAAGTTACATGTCTCTAATATAAATATATGAGTATTTACAAAAGTGTCAAACCTCTCACTTGTAAAAGGAGACTTTCACCACCTAACCTATACTCAAACAAACATAACATTATATTAAAAAATTTCTTACCAAATAATTCCCTATATATATCTTCATCAAATAAAAATTTTAATTTTGTAACCAAAATACCATTTATATAAGACACAATGATTTTTGTTGGGGAATAAGATTAAACACTTAAGCACTCATTTTTTATTTCTTTTCCCTTGTTTATTATTTTACCCCCTAAAATGTATTTCATGCATGCTATGAAAATTAAATAAATATCATAAGTATACTAAAATTTTATTATGATTATGGAATAACCTCTTTTTACCACTTTCCCATTCATTCCAAAAATTAAAATGTATTATGTGTTACGTGTGGACTACCAACTCTTTGGATTTCGTGTTTCATTTTACATCACTGAATTATATAGATGATTATACGAAATTAATTTATGAATAAATATATTATTTATTACCTAATTATGGTTATTTTATGATAAATTAGTCTTTCTATTAATAATATCATTCAATTAAAAATGAAATTGTTACTTGTGTTTGTGCATGCTACAGCCTCCACAAATGATATATTCAGTTTTTCAGGAATTCCTTATAGGGATGTTTATAATATATATTTAAATAAAATATATTATATAAATGAATAATATGTATGAAATAAAAAAATCAAAGACTGATATAAAGTAATCCATTGATATTGGCAAATTTCCTGAAATAAGCACATCGTTAATGTCACCTTCATGATTCATAACATAAACTATGATGGAATGTATTAGAAAATTATAAATCATAAGGGAAGTTATAAAATATTATCTTTAATAATATATTAATGTTGAAATTTTAGAAAATAATTAGGATTGATATCTTTATTAAGAAACTCACGTAAATCAATCAAGTTTACTAAAATCTGATGATGAAAATGAACTATGACTAACAAATAAAGGTGTAGTTAATGGTTGTCATTTAATTATAATAAAGGTATTAGATATGAATAAGGTTATTAAATGAGTTAATAATAATTTTTTATTATAAAACTAGAGGTTAGATCTATTTCATGGAATTCAAGAGTATAGGTAAGGGTTACTCGTCTCACTTTTTCTTTCTTTGCTACATTTACGATATTTACAAATTATTTTATTCTTTTCATGTATATACTACATATGTTTGAATTTACATCATATTTATCATAAAATTAAATTTATTTTATAATCCATATAATGTTTCATCATTCAAATTATTTTTATTTAATGGTTACCAAAGTTGTAAATGTATTTAATAACTCGGTTTATATTTCATAATCTCTGATTGTTCTTCATAAAATCTATTTTTATAAGTTGGTTAATTTTTATATTATGATTGAATTATATATTAATTGATCATATTGTAATGGATTTACATTTATTTCTCATTAACACCTATTTGAATTATTGTTCAATTAATTATTCTTTTTTGAAGGACTTCATTCTCCAAAATAATGAAGTGATGTTAAGAATAATATTTTTCCACATTAATGGTTAATTATCCCATATATCTATAATCTTTTCACTAAGGTTTTATTTTATTAATCATCATCCATGATATTTATTATCTCATGTGACCTTCTTATTTATCTTCACATATTCTAAAAATAATTCATTATAATCTTTTTAATGATGTGGGTTTCAATATTGGTATTTTAAAATATTATGAATGGATTTACCTTTCATCGTCATACATTTTATCCTGCACTCTACATTTACTTTACAAAAACACTATGAATTTTTAATTTATACATTATTGGGATTTATTCTATTGTTTTATTTAAAATTAATTCAGGATAACTTCTGAAAAATGATTTTTCAAAGTGGCTTGTAACTTCATCTTTTTGTGAAAATTTTAAAAAAGGTTTTTTAAAATCTATTATTCATAGTTTCACTACCATTTTTCTATTTAACTCCAAAAATATATACCTCTTATAGAGGTATGTTTCATGAATAAACCTATGAATTCCCATATGAAATATTGCTTTTGGGTGATTGAAATGTTGGTATTAACTGATCTAACTAGTGTTGATGTTTTTTGCAATAGCATTTAAAATTTGATATAAATCCCATATTTGATTCCATGGTTGTTTCATTATATGATGTTTTAATGTTTTCAAGAAGCCCACGTGTGTATATTTTATTATTTTTTTATTGGTGGTTCCTTTATAACCCTATAATGATTTGATTAAATCTGAATATCTCATGAGATAATAATGGGAAAAAAGTAATAATGCTTAATCTACAATGAGAAATTGGTTGTGATTCCTTATCCACAATGAGAAACTGGTTGTGATTCTGGATCCACTAATACAAACATAACGTGATTTCCGATCTACAATGTTATGATTTACATTCCTATGTTTTTTCCCATTTTTATGTTATGTGCCTATGATATCCCCCATGGTTCTTAATTGTTTTCTCACATCTCTACTTTCTTTCACCATGATATATGTTTATTCATTTCGGGTTTATATTCTTCTCTATCATTATTATGGACAAATCATATTTATCCATGTTATTTTTGCCATATATTTCTCCCATACTCATGTTTTCTTATATAGTTAAGATATAAACCCTCATGATACATTGATAATTTTTCCCTTAATAAATATTTGATCTCACCCATTATGATTTTAATTACCAAGGTTGTGAAGATGAGTAAACATATGATATGACTAGAAACGGTTCTAGTATAGTTAAATTATGGATTAATGTATGAAATTATATGAAATAATATTTTTATGTATATAATTTCTAAAGACACTAAACCTTTGGGTTCTTTAATTGTATAGTTATTCTAAGATGAAATGTATGAATTATTTAAATATAAATATTTTTGACTCTATTCAATATACTTTGTATAAATGATAGCATTAAAATTATGTGTTTTATCATTATATATAAGTGTGTGGGTTTGGGGTGCCTTAACTCATTACCTATGATATACATATACTGTGTAATTGCAATATACCCCACTGGCGGTCAACACTCGACTCCATCAAAAAATCATAATTATAAGTGAATATAATATAAATCTAAAATAGGCTGATAATCCATGAGAAACAATTATAATGTTTAATGAAAATATAAAAAATAAATAAAAAATAATATCCCTTTTTTGGTTTCTATGTAATTTCTTGGCCACCAAAAAAACTGACCTTAACTGACTCAAGAAAATATTATACTCAAGTATAATTATCTAAAAATCATTAATGAATATACCCCATGAGAAAATAAAAATATAAGAATCTCTTATTTAAATCTCATGATGGAAAAAACTAGAAACCCACATGTAACCCATGGATTTTCATTTTTACTAGTATTAACCGTGTCTCATAACTAGTAGACTAGAAAGTGATAAATCCAACACTCTATACATGTTATGAGGGACTAAAATAGTCAACATATTCCAATACATTATTCTAATTGTAACACCCATAGATTTTATGAAATATTCTTTTCAAAGAGATTTATTTCTACAATATCGTCTGTTATATGGAACATCGATTTTTAACTAATTGCGATTAACTATTAATATTATTTTTTAAACATGACTGTTATAAAATATCCCTTAAAATCTGTGGTATGAATATAAATAACCATAATTCTAAAATTAATTATAATTTATTTATATAAATAAAGCAAATTGATAAAAAATTACATAGTTGTTAGTAATGTATTTATATGCTAAAAAAATTAGGTTTTCTCAAAAACTAATTTTTAATTATTTTTGTGAAAAAATAATAATATTAATTTCTCAAATTTTTAGAAAATTGGTTTGTAAAAATTAACTTTATTTTGTAAATATACGTTTCAAAATTATATTTGAGTGATATTTTGATAATTTTCTGAGAAGTTTAATTTTTGATGAATAGTAAAATAATAGATTTTTATTAAAAAGTGTATTTTCATTTAAATAATTTACATTATAATTTTATATTAATATAGATTTAAAATTAAAAAAATAAATAATACATTTGTAATCAAATTTAGGAAATTGGAATAAATTTCATATAGAATTTTTATAATAAACCTTTTTATACTTATGAAAAATTTATCTTTGGAAAAATATATTTTCATCACGCCTACATGTTTAATTTCAAATTAAATCTTTAAACCCCTATGAATTGAATTTATTAAAATTTATTACAAGTTTGGAATTATATTATTTATTATTAAATAATAATTTCAACTTAATTTTGTGTTATAGTGAATAATAATGACAATATAATTTAATTAATGTGATTCAGCTTAAAGTAGGGTTTAGAAAGTTACATGTTCCTATGTTTAAAAAAATTCCTCAAAAATAGGGTTTTTATTTAATAATTTTTAATTAATATTTAGAATCATTGTTTCCATATTATATAATAATAATCATTTAATTTTTAGGCTTAATTGATAAATCACCTCGATAAACAAAAAAACATGATATTGTGGTGAAAACTAAATTGTTAAAAGAAAATAAACATAAAAAATAAGGAATAACATGTTTAAAACATGTCTTTTTTTCATTGTATTGACCATATAATACCAAAACATGATTAGTTATAAATTATTTTGTCACTTTTGATGAAAGTGACTTCTCATTGTTGAATAGTTTTGGGTATTTACAAAAATGTTACTCCTCAATTATAAAATTTCACTTCATCCACTTACTTATTTTCATTTACTAATCCCTTTTAGTTCAACCAAAACATATAAAAATATATACCTAACATTATTATCCATGTAATAGATCTCCTTTATTCCCAAAATACCAATTCTCATGTTCTTAATCAGACATCCAAAGGTTGTTGTTCTAAGAGATGGTAATTGTCTTCACTATGCTCTTTCTTTTTAGTAATTCTCTTACCACGAGAATTCATTTAAAAATAAATATAATATAATAGCATCATTATCTAAAATACAATATTATGTTACTATATTTATTTCATGACATATATCCTTCCCCTCTTCCATCAAATGGGAAATGAAACTTTCGATCGTGTGTAGAACGGACTACTGTCTTCCGAAACGATGTAATTCACTTTCCATCACCGCCTCTTGTAATATGATATAATGATAAATTTTAATCTTATATATGATATTAATATAATATTTATACTTATTGAATTATAATACCACATATACCCTCATATTTTATATTCCATTGGAACAAGATAATGTCGCTCGTGTGTATAGCAATCCACTACCTCATGAAGCGATGTGATTTGTTTTTAACTTTTGATTTACGTGAAAGGAAATAAGGACATATTTAATAAAAACATGTTACATATAGTAAATAATAACTAATTTTTAAATTATATATATTATTTACCATCCTTTTGTTCCATCCTTTCTGAAAATGGAAACAATATTTATGCATATGTACAACCTACCATCTTCATGAATGGTGTAATTCATTTCTTATCTCTAAATTTTATAGATTAATATAAATTCATATGTAATGAATATATATGATATTTGTATAATTTTTATCATTATATAGATTATGGAACCATGATCAAAGTAAAAGGACCAAAAACACAAAACCAAAACATTCAATGAAATGATGTTGTTATTACATAAACGTGATTTTAACATGAAGTTAATAATAAATGGGTAATAAAAGTTCATAAGTAAATCCTATATGGTATGATAAATATATAATTATTTTTTTTTATAGATTTATAATAATCTAATATTTTTTATATTGTAGGTTTAAATTTGTATGAATGAAGTCGATAATTAAGGTAAGGCATTTCCAATCTCTCTTTTATTTCTAAGAGACATATTCCATATTCACCACAAGTTTCTTTTGTGTGGTGTATATAATATCCCTTGAAATTTAGTATCATGAATTTAGTTATTTTAATTATTTTTTTAGTTTCATTTTATGTTCTTATATCATGGTTTTTTTGATTTAAAATCTTCCAAAGTGGTAAGGTATTTTCTTCTCAAATTATTTTCAAGGGATACAAGCCTCATACACCACATCACTACTGCAGAAAAAGTCTTTTATGTAAGTGATTTTTTATTTTTTATATCAGATTTTGGCTGAATTTATTACAGGAGACATTATAAAAACTGTTTTTTACGTCGGTTCTTTTACAACCGACGTAAAAAACACAAATCTGAAGCATTTATCACTTCGGTTGATAAAAATCCAATGTGGAAAACGCATTGAATTCATGGTTAATTACATCGGTTATTTAATAACCGATGTGGTATATACTCTTTCACATTGGAAACTATATAACCGACATTATAAATCACTCCTCCAAAGCATTTATCACGTCGGTTATTTTCATAACTGACGTGATAAACCCATCTGCCAACAGGTTTCCAACATCGGTTAAATAATAATCAATGTGAAAAAATATCTACTGTGTCTATTATTTTATAACCAACATAAAAAATATATTCATTTCCATTTATTACGTTGGTTATTTCATAAACGGCATAAAAACCCTTTCTCATGCATTTATTATGACGGTTTCCAAATAACTGACGTTAAAACTAATCAGAGTGCATTTTTTACAGCTGTCATAAAATAACCGATGTAAACAACAATTTTTTTTAAAAAAAACCAATCAACCACTGCTATTCCTTTCCAAAAGACCTGAAACAGACCAAAAACATACAAAAAACAGACCAAAAATATTCCATAACCCCCCCACCCACTAGACAGCCCCCACCACCGATCCACAACTGCTATGCCCTGCCAAATGTCCTAAAACAGACCTAAAATAGACCAAAACCCGACAAAAAAACTGACTAGAACCCCCCAACCCCACCCCATAGTACAACCCCCACCACACCCCTAGGCACCCCCCCACCCCACTAGACACCCCTACACCAAAAACACACCAAAACCTGATCAGAACCCTCCTACCCCACTAACAGCCCCCACCACAACCCTGAAACCCCCCCCCCCCACCCACTCGTGGAATGCCCCCACCCCCGGGGCATCCCCCCACACCCCTAGACACCCCCACTTTAATAGACACCCCACCCCTTAGAAATCACTCCCACACCCCTGGATAGCCCTCCCACACCCCTAGAACCCCCCCCCCCCCCCCACTGGATAGCCCCCACCACACCCATGGAACCCCCCCCCCCACACCTTTGGACTACCCCCACCCTCTGGACAACCCCCCCACACATCTGGACAACCCCCCCCCCCCCCCCCACCCCTTGGACACCCCCACCCCCTGGACAACACTCCCACACCCCTAGACAGCCCTCCCAAACCCCTAGAACCCCCCACCCCCCACCCCACTAGATTGTCCCACCACACCCCTGGACACCCCCCCCCCACACACTACACCCCTGAACACCCCCCCCCCACAACCCTTGGACACCCCCACACCCCTAGAACCCCCACCCCCCTCTCTCATGGACACCCCACCCCCTGGACAGCACTCCCACACCCTTGGACATCCCTCCCACACCCCTAGAACCCCCCCCCACCCCCACCCTCATGGACACCCCCCACCCCACTGGACAGAACTCCCCGGGAGAGCTCTCCCACACCCCTAGAACCCCCCCACACCCCCCCCCACACCCCCCCCATCCACCCCCCACCAAACTGCCCCCAAACCCCTTGAAACCCCTTGGGCATCCCTCCACTCACCTGGACATCCCTCCCACCCTCTTAGACACCCTATCACCCCATTGTACAGCCCCCAGCAGACCCCTACACACCCCCACCCCACCTCACTGGACACCACTAGACCAAAACCTGACCAAAACCAGACCAGAACCCCCCTCCCCCCACTGGACAGCCCCCACCACACCCTCCCCCCCCACCCCTAGACTACCCCCGCCCCCACCCCTTGGACCCCCCCCCCCCACACACCCCAGGACTGCCCCCCTGGACAGCCCCCCACACCCATGGACAACCCCCCACCATCCTAGACACCCCCACCCCCTGTAAAATAGTCTCACACCCTTTTATAGCCCTCCCACACCCCTAGAACCCACCCCCCCCCCACCCCCACCCCACTAGATAGCACTCACCTGGACAACCCTCCCACACCCATAGAAACCCCCTCCCCCAAACCCCACTTGATTACCCCCCCCCCCACACACACACACACCCCTAGACACCCCCTGGACATCCCCCCACTCACATGGACATCCCTCCCACTCTCCTAGAGACCCTCCCACCCCACTGAATTGCCCCCACCACACCCCTGGACACCCCCACCTCACTAGACACCTCCAGACCAAAAACAGACCAAAACCCGACCAAAACCATACCAGAACCCCCCCCCCCCCCCCCACCCCATTGTACTGTCCCCACCACACCCCTAGACACCCCCCTCCCACCCCTAGACAGCACCCCCTGGACAGTCCCTGGATAGCTGGTGTAGGGAGAGGAGGCGTTGCCATCCCTCGGGGTGCTGAACACCACTGGAAGGTACTCATCACTCTCACATGAGAACCTTGAGCTCTCATAATGGTTCACCAATGTTTTCTTCCCCTGTAAACATAATTAATTATATCACTTTTATGTGAGTATAACCAGGGGAAACACATTCATGTGTGACTAAAATACCTAGATTTTGGCAGTGGCAATCTCTCGGATCTTGCGGGACTAGAAATGATGATCCCAAGGCTGCCCATGAGATGCCTTAAACGACGTTAATAAAAAGACCAGTGGTGGGAAGAGGGTGACATTTCAGTTGGTGGAGAGGGACCCGGAGAAGACGATTGTGATGATCTGAAATATACCCAACAAGTACACGTAAGTGACTATTTAGTTTCCCAAATTGGATGATTGAACAAATATAGGGTTGTTTGTGTGTTTTATTTTTGTCTCCTCCATGAAATGTTGGTCTAGGAACATTAACAGCATATCCCTCCTGTCACCAAAAAAAACAAAAAAACTTCCCTATATTTTTTCAATCATCTAATTTGGGAAACTAAAAAGTCACTTACGTGTACTTGTTGGGTATATTTCGAATCATCATAGTCATCTTCTCTGCATCCCTCTCCACCGACTAAATCAGCACCCTCTTTCCACCACTAGGATTTTTGTAAACATCATTTCAAGAGTCTCATTGGAATCCTGGGGATCATCATTTTCAGTCTTGCAAGATCCGAGAGATTACTGCTGTCAAGATCCAGGTATTTTTGTCACACATGATGGCATTTCCCCCTAGTTATACTGGCATCAAAGTGATAGAATTAATGATGTTTATAGGGGAATCAAGCATTGGTGAAACATTTTGAAAGCTCAAGCTTCTCATGTGAGATTGATGAGTACCTTCCAGCAGCGTTCTTCCCCCTGAGGGATGGCGACGCCTCCTATCCCACCGCCCTGGACAACCCTCCCCCCCCCACATCCCCATGGACAACCTGGACACCCCCACCAAACTGAACAGCCCTCCCACACCCTTGGAAATCCCCATCACCCAATCGAACAACCCCACACCCCTAGACAGCCACTGGACAGCTCCCCACTCCCCTGGACAGCCCTCCCACCCTCCTGGAAATGGTATCACCCCCCTGTACAGCCACCCCCCCACAAACACTCTCATGGACACCCAGGATAACCCCCCACCCCACCATACATGCATCCCACACCCTTGGATACCCCCAACCCATTGGACACACCCCCACACCCCTGGACCGTAACACCCCAAGCTTCTACAGTACGCTTCTCTTTATATAATGCAATAGCGTGTGTTGTACGCAACATCGAGTTCTAACACACACCACAACTGATCAAACTAGCCGTTATGAATAGTAATACGTACTTTTTGAAATTTTATAAATTTTATCTCTCAAAATGGCCTTAATTTTTGGATTCGTAGTATCTAATTTAGCTTAAGGTGAACTTTTGGTACTTTTCGGATAACTTTAATATTTTGATGAATAGTGAAAATTACTAAATTTTAATTAAAAACAACTTTTTAATAAAAATAATTAATAGTAATAAATTATGAATTTGAGTGGTTTTAAAATATTTTTTTGAATATTTTTTTACTATTTAATACAATGTTGGTCATTGGACATAATTTCACAATTAAACTGAACATAAACAAGTATCAATATTTTGATAGTTATTATATCTTTAAAACACGCTTTTTGTTTTGACAGCGGAAATTAATTTTAAATTAATTTATACCAATTCTATGTTTTGAATTTATAAAAATGGATTCCATAGTTGGAATCAGGATGTTTAAATTGTGTAAATAGGTATCTTTTATTTTTATACATTTTGAATAATTACTTCGGTAAATATTTTATTTACCATGGTTAAAGGGTAAATCCGGTAAATAAGGGTTAACAAAATAATATTACAATAATACCAAATTACCCTAAAACGTGTCTTAACCTTATTTTTTGATACATGTTCGACCATGGGCATATTTGGGTCGATTATGGGACCCCATGGTGCCACTTGTAAGTGATAGGGACACTTTATTTTAATTAAGTTAAAATGAATACAAAAATGACACAAGAATATATCTTTTAGAAACACAATTTTTACATAGGGTTTTATATGTTGGATTTTCTACTATAAATATTCATTATAAAGATAAAACGATTTCCTACATGATGATATTTTATTTATTATTATTATACATTAAATAATTTAATTTATTTATGACACAATGATTATGCAGTAATTACCATAATAGTGAAAAATTAAAATAATTGATATTATAAATACCCAAATAAATACAATTGGATACTTTTATTGAATTAAACTAATTTTATAAGTTAATATGACATATTAGTATTTATTTAATTGGATTTGTTCGAAGTAATTATTTTGTTATGAGTTTCACAAAAATCAATTATTGAATAGTGTCAAAATTGACATAAAAGCATTTTTAAAACAAATATTATATTATTAATTGATATTAAATTATTAAATATCTAAGGATCGGCCAAGAGACTTATATAATGATAGGTGTATCATTAATTTACCACTTTGGGGGTCTCTTGGATGTATATAGTAAGTTTATTAACCATATAATATAAAAATACAAAGAGACATTGTAAAAGTGAAACTAATTAACTTAGAGTTAATACTTAAAGATAAGGTTAATATAGTAACCCACACCTGTATAAATTCTATTATTTGGGTGTTTTTTGACCCATCCCCACCTTAAAATTTAAATAATCCACTTTGGATCCATTAGAAGTGGAATATTAATTTATTAGAAAAATAATATTTCTAGCTTTTCCAAAGGTGCCCCTCACCCCTCTTATAAAAGGGCACTGCCCCTTCTCCTTAACGCACACCATCAAAGCCTTTTGGTTCGGCCAAACTCTACCCAAATACTCTCTCAACTTCCCTCACTTCATCCTAGAGGCCTTCCTTTAGTCTAAAAGGCAACCTAATATCCCTTTTTATCAAATCAAAAGGAAGAACCCGAAGAAGAGGTAAGGATTTCACTACCCTTTTCCAAGTTCCTTTCTTCTTCCACTTCTTCCCCTTTTGTTATTACCATTATAAAATAATAACTCCAGTATATTATATATACTGTGATGTTATTATAAATATGGTACAATAATATTCAGTATTCTATCCATCCTTTGAATAACATGTCACCATACGTGTGTACGTACAGCTTACCATCTCCACGTCGTGGTGTAATTGTAATTCAAAAAAATTATTATTTGGATGGGTATAATAATGATTTGTAATTCATGTAAATAATAATTGTAACATGATAATAATTCTATATATATGATATACCATCGAATTATATATTATTTTAATATCAAAAGAATGATATTGTTGCTCGTGCGTACGTATGGACTACCGTCTCCATGAACGTGATGAGATTCATTCTCCATCATATCCATTCAAGTATAATTCTCATTTGATGATTAATAATAGTATCTAAGGACTTTATATAATTCTTTATATGATTATGATTCAACCTATCCATGAAAAACATGAATTACGTAACAAAACATATACAATAAAACGAGTAAGTTAACACCCAAAACAACGATAATACTAAGATATTATTAACAAATCAATGTTAAAAGATCATATATGATATCATATTAATGTATATGATTCTTGTATAATTTAATAACAATTATTTAACCATTATACAGGAGGTTAACCTACCCCCAACCAAGGAAAAGTACAAGGTAAGGGTTTATTTCGCAATCTCTTCATTATCCAAGGTTGTTTATACATAATAATCTACTGGGATCTCTTTATCATCCGCATTCATGTTTCTTAAAAATGTATTTCAAAACATTTGTACTATTTACAATAATATGGGTTAAAGTCATTTATACCCTTGTTTGACTTTTTATAAGAGTTTTATAAAGTAATCTTTCCGTTGTTTTCCAAACAAGGTGCTTTTTAACCTTTTCGATAGAATTAAGGTAATAATGTTTTTTTAACTTATACGGCTGGTGCGGATATTTTCCGCCATTAAAAATCGTTGAAGCTTCCCTTATAAGATTATAAAAATATTTTCAAAGAAAATGTTTTATTTTATAAATATATGACTCTTAAATGATTTCAAAATAGAAAGAGGTATTTCTCTAAAAAGAGTTTTGATTTCATCTATGTCAACATCCTTTGATGGATTTTACGCTTATTTGAAGTTGATTTATTATGATACAGAACTTCTATATTGTATTGAAGGTTTTGTGATATGTTTGACTGTAGATGTGCCATTTTTATACCATTCATGGTTTATGGTGAAAGTATTGACATTTCGTATGCTATTTTTAATACGAATGTTTATGTTATGTTTAAACCATTTCATATGGGAATGAATTGGACTTAATATGTGATGGGTGGAGCCCGCTATAGCTCCTCCATGCATCGGTAGGTCTCATGAGACAAACTAGTATCTTGGAACAAGTCCTTGGCAAAATCTTATTTGTAGTCTTGGCATGAGCACTAGGCTATGTGGTTATGATAGTCTGGCATTATTCATTCCATCATTATGAAAGTGGTTATTGATATTGCATGTGATTATTCGATTAGTAGAATATCCATGTGAATAAGTAAATGGCATTATTTCATTTTATTTTTTCCATACTATGTTTAAATTCAAGTTTAAAAGGCTTTAGTTTTAGTTATACATTGCCTTAAATGTTTATTCTTATTTATGAATGTTTCCACTATATTGTTATCCTTACTGGGCATTTGAGATCAACCCTTTCAATGTTTTATTTTTTCCAGGATGAGAAGAAGTAATTTATGAATGACTTACAGGGATAGTATGTGGGGATATGAGTGTGGACTATGAAGAAAATATGTTGTTGTAGTTTTCATTTTTATGATGTAATGTAAGACTTATGAATATATCTAGTGTTTCCAAGTCTACTAAACTAATCGGTCTTTCTAGATTTGATCTTTCTTGTGATCATGCCAATGTTATGTAATAATGCACCGACTATGGGTAACTGGGGTTAGGGAATTACAGTTTGTATCAGAGGAAGTTTAGTACAAACTTTGGAAGCTAGATTTAGATAAATTCCGATTAGAGCACATAGACCTAAGATGGAATTTGAGGATTAGTATATAAGAACTTCCTAGAATTTTGGTATTGTAGAGATTTTGTGAGTTTCCCGAGAAATACATCCATGTCTGGATACGAGCAGGTAGAGGCGGCTCTGGCACAGATGTACCTAGGGGTAAAACCTGAAAACACCGCTTTGAGCTAGACTTGAACGGGAACTGGTGCACGACAACGGGCCTTGCTGCACTCTTGGTTATGACAACCCCAAGGGATATGCTTAGGATAAGTATCATTTTCTTTACAAATCGTTAAGAAGGGTTTATGTGTATATACTTCCTCAAAGAAAACATTTTTATGATTATGGATTATATCCATAAATATTTCAATTTATGTTAAGTTTTTTATAAGTATGGAATTATGTATTTTGATTCATAAACTAATCTAGTTTATGCCATTATTTAGAAATGACATCTAATGGAAGAAATGGAAACCGTATCAGTGCACGCACTCCATGTAGGGATTGCCCTCCTTCTCAAGATAATTATAGTGGAGCTGGTGATGCAACTGGTGCCGATCAGATAATCACCATACTGGGACAACTCACTCAGGTTATGAATAATAACCTTACCCGTATGGAGCACCCTGATCCACAGCGTGGAGGATCAATGTTACATCGCTTCATGAGGTAACAACCACCAATGTTAAATGGGATTACAAATCCCTTATTAGCTGAGTAATGGATAAATTCCCTAGAGAAAATATTTTAGGCCTTGGGGAGTAGTGAAAGGGAAAAGGTTATCATGGCAGTTTACCACCTCCCTGGAGATGCTGATAAATGGTGGTCATTGATTAAAAACACTAAGGAACATGATGAAGTATCAAATATGGAATGGAGGTAGTTAAAAGATCTATTTTTAGAAAAATACTTTCCTTGTGACCATTGAGCAGATATGGAAAGGAAATTTCTGAGTCTGAAACAAAAGGAGGATGAGAATGTCGCAAAGTATGAGGCTAACTTTACAAGGTTAGCAAGGTATGATGAAGATTATATACATAACCCAAGAAGTAATATTGATCTTTTATTTTATGGGTTAAACCCATTTCTCCATCGAGCATTAGTCTCACAATCCTTCTCGTCGTACGAAGAAATTGTCTCATGTGCTATCAAGACAGAAAATGAATTCTCTAAGTCTTATGGCTTTAAAGAAAAGAAAGAGAATAAGAGATATGCTGATCAATCTGGGAATGGAAAATATGGGTAAGAAGGGAAATTTTGAATATCCATCATGTTCTAAATGTGGGAAGAAACACCCCGATACTTTCTTGAAGGGAATGGGTGTCTGTTACAAATGTGGTGAAAAATGCCACCGAGCTCGTGATTGCAAAGGGAAGAAGGAAGATACCAATATTTAGTGCTACAATTGCAGGGAGATGGTACATTATGAAAATGAATGTCCTAATTGTCAGGGGATCTTACCTCATAAAAGGCCAAGGGATCAAGTCCAAGCTTATGCTATCACTACTGCTGAGGTAGAAGCTCTGAAAGATGTGGTGGCAGGTAATTTAATGGTTTCCACAAGTTTAGAAAATGCATTATTTGATTCTGGATCATCTCATTGTTTCATATCTTCCCAGTTTTCTATGAAAATTTGATATTTCCAATTTGATTTAACAAGGGAGTTGTCAGTTAAAACTCCTAAGGGAAGTATCATTGCAACAAAGTTTTGTGAATCCGTCCCCATTAGAGCACATAAATGTTCTTTATCTGCTGATCTCATCGTCATACCTATGATTGAGATTGATATAATCATCGGTATAGATTGGCTTTCAGACTATGATGTGAATATATATTGTAAGAAGAAGGAGGTTACAATTTTTGATGATGATGATAAGGAACACATTCTCTTTAGAGCAGAATCGTCACCACCTAATTCTTATCTAGATCCACCCCCAGTAGCTCAACTAAATTCAATTATTGGGGAGGAAGAGAATGAAATGACTATGGTTGAGGAAAGGAATGTAAAAATAGAGGATGTACCTGTTGTGAAAGAATATGTAGATGTATTTCCAAAAGATTTACCTAGACATCCTCCAGAATGAGAAGTTGAGTTTTCCATTGATTTAATTCCTGGATCAAGGCCTATATCGAAGACCCCTTATATAATGGCCACTATAGAATTAGTTGAACTAAATAAACAACTAGAGGAATTGAGTAATAAGGGATTTATTATCCCTAGTGTTTCTCCATGGGGAGCCCCTGTTCATTTTGTTAAAAAGAAAGATGGATCTATGAGGTTATGTATCGACTATAGGGATATCAATGCTATAAAAATAAAGAACAAGTATCCCCTACCTCACATTGATGATTTATTTGACCAACTGCATGGAGCTCAATACTTTTCAAAGTTAGACCTTTGATCTGGACACCATCAGTTTTGTGTAAAGAAGGAAGACATTCTGAAGACAACATTTTGAACCAGGTACGGGCATTACGAGTTTACTGTAATGCCTTTTGGATTGAATAATGTATCCTCTATATTCATGGATCTGATGAATATAGTTTTCAAGGAGTATCTCGATGAATTTTTGGTGGTATTTATTGATGATATCTTGGTATACTCCAAAAACTACTAAGATCATGAAAATCACTTGCGCATTATCCTGAAGACTCTGAGAATACATGAATTATATGGGAAGTTTAGAAAGTGTGAATTCTGGCTTCAGGAGATTTCTTTTCTTGGCCATATTGTCTCTAAAGATGGAATCTCTGTTGATCCTTCTAAGACCAAGGCAATCCAAGAATGGCCAGCACCTACGAGTATAACTGAGGTACGGAGTTTTATTGGTTTGGCAGGTTATTATCGACGTTTCGTCCAAAATTTTGCCCAATTGGCTAACCCATTAACGAAGCTCACACGTAAAGGGGTTAAATTTGTTTGGAAAAAAGAGTGTGAAAATGTTTCGAAGAACTGAAGAGAAGATTAGTCAATGCTCCTATATTGAATCTACCATCGAGGAATGATGGGTTCGTTATTCATAGTGATGCATCGAAGAAAGGACATGGTTGTGTCCTTATGAAGAATGATAGGGTTATTGCCTATGCATCATGACAGTTAAAAATTCATGAGAAAAAATATCCTACACATGATATCGAGTTAGCATCTATTATATTTGCTTTGAAGATATTTAGGCACTACCTCTATGGTGAAAAATGTGAGATTTATACTGATAATAAGAGTTTGAAGTATATTTTTTCACAAAAAGAACTCAACATGAGGCAAAGGAGATGGCTTGAATTACTCAAGGATTATGATTGTATGACACACTACCACCCGGGGAAAGCAAACAAGGTGGCAGATGCTTTGAGCAGAAAATATCATGGAGTTTTGAACAATATGAGAAGTGAAAGGGATCCAATTTTCATGGATAGAGTGAATATGGACATGGGAATAACCATAGAAGGTAAGACATCAATGCTTTGACAAATGGTTGTCAAACCATCTTTACTAGAAATGATTAAGAGTTCTCAGATCGATGATGAAGAATTTCAAAATAATATTAAAGCTGTGAATGATGGGAGATTCAGAGACTTTGTGTATGAAGATGGAATTTTGAAATTCGGGAGGAGAATTTGTGTTCCCGATATACCTGATCTAAAAATGGAATTTTTGGATGATTCTCATAGTTCCAATTTATTTATACACCGTAGAAGCACCAAAATGTATGGAGACTTGAAGGAACATTTTTGGTGGGACAACATGAAGAGGGAAATTGCTGATTTTGTATCAAGATGTATGGTTTGTCTACAAGTGAAAGCTGGAAGGCAACAGCCTAGAGGAGGAATGCAACCTCTTCCCATACCGGAGTGGAAATGGGACAATATTACGATGGACTTTCTCATGGGGCTACCAAAGACTCCTAGAAAGAACGATTCAATATTGGTTATTGTTGATCATCTTACCAAGTCAGCACATTTTCATTCTATAAGAGAAGATCTACCACTAGAATGTCTAGCAAGAATATATATTTGTGAAGTTGTGAGACTTCATGGAGTACCCATTTTCGATTGTTTCTGATCGTGATCCCCGTTTTACTTCAATATTATGGAAAAGTCTTCAGAAAGCCTTGGATACTAACTTTCAATTAAGCACTACCTACCACCCTCAAATAGATGGACAATCAGAAGAACTATTAAATCCTTAGAAGACATGTTGAGATCTTGTTCACTTGACTTTCAGGGTATGTGGGATCAATATTTACCTCTGGTATAATTTTCCTATAACAATAGCTTCCATTCGAGTATTCAGATGGAACCATATGAAGCGTTATATGGAAAGAGATGTCGTACACCAACCTATTGGGATGAAATTGGTGAAAGAAAACTTGTAGGCCCAGAACTAGTGGAGGAAACAATAGAAAAGGTGAAGGTAATCCAAAATCACATCAAAGCAGCTCAAAGTAGGCAGAAGAGCTATGCCGATAATCAAAGGAAGGATTTGGAATTTCAAGTCGGTGATCATGTTTTCCTGAAGGTATCTCTATGGAAGGGAGTCATACGTTTTGGTAAGAAAGTTAAATTGAGTCCCAGGTACATCGGACCTTTCGAAATTCTAGAACGAATTGGGGCTGTAGCTTACAGATTGGCAATGCCACCAAGTCTCTCCAAAGTTCACGATGTGTTCCACGTATCTCTGTTGAGGAAATACATGCCTGACCCAACGCATGTACTCACCTATGAGGAATTAGAACTGGAACCCGATTTGTCTTATTGCGAAGAACCCGTCAATATTATTGATACGAGAGAACAAGTACTGAGAAACCATATGACGCGTCTGGTAAAAGTTTTGTGGAGAAACCATAAGATGGAAGAGGAAATGTGGGAACCCGAGAAACTTATGCTGAAGAACCACCTGAGTCTTTTCATGTAGTAGTATTCTAGAAATTTCGAGGACAAAATTATATGAAGGAGGGAAGAATGTAACACCCCAAGCTTATACAGTACGCTTCTCTTTGAATAATGCAATAGCGTGTGTTGTACGCAACGTTGAGTTCTAACACACACCACAACCGATCAAACTAGCCGTTATGAATAGTAATACCTACTTTTTGAAATTTTATAAATTTTAACTCTCAAAATGGACTTAATTTTTGGATTTGGAGTATCGAATTTAGCCTAAGGTGAAATTTTGGTACTTTTCGGATAACTTTAATGTTTTGATGAATAGTGAAAATTACTAAATTATAATTAAAAACAACTTTTTAATCAAAATAATTAATAGTGATAAATTATGAATTTGAGTGGTTTTAAAGTATATTTAGAATATATTTTTACCATTGAATACAATTTTGGTCATTGGACATAATTTCACAATTAAACCGAACATAAACAAGTATCAATCTTTTTATAGTTATTATATCTTAAAAACACGCTTTTTGTTTTGACAGCGGGAATTAATTTTAAATTACTTTCTACCACTTCTGTGTTTTGAATTTGGAAAAATGGATTCCATATTTGGAATCAGGATTTTTAAATTGTGTAAATAGGTAACTTTTATTTTTAGACATTTTGAAAAATTTCTTCAGTAAATATTTTATTTACCATGGTTAAAGGGTAAATCCGGTAAATAAGGGTTAAAAAATAATATTATAATAATAAAAAATTACCCTAAAAGGTGTCCTAACCATATTGGTTGAAACATGTTCGACCATGGGAATCTTTGGGTTGATTTTGGGACCCCATGGTGCCACTTGTAAGTGATAGGGACACTTTATTTTAATTAAGTTAAAATGAATACAAAAATGACACAAGCATATATCTTTTAGAAAAAAAAATTTTACATAGGGTTATATATATTGGATTTTCTACTATAAATATTAATTATAAAACTAAAAAACTTTCCTACATGATTATATTTTATTTATAATTTTTATAAATTAAATAATGTATTTTATTTATGACACAATGATGATGCAGTAATTACCATAATAGTGAAAAATTAAAATAATGGATTTTATAAATACCCAAATAAATACAATTAGAGACTTTTATTGAATTACACAAATTTTATATGTTAATATGAAATATTAGGATTGATTTTATTTTATTTTTTCTAAGTAATAATTCTGTTATGAGTTTCACAAAAATCAATTATTGAATAGAGTCAAAATTGACATAAAAGAGTTTTTAAAACAAATATTATATTATTAATTTATTTTAAATTCATAAAGATCTAAGGTTCGGCCAAGAGACTTATATCATGATAGGTGTATCATTAATGCACCACTTGGGGGTCTCTTGGATGTATATAGTATTATTATTAACCATATAATATAAAAATACAAAGAGACATTGTAAAAGTGAAACTAATTAACTAAGAGTTAATACATAAAGATAAGGTTAATATAGTAACCCTAACCTGTATAAATTCTATTGGTTGGGTGGTTTTTTACCCATCCCCACCTTGAAATTTAAATAATCCACTTTGGAGCCATTAGAAACCGAATATGAATTTATTATAAAATAAAATTTCTAGCTTTTCCAAAGGTGCCCCTCACCCCTCTTATAAAAGGGCACTCACCCTTCTCATTAACTCACACCTTCAAAGCCTTTTGGTTTGGCCAAAATCTTCCCAAATACTCTCTAAACTTCCCTAATTTCATCCTATAGGCCTTCCTTTAGTCAGAAATCCATCGTAATATCCCTTTTGATCAAATCAAAAGGAAGAACCCGAAGAAGAGGTAATGATTTCACCACCCTTTTCTAAGTTCCTTTCTTCTTCCACTTCTTCCTTCTTCGTTATTAGCATTATAAAATAATAACTCCGGTTTATTATATATAATGTTATGTTATTATAATTATAGTACAATCATATTCAGTATTCTATCCATCCTTTGAATAACATGTCACCATACGTGCGTACGTACGGCTTACCGTCTCCACATCATGGTGTAATTGTTATTCAAAAAAATTATTATTTGGATGGGTATAATAATGATGTGTAATTCATGTAAATAATAAATTTAACATGATAATGATTCTGTATATATGATATACCATCCAATTATATGTTATTTTAATATCAAAAGAATGATATTGTCGCTCGTGCGTACGTACGGACTACCGTCTTCACGAACGCGATGAGATTCATTCTACATTGTATCCATTCAAGTCTAATTCCCATTTAATGATTAATAATAGTATATAAGGATTTGATATAAATATGGATATGATTAAGATACAACTTATCTATTACAAACACGACTTACATAACAAAACATATAAAAGAAAATGAGTAAGTTAACACCCGAAACAACGATAATACTAAGATATTATTAACAAATCAATGTTAAAAGATCATATATGATATCATATTATTGTATATGATTATTGTATAATTTAATAAAAATTATTTCACCATTATACAGGAGTTTAACCTACCCCCAACCAAGTAAAAGTACAAGGTAAGGGTTTATTTTGCAATCTCTTCTTTATCTGAGGTTGCTTATACATAATAATCTACTGGGATCTCTTTATCATCCACATTCATGTTTCTTAAAAATGTATTTCAAAATTTTTTTACTATTTACAAGAATATGTGTTAAAGTAATTTATACCCTTTTTTGACTTTTTATTAGAGTTTTATAAGGGAATCTTTCCATCGTTTTCTAAACAAGGTGCTTTTTAACCTTTTCGACAGAAATAAGATAAGAATGTTTTTTTAACTTATACGGCGGGTGCAGCTATTTTCCACCGTTATAAAATCGTCAAAGCTTCCATTACAATCTTATAAGAATATTTTCAAAGAGAATGTTTTATTTTATAAATATATGACACTTAAATGATTTCAAAATAGAAAGATATATTTCTCTAAAAAGAGTTTTGATTTCATTTATGTCAACATCCTTTGATGGATTTTACGCTTATTTGAAGTTGATTTATTATGATACAAAACTTCTATATTGTATTGAAGGTTTTGTGATATTTTTGACTATGGATGTGCTATTTTTATACCATTCATGGTTTATGGTGAAAGTATTGACATTTCATATGCTATTTTTAATACGAATGTTTATGTTATGTTTAAACCTTTTCATATGGGAATGAATTGGACTTAATATGTGATGGGTGGAGCCCGCTATAGCTCCTAGATGCATCGGTAGGTCTCATGAGACAAACTAGTGTCTTGGAACAAGGCCTTGGAAAAATCTTATTTGTATTCTTGGCACAAGGCCTTGGCTATGTGGTTATGATAGTCTGGAAATATGCATTACATCATTATGAAAGTGGTTATTGATATTGCATGTGATTGTTCGATTAGTATAATATCCATGTGAATAATTAAATAGAATCATTTCATTTTATTTTTTCCATACTATGTTGAATTTCATGATTAAAAGGCTTTTGTTTTAGTTATACATTGTCTTAAATGTTTATTCTTATTTATGAAAGTTTCGACTATATTTTTATCCTTACTGGGCATTTGATCTCACCCCCTTCAATGTTTTTTTCCCAGGATTGGAAGAAGTAATTTATGAATGACCTACACGGATAGTATGTGGGGATATGAGTGTGGTCTATGAAGAAATTATGTTGGTTTATTTTTCATTTTTATGATGTAATGTAAGACTTATCAATATATCTAGTGTTTCCAAGGCTACTAAACTAATTGGTCTTTCAAGATTTGATCTTTCTTTTGATCATGCCAATGTTGTGCAATAATGCACTGACTCTGGGTAACTGGGGTCGGGAAGTTACATGGAAACCCCATTGGACAGCCCTCCCACACCCCTAGAAACCCTCCCTCACCCCACAAGACACCCCCACACCCTTAGACACCCCTGGACATCCCCCCACTCCCCTGGACAGCCCTCCCACCCTCCTGCAAATGCTCCAACCCCTAGACTCCCCCCCCCACTCTCATGCACACCCAAGACACACCCCACCCCACCAGATAGCCCTACCACACCCATGGATTCCCCCACCCTAGTGGAGACACCCCCATAGCCCTGGACACCCCACTAGATAGCTCTCCCACACCCCTAGAAACCCCCCTCACCCCACAGGACACACCCACACCCCTGGACACCCCCACGACAGCCCCCACTCCCCTGGACACCCCTCTCACCCTCCTAGGAATACTCTCACCCCCTGGACTGCCCCCCCACCCCACCCCCCACTCTCATGGACACCCAGGACACCCTCTACCCACCCACCCCACCAGACAGCCCTCCCACACCCCTGGATACCCCCCACCCCACTGGAAACCCCCCCAGACACTTGAAACCCACCCCCCTGACCAGAATCCATAACAGAAAAACCATGATCATTAGACTAAAATAAGATGTAGATAAAAATTAAACATTCACATTTATAAAATTCAAAACATACAATGTCAACTAAAAAAATTAAATCCAGCCTAAATGACTACCAAATACACAATTACATTGAAAATAATCAAAAATTTATTTTACACTACAAACAACTAAAATTCAATCAAACTCGTAAAATAATTTGACCATTCCAATTATAAGAGTTTGAAATCTTGAGCACTATTGGGTTTAGGGTCATTAAATAGCTACAAATTAAAAGGATAGTAGTTAATGTGTAAAAAGAATAAATCAAATTAAATATTATGGAAAAGTTAAAAAGGAAATCTTACCTGGTCAAAGTTCACAACGGTTCTAGTTGTTATTATTTAATACATAAATTTTAACATATAATATCTACATTCAATGATGTCGTTTTGTTAATGAAAATTCTATTTGAATGAGTGTATATTCAATATATTATTTTTATGTAATAAATAAAAAAGTACAAATTATAAATGAATATCTACCTTCAAATTTACATATTTGACCTTCGCACTCCTTTTCTTTGTGTTTTTTCGAAAGTATACCCATCCCCTATTAGAAAAATAATATGAATGAGATAAATTTAAAATTCATTATAATATATAAAAATACTGATAAATTGAAAATTACCTTTCCAACATTTTCTTAAAACTTTCCCGCACATTTCCATGGAAAAACATATCCAATAAGGTTTTTTCTCCCTTAGGCAAAAAACACCTAACATCCAATGATCTCTGATAAAATAAAATTTAAGGTTAGTGGTTTTTTATGTTAAAAGATAATGAACTCTTTCAGAGAGATGTGTTTTATTCCTCTCAAAAAAAGGCATCATCCAACATTGTGTGACAATATTCTGTTCAAATCTTTCAGCCTTATAAAGCATTATTTGTTCCTCATCCAATGCATCTGCTTCAAGGGAAATCAAATGTGGGTCCATGAATTCATATATATTTGTCCGCTCATTCTTCTCACAAATGTTATAAAGATACCTAATACAAAACAGACATAAGTATACATTTTTAATAAATATAACTTAGGGAAAATGTGTTAAGACTTACATGGAAACAATTTTCACCATGTTGATGACCAACTTATCTCCAGTAACAAGATCCATGATATCAGTTTTCACAATCCCCACAGTTATTGCACGCTCACAAACATGAGATTCCCTTGGAAATTCATAATGATCTGGCAACAAATTTTAATATCTTGACAATCTGTCAAGACTACTTGAATCTGTATCTGATGTCATAGCCATTTGTCATTGTTGTTGTCTATAGAGTTTTTCTTTACCTTTGATGTATTCCTATAAAAATAAATTGAAAAATATATTAGTTTTCAAATGATAAAACAAATTTAATAAAAAAATAAAATAAAAGATATAACATACATACCTCTATGGTAATGAGTCACAGAAGTCTGAATGGCCAAATAAAAAAATGTCGATACTATGTCCAACTATTGTCACCTCTTCTGTAGGTAATGTTACTCAAGAATATCTTTATATAATATCATGTACAGTGACCCTATGATTCTCTAACACTAATTTTTGATGATTAACTATATATCCTATACAATATACCAGCCCATATGAAACTATATGATTTTGAGGATCATCAACATACAACTCGTAATATGTAGGAAGCTGCGGCGGAGGAGTAGGATAAAAAATGGGGTCTTCAGGCGGAGCTGGGGGAGTGGGAGCTACTTGCGGAGGTGGAGGATAAATAATGGGGTCTGTAGGGGGAGGTGGATGAGTGGGAGTTGCAGTCTAAAATTTTCTTTGCATGTATGTAACCATAGACTGTACTGATGCTCTAATCTTTTCCTCTATCATAGAATTAATATTATGATCTTAGGCCTCCAAGGATTCTATTTTTTTATAAACACCCTCAATTTAAGAAGTTGAAGAACTTGGAAACACTTTTCTTACCGATACACCTGTCGAATATCCTCGTACACGACCAGGATGTTCGGGATTTTCCAATGATATAGATAAAATATCTTTCCTCCCAGTAGCTGTAAATACCCCCTATGAGCTCTGTACCTCAAGAGAATCCTATATTAATTAATTGAACATTTCTATAATTATTGAAATTATATGAAGAATATAGTTAAATTAAATAAATAAAATAGATATCTTACAATCCTCTTAGCTATGATTCTAGAATTGTTTGAAAGATATTGCCCTTTTTTCCCATCTGATCTCTCTTACATTTTTCATGTCTAGATGGAGAGGATGGAGGGGCCATCTCTCCAAGTCTTGAAGACTCAGCTCTTAGTTTTTGTAATTTTTCTTCCGTCATTTGTTATTCTAATAATTTATACCATCCCCGAGATAAAGTGTGAGTGTATACATTTTTAGATTGGATCTTCTGATGATATTTCCTTCTTTTTTTTAAATTAAGAATAATAAATCATTGACAAAACATTAATAAGATCATTTATATAAGAAAGATTAAAAGTTTACATTTCCCATAACAGAAATAAATCTTTTCTTATACTTTGAACAAACTGTCTCCATGTGTATTCATATATGAAAGGATATAAATGACATGTATTGTCATGACTCTTATGACCAAAAATGAAATCAGATGAGAGGGTTGATTTGAAATCCCTCTATCTCCTGGCATCCATCGATAAGCATTTCTTCCTGACTCCTCAAATGTCAGGAATATAAAATTTCATCTGATAAATAAGAGTTTATACATATTATATATATTAGAAACATCTAAATAATAGGCAAAAAATATCAAAAGATCTTACCAAAATCATCTACCAAAACTGAGAGATTATTTCTTTGTCTACACTTCTCCAGTCATCATAAAAAATGGTTACTTTTATCTTACCCTGAGTTGATAAAAAACTCTTAAAATCTTTTTCATTTGGACCTCTAGGAATATCATCCTCATCAAACTCAACGAGTATCCTCAGATCATACATATGGTCAAGTGATAATTTTTGTAAATGTGTGCACCCACGTTTACCAACTCTTGAAATCTTTGTCATAATGGGAGAAAATGAGGAAGATTGGGGCACATCAAGAGGAGCATGTGAATGTTACTCCCTAGAGGTATGACCAATATGCTCTTCTCCAGAATCATGTGGTCGATCAAATAATTAATATTTTATTATCCTTTAAATCAAAAAAACAAACATTAGTTCACAAATATTCAAATTAAAATATTACAATACTAATGTAAACATAAAATAGAAAATTGTACTAAGTTATATAATAATAAACATGGTTAATACGGTAAGAATTTTAAAAAATGTTAAATATGGTAAAGATGGTAAACTTGGTAAAAATGGTACACCTGGTAAACATGGTAAACATGGTAAAGTAATTTTCATTGAACAAAAATGATATATATATAATTTATGTAATGGTAAACATGATAAATTAAACTAAAAAAATTAAAACAGATAGAAACTTGTACTTATTTGTTTTAATACATGTTTCAATAAAGAAAAAACTGACAATATATAAATTTTTTTGAAAATAATAAACATAAAAAATAAATAAACAAATGTTACCTATAATTTTAGGAATGTACAAATGGATTGTTTTCCCAAATTCCTTCATCGTGATCATTCCTTATGGCACAACCCGTGTCTTCAACATGATCATCATTATGTTATGTTAATCTTTTCATGGAAGTAGAGATCTCACATAAATCAGAATCTTCATCATGTTCATCCTCACCAACATATTGTTTTTTCCCTTATAAAACAATAGGACACCTCATATCTGATTGATCTGATACACATAAAATTTTTTTTGCATGTGTTCCTATTATAAAATAATCAGATGTGTCTTCCAATCTATTCAGATTAACAATTGTCATTCCAAATTCATCATATCTGACACTATTGTTACCGATAAACCATTTATTGTTAAAAAAGGGAATTTTAATTATAAAGTAATCAACCTCCCATATTTCTTCAATAACTCCATAATATGCACTTGATGCAGATATTGGTTTTTTGTCTTTAGCAATCAAAAAATGAATTTCTTCTGAAAACACCAATACACCACTATTCTGAGCTGCACTTCTGTTGTCCTATGCATTCATATGAAATGTACAGCCATTAATTTCATAACCAGACCAAGTTAACAAATTTAAACATGGACCACCAACTACCCATTTTAATTTCTCTGATACATCTGGCCTACCAATCAAGGTCTTTTTAAACCATGATTTTTTTATGCTCATTCAAAATCCACATTTCTTTTTTCTTTTGATGACATTGTTTCAACTCATTAATATGCAATGTGATATATAGTTTAGAACCAGCTAAGTTATTCAGGATGTATAATTATAACTTCTTCATCTGTTCAGCTGACAACGATTTGACTTTCAATCCATGAATCCCTTTTCCCTCATTATTAAATCGTTCTTGGCGAGATGGAGGTAGACCTATGTGATGTTTCACAGCACAGTAGCTCGTACAAAACTCTGTAACCACCTCATAAATATAATTTTCAATAATAGAAGCTTCAGTTCAATATGGATTCTTAACATACCCCTTCAATATTTTCATATACCTTTCAAAAGTATACAACCAACAAAGATATACAGGTCCAAAAATCTTTATTTCTTGAATTAGAGAAATCATTAAATACACCATTATATCAAAAATAGTTGGAGTAAAATATATTTTCAATTGGAAAAGTATAAAAATTACATCCATTTCCAAAATGATCAAAGCATTCACATCAATCACCTTATTACACATTGAATTGAAAAAATAACACAACTTCATTATAGTTATTCTAACACGGATGGGAAATATTCCATGCAATGCAACTGGTAGAAGTTGTTGCATGATGACTTGACAGTCATGAGATTTCATACCTATCAACTTCAATCACTTCAATGAGACAAAAAAATTTACATTTTAAGAATAACCTTGAGGCACTTTGATATCATGAAGACACTGACAAAAGATAATTTTTTCCCTTCTTGGATAATGTATGACAAGACGTGGGAAGAAATGTTCGTATTCCATTAGGAGTGGGAGCTAACTACAAACATATTCCCATTAATAGTAAGTCTAATATTGCATTCATCCCATCTTTTGAATTTCCTTTAATATCTAATAGTGTTCCAATCAAGCTATCATAGATATTCTTCTCCACATGCATGACATCAATATTATCTTTAATTTCATGATATCCCCAATATGGTAGCTAAAAAATTATTGACCTTTTCATCCAAATATTTATATCATTACAAGATTTATATGTCTTTCCCAATATCACATCATGTTTTTCCACCCTCTCAAAATATAGATTAGGGGATAATGGTTTTAGAGAAATATCAAATTCTTGTGAGCCATTTAATTCATTTTTTAGTCTTCTATAAGGGTGATCAATGGGAAAAAACATTCGATGACCCATTTACACTATTTTCCTCCCAAGATTCAATTGACAATATGAAGTCTGTTGTTTGAAAATTGGACATGGTTTGTCAGGACCTGTTCTCGGGGCACGTGTCGTGACTACCCCAATCTCGCCTTCCATAGGCCAGGGGCTGGCGACTAGCTCCAAAGGCGTAAATCCCGATAAAAAGGGAAGGAATTTTCCTTATGAATCATAAACACACACAACCAGAGTTCAAGCAGAAGATAACACTAATTAAGTAGTATAACAAGTGTGCTAAAAGTACAAAAGGGCCAGAAATATATGCCCAACAGTAAAGTAAAAGGAAAAGACAAAACAACAGGAAGGTGTCAAGCTGCTCTGGGATCGTCCTCCAGAGTTCCTACCAAAATGGTAGGTACATATGGCCACCACAGATCTCCACATATTTTTGTCACCTTCGGGTATCGTCTCGTCATGAAGTCCACCTCCAGCACCATCCATCTCTACAAGCCTCAACCATGATCAGTGTTGTCCGTCGTCTGCATCCAACACAACGAGGTGTGGGCAAATCCAGTGCAATGGTAAGTCTAACAATACTCAGTAGGGACCCCGAGACCCTAAAGATCTCTCAGAATCCACGAAGGATAAACCACAAAGTAAAGATACAATCACAAAGTATCAACCGACTCTACTTAGGTATATTCCCATACATATACCGAATTAATCATTTGTAATCGGCTCCAACTCTCGATCACAAGAACAACCTAGTCCAAAAAGGAAAGAACAACCTAGTCCACAAAGGAAAGCAAAACCCAGTCCACAAAGGAAATCACAACTCAGTCCACACAAAAAATCACAACTCATTCCACATAAGGAAGCATAACCCAGACCACAAAGGAAAGCACAACTCAGTCCACACAGGAAAACACAACATAGTCCACACAAGAAAACACAACCCAGTCCACAAAGGAAAGAACAACTCAATCCACATAGGAAAGAAAAACTTAGTCCACACATAAAAACGCAACCCATTCCACAAAGGAAAGAACAACTCAGTCCACATAGGAAAGTTGTAACGCCCCGACCCCAGTGACCCAGAGTCGGTGCATTATTTTAATACATTGGCATTATTACAAGGAATCAAGTCCCGAAGAACCGGTCAGTTTAGCTGTCTTGGATAATAGATTACATACATGAATGTTACATTACACTTTATAACATACAAAACAACATAAATAATCCTTTATGAATGCCATTATTCCATTGTCTTAACCTTGCACATCAATCACAATACACTTCTTGGAATCCTGGGAAAAATAAAACATAGAAATGGGTGAGCTCAAATGCTCCGTAAGGGTAAGCAATAATGTAGAATCTTTCATAAATAAGTATAAACATTTAAGGCAATGTATAACTAAAACAAAAGCCTTTTAAACTTAAACTTCAACATAGTATGGAAAAAATAAAATGAAATAATTCCATCTACTTATTCACATGGATATTCTACTAATCGAATAATCACATGCACTATCAATAACCACTTTCATAATGATGGAATGCATGATTCCGAACTTTAATTTCTGTGTCGAGGCCTCGTGCCAAGACCTAAGGGATAACTATAACCGGAACCCAACCCGAAGAGCCTCTCTAACCGGACTCCATCCCGGAGTGCCTCTAATAACCAGACACCAACCCGGAGTGCCTCTAATAACCGAACACCAACCCGGAGTGCCTCTAATAACCGGACACCAACCCAGAGTGCCTCTAATAACCGGAAACCAACCTGGAGGGCTTACATTAACCGGTCCCCAACCCGGAACATAATATTCCAACACAATCATCTTAAGAAGAGGATGAAATATAACATAAACATTCATATTAAAATTAACATACAAACTGTCATAAATTTAATCATAAACCATTAATGGAATAAAAATAACTCATCCATAGTAGAAAATATCACAAAACCTTAAATACAATATGGATGATTTGTATCATAATAAAACAACTTGAAACGAGTTTAAAATTTATCAAAGGATGTTGACATAGATGAAATCAATACAATTTTAGAGAAATATCTCTTTTTTTTTAAATCAATTAAAAGTCACATAATTATAGAGAAATCATTTATTTTGAAAATATCTTCATAAGCTTGTGAAGGAAGCTTCAAATGTGTAATAACGGCTGTGAATAACTGCACCCGCCGTATAAGTTAAAAAAAGACATTCTTACCTTAATTTTTTCAGAAGGTTAAAAAGGACCTTGTTTGGAAAACGACGGAAAGACTCCTTTATAAACCTCTTATAAAAAGTCAAACAAGGGTATAAATGTCTTTAACCCATATTCTTGTAAATAGTAAAAATGTTTTGAAATACATTTTTAAGAAACATGGATGTAGATAATAAAGAGATCCCAGTAGATTATTATTTATATACAACCTCAGATAATGAATATATTGCAAAATAAACCCTTACCAATTTGGTAACTTACGAAACGTACAACCCATGAAAGAGGTATCATACAATGAATACGTAAATACACATAAACTAAAGTGTATTACACAAAGAATATAATTATGGGCAGTACATACACCACACAAAAGGTAATGGTGGAAATATGGCATGAATCTCATGAGAATAAGGAGTGAGATGAAAACCCCTTACCCTGTACTTTTCCTTGGTTGGGGGTAGGTCAACCTCCTCTTCTTCAGGTTCTTCCTTTTTATTTGATAAAAAGGGCTCCTTAAGTTAGCTTTTTGACTAATGGCAGGCCAATAGGATGTAGTTAGGGAAGTTGAGAGAGTATTTTGATAGAGGTTTTCCAAACCAAAAGGCTTTGAAGGTGTGAATTAATGAGAAGGAGGAGTACCCTTTTATAAGAGGGGTGAGGGGCTCCTTTGGAAAAGCTAGAAATATTATTTTATAATAAATTCATATTCGGTTTCTAATGTCTCCAAAGAATATTATTTAAATGTTAAGTCGGTGATGGGTCGAAAACCACTCAACCAATACAATTTAGATAGGTTTGGGATACTATATTAACCTTATCTTTAAGTATTAACTCTTAATTAATTATTTTCACTTTTACAATGTCTCTTTGTATTTTAATATTATATGGTTAATAAACTTACTATATAAATCCAAGAGACCCCCAAGTGGTCCATTAATGATACACCTATCATGATATAAGTCTCTTGTATGAACCATAGATTTTTAGGAATTTAATATCAATTAATAATATAATATTTGTTTTAAAAACTCTTTTATGTCAATTTTGAAACTATTTATTAATTGATTTTTGTGAAACTCATAACAGAATGATTACTTAGAAAAAAGAAAATTAAATCAACCCTAATATGTCATATTATCTTATAAAATTATTGTAATTCATTAAAAGTCTCCAATTATATTTATTTGGGTATTTATAATATCAATTATTTTAATGTTTCACTATTATGGTAATTACTGCATCATCATTGTGTCATAAATAAACTTAATTATTTAATGTCTAAAAATTATAAATAAAATATCATTATGTATTAAATCTTTTTATATTTCTAATAATTTTTATAGTCTATTATCCAACATATATAACCCTATGTAAAATTTTTTTTTCTAAAAGATATATGCTTGTGTCATTTTTGTATTCATTTTAACTTAATTAATATAAAGTGTTATTATCACTTACAAGTGGCTCCATGGGGTCCACAAATAGACCCAAAGATGCCCATGGTCTGACATGTATCAACCAATAAGTTAGGACACGTTTTAGGGTAATTTTTATTATTATAATATTATTTTTTTAACCCTTCTTTACCAGATTTACCCTTTAACCATGGTAAATAAAATATTTACCGAAGTAATTATTCAAAATGTCTAAAAATAAAAGTTATCTATTTACACAATTTGAACAACCTGATTCCAAATATGGAATCCATTTTTCCAAATTCAAAACATAGAAGTGGCAGAAATTAATTTAAAATTAATTCCAGTTGTTAAAACAAAAAGCGTGTTTTTAAGAGATAATAACTATCAAAAGATTGGCACTTGTTTATGTCTGGTTTAATTGTGAAATTATGTCCAATGACAAAAATTTAATTAAATGGTAAAAATTTATTCTAAATATAATTTAGAAACACTCAAATTCATATTTTAACAATATTAATTATTTCGATTAAAAAGTTGTTTTTAATTAAAATTTATTAATTTTCACTATTCATCAAAATATAAAAGTTATCCGAAAAGTACCAAAATTTCACCCTAGGCTAATTTAGATATTCAGAATCCAAAAATGAAGTCCATTTTGAGAGATAGAATTTATAAAATTTGAAAAAGTAGGTATTACTATTCATAATGGCTATTTTGATTGGTTGTGGTGTGTTAGAACTCGATGTTGCGTACAACACACGCTATCACATTATTCAAAGAGAAGCATACCGTAGAAGATTGGGGTGTTACATTGTAAATTTTTTTATGTCCCCATTATAAAGAATAAATTTATTTAGTCAAATTGAATATATAAAAGTTTAAGATATTGGATTTAAAAAGGAATCACTATTAAAGTTGGTAAAAGTAGATTTTTTAAAAATACTTCTTTTATCTGAAAAAAGGAATTTGTTCCTACATTATGTCTAAGAAACTCATAATATGGATTCTAAAATTATAAGGATTATATAAAGTTTAAAATTTAGTTAATAATATTCATAACCTCTTTTGAACGGCTTGTTTGGTAAGTCCTGGTGCGCTTTCACTCATTGTTGCATGTAGTGCAAGTTATTGAATTATTTTGAAGAAATGACACACTATGAAATATTGGGGTGTTACAAAAGCTCAACGCAGTCCACAAAGGAAAGGACAACTCAGTCCACATAGGAAAGCACAACCCAGTCCACAAAGGAAAGCACAACTCAGTCCACATAGGAAAGCACAACTTAGTCCACACAAGAAAACACAACCCAATCCACAAAGAAAAGAACAACTCGGTCCACACAGGAAAGAACAACTTAGTCCACACAGGAAAACACAATGCAATCCACAAAGGAAAGCACAACTCAGTCCGCACAGGGAAGCACTACTTAGTGCACACAGGAAAACACAACCCAGTCCAAAAAGGAAAGCACAACGCAGTCCACACAGGAAAGAACAACTTAGTCCACATAAGAAAACACAACCCATTCCACAAAGGATAGCACAACTCAGTCCTCACAGGAAAGAACTACTTAGTGCATATAGGAAAACACAACCCAGTCCACAAAGGAAAGCACAACTCAGTCCACACAGGAAATCACAACCAAGTCCAAAAAGGAAAGCAAAACTCAGTCCACACTAAAAAGAACAACAATCACATCAATGATAATGATTGAATTCAAGGCTCAGCTCACACAGGTATACATATTTCATATAGAAATAGAGATGATCAGATGTAGACACTGATTCATCTTAGCTATCAGACCCACAGAGGATACAAGTCCAGTTAAGCTGTCGGACCCACACAAGAGACAAGACCAGCTACTCTGCCGGACCCACACAGGATACAAGTACAATGTTCAATACTTCCAGACCCACACAGGAAACAAGAACAGTATTCATCGCTGTCGTACCCATGGAGGATCTTAGTACGTTAGTCGTCTCTGTCGATCCCATGGAGGATTTCAATACAGAAGTCGATGCAGTCGCAGCCAGCTCTAGGGTTCCCTCACACATCACGCTCAATTCCGGGAGGTTCCACTCCTCGAGAAAAAGATTCGATACATCTACTATCACGATTTCCATATTTTATGTATCCCAAAGATCTGTCTCATCAAAACGAACTCAACGCGACAGACGGTGTGTCAATCGGACGCCTGATATGAGAGTTAGTGGATTTTCTGTCCTAGGGGCCCGGTTGGTTTTTAAGCTAAAACCAACCCGACCGTACTCTAGATACATCCAAACCTCAAGCGCAGTAAGCCAAAAGAACTGTCTCATCAAGAGGAATTCAACTCAGTTGACAGCACGTCAAACGAACGTCCGATCTTTAAGTTATAAGCGTTTCCACTCCAAGGGCCTGGTTGATTTCGGGATTGAACCAACCCTGTCGTACCTAAACATTGCCAAAACCTCAAGGGTAATATACCGAAATGGCCGTATCGGTCCAAGGATCCCTACGCAACTAACGTTGCATCGATCGGAGGTCTGTGTCTCATGTTATGCGCAAAAGACCGAAAACGGTCCGAAGTACGGGTCTGGGCCCGGTCCAGCCCATCCCCACCCCCCCCCCCCCCGGGTCAGCCCGAACCGAGGCGACCCGACCCGAGTCCAGGTCCGGCCTGGTAGGGTGCGGCCCAACCCGGCTGGGTGCGGCCCGGACCGCGCAACCCGCCCCGGCCCAGCCGGGGGGGGGGGGGTGTCCTGACTCGGCCAATTAGCAGAGCGGGGGGAGGGGGTGTTTTCCGTGTATGCGGCACCAAGGTGGTGCCGCAGGTCGTCCCAAATCCCATGGGGATGCGTGATCCACCCCCTTCGCCGCAGCACCGGCACCCGCGCCGCCGTGGGTTTCCGCGGGCCACCAGAGTCATTCTGGTGTTCCAATTTTGCTTATGTCTGCGCCTGCGGTCACCTCGGGAACCATACATTACTGAGAAGGCCTCCAATCACCATTTAGGACCCACGTAAATGTCTCCAAATGTTCCGCGCATCAAGAACAGAATAGCGGTGTGTTCGAACTTGTTTGTTAGTCTGCACCCACCGCGTTAGTGGTTCAAAACATTACCCAAAAATTACACGCCATGCCAAGGGTATAAATCACATCATGAAATATAAAAAATTACCTACCTCAAAAAAGAAGATGAACGTCGGCATCACAATAGATGGCCCTGTGGTAGACGGCGTCGCAGGGAAGAGGATTGGTGGCGTGTCGTTGTTCTTCGAGGAACCGGCATTATTCGTCATTATTTGTCGGAGGCCGGCGTTCTTCTGAAACCTCAATAATTTGAATAACGATGATGAACTACATTAAACTTGAACATAAAAACCCCTACCTCATAAAACTCCATTAAACGATGGTGAGTCGCGGAAGACGGCATTGTTCCGTCAACGTCGGGATTGAAGGAGCTGAGGGTGGAGTCGGCGTTCTTCATTCTTTGTTATTCGTTGGAGGAGTAGGAAAACTCTCCAAGTGTTGGGCGTCGTGCTTCGCTGCTAGGGTTCCGCCTCTTGAAGAAGACGTCCAGAACTCCTTCCCCTAGACTCCTTTATATAGGAGTTGGAGGGTTCATCGTTGGCACACAAGTCATAAATAGAGGATTTATGACAGAGGGCTCCACTCAATTAATCTGCTGCGGTGGCGCATTAAAATGGGGTGGAAGTAAAAAGGGGGTTTTGGCCCGGGTGGTCCCCACAAAAACATATCCTCCAATGGGAGGATATTTCCTAACGGGCCCCACCAATAATTAACCACAATAAGGAAAGGGGTGGTTAATGTGTGGGTGGTCCCCTAATTAAAAAGGTAGGTTTCATCCTCCTCAATTAAGAGGGGGATTTAATCCTAGAGGCCCTCCCTCATAAATGATAGGAAGTCAATGGGTTATGATTCCCCTCCGATTAATGGGAGGCCTCATGTGGTTTCCACCATAATCAACCTCACATGGGAGGTTGGATCTTGGTGGGCCCAACCACCAACTCCAAAGTGGAGCTTCTAACAACTTTATCCGCACGGAACTTGTTTAAAAAAATAAAATAAATTGTTTACTTATCTTATTTTATTAACCCACAAAAAACTCCAAAAACTAACTTTCATATCCGATCATCTGTCGTCGAGGTGAAAGTCTTCTAAGGTGAAAACCCACGCTTCGAGTTCAACGGTGCCCTCAGATATTAATTCCAAGCACCAGTTCAAAAGTTAGAAAAACTTTCTCGTTCGTTCACTAAATGTACCCGAGCTAAATTTTAGAAATTAATCCCAAGCACACCAGGCCTCAGAATCAGGTATTGTCAGGAACTGCGCACTCGTAAAATTCCAAAGAAATTAAAAAAAAGTCCTTGAAATTTCTGGGTCTTTACATTACTCCCACCTTAGGGATTTATGTACCTATAAAGCTACAACACAAACTAGGGAAACTAAATGAGGTCCCGAGAATGCTTTTGATCCTCCCGCTCCCATGTTCTCTCCTAGAGGTTCCCGTGCTGCCAACGAAAACGCGCAAGAGGAATTGACCATCCTCGTAGGACCCACTCCTGTCAATCTTTAACCTTTACTGGAACCCCATGAAGGTCGCCTTTTCATCGATGTCCATCTCCCCATGGTCAATTATGATGGATAGGATGTGCACACATCACCTTAGCTGAGATATGTGGATGACATTGTGCACTTGGTGCATCTATGGTGGAAGGTCCAGGCGGTAAGCCACCTAGCCCACTCTGCTGAGGACCTGGAAAGGCCCGATGAAACGTAGAGATAACCTGCCACCCTAGCCAAATCTCCATTGACCTAGTCAAGGTGAGACCCTTATGAAGACGCGGTCATCACCCTCGAACTCCTGAGGCCTCTGTTCCCTGTTTGGAACTGAAAACAAAAAAAACTCCTACTGCCATGAGGGTAAGGTTTTCCAACTCAAGAGTCATCGGCCGTCCCATCCTATGCATGATTCTGTCCTGTTCTGCATGGGTTTTACTTTTCGCCAACAAAGGAAAAACCCATCCCAACGTTTTAGGTAAACCACAACCCTTTTTTCCTAATACCGTCAATTTGTGTATGAATTGTGGTCGCCCAGTCCATACCCAAAATAGCATCATAAGGCCTCGACACTGCCACCAAGAGGTTCCAACCAAAACTCTCGCCTCTAGGTTCATATCACACTGTTGGTGTAAGTGTGATTTTCGATTCTCCTCTCAAGGTATCTCCAGACATGAGGGTCAATTCAATGGGTTAATCGGAAACCCTAGGTATGGGACAAGATTCGTGGAAGGAAGGGATGATTCATATCAATGTCTGTTGTTACAACAGCTAGTAGTAGACACTGACCGTAACTTGAATCATTCCTAGATCCCTTGGGTCACACTCCTTGACCGCATGCAGCTACTCTCTTCCCCTTCACTCCTGCTCCCAAAGCATGGCGGGGACTACAAAGGTGGGTGGTTGTAACATGTCGAAAAGTACACCACCTCATTCTGCTCTCTTAGCTCTGCTTCGACATCTGCTACTCTACAGATTCATCTGTCCTTAACACTTTCTCTTCTTAAACATTTTACACGCCCATGTATCTGATATTTTCTCTAGTTTCTTGATTTCTCACTGTTAACCTTTACTGGTTGTATCCACTCAGCAAAATAATTCTCAACCAAAAAGGTTCTCTCTACCACCCTAACATAAGTTGGAATGCATAGAGGAAAAGTGTTGGCTCAGATATCCTTTAAACATACCTATCTCAGAGGTCTGAGCTCTAAAGCACTGATCGAATCGTAGGCATCAAGTACCAGGAAGGATCGGTATGCCTCGATGACTACTCAGCTACCGACATGTCGCCTACTGAAGCTGTATAGCTCTAGAAAACTCTCAACCACCTCCTGATGCCAGTCCTCAGCTGCCTGTAAGTCGGGCTCACCTCGAAACCTGAGGGGTATATGATGCTGAAATACGTTTAAGGCACTGAACCTATATGTTTCATATACTGGTACCACCAGTTGAAACGGCTGACCAACAGGTAGTGATATAGTTGGCACACTACCCGAAGGTACTATCTCAGGCATCAGTCCACGTACTGAAGCCTCATCATGATGCATACAATCCTAATGGTCAATCACTGGGAAACACCAGTAGGTAATATCACCATCTTCTCTACTAGTGTCTAAACGAGGTGTAGAACTCTAGAAATCGCCTCCATCCAGTCCACTACTGCCTGGGAATCTGCCTCGCCTTGTAACATCGGAGGCCTCTGCTGCTGGAACTCATGCAACGTGCTCTGTTAGCATACACCATCCACTAGTACGGCTGGTGGCATATGCTGCCTAATGGGTGGTGGTGCTTTTGGTACACCACCCAAAGGTTCTAACATAGCAAGAGGGCCCTGCACCGGAGCCTCGTCGCTCGGTGGGCTTCCATCTTACTCGTAACAAGGAACCTTAGCTGGCTTCCTTCATAGGGCCATCCTGAGAAAAAATAGGTGTTCCATGGTTCGTACAGTATACCTAGTGAGATGACACAAATAAATCACAAAGAAAAATGTTCAAACACACATGCAATCAGTGTTTTCAAGCACTGAGTCGAAAATCAGAAGTCAGGGTCCTTGTGTATGGATACATCAGTTGCCGCACCAACATTGGACTCCCTGGACTGAAACCCACACTCAATACTCTAAACTCTATTGCTTCACATAGAAGAAATTATCAATGTCCTGAGTTCTGTGGTAGAACCTACTCATTTGAAACCAATTTGTCATTACCCATCCTCAGGGCCCGTGCGGTGACTACCCCATGGCCGCCTTCCATAGGCTAGGGGCTGGCGACAAGCACCAAAGGCGTAAATCCTGACAAAAAGGGAAGGTATTTCCCTTATGAAACATAAATACACACAAACCAGAGTTCAAGAAAAAGCTAACACTAGGTAAGAAATATAAAAAGTGTGCTGAAAGTACAAAATGGCCAGAAATACAAGCCCAACAGTAAAGTACAGGGAAAAGACAGAACAGCGGGAAGGTGTCAAGTTGCTCCTGGATCGTCCTCTGTAGATCCTACCTGAAGGGTAGGTACAGATTGCTACCACAGCTCTCCATGTCAGTCTGTCACCTCCAGGTATTGGCTCGTCATGAAGTCCACCTCTGTGTACCATCTCGTCATGAAGTCCACCTCTAGCACCATCCAACTCTATAAACCTCAACCGCGATCACTGTTGTTCGTCATCTGCATCCAACACAATGAGGTGTGGGAAAAGCTCGTGAAGGGGTGAGTATAACGATAATCCGTAGGGACACCAAGACCCTCAAGGTCGCTCAGAATCCACGAAGGATAAACCAGAAAGGAAAGATACAATCACGAAGTATCAACCGACTCTACTTAGGTATATGCCCATAAATATACATAAGTCGCCATTTACAATTGGATCCAACTCTCGAGCCCAAACACAACCTAGTACACAAAGGAAAGCACAACCCAGTACACAAAGGAAAGCACAACTCATCCCACAAAGGAAAGCACAACTCAGACTACACAAGAATGCACAACTCAATCCACACAGAAAGGCACAACCCAGTCCACAAAGGAAAGCACAACTCAGACCACACAGGAAAGCACAACTTAGTATACACAAGAAAACACAACCCATTCCATAAGGAAAGTACAACTCAGTCCATACAGGAAAGAACAACATAGTCCACACAGGAAAACACAACCCATTCCACAAAGGAAAGAACAACTCAGTCCACACAGGAAATCACAACCCAGTCCACAAAGGAAAGCACAACATAGTCCACACAGGAAATCAAAACTTAGTCCACACAAGAAAACACAACCCAGTCCACAATGGAAAGTAAAACTCAGTCCACACAAGAAAGCACAACTCAGTCCACATAGGAAATCACAAGCCATTCCACAAAGGAAAGCACAACTCATTACACACAGGAAATAAAAACTTAGTCCACAAAATAAAACACAACCCAGTCCCCAAAGGAAATCACAACTCAATCCACACAGGAAAGAACAACTGAGTCAACACAAGAAAACACAATCCAGTCCACTAAGGAAAGCACAAATCAGTTTGCACAGGAAAGCACAACATAGTCCACATAGGAAAAAACAATCTAGTCCAAAAAGGAAAGTATAACTTGATCCACACAGGAAAGCACAACCCAGTCCACAAGGGAAAGCACAACTCAGTCCACACAAGAAAGCACAACAATCACATGAATGATAATGATTTAATTCAAGGCTCAGCTCACACAGTTATACATATTTCGTATAGCGATAGAGATGATAAGATGTAGCCACTGATTCATCTAAGCTTTCGGACCCACACAGGATACAATTCCAGCTAAGTTGTCGGACCCACAAAGGATAAAAGACCAGCTACGCTGCTGGACCCACACAGGATACAAGTACAGAGGTCAATACTACCAGACCCACAGAGGATACAAGAACCGTATTCATCACCATTGAACCCACGAAGGATCCCAATACGGTAGTCACCACTCTCGAACCCACAGAGGATTCCAGTACAGAAGTCGATGTAGTGGCAGCCAGCTCTAGGGTTCCCACGCACAGCATGCTCGATTCCGGGAGGGTCCGCTCCTTGAGAAAAAGAGTTGATACATATAATGTCACGAAGTCCAGATTTGATTCATCCAAAAGTTCCATCCCGTCAAAAGGAACTCAACGCGACAGACGGTGCATCAATTGGATGCCCGGTCTGAGAGTTATTGGTTTTTGTGTCCAAGGAGACCGGTTGGTTTTTAAGCTAAAACCAACCCGACCATACTCCAACTGCATCAAAACCTCAAGAGGAGTAATCCAAAAGGACCGTTTCTTCATGAATAATTCAACGCAGTTGAAATCACGTCAAACGGACATCCGGTCCATAAGTTACAAGTGTTCCGCTCTAAGGGCCTGATTGGTTTCAGGTTCGAACCAACTTGGTCAAACCCAAACATTTCCTAAAACTCTAGTGTAATATACCAAAATGACTGTCTCGTTCCAAGGATCCGTACGCAACTGACGGTACATCGATCGGAGGTACGTAGCTCATGTTATGGGCAAAAGACCGAAAATGGTTCGAAGTGGGGGTCTGGGCCCGGTCTGGCCCAGCCCCACCCCCCCTGGGTCGGCCCAAACCGGGTCGACCCGACCCGGGTCCAGGTGTGGCCCGGTGGGCGCGGCCCGGCCAGACCGGGCGGGGCCCGGTCTGCGTGACCTGCCTCGTCCCGGACGGGAGGTGCGCTGGCTCGGCTAGTTGGCCGAGCGGGGAGGCGCGGCCCCCTTTTTCCCATGGACACGGCGCCAGGGTGGCGTTGTGGGTCGTCCTAGATCCCATGCGGCTGTGGAATCCACCCCCTTCGCTGTTGCGACTTCATCCATGGTGGGCTTCCGCCGCCGGGGGTTTTTGCGGGTCACCGGAGCCGTTCCGGTGGTCCGATTTTTCTTCCGTCTGCGCCTGTGGTCACCTCGGGACCTGTAAATTACTGTGAAGGCCTCAAATAACCATTTTGGTCCCGCTTTGACATCACCAAACGTTCCGCGCATCAAGAACATAATAGTAGTTTGTTCGGACTTGTTCGTTAGTCCGCACCCACCGCGTTAGTGTTTCAAAATATCACCCAAAAATTACACGCCATGCCAAGGGTATAAATCACATCATCAAATATAAAAAATTCCCTACCTCAACAATGAAGACAAACGTCGATGGCACGGTAGAAGGCGTCGCGTTAGACTGTGTCACGGTAGACGGTGTCACAGGGAAGAAGATCGGTGGCGCGTTGTTGTTCTTAGAGGTACCGGCGCTCTTCGTCGTTCTTCATCTGAGGCTGGAGTTCTTCTAAAACCTCAAGAATTTGAAGAACGATGATGAACGACATTAAAATTGAACATAACAACCCCTACCTCATAAAATGATGTTAAACGATGGCGAGTCGTGGAAGACGGAGCTGTTCCATCAATGTTGGGAAGGAAGGAGCTGAGGGTGGTGTCGGCGTTCTTCATTCTTCGTTCTTCATTGGAGGAGGAGGAAAACTCTCCAATTGCTGGGTGTCATGCTTCACTACTAGCATTCCATGACTTAAACAAGCCCTCCATAACTCCTTCCCCTAGCCTCCTTTATATAGGATTCGGAGGGTTCATCGTTGGCACGCAAGTCATAAATGTATGATTTATGACAGAGGGCTCCACCCAATTAATCCACTGTGGTGGCGCATTAAAATGGGGAGGAAGTAAAAAGGGGTTATTGGCCTGGGTGGTCCCCACATAAAAATATACTCCAAAGAGAGGATATTTCCTGGCGGGCCCCACCATTAATTAACCACAAAAAGGAAAGGGGGTGGTTAATGTGTGGTCATTCCCCTCATTAAAAAGGGAGGATTCATCCTCCTCAATTAAGAGGGGGATTTAAAACTAGAGGCTGTCACTCATAAATGAGAGGTAGTAAATGGGTTATGATTCCCCTCCCATTAATGGGAGGCCTCGTGTGGTTTCCACCATAATCAACCTCACATGGGAGGTTGGATCTCGGTGGGCCCAACCACCAATTCCAAAGTGGAGCTTCTAACCACTTTATCCGCGCGACACGTGTTTAACAAAATAAAATAAATTTTTTTCATATTTTATTTTACTAACCCACATAAAACCCAAAAAACTAACTTTCATATCCGATCATATGTCGTCGAGGTGAAAGTCTTCTTAGGCGAAAACTCATGCTACAAGTTCAACGGTGCCCTTGGATTTTAATTCCGAGCACTGGTTCAAAAGTTAGAAAAACCCGCTCATTCGTTCACTAAACGTACCCATTATAAACTTCGGAAATTGATCCTGGGCACACCGGGCCTCGGAATCAGGTGTCATCAGAAATTGCGCACTCGTAACGTTCAAAAGAAATTAAAATAAATTCCTAGAAATTTACAGGTCTTTACACGATTTATGCCCTTTAACACTGTATCCAGACAAATTTTTATATGCTGGGACATCATTTGTAGTTAACATATGCATTGTATGTAGTTAAAAATATTCCATTTTAAAATAATCATACACCCTAATACCATCCTCCCAGAAGATATTCAAATAATCAATCAATGGTGACAAGAAAACATCAATATCATTGTTGGGTTGCTTCGGACTAGAGATCATTATAATCAAAATGACATATTTGCGCTTCATACAAACTTCATAAGAGAGGTTTTAAATTACCAATAAAATAGGTCATGAAATATGTGTGCTACTGAGGGTTCGGTATGGATTCATTCCATCTGTGCACAACCTTAGTCTGAGATTTCTAATTTCATTTCCAAATGTAGGATACTGCTCATCAATTTTCTTCCATTGTGCACAATCAGCTGGATGATGTCTTTTTCCATCACATATCTCCTCATCATCATGCCACATTAAGCTTTTTTCATCATGTAAATTAGAAAATAAATGTTTGAAATGATGAAGTATTGGAAGATACCAAAATACCTTGGAACGGATCTTCATAATCTCTACATCAGCATGTGATTTTTCTTTCCCCTTATACCGTGATATCCCACATTTAGGAAACTCTGACAGAAATTCATATTCCTTTTTATAAATTATACAGTCATTCGGACATGCATGTATTTTTTTGTATCCCAATCCCATCGAGAATAATGTTTTTTGTCCTTATAATGTGAATCTGGAAGATTGTTAACTTTTGGAAGAATGTCTTTCATCAATTGTAGAAGCTCTATAAAACTTTTGTCCCTCCATCCATGTTTCTCCTTCAGGATAATCAATCGTAACACCACTGAAAAAACTGTAAAATATGTAAAACTAGGATACAATGGTTTTTCAGCATCCCCATATAGACGCGCAATTGTCGGTTCTATCTCAATTTGTTCTACTGTAATATCGTGAATCATTTCTTAAGTTACATTAGAGTTACCATGTTGTAAATCATCATCATCAGTAGATCTGACATTCCGTACATTTTCACCATGCAAAATCCAAGGCTTGTAACTCAGATTAAAACCATGAAAAATCAGATGATATTTTTTCTCTCTACTTTTCAACTTCTTCGTATTCAAACATTTCAGGCATAGATAGAAAAACATTTCACTGCTTGGAACATTTTGTTTAGAAAATTCCAAAAAATCATCAACACCTTCCTCATATTCATTACTCATTTGATGTGTCGTAATCCAACTTCGACTCATTATTACCTATAAAAAATATCGAAATTATAAATATTTTTAAGATAAGAAAAATATATATTCATTTGAAAAATATCATAATTTTAATGTAAAATAATGTTGAAATATAAAACAAATCTATGCGTATTTAACAAAAAGAGGATTGAAAATGATTTTAAAAAGAAAATATAGTTAGATATAATAGTTTTAAATTCATCTTTGATCCTTTCTTCTTAAGGTTCACAAAAAATACATCATGGTGCAACTGGATACCAAATTCACCCTTCTGTAAACAAGAAATATAAAGTATAAATATTAAAATATGCATACAATCACTACTGAAAATTACACATATCCTGACAATTTCAATCCTCTGGAAAACCCCCCACCCCTATGGACACCCCCCCCCCCCGACACCACCCCCACCCCCTTGTACACCACCCCCCATAGACACCCCTACCCCCTTGGACAACAACCCCCTCCCCCCACCCCCTTGGACACCACCCCCACCCCTTGGACCCCCCCCCCCCACCCCTAGACACCACCCCACACCCTCTGGAAAACCCCCACCCCTCTAGACAACCCCCCCCCCCCCCAGACACCCCGTACTCCCTTGGAAAACCCACTCACCTCCCTGGACACCCCCCCCTCCCCCACCACCACCACCACCGGACACCCCTATCCCCTTGTACATCCCCCTCACCCCCTGGACACCCCCACCCGGACATCCCTAACCCCCTTGGACATCCCTTTCACCCCCCCCCCCCCGGACACCACCCCCACCCCCTTGGATACCCCCTGGACACCACCATCCCCTTGGAAATCCCCCCCCCCCCCTTAGACATCCCCCCCACACCCCGTTGGACACCCCCTAGACACCACCACCCCCTTGGACACCCCCACCCACTTAGACACCACCCACCCCTCTTGGAGACCACCCCCACCCCCTACCCCCTTGGACACCCCCAACCCTCTACAAAGCCCCCCCCCCCCCCGGATAGCCCCCCAATCCATCCATACAGGCCCCCTCCCAATTGGATATCCCCCTCCCCTTCGACACCCCCCCCCCCACACACACACACCCCTGGACTCCCCCCCCCCCCACCTCTATGGACACCCTGGACACCCCCAAACCTTGAGACAACCCCCAAACCCTCTGGACATGCCCCCAACCCTCTAGACAGCCCCCCCCCCCCACACCCTGGATAGCCCCCCACCCCTCTAGACATCCCCCCACACCCTAGACACCCCCTATCCCCTTGGGCAGCCCACTTACCTCCCTGGACACCCCCCCCCCACACACACACCCCCTATACACCCATATCCCCTTGGATAGCCCCCTCAGCCCCCTCACCCATCCTGGAACCCCCCCCCCCCCCTCAACTGGACACCCCCAACCCCCTTGGACAGACCCCACAACCCCAGACCCCCCCCCCCCCGCCACCCCCCTTTGACTTCCCCTGAACCCCCTTGGACACACCAAACCCCCTTGGGCAGCCTCCACACCCCCTTAGACACCCCCAACCCCCTTGGGTATCCCCCCGCACCCCTCTAGACACCACCCCTTACCCCCTTTGACACCCCTTGTACACACCCACCCCACTCTACATCCCATCAAACCCCCCTAGACACCCCCACCCACTTGCACATTCCCCCCCTGGAAACCACCTGTATGCGGACACACACATGATAGAACACATAAAATTCATAAACATTCATGATATCAGTTCTATAGGTTTATTTTACCTTCAAATAATTTAGCATGGTATAAATGAACACCATGAAACTTACCATGATAGCAAGAATAAAGAAAAATAACATCTCAAAAAATTTGTTTAAGGAATCGCAGAAAATAAAAACTGAAAACGAGTCGTGTGAAGCTTACTTGAATGTTGTGAGTCGACCTGATAGGTTAGATGATAATAAATATTAAGAATTATGTTGGCAAAATGAGGATGGAGGGAACGACTTCGAATAATCATTTCTAGGTTTTCCGCGTGAGATAGACGAGTCGCAGGTTGCCCGATCGAAGAAAACAGAATGACCGAATACGGGGTGCGATAAATCATTTAATAGATTTATCACATTGGTTATTTAATAATCGATGTGGTAAACTATTTTTTTAAATGTTTATAACATCGGTTATTTATTAACCATCATAGAAAACAATTCATCATGTCGTTTATAAAATTATTGATGTGATAAATTTCGCTTTATCACGTCGGTTATTTTGATAACTGACGTGATAAATTGCTGAGATTAGCTTTATCACATTGGTTTTTTTATATCAGACATGTTAAAGCACGCTAGATTCGATTTTCATGTCGGTTATACAATAATTGACGTAAAAAATATAATCTCCGTATATTTTACATCGGTTTTAAAATAACCAACATAAATGATGTATCCTAATTGATATATCATGTCAGTTATAAAATAACCAACGTGATAAGTCGATTATTAAAGCTCTGCATGTCAGTTATATAGAATCGATGTGAAAAATTATGACGTGTTAAATTTTTTTCCACTAGTGCTTGTTTCTTTTATTTGGTGTATATATTTCCCATAAATGTATTTTATGATTATGATTATTAAATTTATGTTTATTTACATTTACCTCGATTTTTTTCTTTCATGGGCATCATTTTCAGGGCATCATTTTCTTTCATGGGGATTATTATTCCAAAGTTAACAAAGTAGTATGGATTTTATGTTTCAATCACATTGGTTAGGATGATTGTTTATGATTATTCTTCCAATGATGTGATATTATGATATAACTCTCAAGAAACACGCAAGCTTTCTAATATTCTGGTTATTTCATTAAATTTTATTTTTTATTACATTTTTCTCACTTTATGTACTCAATATTCCAAAATAAATTTTTATTGAAAAATAGAATTTTTTTTCTCTCTTTGATCAAAACCCCTTTTTCTTCCATATCCATGTTTATTTAAGTTTGAAAGAAATTTTTTACTATTATACAATGATTTTTTAAAGTTATGTTTACCCAAGTTTTAATTTTTTTTAAAATGTTTTAAAAGGAATCTTAATGTTATTTTACAAAAAGGAACTTTTTAATTTTTAACAACAGTGTAAAAGGAATCTTTTTTGACTTTTAAAGATTAAATTATATTTCTAACATTCGTGAATGATCAATGATTCAAATATAACTTTACATTTTTCCAAGATTATTTTTAAATAAAATAATCCCTTTAATATTTAGAAAAAATATATATTTTAAATAAGTGATTTCAAATTAAAAGGGATATTTTCCCCAAGAATGTTTTAATTATCTTTTTATGTAATTTATATTCATAAATGACAATAACCTTTGGTGTTAGATATTTTTTACTCTGTATATAATCAAATTATACAATCCTAATTATTTCTCAATATGGGTTATGATTATGATGAATATAAATTTTGGAAAGGTTTTCCTTTTCCATGGGTTATGCTATAATGAATTTATGAGATGATTATAAAACCCATTTCCTTTCAACGGGTTATTATATGATGAAATGTTTATGAAAATTGTTTCCTTTATATGGATTATTATATGAAGAATGTTTTATGATCTTATGGAACACAAATTTTGGTTTTATGTGACAGGTGTGACTTATAACTACCTAAAATTAATTAGGTAACGATTAATGTTCTATTTTCTAAAAGGGTATATAATAGGTTATCCCATGCTCAAAAAAGGGAACATGGGAGATTATCCCAATCCAAAAAGAAGGTACACGATAGTTTATCACAACACCAAAGTAGGTACATGGGTGGTTAGCCTAAGTCTTTGATGTTATTAATATCTCGGTGGGTATCCTTGTAATGAGATTTTATATACTTATGTGTATGACACAAATATATGCCTTATTCCAATGTTTTTTTCTTTAATCTCATGTTCTTTGATTCCTTTATGATTCATGTATTATGAAATTACAACATCTATTCCATGAATCAAGTCTAAGATCTTTTATATACAGGTAATGGTTTTAAAATGTATTCCTTCTTGTCCCCAAAACCTTATGTGCATGTTATATTGTTATCTCCCTTGTTTACCCTTACAGAGAATTTGATATATCCCATTATTATGCTAGATTTACTCATTTTTTAAAGAAATTTATTGTGTACGATATCTCTAAGAAGGGTTATAGTTATGAAGACCTTATTAAGAGATAATACAATTCACTTATGAAACTGTTTTTTATGTATCCAATATTATCAAGGCACTAAAACAATATAATTATGATATGGATCATTATTTTATGTAATTAATATTCATCTAATAAGATGTAATATCTATTTATGAAAATATTTTGATTCTAAATTCTTATACCTTTTGGGATTATATCACAACATATAAAAAATAAATAAAAATAACATTATACAACATAAATTAATTCATGGAATAAATTTGAAGTAGGATACGAGTAATATCTTGAAGGAAAATAAATTTAATCTAATTAACTTAAAATTGATAAATTTCAGGAAAAAATTTTAAACAACATATAATTTCATTTAAATCTCATACTACCCCATGCCACTACAACCATAACCATTATGGAAATATCTAAGAGAGGGGGATCACCTACAATTTAACATTTTTAAAACTATTCCATGATCAAAAAGGATGTTAACTCCACCTATTTTTAAAATATTTATAACCTAATGAGATTAAATATTTATTTATTTCATCCTTCATGAGGATAGTTAAAAAAATCATGAAAAATTGAATGTAATTTTCTATAGCCTAACCTCAATAGGGGCCTTATAAAAACATGACCCGGGATCATACCAAGAATTATTAGGGATTCAATATTAAGAAATGGGTGGATGACGAGACATTATAGAATTATATATGGTATTTTATATAGTAATACAAAATAGATACACAAATATACTAAAAAATAAGTAAATTCACATTTTTTTACAACTTGAAAACCCATATAGAGTCTACTGGTTTCCTGGTGAGGTACCACTATTTGAATGTTGTCCACCAATTAGCTAGTAACTAACCATTAACTACCTTTTAGGGGTAAAATTAGTTTGTTCTAACTCACATGGAAGACGCCAAGTACCTAGTGGAAATTCATTTGCTACCCAGTTCCCCTTCTTCACAAAAAAACATTTATTTTCTTCGTAACTCCCCTCTATTATTCTCTAATCCTATTATATCTTCCTAATAAATTATTAACAATCTCAATAACACAAATTAAAATAAAAATACTAACATAAAAAATTTGTATTGTTAAAAATTATTCTAAACATATGTCAAATGTTCCATGATATATATTATTGTATATAAAATATTTTTTGAACATATATCGAATTTTTTGTGACCATTTATCAAATGTTTCTTAAAAAATGTAAATTTTTTTGTTTAAAATATAAATATTTTTTGTACAATATGGGAATTTTCTATGTAATTTTTATATAAATAATTTTCATGAATTATAAATGGTTTCTATTCTATGTGAATTCAGTGTACATTATCAATATTATGTGTTGTGTATTAATAATGTTATGAGTGAAATATAAAAATATTTTATATTCATTATATAATTTTTTTGTGTTGGGATTATAAAAAAAATCCATGTGTATTCATTTTTGTGGTGTATTAAAATATTGTGTGTATTATACATCAATAATATAATTTTTAGATGCACCAAAAAAACATTTTCATTTATTCATAATGTATTTTAAAAAATATATAATATATAATGTATTGAGGACATTTCTAATCCATAGTGTTTTTTTCAACTATCCATATAAAATTCTATTAAATTATTAATGAAATTTTTTTATTTATATTGTGTGCTATATTGATGTTCACAATACACCCATACATAAAACAAATTATAAAAAACACACACACACACACAGATATATATATATGAAAAGTTTCCCAAAATATTTATGAAAATACATCAACAAGAACCAGATCCATTGGTTATGGATTGGGGAAATATCATTAAATTTTGGTATTTGAATTTGGAAAGCTGTAATAAATCATTGATTATGAGTAGGATTATGTTTATAAATTTACGCATTAACACTTTTGTAAAACTAAAACTAAAATTGTATAGTATAATTAATTTGGAGGTCAGACCCCAAAGATAAAATTGATCCTTGGAAAGAATCTCCCATTTAGAAGGTTTTATGAACTATATGAATAATATAAACTAAACTAATATGAATAAACCCTCTCAAATTAAATAATACTTATCCTTCATAAATATGGAGAAAATAGATAATTAAAACTTCAATATTCTTAATCAATGACTTTCATTGTTGTTGAAATTAAATACAAGTAAACAAATGGTATATTATTTACCCTCTTATTACTAAATTCATTTTTAATAGGATCAATTTCTTCATTTAATTTATTAGTTAGGTTTTTTGAAACTGTTTTCAAAAAACACACTCAAACTCATTTCATGATGAAAAAAATATGTCAAGAAACCAGTTCATTCACTTAATGGAAATTCATAGATAAATAAACATTTTTCATGTATAAAAAATAAGAAAGGTTGTGAAAGAATAATTTAATGTGTAACCAAATAATAATCACCATTAAAAAGAAATTCAATAACTCAACCACCATTCATTATAAAATGCAACACAATGTATCTACCCTCTCATTTTTTTTATAATAACGAAAGGCTTGATATAATTATCCATGAAATAGGGTTATATCCTATTATATTGTTGAAAACCCAATATTCCTCTATCATCCCAAGATGTTCATCCTCATACCTCTATGAATGAAATATCCAAAAATATTCTAGTTTTGAAGCATCAAACACATTTTATAGATAAAAATCCACATTATATCATCTTATATATATTGTATATTCTCATTAATTTTCATCTAAATACATTTCAAAAAGTCCGTAAAATTTGATTGGGATATAATAAATATTTCCTCAAAATATAGGTTAATGTTTTTAAATTTATAGATATTTGATATCTATAAATATATTGTAATATAACAAAAAAATAGAACTACCAACCCACATAGAATGTAAACATTCAATTTCATTTATATCCTTTCTAAACCACTACATGTTATAAAACACCACATAAGTTTCTCTACATCTCCTCATATTAAACTTGAATTTATAGTATCAATGTTTTTTACAAATATTTTGGGTTGTGGTTTTGTATATTACAGTATTTTACAATTATATAGTCATAATGAAGAAACCAATTTTATATTTCAAGCTATATCCATCCATGATAATCGAAATCATAATCATGATCATCTTTCTATTTTTCATCTCTAATTTCTCCATCATCAATGACATGAAAACCACAAACAATTTATTCCATGTGTTTTAGTACCCCTAGTTTTCCTTTTTAATTAAAAAACCTTGTAATCCATGACCAAGGTAAACCATAACCATTTTCTATTCAATGTTATTCATTTTTATCTTTTATTTACCAACCAAGTATTGGTTTCCTAGTCATAACGGCATGTTTTCTTCTTCTTTTCTACAAATGTTTCTAAACACCTCTAAACTATTCATTAAGCCTGATTCTTCTATATGAAATTAAAATCATGATTAATTATACAATATTTTCTCATTTATCAGTAAAATTAAAATGGAAAGATCCTATAGTGTGAAGAAACTATCCCCTTTTATTAAAAAGGATAATAATAGGTTTCAAGTTAAAAAGGGGAAAGTGTTAAATATGTCTACCTTCACGCATCCATCAGAACAACAACTTCCATGAACAAATTAATATTCATAATATAAAAATTAATTCTCATATTCAATTTCTTCATATGAATAATAATTATAAAAGGAATATATTTGAAATCTAGTGACCATGGTTCATTACAACTGGGAATTATATTTATAAATTCTATTATTTCTAGAGGAAACCTTTTGGAATCCCTCATCCTCAACCAATATTTTATTACCATTTTCTATAGCATGATTATATGGAGTTTTCTATTGGTATGATTTTCTATCCTGCATGTTTTCCTAACTATATTTAATTATGTTCAACTTTATTTTATTTTTAATTTCTTCTTCGATTTGGTGAAAAGTGGAGTAGACTATCATGACCCAACCTCCCTATGCCATGAACATTAGCAATAGACCCCAAGGGTCTTGTGTATTACCTTCATTTAATAACTAGTACACCAAAATCTATTATCCATCAGGTTTATTTGTAAAATTAATTATTTTCCCAATGGTCCAACGCATGTTATTTCAATGTGTTGTGTCCTCACTCACACACACCCTGAGAAAATTCCCAAGCGGGAACTTATCTTAAAACTACTCTGAGATAAGCCACACATAACTATGACTTTATAATCAAATATGATCTCAAAAAGAAGGGTTCAACTTTTTAACATGTGTAGAAGCACTTCTAATTTTAATCCTCACTTCTCTTGGGTTTTTACAACCCCCCCCTAAATCTCAACTTCATCATTTGAGGACTCCACACATCAAACCTAAGTAGTGCCTCTGCACTTCAAGATGGTTATTTCCTCTAATATAATTCTTCATTACCTGACCTCCCTAGGAAATTAACATTGTAAAATGACCCTATGTGTGTCGTGTAATAACTTGGTATCCTACCAAACACACCATAATTGATTAAACTCAGGGGAAAATTTTCATACTAATAATTTTCCTCACATTACAACACATGTTTTTTATTGTGATTTTTCCTCACTAACTCACCTCTTAAGAATCATCCTGAGTTCACACCCATCTTAAAAATAATATAGGATAATAATCTCTTCACATTAGAGTTCTAGTCTTATAAGATTCTAAAATGAAATGATCACTTTTTGACATGGGTAGTAACATTTATACTTTTAAGTATCACTTTTACATGGGTGTTACATTGATCCAATTCCATAATTCTATGACCTCATTGAATGAATTCTGGTGAAGACTCATTCCCTCATCCTTATCTTGATCTGGGATTATAGTTTCAACCATCTAGTATTTCATCTGATGAAAAATACTTGCATACAAGTAATGGGAGCTCCCACCAAGACATTGATGTGTAGAGTAATTGAGTTAGAACCCACTTGAATGAAACCACAAAAATCTTCTCTAATAGATAAAATATTAATTATTTGTTATAGATTGTAGATCCCAGACGAAAGCATTCCATATTTCTCTTATTCTATATTAAAAATAAATTCTCTGTTATAAATTCTATATTGGGGAAATATTTCTTAATTTTAATCCAATTTAAGGAGATAATGATGAGTTTTTACCCACGATAATAGTTTCATCATGGAATGAAACTCTAATATCCTGAGAATTATCATTTTTTTCAAAAAAATAGATATGTACTCTATATGTTTCCCTTATTCAAAACTAAACAACATTATCTACATTGTAAACAAAAACCATCAATTTCTTATTGTTTATGATATTTAATATTCCAAACACCAATATAGAGTTGAAATTAGTGTTAAAATTATCAACATTAGCATGTAAATTGGAGGAATTTCCTTTAGTTTCTTTATTCCCTTATTTTTTAGTATAATATTTAGTGGTTTATTTGGTATAATCATTTTCAAGGTTATAGATTTCTCTTTTCCTATTTTAATCAGTATGTTATTGAAATTTAATTATCATAAGGAGAAAATATTAATTTTTCAACAATTTTCATTGGTATTTATAATAAAATTTCCTTATTTGAAATCAATTGGGATCTTTTGACACAAAAAAATCATAAGATTTAGATCATCATTTTATGTAGATTAAAAAATTATTAGTCAAGACCATACTCAAATATGCTTTAATAAAAACTCTATCAAAATAAATATATCTTGATTTATAGGTATCTTTATTAATTTTAATAGAGATATATATCAAAGAAAATTAATCAACAATATTTTTTATTTTAAATAAAAATTTACACAAAAACTTATTTTGATATATGACGTTAAATTCATCATGTAAACAAATTATTTCTTCTGAATTTCATCTAAAATTATAATTTTTCACCCAAACACTTACCAGTTTCTATTTTTATTTTTCTTTTAAAATTTTCAAAGGAATTTATGTGATGAAAAATTATCATATCTCCCCAACTATCTTTGTTTTATCTCTTCTAAAAAGTAATTGTGATAGTTAAAAAAAAAATAATAGGTAGAGTATGGATTATCATAAAAGAAACAAAAAATCAATATTTTGGATTAAAATGTTAATCGAAACTATATCCTCACCTTTAATCTCATCCCGACATTATTTTTGTTAGTTATAATAAGAAGGGTGGAGGTTTTTAGCTATAGGTTGATACATGGTAGTCCAATTATTTTTTTATACCCCTTAATTTAATTTTTTTTAAATTCCTAAACCCAAGAATAATTTGAAATTTAAAATTTATGATCCATCATAAAGTAATCAAATAAATTCTCATATAAAAAAATTGATCCCAAAATCCCAAAATTTTCATTTTTCCCAAATAAGTCAAAATCGCCAAATCATGATTCATCAATTAACAAAGAAAATTATTCTATTTACTCATTCATATATCATGTATCACAGTCAACCCAATCAAAAATTAATTATAATTTAATTTATAATGGAATTCCAAACAAACTATTTGTATCATAGATCAAAAATATAGAAAATATAAAGTTATAAATAATTGAATAAAGCTATATACAATGAATCTCATCCTTTTCCTATTAAATATATTGATCCATCCTCCGTTATCATGGACATGTAAAATTAAATTACATAAGTTTAAGTACAGAAACCATTTTATTGAATCTTAAGAAATATTTTCATTGAATTTATATATCCTAAAATAGTGATAATGATTTATTAAAAATATATAAATATAATTCTCAATAAAACAATATAAACAAATTATTTCCCCCCATAAACACTTTTTTTGAGTTTTTAGTTAGATATGATCCCACCAGGTCAAGTGAGAGAATAATTCCAAAAAAATTAGCCCATACAAATACATAAATGTTATAAGTATAGTATTCTTTATAAAAATAGGTTATAATAAATTATTTGATATAAAATTTAATCTTCCTTATGGTTGTACCTTTTCCACCTCTTTTGTACCATTTCACAAATCAATAGTTAATCATGAAAATTAGAGGTTAATTCATATACTAAAAAAACTTTTTATTGCTCCTTTATCATATTTTTCTTACTATATTTTTAGCATCCATAATCCTCTCAATCAAACCACTTTTCTCATTTTATTCACTATTTTCTTCCTATTGTTTTTTCTCATCAGCTATTTCATCCATTTCATTAAATGAAAAAACAATTTTTTTATTCATCACTTTATATTTAATTAGAATATATTCTACATCACAATTTTTTTCATCCCCTAATAAGTATGGAAAATAATTATTCACCAATAAATATCAATGAAAACTCTAAAAATTATTTCTAAAATTAGTATCCTACCATTTTAAAACACATATATTCAAGTGAAAAGGTTTTTTCTCTTAATATATATCAAGCACAAGAAAATTTTTCTGAATGTAAAATGTATCCACTTTAATCAAAACATCCTCAATCAAACCTCATTAATATCTAAATGTGGTTTCCTATAATTAAATAGAAACTAGTATATAATTTATATCTTATAGGCCCTATTGAATGGAGTGAGTATCTCAGGAGGGGATTGAATTGAGTACCCAATAAAATTTATGCTAAAAAGTGATTTAAACAAAATTCCCCAATAATATAAAAATTGACTAGTTTACCAATATATTAGTTTGATGTATGTTTATGCTTTTAGAATATTTCTCAAAAATTTGATTAGTTCTTAGGTAAAACAATACACAATATTTTTTAATCCTTTCAAATAAATTTACTTAATCAAAATATTATATAAAAACTAATTAAGATTAACTATCAAATTAGTAATTTTGTTTTTCAATTTAAAACATAAATAGTTTTAAAGAAAATAAATAATGTAAAACAAAACACACAAAGGAATTGAATATAAAATGTTCAGTCTTGAGCTGATACTTATTCTTATGTACATGTAAACCACCTATTACCAAGAAGTTTATATTATTAAACTCTTGATCCTAAACCTAATTTAGTTATGACAATAGCCAAGTTGTCTAGGACGCACATGAAATTTTCACATAATTCATGGGGGTAAAAATAAAAAACATGCCACAACTGGACCTCTACCACAACACATGGTAAATAGGAATAAAAGGTGTTTATAAGATATCTATGTATCTTCTATTTTAAAGTAAGAGATAGTGTTTGTTATAAAAAAGATACTAGAAACACTACTCGTAAAGTAAATATTATTAAACATATTGAGAAAATAAAAGATAAAAATGGATAGTTTTGATAAGTCTGTTAGGCTCTATAGCTCTTGACTCTATAGATGTGATTTGAACAGAGGATTAGGTTGATTTTCATAAATTATAGAAAAATAGAGTGTCGTAAACTCTTTTTTATTGACTATAATAATATATTGGATGAATGATGTGCTTTAACTTCATCAGTCGAGTGTAAAAAAGATGTATTAAGTTTTCTCTTCTAGTTCTTGTAATAATTTTTATCTCACATCTCATGAAACTCTTTAGGTGTATCAGGTCATCATTCACACGAGGGGGTCTTCTTTACTTTCTAACAGCAATAACACTATGTGACAATAACTATATTATTTCTACTCCTTCTACTATATGTCTAACATGAATTGTAATTAATTATCCATAATAGTTAATACAAAAACATTAACATAATTGTTTAACTAGATTTGAAAAACTAGATATTATAGAAATTTAATTCAAAAAGATAAGTAAAAGAAACAACAATGGTGATTAATTTGAATTATGACACTGGAAGTGTCTAAATATGGTGGTGATACATTAGATTAGTGTCTTTATATAGTGGTGAATAAGTCTTGTGGTGACTCTTTTGAACGGTTATACTTTTTGATGGTGAGTCCTTAGAGCGGTGACAATTTTGTGGGTTCATTAGGCTAGAATTGTGTCAGGCTTGTGGTGACTCATACTTTTTGAAAATTACATTCATGTGATGAACCATATTGATGTTGGGTCATCCCATTACAGTGATGATTTTAGATAAAATGGTGAGTCTTTCTTGATTTTGAATTATCCTTGTTGGTGAGACTTCTTGGCGGTGTCTCAAGGTGTTGGTGAGACGTTGGTGGTGGTGAGATAACATTGGAAGTGAGAATTCATTGGTGGTGTCTCATACATGGAAGTGAGTCTTTTCCATACTTAACCAAATTTAATGCCAATCTGTATTATAACATAAATATTGTCATAAAACAGAAAACTCATTAATGTCATAATAAACATGATCTGGTGATCATTAAAACAAGGAGTTCAATAATCTCCCCCTTTTTGATGATCACAAATCAGGGAATTTTATGTACATGATATCAAAGATAAATAACAAAATTAAAAGTAAAGTGGATACAAAGGTTATCAGAGATATTAGGTAGATGGTAGTAAGGATAAAGAAATATATTTATAAAAGATAAATCATGACATTAATGACACTGCATCAAAGGTATAAACATACTAATCAGTAGGAAAAAAATATGGTATTAAAGAAAACCATAAAGGAATAGAAATAAATTCTATATAAGATTTCTTCCACTTTTTTTATTATCAAAATGTGAAAAGTAAAATAATAAGAGTAATAGAATATGAATAAAATAGGGAAATAAAGAGAAATAGAATAATAATAACATTAGAATTTCCATTAAAAAAATGAAGTTGAGTCACAAAAAGTTATAGAAAAAAGTCCCATCAAAGAAACAATGGTTAATTATCAAGGAATCCCCTAGGTCTAGGTAGAAGGAAACAAAGGGGATTTTCCATTGTCTTCTTCAGAGTCAGAAGTCTCAGCATTGGACACTGAAGGAATAGGTATAGGAAAAGTAGCTATATCTGAAGGATGGTGAGGATCTTGGATTAGAATCGGACGGAGGTTTTGAACTACCTCTCTTGGAGATATGGAGAAACAAATGGCTAGAATATAACTGGTAAGGGTTCAAGAGGATTTCTGGTAACTCTTATCTTGATGTACTCTGGGTTATTAGATGTAGGAGTAAAATGGTTTGTCAATGGTGTGGCCTCATGAGCTACAATGGAAGTTCCATGAACTTGTAGAAATGGATTCATTAGATTTTTAAATTCCATTATCATGTTTCCACCACTCTCAATTACAATAGAGAAGTCTTTCTCTTCTTCTATAAAAAGTTTCAATAGAGGATTCATGGCCATCAATTGATCGACTTGTTCTTTGAAGTATTAGGTCATATGACGCATCATCAATTTCTCATCCATAAACATTAAATTGGAATCGATCACATGATTAGTATATATCCTTGAGAGATAATACTTTATTTCTTTGGTTATATTTTCTCGTTCAGATGTCATTTCCTTATCATATTATGTAATCAATTTGAGAATATGATAATTATTATAACTTATTCTTATTAATGTCTTTATAGGATATGTTGTAGGATCACTTGAAGTACTGGAAGAAGAAGCTCTAAGATCTTCCTTGATCACTATCCTGAGAAACTAATTATCAAAGACATGATGAGGTGGAGGATCACTTGAACTACATTCCATATAAGTAAGATTTTTAATTCTGTCATGAAGAGAAACCATAGAGGCAACAAGTTTATCTATATCTCCTCCAAAATATATTTTAAAGACACCAACTCACTTTCCAGTCTTTTATTCTCAATTTCCACTTCTTGAATATGGTGCGTCATTTTTCAGTTGAATGAATTGAATCGACAATTCCAACAAGTATCTCATGTCTGGTTCACATAGCTTAGTAAGAAGTGGTGTGTGACTCTAAAAACTATTTACAAAATCATAAATCATCTTTTCTCTTAAATATACTAAGTCACCATTGGTGACCATATCAATAAGAATAGGAGGAAATATAGAAAAAACAACTCTCTTGGAAGAAAAAGGTTTCCAAAGACCAATGACATCCCTTTTCCTACATAAGGATCCTTTGGTCCCCAAATTGAATGTCTGTCATTATTTGGTGGACTACAAGGAAACAAACCAAATTCCTCAGACGTAGGGTTCAACCAAATTTCTAAAGGTCAAACAAGGGGAACATCCAGTGAAGACATTTCAGTTATAGACACAACTACAGCAGGAACAATAACATGAGGGACCTCACAATAATAGACCTTAATAGAAATCAACACAAAAATATTAGGTGAATCATATAGGTGCTCATCAAATAACGGATCAACAGTAGCATCCACATCACCCAACTATACACTGATTACTTTTTTACCAATAATAGGTTCATCATCCATCTTCTCACACACATGATTCTCAACAGCAATAATAACTGACATCTATTAAACAAAAACTGAATCTGAAACTATCTGATCATTAGTAGAAAATAAATTATCAACTCCCTAAGTATGGGCATCCACTTGATATATTTCATGACATTTGGTAATGATGCACCTCAAAAGATGCATCCTTTTCATCTCTAGAAGCAACATCCACTTCACCAAAAAAATCTTGGAACTTCTTTAGATATGGAAACATAACCTCTTGGAGAAGAAAGAACAACATAAGAAATCTCAACATCTTATCTTATAATTTTCTAACTAGAACTATCAGGATATGATCCTTCATCATCATCTTTTTCATTTCATTCTTCATATGAATCATCACCATTAACTTCATATGATTTAGAAATACTCTTTAACTATACATATCAAGATACATCATTCTCTTCCGCGTCACATTTCACAAATTACTCTATTTTAGGGTGAGTCTTCCGTGGACTAAAATCTCCAAAACATATAGCATGATATATAGTAGATAGGGCAAGGTCACTTCCACCATCAATAGAAAATTATTTCTCATCTTATTCTCTAATGGATGACATCTCTTCTTACTTATCACTATGAGAGTACTCAACAATCCCATTAGGTTCTAACTAGGATAAAAAAGATATCTCGGTCTAGAAGGGTGGTCAACTTGGTTGAACTCATCATAAATATTTTCATTATCACTTACCAATTTCCTTTTCCAAGGGTTAAAACATATAACCTCTCAGTTCCGGATGCCACCCAGAGGTGCCCCGTACCCGGTTGGTCACATGGCCTCAAGCGCATTTCCTCGAATTCCAGAGGCTGCCGACTAGCAGAGAGGGCCTTGGGTGTGATAGTAGGAGAACTATGCCCTCATTAGTAGAGTACAAAGTGGAAGTAAACATATATACAATAGAAAAAGTGGTAATAATTACATACAGCAGTAACAACATACAAATGAATGTATAAGCTGGAGAACATGTATAAAATGATGCATGATACATATGTCTATGAAAATATCCAAACAAGTCGCAATGCTGGAATACAACATTGCTAAACCAAAGTGCAAAATAAATCAGATTAACTCTTCATTATATCAAGCCATAGCTTGGTCCCATGCTCTCCATATCCACGGTAATCAAGTTCTTGATGTATAAATGTGCTTCCCTTATCTATACCTGCAAAAAAATCTATTTGGGCCCAAAAGCATGGCCCAAACAGGGTGTGAGACTAAATACCAGTAGGAAATCACCACAAGATCGGTTCATAACAGTCAGTGAATGTATGGCAGGTAGTAAGAAAATAAATGCAGTAAACAATGAAGTACCCAAGGTAAAAAATTTATAGTTTCAATTCATTCTGTATTATAAACAATAGCTAACAAAGAAGTTAAACACAAATAGGTAACCCTTTGGTAAGTACACATAGCCTATCCCCTCTGGTCTTACCTAGCAACACAAGCAACCCTATGGGCAGCACAAACAGTCTCACCCCTCTTGTTCAACTAAAGTATAGACTCTTGTAGGAATCACTCACCATCAATTCCCCTTATAGTCTTGTATCGGTACTAAAGGAGCTCTGGGGAAGCACTCATCATCAATTCCCCATATGACCCATGTTGAGGAACTATAGATACTCTGGGGAAGCACTCAACGTCAATTCCCCCAGTGGTCTCACATCGAATAATTATAAAGACACTCTAGAGAATCCCTCAATGTCCATTCTTTCTATGGTTTGTACACCAGGTTCTCATGGACTTGTGTAAGTCAAGCAAGTATAGCACCGTGTATCGGCCAAAGTAAACCTCAGGAACTACTTGGCTAGCAATATACAGCATAACATCAAAATAGAGCAACAGTCACACCATCCTACCATACTAGGCATGGGAAGTAAAGAGCAGCCTACAGGCAACTAGACCCAAAGGTCAAACAAGAAAAACTTGCATGGGAGACACATCAAAAGCACATAAATTCACCCTATTCACAATAAAATACTATCTACTCAGGCATACAAGAATAGAAGACAAACAATAAGGCCAAAACAGTAAACACACAATACCCCGTTCATGGGTACTGGGAAAATTTTCACATAAAACTCAAAGACATTCAATAGAAAGGCACAAACCACCTACATAGGGGTTGGGAGATCAATATAATTGAACCTAGAGGATTGAATCATCTTAGAACGCCGTAGATCTACGAAAACGCTCCAAACATTCAATAGAATATTACTTGAGAAAGAGGAGAAAACATAATATGATCCTCTATGAGAATAGAGAACTCACTGATGTGATTCCAATGCAACCGATGGTGTTTGATTTGGAGGACGGATTCTTGCTCGAGGTTTCGTCGAAGATCTGCGGTCGTACAGAGCTCTTGGTCAAACGAGACCTAAAAGAAGTTCGTTATGGCAATTAGACAAGACCTCAGTGCATTTAATGAAAACAAAAGTACATGGCGTGTACTTTTGAAGTACACGTCATGTACTCACCTTTTCTGTACTCTGCTTTAAGTAGCCTCCATGTCACTCCCACACGGATGTGTGTGTGGAAATAACACAACCCTCACACGGCCTCCTATGGCAAGGTAATACATGACGTGTACTCATAAAATACATGGAGAGTACTTAGAAAAATTCCATAATTTTCTTTTTCCTCAAAATTGACCAAAAAAGGAAAAAAATACCTGAAAAAAAGGTCCAGGTTCTTAAAAACATACCCCCTTAAAGAAATTCATCCATGAATTTCACTATCACAGTGTAGAAGAACAAACCCTGAATAGTTTTGGCCATTGTGCTCGTACATCGGCCTCCCTTCCCCAAGTCTCGTCATGCACCCGACCGTGCTGCCATAGCACTTGTACCAAGGAAACAGATCAGCCATTTAGAACCTTTGTACTGCTATCCTCAATCCGGATAGGATGCAAATCAAACGATGCATCCACTTAGAACTCAACCACCTAAGGTTGAAAGACATGAGATGGGTCTAAAAAGTAACGTTGAATCTATGAAACGTGGAAGATGTCATGCATAGCTCAGTACCTCTTAGGTAACTACAACCGATAAGCAACCGTCTCAACTCTCTTCAACACCTAAAATTTCCCGACATACCTCTGTGAAAGCTTACCCTATCTCTTAATCCTCTTGTGTCCCAACCTCAGTTTGACACGCAGGAAAACCTAATCTCCAGCCTCGAACTCCAAAGGTCTTCTCTGCTGATCATCATTAGACTTCTGTCGAGACTGCGCAGTAGCCATCCTCTTCCAAATCAACTCTATCTGCTCTATGGTCTCATGAACAAGACGAGGTCCCAACAGGGCTGCCTCTCCTACCTTCAGCCAATATAAAGCTGATCGGAATGTCCTATCATACAAAGCCTCATAAGGTTCCATCTGAATAGTTTCTTGAAAACTATTATTGTAGGCAAACTCCACAATAGGTATATGATTCTCCCAAGAACCTTCAAAATCCAGAATGCATGATCGAAGCATGTCCTCAAGCACCTGAATTGTATGCTCAGACTGGCCATCTGTCTGGGGATGGTAAGCTATACTCAAAAGTACGTGTGTACCCAAAGCTTTCTATATCCCCTGCTAGACCCGAGATGTAAAACGTGCATCCCTATTGAAAACAATGGACTGCAGAACTCCTTGCAGACGTACAATCTCACGTATGTACAACCATCCCATCTCATCAACACTAAAGGTCTCCTTGAACAGCAAGAAGTGGGAAACCATAGAGAGTCTGTCAATGAAAACCTGAACTACATAATTCCCTCAAGGAGACCTCGGCAACCCTGTCATGAAATTCATCATGACATCATTCCACTTCCACTCCTGAATGGATAACTGCTGCAAAATCCCTACTGGTCACTGATGCTCCGTCGTCACCTGCTGACAGGTGGAACACCTCATGAAGAAACCTACAACGTCCCTCTTCATACTTGGAGACCAATACTGATGGTGTAGATCATGATACATCTTGGTGACACCAGGATGAACTACCCAAACTAAGGAATGAAAGTCTTGGATCAGCTCCTCGTGTATGTCTGCTGGCACTCATACACGCCCCTAGAAACACAAGATCGCATCCTCACCTATGGTCTATCCTAGAATAGGGTCCTCTCTGGACACACCCACCCTTAAGACTAGGCCTTCAGAATCTGATACCTGCCTCATTCGAACTTGAATAAGAAGAGTATAGGTAACAACTATAGAAGATAGAAAAGTCTTCCCATGTCTGTCATGCACCTCCAAATGACTCTTAGATAACAGAGCCATAAGATGACACTCACTGCTGGCCTTCTAAAATGCATGTATATGAGTCCTCTTACTCAATGAATCATCCACTGTGTTTCCCTTCCCAGGCATATAGGCATGCTCAAATTCAAATGATTGTAGGTACTCAACCCACCTCTGCTGTCTTAAATTCAGATCACGCTGAGTGAATATGTACTTGAGAATCTTGTGGTCGGTTAAAACCAAAAAGTGCTCGCCCAGAAGATAATGTCTCCAGCAGCATAGGTCATGAACAATAGCTGCCAACTATAGATCGTGCGTCGGTAAATTCCTCTCATGTGGCCTCAACTGCAGAGACCTGTATGCAATGACTCCATCTCCCTGCATAAGCACAACTCTTATCCCAATACCTAAAGCATCATAATAAACAGTATAGATCTTTCCCAGATCTGGAAATACTAGTATCAGTGCAGAAGTCAACCTCCCTTTCAGCTACTAAAAGGCTGACTCACAAGAATCTGACCATAATAAATTTTCACCCTTCTTAGTCAGGGTCATCAGCGGTGCTTCTAATCGTGAAAATACCTATATAAAATGTTTTTAGTATCCATCTATCCCTAGAAAACTCCACACCTCAAAGACGTTCTTCAGATGCTCCCAAAAAACTACAACTCTCACTTTCTCTAGGTCTATTGATACTCCCGCCTCTGAGAAAACATGACCCAAGAAGTGAATCTAATCCATCCAAAAGTGGAATTTTGAGAACTTATCTTATAAATGATGCTCTCTCAATGTACACAAAAAGATCACAAGATGTGTGGCATGGTCGTGTCAAGTGTGAGAGTAAACCATGATATCATCCATGAAAAAAACCATGAAAGAATCCAAGTATGGATAGAATACTTGGTTCATTAGTGCCATGAAAACTGTAGGTGTGTTTGTGAGACTTAACGGCATAACCATATACTTATATAGAATATACCTACTCCAGAATGTTGTAAGAGGTATATCAGATAGTCTAACACGCAACTGATGGTAACCGGACCTCAAGTCAATCTTTGAGAACACCCGGGATCCTCGAATCTAATCAAAGAGATCATCCATCCTTGGTAAAGGATATCAGTTCTTGACTGTTAAATGGTTCAAATTCCGATAGTCCACACAAAGACTGAGGGTTCCATATGCCTTCTTCACAAACAGGATAGGAGAACCCCAAGGAGAATTATTGGGTCATATGAAACCCTTTACCTGCAACCCCTCCAACTGCTTCTTGAGCTCCTACAACTTAGGTGTATCCATCCTATAAGGAGGAATGGACACCGGTGCTACCCCTGGAACAAGATCAATAGAAATGTCTACCTCACACTCTAGAGGAAAACATGAATATTCCTCTAGAAATATGTCCTTGAAATGATCCACCACTAGAGGAATGTCCATATGTGAAGTCCCCTGGTCATCCAGATAAAGACTAACAATCTGGGATGTAACTTCTCTCAACCCATGATGCTCTGGACACACTCTGCTCACCTTAACATCACACTAGAACTTATGCAGAAAATATCCACTCTCTAGTGATATGAAACTCACCTTGCAATGATAACAGTCGACAACTTTCTGGAAGGGAACTAGTCAGTCCTTTCTAAGAATGACATCATAGCTTGTCATCTCTAGGACATAGAGATCCCAATGGAAGTGACACCAACAAATCTCAAGAGGTAACTCCGTGCACTAAAGAACACAAGATGTTAATTTCCCCAATGGGGTGTCTAGTGTCAAAATGTCGGTAGAAGAAAATATACAAAGCCCAAGGATCTCCATAACTGTGATAGATATAAAGATGTGGGAAGACAATATATTAAAAAGAGTTGAAGATAAAACTGAGGCAACTGGGATTGTACCACGAACTGTAGAAGGGCCGGGATCCTGCTCCTGATGGGTCTGCTCTACTGCAAAAGTCTGGCCAACTCTGCAGCCCTATAACCCTGCCTGACCTCTCTGAGCTGATCCACCCTGCAGTCACTGGTAGCCTGGTGACTGACCACTATGGCTGTGACCTCCACCTCGGCCTGAACAGCCAAAAGATCTCTAGTTCCCAGACTGGGGAGAAACTAGAGGAGCTTCTCCTATACGATGGGTCAAAGATGAACCTCGATCACCGGATACTGGTGAGAAGACCTGATAGAAGCGATGAAGGTGTCCCATCTTACCACAAGATCAACACTCCACCGGGTATCTCTGGCAATGCGGCCTCGTATGCCCACTTCTCCCACACTAGTAGCACACCACCTGGCTACCAGAAGATGCATCCCGCCTACTCGGATCTCCCTGTGTAGTCTCCCAACATGGCTTCTTCATATCAGCTAGTGAAGCACTAACTGTGGATGTCGAGCCTCCATGTCTCACAACTCCAGATTCCCTCAGATTACGCTACATAATTAGTGCCTGGTTGACGATGGAAGCAATGGAATTCATCCTGAAGATATTCACCTGAGAACGGATGTCTTGTCTGTGGACATCCTCAAAATTCCATTATACGAATAACCCATTTTCTCCCATGAAGGGTTTGAAATGCTTATGCTTGGTGAAACGAGAGGAATACTCCATAACCGATAGGGTACCCTGCTCTAGGCTCATAAACTCTTAGCTCGGTCTGTCCTTAGGGTCTTTGGATAGAATTAATCATAGAGGATGCACTGGAACTCCCCCCAAGCCATAACCTGCTACATAACCACATATGAGATCAAATCCCCCCGTCTCTTGGTGGAATCCCAAAGAATGTAAGTATCGAGCTTGACCCTCCCCTCTTAAGGAATATCCATATGATCAAAGATCATCAGCATGACTTCTAGCCATGACTCTACAGCATGAGGTCCTCCTTACCCTAAGAAAGTTGCAGGATGCTGCTACTAGAAGATTTTTTTCAAATCATCCATCGATGGGGCATGAGGCGGAATTCCCTAAAAGGTCTGCATCACCCTCATGAAGCCTTTCCTAAACTGTGAATCAGCACAAATTACTAGTATAATTGCTTGTGCCAAGACTGGAACAACATGAGGATCTCCTGGAAGTCCCTAATCAATCATATCCGGTGTTTGATCGCTGCCCTATAAATAGCAGACAACCGGAAGACGTCTCGGTGGCATGAATTGGCAAGGTCAAGTGCACACCTTAGATCAGAATTAATAGGGACTGAAACAAGGAAGTGTAAGAAGAGAACAAGAGAAATAAAACATTCATGTTTTACAAAACATGACTACATGGCATGTACAATTCCTACAAAGCTTGATCCCTAAAGACATTCACATGGGCATATACCCCTACATAACTAGTTGTGTACCACCCCAAACACATGGCATGTTGTCTTAACACATGGTGTGTACTTGAATCCTCTTTCCCTGCCCGAGTCCTTCTATACAGTTAGGCCACACGGTTCTCCCAAGAAAAGACTACACAGTGTGTTCACCGTGGAAATGACATGTAGTAGACAAGATTCACCTGGCCCGTGTTGTTAGTGACACGACCTGACACATGGCTCACACTACACATTGTGTTCAATACGGACACAACATGTACATGAAAGGATAACACAGACCTGTGTTGTTAGTGACACGGCTGGGTACCTTGGTCTGTATAACGTCTCGGATCCAGGTTCCCTAGACCCGGTTGGTCACATGACCTAAAGCACATTTCCCCAAATGCCAGAGGCTTCCAACTATCAGTGAGGGCCCAGGTCTGATAGTGGGGAAACTATGCCCTCATTTGTCAAGTGTAGCGTAGTGTAAAGGATAAATAGAATACAACAATAGTGGAAGCAATAAACAAGACAAATTTTAAATGAAAAACTGCAGTAAAAGATAACCAACAGTTATATAGATAATGATGCAACAAGTCTCTAGTTCTAAAAAATAGCTAGAACATGTTACACAGTAGTACAATACAATACAATAGAAAGTACGGGTACAGAAGAGCAAAACAAAACAGTCGGAAGTATCGTGAGCCTAAGCTCGGTCCCATGCTCCCTTACTCCTCAACAACAATCAAGTACCTGTATAGGGTCCATTTCTCTTATCCACACCTGCAACAACATAGTCTGTTTGGGTTGAAGACATGACCCAAACAGGGTGTGAGAAATAAATCCCAGTAGGCACCCACCAAAGGCTCGTGCCCAACTGTTAGTGTGAATGTGCAATAGCATTGTGAAGTAATAAAATGAAATAACTAAGAAATACCCAAAAGTAACTAACTTTACTAGTTATATTTCCATTTTAATATTCATTTAATCGTTAAATATATGGAAATCCCCACAGTGAATTTTTAAGTAAATAGTTAGTGTCCTCAGGCATGTAAACCCTTACCATCAGGTAAAGAGAATCCAAACCCACAGGAATCAGCCCACAGGCATATCGAACAATGCCCATAGGCGTGTGAGGTGTCACCCACATGCACAGAATCTACTTGCCCATAGGCACGAAAGAAGTTTCCCTCAGGTTGAACAGAGCACTGCCCACAGGCTAATCACAACACTGCCCTCAGGATAATAGGTAATCAGGCCATTCCCAACATATAAACAAGTAATTTATATACAATTCCTCACAAGGTAATTTAAGAAATTCTAGATTTTACGGTATACCCTCAGGAAACATGGCCAATTGGCTAAACAGAGGAACACACCCTTGGGGTGGTCCTGGATCCAAGCAGTGATCCCAGACAGCAGTTTTACAAATTCATTAAATTACCTATGTAATTCTAGGTATCTAAGACAGCCAAGGCCTCAGCCACATGACACCCAACATGGTTTCGTAACACAAAGGTACACAGAAACGCACAACAGTTGGAATTTAAACAATAGACCACCTACCTCGATCACCCCTTATCGGTATATGTGAATGAAGCTCCTCGAACCATCCAAGAATGATGTAGATATGAGGTAAAATAATTCTCGTTCAAACAAAAATGACTTCCCCTCGAGAAATAATTTGTATGAACGGATAAAGGAGAGGGGAGGGCATACCCATATGGTTCCAACAAGATTGAAAGAGGTGGAATCGGATTCCCGGTGCTCGATCAGGTGATCTCCAAAGCTCCGACCGTCCTCCTAAGCTTTCTTGAGATTCTAATCCATCACTATGAATAGAGGAGGGTACTGCCCATTTTAATAAAAAAAAGACTACGCGGCATGTACTATTGATTACACGGCGTGTACTTTCCATTTTTAATTATTCCTACAGTGACTTCTTTCCACAACGGATCTATTCATCTATCAACATGAGTACATGGCGTGTAATTCCTGAGTACACGGCGTGTACTGTTTCCCAGCTGGTGGCTACCTTCACCACCTTACTATTCACCTACTGACTGAATACACGGTGTGTAAATACCCTATACATAGTGTGTATTAGTTTTTTACGCCCATCATTGTCGACAAGCCTACACGCCCTGTGTAGTCATTCCACACGGCCAAAGAACATGGCGTGTGGAAATGTACATGGTGTGTAGTATCAAAATTTAGGATTTTCTCCCATTTTCCTTATTTTCTAAAAAAACACTTAAGGAAAAAAGGAAAGAAGAAACTCGTACCTCAAGAATAAGAATCGGGTTCTTACGAACTTCCCTCTTAAAGAAATTCTTCCCAGAATTACCCTTCCAAGGGTGGTGAAGATAAAGCTCAGAAAAACTCTGGCTACTGAGCATGTACGTCGGTCTCCCACTCCTAGATTTCATCCTGCACACAGCCATGCTGTCCTAGGAGCTGTACGAGAGGAACTAACCGGCCTCGGAGACACTTTGTTCTCATTTCCACGATACAAATCAGATGCTCCTCAAAGGATACATCAATTTTTAGCTCAACATCCTCGGGCTGAAAAACGTGAGACGGGTCTGAATGTTAACGGCGCAACTGGGATACATGGAAGACATCGTGCATGGTCTGGTACCTCTATGGTAACTACAACCGATAGGAAACTGGCCGGACTCTCCCCAGAATCTAAAATGGCTACACATACCTCGGTGAAAGTTTACCCTGTCTCCTAATCCTCCTGTGTCACATCCTTTGTCAAACATGCAAGAAAACCTGATCCCCAACCACAGACTCCAAGGGTCTTCTGCAGTGATCAGCATAAGATTTCTGATGAGACTGTACAGTATCCATCTACTTCTGAATCAACTGGACCTGCTCAAAAGTCTCCTGCATGAGACGTGGTCCCAGTAAAGCTGCCTCACCTACCTCCATTCGACCTAAAGGTGATCGGAATGTCCTACCATATAAATACTCATAAGGTTCCATCTCAACAGTTTCCTAAAAATTATTATTATAGGTAAACTCAACTAGGGGTATATTCTTCCCCCAAGATCCCACAATGTCTAGGACACATGCACACAGCATGTCCTCTAGCACCTCTATCGTACGCTCTGACTGACCATCGGTCTAAGGGTGGTAAGTTGTGTTCAGAAGAACCTGTGTGACCAGTGCCCTCTAAAAACCCTTCCAAAAATGAGATGTCAAACGGGTGTCCCTATATGAAATGATAGTACGAGGGACTCCATGAGGACGTAGGACCACTCAGATATACAACTTCTCGAACCCGTCAACTCTGATGGTCTCCCTGATCGGCAAAAAGTGAGATTCTTTTGTGAGTATGTCCACAACAACCCACACAGCATCATTGCCTCATGGTGACCTTGGCAACCCAGTCACGAAGTCCATCGTGACATCATTCCATTTCCACTCTGGAATGGGTAACTGCTGTAAAAGTCTGGCTGGCCTCTGATGATCCACCTTCACCTGCTGATAGGTGGAACGTCTCGTAACAAAACCAGCTACTTCTCTCTTCATACCCAGCCACCAGTACTAATGTCTAAAGTCACGGTACATCTTGGTAACTCTGGGATTAACTTCCCAAGCTGAAGCATGAAACTCCCACATCAAATCCTCACGTATATCCCCTAGAACCCATACTAGTCCATGTAAACGCAATACCTCATCATCGCATATCGTCCATCCAGGAGGAGGGTCCTCACTTGACACCGACTCCCGTAGAACTCGGCCTTCTGAATCAGATAGTTTTCTCATCCTCACTCTATCCAGGAGGGTGGAAGTCACACCTACAAATGAAAGATAGGTTAGCCCCTGACTACCGTGCACCCCCAAATGCATCTCAGAGAACAAATCCATTAGCTGCCACTCACCACTGGCCTAATGAACTACCTATGTCTGGGTCTTCTAGCTCAGTGCATTAGAAACTGCATTACCCCTACCAAGTGTATATACAAGCTCAAAATCGAAGAACGGAAGGTATTCAACCCACCTTCGATACCTCAGATTCAAGTCATGATGAGTAAAGATATATTTGTGATTTTTGTGGATGGGGAAAACCACAAAATGTTCTCCCAAGAGATAATGTCTCCGATAGCATAACGCATGAACAACTGTAACCAACACGAGGTCATGATTTAGGTAATTCCTATCATGTGGCCTCAACTATCGAGACTGATATGAAACTACTAGATCGCCCTGCATCAACACAGCTCCCAGCCCAATACCTGATGCATCAAAGTAAACTGTATAGATCTTCCCCTTCTCTAGATGTATCAGAATTGGTGCTGATGTCAACCTTCCCTTCAACTCTTATAAGGTTGTATCACAAGCTTCTATCCAAACGAACTTCACACCATTCTTAGTCAAACCCATCAATGGTGCTTCTAAGTAGGAGAAGTCCTACATAAAATGCATGTAGTAACCAGCCATCCCCAAGAAACTATGTCTCTCAAAAACGTTCTTAGGCTGCTCTTAGGAAAATACTACTCTCACCTTCTCTGGGTCTACTTCTGCTCCTGCCTTTGAGATGATATGACCCTGGAAGTGAATCTGGTCCATCCAAAAGTGGAAATTTGAGAGCATAGCATATAGTTGATGCTCTCTCAGTGTACTCAGCATGATCTCTAGATGGGTGACATGGTCGTGTCGAGTGTGGGATTACACCAAGATATCTTCCATGAATACTACCATAAAAGAATCCAGATAAGTATGGAACACACGATTCATCAGAGCCATGAAAACTAATCGTCCATTTGTGAGTCCGAACGGCATAACCAAGTATTCATATAGACCATACCTACTTTTGAAGGCTGTGAGAGGTATATCATATGGTCTAACACGCAACTGATGATATCCGTATCTCAAGTAAATCTTTGAGAACACTCGTGCACCTCGAAGTTGATCAAAAAGATCATCAATCCATGGTAAGGGATATCAGTTCTTGACTGTCAATTGGTTCAACTTCCGATAACTCACACATATTCTAATGGTATCGTCCTCATTCTTCGCAAAAAGGACTGGAGAACCCCAAGGAGAAGTACTGGGTTGGATAAAACCCTTTGACTGTAACTCCTCCAACTATCTCATGAGCTTTTGTAACTTTGGTGTAGCCATCCTATATTGAGGAATGGACACCGGTGCCACTCTGGGCACAAGATCAATAGAGAAATCCACCTCATGCTCTGGAGGTAGACCTGAAAAGTCATCTGGGAAGACATCCCTGAAATGATCAACCCCTAGAGGGAAGTCCTTCTAAAAAGTCCCCTGATCATCTAGATATAAACTCGTGATCTGGGTTGTGAATTCACCTCGCCCACGATGCTCTAGTCCAGCTCAAATCTCCTGAACATCCCACTCGCCTTTGTATAGAAACTATCCACCCTCTGGTGATGGGAAACACGCTCTACGATGATAGTAGTCTTCAAAGTCTCGAAAGGGAATCAACCGATTCTTCCTAAGAATGACATCATAGCTCATCATCTCCAAGACATAGAGGTCCCAAAGAATGGGACACCCACCAACCTCAAGGGGGCACTCCTTGCACTGATTCACACATGTCTTTCTAGTCCCCAACAGAGTGTCTAGCGTCATAACATTAGAAGAATAAGAAACATATAGGCCAATGCTCTCCACAATAGGAATAGATACCAAGTTATGTGTAGAACCCGTATCGAAAAGTGCTAAAGATAAGACAAAAGCTACTAGAATAGTACCTCTGACACTATAAGGTCTGGGATCGTGATTCTGTTGGGTCTGTTGCACTGCATATGCCTACCCAGTACTGCGGCCCTGCGACACAACCTAGCTACCCTGAGCTGTCTTGCCTTGCTGCCTCTGAGATCCTGGTGTCTGGCTACCACGGCCACGACCACCATCTCGACCTGTATGCCCTGACGTATTCCAGTTTCCTAACTGGTAAAAATATACTGGTCATGCTCCTGCTCACAGAGTCTGCACATAACCCCTCTAACTAGCCACTAGTGGAAACGCCCTTCCAAATCGTTGCAGATGCCCCATCCTGCCACAAGCTCGACATTCCACTGGGTCATGTGGACAATGCGGTCTCTTGTTCCCCTCTTTACCACCCTGGTAGCACATGACCTAGCCACCTAAAACATTATTCTAGCTGTTAATGCCACCATGAGAGAATTTTATCTATCTCGTCCTCTTCTAGGTAGAAATAGTATAAGAAACTAGGGTCGAACCGTCCTAGCCCACACCACTAGATTCTCACAGATTTTTCTCGGTAATCTGTACCTGCTTCACAATAGCATGTACACTATGAAACCTGAAAACATTCACTAGTGCTCGGATGTCATATCTAAGACCATCCTCAAAGATTCTAGACCTCAACATCTCATCACCCACCAGAACGGGTGCAAAACGCTGAAGCTCGATGAAAGGAGCAGAATAATCCATCACCAACATAGCACCCATGCTGCAGATTCATGAACTCTCAAGCTCTATCTACCCTTAGCGTCTCTAGGAAGAAGAATTCATAGAAAGCTATTTGAAAATCTTCCCACACCATGCCCCTATGATTCTATGACTGAGTGGTAACATCCCACCACCTCTTGGAAAAATCACACAGCATATAAGTCACAAGATTGACCCTCCGCCTTGGAGGCGTCTCAAGATGATTGAAAATATTATACAATGAATCCAGCCAAGACTCTGCAGCCTATGGTCCTCCATCATTGGAAAACGTGGGCAGATGGCTGGAAGATACGAGTCATCACAACCATAGATGTGGTAGCCGGCAGTGCTCCCTGAAAGGTCTGCATGAACAGCATGAAGCCTTCACGGAACTGCACATCCATGTATGTGTTCTGTATAACAGCTTGAGTCACATCTGGCTGTGGTGGACGATCCACTAGTAGCCCATGGCCCACCATCTCTAGAGTATAATCGTTGCCTCTCTCTTGGAGAAAAACACGTGGTTATCTCTATGACATGACTCAACAAGGTCAAACGCACACCTTAGATCAATAATTATCAAAGACCTAAACCAAGGAGACAGAGGAAGAAAGTTTTCAAAATTTACAAAACTTGACTACACAGCGTGTATAAAAACTACACGGCATGTTCTCACTACTATTCACATGGGCATTTACTTTAGCTTAAACTGGTCGTGTAACACCCCAAACACATAGGGTGTCTTCTCAATACATGGCGTGTACTTGAATCCTCATTTCCTGCCCGAGTAATTATACACGGTTAAGACACATGGCTCACTTTGAACAAGACTACACGGTTAGTATGGCATCTACATGGTGTGTATGGTTTAGTTTCCAACTTCTTGTGTCGTTCGTGACACGGCCGATTACTCGGCTAATACTACACGACGTGTTACACCTGCACACGGCGTTTACACCACTCCGTCTTCACAGCCACATGGCTAAGTCCACAAGATCTCCCACCGGTAAGGACTACACGACATGTCCCTCCAATACACAGTATGTTCAAGAGGAGGTAACACTGACCCGTTTTTGTTAGCTACACGGCTGGGTCCCGGGGTTAGACTATAGGGCGTGTTCCATGGTGGACACGGCGTGTATGTCTCAAGGCCTCCTCCGTCTGTGGTGTTAGTTACATGGGAAGACTCCGGCTAAACACTACACGGTGCTTAAATTCGGTACCCAACGTGTGTTTCCCAATCCTTTCCCTACCCTATGTCCCCGCCCATACAGTCTATGACACAGGAAGAGACTACACGATGTGTACTAAAAAAGTCTTCATTTCTTCCCAAACAGAATAACACACAACGTGTGTTTGAGGAACTACACAGCGTGTATCCTGGGTTTTCCAGACAGTATGCCTCTAAAACTACTTTGGAACCCAGTAAATACGGGAAAAAAACATAAGTTCTAAATTCTGATCTGTGAGGGCCCATACTCCCTGCGAATCAGATTTTGGCATCTTATACATGTTATACACAAGTAACAAGTCAATGATCCACCAAATTATGGTCAATGAGGGCCCATACTCTTTAATAACAAGAGTTTGGAGTTCATTCTTTGAAGGCATCACACAAAAATACCCTATCAAATAGTAGGTATTTATAAACACAGCTATCACAAAGTCATTCTTTTCTGGCACAACATCTATCACAACAACATGCAATTTCTAATGCACCTACATGGCATGGAACTTTGTTTGGAATGTGATTTCTAGCATGTGCCTAAATGATGCATGAGATGGCATACCCTCATCTTATCAGGTTTCAAATAAATATAACCCAATATAAAAATATAACAACACACCACAAGTGCATCACCCATTAATGAAAATCAAATCAACTGTAAATTGAAAAATCAGAAAATTTTCAAAAATATGAGGTAGACTGGCTTTTTCCCGTATATGGGTTAGCTACTCCGAGGCACAGCTTATTACCAACTACCATTTCCTTCCTATCCCTAATTAAGGCTCCAAACAGTAAGTCAATGAAAAAGAAACCCCTTTGATACCACTTTGTAACATCCTAGATCCGGGTGCCCCTGAATGGGTGCCCCATACTCGGTTAGTCACACGACCTCAAGCGCATTTCACCAAATGCTATAGGCTGCCGACTAGGTATGAGGGCCCAGGTCTAATAATGGGGAAACTATGCCCTCATTTGTCAAGTGTGGCACAACGGAAAGGATAAATAGCATACAACAATCGTTGAATCAATAAACCGTACACATTTTAAATGAACAACTGCAGTAAAAGATACCCAACAGTTATATAGATAATGATGCAACAAGTCTCTAGTTCTAAGAAAATAGCCAGAACATGTTACACAGAAGTACAATAAAATACAATAGAAAGTATAGGTACATCAGAGAAAAACAAAACAGCTGGCAGCATCGTGGGCCTAAGCTCGGTCCCATGCTACCCTACTCCTTAACAAAAATCAAGTACCTGTACAGGGTCCCTTGCCCTTATCCACACATAAAACAACATAGTCTGTTTGGGCCGAAGACATGACCCAAACAGGGTGTGATAAATAAATCTTAGTAGGCACCCACCAAAGGCATGTTCCCAACTGTCAGTGTGAATGTGCAACAGCAATGTGCAGTAATAAAATGCAATAACCAAGCAATACTCAAAAGTAACTAACTTTACCAGTTATATTTACATTTTAACATTCATTTAATCGTTCAATATAATGAAATCATCACATTGAATTTCTAAGTAAATAGTCAGTGTCCTCAGGAATGTAAACCCTTACCCTCAGGTAAAGAGAATCCAAACCCATAGGAATCTGCCCATAGTCATATCGAACAATGCCCAAAGGCGTACGAGGTGTCTCCCACAGGAACAGAATCTACTTTCCCACAGGCACGAAAGAAGTTGCCCTCAGGCTGAACAGAGCACTGCCCACAGGCTAATCACAACACTTACCTAAGGCTAACATGTAATTGGGCCATTCCCAATATATAAAAAAGTAATTTATATACAATTCCTCTCAAGGTAATTTCATACATGATAGAATTTATGGTATACCCTTGGGAAACCAGGCCAAACGGCTAAATAGAGGAAAACACCCCTGGGGTGGTCCGTCTCTAATCAGTGATCCTATACAGTAGTTTTACAATTTCATTAAATTACCTATGTGATTCTAGCTATCTATGATAGCCAAGGCCTCAGCCACATGACACCCCAACATGGGTTTTTAACACAAAGGTACAAAAAAATGCATAGCAGTTGGAATTTAAACACTAGACCACCTACATCGATTTCCCGTAATCGGTATACGTGAACAATGCTACTCGAACCATCCAAAAATGATGTATATCTGAGGTAAAATAATTATTTTTAATAAGTAAATAACTTCCCCTCAGGAAAGAATTGGTAAGAACAGCTAAAGGAGAGGGGAGGGCTTACCAGTATGGTTCCAACGATATCGATAGAGGTGCAATCAGATTCCCAGGGCTCGATCAGGTGATCTCCAAAGCTATAGTCATCCTCCCAAGCTCGCCTCTGATTCTAAGCCTTCTATGTGAACGGAGGAGGCTACTTCCCATTTTAAGAGAAAAAACTGACTACACGACATGTACTTTCTGTTTTTAACTGTTCCTACGGTGGCTTCCTTCCACCATGGCATTGTTCAACTGTTGACATGAGTACGTGGTGTTTAATTCATGAGTACACGGTGTGTACTATAACTCACCCGACAGTGGCCTTCACCGTCGTACTATTCACCTGCTGAAAGAATACACGGCGTGTAAAAACCCTATACACAGCGTGTAGTCGGTTTTTTCACCTGTCATCGTCGACAGGACTACATGCCCTGTGTACTCATTCCACATGGCCAAAGTACACTGTGTGTGGAAAAGTACATGGTGTGTAGTCAAAAAATTAACAATTTTCTCCCATTTTCCTTATTTTCTCAAAAAAAAACATAAAGAAAAGAGAAAAGACTAAACCCGTACCTCAAGAATAAGAACTGGGTTATTACAAACTTCCCCCATAAAAGAAATTCTCCCCAGAATTTCCCTTCCGAGGGTGGTGAAGATAAAGCTCAGAACAACTCTAGCCACTGAGCACATACGTTAGTCTCCCTCTCCCAGGTTTCGTCCTGCACTCGACCAAGCTGCCATAGCACCCGTACAAGAGGAACTGACCAGCCTCGGAGAACCTTCATGCTCCTATCCATGATAAGAATCAGATGCTCCTCAAAGGATGCATTGACTTGTAGCTCAACCTCATCAGGATGAAAAACATGTGATGGGTCTGAATGATAATGGTGCAATTGGGATACATGGAAGATATCGTGCATGGCCTGGTACCTCTATGGTAACTGAAAATGATAGGCAACCAGCCCGACACTCTCCAGAATCTCAAATATCTCCACATACCATGGTGAAAGTTTATCCTATCTCCTAATCCGCATGTGTCCCAACCTCGGTGAAACATGCAAAAAAAAAACCTGATCCCCGACCACAAACTCCATGGGTCGTTTGCGGCGATCAACATAAGATTTCTGACGAGACTGTGTAGTAGCCATCCACTTCCAAATCAACGGGACCTGCTCAGAAGTCTCCTGCACGAGACGTGGTCCCAGTAATGCAGCCTCATCTCCCTCCATCCAGCACAAAGGTGATCGGCATGGCCTACCATATAAAGCCTCGTAAGGTTCCATCTCAATAGTTTCCAAAAAACTATTATTATGGGAAAACTCGACTAGGGGTATATGCTTCTCCCAAGACCCCCCCAAAGTCTAGGATGCATGTACACACCATTTCCTCTAGAACATGTATCGTACACTATGACTGACTATCAGTCTGAGGGCGGTAAGATGTGCACAGAAGCACCTGTGTGCCCAGTTCCCTCTAAAAACCCTTCCAGAAACGATACATAAAATGGGAATACCTATCTGAAATAATAGAACGAGGGACTCCATGAAGACATAAGACCACTTGGATATACAACTTCCCACGCTCATCAACTCCGAAGGTCTCCATGATCAACCAAAAGTGAGCTACTTTTGTGAGTCTGTCCACAACAATCCACACGACATCATTGCCTCGAGGTGACCTCGGCAACCTAGTCACGAAGTCCATCACGACATCATTACATTTCCACTCTAGAATGGGTAAATATTGTAATAGTTCAGATGGCCTCTGATTCTCCGCCTTCACCTGTTGATAGGTGAAACTTCTCGTAACAAAACCAGCTACTTCTCTCTTCATACCCGGCCTATAGTACTAACTTCTCAAGTCATGGTTCATCTTGGTAAATCCGGGATGAAATGAACAAGATGAAGCGTGAAACTCCCACATAAAATCCTCGTGTATATCCCCTAGAACCCATACTCATCCATGGAAACGCAATACCTAATTATCACCTATCGTCCATACAGGAGGAGGGTTCTCACTTGCCACTGACTCCTGTAGAACTGGGCCTTCTGAATCAGATAGTTGTCTCATTGTCACTCTATCTAGGAGGGTAGAAGTCACACCTAGAGATGAAAGATAGGTTTTCCCCTGACTATCATGGACCCTCAAATGCATCTCAGAGAACAAAGCCATTAGTTGCCACTCACCACTGGCCTCATGAACTGCCTATGTATGGGTCTTCCTTCTCAGTTTATCAGCAACTGCATTACCCCTACCAGGTGTATAGGCAAGCTCAAAATTGAAGGACTGAAGGTATTAGACCCCCCTTCGCTGCCTCAGATTCAAGTCACACTGAGTAAAGATATATTTGAGACTTTTTTGGTCAGTGAAAACCACAAAATGTTCCCCCAAGAGATAATGTCTCCAACAGCGTAACGCATGAACAACTACAGGCAACTCAAGGTCATGCGTCAGGTAATTCCTCTCATGTGGCCTAAACTGCCGAGACCCCTATGCAACTACTTGATCACCCTACATCAACACAGCTCCCAGCCCAATACTTGATGCAAAACAGTAAACTGTATAACTCTTCCCCTACTCTAGAAGTATTAGGATTGGTGCTAATGTCAACCTTCCCTTTAGCTCCTGGAAGGACATCTCGCAAGCTTCTGTCCAAATGAACCTCACACCCTTCTTACTCAAACTCATTAATGGAGCTTCTAAGTGGGAGAAATCCTATATAAAATTCATGTAGTGACTAGCCAGTCCTAAGAAACTCCGAATCTCAAACACTTTCTTAGGATTATCCAAAAAAAACTACTACTCTCACCTTCTCTCTTTCTACTGCAACTCCTGCCTCTGAGATGATATGACCTATGAAGTGAATCTGGTCCATCCAAAAGTGGAACTTTGAGAGCTTATCATATATCCAACGCTCTCTTAGGGTTCTCAGCATGATATCAATATGGGTGGCATGGTCGTGTCGAGGGTGAGAGTGCACCAAGATATCGTCCACAAATAATACCAAAAAAGAATCTAGATAAGGATGGAACACTAGATTCATCAGAGTCATGAAAACTGTTGCTGCATTCGTGAGTCTGAACGGTATAACCAACAATTTGTATAGAACATACCTACTCCTGAAGGTTGTGTGAGGTATATCAGATGGTCTAATGCAAAACTGATGATATCTAGATCTCAAGTAAATCTTTGAGAACACTCATGCACCTCTAAATTGATCAAAAATATCATCAATCCTTGGTAAGGTATATCGGTTCTTGACCATCAACTGGTTCAGCTTCCAATAATCCACACAGAGTTTGAGGGTATCATCCACCTTCTTTGCAAAAAAGACTGGAGAACCCCAAGGAGATGTACTGGGTCGGATAAAACCCTTTGACTGTAACTCCTCCAACTCTCTCTTGAGCTCCTATAACTCCAGTGTAGCAATCCTATAAGGAGGAATGGACACTGGTGCTGCTCTGGGTATAAGATCAATAGAGAAATACACCTCACGCTCTCGAGGAAGACCTGAAAAGTCATCCTAGAACACATCCCTAAAACGGTCAACCACTGGAGGGAAGTCCTTATAACAAGTCCCCTGATCATCTAGATATAAACTCGTGATCTGGGCTATGACTCCACCTCGCCCACGATGCTCTAGTACATCTTGACTCGCCTGAACATCCCACTCTCCTTTTTATAGAAACTCTCCACCCTCTGGTGATGTGAAACGCACCCTGCAATGATTGCAGTCTACAAAGGCTCGAAAGGGAACCAACCATTCCATCCTGATAATGACATCATAGCTCGTCATCTCCAAGACATAGAGGTCCTAAAGAAAGTGACACCCACCAACCTCAAGGGGGCACTCTCTACACTGACGCACAAAAGATGTTCTAGTCCCCAATGGAGTGACTAGAATCATAACATCAGAAGAAGAAGAAACAAAGAGACTAAGGCTCTCCACAACAGGCACAGATAAAAAGAAATGTGTAGCACCCGTATCGAAAAGTACTGAAGATAAGACAAAATCTACTAGAATAGTACATCTGACACTAGAAGGTCTAGGATCTTGCTCCTGTTGGGTCTGTTGCACTACATATTCCTGCCCAGTTCTGCAGCCCTGTGACACAGCCGGACTACCCTAAGCTGTCCCACCCTACTGCCTCTGAGATCCTAGTGTCTGGCTACCACGGCCACAACCACTATCTTGGCCTACACACCATGACGTATTCCAGTTTCCTGACTGGTATGAATCTGCTGGTCCTGCTCCCACTCACAGAGTCTACACAGAACCCCTCTCACTAGCCACTAGTGGATATGCCAGGAAAAAGCGCTGCAGATTCCCCATCCCACCGCAAGCTTGGAATTCCACTGGGTCATGTGGACACTGCTATCTCTTGTGGACCTCTTTACCACACTAGTAGCACATGAACTGGCCACAGGAAAGATTCTTCTGGCTTGTACTACCACCATGAGAGAATTCCAATTATCTCTTCCTCTTCCCGGTAGAAATAGTACCAGAAACTGGTGTCGAACCACCATGTCCCAAACCCCTAGCTTCCCGCAGATTCTGCTTGGTAATAAGTGTCTGGTTCACAATAGCATGTATTGTAGGCAACCTGAAAACATCCACTAGTTCTTGGTTTTCATATCGAAGACCATTCTCAAATAATCAATCCATCAATGTCTCATCAACCACCAGAATGGGTGCAAACCGATAAAGCTCGGTGAAATGAGCAGAATAATCCATCACCGACATAGTGCCTTGCTACAGATTCATGAATTCTCAATCTCTATCTTCTTTAAGCGTCAATGGGAAGAAGAAGTTATAGAAATCTTCCTGAAAATCTTCTCACGCCATGTCTCTGTGATGCTCTTACTGGGTGGTAACATCCCACCAACTCTTGGTGAAATCGTGCAGCATATAAGTTGCGACCATGACCCTCTTCCCTAAAGGTGTCTCAAGATGCTCGAAAATAGTTTGCAATGAATCCAGCCATGACTCCGCAGAGTGTGGTCCTCTATCCCCTGAAAATGTAGGCGGATGCTGCTGATGGAAGATATGAGTCAGCTCAGCCATAGATGTGGTAGCCAGTGGTGCTCTATGAAAGGTATGCATGAACCTCATGAATCCTTCACGGAACTATGCATCTACGCCTGTGTTCGGTATAATGGATGATGTCGCATCTGGCTATGGTGGATGATCCACAAGTAGCCTATGGCCCACCATCTCTAGAGTATAATTGTTTCCACTCTCTTGGTGAACAATGTGTGGTCGTCTCGGTGGCATGACTCTACAAGGTCAAATGCACACCTTAGATCAAGAATTATCAAAAACTGAAAACAAGGAGATGGAGGAAGAAAGTTTTCAAAATTTACAAAACTTGACTACATGGTGTGTATAAAAACTACACGGTGTGTACTCCAGCTTAAACTGTCCGTGTAACAGCCCAAACACACGGTGTTTCTTCTCAATACATAGAGTGTACTTGAATACTCCTTCCCTACCCAAATCCTTCTACACGGTTAAGCCTCACGGCTCACTTTGAACAAGACTACATGGCGTGTATGGTATCTACATGGTGTGTGTGGTTTAATTTCTAATTGACTGTTTCATACATGACACGGCTGTCTACTTGGCTAATACTACACGGCGTGTTACACCCGCACATGGCGTGTACACCACTCCTTCTACACAGCCACATGGCTATGTCCACATGGTCTCCCACCGGTAAGGACTACACGGCGTGTCCCTCTCGTACACAACATGTTCAAGAGGAGGTAACTCTGACCCGTGTTTGTTAGCTACATGGTCGGGTACCAAGGTCAGACTACACGACATGTTCCATGGTGGACACGGTGTGTATGTCTCATGGTCTCCTCCATCGGTGTTGTTAGTTACATGGGCGGAATCCGAGTAAACACTACATGGCGTGTACATCCGGTACACAACGTGTGTTTCCCAATCCTTTACCTACCCCGTGTCCCCGCCCACAAGGTCTATGACATGGGAAGAGACTACACAGCGTGTACTCAAAAAGTTTTCATTTCTTCCCGAACAAAAGAAGACATGGCGTGTGTCCGAGGAACTACACGGCGTGTATCCTGGGTTTTCCGGATTTTAAGCCTCTGAAACTACTCCAGAACCTAGTAAATACTAAAAAACGACACCTAAGTGCGAAATTCTGATCTGTGAGGGCTCATACTCCCTGTGAATTAATGTTTTGCATCTTATACAACTTATACACAAGTAACAAGTCAATGATCCACCAAATTCTGGTCAATGAGGGCTTGTACTACTCAATAACCAATGTTTGGCATTAATTATATCAAGGGCTCACAAAAAAATACCCTATCAAATAGAAATTATTTATCAAAGCATCTCTCACAACAGCATGCTTTTCTGGTACAACAGGTATCAAAACAACATGCAATTTCTAATTCACCTACATGGCATGGAACTATGCATGGAATGTGATTTCTAGCATGTGCCTAAATGATTCATGAGACGACATACCCTCATCTCATCGAGTTGAAACTAAATAGAACCCTGTATAAAAATATAACAACACACCACAAGTGCATCACCCATCGGTGAAAATCAAAACAACTGTAAATTACAAAATCAGAATATTTGAAAAAATACAAGGTAGACTGGCTTTTCCCTGTACACGGGTTAGCTACTCCTAGGCACAACTTATTACAAACTCCCATTTCCATCCTATCCCTAACTAAGGATCCAAATAGTAATTCAAATAAAAAGAAACCCCTTTGATACCACTTTGTAACGTCCCAGATCCATGTTCCACTCAATGGGTGCCCCGGACCCGGTTGGTCACCCAACCTCAAGCGTGTTTCCCCAAATGCCAGAGGCTACCAACTAGCAGTGAGGGCCCAAGTCTGATAGTGTAAAAACTATGCCCTCATTTGTCAAGTATAGCGTAGTGAAAAGATTAAATAGCATAAAACAACAGTAGAAGCAATAAACCATACAAATTTTAATTGAACAACTACAGTAAAAGATAACCAATAGTTATATAGATAATGATGCAGCAAGTCTCTAGTTCAAAGAAAACATCGATAACATGTTACACAATAGTACAATACAATGCAATAGAAAGTATAGGTACATCGGAGAAAAACAAAACAACTGGCAGCATCGCGAGCCTAAGCTTGTTCCCACGATCCCCTACTCCTCAGCAACAATCAAGTACCGGTATAGGGTCCCTTTCCCTTATCCACACCTGCAGAAACATATTCTGTTTGGGCTGAAGACATGACCCAAACAGGGTGTGAGAAATAAATCTTAGTAGGCACCCACCAAGGGCCCGTGCCCAACTGTCAGTGTGAATGTGCAACAACAGCGTACAGTAATAAAATGCAATAACTAATAATTAATCAAAAGTAACTAACTTTACCAGTTATATTTTCATTTTAACATTCATTTAATCATTCAATATAAGGAAATCACCATAGTGAATTTCTAAGTAAATAGTCAATGTCCTCAGGCACGTAAACCCTTACCCTCAGGTAAAGATAATCCAAACCCAAAGGAATCTTCCCACAGGCATATCGAACAATTCCCACAGGCATACAAGGTGTCTCCCATAGGAACATAATTTACTTGCCCACAGGCACAAAAGAAGTTGCTCTTAGGCTGAACAGAGCACTGCCCACAGGCTAATCACAACACTACCCTCAGGCTAACAGGTAATCGGGCCATTCCCCACATATAAACAAGTAATTTATATACAATTCGTCGCAAGGTAATTTAAGACATTCTAGAATTTATGGTATACCATTAGGCAACCTGGCCAAACGGCTAAACAGAGGAACACACCCCTGGGGTGGTCCTGGATCCAAGCAGTGATCCTAGAAAATTGTTTTACAATTTCATTAAATTACCTATACAATTTTAGGTATCTAAGATAGCCAAGGCCTCAGCCACACGACAACCCAACATTGGTTCGTAACACAAAGGTACACAAAAATGCACAATAGTTGGAATTTAAACACTATACCACCTACCTCGATCGCCCCTGATCGGTATACGTGAACAGTGCTCCTCGAACCATCCAAGAATGACATAGATCTGAGGTAAAAGAATTCTCGTTCAAATGTAAATAACATCCCCTCGGGAAAGAATGGGTAAGAACAGATAAAGGAGAGGGGAGGGCTTACCCGTACGATTCCAATGAGATCGACAGAGGCGGAATTGGATTCCCGGTGCTCGATCGGGTGATCTCCAAATCTCTCGCCATCCTCCCAAGCTTACCTCTAGTTCTAAGCCTTCTCTGTGAACAGAGGATTCTACTTCCCATTTTAAGCAAAAAAACATACTACACGGCCTGTAATATTGAGTACACGGTGTGTGCTTTCCATTTTTTACTATTCCTATGGCGGATTCTTTCCAACAAGGCATTGTTCATCTGTCAACATGAGTACATGGCGTGTAATTCTAGAGTACATGGCGTGTACTATCTCTCAGCTGGTGGCTGCCTTCACCACCTTACTATTCTCTAGTCGACTGAATACACGACGTGTAAATACCCTATACACGACATGTAGTCGGGTTTTACACCCATCATCATCGAAAGGCCTACACGCCCTGTGTACTCATTTCACATGGACAAAGTACACGGTGTGTGGAAAATTTCATGACGTGTAGTCACAAAATTTAGGATTTTTCCCATTTTCCTTATTTTCTCAAAAACACTTAAGGAAAAAAGAAAAGAAGAAACTCGTACCTCAAGAATAAGAACCGGGTTATTACAGTCAGACTACACGGCGTGTTCAATCATGACACGATGTGTTCAATCCTGACACGGTTTGTACAGCTTAAGGTTTATCAGTCCGTGTTGTTAGTTATGTTGGCAAACATAGCATCAACACCACACGGTGTGAAAAATCGAAACACTGCATGTTCCCATAAGAATTTCCCTATCCCATGTCTCTGCCCACACGACCTATGACATGGTTAGAGACTACATGGAGTGTATATAAAGTACATGGCATGTACTTAAGAAAAACTATTTCTTCTCGAACAGAAGAACACATGGCATGTAGTCAAGACTACAAGACATGTATTCTGGGTTTTCTGGATATTAAGCCTCATAAACTACTCCAGAACCCAGAAAAACACCAAAAAAAACATTGATAGTGCCAAATTACAATCTGTGAGGGCCCATACTCCTTGAAAATCAAATTTTGGCATCTTATACAGGTTATAAAGAAGGATAACAGTGCAATGATCCAACAAATTCTGGTCCATTAGGGCTAATAACACCTCAAGAACCAAATTTTGGCATTCATTCAAAAAAACCATACACAAAAAATACCCTATCAAACAGTAGGTATTTTTATCAGGGCATCTAGCACAATAGCATGCATATTCTACACAACATCTATCACAACAACATGAAATCGCTAATACATCCAAGATGGCATGGAAAGAATGCATGACATGTGATTTCTAACAAATTCCTATATGATGCATGAGATGGAATACCCTCGTCTCATCGGGTTGTGATAGAAATAGATCCTCAATAACATCAACTGTAACTGCACAAAACATGTGAATCACCAAATGGTGAAATCAAATCATATTTAAAATTACAAACCAGAAAAATTGAAATAACGAGGTAGATTGGATTTTCTCTGTACACAGGTTAGATACTCCCGGACACAGCTTATTACCAAGTACCTATTGCTTACTATCCCTAGCTAAAGGCTCCAAATAGTAAGTCAAGAGAAAAGAAACCCTTTGATACCACTTTGTGACATCTTAGTTCTGGAATCCACCCAGAGGTACCCCGTACCCGGTTGGTCACACGTCCTCAAGCGCATTTCCTAAAATTCCATAGGATACCGACTAGCAGTGAGGGCCTTGGGTGTGATAGTGGGAAAACTATGCCCTCATTGGAAGAGTACACAGTGGAAGTAAACAGATGTAAAATAGCAGAAGCTGTAATAATTACATACAGAAGTAACAACAGACAACTGAATGTATAAACTGTAGAACATGTATAAAATGATTCTTGATACATATGTCTAGGAAAGAAGAAAAACAAGTCACAATGCTAGAATACAACAATGCTAAACCAAAGTTAAAAATAAATCAGATAAACTCCTCATCATCAAAATCCATAGCTTAGTCTCATGCCCTCCAGCTCTACAAAAATCAAGTACCTGAAGTATAAGGGTGCTTGCCCTTATCTATACCTGCAACAGTATAATCTGTTTGGGCCCAAAAGCATGTCCCAAAAAGGTTGTGGGACTAAATCCCAATAGGCAGCCACCACAATATCTGTCCCTAATAGTCAGTGAATATATGGTAGGTAGTAAGAAAATAAATGTAGTAAACAAGGAAGTACCCAAGTTAAAAAATTTACAGTTTCAATTCATTTAGTATTATAAGCAACAGTTAACAAAGCAGGTAAAATGAAATTGGTAACCCTATGGGAAGTACTCATAGCCTATCCACTCTGGTCCTACCTAGAAATATAAGCAACCCTCTGGAAAGCACACACATTCTCACCCCTATTGTTCAGCTAAATATAAAATCTCTGAGGAACCACTCACCATCAATTCCACCTATAGTCTCATATCGGTACTAAAGTTTCTCTAGGGAAGCACTCATCGTCAATTCACCCTATTTCCCATGTCTAGGAAATACAAACACTCTGGGTAAGCACTCAACATCAATTCCCCCTGTGGTCTCGCATCATATAATTATAAAGACACTCTAGAGATGCCCTCAACGTCCATTCTCCATGTGGTCTGTACACCATGTTCTCAAGGACCTGTGTATGTTAAGAAAGTATATAATCATATATCGGCCAATGTAAACCTCAATAACTACATGGATATCATTCTATATCATAATATCATAAAAGAGAAATAGTCACACTGTCCTACCATACTAGGCATGGGAAGTAAACAGCATCCTACAGGCAACTAGATCCAAAGTTCAAACAAGAAAAACATGCATGGGAGACACATCCAAAGAACCAAAATTCACACTATTCACAATAAAATACCATCTACTCAGAAATACAAGCATAGCAGATAAAAAATAGGCCCAAAACGGTAAACTCACAATACCCTGTTCAAGGGTATTGGGAAAATTTACACATGAAACTCAAAGACATTAATCAAAAAGGAACAAACCACCTACATTGGGGTTAGAAGATCAATATACATGAACCTTGAGGCTTGAATCATCTTAGAATTCCATAGATCTATGAAAATTCTCAAAAATTTCCACCTAAGATAACTTGAGAAAGAGGAGAAAATGTAAGATGAAGCTCTAGGAGAAGAGGGAACTCACCGACGTAATTCCAACACAACAGACAGTGTTCGATTCGGAGGACGGATGCTCTCTAGGGGTTTCATTGAAGATTCATGGCTGTATGGAGCTCTCGGTTGAACGGGACATAAAATAAGTTCGTTCTGGATTTTAGACCCGACCCCAGTGTGTTTAATGAAAAAAAAGTACACGGCGTGTACTTTTGATGTACACAGCATGTACTTTTGATGTACATGGTGTGTACTCACCTTTTCTGTACTCCGCTTTAAGTGGACTCTAAGTCACTCTCACACAGTCATGTGTGTGGCTACAACATGGCCAGCACATGGCCTCCTGTAGCAAGGCAATACACGACATGTATTCATAATGTACAAGGCATGTACTTAGAAAATTTCCAGAATTTCCTTTTTTCCTTAAAAACGACTGGAAAAGGAAAAACATACATGAAATGAAGTTCTGGGTTCTTAAAAAACTGATTTTTATTCTTCTTTTTATTATTCAAGTGATGAAAAAACCATCAATGTCTACTATAAACTCTTTATCCTTATCAACCAAACAGTTTTCTTCCAACGTAATAGAAATGAGCTTTGGGTAAATCATATAATTGGATCAATAAGTCGGCTTGGTTATTTCTATCAAATGAAGAATCAAATATCTACAAAGGATTAACTTTGTACCACTTTTCATCAAACACAAGATGTAGACATCTTGATATCTCATGGTTGAAAATTCACCCTATCATGGACAAAACATTTACAGGATAAATTTGAAGTGCAATCTACATTCACCATTTAACTCGGGGTAAATCATCCTTCTAACTGTTCCATCTCCAGAAAAATTAGAAAGGGATTATACATATATGAAATCATCACCATCATTATAAATGGTTCCTTTATAGTATTTTACAATAACCTCAGGTGAAACTTTTAGAAATTCATACCATTTTCTTGAAGAAAACACCAACTTGCGTCCATTGATACTTGGTCTTACCCAATCATCATTTTATTCAAAAAAACTCATCATACTAAAAGGAATGATATACCAGATTAGGATAAAATGGTCTCTTAATTAATGAGAACCTCTACATCCATATTTCATCCTAAATCAATGGAAGCGCAAAATATTTACTTGAAGTAAGTCACTCCTCTTGAATTTCGTTATCAGCTAAAACTATATGAATAGTTATCTCAGTATTTATGATTTCTATTATATCGATAGTACTCAGCTCCCCTTTATGTTTCTTTTCAAAATGTGACTTGTCTGTCGGTGAATCTGAAGGTAACTTTACTCTTTCCATAGAGGTCAGATCAGTTGGCTCAGTCAAAGATGAAAGGGAGGTCAAAAGGGTAGAAGAGAAATAATTCCCAAGGATAAAGAGAAAAAGGCTCTAGGAAATAGGTGCATTGATAATGGAAAAAGAATCACATTTATTATCATTTTGGAGTATATAGATTCAAAAAACAAAAATAAAAAATTATGATAAAATTGGAATCGAGTAATAAAAATAAACCATGTTAAAATAAAACTAGTTATTTAAAACCATGAATTGAAAACATGACAAATGCATAATACATTTTTCAAGGGTGAGACATTTCAGAAACACCATGGTGATAAGTTCAATGTTGAGAAGTTAAATAGTGAGAAGTATCAATGGTGAGAAGTGCCAATGTTGAGAAGAATCAATGATGAGATGTTCACAATGGTGAGACATACCCAACGGTGAGACATACTCAATGGTGAGACATACCCAACAATGATACATACCCAACATTTAGTCATACCTAATGGTGAGACAAATCCAATAGTGAGACATACCCAATAGTGATAAATACCAAATATCATTGCATAGAAAATTAAACATAACCAAAATTTATCATACATAACTCATGTTTGATGTAATTAATTCTCTCAGAATTCAAATGTTTAGTACAGATATTAGTAAGCTGCTGTTATATACCAATCAATTCAAGAATGATATCACCTTTTTAAAATATTCTCTCAAAAAGTGATGTCTTACATCAATATGATTTGTTCTATAATCTGATAAAAGATTCTTAGAAATATTTATAGCACTAGAAATGTCACAATTTATATGAACATGTTGGAATTGATATCCATAGTCTAGTAAAGTGTATTTCATCCAAAAAATTTGTGGATATTAGCTACCGATATCTATGTATTCAGATTCATAAGTAGACAATAAAACATAATTTTGTTTTTTACGACACCAGGAGACTAGATACTTTATTAAATAGTGACATGTTCTATAAGTTTATTTTCTATCTAACTTGCATCCCCCAAAATCATAATCAGAATAATTTCCTAAATCAAATTCATGTACTCTTCGATAAAATAATCCTACATTGGTATAATATTTTACGTATTTGAAAATTACTTTTACATCATTTAAGTGTAAATTATTTGGGTTTTCTTGAAAACTAGCACACATACACACATTGAACAATATATCAGATTGTATAACAGTAATATAGAGAAGTCATCCAATCATACATTTGTAACTGGTTTGATCCACTAGTTTCCCAACATCATCAAGATCCACCTTATAGGTAGTACTCATAAGATAATCACTACTCTTAGTGTAATTCATGTTAAAATGTTTTATAATATCCTTAGTATATTTACATGGATTTAAAATGATTCCTTTTTATTTTGAAAAATATAAATACCAAAAAATGATTTCTCTTCACCCATAAAAATTATTTTTCATCATTTTAGAAACCATAATACATAAATAACTTTTTAAATATTGAAAAATAGTATCATCAACATAATATGTAAAATGAAAACATCTTTTGAGATTCATTTTAAAAAAGTTTTAGGATCAATTATACCTTCAAAAATAGTTTTCATAAAATAAAAGAGATAATCCAATCATACAAAGCCCTAGGGGTGTGTTTCAAACAATATAAATATTTTGCTAATTTGAAAACGTTATTTGGAAAATGTGGATTTTAAATATCAGGGGGGGTTCAACAAAAACAACCTCAATTATATATCCATTTAAGAATTCACTCTTGATGTCCATTTGATAATGTTTTAAATCAAGATGACCTTCATAATCTAGTAGTTTTAAAATATATTCAATTATAAAAACTGGTGAAAATGTATCTTCACAGTATATTCCTTCATCATGACTATAACCTTGAGAAACTAGTCTAACCTTATTTCTTATAGTATTTCCGGATACATCTACCTTGTTTCTAAACACCCATTTAATTCTTATTGTAAAAGTGTCATTGGGTCTATCAACAAACTCCCAAAATTTATTTAAATATAATTGATTTAATTCATCTTTCATTCCTATTACCCAGAATTCATCATTAATTGCATCATTGATGTTCTTGGGTTCAAGATAAGACTATAATTCTTGATGTTCAACTTGGTTTCTAGGAGAATTTCTAGTCTGTATACAACTATCTAGGGTCTGAACTACAACATAAAAAGTATATTACTTAAGGTTCCTAATATCTATAGAAAAATCAGGTCTGGTCACTTTAGGTTCTTCTATAGGGTTAACTTCATGTGCTGGAAATTCATCAGAACTAGATAATTTTTATAACTATTTCACAATAGAATCAGTAGGTTTTCAATTTAATTTCAAATTTGATAAATCATCTTAAAGGTTTTCTAAAGAGTTCATGGGATCATATGGATCTATGTCATCCAATTTTATGTGGACAATCTTCACAACAGTCTTAGTATTTTTATTAAAAACACTAGAGGCTTTATTGGATGTTTAATAACCCATGAAAATTCCGGAATCACTTTTTGAGGAAACATTTTCCATATTGTCCTTAGTGTTTTGAATTAATACTATTACTCCAAAAAATATAAAGCAATTAACCTTAATATTTCAATTATTCCAAGTCTCATAGTGTTCTTCTTTACAATATGTCTAATTTAAACTCTACTGATTATGTAGATGGTTGTATTTACTTCCTATGACCAAAATTAGATATGTAAGTCATATTCATTTAGCATTGTTCGGGAAATATCTTAAAGTATTCTATTCATTATTTATAAAACTCCATTCTACTGAGGGGTCCTATGGGAATATAAGTTATAACTGTATCCATTTTATGTGAAAAAGGATTCAATGTGTTTATTTTAAAACACACAACCATAATCAATTCATTTGGTCTTAATCCTAACTCTAGTTAAATTATCTATAGATTTTTCATAATTGGTTAAATAAGAACGTGATTCACTTTTGTGACATAAAAATAATACCCAAGTATACATTGAAAATTCATTAATAGTACATAAACCTAGTGCCTCCTGTTTATACTTAAAACCATATATAATCCAAATAAATCCAGATAACCCAACTTAAGAGGTTGAGAAGTTGAAACTTATTTCATTGATTTAAAATAAATAATTTATTGTTTCCATTTTCAATATGGGTTACATAATTGGTCAATTGGTAACTCTAGTTTTGGTAGATCCTTAACTAACCCCTTCATTGTAAGATTTCTAAGTGGGTTAATGTTAAAGTGGCCTAGTATCCTATACCAAATCTAAGATTCTTTGAGAAAATCACTCTTGTTGGAAACATGTTGAGAAATTAAGTAAATAATATCAACATCATAAACATTATCATTCTTTATGGTAGTAAAAACTAAATCATATTTGGAATCAAAAGAAATACATGAATTGTTCTCAAATTTAACATAAAAACCATCTTCACAAAAATTTAGAGATTCTACATAGGTTATACTTCAATCCGTCAACAAACAGTGCTTTAGAAATTAAAACAGAATTTATGTTACCAATTTTTTGAAGCCTGATGATTTTATATTTGGCATTATCACTAAATCTGACATGACCACAATCAACCTTTATTAGGATCTTGAAGTAAGAATATTATCCTGTCATGTTCCTTAAACATCAATAGTACAAGTACCATAGAATTTTAAAGTAGGTCTTTAAGTAGCTTTCCAACAAAAAAATATTTATACAAGAAATGATTTTGGTACCCTGATTTTCTTGGGTCTAAAAGTGTTAGTAATCATGTCTTTAAGAACCCATATTTTATAATAGTTTTCTTATAAATATACTATAAACCTTTTGAAATAAATATTTTTTTTGGTTTTTAGAAAAATAACTACCATTAGGGCTATTAGATTTAAACATAGGTATAAAATTTCTCTTAACTATTAATCTTCTACCATATTAATATCCTAGAAATGTAACATAATTAGGAGTAACCTATTTACCTTGAATATGAGTAAGTGTTTCTATACCATTTTTAAATAATTCTAAATACTCCTTAAGATTATCGTTAAAAAAATTAAGTTCAGTATTTCTATTTAATAGTTGATCATTATTTTCTTTTTCAACAGATAAATTAGATATAATACTGGTTGATAAAGTATGCTTCTTTTCAGATATTTCTATTTGTCCTTAAGTTCATTAAATGTGTCTTCCATCATTATTCAATATTCAAATATATATTCGTGATACATTTCATCATATTTATTTTCAATTTCTGAAATATAATAATTAATCACACGTAAGACATTAGATAAAATAGGTACCTCATAGATATTATTTATAAAGCACATGTTGGCCCTATTTGACTTCAATTCAGGAGTAAAGTCTGAACCACTAGAGATTTATTTAAAGGCACTCCATTTGGTTTTCATTTTTTTCTTAAACCTTCGATCCATATCATCATGTTTCTTTTTAAATTTTAGTTTTGGATAGTCATCCTTAACCTTTCCTTTTATATTTAATTCATGAAAAGTAATTTTAGTTTCATCTTTATTCTAATATTTTATCCAAATTCATATAATTTCATACATTCACTACTGGAAATCTGACCTTTCCCAACTCTTCTATACCAACTGTTCGTAAAAAACTTTGGTATAGGTTCCCTTTCCCAACGGTTTGGCTAAACCGTTGGGAAATCCCACTTTGAGGCCACCTTTCCCAACAGTTTGGCCAGACCGTTGGGAAAGGGTACGGCTTTCCCAACGGTTTGGCCAAAACTGTTGGGAAAGGGTATACCTATCCCAACGGTTTCCCAAAACCATTGGTAAAGGTCACCCACACATCAACCTCCTCCCATAATCAAAATCTAGAATCAAATATATACCAACGGTTGTCAAAACCGTTGGTATAGGCATATACCAATGGTTTTGACAACCGTTGGTATATATCATTTTATTTTTTATCATTTCTTCTTACCCAGAACATTATATAAATCAAAATTTAAAATCATTATGAGAATACATATATATATTAATGTAATTATGTTCACCAAAGTCATGTTAGGTTAGTGGTTAGGTCGTTGAATAATAAACTAGGGGTCCTGGGATCAAATCCCAGTGAATGTTTTTTTTGGAATACATATACCAACAGTTCTATAACCGTTGGTATAGATTTTCATATTAATTATACCAATGGTTTACAAAACCGTTGGGATAGGTCTATACCAACGGTTTTGGGAAAACTGTTGGTATAGACCTATACCAACGGCTTACTTGGAAACGGTTCTCCAAACCATTGGTATAGGCTATACCAATGTTTTGGAGGCCTATACCAACAGTTCCAAACCGTTGGTATATGTCAGTTTTCCAGTAGTGATTCCTTTATAGTTTGTCTTAATTAAAAATATATTATTCCTAAAAAAATCTTGATTCTCCAAGAAATATGGTCCATTTCCTCGTCACTTTATCTAGGTGACTCACTGTCACTTGAACTTTCAACTTTTATCTTTTCCTTTTCCTTTTCTATCAGTTTCGATGCATTAGACTTGAAATCTACTGAATATATTTTGGACCATCATATTCTTATCGGTTGAATTTCAATTCTTCTTCACACATTATCAGTTTCCCAATCATCTCCTTGACAATGAGTTTAATAATTTCACATGATTCTGTAATTGACACAGATGCCCCTCTCTATCTTTCAAAAATGCATCTTAGCAATCTCATGATCTAATATTTACCATATACTTGATTTCCTAACAATCTTATAGTGTTCACAATTTCATTAAACCTGAGGTACATGTCATGAATTAATTTATCATGATTTATCTTAAAATTTTCACACTTAATAGTATATGTATTTAATATCTTATCTTTAACATTGGTTTTTCCTTCATGAGAAATTGAAAATGTGTCCTAAAATTCATTAGCAGTTTTACAAGGAAAACTTCAATTATATTTATCATCTCCTAAGGAATAATAATAGGAATTCATTACATTGAAAGTTTTATTATAGGATAACTTAGTAACATCATTCCATGTACTTATAGTAGTCCTAGGTAACTCTTACTTATCCTCAATAGAAAACAAAATCCCAAAACACATACTTTATATATGTATTTTCATTTTGATCTTCCACTCTGCATAATTAGTTCCATTGAAGAAAAGGTGGTTTATTAGTAGCATAAAATTATTTTATATTATCCATTTAAAGAATTTAACTTATAAATAATATAAATTTAAGATCATTAAAGAACAACTAAAATAACAATTAAAATGATTTGAAAATACATTGATACCAATTCTTAAACCGTTGACAACAAATGTTGGTCGGAGTGAGTATCTGAATATAGGGGTGAATTGAGTACCCAATAAAAGTTCATTTAAAAATGGATTTCAATAAAATCCCCTGATAAAATAAAAATGGCCCAGGTTAACAAAATTGTAGCTGGATATAAGTTTTAATATTTTATAATATTTCTTAGAATATTGATTAGGTCTCAGATAAAACAACATGCAATATTTTTTTATCCTTTAAAATTAATTTTTGTAATCAAAATATTATATAAAAAAGTAATTAAGATAAACTATCAAAGTAGTTGGTTTTTTCAATTTAAAATTGAATCAGTTATAAAGCAATGAAATAAAGTAAAGAAACTCACATTGGAATTGAATAAAAGAGGTTCATTATCAAGTTGAGACTTTTTCCTCTCCACTTGGAAATAACATATGGCCATGAAGTTTATATAAATTGACTCATGATCCACATCCTAGACAAGGTATGTCAATAGCCAAGCTGTTAAGGTCACACATGAACTCTTCCATAGTTTTCATGGGAGTAAAAATAAACTATAGGTCACAATCGGATCTCGACCACAACATTTGAGAATTATGAAGAAAAGGTGTTGAGAATATTTCTATGTATCTTCCAGTTTAATGTAGGAGATAGTGTGTGTTATAAAACAGAGTATACACACAAATATTGTAAAGTAAAGATAAATAAATATATTAAGGGAATAAAATATATAAAGGGATAGTGTTTCTTGTTCTGTTCGGATCGACAACTCATGAATCCTTGAATGTGATATGAACTAAGGCTTGAGTTGAGTTTTAGAAATTCCAGCAAAAAAGAGTGTTGTAAACTCATTGTTCTTGTCTGTAGGAAGGCACTAGATGAACGATGTGTTTCATCTTCCTTAGTCGATCGTATGCAAGATGAATAAGGTAATATATTATCCTTATTAAAATAATTTCTAGCTCACTTCACATATATCTCTCTATGTGTATATGGTCATCATTCACATGAGGCATCCATCTTTACATTTTAATTGTAGTAACACCATGTGAGAATATCCATATTCTTTCTTCTCCTTGTATAACATGTCTGACATAAAGTTTAATTCATTCTCTATAATACCTAACACAAAAAAAATTAAAATAACATTCTGAATTAGATTCGATAAACTAGATGTTATAAATATTTAATTCAAAAATATAATTAAAAGAAACATCATTGGAGAGTCTTTTGAATGGTGACACTAGTATTGTATAAATCTGGTTGTGAGACATTGGAATGGTGTCCTCATCTATCAGTGACTGATTCATTGGGTGAATAATTAGAAAAGGGACACTTTTTAGTTTGATTCTTTCAAGTACTGAGATGTCTGATGGTATTATAGAATAATGGTGTGTCAGGCTAGCGGTGATTCATTCTTTTTTCAAAAACAATTGATGGTCACTCATGCTAACGGTGAGTCATCCCAATAATTAGTAGATTTTACGTCCCATTGGTGATTTTTTCTTGATGGTGACTCATTTTTTGTGGTGATAATTCTTGGAGTTGTCTCAAGGTGATGGTTAGACTTTGGGAATGGTGAGATAAACTTGTGGTGTGAATTAACTGGTGGTTTTTCATACACGGCAGTGAGTCCATTCTAGACGTAACCAATTTTTAATTGATCTCATAACATAAAATACTATCATAAAACATAAAACTCATTAATATGATAATAAGAATTATTTTTTGATAATTAAAACAAGGAGGTAAACATGCCTAATATTTTGAATATTGATTATGACATAATTCATATAACATCATTCTAGATAACCTGGGTAAAAGGAAACATAAGAAGGGTGAGCCCAAATGCTCAATAAGGGTAAACATAATAATTGGAAATTGAATGTCATTACTAGGAGTAAGATGATAATAAAGGGATGATGGAATATTAAAAATTCATAAGCATAATATAAGAATATTCATACCAAACTATACGTATATCATAAAAGTTGAAAACATGACATAAGGCTTTCATAAAGTCAAGATTCATCATAATCAATAATAATGAGCCATATGACATAAATCTTGATCATAAGAATCATTTATAACTATATAAAGCATAAAGAAATGTTGGTAACATGGAACATCATCTTCATCACCCATTTTAAATCCATTTCAAAATTAAAGGGGGCCCTATAATATCTTGATATTTTAAAAAAACTCTATAATTTACAAGATATGAAATAGTGAGCTTAAACGAACAACGGAATATTACTATATAAATGTGATCATTATAACCTAGTTTTTAAATAGGTGGGAATGAATAGTATTAATGAAAATATGAAATATATAATGGTAAAAATTATTTATAATTTATTAATTAATTATTTTTAAATAAGAACTTGAATGTTAAATAAATTTATTTTAATCATCAAAAATTTGTTTTCTTCAAAATGGTTCTTCTTGCTTATAATGAGTGAATATTATAATTAATATTGAGAAGTTTTTTAAAATTAATTTTAAAAAATTAATTTTATTTTTTAATTCATAATTTAAAATATATCATAAGATTAATTTTTTAGAATTTGTTGAAAATATCGATTTTTCCCAGAATGTCAAAAAATACTAATTTTTATTGAAAGCCTTATTAATCTTTAAATGTATTTACATAGTAAAATTATATTATTGGAAAGGTATTAAATTTTAATTAGTTTATTTTTATTTAAAATAATCAAATTATGGTTTTTGAAATGTATTATATACTTGAATTTATCCAAAAAACATTTTATATTTTAAAAAATGGAATTTTTTTGAAGTTTTTTTTTGTTTTTAGGATTTATTTTTAAATTAAATTATAAAAATTATACTATTTTAATTTTGAAAAAAGGATTAAGTATTTTTAATTAGTGTTTCAAAATTAATTAAATTTTTTCCTTTTATTTTTGGATTATATCAACTGTAAACTTAGTAATTTTGGTTACCATGATAAAGGGTAATTAGTGTAATTAAATTTAAAAGAATAATTAAATGACCCAAAAAATAAAAAAATTATTTTATTAGTATATCTTGACCATAACCATTAAATATACTAATTTATGTCCATTTGAAGCCACATTTATGATATTATGACCCTTATTTTGTTTCATTTAATGAAATTACAACGAATCCACACTCTTGTTTTTAATAAGTATAATATTTTTAATATGGTGTTATCTAGAGGATATGTTTGAATATAAATGAAGTCAAAACTTGTCTAATTTTTATTTTATGATGGTATTTATACCCATAATCATTTTATATTTTATATTAATCACTTTTGATCCATATTTAATTGAAAATTTATTTGTATTAATTTAACATTTTGAGAAATTCCAAGAGTCTGCCTCCCCTCTTTTATAATAGGGGACCACTTATTCTCAATCATTAACACCTAATTTGTTTTTCCAATATATTCCAACATTCAATCCTATATTAAATCCTCTCATTATAGTGGTATTTTATTAGGCATAATACCAATTTTATAAGTCTTAATTTCTTAAGCAGTGGATGTTTCCAAAGAAGAGGTATTGTTTTATTTTCGTGTTTTTGTTTTTTTCTTTTTTTGAATACCTAAAACCTTCTTCCTCTATGATAAAATAACAACTATATTATACTACATATATTGAAAAATTAATAGGTTTATTTCATGACCTATATTTGTCTCCTATTACATCAAATGGGAAATTAAATCATTATTCGTGTGTACGGTTGACTACCACCTCACAAACTAATGTAATTCATTTTCTATAATTGTCTCTCTATAAAGTTTATAATGGTGGAATTAATATTTATATATGATATTCATGAAATATCTGTCTTAATTATAAGATAATATTTAATTTATCTTCTTATATTTTTATGTACTGCAAAAATAATAACGATGTTTGTGCGTACGTGTGGACTACCACCTCCATGAACTGATGTGATTTAGTTTTTCATCACCACATAACATGGATGATATATATATATATATTAGTATATTTAAATAATTTATAAGTTATATATGATATCATGATCCTTCAATAATGTTAAAATAATACATACCTTAGATCCATAGACATCATTGAAAAATGGAACGTTATGTGTATGTATGGCCTACTCTCTCCATGATAATAACGTAGTTCATTTTTGATGACCGTATTTAATATTTATATTTAAATGATTAATTAATATATAAAAATTATAATTATTTCATTAGAATTATTATTTATATGATGTAATAGTTACCTCTTTGACCATAATCAACCTACTACTGTCATTTTGGACTTATGTAGCTAATATTACTAAAACATCTGACGTGAACATAAATGACTAATTTTTATAACATTGTTATAAGTGAGATAAAAGGAATAATAAAATTTAGAAAGTATATATCAAAATTAAATAATTATCCTATGTTTATTATTCAGTAATTTAATGAGTGTATGAGATGATTCAGACTTAATGTATGGGATGCTCGTCTCACTTTTATTTTTGTGGGACACATTTCATATTCACCACTTGTTTTTTTGGTGTATATACTACTAATGAATTTTCTTTCATTTTTATTTATCTCAATTTTATGGGTGTTTATATATCAATCTAAGATAATTTAATTCATGGGTCTTATTATTTGAAATTTACCATAGTTACAAAGGTTTGTTTCACAATCTCATCATTATTAGGGCTTGTTTATATTTATGTATATGATAGGGAATATTCATATTCCATATATATTTTTTCTAAAAATGTTTAAAAAATGTTATTATTATTCACATAAAAAAATTAAATCATATTTACCATGGTTTTAATTTTTTCTAAACATCTTGATATGAATATTTTTATTATTTTCCAAATGAGGTACTTTGTGACTTTTGAGACAATAATATGATAGAAATGTTTTTTAACTTATATGGAATGTGATGATTTCCCATCTCCCATGAAACATAAATTCTTTGAATATTTATTTATAATTTTATAAATTAATTTTCAAACAAAAATTTCTCCTTTATAAGTACACTATTTTTTTAAAAAATAGCTTATTCAAAATGAAAAAGTCATTTTCCACAAGAATTATTCCACGTGATCTTTAAAAATAATTTTCCATATAAGATGACATCATTTTATGTTACATAATATTTTATGGGGATATGAAATAAGGTTACCATCCAAATTTTTTTGGTGGTTTATGTTTATGGTAGAAAGATGAAATGTTTAGGAAAGACAATTATTTACCATGGGTTATGCTATGATGAAATGTTTATGAAACACATTTATTTTCATGGGTTTTGTTATGATGAATTAAATATGTTATTATGGAAAAAATAAAAATTATTATCATTATGTGATTGGTGGGAGAAATATCTCCCACCAATTAATTGGGTAAATATTGACATCTCCTGAGATAAAGAAGACTATAATGGGGAGTGAACCCATTTCAGTAAAGTACTTTTTCAACTTTTATAGTCTTGGGAGTGAACCTTTACTACTAGTATGGTTTGGGGAGTGAATCCATTATACTATTATATTTTTTGTAATGATCCTTAACAATAAATGAGAAGATTTTCTATGCTTATATGTAAGCGAACATTCCATGAATTATGCTAATGATATTCTCTCATGGATCTTGTTCTTTGATACCTTTATGATTCATATCAAATGAAATGATAAAATTTATTTAATGAATCAAGATTATTACATATGATATGCATAGTATAATTTTAATTTGTTAGGTTTTTATTCTTATGCTCTATGTTCATGTAATGGTTATATAATCATTGAGATCTACATTGTTTTCCCTTATTGAGAATATGATATCACACTTTTCTTATGTTTCTCTTCCCCGCCTTGTAAAGAAAGGTTTTATGTAGTTCATATTTAATTAGGTTTCTATACTTGAAGAAATTTTGGGAGACGATATAGATTTTTTTGGACCAGTTGTTTATTTTTATAAGATATATAATACTTTTCCCTAATTTTCAAAAACTATAAACCTATAATTCCCTTTAATATGAAATTAATAAAATATTTACTTTTATTTTGTAATTTTTTTATTGAAGAAATCGGGTCATGTTTATTGGTATTAAAAATATAAATGTAAGGACTATATTTTTAACACTAAATCTATGAGCACAAGTCAGGGGTAGTTACAGTTGGTATGAGATGTTAGTTTACATAACATTGGATATTATTATATTTTATGGGATGTTGTCTTATGAGTTATGGATACAAACATGGGATTATAATTTTAATTATGATCATAAGTTCAATGTCTTAGACACCCCTTTTTTAGTATTAGGTAATGAAATTTTAAGGTGAAAATGATTTTTAGGATATATTTATTTTTGAGGTATATGTAACTATTATCCTTATTATGTGAAAAAAGGATATTTGAGTAAGAATTATATTTCCATTTTTTTCAATAAGATTAAAGGTATTGATAACATTTAGGGTTTATGTGATCATTGATTTTGAGGTAGTTATGGTTTATTACATTTTAGGGATAACAAATTAATTGTATGAAAAAACATTTGAGGTTAAAACATTTATTTAATATTTAATATATTAAGTTCAGTTTTGATGATTTTTTTCATATTTCTAAATTTTATATAGATTATATTAATATAGTTTTATAAAAAGAAAAACGCATATGATGGGTGAAAATCTATCCCTTGTGGAAAAGTTGTTGGGATTGAACCCACAACTGAAGGACGACAAGGGTAAAATTCTTATCATTGTTCTAGGTGATGTCTGTGTTAGTATGAATTTTTTTAATTTATCTAAAATATCTGAATGATAAAAGTTATGTTCAGTTTATAATATATTATTTATTTTATATATACCCATGGGATTGTAAATTGATATGGTGTTGAGTCATTAATGTCATATCAGAAGACTTTTACTATTTTCAAAACTCTATATGATTAAGGTAAATAGAATATTATGGAATTTTATTTGAATAATAAAGGTTGAATTGTATTTTCATGGAATATATTATTTTAATTTTGATTTATACTGATTAATTTTATTTATAGAAATAGTTAGAATATCCTAGATATTATATATTTAGATTGTTCACATGTTGAAAGGTGAATACTAAATTTATCTTGGAAGATGATGAAATCAAATATTTTTTATTTTTGTGTTTAATATTAGTCTATAATATTTCGAGAAATTTTATGGATAGTTATTTATTAAATGTTCAAATTTTTACTTTTGATATTACTATATAATTTTGGATATTAGAAGTAGTTTTTCTTTATTTTAAGGGTTATTCATTTTAGGAATTATCATACCTTCTATGGATAAATTTGGTTTTGGATAATTCCTAAAGGATTGGAGAATAATTTTTTATACATTGAATTGTTTTTTAATCCATATATGTTAATTCTAATATTTCCGGCATGAAAAAAAACATCTTAAATACTTATTGTTTGGGGAAAACGATAAGATTGTGGAGGAAATTGACTAATGGAAGAAATTATACTTTTCAAGTAAGTATATTATCTTATGTTATATTAAATGAAGTATAAAAATTACTCATCGTTTTGAAAATTATTTTGAATCCAACAACATTATTCTTTTACTTTTCTTATGGAGAAATTTATGGCCCCTTTAATCCGTCACAAATATATGGGTTTGTGATGGTTAAATTTATCATGAATACATTCTCTGTCTCTCTCTATAAATATTTCAGAGTTAGTTCTTTTGTCCATATCTACATTTTCACATTCCACAAATAATATCTGATTTCGAAACCTAGTTATGTTTTATTCTAGATAACCTTCATATACCCCTTTACTCTCTTTTTAAGAGAGTGTTTTCTTAATATTTTTTCAATGTGCGGTTTCAACAATGGTATTTTGAATTTTTGAACCCTAGTTACCGAGCCTAAGTTAAAATGTTTTGGAAAAAATATTTTAAATTAGGTATAATTTAATATATTATATTTAAAAAATATATATTGTTTACAAGATACGCAACACCGAGCTTAAACGAACAACATAATGTTATTATTTAAATGTGATTGTCATAACCTAGCTGTTAAATAGGTTGGAATGAGTAGTTTTTATATAATTTTGAACTATGTAATGATCATACTCATTCTAATTTATTAATTAATTCTTTATAATCATCACTCAACTTTTTAGTAAAGACATTTTATTCCTTAAAAATTTATTTTCTTCAAAAAAAGTTTTTATAATTTTCATAAATGAATATTATAATTAATTTTTAGATGTTTTATAATATTTTTTTCAGAAAAAAATTAATTCTTGAATTCAACCTATATAAGTTATCTTATAATTAATTTTAGATAATTTCTTGAACATATTGATTTTTCAATGAATAATGAAAATGCTGATTTTTTTAAAGTTCTATTTTTCTATTAAAATATTTCAAAATTTAAATTTTATTTTGGAATAGTATAAATAATTATATAGTTTCTTTTTATTTAAAAAAATCAATTATATTTTTTGAAATGTATTTTATACTTTAATTTAGCATAAAAATATTTTATATTTAAAAAATGGAATTTTTCTTAATAAATGTTTTCGTTGTGTTTTTTTGGTTTAATATTTAATAAAATTATAAAACATCTGTAATTAGAATTTTTTAAATTGGAATCTAAATTTTTAATTGGGTGTTCCAAATTTATTAATTATTTCCTTTCTATTTTTGGAAAATATGAATAGTAGACTATGTAATTTTTGTAACCATAGTAAAGGGTAAATCAGTTAATTAATGATTAAAAATAAAATGATAAGAACAATTAAATATCTCTAACACATGCCTAAATAATATTTTATTATTAAATCACAACCATAATCATTCAAGGGTTGAATTTATGTCCTTTTGGGGCCACATGGTCATGATTATGACATTTATAGTATTTTTTTAAGGAATTTCAAAAATGTCACATTATTGTTTTTAATAAATGTTATATTTTTAATATGGTGTTATCTAGAGAGTATGTTCAGTTATAGATACTATTTTGAAATATAAAATTTTTATCTTTTTTATTGAAATTTATTTTATATTTTTACTGAAAAAAATAATTACCTTAAATTATTTCACATCACTGATGCAATAATTATTCAATTAATGAAAAAATACAATATGTGATATTAAAAATATTAAAATAAATATAATTTGAGCTAAATAATGTGATAAATTATATTTATCGATTACCATTACATGTTAGTGACATAATAAAATACTATTTGTTTAATTTTAGATGTTTTCTTAAATTATTATATCTAATGTAATAAATAGTTTTAAAAAATGACAATATCGATATTTTATAGTAAATATTTATTAATTAAATTATATAAAATTGTTTGAAATCTTAAATTTTCCCAGAGATTACTATTATTTTATAAATATCAGCAATATTGAATATATGGGTAATTTTCTATTTTTTAATGACTATATTGATCCTCAAAGACTAAATTACCAAGTCATCACGGTATGAGTTAAAGGGGTTTAATAATGGTTAAAACCAAAAGATAAGAATATAAATATATTTAAAACATGTCTAATTTTTATTTAATTAGGGTAGTTTTTTCCCATATTCATGTTATATTGGAAATAAATTAATTTTTGTCCATTTATAAATGAAAATTAATTTATATTAATTTAATATTTTGAGAAATTCCAAGAGTACCTCTCCCCTCTCTTTTAAAATGGAACCTCTTCTTCTCAATACTTCACACTTAAAACCTCATTTTTTCAGACAATAGCTGAACATATTCTATCCCAGAATACATCCTCTCATTTTATAGTTTTTTATTTAAGAAAAATAAAGATTTTATAGGTCTTATGGTGTTAAGAAAATGTTGTTTCCAAAGAAGAGGTATAGTTTTATCTCCATGTTTTAGTATTGTTTCATCTTCTAGAACCCTAAAACCTTCTTCAATCGTGATAAAATAAAAACTATAGTATCCTCAATTTACCAAGATATTATTATTCTTGTATCATGACCTATTTAAATCTCCACTTTAATCAAATAGGAATCTAAAATGTCATTCGTGTGTACGGCGGAGTAACACCACGCAAACTGATGTAATTTTTCTTCCATCACTATCTCTCAATACAGGTAATAATAATGGAATTAATATTTATATATTATATTAATCACATTTTTATAATTATTAAAAGATGATATATCATTTTACTACTTATTATTTCATGCAATAAAGAAATGATAACATTGTTCGTGCATACGTGTGGACTACCACCTCCTCAAAACGATAAGATTCATTTTTCCTCACCACATCACATAGATGATATATGTATAAGTATATTTAAAGACTTAATATTATATATATGATATATTTATTATTATTTAAACATACTATAATACATACCCTCTTTCCATATTGATCATTTAAAAATGGAAATGTTACCCATGCTTATGTACGACCTACCGTCTCCATGATTGTAACGTAGTTCATTTTTCATAACTATATTTAATTGTTGGATTTCAAATTATATTTGATATATATAAATTATTTTTTTAATTATTATTATTCTATATATGATGGTATAATGACCTCTTTTACCATAATCAACCTACCAATTTCATTTTTTACTTTTTTATAAAATATCACTAAAACATCTTACGTGAAAAAAATGATTAAGAAATTATTATCACATTTTAATATGTAATATAAAAGTAATAAAAATATTGATTAATTTTATTACGAAATTAAATAATTAACCTATGTTTATTATTCATCTCACTTGTATTTTTGTGCGACAGATGCCACATTTACAATTTGATTATTTTTTGTGGTGTATATACTACAAACGAATTGTACATTATAATGATTATTATGATTTTTTTGGGGATTTAAATATCCATATCAGGTTCTTTCATTCATGAGTCTTATTATTTGAATGTTACCAAATCTGAAAGGGTTTATTTCACAATATTATCATTTTTTAGGTTATTTATATTTAAGTATTTACTGGGGGAATATTTCTATGGCATGTACATGTTTTCTAAATTTTTTTTCCATAGTTTTTTATTATTCTCCTAAAAATATTTGAAATCATTTTTACCCATGAAAGGCTATTTACAAAATGGTTTGAAAATAATATTTTCATCTGTTTCCAAACAATTTACTTTGTGACATTTCTTCCAAAAATACAAAAGAATTTTTTTAAGTTATATGGAAAAAGAGTATTTATCTTCAATCATGATTCTTTAATGATTTTAATCTTACATTATAATTTTAAAAGTTTATTTACAAATAAATGTTTTCCTTTACAAGTTTGTGTGTTTTTAAAAAAAATAGTATTTTAAAAATGCAATGGGTATTTTCGTAAATAATTATTCCAAGTAATAGATAAAAATAATTTTCCTAATAATATGAAAACATTTAATGTTACATAATCTTTAATAGTGATATTAACAAAGGATACCATCATTTTTTTTGTAAGTTTTAGGTTTATGAAAAAAAAAATGAAATGTTTATGAAAACCATTTTTTCCCTTAGGTTATGATATAATGAAATGTTTAAAAAACCCAATTCCTTTCATGGGTTATGATATGATGAATGATTTTTAATCATTCAAACAAATATGTATTTCTTTCATTTTTTGATGGTTGGGACCTATATATCCCTCCAATTCACTTAGTATAGATTAATATCTCATGACATAAACATGATGGCAATGGGGATTGAACCGAGTTTTGTAAGGGACATTTCCCATTATTGTAGATATGCAATCATGGATCATGTTCATTGATTCCTTTATGATTCCTAACTTATGAACTTATAATTTTTATTCCATTGATGAAGAATATGATCTATGATATGCTGGGTATAATTTTGATATATTAATTTTATGTTTTTATGACCTTATCCTCATGTTACTCTTACACAATCATTAAGATCTCCTATGTTTTACCTTACTGAGCATCTGAGCTCACCCTTTTCTTATGTTTCATTTCCCTAGGTTAAGATGAAATGTTTTATGTTCGGTATATCTATGAATTTTTCTAGTTTTAATGAAATTTTTGGTGGTCATGTAGATTTTTATGAACCAATTTATTATTTTTCCAATATATGTAAGTGTTTTTTCTAATTCTCTAAAACTCTAAAAATAAAAAGTTATTTAGCAGGAAAGTGATCCAATATTTATATTGATTTTTTCTATTTTTGATGGATGAAATTTGATCAAATTTTTTCGTATAAAAGGAATAAATTTTAAGATTATGTTTTTAACACTGAATCTTGGTGAATAAGATATGGGCTATTAAAAACCCAATTAAATCTATAAGAGAAGCCTGATAGTAACTACCTCCTTATTTCCTATAATTACACGGAATATTACCCAATTCATTGGAGGGCTATCTATGTGCACCCATCATATAATCTATATCGGGATCACCCACTTCTATCTGGTCACACCCATTGTATATGTTGTATCATGATCGCCTAATCCTATTCGTGTTCACCCATGAGATGAAAATGTCCAAAAACAAAAAATAAAGTACATAGAGAATTAATTTCATAATAAAACTCATAGAAACAATCATTATTCCTTTCATAACTTTATTAACCTATGGAAATGAAATAGGTTTCATAAAAATCAATTTTAAATAATTATAATACATCTAGATAAATAATGAGGATGGTATCATTTCAAATTATACCTATTAAAGTATATTTAACATCAGGGTTTGTTGTTTTGGATTAATGGAAAATCCATTAAATGATATTTAAAAACAATATTAAGGTAAAAAACATTTCCACATGGGAAATCACTTTTAAAAAAAATTCTCAAAATATTTCAAAAATATGTTTCTTTAAAAACAACATTGGAATAATATTAAGGAAACATCATATATAATAATTGATATAATGGAAGGAAAATCGATTCTTGTTCGAATTATTAAAAATAAGCATTTGTTTTAAAACTTTTTGAAAAATGGGGTAAAAAGTGACCCATTTAGAAAATTTTAAGAAATTTACTTTTAAAAACTTTTAAAACAAGGAAACAGATCAAGTAATATGGATTTATTAAATCATTTATTTAAAATTACATTTCAAAAAACATTTTAGAAAACATGGATATGGATGATACATATACCTAGTCTAACAGAAATCACAATATTAGTATCACTTACAAACTACTTTCTTGATATTTATTCAGTAAATAAGGAAGGAAATGTAAACAAAACATATTAATGACATTCATTAATATTGGAGACAAAATATATGTGGTTCAAGAAAATAAGAGTGTATTATTTCTTCTAAATCAACCTTGAACATAAAAAATCTCAAAAGGATGTAGATTGTAACATATATCCTTTTCATATTTAGTAACTCTTCAATCATAAGCCCCATGATTGAATAATATCAAATGATACTTTAAATATCGTGTAAATAATAGGTTTCATGATATAACATGTCAAAGGGTAGAATATACACATCATAATTCAATATAGGTTCAAATCATGAACATATATCCCAAGGAAAGTGAATTTGAGATGAATAACACTAACAAAAATCATACCATTGAATTTGAGAATTAGTTAATTAATTGATTATGTGTGTAAAATGTATATCCACATAAACCTTCTGTAAATAAATGATAATATAATAACAAATAATTAAACACATAATCATAGAATATCAATTACAATGAAGAAGCAATATGACCCATGGAAAAAAATTGACATATAAAATATTTTACCACTTGGTAAATTTCAAATAAAATCTCCTTGGATGAAATAATTCCAATTGAAACTTAAAATAAAATGAATAATAAATTATTCTGGATATTACATGTAAGATTATAATTATATACACCACAAAACATAAATAATTGATCAATAATGTCACGAACCAACCCGGTTCGACCCTGAACCGGTCACCCAAGTCGATCTATAGCAACAACCATGGGGAATTACCGATCCCCACGGGCTAGATACTAGTGTTGGGCATCAAACATAAACCATTGGGAACTATTTGTCCCATAAAAAAATATAAACTAATTAATTAACAAAAACAATAAAAATAGAAACTAAAATCATAAATAAAAAAATACACATACCACCATGTGGCCTTATATGTCACCACCCAACTCAGATCTAAGCCTGATCCAACATTGAGAAGCTAAAACATGAACCTAAACAACATACCAAACTTGAAACTAGATATATATAATAGGCGTGAGCACTGAGATTCTCAGAATGGATTCCAAGAATAAACCATTGAATCCAAAGGATCTCTTTTTTGACGTAGTCCAAAAATCATGTTTGAAATACAAGAATGGAAGTAGGTTCTTCACATTTTAAAATAATCAACATGTTTTACCCATTTAATGAAAACCCAACACGTGCTACAAACAATTTCCAAATCCATTCCCATTTTATATACAAGACAAATGTTGTGCTCAAATAAAACAAGTATGTAGTGAAAGATAGAAATAAAATAACAAGTATATATAAAATTAGACAAGCCATATGAATAATTAGGTAACCATGGGTGATCATAAACATCCCTAAAAGACCCCTAGACATACTTAGTTCGGAACCACTTGTCGGCGTATAGTGAAGCGATAGTCTATAACCAACTGATCACCCTCACAGTAAAAGAAATCAGCGGCACTCCCCATCCGGCCTCTATACCTACCAGTGGGTACCAACACGTCTAATTGGGGTTAATAAGAAACCATCACTTGATCAACTAAAAGATTCTCAGGAACCCATGGTGGTTATAATAATAATATTGTGTAAGTAAGATACCCTCACATGTGTAACTCACCTTACATTTTCATCACCGCTCTTACCTACCCCAAACATGGACGTTTCCTATGCATTCACTCTTAAGGGGTTACTCTAGATAGGAGTTAACCATATATATTCAATCATTTCACATGAAACAAAGTTCTAAACTGGCCTTTAACTTGACATGTTCAAAGCATTACCCAAAACACCATAGAAATTAAACTTTACATTTTCAATGCCAAATGATCCATATAACAAAAATCCAATTATAACGCACACAAAAATCTAATTAGGCACACTCTTTTGAGTTTATGATTCATGATATCTTTTAAAAGTAACACAATATTCACTTGAGAATGAAGGAACCATTTTGGAAAAAACAACATGGTTTTATAAAAAACTTCTCTTCAATGGATAATTTTAATTTGGGGGCACATCCACATACTTTAATAGTGCACCCATGGATGTGACAACATCTATTGATACTCCCATAACCAAGAGTAAATTCCAAAACCGTTTCCATAAGACTAACCATTACTTTTGAAATAAAATCCAACCAACCACATTATTCTAAAAATAAAAAATAACTCCCTTGAAACAATAAAACCTTTTCCAAAACATTTTAACACATTGTAAAACCACACTATTACCAAGTTACATGCATGAAACCAACATCACAACTATATAGCTTTATCAAATCAACATAAGATCTAGTAATCTCATTAAATAACCGAAATTATAATTTTAATTTAAAAACCAAGCATCAAAGGAATGTGTTTGGAAATTAATACTTGGAAAACACCTATACATAATCAAGGGACTATCTCAAAAGTTGTTTTTAACAATTATAACTATCATAAAAACACTAAAATTCATTAACTATCATGATTATAAAGGTTAAAATAACATTTATAAGTTAAATGTAATCATTCAAGTGCCTATGGAAAACTCTGGAATGGGAAAGCATGGAAATAACTACCTCAAAGGGGAACTGGGTCATGTCATAAACCTTGGCACCTAACACAAAATAGGGCCGACCTCTCGTAACCGGCCCACACTCGCACGCACATACCTATATATATACATATTTCCATAATCCAAAGCATGTATTCCTCGCGCCCAGAGGGAATACGTACATGGAGGACATATATATATTATATATATGCATACCTTAAGTATATGTTTGTGCATCCTCTATCATTGACCAGAAATTCACTATATCAAAAGATACCCAAAATTTTGGCGGAAAAGACCAACACTGGACCAAAAGTACTTGGGACTCACATAAACCAAATTCCCAAGTCATAAAATATAATTAAACGCTACCCAAAAGGATTTATATCCAAAAAACACCCTGAACCACTATTGAAACCCAAAAACCATTTATCAAAAGAGGGAATAAAAAGGAAAATATGGGTTCTTTTTGGAAAACCATTGTTCGAGAGAAGAGTCAATCCAAATGTCTTCTTCATTTAAAGGCCCATCCATGGGTGCACTTTGTGAATAACTGAATTTTACCATATTAAATGGCATAAAAAATTTATTCTCTCAACCATTTTTAAGAAACCACACATCCAGCATTCATTGACACAATAAACTATTTAAAAATATTTATTAAACAATTTTTAATGAGTATCCCATGGATTTACACACACATAAATCTCATTCAAAAACCATTTTTAAAATCAAACACACTCTCATAACACACCAAACCAGAATACGCACCCCATGTACAATTAAGTAAAAAATCACACAATTTATACAAAACCATTATATAGAACGAAATTGGTTTCCATTAAAAACACATATTATTTCACACAAACAAGCAAAAAAAGGTCAAACATATTCTGGATTCTTTTAATAACTAATTTTACATCAATATAATTAATCACAAAACAAGGAAATATAATTAATTAATATTTAAGGAATTAAAAATGCAAGAAATCCACACATTTTAAAATTTAAATGGTGGAAATGCAAAGGGGTCCTACCTCAAAAGAGAAACCAAACTTAATACTTGTAGCTTGACAAATTTATCAGAAACCACAAAAAACACACTGTAGTGTTCAACACACTACACAACAATTAATATAATCCTTAACACACCCATCAGACATCACTTAATGAGTTTGAAACCAAACAGCGGGAATAATACTATACCTTGGATGTCAGCAGTGGACTGAAATAGAGTCAATTTGCTTCACCTTCGGTGGTGTATGTTATTACACGCAAGAATAAGACATGATGAGGTCTTCTCATGCCCTATTCATAAAAGAAGGGGAAAATATCATATTATCCCAACCATAAGGTTTTGGTTGAATACAAACTGGTTGTTGAAAGACAAAAAAATGCCAACATGATAAGGGAGGACAATGGGGATGGTATTACCTCAATGAATACAACCTCAATCAGACCTCATTCCAATAGGATTTGAGAGGAATTGACAATGGAAGGGAGGAACGTGCGCTAAAATGGGGTGTTGTGGGGGAGGTCCATCAAAGGGAAGAGTGATCCTGAGTGAAGTCATCATACAAATGTTGGAGCAGGGGATTGACGGGAACAAGGGGCGCCAGGAGGAAATCTTGCTGGTGAGCGAGAGGAGGAACCAAGATGGGGGTTATGCATGCACGAGGAAGAGAGTCCTCACTGGATGAGTTCATTTCAGGGAAGAGCTCTGGCGAGGATAGTTGTGTTGGTGCACTACAAGCCGAGCGGGGCAGGGAGTAGGGTTGCGCTAATTCGGGGGGTGTGTGTCATGGGTAAAGGAAGAGGGAGGGATAAGGGTAGTTTTAGGGTAAAAAATATAACAATAATAATATAATAATAATAATAATTTATATGTTAATAATAATAATAACCTAATAATAATAATAATATTAATAATAATAGAATTGTAATAATTTTCTTTCTCAATAATAATTTTTTTATTATTATTAGTAAATTGATGATAATAATTTTAATAATATTAATAAAAAAACAAATTAGTACTAATATCATAATTAATGATAATCAAAATTACAACTTTGTTTCATTTAATCTTGAATAATAATAATCGGTCAACCACGTAGTCTCCAGGATCAAACGCACAGTTTCCGCTAGCGATGCGGTGACCGTGCACCGGCCCAAGACCGCTAAAAATATCAATGTTTCAAAAATTTCAAACCTAATCCCAAATACAAATCTGTCCAAAAGATGAAGTATTGAGAAAATAATAAAATAATAGGCATCCTTATTCTAGGTATTACAAATACAGCATGTGTCTCAGAGAAATAAAGGTGAGATGAGAAACGGTTACCTCTAGTCTAACTTCCTTGTATGTCCTTTAACACTAGTATGATAAGATTGTGTCAATTATTTAATTTATTAAGATCAATTCTTAGGATTAGTACCATATAATTAAAATATTTATTTTATTTCTTTTTAATTATATATGCAAATATGTAATCAGTTAATTCAACATCAAGTGTTTTAATGACATTCAATTCACTGTTTCAAAACGGCATCATTGTGTTGATTGTGGTCAAAGAGTTCATAGTTTCAAAATATAAAGAATATTAATAATTAAAAATTTATAATATATACAAAAAAATATACTTTTAAAACTAATCTATTAATATGTTTATTAAAAATTAACTATGTTATAATCACAGAGATGGTTGGTCATATGTATGCATGAGTAACGTTTCCATTTTTCAATGATCATTATGGAAAGTAGGTATGTATTATTTTATATTAAAAGAATCATAATAATAAAATAAATACCATGTTATTTCTATAAATAAACATATATATATCATCCATTTCATATAATAGTGAAATAAAAAGTTGCATAACCTCACGGAGGTGGTAGTCCACACAAATGCATGAAAGGCATTATCATTTTTCTGTGTGGGAAATGAAATGATATATTATTTATTCATAAGAATTAAAATGTAATAAATATAATAATTATTTTATTTATATCATATATATTCATTTAATTTAACTTTTTTACCTTCTATGTAAATAATTACTCAAAAATGAATCACATCGCTTCGGGAGGTGGTAGTCCGCTGTACACATAAGCGTCGTTATCATATTCCATGTGGAATGGAAAGTAATAAGTAATATATGAAATCATAAATAAAAAAGTATAAATATGTTTAAAATATCATATATATATATATATATAAACTTTAAATACATATTTGTATAAATACTTGAGTGTTAATGATGGAAAACGAATGACATCGGTTAGTGAGGTAGTACTCTGTCGTACACCCGAATGATGATTTCATATCCCATTTGATAGAAGATGAAATTGATTTAGGTTATTCCACTAAAATAATAATATTTAATTATATTTTAGATACTCTTTTTATTATATCATAACAAATTAATAATATTTTAAATATGTGGATGAATAAATATAATATAAATGCTCGGTTAAACATGATATATTTTCTTTAGAAAACCTCCTTATATTAGCACCACAATCCATTATAGGATTAACTTATGATCAAAATAATGATTCTATGTCATGGGGAGGGAATTTAAAATGGATTTTGTTTATTTAAATTTCAATACAAATGGAATTGAATGTGTCAATCAGATAGGAGAGTTGATGGCCATTTATAAGTGAGGTGAGTGGCACACTTGTAATTTTTTAAAAGAAAAAGTGATACCCGCGTTTTCCACATGAAGAAAGTATAAAAAATAGAATATTATAGAGTATTATACATTATAAGTTATAAATAGTTCCATTAAAAATATATTATACAAAAATTCGGTCATTTTGACCCTTATCGTTTTAGTTTAACCCCTGGTAAACAAATTTTAACCTTAACTACAGTAAATATTTTTAACTATTTTCACTATTCATTATAGTAAAAAATTAAGTTGATCATATTATATAATATAAATTATTATGATTCAAAATTTGGAATCCATTTTACCAAATTCAAATCATATAAGTAGCAGAATTTAATTTAAAATTAAACCTCCAAATGCGATGAAAAAGTGGGTTATCAAGAAGTGTATTTCTCAATCAAAAGCGGATTATATATTAACTATATGATTAATAATAATCATTGTATAAATATAAAAAAATATTAATTAATATATAAAATTTAATTTTAATTGAAAAAGTTCTTCATTGTTTATTTTTTTAATTAATTAAATCGGAGATACATTATGCACTTTAAAACTATTTTCTGAAAAATCCTGTTTTTAAACCCAACAAAACATATACTAATATCTAATATAAAATTAATTAAAATGTATTTAAATTGATTTAATATTGATAAATAATACTTATGTTACTTTAAATCATATTCGAAACATAATTGGACTTTAAAATTGCTAATTTTATTGAAAAGAAATGATAGTTTTACAAAGAAATCGGTATTTTTCACTATTCAGTGAAAAATCAACATTTTTTGAAAAAACCAAAATTTTCACCCTATTTTAATTTTAATATTATGATTAAAAAATTATTTTAATATTATAAAATACAATTTCTAAAATTTTCAAAACTTAATCATAATAATTTCTCAAAAACATTAGTAAAAATTATTTTTGAAGAAAACCTAGTTTTGAAGAATAAAGTTACCTTAGTGAAAATTTATTAATCATTTATGAAGAATTTTTAAATAATTTATATTTAGAATGAAGTTTTTATATATATTTCATGAATTATTTAATATTATTCATACCATCCATTTTGACAAACAGTCTATAACGGTCATATATTTCATGGGTTGTTTAAGATTGATGTTGTGTATTGAAGAGGCTATCAAATATAATAATCTTATTTTAAAATCTCAGGTTATTACATAATCCCATTGTAATAAATTTCAACCCCACAATTTTAACATAATATAAATAATCAAAGGTATGATATTTTAGAAAACCTTTTTTAGAAACTCACATAAAAAATGTGTTAATAAAGCATCCCCTTGATAAAAGAGAAAAGTATGTACAAAGGTCATATATAATAACACATACTAGGATTACAAATATAAAAAAATCATTGGGGAGTAAACATTTGGACTTAAAAGAAAATCATAATTCCTAAATAATGATATAGAGTGATAGATATCATTGATCACAAAGAAATTTAATGATCATGAAAAAATAAACAACCAAAAAACTATTACCCAAAGAGGTGTTAAAAATGTCATTGAAATCCTCATAAATGATAGTAATAGGAAAAAAATTGTTTTGTGATCACTTTTTTAGATTTTAGTAATTCATTTTCTATCTAGATTGGAAGAATATGGAAATATACTTACTTGATAATTTGAATTTCAAACATTAATCAATGTGAAACACAATATAATCTTTTTACCCAAATGATTAGTATTGAAGATTAATTTTTATCATGCCTAAACAAATAAAATATGTTTTCGAAGGACCACACAACTATAAAATGGATAGTTAAATTATTTCACCTATATTTATACCTAAACAAAAATAATAATGTTTATCACATGGTAATATGATTCCCAAAATTATATTGATCCTCTTCTAAAATAACATTAATCCCCTAATCATCGAATCACTTTTCATTCCCATGGTTATCCATATGATAAAGAATATGCTTTGAAAAAAGAACATTGTCATTATATTTCATAAAACGTTAGTAAAAAATAATGATATCATACTAACCATGACATCATATAGGCTAGTGGTAGATTTTTCATCCTTGTCACCCTTTGGTTGTGGGTTTGATACCTAAGTCCTTGCTAAATGTGATGGGTTTTATCTCAACCTTTGTTTTGTCGTTTTTCCGAAGAATATATCATTATAAATTTCTTAGAAATATGATGAGCATCCTTATAAATATCCTTAATCTTCAAATACTTTATAAACCTTAATGTTTGTCAATAACATTAAACTTATGATCAACCATATACTCATAAAAATATGGTGGTATTCATAACCCTTAATATGAAAACATCATAATCTCTAATTGTATCTAAACCTCCCTTTGATACAAATTATAATAGACCCGGACCTGTACTCCTGTATCTGGTAATAAAATCATAAATATTACATTTATTTCATTGATACCTTTGTAGGTAATCCAATTTCTTCTCTCCAAAACATACGACATCAAAATGAAATATTGGATCACACACATTCTCAAGGACCTTTTAGGTTTAGAGTGTTAGATAATTAGTAAAAACTCCTAACATCAGAGATTCATAAAAAACGTTTTCATAATGATGAATATCATCACCCACTATACCCATCTTTTTATATTCTACATTAGGTTATCATCATCATCCATATGAAACCATTCTAGAAATAATTCACTTAACATCATTCATGATAACTTGGAGAAAAGAAAATATAATAAGGGTGCGGAAAAATTCTCAATAATGATAAATATAAGAATTAAAAATTTAATGTCATCAGTGAGAATAAGATGATCATGAAAGTATAATGACATAATAAATGTACATGAGCATAACATAAGTATGTTAAAACCTGTCAACAACTAGATCATATACCATGAAAAAAATAAATAGGGATTTCACAAATCCAAGAGTCATAAAAATAAATAATCATAAACCATATGAAATCAATCTTTATCACAAGAAACATTTATAACCCTATAAATCATAAATAAAATGTATTGGTATCTTGTAACATCATCTTCAAAACCCATTATAATCCCATTTCAAAAATACATAGATCCCAATTAAATCCATAGGATAAAACATTCAATAAATCAATCTTTCTTACCACTAAATTAAAGGATTATTACTCAATTTATTGGAGCACTATCGGGGAGAAACCTTCATATGAGAAATATTGGTCTCAACTGACGTTATCTGGGTACACCCATCATATAAGATGTATTAGAACAAACTAGTTCATTCTAGGAGCACCCATTTTAAAAAAAAATTCTATGAACTATAAATAAAGTACATAGAGATTTCATTTCATTGTAAAACTCATAGATACAATCATTATTTGTTTTATACCTTGAATAACCTGTGGAAAATAAATGGGTTCCATAGAAGTTTGTTCGAAATAATCATAATCCATGCAAAAAATAATGGGGATGGTAGAATTTTAAATCATTCCCATTTTAGAATAAGTATCCTAAAGGGTTGTTAAGGTTGATGATTAGAAATACCATTAAAATATCATTAAAATTATTTTTTATAAAAATACCCTTTCCACTTTAAAAAAATTTAAGATCTAAAAATTCAAAAAATACTGAGAAAATATTTTATTGGAAAAAAACATGGAAACATATAAAATAAAATTCAAGGAAAATAATGGACATGATAGTGGGAAAATCTGTTCATGTCATAAATTTTAAAAATAAACATTATTTTCAAAAAAAATTAAAAATGGAGTCAAAAGTGACCCATTTAAACAACATTAAGTACATTAATTTTAAAAACATTTAAAAGAAGTTAATATATCGTGTAAAATTTATTTATGAAATCAATTATTTTTATAAAATAATATTTTTTAAATCATTTTAGATAACAATGATATGGAATATTTAGATACACAATCTAAAAGAAAATATATGATCAATATCACTTGGAAATGAATTTATTGATATTTCATCAATAACTAAGGGGAGAAATGAAAATAAAACATTTGAAACACATTCAAAAACAATTAAGAATAAATATATGTGGTACAATAAAATAATAACATATAATATCCTCTAAATTAATCTTCAACATAAACAATCTTAAATGAAAAGAGATTGTTACATAAATATTATACAACTTTGGTAACTCTTCAATCATAAGCCCTATGGGGTAATAAAATCAGTTTATACTTTAAATATCATGAAAATAATTATTTTTGATGATTTAATTTTAAAAATCACATTATATATCCCACAAAAATGAATATAGGTGTATATAATAAACGTATATCTCAAAGAAATATAATTTTAGATGAATAACCCTTACAAAAATTATACCATTTAATTTGAGAATTAATTACTAAATTGATTATATATATAATGTAAATTCACATTGATAACTTGAAATAAAACAAAATATAATAAAAACTCATTACAAACATAATCATATAATATCAAATACAATGAAGAAGTAAAATAACCTAGTGAAAAAATTTATGTTATGAAATTATTTACCACTAGGTAACTTTCAAGTAAAATCCCCAAGAATGAAATAATTGAAATTGAAACAGAAAATACTATGATGTATGTATGATACATAATATTTCATGTAAAATGGTAATTATATGCATTAAAAGATATCAATAATTGGTTAATATGACATATGTCTCATAGAAATAAAAGTTAGATGAAAAACCCTTACCTCTTTTATGACTTCCTTATATGTACTTTAACTACTATATAATAAGCTTACATTAATTATTTGATTTCTTAAGAAACATTTTCAAGTTTAATAACTTATAATTAAATCATTTATTTAGTCTTTTTTAGTGAAATATTCAAATACTTAATCAGTTAATTCCACATCGGTTGTTTTGAGAACGTTCATGTCAGTGTTTCAAAACAGCTTCGGTGTGATGATTGTGGTCAAAGTTAACATAGTTTCAACATATCGACAATAATAATCATGAACTATTTATCATATTTAAAACTTAATTATACTTTTAAAACCAATCATGGTGTATTTTTATGAATAATGAACTACATTACAATCATGGAGATTGTAACACTCCAAGATTTCATAGTACATTATATCATTAAAGTAATTTAATAGCTTGCACTGCACGCAACACCGAGTTTGAGCGCACCACAACATTACCAAACTAGTCGTTCAAAAATAAGTTATAAATATTATTAACTAAATTTTAAATCTTATATACTATATATAATTTTAACATTAATATTATGTGTTTCTTATACATAATATAAGAACAGATTCGTTTTTTCAGATAAAAGTAGTATTTCTCAAAACATGCAATTTTACTGCCTTTTAATCGTGAACCCTTTTTAAATCCAATATGTGACACTTTTATATATTCAATTTGAAAAAATAAACTTCTTATTAAGAATCACTACATAATAATTTAGTTTCAAGAAATTTTTGGTGTTTTTCTGGTAACATTCATATTTGGGTGAATAGTGAAAATTACTATATTTTAACAGAAAAAAACTTTTTTAATCAAAATAATTTATAGTTTTAAATTATACATTTTAATGGTTTGGAAGTATAAATAGATTATATTTTTACCATTTAATCCAATTCTGGTCATTGTATGTAATTTCACTTTGAAATTGGTCATAAACAAGTGTCAATATTTTGAAAGTTATTAATTCTTAAAAATACACCTTTTGGTTTTGACAAAGAGAATTAATTTTAAATTAATATATGAAACTTCTATGTTTTGAATTTGGTCAAATATATTCAATTTTTTAATTCAGAATATAAAAATTACCATAGGGTGAATTTTGGGTATTTTTCTGAAAACATTCAATTTTTGATGAATACTGAAAAACACTGAGTTATTTTTTAAACCCGACTTTTTATTTAAATAATTATTTATTTTATTTAAATTTATTTTCGGTAAAAATAGATACATAATACCTATATATGTTCAATTTAATTCATTGGAGTCATTTTATAATAAGTTTAGATATATAAAAATTTTATTGAACTTTATATCGTCTTTTACCCACCTCCTAGGAGAATTTTCAAATTTTCATAAAACTTAATTTTACCATTTCGGTGAGTTGAATTTCAAATAATAGAGAGACGCGGTTAACCTCATTAATTAAAATGGGGTTCAATAAGATGAAAATAATTTTTGTTGAATAGTAACTTTTGATTTTTATTTATCGCGGTTAATGGTAAATAGGGTAATTCATGGTAAAAAGATTATTATAAAAATACAAAATTAACTTAACACTTGTCATAACCTTATTGGATGAGTAATTTCTGACCATGGGAATCCTTGGGTTGATTTTGGGACCACATCTAGCCACTTATGAATGATAATGACACTTTATTTTAATTAACTTAAAGTAAATGCAAAAATTACATAAACAAAAATATTTTAGTAAATAAATTTTTACATGGGGTTATATAAGTCATCATTTCAACTATAAATATTCATTAGAAATAGAAAAGTATTTCCTATATTATTTTATTTTATTTATAATTTTTAGACATTAAATAATTTAATTTATTTATGAAATAATGGTGATGCAGTAATTACCTAATTGATGAAATATTAAAATAATTGATATTATGAATACCCAAATAAATTTAATTTGTGACTTTTTGTGAATTAAAATAATTTTATAGATTAATATGACATATTAGGGTTTCTTAAATGAGTTTTTTTCGAAGTAATAATGTTGTTATGAATTTAGAAAAAAACAAAATACCAAATAGTGTCAAAATTGACATAAAATATTTTTTAAAACAAATATAATATTATTAATTGCTATTATATTTCTAAAAATTTAAGGTTCGGAAAAAAGACTTATATGATACTATATATGACATTAAGGAACCAATTTTGGTTCTATTGTCATTTTATAGAAAGTTTATTAAGAATATAATATAAAAATACAAAGAGACATGGTAAATGTCAAATTATTTAACTAAGAGTTAAATCTAAATGTTATGGTTAATATGGTGACCTAAAACTGTCTAAAACGTATTGGTTGAGTGGGTTTTGACCCATCCCCACCTTAGACTTTAAATAATTCATTTTTGATCCATTATAAACCGAATATGAAATTATTATAAAATAATATTTTAAGTTTTTCCTAAGGTGCCCCTCACCCCTCTTATAAAAGGTCACTTCCCCTTATCTCAAATTCACACCTCCAAGGCCATTTGAATCAGCCAACCCCTGCCCAAATATCCTCCCAACTATCCTACCTTCATACTAGAGGCCTTCCTTTGGTCATAAATCCAAGCTAAAAAGCCCTTTAGATCAAATCAAATGGAAAAACCCGAAGAATAGGTATTGATTTCACCACCCTCTTTCATGTTCTTTTATTCTTCCACTTACTAATTATTTGTTATTACAATAACAAAATAATAAATCCAGTACCTTATATATAATGTGATGTTATTATAACTATGGAATAACTATATTCATTATTTTATCCATCCTATTAATAATAATGTCACCATGCGTGCGTACGTATGGCTTACCGTCTCCACGTCGTCGTGTAATTTGTTTTTCAACACCATGTTATTTAGATGGATATCATGATGATTAATATGTATATAAATATTGAAAATAACATTATAATGTCACTGTAAAATTAATATACCATCCAATTCCCTACCTTTATGAAAATGATATTTTCACTTGTGCGTACATATGGATTACCGTCTCCACGACGTGATGAGATTCATTTCCATGTTCACCATTCATCAACGATTGTAAATATATATATATTACTAATAAGTATAAAATATACTACATAATAATGGTTCTGGAGAAATATATATATATTTGTGTGTGTGTGTGTGTATTTATGTACTTACATATATCTTATTCACTTACTTTTGATCAATACGAAATGAAAACAGAAACAACGCTTATGCGTACATACGGCCTACTGTCTCCATAAACGGTGTTTTCTATTTAATATATCTATCTATTATGAATATTTATATTCTAAAAATATATGATATAATAATCAATTTTTTTATTCTAGAAGTTTTTAAATCATTATCTAAATGATATTGTCAGTAATAACAAGTTAAAATACGTACGATAACGAAAGCGATTATTACTCGAAATGTTAATTTAATATGAAAATCATTATTAAATGGGTAGTATAAAGTCATAAATTAATAAAATACTATATAATAAATATGAATATGGTTTGGTTATAATCTAATAACATACAATAGTCTTTATACAAGAGGTTAAACGTACCCTCAACCAAAGGAAAGTTCAAGGTAAGGGTTAATTCCTCAATATCATTATTATTCTAGAATGTTTATGTGTAAGTTTTTACTGGGACATATTTATTATCCATGTCCATGTTTCATAAAATAGTTTTCAATGGGATTATTTTAAGGTAATATTTTAATAAAACATCATTTCAAATGTTTTAAATATTTATTCTTCTAAATCATTCTCATTGATGTCCATGTCTTCAAAATGTTTTTTTAAGGATTTATTTATATGGACATGAATGTTTTTACAATGTAAATTCCATTCAAAAGTGTCAAATTGTTATTGGACACTTTTGATTCAAAAATGTCATTAAATTTCTTCCTTTCTAAGTTGTGTAACTTTTAAATGTTTTCATGAAAAATGGATATTTCTCTCAAAGAGTTTTATAAATCATTCTCATGTATGTCAACATCCTTTGATGGATTTTAAACTTGTTTGAAGTTAATTTATTATGATACAAATCTTCCATATTGTATTGAACGTTTTGTGATATGTTTTAATATGGATGTGTTATTTTTATACCACTCATGGTTTATGGTTAAAGTATTGACATTTCATATACTAGTTCCAATATGAATGTTTATATATTGTTTCAACCTTTTTATATGATGAATGTATTGGACATAGTAAGTGACGGGTAGAGCCCACTATAGATCCTCGATGCATCGGTAGGTCTCATGAGACAATTACACGTGGAATTGGATGAGGCCTTTACCAATTTGATATATAGTTTTGGCTGATGCCTTAATCATTTTTAGACGTCTTGGCCAAGGCCTTGACAAAATGTTTCAGAATGTCTAGCATTATACATTCCCTCATTATGAAAATAATATTGATGGTTCATATGGTTATTCAACTAGTAGAATACCCATGACTATGTTTTATTATGGAATTATTTACTCAGCACAAATTTCTGCCATAAAGTGTTCATGTTTATTATTTGTAAAGGCATGTGTTTTCAATTATTCACCATGTCTATTATTTATGTTATCTTCCGCTAAATTATTTACCCTTATTGAGCATTTGAGCTCACCCATTTTTTATGTTTTATTCTCCCAGGATCCCAAGTAGTGTTTTATGTTTGAGATTCAAGGTTAAGATAAGGGAACTATGGCGTTCTCAAAGGATAATTTTTTTTATTTGTTTGTTAGAAAGTGTAATGTAACGTTCATGTATGTAATCTATTTTCCAAGACTGCTAAACTGATCAGTCTTTCGAGACTTTATTCCTTGTAATCATGCCAATATGATAAAATAATTCACCGACTCTAGGAATCTAGGGTTTGGGTGTTATAGTTGGTATCAGAGGAAGTTTGGCAATAACCTTGGAAACTAGATTTAGATGAACTCTGATTAGATCACATTCCCCTAAGATAGACTTTGAGGGTTAGTATTGAAGAACTTCTTAGAATTTTTGTACTATAGATATTTTGTGAATTTTCCATTAAATACATCCATGTCTAGATACGAAAAGGTAGAGGCGGATCTAGCACAGATGTACCTAGGGGTATAACCAAAAAACAACACTTTGAGCTAGACTCGAACGGGAACTGGTGCACGACAATGGTCTTTGCTGCACTCTTGGTTACGACACTCCCGTGGGATATTCTTAGGATAATTGTTGTTTTCTTTAAAAACCACTATGAAGGGTTTATGAGTATATACATCCTCAATGAAAACATTTTTATGATTATGGATTATATCCATAAACTATTCAATTTACGTTAGTTATTTTATAGGTTTGGAATTATTCATTGTAATTCATAAACTAACCTAGTGTATGCCATTATATAGAAATGGCACCCAGTAGAAGGAAAGTGAACTCCAGTAATATGTATGATCCAAAGAGTAAGATGGATAATATATTTCATGGTATTAAGACAACATTTAGAAGGGAAATAGTCTCCCATGTATTCGCAACATATGAAGAAATAGTATCATGTGTTGATAAGGTAAGTAAAGAATTCTCTGAGTCCTATGGCTTTGAAGGGAAGTAAGAGAGGAAAAGGATTGAAGAGAGAAATATGGATAAAGGGAAGAGGGAAAAGAAGGATTTTCCAATATGTGATAAATTTGGAAATAATCACCTTGGTATATGCTTGAAGGGAATGCAAGTTTGTTATTAGTGTATAGAAAAAGTATAGAAAGTATGTGATTGAAAGGGTAAGAAAAATGTTTCAAATGTAAAATGCTTAATCTACAAGGCATTGGAACACTATGCAAATCAATGTCCCATTCATCAGAGTATACCACAAATGGTACTATAGGATAATAATCAAGTTATGATACTACCTCAGATGAAGAAGAATGACTATTGTTTTTTTCTAGTTATTATAGAATTATTTCATTTGAGTGTAGTATCAATAATATACTGGTTATATGAATTATGGAGATAAATAAAGATTGTACTGCAGTAAAATTTTGTTGAGTATTTGATATTATATGGTTCTAAGAAAAGAAACTTAATAGTAAGGTACAATTTTTGGAAAATACATGGTTGAAGGAAAGGTAATCCTTAATATGGTCATTACAATGAGGTAGTGATTTTTAAATAAGAGAGGGTTGATTTGGATAAATTATATTGGATATTGTGGACATCTGTGGAACTGATTAATAGTTTTTTATTTCATTATTGCAGGAATATTCAAAAAATTTGGATGTAAGGAATATATCCAATATTCTATAAATAATAAGGGAGCATGAATGTAATTAGTAAGGTTTTATGGTAATTTAGGGTGTTACCATGTTTTAAAAGAATACATGATGAATGTGTTCACAAGTTATTATGTGGAAAAAAGGATCTTCATTGTGATTAACTTCCTTATAAATTTTGGACTATGAGTTCGGATTGAAGTATTTTGGATAATTCTAAAGGTTGGAATGGATTCAGTTTGAAATTGGATACAATTGTTATGTTTATTTTTGTATTTTAATAACAATTAAAACACAGAGGTCGGGCGACAACCAGTCACGTCCGGAAAGGCCGCGAGACTTAAACCCACAACTGAAGGGTGAAAAGGGTGCATCACCTACAACTGGCCTACGTGATTTCATGGATTGTATAATGTAATTTCTTTTTAAATGGTCTGATAGGAGAATTATAAATTCATTATTTTTGTAACCCTATACGAATTATTTTACTAAAAGAAAAAAAAGGATTGTCTTTTTTTAATGTAACTGGTGACAATGAACATTCTACCACCATGAGTTTTATTAGATCTTTGGCTTCTTTAACAAGCCAAAAAAAATTTAAAAGAAAATAAATACTATATACTCTTTTTACGTATTTCGGTATTGAAAATTGTTTTGATAATGGATTTGTTATGTCAAGATATTTAAATGATATATTGTGATTCATGACCTCAATAACTCCCTATAAATATTTATGTTTTCCCTCTAATTATGTGTCTCTAATTTCCACCAATATTCTCTTAATCAAGATCATAATTTGTTGGTGACTTTTTCATTTCCCTTTCCCTCTTATTAAGACTAAATTCTATTAGACCAATTTCCTATGTGGGTTTTCCACAAAGGTATTTCTCTATTTTTAATCGTTTATTTTTGAAGAACTATTTCAAATTGGGAGGATGATATTTATGGAAGTAGGGTAGAATGTAACACCCCAAGATTTCATAGTACTTTATCTCATTAAAGTAATTTAATAGCTTTCACTACATCCAACAGAGAATTCGAGTGCACCACAACATTACCAAACTAGTCGTTCAAAAAGATGTTATAAATAGTATTAACTGCATTTTGAATCTTATATACTCTATATAATATTAACATCCATAATATGTGTTTCTTAGACATAATATAAGACCAAATACATTTTTTCATAAAAAAAAGAATTTTTCAAAAAATGCATTTTTACGGCCTTTTAACGGAGAACCCTTTTTAAATTCAATATTTGACACTTTTATATATTCAATTTGACAAAATAAACTTCTTATTTAGAATCATGACATAAGAATTTACATTCAATAAATTTTTGGTGTCTTTCTGATAACATTCATATTGAGGTGAATATTGAAAAATACTATATTTTAACTGAAAACAAATTTTTCAAAAAAAATAATATATAGTGTTATATTATACATTTTATTCGTTTAGAAGTTTAAATAGATTATATTTTTACCATTTAATCCAATTCTGGTCATTATAATTAATTTCACTTTGAAATTGGACATAAACAAGTGTGAATCGTTTGATAGTTATTATTTTTAAAAAATATGCATTTTGGTTTTGACAACGAAAATTAATTTTAAATTAATAAATTCAACTTTTCTTATTTTAATTTGATAAAATAGGATTCATTTTTTTAATTCATTATATCAAAATTAGCTTAGGGTGAATTTTTTTTATTTTTTTGAAAACATTCAATTTTTTATGAATAGTGAACAACACTGAGTTATTGTTTAAAACCGACTTTTTATTTAAATATTTATTTATTTTATTTAAATTTATTTTTGTTAAAAATAGATACATAATACATATATAAGTTCAATTTAATTCACTGGATTCATTTTATAATAAGTTTAGATATATAAAATTTTGATGAACTTTTTACCGTCTTTTACCCACCTCCTAGGAGAATTAGAGAATCTGCATAAAATGTAACTTTATCCTTTTTGTGAGTTGAATTTAAAAAATTCAAGAGACATGGTTCACCTCAGTAAGTTAAATTTGGTTCAATAATATGAAAACAATTTTTGGTCAATGATAAGTTTTGACTTTTATTTACCACGATTAAAGGTAAATAGGGTAATTCAAGGTAAAAAGAATATTATAATAGTACCAAATTACCTTAATACTTGTTTTAACCTTATTTTATGAGTCATGGCCAACCATGGGAATCCTTGGGTTGATTTTGGGACCCCATGGAGCCACTTATGAATGATAATGAAACTTTATTTTAATTAACATATAGTAAAGGAAAAAATGGCATAAACAAATATCTTTTAGTAAATAAATTTTTACATGGGGTAATATAAATCATCATTTCGACTATAAATATTCATTGGAAAAACAAATATATTTACTACATAGTGGTATTTTATTTATAATTTTTAGTCATTATATATTTTAATTTATTTATGAAACAATGATGATGCAGTAATTACTTTATTAATAAAATATTAAAATAATTGGTATTATAAATACCCAAATAAATGTGATTTTTGAATTTTTATGAATTCAAATAATTTTTTAGGTTAATATGACATATTAGGGTTGATTAAAGAAATTTTTTTTGAAGTAATAATGCTGTTATGAATTTAGCAAAAACACAATACAAAATAGTGTCAAAATTGACATAAAAGAGTTTTTAAAAAAAATATAATATTATTAATTGGTATTATATTCTTAAAAATCTACTTTTCGTAAAAAGGACTTATATAATTATATATATGACTTTAATTAATAAATTTGGGTTATATTGGAATTTTATAGTAAGTTTATTAACCCTATAATATAAAAATACAATGAGTCATAGTAAATGTCAAACTATTTAACTAAGAGTTAAATCTAATATTTAGTGTTAATATGGTTACCTCAACCTATCCAAAACCCATTGGTTGAGTGGTTTTAGAACCACCCACACCTTAGAATTTAAATAATTCATTTTTTAGTGAATAGAAATCGAATATTAATTTATTATAAAATAATATTTTATTTTTTTCCTAAGGTGCCCCTCACCCCTCTAATAAAAGGGTACTTCCCATTCTCTCAAATTCACAACTCCGAAGCCATTTTTCTCAGCCAAACCCTGACCAAATATCCTAACAAATATCCTAAATTCATTATAGAGTCCTCCCTTTAGTCATAATTCCAACCTAAGGATCCCTTTTGATCAAATAAAAATGAAAAACCTGAAGAAGAGGTAATGATTTCACCACCCACTTTCAAGTTCTTTTATTCTTCCACGTCCTCTTTCTTTGATATTAGCAAACCAAAATAATAAATACAGTACCTTATATATAATGTGATGTTATTATAACTATGGAATAACCATATTCATTATTCTATCCATCCTATGAATAATAATGTCGTCATGCGTGCGTACGTACGGCTTACCGTCTCCACGTCGTGGTGTAATTTTTCATTCAACACTATGTTATTTGGATGGATATAATGATGATTAGTATGTATATAAATAATTAAAATAACATGATAATGTCTCTGTAAAATTAATATACCATCCAATTCCACACCTTTAAGTAAATGATATTGTCACTCGTGCTTGTGTACGGATTATCGTCTCCACGACGCAATGAGATTCATTTCCACATTCACCATTCATAAACGATTATAAAAATATATATTACTAATAAGTATGAAATATATTAAAAAGTAATTCTGTTTTTTTGTGTATTTATGTACTTATGTATATCTTATTCATTAACTTCTGTTCAATATGATTTGAAAACAGAAACAACGTTTATGTGTACGTACGGCCTACCGTCTCCATAAATGATGTTTTCCATTTCATATATCTATCTATTATAAATATTTATATTCTAAATATATATTATATATGAATCAAGTTTTTTATTCTGGATGTATTGAAATCATGATCTAAACGATACGGTCAAGAATAACAAGTTAAAATATGTATGATAAAGAAAGCGATTATTACCTGAAATGTTAATTTAACATGAAAATCATTATTAAATGGGTAGTAAAAGTCATAAATGAATAATTTATGATATAATAATTAGGAATATGGTTCTGGTATGATATAATAACATAAAATGGTCATTATACAGAAGGTTAAACGTACCCTTGACCAAAGTAAAGTGCAAGGTAAGGTTTAATTCCTCAATCTCATTATTATTCGAGATAGTTTATGGGTAAGATTTTACTAGGAAATATTTATTATCCATGTCCATGTTTCATAAAAGAGTTTTCAATGGGATTATTTTAAGGTTCTATTTTATTAAAACATCATTTTAAATGTTTTAAATATTTATTCTTCTAAATAATTCTCATTAATGTACATGTTTTCAAAATGTTTTTTAAGGATTTATTTATATAGACATGAATGTTTTTAAAATGTTAATTCTATTCAAAATATTCAAAGTGGTATGGGAAACATTGATTAAAAATTTTCATTAATGATCTTCCTTTATAAATTGTGTGAATTTTAAATTTTTTCATGGAAAAGGGATATTTCTCTCAAAGATTTTTACAAATCATTCTCATATATGTCAACATCCTTTGATGCATTTTAAACTTGTTTGAAGTTGATTTATTATGATACAAATATTCGATATTGTATTGAAGGTTTTGTGATATGTTTGACTATGGATGTGTTATTTTTATACCATTCATGGTTTGTGGTTAAAGTATTGACATTTTGTATTCTAGTTCTAATACGAATGTTTATGTTATGTTTTAACCTTTTCATATAAGGAATTTATCGGACATAGTAAGTGACGGGTGGACCCTGCTATAGCTCCTAGATTCATCCATAGGTCTCAAGAGACAATTAAACGTGGAATTGGCCGAGGCCTTTCCCAATTTGATATATGGTTTTGGCCGAGGCCTTAATCATTTTTATACTTCTTGGCTGAGGCCTTGAAAAAAAATTTAGAATGTCTGGCATTATACATTCCCTCATTATGAAAATAATATTTATGGTTCATATGGTTATTATACTAGTAGAATATCCATGACTATGTTTTATTATGGAATTATTTACCCAACTCATATTTCTTCCATAAAGTGTTCATGTTTATTATTTTTAAAGGCATGCGTTTTCAATTATTCACCATGCCTATTGTTTTTGTTATCATCCGCTAAATTACTTACCCTTAATGAGCATCTGATCTCACCCATTTCTTATGTTTTATTTTCCTAGGATCCCAAGTAGTGTTTTAGGTTTGAGATTCAAGGTTACGTTAATGGAACAATGGAGTTCTCAAAGGATTATTTTTTTTTATGTTAGAAAGGGTAATGTAACGTTCCAGTATGTGATCTATTTTCTAAGACTGCTAAATTGATTGGTCTTTTGAGACTTGATTCTTTGTAATCATGCCAATGTATTAAAATAATGCACCGACTCTAGGAATCTATGGTCTGGACATTATAGAGATGGTAAGTTGTATATACACATGAATAATGTTTCCATTTTTCAATGATAATTATGAAAACTATGTATGTATTATTTTATCATTATATAATGATAAAAATATGTTAAATACCATATTATTTCTTTTAATGTACATATATATTTCATCCATGTTGTTTAGTGTTGAAAAAATAGTCATATTTCTTTAGAGAAGCGGTTTCCCACACATACGCCTGAACGGCGTTATCATCTTTTAGTGTAGGAAAGATAATGATATATTATGTATTTATAATTATAAATACATCATTAATATAATAATTATTTAATTTTAATCACATATATTCAGTTAATTTATCCTTATCACCTATCATTTAAATATTTAGTCAAAAGCAAATCACATCACTTCGTAAGGTGGTAGTCTATCGTACACATGAGTGATGTTATCATATCCCCCACGGAATAGATATTAAGAAGTTATATGTGTCATAATAACTATATATGATTAAATATGTTAAAAATATCATAAATATACTTTAAATAAATCATTATAAAAATTCTTTATAGGCAACGATCGAAAACAAATGACATCAATTTGGGAGGTAGTAGTCCTCCATACACACGAATGCAATTTTTGTGTCTCATTTGAGGGAAGAGAATATGGATTTAAGATATTACATTCATATAATAATATTTAAGCCTATGGTAGATACCTTTTTTATATTATAATCATTTATGGATATTTTAAGGTTTTATAAGATGAAATAAAATAAAAAACACCTGGTTAAGAATGATACCTCTTCTTCAGAGAACCTCCATAGGTTAGCACCCATATCAATCGTAGGATTTCTTCAAAATAATAATAATGTATCTAGGTAATGGTAAGGTAAGTTAATAATTCATTTTTTTAATTTAATTTAAATAAAAGGGATTTGAATGTTTGAAGGGGAGAGGAGAGGGGGTGTCCTTTTATAAGTGAGGTGACTAGCACACTTTTAATTTTTTAAAATATAAAGTTATACCCACATTATTCACATTACAAAAGGATCAAAAATAGTCTATTATCCATTATTTTAAATTATAATTTTTAAATATGTCCATAAAATATATTTCACTCATGTTTTTAGTTTCTTTTACCCTTATCATTTTAGTATAACCCCTCGGTAAAATAGTTTTCATCTTAATAGTGGTAAATAATTTTTTATAGTTCTGTATTCATTATGGTCAAAAAATATGTTCACCGTATTAGATAAAATAAATTATTTTTATTTTAAATATTAAATCTATTTTACCAAATTAAATTCATAGAAGTGGAAAATTTTAATCTAAAATTAATCCCAGAGATGCGGAAAAAAAGTGGGTTTTCAGTAAATGTATTATTCAATAAAAAGATGATTTTATATTAACTATATGATTAATAATAATAAGTTTATGAATATAAATTTATAATTATTTATATATAATGTATAAATTTCATTGAAAAGATTCCTCTGAAAAAAATATTTTAAATAAATAAAATGGAGAAATATTATGAACTTTAAAATGATGTTCATACAAATATTATTTTTAAACCCAAAAATAATAAATACTATAATACAATATAAATTTGATTATAACATAATTAAGTGGATTAAATATAAAAAAATTATAATTATATTAATTGAAATCATATTCTAAACATAATGTGACTTTAAACTTAAAAAAATTAGTCAAAATAAAATATATTTTTACAAACAAACGACATTGTCATTACTCACTGAAAAATCAATATTTTCCAAAAACAAATACCCAAATTTTACCCTATGTTAATTTGAAATTAATATTTAAAAAATTGTCTTAATTTTATCAAATACATTTTCTAAAATTTCCAAATAAATAATTATTATATTTTTTCCCAAAAATAAATAAAAACATTTTTGAAGAAAACATAATTTTGAAGAATAATGTTACTTTACTAAAAATGATTGATTATTTAATAAGAATTTTTTAATAATCTATATTGAGTATGAAATATATATATATATATATAATCTATTAAATATTTTTAATACATGTAAATTTAACAGTTAGGTTATAATGGTTATATATTACATTAGTAGCTTAAGATCAGTGTTGTGTGTTGAAGACTCTATTGAACATAATGCTCTTATATTAAAATATAGTGGTGATAAAATCAAAATAATACCTAAATAAAACATTATTTTATAAATTATAAAGATCCAATAATAATTGTAATTTAATAACAACCCAAATATTATTGCTTTTTTGGTAGAATTCTTAGCACCACAGCTAAACATTATCCCACAAGTGGTATTTTGATAACCTCATTTAAATTTATCATATTTGAAACCAAATACTTTATGAGATTTACATATGTGAGAATGTTCTCTAAAGATTGTATATTTGGAATTTTAATTCAATATTCCTTAAAATTTTCCAAAATATTACTTTTTCCCTCAAATATCCCTTAATTATTTTTTATAATGATAGTTGTAATCTATAAGGTGTGGATTTTCTTATCTCATATCCTTTTTCACTTCCATTTACTTATTGTTACTCTTTTCCTTATATTTACTCTCTTTTTATATAAAATTTCTTAGTTTATATGTCATTTTTTTCATTATTTACTCATTATTTTTTCACTCCTAAGGGTGATAGACTTTACCTCTACACTTTTATTTATTTTAATTTCTTCCAATAACACTGATCTTGGACTCTTTTATAGTTGATATTAAATTTTACCAATATAAAATTCAAGGTTTATAAAAATAATTATATGATATTTAGAATATACTTTTAACTCATTAATATAAACCAAAATTATTATAATATATATTACCAAGGATTCCTCTAATAAACATATTTAACACTGAAGTGATGTCCCTTGTTACTGTTTTTGGAACCATGATTCTCATCTGCTTAGTTAAAATCAGTGATTTTATTGAAATTTCCATTCTCGAAAATAATTTTGGAGATTAAAATCAATATAGTTTGGATATTTGGTGTATATATCTTTTATTTTCTGCATGATTGACATAATTGTTGCAAAAAAAATTATTAAATCATCATTTTTACTCCATTATATTTCACCATATGAATTTTTTTTAATTTTTATATATCCTTTTTTTAAGAAATTATTAGTCATATCATTTAATAAGTTATAAGTCTCTCCAAACAAATACTCTATCAAAAATACTCTAGTAGTATAATGATCAATAAACTAATTATTTTTGAGAAAAACCAATGTAAATAATTTTTCATAATAATCCATAACCATTTCCAATGATGAGTACACTTTATAAACATTTCATTGAACCTAAAAAATATAGTATAAACTGAATCTGATTCACATTTTTGAAATTTAAAATATTTAATTAGATTTTAATAGTTTTAGTTGTGTGAGTAATAATGTTAAGAATCATCTTACCATATCATCCCCTATTGTGATAAAAGTTGTTGTCAATATTAGAATATATTTTTCCTTTATCACTTAATACAGTTATAAATAGTAAAATCCTTGCAAAAGTATCATAAAAACATTAAACTAAAAAGTGTAATAATTTTTAAGATAACTTACAAATTGTGTTCCTATATCATCAAAAAGTACCTCAGTGAATTGGATTTTATTTGAGATCATTTGAGTCAATGATAAATTTATCTCAAAGTCATTTGTAGAGATCATTGGCAGATGCATGATTGGTTATATCCCTCATACTAGAATGTAAACTATACTCAATCGATATTATTTAACATGTTTTTTTCACTTTTATAAATCTATCTACTTCAATAACTCAGTCTACTATAACCATACTATATTCTTTATTATTTTTCTCTAGGATATTATAAATCATTAGATCATACTCAAGAAATTTATTTCCTTTTTCAGCAACATTTACATGATTTGAGAACTTTAGAATCATCAATATCTAACTTAATCATCATATAATGAGTAGAACAAGAATGAAACAAATTAAAAAAAGAAATGGGTAAAGTAATTTATTATCCTAATATTTCAATCATAATATTATACTACATTAACTTATCCCTAGAAATGTCACTAAAAATTATGACCACCCGCATAGTACTTTAAATTTTGAGTGTAAATCATGTTTATAAGTGTATATAATGTTTCTTCCATAAAACTAAAAACATAAAGACAAGGTATAGTTTATGTATGAGATTGAACCCATAGAGATGAGTGAGTATTAGCATGAAACTCTAATTAAAAAGATAAGATAAACAATGTAACAGATTTAAACTAAACTAATTTTATAAACTCTATCAAATGAAATAATAATGATGTTTTATAAATCTAGGGTCATAAGATAATTAATAATTAAATATTAAAACTAAATTATCATTATTATTGTTATAATTAAATCCAAGTAACATTGTGGTCTAGTATTTAAAATTTAATTGAAAAATGTATCTTTTCATATGATCAATTACTTCAATTAATTTAGCAATTTGTTGATTCAAAACTATTTTCAAACATAGAGTATTCCAAGTCATTTTATGATTAATAATGAATTTAAACAACTAGATCATATATTTACTAATAATTCAATAATAAATACTCATTTATTAATGTTAATGAAATAAGAGAGTATTTAAAAGAATAAGTGAATTCATAAACCCAATAAGAATAACCATTAAAAACAAAATAATTAAATCACTCAACCACTCATCATTATAAAACATAGCCCAAAGTATCAACCCATTCGTTTTTTCATAACAAACAAAGACATAATTCATGTTATACATAAAATAAGGTATAATAATATCCTTTATAATATAAACCAATAGTCCTCTAAGATTCAGATATATTTATAAAAGTATTACAATGAGTGAATGATCCAAAGGATTCTTAATGTTGAAGCATAAAACTCCTTTTATGGAGAAAAATACATATTATATTTTCTCATATCTCCCATATATTATCCTCTTCAATTAGTATCTAAATCCATAAAATAATCCTTAAATGTTGAGTGGTATATACCAAATATATCCCCAAAATAAATCTTAACAGTTTTTAAATTAATAGAGATTTAATATCTATAAATACATTGGAATATCAAAACCATTAATGGATAAGAACCACCAGAGAAAGGAACATTTTAATTTCCTTCATATATTTTTTAAACTATGACGTGTTATAATACACTGACTTGTTTTATCTATATCTCCTCAAATCATTTTTTGAATTATTAGAAACTATTCAAATTTCATATCCTTTTATGAAAGGTCTTATATCTCAAATATTTTTAACAAGATATGAAAATCATGGAAACGTAATATTTTATCTTCTAATCATGTATATTAAAACACATTTAATAAAATCTCAGTCTTGGTCATTTATTATTTTCCCACTCTGGTTTTTAATTAACTAGGGCATGAAAAAAATGAACATTTTAGTCCTCACGTTTTTCCTCCAAGAATTCCAATATTAATGTATTCCATGAACAATGTTAGTGATGAAAATTTTCTATTCATTGTTTCTCAATGTTTTCTTTTTCTCACCAACCAAATTATTGTTTCTTATTCGCTATAATGTGTTTTTCCTATTCATTTCATCATATATTATAAAAATCCTACAAGAACCTCTATAATAATAATACAACTATAATATATTTAAACTAAACTTAATTAAATAGTATTAAATCATTAATTAGTAAAATCTCAATTTTTATAAATATTATCCTCCCCTATTACACATGTTTTTCTCATATCCATTTATTTCCCTCTAAACTATACACTCCTCGTTATTCTCTCATCTATCCACCGCCCCTCACACTCCTAAATCTCCCAACCTACCTATATATTTATCCCCACCTATCTAGTTCATTGTCCACATATCTCTCTATCTTCTCATTTCTACAATCCTTATACCATCCACTACCTATCCACTTCTTTATCTCTGTAGTCTCCCAACATTCTATCTCTAAATACAAATTTCCAATATTTTCCAAAAACTTTAATCCATATATTTTCATAAAAACAATGAATTTATTCCTATATTTTGGTATTCTTAATGTCCAGACCACCTCCCCAAAATGTGTACCTCTCCAGGGCCGAGAATGGGAGAAGAGAGATAGTGACCCCCGAGTCCTGCATTCAGTAGGATCTGGGTTGGAGATTAGCACATGGGGTATAATAAACATATATATGGGAAGCATTTTCCTCTAAGAGAAACACATGGTTAAGAGAGAGATAAGACAAACACCATCCAGATCCTTCTCAGACTCAAATATAAAAGAAAACCCAAGTAAAAAAATGTAATTACATTCAATAACTACTACAACTAAAAGGAAAAAATTCAAGTACCCAAAATAAAAGTATTGAGGGAAGCGACCACGAAACCCAGACAACTCATGTTAAACCCCAAGCTAGTAGTAACCAATCTAATCTCCAACCTACTCCAACAGACATAAAAAACAGTTTATATATATATATATGTGTTGGGTGATTATAACAGTATATGCATTAGGATCCTCCCTAAAGCCTCTCCTTTAAAAGGTATGGAAATCATGCTAAATCACAATGAACTACAAGTGAAACTAACTCATAACCTAAATAGTTATAATACGTTCCCAACATCACTATGGGTACTCTCACCAAGTGTCACATATAAAAGAACATAATAAAATAAATAATATCAGGGATACCCTGATAATACTTCTCCACTAGTTTTTCTCTATTCCCCAATGTCACATGTTCAGAGCATCTCTCTCCAAAAAGTTTATCCCACAAACACCTAGGAGATTCATCACAACATGAACCTTGTGTAGCACACCACCCTTCCATATAAGTAAAATTACCCAGGTAGTTTCTAGGTTCCACAAAATCCCTCATAATGTGTATCATACATTAGCTATTATAAATCAAGCCATCAAAGCCCATACATTGAATAAGGATCTACAATCCACCATAGTCCATACACATTATACATATAGTAGTTCGTAGGAAACTATATACAGAATACATGTTTGTGAAATAACCAAAATTCATTACATCCCAATACACACATATGTGTGGAAAAATAACCATTTTTCATACTAGTAGAATTAACTACCAAGAGAATAGAGAAATACTAAAGGGGTTAGTCATTCAACCATCCTCCCACCAGGATGTTGAGGAAATGATCCCCTCCATGGCTTAGAATCCCTGTGGTGTCAGTTCCTCTAACTCTTAGGGTGGAGTAGCTTATAGAAACCCAAAAATCACATTATATAATATGGATTAGTACAAAACTATGGTAATATCATAGTCTCAAACAAAACTATAGCTAACATCTCTTGGACTCATGGCTACCACAGTTAATACCAGATATCATAAAAGCACACGAAAATTTAAAGAGACGCATTAAGTTAGCTTTTTTCATCAGTTTCACTTTACGTTAATTAATTATATTACCATTAATTAACCATTAACAATTTCCACATTACATTTCATTAGGATCTTAACAAATATCCATGCCCTTTGGTCATAAGAAAACCGAGTCCATGGATTCTCATAATTTCAACCTCATCATTGCATCCCAGTAACCTTCAACCCATGGGTTAAACATTTATTCATTTATTAAAAACATTTCTCCATATCCCCAAGTACTCTATGAAAACATTTTATGCTCCTCAAACACAAGGTGATCAACATGATGAGTATATGAACTACATGTAGAGTCATTGTCGCCTATAGCAGGAGAGTAAACTCATCCAATCATGATTAGCTAAACACGTAATGCATGTGGCATAACCCACACATTTTCTCCTCCAATGGAAAGAGAGTACCCAAACGCATATGACTGAATCAAGTAGAAGGGAAAGGAATGTATATAAATAGACAACCTAGCCTCTATCCAAATAAGAGATTCAAATAAGAATATAGCTTTCATAGTGATAGTTTTTCCCAGATTCAACCTGTTTTGTCATCTCTGGTGTCCTCTTTGACACCCACATGCATATACCAATTCATCTCCCCATTAAAGGCATAATCTACTACCACAAAAACTGGGCCACCATGCCCCACATACCAAATCAACCCTCCAGGATCAGCCATCCAAGGCTCATGTAACATCCCAAGCAGTAGGAAACAAAAAAAGAAATTGGGATCTCAGCCTTAAAACAAGGAATTCATCCTTCACATGCAATGATCACTCACAGCTACAAATTACAAGGTACATGGCCTTCACAAGAAAGCAGAAAACTCAACCCCTACTAATTCATTATCGTTTATCACACAGCTGGTTCTTATTCCATCTTGAATTAAACAATTCATTATCCACTACTTCTAACTAAGGGAAACCCTAGAAAAATCTATCTAAATATATCACAAATTAATTAAACCATTAATTTAACTTTACATTAATTATTTTATAAAAAATTCTCATCATGATTTAGTTTCATTAACTAATTCAATTAAAAAAGCATAGTTTCATCAGTTTAATTAACATCAAATTATAAAAACAACCTGATTCAATAAACATTCCTCTTTAATTACTTTATCCAATTAATTATCAATTAATTAATAATTTTCTTCCTCTACCAATTTTCATCTAGAAAAATATGCTAAACTAATAAATTCATAGATATCACACTATCTAGAAAATAAAGAGGCAAACTATTATCACTGTAAAGAGAAACAACATCACTAAGTGATCAATATTAATTTTTTAATCTGGTTAAAATCATTATTAGGATAATTTCTTTGAGATATAAGGGGGTAAATCATGAAAACTCTACAATTTCATGTAAATAAATAGAGGATAATAGAATGCCCTAAATCAGATGGTCACCAACGTTCTTCGTATGAGAATGGACCATGCAATGGATCTCCGATCATCACTCCGGCAAGAACTGCATCCACCCAAGGACGTTATGGCAGAACCACACCAACGAAAAACCACGAAAAATCCCCAATAGAAACATTTGAGGTTATCCTCCATCTCATGGACAAAATAACTAGAGGAAAAAAAATCAAATTGGGAGAAACCACTGGAAAATGAAGGGAAAAAACACCCAATGGATCAATTTGGGTCACCATAGATTGAAGATGGAAGCCCAAGTTCAATCCCAATCAAATGGATATTTAAAATTCCAAAGATAGTACTTTTGGGTCACCTGGGATGAGAGATAGGGAAGATAAATCCATATACTTTTACAACCCGAGTGGTTAGAAAATGCTTAAAACATTACAACATTGAGGGATTACATGACATTTAGTTCACTTTCATGTCGTGTAATGTCTTGAGGTCAGTTTATGCCAAAAAATTGTAATCTTTCAATTTTATTTATTTTTTTAACCCCAAAATATTATATGGACAGAAACCCTATTTCATGTCATGTAATTATTTTACAAAATGTGAACCCCACTTTCACATTGTAAAACTTCCCTTCTCCCAGCTTACAACACCTGAACTCCGTCAGACTTCCTTCGATCCTCCTTTGAGTTCTTTAATCCTCAGAATCACGTAAAATGTCGATCCATGTGGATATGGACCCTTACATCAGATACCTCTCAAAAAAATTTCATCCTTGAGAATCCAAAACCAACATATAGAGGAAATAAAAAGGGGTCATCTAAATAGCCACCCTATGAGATACCTATCAAGGATCTTGTCTCTACAAGAGATCAACCACAACACTAAGGGAATAATGAAAAACCAAAAAAAATAACCACAACTATCTCCTAAACACTATCCTGGTAGATCTACCTATAAAAGTAGAGAAATCTAAAACAATAAACAAGAGATATCCATCTCAGAAACAATAAAGGTCTAAAACCAAAAAAAAGAACAGCATTATAAGAGAAGAGATAAACATCAAACATCTTGGGGTAATGAGTGTGTATATATGAATGAAAGTCCCAAGTACTTTCCTCCATGCCTCAAGGCCACCAAAATACATGAACCAAAGGGTTAACACTACCACACAACACCTTCTCTTAATCATTCTGAACCCCTATAAGTTTCTCCTAAAAGGTATCATCATCATTAGCATTGATATTTACCTCATCAATGATAGGGTATTTGTCATGAAGATAATGATGGAGTCCTGAACCAGGAAAAAAATTGTTATTCGACTTATCTGTGGGGGGAGTGCTATTGGATACACCATGGATCCAACACAATCCAACTCCTTGAAATACCCAACAAACCAGGGAGAAATCTTACGCCCATAACCAAAACTTTGCTGCCCATGATGGGGAGTTTCCTTCAGGAACAAGTGATCCCCAACATTGAACTCCAAAGCTCTCCTCCTATGAACAACATAGGATTTATAATGATCTTATACTACCTTCATCCTCTCACGAATCACCAGAACTGAATGGTTTTCCATACAAGGCTTCAAATAGTTCCCTACCAATGGTGGAGTGAAAACTATTTTTATAAGAGAACTCTACCAAGGGTAGGTTTCTCATCCACGAACCTCCAAAATCCATAACACAAGAGTGAAAAATGTATTCAAGAGTCTGGATGGTTCGATCTATCCAACCACCCAACTGCATATAAGAAGTAGTACTATGGAAAAGCTGTGAACTAAATTCAGGTTGGAGTCCTCCCCATTCCCTAGAGGTAAAGGAAGGATCTCGATCGGAAATGATGGACCCCAAGGAGTCTCACCACCTCTCTTATATACTACCTTGACAAAACCTCCATTGAGCTCGAATTATTGATCACTAAAAAGTGGGATGCTTTCATAAATTGATCTTGTACCACACATATAGTGTCATATTCTACCAGATCATGAGGTAAATCAATAACAAAGTCTATCAAGATGTCCTCCCACTTCCATTGAAGAACATCTAGCATATGAAGAAAACCATTGAGAACATAGTTCTTGGACTTCATCTCCTAACAGACCAAACATCATGACACGAACTCTAAAAATGCATGATTTAAACCAGGCTTCTAAAACTGACATCTGAAAGCTTGGTATATCTTTATCATTCTAGGATGTACAACCAGAGGATAACTATGTAACTCTCTAAGAACTATCTCACGCATCTCTAATCAAATGAAAATACTTCTCTAAAACAACACATAGTGTTATTCATCCTCAAACCAACCATCAGGGGCCTCTCTATAAACAACTTTATCTCTCCAGACCTCCACCTCAATATCCTACAAATAGGATTCTTCCACCTGTTTCACAAGATATGACTACACCATCATCTAAAAAAGACAACCACTTCCCTTAAATTCTCCCATATCTAGATGGAATGATGAAATTTCTTCAATAACACCCATTGAGTCACTTAATTCCTACACAACAACATTTTGCACCTTCCTAGTCAGTTAATCATCCATGATATTTCCCTTTCTAGGTGTATAAAAAATCATGAAGTTGTGATCCTATAAGAACTCTTTCCATTGACATTGGCGTAGGTCCAAGTCACATTGCAAGAAAACATACCTCAGACTCTTACGATCGGTGAAGACAACAAAGCGCTCGCTTATGAGGTAATATCTCCAAAAAAATCAGGGAAAACACCAATTCCTCCAAATAAAGATCAAGGGTGGAATAGTTACTTTCATGGGGACATAACTACCTAATATAATAAGAAACTATTGATATCTACTACATGAAAACACAACCTAACCCAAGACATGAAGTGTCACAGAAAACCTAAAACTGTACTTCTTATAGAGGAAGACAAAGAACTAAATCACTCACCATCTTCTCCTTCAGATACTCAAAATATATCTGACACTATTCAGTCCACATGAATTCTTGATTCTTTCAGGTCAAATTTTATAGAATTCTAACCCATGAGAAATCAGCTAGGAATATCATGTAATATCCTACAAGACCAAGGAAACTTTTCACCTATGGTACTATCTAGGGGGATTCCCAATAGACCATTACATCCACCTTTGATGGATCCATAGATAATCCCTATTGGGATAAATCATTCCCCATTAAATGGACTTCTTGATCACAAAACTCACACTTTAGCAACTTCCCAAACAACTCCTCATGACGAAGAACTCCAAAAACATCATGTCGATTATCTATATTCTCCTCCTAAAATGTGGAGTACACAAGGATGTTTTCAATGAAAACCATAATGAAATTATCCAAGAACTCATAGAACACAACATTCATTAACCCCATAAACATATATGAATCATTTATCACACCGAACGACATCATAATAACTTGTAATTCTTTTAACGACAACAGAAAGAATTATTTGGGATGTCCTCATCCTTTACATGAATATAATGATTTCCTAGCCGAAAATCAAACTTCCAGAACAAAATTTCACCCTTATTTTGATCGAATAAATCATCAATTTGTGGAATAGGATAGTGGTTTTCCACTTTCACTTGGTTCAAGTGATGATAATCGATACACAACCACTAACTTCCATCAGACTTATTTACGAAAAAGATGGTTCACCCCACAGTGACACACTCGAATAAAAAAACCACACTACAAAATACCATCATGTTTTATATGAATCTTTCATAACACATATGGCACCATCCTATACGGAGATATCGATTTAAGAGACATTTCATGTTTTAGTTTGATCCCAAACTCAATCTCTCATTGAGCTGATAATGTTACAACCTCCTTGGGAAAGACATCAGGGTACTCTTCTATAACCTTGGGAATCACTAACTGCTGAAAATTAAACATAATCAACACCAGTTTGTCTATCAAGGATGATATGGATGGAACACACCTCTAACCCATATGAGGGTCTTATTCTCCAATAGACATTGTTGTCTCTCCATCACCATCGAAGAACACAACATGCCTCCTGAAGTAATCCAAAAAAACCTATATTGAATACAACCAATTTATACTGAGGATGATGTAATATAGTTGTATATGTAAACATAAGAAATCTTCCCAAAAGAGTTTTCTCACTAGAACATGCTCACAGTTTCGACATACTTCAAACAAGTCAACTCAACCTCTAATTGGTGTAGTCAATGCCAAGGGTTTTGTAAATCTCTATACCTCAATCCCAAAGCATGGAATAGGGTAGGTGATACGAAGGATTTTGTATCTCTTGGATTAAAAAAAGAATACTTCCATGTAAAAAACATGAAAAGGTTGCCTCGAACACTGTATGGCCCGCCTGGTGATGGAAATGGTAAGTCATGAATATAAACATGACATACTCCACAGCCTCTCTGAACCTATTTATAACCACCTATATGGTCACACTCTACTCTCTAAGGAAATATATCATCCCAGGGTTGTCCTATACCATCCCCATCTTCTCTCTACTAATCCCAAACTGGATAAACTTGCTGGTGCTGCCTCGGCTCGAACTTCCTTAGTGGAGAAACTTGATGTCGAATAACTAGTGCAAGCTGATTTCTCAAAAAGTTTGTGCAATCTCACCACTGATGACCTTGGAATCAATAATAAAATCATACTTCTGATCCATTTAAATGGGTATTATAGTTTCTTCCCACAAATAAATGAGACATTAAGGGATAAGAGAAACCCCTTGTTGATTGAAAGGTCTTTTATCCTAGCAACTGGGAACCCTAGACCATAGCTTTACTTCGTCAGAAATTCTGAAGACTCCCCTGTAAGGATGATCTGGTTCTGTCTAATATCCTTTGATGACCTATTCTCTTTCCAGTACCTTAGGATATCTCTTCATCATAAACTAGGGTACCTGGCACTGGATATCTGGATTCAAATCCTCTTTGAAATGACTCACCCAATGATCCTCATCTAGAAACAAGTCTTAATCACATCGTAGAAGGTTCCAAAAATATATCCCAAAATATTGCACACTTAATATCCTCGGTGAAAGGGTAATCAAATCCTGGTGACTGGATACCTTCATAGTTGAAGAAAGAAACTCATCTCTGAACTAGTCTCAGAACTCCTCCCACAAGACATCTAATTCCTTACGATCCCTGAGGAACAAGAACCACCACTGTCTCTCTACCCCATGTAGTATTGTCACAGTAAATGATATTGAGTGATAATTCCTATCAAAGATCGAACTAAATGTTATCCCAAATTCCTCCAACCAATCTCCCATTACTACATCTGAATTGCATCCCTCATACCTCTTCATACCCTGGAACTAAAAATCTCAGAGTGTCCTCCTCTATGTGTTTTCATCATCAACTTCCACTCTACAACGATCTACTAGCACAACATGTCGAACATATTCTGTGCAAACCTAATGAGAACATTGACCTAGATCCATGCATACAAAATAGTAAGTATTTAGAGTTCCTAAAACAAGAATATTGAATACATTAACATTAATTAATTTTTTTCTTTTATTCATTTTAGGTTACCCAATCCTGAGTTCTACCCATTCAAGAATAGGATCAAAAATAATGATCCATGACCCTTTCCTAGATCTCTACCGTGAAACTAGTATCACCTCATTTAGTATGCATTGTTAGCTTAATGGTTTCTTTATCAGATCATAGGGGGCCCTAAATAACCATGTCTCAGCTGGACTCTTGTGTTTACAACACCTTTTAAACTTAGTTGACATTTTTTCCCTACTATCCCATGAAACCTCACCTATGATTAACTCCAAACTACATCCTATCCCTCAACAAAACCTTTAATACCACTCTTTCATGACCCCCTCCTCACAAGGTGTACCCCTCATGGGTCAGAAAATGGATAAGAGAGATAGTTTTTCCTAATTCCTACCTCCAATAGTGTAATTCCCTGACCCCAGTTTCCCAGAGTCAGTGCATTATTACATAACATCATCATGATCACAACAAAGATCAAGTTTTGAAAGACCGATTAGTTTAGTAGCCTTGGAATAACTAGATACATTCATAAAGTTTACATTACATCATAAAGTGAAAACTACTACAACAACAACTTGTCTTCATATCCCCTCATATTATCCCTGTAGGTCATTCATAAATTACTTCTTCACATCCTGGGAAAAATAAAACATCGAAAGGGGTGAGCTCAGATTCTCAGTAATGATAAAAATATAGTGGAAACATTCATAAATAAGAATAAACATTTATGGCAATGTATAGCTAAAACAAAAGCCTTTTAAACTTGAACTTCAGCATAATATGGAAAAGATAAAATGAAATAATTCCATTTACTTATTCACATGGATATTCTACTAGTCTAATAATCACATCCAATATCAATAAACACTTTCATAATGATGGAATGCATTATTCCAGATTATCATAACCACGTAGACAAGGCCTCGTTCTAAGAATACAAATAAGATTTTTTCAAGGCCTCGTGCCAAGACACTAGTTTGTCTCATGAGACCTTCTGATGCATTGAGGAGCTATATCGGGCTCCACCCATCACTTATTAAGTCCAATTCATTCCTCATATGAACAGGTTTTAACATAACATAAACATTCGTATTAAAACTAGCATACCATAAACCATGAATGGTATAAAATAACACATCCACAGTCAAACATATCACAAAACCTTCAATGCAGTATGGTAGTTTTGTATCATAATAAATCAACTTCAAATATGCTTAAAATCCATCAAAGGATGTTGACATAGATGAAATCAAAACTATTTGAGAGAAATATCTATTTTTTTAAATCATTTAAAAGTCACATAATTATAAAATAAAAAAATTACTTTTAAAATATCCTTAAAAGTTTGTAAGGTAAGCTTCTAAGATTTTATAATGGTGGAAAATATCTGCATCCGTCGTATAAGTTAAAAAAACATTCTTACCTTAATTCTGTCCAAAAGGTTAAAAAGGACCTTATTTGGAAAACGATGGAAAGATTCCTTTATAAACCTCTTATAAAAAGTCAAACAAGGATATAAATTAATTTAACCCATATTATATAAAATAGAAAGAATGTTTTGAAATACATTTTTAAGAAACATAAATGTGGATGATAAAGAGGTCCTAGTAGATAATTACGTATAAACAACCTCGGATAATAAAGAGATTGTGAAATAACCCTTCCCTTGTACTTTTCCTTAGTCGATGGTATATTAAACTCCTATAAAATAGTTAAAACATTGTTATTAAATTATACAAGAACCATATACATAATTATGATATCATATATGATCTTCTAATAATTCTTTGTTAATAATACTTTAGTATTATCGTCGTTTCAGGTGTTAACTTACTCGTTTTCTTTTATATGTTTTGTTACATAAGTCATTTTTGTTATGTATAGTTTGTATCTTATTCATATACAGAATGATATAAAGTTCTTAAAAACTACTTTTAATTATCTAATGAGAATTATTCTTGAATGGATATGATGGCGAATAAATCTCATCGTGTTCGTGGAGACGGTAGTCTGTACGTACACACGAGAAATGATATCATTCTTTTGATATTAAAATAATATATAATTGGATGTTATATCATATATACAGAATCATTATCATGCTATATTTATTATTTACATTAATTACACATCATTATTATACCCAGCCAAATAATAATATATTGAATAACAATTACACCACGACGTGGAGACGGTAAGTCGTATGTACACACGTATGGTGACATGTCATTCAAAGGATGGATAGAATACTGAATATGGTTGTACCTTATTTATAAAAATATCACAGTATATAGGAGATACTACAGTTATTATTTTAGAATTGGATCAACAATGAAAGAAGAAGTTGAAGATGAAATGAACCTGAAAAAGGGTGGTGAAAACATTACCTCTTCTTTCGGTTCTTCCTTTTGATTTGATCAAAAGGGCTCCTTAGGTTGGCATCATGATAAAAATAAGGCATCTAGGTCGAAGTGAGGGAATTTTGGAGAGTATTTGGGCAGGTTTTGGCTGAACCAAAAGGCTTCTAAAGTGGGAAGAATTTGTTAGAAGTGGTGTCCTTTTATAAGCGGGAGGAGAGGCACCTTAGGAAAATATAGAAATATTATTTTATAATAAATTTATATTCGGTTTCTAATGGCTCAAAAGTGGATTATTTAAAGGGTAAGATGGGGATGGGTCGAAAACCACTCAACCAATTCAATTTTGATATTTTTGAGTCATAATATTAACCTGATCTTTTAGTTTTAACTCTTAGTTAATTAGTTTGACACTTACCATGTCACTGTGTATTTTTATATTATATAGTTAATAAACTTAAAATATACCTCCAAGAGACCCCCAAGTGGTCTCCTAATGATACACCAATAATGATATAAGTCTCTTGTTCTAACCTTATATTTTTAGTAATTGAATATAAATTATTAATATAATATTTGTTTTAAAAACTCTTTTATGTCAATTTTGACTCTGTTGGGTATTTTGTTTTTGATAAATTTATAACAGCATTATTACTTTGAAAAAAAATTATATAAATAATCATAATTTGTCATAGTAACCTAAAAAATTATTATAATTTATAAAAAGTATCAAATTACATTTATTTGGTTATTTATAATATCAATTATCTTAATCTTTCATTAATACGGTAATTACTACATCATCATTGTGTCATAAATAAATTAAATTATTTAATGTATAAAAATTATAAATTAAATAAAATTATGTATGAAATAGTTTTATATTTCTACTGAATATTTATAGTCGAAAATATTACCTATATAAGCCTATGTAAAAAAAGTTTCTCTAAAAGATATATGCTTATGTCATTTTTATATTAACTTTAACTTAATTAATATAAAGTTTCCCTATCACCTACAAGTGGCTACATGGGGTCCCAAAATAGACCCAAAGATGCCAATGATCGGATATTTATCCACCAATAAGGTGAGGACACGTTTTAGGGTGATTTATTATTACTATTATACTATTTTAATTACCCTTATTAACCGGATTTACCCTTTAACCATGATAAATAAAATATTTACCAAAGTAATTATTCAAAATGTCTTAAAATGAAAGTTACCTATTTACACAATTTGGAAATCATGATTCCAAATATGGAATCCATTTTTACAAATTCAAAACACAAAAGTGGCATAAATTAATTTAAAATTAATTCCCGCTGTAAAAAAAAGTGTGTTTTAAAAATAATAACTATCAAAAGATTTATACTTTCTTATGTCTGGTTTAATTGTGAAATTATGTCCAATGACCAACATGGTATTAAATTGTAAAAATATACTCTAAATATACATTAAAACCACTCAAATTCATAATTTATCACTATTAATTATTTCGATTAAAAAAGTTGATTTTAATAAAAATTTAGTAATTTTCACTATTCATCAAAATATAAATGTAATCTGAAAAGTACCAAAATTTCATCCTAGGAGAATTTTGATATTCCGAATCCAAAAATAAATTCCATTTTTAAAGATAAAATGTATAAAATTTCAAAATTTTGGTATTACTATTCATAAAAGCTACTTTGATTGGTCGCGGCGTGTTAGAATCTCGAAGTTGCATATAACACATGCTACTATATTATTCAAAGAGAAGCATGTCATGGAATCTTGGGGTGTTACATTCTCCCATCCTTAAAATAATTTTGTCCTCTAAATTTCTATAATATCACTTCATAAAAAGACTCGGGTGGTTCTTCATCATAAGTTCCTCGGGTTCCCACGATGCCTCTTCCATTTTATGGTTTCTCCATAGAACTTTTACCAGACAAGTCGTTCGGTTTTTCAGCACTTGTTCTCTCGTATCAAGAATCCTGGCGGGCTCTTCGCAATAAGAGAGATCGGGTCCCGGTTCTAATTCCTCCTAGGTGAGTACATGCGTTGGGTCAGACATGTATTTTCTCAACAGTGATACGCGGAACACATCGTGAACTTTGGATAGATTTGGAGGCATTGCCAAACGGTAAGGTACAGCCCCAATTCCTTCTATAATTTCGAAAGGTCCGATGTACCTGGGACTCAATTTACCCTTCTTACCGAAATGTGTAACTCCCTTCCATGGAGATACCTTTAAGAAAACATGATCTCCTACCTAAAATTCCAAATCCTTCCTTCAGTTGTCGGCATTGCTCTTCTGCCTACTTTGAGATGCTTTGATGTGGTTTTGGATTACCTTCACCTTTTCCATCGTTTCCTCCACCAGTTCTGGACCTACAAGTTTTATTTCGCCAAAGACATCCCAACAGGTTGGTGTGTGACATCTCTTTCCGTATAACGCTTTATATGGTGCCATTCGAATACTTGAATGGAATATATTGTTATAGGAAAATTCTACCGGAGGTAAATATTGATCCAATATACATTGAAAGTCAAGTGATCAAGATCTCAACATGTCTTCTAAGGTTTGAATAGTCCTTTCCGATTGTCCATTTGTTTGAGGTTGGTAAGCAGTTGTAGAGACCCTAAGTTTAACGTACATTGACTTTACATTACTTTTGTGGAATACTTAGTACATAACAAAAACACACATGCAAGGACCATAATATTTTAGTGTCTTTGGAAACTCAGAATATAATCTTCTAATCATGGTGAAAGATCTTCAATATCTCCCATAAAGATCTTCCTTTTTTTATACCTAAAACCTTTCTTTATATCCTGGGGAAAAGAAAACCTAAAAGGGTGAGCTCAAATGATCAGTAAGGGTAAACAAAAGAAATATCAAACACATCATATTCATAAGAACATAACTTTTGGAAATCTTAACCTGCAAAAGAGATCATAATATCATAACATGGGATAAATCATAGTAGTAAAATTTAATCCCAATAATCATAACTTAAAACATGAAAATTTGTGGCATACACACATAATCATAGAGAATTATTTCTTGTTAGTCAAGACTCATTGCCAAGACTATCTTAGTGGACAAAGTCCATTTCTGAACCGAGTTCACTCCTCGTTTCAGTCGTGTTTCACTGAACCGGTTTAACCTCCCGTTCCAGCCATGTCTATCTCATGATATATAAAATCGTTACCGAATGCATTGGAGGGAGATATAGGTCTCACCCATCTCATAATTATACCATTCTTATGTGTTCCACAAAATCATAAACCATACATCATATCATAACCCATTTAATAAAAATGGTAATCTTAAACATCGTGACATCATAAAACAATTCATATAAGATAAAGGAATTCATAAATATAATTCCATCACAACATAATCAAATCAATTTAATAATAGGGATAGAAATTGAACCCTTTATTATCTTATATGGAAAATAATTTTGATAAAACACTTGAACTCTATTCTTGAGGAAAATATCCTTTCTACTTCAAAAACACTTTTCCTTTCTTAACATGTCGTACATTTCTAAACTAAAATAAGTTGATTAAAAATAAACTTGAAAACTTGTAAAGTAAGCTTCTTGGAAGTAATTTTTAAAAAATCCATTCATGTCGTATAAGTTAAAAAAACATTCTTCGTACTTTTGTCGGAAAAGTCAAAAAGTACCTCGTACAAAAAACGACAAAAGATTCCTTTCATATCCTTTTCTAAAAACTCACCAAAGGGTAAAATTGGATTTAAACAATTTTTAGGTGGATGGAAATAATATTACATATTGAGGAAACATGCATGTGGATGATAAAATACGCCTCAGTAAATTTCAAAGTATAAACAATCTCAGATAAAAATGAGACTGTGATATTTTCCCTTACCTTAGGTCCGATTTGCTTCGTAAGTGTCCGAACCTCCTGTATAATGATTTAAATAATGTAATTGACTTATTCCAGAATCATACTCATTTTTATGATATCATATATGGTTCACTTATGACTTTATATTACCCGTTCTTTTGTAAATTCCATGTTAAAGTGCGTTTTGGGTAAAATCGTTTCATTTTTCGTCCGTGTTCTGACTTCATATGATTACTTAGATCATGATTACATAATTCCAGAATATAAAACATGATTTATATATAACATATATTCAGAATATACATATATATAATAGATTAGTAAATGGAAAGAAATACACTGTTCATGGAGACGGTAGGTCGTACGTACGCATGAACGTTGTTTTCGTTTCCTTATTGAGCTGAGTGGAATTAAGTAGATGACATACATATATATACACATAAATCCAGTATCATTATTATTTCATATATTTCATGATTACTTATTATATATACTTTATAATCATTCATGAATGGTTAACGTGGAGAATGTATCTCATCGCGTCGTGGAGACGGTAGTCCGTACGTACGCACGAGCGATGATATCGTTCTCATGATCGTGGAATTGTATTGGAGTGTATGTATACAATATCAGAATCAATATCACTTTACAATAATAATATATAGTTATTATGTACACCATTATACCCATCCAAGTAATGTGGTGGTGGAAAATAGATTACACCACGGCGTGGAGACGGTATTCCGTACGTACGCACGCGCGGTGATTTTGTTTTCCGTAGGATGGATAGATGGTGAAATAGGGTTGTTTCATACTTCTAATAATATATCTGTATATGAGTGATACTGATGTTATTACTTTATAATGAAACAACCTAAGAAGAATAAGTGGAAGAAGAAATAAAGTTGAAAGAATCGGTAACGGATATTACCTCTTCTTTGAAGCGCCTCTTTGAGATCTCCTTTTAGGGCACTAAAATTGGTCTTTGAGGAAGACCAGATCATCTAGGATGTTTCTATGTAAGTGGAGAATGTAATTTGGCAGGGTTTGGACGAGCTTGAAGGCTCAAAGTGGTGTGAGGAAGAGAGGGAGGAGGTGCCCTTTTATAAGGGATGAGAGGGGCTCCTTTGGAAAAACTAAAACTATTATTTTATTATAAAGCGAAATTCGGTTTTAAATAGCTCCAAATTTATTTATTTGGAATATAAGGTGGGGATGGGTCTAAATCCTCTCATCCAATAGAATTTAGACAAATTTAGGTTCCTATTTTAACCTTATCATTTAGATTTAACATTAAGTAAAATAATTTTACTTTTACCGTGTCTTCTTGTGTTCTTATACTTTAAGGTTAATAAACTTACTATAAGTAGCAAAAAGAACCCCAAGATGTTTATTATTAATATATATATCCTTATCTAAGTCATGTGTCCAAAACAAATATTTTTAGGAATAAAATAATAATTACTAATATAATATTTGTTTTAAAAACTATTTTATGTCAATTTTGACAATATTTAGTAATTGATTTTTGTGAAACTCATAACAGAATTATTAGTTCAAAAAAAGTTAATTAAATCAATAATTACATTTCATATTAACCTAGAAAATTAGTGTAATTCATAAAAAGTCTCAAAGTATAATTATTTGGGTATTTATAATATCAATTATTCTAATTGTTTACTATTATGGTAATTACTGCATCATCACTGTTTCATAAATACATTAATATATTTAATGTCTAAAAATTATAAATAAAATATCATTATGTAGGAAATCCTATTATATTTCTAATGAATATTTACAATTGAATTTATCTTATGTATAACCCTATATTAAAAATGTTGTAGTAAATAAACATTGATTTTAACTCTTTTAACTCTTCTTTGAATTAAATAATAATAAATGTCCTAATCTAATCCAAGTGGGCCTAAATGGTCATATGTTATTCCTAAGGTTGTTTTTGGTCTAATTACACTTATCCAATAGAATTAGGACATGTTTTACGGTAATAATAATATCATTTTTACCCTTAATTACACTATTTACTTTTAACCGTGGTAAAAAAAAGTAAAAATTTACTATTCACCAAAAATTATTTTCATCTCATTGAACCAGATTTTACTTACTGACATCAACCGTGTCTCTCGAATTTTTTAAATTCCACTCATAGAAGTGGTAAAATTATGTTTTATGAAAAAATCATTTTTTTTAACTACCACTTAGTGGTTTCACTCTTCATCAAAAAATGAAAGTTTCTAGAAAAATACCAAAAATTAGGACTAAGATATATTTGATATTATAAATTCAAAAATGATGTCTATTTATTCAAATTCAAAACATATCAGTTTCTTTAATTAATTTAAAAATTAATTCTTGTCGTCAAAACAAATAGCGTGTTCTTAAGAGATAATAACTATCAAAAGATTGACATTTGTTTATGTCTGGTTTAAATGTGAAATTACATCCAATGACCAACATTGTATTAAATTGTAAAAATATATTCTAAATATACTTTAAACCCACTCAAATTAATAATTTATCACTATTAATTATTTCGATTAAAAAGGTTGTTTTTAATTAAAATTTAGTAATTTTCACTATTCATCAGAAAATGAATGTTATCCGAAAAGTACCAAAATTTCACCCTAAGCTAATTTCGATATTCTAAATCCAAAAATGAAGTGAATTTTGAAAAATAAAATTTACAAAATTTCAAAAAGTGGTTATTACTATTCATAATGGCTAGTTTTAATAATATTTTAGTAGCATATCATTGTTTAGCGAAACTCGGTATTGCGTGCAACACACGCTATCGCGGAAGGTCGCGCTTGCGTGTAATGCAAGGAAAGTCAAGTATGCATGTTGTGCAAGCTTCTTTTTCTGTAGCATACAACACAAGACATTAATGAAATTAAAAAGAATATTTTTCATAAAATCTCTGGGTGTTACATTCTACCCCCCCTTAAAATGAATTTCGCCCTCGAAATTCGTCGGGGTTATAAATGGTTTACTACTTGAAAGTTTGTTTAATAGAAACCCACATAGTAAAAAGGAATACCCAAACTTGGCTTTAAAAACTAAATTATGAAATGTAACGGTTACCCAAATTAACTCATCACTGGGTTTCCACGTAGGAGAACATAGGTGAAAATATGGATATGGAAGAAAAATCTAACCGTCAAGTTATGATGGAGAGTGGTAGAGAACATGGATATGAAATAGCCAAAAATAACAAATCCATAGATTTGCGATGATTTAAGGTACCATCTGATTCATCAGATATAAGGTCACTAGGACAACATTTTTGGTTTTCAAGATCATTTCCTTAAAGTTGGTGAATTAAAAGAAATACTTACCTGATTTTGGTACAATTTCACTGTTGTTCGTGCTTTGAACAATTTCCACTTCATCTCTTAAAGAAATGAATTTGAATTTGTTATTCATGAAGTTTTAGTAGATCATGTGATAGAATGATGGGTCATTCCATCTGTTTCAAACAAAAGGTTAGCAAAAGTTATCAAATATACATAATTCCATCTATGGTGATGTTAATCGTATACGATTCCAAAAATGAACTTATACTTAATATATCATACCGTGTAATAAAATAAAACTAGTTTTTACTAACCAGGGACTTCCTGTAGGCCAGTGGTAGGCGATAAAGGCCAGTCGCACTTCGGTTGTGGGTTCGATTCCCACAGCCTTGTCCGATGCGATGGGTTGTCACCCATCCTGCAGGTTTTCCTTTTTCTAAAGCTATATTACTATAACATCCCATCAATAATATCGAAAAAAGTTCTATCCTAACTTATTTACAACATAATCCATTCCAATATTTTAGCTTATCTAAAATTCTTCGGTCCAAGATCATAGTATAAAGAAAATGAGTACTTGAAATGTCACATAACAATCACATGAATGCCATCATTTATCTCCCATATATTATAAGATAAATCTTGTTGGTCAAATTACAAACATGTGAATACCTTAATCATGTATTCTCTTGAAGAATGAATACCCATTAATTGAACCATAGTGAAAACATGAATGTAGTCAAAAGTTAACTCTTTCCATATTCCAAAATCCAAAAATTCTATATACTCAAACCATGATATAACCTTCTCCTTATATCAGCCATGAGATCATGAATAGGATCAACCATTTCATTTTCTTGTTTTCCTTTCATTATGCGCATATCATCTTTTTTTCCAAAAATATCTCAATCACATTCTATGGTTACCGGTACCATTGAAAACCACAATAGACCAATACATAAATATTCCAATATTCCACGATACTATATACAACATTATTTTGGAATCCCATTACATAAACACTTAATCATTCCACCACATCGTTGTCATATTCAACATCACCAATAGTGATCTCATGTAACTTCCCTTTGTCCTTTGCCTTAAGTGGTTGCTCATGTTGATCATCACTAACCCTTGGATTAGGGAATTTATTAGCATAATGCCCCATTTCCTCGCACTTGAAGCATTGAAGTGTTGGTGGTGCATTCTCTGCAGTCTTTTCTTTATTAACATCATTAGAAACCCTTTTTCCATTACTTCGACACTCAGCTGCTCTATGACCTTATTTTCCACACTTAAAACATTTTCTAGTCCCTTTAAGACAATCTCCACCATGCTTCTTTCCAATCTTTGAGCATAAGGAAACATTCATCTTCTCTTCACCATTATTCTGAGATTACTCCTTGAACTCAATCTTTCGTTTCTTGTCAAAACTATGAGATGGATAAGTAACACCATCTTCCATTTATACCTTGAGAGCAAAACACACAATTTCTTCATAGCTACTGAATTCTCTTATAGCTAATGCCCTTCGAAGATTTGGTTTTAAGCCACTGAAGAATCGATCAACTTTACTTTCAGGTTGGATGATAAATCTAGATGCATACCTTGCAAGCCTTGTAAAATTCACTTCGTATATACCAACAGATTCATCATCCTTTTTCTTTAGTTCAAGAAACTCCTTCCCCATCTTTGTTCGAAGAATACGAGGGAAGTACTTATTGAAAAATAAGTTCTTGAACTCTTCCCATTACATGGACTCAATTTCATCTCTTGGCCTCGTATTATTGATAAGATTCCACCATTGATCAGCATCACCTTCAAAATGATACACTGCTAAGATGACTTTATCATGTTCAGAACATTGAAGAACTTAAAATATCTTTTCAGTAGTAATGATCCATTGTTCAGCAACAAGTGGATCAGAAGACCCACTGAAAGAAGGTGGACGTTGCCTCATGAAGAAATCAATAGAATATTGTTCCCTTCCCTGCTCATTTGGAAGTCCAAAATGATTCATAGCTTGTGTAATTATAGCAATAAGCTTTTGCACTCCATCTCCCATAACATTTGTTTGTTCAGGAGGACAATCATTGCATTGTCCATTACATTGATCAACACGGTTCCTTCGGGATCCATCCATCGTCTAAAACCCAAAAAGAATAGTGTGAGAGGTAAAAATTATAATAAAGGGGGAGTAACTTCAATATCTAACATCTTTGGTTTAATCTAATATCGTTACCATGATTCTAGGACTATATCCTATACGTATACTTATCCTTAGGGACATCTCTAGACATACCTTAGAAATATCTCTAGGGATCTCACTAAAGTTATCACATCCTAGTTTCCAAAGGTTGACAAAAAAATTCCTCCGATACCAACTGTAGAGACCCTAAGCTTAACGTACATTGACATTACATTACTTTTGTGGAATACATAGTACATAACAAAAACACACATGTAAGGACCGTAATAGTTTCGTGTCTTTGGAAACTCGGAATATAATCTTCTAATCATGGTGAAAGATCTTCAACATCTCCCATAAAGATCTTCCTTTTTTTATACCTAAAACATTTTTTGTATCCTGGGGAAAAGAAAAAATAAAAGGGTGAGCTCAAATTCTCATTAAGGGTAAACAAAAGAAATATCAAACACATCATATTCATAAGAACATAACTTTTGGAAATCTTAACCTGCAAAAGAGATCATAATATCATAACATGGGATAAATCATAGTAGTGAAATGTAATCCCAATAATGATAACTTAAAACATGAAACTTTTTGGCATACACACATAATCATAGAGAATCATTTCTTGTTAGTCAAGACTCATTGCCAAGACTATCTTAGTGGACAAAGTCTATTTCTGAACGGAGTTCACTCCTCGTTTCAGTCCGGTTTCACTGAACCGGTTTAACCTTCCGTTCCAGCCATGTCTATCTCATGAGATATAAAATTTTTACCCAATGCATTGGAGGGAGATATAGGTCCCACCCATCTCATAATGATACCATTCTTATGTGTGTCACAAAATTATAAACCATGCATCATAGCATAACCCATGTAATAAAAATGGGAATCTTAAACATCGTGACTTCATAAAACAATTCATATAAGATAAAGGAATTCATAAATATAATTCCATCACAACATAATCAAATCAATGTAATAATAGGGATAGAAATAGAACCCTTTATTATCTTAGATGTAAAATAATTTTGATAAAACACTTAAACTCCATTCTTGAGGAAAATATCCTTTCTGCTTCAAAAACACTTTTCCTTTCTTAACATGTCGTACAATTCTAAACTAAAAGAAGTTGATTAAAAATAAACTTGAAAACTTTTAAAGGAAGCTACTTGGAAATAATGTTTTAAAAATCCATTCATGTCGTATAAGTTAAAAAAACATTCTTCGTACTTTTGTCGAAAAAGTCAAAAAGTACCTCGTACGAAAAACGACAAAAGATTCCTTTCATATCCTTTACTAAAAACTCACCGAAGGGTAAAATTGGATTTAAACAATTTGTAGGTGGATGGAAATAATATTACATATTGAGGAAACATGGATGTGGATGATAAAATACACCCCAGAAAATTTCAAAGTATAAACAATCTCAGATAAAAATGAGATTGTGATATTTTCCCTTACCTTAGGTCTGATTTGCTTTTTAAGTGTCCAAACCTCCTTTATAATGATTTAAATAATGTCATTGACTTATTCCAGAATCATACTCATTGTTATGATATCATATATGGTTCACTTATGACTTTATATTACCCGTTCTTTTGTAAATTCCATGTTAAAGTGCATTTTGGGTAAAATCGTTTCATTTTTCGTGCGTGTTTTGACATCATATGATTACTTAGATCATGATTACTTAATTACAGAATATAAAACATGATTTATATATAATATATATTCATAATATACATATATATAATATATTAGTAAATGGAAAGAAATACATTGTCTATGGAGATGGTAGGTCGTACGTACGCATGAACGCTGTTTTCATTTCCTTATTGAGTTGAATGGTATTAAGTAGATGACATACATATATATACACATAAATCCAGTATCATTATTATTTCATATATTTCATGATTACTTATTATATATACTTTATAATCATTCATTAATGGTTAACGTGGAGAATGTATCTCATCGCGTCGTGGAGACGGTAGTCCGTACGTACGCACGAGCGATGATATCGTTCTAATGATCGTGGAATTGTAATGGAGTGTATGTATACTATATCAGAATCAATATCAATTTACAATAATAATATATAGTTATTATGTACACCATTATACCCATCCATGTAAGGTTGTGGTGGAAAATAGATTACAACACGGCGTGGAGACGGTATTCCGTACGTACGCACGCGCGGTGATTTCGTTTTCCGTAGGATGGATAGATGGTGAAATAGGGTTGTTTCATACTTATAATAACATATAATTATATGAGTGATACTTATGTTATTACTTCATAATGAAACAACCTAATAAGAAGAATTGGAAGAAGAAATAAAGTTGAATGAATCGGTAACAGACATTACCTCTTCTTTGAAGCGCCTCTTTGAGATCTCCTTTTACGGCACTAAAATTGGTCTTTGAGGAAGACCAGAACCTCTAGGATGTTTCTATTGAAGTGTAGAATGTAATTTGGCAGTGGTTGGCGGATCTTGAAGGCTCAAAGTGGTGTGAGGAAGAGAGGGAGGTGGTGCCCTTTTATAAGGGAGGAGAGGGGCTCCTTTGGAAAAACTAAAAATATTATTTTATTATAAAGACAAATTCGGTTTTAAATAGCTCCAAATTGATTTATTTCTAAGATAAGGTGGTTATGGGTATAAAGACTCTCATAAAATAGAATTTAGACAAGTTTAGGTTCCTATTTTAATGTTATCATTTAGATTTATCATTAAGTAAAATAATTTTACTTTTACCGTGTCTTCTTGTGTTCTTATACTATAAGGTTAATAAACTTAATATAAGCAGCCAAAAGAACCCCAAGTTGTTTATTATTAATATATATAACCTTATCTAAGTCATTTGTCCGAACCGTAGATTTTTAGGAATAAAATAATAATTACTAATATAATATTTGTTTTAAAAACTATTTTATGTCAATTTTAAAACTATTTAGTAATTTATTTTTTTAAAAATCATAACAGAATTATTAGTTCTAAAAAAGTTAATTAAATCAATAATAACATGTCATATTAACCTAGAAAATTATTGTAATTCATAAAAAGTCTCAAATTATATTTATTTGGGTATTTATAATATCAATTATTCTAATTTTTCACTATTATGGTAATTATTGCATCATCATTGTGTCATAAATTAATTAATTTATTTAATGTCTAAAAATTATAAATAAAATATCATTATGTATGAAATCTTATTATATCTATAATTAATATTTACAATTGAATTTATCGTATGTATAACCCTATATTAAAAATGTTGTAGTAAATAAACTTTGATTTTAACTCTTCTAACTCTTCTTTGAATTAAATAATAATAAATGTCCTAATCTAATCCAAGTGGGCCTAAATGGTCATATTTTTTTACTAAGGTTGTTTATGGTCGAATTAAACTTATCCAATAGAATTAGGATATGTGTTAGGGTAATAATAATATCATTTTTACCCTTAATTACCCTATTTACTTTAAACCGTGGTAAAAAAAAGTAAAACGTTATTATTCACCAAAAATTATTTTCATCTCATTGAACCACATTTTACTTACTGACATCAACCATGTCTCTTGGATTTTTGAAATTCCACTCATAGAAGCGGTAAAATTAAGTTTTATGAAAAAATCATTTTTTTACTACCACTTAGTGGTTTCACTATTCATCAAAAAATGAAAGTTTCCAGAAAAATACCAAAAATTAGGCCTAAGCTATATTTGATATTATGAATTAAAAAATTACGTCTATTTTACCAAATTAAAAACATGTCAGTTTCATTAATTAATTTAAAAATTAATTCCCGTCGTCAAAACAAATAGCGTGTTCTTAAGAGATAATAACTATCAAAAGATTGACATTTGTTTATGTCTGGTTTAAATGTGAAATTACATCCAATGACCAAAATTGTATTAAATTTTAAAAATATATTCTTAATATACTTTAAAACAACTCAAATTAATAATTTATCACAATTAATTATTTTGATTAAAAAGGTTGTTTTTAATTAAAATTTAGTAATTTTCACTATTCATCAGAAAATTAAAGTTATCTGAAAAGTACCAAAATTTCACCCTAAGCTAATTTCGATATTCCGAATCCAAAAATGAAGTCCATTTTGAAAAATAAAATTTACAAAATTTCAAAAAGTGGTTATTACTATTCATAACGGCTAGTTTTAATAATATTTTAGTAGCATATCATTGTTTAGCGATACTCGGTAGGGCGTACAACACAAGCTATCGTGGAAGGTCGCGCTTGCGTGTAATGTAAGGCAAGTCAAGGATGCGTGTTGTGTAAGCTTATTTTGGTGTATTGTACAACACAAGACATTAATGAAATTAAAAAGAATATTTTCCATAAAATCTCGGGGTGTTACATTAGTGCTCAAATGAAGTTCAGTATCCAAGGCCTTCTGAAGAATCTTCCAGAATCTTGAAGTAAAATGGGGATCTCGATCCGAAACAATCGATAGGGTTACTCCATGAAGTCTCAAAACTTCATTAATATATAGTATTTCTAGATGTTCAAGTGGTAAATCTTCACTTATAGCAAGAAAATGTGTTGACTTGGTAAGACGATCAACAACAACCCATATTGAATCGTTTCATCTAGGAGTCTTTGGTAGTCCCATGACAAAGTCCATAGTGAAATTATCCCATTTCCACTCAGGTATGGGAAGAGGTTGCATGACTCCTCTAGGCAGTTGCCTTCTAGCTTTCACTTGTTGAAAAACCATACATCTTGACACAAAATCAGCAATCTCCCTCTTCATGTTGTCCCACTAAAAATGTTCCTTTAAATCTCTATACATTTTGGTGCTCCCAGGGAGTATAGAGAAATTGGAACTATGAGCATCATCTACAAATTCCCTTTTTAAATCAGGTATATCGGGAACACAAAGTCTCTTCACAAATTTCAAAATTCCTTCTTCATACACAAAGTCTCTCAATCTTCCATCATTCACAGCTTTAATCTTCTTTTCAAACTCTTCATCACCGATCTAAGAACTCTTTATCCTTTCTAATCAAGATGGTTTGGAAACCATTTGAAAAATAACTGATGTTTCACCTTCCATGGTTATTCCCATGCCCATCTTCACTAGATCCATGAAAATTGGATCCCTTTCAATTATCATATTGTTCAAAACTCCATGATCTTTTCTACTCAAAGAATCTGCCACCTTATTTGCCTTCCCTGGGTGGTAGTGTATCGTACAATCATAATCCTTGAGTAATTCAAGCCATCTCCTTTGCCTCATGTTGAGTTCTTTTTGTGAGAAAATATACTTCAAACTCTCCTGATTAGTATAAATCTCACATTTTTTACCATAGAGGTAGTGTCTCCATATATTCAAATAAAATATCACAGCTGCTAACTCGAGATAATGAGTAGGATAGTTTTTCTCATGAATTTTCAACTATCATGATGCATAGGCAATAACCCTATCATTATGCATAAGGACACAACCAAGTTCTTTCTTCGATGCATCACTATAAATAACGACCCATCATTCCCTGATGGTTGAGTCAATATAGGAGCATTGACTAATCTTCTCTTCAGTTCTTCAAAACATTCTTCACACTCTTTTGTCCAAACAAATTTAACCCCTTTACGTGTGAGTTTTGTTAATGGGTTAACCAATCGGGCAAAATTTTGGACGAAACATCGATAATAACCTGCTAAACCAATAATACTGCGTACCTCAGTTATAATCATAGGTTCTAGACATTCTTGGATTGCCTTGGTCTTAGAAGGATCAACAGAGATTCCATCATTAGAGACAATATGGCCAAGAAAAGAAATATCCTGAAGCCAGAATTCACATTTGCTAAACATCTCATATAATTCATGTCTTCTCGGAGTCTTCAAGATAATGCGCAAGTGATTTTCATGATCTTCGTAGCTTTTGGAGTATAGAAAGATATCATCAATAAATACCACCAAATTTTTTTGAGATATTCCTTGAAAACTCAATTCATTAGATCCATGAATACAGAGGGTGCATTAGTCAGCCCAAAAGGCATTACTGTAAACTCGTAACGCCTATACCTGGTTCGAAATACTGTCGTCAGAATATCATCCTTCTTCACACACAACTGATGGTATCTAGATCAAAGGTCAATATTTGAAAAGTATTGTGCTCCATGTAGTTGGTCAAATAAATCATCAATGTGAGGTAGGGGATACTTGTTCTTTATTGTTATAGCATTGATCTCCCTGTAGTCGATACATAACCACATAGATCCATCTTTCTTTTTAACAAAATGAATAGGGGCTCCACATGGAGAAACACTAGGGAGAATAAATCCCTTATTACTCAATTCCTCTAGTTGTTTCTTTAGATCCACTAATTCTACAGTGGACATTCTATATGGGATCTTCCATATAGGCCTTGATCTAGGAATTAAATCAATGGAAAACTCAAATTCTCATACTGGAGGATGTCCAGGTAAATCTTCTGGAAACACATCTACATATTCTTTCACAATAGGTACATCTTCTATTTGAACATTCTTTTCCTCCCCCACAATCATTTCATTCTATTCCTCCCCAAAGATTGAATTTAGTTGAGCTACAGGGGGTGGATCTAGATAAGAATTAAGTGGTGACGATTCGACTCTAAATATAAGGTGTTCCTTATCATCATCATCAAAAATCATAACCTCCTTGTTCTTATAATAAATATTTGCATCATGGTCCAATATCCTATCCATACCGAGGATTATATCAAACTCAATCAAAGGTATGATGATGAGATCAGCGGATAAAGAACATTTATGTGCTCTAATGGGGACTGATTCACAAAACTTTGTTGCAATGATACTTCCTTTAGGAGTTTTAACTAACAACTGCCTTGTTAAATAAGATTGGAAATATCTAATTTTCTTAGTAAACTGGGAAGATATGAAACAATGTGATGATCCAGAATCAAATAACGCATTTTCTAAACTTTAGGAAACTATTAAATTACCTACCACCACGTCTTTCGGAGCTTCTACCTCAGCTGTAGTAATAGCATAATCATGGCCTTGCTACCTTAGCCTTTTCTGAGGCAAGTTCCCCTGATGCTTAGGAAATTCATTTTCATAATGTCCCATCTCTCTAAAATTCTATCATTCGAAGTTGACAGAAACTCTCTTTCCCTTCCAATCATGAGCTTGGTGGCCTTTTTCACCACACATGTAACAGACACCCATTCCTTTTAAGCAAGTACTGGGGTGTTTCTTCCCACATTTACTACTGGATGGATTTTCAACTTTTCCCTTCTTCCCTTTATTTCCATTTCCAAATTTATTAGCAGATCTCTTCTTCTCATGCTTTGCTTTAGAGTCATAAGACTTAGAGAATTGATTTTCTGTTTTGATAGCACATGAGACAATGTCTTCATACGATGAGAAGGATTATGAGACTAATGCTTGACAGAGAAATGGTTTTAACCCATCAAAAAAACGATCAATCTTACTTCTTTGGTTACGTATATAATCTCCAACATACATTGCTAACCTTGTAAAGTTAGCCTTATACTTTGTGACATTCTCATCCTCCTTTTGCCTCAGACTCAGAAATTGCCTTTCAATATCTGCTCGATGGTCACGAGGAATGTATTTCTCTAAAAACCAATCTTTGTACTCCCTCCATTCCATATTTGATACTTCATCATCTTCCTTCATGTTTTTAATCAATGACCACCATTGATCAGCATCTCCAGTGAGGCGGTTAACTGCAATAATAACTATTTCCCTTTCACTACTCCCCAAAGATGGAAATATTTTCTATGGAGAACTTATCCATTGCTCAGCTACCGATGGATTTGTATTCCCATTAAATTTTGGTGGTTGTTGCCTCATAAAGCGGTATAGCATTTATCCTCCACGTTGTGGATCATGGTGCTCCATACGGGTAAGTTTATTATTCATAACCTGAGTGAGTTGTCCCAGTATGCTGATAATCTTATCATCACCAGTTATATCACCAACTCCACTATAATTATCTTGATCAGGAGGGAAATCCCTACATGTAGTGCGTGCATGGATACGGTTTCCATTTATTCCACTAGGCGCCATTTATAAACAATGGAATAAACTAGATCAGTTTATGAATCAAAATACATAATTCCATACTTGTAAAACACTTAACATAAATTGAACAGTTTATGGATATAATCCATAATCATAAAAATGTTTTTTTTTGAGGAAGTATATACTCATAAACCCTTCATAATGGTTCTTAATGAAAATGAGAATTATCCTAAGCATATCCCTCGAGAGTGTCGTAACCAAGAGTGCAGCAATGCCCGTTGTCGTGCACCAGTTCTCGTTCGAGTCTAGCTCAAAGCGGTGCTTTCGGGTTTTACCCCTAGGTACATATGTGCCAGAGCCGCCTCCACCTGCTAATATCCAGACAGGGAGGTATTTCTCAGAAAACTCACAAAATATCTACAATACCAAAATTCTAGGAATTTCTTCTATACTAATCCTCGAATTCCATCTTATTTCTATGAGCTATAATCAGAGTTTATCTAAAGCTAGCTTCCAAAGTTTGTACTAAACTTCCTCTAATACCAACTGTAATGCCCCGACCCCAGTTTCCCAGAGTCAGTTCATTATTACATAACATTGGCATGATCACAAGAAAGATCAAGTCTCGAAAGCCTGATTAGTTTAGTAGACTTGGAATAACTAGATACATTCATAAAGTTTACATTACATCATAAAGTGAAAACTACTACAAAAACATCTTGTCTTCATATCACCTCTTATTATCCCTATAGGTCTTTCATAAATTACTTCTACATATCCTGGGAAAAATAAAACATTGTAAGGGGTGAGCTCAGATTCTCAGTAAGGATAACAATATAGCGGAAACATTCATAAATAATCATAATCATTTAAGGAAATGTATAGCTAAAATAAAAGTCTTTTAAACCTGAACATCAGCATAATATGGAAAAGATAAAATGAAATAATGTCATTTACTTATTCACATGGATATTCTACTAGTCGAATAATCACATTCAATATCAATAACCACTTTCATAATGATGGAATGCATAATGGCAGACTATCATAACCATGTAGCCAAGGCCTCGTGCCAAGACTAAAATAAGATTTTGTCAACGCCTCGTGCCAAGACACTAGTTTTTCTCATGAGACCTACCGGTGCATTGAGGAGCTATAGCGAGCTCCACCTGTCACTTATTAAGTCCAATTCATTCCTCATATGAACATGTTTCAACATAACATAAACATTCCTATTAAAACTAGCATACCATAAACCATGAATGGTATAAAAATAACACATCCACAATAAAACATATCACAAAACCTTCAATGCAATATAGAAGTTTTGTATCATAATAAATCAACTTCAAATAAGCTTAAAATCCATCAAAGGATGTTGATATAGATGAAATCAAAACTATTTGAGAGAAATATCTATTTTTTGAAATAATTTAAAAGTCACATAATTATAAAATAAAACATTTACTTTGAAAATATCCTTATAATCTTGTAAGGTAATCTTATATGATTTTATAACGGCGTAAAATGGCCGCACCCACCTTAAAAGTTAAAGAAACATTCTTACATTAATTCTGTCGAAAAGTTAAAAAGGACCTTGTTTGGAAAACGACGGAAATATTCCTTTATAAACCTCTTATAAAAAGTCAAACAAGCGTATCAATTACTTTAACCCACATTCTGTAAAATAGCAAGAATGTTTTGAAATACATTTTTAAGAAACATAGATGTTGATGATAAAGAGGTCACAATAGATAATTACGTATAAACAACCTCGGATAATGAAGAGATTTTGAAATAACCCTTACCTTGTACTTTTCCATAGTCGATGGTATGTTAACCTCCTTTATAATAGTTAAAAAAAATTATTAAATTATAGAGGAAACATATACATAATTATGATATCATATATGATCTTCTTGTAATTCTTTGTTAATAATACTTTAGTATTATCGTCATTTCGGATGTTAACTTACTCATTTTCTTTTATATTTTTTGTTACATAAGTCGTGTTTGTTATGGATAGGTTGTATCTTATTCATATCTAGAATGAAATAATTTTCTTAAACATTACTTTTAATTATCAATTGAAAATTAGTCTTGAATGGATACGACGGGGAATGAATCTCATCACGTTCATGAAGACGGTAGTCCGTACGTACGCACGAGCGACAATATAATTCTTTTAATATTAAAATAATATATAATTGGATGTTATATCATATATAAAGAATAATTATCAAGTTATATTTATTATTTACATGAATTACACATCATTATTATACCCATCCAAATAATAATATATTGAATACCAATTACACCACGACGTGGAGACGGTAAGCCGTACGTATGCATGTATGGTGACATGTCATTCAAAGGATGAATAGAATACTGAATATGGTTATACCATATTTATAATAATATCACAGTATATATGAGATACTGGAGTTCTTATTTTAGAATTGTAATAACAATGAAAGAAGAATTTGAAGAAGAAATGAACTTGAAAAAGAGTGGGGAAAACATTACCTCTTCTTCGAGGTTATTCCTTCTGATTTGATCAAAAGGGATCTTTAAGTTAGCTTTCCAATCAAAATAAGGCATCTATGATGAAGTTTGGTAAGTTGAGAGAGTATTTGGTCAGGGTTTGGCCGAACCAAAAGGCTTTGAAAGTGTGAATAATTGGTTATAAGTGGTGTTCTTTTATAAGGGGGAGGAGGGCCACCTTAGGAAAATCTAGAAATATTATTTTATAATAAATTCATATTTGGTTTATAATAGCTCCAAATTGTATTATTTAAAGGTTAAGGTGGGGATGGGTCGAAAACCACTCAACCAATAGAATTTAGATAGGTTTGGGTCATTGTATTAACCTTATCGTTTAGTTTTAACTCTTAGTTAATTAGTTTGACACTTACCATGTCACTTTGTATTTTTATATTATATAGATAATAAACTTACTATATACCTCAAAAAGACCCCCAAGCGGTCCATTAATGATACACCTATCATGATATAAGTGTCTTGGCCGAACCTTATATTTTTTAAGAATTTAATATAAAATAATAATATAATATTTGTTTTAAAAACTCTTTTATGTCAATTTTGACACTATTGAGTATTTTGTTTTTGATAAATTCATAACAACATTATTAATTCGAAAAAAAATTATATAAACAATCCTATTATGTTTTAGTAACCTATAAAATTATTTTAATTTATAAAAAGTCTCAAATTACATTTATTTGTGTATTTATAATATCAATTATCTTAATCGTTCATTAATAATGTAATTACTGCATCATCATTATGTCATAAATAAATTAAATTATTTAATGATTAAAAATTATGAATAAAATACTATTATGTAGGAAATATTTTTATATTTCTAATGAATATTTATAGTTGAAAATATAACATATATAGCCCTATGTAAAAATTGTTTTTCTAAAAGATATATGCTTATGTCATTTTTGTATTTACATTAACTTAATTAATATAAAGCGTCCCTATCACCTACAAGTTGCTCCTTGGGGTCCCAAAATGGACCCAAAGATGCCCATTTCCAGATATGTATCCACAAATAAGTTTAGTACACGTTTTAGGGTGATTAATTATTATTATTATATTATTTTTTGTACCCTTATTTACCGGATTTACCCTTTAACCATGGTAAATAAAATATTTACCAAAGTAATTATTCAAAATGTTTAAAAATGAAAGTTACCTATTTACACAATTTGGACATCCTGATTAAAAATATGGAATCCATTTTTTCAAATTCAAAACAGAGAAGTGGCAGAAATTAATTTAAAATTAATTCCCGCTGTCAAAAAAAAAAGCGTGTTTTTGAGAAATAATAACTATCAAAAGATTGATACTTCTTTATGTCCGGTTTAAGTGTGAAATTATTTCCAATGACCAAAATTGTATTAATTGGTAAAAATATATTATAAATATACTTTAAAACCACTCAAATTCATAATTTATCACTATTAATTATTTTGATTAAAAAAGTTGTTTTTAATAAAAAAATTGTAATTTTCACTATTCATCAAAATATAAAAGTTATCCGCAAAGCACAAAAATTTCATCCTAGGATAATTTCGATATTCTAAATCCAAAAATGAAGTAAATTTTGTAAGAAAAATGTATAAAATTTCAAAAAGTGGGTATTACTATTCATAATGGCTACTTTGATTGGTCACGGCGTGTTAGAATCTTGATGTTGCGTACAACACACGCTACTGTATTATTCAAAGAGAAGCATACCATGGAAGATTGGGGTGTTACAAATAGTCCTCAGGTTTTTTACTAGCACCTAGGATATAATAATCATGCAGATGGGAGGGATTACCCTCCTAGTGAAACACATGCGGAAGGGAGAGATAAGATAGGCACCAACCAAATCCTGCTCAGACACCAATATAAAATAATACCCAAGTACAAAATTCTAATGTCATGAAATAACTACTACAATTGAAATGTAAATATGTAAGAACAAAAATAAAAAGTAATGATCGTAGTAACCATGAAGCCTAAACATCTCCTGTTAAACACAAAGCTAGTAGTAACTAGCCTAATATCCAAACTACTCCAACTGACAAGAAAAATAGTATATATATATGTAGGGTGAGTATAAAGGTATACTCAATAGGATCCTCCCGGATCCATTGATGAAAAAAATAAAGAATGTATTCTAAAGCACGGTGAATAATAAGGGAAACTAACTCATCACCTAAACCGGTATAGTAACTTCCCAACCTCACCATCTAAACTCTCACAAAGTATCTCATACAAGAGAATATAATATAATAATGAATATCAGGGGTACAGCGCTACTACTTCCCCACCATTTTGGCGCTATTCCCCAACATCACTCATCCTCATAATCTCTCTCCAAAAAGGATAGGTCATAGACACATGCGAGAAGCACCAGAACATGCACCTCATGCAACACACCACCACGTGGACATAACCAAAAGAAACTTGGTAGTTTCATAAAGACATCATAGCCCACCTCACTAGTATCCCACATCAGGTTTTATTCCTCAATCCATCGTAGCCCATACACTGAGTAAAGATCCACAATCCACCACATCACATACACGGTATACCTATAGTAGTTCATAGAACGATATATCCATAATACATGGGTGTGAAAAAACCAAAATTCATTACATCCCTCTACACATATATATAGGGAAAACTAATTGTCATTAATACCATCAGAAGTAACTACCAATATAGCAGAGCAGGGAAAAAGTGGGTAGTTAGCCATTCGTCCTCCCAAAGGGATGTTGGGAACCCCCCCCCCCCCCCCCCATGGCTCAGAATCCCCAAGGTGTCAGTTTATAAAACCAAAAGGGGTTGTGTAGTGTATAGAAACACAAAAAGTACATGATATAATATATCCCACTAGAACATTATGAGAATATCCTATTCTCATAAACAACTTCAACTAATGTATCTCAGACTTCGGGCTACCACTATTAAGACAAGATATCCTATAATCACGCAACCATTTAAAGAACCATATTTAGTTATCTTATTCTTTTTCAACAGTTTTAATCTATGTTAATTATTTATTTAACCACTAATTAACCATTAATAATTTTTACAAAATATTTCATTAGCATCTCAACAAATATACATTCCCTCCATGCCTAAGAAAACTGATTCCACAGATTCTCATAATTTCAACATCGTTATTGCATCCTAGTAAGCTCCAACCCCATGGGTTAAACATTTATTCATTTATTAACAACATTACTCCATTTCAAGAGGTACTCTAGGAAAAATATTTAAGCTACTCAAAAACAAGTGGGTCAAAATAGTGACTACATCAATTAACCATTAAGTCTTTACCCCCTACAGTATAAGAGTAAACTCATCCAACCATGAGGAGATAAACATGGAAAGCACATGGAATACCCCATGAATCTTCACCTCCCATTGAAAGAGAGTAACCAAAAACATATGTATTCATCAAGTAGTGGGGAAAGGAAGAAAGATAAACAAATAAACCAGACTCTGGCCAAATAACAAATTCAAACAATCATACATCTTTCATAACAATGGGTAAGCCCATATTAAACTTGTTCTATTATGTCTAGTGTCTTCCCCGATACCAACATGCATATACTTATGAATCTCTCTATCCTAGGAACCAACTTATGCAATAGCAATCGATCCTCCTTTCCCCACAAACTAGAACATCCCTCCAAACTTAGCTATCCTACTCTCGCATCACATCTGGGCCTCCCCACCCCACATACCATAATATCCCGCTGTGATGATCCATCCTAGGTTCACATCACATCCCAAGAAGTAGAAAATAAAAATAGAAACTGATATCGTTTCCCTAAAATAACGCATTAATCCTTCACACACAAAGAGCACTCACGGCTCCGAAACACAAGGAACTTGGTATTCACAAGAAAGAAGGAAACTCAAGCCCTATAATGGAAATATATTTTATCACACAACTGGTTCTTATTTAATCTTGATTTATTCGATTAATTATCCATAGGTTCTAGCTATAATAAACCTAAGAAACAAGCTATATCAAGCAATCAAAAATTAATTAAACAATTAATTCAATATGACTTTAATTATTTTATTAACAACCATCATCAATGTTCATATTTATTAACTAATTCAATTAAACAATGTATACTTGCATCAATTTGATTAACATCAAATTACAAAAACATCTGGATTCATTAAATGTGTCTCTTTAATTTCTTTAGCCAATTAATTGTCAATTAATTTTGGATTTTTGTTCATTAGAAATTTTCATCAAGAACAACATGTTAAACCTATAAATGCATAGATAACACACTATCTAGAAAATTAGGATGCAAACTTTTATGATGGTACAAAGCTGCAACATCACTAAGCCATTGATACCAATTATTTAATACAGTCTAAATAATTTATTGTCTAATTTTATTATGATACATGGGGATAAATCAAGAAAGATCTATAATTTCATGTAAATAAATATAGAATAAATGAATCCCCAATATAGGAAGGTCTTAAATTTTCCAAGCATGAGAATGGACCATGCAACCGATCTCTGATCACCCATCCCGCAACAACCGCATCTAACTATGGATATTGTGGCACAACCTCACCAAAAAATAACAAATAAAAACCCCATTATAAACAATAGATATTTTATGGCACTGCATGTAAATAATAATAGAAAGAAAAAGAGAACGAAATAAGATAAACCACTAGAAAATGAAGAAAAAACACCCTGGATTAACCCGGGTCACCACATATCGAAGATGGAATCCCGATATCGATCCCTGTAGAAGGGATCTCAAAAAATCTAAAGAGTTGATAGTCGTGTCACCTGGTACGAGAGAGAGGGAAGTTGAAGCTATAGGATTTGACAACTTGAGGTGCTAAAAAATGCTTAAAACATTACCACAATGGTGAATTACATGACATGCAATACCATTTCACATTGTGTAATGCCTCGAGGTAATTTTCCTTTAGAAAAAACAATCATATTTTTATTTTATTTGTGTTTTAAACCCTAAAATATTACACATAGTGGAACCCTCTTTCTTGTTATGTAATTTTTTTACATCACATAAAACTCACTTTCATGTTTCGAAAGTTCCCTACTCCTAGCTCTCAGCAGCTGAACTCCCCCAGACTTCCTCTGAGCCTCCTCTAAGATCTAAAATCCTCTGAAACATACAAAGAGTAGATACATGTGTATCTAGACCCTTAAACATGAACCATAATTGGTCACCTCTCACACCATTCAAAATATCTGATTACCACGACCCCATGTGATGACATCCTTCTTACCCCAAATGACATGAAACATAGTGATTTGGTGTAGCGGTGTAGTTATCTTATATATCCATTGAGAATTAGTCCCCACTAGAATGTGATACTATAGAAATATAGGGACACCAAGAATATTTATTATCTTATATTCATTCGTCATAATTTATTTTTTTCCTTTTTTCAGATTGATTTTATTATGGGATTTTGTTTTAATTTAATTAATTAAATTTTATATTTATATTCAATTAGTTATTATGTTTCTTTTTTAGGGGTAATGTTGATTTGTTGATCCTACTCAATGACACAATATTAATCACTTAACCCCACTTTGCGAATATTAGTTTCTTTCTCAAAATTTTGAACATATTCAAATTTATATTTTACTTGCATCAAACTCTAGAAATTTTATATATTTTTTGTGTAATTTTGTCACGAAAAAAATTATTTATCTTTCATACTATAATATATTATTCACCATATATTATACATAATCCTACTATATTAAACTATATAATATTCTTCCATTTGAGAAAATTAATCTATTTCTATGTTCTATAAAAAATTAGTTTCTTGTTGAATCCAATGTTTTACAAAGTAATATTTTGAGTTAGTGTTATAGAAGACCCTCCCCTCATAGTTTACTTTGGTACTCATATTTAAGTAATATATTTTAATACTAACATATAATGCTTTTATAATTATTATATATAATATATAAATAACCCAAAATAAAAAACATTTTTCAACTCATTTATATAAATTCTCGTTAAGGTTTTATGGAAATCCAACTTAGTTTTTATGTATATTTTTAAATTTATGTTTTACCTACAACCATTATTGTAAGAATCGAAATGAAGTTAATGTATTTTAGTGGTGAACTTGGGATACATTTAATAAGGCTTATACTCAAGGAAAATTATTTAATAACTTTTTATTTTAACAATATATTTCATTTAAAAAAATATTTACACTTCAATTTCTATGTGAAACCATTTAAGATGTTATTTTTTATAAATAATTTATTTATAATTTTATACTTAATTTTATCACAGGTGATAAGTGTTGAAAATATTATATATATTTTTAGTTAAACATGTTATTTCTCACATAACATAATTTATTCAAAAAATTTTAATATTTATCACTTATGATAAATTTATTAAAGAAACAAAGAAATGATGATTATTATTATTATTTCTAGAAAGATACTTGAATCATAGTTTTTGAAAAAAAATCAGTTAACAAAATCATTATTTAAAAACAATTTTTGGAACTAGTAAATGTTGTAATCATATTTCAATACCTACTATAAGTATGAATCTTAGTATGTTATGATAAAAATACTCAAATTTCCTAGCCACTTTTTACATTCTAAAAAACTAAAACTTATTTTTCAGTTATTAATTATTCTAAAATTAACCAATTAATTTTATCCCAAACTATTCAATTATTGTTATAGAACCAATTACCTTAACCAATATTTATATTATGTCTTCTAAAATACCTAACTTATATTTAAATTTTTTGCTTATTTAAAATATTCCAAACCATTTAAAAATTATTTCTAAATAAAAAAATTAGAAACTATTTTATATTACTTTATTTCATAAGTGGTATGTGCTAAAATAAATTTTTTATCTATTATCAAAACTGTATTTTTTATATAATATTATATATTTAAAATTGTTTTCATATTTTTCACTAAAAATTATTAGTTTTAGGAAATATTTTTTTTTCTTTTGTTTTTTTCTTTTTATTATTTTATTAAAAATGATTGAGTTTAAAGTTTTTAGGAAATAAGTGGATTTTACATCTTTTATCACATAAAATATATATAATATTAGCATGATGTAAATGTGTTTTCTTGTAATTAGTTTATAGTAAATAATGTTTTATAATGTTGTATATTTTTTCCATTCTCTTTTAGTATACATTTTTTATTGTATACCCTGATAGCATGTAATATATGTCATTTAATTCACTATTTGTAAAAAATTCACTACTGAAATGCATCATGTGTATATAATATCAATTTTTAATTAAGAAAATATTATAAAGTATTAACCTTTATACTTATTCTATTTTATATTTTATTAAGAGATTTATTAGGGTATGAAGAAACTATTATAAATATATAGCATTCACTAAATATTCCACTGAAATGTACTCATAAATCCTTCGAATAAGTTTGATGAATATCACAATATTGGAAGACAAAATTTTCCCACCTCTAAAGGTATCCATGGGTTTTGTCTGAATTATTATTCATGTGATTGATACTTTCCTTCACCCAGAATGTGTTATAAACTCAATGTGGTAAGGATGAATAAGAAAAGAGTTTTAGGTTTTAAGTAGTTTCATCCATGTATCTACCCACCCATATCCATCACACGGTGTAATATTTTTATAAATCATGAGGAATTCCCTTGGGAGTTATTTCATTAACTCATGTGTTACGATGCATGAGTTAATGATTTTTCCAGTTCATGGATCACATGAATGAATGATATTCAACTCTCACATCACATCACAAACAACTCTTTAATAAATTATAGTCAACATAATAGAGTTTCACAACTGTCTAGTCATTATTGTTATTACAGGATCTATTGACCGATATACCCCATTATGCATGAAAATGAAATTTTTTGAAATTCATAAAATAGTTTATATATATAACATATATATAAGGATATAAGTAATATTTCCTTCAATATCCTACTTAAACCAAAGCCTAAAATACTTTGTTCCATTTCACAATATATTGTGTCTTATATAATAACTTGGGTAACCATATGCAAAACTCTTTTTGGATATCTTCCAAAAAAAATTGGATGGAATTATTTAACATTTCCTTATATCACAAAATATGTAATACCTTTTGAATACCCATACAAAACATTATTTTATTAAATCTAAAACACTTTTAAAGGGGTTATCTAAGTCATACTCAGCCCTCATTCTATCAACCACAAATTCGGACCATAAGAAATTATAGAATTGATAAGAAATATGAATAACCATATCTATAAATGTAATTAAATAGTATCCTATAACAAATAATCAATATTACTCAATCTATAAATAGATCTGGATTGATCTTAATTAAACACATGGATCTCTATACTTGTGTCCACCAATCTGTATCATATGAAAACATGTAATCTCATACTTTTCCTTTTTCCAATTCATCGATTGAATTTGGGACATAGATTATGTCAATCCCATATAACCAACACATATATTATTTATTCTCTAAGTATATACTGACTTTCTTGATGAATATATCAAAAATTATTCATATTCATGGATGATAACATAACATTTCTGTCATCTAAATAGATGAGAACATGATATGTACTTTCTAGGTGTTGTCACACACTTCTCAGTTTATCTCAATCGAGGTCCTAGATGTTATATTTCTCATAGGATGGTAAAAATATTATTTAAGTAATCTATAAATGAGGACATGATCAAAAACATACCTAACTACCCCTGTATTAGCTAAGTCCACATGTTTACATGTGTGAAAAGGGTATCAAATTATGAAGCTTCACATACAGGGTATCTTTCCACCCATAGGCCGTGAGGACCCAAATATGATCTATGTACCCCTTTTGTACCAAAACAATTATATATAAACCTCCATGTGGTATACCTAATGGGTCATCCAGTGCACAAAAACTCATTTTTACCTCAAAAGCATATTCTTTATCTCTATACATGAATCATATTCATTCTAACTTTAAAATTTCATCATATCCAATAATAATAACTAACGAACATCAATTGGGAAAAACTTATTTTCATACTTTGAGATATAAATGATTAATATACTTCATGAAATGTATATATTTATTTTTTTATTTAACCATTGTGAAATAATGATCAGGTGGATTTATTCCTATATGTGTCACATTTTAATATCATTAAACCTTTTATGAATAATTAAAAAACCCAAAATAAGATCCTTTCAATCTTATTATACATGGTAAACCACAATATAATCCTTATTTATGATATATTTTTGAGGTTTTGTAAACTCATTACATATATATGTAATTATTTCTACATATATATATCCATTTGATAAAACCCTCAAACCAAACTATTTTAGTTTGTTTCACCTATGAATTAATATAATATTATTAATGGTAATATTTATGAATCATATTTATAATTTTCAACTCTTTAAACTTATTTAAACTCCTTAACTTCATAACATAAAATTTTAAGACCTCTACTTCTGTTATCTACTTATAATTTTTTCTAGTTTCATCATCTTTCACGAACCGAATCTTGTCGCCATTAAAACCGACACCCTAACTGATCTATGGTAAGTCCCTAAGGGTGTTATTTATCCCCACATTATGTAATAAGTTCCCGGGTATCTTAAATATTAGTTTGTGAATGATTTACCCAAGTATGGATACATAAAACAACAAAAAATAATCAACAAATCGAATCTGAAAATTACCAACCTAACAAGACATAAATAAAATTTGGAACTGAAAACATGATCATAAACATGACAAAAGAGGTCCAAATATATATAAAATTACCGGAAAAATATCGTAAGGAGCATCATATGACAGGGGTTCATCACTCATGAGTCGTCTCCAGAACACCTCACCATTGAAGGAAACTGAAAACCCGAACCGCCACCACCCTAGGCCTTGCCTTTACCTGTGTCAAACATGATAAAGTATACTTAAACCCTAAGGATTAAATAAGGTGAGTGCCCAATAATAATAGGATACCACACAATGGTTCCATGTAGTAAGAAATAAATGATAAAAATCACGCAAGTTTTAATAAACAAGAAATGGTGGCAATAATTTCAAAAGAATAAAACTCTTAAAAGTAAACGGTTTTCAAGGGATACATTTAAAGGATGAACACATTTAAATAAAACATGTAAGATACAGAATTTTACATCTAAAAACACCACAATCCAATGATCAATATGAAAGAGTCAATGGGCACAAATCTTTTGAACATCCCTAGGCACTAGTTAGTTTCAGGCCCCATGTACCTCGTATCACGGTTTAAAGTAACCATAAAAATGTTTGTTCACATGAATGAGACACTAGTAGGGAAGATAACCATAACCTAGTCATCACTAATCATCATAATTATAGTTTTGTTATTGTTGTCAATGTCCAACTTTCTAAGTGAAACATGGACAAAACCGCTTCGGATCACTGGCATACTAGTACGCGTACGTCCACCTAGATACCCAGGTTTCCCCCTTTGTGATCAAACAATTTAAACAGGTTAAAAAAATAAATTTTCATATAAAAATACCATTTATGGTCATGCAAAATAAAAACCTTTTCTACAATTTCTTTTCACCATTTATATAACTCAATAAACCATTTAAAATTTCCAAAAAAACATTTTCAAGGAATATAACCAAACTTTTCTCAAAAAATCCATCTAAAAGCCTTATTTAAAAACCAAATTCACACCAATATTACCCCAAACCATAATTTTCAGCAAAATAACATTTTAATAATACCCTCCCATGAATTATAATACAGAACAAAGTGGTACAACATCGAACACACATGTAAAACACCCATTTTCACACAAAAATGGCATTTAAAAATACATTGTTTAACAAATGCCACATAAAATAATTTTAAAAGAAATAAAAGTGATGGGGGAGTATTATAAAAATATAAATTAAGTAATTCAAACTCATACACACGTCCTTAAACATGGAATCACATACCAAAAGTGTCAAAAAACCAAATCCTTGTGTGAAAGTTCAGCCACACCACCGCCGCACCACAAGGGTGTTAAATAAAACCTAAAACCACAATATTATACCAATAAAACCATTATCAAACCCTAGGTTCTAATCCATTATTGTTTAAAATTATAAAATTCATGAAAAATGGAAGAAACCCTAAGCAAGTGGGAGGATGAAGGAAAGAAACCCAATTACTTGAGAGATCTTGAAGAAATTGCCACCAATACACAAATAGGTGAATCTCCAAGCATACAAAATTGGTATATAGATTCAAATAAAGATGACTAGGTCAAGTGAGAACTGAAATGGTGTTAAAATGGTAAAAAATTAAGGAGTTGTGAAAGAAGAAAATTACCTTTTCAAATCTGAACGATTTAAGAAATTTTGAGAAATGTTTTCCCAAATTTGCGGTCAAGATGACCACTAAAGAGGGAGAAACAAATAGGGGGAGTTTCTCTGGATATTGGGCTTAGGTGAGAGTTTTAATCACTAAAAAATTAATATATTAATTACATATTAAATAAACAATTTATTTAGCAGGAAATGGTCTCACGGGATTGCCCAAATCCATAATAAATCACCCAAATCCACCATGATTAGGGATTTATAAGGAGAAAAATGGGTATGTTGGTTTTAATAGGTCATATTAGGCCAAGTGGTAAGTGTAATGGATGAAAAAAATTTAAAAAATAAGTATTTATAAAAGATACAATTTTTTTTTAAATCTGGAAATGTGCACAAGGTTTGGACCAAATCATGAAAACCCACCATTTCCTCCAAAAATGCATGGGAAACCCCCCAAAAAATCAAGAATATTAATTACATACAAAATACCATTAGAATAATTCATGTATGTGACATAATCACCATCCTTGGAACCATTTATATAAAATATTTTCCTTAAAATCTATCATAAATAATGTAACTATTTATATTACTTATATACCACCATAACCTAAGCTATTTTAGGATATCAAGTGAATGATAGCCTTAATATTATACTATTATTATCTTTTATTAATTAACATATATATTATTTAAGTTCAAATGCATAACCACTAGTCTATTTGACACTATATTATTTTCAAAATATCTTTCTACGATACAAAAAAAAAATTGTGTTTGGAAAACAAAACTTATTTCATTTAAATGGGAATATTTAACAAAATAACTCTTATTACCATATGATATTCTGTTTTTTTGGAAATTGTTATTTAAAAATACTTTTTTATTTTAAGATACCATGGATTGGTGGTGGGAACACATTCCACAATAATTTAACAAACCTTCGGATAAACACTACATCTGTGATAAAACATTTTTATCTATGTGTACTTTTAAAAATATGTTAAATAATTTGATGAACCAAATGTATAAAATTAATCATCTCATTTTTTTCATAACACAATTTGTTATTTATAAATTTTTCTTATTAAATAATATAATGTAGAAGAGGTACACATACCTTACGTAGATCCATCTAATCTAGACACATTCTTTCATGTTAAAATACTTGATATATTAAGAATTTTACTTAACATGAATATAATATACTAGATCATTTAATAATCCCTTTTATTTTAATCTCTTATATATTAAAACATTTGAAATATATACATTCTTCATAACATACCCTTAAAAATTAAATAATTAATTTCTACAACACTTATACCTGACATAGAAATTCTAAAGATTTTCATAAACTACTTCATGTATTTTGGATAATCCAATCATATAGAATTATTATTTCTCCTTTATAACAACACTATGATTAAATGGAATTTTCTAGTTCCTTGAATAATCATTTTTTTATCTTTTTTACTAAATTTTATTCTTTTTTTGAACTTTTTCCCAGTTTTACTATATATACAACACTTATAACCTAGAAAACATATTACCTGTCCATATATTCTAAAATTTTTGATAATATAGAGTAATGTTTTATTCAATTCATTCACATTGTTGAGACATTCACCGAAATAAAAATTTTATGAATTTTTTAACCAGAACAATCCATCTATTTAGTCTCCCTTAAATAATATTATGGAATTAAACCAATCATTAATATGTGTAGAAATAACACCCATCTTATTTTATTTAAACAAATATTTTTTACACACTCTTATTAAGAAACAAAATAAGACAAAATTTCATCTTATAAAAATTTTATCCAAGTTTAAAGATTTCATATCATCAATACATAAAATCGTTTGTTTCATCACATGAAGGAATATTTCAATCTCATAAGATTTATTTCTTTATAATTATTTAACCTCCTATATATTTATAATATTTTAAAAAAATACCATTGATATAAAATATCATTTGTAATAATAGAAATGAATTATAGAACATTTATACCTGATGTGGACTCCCCACTAATCCTCTTGAAATCCTTTATGTAATCTTAAATATTCTATATACAATTTTTAATTTTTACATAATAAAACATTTTCCTTACTTTTTCTTTTTTCTTTTATCATATGTTGTGGACTCTCCATAGCCTCCTTTTATCCCTTTCTGTAAAAACCTTTACCATTATCTTTTATTTACCATCTATATGTTACTCGAGCTTGGAACATCCATATATTACTTAGTTGTCCTCAAAAATTGGGTATAGGTTTACAGATTTTATTTATGTTATAATTCACAAAAAACTATCAGAACCTTTCTGGTAGTGATTTTAGAATGAAATTTATAGCCAATTCAAGAAAAAGAGGTAAACCTAGCCACTCCAAATAGATAATTGTCCCAATAATTTAGAGTACATTATTATATGTTGAGATTACTTCCATAATTTGTTATGAAAAAGTATCTTTTTAAACTTCATATAATTAATTCCTAACTCTCTTTTGATAAATATGTTTCCTGTTATCCATCATTCTATAAGCACCGAGGGACTCATGTTTCTTTTCCAATTTAAACTCTATGGTAAAAAGAATGATTGTAGAGAATTCATATAAATATTTTAGATTATTATCATAGGAATCTAAATCCTTTTACTGAATAGATTCACAATTTGGATTCTTAGTAAATGGTTGTTCGAACTCATAAAAATATCCCTCTTGTTTGAGAATTATTCTCAAATTTTGACACTGGTTGAGGAACTAACTGCCACTTAGTTTCTACTTTTCAATGATTGATATCATGTTCTAGATAGATAAATATGATATTATTCATCTATAAAAGAATATTCAACTTGATAACAAAGATTTTTTATTAAACATTTAATAAGGATTTATACTAAATGGAGTCCCACTACAATGATGACCGATTTTTAAAACAAATTATATCCACTATCGGAGTGAGATCCATGTTTTATTGAGAAATGAGTCTGCAGATATTTTCCACTCTCTACTTAAAATTTTAGGTAGGGAATCATCCCAATAATATCATAAATGACTCTTGGATAGTTTTTCAGAAAACCATTTTCTTGATCCATCATATAGGTACACTCAATTATATTCCACAGGTTTCCTTCTTAAAGGTTTATGAGAAAAGTGTAATTCAAAGATAACTACAAGAAAAATATAAAAAAATAAAATTTAGGTGTACCCTACTATGGAAAAACATATCCAATTATAAGCATGTCTCATCCATTACTTTATTTAATTATAGAATATAATCTATGAGCACCCTGATATAGAAAAACCTACTCGGTTAAATTATTGAGGTATCAAAAAGTGTTGAATTGGTAGTAATATAACACATAGTATTTTAAGAGGATTTAATTTCATTATATTATCTCATTTTTATCCTCTTGTGTATGAATTATTTTAATAATTTAATCTTATAATAATGTTCCCTCCACCAAATCAATATGTTTTATCCTTATTGATGTGTAACTCTTTACATGACACACAAATTTGTGTCAGTCACCCAAATATAAGAGCCAAACAAATTCTTAAATATATAAATTCCTCATATTTATAAGGTACATTAACACTTTATATAAATTTTTAGAGCTATGAAAGATTGATAGTCTCCCCATGATTAATATTGGAGTGATAGATATCCAACTTCATTCAACTTTCTAGATAAGGAATAAACCTCTAGGTTGGAAGGTATTATGAACCCAAGTCCCTCTCCTCATAGAGAGTTTACTAAATATAGAATTAAATTCATGATATATGTAATGCCTAATATTCAAAAAATATTCCCAATAAATAAATTCAATCTAATAACATCAATTACAAACTGATATCATAGAAGATGAAAACTAAATTTTATATAGTCATTCTTAACATGAAATGAAAGTATCTATCTCCTAGAATAAATTTATTACATAAATATTGTAGACACAATATTCAAAATATAAACAAATTTATATATATAAATAATTTAAGGAAGAACGTATAAACAAATTAACATTTCAAATATTTAAACCTGAGGAAAATATATGAATAATTTCATAAATAAAAGATAACTATAAAAAAATTTAATTTAGCTAATTATTAGAGACATTCCATAATAAGTAATGTAAAAAAATATATTCATTATAATATGAGATATTTCATATACATTATATTCCATTTCATTTAAGTATTATAATTTTTTTCAATCAATAACATTTTATAATTCAATACCAACTATGTAAACATTTTATATAATTAAATATCATATATTTAATATTATTTAAAAAATAGTAAATTAAATCCACCAAAATTATTTTTTATGATTTAAATTATGTCTAAAATAAGGTTACTTTAATTTGAAAAGTTAATATAAAATATTTTATCCTTATTTTATTACTTTTTAAACACTCTATAAATAACATATTATGAATATAAAATATAATCTTTTATTTATAATCAATTAATCATTACACAAAAGTTTTGAAAAGGTATTTTAGATTTTAACAATAAATATATGAGTAATATTTAATAAAAAATGCTTCATAAAAATTGATTATTTAATTATAAACTATTTATAATTAATTAATTAATTAGTTAACAGTTTATTAGTTATTAAATATCCCAAAATAAATTTTATTTTAATTTATAAACTATTTATAATTTATAATAAAATTTGTAATTATTTCTTTCTTTATCATTATCCAAGGAACTATTTATATATAAGGGTAATTTATTTTACATTGACATAAAATTAAATTGCATTTACCTTTACACAAAACCATTTTCATATAAAGATAATTTAAAATAGAATGTATTTAAATTTGTTGTGGTGAGATTAATGTTGGTATTTAGACAAGTCTATATAGACTCCTTCATTGTGGTACCAACTATGGTTCAAATGAAACAGATGTTTTAATGAAACCCAAGGGAAGTACTATAGAATTGAGAATTTCATGGTAAAAAACTAAATCAGGAAACACATTCTGTTGAAAAAATCATCTACTACATGGAATATTGTATTCTATTTTCTTTTTTTATATATTTTTACACTTAATGTATTGGTGAAAAATTACAAGATTTATATTGTGGTGAAAATATGGTGGTCATTTTTTATCAGTAATTGGCCCTGTATAGAATAGTTTTTCATGGGCTTCAGTGTGCTCATGGTAAAAACATGGTACTCCATTTTTCATTGGTCTTTATTTCTCAAATATAATTTCAATAACCCAACAACACTGAAATAATTGATACCACATAAGGTATTCATCAAATAAAAATATTTGTTGAAATAAAAGTGATTAGATATTTTTTTTAAATATCTCTATTCAGTAACTATGAAATTTCTTGAAACAAAAAATGAATAAATTGTTGTAAATTTGTATCATTTACTGAGGATTCTCTATAATGTCTTCAAAACTCCTTTAAATGATTTTTATGAAGATCATGAGAGTTTAGGAAAAAGTCATCCCACCACTGTATTTATGCATGAGTTTCATTTTAGTAATTCATAATATGAATTGGACTATCCTTTACCTATAGTGTGATGGAACCTTAATGTGATAAGGATGAAGAATAATATACATTCATGTTTTAGGGAGTCTCATCCATGTATCCACCAACCCACATCCATCGAATGGTTTTGAATTTTTATAAATCTTGAGGACACTCCTTGGGTTTTTTCACATTAACTCATGTGTTAAATAACATGAGGCAATTCCTTGGATAGCATATGCATTGCATAGATGAATGAAACACCACTCTTGCATCACATCACATCTAACACTTTAATAAACGATAGCTTTTGTGAGATAGTTTTTTGGTTTTATATACATTATTGTTATCATTTGATATATATCACGATATACCATTTTATGTATGAAAATTATTATTTTCAGGAAATTCCTAAAATAAATTATATATATCAAATATATATGGCTTTAGGGAATATCACCATCATTTTATACTATGGATTTTTTATGTAATATTTTTATAAATACTTTTGGTTTATAAATATTTTTTTATATTCAAATATTCATAAAAATTATAAATTATTTAAATTATTATTCCATTCATTTATTTTAATAATGGTAACTTTTAGCTTCATTTCACTCAAAATAGCACCAACTTTTTGACCATTTTCTATATTTAGAACTATTCATCTGCATAACAAATAATTTTCATTGATGATAATAAAACCTTACTCAAAATAACCAAGTCCAAGGAGGAAATTTTTTAATTAATACTATTATTTAATATTATAATTATTAATTTATTTTATAATATTATTATTACTATATTTATTATATAAATGATATAAAGATTTATAATTTTTTATTTCATCCTATGTAATAAAATGATTCATTTTAGGATTCATGAAATTTATGTATGAAGAAGGTTCAAATATTTAATAGAGGTATTTATTGCTCTAACTAAAAAAAATTCACCAACATACACCACCCCAAGGTAATAATTCAGTCTTTAACATGTTTCTAAAAAACAATAACATATTTTTACAAGAATATTAATGATATAGTTTGTTGTAACTATTAACTTTTAACTGGGGTTTTTATATGTTATAATAGATTTAGAGTCTAATTGATGGTGACTAATGATACAAGATCTAACTCCATTATTCTAATTAATAAATAAGTACTGTATTTTGTCACTAAAATAGATTCTTGTTTTGGGAAACACTCATCCATTTATGTATCCAATGTGTATTGGTTTATTATTTTTATATTTTCTCAATAATATAATATAGTTATTTTTGTATGTATAATTTTCAAGATGATAATGATTTTGGGTTCAGGAAATATTTAAAAGATTTAAATTAAAAATACTTTTAATAAACCTAGAGATATATGATTAAAACATTGGGAATCATTATTCCACCGCTGAAAAAATTAGTTTCAAGAATGAAATCATTATAGAAAATGTCCACATTAACCAATAATTTGATGAAAAAAAATCTTCCCACTCTATTGAGGTAAAAATTGTATATGTTTCTTAAAATTTAAATATCAGTTATTTTTCACTTTATAAATAGAAATATAGAGTAACCACATTATTGTATATATATATATATATATTATACAATATAATTTGAAATAAATCATAGTCACTTTGTGTCACACTATAGTACATGCATGCACACCTTCATGGATTTTTTCTATGCATCCATGCCCTTTATTCTCTATGTAGATCGTTGTAACTCCCAGAACCCAAAAGCCGGGTGTCGTTGCATTATTTTATTACATTGGCATGTTTACAAGGAAACCAATCAAAAGGGACCAATCATTTTAGGAGTCTTGAAAATCCATATTGCATACGTGATACCAATAATACATTGGGAAAATAGTAAATACAAATATGATACATAAAAAAGAAAATAAACTTCAACCATGAAGGCTTATTCGAATATTTATTCTTCATAACCTAGGGAATGGAAACATGATAAGGGTGAGATCAAATATTAACTAAGGGTATGTAAAGTTGAAGAAATAATAAATCAATGAGAATAAAACAACATGGAAAGGAAGATAGCTGATAACAAATTCCATTCAAATAACTATATATGGAAAATTATATAAGGCAAGGTATGAAACCGAAACACTTTCCATTTAATCAATGAACTAAAAATGAAATGTATCCATATATATGTCAAAAAAATATCATGGATGAGATATAACTTTAACTAAATGAGGTAAATATTTTTTTAGTGCACATTTTGACTGAGTAACATGAAAACCCATACTTTCATAACCATTCACAAGATAGTTTAAAGATATGGATAGAAACCCATTTAAATTGGCCAACTTATTTGTATCATGAGAACCTTTTGCTGCATCAAGGGGCTATAAAATTTTTGGGACCCACCCTTCATTTCTAGTCCAAATCATTCCTCATATTGAATAATCAAAATAAATAATATGCATTATCACATAACCAAATTGAATGAGAAACATTGATTTATCAATAATTCCAGAGTTAATCAAATAACTATAAAAGAATACACCATATGTAAAATGGTATATGGTCTAGGAAATAATAATATTCATTATTGGAGAATATGGATATTCAAGTAAATTTACAATGAAAAATGATTACAATAAAGTGACTATTTGAAGAGAAATTTAACATTCATAAAAGGAAGTGAGATTTCGAAGATAATAATTATGAACATTCTTGAGGGGAATAATATTTCAACATTCAAATGTGTCCCATACAACTTTGAAACATTTAAATAATAATCACTATGAAGTAATAATATTAAATGAAACTTATCATATCATAAGGGTAAAGAGATTCATGACATAACATTTCAAAGGGATGTATATACACCAAATATATGTGAATTGGAGCATAATAAAAAAATAAGTCTCAATGGAATGTAAATTGAAATGAAATTCCCTTAACATAAACTTCCTTTTGTTGTGTATTCTTTATCATAATGTATTGTGGTTTAAAATACATTACTAGATTATAATTTAACCATAATAATGATTATAATATCATATATTAAATTATTACTATATTTTATTACCCGTTTGTCAAAACATTCATTAATTTCACTATTTTAGGTGTTAATTGACCACTTTTCTTGAGTTAGTTTTATTGTGTTACTTGTTTTTCATGAAATAAATAGGATCTTCATTTCAGGTATGGATCATTATTTTGGTTATTTTTAAGAAAAATGAGAGAATTTGGAAATTTTAAAAGTACACGTTGTGTACTTACGAGTACACGTCGTGTACCTAGTAACCGCGTATAGCCATGTCTGGGCCGTGTAATGGCCAAGACATGGTCTTGTGAGGTGGCCTGGAGACCACCTAATGTGGGGGCCAGGTGAGGAAAATAAATGGCATGTTCATTAATAGTGCACTATGTTTACATTTTATTTTATTTGTTTAATCGGAATGGGGTCGCGTCTAATCTCTATATTCATCTTCTTTGGGCCTTGTTTCTCCCATTAGTGATTGAGAGTGACGAATCTTCTCCAAGCCACCGTTTCTCCATCCAAGGTCTGATTTAAACTACAAAGAGTGTGTTGGAATCCTACCAGTGTTTACTTACTTCTTCTATAGACTCTCCTCCTGATTTCTTCTCTCCCTTGATTTATTCAAGGTTGAACAATTTTTACATTTTTGTACATCTACATCATCCTAGGTCGATTCAAGGGCCAGCATTGTAGTATATCAATCGTACATCATCAAGGTAGGTGGTTTGTTTCCTTTTTTTGTTATATTTGAGTTTTATATTCCAAAGTGCCAATTATACATGTTTTAGGTATTTCGGGTTCAAGAAATTGAACCCTGATTCATCTGCCTTATATTTATTATTGGATTAAGGGTTGGTGATGTAATATTATATGGAATTTTATGTTTTAAGAATAACCAATTGGTGACTTTCCTTGTTTTAATGTTTAGGGTTGTTTGGCCCAGGTTTCCTATGAGTAAAACCTTGTTTCTTTTCTTCCTTGATAGGATGTAACTGTTTAACTTTTGCTTATTGTTAAATTCTTGTGATATTAAATGGAATTGTTTATCCATGTAGTAGCTGATATTACTTTGGGTTGTTTGATATCATTTATGCACAATTTAATTGAACAGGGCTGTTAGAACCTGGTGTAGTTAGACCACAGGGGGAATTGACTTTGTGTTTTTCCTCAGAGTGTCTGTTATATTTCACGCTATGAGACCACATGAAGGATTGACAGTTAGTGCTCCTTCAGAGTGTCTATAGTTTACATTAAGAGACCACAGGGGGAATTTACAATGAGTGCTTCCTCATAGAGTCTCTAGTTGTTATAGAAAGACCATAGGGGGGAATTTACGGTGCATGCTTCCTCAGAGTTTCATTTCCATTTTTATTGCATTACTTGGCCAAAGGGCTTACAAAATGGGAGCCACCCAGAGGGTTAACATAAATATTGAATTTTTGTGAAGCGTCTACCAAGCCAAAGAATGATCTTGGTTTCAGTTCTGTTAGGTAGTATTTTGATATACATGTTGTGATAATTAATTGATTATATGATGAACATTAAATTCTAATGAACATAAATGGATACTGTAAGAATTTTTACTTTTAAGTACTCCTAGTTCTTTGTTGTATTTCCATTATTACCTGCTATATATACTCACTGACAGTTAGGCACAGATATTATGGTGGTTGCACACTGGGATTCATCTCACGCCCTATTTGGGTCACGATTTTAAACCCAAATAGACTATATGGTTGCAGGTATAGATAAGGGAAAGCACCCTTCATCATCAGGTTCATGATTACTATGGAGCTGGAGAGCATGGGACAAAGATAATGCTTGTGATGCTACTAGAGTTTGTTGTTTTCTTTTGTACTTTGGTTTAGTAATTTATTTCTATAATTTTTACTTTTTTGGCTGTTTTCCTTGAAATATATGACATTCATAATTTATATATGTGCTCCAGATTTTTATTTACTTTTAGTCTTCCGTAATTTACTTATTGTATTGTATTATTGCTTCTAATACTATTTATTATTTGTTATTTTGATGTGAATACTCTTCCAATGAGGGTATATTTTCCCAACTATCACACCCAAGTCCCTCGATGCTAGTTGACAGCCTCTGGAATTCGTGGAAATTCACTTGAGGCCATGTGACCAACCATGAACGGGTCACCATTGGGCTGCACCTAAAACCAGGACGTTAAAAAGCGGTAATAGAGGAGGTTCTTTTCTGTTTTGTCTTACTGTTTGGAGCATATAAATAGGGATAAGAAGGAATAGGTAGTTGGTAATAAGTTTTTACCAAGATTAACTAACCTGTGTATAGGTAAAATTCAATTTACCTCGATTATTGCAATTTTTTGGTTTTTGAAATTTTTAAAGTTGATTTGATTTCACCATTGGGTGATTCACATGATTTATACTTTTTTGATTTATATCATTGATGTTATATTTCTATTTCAACCTGATGAGATGAGGGTATTCCATCTCATGCAACATATAGGCACTTTCTATAGATCACATGTCATGCATTCTTGTCATTAACTTTAGGGTGAATTTCTGATTTCCTATTGTTTTGATAGATGTTGCGCAAGATATGCATGTTATTGTTATAGATCCTTTCAGAGAATACCTGCTATTTGATAGGGTATTGGACTATGAAAATTTTCATTTGGATGGGCACCAAACATTTATCCCTGAGGGGTTATGGGCCCTCATGGATCGGAATTTGGTGGATCATATGATTAATTTCACTATTATACTTTGTGATATACATGAATATGATTCCAAGATTTGATTCGTGGGGAGTATGTGCCCCCATAGATTAAAATATGGAACTTTAATGCTTGTTTAAGTGTTTTTATGGGGTTCCAGGGTAGTTTTTGAGGCTTAATATCCAGAAAAACCCAGAATACATGATGTGTGCGGATGAATACATGACAGGTAACCTTATGTTTGGGAGGAAAATGATTTTCTTATGTACACGTCGGGTATTATATATACACTCCATGTAGTCATTAATCGTGTTACTAACTGTGTGAGAAAAGACATGGAACACACCGTGTAACGGACATGCAATCCATATTGTAAAGATTGTGTGTTTGGTCGTGTGACTAACGAAACGAGTCAGTGAAAACCTTCTAATACACGTCGTTTCTGGCATAAAAAAGTTGTATAGTTTTTTTCTAATAGGACCATGTAATTCATTCCATGTAGGAGTATCTGTGAAGGAGGGAACCTTTAGGTACACACCATGTCACAAGGAGAACATGATGTGTGTATGGTTGTTACATGACCTGGTTTGGTGGAGGTACACGTCATGTTAAAAGCCTAAGGGGACACGTCGTGTAGGTGTTATACACTCAATGTACCCTTGTTTAGTAAAACATTATATTTTTTCTTCTCCTACTGCTTTCTTATACTTCTAAGTTTCAATCCTTGATAATCTTGGACTAAGTTGTACACTTGACCTCATAGAGTCATGCCATCGAGACATCCTCTAGTTGTTTGCTAGGTTTAGGGCGATGATCAGACACCGGAAATGGTAGAACAAGGACTACCAACCCATCCTCCCATCGTACCCTTCATGGAACCAGATTTCATTCCAGATATAGGTTCCAAGGTATAGTTTCAATAAGGATTTGTGTGGATGATGCAGACATTCTAGGGAGCACTGCACCATGTCCTATCTATGGCAGAGTTGACACTGGTTTTTCTGTAGAAACACCCTCCCACCTTCTCAAAGGTTGGAGGACCTCAGGTTATAGATTAATTGTTAGAATACATGTTTTCTATCTTCGAGCATCATGAGATGGATCCAGAGATGCGGTTAAATATTTTTATATACATGCTATGTGATTCTTCCAAGATATGGTGGGATGTGATATCACAGGAAGGACACCAGCGGGTTATGGCTAGGGATGAGTTCTAGCAAACCTTCTATGATTATTTCTACCCATATACCTTGAGGGCCAACCAAGACCGAGAGTTCATGAGTTTGGAGCAAAGTAATCTCTCAATCATGGAGTATTCCTCTCGCTTTATAGAGTTAGAGTGATTCACACCCATTCTGGGAGTGATAGGTTATTTACGGAAAGCAAGTTCGAGGATGGTCTTAGGCATGACATCGAATCCCAGGTGAACATCTTCATGTTGAATTCCATATCTTATATAGTAAACCAGTTTCTGATCACTGAGTACAACCTGAGGTATTTTGGAGTTGTGGGATAGGGTAGTTCATCATCCAGATTTGGTACCCTTATGACTAATAGTAGGAAGCTCTGTAGGGATTCTATGTGTAGAGATCTGAGTAGGCGGGACTTTCATCCAGGTAGCCATGTGGTGTGCTACCAGTGAAAAAAGGGATGAAATAAAAAACCTCAGTGCCTGGGAGACCAAAATGAGTGTCGATCTTATGGAAATATGGGACATCTTCATCATTTCAGCAATGACCACCTTCCAGTAGCTGGTGAGGGAGGATCTATTTCGACTCCTTGAACCAAATCATGACCACCAATCCCACATCAGACTGGGGATGGAGTTCTTCAGGTCATTCAGGCTGAGGTGGTTGTCCTGGCCATAGTGGTCAGACACCGGGTTTTCAACAACCATTGGGTGGATCAGCTCAGGGATCACAGATTGCTTCATAGGGTCATGGTGCAGGCCAGGCTTTTGTCCTGGAGCAGATCTAGAAGGAGTAGGATCCTAGACCCTCTATTGTTAGAGGTATGATTTTGGTTGTCTTAGTTTTTGATTCTGATCTTTTTTATACAGGGGCTTCACATAGCTTTATATATGTTCCTATTGTGAAGATCCTTGGACTCTATATCTTTACATATATTTATATCAGGAAACTTGACACTTCCTTGGGGATTAGAATGTCTATTGTACGTCGGTATAATGAGTTCCCTATTGAGGTTGGTGGGTGTCACTTCTTATGTGAGCTTTTAGTCTTATATATGACGGGCTATGAATTCATTCATGGAAGGGATTAACCATTTTAAGATTTTTTTCAATTTCTATCATTGTAGGGTGAGTTTCACATCACCATAGGGTGGATTGTTTCTTCATAACATTTAATGGGATGTCCATGTGAGTAGAGCTGGACCCAGTCATCACGGGTTGAGAGGTGTTACAACCCATATTTCTAGTCTGTATTTGCATGACCAAGAAACTTCACAGATGTGCATTCCTCAAGTATGGGATTTTTTCAAGATTGTATTTCCATACGACTTTTTTGGTTTTCATCTCGAGAAAAAGGTAGACATTCCTATTGAGCTTATTCTAGGGGCATCATCGGTGTTAATTTCTTCTTATATGATGGCTACACCATAGTTGCAGGAGCTCAAGAAGCAGTTAGTGGAGTTACAGGAAAAGGGCTTCATCTAACCCAGTAATTCTCCTTGGGGTTTGCCTATCATGTTTCTGAAAAAGGTGGATAGTACCCTCAGGAATTGTGTGGTTTATTGGAAGCTGAACCAACTGATGGTCAAGAACTGATATCCCTTTCCAGGTATTGATGATTTCTCTGGTTGACTGCGAGGATACCGGGTGTTCTAAAAGATTGATTTGAGATTTGGTTATCATCAGTTGTGCATTAGACCAAAAGATATACCACTTATAGCCTTTTAGAGAAGGTATGGTCTATATGAGTTAGTGTTTATTCTATTTGTTCTCACAAACATGCCAAATGTTTTCATGGAACTGATGAACCGAGTGTTCAATCCTTATATATTTTGTGGTAGTCTTCATGGACGATATCTTGGTGTACTCTCACACTCGACACAACCATTCCACGCATATTTAGATTTTTTTGAGTACACTGAGGGAGCATAAGTTGTATGCTAAGATCTCAAAATTTTACTTTTGGATGAACCAGATTCACTTTTTGGGTCATGTTATCTTAGAGACAAGAGTATCATTAGACCCAAAGAAAGTGAGAGCATTAGTTTCCTATGAGCATATGAAGAGATTCTTTGAGGTACAAATTTTCCTAGGTCTAGCTAGTTACTATGGGCATTTTATTCAGGACATTTCAAGAATAGAAGCACCACTGACAAGCTTGACTAAGAGGGGTGTGAAGTACTCATGGAAAAATTCTTGTGAGTCATCCATTCAGAAGATGAAAGGGAGGTTTAATTCTGCACTGATACTAGTTTTTTCAGAGTTGGGAAAGTGTTACACTGTTAACTACAATGCATCAGGTATTGGTCTAGGACCAGTTCTTATACAAGGGGAAGGAGTAATTGCATACAGGTCTCGGCAGTTGGGGCCACACAAGAGGAATTACCTAACGGACGATCTCATTTTGGCTGATGTTGTTCATGTTTTACACTATTCGAGATATTGTCTTTTGGGAGAGCACTTTTTGGTTTCAACTAACCACCAAAGTCTCAATTATATTATTACTCAGCAAGATTTGAATTTGAGACAGTGAAGGTGGGATGAGTACCTTCATTATTTTGACTTTGATCATGGCTATACGCCTGGGAAAGGCAATGTAGTGGCTGATGCGTTGAGTAGGAGGACTAAAATATAGGAACTTTAGAATTCCAGTAGTGAGTGGAAGCTTATGCCTTTGTTATCTATGATACATTTGGAGTAGCACAACTGACAGGGGAAGATGTTTATTTCTTCTGTAGTAATTACCTAGACTCTACTAGATCGAGTGAAAATGAGGCATTTATCAGACCCTGAAGACCTAGTCCTAAAAGAGAGTGTGTCAGGAGAGGACCCTACTCCTGGTTGGACCATAGGAAAGGATGAGGTCTTGTGCTTTCATGGATGTGTATGTGTGTCAGAAGACATATGTGAGGAGAAAATGTGATACTTTCATACTTCATCTTGGCCAGTCCATCCTGGTGTCCCCAAGATGTATCAAGATTTGCATCATCAGTATTGGTGTCCATGTATGATGGGGGGAGTATCTGGTTTTGTTACAAGATGTTCTACCTTCCATCAGGTGAAGGAAGAGCATCAGCGACCAGCGGGGATTTTATAGCTGTTACCCATTCCCAAGTGGAAGTGTAATGATATCGTGATGGATTTTGGGATAGGGTTACCGAGATCTCCTGGAGGGAATGATGTTTTTTGGGTTGTAATTGAAAGACTCAAAAAGGTTTCACACTTATTACCTTTCAAGGAGACCTTCAGTTTTGATGATCTTGGAATGTTGTACAGCCAAGATATTGTAGGATTTCATGGGGTTTTGCACTCTATCATTTCAGATAGAGATGCATGTTTTACGTCTCAGGTATGGCAGGTTCTACAAAGGGATTTCGGTACACTGGTACTTATGAGTATATCTTACCATCCCCAGAAAGATAGCTAGTTAGAGTTCACGATTCAGGTGTTGGAAAAAAAGATTCCAACATGCATCTTAGATTTTAGAGGTTCTTGGTAGAAGTTCATACCTCTGGTGGAGTTTTCCTAAAATAATAGTTTTCAGGAAACTATTTAGATGGCACCTTCTGAGGCTTTGTAGGGTTGGCCATGCTGATCACCCATATGTTTTCTAGAGGCAGGAGAGGCAGCTATGATGGGACCTCGTCTTGTCCAAGATACCACTGAGCATGTAGAGTTAATTTGGAAGAGGATGGATACTGCACAATCTTGGCAGAAGTCTTATGCTAATCGATGGAGATGACCTCTAGAGTTTGAGGTCGAAGATCAAGTTTTACTACATGTCACATTGAGGTTGGAACATAGTAAGATTAGGAGACATGGAAAACTTTCACCGAGATACATTTGGTCATTTGAGGTTTTGGAGAGAGTCGGGTCGGTTGCATATCAGTTGCAGTTACCTCATAGGTACTGGGATATGCAAGATGTCTTCCACATTTCTAAGCTACAACCTTACTTTTCATACATGTCTCATGTTTTTTAACCTGAGGAGGTTGATTTGGATGTGGATTAATCATTTGAGGAACATCCTATCTAGTTTATTGATCAATGTTCAAAGGTTCTTTGTGGATGGTTAGTTCCTCTACTATGGGTGTTGTGGGAGCATGACCGAGTGCAGGACGAGACTTGGGAGAGGGAGACTGATCATAGTGGCCAGAGCTGCTCAAGGATTATTCTTTGCCACATTATTAGGGAAATTTAGGGAAAAATTTATTTAAGGGGTGAAGTTAGTAACAACTCGTATCTTCATTTCAAGTATGGATCTTGATTTTTGATGCTTTTAAGAAAAATGGGAGAATTTATAAATTTTATAAGTACACGCCATGTACTTAGGATTACACATCATGTACCCAATTACCATGTATAGCGGTGTCTTTTCCATGTAACTATCGAGACATGGCCATGTAGGGATACCTAGATACTACCTAAAGTAGGGTTTGGGTGAGGAAAATTCATGGTGTATTCATTGACAGTACACGTCATGAACTTTTTCTTTTATTTGTTTAATCGGACTGGGGTCTCCTCTAATCCCGAGATTCATTTTCTTTTGCCCTTGTTTAATCAAGGAACGACCGAGAATGATGAATCTCCTCCAAGACATCGTTTCTCCATCCAAGGTCTGATTCTAACTCCATAGGGTTCATTAGAATCCCACAGGTGATTCCTTCCTTCTCCTAGAGCCTCTCCTTTTGATTTCTTATCTCTCTCGAGTTATTCAAGGTTGAATGTTTTTGACATTTTTGTAGATATAATTAATTATAGGACAATTCAAGGGCCTATTCAAGATAATATCATTTGTACATCATCGAGGTAGGTTGTTTCTTTCCTTTTTTTGGTTTTCTTTGAGTTTTATATGACAAAGTGCTGATTTACCGTGTTTCAGGTATTTTGGGTTAAGGAAATTAAACACTGTTTTATCATCCTTAGATTAATGGTTGGATTTAGGGTTGTTGAAGTGATATTATGTGGAATGGCATGTTTTAGGAACACCCCATGGGTAATTTTTCTTGTTTTAATGTTTAAGGGAGTTTGGTCCAGGTTGCCTATGAGGGAGACCTTGTTTCCTTGCCTTTCTTGATAGGATGGAACTGTTTGAATTTTTTTGCTTCTTAAATGCTTGTGATATGCATTGAAATTGTTTATCCATGTAGTATTTGAGATTACTTTGGGATGTTTGATATCATTTATGAACAATTTAATTTCATAGTTCTATGAAAACATGGTGTAGTTAGACCACAGGGGGAATTGACGTTGAGTGCTTCCTTAGAGTCTTTGTTATATTTCATGCTACAAGACCACTGGGGGGATTGATAGTGAGTGATCCCCTAAAATTTATATAGATTATGTTATGAGACCACATGGGGAATTGATGTTGAGTGCTTCCTCATAGAGTCTATATTTATTGTGTAAAGACCATAGGGTGAATGATGGTGAGTGATTTCTCATAGTGTCATTTCCATTTTTATTGCATTACTTGGACAGAGGGATTATAATATTTGAGCAACCCATAGTGTTAACATAAATATTTTATGTTTGTGATCTGTCTACCAAGACAAAGAAAAAGATTTGATTTGGTCCTCTTAGGTGGTATTCTGAGATACCTGTTTTGATACATACTTGATTAAATGATGATCATTAAATGCTAAGGAACAAAAATGGTACTGTAGTATTTTTTTTCTTTGGTGTACTCCTCATTCATTGCTGCATTTCCATTATTACCTTCTATATATACTCACTGACAGTTAGTCACATATCTTGTGGTGGTTACCTACTGGGATTCCCCTCACACCTAGTTTGGGTCATGATTTTGGACACAAACAGATTATATGGTTGCAGGTATAGGTAAAGAAAGCACCCTTCTTCATCAGGTACCTGATTGCTGTGGAGATCAAGACCATGGGACAAAGCTAATGTTTGCGATGATGTTGGAGTTTATTGTTTTCTTTTTTACATTTTTTTAGTATTTTATTTCCATCATTGTGTCTTATTTGGCTATTTTCCTAGACATATGTGACATTCATCATTTGTATATGTGCTCTAGTTGTTTTTTTCTATCAGTCTCCTATTGTTTACTTTTTATATTGTATTATTGATTCCGCTACTGTATATTATTTTTTATTCTGTTGTAAATACTCTTCCAATGAGGGAATAGTTTCCCCACTATCACACCCAAGTCATTTTCTATTATTTGGAATCCTTTGGTGTTTGGGTAAAGGTGCTTGAGGCCATGTGACCAACCGAGTGCGGGGAACCTTTAGGCAGCACCTAGAACCAGTACATTACAATTATCATTAATTATATCATGGTTTAGTAATCTATAAAATATAAAACATGAACTAATTATCATATATAATCATTATATATGTATTTAGAAAACTCTACAATAATTGGATGTAGGAAATGGAATGCACCATTCATGGAGATGATCGTTCGTACATACGCATGAACACTACTTTCATTTTATTATCATATTTTAAAAAAAATGAAATGTAAATGATATGTATACTCATGTATCTTATAATATAGTATAATATATATGTAATTTATTTCATATATATTTATTAATATCATCCTTAATATGTTCCATGTATAATTTGAATGAATCGCATCGCATTGAGATAGTGGTAGTCCACGCTTCCACAAGTGATGTTATCATATTTAAGAAAAATGTAATGTATAGATGTATATGTTTTAATATAATGAAAGAATTATAAATAAATTATAAATATATAATATGTTATACATATGTATATTTTTTATCATAATGACCTCTATGCGAGGCATAAAAGGAAGAACGAATAATCATTGTTTCATAATTTGGTAGTTTGTAGTTCACATAAACAGTATGTTTGCTGCACATTAGAAGGGGTTGTGTGTAAGTGCATGTCAAAAAATTTACATATATCCTAGTATACTGAGGATACAAGTTCTTTTATATAGTCATGTAATAATAAGAGTATATGGAGTAGATAATGGAAATAATACTAAAAATATTGTGGAAGTTTGTTACCACTTAATCGAGTAAATCCTTTTGGTTTGTATAAAAAAGCCTCCATGGATTTCTTCCATACTGAGGGGAGGCTTGTAAAATGATAGGAGGGATTTTGGAAGACTATTTCGATTGAGTTTTTATTACCCAAAGCCGGTTGAGATGTGTGAGGAACGCATAGAGTGCTTAGCTTTTTTTAGTGGAGGGGGAGTGGCACTCTTGTAAATACCAAAACGTATTCATTAATGAGAGGTATGATTTGAATAAAGTGCATAAAAAATGTAAACATACTGAATTAAATTAGAATAATTGTTTATTAAAATTTCCACCAAAACAAAAATATATTCATTTTAATAATTTGGTTCCGTAACTTCTAAGATTCCCCAATTTTATCATTTTGGTTTTTTAAAGCATCTGGTTTTCCGACATAAGTAATGTGACAATTTAGACCAAAATAAAGTGAGATTTATTAGAAAATATAGATTTAATAAATTATTAATTTTATAGATAATTTATATATAAAAATACCATGTGTTTTTTAAATTAATTTTTAAAGAAGCACATGTGACGTGCTTAAACACTCCTTGAACTCAGAACGTGTTAATAAACTTTTACATTATATGGGTCAATATGATAATTACAAAAGATTAATTGTCCAATTCATATAAATTATTTAATATTTATTAAAACTTAAAAATCACTTTTCATAATATATTATTTTTATTAACTTTAAATCATTTAATAAAATATCATTTCTTGCAAAATAAAATTAATGACAATTTTGACATTATTTGTATAATTTTTACCTTAAAATATCAAAAAAATATTGGAATAAAAATATACTAATTTTAATGCTGTTTAACATGATATATTCATCTAAAAAATAGTTAAATAAAATAATTCAATCAATATACTTCACTTTTAATATTTATTGTGTAATTTATTTTGGTTTATTATTAACTAAAAAATGATTATGTTGGTGTTTATTATGCATTTTAAGAAAATAAATCAACTATAAGAATAATTGGTAAATATTTATGACAACAATAACCCATTTATCTTTCAAAATGATATGTAAAATTGAAAATATATTTTTTTCAAAGAAAAGAGTACGCATGTTTTCAATGTTTTCAATTTTATCCCATCAATAGGTTCAATACCAATACCATATTCTTCCCTATAATTCAAATTTTTATTTTTTTATCATTAATTAATTCATTATTCTTCCAAATATATATTTTCTCTTATTTACTATTCAAATATTATCAATTCATTGAGATTACTCAGTTTTTATTATTGTATTTTATCTATTTTAATGTTTTCAAATAAGGGCATTTTTCATGAAACCTGATACATATTAATGGTCTGATTATTTTTTAAGAATAGTATAATATATGGAAATTTAAATTATAATGATTCATTTTAAATAATACACAAAATTAGGCCTGCCAAAAAAATAAATGTTTTGGTTTAAGTTTTTCTTGTAGTTAATAAATTTATTTCTGCTTAGCATTTACACCCCTATGCTTCCAATAATGCTTTAAAAATTTGTAGAACCATGAAAAACTTTTTATTTTTTCTAGTTTATTGATTTTATTAATTTCAATATTTTAATAATTTAATTTTATCAAAATATGATTCATTTGAAGAGGAAAAATATTGGATATTAGTGGTTCATCATTTATGAATAGCTACATGGCATGTGTGTGTGTTTCTTTGAACCAAAAACATGGGTTATTGAAATCTAAATACTGTATTATGTAATTATATATAGATGAAGTTAAAGGCTACACATAATTTAGGGTGTTTTCCCCAATGCTTTAATTTATGTATAGTTCACTGAGGATAACAAGGATGTTCATTTTAGTCTACATGCATTTATCTGTTGTTTTGTATTTTTGTTTGTTCTATTTTTTGGACATTATATGCAATTTTTAATTTTCATTTCAATGTGTAGTATGGGTTATTCAATTTTTTATTCCATTTGAGTAATATTATTTGAACAATCAACAATATGTTCAGTTTTGGTTCATTCTGTATGTAAAATGTTTTTAGTTTATATCTTCCATTCTATATAATTATGTACATGTAATGACCCAAGATTTTATCTAATAATGACTTATTGTCCCCTTTCTTTTATGTGATCCTTTAAAATCCATTAAAACCATTTGGTTTTTTCTTCTATTAAAATTTATAATGGTTTTTATTAAGAGTGTATTTGAGATAAATTTTGTTAATGTAATTTAAATTTGGAGTCTTGTACTCGTTAAAGGAAAAAATAATATATTTAAACAAGTAAATTACCAAGAAAAATTATTTATCAGGGTTTTATTGATCTCAAATAATGGTTTTTACCATTTTATGTATGTTTTACAGAATTCTAAGTATTTTTAATTTTAAATAGTTATTTAATACATATTTAATTAATTAAATTAACTAAATCTATATGTTAAAAGACTAAAAATGGCTTGAAACTGTTACTATGATTGAAATTACATTGACTTATTATTACTTAGGAAGTGGTATTTCATTAATTTCAATGTTATTTTTTGTTAAACTTTGTATTTGACCTATTATATTCATTAGATTTTCTAATAAATTCGTATATTTCCTTTATTCCCTAATTTTCTTATTGGTGTCAATTATAAGGGTGGTTTTTGGGAATGATATTTGATAAATGATTCTACCATATATTTTTTAATTTTAACCACTAATTGTTTGTTTTTTCTCATTCTTATTCTTGATCTGGTATTTGATTCATATATTGTATCAGACATTCAATTCAGGAATAATGGCATTATTCATGTTGAGTGGTCAAAGCATCACCAACCACCACGCTCCCTCCCTCTCCCTACTATCTCCCTCTCTCACTGTCTCTCTCTCTCTCCATCTCTCTCTCTATCTATCTTAAAATGAAATAGGATCAAGGAAGATGTTTCTTGAATTTATACTGGCAAGTTTCATAATGTAAGGAGAGTTTTTTTGGGAAACTTTATAGAAATGGTAATAGATAGTGACCATGAGGATCGGTGTTACAGGGTTGATTATAGGATTGAGCTTCTCAAATAAATGTGTTTCATGGTAAAGTAAAGGTGGTATGTGTCTATACCAATGTGGGGATGTGGATTGGGTTGATGGATTGGGTAGTACAGGTAGCACATGAGGCAATAATTAAAAGGAACCCAAGTAGAATAAATCTAGGTTTTTTGGGGGATTCATGGGTGTGGTCGATCAGGAGGAACTCTAGTTATAGGATGTTCAATGGTGGGATTCCATTTTCCCACCATGTTTTGGGGTTTTAGAAAAAAAACAGTTGGGTTGTTACCACTATAGTTACAAGAAATAGGAGATTTGGTGCTTTGTGTTATGACTGGGTAGTTGGTGGGATGAACATGACTGTCAACCAATAAAAATTCAATCCTGGATCATATGGGTTAGTGAGCATGACCAATTGGGTTTAGTTGACAAAACATGACTCTTAGTAGTGGATAAAAACATAATTTGGCCTAGGAAGATGTGGGGTGACCAAATGGGTTGGCCACCTGAGCCAAGAAGGACAACTAAGTTGGGGGTGGGTTCCATGTACTGTTTAAGTTTTCTCTGACTTAATCTTGGGTAGTAAGTATCTGTTCATAGGAGGCGCATGCATAAGCAACAAAACCATTCCAAATCACCTCTAACCGCATTCCATCACCATGTGGAATTCCTCGAGGATTTCTACATGGACCAAAGTAACCCTTTTCTCTCTTTTTCAAAGATTTTATTCTGATGTTTTAATTGAGAAAATAAATATTATATTTCATGCTATTTTCAATATAGATCTTAATGAAAAGGTATCAATTATTATTTTCTTTACATATTAATCTCTTGTACAATATTAAACCCAATAGTATATACTAATGTGGTCTCAGGGACACCAAACATTTTAATTCATTTAAAATAGTTTGGAATAAATCCTTGAGGTTCTATTGGTAGTCATATATTTATTTTTTTTAGGGAAAAGGTTTTTGGAATTTGCAGCTCATGGGAAATATTTTCCAAGGTGTACTCAAAGAAATAAGAAACTTTGAGGATACTCATAGATCAATCCAGATTTTATAATATTTCAATTCTCCACATACATTTTTTGGGTGGAATTCATGTGTGTAACATTGATAATAATAGTGTAGAATTTATCTTTGACTCTAAACACTCCAGTCATAGTGAACAGCTCAGGATGATAATGGAAAATTAATTTCTCTAATTTTTAAATCTTGTGGAATTATTATAGAAGTGATATAGTGATCTTATGACAAAAATTATTCTCGACGTTATCCTTTTATTAATTCCAATATTTACATGTCTATAAGGAATATAATGGTGGTGTTAGGGTTATTTACTCTCTTAGTTGAGGCATAATTTATGAGGCATGGGTTCTCTACATGTTGATAGTGTTTAAACTCCCTTTTAGATTAGGGAGTGGGCCCTCCATGTTATAAATGGGTTTTAGAGACTCCAATGAGCATTACACAATTGATAAGTCATGGTATTACTTTATGTTTGGAGAAGAAAGGTACTTACCCAAGGGAAAAGGTTCAGGTTCTCTATCTATTGGGTTTGTACTCTCTTGACCAATATCTATACACTTGGAAATATGTGTTTCCTAAACTATAATTATATATTCAATAAGGGATTACTAGGGGAGAGATGTTATGGTGGGTTCTCATGGCATAACAAATTTTTATGGAGATAATAATATGCTAGTGTGCCTCGTTTCTTGACCTATTAATAAGTTATTTTTTATCTTATTATGGATTCCATAGCTCATAAATCAAATATTTTTGGTGGATGGGTTTTACTATATCAATTACCCTAGAAGTGATGTTGATATTCTAGGTTATGGATTTCTCATATAGTTGAATTGTTTTGTTACCTTCCATTATTGAGGGTGGTCAGAATAGTTTAGTTATTCTATTAAGGCATGGAGTCTAGTTTTGGGTTCTTATTATAATACGGAATGTTAATTATTAGGTTTCTTTCTATCTTATTTATGAGAGTTATTCATGTTGAAATTGGGGAGTAAATTTTCAACTCCATCGCATCTTTTCTACCTTATCCCTTTTCATTCCTTATTATGTTAGTTAGTTGTTCAAATTACATTTTATATAGGGAATCATTTTGGTTATTTTTATATTCACCCAGGCATGGGAACACATGATCTATCTTGTTTTGTTTTTATACATGACATATAGTATGGAAGTTATCTTAGAGATTGAGGGTGGATAGAGGTGGTACATAGAGGTGGTTGATAATAACTACTAGATACTATGTCATGGGTCTCGATAATGATGAGTTATTTCCCCGTTCAGTGATGGTTTCCATGTATTTGGACTCTTTATATCCCTTATGTACTTTCTTTGGGTGATTGATTATGTATTATTCATGTATGGTTTGTGATATTACTACTAATGTTTTTCCATAATCATATTCATTTCAAAATGTGATATATTAGTAGTCTTCAAGTTTTATTAGAATTTAGAGATGTATATATTCTTGTCAGTATTCTTTAGGTAAAGGAAAATCATTAAGAATTTTTTTCTTAGTACTATTTCCAATCCCCTAGCCTTTTATATATAGAATTTTGGTGGAACACCTAGAAAATATATCATCTTGAGTGGGGGCTTGGTGAGTCAGGTAATGTTAGAGTCGTATCGATGCCAGGTTGGTTAATCCTAGATTTATAGTACAAATATATGGTTCATGTGAAGTCTTGGTTCAGGATATTAGGGTAATAAAGTTTTAAGTATTCGAGTCTATTTATTAGAAAATAGAGACTCATTTTGGGATTTTTCAGCTAACACATTCTTATGAAAGAAATTTAATGATCACCTAACTGACTTGGTTTTTTATATAATTTCTCATATGGTATAACTAATTTTTTTTCATATATCATATAATTTTTTTTTTAATTGTAATTTGGAGGAAATGGAATCCAAATATTATTTATCCCACTATACAAAAAGGATATAACCTTACCCATGAAAATGTATACATTAAAGTTGTATTAAAAATATTTTGTGCATTAAGTGAGTATTAAAACAAATAAAGGTAGTGTGAGTTTTCCTAGTTTATTTTCTCTAAGAATTCTAATGTATAGTATTCCATATAAATTATAAACACCTACCAAATAGTGTTATGGGGATTCTGGTGTTCATGATTCCTTGTTATAGACACGGATTCGGGGCCTTCCCTTATTTATTGGTCATTTATAATGTGAGTGTACCCCATATATTTTTCATGGTGTAGTACTTCCATGATCTGTGTATCATCAAAAAGGTTTGGGTAACCTATATTTTGAATGTATTTAGGTACTCCACTAAGGACTAGCTTGTGGGTCCTTCATCAACAAACTAATAGACTCCCCTGAAAACTGAGGTGTGGGTCATATATCTATAATGATTGGTACTCCCTAGATGATTATGGTACAAGTCCTCTTACATTAGGGTTGGTTAATCCATTGACTTATGCTTATTTATTTATAAAGACAAAGATACACTACCATGTATCCTTAATTATTGATATATTATCCAAAATGTAATAATTATTTATTATCTCATAGATAAATGTATAGTCCTAGGAACACCATTATTTGAAATATTGTATCATATTTAGCTCTATTATTTGGGGATGAATGACTTGGATAAGATTAAATATATGTAATAGGACTTACCTAGATGGGATGGATTATATGTTTTTATTTATTTATCCATGAGCCATATTTTTTGATAATATTGTTCCAAAATTTACCAGAAGATTACGAATGGTTATTTTTTTAGAAATTATATTTTAGTAATAAAGATTTATTTTGTTTTCCATTTTGATATTATTAGTATGGTTATACACCAATAAGATATTTAAGGCTGAAATTTCAATTACTAGGTGTTTAAAGATGATTATTTGTCTTGATGTAAGTTCAATGGAGGTGTTTAATATAGATCTAGACTCCATGTTTTTTCATTATCATTTACTTTAAAATTGTCTTCTTTATTTTTTTGGGAAGATCAACCTTTGATGTCAGGGGTAAAACAGTTCCCAAAATAGTTGGAGTGATTGGAATCGATGATACTTACAGTTTTATTTTGACTATTGAAAGAGGGGGTTAAATAGTGATATTCTATTTTGATTTTTAATAATATTTCAGGAAATATTATTTGAACTAGGGTCACCTTAGTGGATCATGGTTCTATGATAGTATGAAACTAATCACGTAGTCATTTTTCTCCATAATGTGAGAAATATTCCTACATAGTGAGGAAATGAAATTGGGATATTCTTTATGATTTCTTGGGAAGTGTGATGAGGAATGACTCGAGGTTGGTGGTAAAAATTTTAATCAACTTCCTTATTGATTTAGGAACCAAGAAGTATATATTTGATATATGTGAAGAAAAAAAGTAATTCTATTCATATGTTAGGGCTATGATCTCCAAATTTAGATAGATGTTATCCTAATGTCTAGAGCAGATATATTATTATCATCTAAATGATTTTGGTCCTTTGAATGAGGTTAAGACTACCATATTCATGTTATCGTAGAATGGATCCCCAATAAACTCTTTACTAGTCGTAGGGTGGTTGTAAAAGGCTGGTATATTTATTTTATATTCTCATTAATAGTTTTTATATAAGAGAAACAGTGACCTAACCAAGCTATCAATGACATTGGATGACAAACAAACTAAGTTCAATGGTATTACTGTGTTGACCTCGCAAAGGTTGTGATAAAGATGGGATGATTGATTATTATTAACCATATATTATGGGTTGGAGATATTGATATGTATGACTTATTTGAGATGTGATACATAGGTATAGAAAAATATTAATAAATATATTACCTTTAAGATCTAGGGGGTGGTTTAGTGTTATTATTTATGTTCCCAATGGTAAGATTTTATAAGACTGGTTTTTATTAATGTGAAATTTTTTTAAGTCCCTTATTAAAGGAGTGAAGCCTAACACAATCACCTAAATATACCTTTGTTATTATACCATTTCATATTTTATGTTAACGGATCGTGATTCTAATTTTTGTTATAAATATGAATGACTTATTCAAGAAAATATTATTCGGTGAAAATATTGTGATAAGATTCATGGTATGTGGGTTTAAGTATATGTTATATAATTTCATTGAAATGATCTTAAGATAATTATTGATCTATATAAATGTAATTTTCAGAAAAAAAAATTGAATGAAACAGGTTGGAAGAGGATGTGTTACCTGAGTTACATATTTCAATTTCTGAGTTTCTAATACTTATAATCATTTGAATCAGATGAATAATGTACAATAGTACATCATTTATAAAAAAAATTGATTTATGATATTTTTGGTATATTTTATATGGTTGTTTTCTTTTAAATATAGAAAAATTTAATGGTTGGAAGAATGTAGTGACCATGTTTTTTCTCTAAGAATTACTTATCTCCCCCTTGTTCTTTAGGATCCTTTCAATTACATTGGGTCTTTTGTTGTCTTTTTTTGATAAAATGGTTTATGGTTTAGTTTAGTGGATCTTCAAGAGTTGTATTGATAAATTTGAATAATTTTAAGGTCCTGAGCCAATTAAAGGGTTAAATGGTAATTTTAAACTAGTAAATTCCCTTGTAAATTTTTTCTTTGGGTTTTTTGATTCAAACATAGATTTTACCATTAAAGGAAATATTTATGTAATTTTAAGGTGTTTAAATTTTAAGGAGTCATTATTATATATATATATATATATATAATTAAATTGAGTACATTATTATGTTGAGTGGAAATATGGGTGTGGATTAAAATTTTAAATCAAATTTAAATCGTGTTGGTTTAGTATACCTCAAGGAGTTATGATAAATTTATTGTCTTTGTATTTCATGTTAGATTCCAAGCCTGGTCCTTGCCTAGTTTTTAGATCAGTTTATAAATCCTATGATTTCTGTTAACCATTAATTTTATTTTAAGTGTGAATTCTAAGGAATCTTTTTAGATGAAGGATAATAGAGGTTATAGTGGTCCCCTTTAGGTATCACTTTTTATCTTTTTATTTTTTTCATTGTTTCTAATATTCATTATTAATCTATAATTTAATTTTCATATAGAATTAGATTTTAAATTTGTGAATTTTAGGAACTATTCATAGTGAGTGGATAGAGTACTAAAAAGCCATATTCTCTATACCACTCTCTATCATATACATATATATATATATATATATCCCCTCAGATATTTTAGATCAAGATTGATGGGGTGATCTTCATCCTACCCAGTGGATGAAAACATTACATAAGACATGGTTGCTATGGTGGATGTATGCTTGGATGATGGATGGTTACCCTTTGTGTGGTAAATTAGAAGGTATACTAGATTTATAAATTGATTATTACGTTTTGGTGATGGTATCACATGTATAGACAAAATTTAAAAAGTTGATCGGTAGGATAGTGGTATCCATAGAAATTAGAACATATGGAAATGGATAATGGGGATATGAGAAGAAAAAATATAGGGGTTTTCAGGGACACATGGGGTATAATCAAGTATGATGACCCATATATATTATATGGTTAGGGTTGTGGTGATATCTTCCCACCATGTAATAAGAATTTATAAGGAAATTAGTGGGATATTACCATCATTAGTTTGATCCAAAAAAGTGTGAAACCAATATGTCATAGGTAAGTATTTACTTTATTTCCTATATATTTCTTGGAGATCTTGTGGTTTTATTTGTGAAAAAGAATTTTTTTAAAAAATATTTCTAAAAATAAATGGTTATTACATAATTAGTAGTAATATTTAATCTAAATCATTTAGGGGGTGTAGTCTCATTCCAGTGGAAAATGCAGATTTACCACATGATTTCCCTTACAATGAATTTTTTTCAAAAAAATATATATTCTTAATTTAATTTATTTTCTATAAATTTTTTCTTATTTTTTATATGGTATTATTGGGGATTCATCTTTGTGTGTGTCCATCTATCTACACTCCTCTTCCATACCCCCATTTAATCTTATTCTTTGATTTCAAGTGGTTCCCCCAAGGTAATATCTCCATTTCCTCTTCTTTTCTTATTGTTTTCTCTTATATACTATAATTAATCCATTTTCTTTTCCCTAAAAATACCATGGTTATTTAACCTAAGACTAGGTAATGTTAAAATCATACTGGTTTATAATTATAGTGTTTTTGAGGATCTTTTTTTATTATAACCATTCTTTATTTTATGAAGACACATCGATTCTGTTTGAATGAGGTAGGTGTTTCTATGTAATTATTGTTATTTGTAATTATCTTCGTGCTTGTGACTTTAAAGTGTTTATCTTATGAAATTTTCATCTATATATATTTTCTTTAGTGAAATATTAAATATTTTACAATTTATTAATGTATTTTTAGTTTCATATAAAGACTATTTTAAAGGAATTCGTGTTTTAGTTTTCGAATGTAATATTTTTTATAGAAAATTTTTTTGGATAAAAATTATTCTAGGGTTTTTTAAATGAATTTTTAAGTGAATTTGATAGATTTTTGACCCTTATGAAAATAATATCATGGTTTTTAATTATGTTATAATTTATAAAGTAATATTTGGTATTTTTTGTATTTTTATTGATTTTTGATACACTCTTTTATATATTCCCCTTGAGGTTATTGTTAAATTTATTTTATTTTATTTTTTGATTTTTTTGATATGTAATTTATAAAGGGGTTATTGATTGGTGGGTGGTTGGGGGTGACATGAAAGTTTACATGTATATGTATTTCATTGGTTTTTGTGTGATTTGAATTGATTATTTTTAGATGGTATCCCTCGGTAGCTATGTAGAAAATTGAGGATATGTGTTTTACTGGTTAATGATTATTCTATGACTAGTGTCCCCTTGTTTATTTCATTCTCTAGCTAAAGGATTTCCAGTTGGTGAATCATGTGGGTTAAATTTTGGGAACTTAACTATTGTATCGCATCATAGATTGATTAATGGGTCCACTTAGTGAGGCATTGTGTTGTCCTGTTACTATCAAGGTAGTTATCCCTTGTTAGAACTTATATTATGTTTTATATTTATGCGACTCATTTTCATTATTACTTACCTGATTCGCCGTTATGTTTTAAACATAGAAAAATGTTATGTAAAGGAAATGTGTAATGTGTTTTTTTATTACCATAAACATGTAATAATGGTATTTTTATGACATTATTTTCAAACTCTCATTAAAATTATTTCTTTGAAATACTTCTAGAATTAGTTATACCATCTAAAAGGGGGTTGAATCTGGGATACTTATTTTACAATTTAATATTTATTAATAAACCTACGTGATGTGTTATGACTTGATACACTAAAATTTAAATCTCATCCTTACTTTTTTGAAAGATAAATAATTTAAACACATGTCACGGACAATCTTTACAGGGTTTGGTCCTGATGTGGGTATCTACTTCTTGTTGATATCAGATTGAGATTGAGTCATAAAATTTCTACTAAATCAATTTCCAATTACAAGTTGTTATAGAGGTATCATCCTCTAAACTTTTAGTATTTCCCAACATGCATATAGTAACACAAAAAATTATTCTTACTCCTAGTATATATGAATTTCAAAAGAGGGCGAGTAAGATCACAATAGAGTCCAAAAAAATTTATTAATGGATGATGATGATCTTAATATCAAGACTAAAAATAAACACAATCATAATTTTCTCACTTCTTCAAGAACATCATTCTTTTATATTCAATTTTAAACCAAAATAAATAATACTTTCCTTCTACTTCCATAACATCAATGTTCTTTTTCATAATCACATATTATTGAAATCTCGGCCTCCAAAGATTTATATTCACGCTTAATAATAAAAAGTATTGTCCCCAATTATTTTCAATTAATTATTCTTCTCTTATTACATACATATTTTCAATATTCTCTAATCTTGTCATTATCTAGTATTTTAAAATTATATTAAATTAATTAAAATCAAAAAAAATAATCTCTAACTCATATTCCAGAATATTTCTACTACTAATTATTTATTCTCAATCATTTGTGAGCATCCTTATTCAACAGTTCACATTGGCCTTCCCCCCGCAGTCCTCAACTCAATTTCCACAAATACCCATTTCCACTCATAATATGATTAATAAAATACTCAATAATTATCCAGTTGTGATCAACCATTATAATTTCTAAATATTTTTCATTTGAAAGTTTTAGAATATTTGAGTAGTGATATCTTCATTAAATATTCCACAAACCCAACTTGAATCATAGTAAAATAAATATCTTTTGATTTATAAGTTAAATAACAACAAAATGTCATCCTATATAAATTTTGGATGTATCTTTTGGAAATTTTTATCTTCCTAAATTTTGTTAACTGAATAACATTATGCATAATTTTAAAACAATTATTTATCACATTATATAATTTTATAAGATATTTTACTTTGAAAGTTATTTTATTTAAAACTATAGAGCTATGTGTAAAAATATATATTTTCATAAGTATACCAGTGATATTCCATACATATCTATATTTCCTGTAACTAATGATTCATATTTATGTTTTTTAAATTCTTATGTACTGTGTAAGATTCCAAACTTTGTCAAAAAATCACTTAGTTTCCACAAATATATTACATAAACTAAATAAAATTACATATCATCTAAATTTTTCATTTTAATCCTCAATAGACATTTAAATATATTATGCATCATAAAATATGTTTTGTATAAATTAGGACCTTCTACCTTTACAAATTTTTTAGTCCTTCTAGAAAATATTTTATATATATTAAAAAATATTATATATCTACTACCTTTTACATTTCTCAAAGTAAAATTTAATGAAAAACTTATTTGTGAAATCAAAAATCAGACCTATCACTTTCTTATCCAATTTTGAACTCTAGATTGATCAAATATAAAAACCATATGCATTAACCCACTTAGGAATCTTTTTACTCTAAGTACCAAATTTTTATAATTATTTAAATTAGATTAAAACTACTATAATTATTCTTTTGGATTATTCACCCACTCTAACTCTAATAAAAAATAATCAAAACACTTTCATCATCATTAAAGGATTCTCACTCTTGGTTGAGGAAAAATACAATATACCCTCAATAATTTCAGGGGTTCTTCAATCTCTTCCTTTGTATTTTTTTTAATAAAAAACATACCCTAAAAGCAATCGAGTCATATCCTTTCTTAAGTAGTAATTTATAAACATCACACTATTGGATAAGAAAATATTTTTAGAGATAATTCTATCTCTGAGGGATGATAAAATTATTATATGTGACTCTGATATGATCCCCCAAAAATAATTACCCTTTTATACTTATTTATAATAACCTTAACATTATAATAACAACATATAAAATGAACTCTGTACATTTCTCACATTAGATTCATGTACTTATTATTCCCTTTCACAAAAGAATCCAAAGAATTGTGAGGGTTCTTCCCATAAATTCTTAAGTGAAATGGGAAGGTTGAACATTCAGTTTTATCCTAAAATCCATAAAACTCTCTCACATAGTTTTTTTATACACACCTAAAATTTGGTGTTTTTTGGAAATTTATTCTGGTCTCACATATTTATTTCACAATTTTTAATTTCTAGAATGATATTTATATCAACATTATTTAATCTTGAAGGCTACATTGGGTATTTTTATTGATCAATATCACTATTATTATAAAAACCCTTAGTGGATTCTAAACTTCAAATTTCAGTCTTCTTTCTTCACCTTCATCCAAAACATGGGTGTGTTGGGATGTGTTACAACTACATATTCTATCTATGTTTTACTCGAAATAACTAAACTTTAATTATTACTATGCTAACTCATATAGAATCATCTTTAAAAAATGTCCCACCTAGTATATTTTTTCAATGTAATCACCAACCCAATAAACATCTATAAAACCAAACAGATTCACGTTTTGTACTATTTTTATACAGTAAACCATAACTCGAATACCCTTAACATACCTGAGAATTAATTTTAATTTTAGTATGTGAGACTCATTATGATCACTTGGATATGTTTCACAAATAATCAATATATATCATATGTCTAGTATTGATGTGGTTAAATAAAGAAAACTTATAATAATTATCCAAAAGTCATTCTAATTGACATTACCTTCAACATTATCGTTTCTTAATTCCATTCTAACTATTATGGGTGCTAAGAATTCTTTATATTAATATTTAACAAAAAAATTCAAAAAAATAATATATATTTTTCTTTGGATAAGAATATCTAATAATATTTTGGTGGAATATATAATCCTAGAAATTACTTCATTTCACCCAGAATTAACATCTTAAATAACAACTTCATTTATTATGAAAACTCTGAATTGGCATTCCATTTTTCACATGAAAATATTAGTTCATAAAAATAAACTTTAACAATTACACTACTTAGTGACATCACTTTCACATAAAATTTTTATCAACCTTCCTCTTTTGTAAACATCATTTCTATTAAACAACTATCTGATTTAGAATATCATTCTTTAAGTTTTTTGATTCATCCCATAAAGATCCTTCCTTAGTTATCATTCCTTTGTTACAGAACATCCAAGAATAAACCCTTTTGGTCATTCAATGAAAATATTTTCTTTCTTATATCTATTTAGAAATTATATTTCATATTCATTTGATAAAACATATAGTGCAAGTTTTTTGAAAATGCAAGTAACATTCTTATTAATTAATGACTTTCAATTAGTGAAATTATATCTTAAAATTAAATCCCTTCATATATTATTACCCTTTTCATGATAATAAAATTATAAAGTCATGGGATTTTCATATATAGATATTACACCATTTTATTGAAAATTTATTACATTAAAAAAACACATGCATGAGAATCATAAAGGTATAATGCATTTGGAAACATAGAAACATAACCAACTAGTTCACTAGAGTTCAAAAATATCTCCCAATTAGTCACTCAAAACTATCAACCTTCTTAGAAATATCACATGCAATACATATCATCATAACCTGTGAAAATAAACATAAGGAAGGATGAGATTGAATTCTCAGTAAGGGTAATCAAGGTAAATACATAAACATAACATGATAAAACAGGTATTAGAACATGACCATAACATACTAACACAATAACCTTAATATAAAATATTAAATATTAATTCATGGTATAATTATTGATATTTCATAAGATATAAATCACAAATAAATCAAATAACACTACTATGAGAGTATAACATTGACATAAGACATGGAATTATGGTATATGCATAAGTATAGAAAGTCATTTCCTTTATATTCATGTATTATTTACAAAACTATCATAGTTGAATGGGTTAACTCCCCTACCCATAATATTAGTCAAGGTTCACTCCCAATACTATCATAGCGGACAAATACCCTTACTGAACTAGGTTTACTCCCCATTCCAGTCTTGTTTGTATCATGAAATTTCAATATTTACCCAATACATTGTGGGGATACATAGCTCCCACCTATCACATAATGAAAATCATACAAATGATTGAAAATATGTCATAAAACTCATATCAAAACCCCTGGAAATAAATGGTTTTTATATGAACTACATCATAGCACAACCCACGAAAGATAAATGGATTTCATATAAATTTCATCATAACAAACCCCATAGAAAAAAAGGGTTTCATAAAAATATCATTATCATAACAATAAAACATCTAAAGAAATAAAAATAATGGTAAAATTGGATCATATACCTAGTAAAACAAAATCTAAACCAATGTTTTTTTTCAGTGATGAATAAAAATTCCAAAAAATAATTAAAACATTCTTAAAGAAAATATAATTTTTATTTTGAAAGAAATCATTAAAATATAAATACAACCCAAATATTTAAGAAACCTTTTTCAATGAAAATAATCTTGGAAACATGTAATGAATTATTTAAAATATTTATTGTTCATGATGGTGTAAAAAAAATTTCATGTCATTCACTTTAAAACAAATATTAATTTCACATTTTCAGTAAAATTCAAAAACACCTCGTTCAAAAAATGACAGAAATATTAATTTGAACAATTTTATTGAAAATTAAAACAAGTATATAAATTAATTTAGAAAATATTAGGGGATTTTTAATAACATCTTAAAAATATTTTTAGAAAATATAGATAAGGAAGAAAAATCATTTTCGATCAAAGAGAGAAATAAAATCAATATTTATGGAAATAAAACATATTTTTTATACCTTTAGTACATATAATGTGTATAATGAAATGAAAACATATATTTTCAATAAATAACCAGATTATACTAAAAAAATTATTTTCATGAGGGATGTATCATAAATTTTCATTATTAGAAACATAATCATAAACAATCCTGGTAAATGATGAGATTGTAACATAAAATCTTTATCACCTTATTATTATTGAATCGTAAGAACCATTAAATATGAAAATTAAATAAAACATTAAATATCATGAAAATAATAATATTCATTATATAACTTGTAAAATTTTATTTTATAAAACTCATGAAATAATATAGGTACATAACATATCTTATGTCCCAAAAAGACAATTTGAGACGAAAATCCCTAACCTTAAGTCTCAATGTACTTCATACATGTTCAAACCACCTATATATTAAATATATATTATTATACATATATTGTATAAAAATAATAATATTTATCATACCACGTGTGATTTACTAATTAAATTTTATTACAATTTTTTCAATACTTTTTTGTTAAAATTACATTTTGGGTAATTATTGTTTCATATTTTTGTGTATATTTTGGTTTAGTATTGTTTATCCTTTTAATTTGATAATAGTTACATAATATATATAATTTTAACCATTATATAAATATCATATATATTTATTATTTATATATTTATAGTAATCCATTAAAGTTATATATATATATAATGAGTTATATTTTTCATGGAGATGGTAAGTTATACATACACATGAATGTTGTTTCCATTTTCTCAATTGATAAAAAAATGAACCCAAGTAATATATAACCTTTATAAATTCATTATGATTTCATAAATAAGACATATATTCATTAAATATATCTTTTATTGCCTTCTATTTAAATCATTGGAGAAAACGGATCACATCCCTTCACGAGAGGGTAGTTCACCAGAAACACGAGTGACGTTATCAAACTCCCTATGCAATGGAAAGTAAGAAGGTATATGTTATATTATAATTCCAGAATCATAATTATATAATATATTATAATTATATTTTTCATTATATTCATCCTTAATAATTGGTTATGGTGAATAAATTATGTCGATTCGCGAGGTGGTAGTCCTCCATACACACTATCAACGGTTTCATTTCCTATTTGAGGTAGGTGGAGATGGTTATAGGTAATTATATTAACATAAAAATATAACATTATATGTAAGATAAATATTTTATTATATCATAATTGTTTAATAATATTTTATGGATTTATATGGGAAAATAAAATAAAACGCTCGGTTTGGGTTGTTACCCGTTCTTTTGAACACTTCTTTAGGTTTGCACTGAAAGCATTTTTCGGATCGATTTCTAATTAAACTAGGGATCCTAGTATGATAGGATGGAAAATAAAGATTTTTTTCATGTATTGTCTAAACAAATGGGTTTTGTAAGTTTGATGAGCAGTGGATAGTGGGTGGCCTTTTATAAGTGGGGGAGAGGACACACATGGAATTTTTGAAAATAATAAAGTATACCCACATATTTCACATGAAAAAAGGTTCAAAATTGAGTAATTATATAACTTAATAGGTTAAAATGTCTATATATTTCAATAAAATTGGTCTTTTTTATGGTTTTAGGTCATTTTGAACCTTATATTTTTAGTTTTATCCCCCTAGTAAACTAGTTTTAACCTTATCCACGGTAATTAATTAATAATTGTTTCACTATTCATTATGGAAAAAATAAATTTGATGTTATTAGATAATATTAATAATAATTATCAAAATTATGGAATCCATTTTCCAAATTAAATTTATAGAATTTGAATATTTGTATTTAAAATTAAACCTGTAGAAGCGATGAAAAGGCGGGATTCCCAAGAGAAAAGTTTCAAAAGATTAAAAGGTTGTTATATATAAATTCAAGAATATATTCATTTAAATAACCTATATTTGTTTATTTATTATATAATTAAACTATTTTTACTTTTACAACCATTTTAAAATAATGATATTATAAATTATTTAATAAAATCACTTTCCAATAAAAACCAAATTTTTTATTTTAATCAAAAAAAATATCTTTTTAGAAAAATCCCCAAAAATAAACCTAAGATAATTTCGAAATATTTATTAAAAAATTAAGTTAATTTTAACAAAAAAATTAAAAGTTTCAAAAATTGATATTATAATTTATTCACACAAATTTATAAAATCAATTTGTCGGAAAATATAATTTTCAAAACTTATAAAGACTTCACAAAAAATTAAATTATTTTCTATGAATATGTTTTATTTATATAAAACCATTATACATAATATTAAAAAAAATTATTCATACTCATACTATAATTTTTAATGTCTAGGTAATAACATCCATGTAAAATAGTAATATTAATAGTATATTGTGGTTTATTAGAACTCACTATTACATGTAGCGCAATCTATCCAACAAACTATTTTTATTTAAAAATATATATTTTAGAAAATCTTATGGTGTCAAATTATACCCCCATAAAAAGGATTTTTCCCCCCTTAAAATTTAATCACTTTGGTGTACAAAACTAAGGATACTTCTACCTCATTACATCCTAAGGTTCCCACATAACTTTCTCAAACTGGTGGTTTCACCACAAAATGTTAACTAGGTGAGTGGTCTTCTTTTAGTGAACTTTATCTCTATGATCTAGAATCTACACAAGTTGTTCCATGTAAGAAATATCATTACTCAATGGTATGACCTAGGAGCTCAGTAAATTTTAAGGGTTAGTAATGTACTTATTTAGTATATATATATGGAACACATCATAGACTTGAGAGAGGTTTAGTGGAAACACCGATAAATAGTCTACCATCATGATACAATCAAGAATTTCAAATGGAACAATATACCTATGGATTTTTTTTAACTTCTTTTTAAATATTCTTAATTTCTAGAAAGGATAAATTTTTAGAAACACCTTATCACTAACTTCAAATTCCAGATCACATCGATGATTGTTTGTATAACTTTTTGTGAACTTTATGACTCCCTTAAGTGTTGTTGAATGGATATAACCTTATATTCCATTTATTTAGATATCCTAATTACCAATATAATTATTTCTATAAATTCATTCCAAAAATGTATATCTCTACATTTATTTCTATAGAGGTCTTCATAAGGATCCATCTAAATTCTCATGTGAATGTTATTTTTGTTTGAAAACTCAACTGGAGGACGGTGTAGATCCCAAACACCATTAAAATACATAGAAAAAGATATCAACATATCCTCTAGGGTTTTAATTTTTCTCTTAGAATAACCATCATTAAAAGGATGATATATAGTGATGAAACTCAACTTTTTATCAAGAGATTATATAAGACTTCTCTAGATCTTCGAGATAAAACTGATATCCCAATAAAACAAAGGGGAATGTGGTACTTCATACAACCTTACCACTTTTTTAATGTATATCCTAGAAAGATGATCCAAAGAAAAATATTCTATAATTGTAATGAAGTGTGCGGAATTTTTAAGGTGATCGACTATAACTCGTATATTATTATGTCCTTTAGACATTTTGGGGAGTCTGATGGCATAATCCATGGTGATGTTTTCCCATTTCCATTATCTTCCACTTTTATCTTCACTTGGATATATTGTTATAAATTACTTTGATAAAGATAATATTTCTCTCCTTCCTCTTGTATTTAATGATTTATCATTTTAAAATGTATAAATATTTGATCTTTTGTTAACCTCATCATGGATAATCTAGTATAATCCTTTAAAATCAAATCATCTTCCACCTTGTTCACTTTCCCCAGGTAGTAATGTATTGAGCAATCATAATCATTAATCAGCTCTAAAAATATCCTCCAGCACATGTCCAAATATTTCTTATTGAATATAAACTTTAAAATTTTTTGGTCATTATATATATTATAGTCTTAACAATAAAGATAATTCCACCATATCATTAATGGAAAAATTAACACACCTAACTTTGAACCATGAGTTGTGTAATTTTTTTCATGAACCTACAATTTTATTTAGTAATAAGATATAAACATGTAATTATTCATAATAACAAATCACAATCCCTACTTATATTCATCACTAAAGATCAAAAACACCTCTCTACTAAAGGTAAATGTCAGAACAGGTGCGCGAACTAATCTTCTCTTAGTTCCTTGAAATTTTCCTCACATTCATTTGTATAGAGAATCTTGGATCCCTTTCAAGTTAACTTGGTGAGTGGATTATATATTTGCGAAAAAAAAATTACAAACACTTGATAATATCTATATAAAACAATAAATCCTCAAATCTCGGTCACTATAGTTTGTCTGTGCTAGCATTCAATAGCCTACTTCATTGATGGATCCTACTATATACCCTAACATGATATTATATAACCCCAAAATCAATCCTTTTATAATCAAATTTCACACTTTAAAAATTTTTCAAAACAATCCTTCTTCCTTGGGTTCTCCAGTACAATTATCACGTTTTCTTCATACTCTTACTTTCACTTTTAATAGATAATAATATCACCAATAGTGACTACCAAAAATTTATTAGGGAAATATCTAAATACTTTATTCATTAAATTCATGATGAGAGCAGGGAAATTAGTTAGACCAAATGGAATAAATATATAGGTGTATAGTTCATAACTTTTATTGGATATTTTCTTCGTTATATCCACAATATTTACCCTCAATTAATGATAAATATAATTAATTTCAATCTTAGAAAATTGTCGATATCTATATAGTTGTTCAAATAAGTCATCAATAAAGGGTAGATGATAATTGTTCTTGATTTTGATCTGGTTAAAATCCCAATAAAAAATTGAAAAGTCATATTGAACAATTTTTATTTTTGGAAAAATATAATGGGTGCATCAAAAGGTTACACACTTCGATAAATGAATCACTTGTCAAGATTTATCGGGAGTTTCTTATTCAATTTGTGCAACTCAATCAGGGTCATTTTATAGGGAGTATTTGAAATAGTTCTGGCACTAGTTATGAGTTATATTGAAAACACAACTTAAAGATTTAGTGAAAGACTATGAAACTCTTTTGGAAAGACATAAACAAACTCCTCCATAATAGGAATATCTTTGATGTTTAGTTTCTCACCAACTATCTGAGATAAATTCCACTTTTGAATATATAAAAAACTCATACAATGGAAGTGATTTCCATCAAAATTTCATGTTTATCATCACATTGATATGAAGTCATATATTTTTTTGGAAGAACAAATGTGAATTTACTTCCATGGAAATTGATATGGGATTTATGTAGATAAATCCAATACATACATAAGATAACATCGAATTCAACTAGAGGAATAATGATAAGATTTTATGGAAGAACATCCCCCACAGACTTCAATCATATTGGAAACATATACTTTATATTTGACCATGGTTGTATTAGGGTTTTTTAATAATAATTCTATATATAACTATATGGGTTGAATATTGACACCATTATAAATCTATTCATATATAAAGGAATGGGTAGATCTAGAGTACAATAGCACATTAACAGTTCTAAAGTGGATGGTAAGTGTGCCTCTCACCACATCGTTATCACAACCATCCTCAAAAATAGTGATCACATGAAATTTACTCTTCTACATCATCTTAAGAGGTGGATGACATTGATCATCATCATTAAACTTCATATTTTGGTTCTCGTTAGCATAGATCCCATAATACTCTCTTTTGAAACATTGGAGCATGGGTGGTGCATTCTATGGAGATTTCTCCATATTCACATCAATAGTTAACTTCTTCCCATCACTTCATAATTTTATTTAGATATGACCTTACCCTCTATACTTAAAACATTTACAAATCCCCTTAAGATTTTTTCCTCCTTGTTTCCTACCACACTTCATGCATGGAGGAAAGAACATCTTATTATCCAAAGAATGTAATTTATTAGTAAATCCAATATTAATTTCCACCTTTAGAGAATATTGAACCATTTATTCATAGTTATAGAAGTTCATTATGTTTAAATACCTTTAGATACATGGTTTTAATCCACTGAATAATCAATGAACCTTAATTTTAGGTTAGATGATAATTCTAGAAGCATGCCTCAAATGTCTTGTAAAATTTTCCTTATAGGTACCAATGTATTCATCATACTTCTATTTTTTCTCAAGTAATTATTTCTTTATTTTCTTATGAAAAATGATAGAGATAAACTTACACAAAAAAAGATCTAAAATTAATCCCACTATATTGAGTTAATTTAATCTTGTTTCCTTCTATTCTTGATGAGAATCCAATATTAATATGATTGTCATTTTAAATGATTGACAACCAAAATCAGTTTTTCTTGTTCTGAGTATTAAAGAACCTAAAATATATTTTTAGTGGTGTAGATCCATTTCTCATCAATTAGCGGTTTAGCAGAACCAATAAAAGATAGTGGATGTTTCTTTATGAAGGACTCCGCATAATATTGCTCCCGTATTTTCTCATTTGTAGGATCAGCATGATTTATAGCTTGAAAAGGTTTTGTGTAATATCCCGGACCTCTCCATCCAATTCCTTTGTCGAAAAGAAGGTCATGAAGTGTTCTGGAGGGTAGAAGGGACTTTTCCCACACTCTTCAGAATTTTATAACTACACGCCGTGTAGTTTGAGTAAACTCCATTTACAACCTTGCTGAGTATACCCCGTGTTAAAGCCGTGTCCTTTCCATGTGAAATAAATAAGTACACGCCGTGTAGTGTCTCCCTGTATACGCGTTACCCTCAAACCGTGTGTTGGCCAGTCAACGGTCATGTGTCGTGTTGAAGCTGTGTCCTTACTGTGTGAAATAAATGAGTACACACTGTGTAGCCCATACTACATGGCGTGTAGTGTCTCCCCGCGTATGCGTTACCCTCAAACCGTGTGTTGACCAGTCAATGACTGTGTGCCCCATTGAAGGCTGTGTTGGAAGCCAGTCGGTGACCCTGTGAAATGGCCAAGTACACGCCATGTACTATAAAGTACACACCATGTACTTTAATTTTTCTCGCCTATAAAAGGTGGGGTCCTCTCCTCCTTTTGAAATCACTCATCTCCCCCCCCCCCTCTCCTTTGAGCAGAGCTCTCCTGAGAGACTCCAAAGACCTTCCCTCCACAACTTCTTCATACGAGCTCCGATTTACGATCTGTCAGCAGCCACGGGATCGTAACGACGAGGCGGAACTTCTGAGATTGGATATGTTGCTTTTCCTTCATCCTTTCCTTCCCATCTTCCACCCGAGGAGGTTTTTCCAGGTTTTGGAAGAAGCGACGGATTCCTACGGATGTCTTCTAAAGATGATCCGGGGGAGCGTTGTTATCAGAACCTATTGAGGTAGGGAACTTACCTTCATCTCTCTAAATTTTTCATCATGCGGGGTGGGTTCCCTCTTGTTCATGTGAAACACTTTTGAATCGTTTTAATAAATATAATAACTATCTTATATAATGGGTATGGGAAGATTGTGAATGAAGTTACATTATTTTATATCATTTATTATGTTGTGAATTTAATAGGCATATGCCTACTGAAAATCACGGCCCTTGGGGGCCTTTCGTTGTGCAATTAAATGATGCCATATCTTTCTAGACCGTTTATGGATGGAAACATTGTAGAATGTGGAAAATGGTTAATCACTTAAAGTTGGCTGATTAAATACCTATAACCCTTGTGTGATCACCCTGGTTGAACAAAACTGAAATAATAAACATGTGGTTGTTGATTAGTGTTTATTTATGTGAAGGGGGTGTTTTGTGGGTTGTTGTGGATCATGTGAGCATCGGGGCTATGGTTGGCTTGGTTGTGGGTTAGTGTGAATGCTATGTTGGTGATGGGAAGTGGGGCTGTGGTAAATGGTATCAAGGGATGATGATGTACGAGTTTCGGTGTGTTTGTGGTTATGGTGGTTGGCAGCGGGGCTACACGGATGGGTTTGAATGTGAACGAACTATGGGTTGTGAATAATAAATAAAAGTGGAAGAGCTAATGAATGGTTGGTCATGGTAATGAAACGGGAATAATAATCAATGGGGTTGGTTGGTTAATAAGAAGGGACTTGTTTGTGTTGCTTGTGTTTTCCTAACTTGATTTGTGGATGGCAGGGATATGTTTTACGAACCATTGATATGGTTGGTTTTGGTTAATTTCCCAGTAGTTAAGGAACTAATAAACTAATTCTGTTGAAACGTGAAAACCTAAATGGGGTTGGGGTTGTTTATTGTATGCATGCTTCGTAGTAGCAGTGTCGAGGAACGTGCTCTGTTTCTCTGTTTAGAAGCCACAGGTTGGGCTGTGTGTTTGGTATACATACATATATATATATGTATATGTATCTTTGTGTTTTGTTTCACCCCACCCATGTTGAGAACTTAGTGTCAAACACTCCCATTTCATGGGAGAGGGTGTTTTCCCCTTAGGTACTAGCTCATTCTTTCTCCTTCTTCCATAGGCTGTGATGGATTGAGGCGACCATACACATAAGACCCTTCAGGTAGGTTTCGATTGGGGTGGTTTAGCCCATGAATCTTTAAGAAGGTTTACTATTTCCCAAGAATCTTCGGGATGAAGCCCAGGTGTGTGCAGGCGGGATGTGTGGTTTGTGAGGCCCAGGTGTCTGTGGGTGGGATGTGTGGTTGTGAGGCCCAGGTGTGTGCGGGCGGGATACGTGGTTGTGAGGCCCAGGTGTATGCGGGCGGGATATGTGGTTCTTGATGCCACTGTGTGTGCGGGCGGAAAGAGTGTGGTAGAGTTAGGATGTTTTCCGTTAGGAAGAGAAGCTAACTAGTGGGAAATGGTGTAGGGTACCCAATACACTCGTTCTTATATACTACTACCTGTTGTTTGTGTTTTTGGTGAGTGTGGCTGGTGAGGTTGGGTAGATAGAATTCCTTGTTAGTTTTTGGTTTCATCTGTTGTTCTCACGGGACATTAGGATGTCTCCCCACTTATGCATGTGAGATTTCGGTTTCCCTACTGATTATACATGTATGCTCACCCTAAGTTTACTTTTAGGTTTTGAGGAGGACTACCAGGGTCATGCGGGACCCTACTAGTCGGGACAGTTGGAGATGTTACAGTTGTTGTACTCTTGTTTCTTTTGGTATTGTACTTTTGAGTTTTCTTGTAGTTTTATAATTCTTTAGAATTGATTAAACATGCATGTGGGATTGGTTTGGGTTTATTTACTTGTTTATTTTTTTCTCTCTTTTGTTGCTTGAATCATTCTATTTCCCGATCTTAAATAATAAAATGGGTAATGCCTCCCATATTGGTGATAACACATACCCTTGGTGTTAGTCGCCACTCTGGGGCCTACTGGAGGCGGGGCTCGAGGGGTCATTATCTCCCTTTCACCATTTCCAGCTCAGGAGGGGAATCTTTGGTGGGAGGGGGTCATGACAGAATGGTATCAGAGGTGATGGTTGAGAGATACGATGGAGTTTGAAGTTAGGAACAGTGAGTATTGCATGGGATGATAGGGAAACAGTGTTGGCTGATCCTGGTGCATGACATTGTCCTGGGAAGACCAGCTAGGACACGGGATTTTAGGCCCCCCTGTGATCCGATGCAAGGACTCTGAGCCTACCGAACGACCAAGTGATACTAAATTTATTTCAGGGTAGAGACCATAGGTAAGGTACATGCATCATCATAATTGTGTTTTACTTGATTTGGGTGTTCTGGGAAAGAAATTTAAATAATGTGAGAAAACCATGAGAAATTTCCTTACTACTTGGGCTTAGGTGATCTTTGTTTACCGTATAGTTATGGCACCTGGACGATGTTCCTGGGTGACTTAGATAGTCGAGGCATAGTAGATTCAGGCATTCAATCAGTTGAGGATTGACCAATAGGAGGAAGATGGTCAGTGGCAGAAGACTCTCTGTTCTTTCGAGCGGCAAACCCTCAAGAAGTTCAAGGGTTGAACTTCAGATATGGAGCCTGAGGGGTGTCTTGAGGAGCTAGGGATTGATTTTACCTTGATTCGTGCTCCAAGGGAGTACTGGGTTCCCCTAGCAATCATTCAGCTGAGAGGCATGGCGCGACAGGGGTGGACTCTCTACCTCGGAGGGAGGACAGAGGCAGAGGTTCTGTGGGCTGACATTGAGAAGGAATTCCGAGAGGAATTACTTTCTTCCATGATCAAGGCAGAGAAGCGGCACAAGTTACTCTCCCTCCAGCAAGGGAGTATGTCAGTACGAGAGTTGGGGATTAAGTTTAAGGATATCATATGCTTTGCTCTGGATCTCTTTCCAAATGAGGAGTCTCGAGTGAGACGTTTGGAGGAGGTGCTTCATCCTTTGCTCCAGTATGCTGTTACCCCCTTCACCCTTCCGACGTACATGGAAGTACAGAAGAAGGTAGAGGTTGTAGAGAGGATTCACTCGCAGGGAGGTGCACCCCGTGAGGGGATCCAGCCAGGTTCGTCGAAGGGGAAGGCAGTCAACATCAAGTCTCTTGTGATGGGACCTTCCAGATTCAGGCCAGTAGGGAGCAGGCCCTCACAGTTTTAGTTCAGGTCTTCAGGTCCTCATCCCTTTTTCACGAGCCCAGGACCGAAGTGTTTCTCTTGTGGAGGTTTCGGGCACATTCAGAGTCGGTGCCCGACCCGAGATCAGTATGGTGGAGGTGGGAAGGTTCGTTGCCCGCCTTAGCAGCACCAATTGCCAAAGAGTCCCTTCCAGTAGCAGTAGGACCATGCTCCTCCTAGGGCAGACATTGCGGGAGGAGGCTGACCTCAGGGTTCTCCTCAGGGACCTAGACAAGGGCGTGGTTGGGGAGGTTGACAACATCAGAGAGGCAAGGGATCTAGGCATGGATAGTTTCATGCAGCAGAGTTGGCAGCTCCGATAGGACCAGAGGTGGTCTGAGGTACGATTTGTTTGTTCAGCACTCTTGTTTCTTCCTTGTTTGATTCGGGAGCTTCGCAATCCTTTGTTGCACCTGGTCTAGCCCATGATTTGGGACTAGACGTAGAGAGAGTTTCTATACCACTAGTGCTGAGTACACCAGTTGGAGGCCAGACCAGCATATCTTGTGTTTTCCAGGGATTTGGGCTGATTTTGGGACTGCATCGATCTAGTGGGGACCTTCTTTAGCTACAGATACAGCCATACGATGTCATCCTAGGCATCGAACGGTTGTTTTCTATTAGTACCGTTATTGACTACTCCGAAGAAGAGTCGTGTTCTCCGACGTGGATGGGCAGTATGTATCTTTTGATGGTGAGAGGAGCTATCAGGTAGGAAGCCGACATGTGAAGCCTAACTTTTCCTTATTAGGTGGGTTATCAGTGATTTCAGCTGATACAAAAATGATGGATGTCCGGGAGGTTTTTGGGTACTTCCTCGATGTTTTTCCCAAGGTGGTTAGTGACTCTACCCCCCCCCCCCCCCCCCGACGTGACGTTGAGTTCGGGATATACTTACAGCCTGGTGCCCGTCCAATTTCGATGGACCCTTATCGGATGGCACCTTCGGAGTTTCGGGAGTTGCAGATTCAGATTGACGATCTGATTGAGAAGGGTTTTGTTTGACCCAGTGTGTTTCTGTGGGGTGCTCCTATTTTGATCTTAAAGAAGGTAGATGGTGGTCTCAAGCTATGCATAGACTACCTAAGGTTGAATCAGGTAACGGTCAAGAACTGTTACCCCCTTCCAAGGATAGATGATCTCTTCGACCAACAGAGGGGAGAAGGTTGTTTTTCTATGATTGATCTACGATCTGGATATCATCAGCTGAGGGTAAAGGAAAGTGACATCTCGAAGACGGATTTTAGGTAAAGGTATGGGAAATTCAAGTTTGTAGTGATTTCATTCGGAGTTATGAATGCACCAGCTGTGTTCATGGGACTTATGAAATTTTTCTTCCAAAAGTTTCTGGACTGGTTCGTTGTTGTGTTTATCGATGACATCATGATCTACTCAAGATCAGAGGAAGATCACATTGATCATCTTAGGTCCATCTTGGAAGTCCTTCGACACCACCAGCTTTCTGGGAAATTGTCGAAGTGTAAGTTCTTGACACAATAAGTACACTTCCTTGGGCACGTGGTGTCTCAGAATGGAGTTTCAGTGGACCTGTCGAAGGTAGAGGCAGTTGTTTCTTGGGAAGCACCCAAGAGCGTGGCAGAAGTTCGTAGTTTCCTGGGGTTGGCAGGTTATTATTCGAGATTCATTTCAGAATTATCTTGAGTTTCCGCTCCATTGACAACTTTAACTAGGAAGAACCAGGTCTTCCTATGGAGCGAGCAGTGCCAGAAATATTTCGACTACCTGACGGAGAAGTTGTTCAGTGCTCCAGTACTCAGGTTTCCAGAGGAAGGGTTGTTGTACAAGATGTTTTGTGATGCTTCTGGCCTAGGTTTGGGGTGCGTACTGATGCAGAAGATGGGTGTGATCTGTTATGGGTCTATGCAGTTGCGCCCTCATGAGCGCAACTATGCCACCCATGACCTAGAGCGTGCAGCAGTAGTGTTCACACTGAAGTTGTGGTGACATTACCTCTTTGGGGAGTGCTTTGTGGTCTTCTCAGATCACAAGAGCTTACATTATATCTTCTCCCAGTGTGACCTGAACTTATGACTGCGGAGATGGGTTGAGTTTCTCCAAGACTATGACTTCGAGATCTCTTACACTAAAGGTAAGGGAAATGTTGTGGCTGATTCCCTGAGCAAGAAGTCGCATAAGGAAGTGGTTCGGGAACCCACTGATGCCTGGAGAGTGATGGGAGAGTTGGATACCTTGCACATGGATGCAAGGCTAGAAGGTGTTAGATGTTTTTTGTTTTAGATGACAGTGCAGTCCTCCTTGTTGCAGTAGGTGGAAGAGTATCAATGGGGTGACTCTGAGGCGGAAGTAATGTGGGATCATGTCGATCAGGGAAATGCTCCAGAAGGATGGTCAGAGGACAGCCGACATCAGATTCTTTTCCATGGAAGGTAGTTTGTTCTAGAGGCGATGCGTGAGGGAGTTCTCTGTGAGTTACATAGATCAGCCTTGGCGGTATATCCGGGAGTTTCAAAAATGTACCGAGGCCTAAGGGAACAGTTTTGGTGGCCCGGGGTGAAACGGGAAGTGGCAGAGTTTGTGGCTAAGTTCCTAGTGTGTCAGTAAGTAAAGGCTGAACACCGTGTTCCCAGTGGTTTGTTGCATCATTTAGATATCCCCGAGTGGAAGTGGGATGACATCTCGATGGACTTCACCACAGGACTACCTAGAACTCAGGGTGGTTATGATGCTATCTGGGTGGTGGTGGATTGACTGACGAAATCAGCTCACTTCTTAGCAATTAAGTCAGGCCCGATGAGTACCTTAGCACATAGGTACGTAGATGAGGTGGTGTGTTTTCATGGAGTTCCAAAGACTATCGTCTCATATTGGGATACTCGGTTTAACTCATGAGTTTTGAGGGGCTTACAGCATGCTTTTGGCACCCAGCTACGCCTTAGCACTGCGTTCCACCCACAGACCGATGGTGAGACAGAGCGGACTATCCAGACATTGGCGGACATACTGCGAGCATGCGTTCTCGATTTCGGAGGATCATGGGTATGACACTTGGCTTTAGTAGAGTTTGCCTACAACAACATCTTTCACTCTACTATTGGCATGGCACCGTTTGAGGCTTTGTATGGAAGACCATGTCGTTCACCCATTTGATGGTCAGAGGTTGGTGAGATAGGTGCTCTTGGGCCAGATGTAGTACCGAGCACCATAGAGAAAGTCAAACTTGTGAATGAGAGGATGAAAATGGCTTAGGACCTACAGAAATCTTATGATAATATTCGGAGGTGGTCGTTGTATTTTGAGGTGGGAGATCATGTGTTCTTGAAGTTTTCCTCGCAACGGGGGCAGCGGAGGTTTGGGAAAGGGAGTAAGCTCTCTCCTAGGTTCATCGGACCTTTCAAGGTGCTGAGGTGAGTCGGTGAGGTGGCATATCAGCTAGCCCTGCCACCTCAGTTGGAGAAGGTTCATGACATCTTCCACATCTCCCAGCTTCGTCGGTACTTAAACGATGACTCTCAAGTTATCAACTGGGGAGAGTTAGATATGGGAGACAACACTACCTTTGAGGAAAGACCAGTCAGAATCGAGGATCGTAAAGAGAAGGTGCTCGCTGGATGAACCATTGCCTTGGTTCGTGTGTTGTGGAGGCATGGCATCCTCGAGGAGAGCACTTGGGAGTTGGAGGCCCAGATGCACGCTCAGTACCCGGAGTTGTTTTGACTTGTGTTTTTCCTTGTTCTTCTATGATTTTTTTTGATGTTATACTCTGTACCTTTTTTATATATGGAATGCTTGGATTGTCGGTTGTGAGACTTTTTGTTTCCTTGTTCTCTGGAAGTGTGTAACATGTACGGATGTGTGGGGAAAGGGAAAAACCTGATCCTTAATTGAGACGCATTAATGAGGATGCGATTGAACCCGTGCGGGCGAGTCAGTGCCGCCTAAAGTAGATAATATCTCGACATGGGAGAAGGAATTCCCCAAGCCATGTGTTCGGTCAGTGTATTGGTTTTACGGTGTTGGGGGCAATGTAAGTTGGAAAATCCTAATATATGGAAGTGGGAAGACCCAATCCTTAATAGAGATGCATTAATGCGGATGCGATTAAACCTGTGCAGGTGAGTCAGTGCCGCCTAAAGTGGATAATATCTCTACATAAGAGAAGGAATTCCTAACACCTATAATTAGGGTTGTTGTTTGGGTTCCTGTTATAATGAGATCCCTAAGAGGTATCTTGTTGGGTTCCCTTGGGTTGGTTTTGAATTCATGGGGATGAGAATGTTTTGAGAGGTATCTGATGTAATGGATCGGACCTCTCCGGCCCATTCCCTTGTCGAAAAGAAGGTCATGAAGTGTTCTGGAGGGTAGAAGGGACTTTTCCCACACTTTTCAGAATTTTGTAACTACACGCCGTGTAGTGTGAGTACACGTCGTGTACCACCTCGCCGGGTATACCCCATGTTGAAGTCGTGTCCTTGCCGTGTGAAATAAATAAGTACATGCCATGTAGCCCATACTACATGATGTGTAGTGTTTCCCCGCGTATGCGTTACCCTCAAACTATGTGTTGACCAGTCAATCGTCATGTGTCATGTTGAAGTCGTGTCCTTACCGTGTGAAATAAATGATTACACGCCGTGTATCCCATACTACATGTCATGTAGTGTCTCCCTGCGTATGTGTTACCCTCAAACCGTGTGTTGACCAGTCAACAACTGTGTACCGCGTTGAAGGCCATGTTGGAAGCCACATGGTGACCATGTGAAATGGATGATTACACGCCATGTACTTTAGTTTTTCTAACCTATAAAAGAAGGGGTCCTCTTCTCCTTTTGAATTCACTCCTCTCCTCCCCTCTCCTTCGATCAGAGCTCTCTCGAGAGACTCTAAAGCTCCTTTCTTCCACAACTTCTTCATCCGAGCTCCGATTTACGATCCGTCAGTGGCCACGGGATTGTAATGACGAGGAGGAACTTCTGAGTTTGGATCTGCTACTTTTCCTTCAGCCTTTCCTTCCAATCTTCCAACCTCAGAGTTTTTTCCGGTTTTTTAAAAAAGCGAGGGACACCTACGGACGTCTTCTAATGCTGATCCAGGGGAGCATTGTTATCAGAACCTGTTGAGGTAGGGATCTTACCTTCTTCTCTCTAAATTGTGCATCATGCGGGGTGGGATCCCTCTTGTTTATGTGAAACACTTTTGAACCATTTTAATAAAGATAATAAATGTATTATATAATGGGGATGGGAAGATTTTTAATGAATTTACATTATTTTATATCCTGTATTATGTTGTGAATTGAGTAGGCTTATGCCTACTGAAAATCATGGTCGTTGGGGACCTTTTCTTGCGCAACTAAATGATTCACAATCTTTATAGACCGTTTATGGATGGAAACTTTGTAGAATGTGGAAATTGGTTAATCACGTAAAGTTGGTTGATTAAATACCTAGAACCCCTATGTGATCACCCCGGTTAAACAAAACTGAAATAATAATCATGTGGATGCTGATTAGGGTGTATTTATGTGAAGGGGGTGTTTTGTGGGTTTTTGTGGATCAGGTGAGAAGCGGGGTTGTGGTTGTCTTGGTTGAGGGTTGGTGTGAATGCTATGTTGGTGATGGGCAGTGGGGCTATGGTAAATGGTATCAAGGGATGATGATGTATGAGTTTTGGTGTGTTTGTGGTTATGGTGGTTCACAGTGAGGCTGCAGGGATGGGTTTGAATGTGAACGAACTATGGGTTGTGAATAATAAATAAAAGTGGAAGAGTTAATGAATGGTGGGGCATGGTAATGAAATGGGAATAATAATCAATGGGGTTGGTTGGTTAATAAGAAGGGACTTGTTTGTGTTGCTTTTGTTTTCCTAACTTGATTTGTGGATGGCAGGGAAATGTTTTATGAATGATTGATATCGTTGGTTGTGGTTAATTGTCCAGTAGTTAAGGAACTAATAAACTAATTCTATTGAAATGTGAAAACCTAAATGGGGTTGGGGTTGTTTGTTGTATGAATGCATCGTAGTAGCAGTGCCGAGGCACGTGCTCAGTTTCTCTATTTAGAATCCATAGGTTGGGCTGTCTGTTTGGTATATATATGTATCTTTGTGTTTTGTCGCACCCCACCCATGTTGAGGACTTAGTGTCGAACACTCCCATTTCATGGGAGAGGGTGTTTTCCCCTTAGTTACTAGCTCCTTCTTGCTCCTTCTTCCATAGGCTGTGATGGCTTGTGGTGACCTTACACCTAGGACCCTTCAGGTAGGTTTCGATTGGGGTGGTTTAGCCCAAGACACTTCGGGTAGGTTTACTATTTCCCAAGAATCTTCAGGATGAGGCCCAGGTGTGTGCGGGTGGGATGTGTGGTTTGTGAGGCCTAGGTGTGTGTAGGCAGGATGTGTGGTTGTGAGGCCCAGATGTGTGCGGGCGGGATACATGGTTGTGAGGCCCAGGTGTGTGCAGGCGGGATATGTGGTTCTTGAGGCCTAGGTTTGTGCGGGTAGGAAGAGTGTGGTAGCGTCAGGATGTTCGCCGTTAAGAAGAGCAGCTAACTAGTGGTAAATTGTGTGGGGTACCCAATACTCTTGTTCTTATATACTACAACCTGTTGTTTGTTTGTTTGGTGAGCATGGCTAGTGAGGTTAGGTGGATAGAATTCCTCGTTAGGTTTTGGTTCCTTCTGTTTCTCACACAGGACATTTGGATGTCTCCCCACTTGTGCACGAGAGATTTAGGTTTCCCTACTGAGTATACTTGTATGCTCACCCTACGTTTACTTTCAGGTTTCCAGGAGGACTACCAAGGTCGTGCGGGACCCTACTAGTCGGGACAGTTGGATTTGTTGCAGTTGTTGTACTCTTGTTTCTTTTGGTATTGTACTTTTGAGCTTTCTTGTACTTGTACCTTGGTTTAGAATTGTTTAAACATGCATGTGGGATTGGTTTGGGTTTATTTACTTGTTTTTTATTCTCTCTTTTGGTGTTTGACTCATCCTATTTCCTGATATTAAATGATAAAAAGGGTAATGCCTCCCATATTTGTGAAAACTCATACCCTTGGTGCTAGTCTCCACTCCGGGGCCTACTGGAGGCAGGACTTGGGGGCCATTATCTCCCTTTCACCATTGCCATCTCAAGAGGGGAATCTTTTGTGGGAGGGGGTCGTGACATTTTGTGATCATAGGAATGATATTTTTCATTCCATGTCACATTAAATTTGTTTTATTAGGGTGAAATAATTTCATCATTCATTATATTCAACATCACCATGGTTCCTTTATTTTTCATCTATTGACTAAAACCAAAGGAATAGTTTAAAAAGTAATAATCCTAGTGGGAAACCATATAATCCATAAAAATTACTTATATGATGTCTAAATAATGAAAAATTATTATCTACATATGATACCTTAGGCTTTACCTGGGTAATTCATGGCCATTATATAAAACCTTCAGGACGGTTCATATAGATTTTTTTAATTTACAAAGCTTATCCAATGGGATATTCAAAATATGTGTGTAGCAAGGCCTGTAATCGAGCACCAGGTGATGATTGATTCCATCTCAATGTACCATTTTCAAAGGTATTACCCCTAGGTACCTTGATACCAAATCCACATCAACTTTTAGTATCAAAAAAGGGATGTAATTTTGTTCAAACGACTTGCTCTATCCTTTTCCAAAATTTAGAGGAATTTTCCTATACTTTTACTCATCCATACACTTATCCTTTGACGTTTACATAAATAAATCCTCAGACATATACATATGGATTTAACAAAATTATTCTCATACTAGTTTCCAAATTTTAACTAATCCTATACCCTGATACAAAATATAACAACCAAGGATTTTTATACATAGATATTATATATTTTTTATGAACATTCATTACATTACATTACAGAAACGCACGCCTAAGGATTATAAACGTATAGTGCCTTTGGAATCTTAGAAATATAAAAAACTAGTTCATAATAGTTCTGCATTGTCTCCCACTTAGTTAAACAAAACTATCAAACTTTTTAGACATATCATCTACAATACATATTATCATAACCAGGGGAAAAGAAACATAAGAAATGGTGAGCTCATATGGTTAGTGTGGGTAAAATAGGGAAATACGTAAATATAACAGGAGAATAAGGGTATGAGAACATGAGAATTACATATAAAAATAATACCCAACATATCAAGGATCAAAATCTTGATTCTTGGAATAAATATTTATAGTTCATATGACATGAATCCTAAGTAAATCAAAGAACACAATCCATGAGAGAATATCATTAATATAAGACATGGAATTTTCATATAAAAATAATCGAAGAAATTAATTTCCTTAGTATTCAAGGATCATTTAAAAAAATATCAAAGTAAAATGGGTTCACTCCCCAAACCATCATAGTAGTCAAGGGTAATTCCCAAAACTATCATAGTGGAAAATGTCCATTACTGAACTAGGTTCACTCTACATTTCAGTCCGATTTATCTCATGATATTTCAATCTTCAACCAATAAATTGGGGGATATATATGTCCCATGAATCACATAATATAAATCATATAAATGTATTCAATGAAATCATGAAATATTCATTATATCATAACCCATGAAAAAATGGGTTTCATAAGCATTACATGAGATTATCACCCATGGAAAAAAATTGGGTTTCATATATATTTAATTATAAAATAACCCATCGAAAAGAAATGGGTTTCATAAACATATATTGATTATAATTACAAAACATCTAGAGAAATAAAAAGGATGGTACAAAAATATAATATCCCCAATAAAATATAAGCTACACCAAAGGATGTTGTCGATGATGAATATAAATTCAACAAAAAATCATTAAAACATTATTGAGAAAAATATCCTTTCCATTTTCAAAACACTTATGTAAAACATAAAAATATCCCAATTATTAAAGAATGTATTTTCTATGAAAATAATATTGGAAACATGTAATGAAATGTTTATAAAATTTAGTCGTCTTGATGGAGTAAAATTGTGTTCAAGTCACGCACTTTAAAACAAAAATTCATTTCACAGTTTTAGTAAAATCCAAAAGAACCTCTTTCAAAAAATAAAAGGAATATGCCTTTAAAAAAATTAAAAAGTAAAAAAATAATATAAATTACATTAACCAATATTATGATATTTTTTAAAAAATTAAAACATCGATTTTGAGGAAAAATCATTAGTGACTGAAGATTGAAATAAAATCGATTTTTCATTAAAAATAGTATTGTTTATCCCTTGAGTACTTAAAAACAATAAAATGAAAGGAAAATATTTATTCTTAATAAATAACTAGATTATAATAAAAAAATTAGTTAATTGGGAGATATATCACAATGTTTCATCATTGGAAACATAATCATAAATAATCCTCATAAAAGATGAGATTGTAACATAAAATCATTATCACTTTGGTATCTTTTGAATCATAAGCACCATTAAAGATAAATATATAATGAAAATTTAAAATAATTAAAATATGGGTATTCATGATAAAAAATTTAAAATAGAATTATATACACCTCATAAAATATAATAGGTGCATAACATATCTTATCACCCAAAGAAGGCAATTGGTGACAAAAATCCCATACCTTAAGTCTAGAATTCCATTATACATATTCAAACCTCATGTAAAATAAATATAAATTTATTATAAATATATTAAAATCCATACTCATATGTAGAATACCCTATATGATTTAATTATTAATTTTATTTTCTAATTTATCAATAATTTCTTATTGAGATCATGTTTCGAGTATTAACAAACTTTTGTTTTCATGTATGTTTTGGTTTGGTATTTTTTAACCTTTTACATTGATCATGGTTCTATAATATCTAAAATATTAAAAAAAGATTTAAATATCATATATATTCAATCAATATGTATTAATAGTATGATATAGAAAATGGGTTACATTGTTCACATAGATGGTAAGTCGTATGTACATGTGAATGTTATTTCAATTTTCTCGATGGATTGAAAGAAATGAAGGTAAATAATATATCACATTTAAAAATTAATTATTATTTAATTTATATCATATATATATATATTCATAAAATTCATCTTTTATTAGATTCCTTCTAAATCATTAGTGAAAAATGAATCACATCGCTTCGTGAGGCGGAACTCCTCCGTACACACGAGCAACATTATCATATTCCCAGTGGAATGGAAATTAACAAGTAATATGTGATATTATAATTAAAAAAGTATAATTATATCAAAACTATCATGAATAATCATTATATACATCATTATATACATCCATAAGAATTGGTGATGAAAAATGAATTGTATCGTTTCTTGATGTGATAATTCACCATAAACATGATCAATGGTTTTATTCCCCATTTGAGTAAGGAGGAGATGGTTGTAGGTAATTCCCTTAACAAAAAAATATCAATATATGTAACATGTTGCGTTTATTATATCATCATGGTTTAATAATATTTTAAAGAGCTGTATATAGAAATCAAATAAAATGCTTTGTTAAGGATGCTACCTCTCCTTCGAAAAACTCCTTTAGGTTTTCACCAAAATCCTCAATAGAATGGATTTAGGATCAAAATAAGGATTATAGGATGAGGGTAGGGAATTAATTAAGTTATTTTTTTATTTCATGTCTGAACTAATGGGTTTTGGATGTTTTTAGAGGAGAAGTGAGTGGGTGGCATTTTAAAAGTCGGTGAGAGGACACGCTTGAAATTTTTTACCCGAATAAAGTGTACCCTGGTTTTTCACATTCCACAAGGATAAAAAAATGGATAATTATCAAAATTTAGAGGGGTTAAGGAATAAATATTTTCATAAAATTGGTTTTGGAAAATTTTATAGGTCATTTAGTAACTTATCTTTTTAGTTTAATTCCCCGGTAAACTCGTTTTAACCTTAACTGTGTTAATTAATTTTTACTACTTTCACTATTCATTATAGTCAAAAATTATTTTTACCTTAAAATATAATATTAATTTTAAAAATTAAATATATGGAATCCATTTTCTCAAATAAAATTCAAATAAGTGGAGAATATTAATTTAAAATTAAACCCACAGAAATAATGAAAATGTGGTTTTCCAAAGAGAAAAGTTTCAAAAGATTAAAACATTTTTTACAAAAATTAAATATAAAATTGATTCCAATGACCTATATTGGTTTCATTATAATATAATTGATATATTTTAATTTTAAACCAAAAGATTAAACTTATAAATTCATTAAATGAAAAGGCAGTTTTCCACAGAAAATAGCATTTTTTACTATTCACTAAAAATAAATCTTTTTAGAAAAATCAAAAAAATAAAAAAAATTGTAATTTTGAAAAGATTATTCAAAAAAATAAGTTCATGTTTTAAAAAAATTAAAATCTTACAAAAATTACTTTTATTAATGGTTCACAAAAAAAATTAAAACATTTTTTTAGAAAGAATATTTTTTTAAACATATAATTACTTTACCAAAAGAAATTTAATTTTTATCAGTATATTTTCTTTATATAAGACCACTATATATAATATTAAAAATGTGACTATTTTTATTCATATCATACTGTTTAACATCAAATTCATAACGGCTATATTAAATAGTAATATAAATAGTATGTTATGGTTTGTTAAAACTCAGTGTTCTGTGTAGCACAGGATATCCAAGAAACTAAATTCATTCAAAAATATATATATCCTAAAATATTAGGGTTTTAAACTGATCATGTTTTATGATACCTATCCCTTTTTCATTTATTTTTTTCTGAATACCCACTAAATACCAATTGTATTTTTTCCATTAAGTCTCTAAATAAGCTCTAGAATAGAATTATTATCTATATGATGAAGATATTCATTTTAGAATGTATTCACTACTCAAGATAAACAATTTATGAAACTTTTATTGGATTAACATGTGAAATGAGATCTATTTGTTTTCAATTATTTATCTTCTTCGTGTATATACTAGATCCTCTGAATTGCCCATAAAATTTTATGGTTTAATTTATTTATTCAATATAATTAGTTTTAATTTCTCATATCTGACAACTTAATAATCATTTATTGTTTAATTTGATTCAAAATAAATTGATTTATTTAGCTTCATCTCCATTTTATTTTCCAGAAATCTACCTTATATCAGATTAAGTGTTCTCAAAATATATTTCATATAGAATATACATTTCAGGTTAACTTTCAATTATATTAACATAAAAAAATATTCCAAATAGTAAAGCATATTAACATGGAATATATATCCTCATATATTTATAAGTATCCCATTAATATTACTTCCTCAACTTTTAATTCAAATTTTTTGATATTTTACCTTTATATAGAATAGACTACAAAATTGTTAAATAATTCACCATAGGATTTATTTTTTAAAAAATATTATATGAAATAATTTTTAAATATTTTCCTAGAAATCATATATTCTTTATGTGTACAATAGTACACATTTCTTCTCTATAGAAAAATTTTATGAGTTTGTTCTCAGAATGCATTGTTTTTTCCATTTCAACAAAACTTTTTTCCTTTATTTTTATTATTCCATTTTAATGGGGAGTGTATGGTGAACTATATCAGTTCACAGTCCAATTATTTTGAATATATCATTAAAAAAATTACAAGTTTATTCCTTTCAATTATTAGATCTTATCCTTTTGATGTAGAATTCTGGGTCTTTTTCAACATATCTTCTAAAATATTTGAACATATCTACTACTTCAGTATTATGATTTATAAACATTAAAATAGTCATTAATGTGAAATTATCTATGAATGTACTAAAATACAGAGCCTATATGGTAAAAATATATCTCATAGGTTCATATAAGTCATTATAAATAATCTCTTGTGGTATATTGGATTTAATTTCCACTATTTTGTGAGTTCTTTGAACCATTTTCACATTCTAAAAAGTTTCACAAACAACATATCTTTATATACATAGTTGGGTTAGATATATTTTCACATCATGATTTTAAATCTTATACATATTTCATTGACCACGTTGAATAATCCTTATGTTCTACAACTTATTTTCATCCACGCCACTCAGGTAATACGAATTAGTGGGATCACTAATTTAGAACATATTTCCACTTGTACTTTTCATCGAGTCATGATCCTACCATTCATTGATTAATTAATAACACATGATTATTTATTAAAAAATAATATCAATTAAATCCTCATATAGTTGGATAATAATTAATATATTGTGTTTATGGCATTTAACAAAAAACACATATTTGGATTTTAACTCTTGGGATTAAATTTCTTCTATTTCAACCACATTGATTTTTAGATAACTCTAATTTAAAAAATTAATTTCCCCTCTATCATGATCTTAAAAATTCTTCTATATATTTTTATTACAAGACATATTTGAGGTAAAACCACTATCAAGAATGAATATATTATTTATCATAAAATCTTTCAATGAAACTTTAGAAATGAGAAAATTATCTTCTTTTCAAACCTGAGTTCCATTCATTTTTTAGTATATATAACCTACCCTATAAGAGTGGTCATGTGATCTTCCAAAAAATGAAAAAATCACACCTACCATGTATGTATTGTAGAAACTCGAATCTATTTTGGTTATCCAGACTTTCTGAATTATTAATCAAATCTTTCTTACTCTTTATCTTCTTAATGTTGGTTCTTTTCTTACCAGTATTTCTCCCCCTTGATTCAGGCCTACTCCCGGTAAATGACATTTTTTACCATCATTAATAATAATTATTCCCATAAATTCCAGAACACCATAAGTGACTTATGAATTTTAATCTTCCATAATGATATTAAATCCTTTAAAATTTTATTATTATTCAACTATATTTTTATCTTTATTGTATCTTGGGTAGGTGATTCATTTTTATATATTCTTTTATTAACATAATATTTAAAATTGACCATCATTTTTCTTGGAAATCATTCCCATTTTACGAATTATAAATTTCATTATTACTAAAAACTTATTATCTTTTAATTTAAGTAGGAGAATATTTGACGTATCCTTTTGGGATATGATTCTCAATATCTTGAGATGATTAAATTTTCTTTTTTTTTAGATTTATTGAAATCACCACTCATAAAATTTTGATATTTTAATATTTAAGTCACTTTTATTATGTATTAATTAATTCTTCTTCCTTCAGAAATTTTTTTTCATGAATATCTTTCATAATATTATCTTTCCCAAAATAATAAACTTAATATAAATAATTTTTTAAGTATAAACAGCTTCATTTTTTTCAATATGTTTTTTTCCTTCATTATCCATTCCATCATATTTATTTAATAGTCTTATATACTTCTTGATTTTAGTATTTTTCTCTAGATATGAATTCATTTTATCATTATTACATGCTCTAAATATATTACTTCTCCTCTTTCTTCTTTACTACTTGATATTTCTTCATGTTTTTCAACATGATTGAAATATTTTCTAAATTGTTTACTGAACAATTTTTCAAAATTACTACATTATGTTTTTTCTTCCACTTATTTACTAATGAAACTTATTTTCCTCTATATTTTAAACATTTTAATGTTCTTAATATATTTTTTAACTTCATTTTATATCTAATACCATTACATTTTTGAAGATTTTCATCTGGCGCAGCATCTATTTACTCACCACTTTTCTTATTTGGAAATTTTGTTGAAATTTTTTTAACTGTTCTATAATTGAATAATTTCAGTATAATTTTTCCTTTTTAAAATTTTATTTCTTTTCTTATGAAATTTTCTATTATTTCCATAATTATTTTATGATGTTCATCTGTTTCTTTATCATAATCATATTAACTTATGGATTCATCCTTTTCATTGTTGATTTTTAGTTTTTTCATGGATTCAAAACCCATCTCCTCCTTGATATTATTCTTTAATGTTGGAGATTTTATCACCTAATAAGAATAAATAATATTATGTAGTTCACAAAGAGGTAGATATTCTATATATTTTAATGTAGAAATTTTAATATCAAACCTGTTTGGAAAGTTCCCCATAAATTTCATAAAATTAGTGGAGTCTTGTAGTTTTTCCCTATAGCCTCTAGTATTTTTTACAATTTCATTGACATTTATGAAATATTCATAAATGGTTTATTCATCATCCATATTTAAATCTTAAAAAATAATTCTATAGATATACATATTTACTTTTTTAACCTTCGCATTCCCTTAAAAAATGTTTTCACTTTGTCCTAGATTTTTTTAGTAATTTTAATCCTCATTACCTTTTCATACACTTTTTTCTAAAATGGACATAAGTATAGTATTTCTTTATTTTCCATTTTACTCTATATATATTATAAGTAAAATATATTGGTGTATCTCTTCAAAATGGATGAAATATCATTGTATCAACATCAATGACTTCCAATATGAGTGATTGTAGATGAAGAATGAAAACATTCTTCTATCAATGATAATTTTTATGATCGAATTTTAGAATTATTATACTATTAACAGAATTTAAATTTTTCCATCACTGTCAAAATATGAATCAAAAAATGTTAATATATAATTACTTAATTGTAGTTGAAACACCCAAAAATGGGTTATACCACTGAGAAGGTAAAGTTTAATCAGTTTTACTTCTTTTAAATTTTATTCTTTAGAAATTAACATTTGTCTTCTATTATAATCTGATCCACTAAAATTTAAATCTCATACTTATCAGATTGATATATAAATAAATGTAATAAAGGGAACACATGATTTTTATAAGGTTTATTCCCAACGTGGGTAGTTGATCCTTACTATGCTTGTATTGAGGCTAACTCATTTATTTTACACTAGAGTCAATAAATAATTACAAGTGTCTAAAAAGGTATCATTCTATTCACTTTTAGTTTTTACCAACACATGCACAACATCCAACTAAGTTAGACTCATTCTCACCACAAAAATTGAATTTTATAATAGGGTAAGTAAGATAAAAAAGATATTCCAATAAGAGTTAAAATATGATGATGATAATGGTGATCTTTCTCCCAAGCCTTTAAATAAATAAAATCAGAATGTTCTCACGGCTTCAATAACTTTGACATCTAATATTCAATATTGAGCCCATATTAGTTTGTATTTCTTGCTACTTTAATAACTTCAACTTTTTCCTCCTAAAATCATATTATCGAATACTCAATCTCTATTGATTTCTTTTCACACTTAAGAATACACAATCCTTGCCTCAATTCTTCTCATTCTAGTCTTTTTTTCACACACAAATCATTTTTTGTCACTAATATTCTCATTAATTGAGCATTTATGAATAATATTGAATTAATTGAATTCAAAATATAAAGCACTAAATAAAATTCTTGAATATTATTAAAAAGGATTCACTATCCTCCACAAGATTCCTCGTTCAACATTTTCTATGGGTTTGTCCCCCACGATCCTAATCTCAATTTATTTAAATACCAATTTTTAGGTAAAAACAGATTAAATAAAATACCTACTAATTATCTAACTAAGGAATTATTTTATAATTTTTATATATTTTAATTTAAAATTCCATAACATTAGAGAAGTGACCTCTTCTTGAAATCTTTCACAACCCCATACTGAATCACAACATAATTAATAGCCCATTATTGTTGTCTTAAAGAGAAGTACATCATCATCCTTGTTAACTTATATAAGTATCTTATAGAATTTCGTTATCCTAACAAATTTTGTTAACTGAATAACTATACACACCATTTTAAAACCCTTATGCATCATAGTATATTCTTTAAAAGGACATTTTCCTTTTAAAATTATTAGATTTGAAACTATTGACCCATGTATAAGAAACAAAATATTGTTTATATTTGTGAGATTCAAGATTCAGATGATTTGTTTTTTCAACTAATGATTCATACCTATGTTTTTTTGAATTCATATATACTATATAATTTTCTATACACTGACAAAATTATGTATAGAGTTTCCCTGTATATCTTATGTATCCTCAAAAATATTATGTATCAACTTCCTTTTTATGTTTAAGACACAACCTCTAAATAAATATATTTTTTATGATCGAAGATATTATATATGAACTTTGAAATCCAACCTTTACCAATTTTTTACTAGTTATAGAAAATATCTTACACTAATTCAAAAATCGTACATATCTACTGCCTTTTCCCTTTCATAGTGTGAAATTCAATTAAAAATGTATATATGAAATATAAAAATCCAATGTACCACTTCCTTATCCAATTTTCAACTCAAAAATTATTAAATATAAACAACTTATTTTTTAAGAGAAAAGTATATTTTTATACTCAACACAGAATTTTTAGAATTATTCAAATAAGATCAGAACCACTTTAATTCTTCTCTAAACTACTCCAGACATTCTAATTACCTAAAATCCGTTAAAAACACTTTTATTAGCCTCTAATAATTCTAACTCATGGTTGAAAACAAATAAAATATACATTCAATAATTATAAGGGATCTTCAGTATTATAAAATAAATTTCATAGATTTATCGTGGCTTCGTACTAGGAGTTTGCTCAAAACCTACATATACACTCATGTGTTTATATAGAATTTTTTTGTCAGTTGAAGGTAAATCAAATGGATCATCCACTTTTGGCGGTTTTTATTAGATGCCTTTATCATTTTTTGTTGATTTTTATGATTATGAGGTGACCTCAGATCACATGAAGATTGTTAATGTTGTATTTTTGGGGACACATGGATTTTTTGGGATGTTTTCTATGCTGGAAAAATCAGTAATCTTTTTATTTTTTGGTTTAATTTTTATATTAACATTTTTATCACATGTATTTGTTTTTTTACTAATTTTATGTTCAAATGTTTCAATTTATCTATTGATGTTTTGATTTTTTTTTTGACATATTAATTTGAAAACATATTTTACTTATCATAAATATATAATATATGGATACTAAATTTAATAATCTAAATAATAATACAGTGTTTTTTATGGATTTATATGGTAAAATAATTCCAAAAGACTAATTTTGATACCCTATGCATATATTTCCAGCATGTGGAAATCAATCATGCACATTATTCCATTTGGAAGGCAAGATCATGTGATGTGTTAGGTTGAATCATGTTGGATCATTACAAAATGGTATCAAACCCCTATTTTTATTTACTAAGTAATGGTCTATTTTTTATAGGTTCATCAAAACTCGATGATTAGGTATGATACAATGTAATGAAAACTCTTTATCATTTAAATCTTGAGTTTCCATGGGTAGTTGGGATATTTATCTTGTATTTGAGGTTTCTTCCTTAATATTTATTATATATCTTGATCTCATTTGGTGTTATTATGGTTCATATGGAGGTTATATGAGTTTTTTTGGTAAACCCCAAGGTTTGGGGAGAAAAGTAGAAAAATTACATAGTACTTGGTCACTTTTCTATGTTTCACAAACCATAAAAAAAATAAGCATTTGGGTCGGGATGATTCTATTGGGGTATTACATAGTTGGTGTGAGGTTAGTGGAACCATGCAAGAAAACCATGAATCTATGTAAAACCTCGTATTTAGTGTTTTTTTGATTATTTGTGATTTTGAAAAGCTTATATCATGTATAATTACTTGTTTTATGTAAATTTAAGAGGAATTTTTATGATGGATTTATATCTATTGTTTGGATGATTTTAAATTTTTTCAATTTTTATCTTGAACTATGTTTTTGTTAAGATTGTCTGAAGCATTTTTTTTATAAAAAAATGCCTCCTATTAGAACAACAATGAATCATTTATAGGGAGATGTGAATAATTTTCTAAAATGAAACACACCAATGGCTTTAAATATTATCAATTTGGTTATTTATACCATCCAAGACCTGGATAGAGAAGGATATAATTATCCATATCTAAGTACAAATCAGGATAATAAGTTTACTAAGAATAATACACCTTTATTTCATGGTAATTAGGGGTCTCATGGTCCCAAGGAGTATCTGAAGAAAATTTAACACATATTTAAATTTATTTAAACACTTGATACTTCCAAAGTAGATATCATTTCTTATATACTAGATGGAAAAGGTAATAAATTTTTGGATTTAGTTGTACAGTACAAGTTACATAAAGATATCATTAGGAAATTTTTTAAAGATATGTTTAATAAGATATTTTAACCGAACCCCGTGAAGATGGATAAGGAAGTGGAATTTATGACTCATCCACAAAGGGTCAATTCTCTAATGGAATATTTCACTCAATTTGTTAAATGAGTCTAATTGTCTTGTGATCTCATCGTATATGGTAATGTTAATTATCATCATTTCAAGATAAGAATAAGGCCTAATATTAGATAAAATTTTATTATTTTCATCATTCCAAAAAACACTGAAGTTGATAATAACGTATTGATGTTTAATATAGATACGCCTAGGTTAGTTGGTATATGAAGTACTTCAATTATAGATGGTAGTAGATATTAATCTTTTTCTAGGTATAAAATTAAGTATAAGGTATATTTATTGGGATATAGTGGAAGTTTTCAATGACCACTTAACCATAGTTCCACTTTTTCATCATGATTTATAATTCTAACATGATTTTAATATGGGATTGTTTTTTCATTATAATACACTTTTTAAATATCCTCCAATGTTTTTTCAATAATGTAGGTGGATAAGAAATTTTTATTAATTTTTTATGTTTCTTCCTACTTAGTGTAGAAAATTTGGTTCATATTTTAAAAGAGGCCATCAAGTATACTTATATTTGCCTATATGTGGAAGGGCCTAATCTTGAATGTGTTAAGAGTGTAGTTAGATGTAGGTTGAATCTCAAGATAGAAGGAAGAATTATGGTGGGCCTAAATCTTTGTTCATTTATGTGGAAAAGGATGCACCTGTAGAATCATAAGATACACTATTGACTCTTATAGGTTTTATTTTTATTACTTCTTCTATGGTTTAGGACTTATTTCACATATTTTCCTCACAATATTTTATATTCTCTTTTGTGATTAAGTAATTTATCTTTTGAGGGATATTTTTTATTATATGATTGAAATTATTACTCCTTTTCTAAAGAAGTAAAATGATTTCAACCTCCCTTCATGTCATTTAGAGATCATTGATGATGATTTTGTATGTTATTTATTTATTCTTTATCTTTACTTTTTCAATATCATTATTATTATCAATTAGATGATCAATTCATAATATCATATTGATTTCTATTAATTGAAGGCCTTGTTTTTTTATTCTGATAGAAATACTCTTTTTTACAACATGAGTGGGATCAAGATCAAGTATGTAAGGGACTATTTTTTAAAATATATGGTTTTTATTTTATTAAATATCAAATTTTATATCAAATGTGGTAGAAGGTAAAATAGGTGATCAACTTCTTATGTTAATGGATTGGTATCTAGAGGTATTTTAATTATTTATTCATATTTCTACACTAAAGTGAGATTGAAATCTATATTGATCTTTTTGAAACTTTTCCCACTACTAGATAACATTTTGATGTCATACTAAAAATAAGTTCTCTAAAATAAATACAATGAGACAACTGTTATGGATGAAACTCTATTTTTGATAGGTTTTATTATCACATGGTATTGTTTTAGTTATTTAGTGTCTTATAAAGCTCTTCCACTTTAAATATATGGGTGGAATCTAGATCACCTAGAGTGGTGATAATTACACCTTTCTTTAGGTGAGAGGACTGGTTGTCCGATCATCCCTTAAGGAATTTTTTTCCTAATTTAGTATTCCCTTATATATTTAATCCATGACTATGAAATCTATCCCAATGACAATATAAGTGAAATTTATTGAATGGAAGCATTAATTAAAGAGAAAATTTCACATGGGAATTATATTATCTCTCATTTCATCCATTAAGTAGGTTACCCTATAGTTTAAAGGCATGTCAGAAGTCACTCAAGAAGTTATCACCGTCCTAAGAGAAGTTTGACTCCTAATAATTATGGTGGGAGATTTGGGGGAGTTAGGATCAGGCCTATGAAAGGGGTTTCCAGCATATCCCTATAAAGGAAATTAGAAACCATATTTTCTAGTTCTATTTAATAACGAATTTCATTATATTTTCGATCTTATTACAAGCACTATAGTTTTTACCTTTTTATTTCACGAATCCATGACCACTTTCAATCATTTTAATATAAAATGAAGTAGACTAATAAGTGAAATTTTCCTATAAATTGTTCATGTGGGACTTATACATGATAAACCCTTTAAATTTTATCCTAACATATGAGTAAGGTGAGGAAATTTGTAGTCACTAAGAGAATAAATTTAACTCGAGGTATTTAATGAAATTTAGAGGAGAATCTTAACTCAATGTATATTAAGGAACCAACTGAAAGAACTTGACTCTTGGTATTTTAGGAAACTAAAAGAAGTCTATAAACTACATAATTTTAGGAAACCAAGAGGATTAACTCAACTCAATGCATATGAGGAAACCAAGAGGAGAATCAAAACTCAAGGAATTTTGCGAATAAAAGGAGTATCATTAATCAAGGTGATGGTTGTAGTTATTTCAACCCAATTTTGTTTTGACCTGGACTGAAAATTTCATATTGTGACTCTTGATTTTTAATGGGGATTGGTGATAGAAGTGAAGGGATCAACCTTAATGATAGGGAAAATATCCAACCACTAATCACAACCTAGGTTTATTGGGTAGATACCCCCATTGTATGGACCTTTGGAAACCCTGATAGATACCTGGGTGATTAAGTTTGTAAGTGGGAGACCTGGGAAAAGTATGTTCCCAGGTAAGAGTACTATGTGAAATTAGAGCCTTGGAAGTAGGACTAGGAGAATTAAGTATTTATGTTTTAGGTATAGGATAATGAAAACCTAGTATGTACTCCTGGGTGAAGTGGGTTCCAATATATAAGGCCTTGATGAAATGGGAATTATGGATAGAGGCCTGGGAAATTAGTGATCAAGTAGGCTCCCTAAGAAAAGTGGGTGCTCTAGGAGAATGTGGTTTGTTCCCAGGTAGTCATCACCTTGGTAGCTAGTTCCCAAGTGTTTTGATGGTTAATTTAAAGTCTAGTTGGTGATGTGATCTAGTAGTCCCTCAACCATGTGGTCTAGTGCCCAGGGTGTGGCTCCAATTAAGAGTGAGATAGAATATGATTTTTATCACTTCTTCATGTGTTCTCATTTAGAAAAAAACTGAAACTTAAGTGTTATATGCTCAAGTTATTTAGTCCCTAGGTCTACCTTGCATTAATTTTTCACTTTTTCACAATTTTTTACTCTCTATTGTGTCAAAAATGGGGTCCTAGAGGCCCTTTCATAGGTAAACCCCAACCTGGGAACCCAGTCATGGGTGATAACTACATCATGAACCTAAGTATGGGTTTGGGATCATTTGTTTTGTCATCCATAGAACTATGTTTTAGGAGTTTGGTGTGTGGTTGGATTCATATTAAAAGTCATGTGATGGGATACAAAAGAATAAGGAATTTTTTATGGAGGTATGGAACACGTGAAAATCCACATGTGAAATAATAATGATGGCCTAGTAATGAGGCTAGGAGCACGAGAAACTTGGTGTGAGGCTGGTCATGTTAGGATCTAGGTGTAGGGCTGGGAATGTACATTTAATAATTTGAGGCTTATCATAAGTATTATGGGTCTGTGGAGAGCTAAGAACTAGTGTGTACCTTCATAAAATTCCATCAAAAATTCCAAATTCAAACTACCATGATTTTTGATCTGGGTGCATATTTTAGCTTCAAGGGCTATAAAATCAAATCCTTTGAAATGAACTACACCCTTAGAAACTAATTTTACCTATATAAGGTGTTATTTGAGCCAAAACATGTCTAGATACACTTAAAAATGGGTGTTTTATTTTATTTATCCTTTTCATTAGAAATGGATGAAATGTTTGGCCTACTCCTAGTGGGAGGATCTCTCACCATGTCACTAGATTGGTAAATATTTTTTGAATTGTTTCCACCCCTCAATGTGTGGGCAGTCATGAAACATGTGGACTTACATTACTATTTTATTCATTAAGTGTGACACTCCTTCATCTTAAACTCAAATAATGTTATCTAAGTAAGTCTCATATTAGGGTCACTATGGAAATGTTCATGGAAAAAAATTTAGTTTCCAAAAAATACCCCCTGCCCCTTAGAATTAGATTATTGCATAACAAAAAATAATCTTACTATTTGGTAATATATAGAACTTGTTCATATTCTATGGATATAATTTTTGTTACTAGATTTTACTTATCAAAAGGATGTTAACATAGAGGAGTATCTACACTCATGGATTTTTTGGAAGTGAGAGGATAATCTCAATCCATATTGTTTAGGTCTCTTAGAGGAGTACTACTCAAGGATTTTTGATTTCAATGATGAGTATCTTGACTCAATTTTTTTCTATTTAAAGGAGTAAAATATCAAAAATATTATTTTCTATTTATATAAGGAGGATCTTAACTCAATGATGTTGTATTTCTATGAGGAGGATCTCGACACAAGGATTTTGGAATCACAATAATGAATAATCAACTTGAGGATTTTAGTTTAGCCAAGGGGAATAATCAACTCAAGGATTTTGAGATCCTAGTACAAGGTTAATTTAAAAGTCATGGGTGAATTGTTAGGCCTAAATTATATAATTTTAGGGTAGTAAAATTAAATTTTAATTTTCATATGGATATGAGAAAATATATTTATATATAACTATAAATTCTATGATAATAGGAATTGAGCCACACATGGTTCTTAATAGGGGTATTTCATTATGATGTAGGATCATAACCCTAAAGTGGTCCATTGTTTTACTTATTATAGTAAATATGGATCTATATATATATTATCATATTTATTTGTTAATGTAGAAACCCAAATATGAATGTGGAGACTATACACCAAGTGAGATCAGATAAAAAGAAATTGGTGGTTCTGTTCAGGATAAGTGATTTAAACATCATTTTATATCCTATAATAATATAAGTCCATCTATACACGGTTATTGGAATAGATTCTCTATGAATATATGACTCATACTTAGGGGGAAAATTAAATTGGTTGACTTAATTCTATAGTGAGAGAAAGAGAAGAATGTAACCTAATGTGAATTAATAAACATCTCATCTCTAGGGACAATGTGTAAATAAGGTATTTCAGTTGGTCCCGGGACACATGGTCTGGACATACCTATGTATCCTATAATAATATGAGTCAATCCATACATAGTTCTCGGTAATGGGTCTTTATGTACAAGAACCTCATAAAAATGAAAAAATATAATGGTTCTGACTTAGTTCAATGTTTTTATATAAGACTAGATACGAACCAGTAGACTCATGTAGTAGGAACTCTTACATAGATCTAGATCTTAATTAGGGGAATTAGTTATCATTGAATATTACACAATATAAATTTCCTGGTCTTACAAGATATAACATTATGTCATGTAGTTTATGGTCATGCAATAAGAACTATGGGCCCAATAGTAACTTACAAGAGGAAGAATATTGACTCAAGTATTTAGGGTTGTCAAGAGAAGTATCTCAACTCAAGGAATTGGGGATACTAAGAGGACTATCATGATTAAAGGTATTTTGGGTTTCCAAGAGGATTATCTCAACTCAACACATTTTAGGATTATAAATAAAATATATACTCATTCATGAAAGGGTATAGAAGTAGGATTTCATAATCCTTCCTTGATAATGGATATGATGTATAAATATATAACATCAAGGGTATTTGGAACCAAATGAAAAATAGGGTTATGTGAAGGCTAAATCATAACATATAAATGTATGAGTTAATGGAAAATGGTGATATATGTGAAAAAGTTAATTATTGTTAGCAGAGAGACTACCACTACACCATCATAAAATAGTGCTTGGGGTTAAGGGGTAACATTCAATCAGGACCAAAAATATCCCCAAGAGGTTACCTGAAATCTGTAATTCCATTATGGTATTAACCATTTATTCCTATGGGGGTTTATTCAGATTTAAAAATGAAAATGTTTCTAGTTTCTATTAAATGGGGGAGGAAAGGATATGTTCAAGGATTGGGGTTTAAATGAGGGAAACCATGAACCAATAATTTTTTAGTGATAATGACATAGGGATAAAAGGTATGAAGTTGATTTTTAGAGAAAAGGGTGTCCGAGAAGGGTTTATTCACCCTAATGGTTATAAAATCATGTACTAAACATATTCTTAGGGTGAAGGGGTATTGAGTCAGTATAAGAATCACAAAAATATATATTATGTCATTTGAGATGAATATTAAGTACATCTCATAAAAATACATACCCTATAACTATAAATGTTTTGTGTATTTGGATGCAGGATACATAATCATATTATTTCATTATATATCTTCAATATCTCAAAAAACATTCTCACATAGTACACCTCTTAAACATAACCTTCTTAAAAACATTCTTTATAACATGGGGAAAGGAAATATAAGAAAGGGTGATATTAGATTCTCAATAAGTGTTAACATAAGATATATTAATCAATGATCATAAGTGTGAATAATAGAAGCATAAGGGTATGATAACATAAATATAACTAATAAAATTTGTGCCTAATAAGTCAAATATACTTAATCATGAATCATAGAACAAGTATTTTCATAACAAAAGAGATAAGTAATAAGAGTGTAAAATCATAAATAATCAATTTTGATCAATGAAATCATATCCTAATAATATGAAATAGGTTTTTTGTAGGAACATATCAATATAAAATCATTTCCTTAGTCAAGGATCACTGATAAGACTATCATAGTGTATTGGGTTCAATCCCCATTTCATCATTTCCAAAGATAAATTTCACTTTCAAGAATAAATTATTAGAAACATTACATTAATGAAAGGGGTTCACTCCCTTTTATATTATATATGATCTCATGAGATACTAATATTTACCCAATGCATTAGGGGATATGTAATTTCAGGCCCACCCCTCACTAAATAAAAATAATACACCTATATGCAACAAGATCATAAAAAATTCATCAATTCATCATATTATAACACATGGAAAGGAATATTGTTTCATAAATATTCAATCATTTCATTATATCATAACACATGGAAAATTAACGGGTTTCATAATGATCTGATCATAATTTAATTAACCCCTAGGAAAGAAATAGGTATCATAGAATCATCCTTAAATCATAATCAGCATAATCCAAAAAATAATAATGTGGATGGTATTATAAGATAATATATATAGTCAATAATAAAAATAATGAAATTATTTTTAAAATGTTGAAAAATACCAATAAATAAGATTTATAACACTTATTTTAAAATAATGGAAATATAATTTTCTTTGAGTATCAATAAAAATTAAAAATTAATATAATATTGAGAAAAATTTTTGGTTTCCAAATAATCAAGGAAAATTTTAAAGTAATTTTAAAATAAAATAATATCCAGGATGGTGGAAAATTTTATTCTAATGGTAAATTTTAAAATAAATATTCCGTCCACACTATTTGTAAAAAGTCATAAATAACCAATTTAGAAAACATTGTAAAATATATATTTAAAACCATTGAAATGAAATTAAAAAATGGTTTAAAGTAAATTAAAAATCCTTGGATAATAGAAAATAATATTATTATAAACATGATAAATGACATATACATTGAAGAAAATTTTCATCTACCAAAGAGGAAATAAGTTCATTTTTAGACACTTTTTCTTGATCATTTTAAGTTCCAAAGATAAGAAAATGGTACTAATACTTGAAAATTTCAAGAATAACCAATGGATAAAAACAAATATGATTTTAAAAGGATTATATGTATATATAATTTCCCAAAAGAAAATTATCATAGACAGTCCTCAAAATAAATGATATTATAACATAAACTCTTACCTCAAGTCTTACCTTTCATCTTATGCATTCAAACCTCCAATATAATAACTTTTTTCTTATTATAAATATATTAATGAATACTATTAATGTAAATATTAATATATATCATTACCATATAATTATTAATTACCTGTTTATTAACAATTATTCATTAAAATCATTATTCGGGTGAAAACTGGTCTGTTTTCCATGCATGTTTCAGTTTCATGGTTCGGGTCCTTGCTGTAACACCCCAAAATTTGAAAATATGAACATAATAACTAATATAATATATTAAAAGAAAATAAATTATCTTTCTTTGAACATAAACCTTATTTTATATTATGTTACAGGCAAGATCATGTTCCTTTTAAATCTTGTGTTACATGGAGTAGCGGGTTTTACAAACAATAATATACTATTAATATTATAATTTAATATGATAGTTATCACCTAGCCGTAGGAATTGAAGGTATGAATATTCTTAACTAAGATAATAAATTATATGTTTTACACAAATATAAAATAAATTAATTTGTAACAAATTAATTTGAAATTAAAATAAAAATCAATTTAATATAAAAAGAAATGTTTTTGTAAAAAACTATTTTTATAATCACAAAGGCATTTTAACAAAATAAATTAAATAAATTACTATTTTTGAATTATATAAATTATGTAAATATATTATATATTAAATAAAAAAAATTTTAAACCAATATATTTTATAGTCATAAGATAAAAACAAATCTAATTTTATGCACAAAAGAAATTTTTTTAAAGGCAATTATGCCTCCATTTAAGGGAGCACTTATTTTATAACTAAATTTTGATAATTTTATAATTTTTATTTGAACAAATATACTTAATCTTTGAAATATAAATATCAAAATTATCTTATAGTGAATTTTTTGTATTTTTCTGAGAAGTTTCATTTTTAATGAATAGTGAAAAATATTAAATTTTAATTGAAAACTGACTTTTCATCTAAATAATTTATAATGTTAAATTATATTTTAATTTGTTTTTTAAGTATAATTAGATAAATTATAATTAAATTAATAAAATTTAGGTCATTTCAATCAATTTCATGTTAAAATCGGATATAAAAACATTGTAAACATTTGAACATTTTCACTTTAAAACATTTTTTTATCGCATCTATGGGATTAATTTTAAATTTATTTTTTATTATTCAATGAATTGAATTTAGAAAAACTTGTACATAATTTGGATAATAATAATTTTTAATTTTTAATAATTTAAACTTAATTTTTAATAATGTTATTAGTGAATATAGTGAAAACTAATTACAATGATTAAGAGAAGAATGAATTTACTAGAGTACTAAGCATTACACTTAAGGCACCAAATAACCTAGAAATAAGTACAAGACAACTTTTATGGTAATATTTATAACTTATACCTACTAAAATAAATATTTTTCCATTATCGTAGCAACAGTACATGAAATCAAATGTTGGATCACTCAATACTTTTCCAAAATACCAAGTGTGTCCTCTACCCCCACAATAAATGGATACCCCCTCTCCTCCTCACTTCAAACCTTAAAACCACATTTTTATGTCTATATATACCCTAATAACTTCAAAAATTACTTAAATTCATCCTATAATAATTATCTTTTTAATAAAGAAATCCTTTGAAGGTTTTTGTGCAATCCTGAGGAGGATACTTAAAGAAGAGATAATGTTCTTCTAAAAGAGTTTTCATGTTATTTCCTTCTACACCTCCTTAAATTACTATTATACCAATATTATATAATAAAATAAGTATATTCAATTTATTGAATGTTTTTATTCTAATTTTATTACCTATAACCATAAACACTTTCATCAAATGGGTTAAGAAATAATCATTTGTGTGTATGGTGGACTACCGCCTTACGAACAGACATCATTATTTTTTCCATTACCACATTTAAAGGTTGGTAATAATGATCGATTTATAGTTTTTATATAATATATATGATATTTATGAAGTTATTATTCTTATTTAATGATTATAACACAAATTTCTACATAATTTCCACTTTGTGTGGATATGTTGTCGTCATTCGTGTTTACGGCAGACCACAACCTCGTAAAGCGATGTGGTTCCTTCATGATTTACATGGAATGTATTAAGGATTTTTTAATGAAAATATATAATTTATATGAAATATTAATGATAATTGAATCAAAAAATGTATATATATATCATTTACTTTTCTTTCATTCAATATGATATGAAAATGAAAAAAAACGTTCATACGTACGTACAACCTACCGTCTCAATGAATGGTGTATTTGATTTCCAATCACCAAATTTTATGTATTACTCAAAATTAATATATAATAAGTATATATATGATATTTATATCATGTTTTAAATTATTTAGATGATGAAATCTTGATCTAATTATGAGGAACAAAAAATAACAAGCCAAAACATACTCAAAAAATAAGACAATTAACACCCAAAATAAGGAAAATAATGAAGGATTGTTAACAAACTGATGATAATATGTTATAAAAGGATAATATACGATGCCATATTTATTAATATGGTTCTTTTATAAGTTAATAACACGTTTAAAAAAAATATATTCAGTTAAATGGATTTCAATAAAAAGTAAGTGTATGGTATGGGATTTCATCTCTAATTCATTTCAATGGGGCATATTGTAATGTTATAAACCTATTTTAATTTATATAATGTATATACTATCCATTTGAAAATTAATGTCATGAATAATTCATTATTCATCTATTTTTTATTTTAAATTTAATTATTTTAAAAAAGTGGTTTTTGAATTAAGAGTTACTAAGTGGTAAAGAATTCCATTACACTATTTCTCTTCATTTGGTTATATTACTTGCTCATTATAATTAATATTATAAGATTATTCATGTAAATAATTTTTACTATATATTTTTTTATTCCCATCTATTTTATGTGGATTTATATTTGACACGCATAATTGATTCATCAGTTGATTCTCAGTTCCACATTATGATCATTGCAAGGGTTGACATCAAAATCTTATTATAATAGGGATTTTTTACACTTGAATTTAAATTGAAGGAATTTATTTGATAATTGTTTAAAAACACCTTTAATTCTTTTCTATTCAGGTTATTCAGTATTATTTTCAATTAATATTACCATTTTTTACTCTTTTTTACTAAAAATGTTTTATTAAATGTTTTTAATAAAACTCGACTTCATTTCTCTATTAGATCGAAAACTTGTTTTCTACCAAAACCATGTTTCAAAAAAATAAAAAATGTGTTTAAACATTTAAAAAAATTTAATAAAATAAATTTTAACCCATTTTTTACTTTTACCAAATGTCCCATAAGGAATCTTCTTTTTATTTTCCAAATAAATGAAATTTTCTAAGAATTTTACAATATAAAAGAAATATTCTTTTTACCTTGTATGGAATGTAGAAAATTACTCATTGTCATTTCATTTAAGGTTCCTTTGAAATTTTAGAATTATATTTTTAAATAAAAAGTTATTAAATATTATTTTTAAATAAAATTATTTTCAAAATGTTTTATGCTTTAAAATTTGATTTTAAAAATTAAAAAGGTTATTTTACTCAAGAATATTTTTAAAGATATATTTTATTCATCAATGTAAATAACCATTAATATTTATCCAATGATTATATGTTTTATTGAAAATGTCATTATTCTTCCTATGTATAGAATATGATTATTTTGAACAAGGATAGTATATACATTCATTTTCTTTAATCTTTTTCTTAGTCATTATTTTCCACTTGATTTATTCACTTTCCTGTGATCATTGAACATTAAATTTATCATAAATATCCGGATCATTTACCATGGATATGATTATTTCCTAAATAGAATACCATTTTAAATGTAGTATTTAGTTTGTAATTTGTTATATTACATAGGGAAATATAGATAAATCTGTATCCTTTACTTAATATGTATATTTTATAAGGTACATTGTTTATAAATTAAATAGATTATTCAATATAAGAGGAATGATTTAGACATATAAGACATAGGTTGGGGACTAGTTAATACAAAACCCTCAATGCATCAGTTATCTCATGGAAGGAACCAGTTGGATAACCTATTCTAAGTGGGTATGTTTTATTCTCCCTTAGGGATAGATCATGATGGTAACGGTATCATGTTCCTAAGAAACATGGAATCCAATAATTTAATCATTTCCTTCATTAAAAATTCAATTCTTACTATCCATGATATTTTCAATTTGAAAAAAATCTATGGATGTATTTCATTATTATTTTATTGATTACATGTCATGTGTGTTCAGTTATTTACATTTCCATATTGATTCTTCTCATTGATTCATTATTTCTTCTATTGCATTTAACCCTTAATGAGAATTTGATCTCACAATTCCTTTGTTTCCTTCCACCAGGATTCCACAAGGTTTACTATGACTAATATGTAGGGATATGATCGATGGAATAAATTTATTATTTTCCAAAAAATGATGTAATTTTTATATTCCAAATTTAATATAAGACTCAAGTATTTATCTAGTTTACCAAGACTACTAAATTGATTGGTCATTGGGGATGTGTTTTCTAATATATTAGGCTAATTTAATGGTGGAAGGAACCAGGTCTGGGATTAATGAGGTTAGGTCACTATAGTTGATATCAAATGAAGTTTAGTAGAAACATTGGGAACTACATTTAGGAAAAAATATTTTAAAGAAGATAAAACTAAGGTTGAAGTTGAGGATAATTATAGAATAATATCATAAAGTTTTGGTATGGTAAGGATTATGTGTTTTTATTTGAAATAAATCCATGTATAGATACTACTAATGGATGTGGTTTTAGAACAGATGTACCTTGGGGTAATAACTACAAAAATGGGGTGTCGAGCTTAACTCAAGAATAGCCTAGTACATGACAATAGGCATTTTTGTGCACCTATTTTGACACTCCTGGGGGATATGATTAGGATAATTAACATTTTCTTTACAAACCATTATGATGGTGTTGTATAGATGGTGAAAATGAATAAACTAGGATAAACATATGGAATCTTAGATTTAAAATAAGGTTTCTTGATTTAGACATCATATAAATGATTATATGGCTTTCTCACTATGATTATTGTTTCTCACACAATGATTTTTCTTTTTAGTCAATGGATATACCCTAAAGGAATCATGTTGAAATTGGAAATAAAGGAACATGTGGTGATAATGAGAAACCAAATGAGATTTTTATAGGATTAAGAGATATCATGTTTAATTCTAATTGATTTTCCCAAAATATGATTAAAAAAATACATTAACAAACCCTCGGACTCACCAAAGAATAAGAGGATGGATGTTTCTAAGATCTCTAGTGATGGAGACTATGAATAAAATAAGGATCGATTTCCATCATGTAAGAAATGTGGAAGGAGACACCCATGAAAGTGTCTCAATGGAATGGTGAAATTTTTTATGTGTGTAAAATAAGTTCACAAAAAACAATTGCTTAGGAAAAATGAATAGTATAATAGAAAAAAATAAATTGAATCATATAGATCTATTTAATGTCATTTCCTTAAAAGTGGGGAACCTTGGAATTGCCTAAGTAAATGCCCCATTTTAAAGGGTAACCTCTATACAATGTAATGGCCTAAGTGGAAATAAAATAGATCCATTAGTTACGTATTTAGATTCAAGAAATAAATTATTGAAGTGTTTTTTCAATAGTATTTTAGTTATAAAAATAATAATGAAACATAAAAGGATTATGATAAATTTTAGAAGAAATTTTGTATTCATTAAATTAATATTTGTGGATAACATTATTGGATAATGATTTTAATGTTGATTATAAGTTCAAATTCCATGACTCTTATATTGTAGTAATTTCACAATATTAAGAATATTTTGGGATAAATTAATTTCAATAATATGTTTAAGTTGATAATTTATTTGAGGAATAATGCCTTTAAATTTTATATATGTATGTTTAAAGGTATTTAAATCCTTTTGGATTAATATTATCATTAATTTCATTATAATAATAATCAAATAATATTTTTAGACTTTGTGGGAAAAACTAATTTTTCTTGAAAACCTTAGTGAAAAGGATATTTAATGATTAAATTTTAAGTATTTAGATCATATTTATTTTTCAAATCATATTCATATAGTTTTAGAAAAAAGGAAAACATGTATTATAGGTTTTTTTAAAGATTGAGGCACATAGGCCTCTTTATTGAATCAAAAGAAGGTAGTAAGATACAGAGGAATCAAAAACAGAGATAAAAGACAGAAATAACACAGTTATGCCATTTTAGACCGAGTGTTAATATTGTGATGAGGGGAGTGTCCACCCCACCCATGAGGATGCTACCCTCTTCTCCTTATTTTGACCTGCGTCCACAGTCCCCATCCATCATCAAGAAATTCAGCATCGTCAGCATCTTCCATCTCATCCAATCCACATACATGAACATCGCTTTGAACCTCTTCTTAACTACTACCTGACGCAAGAAACTCAAAAGAATTATGAGTACTTACTTTTACAAGACGTTTGTCTTTAATTCTTTGAGCACTGTCATTCTCAGGAGACTTCAAGGATGAAGTCCTATTGACATTCCATTTTGAGCACCCATCCCCCTTTTGATTGAGAGTCTGAAGAATAGTTTTTTTTATGATCCTGTCAACTATTAGAATGCCATCAGTGGCAGTCGGATACTTTCCTGTTCACTGGATAGGAGTAACAGGTTTTTGAAAATCTGTCATGCTCTTACCCGATCTAGGTTGGGGGTCTTCTACCCTCTGATCGGGTTTGTCATTGATAGGATTATTTTTGCTTGTGCGCTGGACAGATGCATCATCTTGAGAGCTAGAAGGGACCTACCAACACTTACCAGGTCCCGAATTCTGAGGGTTTTCCATTCTCAATTTAGTTGTGTCCTTCACGGGGGTCATATTTTTATCTAGAGGAGTCAATGAAGATCTTTAAACCTCAAAGTGAGTCTTTACCTGTCCCGATGCATCGGGGGTTGAGGATGAAGTCGCTGGTTCTTTTGAATCCATTAGTCTTGGAGGATTCAAGTGGTCTCCAAGAGCTTTGAATTATTTAGAAACAGATTTTCTGCAATTTAAAATAGGACCATGTTTACTTTTGTGATAAGGAGTATAATGAACCTTTTTGGATGAAGTCGCTTCTAATTTGGTCTTCCCCTTATGACTAGAAGAAACCAAATTCTGCCCTCTCCAAAAATTGAAGTCCACCTCATTTTAAGTAGAAATTTCCTTTTATTCTTGGCTATCAGTAGATTCATCACCCTCATCATCATCCATGATCTCTTTATTCAAGGAATCCTTGAATAAAAAACCAGTGTGGAGAACATCCTTTGCTATATCATCCCAAGACACCTTGGATTTATCAACTTGAAGAACCGATGGAACCAGGATATTGGTTGTTTCAGGTATGTTAGTGGGAAAATTCATGTCATCTGTACAACCATAATTTAGAGAAAAGATCAAAATAGGTGCACTACTTTCTAAGGAGTTCCTGAGTTGACATGTGAACTAACATTCCCATTGATAGGATTAGGATTATTGGAAACAGAAACCTAAATTTCATCAACAGTTTCAGCGTACTGGATTATTGGTTTACTAGACCTTCTACAACTTTGGGATTCGTGGCCTTTTCTTGGATATTTTGGACATAGTAGATCACTTCTACAATTATCCCTTGAGTGGCCAATTATATGTAAAGCAACACAAAAGGGGGGATTCTTCTCATATTCAATTTTGAGAGTTATTTCATCCCGAGGTCTGGATAGCATAACTTTGTCAATCAGTGTTGAGCTTAGATCAACTTAAACTAAAATCTTATCGAAGTAACTGTAGTTGACCAACTCAGTGGCGATATCCATCCCTATGGGAGATCTAATTGTAGCAGAAATATCGTATAGAATTCTTGGGTTCCATAAAACATAATTTAATCTATGTACTTTGATCCAGATTGGTGCGCAAGTGTCTTTAAAATAATTTAAGTTTAATCTTAGGTTCCATTCATGAAAACACATAATACCTGGTTGAAGGTTAGTTTATCCAAAACTCTACGCTCAGTTTTTCAATTCTGTAGAAGTAAATAGAAGATGGAAGAAACCCCTCCCAACAGAAACGCATTTGAAGTCTGAAAACCCCCAAATGCTAGCTCGATGATCAACTAGATCTATCACCTTCCCAGGATTCATGCCTTTCGATAATGAGATATGAGAGATGAATGAAACCTTACATATTTCGATCCTTTCAAAAACCACTCCATCTGAAGTAACAACATGAGAAATCGCCCCTTTCCGAACTATCCTTTGAGAGGCCCTAGGTTTAAGGGAGAAAAATGATCCACCTTCAAAATTAGCAAAGGAGGATAGACTATTTACCTCTTCTCGATCCTTTGGTTTCTTCGTTGTAGACAAGATTTTCCGGCCATGGTTCAAGGTATACGAGTACAGATTCAAACTATTCGGGCGATCGAAGGAGACACTATTTCCAATATTCGCCGAAGAAACCCTCTCATTTTCCTCTGTTGTTGACAATATGAATTCTATGTGACAACCCCTCAAGTCGGACAATGTCGTAGGTCTTGAACCCATAACAGATGACCGATAAGGGTTTTTCACTCACCACTAGCCTCTGTGATGTCCTGGTTAATGTGTCATTATTTTTAGATAAACAATTTGATGAATAAACATTAATGATGAACTAGTAGTGTTAATTTTTAGTATTATAGATAAATTTATTAATCATATTGTTTTGTAAAATATTTATAGGTTTTTGAAATAACTTTCACACTTTTATAGATCTTATGATCTCTTAAAAGTGATGTTTAGTGATTGAGGTATAAAAAATAATTTTCAGATATTATTTTCACAGAATAAGAGTTGAATTGGAAATTTATCATAACAAAACAAAATGATGAAATTTTTATTATGAAGTTGAAACATATTATGTAAGTATATTTCCTTATATTCTTAGATAGTAAAACAATTCCTCAACTTTCAAAAAAGGACCACGGAATAAAATGCTATTCTATTACCATCATTTATGATGAAATCGATGACCTTTTTACAACTATTAAATTTATGTATTTTAAGAAATAAAATTTATATTATTAACTCACTTCTCTGTCATAAATTACCTCAATCACTCTCTATAATTATTTACCCTTTTCCTTGATGTACATATTTTCCCTTTCCACTGAGGTTATTTTACTTAAAAACCTAGTCCTAAGTTATTTTGTGTGACCCTTATAATTCCCATTCTTTCTTAATAAGAGTATATTTTATTAACTATTTAATTATGTGGTTTTTTCAATAATGTTATTTCCAAAAGTGAAATCCTTGATTACCATGATCATATTTAAATTGTGAGGATTTAGTTTATTTAAGGAGGGGAAAATATAACACCCAAAAATGTTAAAATATGAACATCATGTAAAATGGATTATAAAAAACTCAATAATAATTTTAGATTTATCAAAATAGAACATCGAGTTTATATTATTTTACATGCAATAACAAGTTTCTTTGAAATCTTGTGTTACATGAATGATCGGGTTTTATCGAACAACAATATACAATTATTATTATTATAATTTAATACAATAGTAATCACCTAGACATTATAATGTTGGGTATGAGTATGACTAACTAAATTATGAGAATATGTGGTTTAAAAAAATATAAAATGATTTCATTGGTTACTAATTAATTACAAATAAAAATAAAACCAATTTATTTTAAAGTAAATGTTTCTATAAAAAACTATTTTTATACGTCTAAAAGAGTTTTATCGTAATAAATTAAATTAATTACTATTATTGAATTATATTTATCAAATATATATATATATATATATATTATATTTAATCAAATGTTTTTACATTCATCCAATCTATTTTATAGTCATTATATAAGAACAAATCTAATTTTTCATATAAAAAGATATATTTTCCAAAAGGTAGTTTTGATGCTTTTTAATGGAGCAATTACTTTAAAACTAAATTTTTAAAATTTTTAAAATTTCATTCTAAAAATACTATTTTTTGAAATTTTAATATAAAAATTATAATATAGTGAATTTTTTGTATTTTTTTAACAAGTTTAATTTTTTGATGAATAGTGAAAAAAAACTAAATATTAATTGAAAAATGAATTTTCATCTAAATAATTTTTAATTTTAAATTATATTTTATTTTTTTTTAAATATAATTATTTAAAGTATAAGTAAATAAATCCAAATTAGGTCATTTTAATTAATTTCATTTTTAAATGGGATAAAAAACTTTGTAAACTTTTAAACATTCTCACTTTAAAAAATCTCACTTTCTTGTCGCATCTATGGTATTAATTTTAAATTAATTTTAGACACTTATGTGAATTTAATTTAAAAAGTAGAGTCCATATTTGGAATAATAAATATTTATAATGTATAATATGGTCATATTAATTTTTTACTAAAGTGATTAGTGAAAACAGTTAAAATTAATAACATCGATTAAGAGAAAAACATGTATAATGTAGGACTGATCTTTACACTTAAGGGGATATATGAAATAAAAACTTATCCAATAACATTTTACTAAATTATTTAGAATTTATACCTACTATTATAGATATTTTTTCATTATTGGATCCATTGTACATGAAAAAAATGGTATCACTCGATACTTTTCAAAAAATCCAATTGTGTCCTCTCCCCCATTTATAAAAAGGTTGCCCCCTCTCCTCCTCAGTTAACACCTTAAAATAACATTTCATAGACCAATAAAAAACCAAATAACTTCTTATATTTACTCCCATAATCCTATAAGCCTTATTTGGTTCATAAAGAAAACCTTTGAAGGTTTTAGTGAAAACTTAAGGGGGATTCCCAAAGAAGAGGTAATGTTCTTTTAAAGAATTTTTATTTTATTTCTCTATCCACATCCTTAAATTAATATTATACTATTATTATATAATAAAATCACTATATTACATATATTTATATTTTTAGGATAATGTTATGACCTTCTTACACACACACTTCCAACAAATGGGTCACCAAATCGTCATTCGTGTGTACGGCGGACTACTGTCTCGCGAAACGATAGCATTTGTTTTTCCATTAGCACCTTTAAATGTTTAGAATAATGATGAATTCATATTTTATATATGATATATATGATTTTTATAATGTTATTATTATTATTTAATTATTATATCACACATACCTTTATGCTTTCCATTTTGTGGGATTACGATATCATCGCTCGTGTGTATAATAGACTACCACCACCCAAAGTGATATGATTCATTCATGCATTACATGGAATGAATAAAGGATGGTTTTACTAAAGATTTGTGATATATATTAAATAATAATTATAATTTAATGAATATATATATATATATAATTTACTTTTATTTTATTTCAATATGATATGTAAATGGAAACAATGTCCATGTGTACGTACAGCCTATCGTCTCCATAAACAATATATATCATTACCTATCACAACATTTTATAGATTAATATAAATACATATATAATGAATATATATGATATTTACATCATGGTTTAAATTATTTATATAATTAAATCATGATCAAGTAAAGATTAACTAAAAATAACAAGTCAAAATATACTCAAAAAACAAGGCAATTAACACACGAAATAATGAAAATAATGAAATATTATTAAAAAATTCGTGAAAAATGTTATAAAATGATAATATATGATATTTTAATTATTAATATAGTTATTTTAGAAGTTAATAACATTCTTAATGCCATTATAATTTAGTTTAAATTGTGTTCAGAAAAAATTAAGCTCAAGGTAAGGGATTTCATCTCAAATTCATCTCAGTGAGGAATATTTTAATGTTATGCACCTAGTCTCCTTTATATGGTGTATATACTATCAATTGTACATGTAATTTAATTAATAATTAAGCATTCATGTAATTGTAAGTGTAAATTTTAATTATTCCAAAAATGGGGATTTGAATTAAGTCTTACCAAGTGGTAAAGAATATAATAACTCAATTTCTCTTCATCAGGTTATATTACATCCTCATTGTCGTTAATATTATAAGAATAAGTTTGTAATGAATTCTTACCATCTATTATTATATTTATTGTTGTTTTATATGTATTTAAAGTTGATACAAATAATCTATCCATTTTTTCATTCTCATTTAAATGTTATTATCTTTACAGTGGTTTACTTCAAAATCTCATTTTTTCTAGGATTGTTTACACTTGAATTTAAATTAATGTAAATTATTTTATAATTGTTTAATAAACCCTTTAGTTTTATTATCCTCTAGTTATGAATGATTATTTTCAAGTAATATTACCATTTTCCAACTCTTTGGTACTTAAAATGTTTCATAAAATGTTTTTAAGTAAACTAGACTTCATTTATCTCTTCTATCGGAAACTTTTCTTCTCTCAAAACCATTTTTTATAAAAAAAAAATTAAAAAAATTAACCTTTTAAAATGATTAATTTTTACACATTTATAATTTTACCAAATTTAGTGAATGGAATATTCTTTTCATTTTCCAAAAAATTCACTTTTCTAACCTTTCTACAATGTAAAAGGAATGATTTATTTACCTTGTATGGCATGATTGGAATTAACCACCATAATTACTTTGAAGATAAATTTGAATGTTTAAAATGATATTTTTAATTAAAATTGTTTTAATTTGATTTTCAAAGAAAATGGTATTTGTATTTTTAATGTTTAAAATGGGATTTTTATAATGAAAATGATATTTTCCTCAAGAATGTATTCAAATATAATTTTTATTACATTAATGTAAATAACCCTTATTCTTCATCCAATGGACATATGTTGTTTTTATACCATCCATATTCCTCCTATGTATGTCTTATGATTATTTTGACCAAGGAGAGTATTGACATTCACTTCCTTAAAACATTTAATTTTCATTAAATTCCCCTTAAGTTATTCACATTCATGTGATAATGTACCATTAATTTACAATAAATATCTCTATCATTTTTTATGGATAATATTATTTCTTAAACTATATACCATTTTACATATGGTTTTTACTTTGAAATTTATTTCATTAACTATGGAAATATTTATAAATTTATATCCTTTACTCAAAACGAATATTTCGTGAGGAAATTTTTTTATGAAATAAATAAATTATTTAATATATGAAGAAGGATTTGGATATGAAAGACACATGTTGGGGACCAGTTAATGTAATCCCCTCAATTAATTGGTTGTCTCATGGGATGAATCAGTTATATAACCTCAGCTAAGTGGGTTTTTACCTAGTATGTTTTAAACTATTTTGAGGTTATATCTTGAGAGTAAAGGTATCATTTTCCTAGGATACATGATGTCATATAATTTAAGCATTTTCTTCATTGAGAATTCAGTTATTATTATCTATGGGATTTACACTATGAAAAAAATCAATGGATGCATTTCATTGTTAGTTTATTTATTACATGGAATGTTTGTTCAGTTATTTACCTTTCTATATTGATTAATATCATTGATTTATTATTTCTTCTATTGTATTTAACCCTTACTAATCATTTGGTCTTACCCTTCTTTTGTTTCTTTTCCTTAGGATTCCATGAAGTCTACTATGAATAATATGAATGGATATGCTAAATAGAATAAAGTTATTATTTCTAAAAAAATTATGGTGTAATTTTTATATTACAAATGATATGTAAGAATCATATAAGTAAATATATTACCATGACTAATAACTGATTAGTCCTTCAGAATGTGTTTCCTTGTATCTTATACTAATGAAATGGTAGAAGTCATTGTCTTTAAGATTAGTGGGTCAGGTCATTATACTTTCACCATAGTCATGGTTAATTAATATCTATAATATTAATCATATAATAAGTATGATATTTATTCATTATATAAACTTTTATAACCATTCATAGAAATTAGTGATGTATAATGACTTACATCACTTTGTGAAGACGGTAGTTTGTAACTATATATGAGTGATGATTCCCTTTTTTGATAGATGGAAAAAAATATTTAAATAACAATACAACTTTATAGAATAATAATTATATCATAATTGTCATATATATTAATTAAATATATCATTATGTACATCCATGTAAATAAGAAATGAAAAATGATTCACATCATATCGTGGAGATGATAGCCCGCATGTATGCACGAGTGACATTATCATTTTCAAATGGATGGCAATGAGATACAAAATTCCAATAAAATTAATTTAAAATCATATTATTATGGTAAATATACCAAATTCATAATGTTAATATGAGTACACAACATTTTTAGGAGGTTTAAGAATAAATAAACATGAAAAATATCTATAAGAACATACTCCTCCTCTTCGGGTGTCCTCCTTTGAAGATCACCTTAAATATTATCATATGGATCCCTTTGGGAATAAAGGAACATCAATATTTTGTATAAGGATGTTGGTAGAGTATTTTTTAGTTTTTTTTTTGTGCTAATGGGATGAAATGGTGTGGATATGAGAGGATAGAATATTCGATTTTATAAATGATGGGAGTGGGGCTCTTGTAAATACATAAAACACAAAAATATATTAAATTCATATTCAATTGAACGTGGTGTCAAATAAAAAAAAATAAAATATAAGATAATGGTTAATATAAATACAATAAACCAATAATATTTAGACAAGTTTTTTTTTAACCCTGATATCTATATTTTAACCCCTCAATAACCCATTTAACCTTTTCAATAGTAAAGAATTGTTACATCAGTTACTATTAAAAATGAACAAAAATAAAATTGAACTTATTTATAAATTTTTACATGCTGATGCCAAATATTTAAATAATTTAAGAAGTTTTAATTTCTATAAGTTGTAAAAATTATTTTTAAAATAAGTTCATTAAATACAACAGAAACCTTTTTTACAAAAAAATTATGCTTAAAATTTAATTTATCCATATTCCTTACCTAGTAAAAATACTTCAATGAATGTTAAAATATTTAATTGAATATATTATCTATAAATTTAATTAATATAATTCATTAATAGTAATTAATTTAATTTATTATGATAGAAACACATTTCATGTAAAATATAGTTTTTTATAAAAACATATATGTTTACCTTCAAATGATTTTATTTTCATTTCTAACCAATTTTTAAAAATGAATTAGTTTCAAAATATTGTAAAAATTTATTTTTAATAATTTATGAAGTACTATTCAAAACCAACACTCCAATTTATGTGAGATAACTTTCACATTTATTAATAATAATTCAATATTATATCACAACTCGTTTAAACATGTTTTTTAAGACAAAGAAATATATCAAGGATATCAAATTTATTTAAAGAGAAAAACATCATAAAATCTGTGGGTGATACATTCTAACCCCCTTATAATAATTTCACCCTCAACATTTCATCACTATGATACAAAAAAATGAGGATACCTCTACCTAATCACATCCTCAAGCTCTAATATAGCTTCCTCGCAATTATGGTTTCACCAAAAAAACATTAACCAGGTAAGTGGTCTTGTTACATAGAACCTTATATCTTCGATCCAGAATCTCCACTATCTTTTAATCATAAGTGAGATCTAGCACTAGTGGTAGGAAATCTAAGTTCAGTATATGTAATGTATTGTGGATGTACTTCCTCGAGAGAGATACATAGAACACATCGAGATATTTAGTGGAAGTTCCAATGAATAAGAAAACATCATGATATGACTAAAACTTTCAAATAGAAAAATTATATTTAGGGATTAGATTTCCCTTCTTTAAAAATATCATAACCTTCTTCCAATGATATATTCATAGGAATACCTTGTCAGTAACTTTCAATATAGATCCCACTGATTATTTTCAGAATATCTTTTCAATCAACTCTGAGCTTCCCTAATGGTTTTCTGAATGGATCTAACCTTTTCTCCCATTTTCTTAGCTATATCAGCCACCAATAGATATCATTCTCCATATTTATTAAAGAATGTTTAATTTCTTCACATACTATCATAGAGGGATTTATAAGGATCTATCTGAATTATTTACAGAAATTTTTTATTGTAAGGAAACTCGACCAAAGAAAGGTTTTAATCCCAAACACATTTGAAATACATATAACATTCCCTAAAAATGTCTTCTATTATTTGAATAGTCCTCTTAGGTTGACCATATGTCTGATGATGAAATATAGTTCTAATGTTTAACATCATATTAAATTCTTATTAAATAATTATCTAAAACATCAAGGTAAACCTCAGATCCCAGTCTAATATAAAAAAATGTGGTACTTTTTAAACCTTACAACTTATTTAATCTATATTCTAGAAATATGATAAATATAGAAATATTATCTGATTGTAATTAAATTTTCTAACTTAGTAAGGTGATTGACAATAACCAAAATATAATAATGTTCATTAGATTTGTTTGGGTGTCTGATGATGAAATCCATGGTGATGTTTTCTCATTTCCATTCTAGAATAGGTAGTGGTTGTAACAACCCCTTATACTTCTATATCTCATAATTAACTTTCTAACATACCATGAATCAAGATACAGTCTCCATAATATCTCTTTTCATGTTATCTCACCAAAAATACTCTTTTAGATATCTATATACATGAATAATTTAGGATGAATAGATAATGATAAATTAGGAGCTTTATTTAGAAAAAATTCAAATCTAGTATTAATGAGACACATAATTAGTTCAAGAACCCTGTTATTATGTTAATATCATGTTTTAACATTGGACCAATTCTCACCTTCTTCTATAGTTCCACATTTTCCTTTTTCACCTCTCTAATCCTATTATGGATGGATGATTTAATATTCATATAAGAAAGTAAATATTTTCCCCCATTCATCATAATTCCAATATCAATATTCTACAAATCCATATACAGTGGATCTCTTTCAATCCACATCATGGAAAAACTATAATTATTTTTTACTCAGAGCATCATCCGTCTTTTTCTTCATCCTAGAGTGGTAATTTATTGAGTAGTCATAATATTTAATCAACTCCAGTCATCTTGTTTGGTGAATATTCAAATCCTTCTATGTGAATATACCCATCACGATTTTATGAACAGAATATATATCACACATTTTACCATAAAAATAATTCATCCATATTTTTAATGAAAAAATTAATACTTCCAACTAAAAACAATAGTAGGTTAATTCTTCTCATGAATTTTCAATTGGTATAATTCATAAGAAATCACCTTATCATTCTAAATAATTACACACCTTAATCCCTTTTTGATTCATCATTATAGATCACAAACTCTTCTCTACTACATGGTAGTGTGATCATAGGTTCACTAAAAAACCTTATTTTTATCTCATTGAAAATATATTTTGTATTAATATATCCAAAGTGACTTAGAATCCTTTCGAGTAAACTTGGTTATTGAATTTAATAGTCTTGATAAATCTCTTAAAAATAATTGATAATATTTATACTACCCAAAAAAACTATGTACCTCAGTCACTTTGATTTATCTCTTCAATTTTTCAATAAATTTTTTCTTTGAAGGATCTACTAATATAACCTCTATTGAGATTATATGACCCAATAATGAAACTTTATGTATCTATAATTCACACTTGATAAATTTCGCATACAAATTCTCTTTCCATAAGGTCTTCAACATAATCCTCAAAAGATATTCATGATATTCATTTCTCTTGGAATATATAATAAAATAATGTATGATGATTTCCACAAAATGGTTGAGGTAATCTCTAAAGACTAATAATTATATCCATAAAGATCGGGAGGTCAATAGTAAGTCTAAATAGCATAACTATAAATTCATAATGACCATACCCTGTATAGAAGAATCTCTTGGGTATATCCTACATCTTGACCCTCAATTAATGATATTTATAATGAAGTTAAGTCTTATATAATTATTTATCTCCATATATTTGATCAAACAATCCATCTATATGGGTTTGAGGATACTTTTTCTTGATAGTTATTTTGTTAAGTTCTCAATAATCAATAAAAATACACATTGACCCATATTTCTTCTTAACAAAAAGAATAGGTGAACCCCATTGTAAATAACTTAGGTGTATAAATCCCTTTTTTATATTCTACAATATTTTCTTATTCAATTCCTATAACTCAATTAGATACAATCTATATGTAGTCTTGGAAATAGGTTTAATACCTAGTTTGAGATCTATTGAAAGCTAAACTTCATGATTAAGGGGAAGAAAAGAAAATTATTCAAGAAATACATAACCATAATCCAAAAAAAATAGTTATATCTTAAATTTTGATTTTATCTCTTGCCATTTTAGATAAATATCTCTAAGGAATTGGAAGTAATAAACATACAATAAAAGTACATTCTATCAGAAGTTCCTATTCATTCTTTAAATAAAAGACGGTCATAGGTTGATTCAGAATATCAAATGGGACTTCACTTCCTTGGTACTAGATATGGGATATATATAAATAAAATCAATCCATGATAAATTTGACATAAAATTCAACTAGAGAGAGAATCTATAGATTTACAAGAAGTGCATTCCAGCAAACATTTGTTATAGAGGATCTATATACGTGAGATATGATCATCATACCATTAAGAGTTTTCAACAATAATTCAACATCTAATCATTGAGGATATGAATTAAAATTCCAAGATGATTTTCATGATATAAATGAATTCATTTGAGTGTGCTAAAATAAGACACTTTAATATTTAATATTATCAGTAACCACCTCAACGTTAGTATTCTATCTTCAATCCCTTAAAAAACAACAATAGTGACCACAAACATCAAGCATCATTAAGTAAATGAATAATATAATCATAAAAATAATTCAAAATATGTCCTAAATTATAACACATTCTTATGAACCTGTGATACTTTAGGTTCATCCTATATCACCTTTATTTGATCATATTGTTTCATAGATTTGATCCTCCCATTTTTCATAATGCATCATAAAGATAATTTGGATTAACCAAAACATATCCCTTGGGAATATCTATCCAAGTGTATAGTCGTTGGCCCACTCAGTGTGCACCGAGTGAAGATCAAATTGATACTAAACCACACTTTCTTAGGATCCTTACCCCTCAGTTCATTTGTTCGAATTTCATGTCCACTTTCCAGTATCCATAAAGGGATTCTATTTCTAAGAACCCACATGATCTCTACTTTACCAAAACATCATGATCTAATACAATAATTAGACTTCTCCCCAAGGTTTTCACCAAATTTCTCTAATCATAATCACCAAAAATAACTAAACCCTTATCAGATACCAATTTTTGAAACCCAATCATCAAATATATAAATATTCTATAATTTTAAATTAATATTTAACACAAATCATAACAATACATTCCTAGAACCGTAATGGTTTTGTTCCTTTGATAAATAGATGAATAGTCATCTTATTTCATTAAATATCTTCAAAATATACCACAAATTTCTTCTCACATAAGATACTTTATAGACATACCCTAATTATAACCATTCCTTAAAACCTAGTGAAAGGAAACATAATAATGGGTGAGCTCAGATGCTCAATAAGGATAAATTCATGATATATTTATCAATGATCATAAGTGAGCATAAGATAAGTATAAGGGTATGATAACATAATCACAAATTATGAAAGTCAGACCCAATTAGTAAAATTTATTTAATTATGAAGCATTGTATAAGGATTTTTCATATCAAAAAAACATAAGTCATATAATTTCAGAATCATCAATAATCAATCATGATCCATGAGTACATATCATAAGCATAAGACATAGGTTGGTTTCATACACATAATCATAGAAATCCATTTACTCAGTCGACTCACCTGCATGTGTTTCTGAATTCATGTAGGATAAGGTCATATTAAATATTTATAGTCCCAAACAAAACTTTGTACTAGGTTATAGTAAATTGGCAGTGCAAGGTTGATCTCCTGAGGAAGACCAGAAGGTCAGTGAACATTAATATAATCCCCTTTGATGGATTCCTCACTTCCACTCTTTAATATTTTTGTTTAATAAATCTAATAAGTTGGAAGTTTACTTTATATTAATTAAATTAGGGATTGGGGTCAATTTCAGGGCTCTTGGAAAAATATAATCCTAAATTTAACTTTAAAAGGTCCTATGGCTTGGGCTAAGAAGTGGTGAAAAAGTCACCAATCACTTTTGGTTAAACCAATTAGATCTAACTTTGTTGTAACTATCCCATGGTTAGGGAATAATTGAAAAATTAAATTCATTATGCTTTGATTCTATACAAAATGTGTCACAAGCTAATGGTTATAGTCCTTCTCAACACAAATTAGGTTAAGTTAACTCAATCATGATTCCCATGGTCAAGGTTGTATGAATGGATGTGATAAATGGTTGTAATTAACATAATTCCTAGCCATAGGGTTACCAAGATTCAATCTACAGATTCATTTAGGATTAGAAACACCTCAACTCTTGACCCCAACCCCTAAGAGTATTATCCACTCATGGTGGTTATGATTAAAAGAAATTTGGTATTAGATATGTTAAACATGATCATAAATTAATTTCAAAAGAAACAAAATCAAGTATTAAATAAGAAATAGTCAATATCAAATAGTTGGAAACAATATCGATCTAAGAAAGAATAAGTTCTTCAAGATGATACAATGTAGAATAAGAAATCTGCAACCAAAACTAATAAGAAACAATCAAAAACTTATTGAAAATGAATAATGGATAAAGAAACATGTGTATGTTGATGAAGAAAAGAATGTGGTGTTGAAAGTGAACGTCAGTAACAAAAGTAGTTTTGAAATGTTTTATGAATGGATGAAAATTTATTAACCAAATAGAATAGATTCAATGAACGAATGAAATTAATGAGATAAAACTAGTTTCAGGTGAAAAGGAATGAAAATAGGATATGAAACTTATAGAAAATAAAGGCATCATGAATCTTTATTTTGTGAAGTCACTACAAAAATAAATAGGTCTGATAAGTTCATGACGTACAAGTCCAGCACATTATATACTAGATAAAATTATTTGGGTCCCAAAATTTTCATGTTATGTAATTGAGTTGCACACTCTGTAACTAATATCCTCTTTTCCCACTGAATAATATACTAGAATCTTTGATTGGGTGATCATTCTAAGGTTTCACATCATTTAATCTCCACTCATTGTGTATGAAATTTATTTTTTGTAAGGATCGGTGGTTTTTTAGATGTTAACTTTGTGTATAAATTTGAATTTTCTTTATTTCAGATGCTTGTAAGGGGTAAAATTGTGATTTTCCCTGATAAAATGATCTTAGATAATTTTTTGGCCACTTTGTTTGTCCTAAAATAGGGTGTTTACCCTTGGACAGAAGTTTGGTGGAAATTTGAGCCATTCAAAATTTAGTGTAATAATTATTATTTAATATTAAATAAATTAATAATAATTTATTCATGTAGGTTCATTTGGTATTATATTTTGAATAGAGTGTTGTATTGAGATTCTGTATACTCTTGTTGATTCTGGAAAAGTTATTTTTTCTATATGGGGTGTAAACTCATATTAGGCACTGGGGTTAGTTTGGGCCCCTTTATATTTATCTTTTCTTTTCTTTTCTTCCTTTTATTTTCTTTCTTTTCATTATTTTCCTTACTTGTCTTCTCAACAATTCACCCTATGGATCCCTCCTTCATGTGACTTGGAGAAATTGGGAGAGATGGACAAGGGGTATAGAAGAGAAGAAGAGTACTGTTGTAGATCTTGGGATGCGCCAGATTGTCGTATGGAAACCGTGGACCTCTAAAATAGGAGAATTATTTATGGATTCCCCCTAATGGTAGTTTGTTTTTTTTTTTGTTTCATCATATGTCATTGTATTTTAGTCATTTTTAAGTCTGAATTGACTTATATTCTTGCATATATACCCTTATGGTCTGGTCTACTTTTTTAGGGGAAACATGGGTTTATGGGTGATTCAAGGGTTTTTTTGTTCAAGAAAAACCATTCACATGGTGTGTAGTTCAGGTAACACACATTATGTGTTATTTATTTTTGGGAAGATGACTTTTCAGAAGTACACACTATGTATGGGATTTACACACTATGTACTGGGACTCATTCTTATAGCCGAGTACCTGGCCAGGTTACTCGCGTACAGGCACATGGTCATATAGAGTACACAACCAAATCCCATGTGGGTTGCATTCTATATAGATGTACATGTACAGGTCAAATATATGGCCTTTCTATTTAAAGGACATAGGAAGGTACCACATTTATCGTACACAACATGTACTTATCTTACACACCATGTAATAGGGCATTTAAATGCCAATTTTAGTGGAAGTACATGCCCAGGTAGGGATTTGGGAGTACACATGGTGTGCTTAGGGAGACACGATGTGTACTACCCCTTTTTCAACCCACTTTGAGATTTTCTTTTCTTTTCTCCGATGAGTAAAAATTGGGACCATTATTAGTCCATTCTGAGTATCTTTCCACATATATCGTTATGGTGATACCTATGGAGTATTTTGATAACTCCTCGGTATAATTTCTTGAATGGATAGGTTCCTCCTCCAGTAATTTAATTTAGTAGTCTCCTTAAAGAGAGACTTAAAATGAGAATGATTGGATGGGTGTTTAGAAAAAACTAGTTGGTGACCCTTATTCTGAGATGATTCAAGAGTTGTCTCTCATGAATGATGCCTTTTCATCTTTTCTATAAAGAATGTCTCCCTTGAGATATGTTCCCTTCTGGACTAAGAGGTTGTGAGACTAGTTTCCTTCGAGGATCTATTATAGAATTCATTTTCTTACATTTCAACCTGGAGGATACCTTATAGGATTACCCTACACTCTTCCTATTATCAGAGGTCCCCTATGGGATTATTTTTCTTATATTCTGGCCTAGTAAATCCCTAGTAGGATCCCTTTACTTATGTACAATTCCAAGGATACCTTATAGGATTCCTCTGTTGACTTAATGCTCGAGGTTCCATTATAAGAAGCCTATGTCGACTTGTCCGTTAAGGGTCCAATGTAGGATTCCTCCTTTTACCTTTTCAAATATGTATCCCAAGTAGGATTCCTTTTCTTATGTTTAGACCTAGAGGATCCTTAGTAGGATGAATATTCTATGTTTTTACTTGAGGGACATATTGGCTACCAAATTGTTTGACAGACCTTGATTTAGTAAATTTGGTTGGGTAGAGATGGTATCGGGTGTCACCTTTGAACCTATGATGAACTAGTAAGCCCATGGGGTTGTGGTTGTAGTGTTGGTTTTAGGCATTTGGACACACTCTCTTTTTATATTTATGCTTTCAATTGTTTATTTCTGATGCAGTAATGTTACAAGAGGTGCTTCTTGGTTGGTGGTTGTTGAGACTGATGTGAGGCATCAATCTTCATCTTTCGGTTTCTTGGAAATTCTTCATAGGATCTATCTTTGGAGCCATTTTATTTCTTATGTTAATTTTTTTACCTAGATGTACTACATGGTACTTTTCTATTGAGCCTGTATGTTTGATTATTACTTTGTTAGGATATACATAGGTGTTACCTGGTATTTGGATGTTGAGACTATGATTAAGATATATGGGAATATAATCCCTAGTTAATAATACTTATGGATGATTCTACTCTCCTCTATTGTCATGTGATGAGGATGATTATTCTCTACTCAATATGGTTATACTCATGGATGAATACGCTCTACCAAGGGATATGTGTGATTACGCTCTCCCTTACTAGTTACTTGACCATGGTGTTGGGCATGGTGTATCACATCGTTGGATACCCATAATGATTACGCTCTTCTACATGGTAGGAATGATCATTATTTCCATTATTAGATATTCCAGGGGTGGGAATGGTGTCTCCTTGGTGAGTTATACCTTCACATCACCTAAGGCTTAGGCCCTTATGGATTATCTATGTTCTGAATGCCATGACTGAATATAGACTGAGACCTAGGGCTCAGATATTGGACTTGATTTACATGTCCTGAGTAGCATGGAATTTAGCTTAGGGACCATTTATAGGATGTCTAGATGTACTTCCCTAAAATCCATGATTTTAGTTATTGGAGGTGAGTACAGGTGAACCCAGGTGTAGGACAAGTATCCCCCTATGGTGATGTAGCTTACTCAAGGATATGTTTTGGCACTGGATAAATTAGGTATTTTCTGATTGGGATTACAGACCTAGAGATCTACTAAAGGATACTTGGATTGAGTGGAACGAAATCTATCTCAATTCCCTTTCATGGTATGTCCAAGTGATCAGGATTACTGACCCAAGTATTGACTTCTAATTGGTTTTATGTTACTTTATTCACATTATTCATGAATATTCATATGTGTGTGTGTGTGTCGGTATGGGACTACACATATATACACATATAGATATATAAATCCATGGTGTCACTTTTATATTTGACCGTGATAATGGACCTAGGGTTCCATTGTGGTTTTTTATTTATTGGATTTTCTTATCTTTTCAGTTATATCACATATAGGCTGAGCATATTGTTTTTTCATGCACTTATGGAAGCATATTTTATAGTTTCACTATTGGGGTGGCCTACTAAGATTATTTATCACCCATTCGTGTGTAACTTGGTGTATGTGTAGACCTTATGACTATTTTTAGGTTTCCATAGTTTCATGGTGGATATGGATTAGGCCCTGAGTTTCAAATTTGATTGAACCTTCTCGTGTTGGTTCTTTTGATCGGGTCGGTGCAGTTCAACAATGTCTGGAGACCGGGTGTGTAGTCTGGATCATAGTTATTAGTATATCCATGTAATTTTATTTCAATTTCCTTTATACTCCTATATCTGTATGTTCATCCCATTGGGTGAACACTATTGTATGTGTGGCATATTTGTTCAATCATTTATAGAATTTTCACATATTATTGAATCATGTTCTATTTTAGTTTATTTTTATCTTTCAAATTTTATTTATTTACTTTTTGGTATAATACTTTGATATTACGGATGGTTTCTCACACTTATATGATATAATAGTCTCTGCACTATCACACCCTAGGCTCTAGCTGCTAGTCGGCCACCTATTGTGTATGGGGAGGAGTGCTTGAGGCATTATAACCAACCATCTTGGGGCACTGTTTAGTGGAATCTAGGTTGGGATGTAGCAATGTGATATGAGAGGATGTTCTTTTCCTATACTCCACTACTTAGGATATGGTAGACAAAATTATTAAGAAGGTTTTGGAACCTATGATGGATATCATACTGGTTCATCGAGAACACTTATTTCGGTAAGAATTCTTGGTTCCCAGAGTATGGGATTGTTTTTCTGATCTACGATGTTACTGTTGTATATGATTTTAACCACGAGAAATGTACATGTTTTGTAGATGTGATTATAGACTTTGGATCTCTGGCTCTTGACCACTACCAGGAGTCTAGTGATGGATTTTGACTCTTGGCCAACAAAGGAAATAGGTGTATCATGCATCATATTTGGCATGTAGGATTCACATCATATAGGAATGCTATTGTGTAATTTTACTCATGACTAAGGAATATTCAATTGTTCCTACTTACATAAAAATATTTTATTCTATTTTAAGGATATGTGGATCTATGTTAAGGTGGATTGAGGTGAGTTTGTTGACTTATTATTCATACATGGGAGGTTCAGTGACCCTAGAAGGTTGATATGGAATGTGATTACCTTATATTGTACCACTTTTAAGGTGTTTTTTCTCAGGTAGTAGTTGTCTAGTCAGGTTACTATGTATTATTACAATGGAGACAATGACTTTTCTTGTGAACTAGATCCCAAAGTGTATTACTATATACGAATGTCTAGTGACTGTCATTTCAGTCTCCCTTTCATCATTGTTATCCAAACCTATAGGGTGCAGTTCCTTAGAAGGATTCTCGGTGAGGATAAATCCCTTGTAGAATATGTTTTTAGTTTTAAACCTTATTTTTTGGTTTTCCATTTACCTTTTTTAGATAGGTTTCATATTTTGTTCTAGATGGTTAGACCTTGTGACCCATTTGTAGGACTTGATATGTAGGGCTAGGTGGGAGACCAAGAGGCCAATAGTTTTGACTCAAACCCTTATTGGTTATTGTCTATTTTGTTCATGGGAAGACTGTTTTAGATAGGTTGGACCATGATTTCATATTCCCTTTTAGGAATTTATATTGGTTTCATGATCATTTTTTGATTGAGGCAGAGTAGGTGCTTGAGTTTTTTATATAAGCATATTGATGCTTTCATCTTTTGACAAGAACCTAGGGTGCTTTGGAATCAAGACTATCATCAACGAGTAGGAATTTTCGGGTTCCTGGACAGGTTGACCTGTGTTTATTCTATTTATAATGTAGTCATATTGTGGGTAGATGTTCATTATTGGAACAATGTCGTGTTACCGGTGTTCAAGTAATAAATCATAGAATAGGTGAGGTGAACAATTTTTAATAGGAGTTTCAAGGGATATTATGGATTAAGGAGACTGATGAACTATGTCATGTGACCATATTAGCCTTATAATGGTGGAATATATAGAGTATGATTCAGGTGATAAAGGTACATTATGGTTTCATGTGGTACCATTTTAACCTTAATCAGTGAGTGCCTAGATGCATGCCAAGTACTGATGGTTTTAGGACTATTCATAGTCTTAGTTTCCACAGAGTTTTGTTTAAGTAATAATTGTGCCTATGTGGTAGATGTTACATTTATAAAGATCGATTATGGAAATACGGTCATCCTTTCATTGGACTTAGATTCACATTGTTAGGATACGTGGTGTCAGGTGTTGGTTAAAGGTGAGTTGGCCTATTTTTTATGAGTGTGGCTCGAAATAACAGTACACACCTTTTGTGGAATCATAGTTTACTTCTATTTTAATATGACCATTCCTGTATTAACATAATATTTAGTATGCTGAGAGACCACCGGCCCAACACTGATCATATTTTCTTTTCAGGTGTCTTTCCAGGGGCTGAAATGGAAACCTGATGAGGTTTCACTCAAGGAGTGGTATAAGGTAATTTTTATGGTGGGGAGTACACCATTGGTTGTCTAAGGGTGGTGACCCTTATTTAAATTTAAATATGATGTTTGTCATGATTCTTTGATCTTGGATTCAGTTTTGAGATGATGATAAGGATATTCCCATGGTGGGGAGTACCAAATTTTTCATAGTTAGATATCTTGCATGTAGAAGATAGTTGTTGAAACTATGAGACGGGTCATTGGATAGTCTAGATGGATTGGTTGGGAAAACTATCAGGTTGAGAACATGGATTCTTGTCTTACCATCAATCTTATCATGGATGAAAAGGTTTATTGTGGGGATTTTTTAAGTCCCCGTGTTTTTCTGGACCATAATTTTAGGTATAGATTTGAATTTTTCTTTCAAATGCTCATATGGGATAAAATAATAATTTTTACCTAGAATATGATCTAGAATAAATTTTCTAACCACTTTTTTTGGTATCGGAATAATTTTTTTCCCTAGGATAGGAGTTTTGTGGAAATAAAAGCTGTTCGAATTTTAGGCGAATAATTAATATTTTATATAATACAAAATAAATATTAAGTTAGTCGTGTAAGTTTTTTCAAAATTATATTTTGAATGGAGAATTTTATTTAGATTATTTATCCTCCATTGTGTTTTGAATGGGGAGTTTTTCTTATGCGGGGTGTAAAATCACATTGGGCATCGGGGCCGGGCGGGGGCCCTTTCCTTTTACTTTTCATTTCTTTTCTTCCTTTTATTTTCTTTATTTTCTTCATTTTACTTCCTTCGCTTCTCATGGATACCACCATGTGGGTTCCTCCTTAATAAAATATATATAAATAAGGATAGGTATAGAGATAGATATAGGTATAGAGAAGGGAATGAGGGTACCATCGTAGAGCTTAGGATGTGTCGAATCATTATGCAGAAACTATAGACCACAAAAATGCGTGAAACTTCAATGGATTCCACCAAAAGGTAGGACATTTTTAATTTTCATTATAATCCCCCAAAGTTTAGTTTGATTAATTTTTTAACCCCATTATTTTCTAGCTTATGTCCCCTTTTTTCCTATATACTTCTTCTGGGGAAAAAATGGGGGTTTCGGGGTGATTCAAGGGTTTTCCATTCAGGAAAACTTGTGCACACAGTGTGTGGTTCTGGGAAAACATGTCATGTGTTCTTATATTTTGGAGAAGATAACTTTTTGGAAGTATTCTCCTTGTATTGGGACTCAGCCATGTATCCTAGTACCTGGTCAGGTTTCTCGTGTAGGGGAACATGGCCCTATAGAGTACACAGCCAGACCCCGTGTTGGTCACATGCCCTGTAGAAGTACAAAACCAAACCAAATACATGGCTAGGATATTATATGGAAATGATAAGGTTCCCCATGTTGGTTACATTTCATTTACAAATATTTCACTCCATGTACTTGGGAATTTACATGCCAAGTCTGGAAGAAGTACACGCCTCAATGCAGCTTTGGGAGTACACATCGTTTGCTCAGGGAGAGACGTCGTGTACTACCTCTTTTTCAAACCTCTTTGGGTTTTTCTGGTCTTTTCACCAAGTATTCATAATTGTAACCATCAATTGTCCCTTATGAGAATATTTATACATATATCATAATAGTAGGACCTGTGGGGTGTGTTGAGGACTCTTGGGTAGTGTTTCTTGAATGGAGAGGTTCTTCCTCTAGTAATCAAATTTTATCATCTCCTAAAGGAGATATGATCCAAGAGATATCTCTCATGAATATTGTCTTTTTATATTTTCCCTTGAGTATATATCCCTTGGTAGATGTGGCCTTCATTCTTAAGATTCCATGAGACTAGTTTCCTTCATGGATCCCTTGTAGGATTCTTTTTCTTATGTTTTGACCTAGAGGATCCATTATAGGATGCCCCTACCTTCTTCCTATTACTTGGGGTCCCATATAGGATGCCTTTAATTACATGATAACATAAGAAATATCTAGTATGATTCATTCACCTATGTACCATTATGATTATCCCTTGTATTATTCCTCTATAGACTTGTCACTCAAGGATCCCTTGTAGGATTCCTTTATCATCCTTTCATTCTAGGATCTCATGTAGGATTCTTCTTTTTACCTTTTAAGCTAAGGATCCCAATTAAGATGTCTTCAATTGTTTTTAGACATAAAGGATCCAATGTAGGATTCCTCTTAATTATTTTGACTTGAGGGGCCCGGAGGGTTCCCTATTGTTTGACCGACCCTGAAATAGTAAACCGGGTTTGGGTATAGATGGTATCAGGTGTCACCTTAGAACTTATGTCAAACTTTTAAGACCATGGGGTTGCGGTTATAGTGTTGGGTTCCATAATTTTTTCACCCACACACTTTTTTATGCTTTCACTTGTTTATTGATGATGTGGCGATGATATTAGGGTTTCTTCCTAGTTGGTGTACGTTGTTCCAGATTTGAGGTGTATTTCTTCCTCCTTGGGATGCTCGGATGTTCTTCCTAGTATCTAGATTTAGGACTGTGTAATTTCTTATTTTCACTAGTATAACCATAGGTGATACTTGGGACATGGATATTGAGACTTTATATTTGATTATTACTTTATTAGGATGTCCATAGGTGTTTTCTGGTATCCCGCTATTGAGCCTACGATTATGATATATGGGCATGGAGTCCCTAGTAGTGATACTTATGAATGATTCATCTCTCCTGAGTGATGAGGATGAATATTATCTCTTCTATTGGAATGTGATGAGTATGATTACACTCTCCAAGATCTAATTATACATGTGGATGATTATACTCTCCTGAGGGATAGGGATGATTGAGATCTCCTAGGTCAGTTACATGACCATGGTATTGGGCATGGTTTCTCAGGTCATTAGATACCCAGAATGATTACGCTCTTCTAAATGATAGGATGATCATCATATCCATTATTAGAGAATCTAGGGGTGGGTATGGAATCTCGCCGGTTAGTTCTCCCTTCATATTGCCTAAGGGTAAAACCCTATGGGATTATCCGAGTTCTGAATGTCGTGACCACCTATGGACCGAGACCTAGGGCTCCAACATTGGACTAGATTTACATGGTCTGATCATCATGGATTCCAGATCAATTACTATTTATAGTATGTCTAGATGTACTTCCATAGAATCCATAATTTTAGTTATTGGTGGCGAGTACAAGTGAAACCATATATAGGATGTGTATCCCCCTCTGGTGGCGTATCTTGCTCAAATATATTTTATAGTTTCGGTCAAAGTAGGTATATGTCGATTGGGATTACGAACCCAAAGATCAAGTAAATGATACATGGCTTGAGTGCCATGATGTCAAGCTCAATTCCTTTTTCTAGGGTGTCCATGAGATCAGGATTACGGATCCAAGGATCGACTACTAATTGGTTTTAGGTTATTTTATTCACATTACTCATGAATAGTCATATTTATGTATATATGTATAGCTATGTAATTATATATGTATAAGTATATAGATATGCACATCCATGGAGGAACTTTCCCATTTTATAAGGATCACGGACCCAATGTTCGATTGTGGTTTCACGTTTATAGGATTCGATTATCTTTTTAGTTATGTCTCAACTAGGCTGGGAATATTGATTTTTTAAGCACTTATGGAAGAATATTTTATAGCTTCATTATGGTAGTTGCCTGGTGAGATTATTTTATACCCCATAATTTTCACCTCATTGTATGTGTAGACCTTATGTCTGCTTTTAAGGTTGAAATAGTTTCATGGTGGATAGAGATAAGGGCCTGAGTTTCATGTTCGAGTGGAGATGCCCGTGTTGGTTCTTCGGATCAAGTGAGTAAAGTTTAATAATGTATGGAAACTGGGTATATGGTCTGCATAGGAGTTAGTAGTATATCCTTTTACTTTTATTTCGATTTCTTTTATACTCGTGTATTTGTATGGTCGGACCAGTGTGTGACTAGTGTTGAATGTATGACATATTTGTTCGGGATTTTATGGAAATTTAAATTATTATTGAAGCATGTTTTATTTTAGTTTATTTAATACTTTCTCACTCAATTTATTTACTATTATGTATGATACATAGATATTTAAACTATTTTTTTACTCTAATATTTGGGAATAGTCTCCCCACTATAACACCCCAAGTCCTCGCTACTCGTCAGTAGACCCTGGCATACAGGGAAGCATGCTTGAGGCCTCATAACTGACTTAGGGCACTATTTAGTTCCATACATGCCAGGATGTTACACTTTTCACAAGATTCGGAATTTTGAAAGTTCTACATTGTGTAATTGAGATACATGAGATATAAAGGCTATTCTAGATACTTTTTTAGAATTCATTATTTTAACTTCATAATTCCTAATTCTTGTGAAAACAAACTAAAACACAATGTATTATCAAAAAAATCATTAATAAACCTTAAAAAATGTATCCAAAATTTATATAAAATTTTTTATAATAAAATTCCCCCACATATGAACAATTTATTTCCCTTAAGAAAAAATAATCTCAACAGGGATTCCAAAATAAGAAATTTTTAAAATAGGAAACATTCTTTACAACCAAGAAAATAAAAATAAGTGTAAGTAGAAAAATATAGTACTTTAGAATCAATATGGTAGAGAAAATTAGGCATGCCTCATATTTCTGTTCTTTATCCAGATTAGTATTTTTCAATTAAAAATTCAAAACACTTCCTTAAATTCTATACCCTGTTTAAAATTTACCTCACATTAAATTTTCTCGCCTCACTCAGGGTAAAATGTAACTAGAGTTATGACCATACCTTTAATACATGTTCTTAACCATAGGATTCCATTGTTTATATCATCTCTGTTTCATTAAGAAAATACAAAATCAATCATAAGGGATTCAATAAAAATGGTTCAAATGAATTTGAGGCTAAGTGGAGGTGGGTAGAAAGTGAAATTTAATCTCAAAGGGAGGGTAATATCTAAATTATAGTGCATGATAAATGGGAAAAGTGAAATTATGTGGATCCTCTAATATCAAAAGGTGTTTATACCCCAAATAGATTAAGTAGATCCATGATTATATCAAGTATATATCAAAAATGTACCTTGTTCCTTCCTTTTTCTTTTTCTTTTTGAAATTTATGTTTTTCCCAGACCTCACATCCATCCCTTAACCACATAAGATCTATAAGATGATTCATCAATCTATAAATAGTGATTTATGACCTTCCTGATACCCAACCAAAAAAATTATTTCTCTTTTTCTTTTCTTATAGAAATATGGTATGTATAAAATGAAAAAAAGGAAATAAGGACCAAATCATCTTAGTTTGGTAAAAATTTCATAATACATCTCCTCATTCTATACATCATATTTACATTAGTTGAAAAATCTCCCACACTTTATCAAAGGATAATCATGTATAACACCAAGAGTGGCGTAGGAAGGGATACTCGACCTGGAATAACTGCATCCTAAATAGGTCATTCATGGAAACTATGAGATAAATAAAGGAAAAATGTAAGGATGGTGTCAAAAAAAGTAGCACAAAAATATTTCATCAATCATATTTAAATTTTATTTGTTTATTCACAGCCTCAATAAGATCTCAATGCAAGTTCTGATTGGTTTAAATACCCCAGGGTTCACTCAAGAAATATTCTCAAAATAGAATATGAAATTGTGGGTCCAGAATCCTCATGGGAATGGGAGTATACAAAAATATTGGAAATCACTCAGGGAATATAAATAATGTAATAATCAATTCAATATCAATTTCAAAAATTTTGATTTTGAATTAAATTAATAAACTCAGCAATCATTCTAAAAATATAAAAAGAAGTAAGACCAATATTTCAAAAAAATCAACCTAAATTTGTCTCTAGTCTAAAAAGGTGTAAGGAATTTTTAGTTTTAAAGCATGAATTCATATAAAAATCACTCCTAGATAAATGAAAATAAGAAATAATCGAATTGTATCAATAGTAAATCTCATGAAAGACTCTCCAACATTGAAAATTTCAAAGTGACTACACTGTGTTAGAGATTATCATGTGAGAGATATGATAGATATAGCATAGAAAATATGAAATGGAAATTTTGAAATTGATTTTTATGGAATAGATAGCTACTTGTATGAGTGACATTCCATGGAGAAACTTAGTTGATAATGATTCCAAATTGGATTACATGAATTAAGGGTTAGAAATAAAAATCCTTCACTAGATATAACATTAGTCCATAAGTTTTAAGTATGATGAAATTAGTGTAATGGCATGTACACATACTAAATGGAAATGAAAATAATCTCAGATACATGTAGATATGTGGGTACAATTAAGTTCTAAGTGTCCTATAAAATGAAAAAGAAAATATAAATCCAAATTAAAAGAATGAAAAAAGAAAAAAAATAAATTATGCATTTCCTCCCATAAAGTGCTAACAATGCCATCATCAACTAGACTGTTTTTTGTCCAAGTGAATTTGAGAGTGAAGAATTACCATTTTGTAGGGATTCTATATATATTTTCAACCTTTTACCATTAACCATGAATGTTGGTTATTCACCTTTATGAATATTTATTTCTCCATAAGGGAAAACCGTAATGACTTAGTAAGGACCTTTCCATCAGTACTTTATATTTCAAAGAAATAATTTTAATCAATAATAGAATAACATAACTTTATCCACAAGAGTAAAGATACACTATTTGATTTGGTAGTCCTTACACTTCTTTTCTTTTTCTTTAAAATTTATATAATTTTCATAGGCTTCCTTCATGATTACCTTTTTCTCATCTATTTGGGGCATTCAAACCTCTCTTTCTTTCTAATAATACATATTTAACCTTTTAATTTCCCAAAAATATTTGTTCTCTAATTCCATGTTTAGGTGGAATTGATTTCCCAACACCAGTAAAAATGGAGTTGTGTCAATGGCTATTTTGCAGAAATTTTGATATGTACAAAGGGAATCATCAAGTTTTACACTCCAATACTTTATACTAGTGTTGATTGTCTTTTCCTAGATTTGTTTGAATTATCTTTTTGACACTTCAACTTTCCCACTTGTTTACTGATGGCGGGGAGTACCATTGTTATAAAAAAATTCCCTATTTTTATAGAATTCCTTCCAAAGCGATGTTCTTGAAATTAGTTCCTCGGTCACTAATGTGTAATTAGGGGAAGCCGAATCTCGAAGATATATTCTTTTCAAAAAATTTAGTACCACTTTTGATGTGTTAGGAGTAGTGGATTCATATATGACAAATTTTGAGATGTATTTTATGAAAATTAGGATGTAAATCTTACCAAGAGATCTAGGAAATGGTACCATGAAATCAATTCCCAACTTATCAAAGAGTTAGACTTCTAGGATGGTGTTTTAGGTAATTTAATTTATTTTTACAATGTTCCCTATTTGCTATCATTGATCACATTTCTGACAAATTTATCTTATATCTTGATGAAGTGTGGGCCAGAATATCCCTCTTGGAAGAATTTTGACTATAGTATGTTCAGGTCCATGATTCCCTCTTACTTGTGATGTATGGAACATGTTGATAAAACTTTATTGTTCATCTTCTTGGATGTTTCATTGGGTTAATCAATCATCATAGTGCTTAAAGAGTAATGCCTCATACTAGTAGTAATGTTAGGCTTTAGCTAAAAATATCTTCCTATGCTAAAAAGTAAATTCAGGGTAGAGTGATCTCATGCTGAGATAATTTGAAATATCTGAAAACATGATCTTGATATGGTATTTATTAGGATAAATGTTTCCTCAGGTAAATTCATCCTTGATGTCCATGTTATCATCATTTTTTAGCTTTGTTAGTGGAGGTTTGGAAAAATGGCCAGTGATGGTGTTCTTAGTTCCTTTTGTGTCTTTAATTATTATATCAAACTCTTATAGTAGTAGGATTCATCATATCATAAGTGGTTTACCATCTTTTTTAAACTTTTATTCTAGTGCACCGTGATCAGCATAGACCACAACTTTCAAAAGAAAAAGTAATGAGAGAAATGTTTCAAATGTAAATATAAATGAGATAAGTTCCTTTTCAAGTGTTGTATAATTTTCTTGATCGTCATTTAGTGTGTGAATGGAATAGTAGATAGAACAAAAGATATTTCTGATTCACTTTCCTTGGAAAATACTAATAGCGAAGTCACTTTCATCAAAAATTAATTCAAAATCATTGTCCCAATTTGGTGAAATTATGATAGGTGCGGCCAGCATGTTATCCATTAAAATGTTAAATATATGTTGACACTCTTTAGTGAACTAAAATGGATTATATTTAAATAAAAGTTATGTTATAGGAAAATCTACTTTTGAAAAATCTTCAACTAAGAGGTGGTAGATTCGTGTGTGGCCTTGAATGCTTCTTATGCCTTTAATAGTTGAGGGATTAGGTAATTACCTCATTACATTGATCATTGTTGGATCAACCTGTATTCCATTTTTTGAAATTTTTTGTCTGAGGACTATACCTCCTTAGACTATAAAGTTTAATTTTTTATAGTTTAAAACCAATCATTTCTATTTGCATCACTTGAGAAGTAATTCTATATATCTAAGGAATTTCTCAAAATATATTTCATATGCTGAAATTTCATCAATGAATCTCTCCCAAAATTTATCCTTCATATCATGGAATCTATGTGTCATGCACCTCTGAAAATATTTTGGTGCATTGAATATGACAAATGAAATTCACCTGTATGTGAAGGTTATAAAGTAACAAATGAAAGTATTTTTAGAGGGGTATCTAGATCGACTACAATTTTATTATATCCTAAATACCCATCCATGGAAAAATAGAATCCATTACCTATAAGTATTTACAATAATATATCTATAAAGGGTAGTGTAAAATGATCCTTCCAGGTTGTTGTATTTAGCTTTATAAAATCAACACATACTCTCCATCCAGAGATGGTTTATGAAGAGCTCCACTCATTTTTTTCATGTTTTACAACATTTATTACTTCCCTTCTTTGGAATTACTTATAGTGGACTCACCCATTCATTTCCATATATTGAAAATATTATTCCAATATATAAAATTTTAATCACTTATTTATTAACCACCTCATTCATTAGTGGGGTGAGTCACGTCTGGGGTTTGTGTTTTGGTTTTTCACCTTCTTCTTACAATATTTTATGGGTACATATTGTGGGGTTTATCCCATTAAGGTCATCCACTCCCCAAGATATTAATATTTTCTATATTTTAAGGACCTAAATCAATTTTACCTCCTATTTATGTGGCATCACTGAGATGATAATTACTATAAGTGTTTTCTAAGTCTCAAGGAATGATTAATTCAGTGTGTTTGGAAAAGGTTTTAATTATAAGGATGGTGGTGTAATGACTGAAGGTATGAACGGTGGGATCTAATCAATGGATCAAAGTATATTCCATTCTCATGATCATTGTCTTCATCTTCATCAGGGGGCACAGTCTCTCTATCATCCTAAATGGTTATAAACTCATCTCCTTCGTTAGTATGAAATATGGATTGACAGTCAAAAGAATAATTATCTTTTTTGGTATCCCTTTCCAATTCGAACACCACTTGTTCATCCCCCACTATAAACATTAGTCTCCCTTAGTTAACTTCTATTATATCCTTTGAAATTTATAAAAATGATCATCCAATAATAATTAGAACAAATCCTTCTTCTTCCATATCCAATATTATGAAATATATAAGAAATATAAACTTTCCAACCATAACTAAGATATACTCAAGAAGTAATTAAGGGTTCTTGACTGAGAATTATGCCATTTAAAGTTCCAATATTATTGGTTTTAATTATTTGATTCATGTATTCCAGAAAATACTCATGAGAATGAGATTAATTCTCATGCCAAGGTCATATAAATTTCTCTTGAAATTACACACTCAAACGGTGTAAGGGATTGAGAAACTTCTAGGGTCTCACATATTTAGTGGAATATTATTATTAATGCTAATGTATAATTAATCATTTAGAGAGTTTAATCCCAGGTATTTCAACTTTCTCTTATTAGATATAAGTTCCTTTATGAATTTTTCATAATCCAATATTTGGGAAATGGATTTAGCAAATCGAATATTGATATATAATTTATTAAACATTGATATATAATTTTTATTTTATTCATTGATATTTCCTTGCATCATTATTTTAGGTAATGGAAGAGAGATTTTTTATACTAGTGTTCCTATATAAACTTATTCTTTTTTGGGCTGCTCTTTTGTTGTATTTTTCTACTTTCTTCTAATTTTAGACATTTTTTCTTTTTCTTCATCATTTATTTTATCATAGTCATCTTCATCATTGACAGACACCTATTTCTTTGGTTCTTAGATATTCTCTTATTATTCTTTTAATGGTTGTTGAAATTATAGAATTTTCCCACTTCTAATAACCACTACATTTTCCTCTTATTAGTCACAGTGTTAACCAGTAGTTGGTCTCATAGGGTTTTTGGAATTTGACATATTTGGTTCTCAATATTTTTCATGGATTATCTTTTATTTTTCATATACATTTATTCAGTTGTTATCCATTTTTCTTCTTTCAACATGAAGGAAGTGTGTAGGTTTTCAAAATTGGTTTGGAGAGGTTGGGCTTGAGGTGGTGCTCATGGTGGGGTTTCTAAGATTTCTGATGTGGTGATGGTGGGTACTGATGGGATCTAGGGAATGGTTGTTGGAATAAATATTTTGGTCAAGGAGCTAGACCATGTGGTGGGTACCCAAGTGGACCTTGGTTTTTTCTGCACCTATACACTCCTCTACAGAAAATATCGTTTATTTTTTGGCGTAGATCTGGTACTTGTTGGTAATTTTTATATTTTTGAAATTTTTTTAGTTATTTGTATTATTGGCCTTGTTTATTGTAATTAATGTAATTACAATCTTGATTTTGGTTTCTTCCATCCATTCCCTATAGTCTTGGTACAAATGAGGGTCCCCACACATCTTATAGAATTTTATTTCCATTACTGGAGCTGGAGGGGGTGGTGGCATAGTAGGTAACTGGAATGATTCTAGCTTCTTAGTTAGAGCCTCAACTTGAGAAGAAAGTAGAAGTTTATTCCACTTGATGAATTCTATGTTGGGGTGGTCCTTGATCACTTTTCCACAGATTATAATTGTACAAGACTACTTCCATAATTACTTAGCCAGCTTTTTTATTTTAAGCATGAGTCTTCCATCAGTAATGGAATCTACTATAGTACATATAGCAGGTTTCAGTCCTTGATAAATTATTTTTAATTGAATCCACAAATCTAGTCATTGATGTTGGAATTTTATTCTCAACTTCTTAAATTTTTTCCAAGATTCCTAAGCTAATCATTCTTTCACTTGGGTGAAGTTTTCAATTTCATTATGGAGTTTCCAAGTCCAGATGAGTGGGAAGTACTTGTCTAAGAAATTTTTTACTATATCATCCCAAGTCATGATTGACTTAGGAGTTTCACTATTTGATCATTTATTGTCTCAATTTCTCAAGAAGGAAGGTAATATTATTAAGTGGATAGAAACTGATGATACCCCTTAGTTGAAAAACGTATCACAAACATCAAGAAATTTTGAGATGTTTTCCTTGGGTTATTAACTATAAATCCCACTAAACTACCCTATATTCTAGATTGTATGAATGATTATAGGTTTTTTACATGTATATGCTTGAATTGGTGGGTGATTAATATCGGTCACAGCACCACTAATGGAAAGTAAACTATAGTTCATAATAGGGTGCTCATGAAGCACCAGTTTTTCAGCTTGATTTTTATGTAGCACATAATTAGGGTCTTGCAGATGTGGAAATGAAAGATAGTTATGTTGTTACATTATATATTGGAATTATGAAGTAATGGTTTTATCGATATTAGGATTGAATATATTTTGTTTTTTTGTATATAGACTTCTTGAGTGAGTCAAGGGCCCCTGGTGCATACACTAGATGTGAAGAGAGAAAGATGTAAAGAGGGAGGGGAGGGATATAAATAGGGCATAGGTGTTCCCTCGTGATAAAAATGGAAAATAAAAATGTAAATAAAATTAAAAATGGGGAGGGGTGAGGTAATCCGGGTTCAGTTCGAAGGTTATTGTGCCTAACAAATAGTTGTCCCTAGAAATGGTTCCAAAATTTGACTCAGTCACATGTATCATTGAATTCATGTGGGATGTGGTTAGATTAAAAATTTATAATCCCAAACTACACTTTCTATTATGGCGTAGTAAAGTTGTTGTGTGGGGTTGATACGATGAGGATGATTGGTGAGTTAGTGATCATTCAAACAAAACCCTTAGAAGGATTCCTGACTTTCACTATTTAAGATTTTTGTTTACTAAGACAGGGTAGTTTGGTTTTTTTTCATATTAATTAAATAAGGGATTTGGGTCAATTTCAGGTTACTTGGAAAAAGACAATCCTAGATTTAACTTGGAATGGTTCTATGTGATATTCTATAAAGTAGTGAAAAATATAACAATTAGTTTTTGTCAATCCAATTGGATCTACCTATGCTAAAATTATCCCATGATAAGGGTATAGTTGATAACATAGATGCATTATGATTCGCTTCTATGCTGAAGGCATCATGGTATAATGGGCATAGTCCTTCTTAACTCCAATAAGGTCAGTTTCATTCAATCACACTTCCCATGGTCAAATTATGCAAAAGAAAGTGATGAACATTTGTACTCCTTCCTTCTATGCAATAAAATGCTAACTTTCAGTCAATTGGAAACACCCTTACTCTCGACCCCAAACCCTAAGTAGATTAATTTCACATTTTTTTGATGATCAAAATCATGTTGGTATTAGACATGATACACATAATAATATATTAATTTCGTAACAAACAATACAGGATTAAATAAAAAATATTAAATATTAGATATTTGGAATAAATTAATATCTAAGAAGAAACTAGTTTTGTATGATGAAGTGATGAATAATGAGTAATCCAAAATCAAAAAAAAATCAATAATCAATCACAAACTCAATAAAATCAATTAATGGATGAAGAAAAGTGTGTTTATTAATAAAGAATGGAGTGTGGTGTTGAAAGAGGATGTCATAAACAAAAGCAGTGTTGAAATGGTTGAAGAATGGGTAAAAAGGGATTAACTAACTCACTTAGATTAAATTAAATAAAGAAATTACTGAAAGAAAACTAGTATTTGGAAAAAATATATGAAAACAGGGGAATAATTATGAGAGAAAATGAGGATGTACTAACTCCCTATTTTTTGGAGGTGCTAAAAAAATAAATTTCCACAATAATTACACAGTGTTTAAGTCTAGGAGGTTGTGAACTAGATTAAATTATTTGGGTCCTGACATCTTCATGTCATATAATTGAGTTTTATGTTGTGTAACTGAGATCCTCTTTTTCTACTGAATTATCTACTCAAATATTTGACCAGGTGATCCTTCGAAGGTTTCACATTATGTAATCTTTTCACATTGTATTTGAAGTTCACATTTGGTGGGATTATTAATTTTAAAAGTTTCATGCCATATAATTGATATACATGGTATGTAAATCTTGGTTTTGGCACTTTTTCATCATATATTCTTTTAAGTATAGAGTTTCTAATTCCTTTGAAAATAAACCAAAACCCAGTGTATTATCAAATAATTAATTGATAAACCATAAAAAATGTATCCAAATTGTTTATACAATTTCATCTACTCATTAGTAATGTTTCACTTCCAAGACTATCATACTAGATTGGGTTCACTTCCTTTTTCATCATTTCCTTGGTAATTTTTCACTCTCGAGGCTATCATATTGGATTAGTAACCTTTTTAAATTTGTTTCACTCCCCATTACAGTCCATATTGTCTTATGAGATGTCTATATTTACCCAACGCATTGATGGAATATATAATTCTTGGACCAACCATCACAAAATAAAAACCATATATATGTGTGCCACAAGATCATAAAACATTAATCAATTCATTGTATCATAACCTATGAAAATAAAATAGGTTTCATAAACATTACATTATTTCATCATATCATAACCCCTGGAAATTAAATGGGTTTCATATGAATTTTATTATAACCTAATTATCCCATGAGAAAGAAATTAGTTTTATAGAATCATCGTTAAGTCATCATCATCATAATCCATCTATAAAAATAAATTTTATGGTATCATAAGATTTCATCCCCTATGAAACAAAACAGTCATTAAATTATGTTGAAATAGATGAAAAATAACTCTAAAAGAGAATTTAAACATTTCTTTGAAAATAGGGAAAATATAATTTTCATTTAGTATATTTAAAAACTGAAAATTATAATAATATTTAGGAAAAAACCTTATTTTAAAATAACCATGAAAAAATTTCAATAAATTTTCAAAGAAAAAAATAGTAATTAAGGTGGGAAAATCTATTTGTGTGGTAGAAATTAAAAAAACATTACTTTCATACTTTTTTGTAAAAAGTTATAAATAACCATATCAAAAAAAATTAAAAAATAATTTTAAAACCTTTGAATGGAAATTCAAATATGGATGAAAAATAGTAAAATTAATCAATGGATCCTAAAAAATAACATTCTAAATAACATTTTAATTAACAAGGATATGGAAGAAAATTATCATCGAGCAAATAAGAAATAAGGATGGTTTTTCTTAAAAACATTTTCTTGATCATTTTAAGTACCAAATAGAGAAAATGGTACTAATGTTTGAAAATTTTATGAATATACATAAGATATTTAAATATTTTTGGTTTAAATGACAAATTCCATACAATTTCCCTCAATAAATATTTTAAATATGAAATCCTTAAATGAAATGAGATTGTAGTATAAACCATTGCTTTGTGTCCTATCTTACTTCATATGCATTCAGAAATCCTATATAAAAAATATATATTTATTATAAATATATTCCAAAATCATATTCATATACATATTACTTTATATCATTCCCTTATAATTTCCAATTATCCTTTTATTAACAATTCTTTATTAAAATCATTATTTATATGAAAACTAGTGTGTTTTCCATGAATTTTTTAGGTTGATGGTTTTGGCCTTTATACCATGGTAATGGTTTCATTATATACTAAATATTAATCATTTCATAAGTATCATAATTATTCACAAAAAATAATTTTATAACTATTTATATAAATTGGTGAGGAAAAATTATTTACATCACTTCATGGACACATTAGTTTATACGTACTCACAATTGATGTTTCCAATTTTTTGTTATTGGAACAAAAGAAACATAAATAGAAATTAAAATTTAAAAATAATAATTATATCATAAATATAATATATACTCATTAAATATATCATTGTGTCTGACTTTGTAAATATGAAATTAAAAATTTATCACATCGCTTTGTGGAGGTGGTAGTCCACACGTAAGCACAGTCGATATTATAATTTTCCAATTGATGGGAAGGATAAATAAATATGAAATTATATTAACATAAAAACATATAATTATAGTTAATATATTTATTCCATAATGTTAATATAGTTATAGAACATTTGGAGTAGCAAAAGGAGAAATAAACATGATAAATGTCGATAAGAACATATAACTCTTCTTTGGGTATCGGCATTTGAAAAGAATCTTATGGCTCCATGGATGGTTCTTTGGGGAAGAACATAACCTCAAGTTCATGGATAATAATTTGGGGAGCATATTTTGGTATATTGGAGTTTAGATGAATTACTCAAGGGGAGTGTATAAGATAGGGTTGTAGGTTCCATTTTATATATGAGGAGATTAGAACTACTGAAAATACATAAAACATTAAAATGTAATAAATTCATATTTAATTTTAAGTGGAACCAAAGAAACCCTAATTCAAAGAAACAATAACTTTGGGTATAAATACACTTAACCAAAATTATTTATACATCTTTTTTTTAGTTATTCCTACACTTATCTATTTATTTTAACTCGTCATTAAAAACATTAACCTTAACTATTGTAATGAATTTTTACCTCAATTATTATTCATAATGAGGGAAAATGAAATGAACCACATTACTAAATTTTTAAATGATTATTCCAAATATGGAAACCATTTTATCATATTCAATTTCTATAAGAGGAAGAAATATTTTATAATAAATGTGCAAAATTAAATGAAACCCTTTTTTAGAAAAACTGTATTTTTAAGCACAAAATTGAATTTATTATTATTCCATTCCATGTAAAAAATTTATGTAAATATTAAAATATTATTATGAGCATATTATCTAAAAAAATTAATTAAAATCATTCATTAATAGTGATTAAATTACTTTATTAAGATAAAAACACATTTCATGTATAAAAATTGTTTTTTAGAAAAACGTCTCTTTTTAGAATAAACTTCCATTTTTAGCCAATTTATAGCTAGTGGATTAATTTTATAAATGTGTTTAAAATGTTATTTAATAATGTATTTAGTCGTATTAATATTATTCAATCTAATTCCTTGGCTATAACTGTCACATTTATTAAAAATAATTCAGTAGTATGCCACCGTTCGTTTAAACTCGGTGTTGCGTATAAAGAAAGATATCAATGAAATAAAATTTATTTTAACTAGAAATATATCATAAAATGATAGTGTGTTATAGATATAACACTAAACTTATTGAGTACAACATCATCTGAAATGGAGGGAATTTTCAATGTGAATAAGTGGCCTTGTTGTGAATAATATAGAACCCATGGCATAGTTCAAGCTCACTTGTAGGGGGAAATATCTTATATAACTATTTCATAGAATAGTGGATCCATATATCATAGATTAAATTTTTCAAGTTCCATGTTTCAGTCTATAAAATAATTATTCCCTTTTTCCTATTACACTCTAACTTTTTTATAATATATAAAATAGAAACGTTTGACATACCATGACTTGAAATTTTATAAAGACTCTCATTGCAATTTTCCAACCTGATAAGTCTTTGTGTCTTTTTCTAATGCTTCATATACTCAAACAAATTTCTAATATAACATATTCAAAGGATATTGAGAAAATAATCTAATTTTTATTTGGATGCTCTTTACAGTTTTTCAACCTAATAATCCTTTATATCTCTTTCTTTATATTTCCTTTTTGTTCTTTTTTTCCAAATACATGAATGGAGGTGTCTTAGAGGGTAGAGACTTGAAGTTTGATCAAGCCACCCTTAATGGTTTTTCAAACCTATAATACTTTTTATATCTTTCATTTTCAATTTAATTTCTTCAAATTTAGACTAAAATATAGTGGCCAAATTTTATTTTTATATAGTTTAGAATGAATACTTTTGAATTTTAAGGTCATATAGATTTAAAAAAAATGGTTTATTTTTAAGATTATACATCTTTGACTATGGTTAAATTATTAATTTCATATATCTTTTAACAAAAAATGAATGATGATTAAGTTCATACAACTTTGACCAAATATGATGTGACATGTCCAAGAATAAGAGAAAATTGACCCAAAATTTATTGTGGGATGAAGTGTGGTAAAATTGAAATAGTGGGTGAATTTACCTTCAAAAAATAACGAAATAAATAAATTATGAAAGAATAAAAAACTATTTTTAATGTTGAGTGATAACTAAAATTTTTTCAACACATTAAATAAACAAGTAAAACATGGTTAAAATCATAATGAGATAATTAAAAAGTTTATAAAATAATAAGTATATAAGAAAGATATATTATTAAATTAAATTATTAATCATATTGATAGATTAAACAATTGATTAATAAACAGAATTAAATTGATTAATAAATAAATACGTACAAATAAAATAAGTCCCATAATTTTTGAATTAAGTTAAAAAATATCCCGACAATAGCCCTTATGCCTCCCACCTCAATGTTTTGAGGATTTAATATATTAGTCCCTTGGATATAATGGTATCAAATATACTAAAAACTCTCTTGTATTTTAAGGGTTATAAAAGGAAACTAGAATAGAATTATCCCAATATTTTTAACAGTTGTAGTAAGAAAACCCAATAGAAATAGTCATTTTTATTTTAGTGGTTATAGAAATAAACCTGAGTCCCACACTTTAGAAGTTAGTGAGCACTGAAATAAAATAAGGACATAGAAAAGAGAGGATTTCTAGAAGTAATAAATTTTATAAATGGTATCGATTCTCAAAAAATAATAAGAATAAATAGTAGTATATAATATAAAATTTTTATAAATAAGAATAATATTTCAAAATTATCACACTTTTTATTAGATAAGAGGGAACTTAAAAAATGAGATCCCTTGGGAGAAATTTGGTGATTCTAGCAAGTTGGTTTCAGATAATTTTTGAGAAAGTTAGTTTAAAATCCCACCAAGAGGTCTATTTATATTATAAAAATATTTGGGAAAATTCTATAATTTTATAAGGGTAATGGAGATGAAGAATACCAAAATTATTGAATTTTGACCAATATTAAATGAGACCTCAAACCTTTTCTTGATTCTACTAGATACTTAGCACCCTCCACAGGATAGCTGGTGTGGTTACTGCTATTATAAAAGAATATACATTGCCCACCATATGGATGGTGAACTCCCACTAGATGTATGGTGAGAAAATCTCTCATGGGGTGCTTTTTTCTATCTTCACCAATTAGTTGATGCTTCTCCATAGGTTGGACGGTAGACTTTTGCTGTAAGGGGATCCTTCTTACTTCACCATCGGCTAAATGGTGTTACCGTTTGGTGTCAAAATATCTATATTTCATCTTGTCTACTTTTATTTTATTATAAATAATATTTAAATTCAATTCAAGAGTGAATAATTTTCATCATGAATTCTTATTGAATTCTTCAAGTTTCTTTTAATATTATAACAATATTTCATCATGATCTTCCAATAACCACGATTAACATAATAAATATACAACTTTCAATAACATTAATGAAATCATTATATAGTTTAAATAGTTGTTGTGATTATTATAATTAAGAATATAATAAGTTAATAGAACAAGAATATAAGAATTATAACAAAATAAGATGCATTAAAATATTTTTAAGAAATATAAGACTTTTACAAACTAAAACAGCATCATTTATCCGACATAACAACAAAATTTATATCACATAATTTCATTCATTTCTCAACTAAAAAAACGTAAAACCATGTTGAAAAACATAATACCATAGATTTCTATAATTACCTTGATTTATCCCAATATGAATATTTTTAATATTTCTCTCCTTTGAGATTATCAAAACAGGATTCATAGATATGGTTTCATTAAATAAGTTAAATAAAAGTTAAAACTATCTTTATCATCATTAATGATCTTTTATGAGATATGAAAACAAGGTTTTGAAAATTTCATAAAAACTAAAAAAATGATGAAATATTTTCAATATCACTCCAAATAAATGAAATTAAATGTTTACTCAAGAGGGAAATAATAATTTGAAAAAAAATTAAAAAAAAATCATGAGTTAAATAAAAATTCTAAAAAATAAATTATAAAAATAATGTCTCTTCAAGGACCATTTCAGTATTAACAAGATTATATCCCCCCTTAAGTAGTGCAATAAAAATATAAGGTTCCATTGAATAAATAAAAAGTCTTAAAAATAAAATTTATTCCATTATTAAGGTTTATTAAATATTTTGTTAATAAACCAAATAAAATTCCTCAGTAGAGTAAAACCAGGTGTGCAATAAAGGACCACTACTCATACCCATGGTGTAGATCAGATTAAAAATCTAATAAACCCTTTCCAAGGTAATAACCTCTTTATGAATCAATGATAAAACCACATAAACTTTATTATATCCAAAAATTAATGTTTTTCTTGGATTGTTACAATCACTTTACCGTAATTATGAAAAGTTTGAGAACATTTTTTATAGTAAAGTAAATTTTTTATATCGAAAATACATTTTTAAATATAAAAAATGAATTTAAAAATATTTAATCATTCCAAGAATAATATATAAGTAAAAAAAGTATAATCAAACCCAAATCTCCTTTAATATGGTCAAAGTGATCAAGAGGTAGTTTTTTAGTGAATATATCATAAATATTAAGGTTTTTATAAAAAATAAATAATGATGTCAATTTTTTGAAAGTGATCTCATAAAAAGTGGTGTCTCAGAAATAGAACATTCCTTCTTTATACTCCATGAAAAAAGGTATTTTCTTTGTAGATGGAAAATTCCAATATTAATTTTCCAATATATTTGTAATCTTGTAAAATTAGTATCAGAAAAAAGTTAAAAATTAATTTTATTTGGGATAAAATAACTCAACATTTTTAGTTCCTTTAAAATATCAAATAATTATTTTGAGATATTTTAAATGAAATTATCTTTGATTTTATTGAGAATGATAACAAAGTCATATATTGAACATCATGTTTGTTCGGGTAATAGTAAGGTAATGTAGACTTCTAATTATACTTCTATAGATATGTTTTATAACTAGTTTGTTGGCTCCACCCAACATTAGATTAAAAGTTGTACTAATGGGTCTTCCAATTTTATTTGTGTGATCTATGCCAAAATTCTTTAAAATTTCCATAATGTGTTTAATTTTGTTTAGAAAAGTTCCATACTAAATTAGAGATATTTAAAAACCAAAGAAGAATTTGAGTTTTCCCATAAAACTAATTTCAGACTCTTTATTCATTAAATAAAAAGTTCAGTACAAAAATATTCTTTAGTTGAGTCAAAAACAAACATTGTCAATATACATTTTCATAATTAATAAATCATTTGAAAAAAGTTGTGAGAAAAATTATGGTATCATCTTTTACCATTTTAAAGTCATTTGATAAAATGAATTTATTTAACCTTTCATACAAAGTCTGAGGGAAGTTTTTAAACTATAAAAATATTTGGTTAAATTGAAAATATGATTTAGAAATTTTGTGTTTTAAAATTGGGTGGTTTATTAGAAAAAAATTCATAAATAAAACCATTTTGAAAATCCCTTTTAAAATCCTTTTGAAATTTTTTTAAAATTAAAATGAGTGTATAATGATAATAAGATTATAAAGAATATTAGTCATGAAATGAGTGAAAAATGATCACCAAAATCAATATCTTATTCTTTATTATATCATTTAGCAATAATTAAATCATTATTATGGATGATATTTCCTTGTTCAAAATGTTTTTTTTCAAAAAACCCACCTCATTCCAATAATTGGATGATTATCGAATCATTACATGATAGACCAAACATTTTTCCTTTTAAATTGATTTTAATCCTCTTGCATGTAAAGTTTCTCATTTTCATAATTAATATAATCAGTAAGGTATTGAGGTTCAAGGTGATAGATATAAAATCTTTATATTAAACATCATTGAAGACCGGCATTCTATTATGAGTGCTAGATTATAATTCACTAACAACATTATAAATGGGATGGTCTTTAGATTGAACCCAATCCCTGGGTAATGGAGTGGAAGGGGTTTTATAACAACTTCAATTAATTTAGAAGATTTAGGTATAAGTAAGGTCAAACTGTCTTGGTCAACCTAGTCTTTAATTTGAGGATGACATTTAGGAATATTCTAATTAAATTTTATATGAATTGAATATTTTAAGGTATTCGTAATCTTATTAAAGACATGGTAGGATTTAATAGTTTTTTAGTACCAAATAAAGATACCTTTATCATATTTGGGTGAAACATTTCCTATATTATTCTTGGTATTAAGGATAAATCATTTACAACTAAATAAATTAAATAATAAAACTTTAGTAATTTTTCCTTTCCAAATTTCGGAAGGAGTTTTTCAAAATATAGTTCTTATGAGAATTTTTTTTAAGGATAATGTAACAATTATTGACCTTATCAACCCAAAATAAGTGAGTAATATTAAACAAATTCAATATATTCACAAACATTTTTTATAGGTTCCTATTTTTTCTTTCAATAACCACATTTTGTTGAGGTATTATAGGAGTATAGAAGGAGTTATGATAACAATAACAAGAACAAAAACTAAAAAATTATTTGTTATTAGACTCATCATCCCCGTAACTTTAAAGGGAAAATATTTTATAGACTTTTTTATTTTCAAATTTTCTTCAAAATTTTATAAATAATTTACAAGACTCATTTTTTTAAGTTAAGATTAAAACCCATATAAATATTTTATAATCATCTATAATTAAGAAGTTGTAAGGTTTAACTTGGATACAAGAAACATTAGTTCATATAAAAATTTCAAGGTGAACTGGCTCTATATATTTAGAAAGTAAAATTTATTTTTAGATTCTAAGGAATATTTTTTTTATGTTGGAAATACTCATAAACTAAGTTTTCTTTGAAATAAAATTTTGGTAAATATGATACTAGTCAGTTTCGATTGAGTTTGACAAGAGATTGAATGTTATAATGACCTAGGATTTGATTCCAAATCAAATATTCATTATCTTATGCACTTATACACTTAACATTTTAACAAGAAAAAGATTTCAAATACATGATATAAGTATTTTGATATTGATATGTGGTAAATAAAATTTTCTTTTATAATAAATAACTTTACAAGAATCATTTTCAAAAATAATTTTAACAATTTTGTCACATAATTGAATAATACATGGTAAATTATGCTTCAATACTTTAAAATAAAAAAATTAATTAAATAAGAGTTAAGGAATCTAATTATAATTATATCAATGATTTACCCATTTGAATCATCTTTAAAAGTAACATGACCTTTTTTGAAGTCATCGAGAAGATTGAATTTGGAAAGATAACAATGCATGTTCCATGACAACCCTCTATCCATAAACTAAGTATCTTCGTGGGTTTTTATCAAGATATCCTTATCCTACAAAATATTAAAAGGATAATTATTTTGGTACCCATACCTTGGGTCCACTTAACTTATCAAATAAAGGATTTAGAATCGAAAATTTTTTAGAACAATATTTTACATTAGAAATATGAGATGAAAGATGAATGTTATTTTCTCTACCATATCTATCATTTTAAAAAAATTATTCATAAATAATATTTACAAATTTATTATAATAATTAAAAAATGGGAAGTTATTCTTAAAAAAGTAGTCATTTTAGATTTTTTGGAAAAACTAGATTATTTTGAAAAATGAATTTTTTTTAATTGATTTTAATAACATGTTGAGTTCTAAAAATAATATTTAGTTAATTATCACTCTATGTAAATAAATAAAGGTATTTTTAAGAACATTAATTTTAGATTCCAAACTATCAATATTTATTTATTCTTTTAGTTTTTAAATTAAATCATATTTTTCTTTCAAATTTTTATTTTTTTTCAAAAAAAAATAGGATTATAATTCCTTTTAAGATATTTGAATTTTGAAAAATGTTTTTAAAAATAATTTTAAAGTTGATATCTATCATAAATAATATCTTCATAACTTAAATAATAGGTTTAATAAGTGGAAGTGTATTAACTATAATACGTACTATTTAATTTGTTAAATACCTCGATATAAACCATGAGGCACTTAGGTCTTTGTTCACTTGATTAATATATTGAAAGTGTGTCCTCACTTGCACTCCAATTTCATATTTTTAGTGATTTCATACTTTTATTCTTATCCTTATACTTTTTTTTCTAGTTAAAATCTAGCTTGATGTGACCCTTATTTTCTCAACCAACAAAATTAACTTCTATTTATTTATTTTTCTTTTTGAACTATTGAGAAGATATTTTATCTTTCATCAAATTGTTCATCTTCGTGGAAAGATGAGAAATATTGAGTTTTATTTATGATGTTTCATCATTGATTGCATTGAAAGAAATTTTATTTCTAGTTTCTTGGACCTCTTTAAACTAATGTTTAAATTTCATTTCAATATTTATCTCATATTTCATGAGAGATATCAGGAGCTCCTAGCCTCCATGTAATTTATATCTTTAGATTCTTAGATTGTGGTGAATTTTAGTTCCCAATTTCTTGGTAAAACCTAAAGTATTTTATTATTAAAGTATTTATAGAAAGAGAATCACTATGATCCTTTAATATATTATAAATTTCATTGAATTGAGTAAACTATTCAATAATTGACTTGTAAGGATGCGTAATGAAACTATCAAAGTCCTGTCTAAACATATCTAATATAGTATCTTTTGATTTGATTATTCCTTCATGATTACTTCTAAATTTTTCCATATTTAATTATATTTTTTACACGTATAAATTTTATTAAGATCATTTTAGTCAAAATAGCAATTAAATTCATTCACTTATTTAACATCTAACTCAAAAGAAGAAATGTCATCGAGTGTCCATTTTTCTTCTTATTTAGTATTAAGATTAAAACTATGGATAAATAAATTCCATCTAGGATAAAAAAAATTATAATATAGGTAGACTTATATTTCTTTCAATAACCATAATTTGAATCATCAATAAAGGGAGCATGTCCCAAAGAGTTTTCGTTAGAAGCACCATTGGTGTTTGAAAATTCCATTTAGAAAAATTACATTTCTTTAAAAACCAATTGAGTATTTTGAGAAGTATATTTTTTTTAAATACTTTAAAGCCTATAAAACACTATTTAAAATAATTCCATATCCATTTGATGAAAAATAAAGGTTATAGTAGGGTGAAATTGAAATAGGGGGTAAATTTCCTTTAAAAAAGAAATAAATAAAGTCATAAAGACTAAAAACATCTTTCAAAAGTTTGATGATATTTAAAAAAATTGTAGACTTTAAAAATAAAACGTAAAAAAGTTCAATGAAAAATAGAATAAATCTTAAGTTTCTTAAATTATAATTGTAAAATAAATATTTATTCTTAAATTAATTTATTAAGAATATTTATGTATTAAATGATTGATTAATAAATTGAATAAAAGAGATTAATAAATAAATATCCAAAAAGAAAATAAGGTATCAATTTTATTAAGGATGTTCGGTATTATATCAATAAGATCCCATACATGTACCACCTCAAGGGATTGAGTATTTAATGTATTATTCCCTTGCCTTTAATTATATCCATGGTACCAAAAACTCTATTTCTTCTTAAAGTTTATAGAAAGAAGCTATAATACAGTCGACTCTATATTTTAAATTAGTGTAGCTAGAAACCTAAAATAGGAATTATACCTTTACCTTTAGTGGTTATGGAAAGAAACCCAAGTAAATTAGTTTAAAATTTAGTGATCACCAAAATATGATAAGGATATAAATAAGGATAGTCATTTTAGAAGTAATCACATTTAAGCATAGTCTTGATTTTATCAAAAGATTAAAAAGAAACACTATGCGAGATTCGGAAATAAGTACGAGTGAGATGAATATTAAAATAATATAAAATTCCTTATTGGATTATAGGGAATTTAGTATATGAGAAAACCTAGGGGAAATTTGGGGATTGTAACAATTTGTTATTGGGGAATTTTTGTAAAGTTTAGTTATTAAGGCCTCTAAGAGTTATATTTATTGCATCAAAAATATTTGGGAACATTTTGAAATTTTTCATGGGGAATGAACTATAATAATACCATAAGAAGTTAATTTTTAACAATAATAATTTCTAAATTTGAACTATTTTCTTGACACCAGTGGATACAGAGTTTCCTCCATCGAAAAGTCAGTATGGTTGTTACTCTTGTCCAAGAATTTGTAGAAACCACCATATGTTTGGTAATATCTCAATGTATTATTGATAAGAAAATTTCCAATGGGGTTCTTTTTTCCATATGCACTAGTTGGCTGGTTCTCCTCCACTAATTGTCCAGTGGAATTTTTCTATAAGGGGACCCTTCTTCCTTCACCCTTGGTTGGCCTATAGGTATGCACCAGCTAGTTGGTAGTGCATGATAGTGTCTAAATACCTCCATGGCCTCTAAGTTTCCTTTATTTCATTAAAAATATCTATGAACTTCACTATAAGAGTTACCAGATTCCATCAACATTTATTCTATTAATATTCCTGGTTATTTCATGATTTTAACCAGATGTCATCGTTATCTTCCAATAACCAATATTAAAAAATGAAATATATAACTTCAAAAAACTAAAATTAAATAATTAGACATATTAAATAGTGTCTGTGATAATTAAAAATAAATAATTTGATATGAAAAACATTTATTATGAACCCATCACTAGTAAAATAAACATTGTGTAAAAAATGTGCATGTTGTTTAAGATGATATTATTTAGAATAATGTAGTGCTCATACGTTAAGGTCATAAAACTCAGACTAAATTTTTTTCTGCACTACCCTCTATGTAAATCTAACTCACACATAGGACAAAATCTAATTATATTAATGGGTATCACAGAAATGGGATAAGATCCTAGATCTAACATGAATTTTTAGGCTCTAAGAACCTGGGTGGAAATGAGGATTAAATGGAATGGAAATGTTTGGTAGGTACTAAGATAGGATAGCTAGGTTTCACTATATATCCTAGGGTAATGTGAATGAAAACACCCATAGTTATTAAAGAAAAATATATAATCATATTGAATATCTTAATATAGAAAATACTAACCTGATTGATGTGATAATACGGTAGGAGTTGGTTTGATAGTGATGAAATTTATGGTTTGTCCCATAATGGGAAATATAAGCATCAATACATATCTTGTGTTAACAAGAATCAAGTAATATAAAATTATTTAAAATGAATCCTATATATATTAGGTATGTTAATATGGGAGGAGGGTTGAAATTTATGGGTGCATTAGTGAGGGAATAAAGGGTGAGACCTAACATGAATTGGTAAATGACTCTTCACTGAGGAATAACTGATCATGAAAATGGGATCTACAGATGGTACAAGTATGAGATATCCATTTTTCAATATATATCATGTAATAATATAAATCAATCCACACTTAATTCTGGAAAAGATCAATTTTTTCAGATGTTTGGTAAAACATGATATTAGGGAAGTAAAATATGGCTACAACCATAATATTTCTTAAGAAATAGACACTAATATATATTGAGCTCTTATATAATAAGGGTCAAACATTATAATTTCATGTGTGATAAACACTCTAATAAGTTTATGGCCATATTTTATGGACCATGAACCATATAATTTAAGGTTATATGGTAAGGACCTCTTGGCATACAATTTAGGGTCTTCTGATAAGGACCTTATGTTTCGTGGTTTAGATTCATGTAGAAAGGACTTTTATCCTATATGGATTTTAAGTCATGAGACTTTTATATTTGAGTGAGAGAAACTCACATCACATTGCATGTGTCTCAAGACTCTCCAACTATATTATTCCTTTGTATATTTGATTCAATATTCAATCATTAAAGATAAATCATCCATCGATCATATGTACCAATATTTTGTGATAGGGATAATAATTAGGATGATCTTTCATAACTTCCTCATTGGGTATCTCAATTCCTAGAAGCTAAATAAAATTATTATCTAATGAATAGATAAATTATTCATCCACTAACTCGAGCTTGAGGAATATACCTCGTTTCTTCTATAATCGATAGACAGATGGCCCTGATACTTTTGTATGATTTTTGTGTTTTTCTCAAGGTTCCCACATGGCTGAAGTGGGGATTTGGGTGTTGTTGAGCCCATTTTACCCCTTATATATCATCTTATAAATTTAATCCTTAAATATTAATTACTTCTCAAAGTTATGCCATAATAATCGATGGTAGGGGTAATAACAAGCATGATCTCTCAAATATACCTTTATGGGTCTTTTGATCTATTGGAGCTAAATAAAATTTTCCTTTAAGGAAACGGTGAAATAATAATAAAATTAATTTGCTTTTATGTTATACACATTATTTAATCTACCTTTTTAAGGTTTAAATATTGTTTCCCATGAATACCACATATGCCTAGATTAGCATAGTCAGATTGATTAATTTGAGAATTTAGTGGTGATTCTTGAATCCAAAATCAATTTTCAGGAAGATGATGAGGATATTAAGGATTGAGATATCAATTCTCCTACCCCTAAACAATAAAACTCCTATTATCATGGGGTTTGTATGCTGATCACTAATGGAATGTTGTAACACCCTGAGTTTTAAAGATTTCTTTCAAATAAATTAAATTTATTTGATGGATTACATTACATTTAACACCAAATTAATATGTATAGTTAAAAATACCAAGTAAAACTTTCCTTACATGAAATAATATCTTATATTGTGTTATACGCAACACTGAGTATTAACAAAACCACACTATAATATTAATATAGTTTTTTAAACATAGTAGTTATAAAATATCTGTTAAACTTAATAATATGAATAATAATAAACAATTTTCAAATATTATGTATAATTTTTTATATAAAGGAAACATTTTGAAAAAAAAGAAACTTAATTTTTAGTAAATTCTTTATATGTTTGAAAAATACTATTTTCTCAAAATATGATTTTTATATATTTTTTGAACGTTAATAAAATTATTTTTTAAGACTTTTATAAAATTAATTTGATTAAATAGAAATCATTTTTTTAATTAGAATTTAAAAAATATCTTAGGTTGAATATTTTTTTTCTAAAAAGTTTCATTTTCTATGAATAGTGAAAAACACTGAATTCTGATTGAAAAATGCCTTTTAGTTTAATTTATATATATATAAATTATATTTCAAACTATTTTTAAAGTATAATTAGTTCAATTATACATATATTAATACAATTTATGTCATTGTAATTAGTTTTATATTTAAATTGGATATAAAAACTTTGTAAACTTTTGAACATTTTCCCTTTGAAAACCCGCTTTCTCGACACTTCTACGGGATTAATTTAAAAATATTTTTTCCACTTATGTGAATGGAATCTGGAAAAAAATATTAAATATTTTTAATTAGAATAATTTATAATTTATAATAAGGAAAAATTAATTTTTGACCAAAATGATTAGTGAAAACAATTAAAAGTTATCACGGTGATTAAGATAAAAATGAGTTTATATAGAGACAAGATTTTAACAAAAAAGGAAAATGACCTAGAAAATTGTAAAAAAGTAATTTTAGGGAAATATTTAGAACTTATACCTATAATTATATGTATTGTAAAATTATTAGTTCCATGTTACTTGGAAAACATATGGGTGGAATTCTCTCTTTTCAAAATTTAAACAATGCCACTCACCTCACATATAAAAGGCAACCCCCTCTTATACCCTCTTCACACATTAAAAACCCATTGGTTTGGAAAATACCTACCCAAATAACATATAAAATTTTCTATCCTAATCCAATAATCCTTACATTGGGCATAAATCCAACCAGATAAGGCCATTTGTCAAAACCAAAATGAGTTGCCTAAAGAAAAGGTAACATTCATCAATGATCATTTTTGTATTATATCTTCCTACACCCCATTAAATTATTATTATATCATGATTAAATAATAAAATCGGTACATTAAATATAATTATATATTGTTATTTTAAGGTTAAAACCAACAACCAGACACACTTCCATCAAATGGATTAAGAAATCATCATTCATGTGTACGGAAGAATATCACCTCGCGAACCGATATCGTTTGTTTTTACATTTCCACCTCTAAAGGTTGAGAATAATTGAATACATATAGCTTATATATAATATTTATGATTTCATTATTATTTTAATTATTATATCACACATACCTCTATAGTATCCACCTTTTGGTAATATGAAAATTAATGTTTCTATTGATGTTATTCTTTCATAGGGTTTTCAATTCAAAAGTTCCTTGAGCAGAAAAGTATTTTTTGTCTCAATTTTTCTTCTTTGAGATATAAAGTAGGTTATTCACCTATATTATTTAACTAAGAGTTTATATAGACCACCTAACATGAAATTTCATGAATTTATTCATCCTCGTTTCATTTTAAGTTTCATTTTATGTTCTTTCTTCTTGCGGTTTATGATTCAATGTTACCAAAGTGGTAATGATTTTATGTTACAATCTCATTGTTTATCAGGATTTTTTATGATAAAGTATCCAATGTTTAAATATAATGATATAGCTATCAATAATTACCATAAATTTTATTCTCTACTATTTATTCATGATATATTTAACTAATGGTACCATTTTTCAACTCTTTAGTACTTAAGAAAATTAATTAAATGATTTTAAGAAAGTCTAACTATATCTCTCTCTTCAGTCGGAAATATGTTTTCTTTCAAAACCATGTTTTATAAATAATCAAAAAAAAATTATTAATCAATTATGATTTTTAAAATAAATATTTACCACTTTTTTACTATTCGTAAAAAAATTGAAATTAATCTTCATGTCGTTTTCCAAAACAATGCTTGTTTAGATTTTACAGAAAATGTGAAAGGAATATTAATTTTAACATATACAAAATGAATGTAATTTTCCAATGCCAGGACCCATCATTTCTGTGAGTATAAATTTATAATTTTTTAAACTTATCATCAATGAAAAGGTTTTTGAAAATTTTTTATATTTTATAAGATTTTTTCAAATTGAAAATGAATTTTTTTTCATGAAATGTTTTAAATGATCTTTTAAAATTATGTTATATCTAAGATGGAATTTTATTGATGTTACCCATGCCATACCGGGTATATGATCCAATGATACCATTCTTATTATTTTTCTTAATGGTTTATATTTTGATGGAATCATGTTTATGAAATTTGTTTCTCTTCCATGGGTTATGCCATGATATGATCCTTATGAAACCCACTTCTTTTCATGGGTTATTTTAAGATGAAATGATTATGAAACTTGTCCCTTTTATATGGGTTATAATATGATAAAATGTTTATGAAACCCATTTCATTTCATGGGTTGTTACATGATGAATTTATTATGATATTGTGGTATAGATGTGTATGATTTCATTATGTGATGGGTGGGACCAATATCTCTCTCCAATTCATTAGGTAAAGATTTATACCACATGAGATATATGAAACTAGAACAGGGAGTGAACTTGGTTCACTAAATCACTTTTTTTATATGATGTTCTTTGAAGTGATCCTCGACTAATATGGAAATTAATTTCTATTATTATATGTATTCCATAAATTTCATGTAGTATGCTACTATTATTGTGACATCCCTCTTTCTCCTCATTGTCTTGAGAAGGAGAGAGGAAAGCTACATGGCCTTAAGAGGCATCCCAAATACACCAAAGGTAGGTAATAAATTTCTAAGGGTGTCAAAACTTTTAGGGGAAGATTTACCCTATAAGAATAAAACAACAAACTAAAAATACATAAATAACATTAAAATGCATGATGCATGATAACCATGAATGGAAAATGAACATTTCATATATCAAAATCATACAAAAATAAAGTGACACATCAAAAGACTATAACATTAAATTAAATATAGGAAGATAATTTAATAAAACTCCAAGACTCCATACTCCACAAGTTTCAGGCTTCAATATCACCAAACGTCCCAAGAATCATGAAGTAGTGATAAACATATGATACTTTACCTTTTCCCATGTATTGGTAGATTACATCTAAAAATTCACAAAAGTTCTATAATAGGGGTTTAGTTTTTTCCTAATGACTTCCCTACTCACACCACTAGGATAGAAGAGTTAGTAACATTTTTATAAAATAGTTTATATAAAACAATTTCCAAAATAGTTTATAACTAAATATAAACAAATTCTAAAATATTTTATAACTAAATAATAACAAGTTCAAAAAAATTATAACAAAATATAAAAAAATTCCACATCACCCCGTTTTCTAGAATAATCTATTTTTCATGAAAACAACAAACCAATGCTTTAAATCCATTTCTCAAGTTCCACTTGGAATAACCAATCCACTTCACATATCCAACCATGAATGATTTGTTATGATAGTTCCATATTCATGATTGGTCTCTCATCTATCTACCAAGTCATCACATGATAATTAGCTCCCATGTTCCATTACACTTTTGGCACTGAACACAAGTTCATATTTCAACCAAGCCTCGGAAATGTAATATGAATACACACACAAGTATTCCCAACACCATTTCTGAAACTAACTTTCCAAAATCATTTCAATAGAAAACCCTTTTTTACCTAGTTTTTTCAATAAACAAAATCAAAAATCCATCCAAGCCATATTTTAAAATCACTATTTTAAAATCATGAAACTAAATCACATTACACAACAATTCACCATAATTTCACAATTTCGCCAAAAACTGTAAATCATCACAAAAGAGGGTTTATATCATAATTTTCACAACAATTTCGTAATAAATTTCTTGTGACTCAATTAATTTGAAACTAATCCAATAAATTCTATCAAGATGAGTCGAGAGTAAATCCACCTTCCTAGAGAGTTTTGGAAATTATGATAAATGTAAGAATAATGTCACAAAAATGGGATGAAACTTTCACAAACTCACCTTAAATCTCTTACCCGACCATAAACAAACCCAAATATAGACTTATTTGGGATACAAAACCTTATATCTACCCAAAGTGGGAATATATCTGAGAAAAGGAGATAATGAGTGAAGTATATCTAAGAAAAACGTCAAGAGAGAATAAGAACGAAGACCTGCCATGAGGAATTGGTTCTAATCGCCAAAAGAAGCCTTCAGAATGCCTTAGGATCAATGGAATAACCTTTCTTGATATTTGGAGAAGAAAAATCCTCTGTTAGGGTCACATAGAAGGAGGAATGATGAATTAAAAATTGAGGTTGACCCAGATACACTTTTTAAGGAGGTGATTTTGACCCATTCACAATTTAGTCATATGGTTGGGAAACTTGTACACTAATTGTGCATTAGCCACTTCTTCAAAGATGTCCCTTTTAATTATATCCTCAAATAGTCTCCAAAACTATGTGCTAACCATGCCTAAGCCACTTCCTCAAACTATCCAAACCACATAATATCTCATAGTTTGTCACACGATTTGGAAAAATAGTGTGCTTCTTATGCACCTTCCCTCAAGCACTAAAAACAAAAACAAATATCTGAAAACTCTCCCAAATTTCACCCTTATACTTTATCAACATCATAAGAAAAAAAAGGGTTACCTACCAAAAACAGGTGGTGATAAAATTCTCCCCACCATTGGCCTTTCAGTCCCTGGAAATTAGAAAATCATCGTTTCCTAGAAAGAGTTTGAGCCATTTATCTTTCATTTCCTTCTCACGTTCCCATGTCTCTTCCTCAATCTAGCCATGTTTCCATAAAACCCATAATAGATTGTTGCTTTTTCCATGAAATAATTTCTCTTGATTAACCACAATTCACACCGAGATATGTACCAACGAAGCATCTGATTCTAGGTCAACATGATCCCATATGATCACATGGTCAGGATCAAATTGATACCATTTAAATTGTGATTCATGGAACATAGTATGCACCACACTAAACTTTGGGGGTAATTCCAACTGATATTACACCTCTCCAACCCATTATAGTATCTCTAAAGGGCCTATATATTAAGGAGATAACTTTCTATCCTTCCCAAAATGTCGATGACCAAGCCTTGTAGAAATCCTTAAGAACAAATGATCACTAACCACAAATGAAAACAATCTTTGATGATGATCTACATACTATTTATGAAAACATTTATCCATATCTATACTTTTTATAATCAAGTAAATCTTATTTCTTGTTTCTTGGACAAGGTTCGACCCAACTAGTGAAGTCTTGTCTGTTTTCACCCAACACTGTGGAGAATAACAACAAAGCCCATACAACGCTTCAAACTGATCCATTGGTATTGAGGCCTGATAGTTGTTATTATAAAAAAACTCCAAAAATGGCACACGATCCTCCCATATGCCACCAAAATACATTATACAAGACCAAATCATGTCTTCTAATGTTTATATCTCCCTTTTATAATTTCCATCCATCTAAGTATGATACGTTGTAATCATAGTCAACTGAGTTCCAAGGTATTTTTATAAGGATTTCTATAAATAAGATGTGAACATCAGATCTCTATCTGACACTATCAAAACTAGTATTCCAGGAATCCTTAACACTTATTGGATTTATATTTTTGACACATCCTCCATCGTACGAGTTTCACGAATAGGGATTAAATGAGCTGACTTGGTGAGTCGATCCACTATCGCCCATATGGAATCTTGTTTCTGAACTATTCTTGGGAGACCTGTAATAAAATCCATAGTTATCTGCTCCTACTTTCACACAAGGATAGTTAAAGACTACAAAATACCTTCTGGTCACTGATGCTCTACCTTAACTTGCTGACAAGTTAAGAACATTGAAATAAACTTAGCCACCTTTCTTTTCATATTGTTCCACAAAAACTGTACTTTATAGATTTATGCATTTTTTTTCCATCTTAATATCCCATCTCAAATCGTGGTAAGCATGAAGACTATTCTTCTAAAAATCTATAGTTACAACCATCTGTTTCCTAAACTACAATACTAAACTCTCCTCCAGCCTCGAGCTCTTAATGGTTTCCCCACCATTGAGTTTGGAATTTGTTTTAACACATTCAAAATTGGATGCCTATTTTTATTTAAACATATTTACCAAATCAGGAACTATGGAAATAGAAATGAAAACTACAACATCATCGTGGTCCTCACATTCCACATGCATGTCTACTAGGACCGACATCAATTGCCACTCTTCTGGAGCTTCTTTCGCCAGCTGAGCATATTACTTTCTGCTTAATGAATCTACCACCATATTTCATTTTCCCGGTGTATACATCAAGTAAAATTCAAACATATGTAGATACTCCATCCATATATTTTCTCTCATATTCAAATATCATTGTGAAAAATATGTTTCAAGCTCTTATGATCTGTGAACACCATAAATTTTTCACCAAAGAGATAATGACTCCAAGTCTTCAAGGCATGGATGACTATAGCTAACTCTAAATTGTGTGTTGGGTAATTCTTCTCATGCACTCTCAACTAACATGATTTATAGGCAATAACATGGTATCATTGCATGAGAATGTATCCCAACCCCAATCTCAAAGCATCAAAATACACGACATTCACCTATCATGATTCCAAAAAAAATTAAGATAGGTGCTGATGTAAGAAAAACATTCAGCTCTTATAAAGACTTATGGCATTCCTCGGTACATTATAATGTAACCTTATTATTTTTAAAAGCTATAATAGGTTTTTATAGTCATTATAAGTCATGAAAAAAGATTCAGTAATTACTAGCAGGACCAAGAAAACTTTGGATTTCAAAAAAATTCTTTAGTGGTTTCCAAGAGATAACAGCTTTTATATTTTCTAGATCAAAAGAAACCCCTTTTTCAGAAACTATGTATCTATGAAAGAGTACTTATTGTATCCCAAAATCAAACTTTGATAGTTTTTCATACATGTAATGATCTCTCAAGATTCCCAACATTGTTTCCACGTATTACTAATGTTCACTCCATGGCCTTGAATACACCAATATGTCATCCACAAACACTACAACAAAAGAATCCAAATATCTATGAAATATCTGATTCATCAATGTTATAAAGACTACTAGTGAATTTTTAAGACTATAAGGCATTGACACATATTCATAATGGTTGTATCTTCTTATGAATGTTGTTTTTGGAATATCCACCTTCTAAACTTGCAATTGGTGATATCCTGATCGCAGTTCAATTCTAGAGAACCATTGAGCTCCCTCGATTGATTATATAGATCATCAATTTCTAGAAGTGGATATATATTCATTATTGTAACTTGGTTAAGATTATGATAATCAACACACAATGTTAGAGTTATATCTACTTTTTTCACAAATAGAAGTGGTGCTTCCCACAGAGATGTGCTTGGTCTTATGAAACCCTTACTTTACAACTCTTCCAACTGAAATTTCACCCCCTTAATTCTATTGGTCCCATCCTATAAGATGGAATGGAAATAATATTGGTCTCTAAAAAAAGATCAATCGTAAAATCCACTTCCCTTATAGGTGGTAACCTTGAGAATTTATTGGAAAAACATATGGAAATTGATCCACAACTACAAGAAAACTATTAACCTTAATCTTATCCATCGATGCTGAAGTTAATGACACCAACTGATAAGAGATCGTTCCCACTACTGATTCCAATAAATTTATTTCACCAATCTTTACATCCCATTCTCCTATGAAGAGATGATCAATGTCATCCTCATTTGTGAGACTAATTTTTATTCTATAATATTCGATGTGAGCCTTGAACATTATTAACCAATCTATACCCAGTATTACATAATATAAAAACATATACAAAATGGAGAAGTCTCATTTCAGTTTATCTCCATCAACTGTTATAGAACATAATCTACATAGACATGCTCAACATTCTTTTTGAAAAAGCTGAGTTTGAAGTTTTATCATAGAAGGAATTATCTCAAGTTTTAAACACAGAAAATCAATAGCACGAGAAGTAATGAAGGTATGTGATGCACCAGTATGAAATAGCACATTAACAAGGGTAAAATTCAAAATAATATTACCTCTCACAATGGATGGTCTATCCTGATCATCTATAATCATCTACTTAGCTCTATGTAATTTCTTTTACATTGAAATATGATCCTTTTTTCTTTATTGAGATTTCCTTTTCTAGGGAGTCATGGTATTCGTAGAATCACCATGGCTTGCACTATCTTGCTAACAAAATTGATTCCTTTTTCCTCACCTCATCGAAGCATACAATGCTTGCGACACTAGAGAAGTGTATTGGGCAGCTGACCTTAGAGCACTATGACATTAGTACTTAAGATGTACCATCTTGTTGTAATTAAGGAATTCCATTGGTGGTGCAGTATAATCTCACTTCATTTGGTCAGTGGAACCACATTGGAAATATCCCACTTGGCTCTTTTTTCATAGAGTAAGGTTTACTAATCCAACTATTTGATTATGATTTCCTCTCCCATCATGGAAGTAGGTTTCCCTCTTCTTCTTTCTCCCATCATTTGAGTTTTCACTATTTCCCATGGGTATTATGATAATTCCTCCTCCCATAGCTCCTGAGATGTCTTGTTCATCCACTTTCTCTCTATTCACCGTCTCTTTATTTTATGTAATATAGATCATAACTATCTTAGAGAGAATATCATGTATCAGCCCTGATTCAAAGATGCGTTCCTTCAAGGATGCATAAGAAGCAACCTTGAGTGAAAAGTGTGAAAAAATCATGAATTTATCCACATATCCAGTGACAGAGATATTTTCCTACTTTAGGCTAAAGAAGTTCATCATCCTTTGAATCTTGAATGTGTGAGTATATAAGTTTTTTTTAAAAAAATTCTTAAAATTCTTCCCAACTAAGGCCTCGATCTACTCAGGACTGCACCACTAAATCCCACCACTAGCGTGAAAGATCCTTGAGAATATATGTTTCCATATTGAATTTCAGATATTTGGTTTTGTTAATGAAATCAAAGAAATGATTCATCATATTCATCTATACCTTGGCCTTTTCATGTTCATAATCACCCCAGAAGATGGATAGATTATGTTTCTGGAACCAGATGGAATGATCCACTTATCTTGGTGCATCTCTCTGGTTCCCTGTGTCCAAATCTTGAAACGCTTGGATGATACTCGGAACCAGTTATTGGTTCATATGTGTCTTAGGTGCAACCACATTCTCTGCAGCTTCTTCCGGCTGGTTTCTATGACACCTACCGGGTGCCATTATTTATACAAACAAAAAATGTTGTAAGTCTCACTCTCTAGAAACTAAAGTATTAGCATTTAAAATTATACCACATAAACTATCATAACATTTCTTTCCAAAAATCAAAAAAAATCATCTTCAAACACTTTTTAAGACATTCAACTTGATTTTGAAATTCAAAAATTTTTTAAAATACACGAACTATTCTCTTTTCAAAGTCTTTAATTTGAAAAAAAATGCAAATTTTTTTAAAAAACAACACATTGTATCAAAAAAAATATTATTACCCAAAATGATATAATAAATACTAGTAGGAAACCACTCCTCTAATTCATGTCATGGTAATTCATTAGTTAAACCCATGAAAATGAGATTCTAATATCTTATAAGTGTCTTAAAAATACTTATGTGCCAAACTCCCTGGTAACTTGAAGTTCAGCATAAAATGGTTAGCTACGTCTTTTTATTCTCTAAATATCAATTCTCAAAAATCATATTCCTTTATATGATTCCAACCCAAGGAATAGACAAGAATTAATTCAACCTTGAAACTAAGAAAATTGATGACAACTTGTTCCATAAGTAAAGGAACAAGTGGATACCATATGTCTCAAATAGGATTTTGGATCGAACAAAACTGATACCACATGTAACATCCCTCCTTCACCTCATTGGCTTGAGAAGGTGGGAGGAAATATACTAGGCCTTAAGTGATGTCACCAATATTTCAATGGTTGGAAATAAATGTGGTAGGGTTTAAAAAAATTAGGGGACAATTTACCCTTTATGATTAAAAAAACTAACTAACAATACATAACCAACATACCGCTACATGATGCATGATAACCAAGAAATAAAACTCCACATATCATATATCAAAATCATACTCAAATAAAGTTATATAGTGGAAGACTACAACATCAAAGTAAAAAATAGAATATAAACTAATAAAACTCCAAGAATACCACAAGACTCAATGCTCCACAAGCATTATACTCCAACATCAACAACCAGCCCAAGTATCACGAAGTAGTGCTAATCATTTGATACATTACCTTTTCCCATGTACGGGAGATGACATCTGAAAAAGTATAAAGTTACAAATAAGGGGTGAGTACTAAAACATATTAGTTTTCCCCCAATTACCCCCCTACTCATGCCACTAGGATAGAAGAGTTAGCAACATTTATATAAAATAGTTTATATAAAAAAATTTACAAAACAGTTTATAACTAAATATAAAAAAAATCTAAAATAGATTATAACTAAATAATAACAGGTCATAAAAACAATTTAAAACTAAATATAAACAAATTCCATGTCACTTAATTTTCTAAAAAATCTATTTTTCATGAAAAAGCATCCAATACTTTAAATCTATTTCTCAAGTTCCACTTGGCCTATCCAATCAACTTCATGTATCTAAACATTCATACTTCCTTATGAAATTTCCATAATCATGAGGGTACTATTGTCAATATACCATGTAATCACATGATAATTATGTCCCATGTTCTATTACACTTTTGGAACTGAGCTCAAGGTCATATTTCAAATAATCCTCGTAAATGAAATATGAATACACACACAAGAATTCTCAACACCATTTCCAAAACCAACATGCCAAAATAATTTCAATAGAAACCGATTTTTTTAAACACATTTTCCAACAAGACATATCACAAATCCATCCAAGATATATTTTAAAATTTCTATTTTAAAATCAATAAACTAAATCACATTACACAACAATTTACCACAATTTCAAAATTTCACCAAAAACCATAAATAATCATTAAAGAGTATTTATAACATGATTTTTTATGAAACATTCAGAATCAATTTCCTAAAAATCAATTAATATAAAACCAACCTAATCAATTATAGCAATAGGAGTTGAGAGTTAAGCCACCTACCTCAAGATTTTTGTAAAAAAATGATAAATGGATGAATAACGTCGTAAAAGGGATTAAAACTTCCACAATATCACCTTAGATATCTTCTCCAACCATAAAAAACCCAAATATAGACTTATTTTCGATTAGAACCCTTATATCTACCCACATAGGGCATAGATATGAGAAAACTATTGGAGTGAAGTAGATCTAAGAAAAACGTCAAGAACAAAGAAGAACGAACACTTACCACCAGGAATAAGATTTTAACCATAAAGATAATACTTAGAATCTCCTCCATATTGATGGAATAACCTTAATTGACCTTTGGAGAATCAAAATCCTAAGTTAAGGTCACATAATAGAAGGAATGAGGCATTGAACATTAAGGTCGACCTAAATCCACTTTTTATGGAGGTGATTTTGACTTGCACACGGCCTAGTCACATGATTAGGAAACTCGTACGTAATCCAATGCCTTAAATATGTCCCTAAAGATGGTCTTATCACACAGTATCCAAAACCATTCTCCAACTAGGTCGAAACCACTGCCTCAAACTCCCAAAACCACACGATTTCTCCTAGGTTGTCGCATAGTTTGGACAAACCGTGAACTTCCCATGTACCTTCCCTAAAACCCCAAAAACAAAAATAAAGATCTATAAACTCTCCCAAATATCACCCTTATACCGTTTATGCATCAAAAGCATAACAAAAGGGTTAAATACCCAAAATTGGGGGTGCTGCAGTTATGCTCTCTTGGATCATGTTCATTGATTTCCTTGTGATTCTTGTCTTATGAACTACCAATATTTATCCAATGATTCAAGATTATGATATTTGATATATAGGTTGTTCTTTTCAGTTTTTATTCTCATGTTATCATACCCTTATTCTCCTTTTATTCTTACATATCACTCATGTTTACCTTTACTGAGCATCTCTGCTCACCCTTTCTTATGTTTTCTTTCCCCATGTTATGAAGAAATGTATTGTGTATGATATTTATAGAAAAGTTGATAGTTGTGAAGAATTTATTGGGATATTATGTATCTCACTAATTTTTTTCTTAGTCCCTTTTATTACCCATTTATTAACAACTCTATGTTAAAGTTATGTATTTGGTAATAACCACTTTTTTATACATGTTTTGATTCTTTATATTTTTGGCCCTATTACTTTGATCAAGATGTCATCATCTCAAGAATGATAACCATGATATAAATACCAAATATAATCATTATATATGTATTTATAATGATCATTAAAATATATAAATATAAAATTAAATACACCGTTCATGGAGACAGTAGATCATACGTAAGCATGAACATTGTTTCCAATTTCTTGTTGGATTGAAAGAAATAAAATTTTATAACATATTATCATTCCAAAATAATTTTTATGTCATATATATGACATAATTTTATTAAAAACATCCTTAATTCATTCCATGTAAATATTAAATGAATCATTTCACTCCACGAGGTGGTAGTCTTCCATACACACAAACAATGTTATCATATTCCTGCAAAATAGAAAGCATGAAGGTATGTGTGATATAATAATTATATAATAATAACATCATAAACATTATAAATATCATATATAAAAAATAAATCCATCATTATGAACATACTCGAAAGGTGGTATTTGAAAAAAGAACAACATTGGTTCATGAGGTTGTAGTCCATCGTACACATGAAATATGATTTCATAACTTATTTGATGGAAGTAGTGATGGTTGTAGTTCATACCCTAGATTAGAATGCATAGGTATCAAATAATTTATGTTGAATATTAATTACATTGTAAACACACATGCATGAGGACCATAATAATTTAGCACCTTTTGAAACTTGGAAACATAAACATTATTCCATAAGTGTATTATATAATCTCTCACTGTGTTCTTCACAACTAGAACCCTTCTTAGATATATCATACATAATAAATTTCTTTATAACCATGGGAAAGGATACATAAGAAAGTGTGAACATAGATTCTCAATAATGGTAAACTAGGGTCATATATAAGCATAACATGATCATATGGATATGAGAATAACAACTAAAAATCATACCCTGCGTATCAAAGATCATAATCTTGAATCATGGAATAAATATTGGTAGTTTATAAGACATGAATTCTAAGGAAATAAAAGAACATGAGCACAGATATCATGACATTGGCATAAGACTTGTAATTATTGTTATAAACATAAGTATATAAAATCTTTTCCCTACTAGTTTTGGCTTATTTCCAAGACAATCATAGAAGACAGGGTCCTTTACAAAATCCGGTTCTCACCCCATTCCAGCCCTATCTTACTGAACCTGATTCACTCCACATTCTAACCGTATCTTGATGAAATGAGTTCACTCCCAATTCCATTCATGTTTTTCTTATGAGATATAAATTTTTACATAATTAATATGAGGGAGATATTTGTCCCACATGTTATATAATTAAATCATACACATGTGTGCCATAGTATCATAAAACATTCATCATGTCATGACCCATGAAATGAAATGGGATTCATAAACATTTCATTATATCATAACCTGTGGAAAAGACAATGTTTGTATAATCATTTCATCATAGAATAACCCATGAAAATAAGTGTGTTTCATAAGGATCATATCATGGTATAACCTATGGAAGATAATCAGGTATCATAAACATTAATCTATCAAAATATAAACCATTTAGAGAAAGAATAATAATGGTATACTTGGATTATATCCCTAATAAGTTATGGGTAACATCAAAAGTTTTCATATTAGATGTAAAAAAATTAAATATAATTTAAAACATTTCTTGAGGAAAATATCCTTACCTCTTTAAAAAATTTCTTTTTTAAACAAATGAATTTTTAAAAAACTTTTTTTTTAAAAAAAATTTGAAAAATTATAAAGGTAGCTTGAAAACATTTTTAAAATAATTTTCTTTGAAACTATCCATGAAAAAATATAAATTTATCTTTTAATAAATTATTTTTCATGACTGAGGAGAACTTGTTTCATGTCGTACATGTTAACCTGAAGGTTTCTTTTACTTTTTCGATAAAATCCAAACGGGAATTGTTTTGGAAAATAACATAAAGATTCCTTTCAAAATATTTGGTAAAAAATAAATCATGGGTAAAATTTTCTTTTAAAAATAACAATACATTAATTTAAAATTGAAAAAAAAAATTATAAAACATGGTTTTCAAATAAATAGGATTTATTACTAAAGAAAGTAATAAAGTATGATTTTATTAAAAACAATTTCTTAATTATTTAAAGAAAAAAGAGTGGAAAAGTGGAAACATTACATGAATACATTATAAATAACAATATTAGAATAAAATTCATGATAATTGTTGAGATATGGATCATAAAAGTACATCAACTAAAGCATAATCATAAACAATCCTGATAAACAATGAGATTGTAGTAATAAACTCTTACCACTTTGGTCACTTTAAATCATAATCCTCATGAAATAATAGAATTGAATAAATCTTAAAATATCAATAAAATAATTATATTCATGATATTACATGTCAAATGTTCAGTATATACATGTTATAAAATAATATTGGTTCATAACATAACATGTGTCTCAAAGAAGGAAAATTGAGACAAATTTTCTTTAATGATTTGTTAACTTTTGAACTGTAAACCCCCTAAAAATGAGATACTAAAATGGATATGTAAAAAAAATTAGGAAAATAATCATAATATACATTTATATGAAGTATATACACCACATAAAAGTAATAGGTGGTGAATATAACATGTGTCTCACGGAAGTAAAAAATGAGATGGAAATCCATTACCTTAAGTCCTGAATTCCATCATACTTGTTAAAACATCCAATATAATAAATATAATTTTATTATAAATATATTAAAGAAATATATTCATATATATCATACCATATATTATTTACTTATTCCCTTTTATTTCCTTTTTATTAACAATTCCATGTTAGAGTTGTGTTTCGGGTAATTTCTACAAATTTTCAAATTATTAATTATATTTGGTAACTACTCTAATATTTAATATTTTCTAATAATATTGACCCGTAAATTATTAATTTTTAAAAGTTATTTGATTATTATTACTAATTATTTAAATTATAATTACATTATTAATAATTGTTATATATATATATCATGATTTCTTAATTAATATAAATACATTAAATATATTCTAATTATTTTTTAAACAAATATATATATAAATATATGTAAACATATATATTTATATATAATAAACCCTACGGGTTTTTTAAATCATTTATATATACATATTTTTACATTAATATATATATATATATTACCTAATTCAATAATCAAATATTATTTTTACATGTTTTTTAAACAAATATACATATCAGATAAATATATACTTACATACATATATGTGTGTGTGTGTGAATCAAAAACCTTATATGTTTTTTTAAACGTTTATATATGTGTGTGTACAAACATATATATATATATCAAAAAAATACACATTTTTTAAAACTTATATATATATATATATATATATATATATTCTCATGTTAATATACATATATTTACATATATATACATATATATATATATTAAAAACCTTATATGTTTTTTTAAAAAGTTTATATATGTATATTAAAAATGTACTATGTATATATCAATATTTATTAATAAATATAAATACATAAAATATATTCTATCAATTGTTTTATAAAAATAAACATCTAAAATTTATATGTACATAAATACAAATATTCATACATATATACATATATATATATATCAAAAATATTTCATATTTTTTTAAAACATTTATATATCTATATATTCACATGTAAATATATGTATACACACATATACATATATCCAAATTAATTAATGAGAAAAATAACTAAAAATCAATTGAAATAACCCGTGAAGACTCATTAACATGAAAATAGGGAACAATAAATTTGTAGAAACCCTAAATATCTAATAAACCATGAAAATTATATTAATATCTTAACCAAGGGTTTTACCAAACTAAATCATGTATGTTAAAATGAATAAAATGAAAAAATAATGAAAAATGAGAAAAAAAGAATCTATACCATGGGTATTCGAACACGAATATATAAAAAACTGATTGCAATGGAGTACAACAGAGGGGGAAATTTTGTCATCTATGCGCTGCGGTCATTTGGGATAAGAAGAATTAGAGGGAGAGTAATAGAGGTGTACTATAGGGTTATAATTTATTATTAATTATGATGAACTATTTGTGACATAATGAATTTTGTAGAAAATAATTTTTTCCATCAAAAGTGTGTGTGACGGGCATTAATTCCCCGCGTAAATACGTACAGCATGAGGACTAATCGAAACCAACATATAATTTTATCTATATTAATAATCTCTATATATTTTTTCATTGGGCCTCTGGATTTCCCCCAAAATTATTTGCGATGGATGATTTATTCCATAACAAATGATGACTATTTACGGTAGAATAAATCATTTATCGCAAAAAAGTCCTTTTCAGGTAGTATTTGTGATGAGTTAACATTCTATTTCAATTAACCCATCAAAAATACCATATAATCTAGTAGTGATTATAGGGGAAGGTCATGGATCACCCTCCAAAGCATGGTCATTTCCACCCTTCAAGAATACTACATGAGGATGTCATAGTGGAATAGCTCTACAATTTCCAATCTCACACCTCAAATAAGATTTTACAACAGATATCAATTGTGATAACTGAAAAGGACTGGTACTAAGCCTTCCTATAAATGGTTCACACCTCTCTACCTTCTCCTAAATCTATGTTTAGTTGATAACAATAGATCACAATAGATCACAAGATACATATCCTATTACCTGACTACCAAGGTTGGGTTAGGTTCAAGGACTCACATCACATAGCATAGGTTCAGGTATATATAGTGTCAATTTCATGGTATAGAGGAAAACACCCTTTACTTTACAATTATCATCAACATTTAGAAGTAACAATTTCATTTTTAAATTAAAAATTATTGAAGTTCATTATTATTTATAGTAATATTGATATCACATTCCAATTATATGTGTCACTATTCTCAATTTATAAAGTCTCATAATCTTTATAAATTGCATATGGAACATCATGTAACTCTAACCATACCTTTTCTTCTTGTATCAAGATGTAACAGTTCATGTATAGTTACTTGATTGAATGAAATTCCATTCCCAATTTATATAAGTACATTCTTTGTAAATTAAAATTGGAATAAAACAATCCAATAAAATAATATTTCAACCCCTAGAACTAGTAGTTCATGGATCCAATGTGAAATAATGGGTTAATTAAGGTGACATCATAAATCTTTGTGGGAAGAATCCATCTAGATTGGTGCATACACTTTAATTAATCCAATTATATAACCCATTTATGAAATTATAGAAGAGATACAAAAAATCATAGCTTGTCTTGGATATAATGGCTCACGAGGGAGAGGATTTTTGCTAGAGGGGAAAGGAATATGGGTTTAGGGTTAAAAACATCTTAGGGGGAAAATGGAAATTTACCCCTTAGTTAAGGGTTCACATGGTTTCGTCGTACGGTTTTCAAAACAGTTCACCAACTATACACCCAACACTACCCAAGAAACTCCCTCACATGGGCTAGGAGCATGGTTTGATTATCCATGTCTAGCCCATGCAATATGACTTTGTCGCATTTATGAGATAGATCTCCATGGTATGTGGCCTAGGTCACGTGGTTCAGTCAAACAATACTGCCTCCTTCTATGCACTAATCACTAGGCTTTCCACATTGATATAAGACCACCTAACCACATCCCTGATAGGTCATTCTTATCCCATGGCTACTCTTCTAGCCACCACCTTGAATAAAGTTCTTACAATGATGCTTCCTACTATCAGAATACATACCACCTGACCACCCAACGAAAACTATCTTCCCATGGCTATGAGGCTCCTTCAAGTTCCCCTTGAAAATGAGAGGTCTATTCATCTCCTCAGAAAACTTATTCAAATAAAATATATTTTTTAGGACGTTATATCGCATCTAAATATATCTTGAAAACATTTCATAGTTTCTTCATCCACTAAAAATGCTGTAAAAAATGTTTTAATCTAGTGAAGCGATCAACATATTCCATCACTGACATATTATCCTGGGTCAAACACATAAATGTTACATCTCTTTCAATATCATAGTCTCTATATTCAAATTTTAAAAGAAATTTTATTTTAATTCATTCCAAATCATACCCTTAAAATTCTCATCTTGGACCTAAATATCTCACCAACACTTCTTTGGTTCTCATGACATGTAAGATTCTAACATAACCCTATTCCCTTTAGGAGTCTCCTAGTGATCCTGAATCATCTAGATACGCTCAATCATGAACTAAACTAACTTAGTTCCACATAATACATTGAATTTCAAAGGGTGATTCTTCTAGAACTCCATTTTTAGATCAAACATACTCAGCACAGTCATCCTTGGTTCTCTCTCTATAAAGTTCATAAAGATGGAAATTTTTTCATGTAACTTCTCTTCCCCATTATCACTCAAAACAAATGGGGGGTCTATTCCTATTATCGAAGTATCATTATTAGCAATATTCTATTATATCCCTATCAATAATAATCATCATAGATGTATCCCTATAAAATTACAAACACATATTCGAGGAACATGCCATTAAATTTACATAGTTACACAAAAGAGGGGTCACCACTAGCTATAAATAATCCATCCCACATACAATATTCATACATTCATAACCACAACTCTATCACTACCCCCATCCATCCCTATCCTAAGCCTTGCCTAAGTCAAGGTAAACCAAAATTCCAAATTCTAAACTTCCCATTTGACACCATTTTAACCATTCCATTTCATATCTTTCAATTTAAAACAATTACAAAATATTTATTGGGCACCTTTCATGAAATAAATAATGAATCAAAAATGCATTAATTGCATTCCCCAAAACAAACTTTTTCTACTAAAAACAACTCACCACCACATGAGTTCCCATGTTTTCCTAATACAATGCATGTTACATAAATACCTAAGCACATATAATGATCCTTGCATACATAAACCTTGTGACATACCAGATCATGATTAAAATATTATAAATTAGTAAAAAAAACACAATAATTGTATCACCCAATATTAAATAAAAATATACTATTACAAGAAAACAATAAGAACCAAAATATCACCCATAGAAACTTGGTTTTCCCCCCAATCTGGGTTGGCTTATCCCATATATGAGCTCATTACCTAGGCCCAACACATCCTAGTCTCTAGTATACCCTTCCAAAATAGTAAAAAAACATAAAATAAACTTTCCTGATACCACGTTGTAACTCCTCAACCCAAGTTCTGCTGAACTGGTTCCTTGATCCAGTTCTTCACATGACCTCAAATGTGCCTCCTCATAGGCCAGAGGTTACCGACTAGTAGTAAGGGTCTAATAAGGTGCATGTAGATTCTATACCCTCTTTATTGAAGTAATACATCATCAAAAATAAAAATAAATAATAACCAAAGTAATAATAATTAATAATCATGAATCCCACAACCAAATCTCAAAACTAGTTAAGTTTCGAGAAACTAATGAAATAAGCACGTCATGTCTTAATATTGTAATGTTTCAAAGGAAAGAAAAATTAAATAAACACTAAAACCCCCCAAAATGAGTCCCAATATTAGGCTTGGTCCCCTCATACATGATTCATCCCAACATCTATAATCAACCATATATTATAGGGCTTTTTCCCTTATCCTTACATGAATCCATGAAATCTTCTCTGGTTCTCATGGTGTCCTTAGAAAGGTGTGATTACAACCCATAGGACACCAACATTGGTGCCTCAAAAAACATCCAATATAATAATAATTACATTCTATGAAACAGAATAAGGAATCTAATAAATTTAGAAATAAATAAAGCATGTTTCAAAATAAACAATTATCAATTTGACACTTGGGTCATTGTGTTCCACTGAGAAAACCAACCTACTAAACCTACATCATTCGTGCTAGAAGTCTGAACCAAGAACCAAAAAACATCAAGTTTGAATATTCTAAATAAAATGGGCACTCATTTTTTCATTTAAAATTATAAGTGTTGAAGACTATCATTCAAATTACCCTTGACATGTTAAATACTCTTAGTGGTTGGATAGTTATGTCAGAACCCTAGCCAAGAATAAGGAATTCCATGTCCATCATATCGAATAAAGGATTATGAACACCAAATCTAGAAACCATAAATCAAGGATAAGGAATTACAAGTCCAACATCCTTACCCATGGGTTGGAAACTCCATGTAACTCATCTCTAACCACTTCATCAATCAACACTTTTAAAGATCTAACACACTTTTCCATCTTAACACAACAAAACATCAAGGGTGCACCTCATTAAATTATCATTATTCAAGTTTTATATGACATCTTTAACCCATTTCCATAAATAATTAATTTAACCATTTATTCATATAACACAACCATTAAGGGTTCTTTAAACAATTTAACAACATAATCAATCCCAATTAACCATTTACCCTTTATTCCTTTTCCTCATTTCATGACATGTTTAGTTTATGAATTAATCCAAACAACCCCTTATGCAATTCAAACTTTCTAACCAAAACATAAAACTAGTTTAATCAACTAAACCCTTTAATTCATCATTTACAACCCATTTTACCATTTTCAATGGATTGGGACACCCCATGGGTGGACTTAATCTCAGTTTTGAAATCAACAATGGACCTAATGGGATACACTAATAGTCTACTATAGAATTTAAATTTCCAATTTACTTTTCTTGATCAAAGACACAAATTATCATAAAAAATAATGGTACAACCACATACAAATGAAAAAAATTAATAGTATGAGAAAAGGTTTATAAAAAACCTACCTTATGCTCGTAGATTAACATGTCACCAACACCACCCCTTGATTCAAACTAAAATGGAATCCAAACAAAAGTTAAGATCACCCTAGAATCAGGTATCATGATATTTGGAAGAAGAGGAACAACCAAACAAAAATTATCCTATAAAATATAAGAAAATGGGGTTGGATACAGACCCCGGGATTCAAAATATAACAAATAGAACCTCAAATACCCTAGGATTTAAGGAGAATGACCATTTGAAGAGTTGTGTCAGCATGGTTCACACATAGTTATTATGGGGGTAAAATAAGGAAGAAAATAATGTTAGATAATATGAGGACCAAGAGGGTAAAATTGTCAAATTTTTCACTTTTTAATAGATTTATGATTTGGTAGCATGGATGAAAACTGTGCACCAACTTTGATGTCTCTTCTATCAATTGAAGGAATAGTCATCATGGTTTTTTGGGGAATATGAATGGTTTTAAAATCCATGGAGAATCCATATAAATGGATCTATCCAACCATGCATAGTTTTCAGGCCACCATTTTCATAGTTTACAAACCATGTTCCTCCCTATTTCATGATGCATGATCATGGAACATGGTTAGTACTAACCATGCACCAATAGTACACCATGCATTGTATGGACATTTTTTCTTATTTTACATGACATGAACCTTCAAGACACCCCAGAGGCTTCCCCACTTCTGAGAAGCATCCTACAAACAATTTAAAATGGGTCTAATAAACATTTAAATGGAAACTTACCTCATCAGTGTCGGGATCTTACAATTTCTGAAAGAATTGGACTTCCCTTAAAAAATTTAGTGTTTCTTGTTCTATTTCTCTTTATTATTCTTCCACTTATATCCTTTGGATAATATCTCTATATATTCTATTCAATTCATATTTTTATTCTCATATGCAGTCTCTTTTATAGAAGAATCATTTGTTCACGATATAGTTTTAATTTCAAATTAAAATTTAAACAAATAACTTAATTTAATTACATTTGAAATTATCCTCATTTTTGGAGCCTTTGGATCATCCAATACCTCCTAGTTACCCTTAATTATATTTTGGAACATTATATATTGATTAAATTATCCCTTTGAATCATAATATATAAATATCATCAGAACTACTCAAATCCGGAATTCTCTTCTAACCATGAACTTCACCATAGTGAGTAGTATGATATTTTTGAAAATTTATCTAACCATATACACCACCATATAATGTTGTACCTCGTTTCACTAAAAATTATATATAATTATTTGAATCTATTCTAACAACTCTTGTTACCATGATGTATCCTCTATTTTTCATTTCAAATGGAATATTTTTCAAATACCACAACATGCGTTGTGGTGTATTAGACCACATTTTGAATTTATAGAAATCGAAAATAAAATTTAAAATATCTAGGAACAAATAATCATTATATTTTGAGGAAATTACAAAACACCCATTTTTAATGAACCACTTTGCGGTATTTTCTATTCTAATTTCCTAGACATCCACCACGACTACCACCACAACATGTGTGAGCTATTAATTTCTCATAAGAAAATTTTACAACTAAAAATTCCATTAAATATAAACCATGACATAGTCAACACTATATTATATCATAGATGGAACCACTTTAGATACACCATGGTTACCTTCTATGGAATAAATGATCCTCATTATTTCCTATAGGGGAAGTTTTTCAACTAGATCTTCCACTAAAATACTCATTTCATAAATCATGGCCATATATTTATTATTATGTATTATTCATCATCACACCAACACAGAGACATCCCATATTATTAAGAATGATACTAATAAAAATTTTCATCTACTAAATACCCAAGCCATTTCATATTTCCATACTATCTCCATGCTCAATTTGAATATGAATACTATATGGTGATGTCACCTACACTTCAAACACCTTCAAACACCTTCAAACACTACTTATCAACCTCACCATTTGTTTCTTAATCTTACAATGACTCTAACACCCTAGAATGAACTTCACCTAAAGTGTTACATCATGTAACACTCAATTTCAAACATGATTTATGGTTTGAAAAGGAAACACAACACAAAATCATATCCAATTGTTCTAAACTCCATTTATTATTCAACTTTAGATCTGAGAATATTCTTATTGGGTCATAGAATTTTGGTTTTTCTGATGAAATCATATATATGATTCATCCTATTCATCCACACCTCAATATTTTCTGGTTCAAAATCACCTCGGAAGATGGATGGATTCTGTTTCTGGAACTGAACGGAATGATCCACTTATCTTGGAACATACCTCTAGTTCCATGTGTCCAAAGCTTGAAACTCTTAGATGATACTCTAAACCATTTGTTGTTTCACATGCGGCTCAAGTGCAAACACATTATCCATAGCATCTTTCGAATGGTTTCTATGACACCTAACGGGTGCCTTTATTTATACGAACAAAAAATGTCATAAGTCTCAGTCTATAGAAACAAAATTCTTAGCATTCCAAATTATACCACATCAACTATCATAACATTACTTTCCAAAAATAAACCTTTTTTAATGTTAAACCTATTTTGTAAACTTTCAAATTGATTTTGAAAATAAAAAAATTCAAAATACACCAACTGTGCTCTTTTCAAAGTCTTTCATTTGAAAAAAAATGCAAAATTTTTCAAAAATCAACACATTTTATCAAATCATATATTATTACTCAAAATGAAATTATCAATACTAGTGAGAATTCACTCCTTTAATGCATTTCATGGTCATATCATTGGCTAAACCTATAAAAATGAGATTCTAATATCCTATAAGTGTCTTTAAAACACTTATGTACCCAAATCCCTGGTTACTTGAAGTTAAGTATAAAAAGGTTAGATACGTTTTTTATTCTCTATATCTCAATTCCCAAAAATCCTACCACTTTATATGATTCCAATCGAAGGAATATACAAGAATTAATTCAACCCTGAAACCAAGAAAACGGATGACTACTTGTTCTATAAGGAAAGGAACAAGTTGATACCATTTATCTCAAACAGAATTTTGGACCAAACAAAAATGATACCGCTTGTAACATCTCTCATTATTCTCATTGGCTTGAGAAGGGGGGAGGAAATATACTAGGATTTAAGTGATATCCCCAAGATGCCAAAGGATAGAAATAAATGTTGAAGGGTTTCAAAACATTATGTGGATTATTTACCCTTTATGAAGAAAAAAAACTAACTAACAATACATAAACCAACATACCACTACATGATTCATGATAAACAAGAAAGAAAACTCAACATATCACATACCAAAATCATACTCAAATAAATTTACAAAGTGGAAGACTGCAACAAAAAAGTAAACAGAGGAATATAAACTAATAAAACTCCAAGATGGCCACAAGACTAAATCCTCCACAATCTTCATGCTCCAACATCAACAACCATCCCAAGTATCACGAAGTAGTGCTAAACATGTGATACATTTCCTTTAACCATGTCATGGTAAATGACATCTGAAAAATTATGAAAGTTACAAATCAGGGGTTAGTACTAAAAATTAATAGGTTTTCCCCAATTACCCCCTACTCATTCCACTAGGATAGAAGAGTTAGCAACAATTATATAAAATAGTTTATATATAACGATTTCCAATATAGTTTATAACTAAATATAATCAAATTCTAAAATACTTTATAACTAAAAACATACAGGATATAAAAACAATTTAAAACTAAATATAAACAAATTCTGTGTCACCCCATTTTCCAACAAAAGCTATTTTTCATGAAAAAAGCATCCAATACTTTAAATCCATTTATCAAGTTCCACTTAGCAAAACCAATCCACTTCATGTATCTAACCATTCATGCTTTATTATGACAGTTACATACTCATGAGGGGTATCTTGTCAATCTACAATGTCATCACATGATAATTATGTCCCATATTCCATTCTACTTTTGGAACTCAGCTCAAGGTCATATTTCAACCAAGCCTCGTAAATGCAATATGAATACACACACAAGTATACCCAACACCATTTCCAAAACCAACATTCCAAACTAATTTCAATAGAAAATACTTTTGTTTAAAAACCATTTTTCAACAAAACATTTCACAAATCCATCCAAGATATATTTTAAAATCACCATTTTAAAATAAAGAAACTAAATCACATTACACAACAATTCAACACAATTTCAAAATTTCACCAAAAACCATAATTCACCAATAAAGAGGCATTATACCATGATTTTTTAAAACACTTTCATAATAAATTTCATGAAAATCCATTAATTTAAAACTAACCCAATCAATTCTATCAATAGAGTTGAGAGTAAAGCCACCTACCACGAGTGTTTTGGCGAAAATGATAAACGGATGAATAACGTCATAAAAAGGGATTCAAAATTCCAAAAAAAATCAACATAGATCTCTTCCCCAACCATCAAAAAACCCAAATATGGACTTATTTTGGATCCAAACCCTTAGATCTACCCACATATGGCATAGATCTGAGAAAACGATAAAAGGAGTGAATTAGATCTACGGAAAACGTCAATAACAAAGAAGAAAAAACACCTATCATGATGAATCGTATTTTAATCTCTATGAGAAGCCTTAGGATTGCCTCTAGATTTTATGGAAGAACCTTCATTGAACTTTGGAGAAGAAAAATCATGAGTTAAGGTTATATAAGAGGAGGAATGATGTATTAAACATTAAGGTCAACCCAAATCCACTCTTTATGGAGGTGATTTTGACTTGCATATGGTTTAGTCACACAGTTAGGAAACTCGTATGTTATCAATTGCCTTAAATATATCCCTTCACATGGTCTCATCACACATTCCCTAAAACAATTCTCCAACTGTGCCGAAACCACTGCCCAAACCACACAGTTTCTCCTAGGTTGTTACATGGTTTTGAAAAATTGTGCCCTTCCCAAGCACCTTCCCTCTATCCCCAAAAACAAAAATAAAGATCTATAAACTCTACAAACTTTCACACTTATACCTTTTATGCATCAAAAGAATAACTAAAGTGTTAAATACCCAAAATTGGGGGTGCTACAGTTATGCTCTCTCTGCTCATGTTCATTGATTTCCTTATGATTCTTATCTTATGAACTGCCAATATTTATGCCATAATTCAAGATTACAATCATTGATATATAGGTTGTTCTTTTCAGTTTTTTATTCTCATGTTATAATACCCAAATTCTCATTTTATGCTTACATATCTCCCTTGTTTACCCTTAATTAGCATCTGAGCTCACCCTTTCTTATGTTTTCTTTCCCCAAGTTATAAAGAAATGTATTGTGTATGATATTTCTAATAAAGGTGATAGTTTTGAATAATTTATTGGGATATTATGTAGTTAATATATGGTTTTATTAGTCCCTTTTATTACCCATTTATTTACAATTCTATATTAAAGTTATGTTTCTTGTAATAACCACTTAGTTTTTATATATGTTTTGATTTTTTATATTTTTGGTCCTCTTACTTTGATCAAGATATCATATTCTCAAGAATGATAACCATGATATAAATACAACATATAATCATCATATATGTATTTATAACAATCTATATAATATTGAAATAGAAAATTAAAAGCACCGTTCATAGAGATGGTAGATCGCACGTAAGCTAGAACGTTGATTCCATTTTCTTGTTCGATTGAAATAAATTAAATTATATATTATATTATCATTCCAAAATAATTTCTATATTATATATATGACATAATTTTCTTAAAACCAACCTTAATTCATTCCATGTAAGTCATGAATAAATCATTTCACTCCACGAGGTGGTAGTCTTCCATACACATGAACAAAATTATCATATTCCCAAAAAATGGAAATCATAAAGGTATGTGTGATATAACAATTACATAATAATAACATCATAAACATTATATATATAATATATAAACAATAAATCCATCATTATGAATATACTTGAAAGTTGGTATTGGAAAAAAGAACAATATCGGTTCACAAGGCAGTAGTCTTCCATACACACGAAAGATGATTTCATAAATTATTTGATGGAGGTGGTGAGGGTTGTACTTCATACCCTAGCTTAGAATACATAGATATTACATAATTTATGAGTAATATTCATCACATTATAAAAATACATGTCTGAGGACTGTAATAGTTTAGAACCTTTTGAAACTTGGAAACATAAACATTAGCCCCTAAGTGAGTTACATAATATCTCACTATGTTCTTCATAACTAGAACCCTTCTAAGATATATCATACATAATATATTTCTTCATAACTAGGGGAAAGGATACATAATAAAGTGTGAGAATAGATGCTCAGTAATGGTAAACTTGGGAAATATGTAAGCATAACATGAGAATAGAGATATAAAAATATGAGAATAACAACTAAAAAGCATACCCTCCATATCAAAGATCATAATCTTGAATCATGGAATAAATATTGGCGGTTCATAAGACATGAATCATAAGCAAATAAAATATCATGAGCCAAGAGATCATGAAATTGGCATAAGACTTGTACTTTTTGTTATACACATAAGTATTTAAAATCATTTCCCTATTATTTTAGGCTCATTTCCAGTACCATCATAGTAGATAGAGTCCTTTACTAAATCAGGTTCTTACGCCATTCTAGCCATGTCTTACTGAAATCAATTAACTCCTCATTCCATACCTATCTTTCTGAATTGAGTTCACTCCCAATTTCATTCATGTTTATCTCATGAGACATAAATATTTACCAAATGAATAAGAGGGATATATTGGTCCTACATGTTATATAATTAAATCATAAACATGTGTTCCAGAATATCATAAAACATTCATCATGTAATGACCCATGAAATGAAATGGGATTCATAAAAAATTCACCATACCATAACCTGTGGAAAAGACATAGTTTTTATAATAATTTCATCACAGAATAACCCATGAAAATAAGTGTGTTTCATAAGTATCATATAATTGTATAACCCATGTAAGAGAATCAGGTTTCATAAACAGCATTCCATCAAAATATAAACCATTTAGAGAAATAATAATAATGGTATACTTAGATAATATCTCTAATAAGTCATGGGTAACATCAAATTAATTAAACCAATGAAATAAGCATGTCTTGTCTTAATACTGTAATGTGTCCAAGGAAATACAAATTAATTAAACACTAAAAATCCCCAAAATGAGTCATAGTATTAGGTTTGGTCCCCTCATCCATGATTCATCCCAACATCTGTAATCAACCATATATTATAGGGATTTTTCCATTATCCTTACATGAAGCCATGAAATCTTCTCCGGTTCGCATGGTGTCCTAAGAAAGGTGTGATTACAACCCATAGGACACCAAAAATGGGGCTTCAAAAAATATCCAATCTAATAATAAATACATTTTATGCAACAGCATAAGGAATCTAATAAATATAGAAATAAATAAAGTATGTTTAAAAATAAACAATTATCAATTTGAGGCTTGGGTAATTTTTTTTTCACAGAGACACCCAACCCACTAAACCTACATCATCCATACTGAAAGTCTGAACCAAGAACCAAAAATAATCAAGTTAAAATATTCTAAATAAAATGGGCACTCAATTGTTCATTTCAAATTATAAATGTTGAAGACTGTCATTCAGATTACCCTTAACATGTTAAATACTATTTGTGTTTGTTTCCATTTTCTTGTTGGATTAAAAGAAATAAAATTATATAATATATTATCATTCCGAATTAATTTCTATATCATATTTATGATATAATTTTCTTAAAACCAACCTCAATTCTTTCCATGTAAATCTTGAATGAATCATTTCACTCAATGATGTGGTAGTCTTCCATACACACGAACAACATTATCATATTCCCACAAAATGGAAAGCATAAAGGTATGTTTTATATAAAAATTATATAATAATAACATCATAAACATTATATATATCATATATAAACAATAAATCCATAATTATTAATATACTTGAAAGGTGGTATTGGAAAAAAGAACAATATCGGTTCATGAGGCAGTAGTCTTCCATACACACAAAATATGATTTCATAACTCATTTGATGGAGGTGGTGAGGGTTATAGTTCATACCCTAGCTTAGAATACAAAGATAATACATAATTTATGAGTAATATTAATCACAATATACAAAAACATGCCTGAGGACCGTAATAGTATAGAACCTTTTGAAACTTGGAAACATAAAAATTAGTCCCTAAATGAGTTACATAATCTCCCATTATGTTCTTCACAACTAGAACCCTTGTAAGAGATATCATACATAATATATTTCTTTATAACTAGGGGAAAGGATACATAAGAAAGTGTGACCATATATGCTCAGTAATGGTAAACTAGGTAAATATGTAAGCATTACATGAGCATGCAGATATTAGAATATGAGAATAACAACTAAAAATCATACCCTCCATATCAAAGATCATAATCTTGAATCATAGAATAAATATTGGCAGTTCATAAGACATGAATCATAAGGAAATAAAATACCATGAGCCAAGAGATCATGAAATTGGCATAAGACATGTATTTTTTGTTATACACATATGTATATAAAATTATTTCCCTATTATTTTAGGCTCATTTCCAGGATTATCATAGTAGATAGAATCCTTAACTAAATCAGGTTCTTACCCCATTCTAGCCATGTCTTACTGAAATTGATTAACTCCTCATTCCATACCTATCTTTCTGAACTGATTTCACTCCCAATTTCATTCATGTTTATCTCATGAGATATAAATTTTTACCAAATTAATAGAAGGGAGATATTGGTCCAAAATGTTATATAATTAAATCATACACATGTGTGCCACAATATCATAAAACATTCATCATGTCATGACCCATGAAATGAAATGGGATTCATAAAAATTCACCATACCATAACCTATATAAAAGAAATAGTTTGTATAATCATTTCATCATAGAATAACCCATGAAAATAAGTGTGGTTCATAAGGATCATATAATGGTATAAACTATGTAATAGAATCTGGTTTCATAAACATCATTCCATCAAAATATAAACCATTTAGAGAAAGAATAATAATGGTATACTTATATTATATCCCTAATAAGTCATGGGTAACATGAAAATTTATCATCTTAGATAGAAAATAATTTTGGAATATCATTTAAAAATTTTCTTAAGGAAAATATCCTTACCTCTTTAAAAAAATTATTTTTTGAATATATGAAATGTTGATAACCTTTTTCTTTGAAAATAATTTTGAAAATTTATAAATGTAGCTTGAAAACATTTTTAAACTAATTTTCTTTGAAACTATCCATGAAAACATATAAATGTATGTTTTAATCAAAGATTTTCATGACGGAGGAAAATTTTGTTCATGTCATACATGTTAAAATGAAGGTTCCTTTTAGTTTTTCGATAAAATCCAAATGGGCATTATTTTTGGAAAATGACATAAATATTCCTTTCAAAATATTTTGTTGAAAATAAAACATGGGTAAAAATTTATTCTAAAAATAATAATATATTACTTTAAAATTGAAAACATTTTTAGAAAACATGGTTTTCAAATAAAGAGGATTTATTAATAAATAAAGTAATAAAGTATGATTTTCTTAAAAACAATTTATTAATTAATTCAAGAAAAAAAGAGTGGAAAACTTATAATATAACATGAATAAATCATTAAAAAATATTGAATAAGAAACTTCATGAGAATTATTTAGAGGTGGATCATAAACTTTTATCAAATAAATCATAATCATAAACAATCATGATAAATGATGAGATTGTAGTAATGAACTCTTACCACTTTAATCACTTTAAATCATAATACCCATGAAATAATATCATTGAATAACTCTTAAAATATAATTAAAATAATTATATTCATGATATTACATGTCAAAGGTTTATTATAGACAATTTTTAAAATAATATCGGTTCATAACATAACATGTGTCTCAAAGAAAGAAAATTGAGACAAAATTTCTTTACAGATTTGTTGTCTTTAGAACTATAAACCCCATGAAACAGAGATACTAAAATGGATATGTAAAAAATATTTTTCAGGAAAATAATCATAATATACATTCATCTGAAATATATACACCTCATAAAAGTAATAGGTGGTGAATATAACATTTGTCTCATGGAAGTAAAAAGTGATATGGAAAACCCTTACCTTAAGTCTTGAATTCCATCGTACTCATTGAAATATCCAATATAATAAATATAATTTTATTATAAACATATTAAAGAATTTTATTAATATAAATCATACGATATATTATTTACTTATTCAATTTTATTTCCTGTTTATTAATAATTCAAAGTTAAATTTTTGTTTTGGGTAATAGCTGCTTAGTTTTTCGTATATGTATTGATTTGATATATTTTTTGTCATATTATATTGATAATGGTTTCATCATATCTAGAATCATAAAAATGATATAAATATTATATTTATTTATTATATATGTATTTATAGTAATTCATAAATTTTATAGATAGAAAATAAAATACATTGTTCATGGTGACGGTAGGTTATACATGCACATGAACGTTGTTTCTATTTTCTTGTCGAACTGAAAGAAATAAAAGTCAATGATATATATATATATTATCATTATATATTTATTTTTATTTCATATATATCACATATTTATACTAAACACATCCTCAATACATTCCATGTAAAGTGTGAACGAATCACATCACTTCATGAGACGGTAGTCCTCCATACACACGGGCGATGTTATCAGATTCCCACAAAATAGATAGTATGAAGGTACATGTAATATAATAATTATATAATAATAATAACATCATAAATTTCAGAAATATAATATATAAATAGTATTTTCATCATTATTTACAACCTTCAGAGGTGGTAATTGAAAAACGAATGGCATTGGTTCGCAAGGGTATGTTGTACACGTGAATGATGATTTCATAACCCATTTTATGGATGTGTGTGTGGTCAAGGTGACAGAATTAACATAAAAAAATATCAGTTTATTTATGATATGGATTTTATTATATCATCATGATATAATAATCATTTAAAGTTTGGAGAAATAAATAAAATAAAAAATTTCATTGATGAACGTTACATCTAGTTCGGGTAACTCCTTTTGGTTTGCACTAATGTCCTTCCATGGTTGTATTTATTCCCAAAGTAAGGGTTATAGGATTATTATATGGGTTTTTAGAGGTAATTTGGGTGGGTATTGTCCAAAAAAAGGATTTTAAAGGGTGAATATTGGAGGATAGGGGTGGCCTTTTATAAGTGAGGTCAGTGACACTCTTATAATTTTTTAAAAGAGAGAATTCCACCAAAAAATTTTCCATGTAAATTGAATCCAATAATGGAAAAATATCGATCTTATAAGTTCAAAGGTAGAAATATAGCCATCCAATGGGTGTTTTAAAAGTTTCTAGGTCATTTTTATCCTTATTTTTAATGTTTACTCCCTTGGTAAACTCATTTTTATCTCAATCACTATGATTAATTTTAACTATTTTCACTAATAATTTTGGTCAAAAATTAATTTTGAATTATAGGATATTATAAATTATTATGATTCCAAATGTGGAATCTATTTTACCTAATTCCACTTTCATAAGTGTAAAAAATACTTTAAAATTAATCCTATATACATTTCAAGAAAGCAGGGTTTTAAAGACAAAAAGTTCAAAAGAATACAAAGTTTTTAGGTCTAATTCCAAAGTGAAAATGATTCCAATGATCCATATTGGTTTAATATATTTATTATTGAAGTAATTAAACTTTAAACCCAATTTAAAATATTATTTAACAATAAAAATATATTAAATGAAAAGGCATATTTCAGTTAAAATTTTGTATTTTTCACTATTCATCAAAAATGAAAATCATTAGAAAAATCTCAAAATATTACCCAAATCTAATTTTGAAATTAGGATTTTAAAATTTATGTTTTTCTTAGAAAATTAATTTTCTAAAATTTTTATTATTTAATTTAATTAATTTTCATAAAATGACATAAAAGTCATGTTTTTTAGAACATAGTATTTTCGAAACATATAAAGACATTAATGAAAATTAAGTTATTATTTTGTCAATATGTTTCCTTTATATAAAACTATTATACATATTTTTTTAAAAATATTTTTTAAACTTCATATTATTAAGTTTAATGGGATGTTTATAATAGCCACTTGTAATTAACTATATTAATATTATATAGTGGTTTTTTTAAAACTCAGTGTTGCATGTATCACAAGATAAGAAAGTGTTTCATGTAATAAAATATTAAAATGGTATTGAATATCTCAAAATATTAATTTTGTGTTTAATATCTTTCTGGATTAACTTTTTGTTGTGTGTAACTTAAGCCATCAAATGAATTTAATTTATTCAAAAAAATCATAAAAACTTAGTGTGTTACAATCCACCCCCCCCCCCTAAAATGAATTTCACCCTTAAAATTAATCACTATAATAAAAATAAATGAAGATAATTATTCCTCAACATATCCTATAGTTACCACATATCTTACTCCAACTAGTAGTTCAGCTATAAAACTATGACCAGGTTAGTGGTCTTGTTTCATAGAACTTGTTCTATATGATCCTGAATCTCCAAGAATTGTTCTTAATAAGAAATATTATTCTCAAGCGGTATAACCTCTAAGTAAAGTACATGTAAATCATAAGTTGTGTACTTTCTTTGGATAGATGCATGAAGCATATCTTGTACTTTATAGAGGTTTTTTGGAATCACCAAGAGATAGGATATCATCCAAATATGATCAATAATTTCAAAGGAAAAGATATACCTAGGGTTTAGTTTCCCTTCCTGAATCTCATAACCTTCTTTCATGGAGAAATTATTAGGAACACCTTTTCACTATCATCAAATTATAGATCATACCAGATATTATCAGTATAACATTTCAACCAACTTTCAACTTCCTTGATATTTTGTGGAATAGATCTAACCTTATCTATAATTTCTTTATCTATCTAAAGAACCAATATAATTATTTCTCTAACTTCATTCTAGCATGTTATAGATCTAAATTTCTTTCCATAGAGTGCTTCATAAGAATCCATTTGAATTCTTGAGTGAAATCTATTATTATAAGAAAGCACAACTAGACGAATTTCTTGATCCCAACCAACTTTGAAATATGGAGAACATGATATCAATATATCTTCTAGGTTATAAATTTTTATTTCAGACTAACCATCTATTTAGGGATGATACACAGTGCTGAAACTCAATTTTGTATCAAGATATTACTGAAGACTTTACCAGAACATTGATGTAAGCCTTTCAACCCTATCAGATACAATGGAATGTGGTACTCCATGAAACATTACCACTATATTAATGTATATCCTATAAATATGATCCAGTGAGAAGTATTCTCTGATAATAATTAAGTGTACCGGATTAATAAGGCAATCAACTAAAACCCAAATAGAATTATTAACTTTTAATTTTTTGGGGATTCCAACAAAAAAAATCATGGTTATTTTTTACCATTTCCATTATAGTATGGTTAATGGATGTAAAATACCCTATGAAATTTTTCATTCAGCCTTAACTGATGACATACCAAGAAACAAGATACAAACTTTGTGATATCTCTATTTTTTTCATCCACCAGAAGTATTATTTCAAATGTCTATACAATTTTATACTTCAAAGATGAATAGATAATGAATAACTATGAGACTCTTCTAACAACTCCTTCTTAATGTATGGTATGGAAAGAATGCATATATGGTTCTTGAACCTTATCTTTCCATCAAAATCAAGGTTATACTCAGGAACATTTCTAACCTTTTTTTCAGATCTAAATCTTCCTTATGCACCTCTTAATCTCCAATTGAATATATTTTTGAACATTAAATTAAGAAAGATAATATTTTTCCCCTTCTATCAGGATTTCCATATCCATCCTTTTCAAATCCATAAATATTGGAATCTTTTTTTAACTTCATCACTGATAATCTAGCATGATCCTTTCGACTCAAAGCATCAGCCACCTTGTTCACTTTCCTATGGTGGTAATGTATTAAGAAGTTATAATCTTTAATCATCTACAACCATCTTCTAGGGAATATATTAATCTTATTCTGTGTGAATATATACTTTAAAATTTTGTGAACAGTATATATATATCACACTTTTCTCTATAAAGATAATGCCTCCATATCTTTTATTTAAAAATTACCACATCTAACTCCAAATCATGAGTTGGGTAATTTTTCTTATAAATCATTAATTATCATTGAGAATAATATATAACCAATTCATTATACATAATAACACATCCCAACCCTTTCTTGTATGCATAACTATATATTTCAAACCATTCTCTACTACATTCTAATGTAAGAAAATGTATACTGACTAATCATCTCTTCAGTTCCTTGAAAGTTTCCTCGCGTTAATCTATCTAGAGGAACTTGGCTCCCTTACGAGTTTTCTTTGTGAGTGGATTACGTAGTCATGATAAATTCTCCATAAATCATCAATAATATTCAGCTAAACTAAGAAAACAATGGATCTCAGTCACCGTGGTTGTTTTGGGCCAAAATTTAATACCCTTCATCTTTGATGGATTTGCTAATATACCCTCTATTGAGATTATATGAATATAAATGAATCATTTTGTTGCTGAAATTCCCACTTTTTAAATTTTTCATATATTTTTTCCTTCCTTGGGATCTTTATTATAATTCTCAAGTGGTCTTCATGATCTTACTTTCTATTTTAATAGATGCGAATATCACCTACAAAGCCTACCACAAACTGATAAAGGTAATATCTAAATACTCTATTCATTAAATCCTTAACAATAGTATGGGAATTAGTAAGACTGAATAGAATCACTATATATTCATAGTGTCTATAACTTGTTCAAAAAAATTTCTTTGGTATATCCTTTTTCTTAACCTTCAATTGATTATATCAGGAATGAAAGTCAATCTTGGAAAAGTATTGATCTCTACGGAGTTAATCAAATAAGTCAGAAATATAGGGAAGGGGATAATTATTCTTAATTTTGATCTTGTTCATCTTGATATAATCAATTTACATTCACATTTATATATATTTATTTTTAACAAAAATAATAGGTTCACCCCAAAGTGACACACTTGGCCGAATTAATCCCTTGTCAAGGTTTTTTTGGAGTTTCTTCTTCAATTTTTTCAACTCAATCAGGGTCATTCTATAGAGAGTCTTCGAAATGGTTGTGACATTAGATATGAGTTATTTTGAGAAAATAACTTCACATTTTGGTGGAATACTATGAAAATCTTCCAAAAATTCCTCAAAAAATTCCCACACAATAGAAATGTCATCAATGTCAAGTTTCTCCCCAACCATTTGAGATAAACACCCCTTTCAAATGGGAATCAAGAACCATAAAGTACATGTGATCTCCATTGTAAGTTTATACATAGTGTCACATTGATAAACATTCACAGTTTGGTTTAAAATATCAAATTTGAATTCTCTTACTCAATAATTAATATGGTGTTTATGTACTAAAATACAATCCATCCCTATAATTATATCAACTTCTACCATAGGATAAATTAAAATATTTACAGTAAGAAAATTCCTAGAAACATCAACCAAATAGGAATCAAAGACTTTAAATGTGATCATTATACCATTAGGGTTTTTACTACTAATTCTACATCTAATATTTTGGGAGGAATCTTTATACCCTTAAAAATATCTTTATATATGAATGAATGGGTAAATCCATATTAAAATAAGATATTTTCTATTCTATAGTGGATAGTAATTATACCTTTCACCACGTCATTATTGCACCCCTCATCAAAAATAGTGATCACATAATATTTCCCCATGTCTCTCAGATTAATATTTTGATTACTTTGATCATCATCATCAACCCTTGGGTCTGGACACTAGTTATTATAATGACCATTATCCTTGCACTTGAAGCATGGAAGTATGGGTGGTTCATTATGTACAGTTTTCTCTCTATTCTCATCATTAGTTAAGTTTTCCCATCACTTCAAAAATCAATTTCCTAATGACATTACCTTACACACTTAAAACATTTATTAGTCCCCTTGAGGAAATTTCCTCCATGATTCTTCCTATACTTTGAGAATAATAGAAATCTAATCTTTTTCTCTACATGGTTTTTATTTTCTTCTTTGAACTCTATCTTCCTTTTATTTTAAAAATCATGAGATTGAAATGTAACTCTAACCTCTATTTGCACCCTCATATAACATCAAAAAATCACTTCATATCTATTAATGTCCCTTATGGATAATGCCCTTTGAAGACTTGGTTTTAAGCCACTAAAGAATCGATCGACCTTAATTTCAGTTTTGATGATAATAACAGAAGCGTACCTTAAAATTCCTAAAAAAAATTATCATAGGTACCAAAGGACTCCTCATAATTTTTCTTTAGCTCAAGGAAACCCTTCTCTATCTTTATTCAGAGAATAAGATGGAAGTACTTATTGAAAATCAAGTTCTTATAATCATCACAATATATGGATTAAATTTCATTATGTTTTCTTGTATTCTTGATAAGAGTCCACCAATGATCTTCCTCACCTTCCCAATAGTATACATACAAAATTATTTTCTCATATTTTGAACATTGGAGAAGAGAAAATATATTTTTAGTGGTAATAATACATTATTTTGAAACTAGTGGATCAAAATAACGACTTAAATAAGGTGTATTTTTCCTCATAAATGACTCAATGGAATGTTGTTCCATCCTTATTTAATTTAGAAGTCACGCATGATTCACATCTTGAGAAATTTGTGTGAGCATAGCAATGAGATATTTCATTCTAGATCCCATAACATTTGGCTTCTTAGAATGAAAATCATTTCATTGTATGTCATTATCTGTATTAACATGGATCATTTGGGTTTAATCAATTTAATAAAACCAAAAATCATAGTGTAAGAAAAAATAATCACAATGGGGAACCACATAATCATGAAGAAACACATGTTGGATGACTAGATCTTGACACCGTATTTTAATCAATGATACCTTAGATTTTTTTCTATGTTGTTCATAGTCATATTATATTTAAACACATAATGATGATTCATAAAGTGATTATGAATTTATAAAGTGTATCCCCTAGAGGTGTCAAACCAGGAGAGTAGAAAGTCATGTTTTTGTGCACCAGTTCTGGATCAAGTCGTGCTTAATACAGCATTTTTGGGGTTGCTACCCCTATGTACATATATTCCAGAGCCACATCCACTTGTAATATCTATATAGTTATGTATTTCTAGGAAATCACTCATCCTATCCTTCACCAAAATTCTAGGATATTTTCCTATACCTTACTCATCCTTATAATTATCTTTAGACATTTCCTTACGGATCTCGCAGAGGTTTTCTCATTCTAGTTTCTAAAGGTTAATTAAACCTATACTTTAATAACAACTATAATCACTCTAGCTTAGAATATATAGATATTACATCATTTTAGATGAATATTCATTACATTACATAAACATATTCTTGGGGACTGTGATGGTTTAGTCCCTTTGGAAACCTAGAAACATAAACACTGGTCCATAAGTGAGCTATATCATCCCACACTATGTTCTCCATAACTAGAAACCTTCTTAGACATATAATACATATTATATATCTACATTACTTTGGTAAAGTAAACATAATAAAGGGTGATATCATATACTCAAAAAGTTTAAACAAAGGAGATAAATAAGCATAATAAGAGAATAAGGGAATTATGACATGATCATAACAACTAAAAATTGTACACTTCATATCAATGATCATAATCTTTAATCATGGAAAAAAATATTGTAAGTTTTTAAGACAGTATTCATAAGTAAATAAAATAACATGATCCAAGAGAGTATAACATTTTCATAATACATGGAAATTTATGCTTACACATGATCACAAAAAAACATTTCTATATTATTCAAGGCTCACTACCAATACCATCATAATAGAACTAGTACTTTACTGAACTGGGTTCACTCTCAGTTCTATCCCTCTTTTACTGAACTGGGTCCACTCTCTATTTTATCCATATCTTATTGAACTGGTTTCACTCACTATTCTAGTCCCATATACCTCATAAGATATAAACATTTACCCAATGCATTGGAGGGAGATATAGGTCCCACCTGTCACATAATGAAATCATACACATGTGTTCCATAATATCATAAATCATTCATTGTGTCATAACCCATGAAATGAATTGGGTTTAATTAACATTTCATCATATCATAACCTATGGAAAAAAGATAGGTTTCATAATCAATTCATTATATAAAAACTCATGAAATTAAGTGGGTTTCATAACTATTATATCATGGTATAACCCATGGAATAGAAATGGGTTTCATAAACATCATTTCATCAGAACATAAACCATTAAGAGAAATAATAAGAATAATATCCATCAGGCATATCCCCTATAAGGTATGGGTAACATAAATTGTTGTAATATTATATGGAAAATAATTTTAAAATATCGTTTCAAACATTTCCTGAGGAAAATATACTTTGTGCTTTGAAAACCACTTTTTAAAATATAAAACCTTTTAAAGACCTTTTTGTGTTGAAAATAAATTTGAATAATTATAAAGGAAGCTTGAAAAAAATTTAAAATCTTTTTCATTGAAAATATCCTCAAAAACATATAAAATAAAATTAGAATCATTGATTGATCATGATAGAGGTGAATTTGTTTCATGTTGTACATGTTAAAATGAACGTCCCTTTCCCATTTTTGGTAGAATCCAAACTGGAATTGTCTTAAAAAATTACATAAATATCCCTTTAAAAAAATTAAAAAAATTAAAGAATGGGTTTAAATGTATTTTAAAAATCATAATATAGTAATAAAAAAATTTGAAAACTTTTTTATAAAACATGGTTTTGAAATGAATCAGATTTTCGACTAAAGAAATAAATAAAGTCATATTTTCTTAAAAATAATTTCTTATTTATTTCAAGTACCAAAGAGTGGGAAAGTGGTACCAACATATTAAGTTGTCCTGAATAAGTATATCATATGAAAATTTATAATAATTCTTGATAAATTTAACATAATATTTTATCAATGGATGTATAATCACAAACAATATCAATAAATGATGAGATTATAGCTATAAACACTTTCTACTTTGGTAATTTGGAATTATAATCCCCATGACAGAATAACATTACATGAAGCTTAAAATATTATTAAAATATATTTATTCACGATATAGCATTTCAATGTATCAGTACATACACCTCATAAAATAATATAGGTGTGTAACAAAACATGTGTCTCAAAAAAGGAAAATTGAGAAAAATTCCATTACCGATTTCTAAACTTTTGAACTGTAAACCCCATGAAAGATACATACTAAAACATATATGTAAAACAAAATATATTTCAGTATAATAGTTTTAATATTACTTAATTGTAATTATATACACCACGTAAAATGAATAGGTGTTAAATATGGCATGTGTCTCACAGAAGTTAAAAGTGAGACGAAAATCCCTTACCCTAAGTCTTGACTTCCATCATACTCATTGAGACTTCATGTATAATAAATATAATTTTTTATAAATCTATTATATAATAATATTAATATACATAATACCATATATAATTTACTTACACAATTTTATTTACCTTTTATTAACATTTCCAAGTTAAACTTATGTTTCGAGTAATAATCGCTTTGTTTTCCGTATATGTCTTGAGTTATCATATTTTTGTTCCTATTTCATTAATATTAATTTAATAATATTTATAATTATAACTGTGATATAAATATCATATATATTCATTATATATGTTTTTATATTAATTAATAAAATTTATAGATAGAAAATAAAATACATCGTTCATCAGGACGGTAGGTCGTACGAACGCATGAATGTTGTTTTTATTTACTTATATTTGAAAGAAAGAAAAGTAAATGATATATATATTATCATTATATAATAAATTTTATGTCATATATATCACATATTTTTATTAAACTCATACTTAATACATTCTATTTAAATTTTGAACGAATCACATCACATCGTGAGGTGGTAGTCCACCGTACGCATGAGCGACGTTATCATATTCTCAAAAAATAAAGAGTATAAAGGTATGTGTAGAATAATAATTACATAATAATGATAATATCATAAATACCATATATAAACATTTTTTCCATCATTACTCCCAATCTTGAGAGGTGGTAATGGAAAAACGAACGACATTGGTTTGTGAGGCGGTAGTCCACCGTACACACGAACGATGATTTTGTAACCCATCTGATGGAAGTGTTTATGGTTGTAGGTATTACCCTTAACATAAAAACATATCAGTATATTATAGAAACTTATGTTATTATATCATCATGGTATATTAATAATTTAAGTGTTTGAGAAATAAATAAATAAAAAATGCTTGTTGATGAACGTTACCTCTTCTTTATGTAACTCCTTTTGGTTTGCAGCAAATGCCTTATTTGGTTGTATTTCCACCTAAATTAAGGATTATAGGATTATGGGATGGAATTTTTTTGGTAATTGTTTCATTTAGTGTCTAAAAAAATTAATTATAATTGTGGAGAGGGGGGATAGGGGTGGCCTTTTATGAGTGAGGTGAGTGGAAGTCTTCTAATTTTTGAAAAGAGAGAATTTCACCCACCTTTTCCATGTAAAATGAATAAAATAATAGACTAGTGTCGATCCTAGAAAGAATAATTTATAACTATTTTCATAAAATTGGTGTTGGAAAAGTTTTTGGGTCATTTTTTCCCTTATGTTTAAATTTTAGTCCCTTTGTGACCTCATTTTTCACTTAATCACCGTGATTAATTTTAACTATTTTCACTAATAATTTTGATAAAAAAAATAGTTTTACTTATTATAAATTATAAATTATTCTGATTATAAATATTGAATCAATTTTTTCAAATTCAATTGATATAAGTATAAAAAAAATAATTTAAAATCAATCCCATAAACGTATCGAGAAAGCGGGTTTTTAAAGTGAAAATGTTCAAAGTGTACAAAGTTTTTATATCAAATTTCAATATTAAAATGATTAAAATGACATAAATTAGATTAATATATGTATAATTTAAATAATTATACTTTAAAACAAATTTAAAATGTATTTTAACAATGTAAATAAATAAAATGAAATAGTAGTTTTGAATTAAAATTCAGTATTTTTTACTATTCATCAAAAAATGAAACTTTTCAAAAAAATCCAAAAATTCACCCTAATATAATTTTTAAATTATGATTTAAAAAATTAAGTTTATTGTATAAAATTAATTTTATAAGAGTTTCAAAAATTAATATTATTAATGTTCTCAAAAGTTCATAAAAAGAAATTTTTTGAGAAAATAGTATTTTTGAAACATATAAAAAATTTACTGAAAATTATGTTTCTTTTTTAGGAAAAAGTTTAATTTATATTAAAACATTATACATATTTTTTAAAAGGTATTTATTAGTATTCATATTTATAATTTTAATGACTATGTCATAATGGTCATGTTTAAATAACTATATTAATATTATATCACGGTTTTGTTAAATCTCAGTGTTGAGTATAAATTGGATTTCATATTTGGAAACATCATAATGACTGGTCAATACATTACCACCCTACGAAAGTGTGCAATGTGTCTAATTATTTGATTTTAAAAGGATCATGTTATCTTATCTATGATGAGGATCATAAAATATCCTATATTTCTGGATTCTTAAAGTATGGATATGGAAATCCTATAAATGATTTTATATGCTTATGTGTATGCTACAAATTCCAAGTCTTATGACAATGTTATGCACTCTTGGATCATGTTATTTTGTTTCCGTATGATTTATGTCTTATGAACTACCAATATTTATTCCATAATTGAATATTATGATCTTTGATATGTAGGGTATGTTTTTCATTTGTTATGCTCATGTTCTCATACCCTTATACTCATGTTATGCTTATGTATCTCGTGTTTTTACCCTTACTGGGCAAATAATATCACCCTTTATTATGTTTCCTTTCCCCAAGTTATGAATAAATGTATTATGTATGAAATTTATAATAATTCTTATAGTTTTTAAGAATGTGTTGGGAGATGATGTAGCTCACTTATGGACCAGTATTTAGGTTTCCAAGCTCCCAAAGGCACTAAACTATTATGTTCATCAGGTGTGTGTTTGTGTAATCTAAAGAATATTCATCTAAAATTATTTAATATGTATGTATTCTTATCCAGGGTCTTTATAGTTATTATAAAATGATATGTTTATTTAACCTCTGGAAACTAGGATGAGAAAACCTTAGTGAGATCCCTAAGGATATGTCTAAGGATAACTCTAAGGATGCGTAAAGTATAAGAAACTATCAAGGAATTTTGGTAAAGGATGGAGTGATTGGTTTACTAAAAATACATCCCTAGTTAAATTATACAAGTGTATGTGGGTCTATAATAGATTTATATAGGTTTAACAAACCCCAAAAACACCATATTGAGCTAGACTCAATCAGAAACAAGTGCATGACAATAGACCTTACTACACACCTGGTTTGACACTTCTGAGGGATACGCTTTGGAAATTCAAAAACTCTTTACAAACAATTATGAAGGATTTAAATATAATATTTCTATGAATAACCTAGGTTAAAACTATGGTTTCATATATTAAAAATAAGTTTTCATGATTTAGATAACCTAAAAATGATTTTTCATGATTTTATGGTTCCCCACTAGGATTATTGTTTCTTACATTATTCTTTTTGGTTTTAGTCAATGGTTAGAACCCGAAGGAAACATGTTAATAATGAGTGTGATGGAAAATGAAATGATTTTTATCATATTCATCCAAACATTATAGGATCTATAATAAAAAATATCATTGATATGACACACAAATTTCTCAATTGATGAATCATATAGGACTTCCAAATGAAAAAATGAGTGAACAAAATTCTATTGATTCCATCATTAAAAAAATCCACTTTCTTTCAGTGGTTCTTCTAATCCACTTGTTTCTGAATAATGGATTTGTATCACTAAAAATATATTTTCCATTCTCTAGTGTCTGAAACCTGAGAAATTCATTTTAGTTGTCTACCATTTGAAAGGGGAAGCAGATCAATGGTGGACTCTTATCAAGAATACGATGCAACATAATGAAATTGACTCTATGGATTGGGATGAGTTAAAGAACATATTTATCAGTAATTACTTCCCTCATATTCTCTATATAAATATAGATAATTATTTACTTAAGATAAATCAAAAGGATTATGAATCCATTGGTACCTATGAGAAAAATTTTACATGACTTATGAGGTACTCTACTTATATTATCATCCAACTTTAGAGTAAGGTCGATCGATTTTTCAGTGTATTAAAAAAATTCTATGAAGTGAATTATTCCTAAGGGAGTCTGGTAGCTATGAAGAGATTATTTTATGTGCTATCAAGGTGGAAATGGAGGTTGTAGTTATGTATCAATCTCATGGTTTTGACAAGTAAAGGAGGATAAAGTTCAAAGGAAAATATAAAAACCATAGAGTAACGAATATTATATGTCCATTAGTGTGGTAAGAATCACGGATTAAATTGGCCCATGGGGACTAGTAAATGTTATATGTGTGTAAGGTAAGTTAATCAGAAAATAGATTACCTAAGTGATGGAAAGAAGTTATCTAACAATGAAAATAGAGAGAAAACTACACAGAATAAACATCTCGCACTTTAGTGCTTCAAGTGTAAGGAGAATGGGAATTTTGATAACTAGTGCTCAGACCTAAGGGTTGATGATGATGATTGAAATCAACAACCTATTAAGACAAGGGACAAGGTTATATCTCATGAGATTACTATTTATGATCAGGGGTACGAAAATGATGTGGTGAATGGTACACCTACCATCCACTCTAGAACTGATAAGGTATTACTTGACTCTATATCACCCCATTAATTCATATCTAAATAATTTTATAATGGTATCATGATTCAAAAAAAATTATTATATGTGGAATTTTAATAAAAAACCCATAGTGGCATGATGATCACATCTCAACTCTATGATTCCTCTCTGATTGATATTTATAGGAATGTGCTTTCTAAAAATTATATCATTCTTCCTCTAGTATAATTTGATATCATCTTATACATGGATTTTATTTCTTTACCTAAATAACAAATTAATTAATGAGGAAGAGAAGTTACATTTGATATATCAAACCAACCTATAAATGTCTATCAATTTGATAGTAAGTACAAACTTCTGATGGATATTGTTGGATCGAATATGTAGATATAAATGTATATTAGATGGAACAATACAAGAGGGGGGTGAATTGTGGGTTTAAAAACTTTTTTTTTAAACACTTAAGAAATTAGTTTAAATGATCTTAAAATAATAAAATTAACAACAAAAACTAACAACCAAAATTGTATTGAATATAAAGGTATGATATGATGTAATAATATAAGAAAAGTAAAGCAATTGTATTCAAGACGAATACAATAATCAGAGTAATACAATAGTGAAGGATTCTACCATAAAGCATATAGAATCAATCGATACAATATGTAACAGTATGATTGTAATTGAAACAATTACAAATGAACATGGAATGAAGAAAGGAAACAATCACTACTAGAAATTTAGGCTATAGCCACGGACCTATAGCCACGGTTTTGTAGGTCCGTGGCTATAGCCATTATATTGCCACGCTTAAAATTTTCTTCCGTGGCTAAATCCGTTTCATCCTTTTTTTTCCCTATCTTTTATCGGGCTCCTCCTCCCGCAGCCCTCCTCCCCCGATTCGCACACCACCCTCCTCCCGACCACGTCTCCTCCTCAGCCCTCGCAATTCCTCCTCGCCACGCCCTCCTCCTCCCCTACGCCTCCTCCTCGTCGCGCCCTCCTCCTCGCCGCGCCCTCCTCGCCGCGCCCTCCTCGCCGCGCCCTCCTCCTCGCCGCGCCCTCCTCCCCGACGCCTCCTCCTCGACGCGCCCTCCTCGCCGCGCACTCCTCCTCGACGGCTCCTCCCCGACGGCTCCTCCCCGACGGCTCTCTTCCGACGCCGAGGTCGACACCCCCATCTCCCTCCCGACACATTTTCCTCATCTGCAGCTGTCTTCCTCGGTAACTTGTTTTTTTTTCCTACAGTTCATCCACCTCTTCGAACCCCCTCCTCCTCCTCCTGTTTGCGATTTCCGTCAGGTGTTCTAGGGTTCTTATCATTCCAGGGGAGGGTATCACAATTATTTGATAAATGGTGTCATTATATCATGAATTAATGGTGATTTTTTTTGTGATTAGTATGAACCATGATGATTTGCATATCAATTTTACAACATCTAGAGGAGTTGTTTTCCAAACAGCAACACTATGAGAACTATCCATGTTTTGGAATTGCATTCTCATGTTTTTTACCCAGATTTTATGTGAATCTGTCTATGCAGATTCTTATTTTTTTTCTATGAGAACTATCCATGTATTCCATACATGAATTTTCCACTGGTTTGTACCATCATTTTGAATTCCTAGAATTTAGGAATCCATATTGGAATTAGTTTATGTTAATAGGTTTAGAGTCAAAGAATCTTTACTTCCATGGAGCATGGATGATAAACCTATTTACCCTACACACCAGGTGTTCAAAGATAATGTTAGATGTTTGGGAATCACCTTCAAACCTCTAACCATGTTGAATATCTCAAAAAAATATATTCTAAAACACATTTTCTATTTACTATTATAAATAAATTCTGTTATGACTCATTTAATCCCTGCTTGCTGCAGCCCTCATTTTGTTTATTGTTGTAGATGATTCTTTGTGTCAAGAACATGCTTATTGGTTCTGGAAATGACAGGGGTAAATATTATGTGTTAATTTCAATGTTTTAGAATATTATTCTGTTTTTTATCCAAGATTTAGATAAATTAATCTGTAAGGATTCTTATTTCTATTTATATGAGAATTATGCAAGCATTTACTACTTGTATTTTCCATTGTTTTCTAATTTTTTCGTTGGTGTCATTATAATCATTTTGAATTCTTGGAATTTAGGAATCTATTTCCAAATTATTTTACCTTTATTGGTTTATATTTCTTATTAACTTGGTAAATGCCTATGTTTTGGAATTGTATTCTCAAGTTTTTGACCCTCGTTTTAGGGGAATTAGTCTGTGTAGATTCTTGTTTATGTTTCTCCATTGAAAGCAATTAGTCATTTCATTATCCTGTTTTCATTGTGTTCAATTTTCAATGCCTGAATTATTATACTGCACAAATACGACATGTTTGTTGCCTCCTATCATTACAGTTTTCTGTTTGCATACTGTACATACACACCATCATGGAATGTATTATAGAAATGCCAGATTATTCATTTTTATTTGAACTCCATGTTTCAATGGTATTGGTTTGTAATCATGGCCAGGAGTGAAGGAACAAAACGCTCCCGGATTTCCAAGGTGGCAACTTCATAAACCTTCCAGAACCGAATGAGCCAAACAACACAGCCCATATGGAACAAAAAACAGGTACAATATAAATTTCAGACTTTTATTATGTCACCATTATTTGTGCAGTTATATTAAAGTTTCACTTTTTATTCAACAGTAGCAAATTGGTGAACCATTCAACTGTGATGGTGCAAGGTTTTAAATTTCAGACTTTTTATTATGTCACTATAAGCACTGGAACATGCAGTTTTTTGGGTAGTAAATCATGATTTTTGTAGTGGGTCATATTTTATAGTAGTGGATCATGTATTTTAGAGCAGGGTATAATGTATTATAGAGATTGGACATGCTTATCTCATAAGACGGCCTATGATCCAAACATCGGGGCATAACGACTTCCAATTTTCCTTTAGTGCCGACCGTTGCTGATTAGAAGGTGATGTTTCAGTTGTATCTTCTACATGTACTTCTCACCTCCAGGATATTCTTCTACATGTACTTCTCACCTCCAGGATAATCTTCATCAAAGATATTTACTATAGTGTGGTTGTGCTCCAGGGTGATGGAATTTGTCATCAGGATGTCTGTGATTGCGGCTTTGATACTGCACTTACCTAGGTGAACTCTACTACTTAAGGATAATTTTATATGTATCATTTCAATGCTCTTATTTCAATTAAATATATTTACTATAGATTGGTTGTGATCCAGGGTGATGGAATTTGTCGTCAGGATGTCTGTGATTGTGATAATGAGGATGAACTTCATGCTACTGTCCACATTTTTTGAGACAACAAGGCTACAATCACACATTCTACTGAACTACACACCTGAATGAAGGGAAATGTAAATAGGAAAATAGAAAAAGCAGACTAAAATGTGATGCTGCACACCAATGGTAAACATACATGTTTACTATTTAATTTGTTTTCAGTACTATTTTTCAAATTCCTATTTGATGTGAAATAATTATTACATTATCTACAGTACTAAAACGTTATTTGAAATTTATGTTGCTCCATTGAAAGCAATTAGTCATTTCATTATCCTGTTTTCATTGTGTTCAATTTTCAATGCCTGAATTATTATACTGCACAAATACGACATGTTTGTTGCCTCCTATCATTACAGTTTTCTGTTTGCATACTGTACATACACACCATCATGGAATGTATTATAGAAATGCCAGATTATTCATTTTTATTTGAACTCCATGTTTCAATGGTATTGGTTTGTAATCATGGCCAGGAGTGAAGGAACAAAACGCTCCCGGATTTCCAAGGTGGCAACTTCATAAACCTTCCAGAACCGAATGAGCCAAACAACACAGCCCATATGGAACAAAAAACAGGTACAATATAAATTTCAGACTTTTATTATGTCACCATTATTTGTGCAGTTATATTAAAGTTTCACTTTTTATTCAACAGTAGCAAATTGGTGAACCATTCAACTGTGATGGTGCAAGGTTTTAAATTTCAGACTTTTTATTATGTCACTATAAGCACTGGAACATGCAGTTTTTTGGGTAGCGACATTGGGTGTTTCTCACCATAGGTCTCACAGAAAGTAGATATATTCATCTCTTGAACACATCAAAACTGGAACCCAATCTTGGATTTCATATAGGGTTTCCAAATTTGGAAACCAACATTCCTCACCCAGAGAAAACCATCTTTTAGTGCAATCGGTTATGATTGGGTGATTTTTGAGTCATTGTTAACAGCCAAAAATGTGCTGATGGGAGTCCAATAAGGAGTTAAGGAAAACAAGGAATAGTATCCCAAGATCCAATCCAGAGCTTTCTCATCCATTCTTATGGGCCATACGACTGAAATATCTAGTATTTAAGGCCTATTAGAAACTAAAGGATCTGTTTTTGTGTGTATTGGTTGATAACCATTAAGATTTAGTATTATTTATCCCTTCAAGAGTTGGATTGGACTATCTGTTCTATGAAGAGATTCACCCCACCGAACTTGACCTAAAAGTTGATAAAGCCTCATAAAACATGGAACAAAAAGACTCACTGGTATTTCATATCCTAGTTGAAATTCCATTATTAAATGGGGTTCCCTTACACCAACATGTGCATCTTGAGAAATTCATATCCACCAATTAATAAACATGGCTCACAATCTTTCCAGTTAAGGATACAAGCTCAAATCTTTCCAGATTTGATAACTCCAATTAATATACTAACCATAATTGAGGATAGACCAGTATGTATTCTGAGAACTACTAACATTATTGGTTTGTGAAGTTCCTTCAATGTTTCACTCTACGCCTCAATCTATACGGGAGAAGTAAAATTATGAACAAAGTACTAAAAGGAACCTCAAGGTAGGGAAAAAGTTTTTTCATTAAATCCCTTTAAACCAATGTTAATAATTCCCTCTTCTACATAAGAGTTCTCTTGAAATATTTCCTAGCTCTATGAGACATAAGTAAATCTGAATATATATAACCCCCATGATGGGGGTTCCCTCAGTTTTATATACATCCTAACGGATAATTCCAATATCCCAATGTTGTAAATGTAAATTTTTTTTCTCAAAATGGTATAAAATAACCTACTTAAGGACAAGATCTAGATAATAGTAGATAGAGTACTATGAAGTATTGATATCCACAAAAAGTCCCACATCCTACATATTTTTCTCTTGTGTGATACCACCTTGGTTTTCCCAAAAATTCCATGCCCATCCTACATATTTTTCTCTTGTGTGATACCACCTTGCTTTTCACAAGTGTTTCATTGTGATCACTTAGAAGTCGCTGAAATACTCCTTCAGAGGTATCCACAAATCATGGGAATCACCCGACACTTAGTAGGACCCCCCTTTCACCCGCATTCCAGCCTCCTCCCGCTCCCTTCACTCCTGGTCGGAAGATGCTGCCCCGCGGATGTCGCTGGATCGGGCCAACACGCTGCGGTCACGCCGCGGTCACGCCGCGGTCACGCCGCGGTCACGCCGCGGTCACGCCGCGGTCACGCCGCGGTCACGCCGCGGTCACGCCGTGATGTGGCCCTGCTCCAGCCACATCCAGCGGGGGGGAGGGGTGTCCAGCGGGGGGGAGGGGTGTCCGCGGTCACGCCGCAGTCACGCCGAAATATATCTATACGTTTGTAATCAATCTAAACAAAGAATAAGAATGGTGTACCTTACACCATTCGATCCAGTCTTTCGAAGCTTTTCACAAGTGTTTGATTGTGATCACTTAGAAGTCGCTGAAAGACTCCTTCAGAGGTATCCACAAATCATGGGAATCACCCGACACTTAGTAGGACCCCCCTTTCACCCGCATTCCAGCCTCCTCCCGCTCCCTTCGCTCCTGGTCGGAAGATGCTGCCCCGCGGATGTCGCTGGATCGGGCCAACAAGCTGCGGTCACGCCGCGGTCACGCCGCGGTCACGCCGCGGTCACGCCGCGGTCACGCCGCGGTCACGCCGCGGTCACGCCGCGGTCACGCCGCGGTCACGCCGCGGTCACGCCGCGGTCACGCCGTGATGTGGCCCTGCTCCAGCCACATCCAGCGGGGGGGAGGGGTGTCCAGCGGGGGGGAGGGGTGTCCGCGGTCACGCCGCAGTCACGCCGAAATATATCTATACGTTTGTAATCAATCTAAACAAAGAATAAGAATGGTGTACCTTACACCATTCGATCCAGTCTTTCGAAGCTTTTCACAAGTGTTTGATTGTGATCACTTAGAAGTCGCTGAAAGACTCCTTCAGAGGTATCCACAAATCATGGGAATCACCCGACACTTAGTAGGACCCCCCTTTCACCCGCATTCCAGCCTCCTCCCGCTCCCTTCGCTCCTGGTCGGAAGATGCTGCCCCGCGGATGTCGCTGGATCGGGCCAACACGCTGCGGTCACGCTGCGGTCACGCCGCGGTCACGCCGCGGTCACGCCGCGGTCACGCCGCGGTCACGCTGTGATGTGGCCCTGCTCCAGCCACATCCAGCAGGGGGGAGGGGTGTCCAGCGGGGGGGAGGGGTGTCCGCGGTCACGCCGCAGTCACGCCGAAATATATCTATACGTTTGTAATCAATCTAAACAAATAATAAGAATGGTGTACCTTACACCATTCGATCCAGTCTTTCGAAGCTTTTCACAAGTGTTTGATTGTGATCACTTAGAAGTCGCTGAAAGACTCCTTCAGAGGTATCCACAAATCATGGGAATCACCCGACACTTAGTAGGACCCCCCTTTCACCCGCATTCCAGCCTCCTCCCGCTCCCTTCGCTCCTGGTCGGAAGATGCTGCCCCGCGGATGTCGCTGGATCGGGCCAACACGCTGCGGTCACGCTGCGGTCACGCTGCGGTCACGCCGCGGTCACGCCGCGGTCACGCCGCGGTCACGCCGCGGTCACGCCGCGGTCACGCCGCGGTCACGCCGCGGTCACGCCGCGGTCACGCCGCGGTCACGCCGTGATGTGGCCCTGCTCCAGCCACATCCAGCAGGGGGGAGGGGTGTCCAGCGGGGGGGAGGGGTGTCCGCGGTCACGCCGCAGTCACGCCGAAATATATCTATACGTTTGTAATCAATCTAAACAAAGAAGAAGAATGGTGTACCTTACACCATTCGATCCAGTCTTTCGAAGCTTTTCACAAGTGTTTGATTGTGATCACTTAGAAGTCGCTGAAAGACTCCTTCAGAGGTATCCACAAATCATGGGAATCACCCGACACTTAGTAGGACCCCCCTTTCACCCGCATTCCAACCTCCTCCCGCTCCCTTCGCTCCTGGTCGGAAGATGCTGCCCCGCGGATGTCGCTGGATCGGGCCAACACGCTGCGGTCACGCCGCGGTCACGCGGCGGTCACGCCGCGGTCACGCCGCGGTCACGCCGCGGTCACGCCGCGCTGTGGCCCTGCTCCAGCCACATCCAGCAGGGGGGAGGGGTGTCCAGCGGGGGGGAGGGGTGTCCGCGGTCACGCCGCAGTCACGCCGAAATATATCTATACGTTTGTAATCAATCTAAACAAAGAATAAGAATGGTGTACCTTACACCATTCGATCCAGTCTTTCGAAGCTTTTCACAAGTGTTTGATTGTGATCACTTAGAAGTCGCTGAAAGACTCCTTCAGAGGTATCCACAAATCATGGGAATCACCCGACACTTAGTAGGACCTCTCTCAATACCAGTCCTTCCTGCTTGTCGAAGTTTTCACAAGCGTTTGATCGAGATCTCCGAGAAGTCAACAGGCCGCTGATTTTCATCCACAAACTGGACACAATCAGCCCGTGCTACCGAGAGTTTCTTCTGCCCTTGAACAGATTTAACCTCTCCAGACCCAATTCCAGGTTGCTCCAAGCCTGGATCATCAACATTTACCTGCACCTGTACACCTGATGAGATCAGACCTTGACCCCGCTGCTGAGAGGCAGCATCAAACTCTGACCTTGACTTATCTGCTCCTGGCCTCTGATTTTCATCCTCAATCCGGCCACTAACAGCCCCTGCTACAGTTAGTTTTCCCTGCCCCTGAACCTCACCAGCCCCAGTCCAGGTTGCAAATCTGGATCATCAAAATTCACCTCCTCTTGAAAACCTTCACCTGAAATATCAGAAGCATTCCCCTTCATATTGCTGACTCCAGTCCCTGGTTGATCACAACCTGTTCCTGCAAGACCCTGCCCAAGTTCCACACTTCCATTTCCTGCAACAGCCTGACCAAAGCCATTCCCAGCTCCAGGACCATTCTTTCTCTTCTTACGGAAAGTCTGAAAATCATGTCCCTTCTGCGAGAAAAAAGAGCAGACAAGTTTCATTCTGCATCTCTCTTTAGATTGCCCTATAGACAGACACTTGGAACAAAATGCAGGTAGTTGTTCATACTCAATTTTCAAAAACAAGTCATCTTCATTTGTGGATAACACAACCCGATCAATGAGGGTGGAATTAAGGTCCACTTCCAGGCAGGGGGGAAGGGTGTCCAGCAGGGGGAGGGGGCTGGGTCTGGCCCAAAGAGACTGGATAATTTGGCCCCGAGCCCAGCCCGGTTTTACACCACTAAATTTGTCTGACCAGAACTTTATAAACCATCGTTTTGTCAGAGCAGCCACCAGATGTTGTTCCCAGTGATATGTTCCTAATACTTAAGTGGCAATAAAAATAATATAATTTTGCTACCAAAAATAAAATAAAATAACATAACATAAATCAGAAGGTTTCATTATTTTAAAATCACCCATGTGCACATCCACCAGCAGCAACTCTAAAAAACAAAGCAGGAAACTAATAGAAAAACATGAAGTGCCAACACAAACACAAACATCAGAGGAATGGTACTTTCTTGATCAAATTTTAGGTCATATCAACCCCAGAAATGGGTAGCAACCCCTAAGAAATTGAACTAACATGGTCGTAAGAGCATAAAATTAGAATGTCGACCAAAAAAATTTGAATGTCGACCATTGATCGATGTTCAAACTGCAACAATCAGAACATTATAGCATGACTGAATATGAGGGGAATAAAAAATGCAATAAAACCAATCCTATGAACCAAGCACAAGTAGCCGAAAACTACCAACTGTTAGAAAAAGACTAAATTATGAAACTGCTACACTCTCCTCATCATCTGAGTCTGAATAATCCAAACCAATAGCAATATATCCAGGATTCCTTTCCCATTTAGACTTGATAAATGCATCTAGAGTAATGAGTGTATCAACTCTCACTCTTTCAGGTTGAGGCTCCCCCCCCCCCAACTGGATCTCTCCTCACATGTTGCTCCCCCTCAACTGGATCTCTACTCATCTGTTACTCCCCCTAAACTTGAGGTATACTTATAACATATACCAACTGGGGTACTGGGACTAATTTTTCTCTATATACATACCAACTTCAATTACTTCTTTTGCCTCGTCACCAGCTTCTGCAAGACTAGGAGTTTCAATAATCTGTTCTTGGTTCACATTACCAGCAGGTTCTATAATGGCATATTGATCATCACTAAAATGATCAGAACCATTGTCACTTCAAATACTTTCATTATTCCCATCATCTTCATTCTCAAATTCATATCTTTCACTTATACTATCACTTTCTCCACTTTTATCACCATATTTTTCATTTCCTTCTTCCTCACTACTAGATCCACTGCCACTTTCTTCTTCTTCTTTGTCTGCTTTATCCTCTTCTCCAGATTCCTCTTTTGAACCATTGGATCTGCTCATATATTCTCATATAATTTAATATCATCTCCAACCCACTCCATCATCTAGGGATTCCAGATTATCTTCATTTTCTTGAAAATTTTCTCACTCAAGCACACACCACTACAGGGGTTGGGTGCACATGGGCTGGGTCTGGGGGGATGGGTGCACAGGGGTTGGGTGCACAGGGGGTGGGGGGCTAGGGGGCTGGGGGGCTGGGTGGGTGGGTGCACAGGGGCTGGGGGCTGGGTCTGGGGGGCTAGCCGCCCAGGGGGAGGGGGCTGGGTCTGGGGGGCTGGCTGCACAGGGGGGGGGCTGGACAGGGGTCTAGGGAGGGGGAGTGGCTGGGTGGGTCTGCTCTGGGGGGCTGGGGCTGGACCGGGGTCTGGGGGGGCTGGGTCCGGGGGGCTGGACAGGGGTCTGGGGGGGAGGGGCTGGGTCTGGGTGCATGGGGGGGCTGGCTGGGTCTGGGTGCATGGGGGGGCTGGCTGGGTCTGGTGGGGGGCTGGCTGCACAGGGGGGGGCTGGACAGGGGTCTAGGGAGGGGGGAGTGGCTGGGTGGGTCTGCTCTGGGGGGCTGGGGCTGGACCGGGGTCTGGGGGGGCTGGGTCCGGGGGGCTGGACAGGGGTCTGGGGGGGAGGGGCTGGGTCTGGGTGCATGGGGGGGCTGGCTGGGTCTGGTGGGGGGCTGGCTGCACAGGGGGGGCTGGACAGGGGTCTAGGGAGGGGGAGTGGCTGGGTGGGTCTGCTCTGGGGGGCTGGGGCTGGACCGGGGTCTGGGGGGGCTGGGTCCGGGGGGCTGGACAGGGGTCTGGGGGGGAGGGGCTGGGTCTGGGTGCATGGGGGGGGCTGGCTGGGTATGGGGTGCATGGGGGGGCTGGCTGGGTCTGGTGGGGGGCTGGCTGCACAGGGGGGGGGGGGGGGGGCTGGACAGGGGTCTAGGGAGGGGGAGTGGCTGGGTGGGTCTGCTCTGGGGGGCTGGGGCTGGACGGGGTCTGGGGGGGCTGGGTCCGGGGGGCTGGACAGGGGTCTGGGGGGGAGGGGCTGGGTCTGGGTGCATGGGGGGGATGGCTGGGTCTGGTGGGGGGCTGGCTGCACAGGGGGGGGCTGGACAGGGGTCTAGGGAGGGGGAGTGGTTGGGTGGGTCTGCTCTGGGGGGCTGGGGCTGGACCGGGGTCTGGGGGGGCTGGGTCCGGGGGGCTGGACAGGGGTCTGGGGGGGAGGGGCTGGGTCTGGGTGCATGGGGGGGCTGGCTGGGTCTGGTGGGGGGCTGGCTGCACAGGGGGGGCTGGACAGGGGTCTAGGGAGGGGGAGTGGCTGGGTGGGTCTGCTCTGGGGGGCTGGGGCTGGACCGGGGTCTGGGGGGGCTGGGTCCGGGGGGCTGGACAGGGGTCTGGGGGGGAGGGGCTGGGTCTGGGGGGGGGCTGGGTGCATGGGGGGGCTGGCTGGGTCTGGTGGGGGGCTGGCTGCACAGGGGGGCTGGCTGGGTCTGGTGGGGGGCTGGCTGCACAGGGGGGGGTATCGCTGCACAGGGGGTGTCTAGCTGCACACAGGGGGGAGGGAGGGGGCTGGGTCTGGGGGGCTGGCTCGGGCTGGCTCGGGTTGGGTCGGGTTCACCCAAGTAACCCGACCCAAACTGACCCGACCCGCAGAGGGTTGGGTTGGGTCGGGTCGTTCGACCATGAGTCGGGTAACCCGACCCCCAATGGTTTGGGTTGGGTCGGGTTCACCCAAGTAACCCGACCCAAACTGACCCGACCCGAAGAGGGTTGGGTTGGGTCAGGTCGTTCGACCATGAGTTGGGTAACCCGACCCCCAATGGTTTGGGTTGGGTCGGGTCGCCTACCCGCAAAGTATGAGACCCGACCCGACCCGACCCGTCCCGCCGGTTTTGGGTCGGGCCCTAGAACACCCATGACCCGACCCAACCCATGGACACCCCTACTCAAAGGAACATATTTGTCGTTGTATTCATGTTGATTTCTTACATTAATCCCTACTGAATGCTTGTAGCTGCAACTGTCGCGGATGAGGATTTTGTTGGATTGGTGTTGCCTGATCTGGTTGGGCCGAATGCTTGTGGCCCGCAACTGTAGCAATGTTGACTACTGTAGCAATGTTGACCGACAGGGGGGTGTCCAGCAGGGGGGGGTTGTCCAGCAGAGGGAGGGAGGGTGTCCAGTAGGAGGGTGTCCAGCAGGGGGGGAGGGGTGCTAAACATGGTCTGTAAATCTGATGTAGTTCAGTCTGTTCCTGTCTTATCTCATGCTGCTAAACATGTCAGAATTGGTGAATTGGTACCTGTTAAACCTGAATCTGGCAGTGCTGAAGATGTTGTGGTTATCAGATCAGATAAACTTGGTTATCAGATCAGGGGGCAGGGGGACTAGCAGGGGACTGACAGGGGGCCTAGCAGGGGGCAGGGGGCAGGGGGACAAGCAGGGGGCAGGGGGGGCTGGCAGGGGCAGGGGGGCTGGCAGGGGGAAGGTGGGGGGTGGCAGGGGGCAAGCGGGGGGCAGGGGGGCTGGCAGGGGGACAAGCAGGGGGAAGGGGGGGGGGGCTGGCAGGGGGGGCAAGCAGGGGGCAGGGGGGGCTGGCAGGGGCAGGGGGAGGCTGGCAGGGGGAGGGGGGGGGGCTGGCAGGGGGGCAAGCAGGGGGCAAGGGGGGGGGCTGGCAGGGGGACAAGCAGGGGGGTGGCAGGGGGGGGGAGCTGGCAGGGGGACAAGCAGGGGGACAAGCAGGGGGAAGGGGGGGGGCTGGCAAGGGGGCAAGCAGGGGGCAGGGGGGGCGGGCTGGCTGGCAGGGGGACAAGCAAGGGGTGGCAGGGGGACAACCAGTGGGGGGGGGGGCTGGCAAGGGGACAAGCAGGGGGGGGTGGCGGGGGGGGTGGGGACTAGCAGGGGGCAGTGGGGGACTAGCAGGGGGGGTGTCAGGGGGCAGGGGGACTGGCAGGGGGTGGCAAGGGGGACAAGCAGGGGGGGGAGGGGTGTCCAGGCAGGGGGCAGGGGGTACTGGCCGGGGGGGACTGGCCGGGGGTGGCAGGGGGGTATTTTTTTTTTATGGATTTGGACACCCTATAGCCACGGTTTTAAACCGTGGCTATTGATTTATTGCCACGGTTTTAAACCGTGGTCATAGACATAATGCCACGGTTTAAAACCGTGGCTATAGATTTTGTCCGGCCTTTAGTATAACCACGGTTGAAACCGTGGCATTAGGTATACAGCCACGGTTTAAACCGTGGCTATAAACCTATAGCCACGGTTTGGACCGTGGCTTTAGAGTTAAAGCCACGGTTTGGAACCGTGGCTATAGGTCTAGACCTATAGCCACGCCAAACTTAGCCACGGTTCCTCAAACCGTGGCTATTACCTATAGCCACGGTTTGAGGTCCTATAGCCACGGTTTAGAACCGTGGCTATAGCCCGAATTTCCAGTAGTGAATAAAATTACTTTTCTATAACAAACAGCAGTGGAAAATTTAAAAGTATTGAAATTCTTTTATCCCAAAGAGAAGGGTTATCCTTTCACCTAGGATAAGAGGTTTGTCTTACCACCACCTTGGTAAGCCCTTGATACGATGATTGGTACGTCTGTCTTGATATCCCTAAAAGCCCTCGATACGATGATCGGTATGTCTGCCTTGCAATCCCCGCAAGCCCTCGATTTTGCAGGTAATCAGCACCTCTGTCTTTCAATCACTTGAATTCCCTCGATATGATGATTGGTAGCACCGTCTGCCTATCCCAGGTAGCCCTTGATCATTATCACCTGATCGGTTGCACAAAGAAAAACAAATCACTTATTGAAATAAAAAAACTAAGAACAAGTCATTCACATTTTGTAGTTTCAAGGTTTTCGCACGAAGTAGGAGAGAAGTCAGAGCGTCTCTCTCTAGAACTTGATATAAGCAAAGTCTCACAGTTGTGTGTACTCCTCAGCTTCAAATATCCTTTTATTTATAGGCCTCAGGTTCCAACGGTCATATTTCCTCCAACAGTCATATTTATCTGGAAAACACTGAGGGACTTGGACACCTGGCATTATAACGGTCATATTGAAACAGAAAACATGACATCGTTTTGATTAGTTTATAACTAACTCCACGACATCATTTTGGTTAAAAAGAAAAGATATGTGAAGATGATAAACATGAGTATGATTGACATGTGTTCGATAAATAATTAAAACAAGCATGACAGATGTAAAATATGAGTTTTATAAGTATTACTTAGTGTAATGTATTGAAATGATATAAAGTGGGTATGATGCACAAAATTCAGTACGATTGACAGAGTCAGTACAATTGACAGAGTCAATACAATTGACAGAGTCAGTATGATTGATAGAGTTAGTACGATTGACAAAGTCAGTATGATCAGCAAAGTCAGTACGATCAGCATAGTCAGTAGGACCAGCATAGTTAGTATGATCAGTATAGTCAGTAGGATCAGCATAGTCAGTATGATCAGTATAGCCAGTACGATCAGCATAGTCAGTATGATCAGCATAGTCAGTACGATCAGCATAGTCAGTACGATCAGCATAGTTAGTACGATCAGCATAGTCAGTACGATCAGCATAGTCAGTACGATCAGCATAGTCAGTACGATCAGCATAGTTAGTACGATCAGCATAGTCAGTACGATCAGCATAGTTGGTATTATCAGTATAGTGAGTACGATCAGAATAGTTAGTACGATCAGTATAGTCATTTGTGATATCCAAAACAATACATAAAAGTCAAAACAGAACTTTTGACTCAACAATCTCCCCCTTTTTGGAAAGCACAAAACATAAAGTAAAAACGAAAAGAAAAACATATCTCCCCCTGAGTTATTGGAAACTCTTCTGAATAAGAAATTGAATACAACTAACTCCCCCTTAGGTATGTACTTTCCTAAGGATTTTATTCGTAGATTTTCTTGATTTAGAATTATTTTATTAAAACATTCTCCCTTTATAAAACATTCTCCCCCTTTATAAAACATTCTCCCCCTTCGTGATTTACAAAAATAATGGGGTAACTTTAGTTGCCTGAAAGAGTTAGAGAAAAGGAAATGCACGGAAAAGGGAAAGGTAACATAAATCTCATTACGATAAAAAAGGATTATAGAGTTCATGAAATATGTAATGAAAAACACAACACTCATTTGTTTTCTCTTTTCTTTTCTCTCTTGATCAGCTCATAAAGAACGGCTTTCATCTTTTTGATTTCTTTCCTGTCTTCTGAGATAGAATCCCCCTGAGATCTAAGAATCTCTTATTGATCAGCAAAAAGCTGATCCTGATTATTGATGGTCTCTTCTTGGACTCTGATTACTTCTTCAAGAGTATCAATTCTTTCTTGCAAATTCTTGTTGTCTTTAGATAGCACAGAATTTTGTTTCTTTAACAAGACTATTTCATATTTGAAAGATGAAACCTTTGAAAACTTAAACTGAAAAGCATTCATTCTCTCTTGTATCTATTTTATTGAAGTAATATCAGCTCCATGAGTATTTGACAATTGATTCAGCCTTTCAATAGTTTCTTTGTTAAGTTTATTAAACGCAATTGCGAGATCATTCGACAGCCTCCTTAAGTCTTCAATTGAAACTTCATGATCATTCATTGGGCTCTCTGTTTTGTATGACCACTTAGTCATTCTATTGCAAGCTTTATTTTGAGAGTCTGAACTTTCAGATAGTACTTTCAAATTGTCTTTGATTAACAAAAAATTCTTTCTAAGTTCTCTTACAGAACCAAACTTCTTTCTTTGATTATCTGTGATGAAATCAATTTTCCCTTCAAGTCTAGGGAAATAAGGGATGGTATTCTCAATCCTTATAAAAACATGAACAATGTAGTCACTCCTCTTGAGATAAATTGTCTGTTAGGAATCAGTATCCTCGTCGTATGAATCCAGTTCATTTGATCAGCTTGAGTCTTCAACTGGTTGTTTCCATTTTTCTTTTTCTTTCTCCTTTTTTTTCTTCTTCTACTTTTTCACTGATAAAAATTACTTTTTCATTCTGAGATGATTGAGCACCTAGATTTTCTTGAGAAGAAATTTTATCTGGAGTTTCAAAAGATTGAGCTTGATCTTGATCGGTATGAGGATTTTGTTGAATACCTTAACTTTGCTTTTGAAATGATTCTTCTCTACTTTTCTTTGAGCTCTGAAGGAATTCCAAAAGAAAATCTCCTTCCTCTTATTCAACTTCCTGAATTTCTTCCAAGATTTGTTTCCCTTTGTCTTTCTCTGGAAGACTCTGTACGATAGGTTCTTGATATAATTCTTCTGTTAGTTGAGCACTAACCACCTCAACCAATTTCATGATTTTAGAGACATCAAATTCTTGATCATTCCTTTTCAAAAGAGTCGTATTTTTCTTTTTATCTTGAAGATTATCCTCAACCCTTATCCTCTCAGCAATGTCTTCAACTGGATCTAGACCGAACTTTGGATCACCTTCTTTTCTTTGTTCTCTTTCTTTCCTCCATTTAGTCGCAACTTCCTTATTGTACTTAGGTTTCTTTTTTGGATAGAACTGGTTTGTGGATCTGACTTTTGAGGAACAACAGTAGACGGATTCTCTTTGACTAGAATAGGTTCCGATTGATTTCGTGCCGATAGATTTTGTGCCAATTCAGCTTCTATATATCTAACAAAAATCTTTAAATTTTGATCAAAACAAATACACAACTTCTTCAAAGTACTCTTACTTATCCAAGAAGGCTTCAGCTCTTTCAATTTTCCTTTCAAAAGAATATTACAAAACTGCATGCTCTCAATAATGAACTTAGTAAGAATAGAAGGATACATAATCAAATGAGATTTTATTTCTCCTAACTAGACATTCTTGACTATTTCAAAAATGTATCCCATGAGATTTACCTTTCTCATATTGACAAGATAGTCAAGCATAAAGATATCAAAAACTTTTAGAGTTTCTCTATCCCCTTTTCTTGGGATAAGAAAACCTTGCATCCAGAGTGCCACGAATCTGTTATCTAGAGAAAGATGAGAAACTTTCTTCTTCTCTTCATTTATCAAAAACAATGACTTTTCATCACTTTATTTATTAAACATACCAACCTCCTCTGGTAGTTTATGAGATGGAAAAAAAGAATCACCTTCTGTTGGAACATTCAGAAAGTGTTCTGCTTGTTTCAAAAACCTTGATATCTTTCTATCGTACACAGCAATGTTGATAGTCATGTTTTTGTCAAAAGACACGGTTTTGTAGAATTGACTAACCTCTTCAATAAGAATCAGATCTTGAGATACTGGTTTTTCAACACAAAGATGTTCCCAACCTTGAAACAAAATAATTCTTCTGATTGTAGAATCATACGAATCAAAGAAGTCCCGAGAAACTAACCTTTCTCTGAGGAAGTCTTTCTCTGAAAAAGTCTTTGAAGACATTTTGGCAGGAGTGTTGGTAGAGTACTGAGACATATAGGTGAAGCTGATGAAAGATCATACGGAGTCTTAAAACAGGGTAGAGTTTCGTCACAAAATTTGAAAAACCGGTGTGGGTTTGTTAAGGGGAGGGGTCTATTTATATGGAAAAAAATTGACCGTTGATCTTCTACGGTTGAGATTAGAAGGAAAAAAAATCGACGGATAATATTAAAAGGTATTTTTTTAAAAAAATATTTTTTAAATAAAATGAGAAACAATAAAAAGTAAAAACAATACAAAGTAAGTAAAGAATGTACCTGCTGGAGAATGTAAAGAAACTATTGGTTTAAGAAAACAAAAGCGCACGAAGAGAAATAATACGATTGGTTGTCTAGCTGATGGAATAAAAAGTCATTACCATAGTTTTTCAAGCCGATGGAAAAAAAGTCATTAATATAGGTTGTCAAGCCGATGGAAAACAAAGGCATTACCATAGGTTGTCAAGACGATGGAAAACAAAGTCATTACCATAGGTTTTCAAGATAATGGAAAACAAAGTCATTACCATAGTTTGGCAAGGAGATAGAAAACAAATTCATTACCATAGGTTGTCAAGCCAATGGAAAACAAAGTCATTACCATAGGTTGACGTGCTGATGGAATACAAAATTGTTATCATAGGTTGACGTGCCGATGGAAAACAAACTTGTTACCATAGGGTGACGTTCCAATAGAAAAAAAACTTGTTACCATAGGTTGATGTGCCGATTGAAAACAAACTTGTTACCATATGGTGACGTGCCGATGGAAAACAAACTTGTTACCATAGGGTGATGTGCTGATGGAAAACAAATTTGTTACCAGATACTGACGTGCCGATGGAAAACAAAGTCATTATGATGGACTGACGTGCTGATGGAAAACAAATTTCAATACGTTAATCAAGCAAACAAGATGAAAAACAAAAGATAAAAACTATAATTAAATAGTCAATATGATAGAAAGAATAACAAACCAAGAGAATAAACAAATAAATATCATAAGAAAATAAGAAACACAATAAGAAAAAATGTTATCCCCCTTTCTAAGAGGATTTTTTTAATGTAATGAGAAGTGTAAAACATGAAGTAGATATGAATGATTATTTTAATGTAATCATTCCTATATTCTTTTTTATAAACTCAAATTTATCAGAAGGTAATGGTTTTGTAAAAATGTCAGCAAGTTGTTCTTGCGTTCCGATGAATTGTAAAATAATATCTCCTTTTTGTGTGTGATCCCTAAGAAAGTGATGCCTAATATCTATGTGTTTGGTTTCGATAATATTTTCAAAGTAATCTTTGTTTCTGGTCATGTGTCGAGAACAAACACTATCCATGTACCAAATATTCTTGTTGGTACACTTATTTTCCTGAAAAAGAAACAATTAGTTTTTCGTAATCCAAACTTGTTTGGATCCAGAAGGGTTAGATAAAAGAATTATAGGAATCCACATTTTTTTTCAAAATGAGCATTATGAAATCCTAGATACTGAGTTATATTAATAGAACAATCTCTTTTCCAGTGTCCACCACATTAACACTTAGTAAAAAAATGGGTACTTTGAGGAAAAAATAGTTATTACTAAAAATGAGTTTAGAATGAGTATAACAATACCAGAATGATTTCCTAAAGGTCAAATTTGAGAATACATTTTGTCAAAGTTTTCCTTGACATAAGTAAAGTTTGACAAACATTTTTTCAAGGAAAATATTTTAGACTTTAGTTTTAAAACTAAGTTCTTATCCTTCAAAACATTTGATTTTGAACTAGAGTTAGGCTCTAAAACATTTTTCATAGAAATTACATTTTCAAGATCCTTAGAAAGTTTATCCTTATCAGATTTGACTTTCTCAAGGGTTTTTAAAATAATTTCAAAATCAGAAGTTTTCATATCAAGATCATTAGAAAGATTTGATACTTCTTTAGTTAAAATTGAAATTCTAGAATTTTCATTATCAAGTATCTTTTTGAGTTTAGAATTTTCATTATCAAGTGATTTAGAAAACCTAGATACTTCCTCAAAAGAAGGTAATGTATTATCTTATGATGATGAATGTTCATATAAAGATTCATAATACGTATTATCAGTATAATTCACATTCAAAGAAACATTTGTAATAGCTTCAGCATTGTGTACCTTATCCATGAGATAATTATCTTCATTTGGTAATCTGGCTATAAGTCCAATATTCCTTTGTCCTAAGGATTCATATTCTGAAGAATTATTTGATGAATAACTACCACTTGCACTCCAATTATCATTTTCCTTCAAGAATTTCTTCGTCTTTATCTTGTAATTATTTTTCTTATTTATTTCAGAATGTTTCTCCTTTCTGTCTTTTCTCTTCAGTAAAGGACAATCAGGTCTTATATGACCTACTTTCTTGCATTCATAACATGTTACCTCTAAATATTTATTTTCCTTCCTATCTTTCTTTTTGAATCTGTATTGGAAGTCTTTATTTCCCACAATCTTGTTCATCCTTCAAGAAATATTGTCTAACTCATTATTCAAGTGATCATTATCACTTGATTCTGAACCGATAACTTTCTTAGCTTTGGATCTTGTTATCCTTTCAGGTGTTTTAGATTTAGATGTAGTAGTAAAAGCTACAATTCCATTTCAATTTTTCTTCTTATTGAAATCATCATCTATCTTCATTCTTGTCTCATACTGTAGAAGAGTTCCAAAGAGTTCATCAAGAGTAATCTGGGAAACTTTTCTGTTTTCATCAATAATTGTCTTTTTTGACTCCCATTCGTTTGGCATTATATCAATAATCTTATCTACAAGAGCTTCATCATCAAGACCTTTTTCTCCCATAGATTGTAAACTATTTACAATTGTCATAAATCTTTGTTTCACTTTACATATTGGCTCTCCAGAAGGAAAAAAGAAAACCATGATACTCTGCTCGAATCATTGCTCTTCTTGTTTCTATAACCTTGGATGTACTAAAATGTGTGACTTCAAATTTCTTCCAAATACAGTTGGCTACTTCATAAGATGATATCTAGTTGTATATATTCCTGGTCATAGAACATAATAAATTATTTCTTACCTTGTAATTCAGTTTATATTCTTGCTTCACTTGATTGGTGAAAGTACTGACTTCTTTGTCAGGAATTTTGTAACCTCCAGTAAGAATAATAAAATTGTCTACACCAGTGTTGATAACAAATGTCTTCATTAAATCCCTCCAGTACTCATAATCATTCCCATTAAAGATATGTAGTCTTGTTGGATTTAGATTTTCAATTGACCCAATAGTCATTCCTGCCATATAATAAAACAAAATCTTTTCCACTCCACACGTTAGTGTAGTAAAAAGTTGAAACAGAAATTTTGAAGAAATAGAGCTAGTAATACAAATCAGTGGAAACCTGCTCTGATACAAATTGATGGATCGAATATGTAGATGTAAATGTATATTAGATGAAACAATGCAAGAGGGGGGGTTAATTTTTGGTTTAAAAACATTGTTTTTAAACACTTAATAAATTAGTGTAAATGATCTTAAACTAATACAATTCACAAAAAAAACCACAATTGTATTGAATATAAAGGTATGATATGATGTAATACTATAAGAAGAGTAAAGAAATTGTATTCCAAATGAATTCAATAATCAGAGTTATACAATAGTGAAGGATTCTACCATAAAGCATATAGAATCAATCGATACAATATGTAACAGTATGATTGTAATTGAAACAATTACAAATGAATATAGAATGAAGAAAGTAAACAATAAAATTTCCTTTCAAAAACAAACAGTAGCGGAAATGTAAAAGTATTACAATTCTTTTATCCCAAAGAGAAGGGTTATCCTTTTACCTAGGATAAGAGCTCTGTCTTAACACCAACTTGGTAAGCCCTCGATAAAATGATCGGTACGTCTGTCTTGTTATCCCTGCAAGCCCCTGATATGATGATTGGTACGTCTGTCTTGCTATCCCCGCAAGCCCTTGATTTTGCTAGTAATCAGCACCTCTGTCTTTCAATCACTTGAAAGCCCTCGATACGACGATCAGTAGCACTGTCTGCCTATCCTCGACAGCCCTCGATCGTTATCACCTGATCGGTCACATAAAGCAAAACAAAGCACTTATTGAAATACAAAAACTACGAAAGATTCATTCACGTTTTGTAGTTTCAAGGCTTTCGCACGAATTAGGAGAGAAGTCATAGCGTCTCTCTCTAGAAATTGATATAAGAAAAGTCTCATAGTTGTGTGTACTCCTCAGCTTCAAATGACCACCTATTTATAGGCCTCAGGTTCCAATGGTCATATTTCCTCCAACGGTTATATTTATCTGGAAAACTCTGAGGGACTTGGACACCTGGCATTATAACGGTCATAATGAAATAGAAAACACGACATTGTTTTGATTAGTTTATAACTAACTCCACAACATCGTTTTGGTCAAAAACAAAAGATATATGAAGATGATAAACATGAGTATGATTGACATGTGTTTGATAAATAATGAAAACAAGCATGATAGAAGTAAAATATGAGTTCTATAAGTATTACTTAGTGTAATGTATTGAAATAATATAAAGTGATTATGATGCATAAAAGTCAGTACGATTGACAGAGTTAGTACGACTGACAGAGTCAGTACGATTGACAGAGTCAGTAAGATTGACAGAGTCAGTACGATTGATAGAGTCAGTACGATTGACAGAGTCAGTACAATTGACAGATTAAGTAAGATAAGCATAGTCAATACGATCAGCATAGTTAGTACGATAGCATAGTCAGTACGATCATCATAGTCGGTACGATCAGCATAGTTAGTACGATCAGCATAGTCAGTACGATCAGCATAGTCAGTACGATCAGTATAGTCAGTACGATTAGCATAGTCAGTACGATCAGCATAGTCGGTATGATCAGCATAGTCAGTTCGATCAGCATAGTCAGTAAGATCAGCATAGTCAGTAAGATCAGCATAGTCAGTACGATCAGCATAGTCAGTACGATCAGCATAGTCAGTACGATCAGCATAGTCAGTACGATCAGCATAGTCAGTACGATCAGCATAGTCAGTACGATCAGCATAGTCAGTACCATCAGCATAGTCAGTACCATCAGCATAGTCAGTACGATCAGCATAGTCAGTACCATCAGCATAGTCAGTATGATCAGCATAGTCAGTACGATCAGCATAGTCAGTACGATCAGCATAGTCATTACGATCAGCATAGTCAATACGATCAGCATAGTCAGTACGATAAGCATAGTCGATACGATCATCATAGTTGGTACGATAAACATAGTCGATATGATAAGCATAGTAGGTACGATCAGCATAGTCAGTAGGATCAGCATAGTCAGTACGATCAGCATAGTCATTTGTGATTTCCAAAACAAGACATAAAAGTCAAAAGAGAAATTTTTACTCAACAAGGATCACATCTACTTTATGGGTCGTGATTCCCATTGGAAGAGGTGTTTATATCAAGTGGTTTGGTAGAAACTTGGCATTGATGATATACCTATTGTGCGGAAATTTGTTGATGTATTTACAAAAGAGTTTCCTAGTCTTCCACCGAAACAAGATGATGAGTTCTCAATAGAAATCATACCTGGTGTCACACTAACTTCAAAGACTCCCTATAAAATATCCCCAATTTAGTTCAAGGAATTTAAGAATAAAATCCAAGAAAACCTTAACAATGGATTCATTCCTAAAACTATGTCCCCATAGGGTGCACCTATTTATTTTATTAAAAAGAAAGATAGATCATTGTAGCTTTTCATTGATTTTCTTGAGCTGAACATTTCATTGATTATCATGAGTTGAACAAGATCAAAATTAAGAACAAGTATATCTTTTCCTATATTGATGACTTTTTTGATCAACTGTGTGGAGCTCAATACATTACCAAGATTGACCTTCATTCTGGATATCATCAATTAAGGGTCAAGAAGAAGTATATACCCAAGACATCATTCCATTCAAGGTATAGACACTATGAATATATAATTTTGTCATTCAGTCTTACTAATTCCCCTTCTATCTTCTTGGATTTAATTAATACATTCTTGAGAGATTATCTTGATTAGTTTTTTGTAGTCCTAATATATGACCTTCTTATCTATTAAAAGACCAAGTAAGATCATGAATACCACTTGAGAATTGTACTAAAGACCCTAATGTAGTAGAAAATATATGATAATTTTAAAAAATGTTAATTTTGGTTGTAAAAGTTTACATTTTTGGGTCATATAATCTCAAGAGAGGTTATATCAGTAGATACATCAATGAAAAGGCTATTGAATGTTGTCCCAGACTAACCTAGTGACTAAGATCCATAGTTTTCTTGTTTTAGCTAGATATTATCAACAGTTTGTGGAGAATTTATCATAATTATCCAATAAAATCATCAAGTTAGCTTGGATGGTTTCCAAATTCCTTTGGAAAGAAGAATGTGGGTGAATTTTTAGGGAACTAAAGAGAAGATTATTTGGCACACCTATGCATACATTACCCTATAGTAGAGAAGTGTTTTTAATCTATAGTGATGCATCCAAGAAAATATTGGGATGTGTTCTTATATATAATGGCATGGTCATATCTTAGGCCTCATGACAATTGAATTCTCATGAAAAAAATTACCCAAATCATGATTTGGATTTATCTGTGTTAATTTTAACATTATTGATATAGAGACATTATATTTATAGAGAAAATTGTGATATATATACCAACCAAAAAAATTAAAGTATATATTCACACATAAGGAGTTGAATATACACCAGAGAAGATGGTTAGATCTTATTAAAGATTATAACTTCTCAATACATTACAACCCTGGGAAAGAAAACAAGGTGTCCAATGCTTTGTGTTGAAGGGATCATGCTAGATTATCCATTATGAGGATCACAAAAGATTAAATATGTTTGAATTTGATAAGGATCGATCTGTAAATCCTGAAGGAAGGGGGAAAATATTGTCTTTCTCAATTGAATGTTCAATCATCTAACCAAGTGAAGATTAAAGATGTACATAAGGAAGATATAGATCTATAAAATAAGGTTATAAATGTTCTTGAGTTTAAATTATATCATTATGGGATGATAAGGTTTTGGAATTATGTATGTTTCCCTTCCACACCAGACTCGAAGAAGGAGTTAGAGGAATCTCATAGTTCTTCATTATCTATTCATCCTGAAATTTTGAAGATTTATAGATACATTAAATAATACTTCTAGTTATATGGAATGAAGATAGATATCATAGAGTTTCTATCTTGGTGCTTATCATGTCATAAAATTAAGGGAAAAAGATAAAATTTTAAGGGGATGTTACATCAATTACCCATACTAGAATGGAAATAGGAAAGCATCACCTTGGATTTTTTCATTGGACTCCCCAAAGTCTCTAAAGGGAATAATTCTATACGGGTTGTAGTTGATCACCTTACTAAGACAACACATTTAATCTCTATCAGAGAATTATTTTCTCCTGATCAGCATTCTAGGATATACATTAAGTAATTATTAAGGTTTCAAGGAGTACCACATTCCATTATATATGATAAGGATTTGTGGTTTACACAACATTTATGTTGAATTCTTCAGAAAACTCTTTATATGAAATTTAGTTTCATCAATGTGTATCATCCTAAAATACATGGTCTGTTTGAAATAAAAATTCAGAACCTATAGGATTTATTGAGATCTTATTTTCCATATTTAAAAGGTTTTTGGGATCAACAAATTCCTCTAGTTGAGTTTCCTTACAAAAATATCTTTCACTAAAGAATTAAAATTTCTACATATGAATCCCTCTATGGAAATAAATTTAGATCTCCAAAAAATATACAATAAAGTAGGAGAAAGAAATCTATGGGAACCTGAGATATTTAAAGAATTGCTGGATAAGTTTATATCCATTTTGAAACATATCAAGGTAGTTCAAAGTCTCCATAAAATTTTTGGCGATAATCATTGGCGTGATATATAATTTGATATTGGTGATAATATGTTTCTAATAATTTATCCATGGAATAAGTTTATTTTATTCGGGAATAGAGGGACACTAATCTCTAGGTATAGCAGTCCCTTTAAAATTATTGATCATATAGAGATGGTATCCTATTGCTTGGAACTTTCACTAAACCTCACTCAATTCCACGATTTAATCCATGTATCTCTCCTGAATAAGTATATAATTGACCCTTAACATGTATTGAACTCAGAGTTCATACCACTGGAGTAATATATTTCTTATAAAGAACAATTGACGGAGATTATGGATTATATAGATAAAGTTCTATAAAAAAATATCACTAACCTAGTCAATGTTTTGTGGTCAAACAACCTATTATATGAAGTTATGTTTGAACATGAGGATATTATGAGTCATAAGTGTCCTCGTTTTTGTATATCATAATGATGAATTTTGAGGGATAAATTCATTTTATGGGGGTAGAATATAACACTCATTGTTTTTATGAATTTTTTTCTCAAATAAATTAAATTTCATTGATTTATTTCATTACACACAACACCAAGTTACAATTTAGAGATATAAAACACCAAGTTAATATTTCATTACACACAAAATTATCTTGGATTGTGTTATGTGCAATACTAAGTTTTAACAAAACCATGATATAATATTAACATAGGTATTTAAATGTGATCATTTTAACCTAGCTATTAATCTTAGGAATATGAATATTAATATATAATTTTTTAACATTATGTATGATGGTTTTATATAAATTGAACATATTGACAAAAAAGGAACTTATTTTTTTGTAAAGTATTTATATGTTTCAAATATACTATTTTCTCAAAAATATGTTTTTTATGTCTTTTTTTAACATTAAAAATTTAATTTTTGAAACTTCTTGAAATTTAATTTGATAAAAAAATTTGAAATAAAGTTTTTTAAATTATCTTAAAGTGAATTTTTGGGATTTTTCTGAAATGTTTCATTGCTTGATGAATAGTTAAAAATACTGAATTTTAATTGAAAACTTCATTTTTTTTAATTTATTTATATTGTAAAATTATATTTTAATTATTTTTAAACAATAGTTAGTTCAAATATACAACTATTAGTCCAATGTAGTTCATTAAAAGCAATTTCATATTAAAATTTGATATAAAAACATTGTAAACTTTTGAACATTTTTACTTTAAAAACCCGCTTCTTCAACACGTCTTTGAGATTAATTTTAAATTATTTTTTTCCACTTCTATGAATGTAATTTAGAAAAATATATTCAATATTTTTAATCATAAAAATTTATAATATCTAACAAGGCCTACTAAATTTCTGACCAAAAATGATTAGTGAAAATAGTTAATATTAATCTTGGTGATTAAGAGAATAACAAGTTTACCAAGGGACTAAACATTAAACTTAAGGGATAAAATTATATATAAACTTCTCCAAAAATATTAAAAATCAATACATATATTAAAAATAAAATGTTTATTACTCAAAATTTCACATTAACTTGGAATTGTTAATAAATGAGTAATGAAAGGGAGTAATCATATATGGTATAAGATATATGAATATGGTTTTTTAATATATGTATAATAAAATTATATTTATTATACATGAAGTTTCAATGAGTATGAATGAAGTTAAGACTTAAGATAAGGGGGTTTCTAGTCTCTCTTTTACTTTTGAGAGACTTATTCAAAATTCAAAACTTGTTTATTTTCTACGGTGTATATATTAGCCTATGAAATGATATATCATTAATTTACCTAATTTCATGATGATTAATGTTTCCATTGATGTTATTATTTTATAGGGATTAAGATTTATGTTTTACTAAAGGAGTAAGGAATTTTTTTCTCAATTTTCTCTCTATGGGTAATACATTATGTTATGCACCTATATTATTTCATGATGTGTATATACAGCCCCATTGATATGTAATATCATGAATATAGTCATCATCATGATATTTTAATTTTAATTTTATTTTCTACCTTCATGGGGTTTACAATTCAAGGTTACCAAAGTGGTAATGATTTTTATGTTACAATCTCATCGTTTATCAGGAGTATTTATGATCAAGTCTCTAATGTTTAAATCTCATGATCTACCTATTTATAATTATTGTGAATTTTATTCTTCTATTTTTATTCAGGATATCTTAAATTAATGGAACCCTTTTTCAAAAAAAATTTAATTAATATAATTAATAAAATGATTTTAAGAAAATACAACTTTATCTCTCTCTTCGGCCAGAAATCTATTTTCTTTCAAAACCATGTTTTCTAAAAATGTTATCAAAAATGTTTTATTAATATATTATGATATTTAAAATAAATTTTTACCCATTTTTTAATTTTTACATAAAAATTTGAAAGAAATATTCAACTCCTATTCCAAAACAATGCTTATTTGGATTTTACTAAAAATGTAAAAGGAAGCTTAGTTTTAATGTGTACGACATGAATGGAATTTTCTGACACCATGATCAATCATTTCTTCTGTAGTTCCATTATAATTTTTCAAATTTATTTCCAAAGAAAAAAATTCAAAATGTGTTATGATTTAAAAAAAAATCATAGTATAAAGGATATTTTCCATACAAAAATGTTTTAAATAATCTTTCAAAATTATTTTCCATATAACATGACATCCATTGATGATACCCATAACTTACAAGGGATATAATACAAGGATATCATTCTTATTATTTCTCTAAATGGTTTTTTAATGTTGTGGTGTTTATGAAACTCATTTCTTCTCTACAAGTTATACCTTGATATGATCCTTACGAAATCCAATTCTTTTCACCAGTTATTCTATGATGAAATGATTATGAAACCTATCTCTTTTCTATAGGTTATTATATTATGAAATTTTTATGAAACACATTTCATTTCATGCGTTATGACATGATGAATGTTTTATGACCTTGTGGCACACATGTGTATTATTTAATTATGTGATTTGTGGGACCTATATCTCCCTCCAATGCATTGGGTAAATATTTATATCTTATGAGATAGAAAGGACTAGAATAAAGAGTGAACCTGGATCAATAAAGGAATTTTTCTACCATGATGGTCTTGAAAGTGAGATTTAACTAATATGGAAATTATTTTTAATGATTATGTGTATTCCACAAATTCCATGCCTTATTACAATGTTATTCTCTCTAGGATCATGTTCTTTTATTTCCTAATGATTAATTTCTTATGAACTACCAATATTTATTATATGGTTTAATATTATGATCTTTGATATATAGGGTATGATTTTCATTTATTATACTCATGTTATCATACACTTATGCTCATTTTATACTTGTGTATCTCCCTTGTTTACCCTTACTGAGCATCTGATCTCACCCGTTCTTTTGTTTCCTTTCCCAAAGTTACGAAAAAATGTATTAAGTATGATATGTCTAAGAAGGGTTCTAGTTGTGAAGAATATAGTGGGATATGATTTATCTCACTTATGGATAACTATTTATATTTCCAATTTTCCCAAGGTACTAAACTATTATGGTCCTCAGGCATGTGTTTGAGTAATTTAATTAATATTCATAAAAAATGGTCAAATATATATGTATTCTAAGCTACGATCATTATAAAAAATAGGTCTAAAATACACATGATGAAGGGTGAATAATATTATATATGATATGTCTAATAATGGTTCTAGTTGTGAAGAATATAGTGGGATATTATGTATCTCACTTATGGATCACTTTTTATATTCCCATATTTCCAAAGGTACTAAACTATTATGGTCCTCAGGTATGTGTTTTTGTAATTTAATTAATATTAATCAAAATGATAAAATATATATATATATATATATGCTAATATAGGGTCATTATAAAAGTGATTTCTAAAGTACACTTGATAAGGGGGTGAATAATATGAAAATTATCTTTTCCTGATGGGTTTGGATACTTCACTATAAAGAGGACCACTTTAGTAGGATGTTGGTATTTTCTATTAAAAAACATCTTGGATAACCCACCAGGTTGGTTCTTCATAGATTTTGATGATGTTATATGGGTCCAACTAATTAATGAGGAGTATTAACCCAAAAAACATCAATAAAGAGAGTTCTTTCTCAGAGTAACTATGTCATTTTTTTACAAAATATTTTATTTTATCTCTGTAACTAAGTGATTTGTTCTTCAACATATATGGCCTCGATTTGTTTATAGGTATAACAAGAAAAAAAAATGATAACATCCTTTCCTTTACAAATTATATGATGACTGGTAAAAAATGGAAATCTAGGTTGGAACCATAATGATTAGATATTCCTTTTACATCGGGAACATGATCTTTCTTCAAATACAGTAGTATAAGTCATGTTTTTTATAGAAGCCTCATCACTGACCAATATATTTTCAACATCACATTCAAAATAATTAAAAAGGTTAGAAAAACCTTTTTTATAGTAATGTGATGTATCTTAGATATCCTCTCTAGATGATATTGTTGGTCAGAGTGGATACTCAAGAGTGAGGTGAATTAAGTTCCAATTAAAAATTTCTGTTAAAAGGATTCTTATTAAAATCCCCCAAATTGAATAACAAGATAATCTGTAGTGAATTTGTAAAACTATAAAGGGTCAGTTATATTCTAAAAAGATTGATTATTTCTCAGTTAATATAAGCTGATTATTAATTAACTTTTGAATCTAAACTAATGCTTTACAGTACATACAAACACTTACTAGATTAACAATCAAAGTAACTTTAAAAAAATTTACATTTCAAAGTAATTAGCAGTAGAAGATTCAATATAGATTAAAAACAAAATAAGTAAGCACATAAGTTTTAAACAAGAGGTTTCGTCTCAAACTAAGACTTAGTCCTCTCAAACAATTTATATAAATTTGATCCACACCCTGGATCGGGGTGAACAATAGTGCAAAGACTGTCTAGGTACTAAGACCTCTACCATAGTTCTATGTGGGAAAACAAAACAACAGCACACTTGTTGTCCAGGTCTTACTTTACCTCTACCACTATCCACAGTGGGATATAAAATAGTTAAAGAAGGTTTGTGTGAGGATTTAGAAATCCTCCATCTTAGCACAGGAGAAAGTGTGTGTATAAAATATTCAGAGTATACAGGCTGCTCAAAATGTAAATAAAAGAATCACTAAGAAATTAGATATGAGTTTTAGAAATATCTAGTGATATTAAGTGCAGCTCTAGACTCCTTTTGATTTTTTAGAATTGGCTCTGAGTCCTTCTCTGGTTTTTGTTTGAAAAACAGAGGGTCGTTTTCTTCAAGTTTAGTTTGATCAGCTTGAGTGTATGAGTAGCTCATTATAGTTCTTCACTCCTTGACTAAAGTTTGGTTTGTGTTCTCTTCTTGTATGAATTTCTTCATGTATATTCAGTGTTCTTTAAGTATGGATGTAGTCTTTCTATATGCACCACTTTACAGCATTATTTTTCCCTTTTTGTGCTAACTCCGCGCAACTTCTTGTTCTTCTTCGCCCGGTCTTTTTCCTTTCATTTATAGCTTTCAACACCAGAAATTTGAATGATTACCTTTTTACGGGTATGAGGTACGGTTCCCTGAAATTCCAACAATAATCATTAAATAACATTAATTGAATTAAAATCATCAAATATGACCATTGCTTAATAAATAAATAATGTTTAATAAAAGTAGAGTTTAGGAATCAGTGACTGAAGTCTTTCATCAGTAGCTTTCTGTCGGTAGATGTGTAATGGTGGACTTTGTATAGTAGTGAGCTCTTATTGGTAGATCTTTTTCCTTGTACCGGTATCTCCTTTTATCGGTTGATTTTACTCTGTGTATGAGTAGCTCTATGTACCAGTGACTCCTTCTATCAGTAGCTCTTTTTCTATCGGTAGCTTGTTTGTATCGGTGTCTCTTTTGTATCGGTGGCACATTTTGTATTCGTGACTCTGTATCGGTAAACTCTGTATTGGTAGCTTGTGCATATCAGAAGACTTGTTCTATCGGTAGCTCAGCTTCTATCAGTAGGTGTCTATATAGGTGGACTTAATCTATTAGTGGCATGATTACCGGTGGACTTATACATATCGGTAGCTCTGAGTATCGGTGACCTTTTCTTATCGGTGACTATGTCTATCGGTAGACTAAGTACCGGTAGATCTGTATCAGTAGCTATAAGAATATCAGTGATTTAACACTTATCTGCTTTATGCAAAACATATCCGATTGAGTTAGAATTATTTAAAAATTCATATAAACATAGATAAACATGGATTAACATATTACAAATATTATTTTAATATTATTATCAGCTTGATAAGAGAATTTCATAGATTGAAAGAATTAATATATAGATAAAAATTAATTGGGATTATCAAAGTATGTGAAAGCATAATTGGGATTATCAAAATAGGTGAGGTCAACAATATCTCCCTTTTTTATAATCACAACTTATTATATTATAAGTCTAAAATAATTAGTAACGTACCAGAGGATATTAAATCCAATTGTATCAGAGAAAAAATGTATTATAAAACATATATAGAAAATATAAAATATAAAACAAATGTACCAGAGGAAAATGAATTAAGATCATAAAAGATATTATTTCTCCCCCAGATATGTGTCTCTTAGATAGTATTTCTCCCCATTTGTGATAATCAAAAAGTGGGAAAAGAAGGAAAAACTGGAGAAAAGAAGTAATAGAGAGTAAAAAAAGGTAAGATCACATATTTTCCTTGGAGAAAACAGATACAAAGAAATACATAAATAAAAAAACTAAATACATGTGATTCCTATCAAAAGTTCTAATCACAGATCAATCCAAATCCTCCGAATGATATTTCCCTTTGGGATCAGAAGATGATTCAGGTGTGGTGGATTCAGGTGGAGGCTTAGGAACACCAGTGTTGATCATAGGTGGCTGAGCTATTGATACTGTTTCTGATTTGTACTATGTATCTCTCTGAGTGATCATAGGAGTAAGGCTTCGTATGTCTTGGGATGGAGTCATCTGAATAGAAGAATAAGTAGAGGTAGATGCAGGTAAAGCTGGAGGGATAATAAATGGTCTAGTATAGACATGCAAGAATGGAAACAAAAGGTTTCTGAAATCCATAATGATGCCTCCTCCTCTTTCCATAGTAGAAATGAAATTGTCCTTGTTCTCCATGAGTTTGTCTAGTGCAGGTGCCAATTCTCTAATCTTGCTAACTTGTTCTCTGAAGGCTTGATTGACTGGAGGTATCTTCATGTTTTCTAACATAAGATTGAAATGATTATTGAGTTGATGCTTGGTATTTATCTTTTTGGAAATAATAATCTACCTTGTCTTTCACCTCTTTCTGAGAAGCATAAGCTTCTCTCATATAGTCTTGAACAATTTTCAAGATATCTCTAGTGGTATCTCTAGTAGAAGTTAACACTTTGGTTAGATCTGATGAGTCCATAGAGCCACTGGTTGATGCTGAACCAATCTCCTCTTTCATCAAAGCTCTTAGCTGATCCAAATCCACTGAAGGTTTGGAAGAAAGAGAACCAAGAGAGAAGGTTACATTTTCCTTGAAACTCATAGTTAGCCCACTAATAATATTTTTCACTACAGAATATTGGGTGCTAACATGATTTGAAATGGAATGATTAAACTCTTCAAAAACTAAGACCATTTGGCTGACTACACTCTTCACATAGGCCAAATCCTTGTCTTCTTGAGATATTGAACTCATATAAGATTCCAAAGAGATAATTGGTTGCTTTAGAACTTCAACATCCTTTTCCAGGCTAGACATATGATTTTGGAAAGCTATGACTTCATCTACTATCTCAGCCACACATGTTGACACATTACAACCAAGAGATATTTTGAAGTACTTTTCCAAATTGATCATCTCTTCAACAAAGAAACTCTTTAACTTAGCAACAGAAACACTCATAAGCTCTTTCATCTCACCCTTTAAAGATTCTAAGTCATCCCTGGTGATTATATCAGTAGGTGAAACCACAAAAGGTGATCTTTGAGACACTATACTAGCCACAGATTCATTCATAATTGATTGAATAGATGACACTAATAAAGCTTCCATTTTCCTTATTTCTTCCACAAAACTAATTTTGAGATCAGGCTTGAGCTTATACAGATCATGTGTTCTGACCACATATTCAGGTAATATCTTAGACTGAATATCATAATTGATTTTTGGTCTATTGATGGATGCCTCATTATCAAAATCGGGATAATCTAATCCACAAACCAAAAAACCTGGGTCTTCAGCCCAGTCCTCAATTGCAACAGCCATTGAAACACTACCAAACCTGGTTGGATGATCCCCCTCAACTGGTGCATTCTCCTATATGGAAACAACACCCTCATCAGTCTGGTCTTCCTCATCATAATCTTGCACAAACATCTCTATTTCTGAAACAGCAGGAGGTTCCTCAGGAATAGGTAAAGGTCTGTCAACTTCATCAAGAACAGCCTCTAAAGGAATAACAGAACTTCCAATCAGAGGACTTAAGCTTAAGGTGGCAGAAGCTGATGCTTCAGTTTCATATCCTCTTTCTTGTTCCTCATTCTCTGGAATAGCCTCTTCCTGATCTGTTCTGTGTTGGTCTTCCTTATCTATAGGTACCTTTTTATTGCTTACACACAAAATATTTTCTTTACTAGGTAGGTTCAAAGAAGCACTCTCCTTTTCTGGTGATACAATTTCAGGAGTTGGTCTAGATATAATTCAGGATCTCCTCCATTTGCTGCAGAGGAATATTCCTCTTCTGAATCATCACTATACTGTGGCTCTTCTTCATCATGTCCCAGACCTGGATCCCTCGCATCCTTAGGTCTTGAAGGATGATCCACAGGATTGAACTTATAATACAACTTTTTTTCATTAGTAACCCACTATACTTTCCATGGGTTTTAGTTTATCTTCATGTATTTACATATACTTCTAGTCCTACAGAAGTTGTTCTTTAACACCACTTTCTCATCTAGAGACTCATCTACTCCTTTCACTTTGATCATCACTAAGATAAACTTAGAAAAGAATAAGGCATTTGTTTTTGATTTTGGCCTGATCATATCCTCCATTTGAGTCATTAGCAGCCTACACAGATTTACTTTCACACCACGTCTCAAGATATGTAATAGATAGATATCTTGATATCTAAAATTTTAAAAGTCTCCCCTCCTTGGAATTAAAACATGCTGAACAAACTTGAATAGAAATCTATTCTCTCCATCCATTTCAGCAGCCACCACCTATCTTTTCCTACCACTACCGATGAGCTCCTCTAAGGAAGTCACATAATCAAATATTTCACTTGTATGTGGTACTGATTTCGAGAAATATCCAGAAACAACTTTGTGTGGAACCTTCGGGGATTCATCCTACTCCATAGAAGAAAAATCTATCTCCTTTCCATTTACCCATGAAACCATTCTGTTCTCAAAATCTAATTTCTCCAAACTTACAAACTCATAGAACTGTTTTACCAGCTTTGGATAGTAGGGTCCATTGTTGTTTGAAAATCATTCTACCCACTTCTGGTCTTCCAGCACCTCTAGAACTAGCGATTTACTAGACAACATCCATTCCACACATAGCTCTTTTTCAATCACAATAACTCTATTTTGTAAATTCGGGTTCACTGGTCGCCTCCCCGACCTTGTACTACTAACATTTTTACTTTATTCTTGCTTTTTCTTCTGCTTATTCACATTCAGATCCTCAATGTTATCTATGACAGTAGTTATTTTGGTTTTTTCCATTTCTAGTTCAAGGAACTTAGGGTTTTCATGAGATTCGGGAGCTAAGTCTTGAAGGAAAAGGGTTTGATGTGGATCGAGAAGTAATTAAGACTTATTTTTATTATTTAGGAATCATAAAATAAATATTAACATATAATAAATAAAGTATAAATGATACAGATTCCGGCGGCAGACAGAAGTTTAAAACAGCGCATCGGTAGGGTATACCGGTGAGAATTCCTAATGGTGATTTCCACTAATCAGTGAGGTATATCAGTGAGGTTTCATACTGGTGAGGTATATTAGTGAGGTTTCATACCGGTGAGGTATATCAATGAGGTTTCATACCGGTGAGGTATATCGCTGAGGTATATCGGTGAGGTTTCTAACTAACAGAGTCTATCATTCCTAAATTCATGTCTAATGTAACTTAACCAATCTGAACTTAAAGGTTTGGTAAAAATGTCAGCTAATTGATGTTCAGTACCTATAAATTCAAGAGTAATATAACCTTTTTGGTAATGATCTCTCAAGAAATTGTGCCTTACATCAATTTGTTTGGTCCTAGAGTGAGATACAGGATTCTTATAGATATTAATTGCACTGGTGTTATCACAGTTAATAGGTACATGTCCAAGTTTATATGCATAGTCCAAAAGAGTCTGTTTCATCCATAGAATTTGTGCATAGAAACTACCAGTATCTATGTACTCTGCTTCAGCAGTAGACAATGCAAAAAAAATATTCTTCTTACTACACCATGATACTAAGTATTTTCCCAATAAATGACATGTTCTAGATGTGCTTTTTCTATCCAACTTTCAACCGGCAAAGTCAGCATCTGAATAACTCATTAAATCAAAAGATTGTCCTTTTCAATAAAACAAACCTAAATTTGTAGTATGTTTAAGATACTTAAAAATTATTTTTACAGCAAGAAAATGAAATTCTTTAGGATTAGCATAAAATATTGCACACATACACACACTAAACATAATATCTGGTTGACTAGCAGTAAGGTAAAGTAAGCTTCAAATCATACCTCTGTAGTTGGTTTCATCCACTGGTTTCCCAGTTTCATCAATATCCAATTTACAGACAGTACTTATAGGTGTATCACTTTCCTTAATATTATCCAAACCAAATCATTTTAAAATATCCTTTGTATAGTTACTTTGATTCAAAATAATACCATTTTCATTTTTAAAGACTTGAAATCCAAGAAAATATTTGAGTTATCCCATTAAACTCATTTCAAATTAATTTTGCATACTCTTTGAAAAATCAGTACATAAAGAATGTTTAGAAGATCCAAAAATAATATCATCAACATAGATTTGTACTATCAAAACATCTTTATAAATTCTTTTAATAAAAAGAGTTGGATCAGCAATCCCATTAGTAAAACCTTTTGAAATACGAAAATTGCTAAGTATATCATACCAAGCTCTTGGAACTAATTTCAGACCATATAAAGCTTTTGACAGTTTAAAAACTCGATTTGGAAACATCTTCAATTATAAAACCATTTAGAAAATCACTTTTAACATCCATTTGATAAAACTTAAAATTTATATGAGCAGTATAGGAAAGTATAATCCTAATGGATTTTAATCTAGATATAGGGGAAAAGGTATCCTCATAGTCTATTCCTTCCTCTTGACTATATCCTTGTGCAACTAGCCTTGCTCTGTTTCTAACTATATTCCCAGACTCATCAACATTGTTTCTAAAAACCCATTTAGTGCCTATGGTCAAAGTGTCCTTAGGTCTGTCAACTAATTCCCAAACTTTGTTTATTTCAAATTGATTTAGTTCTTCTTGCATAGCCATTACCCAAAATTCATCATTGATTGCATCATTGATATTTTTAGGTTCTAACTATGAAATAAAAGCTTGATGTTCAACCTAGTTTCGTAGAGAAGCTCTAGTCTGTGTCCCTCTATCGAGATTACCAACAACAGCATCCAAAGGATGATTCTTTAGAATACTAGTTAATCTAGTAAAGGTATGACTAGATATTTCAAGTTCTTCTCTAGGTTCGGGTTCTACAGAATCAGATTCTGGAATATGTCCAGAACTAGTTGTCTTTACAGTAGGGTCACTATTTTTGTCATTAAAGTCCAGAACAAACAAATCTTCTTCAATATTTTCAAGAGAAGACTTAGTTTCATGTGAATTAGTTTCATCAAACTCGATGTGAACATATTCTTCCACACATTTGGTTCTTTTTTTGAAAACTCTATAGGATTTTATAGTTAAAGAATAACCAAGAAAAATTCATTCACTACTTTTAGATGCAAACTTGTCAAGATTACCCTTTTATTAATAATAAAGACTTTTAATCCAAAAACTCTGAAGTAATTAACCTTAGGTTTCCTATTATTCCACAATTCATAAGGGGTCTTCTTATGAACGGGTCTAATAAAGACTTTATTAGTAATTTTACAATATGTATTTACAGCTTCAACCCAAAAATAAATAGGTAGGTCATATTCATTAAGCATTGTTCTTGTAATTATCTGATTGGTTCTGTTTCTCCTTTATACTACACCATTCTGTGGAGGTTTCCTAGGGGCAGAGAAATTATGACTATAGCCATTGTGTGAGCAATAAGATTCAAGCTCATTATTTTCAAACTCATGACCATGGTCATTTCTTAGGGTCTTAATCTTAAGTCCACTAATGTTTTCTACAGACTTGGAGTATTTAATAAAGTAAGAACAAGGTTCACTTTTGTGATCTAAGAAGTATACCCAAGTGTATCTAGTAAAGACATCTACTAATACATAGACATAGTTCTTCCCATTTAAACTAGAAACTCTATAAGGTCCAAACAAGTCCATGTGAACCAAATCAAGAGGTTGAGAAGTTGAAACTTCTTTCTTTGATTTAAAAGAAAATAAATGTCATTTTTCCTTTTGACAGGGATTACAAACTTTATTAGCTAGGAATTCAAGTTTAGGTAGGTCTCTAACAATGTTCTTCCTAGTCAGTTTTCTAAGTGAATAAACATTGCAGTGTCATAATCTTCTGTGTCATAGCCAATACTCTTTATAAAAATCATTTAAACAAGTAATGTTCTGTTTAGATAAATAATTCAAATCAATAGCATAAACATTTTCATTTCTCAAAGTAGAAAATACTAAAACATTTTTAGAATTAAACACATTACAAGAATCATTTTTAAATTTAACATTGAAACCATCATCACAAAACTAATAAATACTCAACAGATTATATTTAAGTCCATTAACAAATAAAACTTTGGAAATTAAAACTGAATTAGTGTAACCAATCTAGCCTTAGACGATGATATTTCCTTTAGAGTTATCACCAAAGGTGACATGGCCTCCATCAACTTTGATTAAGCTTTTGAAACATGGGTAATCCCCAGTCATATTCCTTGAACATCCACTTTCCAAATACCATATCTTCTTATGGGAACTCTTCAAGCAAGTTTCCTAAAAAATAGGTTTAGATGGAAAATGATTTTGGTACCCAAATTCTCTTGGGTCCAGATAGGTTAGCAATCAAAACTTTAGGTACCTATATTTGTCTTATGGGTATCAAATAATTTGCAGAATCAATAAATTTTGAAGGATAAACTTTATTTTATCTATAACTATATGAGTAACTAGTTGAAGCATATGAATTTCCAGAACTATAACTAGCAGAATTCTGTCCAGATTTAGAAATAAATCTAGTTTTGGTAAACTATCTCAGTCCAGGCTGATAGCCTATTCCAGTGGTATATTTTTGTTCCACTTGTTTACCTAACATTTGTATAAGAGTATCTTTTCCATTTGTGATTTTTTCTAAGTCCTTTCTTAATTTCTCATTGGACAATTTCAGTTCAGTATTTTCCTTAAGTAATTGAGCATTTTTTCTTTTTCTATATCAAGGGAAGATTTAATAGAGCTGGTCAAAGCATGCTGTTTCTTTAAAGCTTTATACTTGTCCTTCAATTCATTACAGGTTTCCTCTAGAATATTACAATATTCAAATAATTCTTCACTAGTCATATTTTCATATTCATAATCAGAATCAACTTCAGAATAATAATAATTTAAAGTAGGAGTATCCAGTGTTACCTCAGATGTGTTTGTCGTGGAACACATATTATATTTTTATGATTTTTTGTCCTGAGTAGAATCAGAATCAGTTGAACTGTCCTCTGAAGCACTCCAAGTTTCTTTCATATCTTTCTTATACATGTTGTCCTTGTAGTCATGTTTCTTTTTGAACTTCAATTTTAGACAGTCTTCTTTAATGTGACCTTTCCTTTTGTATTCATAGCAGACAACTTCATCACTTATATCAGGATTTTTCCAATCCTTCTTCCAATCACCTTTATTTTCATACCTTCCTTTATAATTTTATTTTCTGAAGAATTTCTTCTTCCTGTAGAACTTCTTGAATCTTCTGGCTATCTGAGCTATCTCAGCATCACTGTCAGCTGCACTCTCATCACTTCTTGAACTACCACTTTCACTTTGAATTTTTCCTTTGTCTTTAATCTTTGAAGAAGATTTCTTGAAGGCTACTGACTTCTTTTTTGGTTCATCATCTTCTTCCTTGTTCACGTTGAGTTCCTCATCTTACATCATAAGCTTACCAATCAATTCCTTAATGGGTAGTGAACTTATATCACCCAATTCTCTTAATGAAACAGATGTGCCTCTCCATCTTTCTGGAAAACATCTTAGTATTATCATAATTTGTTCCTTTGTAATAATAGCTTTTCAAAGTGAGATCATAGTGTTGACAATCTCATTGAACATGAGATACATATTAGAAATGGGTTCATCAGGCATCATTTTAAAATTATCATATTTAATAGTGTATGTGTTCTATCTCATTTCCTTAACATTGGTTGTTCCCTCATGGGAAATAGCCAAGGTGTCCCAAATTTCATAAGAAGTTTTACAAGTAGATATTCTGTTAAATTCATCATCACCAAAAGCACAGTACAAAGCATTCATTACTTTACAATTATTATTGTAAGCTGTTTTAGTAGGTTCATCCCAAGTAGTTCTCTCAGTGTCTGGAATCTTATATTTAGTTTATATAGCAGTCCAGATATCAAATCCCATAATCTCTAAATAAATTTTCATTTTAAGCTTCCACTGAGTATAATTTGTACCATTAAAGAAGGGTTGCATGTTGGTAGCAGCACCTTCAAGTCTATTATCCATAGTTCGATTTTAGAAAATGTACTCAAAGAGATAAAATTTAGAACTAACAGAAATTTAAGATCTTTAAGATACAACAAAAATCACAGTTGAAAAACAGAGTGTTTCGAAAACCTTTAATAATAAACAACCTCTGATACCAAATGTTGGTCAAAGTGGATGCTCAAGAGGGGGGTGAATTGAGTTCCAATTAAAAATTTATGTTAAAAAGATTCTTATTAAAATCCCCCAAATTGAATAAAAACATAATTTGTAGTGAATTTGTAAAACTATAAAGGGTCAGTAAGATTCTCAAAAGATTAATTAGTTATCAGTTAATCTAATCTGAAGATTAATTAACTTTTGAAGCCAACCTAATGCTTTATAGTACATACAAACACTTGCTATATTAACTATCAAAGTAACTTTAAAACAATTTAATATTTCAAAGTAATTAGCAGCAGAATATTCAATATAGGTTAAAAAAATAAGTAAGCACAGCAGTTTTAAACAATAGGTTCAGTCTCAAGTCGAGACTTATTCCTCTCAAACAATTTATATAAATTTTATCCACGCCCTAGATCAGGGTAAAAAATAGTGCAAATACTGTCCAGGTACTAAGACCTCTACCACAGTTCTACATGGGAAAACAAAACAACAACACACTGGTTGTCCAGGTATTACTTTACCTTTACCACTATCCATAGTGGGATACAAAAGAGTTAAAGAAGGTTTGTATGAGGATTTAGAAATCCTCCAGCTTGACTCAGAAGATAGTGTGTGTAAAAAATATTCAGAGTATACACACTACTCAAAATGTAAATAAAAGATCACTAAGAAAGTAGATATGAGTTTTAGAAATCTCTAGTGATTTGAAGTGCAGCTCTGGACTCCTTTTGATTTGTTAGAATTGGCTCTGAGTCTTTCTCTGGTTTTTGTCTGAAAAACAGAGGGTTATTTTCTTCAAGTTCATTTTGATCAGCTTGAGTGTATGAGTAGATCCTTGTAGTTCTTCACTCCTTGACTGAAGTTCAGTTTTTGTTCTCTTCTTGTATGAATCTCTTTGTGTATATTCAGTGTTCTTCAAGTATTGATGTAGACTTTCTATATGCACCACTTTACAGCATTCTTTTTCCCTTTTTGTGCTAACTCCACACAACTTCTTGTTCTTCTTCGCCCGGTCTTTTTCCTTTCTTTTATAGCTTTCAGCACTGGCAATGGAAATGATTACCTTTTTACAGGTACGAGGTACAGTTCCCTGACACACCAACAACTATCATTAAATAACATTAATTGCATTAAAATCATCAAATATGACTATTTCTTAATAAATAAATAATGTTTGAAAAAAGTATAGTTTAGGAATAAGTGACTGAAGTCTTTCATCAGTAGCTTTCTATTAGTATATGTGTAATGGTGGACTTTGTATAGCAGTGAGATACTATCGATAGCTCTTTGTCCTTGTATCGGTAGCTCCTTGTATCGATAGTTATTACTCCGTGTATCAGTAGCTCTATGTACTGGTGACTCCTTCTATCGGTAGCTCTTGGTCTATTGGTAGCTCGCTTGTATTGGTGGCTCTTTTGTATCGATGGATCATTTTGTATTTGTGACTCTGTATTGGTAAACTCTGTATCGGTAGCTTGTGCATATCGGCAGACTTGTTCTATCGGTAGCTCAACTTCTATCGGTATTTGTCTATATCGGTGGACTTGATCTGTTAGTGGTTTGCTTACTGGTGGACTTATACATACCGGTAGCTCTACGTATCGGTGACCTTTTCTTATCGGTGAATATGTCTATCGGTAGAATAAGTACCGGTAGATCTGTATCAGTAGTTATAATCATATCAGTGACTTAACACTTATCTACTTTATGCAAATCATATCCGATTTTGTTAGAATTATTTCAAAATTCATATAAACATAGATAAACATTGATTAACATATTTCAAAGATTATTTTAAAATGATTATCAGCTTGATAATAGAATTTCATATAATGAAATAATTAAGATATAGATAAACATTAATTGGGTTTATCAAAGTATGTGAAAGCATAATTGGGATTATCAAAACATGTGAGGTCAACAGATACCAAGTGGATGAGAATAGGGGATCCTATTTTATAAAACTAGTCCAACTCTGTGAACTTGTCTATCAATCATATAACATTAATAGAGGTGAACTGGTGATCCTCATCAGAATAGGATCACATTTGGAGGTATTATTCTCATGGACTCATTTTATAGGATGTTTCTCATTCTCTAAATATTAGGGCATGAAATCCATGAGAGTTCAGACTTGTTTTAGAATCCATAGGGACCCCCTTTCTCTTTGCCTCATGTGTTCTAACTTTATCATATCTCAAGTGGTTGAGAATTAGAAAACACTGTTGTTAGAGTTATAAAGGGAGTTGGGGTCATGATTGGTTGAATAGATAATGCCTTGATGATGGCATGTTTATTATCGGAATATTTTAAATCATCCAGTCATCAAAAATGTGTGAATTCCTATATGGGATATTATTCACTACTTCTTCTTTAGGGAGAATTGTTGACACATATTTCACATGCACCTTGGGACTATCCAATGGTACTTGAACATCATTGACCATCTTTTGAAATATATCAATAAAAATAAATCATTCTTGGATTGTGTAACCCAATATACAATGGTAAGGGAAATAAATCAGGTGATCATTTGTCCCTACTTTATCTTTATACTTTAATTATAGAAATGAAATCATTTTGTTTTCTCATGTGGAGATAAATTACCTTAGAACCTAGTCACTATGTAATGAATAAACTTTTTTTCTACTTTCAAAGTCCTATCACCTAAAATTTATCAATGTAAGGGTGACAATAACTATTTTTTCTTTGAGATTACTAGAGATACACACTCCCAAATTCAATTCTAAAAACATAATGTATATTTTTTATAAAATATTTCAACTGATAAATATACATTTTCACATATGAGGATATTTTTTGTATAGGTTTTGGAGGATTAGGGAAAATATTACAAAAATATCATAGTTTCACAAAAAATTTATGAAAAACTATCCAAATTCACTTGAACTATATCCTTAAATTAAACCAAACAACTTTGAAACATATTTTAATCCTATAAAAATCATTTTAAAATGTATTGTGAGTATAAAAATTCTTAGTAATGGGTTTCAAATCGAGGTTAAGAAAATTTTTCTATAAATACCATAAAAATAATTTTTAAAAACCTTTCATTTTATATTAAATAAAAAAAATTGATATAACATATAATTATATAAAATATGAATCTAGGTTTTTTCAGAAAGTTCCATATGAAATACAGTTCAAAATTTTTAAAAGATATAATAATTTTAAAACTAATTTTATTTCAAAATAAAATATCTTTTGAAATAAAATTGAAATTATCCTTGAAAAACTTTAAAACATTCCTTTGAAAATAATAACTTTATTATGGAATATAACGATACTTGGAAAACCTTATGAAATCCATTATGTGACTAGTAATATCACTAATAAGATAGTATCCCCTTGAGTTCATGGGTCCACTCCCCTTCCTCATCATCACATTTGATACTCAAGTGACAAATTTTTAAATAAAACATTTTCCAAAGCATGTATTTGTCATTATAAATCCATTAAAACTAAATTTTAAAAATATATCTTATCATTTATTTTAAAAAATAAAATAATAAACCTTAATAATAAGTTTCCTTTAAGGAAAAATTCTTAATTTTCAATGAAATTCATACATTTAAAGTAAATATTTAAAAACAATACCTTAAAATATAACTTAAATAAATTATTTTATAAAAATACATGGAATTTCAATGAAATATATTGTGTATTGTCATATCTATAATTATGAATAAAATTTTATTCATAAAATTATAATTTAAATACCCTAATACCCACTTGAAAATTTGTAGATAAAATTATTGAAATAATACCTTTTTAAAAAGGGATATAAAAATAGAAAAAAAAATATTTTTCCCACAATTAGGGTTTTATAAGATAATATGAAGTTTAAAGAACTAATTTTCCCATGTAACATGGGTTTTGGAAAAATATATAAACTTGACAAATTAAAAAATCCTTTAAAATCATTAAATAGTAAATTTTAAATAAATATCCCTTATAAGAAGGTATTGAAAATCAATTATTATAATTTTAAAAAATAAAATTTCCCTACCTTAAAACCTTAGATATTTTCTTATTTTATGGGGAAGGCTTCTACTTACACATTATCTCTCTCTCTCTCTTTCAAACCAGGTACTTATAGGAAAACTGAAGGACACAAATCTTCATATATAGCATTTCTTTACCAATTCATTTATATTTAAATAATATGGGTTTGAAAGTAAGACTCCCCATCCGAGTAGGATCATATATTTGAAGAAATCATTTTACAAAGACGTTTTTATAAAATATATTTTCCAATATTTTCATTTGGATTTTATTAATTTAATATTCTAAAAAACTCAAAAATTTGTGTTCTAGTTTCTACTGGCTTGTGGTATAACCCTAGAATTACAGATAATCAGGTCTTAATTCCGATAGTTATAGATATAGATATACGAATTAAAATCTCCCTTACCAAAATCTCAAAACCAGTTCTCCCCAAGATTTCATGCTAAAAACTATGTTTTATACATATATTGATGAATAATATAGCATATATATATATATATAATTATTATGACTGGTGTGATAATGAGGATAAGATGGTGAAGATATATAAATCATCTTCCACTTTCATGTTCATTTCATCCTGATTTAATATTGATTAATATAGTAATATATATATATATATATAGTTATTCCAATAGGTTCTCTGAGCTTCTTCAAGAAGATTTCATGAACACGACATCATAACCGGTATTTTTTGACCTCGTAAATAATAACATGTTAAATTTCATGATGTGAATGGATATTATTGTTGAAAAATAAAGAAAAATAATGGTAGAGACATCAAGTAGGCCAAGAGATCTTCATAGGGTCCAATTTTTGTTTGATTCATCAAGAGTTACGATCCTTTCACCAAAGGAAGATGATTATATAGAATCAGGTTAATGTCAAGCTTCATCCATAAGCTCATTGAGAATGAAGGAAGTGAAGAGATGATAATAAGAAGAAGATGGTGTTGGGATACATATGTTATAAGTGTGGTTGAATACAATTCATCGAGTAGATCAGATGGTCGAGGTTCATTTTTCAGTCGGCCATCGTTTTAAGAAGATGTTTTAAATTGAGTTATAGTGGACACATAAATCTATCTCACATTGAACTTTTAATTTTTTTGTTTTCTTCCATACATAAAAATGACTTCCATTATAATCTCGTTCCAAGGAAGTGAGCGATCGACACCCAAAACCCACCACACATATACATGGGGTGCAGCCGACACCCCCCAATGTGAACTATCGAGTGCACTATGTAGGCATTATTCACCTACTGGGTCTCACACCATACTGCCATGTGGCTGGCCCGATTGAATACCTCCCATATGTTTAACCTATAGGGTCCCAAAAGTGTGGTTGACGTGGTCTTTGGATGGCCTATTATTGGATAATTTTTCACAATAAATGAATTTAAAATTATGTACTTAGAATAATTCTAAAATATATTAATATGTTATTTTCAGCATATTTTCCTATTTATTTAATGCTTCTAACAATTTTATTTTTTCTTCAATTGAGTTACTTATATTTATTAATAAAATAAAGTATTAATACCAATTGTATTAATATTAAATGTTATAACTAACATTATACTTTGTAAATAAAACATCAAAATTTACTATTTTAACTTTGACTTTTAAATATTTTAAATTGATTCATATCTTATTTAAGTTATTCAAAAGTAACAATATTAGAAACATGAGGTTTTGAAAACTATAAATTTTTATATTGAACTAAAAAATACTTTTTAATAATTAATAATAATTTTCTTTTTAATAAAAATTTTGTTAATAAAATATTATAATTTGTGAAAAAAATAAAAAGGTATTATTATTTAATTTTATTAATAATAATATAAATTTAGTATAAAAAAATAATATCTTTTTAAATATTTAATGAAAATTTATTTTAGTTTTTTTAATTCTAACATTTATAAAAAACTTATTATATTAACATATAAAAAATAAAATACTATTTCTTGGAAAATAAAAGTAATATTTTTTATATTATGAATATTTTAGCTTAATTTATAACCAAAATTTTAATTTGTTATAGAAAATCATTTAATTTTATGTTAAACCATACCTTATTTTTTTAAATTATGAAACAAATAATTTAATAAAAATTTAATTAAAAGAAATTTATTCTGGAATTCTATGGATGTTATATTATGTCCATGAATTCCTTATCTATAATGGTGGTTATTTATGATATATTTTCTTGGTTGTCTAAATAAAATCTTTTGTGTGTTGTGTTATAGTCAAAAACTCTTGGAACCCATCAAGATACATCAAGGGGTGAGCATGGTTGAAAACTCATTTTGTAGGTTCCCTGCTCAAATATTCTATAAATTTGTCCTTGAGAATCTATTTTTCCAAGGATTATTTATGATCCTTTAATATCATAATAAAATCTACCTATATCTTATTTTCTCATTAAATTAAATTGGTGATGTAAATGATAGTTATTTTACTCATCATAAGGGAAAAATTTTTGAAGCATTGAAAATAAATATTTTCCCAACTTGAAATAGACCCATCTACAAGGTCATTATACCCAAAAAAAATATGGGACCTTATATGATCAATATAAATAATCTATGTTTGGATACCTATTTTTATTCTGGAGTTCCCCACATTGGGCCACATTAGGATAAAAAATGGGTGAGATGATGATATAAATGTTTTTTTTCTATTGAATGTCGAGAAGTTGGGATTCCCAAAGTTAGGTAGAGGAGAATTCAAATATACACACATAGGATATATATTTCTCTCTTGTTTTTTTAGTCCACATCATCCTTAAATATCATATATCTATGTGGTAAGAGAATCCAATTATCATTATGACACTATTTCTTGATTTTTCACATGGGATATAATATCATCTTAAGCATGGTATTTTTGACTTATTTGAACCTTGACTTTCCTAAGCTATCTTAGGATGACTTTATAGAGATTCCAACTAATTTTACCCCAATGGAGGTAACTCTTGATAATCAATCAATTTTGTAGACATATGGGATGATTGATGTGACATCAAGTTGAAAATGTGTCTTGATTCTACCTTTATAGTTTAGGAAATATCTTCCCTTTAAATAGGGTGTGTAGAAGTAGGTATAGCCTCATTATCATAAAAATCATACCCAATAAGTATGATTGCCATAAGAAACTCATCACTGATCTACTGAATATTCTCTATTATTTCCTTCAACTAAGAAATTAATTTTTTGTTGAGATGATCTCATAATCATTGGGTGGTGGTAAGACTATATATATAGAAAATAATTTTCCTTTATCTTTAGTAGTGTCTTGTTGAGTAGTCTATAGTGGAATATTAGATGTGGATCCCAAATCATGGGATTTTATTTGATACTGAGTACATATTCCTTCCACATGAACCTCTGTATGAGTGAAATTCTCTATGTATGCCTCCTCATTGTCATGGTCTTTGATAGTATCATGTTATACAGCATCATTAGGGTAAATAATGATAACATTTTCTAATGGGAATCGTGCAGTATAAAACATGTATTTATATAAAATAGTTGTATCTATAATTTGGTTATATATCTTATCAATAGATGATACTATAGATAATTGTAGGAATAAAAATATTTTCCACTTCACAAGATAGGGTTTTCCCTTGGATGCTTCAGTTTTACCTATAGTTTTTATACTAACCAACCTGATATTCTTCCAGGTACTGGATGTGGTTGGATACTGCATTAAATACCTTCATGCTAGTAAATGATCTCCCTCATTGATAGAGGGTTCAATTGAATTAATCAAAAAGGATAATTTTTAAAATATCAAAATCTTTTAAATATTAGTGATATATAATTTACTTAATACACTATCTAGATATGTCGATATTCCTTAAAGATGTTGGTAGTTGCAAGGATGTGGATCTTTTATCAAATTATAGTGGTTGTATACCCTACATGATCTCTCCTTCTAGGTTCCATGTATCGGATAATAGGGCCAGGTTTACCTTCATCAATAACTTCTGATGGTATTGGGGTTCTCTAGTGATGTAAATTAAATCCCCTATTGGTTGGTGCCCTCCTTAGTGACTCTATGTTAGTCATATTTTTTTAGGAAACATCATCCTCATATTTCTTCAAGTAAAAAAGATAAAAATTTCCTTTCATTGGGGAGATACTTTTTAAGAGTTTCAATGTTGAGATGGTGACACATTCCACCCTTCTGATTTTTCTTCATGGTGTTGGCATTCATGGATTTATCCCCACTAAATTAACATGTTTTTTTAAGGTTGGAATTATCCCTCCATGTAGGTACATTACTGGTTTTGGTTACAGACTTTCAGTCACATTATGGCCCTTAGATTGTGTTTTAACCCATAGGGGTCACCCCATGATGGTTTTGAAGATGGTATGGCCCCTTTTTCTAGGGTTGGTCATGATGCGATCCTAGAGGATCATGCTCGATGGTTATTGGACCAAATGTTGAGACCACTACCCTAGAAAGTCACACTATAGCCCATAGGGATCACACTTTCATGGAGATATGAAGGTATATCAAGCCCTCTATAAGATAATGATCACTCTATGAATCAAGAGAATCATTTTACCACTAGTACTCAGGACTATCTTTTAACATGGGAAGATAGGTAGTTTACTAGTTGTCCCCCTTAGGTTCTTTTTCAAACAAGATATGTGGGGGATTCCATTTCATCTGGTACTCTTCCTATTTTATTTTCACCTTTATATAGGTGTTCTTGGTGGCATTTTTTGCAGTAATTTAAGGCATTTTATTCCCTTTGTTTCCTTTTTTTGGTTCCCCTTAGTTGGCATCTAATTTAGTGTGACACGACTTAGGATTTTGGAACTTATTCCACCATAACATCGTGGACTAGGTCCAAAACAGTGAGGATTTTGTGTGTGATGGGTAGGGGACATACCATAATGATAAAAAAATGTTTATCCAATATTTGTTGAAGGCACATTTACCTGTGAATTTTTCTAGGTTTTTTATGATATTGGAAAAAATTGGAGAGTAATCAGGGTCCATCTAATAGGGTTTTTTCTTGGAATGGTTTTTGGATAATTCCATATACCTTCAAGGTGAGGTTGGACATAATTATAATGTGGAAGGATTACTTAGTGTGATTTTGTGAAATTGTTCCTATATTTATTTAATTGTAAAATTAATTATAGTTTATATAAATTAATTTATTTGGATATAGGGGCCTGAGATAGGGGATCGGGAGATGATACAAGGCTTGGACAATCTTATAAATTGATTCCTGTGTTTTTTTAAAGATAAATAACTCTAAATAATATAGGTGTTTCCAAAATATATCCATATGGTATATGCATTATGTTTATGTGAATTTAATATGTTGTCTCTCTACTATTGGAAAATTTACCTTAAATTTAAAAATGAATTATTTAATGAAATTTTGAGAGAGGAATGATGTGTTAAGGGCTATAATGGAACCTTTAACACTAACTTGAATCCTAGGCCATCGATGGTTGAGGGATTGACTATAATAGTGTACCGTATGAATATAGAAACCTGATAGGGGTATAATACCAATGAATGGTCCTAGAGAACCTTGGTATAGGTGAACTAGATTACCTTGAGTAGATGTGAGTGATGGATGGTAAATAGTTGGCATAGGGATGGTCCATATAGTAAACTTGAGATACCTTGAAGCCTTTGGGATATTATATCAGATAGTGGGGTGGGTGTTCCACATCGGTGTGTTGGTACCTGAGTGGGTATGCCCTGGGTTGAATTATGGAATTATTTGGCTAGGAATACTGGACTAGGTTTACTTGGGAAGTGATATGGGAATTATTCCATCTATTTATTATGATAATAAAATATTAATGTATAATATGGTTGTTAAAACATGAGTTGATCATGGTCATGATGAAGGATTTTTTCTTCTTTGAGTAACAAGATTAACCCAACTTATGTGAATGATATAGTTAAATCAATATAGAGTGTCTGTATTTTGTAGTGACTAGGGGACATTGGTGGGTGACCTAGTCTTATGATAACCCTAGAGATGGTTAGTGTGGGTGGAAAGTGGTTTTGATTTCAAGTGTCACCATAGAACTCAATAATCAATAGTGATATCCTAGTGTGGTTATAGTTATTAGGAAAGGTTGTGGAATTAATACTACAACCCAAGAGATGTGTGTCGACTTTGAGCGAGTTTCCAACCTATGTGATATGATATAAGTTTCTATGGTCTTATATTCCTATGAGTATATAAGCGATGTATATGTATATATGTATTATATGTGAATAAGGGTTCAAGCATCGGGGGTTGGTTGTGACAACTAGGATATAGAGGCCTGGTACTGCTCAAGGGTGGGGTGTAACCCTCTGGGTGTATGTTATATAGTTCTGGTGTTATCTATGTTTACCTAAGGTGTATGTTCCTAATATTGTTTTGGGGTAATTGGTTCCCCTTTCCATTTTATGATTCTTATATGTTTTTTGGGTGCGTTGAATTTTCCACAATTGTATGTTTCTTATATGGATCTAGGGTGAGATAAGTATCCCCTAGGTGTGTGCTTCTAATATGGTTTTAGGGTTAGCATATTTTTCCCCTATGTGTATATTTCTTATATGGTTATGAGGTGATATGATTATCCCCTAGTTTTATGACTTTCAATAGGGTTCCAGGGTTGGACATGGTTCCCCTTGGATGGTATGCATTATACTCAGAGACATATGATACTATCCTAAGTAGGTATAGGAAATCTTGTGTGTCACCTTAAAACCCAAGGATTGAATTTGAATGTGTTATTACTCTTCTATGATAATTTATTTTTCATAAGCATCTCACATGTGCATACAAAGTATTTACTTGTTATATTAGTGACCCTGTTAGTGATGGTATATTGAGTTTTATTCACACCCTACGTAGGAGACCATAACACTTTGGTATCTACGTAGACCTCATTATTAATAGATCATGGTAGGGAAGAGTCCCGTTATTTCTTGATCATGCTAGATCATCTCAATGGGGACTAAATACTATGATTTGATGAGGCTCGAGGATGGTAGTACAACCTCCCTGTATTGTTATTCTTTCATTTATTTTTTATATGTGATTGTCCCAGTTGGTGAAAAATTGGGATATATAATTGTATGCTTCCATATTACATTTGATATATCATAATTATTATTTATTGGGTTTTTTGTACTCTGATTATTTTTATTGATATTTTATGATGTTTATGATGTTTTTTTAATCTAATGTGAGGTTATTTTCTACCCACATTATACCTTTTACCCTCACTACTAGTCTAAAGACTTTGGCATATAGGGAGGAATGATTGAATTCACATAGCATCACTAATTTGGAAACTAGTGAGTGATTACAGGCTAAGGATGTTATAAAGTAGTATCAAAGTGTCTTTTATTAATCTTAGTATTTATGGTATGGTATAAAAGTGATGGGAAATTTTTTGATCTTGTGATGGACCTCAAATTCCTACATCAAAACACCTTTTTCAATGGAAATTCTATGTTACAAAAGATATGGGATTTTTTTTCTTGGTTTTCACTATTATAGTTGAGATATTTACACAAGTATGATGTCTGTATTTGATATTATTACTATGGTTTTATCTCTTGGACCATTAGTAGGAGGTATATATACTTTAATCATTCTTGTAACATAGGACTCGCATTAAATACACATGTGTGTGTGTTTTATATCACTAAAGATGAGATTTTACTTGTTTAAAGTTTCTAAAAAAACATACACATTGTTTTACCATATAAATTGATTGTGGAATTATACTTATCTAGACCACAATATTTTCTATTTTATGAAAGGTCAAGTTTATCACATAATGGGATATTCCTTGTAGATTTCTATATAATCCCTCTATGTAAGGGTGTTATAGTAACCCTTAGTGGGTTAGTATGGGAATTGGACACCTCTATATTGGTTTTGAAAATAAAAATAGGCTTCATTAATTGAAGTATCAAAAAAATTGTTTTTGTTTTCTTTATAGATTCTTGGAATCATTATACTTAACTGAACCATGTTTCTATGGATTTAATTTATATAATTTTTCATAGAAATATGTCTTTACATGAATGTGGATGTAACCTGATCCTCAAGAGGGGTATTTTGGTATGTGGATTTCTAATGAGGATGGGTACTTGAGGGGTGGCTAATTTGGCATGTGATGCCTATTATGTATATGTGAGGACATTTGAGTTAGTATATTGGAATGTGAGTTACCTTTCAATGTTCGATATAGGAGTAATTATGTTTCTCCATGGGTGGTGGCCTACATGAGGCATGGTATATGGTAAAGGTGGGATAGTCTAGTTGCATTGAGATGAATATAAAGATATTGATAAGTTAATTTCTATGGTGGTTTATCTAGAAATTTTACTGTTATTATTGAGATTAGTTTTGATGGAATAGGGTAGTGTAAGATAGGGGTTATCCTAGACTTTTGAGTGGCCTTAAATATGGAAAAATTGATATATACTTTAGGATTATAATGATGTATTAGTTGTGGTGATCATGTGGTAGGCCTTGGTATGAGTGAGATTCCTCAATATTGGTATATGATATTGACATGAAAGGGGTGAATGACTAGTTTTTTTGGCACATGATCCTAGGTTTGATGAGAAACAGCTCATGGATCATGATTAAGGTTGTGTCATCAGGTAGTATACAATCATACACATATTAGGTTCATATGAGGCACAGATTCATAGTGGATGAGAACCTATAAGAGGGATCTTAGATAATCACTTTACCTCAAGAGAGGAGAGTGAGATTTGGCATGGTTTAGAAGGAAAAAACTTGATGCATGAAGGAAAGCATTCACTAGTTACACATGACACCCATTTGGTTCATGGATCAGTGAGTGATCATGTGTGGTCCATGAACTAGTTTTTTTATGAGACAGTTATGAGCATGGAGGTTATGGGTATTAGATGATAATGGTATGTGTTACCTCTATATTGGATGGTGGCATCATGGATGGATGGTGTCAAGGGTTGATAAGATGGGTGAGCACTACATGGGAGGAGTGACACACATGTGATGGTAAAGCTATTAGGTGTTGTGTTTGAGGAGTTATATAAGGGAAGACATATTTTGGGGACCATACCATTATCTGTTAGATGTTGTGACCCTCGTTGCATGTTGAATTTTAGTGGATTTTAAGAATGATGTTCCTAGTGATCCAACAACAGGTAGTGATTAGTGTTTCATATTGTACTCAAGTATGAGTGAGACAACCATATACATTCATTATGTGTAGTAATAGATATAAAGTGGTCCATGAAGATTGAATTTTTGGTTTAGTGAGGTGATAATAATGTTACTCTTATGGTGGGGATCATTGAATCAGTCATGAAGGTATGAACCTCATGTGGGTGGGTTTATGGGTGTGATGAAACCAGTTGTTGAGTTGTTGAGATGGAACTATGATATCAGTGTGTAAATGGATAAGGTTTAATCTGGTTCCTTTTTAAATAAAATATTTAGGGCCTAGACATGTTATTGGATAGAGTTTAGATGTTGAAATTAGGCTCGAGTTGATTTTGGAATGATATAGGTGTGAATCAAATCGGAGGTGTGTTGATGCTTGTGGTGAGAGTATAATAGTTGGTTTGGTTGGTTGAGGATATAACTATAGAATTACATTGAGTGTCAAGTATAGAATTTGGTGTGGATGTCACAAATATAAAATCATGGTCTAGTATAAATTATTTAAGTACACTTTCTAAAATTTCTTCTAAATATTTTTATAATAAAATTCCCCAATTATTTAGAAGTAGTTTTTAAAACTATCACTATTATATTTATTTAGTGGTGGTTTTATATAAAATAAAAATTAAACCACGATATTTTATTATTTAATGATGGTTTTAATTTAAAAAGTAGATGCAATTTTCTAAAAAAGGAAACTTGAATTTTCCTCAACCCATTTCCCTCAACCCCCTAACCACTCACTATCAAGAGCCCACCAAACCCCTTTGTTGAACCCTTTCTATCACTGAGCCTCATTGTCACCAAGCCCTACCATCTTTGAGCTCCCTCTATCATACTCTCCCTCAACCTGACTCAACAACCCCTTTAACCCTAAATACCCTCAGAGCTCGAGCACCCATTATGTCTCTCTCCCTCGACATTATAATCATTGATCCCCCTCAGCCTTATGGTTTTCCTCCCCCTCAACCTCTTTAGGTGATTTTTTTGAACCAAGTAATGATTCTTGTGTAAAAGTGGTGTCTTTACTATATATTTTTTCATATAGTTAAATGTTTAATTAGTAAAATACCTCTAGAATCATGTTAAATTATTAGAAATTGATGTTGGGGGATATATTAAATTTAGTATGAACACTTGATTCATTTGTTATATTTTTTATCAATTTATAAATTAATATGTTTTATTTTTAGGAATTTAAATGATAAGTATTAAAAAATATAGATTTTTATTACCTTGATTAATTCTATGTTTTTTTCTAAAATGAATAATTATTTCCTCTATGATGTTAAATTTAGATTTATGGGAAATTTTTCATTTTGGGATTTTTAATCTTTTAGGACATTTATTATTTTATAAACTTGTATCTCTTCTGATTCTCCTTATTTATTTAGTATTTTAAAAAATATTTTATTTTTAAATTTCAATTTTCATATAGTGGATACATAAAATAATTGTTATTAATTTGTACTTAAAATAAAATTATTTTTTTACATTTTATATTTGTTACTAAAATTACCACATTAAATTTTAATTTCAATTTCAATTATAATTTTCAATTTCAATATCTAAACATTTTTAATTTAAAAAATTAGGATTGTATTAATTTTAAAAAATATATTATTTTATTTAAATATATTTATGTAACTATATTTTTTATTTGAAATTGTAGGAAACCAATTACATATAGATAAATTTTTTATTACATTAATTTAGAACACATCTCGTTATGTTAAGGGTTTAGGGATGTTTTTTGGGATTGTCAATTTCAAATCAATTAATGGAAGGGAGAATAAAATTTCCATGCCCTAAATGTAAATTCAAATGATGGTTTAAGTGAGATGAGGTATTTTAACTCTTTTTAGGAAAATAATTTATTCCTCAATATGTGTGGTGTACTTTTCATGGAGAATAAAACATTACAAAAAGTTTGACTATTTATGCCCAACATCACAGTTAACATGTTAATGACCAGATGGTAGAAAATGAAATTCAGATCTTAATAAATGATTCCTTCTGCATAGTCTTGTAACACCATAAAGATATTAACACAAAATTTGATCCACATATTGATATTGAAAATATGAATGATACTTTAAAAAATATATAATAACTAAATCAAGATGATAACATATTACAAGATAATGATTTGGATACTAATATAATGGAAAGCATAACTAAGAAAAAAAATTATTTTTCTAAATTAGTTGAATATGGAAATAAATAATTATATAAATGATGTTTCATGTATTCAAAATTTTATTTTCCACAAAATTTTTACCACATCAAGTGCCTCTGCATAATTTCACATAATGAAATTTCCATGATATTGAAATTAAACATGATTCATTTTCGAAAGATAATATACCTGCATCATTTTATGTGATAAATAAGATTATTAACAATCTTCAACTTACTTAAATAAAGATACATGCATTCCCTAATGATTGTATGCTTTATTAGGGAGAATATTCGAATAGATAAGATTAAAAAGAATATTCTACTTATATATGGAACTCATTAAATAATGATTTCATAATAAATCTATGTAAAACCATATATAAGTAGAAAAAAACTATTTCAAATTGTTCGTGATAATTTCCTGTAAAATTTGGATTGAGAATTCCATTTATGTCAGAAGAAACTATTGAAAATATGAAGTGTAATCCTTTAGATAATAACAATGATAATTTCATGCAACGTCCAAGAGATTAAAAATCATGGAATATATTTGATTCATTACATACATATTTATATTATGATCCAATAAATATGTTCTTGGGATTGGAAGCAGATGTATTCAACTATTTTTTGGAATTTAAGTAGTTATTTTAGTATATTTCTAGTTGTTTTGATCCATTATAATCTACCTCCATGGATGCGTATGCAGTAAACTTTAATTATCATATCAATGTTTATTCATGAAACTAAAATTCCTGAAAGTGAAATTTTTGTGTATCTTCATCTTATTATTAATGAATTATAGGATTTATGGAATAATAGTATATAAACATATGATTCATCTATTATAAAAAAATTTAAAATGCATGTTTTACTAATGTGGAATATTAATGACTTTCTTAGATTAAATTCTTCTAGTTAGAACACACACATGGGTTAGAATTGTCCAGTTTATAAATTTAATTTTCATCCACAATGACTACCTTATAGCATAAATTGTTGTTTATTATTTCATCATCAACTCCTTGAAAAATATCGTAGGTTTTCAATTAAAATTTCATTTTTTAATAGAAAATAAATTATTATTTTCTACCAAAATTATTTTTTGGATCAAAGATATTGTAAAAATTATCAAATGTAAATATATAGTTTATAAAGGAGTTTGAAATGAATGGCTGTTGTAAAGGAGTTAAAATATATTTAGATGTGACTGAAACAAAATAATTGAATAAAACAAGTATATTTTTCAACCTTTTATATTGGTAATTTAATTTGTAACATTATAATCTTAACATTATGCACATTAAGAATAATTTCTATGATAGTGTGATTTAAACATTGGTTAAGGAAAATGGGAAATAAAAATATTATTTAAATTCCTATAAGGACTCATAATAACTGAATATAAAACATTATATTTGGTAAAATGAGAATATAAAGTATCCAGCAATAATTTTTACAATGAAGAATCTATAAAAAAAGGGTTTCTAATGGATATTCAAAAAAAATCAAGATGTGTTGATTTGAATCATCCTAAAATTAATGGATTGAAATTTCATGACTCAAATATATTGATGGATCAGTTTATACCTTTGTAAATTCAAAAAAAATTAACTAAAAAAATAATTTTAATTTTACTAGTCAATACTTATAAATTTTTTATTTATTTCTCACTTTCTTTTCATTGGGTATCTAGTACATTTGAATCATTTTGTGAAAAATGAATCTCAACTAGAAGGTTTTATTATATAATTTTACCCTTACAAAGATTTTCTAACCTTCTATTCAAAATATTTGGATTTTATAGAGATAGGATTTAATTGAGTGGGTCATTTTGGTTATAATTCAAGACATTCTTAGGAAAATGATGAATAATAAATTTTTCCAACTAAAAGTTAATAAGATGGAAATTTATCATAATTTTCATTGATATATTTTTAGTTAATACAACAATATAGATATATGCCACTTAATATAGATATTTTGTATCCATATATTGAAGATTTAAGGACACAAACAAAAACATTCAATAGGAGTTGAACTTGAAATGGATTAGTGGAAACAAAAGTGGTTAACAAATAAATTTTTAAATGGTTTTCATGTCGTATAGGTTTTTAATATAATACATAGTATAAATATGTTTTTAATTATTTAATTTATGTAATCAACTTTTATAGGTAATTAATTGTAATAATTGAGTTGAATTATCTTAATATTTGATGTATTTTTTTCGAAGTCCATTTAAGCATGCTAGGTGATTTGATTCTTACAATATTGGTTTATACAATCTTGATACTATTGATCATGAGTAAGGTCTTAAAACACTAAATGATTTTATATTTATAGTTTCATATCAGGGTTACTAAAGAAAGTTAATTAGTATTATCGAATTAGATTGTCATGGTTAATTTTTAGTTATGTTATTTTAATGAAATTGAGTCAATATTAACAGGGGTATAAGGAAAGATTCCTTAAAATTTAATTCTTCTAACTTATCACAGTTGATCTATACTAGGGATAATGAAGAACATAGTTCTTATATTTTGGATTCTCAAGTAAAGAATGGTATATTATATTTCTGACATAGTATATGAAAGTTGGATTGTTCTTTCCCATATGAAACTAAAAGTCATGTAGGATATGGGTGATTCAAGTGAATTAATTTGTGATAATGAACCCCATAAACCAAAAAAAAAAATTTGTTTCCCTAAATATATTATAAATTCTCTTCTTGTTAGGGATGGTGAAGAAGAATAAGTATAAGGATAAGGAGAAGAGGTAATGTTAGCAATGGATTTTGAAAATAATATGGCTATCCAAGAATAAGATTTCAAGGATAATTTTTAATTTTATTAAATGTGAGGTATATTTTTTATTGACATTTTAATTGAATAAATATAAATATAATGATTTCTAATTGAATTTTAGGTTTAATTTATCTTGTTATTTTTTTTTACTTTTTATAGGTATGTCGTGCTCAAAGATGTTTACGGACATGACCAGCTCTTCATCACATGATTCTTATTATACCCTTGTGACACCAAGTACACTCCATAACATAGATTGTATACTTATTTTGGTGCAGTTCATCATATAATTTGAACATAATAATTTGTAAAGGAATTGAAAATTTAATTGGGTTAGTTTTTTATATATATTTTTGTATGTATTCCATCTTTAGAGTGGTTTATAAACATAACCCACTCTATATCACATTATTCTCATTCTACCAATATTTCACTAGGTACAATTAATCACATACCTTTAATACTTATTTTTTTACCACTTAATCTTATCATAACATGATTTCATTCACAGTTATCCCTTCTGTAAAGGATATTTGGGCATTGGGTAGTTCACATATTATGCATCTGTTTAGCAGTCAGACTGGTACCTAGTTACCATCTAGAGGTTTCTAGCATGTCATAATCATTGTTATGTATTATAAAGTGGTGCCATTAATTTCTTAAATATTTTTTTTAAATTTTTTAATTCATATGTTAAATAGACAAAAATAATAATAGAATATATACAAATGCCAACAGTTAAGATGTTTAAAATTACATTGACTTAATGGTATTTGCCTATTTTTATGAATATATAGTACCCATTGAGGATGTGTTATGAATTTATGAGTAAATCCAATTCTATTTATCTTGTGAGTTAGCATCCCTACCCATTCATTATTCGTATTAGAGGCATATTCCATTGTATTGGACGAATTAATTGTTTTATACTTAGATAAAGGTATTATCCTGGTTATTTGTTCATATATGATTAAATTAAAAATTATTACTTAATATGTTAATAATATAAGGTATTTTATATATTTTATTTATCAATACTTTTTCAATTTTATGTGATTTGTTAAATTTCATGTCCATAGACATTAAAGAACTTACGTAAGAAATAGAAAGATTTCAAGTACATACCATGTCATGAATTCAATGATACATCTTTATCAGTATCAAAAATATATGAGAAGGTCTGAAAGGGAATTCCTAGAGACCAGTGGAAGGAATTTTTTTACAATCATCATATGAAATCACATAAATTATTTTATTATATGTCAATATATTAAGGGTAGTTTCTTAATAAAATTTTAATTTTTAATGATATATAATATCATTTGGTGTGTTTTATGAAAAATGTTTCTTATTGAGAAAATAATTTAATTCCCAAAACTACGTTTTTGATGATTTTCAATAGGAAAAAAAGTAAAAAAAAGGTACCCTTTAATTAATTAAAATATATGTCTATAATAGTTCTATTAATTTTATTTTTATAATTATCAGTTATGAACTTTTTTTAAATGATGGATGGAGGTAGGTCGGTCTATTGAATGGATGGAGTTGTTGTTTGATGTCAATAAAAAAAGGATGGTATCCATGTAAATGACCCTGTAGAAAACATTATGGAAAATAATTTTATTTAATAGTTAGTCTTACTAAGTAACTATATAAATTAATGTTATTAAATTACAAAAAAACTCAAAGAATTGTGGGCTTCCAACCCTTCCATTTTAGATTCAGAAAACTCGGTGTATGTTATGGATCGGGTTTTAGGAAAGGATAACTATAGTCATGTGATGGGGTGGGTTGTGGATTATCATCATCATGGGTTTTTGGAAGGTCACTTACATCTATTTAAAAATTTCAATTTCATTAGGTTTGTATCTTTTGGTGATATTGATGAAAAAATTAAATTAATTAACTTAAAATACTATTAAAGATCAACAAATAGTTATTAAAACATAGAATGATCAGTTCTCATATATAGATAGTGCATTGTATTCCATGTTTTAGAGGATGATAATTACTATTCTTGAAGAAACAGGGACACTCAAAGGAGATTCAGGATTATTAAGTTTCATAAATTTACCATTATGTTTTTCATTTTACATTTATTTCTATATGATTTGTTACTCATGATAAATGACATCAAAAAATTTAATTCAATAAATTATAGATTGGTAAAATGTTTCTCTATAGAGGACATGGTTGAATAAAAATATAGAAATGGTATGAAGTATGTATAAATAAATTAAATAGGTTTTTTGAACAGAGTTAGAACACATATATTAATTTCATAATAAAAAGTCATCCAATGGATCACTATCTTTCTATGATTTAATCTTCTAAATAAAATTATCTTTACCATTATTACATTTAAATAGTCTTCTAAAGGCTCAGGGATTACCTATGAATGTATAAGGTAAATTCATGAGTAATAGTACTTATGCATTAGATATAGAAACTATAAAAATATATTAAATTAAAACATAGGTCACCCAAAGATAGGGGTGTCCAAACCTGACCCAAACCGACCCAACCAAACTAGGTTAGGTCTGGTTAAAAAAAATTATTCATCGGTTGGGTTTATTTGGGTTGACCCGTGGTTGGGTGGGGTCAGGTCATGGGTTGGAAAAAATGATCCCACCAGACCCAACCAACCTAATGCACTACCCCTACACCTTATTATTTCTTCCCTTCAATGCGCACTTCCTCTCCACCCATCCTCAGATGGCACCTCCACCTCTCCCACCTCTTGATCCAACCAAACCAACCCAGCCGATTTTTCTTCTTCTTCCCACCATCGTTGCCACCTCATAATGAGGTCCTCACCACCCATCGTCATTCCTCTAATGTCATTATTGTTGTTTCATCCCCCTTTCCTACATCATAAATTTTATTTAAAACCCATTTCATTACTTATTCACATCATTTGAACCTATTGGTTCTTCCACATTGCTCTCTTGTGTTGTTATTTCTTCTTATTGTACACCCCTATTGTTGTCGCTTCCATATCACCTGCTCATGTTATTACTGGCTGTCAATGAAATCACCGCCATTGGGGATGTAACACCATTATCCACACCCTTATAATATCCTAATATTTTCAAATTAAATATTGTCTTCGATATCTTACAAGATACGCAAAACTGATCTCAAACAAACAACGAAATATTATTATTTAAATATGATCAATATAACTTAGTAGTCAAATTAGCGAGAATGAATAGTATTAATTACATTATGAAATATATAATTTCCTTACACATTTATAATTTGTTAATTAATTCTTTTTAAATAATTACTTAACTTTTAGTAAATTCAATTTATTCTTCAAATATATGTTCTCTTTAAAAATGGTTTTTCTTTTTTTATTAGTGAGAATTATAATTAATTTATGGTAATTTTAGAAAATATATTTAAAAAAAATTAATTTCATTTTTCCAATAAGTATATAAAAATTAACCTATGGTTAAATTTCTATATTTTTCTAAAAAAATTAATTTTTCAATGAATAGTGAAAAATACTAATTTTTATTGAAAATAGTGTTTTTTTATAAATTAATTTTAAATTAAATTATATTTTTAATTTGTTTTAAAATTTAATTAGTTAATTTTTAATTAAATTAAACTAATTAGGGTTTTTAAATCAATTTTATACTTTAATTTAGTATAAAAACATTTTATACTTAAAAAAGGGAATTTTTCTGAAAAACCATTTTCCATAACCTTTTCCAGTTTAATTTTAAATTAAATTCAGAAATTTCTATATTTTGAATTTTTAAAATTATATTACATGTTTTTAATCATAAGATCCAAATTTTATATATAGTTTCCTTTTATTTTCTTTAGTAGGAATAGTAACCTTAGTAATTTTTGTTACCACGGTAAATGATAAATCAGGTAATTAAGGGTTAAAAATAATATGATAAGGAGAATAAAATGAATCTAAAGATTAACATAATTTTATTTGATGAGAAAATTACTCCATAATTACCCAATATTCTCTTATATGGATTTTATTCCATTTTTATTTGATTATTACCTTTATAATATTTTATGCAAAAAAATGTCAAAAATATCAAATTCTTTTTTTAATAACTATAATATTTTTAACATGGATAAAAACATAGGATATATTTGATTATAAATAGTAATTTTAAATATAAATTATTTATATAATTCATGTAAATTTTTTTTAAATTTTTAGTGAAAAATAATTACCTCAAAGGCTTAAAAAATGCGGACACGGTAAATATTCAATTAATCAAAAAGTAAAATAAATGATATTTAAAATATTAAAAGTAATATAATTTGAAATAATTAATGTGATTTATGAGTTTTATATATTTATATAAGATTTTATGTATGTATTAATATTTTCTTTTGAATTTCATTTGTTTTTTTTATGTTATTGAAGTAAAAGTAATGAATGATTCTAAAATTGACAATAATGAAATTTCATAAAAAATAATACATTATTAAATTATTTAAAATTCAGAAAACAAATATTATATTCATAAAAATTAATTTTACATGGGTAATTATGTAACACCCTAAGCATCAACGGTATGTTTCGCTTTGAATAATGCAATGGCTTGCATTATACGCAACTTCGAGATTCTAACACATCACAACCAATCAAACTAGCCATTATGAATAGTAATACATAAATTTTATCTCTCAAAATGGACTTCATTTTTGGATTTGTAATATCTAATTTATTCTAGGGTGAAATTTTGGTACTTTTCGGATAACTTTTATATTTTGATGAATAGTGAAAAATACTAAATTTTAATTAAAAGAAACTATTTTGATCAAAATAATTAATAGTGATAAATTATGAATTTGTGTGGTTTTAAAGTATATTTATAATATATTTTTACAATTTAATACAATTTTGGTCATTGGAAATAATTTCACAATTAAACCGGACATAAACAAGTATCAATCTTTTGATATTTATTATATCTTAAAAACACGCTTTTTGTTTTGACAGCGGGAATTAATTTTAAATTAATTTCGTCCAATTCTATGTTTTGAATTTGGAAAAAATGGATTCTATATTTGTAATCAGGATTTACAAATTGTGTAAATCGGTAACTTTTATTTTTAGACATTTTGAATAATTACTTCGGTAAATATTTTATTTACTGTGGTTAAAGGGTAAATCTGATAAATAAGGGTAAAAAAATAATATTATAATAATACTAAATTACCCTAAAACGTTTTCTAACCCTATTTTTGGATACATGTCTGACCGTGGGCATCTTTGGGTCGATTTTGGGACCCCATGGATTCACTTGTAAGTGATAATGACACTTTATATTAATTAAGTTAAAATAAATACAAAAATGACATAAGCATATAACTTTTAGAAAAACAATTTTTAAATAGGGTTATATATGTTGGTTTTATACTATAAATATTCATTATAAATATAAAAAGATTTCCTACATAATGGTATTTTATTTATATTTTTTATACATTTAATAATTAATATTATTTATGACACAATAATGATGCAGTATTTTCCTTATTAATGAAAGAATCAAATAATTGATATTATAAATGTTAAAATTAATATAATTTGAAAGTTTTGATGACATCCATGAATTTTATTTCTTAATATGACATTATATTATTTCTTAAATGAATTTTGTTCGAATTAATAATGTTTTTAAAACTTTAAAAAAACAATTATTGAATAGTGTCAAAATTGACATAAAAGAGTTTTTAAAACAAATATTATATTATTAATTGATATTAAATTCTTAAAAATATAAGGTTCGGCCAAGATACTTATATCATGATATTTGTATCATTAATGGACCACTTGGGGGTCGCTTGGATGTATATAGTAAGTTTATTAACAATATAATATAAAAATACAAAGAGACATTGTAAAAGTGAAACTAATTAACTAAGACTTAATACTTAAAGATAAGGTTAATATAGTAACCCAAACCTATCTAAATCCTATTTTTTGAGTGTATTTTGACCTATCCCTACCTTAGCCTTTAAATAATCCACTTTTAAGACATTATAAATCGAATATAAATTTATTATAAAATAATATTTCTAGCTTTTCCAAAGGTGCCCCTCACCCCTCTTATAAAAGGGTACTCCCCCTTCTCTCAAATTCATACCTTCAAAGCCTTTTGGTTCGGCCAACCTCTGCCCAAATACCCTCTCAATAGTTATCTCTTTATCCTAGAGGAATTCTTTTACTCATAAAGCCAACTTAAGGAGCCCTTTTGATCAAATCAAAAGGAAGAACCCGAAGAAGTGGTAAAGTTTTCACCACCCTCTTTCTAGTTCCTTTCTTCTTCCACTTATTCTTTCTTTGTTATTTCCATTCTAAAAAAATAACTCCAGTATATTCTATATACTATGATGTTATTATAAATATATTACAACCATATTCAGTATTCTATCCATCCTTTTAATGACATGTCACCATACGTGCGTACGTACGGCTTACCGTCTCCACGTCGTGGTGTAATTGTTATTCAATAACTTATTATTTGGATAGGTATAATAATGATGTGTAATTCATATAAATAATAAATATAACATGATAATTATTATATATATATGATATACCATCCAATTATATATTATTTTAATATCAAAAGAGTGATATTGTCGCTCGTGCATACGTATGGATAACCGTCTCCACGAACACGATGAGAATCATTCCCCATTGTATCCATTCAAGACTAAATTTAATTTTATGATTAAAAATAATGTTTAGAGACATGATATCATTCTGTACATGAATAATATACACCCCATCCATAACAAATATGGCTCACATAACAAATAATATAAAGGAAAATGAATCCGTTAACACCTAAAACGATGATAATACTAAGATATTATTAACCAATCAATGTTAAAAGATCATATATGATATAATATTAATGTATATAATTCTTGAATAATTAAATGAAAATTATTTCACCATTATAAAGGAGGTTAACCTACCCTCAACCAAGGAAAAAGTACAATGTAAGGGGTTTCTTATCTCACTTTTAATTCCGTGAGATTTCCATTGTTCGCCACTTATTTATTGCATGTGGTTTGTGTACTTCCCATGATTGTATTCATTGTGTAATATAATTTAATTTATGTATATTTACATCATCATTGTATGATCCTTCTTTCATTGGTGTATGTTTCGTAAGTTACCAAATCGATAAGGGAATTTGACATTTCAATTTCCACTCATTCGGCTTTACGCATACTTCATTGATTATTTTACTCCAAGATTATGTGTGGAATCACTATTCATTTAATTATGTCATAATTTCCACCCCCCTTTCTGTGGATATACTTTTTATACACATAATCACTCCATTTATAAATTCTTAATTCCTCGGTATGAACTTGATAAGAGTAATTTTTACCCAATCTTGATTTGTTGAGTTAAACATCCAATTCATTGGTGTTGTTTTTACAAGAATATGTGTGAATGTCCTAAGATTGTTTTACACTAAATATCCAATCATATTGAGTGTATTTATATTTGTCACACAAAATTATGTCGTTGATTTATCCTTAACCTAAGGATACGTCCTTTATGAGATATTTCATTTCAATTTACATTCCATTGAGACTCTTTTGTTGTTATACACCAAATCACTTTTATATGGTGTATATAATGTACTCTAACATAGTATATCATGAATACCTTTGTTCTCATGATATTAAAATGTTTTTATTAACTCAATTATTTGTATTAAAGTTTCTCTCTTTTGGTTAGGAACTCTAACTAAAATATCATTTTAAAATGTTTTAAAGATTTATTATTCTAAATCTTTCTCATTAATGTCCATGTTTTAAAAATGGTTTTAAGGATTTATTTATATGGAAATTAATTTTCTCAAATTAAAACTCCTTTTAAAAGTTTCAAAGTGGTATGGGACACTTTGATTCAAAAATCTATTTTAAATGTCTTCTTGACAAATAGTGTGACTTTAAAATGTTTTCAAGAAAAAGTGGGATATTTCTCTCAATAGTTTGATGATTATTTTAATCTATGTCAATATCCTTCATTACTGTCGATTGAGGTTAATATGATACAATAAAATCTTCCATATTGTATCGAATGAGTTATGTTTGACTATGGATGTGCTATTTTTATACCATTCATGGTTTGTGGTTAAAGTATTGACATTTCGTATGCTAGTTTTACTACGAATGTTTATGTTATGTTAAAACCTGTTCATATGAGGAATGAATTAGACTTAGTAAGTGATGGGTGGAGCTCGCTATAGCTCCTCGATGAATCGGTAGGTCTCATGAGACAAACTAATGTCTTGGCATGAGGCCTTGACAAAATCTTATTTGTAGTCTTGGCATGAGGCCTTGGCTAGGTGGTTATGATAGTCTGGCATTATGAATTCCATCATCATGAAAGTGGTTATTGATATTTCATGTGATTATTCGACGAGTAGAATATCCATGTGAATAAGTAAATGGAATTATTTTATTTTATATCTGCCATATTATGCTGAAGTTCAAGTTTAAAAGGCTTTTGTTTTAGTTATACATTGCCTTAAGTGTTTATGATTATCTATGAAAGCTTCTGCTATATTGTTATCCTTACTGAGCATCTGAGCTCACCCCTTTTAATGTTTTATTTCTCCCAGGATGTGAAGAAGTAATTTTTGAATGACCTGCAGGGATAGTATGAGGGGATATGAAGACATGATTTTGTTGTAATTTTTTTTACCTTATGATGTAATGTAAACCTTATGAATGTATCCAGTACTTCCAAGGCTACTAAACTAATTGGTCTTTCGAGACTTGATCCTTTGTGCTCATCCCAATGTTATGTAATAATGCACCAACTCTGGGTAACTGGGGTCGGGGCGTTACAGTTGGTATCAGAGGAAGTTTAGTACAAACCATGGAATCTAGATTTAGATAAACTCTGATTAGATCACATAGACCTAAGATAGACATTGAGGATTAGTATAGAAGAACATACTAGAATTTTGGTATTGTAGATAATTTTTGAGTTTTCTGATCAATACATCCCTGTCTGGATACGAACAGGTAGAGGCGGCTCTGGCACAGATGTACCTAGGGGTAAAACCCGAAAACACCGCTTTGAGCTAGACTCGAACGAGAACTGGTGCACGACAACGGGCCTTGCTGCACTATTGGTTACGACACTCCCAAGGGATATGCTTTGGTAAATTAACAATATTAGTATGAACCATTATTAAGGGAATAAAAAAATTCCCCTAAGAATATATGTCAGGAAATAGATAGTGGATAACCTAGATTTTAACATAGGGTACCCCAAGCTAGGATATATTGTTCAATTACAAGATTATCCTATTATGTCTATTTTTTTTATATTCTTATTAGATAAGTATTCAAAAACACTAATTGTATTTTCTTTTTGTTAGTTGAAACATGGAGGGAGCAAGATCACGAACAACTCTTCTCTCTCTTCCTGAAGAACTACTTACAATTATTATCCAGAAGTCATGCGCATATGATGTTGAAACTTTTTCAAATGTCCAAGTTACATGCAAACAACTTTATGTGACATCCAATACCACTAGAATTGCACGATTCTTTCAAGGATCAAGTACCGACTATTGGATAATATTGTGCTCTCAACTTCCTTACCACTCTAAGCGTGGGAAGTACCATCAGGGTCTTTTCAAATTCATCACTTTATCTCAAAATTATGATTCACTAAATGATTTTCTAGATGTTTTAGAAGAGGTATACCTTTGAGCAGCCTATATGTATCAAATTATATATTTATTTCTTTTGGGATATACGGAAACTGATTTACCAAAAACTTATTTTGAAATATTTGAAGATGAATCAGTAATAATTTTTCTAAAAAAAGTGTTAAAGATGATGTCTCAAAATTATATATAAGAAATACCTATTTTTTTATGATGCATCGATGCTTCCATCGATATAATCCAAGTTGGATGAGGAGTTTTTGGATAAATGAAGTAGATTATTTTGAAAAATTCCTGAGGTACCATTGTGAAACATGAATGAATTCTACCAAAAGGCAATTCCACCTAGTCACTCCAGAGTTCATGTTGTGTTCCACATATCTCTAGTAACAAAATACATGCATGACCCAACGTATGTACTCACCTATGAAGAATTAGAACTGGAACCCAGTCTATCTTATTGTAAAGAGCCTATCAGAATTCTTCATACCAAAGATCATGTGTTGAGAAACCGGATGACTCGTCTGGTAAAATTTCTATGGAGAAATAATAATATGGAAGAGGCAATGTGGGAACCCGAGGAACATATGATGAAGAACCTATGTGGAAATAAATGGATGGTTAAATGTTTAAAAGTGTTAGTTATCTTTATTGATGGGATTACATTGGAATAATTTTCTCTTGTATGTGTAAACCTGCAATTTATCATGTGAAAATGATATTTGAGGAAGAATTATCTTTTCTGTTGCAGATATAGTTATAAATAATCATTTGGTATTATATGATCATTGGGTTTGAGGCAATTACAAGTTATTATATTTTGGGATGAAAATGCAAGGTATGAGATAAAATTTGAGGTTAAATTATTTTATGGTTATTTTGAGGAATTTATCTCATTTTGATAATATTATAAAATATAGTTTTTGAAAAAGGACAACATGTAGACCGTGTGACAACCCGTCGCATCGGACAAAGCTGTGGGAATCGAACCCACAACCAAAGTGCGATTGAGACTTATCACCTACCACTGGACTATGTGAAGTCCCTAGTTAGTGTGACTAGTTATTTTTAGTTTAATGATTTTATTGATCAATAATAAGTTTATTTGGGATCTTATGTCTTATCAAATGAATACCCTTAGTATAAGAAAATTATTTGGTGATTATGTGATGAATGTTTTTTTGGAAGATGTTCACTTTGTGGGGAACACTATATGCCCAAGGAAAATATAGTTCTATGGGATTTCATTTGAGGATTAATGGTAGATTTTTATCTATGTTTTTATTTTGGATTTATAGTAATTTGGGTTATTTATGGAAATAATTAACCTGTAATAGAGAATATGTGATTAGGTTAATCACTTTTAAGTATGTGACTTTAAGAGTAGTTGATGTCATTTGGAGATACAATTTTACGTGGAAGACTACATAACCAAATTCTTCTAAGTTTTGGGTTTCAATATTAGTTTGGATTATATTGAAGTATTTTAAGGACAATTTATAATTGAATGGTATTTATTTAACTTTGGGGTATTGTTGGTTTAATTTTAGAAATTAAGATTAGAGTTTTTTTCTCTAATGGAATATCCATTTGGGGGATCATCAGATCTTATACTAACTATTTTGGTTTTGATTAATCTCTAAAGACAAGGTAAATATATATAGTTTATCCTACATGGATCATGTATTCTATAGAAGCTCTTCCAATGTTACCAAGTCTTCTTGAATACTCATTATTCAAAAAAATTGAGTTAGTGGTAGAAATTTATTAAAGAATGAAACTATACTTAAATATTAAGTATATATATCTTTATGTTGTTAGTCAATATCATAAATTAATTCCTCATCCTTATTTAATGTAACTTAAAACAAAAAAAATTGTCTGTTTACTTTTCCTGCTGAGAGACTAATGACTGTTTGTCCCAACACAAGTTTGTGGTTTTATTATTGTTAACTTTATCCTAATCATGTTTTCTATCCCTCCCCATCAGAACATGACCTTTATTTTATCGTCCATATCCATGTTTTCCTACATGGAATCCTAGTATGGGTTATCTTGGGTGACTTTATACTTCTCTTTCTTTCTTTTAAAGTGATAGTTTTATTGACTCTTTTTTCGATGTGGGACTTTCCATTATATTCTAAAGACCAATTTTAAAAATTTAGAGGATGAAATTTATTAAAGGAGGGGAGAATTTAACACCCCAAGATTCCACGGTACGTTTCCCTTTGAATAATGCAATGGCTTGCATTGTACGCAACTTCGAGATTCTAACACACCACAACCAATCAAACTGGCCATTAGAAATAGTAATACCTATTTTTGAAATTTTATAAATTTTATCTCTCAAAATGGACTTCATTTTTGGATTTGGAATATCAAATTTATCCTAGGGTGAAATTTTGTTACTTTTCGGATAACTTTTATATTTTCATGAATAGTGAAAATTACTAAATTTTAATTAAAAAAAACTTTTTTAATCAAAATAATTAATAGTTATAAGTTATGAATTTGAGTGGTTTTAAAGTATATTTAGAATATATTTTTACCATTTAATACAATTTTGGTCATTGGACATAATTTCACAATTAAACCGGACATAAACAAGTATCAATCTTTTGATATTTATTATATCTTAAAAACACGCTTTTTGTTTTGACAGCGGGAATTAATTTTAAATTAATTTCTACCACTTCTGTGTTTTGAATTTGGAAAAATGGATTCCATATTTGGAATTAGGAAGTCCAAATTTTTTAAATAGTTAACTTTTATTTTTAGACATTTTGAATAATTACTTCGGTAAATATTTTATTTACAGTGGTTAAAGGGTAAATCCGGTAAATAAGGGTAAAAAAATAATATTATAATAATACTAAAGTACCCTAAAACATGTCCTAACCCGATTGGTTGATACATGTCCGACCATGGGCATCTTTGGGTCGATTTTGGGACCCCATGGATCCCCTCGTAAGTGATAATGACACTTTATATTAATTAAGTTAAAATAAATACCAAATTGACATAAGCATATATCTTTTAGAAAAAAAATTTACATTGGGTTATATATGTTTTATTTTCTACTATAAATATTAATTAGAAATATAAAAATATTTCCTACATAATGGTATTTTATTTATAATTTTTAGACATTTAATAATTAATATTATTTATGACACAATAATGATGCAGTATTTTACTTATTAATGAAAGAATCAAATAATTGATATTATAAATGTTAAAATTAATATAATTTGAAAGTTTTTATGACACCCATGAATTTTATTTCTTAATATTACATTATAGTATTTCTTAAATGAATTTTTTTCGAATTAATAAAGTTGTTAAGACTTTAAAAAAATCAATTATTGAATAGTGTCAAAATTGACTCAAAAGAGTTTTTAAAAAATATATTATATTATTAATTGATATTAAATTCCTAAAAATATAAGGTTCGGACAAGATACATATATCAATATATTTGTATCATTAATGGACCACTTTGGGGTCTCTTGGATGTATATAGTAAGTTTATTAGCCATATAATATAAAAATACAAAGAGACGTTGTAAAAGTGAAACTAATTAACTAACAGTTAATACTTAAAGATAAGGTTTATATAGTAACCCAAACCTATCTAAATCCTATTGGTTGAGTGTTTTTCGACCTATACCCACCATAACCTTTAAATAATCCAATTTGGAGCCATTAGAAACCGAATATGAATTTATTATAAAATAATATTTCTAGCTTTTCCAAAGGTGCCCCTCACCCCTCTTATAAAAGGGCACTCCCCCTTCTCTCAAATTCATGCCTTCAAAGCCTTTTGGTTCGGCCAACCTCTGACCAAATACCCTATCAATAGTACTCCATTTATCCTAGAGGTATTCCTTTAGTCATAAATCCAACTTAAGGAGTCCTTTTGATCAAATCAAAAGGAAGAACCCGAAGAAGAGGTAAAGTTTTCACCACCCTCTTTCAAGTTCCTTTCATCTTCCACTTATTCTTTATTTGTTATTTCCATTATAAAATAATAACTCCAGTATCTTCTATATACTGTGTGTTATTATAAATATAGTACAACCATATTCAGTATTATTTCCATCCTTTGAATGACATTTCACCATACGTGCGTACGTACGGCTTACCGTCTCCACGTCGTGGTGTAATTGTTATTCAATAACTTATTATTTGGATGGGTATAATAATGATGTGTAATTAATTTAAATAATAAATATAACATGATAATGATTATTTATATATGATATACCATCCAATTATATATTATTTGAATATCAAAAGAGTGATATTGTCGCTCATGTGTACGTACAGATTACCGTCTCCATGAATGCGATGAGAATCATTCCCCATCGTATCCATTCAAGACTAAATTTAATTTGATGATTAAAAATAATGTTTAGATACATGATATCATTCTGTACATGAATAATATACACCCCATCCATAACAAATATGGCTCACATAACAAATAATATAAAGGAAAATGAATCCGTTAACACCTGAACCGATGATAATACTAAGATATTATTAACAAATCAATGTTAAAAGATCATATATGATATAATATTAATGTATATAATTATTGAATAATTAAATGAAAATTATTTCACCATTATACAGGATTTTAACCTACCATCGACCAAGGAAAAAAGTACAATGTAAGGGTTCTCTTATCTCACTTTTAATTCTGTGAGATTTCCATTGTTCACCACTTATTTATTGCATGTGGTGTGTGTACTGCCCATGATTGTATTCATTGTGTAATATAATTCAATTTATTTATATTTACATCATCATTGTATGATCCTTCTTTCATGGGTGTATTTTTCGTAAGTTACCCAATCGATAAGGGAATTTAAAATTTCAATTTCCACTCATTCGACTTTACGCATACTTCATTGATTATTTTACTCCAAGATTATGTGTGGAATCACTATTCATTTAATTATGTCATAATTTCCACCTCCCCCCCCCCTTTATGTGGATATACTTTTGATACACATAATCACTCCATTTAAAAATTCTCAAGTCATCGGTATGAACTTCATAAGAGTAATTTTTACGCAATCTCGATTTGTTGAGTTAAACATCCAATTCATTGGTGTTGTTCTTACAAGAATATGTGTGAATGTCCTTTGATTGTTTTACAATGAATATCGAATAATATTGAGTGTATTTATATTTTTCACACATAATTATTTCATTGATTTATCCTTAACCTAAGGATACAGCCTTTATGAGAGATTTCATCTCAATTTACATTCCATTGAGACTCCTTTGTTGTTATACACCAAATTGCTTTTATATGGTGTATATAATGTACTTTGACATAGTATATCATGAATCCCTTTGTTCTCAGGATATTACAATGTTTTTATTACCTCAATTATTTTTATTCAATTGTCTCTCTTTTGGTTTGGAACTCTAACTAAAATATCATTTTAAAATGTTTTAAAGATTTATTATTCTAAATCTTTCTCATTAATGTCCATGTTTTAAAAATGGTTTTAAGGATTTATTTATATGGAAATTAATGTTTTCAAATTAAAACTCCTTTTAAAAGTTTCAAACTGGTATGGGAAACTTTGATTCAAAAATCTATTTTAAATTTCTTCTTTACAAATACTGTGACTTTTAAATGTTTTCAAGAAAAAGTGGGATATTTCTATCAATAGTTTGATGATTATTTTAATATATGTCAATATCCTTCATTATTGTCGATTAAGGTTAATCTGATACAATACAATCTTCCATATTGTATTGAATGAGTTATGTTTGACTATAGATGTGCTATTTTTATACCATTCGTGGTTTGTGGTTAAAGTATTGACATTTCGTATGTTAGTTTTAATACGAATGTTTATGTTATGTTGAAACCTATTCATATGAGGAATGCATTGGACTTAGTAAGTGATGGTTGGAGCCCTCTATAGCTCCTCGATGCATCGGTAGGTCTCATGAGACAAACTAGTGTCTTGGCACGAGGCCTTGGCTACGTGGTTATGATAGTCTGGAATTATGCATTCCATCATCATGAAAGTGGTTATTGATATTGAATGTGATTATTCAACTAGTAGAATATCCATGTGAATAAGTAAATGGAATTATTTCATTTTATATCTGCCATATTATTCTGAAGTTCATGTTTAAAAGGCTTTTGTTTTAGTTATACATTTCCTTAAGTGTTTATGCTTATCTATTAAAGCTTCTGTTATATTGTTATCCTTACTGAGCATTTGAGATCACCCCTTTCAATGTTTTATTTTTCTCAGGATGTGAAGAAGTAATTTTTGAATGACCTGCATGGATAGTATGAGGGGATATGAAGATAAGATTTTTTTGTTGTTTTTTTTACCTTATGATGTAATGTAAACCTTATGAATGTATCTAGTACTTCCAAGGCTACTAAACTAATCGGTCTTTCGAGACTTGATCCTTTGTGATCATGCCAATGTTATGTAATAATGCCCCGACTCTGGTTAAATGGGGTCGGGGCGTTACAAATTCTATCAAACATAGTCCATTTATGGGGCTTTTTTCATTTTATTGTTACATTATTAACCCTTTAAATGTAAAAACATTAATATTCTTGTAATTGTTAAAAGGGTTAATGAAAGGTTAAAACAAAAATATATAGGTATAAATGTAATAAAAATTTATCAAATTTTGGTTGTATAAGATTATTTTGACTCATACTCATATTATATTATAATATTATAAATTTGGATCCATTTGGTCATCACAATTAAATTTAAATTAATTTAATATATTAAGAAATTCCAAAAGTACCCCTCCCATCTCTTATAAAATGGAATCACTTATTCTCATTTCTTCACACCTAAAAACCAAATTTTTAGCCATTATATACCCAAATCCCTTACTATAATCCATATCCATATTCAAGAGGCCCTATTTTAGGTTAAAATATCAATTTACAGGTCTTAAGATGTTAATCAAAGGATATTTTTCAAAGAAGTGGTTGTAAGATTGGTATAGAGTAAGAGGTTTCCAACCTCTGATACCAATTGTAGGATCGAAATAGTGATGTAGATGCTCAATATACAAGAGGGGGGTGAATTGTATACTTTAAAAATTCTTTTGGAACCTTTAAAGTTAGTTAAGAATAACTATGTTTTCCTTAGGCAAAAGAAAAGGCTAAGTTTAACAAAGTTAGACTAAGCAAATTCACAACACCTCTTAACACCGAATGCAAACTAGGAAAGAGATTCCGAACGAAGGTTCCGGAAATATGGTTCCGGAAATTGAAACTTAACAAAAGATTACAATATGAGATTCTACCTTAAAGCGTATAGAATCTAAATGAAACAGAGTACAAATAAGGAAGTATAAGAAAGTTATACTTTCCTTATAATACAAAATGCAGCGGAAATAAAACAAGTAGTTAAACTACAAGTAACAAGATATAAGTCTTTTAACCCAAAGAGAAGGGTATCCAACAACCTTGGATAAAGGTCCCTTGATTTATACTTTCAAGCAAGTCTGTCTTACCCACACCAGGGTAAGCCCTCGATACGAAGATCGGAGTCTCTGTCTTGCTATCCCCACAAGCCCTCAACTTCAAGGTAGTTGGCAACCTCTGTCTTCCTCAGCAAGGAAGCCCTCGAACTTCAAGGTAGTCGGCACCTCTGTCTTTCTATCCCCGGAAGCCCATGAATGTAATCACCAACATTCGGAGTCGCACGAAGCTTTGAGAGTTAATAAGAGCCTCTCTCTCTCTCTAGAAATCACTTCAAGAAAATTTGTCAGCCTTTCATCACTTTCATCAGCTATCAGCCACGATCTTTTTCAAATGAGCTCTTATTTATTGGTAAGGTCGGCTCCTTCTCCAACGGTCATATTTTCCTTAAGGATCGGAGGGACCTGTACACGTGTCACTTAGACAACGGTTAGTTTATAACAAAACAGACGACATCGTTTTATAACAAAACAAGTGTAACAGAATGTACGACATTGTTTTAAAAATCTAACATAAAAGTTCGGAATGAAAGCTTCGGAGTGAAGGTTCGGAGTGTAAGGAACAATAATAAAGAGTAGACAAATTATAGAAATTTAAGTAATATAGAAGTTCGGAGTCTAACAAAGATATTTTTCGGAGTCTGAATTAAATCAGAGTGTATAAAACAAAGATACTCAAATTTTGTTTAATATGTGAATTCGGAATGAGAATTCGGAATAGGAATTCGTCATCAGAAATCGTAATGAGAATTTATCATCAGGATTCGTAATGAGAATTCGTCATAAGAATTCGTAATGAGAATTCATCATCAGGATTCGTAATGAGAATTCGTCATCAGAATTCGTAATGAGAATTCGTCATCAGAATTCGTAATGAGAATTCATCATCAGAATTCGTAATGGGAATTCAGAATGAGATTTCTTCATTAGAATTCGTAATGAGAATTCTTCATTAGAATTCGTAATGAGAATTCTTCTTCAGAATTCGTATCCTGAATCTGGAATAGAACTTAGTCAGAGTTCTTATCCGGAATTCGGAATTAAACTTCCTTATAGTTCTTATCCAGAATCCGAATCCTAAAACAGAATGCTTTATATAAAAGTTTCAACGATTCCGAGAAAAAGAATCTGAATCTCATACTTAAGAAAAATATGGATGAAAATATGATAAGGATAATTTTTCTTATCAAAGCGATTTTCCTTAAGAAAGCAATTTTCCTTATAAAAGCGATTTTCCTTAAGAAAGAAATTTTCCTTATAAAAGCGATTTTCCTTAAGAAAGAAATTTTACTTATAAAAGTGATTTTCCTTAAGAAAGAAATTTTTCTAAAGATAAGGTGTTTGTGATTTTTAAAACAAGAAGGAATGGAAAATTCATAAGGAAAACCTTATTGACTCAACAATCTCCCCCTTTTTGGAAAGCACAAACATCCTTACGAAAAATAAATTCTAAGAAGAAAGAAAAACATTAAGGCTTATCTCCCTTTGCTTTAAGGATATTGATGAATACGACTAACTCCCCCTTAGGATTTGAAACTCTAAGGATCGTATTCAGATTTCCGGAGTGATAAATAAGAAGGTCTTCTTTAATGAAAAATCTCCCCCTTAAACAAACTCTTATTTAGAGTTTTTATTTTTCTTAAGGATCTTTTCCTTCTCCCCCTTTGATAAACTCTTATTAGAGTTCTTCTTTTTCTTAAGGATCTTTTCCTTATCCCCATTTGTGATTTTCAAAAAGAATTGGAGGGAATGGAAAAAAATAACAAAGTACCTGAAAAAAAAAATAATGACAATAATAGAAACGAAAAGCACGACTTTCATTAATTTTGAAATCTCAGCAACAAAAAGAATACAACAAAAATATCGGATTTGGTTATTTCAGATCTTTTTCCTTCGACATGAGCCCCTTTAGAATAGTCTTGATCTTCTTCAGGTCTTTATGATCTTCTTCAGCTTGCTTCTCTAAGACAACTATTCTTGCGGATTGAGCTTCAATTTTTTCTTCCTGGGCTGTCAGCTTTTCTTCTTGAGCTTTCATCCTTTCTTCCTGAGCCTTCATCCTTTCTTCAAAATCGATCCGATGATCCCTTTCAAACTTCCAGTTTTGAGAAACAGAATTCAGCTTCCCATTCAGATATCTCACTTCTTGAATCCGGAAGTTCTTTTCTTCTGTCAACTTCTATTCAAAAGATGTAGTTAACTCATTTATCTTCTTGTCCTCGATTTCAAAAGAATCTTTAACATTGTCTTGAAACTCATCGAACAACCTCATCTCTTCCACAGTATTCTTCGACCAGTTTGTCATCCTCTTGCAAGATTTTCTATGAGCTTCGTAGCCAACAAAAAACGTTTTAAACTGAGCCTCTATTTCAACTCACTTGTCCATAACCATAGATACGGAGTCAGTTTTCTGATTCAACTCATGTTGGAGCATCTGGCATATTGAATCAATACTTGAGAAGGTCGGAATGGTTCCCACCAACTTCTTCGAAGACTGAACAACAAAGTCATGCCACACCGAAGATGACTCCGAATCTGAAACTTTGTTGGAGAAATTTCTTCTTCAACAAGTTCAAGCTTTCTCTTTGAAGAGCTACCAACTTTCTTCCTCTTCCTCACTTCTGAGCTCGGAGTATCGGCAAGAATTTGCTTTCCCTTGTCTTTTTCCGGAATTAAATCATGTTCCAGAGTTCTCTTCTCACTATCAGAAACTTGAACAACATTATCTTCTTCATCAGCGACTTCCTGAACACGAACCCCTACGATTTCCTTCTGAGAAACATCAAGTAAAAGATGTTCTTCTTCTCCATGATAAGTAACTTCTTCTCCTTTCTCTTCTTCCATTGCTGGAGTAACTAGCTTCGAAGATTCAGCTTCAGAAGTTCGGAGTGATAAGTGTTCTGAAGGTGTCCCCTTGTAATCATCTACTTGTTTCAGCACATCTCCGGTTTCACCACTTCCTTCAGCACCATCTTTTACTTGTTCCACTTGCTCAACTTGCTCTACTTCCTCAGTATTCTTAGCAACAGCTTCTTCCGGAGCAACAAAATTTCATCATGGAGTCTCAAGTAGAGATTCCAAGGAGAAAGATCTCAGAACTGGAATAGTTGATGAAACCATTTCATTGAATTTTAACAAAGCCTGAGCTAAATCAGCCTTAGACATCTTCTTCTTGAGCTTCTTTTTCTTTGCTTGTTTTTCAAGCTCATTAGCGGTTTTCTCCTTCAAGGCCTTAGCCTCCGCAGGGTCCAATCCGAACTGTGAATCCCCTTCTTTCCTTTTTTCATTATCTGCTCTCCGCTTCATAACAACCTCATCAGGATAGGCTTTCTTCTTCTTTGGTTTTGGAGGTGCGGAATGGACTTCCTTAGACTTAGGATTCTCTTCTTCTACTTCCACTTCTTTTAGCTTTCTCTTCCTTACTGGCTTAGATGATTCCGGTTCAGCAGCCTTCGGAGCCACTTCTTCTTGATTTGGAAAATCGAAGAACTCACCAGTTTTCTTGTTGAAGGCCACATCCATCCTCTTAAGAGTACCATCACTGACGAGCATGATCTTGAAAACTCTTGGCTTAGATTTTCAAGCCTCCTTGAAAGACTCAAGGCACTAAACAATTAACTTGGAGAGGATTTCTGGATACATAATAATCTGAGCTCTCAGATTTCCTTTCTTCAAATTCTCAATAGTAATAAGAATGTGCTTCATCAAGTTAAACTTCCTTAGATTTATCAGGAAATCTAAGATATAGATCTCACTTTTCGTCAAGCTATCTTTATCACCTTTCCTCGGTACGATAAGCCCTTGTACCCATAACTCCAGAATCCGGAAATTTGTAGATAAACTGGAAATCTTCGGAGCCTTGTCATCAGCCAGTCCGATAGTTTCTAAGGATTTTTCCTTGTCGAAGCTACCCTTAGAGTCCGGCAACACATGCGAAATAAATTCGGATTCTCCTTAAGAATACAGTCCTACCAAGCTTGCAGCCTTGGTGAGAGAAAGCTTGTAAGTATTTCCATAAGACTTAAAAGAGAACTTCTCCCTATTATCTTCCTTAAATAAAGAAACTGATTCATAGAACTCAACAAGTAAGTCTGAATACACTTCATCTTGGTTCCCAGTTTTTGACACCGCAACATCTTCCCAGCCATTCAAATTAATGTTCTTTGAAATAAGAGAATCATAGTTGTTGAAGAAATCTGGATGGACTAACCTTTCTCTGTAAACTAACCATTGTGAAATAGGCTTAGTGGATGACATTTCTTGAGATGCTAACTTCGCAGACATTCGGATCTGTAATCTTCTGAGAAGTTCGGAACGGAGAAATCTGAGGTTCGGAACTGTCTTAAAATAGAGGGGCAGAGCTTCGGGATGCGAGAGCTTGAAATTGATGTGGGACGAGTATTTGGGTCCCCTTCATATAGGCAACGAGATGACGGTTCACCTTCCACAGTTGATCTAACGGTTGGAATAAGCTGAGATCAGATCTGATGGTTGAAAGCTTGAATCCGATCTTTTTGAAGTTTTATTAGAACAAGGAATTAAGAAAACTATAATCTGAAAACGTAATACAATAAAATTCCAACAAGTAAAGTATGACTACGAAAACATGAGTAATGAAATCATACCTTTCAGATTGGTTTAGGAGGATCATTCGTAATGGGTAATATAACAAAGACTATAAAAAACATTATTATGAGAAGACAGATTTCGCAAAAATTTTACTATAAAAAATAAACTTAGTACGAAAAACTCATTATGGAACATTCATTACGGAAAACTTAGTACGAAAATTAAACTTAGTATAGAAAAACTTAGTAAAAAATATTACAAAATTTTGAAAACGAAATGAAAAGAAAAAAACTTATTATGGAAGATTCGGTACGAAAATCTCGTTATGAAAATACTAGTACGAATATTTTCATTCCGGAAATTTTCAACATGAATACTTCCATTACAGAAGTGTTCAGTACGAAAATGTCCAATCTGGAAAATTATAGTTCTGGAAATTCTATTCCAGAAATTTTCTTTCTGAAAAGTTTGAAAACAAATTTTGAAAAAAAAAACTTTGTTAAACTAACAAACAAATGTACTCCCCCTATGAAAAAGAGTTTATTGCTGTAAGGAGAGTTTTTCAGCAGAAAGTTACTTAAGGAGGATTACCTTACGGTTATCATCCCTAACTTCTGTTTAATATATTCAAATCTATCAGAAGGAAAAGATTTTGTGAAAATATCAGCAAGTTGATCTTGCGTTCCGATAAACTGAAGAATAATATCTCCTTTCGTTTTGATAATATTTTCAAAATAGCTTTTGTTACCAGTCATATGCCGGGAACATCCACTATCCATGTACATGTATTGTTGCTGGTACTATCTTTGTTTTCCTGAAATTAATAAGAAAATTAGATTTTCGGAATCCAAACTTGTTTGGATCTGAGATTTCCAGACAATAAAATTTTAGGAACCCACATCTTCTTAGAAAAGTAAGCTTTGTGAAATCCTAGAGATTGGGTTTTGTTTAAGGAACAATTCTTTGCCCAGTGACCACCACATTGACACTTGGTACAAAATGGGGCACTTTGAGGAACAAAATAATTGTTACTGAAAATAGGTTTTTCATGGGTATAGCCAAATCCGGATTTATTTCTTAAAGGTCGTATTTGGGAATACATCTTATCAAAATTTTCTTTACCATGGGTAAAGTTTGATAAAAACTTCTTTAAGGAAAAAAATTCGGACTTGAGTTTTACAACCAAGTTTTTATCCTCAAATTTATTAGTTTTTGAACTAGAGTTAGGCTCGAAAACATTTTTATTAGAAATTACTTTTTCTAACTCTTTAGAAAGTTTGTTTTTCTCAGAACTTTCTTCCTCAAGATTTTTTGAAATACTTTCAAAATCAGCATTTTTCTTATCAAGATCTTTAGAAAGATCTGATATCTCTTTTGTAAGAATAGAATTCCTAGAATTTTCCTTTTTAAGTTTCTTATTGAGTTTGGAATTCTCAATCTCAAGAAGTTCAGCAAACCTAGAGACTTCTTCATAAGTAGGTAAAGTATTTTCTTCATCAGAAGATGATTCTTCATCAGAAGAGTTATAATACTTACTATCATTAGAATTTAAAGAAACATTTGTCAGTGATTCAGCATTTCATACCTTAGCCATAATACAATGATTATCAATAGGTAATCTAGCTATAAGACCAAGATTCTTCTGTCCTGAAGATTCATAATCAGAAGATTCATCTGAAGAGTCACCACCACTGGCACTCCAGGTGTCATTAGCTTTCAAAACTTTCTTAGCTTTGGTTTTATAATACTTATTTCTGTTTCTATCTGAATGCCTTTATTTTCTTTCTTTCTTTTTGAGCATAGGGAAATCTGGTCTAATATGTCCATCTCTCTTGCATTCATAACAAGTAACGTCTCCATCTTTCTTATCTTTCCTTTCCTTTTTCTTATACTTAGATTGAAAATTTCTCTGTCCAGCTATCTTGTTCATCCTTCGAGCAAGATTGGCTAATTCATTTTCTGAGACTTCACTCTCACTAGATTCGGATTGAAAAATAACTTTCTTAGACTTTGATCTGGTTACTCTCTCAGGAGTCTTAGCTTTCATCTGATTTGAAGTTGTAGTAAAAGCAACAGTACCATTTCCATTATTCTTCTTGATGTTGTCAGCATCTCTCTTCATTCTTGTTTCATGTTGTAGAAGAGTTCCAAATAATTCATCAAGAGTAATTTGAGTGACCTTCCTGTTCTCATCTATAGCTGTTCTCTTGGATTCCCACTCATTGGGCATAATATCAATTATCTTGTCCACAAGAGATTCATCATCTAAACCTTTCTCTCCCATAGATTGTAGGCTGTTGACGATAGTCATGAATCTCTGTTAAACTTTACAAGTAGGTTCTCCATAAGGAAAATTGAAGCCATGATATTCAGCTCAAAGCATAGCTCTTCTAGTCTCAATCACTTTAGAAGTCCCAAAGTGTGTAACTTCTAAATTCTTCCATATACAGTTAGCTGCTTCACAAGAAGAAATTTGGTTGTATATATTTCTGGTCATTGAACATAGTAAAGTATTGTGTACCTTATAGTTGAGTTGATATTCTTGTTTTTCCTGGTTAGTAAAAGTTCTAACTTCCTTGTCAGAATTTTATAATCACCAGTAAGCATAACAAAGTTGTCTACTCCAGTATTGATAACAAAAGTCTTCATACGATCTCTCCAGTATTCATAATCATTACCATAAAAGATCGGTGGTCTTGTCGGATTCAGATTATCAATTGATCCAACATTGATTCCTGCCATACTTATAATAACTTTGCACACAAACTTGTTAGTAGAAAAGAATCGTAATAACAAAGTTCGGAATGAGAAATGTTCTGTAATGGGAAAGTTCGGAATGATAAAATTGAGCAAGAAAAACTTGTATGTGAGTACAAGTATTTCAGAGACCTGCTCTGATACCAAATGTAAGATTGGTATAGAGTAAGAGGTTTCCAACCTCTGATACCAATTGTAGGATCGAAATAGTGATGTAGATGCTCAATATACAAGAGGGGGGTGAATTGTATACTTTAAAAATTCCTTTGGAACCTTTAAAGTTAGTTAAGAATAACTATGTTTTCCTTAGTCAAAAGAAAAGGCTAAGTTTAACAAAGTTAGACTAAGAAAATTCACAACACCTCTTAACACCGAATGCAAACTAGGAAAGAGATTCCGAACGAAGGTTCCGGAAATATGGTTCCGGAAATTGAAACTTAACAAAAGATTACAATATGAGATTCTACCTTAAAGCGTATAGAATCTAAATGAAACAGAGTACAAATAAGGAAGTATAAGAAAGTTATACTTTCCTTATAATACAAAATGCAGCGGAAATAAAACAAGTAGTTAAACTACAAGTAACAAGATATAAGTCTTTTAACCCAAAGAGAAGGGTATCCAACAACCTTGGATAAAGGTCCCTTGATTTATACTTTCAAGCAAGTCTGTCTTACCCACACCAGGGTAAGCCCTAGATATGAAGATCGGAGTCTCTGTCTTGCTATCCCCGCAAGCCCTCAACTTCAAGGTAGTTGGCAACCTCTGTCTTCCTCAGCAAGGAAGCCCTCGAACTTCAAGGTAGTCGGCACCTCTGTCTTCCTATCCCTGGAATCCCTCGAATGTAATCACCAACATTCGGAGTCGCACGAAGCTTTGAGAGTTAATAAGAGCCTCTCTCTCTAGAAATCACTTCAAGCAAATTAGTTAGCCTTTCAGCACCTTCATCAGCTATCATCCACGAGATTTTTCAAATGAGCTCCTATTTATAGGTAAGGTCGGCTCCTTCTCCAATGGTCATATTTTCCTTAAAGATCGGAGGGACCTGTACACGTGTCACTTAGACAATGGTTAGTTTATAACAAAATAGACGACATCATTTTATAACAAAACAAGTGTAACAGAATGGACGACATCGTTTTAAAAATCTAACATAAAAGTTCGGAATGAAAGCTTAGGAGTGAAGGTTCGGAGTGTAAGGAACAATAATAAAGAGTAGACAAATTATAGAAATGTAAGTAATATAGAAGTTCGGAGTCTAACAAAGATATTTTTCAGAGTCTGAATTAAATCAGAGTGTATGAAACAAAGATACTCAAATTATGTTTAATAGGTGAATTCGGAATGAGAATTCGGAATAGGAATTCGTCATCAGAAATTGTAATGAGAATTTATCATCAGGATTCGTAATGAGAATTCGTCATCAGAATTCGTAATGAGAATTCATCATCAGGATTCGTAATGAGAATTCGTCATCAGAATTCGTAATGAGAATTCGTCATCAGAATTCGTAATGAGAATTCTTCATCAGAATTCATAATGGGAATTCGGAATGAGATTTCTTCATTAGAATTCGTAATGAGAATTCTTCATTAGAATTCGTAATGAGAATTCTTCTTCAGAATTCGTATCCTGAATCTGGAATAGAACTTAGTCAGAGTTCATATCAGGAATTCGGAATGAAACTTCCTTATAGTTCTTATCCAGAATCTGAATCCTAAAACAGAATGCTTTATATCAAAGTTTCAACGATTCCGAGAAAATGAATCCAAATCTCATACTTAAGAAAAATAGGGATGAAAATATGATAAGGATAATTTTTCTTATCAAAGCGATCCTTAAGAAAGCAATTTTCCTTATAAAAGCGATTTTCCTTAAGAAATACATTTTCCTTATAAAAGAGATTTTCCTTAAGAAAGCAATTTTCCTTATAAAAGCGATTTTCCTTAAGAAAGCAATTTTTCTAAAGATAAGGTGTTTGTGATTTTCAAAACAAGAAGGAATGGAAAAGCCATAAGGAAAACCTTATTGACTCAATAGTGGTATAGTTTATAATCACATGTTTCAGTTTTATTTCTTCTTCCACCTCCTTAAAATATTCTTCAAACATGATAAAATAATATAAAAGGTATCATAAATATATTTATAGGTTATTATATTAATGGTATGACCTATATTAATTTCTAACCTCCATCAAATGGGAATGGAATCCATCATTCGTGTGTACAGAGCACTACCACCTCATAGACTGATGTAATTAGTTTTCCATCTATACCTATCATTGCTGGTTATAATGTTGAAATAAATTTAAATATATGATATTGAAGACATATTTATCATTATTAAAAGATAATATATCATTTACCTTCTTACCTTTCCATTAATTGAAAAATGATAACATCGTTCATGCGAACGTTTGGACTACCACCTCAATGAAGCGATGTGATTAATTTTTCATCACCACATAACATGGATGATATGTATAAGTATATTTAATTTATTAATATTATATTTATGATATTATTATAATTATTTAAATATAAAATAATATTTATCTTCTTTTCATAATGATCTTTGAAAAATGGAAACGTTAATCATGTGTAGGTACCACCTACCATACTCATGCTTGTAACATAGTATATTATTTCATAACCATATTTAATATTTATACTTAAAAGTATCATTTTTTTTATAAAATGTATAAACTTTTCCTTATTATTATTATTATTTATATGATGTGAAAATGACCAATTTGACCATATTCCACCTACGAAGTCATCTTGGACTTATGAACCCAATATCGTCAAAAAATATAATATGAAATTAAAAGATTAATTAATTATTATAACATGATAATAAGGGAAATAAAAGGAATAATAAAGTTTAAAAATGTTATAAATAATGTAAATAATTAACATAAGTTTATTATTCATTAAAATAAAGAATGTATGTAATGAATCGGACTCAAGGTAAGGGACACTTTAATTTAAAACCTTGTTCTAAATTTTATAATGATTTATTTTAAAAATATTTATCTTCCATTCCCATGTTTTGAAAATTATTTCTTAAATGTATTTATGTGGACATAAAATAACTAAAATATTGTTTTATGCCTTTTTATTTCAATGGTTTTAAAAAATTAATCCTTTTATGAAATTTTTGACTTTATTTACAAAAGATAAAAGGAATGTTTGATTTTAACATATATGGTGAAAATTATTTTTCCCACTACCATAACCATTATTTTAAGTTTGGATTACTTTACAATATTTTATGTTTTTTAAAATAAAAACCCTCACTTATTTTTATTTTGGAATTTTCGTATTGAAAATGGGTTTTTAATAAAAAAATGTTATTCCGATATCCAAAAGTGTTTTTGCATAAGGTTTTAAAAGATTTTTTGAAGTATTGTTTTCAAGGTATCATCCTTGGACATTTTTTATGAAGGGTTGATCGCCATTATATATTATGGTTGATCCTGGTAGTGATTATACAAATTGTTTATCTCCATTATAGCTCATGGTTGATCCTAATATATCTTATACAATGGGTGTTCCCAGATAGTGCTCCAATGCATTGGGTAATGATTATATTCTATGGAAAATTATATTGGAATTAGGCTATATGTTTATTATAATTGTAATGTTTTTCTAAGTTTTTTAATATGATGACATCCCAAGTCACCTATATGACTTTTCAATGCTTTATAATGACTTTTCATGGAAATTTTTTGATTTCAAAAGGTAATATAATTGTCTTATTAAATTAAAAATGATGCTCTTTTATGATAAAAAGGTATATTATTATAAGAAAATGATTTTTATGGGTATTAATGTTTTTCAGTGGGCTAATAGATTTCCTCTTTTTATTTCCCTTATTGAGGTTCTTATTCGCATTCCATGGTTTTTTTAAAAAATCATAAGGCTTAATAATGGGTAAGAACAAATGAGAAGTTGAGTTTAAAGTCATGGAGATTTGCATTGAAATGAAAACATGTTTCGATTTAAAAGTTTTATTATTATAGAGAAAATGGATACTAATTAGATGTTTACACTTTATAATATATGGGTTTTTTATATGGTCATTATTACCTAATTCTCTAAAACACTAAACCTAAAAATGTCTTCAAATTTAAAAGAATGATTTCCTGACTTAAAACTCAAGATTATAAAATGATTAAGTTTGGGTCCTTAAAGTTTGTATCAAAGGTCAATTTAGATAACATTATATGTTAGGATATTATTTGATCATAATTTAAGAGTCTTATATAACCACATTGGTTCATATGTTAAGGAGAATTATAGTTATTCTAGATAAACTAAAAGAGTTAAAGATAACTTAGTTAAGGATATCATAGTGTTTATCCTCCTCATAAGATAGTTTATTTTGATTTTATTGATATCCTTAGTGTGATGCTTTTTGGTTTTAGAAAATGGATAGATATAGCAAGAACCAAAGTAAAAAATAGATGTAAAGGAGAAATCAGTGGTTATTTAAATGAGTAACTGAATGAAATAGGAGTTGTAGTGAAACCTATTATGATTATTCCTAACCGAAAATCATAAGTTATAATTAAAAAAATGAACCTATGTAAGTTTCCTAATTAACCAAACAAGATAAAAATGAACTTCTATAGATTTTCAAGTTATAAAGATCATGAAGGTAAAAAGATCTAACAAGCTATGTTTCAAGAATATGGGAATAAAAACCTAGGAAAGTGTATTAAGAGGATAAGAAGATGTATTTTATGTGGTAAAGGAGGTAATAAGTCAATAATATATAAGGAAAAAAAAGTGTTCAGATAATGACATGAAGGGAATAAAATTATTACCAAGGTATCAATTGAATGTTTTAAATGTGGGGAGTATATGCATTATAAAAATTGATGTTCAAGGGTAAAGATCAAGAAAGAGATCAGAAATACCAAATATCTAGTAATTTTTAATAACATTATAGTTCAAGACAAAGGAACTACAAATAACATGTGAAAGGTATGGGTTATATCTTGGATTGTGTTTTTATATTATTGAATCCTAGGATATGATTAATATTTTGTTTTTCATAAGGAAGTATTAAGGAATATGATGTGAAATCATGGTTAATAGATTTTTGATAATGCTGAATGATTAAGGTTTCTATATATAGGGATTCAAGATTTATAATTTAATGGTATATTTAGTTTTGATTGTCAGTTAAAAGGATTAGATGCCCATTTTGAGGTTTTATGTGATAGGAGTAATTTTGAGACATTATTGAGTTTTAGAAATTGATTTAGGAATATGTAACCCTTAATTTTAACATGTAAAAAAGTTATTTTAGGAATGATGAACTTTTATTTTATTTTATTTTTTGTAAATAATATAAAAGGTATTGATAACCTTTTGGGTTTATGAGATCATTCATGATTAAGATTTTTTTTAGGATGTTTACCATATTTTTTGGGAACTTTATTGGAATTATATTGATATTGTTTTTTCAACCCCCCTAGGAATTATAATGTATTTCCTTTTAAATAAATTCAATATCTTAGATATCTTGTGATGCATGAAACACAGAGTTCAAACGAATTATGATACTCTTTTAAAATATTATTATTTAAACATGACCATTATAACCTAGCTGTTAAGTTGGAAAGTATGAATAGGACTAACTCAATTATTAAAATTAAATTGTTTTTGCATGTGTTAAATAAATTTAATGTTTATCTATTTATTATAAATAAAATAAGAATCATTTTAAATAAAAATAAATGTTTTCATAAAAACTTTATTTTACTAAAAGGTGGTTTAGTCGCGCATTGTGCACATAACTTAAAATTAATTTTTACAACTTTTAGAAATTTTATTTGAAAAAATAAAATTAATTTTTTAAATCTACATGTAAATATTATCTATTTTTAAATTTTTTATATTTTTATGAATGGATTTGTTTTTTTATAAATAGTGAAAGATACTACATTTTATTGAAAACTATCTTTTCATTTAAATTATTTACGAGGTTAAATTATAATTTAAATTGGTTTTAAAGTAAAATTAGTTAAATTATATTATTATTTAACTATTTTTGGTCATTTAAATAAACTTTATATTTAATTTTGATATTGAAACATTCATATACTTATGAGATTTTTCTTTCCAGAAAACCATTCTTTTGTCACGTCTTCGGGTTTAATTTAAAATTGAGTTATTAAAATTATGTGAATTGAAGTTGGAAAAATGGATTAAATATTTTTAATCATAATATTTATATTTTATGACAATTTCAACTTAATTTTTAACCATTATAAACAATGAAAATAGTAAAAATTAATTACCAAAATTCTCGTAAAAATGTGTTTACTGAGGGATAAACTAAAAAGATAAGGTTTAAAAATGACATAAAACTTTTCAAACATCCATTTTAATTCAATATTTATACCTTTTAACATATTATATTTTATAATTACCCATTATTTATTCTTTTAACAAGATAAAAACATGTGTATCACTTTATCTTTTCAAAAATTCAAACTGTGTCATCTCCCCCACTTATAAAAGACCACCCCCTATCCTCTCCTCTTCACACTTAAAACCCCATTTTTTAGCCAATACCTACCCAATTATCTTCTTAATTACATACTAGATTCCATTTTTAGATCATAAATCTAATCTATAAAGGATTTATATTAAACATAAAAAAGGTTTCCTAAAGAAGAGGTAAAGTTTTTTACTATGTATTTTAATTTTACTTCTTCTTCTAAATCCTTAAAATATTCTCCAACTATTACAAAATAATAACACCTTTATATAATATATACTGATATTTTATTATGTTAATGTAATAACCTAAATTAATTTCCACATCCATTTAATGTAAAATGAAAATGTTGATCGTGTGTACAGTGGATTATCACCTCACGAACTGATGTAATTCATTTTCTAACACCACATTTCAAAGATTGATATAATTATGTATTAAACATATTTATATAATATTTATGAAATTATTATACTTTTTAATTATTATATCACAAATACCTTCTTACTTTCTATTCTATGAAAGATACGATAATGTTTCTCATGTGTACGGAAGACTACCGCCTCACAAAGCGATGTGATTCATTTTTCACTTACAATTTATGTGAAAGATATTAAGGTTAAAGATAATTAATATTTTTGATATTTTGGATCGAAACATAATTAAAGAAATATAATATCACATATATATTATTACATTTTAATTAGTTGTGAAATGATAATTTCACTCATGCAGACGTGTGGGAAACTGCCTCCACGTAGCATTTTGAAATGTTTTTCATTTTATTTTTACATGGATGGTATTAAGGATGTATTTGATTAAAATAAATTATATATATAATAATTATTATTCTATAAATATGAATTAATATTTATTTTCCTTTCATTCCATCCATCGATAAAAATGGAAACATAGTTTATATATATATACGGTCTACCGTCTCTATGAACAGTGTAATCCATTTTCTACATGTTACTTTAATAGATTGATATAAATAAATATATAATGAATATATAATATATTTATATCATTTTTAACATTCATAATATTATTTAACAATGATCAATATAAAAGGTGTGAAATTACCAAACCAAGACATACATGAAAAACTAAGTAATTATCACCTGAAACAGTGAATTTAACAAAGAATTGTGAATAAATGAATCATAGAATACTATAATTAAATAAGATATGGTATGCTATATATTATTTTTGATTTATAATATATTTAAAATAAACCAATATTTATTATACAATAGGTTTTTACACATACGAATGAAGTAGAACTTGAGGTATGGGTTTCTTATCTCACTTTTAGTTTTGTGAGACATACTCCATATTCACAACTTATTCCTTTTAATAGTGTATATATTTCCCCTTTGATATATTATATCATTAATCTCTTTATATCCATGGTTTTTAAAGTTTCATTTGATTATTATTTATTCTATAGGTCTTATGATTCAGAAGTTACCAAAGTGGTAAGGGTTTATTTCACAATCTCATCATTATTCGGGATTGTTTTTTTAAGTATCCCTTGCAGGAATTATTTTATATTTATATATTAAAATCAACATATTTTATTCTCCTTTGGTTATTAATGAACATTTATATGTAATTGTATCATTTTTATACTCTTTGGAATATAAAATGATTGAGAAAATGTTTAAAATAAAATACAACTTTATTTCTCTCTTTGATCGAAAATCTTTTTTCATCAAAATCCACATTTTCAAAATATGTTTTCAAAAATATTTTTAACATTTTAAAAATAATTTATTTAATAAATTTTTACCCATGTTTTACTTTTTTCAAAAAAACTAAATGAATATTCATGTCATTTTCCAAAAAAATCCCATTTGGATTTTATCACAAATTTAAAAGGAATATTTGTTTTAACATGTATGGCATGAAAAAAAAATTCCTACTATCATGACCACTCAATGTTTTAAATATTATATTATAAATTTAAAATTTTATTTTCAAATAAAATTATTTTCAATTTTTTTAAATTTTAGTTAAAATATTTTATTTTCAAAATGCACAAGTTATTTTCCTCAAGAATATTTTTAAGGAATATTTTCATGGTATTTCTATTAATCAAACAAATAAACCCTATATTTTACTTATGATCCACTGGAGATAATTTGTATTGATATCATCCTTATTATTTATTTAAATGTTTTATGATTAGTTTTGTAATATCATAAATTCTTTAAGACAGTAAAAACCCTCATTGATAATAATTTATAATATTTTATGTGAAAATGTATTTTTTAATAAATAAAACTTAATATATGATTTAAAAGATTTTTTTAAGGTTAAAATCCCAATTAACACCTTTAAATATTATATAGAATATTTTTTAAGTTAGTTGTTTGGTTAGTGAGAAATTTCAAGGCCCATAGAGCTTTTGTACAAGAAAAATAAAAATATTATATATATTTTATTACACACATGTAATTTTTCCAAAAATAATATAATCTCTAAAATAGTGCACCATAAGAGAAATATGAGACCATCATTAGGTTTGGGGTGATGCTTTTACCCTAGGCATGACATAACATTTTTCTGCATTGGACATTTGATTAGATCTCATGCGAGGATAACTTATTTAACATTTTATTATATTATTTTTTCCAAAAATAATTGAATATCTCTCAAATAGTGTGTCGTGTAAGGAATATGATGCCAGAGTTAGGTTAAAGGTGTGGGTTTTACCCTAGGTGTGATATAAATGTTATGTGTGTTGGGTGTTTGGTCACATCACATGCGATAATAACTTTTTAATATTTATTTATATTATTATTAAGAAATTAATTAACTAATTCTTTTTTATTTAATATTCCATCTTCATCAATGATGTGATCACCATTTTTGGACGTGGGTTTCATCCAAAACCTTTTATTTCTCACAATTTTGACCCATTCAAATTGTAAATTTCTTAATGAGGTAGAATTAATGACTCTGTCATAGAGTTTCGGTTGAATCATGTGTTAAATTGGGTGTTTAAAATTGGGTTTTTAAATGTTGTGATTTTAGGGTCCTTAAAATAGTGAATCACCCGACCATTATTGTTAGTTGATTCCATAAAGATAAAAAGACCCCAAATCATCCTTAGACATGACTTGATGATTTTATTAGATGTTATTGAACCCAAATGCAGGAGGTCATGACCCCTTCTTCCTCCCATGCCTGTTGCACCCTTTGCAAGGTTTTTTTATTATTCATCTCCCATTTTGTTATTTATTCTAAAAATTATGGGGGGAAATGGTTGAATCATAAAACAATAAATCTTAGTATTTTATCAATGTATAATACTACAATATTATCAAATGATACTATTTTTTTATTTAGAGAAAATTATCAGATGATAATCGCGAGATTATTATACGATAAATTATTAAAAATTTATAAAATAAATATTAGATGAAATTATTGAATGATAATTATGTAGAATTATCAAATGATAATTTCATAAAATTATTGAAATATAATTATAAGCCTTATAAAATATAAAATATTGAATCATTATGGGTAATTTATAAAATAATTATCAAATGATAATTAATTTTTGAACTTAAGAAAGGATAATAATAAATAATTATCAAGAGATAATCATAACGAATTCTCAAAATCAAATTGCGCATAATTATCAAATATTTTTATTAATAATTATAAAAATGATAATTTCACTAGATTATAAAAGAATAATTTATAGAATAAATATTATCAAAGGATGATCGCATGGATTGATACAAGGATAATTTATATAATTTCTAGATGATAATTACTTTAAAGAATCAAAGAATAATTGTTAAATTTATCAAATGATAATTAAAATTTTATTAAATAATAAATTATAATAAATTATCAAATGATAATTATAAATCATAATTTTTTATAATTTATAATAAAATATTAAGATATAATTATAATAGGATAATTAGTGATAAATTATACAGTGATAGTTATAAAGGGATAATTTATGAGAAATTTTCAAAATGATATTATAAAAGAATAATTTATGAGTAATTATCAAGAAATAATTATAAAATTATAATTTTTAATAAATTATCAAGAGATGATTATAAATGGGTAACTTATGATAAATTATCAAAAGAAAATTTTTCTTGATAAGAATATTTCAAGCACATAAGTTGGCCTTGAACAATAATTCAGAAATTATCTATGAGAGGGTAAGTATCTACCTATTTCATATTTTATTTCTTTTTATAAAAAAAATTGTTTTGGTTCTAGGAACTCTTGATGAACCTTGAGCATTAACGGGTCGATGTATTTGATAATAAGCCATGTGGGGAGGTGTTCATGACTGTTGATATTTCCACTCTGGATTTCAAACCACACAAAGTTTTTTATTCTTATTGTTAACATCAAAAACATTGAGGTGGGAAGTTTCTTTACATTGTGGGACATGTATATATGATGTTATAATGATGTGAGATTTATGTTGGACTAACCCATGCTTGAGATGGGTTTAATGTGGGTGTGTGTGTAGTCGTGGGCTTGTTTTTTTATATCATTTGATTATGTGTGGATCCTAATGTTTATCTTGGTGTACCTAATCATTCCTTTATATGACATATATTGTTTGTGTGTTTTATACCTTGTGTAATTATGATATATGTACCAAGATACTTATTTAGAGCCTTTATTTTGGGAGTAATTGGGTTCTATTGTCCTTAATGGTGGTTCTGGATACCCCTGTAGAGAGGAAAGCATCAGTAGTCGATTACCCAATCTGACATAGTCCTAACTCTCTTAAAAGAGGGTGTGGATACCCCTGTATAGGGGAATGTATAGTGGCTAAATGGAATCTACTGAGATCCATATGTGGAGCCCTGAGGTTGGGATTTATTTGGTTCAATGGCTGGTTACCCAACCTGATGCAGTCTTAACATCCTTAAAGGCAGGCATGGATACCCCTACAGAGGGGAAAGCATACTGGATAGTAGAAAAATATTGTTCATGGATTCCTATAGAATTCTATCATGGGTGATTAAAAGGTTAAGAGAGATGAGGATTGACTTGATGGAACATGTGGCATTTCTATGACAACCACTAGATGGGTGGAGTCTGCTCTAGACATGGTGAAACATGAGGAGTTCCTCTGAGCGGCGGCGTTTCATCCCTCCCACGTGCAAGGCTTTTATCTTCCTTGGTTTTGTTCCCTCCCCCCCCCCCCCCCGCTGGTGTGCTGCAGTGCGGGTCGAAGGCATTTCCCTTGGCCTGGCGTCGGCGGGCTTCATTGAAGGCTGGAGAGGCTTCGTTCTTCCGCATCAGCCTGGCGTGGGTTATGGTGATGCTCTTCTTGGTTTCTTGAAGTGTTGCCTCGGCCGAGGGCTGGGAGTGTCTTCGTCCGGCCTTGCTAAGACACTAACGGCATGGATCTGGCTTCCCATTCCCTACTCGGCGAGTTTCTAACATTCATTTCATTGGATATCGGTTGGCATCGGTGGGCGATGGCTTCGGCTCGGCTAGATTCCTTTCGGGTGTGGCTCGGTGCTGGCCCCAGTGGGGCTCGGAGGGGGGAGGGTCTTTGGTTCTGTCCTCCAGTGGCCTGCGTCTCTCCTCGTAGGTCTAATTTCTGTTTTTTTCTCTTTGGTGTTGATTGTGTTGAAATGGTGGTGGATTTCGTGTCGTTCCTGGGTTATGATACTCCTCACGGTGAATGGTGATTGTGTTGAAGTGGTGGTGGATTTTGTGCCATGTGTGGGTGTTTCTGCTCCTCGCGGTGATTTTTTTTGTCAGCAGCTTGTTGTTCAAAGGTTCTTGATTCTAGATTATTCTCAAATATACTCTAGATGAGGTTTAGAGCTGAAAATTTTCATCAGTTTTATGCGATTCGGTTTTGGATGTTTGAGAGGGCATGGCCTTGGCCATCGGTACTTGCCCGTCTTTGTATGGGATAGCTTGTCGTACTGCATTGGAATGGTGGAAATTGGACGTAATGTTGTTTATGCTTGGGAGGGGCCTTTCTTTGTTGTTTGATGTAGTTTTTTTAACTTTGAACTATTGGGGCACGGTTTGATGGTTTTAGTCACTGAAGTCATGTTTTCTAGTTTCTCACTTTTTCCTTAAAAGTGATTCCTTAATAAGAAATTAATTGTCATTCATACCTCAATAGAGGTATGTGTGTTCTATAGATTCTTACCAGTAATGATATGAAGTAGGTGGGTTCTGGGATCATGGAGGCTTGTTCTGCACATGATGACTTGGCACATGTGTGTTTATTGAGCATTTATTTATTTCATGATATACACTGGTATATATTTTTCACTTATGGTAAGGATTCATTGGTGTTATCCTACTTTATATTGTACTCACACCCTACTCAGAAATTTCAATGACCTTATAGATTCTATGACCAAGGATACAGTAAAGGGAAAAGGCCTTGTAGTGGATGGTTGAGTGGTGGATAATGCATATTGATTGGTCCAGAACAGACACTAGAGTGCCCCATATATGTTGGTTATTTTGTATTGTATTTAGCTATTGTTTTTACTCCGGATAGGATTACCACTTTGAGAGCTATTTTTTATATCTATGTAACTTATTCAATTTCCTCTTTTTACTCAGATTATTTTTTTATTCTTTTATTATTTGTTCATTATTATCCTTATTGATGAAATTATATAGAGGGTATAGTCTACCCACTTTTGGATTTATACCCTCTCTAATAATCGGTAGCCTCTTGTGTACGAGGAAGCACGCATGAGGTCATGTAGAATTTTAGATCATACTTGGTGGCTCAGGTTAGGATGTTAGAAAATAGTATCATGGGAAGGTTTACTAACTTTTCTTCTCTCTATCCTTGATTTTGGATAGGATGATTATGAGTTATGATGGTTGGAACTCGGTTATGGGAACTATTATAATGCCTGGACAACACTATATATTGGAACTCTGAGTTACCATAAAATGGTAATTTATGTTTTGTTGTTATAGTTAATTAAAATCAACTTTGGTGATTCACATGATGTTAATATGTGATTTTTTTTTAATTTCACATATGTTCTTTCATCATGACTAAGAATTTAGGTTCACATGCCAAATATATAACTTTGGTTATTTTTCATAGTAGTAATTTAAATAAATGATTTTTTTGTACTATCTTTTCAGGATAGTTATTTTGTGTGACATATCTTTTGGCATGTTGTGTGATATATCATTATTGGATTTAATGTGTTGAAATGATCATGTTGTGTGTTAGTATATATATGATGACCGTGAATAAAGTGTAGGGATGAAGACAAGGGCTAGTGTTTGGAGGTATATACCTTGGGTTGAGTTTAGACTCTAACGGAATCCTTTGGGAGAACCCATATACAGTTTAGTACTTTTTATGTTCCTCATGTTCCTTTTTTAGAGAATATGTCACCTCATAGATGTGTAGAGACACCACCAGCTGATTGGACTACTCCTGAGAATCATTCTTCACCTACCCCAGTGGTACATCCAATGGTCCCCATCCATCTGGGATTCCTTCCACCAAGGTCTATGGTCAACAATGTTAGAGACTTCCATCTTCTGCATCCTATAGCCTTTCAGGGCACTAGTGGACTACAGAATGTGAAAAATTAGATATACATCATCAAGTATGTTTTTCATCACATTGAGACACCAAATGTATGTAAAGTGGAACTAGAGGTTTTCATGCTACTAAGGCCCACCAAAAAATGTTGGAGTGTGGGAAAACTTTTAGAAATATACAAATATTTTACTTATAAAATATTCAAAAACATTTTATTTAAAGAGTTCATTTAAGATACACTAAATCCATATTGTACCCATGAACTCATGAGATTTTAGAAGAGTTTAACAGTAGTGATTTCCCAACAAACATGACACAATGAGCTACTTAGAAATGCCGTGATTAATAATAAAGGTTTGGAGGGTAGAGTTGCAGGACTCCTATTAGTTTCCAATAGAACATCATGTGATAATTTTGGAAGAAGTAAGAGAAAGGTTGAGGTTTCACATTGGAGTGGTGGAAGACAACTAGGCCAGAGCAAGGGCTTGACATAACCTCTTGTGAAAGAAAGTGTTTTGCAGTACTTCAAAAATGAGGATGTTGGGCATTATCATGAGTTATTCCCATCACCTCTCATCCATTTCTGACAATATGTCAAGATAGGACATATTCGGTAGTTTTTCTCTAAATCTATGAGCAAAGGATTGTGTAGTAGATCGAGGTAGACATGTTCAGGTGACCAGGGATCCAATCGGTGCCAACATTAGTAGTTCTATATAATGGGGACTCAGGTGAGTCATGGAAAAGACTCTATATATGAGGTAGGACATGTATATATTGTGGATAAATCACCAACATATGGTGATAATGAACTTTTTTTGTACAAGTTATGGTCCTGAACTCATATTTTTAACCATCTATCTTGTTTAATATTAGTGATTTCCTTATATTTATGAGTTGTGTTTGGACTTGAATTAATAGTAGAGTTATTTTTTCATAACATACCTTTCAATGATACCCTCATTGAATGATTATATGGAACCTTAATATATGATAGAGTGATAATCAATGCTTCCATTAGTGAGAGATTAATAAGGGACGTAGCTATGCTTGATCATAGCATATTGTTCTCTGAAAGATGGATTGTCTGAGTAGATTATATTCATACTGGAGGCTATGAATTGATCTTGAATTCTAGACTTTGGTAGATCATGGGATGAATACCTAGCCTTTTCACCATAAGAGGTTCTCTATGGGAGGTTATTTCCTTCACTGCCTTGATGGAATGAGGCAGGTGAGGTAGAAGTTGTGGGGCCCAATTTGGTTTAGGAGACCTCTGAGAGAGTTCAGCTGACTCAGAAGAGGTTTATTAAGGCTAAAATTAGAAAGAGGTCATATACCGATTTTAGGAGGGGACCTATGGGGTTCATGGTGGGAAATTCAGATTTTCTTGTGAGTGACTACTTAGTTGGGGAATTAATATCTAAGGAAAATGGAAAGCTTGCACCAAATTTTTTGGGACCCTTTGAGTTCACTAAACAGGTGGGGATAGTGGTTCACCATATGAACTTTTTTTCTGTGTTTTTTGAGGCATGCACAGCATGTTTCACATTTTTAATCTTAAAAGATACATGCCCAATCTTATGCTTGTAATAGACTGTGATGACATTGATTTGGAACCTGATGCATATTCTGAGGAACATCTCATGCGGATTATGGACGGGAGGGAGAGTTTTTTATGGTACCACTCATTCGAATATCAGTTGTAACATGAACAGATCCAGGAGATGTGGGAGCAAGAGTCTGATATTCGAGCTCAGTGTCCTGAGTTGTTCGAGCAAGACCACTAGAGATAGTTCTGGGGGATGATAAGTATATAAAGGGGTAGAATTGTAATAAACCAAATTAGTAAAGGTAATAAAAAGAATTTTTTGATAATAATTCTTGATTATTTTTATGTGAAAATGAAGTTTTTAAAAAAAACTAAATAAATGATTTAAAGGCTTTTCATAAGGTTAAAATCCAAATTAAAACCTTGGAATATTCTATGGACTATTTTAGGACTTAGGCGGTGAGTTAGTGTGAGATTTTGAAACCCATAGTACCTCAGTGTAGATGAAATAAAAATATTAAATCTATTATATTAATCACAAGTGATTTTTCCAAAATAATATAATATCTCACAAATTGTGCATCATATGAGAAATATGAGACCACCGTTAGGTTTGAGATGAGGGATTTACCCTAGGCGTGACATAAAATTGGTGCACGTCAAGAGTTTGGTAAAAATGCACATGAGGATAACTAATTTAATATTTTATTATATTACTTATTTCAAAAATAATTGAATATATCTCAAATTTTGCATCATATGAGGAATTTGAGACCATTTTTAGTTTCAGGATGTGGGGTTTACCCTAGGGAGGACATAACTTTTATGCTTTCTTGGAATTTGGTTGCATTGAAAATGATAATAACTTTTTAATATTTATTTATATTATTATTACGAATTTAATTAATTAGATTCATTTTTTTTAACATTCCATCTTCTTCAACACCAAGACCACCATTTTTGGATGCAGGATTCATCCAAACAGTATATGTCCCACCATTTTAACCCATTTTAATTTTAAATTCCTTGATTATGTAGAATTAATGACCCTGTCATGAAGTTTCAGTTGAATCTCAGATGAAATTGGGTGATTAAATTTTGGGTTTTAAATGATCTTATTTTGGGGTTTATAAATAGTGGAATCACGCGGCCATTGTTGTTAGTTGATTAAATAAATTCCGAGAGACCCAAAGTCATCCTTAGATATGATCAAACGATTTGATTTGGTGTTCCTCATCTCGAGTGTAGGCGGTCATGAACCCTTCTTCCTCCCTTGTGGGTTGCGCACTTTACCAAGTTTTGTTTTATTTTTTTTTTATTTTTTTATTCTTCTCCAATTTTTTACTTTATTATAACAATTATTGGGAAAATGGTTAAATAATAAATAGTAAATCATGGAATTTTAGAAAATTTTAACACCATAAGATTATCATATGATAATTTTTTTAATTTAGAAAAAATTATAAAACAATAATTGTGATATTATTATAGGATATATTATTAACAATTTATCAATGAATAATTATGTGAAATTATTGAATGATGATTAGGAAGAACTATCAAATGATAATTTCATCAAATTATCAAAAGATAATTGTAAGATTTATAAAATAAAAACAATGAATTATCATGGGTAATTTATATAATAATTATCAAGTGATATTTTTTGTAAAATTATGAACGAGTAATTATAAATAATTGTTAATAGATAATCCCAATGAATTATCAAAAGATAATTGTGAGTAATTGTTAAAGACAATTTTAAGGAATTATAAAAATGATAATTGCACTAGATTATCAAATAATTATTTATATAATAAAAATTATCAAAGGATAATTTCATGGATTGATATAGGGATAACGTATAGAATTATTAGAAGAACATTACTTTTAATTATCAAATATTAATTATTAAAATTATCAAACAATAATTGAGAGTTTATTAAAGGTTAAATTATAATAAACTATCAAATGATATTTATAAAGGATAATTTCTAATAAATTATCAAAAATAATTATAAATGATAATTTATGAAAATTTATAATAAATTATAAATATGTAATTATAAAAGGGTAATTTTTGATAAATTTTCAAGAGAAGATTATAAAAGGGTAATTTATGAGAAACTATCAAAAGATAATTATAAAAGGATAATTTATGAGAAATTATAAATCAATGAATATAAAAGGATAGATTGTATTAAATTATCATGAGATTATTATAAAAGGATAATTTACAAGAAATTATCAAAAGATAATTATTCTTGAAGAGAATATTGAGAGTGCATATGTTGACCTTGAATGATAATTCAGAATTTATCTAGGAGAGATAAAGTATCATAACATGTTATAAATTATTTATTTTTGAAATAAAATAGATGGTTTTGTTTCTAATAACCCTTGTAAAACCTCAATAATTGACATGTCAACATATATGATAATAAGTCCCATGAGGAAGTTCTCTTGACTATCGATATTTCCTCTCCAACTTTTGAACCACATAAGGTTTTTTATTATTTCCATTGTTGTTGATGACTTTGAGTTAGGAGGTTCATTTCCATTTTTGTACCAGGTATATATGATGTTATCAAGATGTGACATTTATGTTGGACTAACCCATGCTTGAGATGAGTTGCAAGTGGTTGCGTGTGTAGTTGTGGTCTTGTTTGTTTGTGACATGGGAGTATGTATGGCTCTGAATATTGATCTTGGTGTACCTTATAATTCCTTATTATGACATGTATTTTTTGTGTGTTTCATAGCATGTAGAATTGTGCTACAGGTACCAAGATACTCAGTTGGATCCATGGGGTTGGGAGTTATGCAGTTCTAACGTCCTTAAATGGGGGTGCAGATACCCCTATTGAGGGGAAAGAAACAGTATCTGGTTACCTAACATGACGCAATCCTTACAACCTTAAAGCTGGGTGTGTCTACCCTTATAAAGTGTAAATAATAGTGGCTAGTTTGAAGGTATTGAGATACAAAGGTGGATCCTTAAGGTTAGGAGTTATGTGGATCAGTGTCCAGTTACCCAACCCGACGCAATCCTAACATCCTTAAATGCGGGCAAGTCTAACCCTACAGAGAGGAAAGAATAGTGGATATCTAGAAAATATTGATCATGGATTCATGTGGACTTGGATCATGGGTTATTGAAAGGTTAATTGGGATAGGTATCGACTTTATGGAACATGAAGCATTCTTGTGACAACCACTAAAAGTATGGGTGAGCACTAGACATGGTGGAATGTGTGGCGTTCTTGCGATAGCCATCGATGGAGTAGGATCATCAATGAGGCCTCGATATATGTATCTGTGTTCTATAAATTCTTACAAGAAATGAGCTGAAGAAAGTGGGGTCGGGGTTCCTGGTGGCTTGATCAGCACATAATGACTCAACACATGTTTGTTTTTTGAGATTTTTCTTATTTCAAAATATACATTATTATATATATCGTGCACCTATGGTAAGGATAAATTTTTGGTGTCCTATTAAGTCTTTTACTCACACCAAACTCGGGATATTTGGTGTGTTTTTAGGTTACATGACTAGGAATCTGGAAAAGGGCAAGGTCTCTTTGGGGAATGGTTGATCGGTAAAGGATGGATCTTAAGAAGATAGCGACAGACTCCAAAGTACCCCACATATGTTTGTTTATTTTCTTGTCTTGTATTTACCTTCTTCTTTTAATCTAGATAGGCTTACCACTTTGGGAGCTGTTTTTTATATTTGTGTAAATTATTTAGTTTTTGAATTTTACTCTGATATTTTACTCATTTTGTTATTATTCTTCATTATTATACTACTTCATACATGATATAGATGGTATACTCTCCCCACTATCGGAATTATACCATCATTATTAGTTAGTAAACTATTGTATATGGGTTGGTGCACATTAGGTCATGTGGAATTCTGTATCAGACCCAGTATCTCGGGTTGGGATGTTACAAGTTTTACTAAGGATGTACAATTTTATTACCATTCACTATATTTCTATAGATGGTTTATGATTATGTTTATTTGATTTTGGTAAGTATTAACAAATCATATGTTAGTTTTTCAATAAAAATATTTTTGTTGATTATGTTTCATCCCTTCTATATTAGGAATGCATTTTACTTAGTAAGTGACGGGTGGGGATCGATTATAGATAGACCCCTGATGCATCAATAGGTCTCATAAGACAAATCAGTTGGTCAAATTAGATAGTTTTCTACCCACAAATTTAAAATTTATTGTAAAAGTTCTTGACAGTATATTTCATATGTTCGATGTTATGCATTCCATCATTGTGATATTATTTATTAATGTCCATCTGATTGTTCAATTAGTTAGAATATTCATGGATGAGTTTTAGGCTCATGTGACTATTTACATGGCTTTATTTTATCATCATTTATTCCTACCATATTATGATTAAGTTATTGTTTAAATGGAATGCATTTCATTTATTTTCCTTTTCATATTAATTATGATTATTTATTCATGAAATATTACATTTTATGTTTACACATATTGAGCATCTGATCTCACCCCTTTCATATGTTTTATTTTACCTATGATGTTGAGAAGTGTTTTATGATTGATATGTAGGGATATGCTAAGGGGAATAATAGTGTTCCAAAAGAAAATAATTTATTATATTTTATGTTTCCAAATGTATTTGAAATTAAATTATATATCTATTTTACCAAGATTAATAAACTATTGGTTCCTTTGAGATGTGATACCTTATATCTAATATAAATTAAATAACTTCACAATTGTCTTTGCGTTACAAGAATCAGGGTCATTTTAGTTGTTATTTGAGCAATTTTAGAAGAAACCTTGGGAACTGAATTAAGGAAAACATAAATTATGTAATACAACCCTATGATAGACATTGAGCATAAGTATAGAATAAAAACTTTTTGTAAGGTAGATATTATGTGTTTTTTATACAAATACATCCCTATATGGATCCTAAAAGTGGACTTTGTTCTAGAACAGGTGTTCCTAGGGGTAAAAACATTGAAAAGGTGCATTGGGATTGACTCTAGCATTACCTGGTATAGAATAGAAGGCCCTACTACACACCTAGTTTTACACTCCTATTTAATATTCTCTAGTTAATTAAAATTTTCTTTAAAACCCATTATGGAGGATTTGAAAATATTTCTATGATTTTAAAAATTTCCCAAAGAAACCATGTTTACGATTATGTGATTAGCTATGCATAAATTTTTCAATTAATGTTAAGTATATCACTAGTTTTGGGATTATAAATTACTATTCATAATGTTATGATCTAATATAGTGTATGACATTATTTTGAAATGGTTCCTAGTAGAAGGAATATAAAATATATCAATTCACATACCCTATGTAGATATAACCCTTATATGAAAGATAATAAAGATGGATATGGAGCTATATTTGAACTAATCAAATTATAATAATGTTGGGGTAGCTGACTCAAGTTATGAGCAATAACATTTCTTGTATGGAGCAGTCTATGAATCTAGTTCATAGTGTAACAATGTTAGACCACTTTATAAACCATAAAAATATATTATTTAAGGACACCAAAAATCTATTTATAGCTGATAAATGGATAAGTTCTAAAGAGAATATATTTCTTTCTATGGGTAGTAATGAATGTGAGAAGGTTTTAATGGAATTTTATTATCTCTCAAGAGATAAGGATCAATGGTGGTCACCAATTCAAAACACTAACGATGAATAAGAAACATAAAACATGAAATGAAAGGATTTTAAGGTACTATTCTTGGAAAAGTATTTTATTCAATAACAGAGATAAAATATGGAGAGTATATTTTTGATTCAAATTAAAAGAGGAAGAATAAAATTTAGCTAAGTATGTATAAATATTTAAAATGTTATCAAGGCATGTTATGGACAACATACATAATCCAAAGATCAAGATTAACCATTTATGTGATGGGTTAAATCCAATTATTCCAAGATAACTAGTATCCTAATCATTACCATAATATGAGGACATAGTATCATGTGTTATCAATATAGTAAACGAATTATCCAATTATTATGGATTAGAAGATAATGAAGAGAAGAAGATGATGAAATGGAATTAAATTCCTAGGTACTTGCTTGAAGGGAATGGTAGTTTGCTATAAGTGTGGAGATAAATTCCACCATGATCAGGATTGAAAGGGAAATAAAGAAGTTTCGAGTGTACAATGATTCAACTGTAAGGACATGGATCACTATGAAAACGAATTCCCCAAGTATAAAGGAAATATACCTCAAAAGAAGCTAATTGATCAAGGTCAAGCTTATGCAATTAATATAGCCTAATTGGAATGATCAAAGTTATTATGTATTTGTATTCAAGAATTATATTGTAGATTTATTTTATCAATGATATTCTCATTATAAGAATCATGAAATGTATAATGATTTTCCTACATTACCTTTTATTTAAGGATTCAAAATCATATAATGAATAGTAATGATAACCAAGAAAAGTGATTATATGGCAAGTTGGTCTTTTTGGAAAACACATAATTGAGGGAAGATAACCCTTAATATGTGGCCTATGTTAAGATAATAATTATAAAGATATGATTATGGTATTGTATTAATAAGCTTGAAATTGTTTAGTGGTTTATGATATCTTTATTAGAGTTTACTACATGTCTAGATTTATAGAATATATTCAATGACCTGAGATATTATGTTTTGAAGCGTACATGTTTTCATTATGTTTTTATGGTGTTCATGGTATTCATGTATTTTTGAATGTGACATTAAGATAAACTTTATATTTTCTGGTAATATAATGTTTATTAGTGCCCTCCATTCTAATTTTGGACTTTGAATTTGGTCAAACATATTTTGGATAATTCTTAAGGTTAACTATTTATGGAATGGATTAAGTTGAACTTTGGGTTTTTTTGGATAAATCATTCTAAGCATTTTGGTTTCAAAAAATATTCAGATATAGAAGGAATTAGTTTTAACTCTATTATGGATATTATGATATGTTAAAAGTTAATTTTCGTGCTTCAGGTATAAAAATTTCAACTTGATTACTCATCATTTGGAGAAAAAAATTATATTTTGGTTGAAATTAGTTAAATGGTGAAATTGTTCCTATGAAACAGAAATATATCAAGTAATTATATTTCCTTATGTTATTCGTTTAAATAGTAAAGGAATTACTCAAATCTAAAAAGGGATATTGAAAAAACAAACTATCTTAATTCCTTTATTTATATTGAACTGATGGTATTTTCATCCAACGTATATTTATGGATTTGCGGTAATTAAATTTTACAAATCATTCACTTTCTTGTGATAAATTATCTCTATCACTCTATAATTATTTACACTTTTCTTCTATGTCCATGTCTTTACTTTCCATTGATGTTATCCTATCTGGAATTCTAGTTATGTTTTATTTCAGATGACCTCTGTATTCTCTATTCCCTATTTTAAGAGGATATTTTATTAAAAAAATCATGATGTGGATTACCAAAAAAGGTATTTTCAATTATCAAGCCCTTGATTACTGAGATCAATATTAAATTGTGAAGAATAAATTTATTTATGGTGGTATAATGTAACACCATAAAACATAATAATATATTTACCTTTAAAAAAATTCAATCTCTTCAATATCTTTTTATTCAGATAACATTGGGTTTAAATGAAACGTGATACTCTATTAAAATATTATTATTTAAAAATGACCATTATAACTTAGCTGTTAAGTTGGTGGATATGAATAGGAATAAATAAATTATGAAAATTATATGGTTTTAACATGTATAAAATAAATTCAATATTTATCTATTTATTATAAATAAAATAATAATCTTTTAAAATAAAAGGAAATGCTTTCTGAAAAACTGTATTTTTCTTAAAAGCGATTTAGTCACACTTTTCATACATAATTTAAAATTAAATTTTACCACTTTTATAAAATTTATTTTAAAAAATAAAATTCATTTTTAAAATATACATGTCAAAATAATCATTGGGTTCATTTTTGGGATTTTTTTTTAAATATTAATTGTTAGACAAATAGTGAAAAATAATGATTTTTATTGAAAATGACCTTTTTATTTAAATTACTTACAAGGTTGAATTATATTTTAAATTGGTTTTAAAGAAAAATAAGTTAAATTATATTAAAATTTAACTAATTTAGGTCATTTTAATCAATTTCATATTAAATTTTTATATTAAAATATTCTATACTTAAGTAAATTTTCTCTTTGTAAAACTGGTCTTTCTTAATATCTAGGAGTTTAATTTTAAATTTAACTGTTCCAATTAAATTAATTTAATTTGTAATAATGGATTATATATTTTTAATAATAATAATTTATATTATTTTACAAGTTAAAATTTTTTTTTGACCATAATTAATAGTGAAAAAAGTAAAAAATAATTAATGTGGTTAAGGTAAAAATGGGTTTACGTGGGGTTAAACTAAGAAGATAAGGTTTAAATCGACCTAAAACTTGTCAAAACCCATTATATAGAAATATTTAGAACTTATAAACACTAATTTTAAATAATTACCCATTTTTAAGTCCTTTGAAATGAGAAAACATGGGTATCACTTTATCTTTTTAAAAATTCCAAGGTCTCCTCTAGCCCACTTATAAAGGGCCACCCCATGTCCTCTCATATTCACACTTCCAAAACCCATTTTTTTATAAAATACATGACCATATATCTTCTCTAAATCGATTCCCATGTACTAGAGACCTTTTTTAGATCATAAATCCCATCTATGAAGGATTTAGGTTAAAAAATAAAGAGGCTTCCTGAAGAATAAGTAAAGTTTTTTACTATGCATTTTCATTTTACTTCTTCTTCTTACTCCTTATAATATTCTAAAACTATGAAAAAATAATAACAATAGTATATCATATATACCAAGATTTTATTACTTTAATTTCATAAACTATATACATCCCCACTTAAATCAAATTTAAAATGAATTTTTTGATCGTGTGTACTCTAAACTACCGTCTCGCGAACCAATATAATTTGTCTTCCATCATCACCTTTTAAGGATGGATATAATGACAGATTTAATATATATATATATATAATATTTAATAAAATTATTAAACTTATTTAATTACTATATCACATATACCTTCTTACTTTACATTCTGTGGGGGATACGGTAATGCCACTCGTGTGTACGACAGAATACCACCCCGCGAAGCGATGTGATTCATTTTTTACTTACTCTTTACATAAATAGTATTATAGTTAAAATTAATGTATAGATTTTATATTTATTATATAAATATACTTATGATAATATAATATCACATATAACTTCTTACCTTTCAATCCATTAGAATACAATAACATCGCTCGTGCGTACGTGTGGACTACCACCTCCACGTAGCGATGTGAATTGTTTTTTATTTTATTTTTACATGGGTAGTAATAAGGATGTAATTAATTATTATAAATGATATATATTACATAATAATTATTATTTAATGATTAATTAATATTTACTTTTAATTCAATTCATCTGTCGAGAAAAATGGAAACAGCGTTCATGCATATGTTCGGCCTACCATCTCCATGAATGGTGTAATCCATTTTCTATCTCTAATTTTAATAGATTATTATAAATACATATATAATTAATATATATATATATATGATATTTATATCATTGTTAAAATTTTGGATATGATTTAACAATGATCAATATAAAAGGACCGAAATTGTGAAACCAAGACATACATGAAAAATAAAGCAATTGTCACTCGAAACTATAATTTTAATAAAGAATTATTAATAAATGAATAATAAAAGACAATAATTAAATAATATATGATATGAGATATATTATTTTTGTTATTTAATAGTTTTATAATAAAACTATATTTATTATACCTTAGGTTTGGACACATATGAAGGAAGTCAAACCTGAGGTAAGGGTTTCTCATCTCACTTTTACTTCCATGAGACATATGCCATATTCACCACTTATTATTTTGTGTGGTGTATATAATACCCCTTTGATATTATATATAATTAATCTATTTATCTTCATGTTTTTTAAAATTTCATTTGATTATTATTTATTTTAAGGGGACTATGATTCATAAGTTACCAAGTGGTAAGGGTTTATTTCACAATATCATCATTATTTAGGATTGTTTTTATTTAAGTATACCTTTAAAAAATTACTTTATATTTATATATTAAAATAAATATATTTTCTTAACCTATGGTTATTATTGAACTTCTTCAAGTAATAGTACAATTTTTTTACCCTTTGGTACTTAAAATTATTGATAAATTTTTTAAATAAAATATTACATTATTTCTCTCTTCAATCAAAAATCATTTTTCATCAAAATCCATTTTTTTCAAGAAATGGTTTAAAATTTATTTTTAAAATTACCCAAATTATTTTTTAAAGACATTTTTACCCATGTTTAACTTTATACAAAAAAATTTTAAAAGAAATATTCAAGTTGTTTTCCAAACAATACAAATTTGACTTTTACCAAAAATGTGAAAGGAATCTTTATTTTAACATGTAAAACATACACAAAATTTCTTACTATAATAAACACTCAATGATTTAAAGACTAATATATATTTTTAAAAGGATATTTTTAAATAAACGTATTTTTAAAATGTTTTGTGAGCTTTTAGTTCTAAAAGGTGATTATTAAAATGAAAAGGTTATTTTCCTCAAGAATGTTTTTAAGGAATATTTTCATGGTATTTATATTCATTAATAACATCAACCCTTTATTATACTTATGATCCACTTGGTATATGATGTATTGATATCATCCTTATTCTTTTTTTATATGGTTTATAATCATATTGACTTAGGATGTACAATTTTATTATCATTCACCATATTAATCTGGATGGTTTATGATTATGTTTATTTTATTAGAGTAAGTATTGAAATTTTATATGCTAGTTTTTCAATACAAATGTTTATGTTTATTATGTTTCACCCATTTCATATAAGGAATAAATTGGACTTAGTAAGTGACTAGTGGTTCCTAGTTATATATATCCCCTTTATGCATCGATAAGTCTCATAAGACAAATCAGTTGGCCAAATTAGATGGGTGTCTACCCAAATATTTAGAATGTATTGTGAAAGGTCTTAAAATTATGTTTTAAATGTCAATAATTATGCATTCCCACATTATAAAAATAGTTATACATGTCCATGTTATTATTATATTAGTTATAATATTCATGGATGAGTTTAAACTCAAGTGATTATTTATATGGATTTATTTTTTCATCATTTATTCCTACCATATTATGCTCAAGTAATTGTTTAAATGTAATGTGTTTTAGTTATTTATTTTTCTATATTTATTATGATTATTTATTCATGATAGCTTCTATTGTATTATTTCCCTTATTGAGCATCTAATCTCACCCCTTTCTTATGTTTTATTTTCCCTAGGATACCAATAAGTGTTTTATGATTGATATATAGGGATATTATAAGGGGAAAAATGGTATTCCCAAAGAAAATACTTTTTTTATTTTATGTTTTCAAATGTATATGAAATTCAAGTATATATATATTTTATCGAGACTACTAAACTATTCAGTCCCTTGGAATGTGATACCTTGTTTCTGGTGACAATGTAATAATGTAACCAATGGCTCTAGTTTATTGTATTTAGGGTCGTTGAAGTTTTAGTAAAAGGAAGACCCATAGGTTGGTTGATAACCTATCACATTTTTCAAGGCCATAGGGTTTGAACCCATAACTGAAGGGCGACAAGGGTATAGTTCCTATCACTAGACTACATGATGTCCTGGTTAGTATGAAGTCATTTTCTTATATAAATGTTTTTATATATAATAATTAAATTTATTTTGGGAATATATTTTTTATCATATAGATAATAATGAGGATTAAAATTAATTTGGTGATTGGGTGATTAATTTTATTTTGGAATAGGTTCACTATTTGGGAACCTATTTGATTATGTTAAACATAATCTTATGTTGTTTTATTTGAGTATTAAATATTTAATTATCTTTTGGAATCATATATGATGTTAACATGGCTTTATACAAATTCAGGTCAATTATGGAAAATTTCTAGGATATCATGGATATTCTATGATTAAGCCATATACATTTTGGTATGAGACTTTAAGCGTGATTGGTGTTATTTGGAGATAAATATTAAATTTATCTTGGAATAATATGTAATCAAATCCTTTTGATTTTTAGGTTTCAATATTTATTGGGAGTATTTTAATGAATTTTAACGATAGTTATTTATGGAATAATTTAGTTTGAGCATTGGGTATTAATTTTGAATTTTGAAGATTAATGTATTGTTTCTTCATATGAAGGTTTATTATATTTTGGAATTATCTTATCTTGTTCTAAATATTGTGGTTTTGGTTAACGTATAAATATAAGTGAAATGTATTATTATCTTTTTTTGAAATTATATGATCATATGAAACTACTTTATGCATAAAAATAATCTATAATACTCATCATTTAGAGAAAAAGATGTGATTGTGGTGGAAATTTATTAGAGTATGAAATTATAATTGTTAGGTAAAAATATTTCCTTATGTTCTTAGTACATATGATAAATTAATTCCTTAACTCTAGTAAATTTTATTGAAATAAAAATGTTATCCATTTATTTTTCTTATCAAAATATCAATGGTCTTTTAACCCATCACAGATTTATGGTTTTGTGATTATAAAATTTCACCTGACTACGTTCTCTATCATTCTCTATCATTCTGTAGGTGTTAGTTTTTTATTTATTTTCCATTTTTTCACATCCCACCAATATTTTCATATATAGAAACATAGTTATGTGTTATACTAGATTAACTTCATAGTTTTCTTTTCTCCCTTTCAAGCATAATTTTAATGATTCTATATTATTATGTGAGACTTCAATAAAGGTATTTGAAAATGTTATCCTTTGATTTCCAAGACTGAGTTAAAATTGAAAGGATTTAATTTCTTAAATGGGCTGAATTTAATATCCTGATATTTTAAAAGGAAATATTGTGTTTGATGGTGTACAATATACACAACACCGAGCTTAAACGAACAAAAAAAATATTATTATTTAAATAAGACTGTTATAACCTAGATAATAAATTGGAAGGAATAAAAAATATTAACTAAATTATGAAATATATAATGGTCCTACTCATTTCTAATATATTAATTATTTCTTTTTAAATATGCACTTGATTTTTAGTAATCTCTTTTATTCTTCAAAAATGTTTTTTCTTCAAAAATGGTTTTTCTTATTTTTTTAAGAGTGAACATTATAATTAATTCCTAAAAATTTTAGAAAATGTATTTTAAAAATTTAATTTTATTTTTAAAATCATAATATCATAATTATCCTTTGGTGATATTTTAATATTTTTTTGAAAAGTTTAATTTTTCAATTAATAATGAAAATACTGATTTTTATTGAAAACTGTGGTTTATTTAAATGTGATTTTAAAGAAAAATTTTATTTTGGATTTTATTTTAAATTTTTTTAGTTCCATTTAAAAAAACGAATTATGGTTTTTAAAATTAATTTTATACATGATTTTAGTATAAAAATATTGTATACTTAAAAAGGGCATTTTTCTAAAAAAAATTCATCACATTTTTATGGTTTGATTTTAATTTAAATTATAAAAATTATGTGATTTGAATTTTAAAAAATTTCAACCAAATTGATAATCATAATGTGAAATTTTGGTAAATATTTACCTTTTATTTTTGTTTAATAGGAATAGTTACCTTAGTAATTTTTGTTATCAATGTAAAGGTTAAATCAAGTAATTAAGAGTTAAAAATAATATGATAAGGACTATAAAATGAACCTAACACTTGAATTAATTTTATTTTATGAGTCCATTTAGTCCATACTCATACAAGATTCAGTTATATGTATATTTTTTCATTTTTTTATGTGTGTAGAGACACTTTTTTCATTGTAAGATTTGCAATATTCCTACATATATTTCCATAGCTATGTTCTAGGATAGCATGCAATTCTAAGGCTCGATGTTCCAAGAATAAATTATAAAAAAAATATTAAGTTTTTTTTACTATGAATGCATTGAAAATGGGATATATCTTAAATGGTAGCTTGGTTCAAAAATCAGAGGTCGCGGTTGAGTCTAGAACGTGTCATTTCCCTCAGTGGGGTATAACCTTTGTCGGTGTGGGACTTCTATGAGAAAAGTCACCCAGGGGAAAAATCTTAAATAAAATAATTTAATTTAATTATTTAATCTCAAATGACTGGTCAAATAACTTTCAAATGGGGATTGGGATTGGAAATTTGAGACTGCTTTGGAGTTCTTAATGGCATTTTTTTCTTAGGCACGTCATAAAAGACGGGGTGTGAGAATTTCATATTGTCATGTCGAGCGGGACTTCTATAAATATAATTTTAAGAGTTAATTAATATGGTTAGCCCTAATATTATATATCATATCTCTCTATATCCCTCCCAAATTTTATTCATTCGTTCTTCATCCGGTAGAGGAGAGATATCCTCTAAAACCTGAGCAGATCAAAGCGGAATCACAGTGAACGCATCGGTAGCGATAAACGGATCAATCGAGGTAGGATTTATTCTACATTTATGTTTCCATTCAATTTATTAATTGAATTTACTTCATTTTTCCATGTTTTCTTAATTTTTAATATCACTTTTGATGTCTGAACTAACACAGCCATCAATCCTCTCTGAAAATCATTTTTGTTTTTCGTGTTCTTTGCCCGTTCTTTGGGTTTATCGATTTTTAATTTTGGGCACATAAAAACTCTAATGGATTGTTGAGAGAAGCACATGGCTATGAATATCTCATCCCAGGATTCCCAAAAATGGGTCTGAAATAATTTTTGAACCCTCGGTGTGGTCTCAGTGGCCAGCACAATGGGCCACCGAAGAAGAACCGATGGTGCCGGACGGTGGTGGCACAAGGTGATGGCTGGTTGCGGAGTAGGCCAATGTGGAGAGCGAGGTCGTCAGGGATTGGCGGTTGGTGTTGTGAGGGAGGAGAAGGTGGAGGTCGGAGGCCAAAAGGGGTATCTAGAGATGTACCATAGGTGGGATCTTGGCGGCGGGGTTGCTGGGGTGACGGGTGAGCGAATGACGGGGGAATGAGGACACACGCAACGCGGGTCTTCCGTGTTGATGCAGGAGCATGGGAGGACCGGCCATGAGGGTCGGTTGGTGTCAGAAGGTGGTCTATGGGCCATGCAGGAAGGACGTTCCAGAGCAGAATGGGTCTGAACCACATTTGGGTCATGTCTGCTGGTTTGGACTATGCCGGTCAGGGCGGTCCGGCCTAGGTGGAGGGGGTCTGGCCAGTTTGGGCCGGACCGGCTCAGTTTAGGCCAAAACCGTTTAAATGAATGTATCTTTTGATTCGGGCCTCTAATTCATGTGTCATCTATGGAAACGTGATCACTAAGTCGTGCGAGACCATTTGAGGTGTTTTCGGGAATATTAAATTTTCACACACAAAAAGCGGGTGGCATAAAACGCTCGCTTTATCAATAATAATTTTTTATTATTATTCACGGTCCCTTCTTTCAAAATTAGAACATGCATCTGAAGTCCGATTTGATGAATCATTAGAGGCACTATGACCCTAATGTTTACATGGAGTTTTTAATAATACTTTAAAGTGTTTAACTAAAGTTGATGTGTGGGCCCCACAAGGCCCGGTTCACACGTGTGGTGGTGAAATACATATTTTCACCAATTCTTCATTTTGGATGAATGAGTAGTAAATTTTGGTGTTTTTCCGAGAGGATCATAATGGTTTGATTTGTATAATTTTTTCCAGACCAAGGCATGGGCCCCACGGGATGTCCTTCGAGCGCAGTGTGGCAGCTTATGATCTTTTCATCAGATGTCCATATGTGGCGAATAAATAGTCGATCTTGCATTTTTTTTCCACAAGGATCACAATGGAACCATTTGGATGTGTGAACCTTTATTTGAGCTATCTTTAAACATGGAAATGTGAAGCAATATCGGTGGAAGATCCTTTTAGCGTGTTTGAAGAGAACCCACATCTTGGGTCAACGTCGACTCTTGTGAGAGTAGAGAAGACGTATGAAGAGATATGGTCAAATGTTTTATGGTTAATTGAGAAGGTGTGTTAGAGAAATTATGTATTTTCCCTTCATATCAACAATGAGCATCATGCGCTCATTAACCTATTGGCTAGGCATGCCGTGTAATCATGAACTATAATGACATGCTAAGGGGTGCTTGATTTTAGTTTAGTACCCGAGAATTATTAGGTACACAACCAGGTGATGAGGTGGGGCCACACGATGAGTGGGCCCCACATGTGTCGTGTACTACTTTACAAATTATTCTATCTCTCATATTTTCTTCTTTTTTACTTGGATTTTGGTCTGTGATTAGCTTGTCCGGAGTGTTTTTCCATATAGAACGTGATGGTTCCCTCTATAGTGGATTCTGATTGATGATGCGAGATGTTCTGAGTGTGACGCATATTCGAGGCAACAACCAATGACTATAGTAGTGTTTTTTCCAAGAGATACCATCTAGTAGGGATGGTCAGTGATCCTCAATTCTTTTTTGAGAGGTACCATCTAGCAGGGATGGCCAGAGTTGTTTTACGCTTACCTCTAGCTGGGCTGGGTAGTGGTCCACAATGGCAGTTTCGAGTATAACCCTCCAAACGGACTGGGGATGGGTCCGCAATGAGACTTTATTGGAACCCTCTAGACAGGTTGGGTGTATTTCCTCAATATTTGTTTAGTAAAATCCTCCAGCCAGTCTGGGGATAGATCCTTGACAAGACTAGAGTGGAACCCTCTAGTTGGGCTAGTCATGGGTCCATGATCTTTTTTTAGGGGAACCCTCCAACCGAGTGGGGATCAGTCCTCGACGACACTAGAGTAGAACCCTCTAGTCAGGCTGGGCATTGGTCCTTGACCATGAGACGCGATCTATAGAATATGAGGCACAGTGATGAGACATGATTTGATGTAACTTTGGACTCTCGAGGAAGAGGGGCACTTTTCCCACCAAGACGCTTCCTGGTGACGTGACCTAAAATTGTGCGGGTGAGACAAACCCACCCAAAGAGGATAGTATCAAGGTGTAGTGATTGATCCCCTTTGACTTGCAGTTTAGGGAAAACATGTTGGATGTTGGGCATCTATGGTGGTTACTTCTATAACTATTGGCTACTCTCATTTCCAGAGAAGAGTTGTGAGATGGAGATCCCCTTACTCTATCATTTGCATTTCTTTGGTTGAGAACGTATATATATATATATATATATATATATATATATATATTCTGTTTTCGGTACTCACTTCAGGTATAACAACCCATACTTTACATAAATTGTTATTACTTTAGAATTGAAGCATACTTATTACAACATATAACAAAACCATGGCAGGACCGTATAGGTATAGTGTCTTTAGAAACTGGGAAACATAAACAACTGGTTCATAAATTATCTATATTGTATCCCGTTTATTTCATCATATCAAAAGTCCCTTTTGGAATATCTTACTTAATAACCTTCTTCCTGGCCTAGGGAAAGAAAACATACAAAAGGGTGAGCTCAAATGCTCAGTAAGGGTAAACAAAGGAAATATCATATTCATAAGAACATAGCATTTCGAAAATCTTAACCTGCAAAAGAGATCATAATATCATAACATGGGATAAATAATAGTAGTGAAATGTAATCCCAATAATCATAACATAAAACATGAAACTTTTTGGCATAAACACATAATCATAGAGAATCATTTCTTAGTAGTTGAGACTCATTTCCAAGACTATCTTAGTGGACAAAGTCCATTTCTGAACTGAGTTCACTCCTCGTTTCAGTGTTGTATCACTAAACTGAAATAACCTGCCATTCCATCCAAGTCTTTCTCATGAGATATAAATCATTACCCAATGCATTGGAGGGAGATATATGTCCCACCCATCTCATAATGATACCATTCTTATGTGTTCCACAAGATCATAAATCATACATCATAGCATAACCCATGTAATAAAAATGGGACTCTTAAACATCATGCCATCATAAAATAATCCATAAAAGGACATAATAAAAATAATTACATCATAACATAATAAAATCAATGTAAAAATAGGGATAGAAACAGAACCCTATATTTTTATTATATGGAAAATAATTTTGATAAAACACTTGAACTCCATTCTTGAGGAAAATATCCTTTCAACTTCAAAAAACATTTTTCATGTCATACAATTTTAAAAAAAGAAGTTGATTAAAAATAAACTTGAAAACTTGTAAATAAAGCTTCATGGAAATAATTTTCTATGAAATCATAAAAAATCATTCATGTCGTATAAGTTAAAAAAACATTCTTCTTGTACTTTGGCCAATAAAGTCAAAAAGTATCTCGTACTTAAAACGACAAAATATTCATTTCATATCTTTTAAAAAAACCAACAATAGGTAAAATTAGATTTAAAAAAACTTAGGAGGATAGAAATAACATTTAATATTGAGGATACATGGATGTGGATGATAAATACACCCCAGTAAATACCAAAGTATAAAAAATCTCGGATAAAAATGAGATTGTGATATTTTCCCTTACCTTAGGTCTGATATGCTTCATACATATTCAAAACTCATGTTTAATGATTTAAATAATGTCATTGACTTATTACATAATCATATTCATTGTTATGATATCATACATGGTCATATTGTTATCTTCTTATTAGTAATATTTGATTGCTACTTGTTATTCGGGTGTTCATTGCTTTATGTACTTATGCATGTCTTGTCGAATAAATTATTATTCTTATTTTTAGGTTATGTATAACTCATTTACAGAATGTTATTAGTGTAAAATATATCACATTTATTCATTCAATTCATTTATATAATCATTATTCAATGAAGATCATGTAGAACGATTCGTATCACATCGTGGAGATGGTAGGCCGTACGTACGCACGAGCGATGATATCATTACCATGATCGTGGAATTGTATTGAAGTGTATGTATAATATTTAGGAATAAATATCACTTTACAATAATCATATATATTTATTATTTACACCATTATAACCATCCAAGTAAGGTGGTGGTGGAAAACATATTACACCACAGCGTGGAGACGGTATTCCGTACGTACGCACGCGCGGTAATTTTGTTTTCCGTAGGATGGATAGAAGGTGAATTAGGGTTGTTTCATATTTATAATAACATATCAGTATATGAGTGATACTGATTTTATTACTTCATAATGAAACAACTAAAGAAGAGGAAGTAGAAGAAGAAATAAATTTGAAATAATCGGTAACGGACATTACCTCTTCTTTGAAGCGCCTCTTCTTAACCTCCTATTAAGGAACTAAAGATGGTCTTTGAAGAAGACCAGGACCTCTAGGATGTTTCTAGGGAAGTGTATAAGATAAATTGGTAGGATTGGGCCGAGCTTCAAGGCTCAAAGTTGTGTGAGGAGGAGAGGGAGGAGGTGCCCTTTTATAAGGGGGAGAGGGGCACCTTAGGAAAAACTTAAAATATTATTTTATTATAATGTCATATTCGGTTTTTAATAGCTCCCAATTGATTTATTTCTAAGATAAGGTGGTTATGGGTCTAAATACTCTCAACAAACACATTTTAGACAAGTTTAGGTTACTATTTTAACCTTATCATTTAGATTTAACTTTAAGTTAAATAATTTTACTTTTACCGCGTCTTCTTGTTTTCTTACACTATATGGTTAATAAACATACTATAACAAGACAAACAAACCCCAAGTGGTTAATTATTAATATATATAACCTTATCTAAGTTATTTGGCTGAAACTTATATTTTTACGAATAAAATAACAATTAATAATATAATATTAGTTTTAAAAACTATTTTATGTCAATTTTGAACCTATTTGGTACTTGATTTTTGTGAAAATTATAACAGCATGATTAGTTAGAAAAAAGTTTATTAAATAAATACTAACATGTCATATTAACCTATAAAATTAGTGTAATTCATAAAAAGTCTCAAATTACATTTATTTGGGTATTTATAATATCAATTATGTTAATATTTCATTAATAAGGTAATTATTGTATCATCATTGTGTCATGAATAAATTAAATTATTTAATGTCTAAAAATTATAAATAAAATACCATTATGTAGGAAATATTTTTATCTTTATAATTAATATTTATAGTTTAATTTATCTTATGTATAACCCTATATTTAAAATTTTTTAGTTATTAAACTTTTATTTTAACTATTTTAACTATTTTAACTCTTCTTTAAATAAAATAAAAATAAATGTCCTAATCTAATAGAAGTCTGACTGAAAATTAATTTTTTATTAAGGATAAGACACTTTTTAGGAGAAAGTGAGAAACCACAACAGTTAACAGAATAACCATAAACCTCCACAGAAATCAACCGGTCCTGCCCCACCCAAGAAAATGTGTCAAGATAAAAAGCCTCCAGCAATGCAGACCCTCAACAGACAGTCCCGTACAAAAGCACGGGCATGGAACTGATGGCAACGTCATACCCTCTCAACATTCCAATCCAAAGGTTTGCATCGATGAAGACTTCTTTCTCTGGTCCTCATCCGGAGCAGGTCCAAGACGAATGTGAGGCATGAGAACAACCATACAGCCGATCCAAACAATAAGGGGCCCCAGAAAAGCAAAGCTCGCCAAACCATTACCCTGAATCCATCCACCCGAGGCCAATAACTTAAGCAGAAATTTTAAAAATAAACTTGATGTTACCTGAATCAGTTTCCCTAAATAGATTCCACGCTAGGGATGCCAACTGTACATCAGCTCCTTTCAATATCAGCTTCTCAAACTCAAAGACCAGCTGGTCCCAAGACTGAATGTACTCCTCTACACTGATCTTGCCTTGATTGAAACCTCCAACCAAGATTGAATATTGTTTGTCAATCCATATATATTTATCCTCATTGAGAGACACCTCAAGAGACCTCCCCATCATTTTAGCAGCCTCCTCCTTAGTTGTGTTGAGCAATAAAGGTTGTTCTATCACATGGTCATCGGATCTTAACAGCAAGACTGTGGGATGATCATCCCGCACCTCATGCTTCTGGTGTCTCAGAGCCTCTGTTTCTATCTTCATCTTGCTCAATTTCCTTAGAGAGCGAGTATCAAGAGGAGGAGGTAGAGAGGAGTAGTCCTTCCTCCCCTTCCTTCTCCAGGAGTCCCTATCACATCTTATGCTTGAGTCCTCATCTGCCGAGTGAACTGGTTCATGAACTTTGGTAGCCAGTCCATTGATCCTAACATCCTCACCTGGAGTAATAGAATCAAAAATCAAATTGGCCTTAGGTAGACCTTCGAACCTGTTTCACAAGGGAACCGTCAACCGAGACGAGCCCAAAACCCCCATCTGCTCACCTTTGGTTGTAACAGGCACCACCCAGTCAGCCCCTTGCCACCCCTTACTGACATCTGCACTGTCTATCCTTTATTTCTCAACATCCAAACTAATCACTTACACTTGATCACTGCAAGACAAGCGGTCCGATGACTGGCTCTCATCCGCCTCGCCTTCCAGCTGGACCTCCACCTGCTGGGCTTTGCCTTCTCCACCCATCATCCTACCACTAGGAGGCCCCACGAGATCAGCCTTCAGCCAGTTGAACACGACTGAAACCTTAGGGTTTCTCCGTTAGTCCTCCGCTGCAGTAAGGCAACCCATTCTCACCTCAATACCATCCCCTGCCTCTCTCATAGGAAGAACTTCCTCGGTCAGCTGCTGTGGCAGAGGGTCTCCAGTTTTGTTCTCGACACCCATGACCTATTTCTCTGAGATCAAAACCCCACATTCACCCGGTTCCTTGCCCTTTCCATTGTCCACTAACAAGTTCGCTACCTACCCACCCTTGTGCCAAACACCCCTGGGATGGGAGCTACCTCTTCTACTCGCCATAGAAGACGATCCCTGCTGGCACGCATCTGAGATATGCCTCAGCCTCATACAGGTAGAACAGAAATCGGTCCAGCCCTCATACACAACTTGCTATTTACACCTATATTCCTCCCTTATTGTAATACAGACAAAATCGAAGGGATCCTTCGATACATCCATCTCGATGCAAACCCTCGGATAGACCGGGTGACAAACCGCTTCTGTTCAGCTGTCCGAACATAGATGTCTTCCGACGAGATTTCCAAGCATCCTTATGATTGCGGGATTTTGAAACGGTAAAGGTAGATGAGCAAAACTAACCGAAATCACAGCCTATGGAAGGTCGCGGTTCATGTGAAAGTCAAACGACCAGAAAAACAAGAAGAATCGGCAACCATTGCAACTTTGGGGCACCCTTGACCAGGCGCGGATATGATCTTCCTCAGAAGAGAAGCGAATCATGATATTCCTATAATCGAGCAAGCCAACGGTTGCCCGCTCTTGGAGGTCCCAAGTGCCGAATATGAACCTATCTAAGGAATCAATCGACGGTCTTCTCTGCTTAAACCAAGAAACAAGGGTGAGCTTCATAAGAGCGGTAGATTCTGTGAACTCAGAGTTCGAAATTTGGAGATTCGGGCAACCCCCAATGAGTTCCGGAGCCTTCAGGCATAACTCAATTTGCGGAAAAGCAGGTAGAAGATTGGGATTTGAGAATGGGAGGAATGAAAGAGGTTGAGTTACCTGGGGAGATCCCTCCCCCACGAGCGGGGGAGGGATCCTTGTGGCTACCGCCGTTGTCACCGAGGAAGGCGAGACAGCCTAGGGTTCCCTTCGCATTTGTTGCCGTCTCAATGGGAGTTCAGCCAAAATCTAATACAAGTGGACCTAAATGGTCATATTTTATTCCTAAGGTTGTTTTTGGTCGAATTAAACTTATCCAATAGAATTAGGACATGTGTTAGGGTAATAATAATGTCATTTTTACCCTAAATTTCCCTATTTACTTTTAACCATGGTAAAAAAAAATAAAAAGTTACTATTTACCAAAAATTATTTTTATCTTATTGAACCACATTTTATTCCTTGAAATTAACCGTGTATCTTGGATTTTTGAAATTCCACTCACAGAAGTGGTAAAATTAAGTTTTATGTAAATTTTAAAATTCTTCTAGGAGGTGGGTAAAAGACGGTGAAAAGTTCAATAAAATTTTTATATATCTAAAATTATTATAAAATGACTCTAATGAATTACATTGAACATATATAGGTATTAAGTATCAATTTTGACCTAAAATAAATTTAAATAAAATAAATAATTATTTAAATAAAAAGTCGGTTTTTAAATAGTAACCCAGTGTTTTCACTATTCATCAAAAATTGAAAGTTTTCAAAAAAAATACCAAAAATTCACCCTAGGATAATTTTGATATTCTGAATCCAAAAATGAAGTCCATTTTGAAAGATAAAATTTATAAAATTTCAAAAAATGGGTATTAGTATTCATAACGGCTAGTTTATATAATATTTTAATAACATATCGTTGTTTAGTGAAACTCGGTATTGCGTACAACACAAGCTATCGAGGAAGGTTGCTCTTGTGTGTAACGCATGCCAAGACAGTGTTGTTTTTAGTAAAAGATTCCTTTATATAACATTATACATAAAAACAAAATATTTCTCATGAAATCTTGGGTGTTACATTCTACCCCCCCCCCCCTAAAATGAATTTTGCCCTCAAAATTCATCACTCTGTAACAAACAGATGAGGATACCTCTCCCTCATCATATCCTCAAGTTCTCATGTAGCTTCTTCTAATTGGTGGTTCCTCCATAAAAAATTCACCAAGCGAGTGGTCTTGTTCCGTAGGACTTTTTCTCTACGATCCAGAATCTCTATCGGTTGTTCTTCATAAGAAAGATCTTGCTCTAGCGGTATAACTTCTGAGCTGAGTACATGTGAAGGATCGGGTATGTACTTTCTCAAGAGAGATACATGGAACACATCCTGAACATGAGATATATTTGGTGGAAGCGCCAATCGGTAAGCTACCTTCCCAACATGATCCAGTATTTCAAAAGGACCAATATACCTAGGGCTCAGCTTTCCCTTCCTTCCAAATCTCATTACTCTCTTCCAAGGAGATATTCATAAGAAAACTTTATCACACACTTCAAACTCTAGGTCTTTTCTTCGGTTATCAGCATAACGTTTTTTTCGACTCTGAGCTGCTCTTATGTGTTGTTGAATAGATCTGACCTTTTATGTCATCTCATCAACAAGATCAGGTCCTAAAAGCTTTTTTTCCCCAACTTCATCCCAGCAAGTTGGAGTCCTGCATTTCTTTCCATAGAGAGCTTCATAAGGATCCATATGAATACTGGAGTGAAATCTATTATTATAAGAAACTTCCACCAAAGGTAGGTGTTGACCCCAACCACCTTTGAAATCCATAGAGCAAGCTCTTAATATATCTTCTAGAGTTTGAATTTTTCTCTTAGACTGACTATTTGTCTGAGGATGATAAGCAGTGCTGAAACTCAACTTTGTATCTAGAGTATACTGAAGAATTCTCCGGAACTTCGAGGTAAACCTCAGATCCTGATTAGATATAATGGAAAGTGGTCCTCCATGAAATCTTACCACTTCCTTCACATATATCCTAGAAAGTGTGCCGACTTCGTAAGATGATCAAATATAACCCAAATAGCATTATTTCCTTTGGATGTTTTAGGAAGTCCAGTGAAAAATTCCATAGTGATGTTTTCCCATTTCCATTCTGGTATGGGTAATGGTTGTAACATCCCCTTAGACTTTTTTCCCTCAGCTTTAACTTGCTGACAAACCAAGAATCGAGAGACGTATTCAACAACATCTCTTTTCATGCCATCCCACCAGAAGTACTCTTTCAGGTCCCTATACATCTTCATGCTTCCAGGGTGAATAGAGAATGAAGAACTATGAGCCTCATCCAGTAGCTCCTTCTTTAATCCTGGGATGGGAGGAACACAAACCCGGTTCCTAAACCTTACTATCCCATCATAATCAAGGTTGAATTCAAGAAAATTTATCACCTTCTTTTGTAACTCTAAATCTTATTTTTGTTCCTCTTTAATCTTCGCATGTATAGATGGTTGAATATTCATTTGATAAAGATAAGATTTTTCCCCTTCCATTATAATTACAAGATCCATCCTTTGTAAATCCATAAATATTGGATCTTTTGTGATCCTCATCATGGATAATCTAGCATGGTCTTATCGACTAAATGCATCTACCACCTTGTTTGCTTTCCCAGGGTGGTAATGAATTGAGCATTCATATTCCTTAATCAGCTCCAACTATCTTCTTTGATGCATATTCAGCTCCTTTTATGTGAAAATATACTTCAAACTTTTATGATCAGTATAAATATCACACCTTTCACCATAAAGATAATGCCTCCAAATCTATAATGCAAGGATTACCGCAGCTAACTCCAAATCATGAGTTGGGTAATTTTTTCTCATGGATTTTCAACTGTCGTGAGGCATAAGCTATCACCATATCATTTTTCATGAGAACACACCCCAATCCCTTCCTAGATGCATCACTATAGATCACAAACCATTCACCACTACAAGGTAGTGTGAGCACAGGTGCACTGTATAACCTTATTTTTAACTCCCTAAAATTCTCTTCACACTCCTCTGTCCAAATGATCTTAACACCTTTTCGAGTCAACCTGGTGAGTGGATTAGATAATTGGGAAAAATCTTTCACAAAACGTCGGTAATATCCAGCCAAACCAAGAAAACTTTGGATCTCAGTTATTGTTGTTGGTCTCGACCATCTTTTGATAACCTCTATTTTTTCTGGATCCATAGATATCCCCTCTTTTGAGATTATGTGACCCAAAAATGAGACTTTTTGAAGCCAAAATTCACACTTGGTAAATTTGGAATAAATCATCTCCTTTCTCAGGGTCTTCAATACAATTCTCAAGTGATATTCATGTTCTTCCTTGCTCTTTGAATATACAAGAATATCGTCTATAAAGACTACCACAAACTGATCAAGATAGTCTCTAAAGACTCTATTCATTAGATCCATGAAGATAGTCGGGGAATTAGTAAGACCAAATGGCATCACTATAAATTCATAGTGTCCAATCCTTGTACGGAAAGACATCTTTGGTATATCCTCCCTTTTGAACCTTAATTGATGATACCCTAAACGAAGATCAATCTTGGAAAAGTATTGAGCTCCGCGTAGTTGGTCAAATAAGTCATCAATGTGTGGGAGAGGATATTTGTTCTTTATAGTGATCTTGTTAAGTTCTCAATAATCAATGAAGAGTCTCATTGATCCATCTTTCTTCTTAACAAACAGAACAGTTGCTCCCCAAGGTGACGCACTTGGGCGTATGAATACCTTATCAAGATTATCTTGGAGTTGCTTCTTCAATTCCTGCAACTCAATTGGGTCCATTCTATGAGGTGTCTTGGAAATGGGCATAGCACCCGGTATGAGTTCAATTGAAAACTCAACTTCTCGAGTTGGTGGAAGACCTGGAAATTCCTTCAGAAAGACATCATCAAACTCCCGTACAATGGGAATTTTCTTAATCGTGAGTTTCTATCCAACTATTTGAGATAAATAACCTTCATTTAGTGTAATCAAGACCCATAAGATGGAATATATTTCCACTGGAAGGTTATGTTCATCCTTGCATCGATAGATGATCATAGATTGATCTGGAATATGAAATGTGACTTCCCTTATTTGGAAATTGATATGAGCTCCATATAAAGAAAGCCAATACATTCCAAGAATCACATCAAATTACACTATAGGAAGGATCACAAGATTTGCAGGAAGCACTTTCCCACAAACCTCAATCGGAGAATAATTGTAAACTTTTGATGCGACCGTTGTTCCATTAGGGGTTGTCACAGCTAACTCAACATCTAATTGTTGAGGTAATACGGTGATACCCTTAGAAAATTCTTTAGAAATAAAAGATTGGGTGGATCCATAATCAAATAAAACATTTTCTACTTTAGAGTGGATGGTAAGTGTACCTTTGACCACTTCGTTATCGTACTTCACATCGCTAATAGAAATTGCATGTGACTTTCCTTTGTATTTATCCTTAAGAGTTTCTTGACATCGATCATCATCAACAACCCTTGGATTATAGAATTGATTAGCATAATTCCCCATTACCTTGCACTTGTAACATTGAAGTGTAGGAGGTGCACTCTGTGTAGACTTTTCTTTGTTCGCATCACTAGACATCTTCTTCCCATAATTACGGCATTCAAATTCCCGATGACCTTATTTTCCACATTTGAAACATTTACTTGTCCCTTTAAGACAACTCCCCCCATGTTTCTTTCCACACTTTGAGAATAAGAGAAAACTCATCTTCTTTTCAGTGTTCTCTTTAGATTTTCCTTTGAATTCCATTTTCCTATTCTTATCAAACGCATATGACTGATTGGTTACTCCAATCTCCATCTCAACATTGAGAGCGCATCGAACGAATTCCTCGTAGCTATTGAAGTCCCTTATGGATAACGCCCTTCGAAGACTTGGTTTTAAGCCACTAAATAATTGATCGATCTTACTCTCAGGTTAGATTATAATCCCATAAGTGTACCTTGCAAGTCTTGTAAAATTGACTTCGTAGGTACCAACAGATTAATCATCCTTTTGCTTTAGTTCAAGAAACTCCTTCTCCGTATTTGTTCAAAGAATACGAGGGAAGTACTTATTGAAAAAAAATTCTTGAACTCGTCCCATTCCATGGACTCAATTTCAACCCTTTGCCTCGTATTCTTAATAATATTCCACCATTGATCAGCTTCACCTTCCAAACTATATATGTAAAGACCCGCAAATTTCAAGGAAATTTTTTTCTTAATTTTCTTTGGAATTTTACAAGAGCGCAGCTTCAGACGGCACCTGATTCCGAGGCCCGGTGTGCCCGGAATCAATTTCTGAAGTTTGGCTCGGGTACGTTCAGTGAACGGACGAGTGGGTTTTTCTATCTTTTGAACCGGTGCCCGGAATCAAATTCTGAGGGCACCGATGAAATCGCAGCGCCGGTATTTGCTTAGAAACGCCTCTTCCGGAGTTGCGTTTTCTCAGACGTGGTTTTTAAATTTTGCGGCTTTAAGTCAGAAATAAAATAAAGTTTGTGCGACAACTTTATTTTATTTCACTTAAGCTGTTGGAAGCCACTTGAAGCCACTTAAAGACGGCTTGAACTGAATTGAACTGGATAGGATGCTATCCAGAAATATCCTACCCTCTTGGTAGGATATTTGTGAGGCAGGGCCCGCACGAGCCCCGCCGTTTCTTTCGCTAAGTAACACACCCGCGAAAACCCGTCAAAGTAACTTAAAAGTCAACCGACGCGTTTTCTTTAATTCTTAACAGACCATTTAATTGGGCGGTTTATTTCGTGAATTAAATGGACTGTTTCTTCGTGAATTAATTGGGTCGTTACTTATGCGTTTTACGTTTGTTGGCAAAATAATAAAATAGACAAACTTGTCTATTTTGGAGGATTGCTATCGTTGTGCAATTCCTCTGAGCCTCCACCCTCTCCGCGAAGAACGCGAAGAACGCGAAGAACGCCGGAACCGGAATCCGACGACGCACGATCCGCGACGTCAACAGCTTTTCCGCGACCTTCTTCTTCTTCTTCTTCTTCGGTGCCTCTTCTTCCGCGGCGAACCTGCGATCGGCGGTTAAAGGTGAGAATCGAAACTTCTAAATTCTCCCTTCTTAATTTCAATAACAACGGATTTAATTAATTAAATCCGTTTGTTCTTGATCCGGAGATTGACGACGCGACGCCGGATACCGCGACGACGCGACGATCTCCTTCTTCCGCGACGAGCGATTCCGCGACGACCTCTCGTCCGACGACGACTTCGAGGTAGGGATTTATTTTGGAAAAGTTACCCCTTTTAAATTTTCTCGTGAACGTTCTTGAAAATTTAAAAAGCCGGTTTCAAGCGAACAATTTTATCTTTAAATAAAATTGTTGGATCATGTGTTGATCATCTTATTCTTTTCTCCCGTTGTTTATGATTAACGCGGAGGGAGCGGGTCTAACGAACAAGACCCGGCAACCCTCCGCTGATCTTCCCTTTTTGTGCGGATTTGGCGGACGACGACGAACCGTGCGGCAAGGGCAATCCGTTGTTTCTGCAGTGAAGATCGTCCCCCGGGAGGAGCAACGGCGCAGACGGGAAAGGAATCGGGCCACCGGAGCATCTCCGGTGGCCCGCGGAAGGCGACGGCGGCGCGGGTCGCCGGCGCGGCGGCGCCGGCGACCGGAGGCGGCGGCGCCCGGCGCGCCGCCGTGGAGGAAGCCCGCCGCGGCTGAAGCCGCGGCGGCGGCGGCCGGTTCCGCGGCCGCGCGGAACCGGGAACGGACGCGGTGGCCCGGCCGCGTCCGCGTGACAGGCGGTCCCCCCCGCGGGGGCCGCGTTTCTCCAAATGTCGCGGGTCAAACCCGCGGCGGCAGCCTGTTCGGCCGAAGCCGAGCCGGCCGGTCCGGTCGGCCGGGCCGCGCCCAGGCCGGACCGGTTCGGGCCGACCCGGTTCGGCCGACCCCAGGGGGGGGTTCGGGCCGGGTCGCCCCGGGCCCAGAACCCCCGTTTCGGGCCCTCTTCGGTCCTTCGCCCATATCTTGGGCCTGGGACCTCCGATTGACGAACCGTCAGCGGCTACGCGATCCTTGGATCGAGACGGTCGTTTCGGTATATTATACTCAAGGTTTCGGAAGACTTTGGGTTCGGCCGGGTTGGTTCGTACACGAAACCAACCGGGCCCTCGGAGCAGAAACGCTCATAACTTGAGCTACGGACGTCCGAACGACGTACCGTCAGCTGTGGTAGTTTCCTCTAAGTGAGACGGAACTTTTGGCATACTCCGCCCGAGGATCGGATACAGGCGGAGTACGGTTGGGTCGGTTTTGCCCTAAAAACCAACCGGGCCCCTGGGACGAAAATGCCAATAACTCTCAGACCGGGCGTCCGATTAACGCGCCGTCTGTTGCGTTGAGATCCTGTTGTCAATACGGAACTTTTGGATACATCAACTTCGGACTACGTGTCAGTTGATGTATCAGTCTCTCGGCTCGTGGAGCGGACCCTCCTAAACGAGCTCGCTATGTGCGGGAACCCTAGCGCTGGCTGTGACTTCGACGACAGAGCAGAGATCCTTCGTGGACTGCGACGACGACAGAGTAGAGATCCTCCGTGGACTGCGACGACGGCAGAGCAGAGATCCTTCGTGGACTGCGGCGACGACTGTGCAGAGATCCTCAGTGGACTGCGTCGACTACTGCACTCAGCGATCCCATGTGGATCAGTGCCTACAGGTTCTGTGTGAGCCCGATCCTACGTGGGTCCTTACTACCGGTTCTGTGTGAGCCACTGCCTACCGGTTCTGTGTGAGCCACTGCCTACAGGTTCTGTGTGATCCCGATCCTACGTGGGTCTTTTGCGGGGGTTAGTACCTATCGATCCTTCGTGGGTCCGACGACTTAGACGGATCAGTGATCGTCTTTGACGTCATCTGAAAAAGTATACCTGGTTGAGCTGAATCTTATGTTACTCTCCTTTGTGGATTGTGTTGAACTAACCTTTGTGGATTTACTGTTTACTCTCCTTGTGGATTTGAGTCTTGCTTTCCTTTGTGGATTGAATTGTTCTCGAGCTCGTGAGCAGAGCTAGAAATGGGGACTTAGGTATATGTATGGGCATATACCTAAGTCGAGTCAGATGTTACTTCGTGATTGCATCTTTCTTTTGTGCTATATCCTTTGTGGATTTCGGGAGACCTTCGGGGGTCTCGGGGTCCTTACTGAGTAGCTTGTACTCACCCCTGCACGGGCTATGCCCGCACCTTGTTGTGTTGGTTGCAGACGACGGACAGCGCTGATCACGGTTGGGGCGTGGAGCAGGACGGTACCTGGAGGTGGACCACTGGGCGGGACGTACTCGGAGCGGACGTGGGACCCGAGGAGCCTGGAGGCTATCTGTACCCACCCTTCAGGTGGGATTGCCAGTGGACGACACGAGGCCGCCGTCTTTTCTTCAGTTGCTGTACTTTACTTTTCAGTTGTACTTTACAGTTGGACTTGTATTTCCGGCCCCTTTACTTTTCTGCACTTTACTTTCCGCTTGCTGACTCTATGTGGTTGTTACTTATAAAGGCAATGCCTTCCCTGTTTACTGGGATTTTACGCCTTGGTGCTAGTCGCCAGCCCCTGGCCTATGGAAGGCGGGCTTGGGGTAGTCACGGCACGGGCCCTGAGGACGGGTCGTGACAAATTGGTATCAGAGGTGGTCGGTTCTACCGCGGACTCTGATCGTCCTTTCTTTCTATGTGAAGCAATAGTGTTTAGTGTATTGAGTGTGGTTATCAGTTCAGGGAGCCCAGTGTTGGTGCGGCGGCCGACGTATCCGTACACCAGGACCCTGACTCCTGATTTCCGACTTAATGCATGAAAACATTGATTGCGTGTGTGTTTCAAGTTTTCTTTGTGATTACTTGTGTCAGCTCACTGGGTATACTGATCTGCTTTATGAAAGTCTCAAGTTTTCCTTGCGATTACTTGTGCCAGCTCACCAGGTATACTGTTCTGACTGTGGTGCTCTTGTTCTCCTTTTCAGTATGGCCCCGCGACGACTGCCAGCTAGGGTTCCGAGTGTAGGGCGCGACGGCAGCCCACCGAGCGACGAGGCCTCGGTGCAGGGCCCTTTGCCAGCAGTGGCACCGGCGGTAGCCTTACCCGCCGAGCCACTGATGCTTCCAGTACCAGACGCTGACGATGCACGTCGCCTCAGGGCACTGCATGAGTTTTAGAGCCAGCGACCGCCCAGGTTTCGCGGTGAGGCGGACCCCCAGGCCGCCGAGGACTGGCTAGAGGCGGTGGTACGGATCTTTCGGCTAGTGAGGACACCAGCGGATCTCATGGTGATTCTCGCAGCGAGCCTCCTGCAGGCGGCGGCAGGACGATGGTGGAGCCTGATGCTCCAGGTTCACGATGAGGCATCCCTGCTCTGGGCGGACTTCGAGAGCCTCTTCCGCTCTGAGTTCGTCCCGGCCACCCTCCGAGCGGTGCGCATCCAGGAGCTTCTCCAGCTGCGCCAGGGCAGCATGACGGTCGCTCAGTACGCGGCGAGGTTCACGGACCTATCTCGCTACTCGACCGACATGGTACGGGACCCCTTCTTCCGGGCCCGGACCTTCGAGCAGGGCTTGCGACAGGAGATTCGGGCGTCGCTTATCTCCCTCAGCATTCCGACCCAGGCGGGAGTGCTGGAGTGAGCCCTCCTGATCGAGAGCTTCCTGGCAGAGCCTTCTTCAGCGGCGAGACCTAGCGCAGGGCGGCAGGTAGCTGAGTCTTCGGCAGCAGGTAGCCGACGGATGACTCACGGGTCCAGGCAGACCAGACCCCCACGCAGACGGCCTCAGGACACCGGCTCAGCAGTACGAGGCACACAGCGGAGTGCCAGCCTTTCGAGAGGCAGGTTGTGCTACTCTTGCGGCGGGCAGGGTCACATGGCTCGTGACTGCCCGACTCGCCGATCAGAGGAGCAGCAGACGGTGGAGGGGCCACCTAGGCAGAGGCAGAGGGTCGACCGTGGCGGTCCGCAGGGAGGAGGCGGATGAGGCAGAGGAGCTGGCCGAGCAGCGGGTGGTGGGCGACGCTTCCAGGCTCTACCCCCACCACCACCAGGAGGGCCACCTCGACCACAGGGAGCTGGCGGGCAGGGACAGGCCCATCTCCAGGCAGTGGAGGCCTACGACCCCGACATGCCAGAGATGATTCGAGGTACGATCTGTGTCTATTCCACCCTTGCTGCAGTACTTATAGACACAGGAGCGAGTCACTCTTTCATAGCCTCTGCCCTTGTTCGGAGCTCGGAGATTCCGACTGAGCCGTTGGCTCGATCCTTACGGCTAGAGACTCCTACGGGAGCATACTCGACGATTACGCACTGGTGCCGGCAGTGTGAGCTTACTCTAGGAGGCGAGATCTTCGGCTGGGATCTCCTTGTAGCGGCGTCGAGGCCTTACGACGTCATCTTGGGCATGGATTGGCTATCCACGGTTCATGCCCAGATCGACTGTTTTAGGCGCAAGGTGCGATGTGTTCGTACCGACGGGAGCAGGTTTACCTTCACCGGCGAGAAGGGAACCTTTGCAGCACAGGATGGACTTCCGCGGAGGAGAGTGCAGCCTATCTCTCATCAGTTGGCTAGCCTCATCCTAGGAGCAGAGGACGTGCAGAGTCCGGCTTTTCCTGCAGTGGTGGACCAGTACGTGGACGTCTTTCCCGACGACGTTCCAGGGCTACCTCCTCGTAGAGAGGTAGACTTTTACATCGACTTGTACCCCGGGACAGCCACGATATCTACTCCAGCATATCGGATGGCCCCCGCTGAGCTTCAAGAGCTGCGGGTACAGTTGGAGGACTTGCAGAGCAAGGGGTTTATCCGACCCAGTGTTTCACCCTGGGCTTCCCCGATATTGTTCGCCAAGAAGGCGGACGAGAGCTTGCGACTGTGTGTCGACTATCGTCGCCTGAACCAGGTGACAGTGAGGAACAAGTATCCGCTGCCACGGATTGATGACCTCTTCGATCAGCTCAAGGGAGCGCGGTGGTTCTCGAAGATAGACCTCCGGTCAGGCTATCATCAGCTCAGAGTTCGAGACGAGGACGTACAGAAGACGGCCTTCAGGTGTCGGTATGGCCATTATGAGTTCTTGGTTATGCCGTTCGGCGTAACCAATGCTCCAGCAGTGTTCATGAGCCTCATGAACAGGATCTTCCAGCCATACCTCGACCGATTTGTCGTTGTCTTCATTGACAACATTTTGGTATACTCGACGACTGAGGAGGAGCATGCCTACCACCTGCGAGTTGTGCTAGACACACTCCGAGAGCACCAGCTTTATGGCAAGCTCTCAAAATGCCAGTTCTGGTTACGTGAGGTCCATTTCTTGGGGCATGTCATTTCTGAGGCGGGAGTTGCAGTGGATCCCGCGAAGATCGAGGCAGTGCTAGCTTGGGAGCCACCCAGGAGCGTGACAGAGGTGCGGAGCTTCTTGGGCCTAGCGGGATACTATCGGAGATTCGTGCCAGACTTCTCCAGAGTTGCGGCACCACTCTCAGCCTTGACGAAGAAGGGGAAACCCTTTGTGTGGTCAGACAGATGTCAGCAGAGCTTCCAGGAGCTGAGACAGAGATTGACCAGCACACCTATCTTGAGGTTGCCTGAGGAGGGAGTTGGATACGTAGTTTACTGCGACGCATCAGGGACTGGACTCAGGTGCGTCCTGATGCAGGAGCGGGCCGTGATCGCCTACGGATCACGTCAGTTGAGGCCGCATGAGAAGAACTACGCCACTCATGACCTGGAGTTAGCAGCAGTGGTCTTCGCTCTGAAGACTTGGCGGCACTATCTGATGGGCGAGCGCTTCACGGTCTTTTCTAACCACCAGAGTCTCAGGTATATCTTCTCTCAGAAGGACCTGAACCTGAGACAGCGGAGATGGCTTGAGTTCCTCCAGGACTATGACTTTGAGATAGTCTATACTCCTGGGAAGGGGAACGTGGTAGCCGATGCCCTCAGCAGGAGGACGGGCATTCAGCTGCTTGAGGAGGCGACGGAGCAGCTAGCCTCCTTGCAGATATCCTTCGTGGATAGAGACGGAGCAGCCTTTCTTCAGTCTCTCACAGTCTCTCCTCCACTTCTACAGCGGGTCAGAGAGGCTCAGCGTGGGGACGCTGACTGTGAGACCCGGCGTGCACTGATATCCTCAGGTCAGGCGCCTGATGGTTTCTCCCTTGGAGCAGAGCACGACATCCTTTTCAGAGGGCGTACCTTCGTACCAGTTGCTTTACGAGAGGAGGTGCTGAGAGAGTTTCACACTTCTCCCTTGGCGGTACATCCCGGAGTGGCGAAGATGTACCAGGATCTCAGACGACAGCACTGGTGGCCGGGCATGAAGAAAGCTGTGGCAGAGTTCGTTTCACGATGCCTCACCTGCCAGCAGGTGAAGGCAGAGCATCAGGTACCAGCAGGTTTGGTACAGCCCTTGGAGGTCCCGGAGTGGAAGTGGGATAGCATATCTATGGACTTCGTGACTGGACTTCCACGTACTTCCAGAGGTCACGACTCCATTTGGGTGATTGTCGACCGACTCACCAAGTCGGCACACTTCTTACCCATCAGAGAGCAGGGCTCAGTGGAGAGCTTGGGACGTCTTTACGTCCAGGAGATCGTACGGCTTCACGGTGTGCCATCATCTATCGTCTCCGATCGAGATGCTCGTTTCACTTCCCGGCTCTGGAAGGGGTTGCAGGAGGCGTTCGGGACGCGGCTCCATCTGAGCACAGCCTTCCACCCTCAGACGGATGGTCAGACGGAGAGGACCATACAGACACTCGAGGACATGCTCCGTGCATGTGTTCTCGACTTTGGTCGCAGCTGGGAGGACCACCTACCCTTGGTGGAGTTCGCGTACAACAACAGCTACCACTCCACCATCGGGATGGCACCATACGAGGCGTTGTACGGCAGACCCTGCAGATCACCGTTGTGCTGGACAGACCCTGGGGAGTCAGCACTCGTGGGACCAGAGATGGTCCGAGCCACGACAGAGAAGGTCCAGATCATCCAGGAGAGGATGAGGACAGCTCAGAGCCGGCAGAAGTCATATGCTGACAGGAGGCGGAGGCCACTGGAGTTCGAGGATGGCGACCACGTCTTTTTGCGTGTCTCACCTCGACGTGGTTTTCGGAGATTTGGCCGAGGCGGCAAGTTGTCTCCACGCTTCATCGGGCCTTTCCAGGTCCTCAGCAGGATAGGAGAGGTGGCTTATCGCCTGGCTCTACCACCTCAGTTGCACCGGGTGCACGACGTCTTCCACGTGTCTCAGCTGAGGAGATACGTGCACGACCCGACGCACATCATCGACTTTGGGGAGCTGGACGTGGACGATGGGGCGACTTTTGCGGAGGTCCCAGTGGAGATCGAGGATCGACAGGATCGGGTCCTACGTGGGCGGTCAATTCCTCTTGTGCACGTCAGATGGCAGCACGGGAACCTCCAGGAGAGCACTTGGGAGCGGGAGGCTCAGATGCGTGCTCAGTACCCCCATTTGTTCCCCTAGTTTTTGATGTATCTTTACGGGGACGTAAAGCCCTGAGGTGGGAGTAATGTAAAGACCCGCAAATTTCAAGGAAATTTTTTTCTTAATTTTCTTTGGAATTTTACAAGAGCGCAGCTTCAGACGGCACCTGATTCCGAGGCCCGGTGTGCCCGGAATCAATTTCCGAAGTTTGGCTCGGGTACGTTCAGTGAACGGACGAGCGGGTTTTTCTATCTTTTGAACCGGTGCCTGGAATCAAATTCTGAGGGCACCGATGAAATCGCAGCGCCGGTATTTTCTTAGAAACGCCTCTTCCGGAGTTGCGTTTGCTCAGACGTGGTTTTTAAATTTTGCGGCTTTAAGTCAGAAATAAAATAAAGTTTGTGCGACAACTTTATTTTATTTCACTTAAGCTGTTGGAAGCCACTTGAAGCCACTTAAAGATGGCTTGAACTGAGTTGAACTGGATAGGATGCTATCCAGAAATATCCTACCCTCTTGGTAGGATATTTGTGAGGCAGGGCCCGCACGAGCCCCGCCGTTTCTTTCGCTAAGTAACACACCCGCGAAAACCCGTCAAAGTAACTTAAAAGTCAACCGACGCGTTTTCTTTAATTCTTAACAGACCATTTAATTGGGCGGTTTATTTCGTGAATTAAATGGACTGTTTCTTCGTGAAGTAATTGGGTCGTTACTTATGCGTTTTACATTTGTTGGCAAAATAATAAAATAGACAAACTTGTCTATTTTGGAGGATTGCTATCGTTGTGCAATTCCTCTGAGCCTCCACCCTCTCCGCGAAGAACGCGAAGAACGCGAAGAACGCCGGAACCGGAATCCGACGACGCACGATCCGCGACGTCAACAGCTTTTCCGCGACCTTCTTCTTCTTCTTCTTCTTTGGTGCCTCTTCTTCCGCGGCGAACCTGTGATTGGCGGTTAAAGGTGAGAATCGAAACTTCTAAATTCTCCCTTCTTAATTTCAATAACAACGGATTTAATTAATTAAATCCGTTTGTTCTTGATCCGGAGATTGGCGACGCGACGCCGGATACCGCGACGACGCGACGATCTCCTTCTTCCGCGACGAGCGATTCCGCGACGACCTCTCGTCCGACGACGACTTCGAGGTAGGGATTTATTTTGGAAAAGTTACCCCTTTTAAATTTTCTCGTGAACGTTCTTGAAAATTTAAAAAGCCGGTTTCAAGCGAACAATTTTATCTTTAAATAAAATTGTTGGATCATGTGTTGATCATCTTATTCTTTTCTCCCGTTGTTTATGATTAACGCGGAGGGAGCGGGTCTAACGAACAAGACCCGGCAACCCTCCGCCGATCTTCCCTTTTTGTGCGGATTTGGCGGACGACGACGAACCGTGCGGCAAGGTCAATCCGTTGTTTCCGCAGTGAAGATCGTCCCCCGGGAGGAGCAACGGCGCAGACGGGAAAGGAATCGGGCCACCGGAGCATCTCCGGCGGCCCGCGGAAGGCGGCGGCGGCGCCGGTCGCCGGCGCGGCGGCGCCGGCGACCGGAGGCGGCGGCGCCCGGCGCGCCGCCGTGGAGGAAGCCCGCCGCGGCTGAAGCCGCGGCGGCGGCGGCCGGTTCCGCGGCCGCGCGGAACCGGGAACGGACGCAGCGGCCCGGCCGCGTCCGCGTGACAGGCGGTCCCCCCCGCGGGGGCCGCGTTTCTCCAAATGCCGCGGGTCAAACCCGCGGCGGCAGCCTGTTCGGCCGCTCGGCCGAAGCCGAGCCGGCCGGTCCGGTAGGCCGGGCCACGCCCAGGCCGGACCGGACCCGGCCGAGCCGGTTCGGGCCGGTTCGGGCCGGCCCGGTTCGGGCCGACCCGGTTCGGCCGACCCCAGGGGGGGGTTCGGGCCGGGTCGCCCCGGGCCCAGAACCCCCGTTTCGGGCCCTCTTCGGTCCTTCGCCCATATCTTGGGCCTGGGACCTCCGATTGACGAACCGTCAGCGGCTACGCGATCCTTGGATCGAGACGGTCGTTTTGGTATATTATACTCAAGGTTTCGGAAGACTTTGGGTTCGGCCGGGTTGGTTCGTACACGAAACCAACCGGGCCCTCGGAGCAGAAACGCTCATAACTTGAGCTACGGACGTCCGAACGACGTACCGTCAGCTGTGGTAGTTTCCTCTAAGTGAGACGGAACTTTTGGCATACTCCGCCCGAGGATCGGATACAGGCGGAGTACGGTCGGGTCGGTTTTGCCCTAAAAACCAACCGGGCCCCTGGGACGAAAATGCCAATAACTCTCAGACCGGGCGTCTGATTGACGCGCCGTCTGTTGCGTTGAGATCCTGTTGTCGATACGGAACTTTTGGATACATCAACTTCGGACTACGTGTCAGTTGATGTATCAGCCTCTCGGCTCGTGGAGCGGACCCTCCTAAACGAGCTCGCTATGTGCGGGAACCCTAGCGCTGGCTGTGACTTCGACGACAGAGCAGAGATCCTCCGTGGACTGCGACGACGACAGAGCAGAGATCCTCCGTGGACTGCGACGACGGCAGAGCAGAGATCCTTCGTGGACTGCGGCGACGACTGTGCAGAGATCCTCAGTGGACTGCGTCGACTACTGCACTCAGCGATCCCATGTGGATCAGTGCCTACAGGTTCTGTGTGAGCCCGATCCTACGTGGGTCCTTACTACCGGTTCTGTGTGAGCCACTGCCTACCGGTTCTGTGTGAGCCACTGCCTACAGGTTCTGTGTGAGCCCGATCCTACGTGGGTCTTTTGCGGGGGTTAGTACCTATCGATCCTTCGTGGGTCCGACGACTTAGACGGATCAGTGATCGTCTTTGACGTCATCTGAAAAAGTATACCTGGTTGAGCTGAATCTTATGTTACTCTCCTTTGTGGATTGTGTTGAACTAACCTTTGTGGATTTACTGTTTACTCTCCTTGTGGATTTGAGTCTTGCTTTCCTTTGTGGATTGAATTGTTCTCGAGCTCGTGAGCAGAGCTAGAAATGGGGACTTAGGTATATGTATGGGCATATACCTAAGTCGAGTCAGATGTTACTTCGTGATTGCATCTTTCTTTTGTGCTATATCCTTTGTGGATTTCGGGAGACCTTCGGGGGTCTCGGGGTCCTTACTGAGTAGCTTGTACTCACCCCTGCACGGGCTATGCCCGCACCTTGTTGTGTTGGTTGCAGACGACGGACAGCGCTGATCACGGTTGGGGCGTGGAGCAGGACGGTACCTGGAGGTGGACCACTGGGCGGGACGTACTCGGAGCGGACGTGGGACCCGAGGAGCCTGGAGGCTATCTGTACCCACCCTTCAGGTGGGATTGCCAGTGGACGACACGAGGCCGCCGTCTTTTCTTCAGTTGCTGTACTTTACTTTTCAGTTGTACTTTACAGTTGGGCTTGTATTTCCGGCCCCTTTACTTTTCTGCACTTTACTTTCCGCTTGCTGACTCTGTGTGGTTGTTACTTATAAAGGCAATGCCTTCCCTGTTTACTGGGATTTTACGCCTTGGTGCTAGTCGCCAGCCCCTGGCCTATGGAAGGCGGGCTTGGGGTAGTCACGGCACGGGCCCCGAGGACGGGTCGTGACAATATACTACTAAGATGACTTTATCATGTTCATAACATTGAAGAACTAAAAATATCTTTTCAGTGGTACTGATCCATTGTTCAGCCACTAATGGATCAGTAGACCCGCTGAATGAGGGTGGACACTGCCTCATGAAGGATTCAACATAATGTTGCTCCTTCCTTTGATCGTTTGGAAGTCCTGCATGATTCATATCTTGAGAAAGTTGTGTGAGCATGGCTACAAGATTTTTCATTCCATCTCCCATAACTTTTGGTTGCTCAGGGGGACAATCATTGCATTGCTCGTCGCATTCAGTATTAACACGGTTCCTTCGGGTTCTAGCCATTGACTAAAACCAATAATCATAGTGTGATAAACACTAATCATAATAGTAAAACCACATATTCAAGAATAAAATTTCACGCTTTAGGTCTTATCATAGGTTATTCATGGCCATTTCTAAAACACTAAGATTTTGTCCTATGCTTAGACATATCCTTAGGGTTCTTACTAAGGATTTCACATCCTAGTTTCCAAAGTTTGACTATACCCTTCCTCTGATACCAACTATAACAACCCATACTTTACATACATTGTTATTACATTAGAATTTAAGCATACTTATTACAGCATATAACAAAACCATGATAGGACCGTATAGGTATAGTGTCTTTAGAAATTGGGAAATATAAACAACTGGTTCATAAAGCATCTATATTGTCTCCCATTTATTTCATCATATCTAGAGTCCCTTTTGGAATATCCTACTTAATAAACTTCTTCCTAACCTGGGGAAATAAAACATACAAAAGGGTGAGCTCAAATTCTCAGTAAGGGTAAACAAAGGAAATATCATATTCATAAGAACATAGCATTTCTAAAATCTTAACCTGCAAAAGAGATAATAATATCATAACATGGGATAAATCATAGTGGTGAAATGTAATCCCAATAATCATAACATAAAAAATGAAACTTTTTTTCATACACACATAATCATAGATAATCATTTCTTAATAGTCAAGACTCATTTCCAAGACTATCTTAGCAGACAAACTCCATTTCTGAACCGAGTTCACTCCTCGTTTCAGTCCTATATCACTGAACCGTATTAACCTGTCGTTCCATCCATGTCTATCTCATGAGATATAAATCTTTACCCAATGAATTTTAGGGATATATAGGTCCCACCCATCTCATAATGATACCATTCTTATGTGTTCCACAAGATCATAAATCATACATCATATCATAACCCATGTAATAAAAATGGGATTCTTAAACATCATGCCATCATAAAATAATCCATAAAAGGACATCATAAAAATAATTCCTTCACAACATAATCAAATAAATGTAAAAATAGGGATAGAAACAGAACCCTATATTTTTCTTATATGGAAAATAATTTTGATAAAACACTTGAACTCCATTCTTGAGGAAAATATCCTTTCTACATCAAAAAACATTTTTCATGTCATATAATTTTAAAAAAATAAGTTGATTAAAAATAAACTTGGAAACTTGTAAAGGAAGCTTCATGGAAATAATTTTCTATTAAATCATAAAAATCCATTCATGTCATATAAGTTAAAAAACATTCTTCTCGTACTTTGGCCGAAAAAGACAAAAAGTATCTCGTACTTAAAATGACAAAAGATTCATTTCATATATTTTACTAAAAACCCACCAATAGGTAAAATTGGATTTAAACAATTTTAGGAGTATAGAAATAACATTACATATTGAGGATACATGTATGTGGATGATAAATACACCCCAGTAAATACCAAAGTATAAACAATCTCGGATAAAAATGAGATTGTGAGATTTTCCCTTACCTTAGGTCTGATATGCTTCATACGTATCTGAACCTCCTGTATAATTATTTAAATAATGTCATTTACTTATTACAGAATCATATTCATTGTTATAATATCATACATGGTCATATTTTTATCTTCTTATTAGTAATATTTGATTGTTACTTGTTATTCGGGTGTTCATTGCTTTATGTTCTTATGCATGTCTTGTCGAATAAATTCCTATTCTTATTTTTAGGTTATCTATACCTCATTTACATAATGTTATTAGTGTAAAATATATCATATTTATTCATTCAATTCCTTTATATAATCATTATTCAATAAAGATTATATAGAACGAGTTGCATCACATCGTGGAGACTGTAGGTCGTACATACGCACGAGCGATGATATCGTTACCATGATCGTGGAATTGTATTGAAGTGTATGTATACTATTTCAGAATAAATATAAATTTAAAATAATCATATATAGTTATTATTTACACCATTATAACCATCCAATTAAGGTGGTGGTGGAAAACAGATTACACCACGGCGTGGAGACGGTATTCCGTACGTACGCACACGCGGTGATTTCGTTTTCCATAGGATGGATAGAAGGTGGAATAGGGTTGTTTCATATTTATAATAACATATAAGTATATGAGAGATACTGATGTTATTACCTCATAATGAAACAACTAAATAAAAGTAAGTAGAAGAAGAAATAAATTTCAAACAATTGGTAATGGACATTACCTCTTCTTTGAAGCGCCTCTTCTTAACCTCCTCTTAGGGGACTAAAGATGGTATTTTAAGAAGACCAGTACCTCTAGGATGTTTATAGGGAAGTGTATAAGAGAATTTTTCAGGGTTTAGCCGAGCTTGAAGGCTCAAATTGGTGTGAGGAGGAGAGGGAGGAGGTTCCCTTTTATAAGGGAGGAGAGGGGCACCTTAGGAAAAACTTAAAATATTATTTTATTATAAAGTCATATTCGGTTTTAAATAGCTCCAAATTGATTTATTTTTAAGCTAAGGTGGGTATGGGTATAAATACTCTCAACCAATAGATTTTAGACAAGTTTAGGTTACTATTTTAACCTTATCATTTAGATTTAACATTAAGTTAAATAATTTTACTTTTACCGTGTCTTCTTATTTTCTTACACTATATGGTTAATAAACTTACTATAAAAAGACAAACGAACCTCAATTGTTTCATTATTAATATATATAACCTTATCTAAGTCATTTTTTTTACCTTGGATTTTTAGGAATAAAATAAAAATTATGAATATAATATTCGTTTTAAAAACTATTTTATGTCAATTTTGACACTATTTGGTACTTGATTTTTTTAAAACTTATAACAGCATGATAAGTTCTAAAAATGTTAATTAAATAAATACTAACATGTCATATTAAACTATAAAATTAGTTTAATTCATAAAAAGTCTCAAATTTAATTTATTTGTGTATTTATAATATCAATTATGTTAATATTTCATTAATAAGGTAATTATTGCATCACCATTGTGTCATAAATAAATTAAAATATTTAATGTCTAAAAATTGTAAATAAAATACCATTATTTAGAAAATCGTTTTATATTTCTAATTAATATTTATAGTCTAATTTATCTTATTTATAACCCTATATTAAAAATATTTTAGTTATTAAACTTTGATTTTAACTATTTTAACTCTTCTTTAAATAAAATAATAATAAATGTCCTAATCTAATCCAAGTGGACCTAAATGGTCATATTTTATTCATAAGGTTTTTTTTGGTCGAATTAAACTTATCCAATAGAATTATAACATGTGTTACGGTAATAATAATATCATTTTTACCCTTAATTACCCTATTTACTTTTAATCGTGGTAAAAAAAATAAAAAGTTATTATTCACCAAAAAATTATTTTTATCTTATTGAACCACATTTTACTCATTGATATTAACCGTGTTTCTCGGATTTTCTAAATTCCACTCACAGAAGCGGTAAAATTAAGTTTTATATAAATTTTCAAATTCTCCTCGGAGGTGCGTAAAAGACGGTGAAAAGTTCAATAAAATTTTTATATTTCTAAAATTATTATAAAATGAATCTAATGAATTAAATTGAACTTATATAGGTATTAAGTATCAATTTTGACCTATAATAAATTTAAATAAAATAAATTATTATTTAAAGAAAAAGTCGGTTTTTAAATAGTAACCTAGTGTTTTCACTATTCATCAAAAATTGAAAGTTTTCAAAAAAAATACCAAAAATTCACCCTAGGCTAACTTCAATATTCCGAATGAAAAAATAAAGTCCATTTTGAAAGATAAATTTATAAAATTTCAAAAATTGGGTATTACTATTCATAACGGCTAGTTTATATAATATTTTAATAACATATCGTTGTTTAGTGAAACCCGGTATTGAGTACAACGCAAGCTATCGAGGAAGGTTTCTCTTGAGTGTAACGCAATCCAAGATAGTGTTGTGTGTAGTAAAATATTCCTTTATATAACATTATACATAAAAACAAAATATTTCTCATAAAATCTCGGGTGTTACATTAGGGGTTTTGGTTCCTGTCCTTCCAGGAGAGTTGAAGACGCGTGGGGTATTCCATGTGATTTTTGTGTCTATATTCTCATGGATAGATTATTCTAATCTCCTACTATAGGTATCAAAGACTCTATGAGAAGTTCATCTTCTCGTTGTTTCTATCTCCTTGTGTTTGTATGAGCTTACTTCACTATCTCATTGGGTTGAGGTATACTCTTTTACTATACCTTGTTCCATCTATTTCTCCCCCCTTTAGTACCTCTCTTTCTACTCCCTTGAACCTTTGGGGCATCCTACTAAGTATCTTTATGCCCACCCCTTCTTGGGATTTTCCCACACTTGGTGTGCCCTTGCAGATGATGGACAGGTTTATTGTGACTTCATGGGAGCTAGGGATATGGGGTTCTTTGGATGCATGCGGTAGTCGTGACTTGGGATTCAGGAGTAGGGCTCTCCCAACTATTTTATTTTTCCACCTATTTCTGGGTAGTGGCACTTTTCAGGTTGGGTGTGTACTTTTTCCATTTACCTTTCAGTTTAATTTCTATAGTTTTACTAATTAGAGGTCGATGCATGTTTGTAGTTTATTTATAGAAGTTTTGTATCTTTTTTTCATTTTGTAATGCACTATTGTATTGAGTTGGTTGTGTTTGTGTGTGTGTAGGTTCTTAGGAAAAGGTCTCCCTGAATTTTTTGTGCCTTTGGTTCTAGTCTCCATCTCATAGCCTATAAAGGTGGGATTGGGGTAGTTGCGGCTCGAGCCCCGATATGGGTCGGGTCATGAAAAAGTGGTATCTGAGTTGGTTCGTTCCTTGGGACATTGTTCGTACGTTCCCTAAAAATGAATTTTTTGGGTTTTAGGGAAATATTGTCAATGTGTATTGAGAGTGGATCTTAGGATAGGGAGTCCCGTAATGGTGTGGAAGCCAACATAGCCATTCACCAGGACTTTGATGGGTTTAGATTCTGTGCCGAGAGTGGTTGATGGGTTCAAATTCTCCCTTTTTCGTTGGTCCTTTGATTTTCATCTCCATCATGATCCTCCGACCACAGCATTATGGGTAACACTTCTTGGCCTTGGTTTACCTTTCCAAAACCCTGCAATTCTACATGTTATTGGAAATTTGATCAGTCGTTTCCTGTGTATGGACCTGCGGACCAGTGTTACTTTCCATCCTGTTGCTCTGCGAATTTGTGTTGAATTTGATGTCTCGAAAATACTGGTTGAATTTGTGTGGGTTGAGATTGAGGGTGAGATCAGATGGAATCAATGTTTCTACTTTGAGTTGTGTACACCCTTTTGTGTGAACTGTTGTCGCATTGGTCACTCAGATCTCCTCTGTCGTCGTATTCCTCGCCACAGAGAGGATGATGCAATGCAACCTCCTGATGCTCCTGGTCATCACACTGCACCAGAGGCATGTGGATCAAAGGATTTTGTCATTGCTGCAACTACTGGAGATACAAGCTTTGAGGCTCTGGTTGATGTTGCTCTTGTTCTGAGGAAGGAGTCCAATGGATGCGTAAATCCATCGGTTAGAGAATTTTTTTACAGGTTGAAGTAAGATCTCAAATACAGTGTTGCTGCTGAGTCAAGCAGGTTATAGGAACTTTCAAATTCTGAATGCGGAAATAGGGTGTCGGGTAAGGGTAACTGTGATGTTGGTCTAAAGAAAGGTAGTGTCATATCTCTTAGTAACTATTTTATAGGTTTGTCTGGTCTGGATTTCAATGCTCGTGAAGCACAACACTCACCTCAGGATATGGTTGTAGCTGGATATGATAAGTCTGGTCATGGTTATAATAGGGGAATGGGGGAGGCTGATGGGGACCCTACTGTCCCGATACAGGAGGAACCAAATGAGGGATGTGGTGGGCCACAGAAGAGTCAATTTATGAACCTGGTGAAAGAGGATCTTGAAATAGAAGTTGGAAAAATTTCTGAGGAAGTGTTGAATGATAATGCTACTCTAGAGTAGCAAGATGTCAAGAAGATATCCTTGGATAGGTAGGAATGATTAAAGGAAAGCGGTAAGAATCATAACAATGGGGAGTATTCTCTGTGTTTGACACCTATAGATGTTAACAAGGAACCATCCCGGGATACAGCCTCCTTGGTGCATGAGGGCTCTCAAATGGTTTATGAGGGGAAGTATAATAAAGGATGACATTCAAACATTCATATGAAGGAATCATATAGTTATATTCTCAGTAATGGGGTGAAAAGGAATGAAAGCAATGGAGCTTCCACCACTCCACCAAAGAGGAAGCCCAGAAAAGATTACTCCAACATGCTGAGGACCATATCCACCAGTTCTTCTACAAAAAATAGAAATTTGAAAGACACGGATCAAAAGAGGGGATGAAGCAGGACCATTGAACCCATGTCCCCAGTGTAGTTACGTCTGAGGGAGCAATACATACAAATGCTAAGTCAATACACTCCAAATTCTGAATGGGAGTCAGCGGATCCGGATGAGTTCTCAGAAGGTGGTGGTGGTGACAGCTTTGATGCTTTCTGATATTTGATATTGTGAGGTATGTTGTTTTACTTTCTCTTTCTCCTCTGTACTTTGTACTTTCACTCTTTTTTTGTTAATATATTTCTAGGGGACTGGGCACTTGGCCTAGTCATGCGCCTTCCTTGGTGTGTATATATATATATATATATATATATATTCTCTTGACCACGGTACTCCTGGATCAGATTCATGATTCCTCCATAATGAAATCCAATTAGGATATCATCTCTAGTTCGTGAAAACAACCCTAGGAGTGATGAGGCCCCAGTTCAGGATCCATCATACGATCCACCTTTCTCCAGGTGCATAGGTAGCAGCACCTCCACCTATGGAGAAGCAGTTAGTACCAGCAACATAGGCCGAGGGAGAGCATAGGCTAAGTGTTCTTTGTGAGTTTCAGCATCAGATACCATTGAGGTTCTAATGTTATCTATAGGTTTGGTTAGAGTCAGTGGTTTGCCTCTTTAAGCTTGTTCATACACAGACATATCAGAACGTGGATTTGGTATCCAGTTTTTTCCACAAAGTAGCTGGACATTGGTGGATTATAGTTAGTTATATTCATGATGAGTTGGCACTCACATGGGGTGACTTCCCGTATTTGTTCCATGAGGAGTACTACCCCTCCTGCTTACACTTTGTTTGTTTTCATGAGCGCATTCAGTTTCAGTAGGCATGGATGATGGTGGCAGAGTACGTGACTCGGTTCATAGACCTTACTCGGTACTCTTTGGGCGTGATCTGAGATGGCTAATTCCAAGAACATAAGTTTTATAAGGGTATTCAAAGAGATATATGTGATATCATAGTACCCTTGTGCCTTCTCACCTTTTATGAGGGGCTGGAGAGATCTCTAGTGAAAGAGATTTTTTTGTCAAAGGGGTTCCGGTAGGCTAGTTTTGGCAGTGTGCGTGACAGAGCTGAGACATTAGATATAGTTAGAATATTTCATTTGGAATAGTCTCGAAATAGGAGGTGTTTCCATGATCAGACTTAGGCACATGTTTGGGGATAGCATAGAGCTTCAGGGAAGCCTTTGGAAGGTCAGTGCTATGTTTGTAATAGGGGAGGTCACATGGCACAAGACCGCCTGACCAGACATGTCGAGCTTCCCAAGAAGATGTTTGATGAACCACCACATCATAGATAGTGTCATGATCAGGGATCTCCCAGGCTAGGATAGGGTTTTTCTTAGGGAGGAGGTTCTAGTAGGAGAGAATTAGTAATTGTGGTTGGTGGATGATGTTATGAGTTCCTTCCACCACCACCAAGAAGGCCACGTCAGGCTCGAGGAGCTAGTGACCGGGGTCATAGCCAGCTGCATGTTCTGGATTTCTACGATCCGCTATTGCATGATATGATAATAGATATACTTTGTTCCTTTTCTACCTTTTGCTGTATCACTTATTAGACACTGTTTGAGGCACTCTTTCCTCCCTTTTTCTTGCTTGAGGTTTTACTAGGGTGATGTGGGGGCATTGGTGTAACCCTATGTTAGTGTTTTTCAATGTAACATTGAATGTATGAGGAAGAGGGGTTATTCCCCCATTTAGACTCATTTTTGTGATGCTAGAAAAAACATGAGGAAGATTTGGTGACACACAAAGAGGATAGTATCAAGGTGTGGTGGATGAGTCCCTCTGACATGTACATTCATGGGAGGGGTTGGGTAGTGGAGTGTTAGAGTAGGTCCTAGTATTTCTAGTGGAGTTTTTCTGCTTGACCTCATTTTACTTGAGGTTCCACTAGTGGGTTTGATAGAGTGCTTGTTTTAGGGATTACTCTCCTTCCAAGAGGGAAAAAGATGCATGGGGTATGTCATGTGATTTCTATGTCTATCCCCTTACAGTTGGATGAGTTTAATCACCTACCCTATTCTTTGGTACCTTGTGTGCTCAACGTCAATCCTTGATACTATAGTTATCAAGTATAGGTTGAGGTTATTAACACCCCATAAACAAAACTACACGACTCACTATCTAGTGTTGGTAGTAGTAGTCCTCACCTTGAGGATGTAGAGGCTCTATCTTCTAGTAGAGAACTTTGTGGTATGCTCAGACCACCAGATTCTTAGGTATGTCTTCACTTAGAGAGGCATGAACCTAAGGCAGGGATAATAGTTGAACATCTAATAGGACTACGACTTTGAGGTAGTCTATACTCTAGAAAGAGGTAGCATTTTAGCATATTCCCTTGGTAGGAAGTCCCAACCTCACCAAATGTGGGATGTTTTGGAGCAGTTAACTTCCCTGTAGTTTACCCTGGTAGAGCAGGAGGGTGATGTTTTTTATTCAATGGTGTTGGCTCCTTCACTTCTCGAACATGTAAGATAGTATAAGTTGTGATACATAGATAAAGAGATATGGAATGAATCAGATATCCATAGGCGACACACCATATGTATATTCTAAAGGAGGGAATCAAGAGACCCTATTCTAAGTCCAAACAGTGTTTCCAATAATGATGTAGGATGTAGAGGTTTAGTCGGGGAGGTAAAATATCCCCTGAGTTTTTTCAGGCCGTTCAAGATGGTGCAAATAGGTGGAGAGGTTTCCTACCACCTTGCCCTAACCCCAATAAGTGGAGTGAGAGCATGACGTCTCCCACATGTCATGGATGAGGAGTTGTGTGCATGTTCCAATGCACATCATCAGCATGAGAAGACCATATGAGGATGAACCATCCCTTTGGTTTGCGTATTGTGCCAGCATGGTAACATCCAGCAGTCTCCCTAAGTCAGGAGATCCAGGTGTGGGTTCAGTACCCTAAGTTTTCTTCCATGGATTTTCTTCTCATAAATAAAAATATTGAATGATGGAATGATGTAGAGACCTATTTTTTCCTTATAAGACTTTTTAATATTCCTACATATATTTCCAGAGCTATGTGCTAAGACAACATGCAATTCTGAGTCCTGGTGTGAGAAGAATAAATTATAAAAAAATATTAAGTGTTTTTTTACTATCCACATGTCGGAAAAGGGATATCTCATAAATGGTAGCACGGATCAGAAAAATGAGGCCACGGTTGAGTCACAGATGTGATGTTTACCCTAGGTGGGGGTATAACCTTTGTCGGCGTGGGACATCTGTGAGAAAAGTCACCCATGGGAAAATCACAAATAAAATAATTAAATTTAATTATTTTGTCTCAAAAACCGAATCAAAAAACTTTTAAACAAGGACTTGGATTAGAAATCTGAGACTATCATTGAGTTCAAAATGGCATGTTTTTCCTAGGAGTGACAAAAAAGAGGGGGTGTAGGAATTTCAGATTTCAGCGCCGAGCGGGGCTTCTATAAATAGAATTTTAAGAGTTAATGATTAGGGTTAGACCTAATCCTCTATTTATCCTCTATCTCTCTTTCTCTCTCCCTCTCAATTGTTCTTCATTCGTTCTTCATCAGATTGAGGAGAGATCTCTACCGAATCCTCAGTGGAATGAAGTGGAATTGCAGTGAATTCATCAATAGTGATAAATTGATAAATAGAGGTATAATTTCATATAATTTTAAGTTACGATTAAAGTTTTTTAAATTGAAAATCCTTCTTTTATACTTGGTTTCTTCATTTTGTATATAACCTTTGATGGTATCACTAACACGACCATCAATCCTTGTTGAAAATATCTTTTGTTCATCGTGTTCTTCGCATATTCTTTGGGTTTATCAACGTTTAATTTTGGGCATGTAAAACTCAAACAGATTGTTAAAATAAAACCTTTTATGTAAAGATCATGTCCTGAGATTCCCGAAACCAGATTTGAAATAATTTTCATACCCCTGGTGTGGTCGTAGTGGCCCGTGGAAGGGGCCACCGGAGAAGAACCACCGGCGGTGGCCTAAGGTGGTGGAAGGCTGTAGAACAGGCCATTAAATCAAGTGGGATTGGATTGAGGTTAGAAACCAGTTTCATGAGGGAAGATCTAGTGGTGGTCATAGTCTGCATAGGGCAGCTGGTGGTGTACGGTAGGTGGGAACTCGGCGGTGGGGTCGTTGGGGCGACAGGCGAGCGACCGATGGTGGAACGAGGACCCACGCAATGCGGGTCTTCCATGTTGACATGGTAGAATGGGAGGACCATAAATGAGGTCCCATCAGTGTTATAAGGTGTGCTTCTAGCTACATGGGTGGGGCGGGCCATAGAAAAATGGGTCATCTTAGGAGGAGGAGGTCCGGCCAGTTTGGGTTAAACCAGCCTAGTTTGGGATAAAACACTTTAAATGCTTGTATCTTTTTACGTAGGCCTCTGATTCATGTATCATCTACAGAAACATGATCCTTGAGTCAACCCAGACCATTTGAGGTGGTTTTTGGAATTTTAAATTTTCAAGATCGAAGGCGAGTGGTGAAAAATGCTCGCTTTAACAATAATAATTTTTAATTATTATTATCCATGGTTCCTTATTTCGGAAGTAGCACCTACATCTGAAGTTTGATCGATGCACCGTAAGAGGCATTGTGACCCTGGAGTTTAGGCGTACCTTTCAAGATTACCTTAAGTTGTATAACTAAAGTTCAGGTGCATGCCTCACAAGGCCCGATTCGCACATGTTGTGGTGAAATGCATCTTTTTCACCGGTTCTCCATTTTGGACGAATGAGTAGTCCATTTCTTGTGTGTTTTCGAGAGGATTATAATGGAACAATCCATATAATTTATTTTGAGACCAAGGTGTGGGTCCCACGGGATGACCTTCCAGCGCAATGTGGTGACTTATGACTTTTCCATCGGATGTCCATTTGGGGTGAATAAATAGTCGATTTTGCGTGTTTTTTTGCAAGGATCAAAATGGTGTGATCTTTTAGGATGTGTGAAGACTTATTCATGATATATTTAAATGAGTAAAAGTGAATTAATATAGTAGGAGGATACTTTTTATGTGTTTGAATATAACCCATGGATTGGGTCAACCTCAACTCTTGTCAGAGTAAAGAAGATGTATGAAGAGATACAGTCAAATGTTTTGGGGTCGTTTGAGGAGATGTATCAGTGAAATTATGTCTTCTCCCTTTGTATCAACAATGAGAATCGTGTTCTAATTATCGTATTGCATAGGCATGTGGTGTACTCTATGAGTACAATAACATGATTATGGGTTCTTGATTTCAGTTTAGAACTCGAGAATGGCTAGCTACACAGCTAGGTGATGAGTTGGGGCCACACAATGTGTGGGCCTCACATGATTCGTATACTACTTTAAAAATTATTCTATATCTCGTATCTCCTTCTTTTGGACTTGTATTTTGGCCCACGAGTATCCTATACTGGGTGTTTTTTCATATAGAATGTGATGGTTCCCTCTGTAGTGGCTTCTGAGTTACAATGCAAGATGTTCAAGGTGTGATTCCTATTCAAGGTGACACCCAAATACTAGAGAATTTTTTCTAAGAGATACCATCCAATTGGGATGGCCAATTCTCCTAGATTATTTTCCAAGAGGTACTATACAATAGGTATGGATAGAGTAGTTTTGGGATTACCTCCAACTAGGCTGGGCAGTGGTCTCTGATGGCAGTTCCGAGTAGAACCCTCCAGCCGAGCTAGGGATGGGTCCTCAATGAGACTAGAGTGGAACCCTCCAGCAAGGTTGGGCATGAGTCCTTGATCTTTTCTGAGTAGAACCCTCTAGTATGGATGGGGATGGATCCTCAATGAGACTAGAGTATAACCCTATAACTGGGCTGGGGATGGGTCCTAAATGAAACTAGAGTGTAACCCTCCAGTCGAGATGGGCATGGCTCCTCAACCGTGAGAAACGATCTATCAATTATGTGCCATAGCGACGAGACATGCTTTGACGTACCTTTGGAATCTCGAGGAAGAGGCCTGCTTTTCCCACCAATATGCATCCTTAGGACCCAACCAAAAACAATGAGGGTGAGACAGACCTACCCAAAGTGGATAGTATCAAGGTACATTGATTGAGCCTCTTTGACTTGCAGTTCAGGGCAGACATGTGGGATGTTGGGCATCAATCATAGTTACTTCTGGAACTATTGGATACTCTCTTTTCCTAAGATAATTTGTGAGATAGAGATCCCCTTACTCTCTAGTCTGGGTTTCTTTGGTTGAGAATATATATATATACACATATATATGGTTTCCAGTACCCACTTTTAAGGTCTTGGTTACTCTCCTTCTAGGAGAGGTGAAGACGTGCAGGTTATGCCACGTGCTTTCCATGTATAGCTTCTCGGGGTTGGATGATTCTAATATCAAACTATAGGTTGCGAAGACTCGATGAAAATTTAATCTTCTCACCATTTCTAGCTCCTTGTGTTTGGACGATCTTACTTCACAATCTCTTTGGGTTGAGCTATACTCTTTTACTATACCTTGTTCTATTTATTAATCTCCTCTTCAGTACCTCTCTTACTGCTCCCTTGAGCCTTCAGAGCATTCTACTGAGTATCTTTATACTCACCCCTTCTTGGTATTTTTCCTCACTTGGTGTGCCCTTTCAGACAATGGGTAGGTTGATCATGAATTTAGAGGATCTAGGGATACAAGGTTCTTGGACTGTGTGTGGTGGTCATGACTTGGGATTCAGGAGTCAGGATCTCCCAGTTGTTTTACTTTTCCACCTATTATCGAGTTGTGGCATTTTTCTGGTTGGGAGTGTACTTTTACCCTTTACCTTTTAGTTTACTTTTTGTACTTGTACTGATTAGAGGTTGATGCGAGTTTTTGGTTTATTTATAGCAGTTTTGTATCTTGTTTTATTTTCCCTCTATGCTATTGCATTGAGTTGGTTGTGTGTCTATGTATAGGTTCTTGGGAAAAGGCCTCCCCGAGTTTTTTGTGCCTTCAGTGCTAGTTTCCAACCCCTGGACTATATACATGAGCTTGGGGTAGTTGCGGATTATGCACTGATGTGGGTCGGGTTATGAAAATGTGATTATGACAATTATAACATTTTATGTAAATAAAAGACAAAAATATCACATTCATATTTTTTATAACTATAATTTTTTTAACATGAGTAAAAATGATATGTTTGGTTATAAATTCCCATTTAAAATATGAATGATTTATATTTTTCATGGAAATTTGATTTTAATTTTTAATGAATAAATAATTACTTTAAATTCTTACACAGCTCTAATATGGTATTTATTCAATTAATGGAAAATCAAATAACAGATATTAAAAATATTAAAAGTAATATAATTTAAAATAATAAATGTGATAAATGAAATTTATAGATTAAAGTAAAATTTAAGGATGTATTAAAATAATTTTTTTCAAAATTAATTTTTTTTATTTATGTTATTAAAGTTAAAGTAATGAATAGTTATAAAAGTGACATTAAGGATATTTTTTAAGTAATAATATTTTATTTAATTATTTTAAATTCCTAAAAAAATATAAAATTCATAAAAATGAATATTATATGGTTAATTACATCTACCATGGTTTGGTTTTTTCATTTTATAGTAACATTATTAACCCTTAAAGGGTAGAAAACTTTAATATTGTGGTAATTTTCAAAATGGTTAATGATGGTTAAAACAAAAATATAAGGGTACAAATGTGATCGAAACATGTAAAAAATTTATTTTATGATATTATTTTGACTCATAATCATATTCTATTTTAATATAACAAATTTTATATTAATTTAATTTTTAATTAAATTCCAAAATCACACCTCCCCTCTCTTATAAAAGGAAACATCTTCTTCTCATTTCTTCATGCTTCTAAATCCATTTTTTAGTCAATATCTGGCCAAATATTTTCCTAACATACCTCACCATGTTTTATAGGCCCTAGTTTTATATTAATAGAAATTTTTAGAGGTATTTAAGTGTTAATAAATTGAGATTTTTCAAAGAAGACACTACCACATTATTAGCCTTTAGCGGCGGGTTTTTAGCAGCAGTTTAATAAACCTCTGCTAAATTTTTTTAAATAAATTAGTGGCAGTTTTTAATAAACTACCGTGAAATGTGTTTTTTTAAAATCGCGACACTTCTCCCCTAGAATCCTCTGACTCCCCTGACACCCTTGACCCCCATGACCCCCTAAAACCCTAGGACCCTGGAGACCCACGCGACCCCGGCGACCCTGGTGACCCCCAGAATCCCTCACCACACCTTGTCGCCCCTCACCACGCCTCGATGCCCATCATGACCCCCACGACACCTCAAATCCCTAGGAGCATGCATCCCTAGTGACCCTAATGATCCCTAAGACCTCCCTAAGCCCTTGACGCATCTCACGACCCCTCATCGTGCCTCGCTTCCCATCACCGCGCCTCGCAGAACATCGCCGCCAATATTTTCTGAATTATTTCAAAAAAAATACATGTAATGTAATATAATTTCATATGATTAAATTTTTTGAGAGTTTTTTGTTCAAGTGTCATTTTAAATCAAATAATATGTTCTAATGGGGTGTGAAACGATGTTGATTATGAACCTACAACATTATTGATATAGATACAATTTATGGTATACTTATATAACTTAAATTCAAAATTACATTATTTGATATGATACAGTTATGGTTCCCATCAGAAAGAATAATATGTCCAATTTATAAATCTTAATATCTATGTTATATTCCATATCAAGTAATTTATATGGATTGATCTATATATTAATCATTAAAACATTTAGTTAAATACAGTTCTTATCACAATGGATAGTGCCGGTTTTGCGCATGGTTGGTAAATTATGTAGACCAACCATGTGAGGAGAGGTATTTAATACATTTATTATCACATGGTTGATGCATAATTTTGTGAAATATTAATCCAAACCATTAAACCCTTAAAAAGTGGAATATTACTATTTTACCTTATGATTTTATAATCCAATACCCCTCATTTTCCTCCCATTTTTAGCTAGTATCCCATCATGATTAACCCTCCCCTCCTCCCTCTCTTCCATGGTGAGATATTACTCATCCCTTATCTAAATAGAATTTCATCTGAGGTGTTGGTGAGCCTAAGGTAAATCTACAACTCTGTATCCTTCCCTTATTTTCTTATCTCACTATTAAGTGATCTATTTCCATTTATGTATAATATTCCTTATTTACAATCCTTTTTACCACGTTTTTTTCCTAATATAGCTTGAAATAAAGGTCTATATTAGATTAGTGTAAGTATATGAGGCTAAGGTAGGTTATCCTTGCAATTAACCCATAGTTTGAAATTTTTTTGAGTGATGTATTTTTTGTCATACCGGCCTATCCATGTATCGACCTAGTTTAAATTTAAAGTTTTAATTTCAATTTTCCTTAGTTAAACACCCCATTTCACATACCTTGAATCTTAGAAAAAGTAAATTCCCAATAAAATTTCATAATTATGAATTGAACCTTGAATTGAACTATAAAAGAGAAATCAATGTTTTATAAAAAGTGGATAATATTAAAGGGATAACTCTAGTTGAAACCTTGACCCTGTTTTGGATTGGTATCATTATATTACTCACTATGTTTATGGGTTTTAAAAAAATTGTGATATGGATCAATGGTTATGAAATGGAATTTAACAATCATTGATGTTGTAAATGAAATTGAAAGCATTATAAATATTTATGAAATGAAGGGTGAATCTAAGGAGAAGCCTAAGATTGGGATGTGACCCTTGTGTTGGGCCTAATAAATTGATAAGTGTTAAACTATAAAATTATGAATTATGATTAACATGGTATTATGAAATTAAATGGTGAGATTATGATTTTATATTGACATAGAAAATTGGTAAACCTTAGGTTATAAAGTTGGAGATAGATGTTATGATTTGAATGGATAGATTGTGAATTTAAATGAAATTTTAAAGTAAATTAGTAAATGTTAAAACTGTGAAATGGGATTAATATTGTAAAAGGATGTTAAAGGGGTATATTGGGATTTCTTTTATGAAATGATATTGTTATATGTATTGGTTTGGAAAATTATCATTAGGTAGTCTGGATTCCAAAATTGAAAACACCCTCCTAAGAAGTGTTCATTTGTTACAAGAAAATGATCTCATAGATGGTATTGAGTTACTATAAGAAGACACCCTCATAGGTGTTGTTGAGTTACTAAAATAAAATTACCTTATAACCAGTGTTTAGTTACTATATGAAAATACCCATAAGGGTGGATATGATACCATGGTTGGTACAATCCATGCGATGTTCTCATAGACACCCCAATATTGGTTGAATCAGGTATGGTTGATCAGGGTCACAGGCCTAAGGATCGATAGTGGTAGATATGAGACTCTGGTGTCATCATAGAGCCCGAGAATTAGTGGTTATTTACTGCCTTTTAATTAAATTATTAATTTTTTTATTTTTACCACTTCTATATGTACATTATTATTATCTGGTTATATTTAGGGATATCATTGGTGGTGGCCTATTTAATTACAGTCACACCTTTCTCAAGATACCATGGAACTTGGTACCCAATTTTATGTTACTTGATTTTAGGCTTGGGTTTGGGCAAGGATCAATGCTTGATGAATGGATTACTAGGAAAAAGCATTGGAGTTTGGGACTAGTATTTGACTTGGGACCATCTACATGTTTTTTCCTAGTTTTGTCTTTTGGAATTTTGGTTTCTAATGTATATGATCTGCTACTGATGTATTCATTTCCGGACATGTAGTATATAGTTCATTTTTATAGAATGGTTTGTTTTTTATTTTCTCTCTATTATTTTATGGATATTTTTAATTTTCATGCTTTGGTTTTCTAGTGGGTGGGTTCATTATTTACTATATGTATTTATATATCAAAAATTTATTTAAAATATTTATATATTTTTTTCAACTAGTATATATGAATCTCTTTCCCTATTTAGTAATAGTTAGAAGTTAATTTTTTTAATATTGTGTAGGAAAATTGTGATATACATGGATAAAAGGTGGATCATATTACGGAGGAACACACCTCAGTATGCTAAGGGTTTGGAGTAGTTTTTAGATTTTTCAATTTCCAATCAATCTATTAAAGGGGGAATAAGATATACATGTACTAAATTATAAGACAATATTATCTATTTAATATATTAAATTATTGATTGAACTTTGTTTAATGCATTCACAAAGTTTATGGCACCAAGCATCCTGAACAGAAGTGTGGTTGAATATTCACAAACAATCTGATGGAAGTTTTGTTAATGATACTACCAAATAAGTTGGGGTGTGAAGTAATTTTTCATTATAATAACTTATTATCAGTTGTTATGATGTTAATATATATTTATTTTAATATGAATTATATTTTATTTATAGGTAAAAATTAAAGAACTATGGGATACCAATCTTGTTCAGTCCTACTCAGTCTACCAGGATGACCCAATTACTAAAGTCCTTGGGATGGAGAATCCTAGTAGAGTGCGTAGGATGGGTTTGGGACCCATACTATTTGAGGTATTTGGAAGGACACTAGGGATTGTAGCTGCATCCACTCCTGTTTGTAGTCATTCCATACCCCGAGATACTTAGAGAGAGATTGTTTCTCTATGAAACACAGTTCAAGAACAAGGGGATCAGATATCCACTTTACAGAATGTGTTGATTGATTTATATCAAAAGATGATCTGATCTACCCCTGGTGGTATTTCATCGACTGGTGGTGAGAAGGTAAATCACAAAAATTCAAAATCATTTAGTTTTCAAACATTTATTGGTTTTAGGTTTAAATATAAATATACAACAGTATTTAATTTTCAATATAATATTCTTAAAGGTGGTTGTAGGAAGTAGATATGGATGTGGAGAGGGTGACGAGCTTTGTTCATCATCGGACAGTGATTAGTTGTATTATTGATATGTTGTACAAATATTGTAACAGTCATTTTGTATATGTATCAAGTGTGTCACATAGTTTCCACCATAAATTTTCATAACCTAACATTTTCTAAATTTCTCAAATTTCCTTTTATATATTATGAACTCAGTCTTCTAAAGACACTAGGAATTTATGATCCTTATATTGTATTAATAGATATTTATATTTATGGATAATATAATAATGTGTAAAAAATTGTAGGTTGTTATATCTATGGTTTAGAGGATCGGGAGGAGGTTTAGGTGCTATTTCTAAAATCATTAAAATGTATTAAGGTGTATTTACAGCCTTCTTGGACTTCCGACAAGGAATATTCTAAGTTTATTTATTTACATGAATCACTTTTTATGAATCATTTTTTCCTAAATTTATTAGGTTTGTTACCCAAGGATGAACGATCAACCTTCTTGTTGATTTTCCACTTCATTAGTAGTAAAATAAACCACCATAACTTATCCTTATAAACTAGATCTATCATATTTATCATTCTATTATGGAGAAACATATTCCTTACTCAATAGGTAAATCCTTATAATTTTCTTCTTCTCTTTATTTTTGGTATTTATCAATGTTATGGAAGAAAATAAATTCTAATCAAATTCAAATCATTCTTATCTAAAACTAAAATTCATCATAAATCATGAAATAAAATTCAAACATTAAAAAGAGAATAAAATTCCAATAGATAACCCAATAAAATATGAACCTATACTCTAATACTAATTTATAGGATCCAAAGAGGGATATGATCAATACAAATAGGGGGATTGAATTAGTGTTGGATTCTAATTAATAATTTTTAATCCCCATTAACTTTTACTTTCTCACCTTTAGGTGAGTGATTATATTATTGTATCACTCACTTTATCTTTTTTATTTTGATCAACACAACCCAATACACACACTCAAGAGGCACAAAGATTTAGAAGTTTCACATTTCAAAACAAAAGGCTAGTCCTTGTCATCATCTAGAATTTCACCAAGATTATATGATCCATCAGGGTCATGTTATGAATATAATAGGGAAAATTTTGTACATGTATCCAAAAATGGTTCATACCACACTCAACATTATCCCACTAGATCATTATACTGTCATCCTAATAGTTTCATAATTTAGGATAAAACAAACAAAGATCCCTTCACCTGTACAACATGATGCAGGTATTGAAAAAAGGTAGAATGAACAGTTTGTGCACGGTTTCCCAATTTTTGCTCATGAACTGTTCAAACACCATCCATAATAAGTGGCATGAAAATGGTTGGAAAACAGTATGTCTAACCTTGTAGAACAATTGTGATCCTCATTAAATAGGCTAGAAATTACAAAAAATCCCCTCCTTCATTATTTCTTTTCACCCTGTCTTTATTTCTCCTTCGTGTGCTCAAGGGGGCTCCCACCCATGCTCCTCATATCCTCTCCTCTCAAAGGGTTGGATTGATACCCATTATCAGGTGTTGAATTCAACCTCTATCAACTGATTTGTATATCACTCAGTGATTCTTGGAATCTTCCTTCATTCTTTCTACATTTATCTCCTCTCTAGATTCATTATTTTGGTGCAACTAAATTCACCATATTATCAGGTCATTCATATATTTCTATAATTTCTCTTGATATGGATAGAAACATTCCTTGATATTGGTCATGTCGGACATCCATGGTATTTGGTAGATGGTCTATATCATTTCCCTTATATTCTTTATGTTTTATAAATTGTGTCACTATGATTTCTGGTGGGACTTCTAAGTGAAAACTTGTGAATTTGTTGTTTAATTTGTTGAACATAGTTAATTAGGATTATTATCCCTTGTTTATTAAATTGGACATGTTAAGGACTATAACCTTCAAATTTGAACCGCACATAATAGTGTAATCCTTGAATGACTTAATATAATTAGTTTTTTCTAATAAAACCCCATTTTAAGTGTATTGTTTTCTAAACTATCAAAGTGAAGTTCAAATGAATTGTTGGAGGACGTGACAACCCCCTATGTATGCCTTAGTGACCAAACCCTATTTTAGGTGTTTAGGGCCTAAGTTTTATTGAGCGAACTAGATGTTCTCATATGGAATTCATTCTATCATGGCCTACCACATTCCTTTGCATGTATGGTGTTAACTGCCATGGGTAGTACACATGGACCTATTATTTTTATTCATTTCTCAGAAACCTTCAATTATGGAAGGGACTACCTAATTAATTAAATGAAATGTTATGAGTTATGAGTTATGGCTTGATTACTACATGTCCCTTATCAATTTAAAATTGAAATGGATTATGGGTGTGAACCTCATTAAATCCACTTGATTTATAATATGGAATGGCTCTATACATGGAATCATTAGAATTTAAAACATAAAGAAAATCAATGTATTAGTTACACCTTTAAAGACACTTGTTCTACTCTTTACAAAATACTAAGGATGGGATCATAGGTTGTTGATACTTTGTACGTCAGGGATGATACATGTTATATCATGGAAGATCACACTATTCTGGTTACTTAGCTTCATATGAGTAATAATCATTCCTAGGGGGAACACATGGATCGTATCAGTAGAAATATTATTACACCATGCAATGAGTGATACTCAGAAAAGTGTTTGTGGATTTGAAAGTTTTTTTTCTTATGAAAATGTTGGTTTCCTTGTATTATTTTGGATGTAGTATGTGTGTTCATGTGAAATTGGAATGGTTTTTTTTTCAGGGAACTAGTACTAGGGTTACAAAATCAGCTGTTTGTTTTTGTAAATCTAGCTTTAGTGGTGTTTTAAACCACCGCTAAGTAAATAGATCATATTCAGCGGTGGTTAAAACTGCTACTATAATTTGCTATTTTACTATTGTAGGTGGTTATAACCACTGCTACATACAATAATTTAGTGGTATTTAAAACCATTTCTACATAGTTTTCATCTTCTGTTATCATTTCGTGGCAGTTATCTTGTTTTTAGCGGCGGTTTTACTAGATAAAATGAAATTATTTTTTAGTAGTGATGTAAACCTCTACAAAAAAATATTTTCCACCGAGGAAACCTCCTCTAAAACCAGAAAAACCACCATGTAATGTGTTCACTATGACAGTTACCATAAACCACCGCTAAATTGAAGAAACCACCACCAATTTTATGTCGACACACAATTTATCAATAGTTTTTTGAAACCGCCACTATGTGGTGATTTTCCTATAGTGAGAGGTATATTTTTTAATCAAATGTTTCCGTATTATCTCTTATTCCACTTCCTTAAAATATTCTTAAATCATGATAAAATAGTAATAAAATTATAATCAATATAATAATATATTATTATTTTAATGTAATAACCTATATAAATATTCAACCTCTATCAAATGGGAAATGAATTCTTCATTCATGTGTACGGTGGACTACCTCCTCATGGACCAATGTAATTCATTTTCCATCACCACCTCTAATATTTGGTTATAATGATGGAATTAATGTTTATATATTATATTCATGACATATTTATCATTCTTCAAATATAATATATCATTTTAATTCTTACCTTTCCATTCACTGAAAAATGATAACGTCGTTTGTGCATACGTGTGGACTATCACCTCCACAAATCGATGTGATTTATTTATCATCACCACATCACATGGATGATATATATATATAAGTATATTTGAATAATTAATATGATATTTATTATATTATTATATTTTATTTAATATAAAATAATACTTACCTTCTTTCCACAATGATCATTGAAAAAATGGAAACAATACTCACGTTTATGTATGACCTACCGTCTCCATGATTATAACGTAGTTTATTTTTTCATACCCATATTTAATGGTTGGATTTAAATGTATAATTGAAGTATAAAAATGATTATTATTTTATGATTATTATTCTATATATTATGGAATAATGACCACTTTGACCATAGTCAACCTACTGAAGTTATCTTGGACTTTTGAACAGAATATCATCACAACATCTGATGTGAACATAAAAGATTAAGTAACTATTATAAAAAGGTAATAGTGAAATAAAAGGAATAATAAACTTTAAAACGGTTCTCAATGAAGTAAATAATTAACATAATTTTATTATTTAGGATGATAAAGAATGTACCTGATGATTTGGACTCCAGGTAAGGGACACTTTAACTTAAAACCTCATTCAAAATGTTATAATGATTTATTTTCAAAACTTCTCTTCCAAGTCTATTTTTTTAAAATTATTTTATGAATTTATTTTCATGGAAATAAAAAAACTAAAAGGGAATTATATGTAACTTTCTTTCAAAGGTTTCTAAAATGGAATTTTTTTAGGAAATGTTTGACTTTCTTTACAAAATACAAAAGGAATGTTTTATTTTAACATATATGGAGAAAACGAATTTTTATGCCACTGTAACCATTATTTTATGTTTGGATTAATTTACAAGATTTTATGTTTTCATTAAAGAAAAAAAATATTTTCCTTTTATTTTGGTATTTTGGTATTGAAATGGGTTTTTAAGAAAAAAATTATTTCAATATCCAAAAGTGCTTTTGCATGCAGGATTAAAAGAGTTTTTCAAGGGTTTTATTCATGATATAGTACTTTTACATTGTTTATAAGGGGTTGAGACCCATTATAGATCATGGATGAGCCTGATATACCTTATATGAAGGGTTTATCTCTATTATAGATCACGAGTGATCCCTATATAGCTTATATGATGGATGTGTGTGGATAATGCTCCAGTGAATTGGGTAATGATTATGTTTTCTAGATAATTATATTGCAAGTTAGTCGTATAGTTATTCCAATTGTAAGTGTTTTGTAAGGGTTGAAAGATGATTATGTTCCAAGTAACCTACATGACTTTTCTATTCTTGTTAATGAATTTTCATGGAAATCATTTAATTTAAAAAGGTAATATAATGATCTTTTTAAACAAAAAGTGATTATATTTTATTATAAATATTTATTTTTTTAAGAAATGGTTTTTAATAGGATTTCATGTCTTTAACTAGAAAAAATTATTTCTTCTATTTATGTCCCTTACTAAGCTTTGTGTGCTCATCCAACATTTTTAAAATGATTTTCACAAGGTTTAAGGATGGGTAAGAAAAAAGGATAAGTCAAGTTGAAAGTCATGAAGAGTTTTCATGAAAACAAATCATGTTTAATTTTAAAAGTTTTATGATTTTGGGGAAAATCGATACTGATTAAAAGTTTCCACTTTGTAAAATATTGGTGTTTATATAAAATATATGACCTAACTCTATAAAACTTTAAACCTGAAAAGATCATAAAATGTAAGAGACTGATTTATTAACTAAAAACTCAATATTATATAATGTTTAAGGTCATGTACTTAAAACCCCCATATCCTAGTTCCTCATAGAGATCCCCACCATCTATATCACACTCCACCTCTTCCCCCCTAACCATCATTCGAAAGACCCCAAGGCCCACTCCCTCACTGTCATCTTCCTCCCCCGATACATATACTACACATTCATCTACCCACTCTAACTCATCATATACTATAGATGAAACCTCAGATCCATCAAAGACTACCCCATCCTCATCGCCCTATTTTTTTCCCTTTAACCTCCTCAATGGATATCTGTAAGAAATATAGGGATCCCACTATGAAAATCTCACCATCGATCGCTATTTTTTGGGTTGATTCATCATTAGGATGGGTGTATTCTTGTAATAGAGAGAAATATGAAGTGAGATATGTACATATCACCATGTGAGTGTGAGAGATCTATTTTATTTTATTATTTAGTGGTCAGATGTTTTTTCCATAACCTGATCGACCTGACCCAACCCAACCCAATCTGAAATGGGTGGGGTTCATTCAGGTCTGAACTAAAAATCATCCCTTACTTAAACCTATCAAACTCAGCCTCTTTCTATTGGTTTTATTCAAAAAAAATCCCCAAAACCTGATCAAACCTAACCCAAGACACCCCAACCTGAATAGGAATGAAAGGAAGACAAAAGGTTTCCAGGGATACACAATTATGTGTATGGTTTGGTGGCACTTGTGCTAAACTATGAGTTGTCTACAACCTATCTAGGGTGACATGAATGGTTGTGATGTAGGATTTTTCAACCATCCACCCAACTGGTGATTGTTGTTGCAAAAAACAATTTATGAAATATTCCACAAATTTTCACCTAAAACCTCTAATATAATATTTAAGTGCCTTAATATACCAAAATTATATGAGAATAGATATTTTTTGTGATAAGAGAACATTATATATGGTTTTTTCTATTACCATATTGGTTAATATAGGATATGGGATCACTTTATGTAACCCCCTATGTTGTACATATATTTTGATAATTCCTTACTCAAACCACATGATTAAGGTTTTTTGACCTTAATATACCCAAATTAAAGGATATTCCCTAGTATATGGGTGCACCCTTAAACTGTTTTTATTGATCAATATAATGATATTTTTTATTAAAATTTTTAAACTATAACATAAACACAATCACATGTATAAAATAATTAATCATTTACTACTTATCGGCCCATGTGAGTTATATTTTTTATTTATGTATGATTTTATTCATTTGTGTTTGAATTGTAATTCATTTAATATTTATTGAATATGTCAATTAATAATATGCATTTAATTACTTTAAATTAATTCATCATAGGTGGGGAGTAGTAAAGGAGGTGATGATAAGCATGATGCATGAGTATAGATCAAAGGTGATGCATCTAAGTGAGGAGTGATGTGTCTATTGAAATTTTCTAAACTTGTTTACATTATTAAAAAAACATAATAATTGGAATATTGTAAATTTTAATGTTATCCACTTATTTTTTATAAAGTTTTATGTTGTAACTTAATTTATGAAATAATTGTTGTTATGTTGTATTGACTGGATAATTTAGGTACATATTTGTTTTTTACTGGTTTTTTGGGATAAAATTAAATATGGACTGTATAGTTTGTGTGAAGGTTAGGTTAGAAGTTATTTTAACTATCTATAAGTATTTAGAAGTTTTTCTAACTAACGTTAATAATGTTTTAGTAGTTTTAACCATTGATATATATGTTAAAATTCATTTTTGTACAATATTTTAGTGGTGTCTTTATAATAACCAACTATAAAATAATTAGTGGTGGTTTTAGAAATGGATGTGAAATTAAACCATCATTTCTAAAGTAATATTTAAATATACATAGATCTTTTATTTAGAGATGGTTGTAAATCGTAGCTATTTTTTAGTGGAGGTTTATAAAATTGCCTCTATATAATGATTTGTGACATTTCGAATAAATCATCTCTAATAAAATTTAACCACCATTATTTTAATAATGACATGATATTTAGTATTGGTTTACAAAAATCATCATGAAACAATTTTGTGTCTATTAAAACCACTAATATCAATTATTTTTCATATAGTGTGTTTTAATAAAATATTAGTATCACCAAGGATCTATGCATTATGAATAGGATTTTATGTAGTTTTTCGATGGTCATGACCAATCATTTTTTGGAAAGGTCAGCAAAATGAAGTTTTTCTAGTTTTTTTGTGTGTAATTGGATGTAGTGATGTGGAACCCAAATTGAGTGTGTCGATGTACCACTAAAAATGTGTTTTCAATTGGTGATTTATATGGTGAGAATCATTATAGCTTATAATTGGATATTTTGAATGAAATTTTATGGTGGGGAGCACCATAAGCCTTGTAATTTATTGGTTAAATACATTTGGGTGTCCCAAGAAAGATGGGTGTTATTGAGCATCATCTTGGTATTGGAGATGGTGATGAGTGGGTGGCTTGAGTTTTGGATAATAGTGATCCATGGTGTTTAGATTAGTGTAGTGGATGTTCATTCTACATTATAAGGAAGAGCGTGATGAATTAGTGGTGAATTGAAAATTAAGGTAGATTAGGATCAATGTTTTAAGAAACACCAAGACTTCTCAGAGACAAGAAGTGATATGGTGTAGAAATTATAAAAACCCATATCTTTATGGGTTATGAAATTCATAGGGTATTTTAATTTCTAGTACAAAATTAGGGGAAGTTCGGAGAATTCATATTCAAATAAAAATTATAAGAGTTATAACATATCAAGGAGATGTTTTATATGTTTAATGATGCCCAAGAAGTGTATCAAGTGCTCAAGTGATCATTGTAGTTGGGTCATGGTGACCCATTCCCTTTAATATTTTTGGCTACATAAGACCAATCACACCATTATGTCATGCACTGGGAGTGGTATCACTTTGGTAATAATAAGGTGTCACACCATGAGAGAGGGGTGGTCACGCCCAAGGGGCTATGCCTCGCTTAGATAGGGGAATCGTGTATCTTCCCCAAAAGGTTCATGTTATGATGATATTTGGTGAGGGTATGGACCATATTCCTTGGAATGGCCACATAATAATATAATAGGGTCATGCCATAATAATGGTTTCCAAGGGTCGATCCCATATCCTAGTGAAATCATTTTATGACCCATAGGGCTCACACCATGGTGAATACATGCAGGGTTGTTGGTCCCTCTACCTGGTAATGGTTTCATTGTGACCCCACCGCAATAAGGCCCCAACCAAGTTTTTTTAATATGGGAATAATAGTAATTTACCAGTTGGATCACTTCGGTTCTTGGTCAAATAATCCATGTGGGAGAGGTCATTTTAGCAGTCTTTCCCCACATCATCCTCTTTTGATCCCACCTCAATGTGGGTGTTATTTGTGGTGATTTAACAATAATTTAAAGTATTATATTCCCTCTATTTACTTCTATTTTAGTTCTCATTTTCTATACTTTAATTTAGTTCCACCTAGATTCTATTTTTTGCAATGAATCAATTAGATCATAGTGGAATCATGATGGAATTATGGGATATTTTCTTGTGATGTGTAGATGATGTCTTGTAACGATGAATGAATTCTATTTCTTGTCGTTTCATTGGAGTTATTTTGGAATATGAAGTTTTCTAGGGTATTAATGATATTAGGCAAATTTGGAGAGTGATTAGGTGTCATCTAATAGGTATTTTTCTTGGTATGGTATCAGGAGATTTCCATATACCTTCTGGGTGTGATTGGCCATGGTTCTAATGCACTGATATAGTTCATTGATATTTTAGGAAATTATTCCTATTTGAAATAGATTTTAAAATTTATTATAATTATAATAATTAATTGATTTTGAGATTTTAGCAATATATAGGTGCTCTAGAGATGATACAAGGCTTGGATGAGCTTAGGTTGAAATGCATGAAGTTGTTTAAATATAAGTAACTTTGAATGAGGTAGGTGGTCCCTAAACATCTTCATATAGTATATGAATTAGGTTTATATGCATGCGATATGTGGTCTCTCCACTGATGGGAGATTCACCTTAAATTTAAAATGAATAGTTTTATGAAATTATATTAGATGAATGATGTTTCAAGGGCCATTATGTACCATTGAACACTATCTTAAAGCCTAAGTTGGCGATGACCTAGGGATTGACTATTAAAGTGTTCCTTACTATATAAAGACCCAAAAATGTAGAATCATAGTGATTGAATATAGTGGAACTTATTATATGTGCCCTTATTTACCTTGAGTATGGGTGAGTGATGGATGGGAAATGGTTGGTCTAGGGATGGTCCATATAATAATTTTGAGATACCTTATAAACATTGTTCTAGTTAAACAGATAGTGTGGGTGAGTGTTTCTCAGTTTTGTGTGAGTACCAGTGTGGTTATACCCTAGGTTGGATTATGGAAAGGATTGGGTGATAGGACCTACCTAGGTAAACTTGAAATTTTAGATGGTCATTATGCCATCCCCCTATTTTGATACTAGGATGGTAAATCATAAAAGGTTGATTAGACCATGAGGTAATCATGGTCATGATGAGGGTTATTGTACCCCTTTGGGTGAAAGGCTTGACCCAAGTGATGGGAATGAGATAAAGGAATTGATGTAGTGTTCACAAACTTTGTGGTGACTAGTGGACCTTGGTGGGTTCCCTAGTATTATGGTAACCCTAGAGAGGGTTATTAAGGGGATGTAGGTGTTGTATATTTCATGTGTAACCTTAAAACCAAGGATCAATGAGGATGTCCTAGTGTGGCTATAGTGATGATGATGGGTTGTTCACTTGAGATTCCAAATGAGGAGGCGTGTTTCAGGTTTGGGTGAGTACTTAAATTGTGTGATATGATATTTGGTTTTGGGGTAGGTTGTGGACCGCAGGTATATGTGTTATGTATATGTATATTTGTATGATATTTTAGTGAGTGTTTAGGAGAAAAGGGAAGGATTTCACCCCTAGGTAATGGTGGTCGAGCACCCCTCTAAGGTGGGGTGTCACCCCATGGGTGTATGTTATATGGTTCTAAGGTGAGATAAGTTTCCAAGTTGTGTATGATATTGATATGGTTCTGGGGTGAATGAAATTTCCACTAGTTATATGATTATTATATGGTTCTATGGTGAGCTAAGTTTTCATTGGGTGTGTGTTTCTTATATGATTCTAGGGTGATCTAAGTTTCCCTTGAGTGAATTTTTCTGATATGGTTCCATGGTGAGTTGAGTTTCCCCTGGGTGTATATTACTTATATAGTTCCACTACGAGCTGATTCTCCCCCAAGTGTATGAATTTATATATAGTTCCATGGTTGGACATGATTCCCAAAGGGTGGTATACATTATGCAAGTAGATATTAAGAAATAGAAGAATCACGTATGGTGTAACTTCCCTGACCTGGAATCCACTAAACCGGAGCTCTATGTCGGGTCATCACATGATCTCAAGCGCACCTCCCAATACGCTAGAGGTTTCAGACTAGTGGTGAATGTCTAATAAGCCACATGGGGAGACTATACCCTCTTTACAAGAGTAAGTCACAACATATCACAATAAAAATAATAGAAACAGTATGAAACAACCAATAAAAAAGCATAACCAAACGTTTCTCATCAGGTTACAACACCAATCTAATACAACAATGTCATGCTATACTAATAGTTCAAGTGAAAGAAACCCAAAATAAAACAAACAGCCAAAACTCCCAATGGGTAATGACTCTTAAGTCTGGATCCTTCTCTATGTACATCCTGAACCCAACTCAACGTCTTATTGTAGGGCATCATCCCTTGTCCAGACCTACAACCAAGAGATTTTCTTAGGTACCCAACAGCGGACTGAGAAGGGTGTGAGTACAAAACTCAGTAGGCCACCAACAACAATGTCTACAAAATATCCAGTCTAACAGATAGTGCATGCAAGCACAAAATAAAAGGTAAGTGAATAAGGGACAGTTTGGGTTCCATAAGTTATCAAACTTCATTTAATTTGTTCCTAGCATTTATCCCCATTTCATTTCTTATACCATCTTCATTACATAATCCATATTGATCACATGTTCCATGGGTTAGGCATAATTATCATCTACACAATGTTATAAGTCAATAAATCACAATGCATAGGGAAAACAAATCAAGTCCCTATCTCAGTAGGGCTCCAAATATCACATCAACACATTCTCCTCACCTCTAAGCCTCAGCCCAAGTGGAAAGCAACTGTTAGGGGAATAGATCCTTTGTCCCCTTCCCTAAGACATGCATTTTGGGGTGGAGTTTAGAGCCTCAGTCTAACTCGACCTGTGGGCATAGAACCTCAAGTCAATAGCCCACTCTACCAAGCCATGTGAACATGCTTATTTATCAACTCATCACAACCATACCATAACACAATCAAGCATATTCAATGCCATTGGATATCACAATTCACCACAACAACATGGGAATTAATACTATTCCATAACCCATTATTACATTTACCATGTACAATTCATATTCATTTATCCAAATTCCAATTCCCACACCTTAAACCATTAGGTGTATTCAACAATCCCTTATGCCTTAGCCGAATTCATCATGGACCATTCATTAATCCATTTATCCCATTTATCATTTCACAAGTATTTATCCACTTATTCATTTCAATTACATTTCTCATATCACATAACACAATCCCTTTATTACATTTAATCATTTAGGTGTACCACATAATTATCATGTATTAACCCATTCTACAATTTCATAAATTCCCTTATTACAACCCCTTAAAACATTCCCCATTTCCATTCCATTACCCAATTTCAAGTTCATCATTTAACACACCCTAATACCCTTAGGAATTTCTAACCAAATTCATGAAAAATCTATATAATCTCCCTCAACCTCCAATGGCCCAAAGGCCTTAATTTTTTATTGATTTTGATAATACACCTTTCAAGGGGTTAGTTGGAACCCTTAAAAGTCTCTTAGGCATAAGTATTACATGGCACGTAGGCCTTATAGGAATTCATTGATCGTAGGCTTCAAACATTACATAAAACCCAGACTAACTACTTGGAACTGATCATCCCCAGCATATTCATCAAGAAGTCAGATCTCCACCTTCACATGGATGTTTGTATAGGCTTTCTCGTGCATGCATAGGCTTGTCCTGATGGCAGGTGACATACCCTCTCATTATTGAAATTCGTTTATCCTTTTCTATGGGGAAAGCTTCTTACTCATCCTCCTTCTGGATCTTGTTCCTTGTAGGTTCTCTGGTTTGAATTTTCACTTCAGGCGGTCTAAAGGCCTTGAGGTGGCCCGAAGGCCTTGGTGTCCTAAAGGCCTTAAAGGACTCAGGGACCAAATCGGTGGCCCGATGACCCAAACAGGGGAATAGTCCCAGCTACTACAGTGTCAAACAGTACCTGTTACAGTTCACACTATAGTACCTACTATAGTCCGGCTACAGTTCTTCAACAGTGATGCTACAATACTGATACAGTAACCTGGAAATATGCCTCTACCTGGATTTGATCCCGGGTCTCCTGGATGCACTTAAGGATTCCTCACCAAACGGGCTGAGACTCATGTGCCTCTTTCAACCCAATTACCCATTTAATGTCATTCCAAAAACACCTTATGCCTTTATCTCCCTAGGAATATTTATAATTATTCCAATTATAACTTAATAAATCATTAAGAAACAATATACATTGGTTTCACATTCTTATTTGGCAACCCACCACTTAACCCTATCACACTCTTAGTCCGGGTTTGCCGGTGCACCCCATGGGGGGCCCCAAAATGGTTAAGTCGTCCTCAACACATCCCATGGGGATTCTGAGGGTTTCAATTGGCCACTTAGACATCCATTTTTATCAAACACTTCAATAGAACCAAGAACACAAAAAAAGGGAAAACAAGAACACCAACTTCCATGCACAAATCCAAAATAAAACTATGGGATAATACTTGTAGACCACCTACCTTGAATTCGATGATGAACATACTCTAAATCATGGACTTAGGTCCGTATTCAAACACCCATTGAAGCCTCAACCTAGATCTCATCCAAAAATGAGAGTTTTAGTGTTTCATATAGAGAAGAGAGGAAGATACAAATCCTAAAGTAAAAAAAGAGAGACAAGAGGAGGATTAGGCTTACCTGGATCTTCAATCTGCACTTGAAGGCACTCAAAACGCCCAAGAATAAAAGGATATCCATCCTTAAGAGCTCTTGGGAGCTTTGGTTTATTCCAAGGGTTCCATGGGAGAGGGAGGAGGAAATCCCCAAGTTGGGTCTTAAAATCTCAGGGTGAAATTTTTGTAATTTTCTCAAAGTTTTTGGGCCGCACGGTTTACCCGCACGGTTTTCCAAACCATGCGTAGACCGTGCGGAAGCTACTGACCGAAAAACACCCACTTCGCATGGTTTCCTAGGGATTCTGCATGCTTTTCCCTAACTATGTGTAGACCATGTGAAGGCTACTATCCGAGGATGGATGGTCTGCACGGTTTACCCACACAGTTTCCCCTAACTGTACATAGACTGTGCGCTTTGCACTGCTTGGCCTAATTTCTCTTCTCTTCGCACCCTGATCCCTTAGGGCACCCCCGATCCCCCACCTAAACATGGGTAGCACTTATCTTGCCACAAATTAGAGATCCAATCCAACACTTAAACAAAACATTACTTAAGAAAATATGGACCTTACAACCTCCACACCATATAATGGATCATCCCCGAGCCTCCCTTCCAAGCATCACTAAGCTTTTGTAACTAAAGGTCATTCCACTAGGCCTTCTTATCCACCCACTTTCCAAGTTTCTGGTTGCACATCATAAGGCCAATGAACACAATTCAAATTCATAGACTTTACCCTCAAGACTTCCTCACCACAACCCACAACATAAACTAGAAAAACTCCTCAAGGATGAATTCATTTCAACCATTATTACCTCGATAACTTCATGGTCGAAACTTTAGAGTCAACACCAAACTCACAATGCAAGGAAACTTAACACACAGAATTGCATCATCATGGAGGAACCAATCAGCACCTCATTGTCCCAATCCTCTGCACAACTCATGAACCAAATCATTTGGCATCATTTTACAGTTCACCCAACTCTAACAGTGACAAACCTAGTATCGCCCGGAAGAAAACACACACAATCCTTCCTACCACCTTTCCTGAAGATCTCATCCCACAACCACACAACCAAATACCACTCTACACTTCTGGGTACTCGACCGACTAAACTCATTCCAAGGCTCTCTACCATGGATAACTCCCTCAAATAGTGACCACTCGAGTCCTTCCAACCAAAAACTATGATCACGTCACCAACCAACCATTTATTGGTATGGTTCTCACCACCATTTCTGGTTATTTGGCACCTCCTCCATTAAAGAAGGACCACCAGGACTCAACCCAACTTTCCCATCGTCTAACATGTTTCAACTCACCGTGCTCAAGCATCCATAGGAGCATTACCCTTCCTTGGCATCCAACCGCACCGTCACAACCATTGGGAAGACATCACTCCACTATCCATTCAAGTACTAAGATCATCCAGACCTCACTCAGGTAAGAATTCATTTTGAAAGGTGCTTTCTGCTACAACATAAACCTGGAGCGGGGTCACTCTCACCTCACCCATTCAAGTTTACCATCTCAGGTCGGACCACCTTCGACTGGCTTACCCCAGAACACCCACCTTCCACTGATGGTACACTACCCCTTTCTCACCTTTCTAAGGTTCTTACTGAATGGAAGTTTATCATTATCATTCCACGCACCCACTGAGATTATTTCCTAAATTCTAGTATAATTCCATCATCACAGCATTACCTCCCTCCAAACCATCAGTGGGCTTTAGCCATATCATGTCACCACATCCAAGTCCCACATTGCCTCTCTGAGGGACCTAACATAAACCTTACAAGTTCCTTATTTGAATCTCGATGCCACCACATTAGCTCGATGTTCCCCTCTCAACATCTAGGACTGACTCATCACTCCCCACCTTAAGAGTGTTGTTACCACTACTCTCATGAGGGATTCCAACCACCGCATCTTACACCTAATCACAACTGAACCCCAAACTTAGACATGTCCATCTAGATTTTTCCCAAAACAAGAAAAAGTATGCCACTCGGTTCCCATTATCGGCTCCTGTGAATGGAATGCATGACTTTTTTCGTTATTCAGTCCACCCTGAGGACCTCCCCCAAATCCATAAAGGGTGCACATTCCACCATCAAGCACCACATATACTTTTTCCATGCGCATAACCTCCATGATGTCCTTTATCCATCCAACCACCTTTATGTATCTTGGTGTGAGCCAGAACTTCTCAACATACCTGGGATGATATCACGATACTGCTCATGCTCATCACTAACTAAGGTACGCTAAGAAGTTGTTGAAGAACACCACCACCAACTTATCCATTTTTGATGTCGAACTATGGGGCACCATGACATTCCAGAGATCTCGGGCTACCCTATTGAATGTGTCACATCAACACTTAACCATCACCACTCAGGTGTGATTTCCAACCATGTTCAACCAACACTCCACAACCTAACCATTCATACAAAAAAGTTCAGCCACATGAACACCCTTACCTTGGGTGTCACCATCAAGTGAAAATGTATAACCACATTCCATATAACTTCGTCTCTTCCACTCAAAAAAACCCCAAGACTCTATTAATCCTCACCCAAACTAGTGATTTAGGCATTCATATGATACAACTCTCCAAATAAATCCTTACCTTCTATCACAAGCACTAAGGTTCCCTTATGAATAAACCAGGAACAACTATACCATTCACTAAAACTTGGGGTACTTAGTATGCATTGACACCACCTCTGAAGAATATCTCATGCTACATATTCCAAAGTACTTGCACCACTAGACTAACCTCCCATGAGGTTACCCTTGATATTTAGAAACTCTCATCTCATAACCAAAACTCGAGGGGAACAACCAACCATCAATCTTTCCACTTAGCCCTCAAGGAAAACCCTACACCATGGAACACTCTGAGTCCAATATCAAGGTCCAAAAAATCTACATGTGAAGCACACACCCAAAAGCACTAGAATCCCTACCCGAACTCTATCATAGGTCACCTTGAAGGTTGAACGATACCAAATCTCTAAACTAGAGTCACAACTAGGAGAATCCATTGGTCCTATCTCCAAACCATGCTTATCATGACATGAAGAAAGCAATTGTTGTGAATGGAACTCTCACTCCCATTCTAATGCAAACTATTCCTAGAACACCAATAACCATCTACTATAGGTTCTCCACCAAATGTGTACACATTCATCATCATTACAAGAAAAACAACCTCTCTGGGATTCAAGACATAACTCATAAGGTCTCTACTAACAAGGTCACTAAGACCCAGGCACCATCCTTAGGGTCCATTATGTACTTTTTACAGCCATGAACCATGAGAGTTCTCTCACTCACATCATCAAGGTAATTCTTGGTGGATTTGTCCAGCCTTTATGATGTTCTTGTGCCCTAGTTCGTAGTTTATTAATCATGGTTTGTGGTTTTTGGTGTTATTTTGTTTTGATGAATGTGGATGTTCTGGTCTCATGTAGCGGGGTACCGGGAACCCTTAAACTGGCTTCTGAAAATGAAAAAATTTGATTTGGCCTCTCACTCACATCACTGAACAATTCCTAAAAATCCAAAGTCCAAAACCCTATGAGGGTTCCTTAACACACCACTTAGGCCACATAATGACTGTTAAGGCCTCAAAAATCAAATAAAAAGTCTCCAATAGGGAACTCTCACTGCCCAACTTATGTATAAAAGGGTCAAACTGACCACACAAGGGATATCCACTATCAAACTCAATCATTCTCATTTTAAACTTACCATTCACCTGACGCCTTAAAGAATTACCAATAGGACTTAACCACATATGTAAAAGGTCTCACAGTAGTAACCTTAAACAACTCATTCTTCATGATCTAACCCAATGGTCATCATCACACTCAGAACACTGCCCCCCCCCACACCATGACTACCACAGGTCATGGTCAACATAGAGTAACCAATTCACTTAATCACAAGTCCTTTGTACACACCTCTTCAAACTAATTCTTTATTTACAACACAATTCCTTTCCTCTTAGGAACATTTCCCATTTCACAACTTGTAACAATCATCATTTTAAATCATTGACACCTTCCATTAGGCAGAATTCATTATCAATTTTATCATCATTATACAACCCTTTTTCTTTTAGACACCGAGTCAACATTTACAATATATCACAACCCAAAATTTTAACCCATCCCTAATATTTCTTTTTACACATTTTTTATTAACTATTCACTTTCATTATTTTCAATCACCCCCTTTCATTAACATTATTAGGCATTATTTTATTCATATTCATCAAGGAAAGAAAATGCATTATACTCTCTATGCCCTGACACCCATCTCGAGTGTGTGCTTACAATGATGCATTCCACATATATCCTTAAGTGCTTAAAATTATGCATGAATGAACAACCCCATTTCATTATAAAAATGATAAAAATATCATAAATAAGTCAAATCACACAACATGTGCATCAGTAAATGGTGAAATATCATTCAAATGTAACAACACACATCAAGACCAACAATTCCCACCCTGGGTGACTTGGGATTTCCCTCGTTCATGGGTTAGTTACTCCCAAGCACGATCTTATTACCAAGGCACAACACATCCTAATCTCCAATATGAAATCCCAAAATAGTAAGAAATTGAAAATAACTCCTTTGATACCACTTTGTAACATCCCCGACCTAGAAGCCACTAAACTGGTGCTTTGTGCTAGGTTGTCACATGACCTCAAGCGCACCTCCCCGTACCCCAGAGGTTACCGACTAGCGGAGAGGGTCTAATAAGACACATGGGGATACTATACCCTCTTTAATAGAGTAATCCATAGTATATCACAATTAAAATAATAGAAATAGTATAAAACAACCAATAAACATGCATAACCAAATGTTTCCCAACAGGTTACAACACTAATCAAATATAAAAATGGCATTCCATACTAGTAGGAAAGTGAAAGAAACCAAAAATAAAACAAACGACTAAAACTCTCAATGGGTCCCGACTCTTAAGTATGAATCCTTCTCCATACACATCCCGAGACCAACTCAACATCTTAGTGTAGGGCCTCATCCCTTGTCCAGACCTGCCACCAATAGATCTTCTCGGGTACCCAACAGCAGCCTAAGTAGGGTGTGAGTACAAAACTCAATAGGCCACCACCAAAGGTGTCTACAAAATATCCAGTCTAATAGATAGTGAATGAAAGTACAAAATAAAAGGTAAGTGAAGAAGGGACTTTTCAGGTTCCATAAGTTAACAAAGCTCATTTAATTTTTTCCTATAATTTATCCCCATTTCATTTCTTATACCATCTTCATTACATAAGACATATTGATCACATTTTCCATGGGTTAGGCATAATTATCATCTAAAAAAGTGTATAAGGCAATCGATCACAATGCATAGGGAAAACAAATCAAGTCCCTATCTCAATAGGGATCCACATATCACATCAACACATTCACCTCATCTCGAAGCCTTAGTGTGGGTGGAATACAACCATTAGGGGAATAGAGCCTTTGTCCCCTTCCCTAACCCTTGCATTTTGGGTTGGAGTTAAGAGCCTCAGTCTAACTCGACCCATGGGCGTAGAACCTCAAGTAAATACCCCACTCTACCCAACCGTGTCCACATGCTTATTTATCAACTCATCACAACCATACCATAACACAATCAAGCATATTCAATGCAATTGGATATCACAATTCACCACAACAACATGGGAATTAATACAATTCCATAACCCATTATTACATTTACCATATACAATTCATATACATTTATCCAAATTCCCATTCCAATGCCTTAACCCATTAGGTTTATTCAATAATCCCCTATGCCTTATCCAAATTCATCATGGACCATTCATTAATCCATTTATCCCATTTATAATTTCACAAGTATTTACCCACTTATTCATTTCAAGTACATTTCTCATATCACATAACATAATCCCTTTATTACATTCAATAATTTAGGTGTACCACCTAATTCTCATGTATTAACTCATTCTAAAATTTCACACATTCCCTTATTACAACCCATTAACACATTCCCCATTTCCATTCCATTTCCCAATTTCAAGTTCCCCATTTATCACGCCCTAATCCCCTTAGTAATTTCTAACCAAATTCATGAAAAATCGACATAATATCTTTCAACCTAATTACCCATTTAATGTCATTCCAACAACACCTTATGAATTTTTATCCCTAGGAATATTTATTATTATTCCAGTTATAACTTAATCAATCATTAAGAGACATTATATATGGGTTTCAAATTCTTATTTGGAAACCCACCACTTAACCCTACCACAATCTCAGCTCGGGTTTGCCAGTGCACCCCATGGGTGTCCCTAAAATGGTCAAGTCATCCTCAATGCATCCCATGGGGATTATGAGGGTTTCAATTGGTCACTTAGACATCCATTATTATCAAAAATATTAATAGAACCAAGAACACAAAAAAGTGGAAAACAAGAACACCAACTTCCATGCACAAATCCAAAATAAAACTATGGGATAATACTTTTAGACCACCTACCTCGAATTTGGCGATGAAGGCACTCTCAATCATGGCCTTATATCCATATTCAAACACAACTTGGATTATTAACCTAGATCACATCCTAAAATGAGATTTTTGGGTTTTTGGATAGAGAAGAGAGGAAGATACAAACCCTAAACTAAAAAAGAAAAGCAATATGAGGATTAGGCTTACCTAGATCTTCAATCCTCACTTGATGGCACTAAAAACACCCAATAATCAAAGGAGATCTATCCTTGAGAGCTCTTGGGATCTTTGGTTCGTTTCAAGGGTTCTAAGGGAGAGGGAGGAGGAAAAACCTGAGTTGGGTTTTAAAATCACGGGGTGGAATTTTTGTAAATTTCTCAAAGTTTCTGGGCCGCATGGTTTACCTGTATGGTTTGCAAAACCGTGTACAGACCGTGGAGAAGCTACTACCTGAAAAACACCCAATTCACACTGTTTCCTGGGGATTCTGCATGGTTTTCCCAAATTTTACACAAATTGTGTGAAGGCTACTACCCGATGATGGCTGGTCTGCATGGATTACCCACACGATTTCCCCTAACCATGCGCAGACCTTACACCTTGCACTACTCGGCCTGATTTCTCTTCTCTTCACGCCCTGATCCCTCAAGGCACCCCCAATCCCCCACCTGAACTTGGGTAACACTTATCTAGCCAAAAATGAGAGATCAAATCCAACACTTAAACAAAACAAACCTTAAGAAAAATTTGGACCTTACATATGGTCAATATTGGTTGTCACCATTGAACCCAAGAATCGATGGTGATTATTTTATCATGCATCTTTGTTGTTTTTTTATCCTGAGAATATCACATGTGTATACATGATATTTACTAGTTATATTAGAGACACAATATTTGGTGTCCTACTAATTTTTACTCACTCCCTACTTAAGAATCCCTGACACATTGGTACCCAATCATACCTCATTGTTCATAGGTCCATGTAGGGAAGATGCACAGTGCTGCATGGTTGGGTTGGAGCTGCTTGCTAGTTATTGGAGACTATTATTTGATGAGGGTAGGGGGTGGCATTATATCTTCCTTTTATTTTCATTCTTTTATTTATTTTTTATATTTGGTTGACTTAGTGGGAGATTAGTTGGGATGTATGATTGTATGCTTCTATATCACATTTGATATAGTATGATTCTTATTAATTGGGTTTTACATAATCTTGTTATTATTATGGATGTTTTATAATATTTACATTATTTTTTTACTCTAATATGAGGGTACCCTCTATCTCGACCGAGCTCGGTCCACTCGAACAAAACACAAGCATGAACACAGCATGACCTCAGGCACACATCCCCGTATACCAGAGGCTGTCAACTAATAGCGGGGGTATTGGGTGTTACTATGGGGAGAATATACCCCCATATCAAAGATAAAAATTATAATTAAACAAACCAAATATAATCCATAATCAGTAAACATCATTTCATGTATAATCAATAAGCAATAAGAGTGCTATGAAAAATGAATATTTGGAAGCAAGTAGTCATACATACTCATATTAATTCCAACATACAATGAATAATTACTCACTAGGATGACTGTATATACAAATAAATTATATAAATAAATTAAATTGAGGCTCTAATTTCATCCTTGATCCTCACCTCATCCTTATCACCAATCTTATCTGAGTTATCCTACTCGATCTAGCTAATTTTTTCCTCTTCCCAACCTGAAATTGTGATCAATGAAGTTTACTTGGGTACCCAACACCCAAGGAAACTAGAGAAGTGTGTGATTAAAACTCAGTATGGAACCAAAAATGTGGTATACAACCATAAAGTTCTGAGTATCATGTGTGATATACTCAGAATATAAATAAAAGACAATTAAGAATCATAGATAAATAAACATTGTCAATGCTTAGGTTCTAACATGACACTTGGGATTGATCCAAACCTACTTCGGCCAATGTTAAGGTGTCTCTAAACGCATCACATAATTGTGAAAACAAATATTAATCTCATGGATGATTCCAAGGATCAAGTCCTAGGAAATATAGTAATAACATTCTCAACATTTTACTCTTAAGAGAATGTCCTAGGAAATCCAAATCATGTAACCATTAACTGAATCTAAGGAGTGTGTCCAAGGCATTCCAACTTGAATAACTATGAGCCAAATCCAAGGAATATATCCAAGTAATTATAACCCAAATAACCATGATATGAATCCATAGATCATTTCCAATTAATTCCAACCCAAATAACATCTAAATCCAAGGAATTCCCAAGGATCATTTCCAACAAATTCCCAACCATATCATAAAAAAATATAAGGATTTCATACAAGGAATTACAAGATAATAGTATAATGAATACATGGATAATGTACAAGGTATTCCAAACCATGTCATGAAAATATGTTGGGTTTCATCCCCAACCTCGATTCCAAGGAACACATATAAGTCAATAATTAATACCAGGATCAACAGTCGGATGCGAAGATCATGTCCTAGGAATCCCATGTATCTCATTATATATCGATGGGTATTGTGTCCCATATGAATCATCTTGTAAATACATCTCATAAGGGCTTACCATATTCTCAAACTCATCTCATAAGTATGAGTTTGGACTCTCTAGTGCATGAACAATTATCTTTATTGCACACACCCTGTCACGACCCGTCCTCGGGGCCCGTGCCGTGACTACCCCAAGCCCGCCTTCCATAGGCCAGGGGCTGGCAACTAGCACCAAGGCGTAAATCCCGGTAAAAAGGGAAGGCATTGCCTTTGTAAAGTAAACAATCACACAGAGTACAAGCGGAAGAAGTAAACACTAAGTAAAAACTGAGTACAACAGTAAGTGCGGAAAGTAAAAAGGGGCCGGAAATACAAGCCCAACTGTAAAGTACAACTAGAAAGGGAAAAAACAATTGAAAAGTAAAGCTGTTATGCCGAGCTGTCCACTGGAAATCCCACCTGAAGGGTGGGTACAGATAGCTCCTCTGCTCCTCGGGTCCCGCCGTCCGCTCCGAGTATGTCCCGCCCAGTGGACCACCTCCGAGTACCGCCTCGTCGTCACGTCCACCTCTGGGTACCGTCTCGTCATGAGGTCCTTATCCGAGTACCATCTCATCATATAGTCCACCTCCAGTTACCGTCCAGTCCTCGAACACTCGGCCTCTGTCAGCACTGCCCGTCGTCTGCAACCAACACAACGAGGTGCGGGCATAGCCCATGCAGGGGTGAGTATAATGATACTCAGTAGGGTCCCCGAGACCCTCAAGGTCTCACTAAAACCAACAAGTATAACCACATAGAAGATCTCAACAGATAACCTCTACTTAGGTATATGCCCATACATATACCTAAGTTATCAATTAACCCATCTCAATCATGAGGAAACACAAGGATTGTGAAATCAACGGATAACTACTACCCAGGTATATGCCCATACATATACCAAAGTTATCAAGTGAACCATCTCAATCATGAGGTAACACAAGGATTGTGAAATCAACAGATAACTACTACCTAGGTATATGCCCATACATATACCTAAGTTATCAAGTGACTCATCTCAATCATGAGGTAAACACAATGGTCAAAAGTCTCAGCTCAAACTAGGATTTTAATTATCGAAACCGTAACTGCTGAAGGGCTCCGTCTCTGGAGTGTACAGTGGTCCTGTCATGACTCCGAGGTACTGCTCACTAACCTAAGACTGCTGAAGTACTCCTCCTGTCGAGTACCGCATGTCATCCACCCAGACACAGTAGTGCTTCCCGCCGAGGTATGTCACCCAAACACAGTAGTGCACACCCCCTAGTAGCCTGCTGAGGTACTCTCCGGACGAGTACCGCGGGTCTGCACCGTCACACAGGTAGTGCTCCGTCCGCCATGGGTCTGCACCTCAGAAAGTAGTGCTCCGTCCACTGCGCTAGTCGACTCACTCCATGTCGAGTCGGTCAAGCAGTCGTCAGGTCTCAGCCAGTTACACGGTCTCCGTACTCCGCACGCTCGTCACTGGGAGGGTCCGCTCCACGAGCTACAGGTCGATAATCCAAGTATCTCAAAGTCCCACGAAGAAGTATCTCAAAGGACCGCCTCGTCATAGGGGTCTCAACACAACAGACGGCGCGTCAATCGGACGCCCGGTCTGTGAGTTATTATCCTTTTCGTCCCAGGGGCCCGGTTGGTTTTGTGAGCGAACCAAACCCGGCCGTATCTCAACTATACCCCGAACTCTCATAGGGTATACTCATAGGGACCGTTTCTCAACGAGATCACCAATGCTGCTGACGGTTCGTCAAATGGACGTTCTGTCAGAAAGGTATCAGCTTTTCCGTTCCAGGGGCCCAGTTGGATTTCTGTGCGATCCAACCCGGGCACTATCCATCTGCATCCAAATCTCGGGCGGAGAATGACAAAAGTTCTGTATCGTCAACAGGAACTCAACGCAACAGACGGCGCGTCAATCAGACGCCCGGTCTAAGAGTTATTGTCTTTTTCGTTCCAGAGGCCCTGTTGGTTTTTAAGGCAAAACCAACCCGATCGTACTCCACCTACGTCCAAACCTCGGGCAGAGTATGCCAAATGATCTGTCTCATCAGGAGGAATTCAACGAAACAGATGGCGCGTAAATCGGACGCCCGGTCTGTTAGTTATTGGCCTTTCCGTCTCACACCCACCCTGGGAAACTTCCCAGGAGGTCACCCATCCTGATCACTACTCTAGGCCAAGCACGCTTAACTATGGAGTTTTAACCACGTAGGCTCCCGAAAAAGGAAGGTGCACCTTGAGTATAGTATACCGAAACGACCGTCTCGATCCAAGGATCGCGTTGCCGCTAACGGCGAGTCGTTTGGAGGCTCGTAGCCCAAGATACGGGCATTTGACCGAAAGTGGTCCGAAACTGGGGGTCTGGACCCGGGCCGACCCGGCCCGACCCCCCCCCCCCCCCCCCCCTGGGTCGGCCGAACCGGGTCGACCCGCCCCGGGCGGTGACCCGACCCGACGACCCGGCCCGGCTCGGTAAACCCGGCCCGGCTCAGAAAACCCGGCCCGGCGCGGCGGCGCGGTCCGGCGCGGCGGCGCGGTCCGGCGCGGCGGCGCGGTCCGGCGCGGCGGCTCGGGCCGGCACAGCGGCGCGACCTGGGCGTCGTTCGTGCGCCGCGCGCGGGGGGCAAAGCCCCCGCCTTTCCTCAGCTGGCGGCGTGGCAACCCGCCGCGCCTAAAGAAAAACGGCCCCCCTCACGTGGGGGCCTGCCTTCGAGAAAACAGGGGGGCCGCCTGCCCCCCCTTTGTGAAACCGGCCCCCCTCATAATGGGGGGGCCATTAAGGCTGGCCGGGGGAAATTATTTCCCCCAGTTTTCTCCCTTCCGGCCGGCCCGACCTGGCCGGCCGGTTCTTCCTCAACGGGACCGGCAAGGCCGGTCTCCCTTCCGGCTTCCGACACTGGCGGCCCGGCTGGCTGCTGGTCTTCGCGTTCTGCCGCGGCCCCGCTCCGGCCGCGGCACCTTCAACTTTCTTCGACGTGGCGCGACGGCGTCGCGTCCTTACATTATTTAACGACGCGACGCGACGGCTCTGCGCATTTCGTGCCGCATGATCCTGCACAGTGCGACGGCACCGCGCCACACCCGTTTCAATCCACAACAAAATCAACATAAAAGGAGGAGGGTCGGCCGTGTTCGTGCGGTCCGGCCCCCTCGCGTTATTTGCTAACAATCGGCCTTTAATGAATGATAAACTTTCACAATCTTTTAAATTAAATAAAAAGATTTGGAATCAAGGCCCAACAAATATAAACCTTCAAGTTCGAAGGAGAGATCCACATAACTTTAAAAAGTTAATACCCCTACCTTGATTTAAGAGGTGACGAGATTCGGCGTTGCGAAAAGTGATGTCGCGGAAGAAGACGTCGTCGGTATTGCGGGTATGGCGTCGCGGAAGACGGTTCCCGAGAACGTGGCGTTCTTCGTCGATGTCCGATTGTTCTTCGCGTTCTTTGTCAAGAGGATGAAGAAACTTCAAGACTTCTAAGCCTTCTTTCCAAAAGCTCTCAAACAACACAACCCAACCAAAAGAAATAAGTTCTCCACTTATTTAATTAACTTCACATGGCTTTTGAAATTCAAGTGTTTGAAATTCAAAAGACTCACACAACTCACCACATTAAAATCAACTCATTTAAGACATAAGTTATAACTAAGTTAAAATTCATTTAAGTGGGAGTTGAGGGGTTTTAGAGGATATGAAGAGGTGGGGTTTGTGTGGGCCCCACCACCCTCATAACCTCCCAAGGGAGGTTGGGTGGTTACCCAACTTCCACCATGAGCTAACACTTAGAGTAAGTTAATAAAAATTGTAGTGTAGTTATAAAATAAACTTCCACAATTTTTATTATCAACACTCGTGTAAATGCAACTCCGGATCAGGAGTTCCTAAGTAAATACTGGCACTGCGGTTCTATCGGTGCTCTCGGAATTTGATTACGGGCACCGGTTCAAAAGATAGAAATTCCCGCTCGCTAGTTCACTGAACGTACCCAAGCGAAACTTCGGAAATTAATTCCGGGCACACCGGGCCTCGGAATCAGGCGCCATCAGAAACTGCGTTCTTGTAAAATTCCAAATAAAATTAAGAAAAAATTTTCCTTGAAATTTTCGGGTCTTTACATTACTCCCACCTCAGGGCTTTACGTCCCCGTAAAGCTTCAACACAAACTAGGGTCACGAAAGCGGTACAGAGCACGCATCTGAGCCTTCCGCTCCTAAGTGCTCACTTGGAGGTTTCCATACTGCCAAAGAAAGTGAACCCGAGGAATCGATCATCCTCGTAGGATCTGCTCCTTTCGATCCTCGATCCCCACTGGAATCTCCGTGAAAGACACCCCATCGCCATCGTCCAGCTCCTCATGGTCGATGGTATGTGAAGGGTCGAGCACGTATCTCCTCAGTTGAGATTTGTGGAAGTCGTCGTGCACCTGGTGCAACTGCGGTGAATGGGTCAAGCGGTAAACCACCCCGCCTACCCAGCTGGGGACCTAAGAAGGTCCGCTGAACCCCAGAGATAACTTGTCGCCTTGGCCACATCTCTGTAAACCTCATCGAGGTGAGGCCCATATAAGGACGTGATCGTCATCCTCGAACTCCAGAGGTCTCCATTTTCTGTTAGAATTGGAACTCGAAAGGCTGCTGCCACGAGGGTAAGGTTGACCGACTCAAGAGTGATCGGTCGCACCCTCCTGTGCAAGAGTTACCCTGCGCTGCCTGGGGTTTCCTTTTCCGCCGACCAAGGAAAACCCATCCCGACGTTTGCCTAAAACCGTCAATTTGAGTATGAACAGTTATTGTCCATTCCATACTCAAACTAACGTCGTAAGGCCTCGACACTGCCACCAAGAGATTCCAACCGAAACTCTCGCCTTGAGGGTCTGACCACACCATCGGCGTAAGTGTGATTATCGAGTCTCCTCCCAAGGTATCTCCAGACGTGAGGGTCAAGTCCACGGCTTACCGGAAACTCTAGGTCTGGAACAAGATTTGTGAAAGCAAGGAATGATTCACATCGACGTCCATTACTACAGCAGCTAGTAGTGGATACATATTGTCCATTGAATCATTTCTAGAGCCATTGGGTCACACTCCTTGACCGCATGCAGCCGCACTCTTCCTCCGACCACCAGCTCCCTGATCCTGGCAGGAAAAACTAAGGCAGGTGGTTGTACAATGTTAGGATGTACACCACCTCATGTTTCACTCCTAGCTCTGCCTCCACATCTCCTGCTTTGTAGACTCATCTCTCCTTTAAGCTTCCTCTTCTTTAACGCGCCCGAGTATCTAAGACTGGCACCGGTTTCCTGTTTCTTACTGTACTGTGCAGTCTTCATCCTCTCTTGGATGTCCTGGACCTCCTTTAGTCTCACAAGAGCTGCTATGATTTCTTCTTTGCCGAAAAGAGAAATCCGGTCTCATCCCCTAGATGAACCACATTCGTTGCCTAATACAGTCAATCCCAACATGAATGATGCATTCATGCCATGGATGACGTCGTAAGGCCTCGACGTAACTACCAAGAGATCCAACTGTCACTCTCGCCTCCAAGGGTCGAGTCACACTGTCGGCATCAGTGTCAGGTCATTGGGTATCCTCCAGTAGAAATCTCGAAAGTGAGGGTCAAGTCAACAGTTTTAACCGGGACCACTCAGTATCAACCAAACAAAAGACAGGAAAGCAAACAAAGATAAGTGTCTTTTTATTATTGCAGCTCATAGTACAAGACACGAATAAAACAGCAACATGGAACTAGAAGTACAAGGAATGTATCCACTAGTTCCGCTCCTGTCCTCCTGCTCCCGAAGCTCTACTGCCTTGGTGGCTCCTCCAAAGCCTGTGGATCAACTGTACGAGGAATCGGACAGTCACGTGCCAGGTGACCCTTTCCGCTGCATGAGTAACACAACCTGCTTCTGGCATGCCTAGCTCTGTTCCCACCCCGGGTGCCCCACACCACTGGTCCTAAAACCCAAGATCGTCCAACTGCTATTCTGGTCCTCCTGGACCTCTGCATCATCTGTCTACTGCCCACAGATGACTCGGATACTGATTGAAAAACACGCGGCAAAGGCAGAAGCTCCTGTACACGCTCGGGGTGTAGAGCTACTGGCACAAACTCCACCCTGAAGAAGGTCTCGAAGTCTTCCCATGTGAAGTCCATCCCATCGCAAAACTGGAACAAGTAGCTCCACCACCTGCCTGTTACTGCCTGAAAAAGGCTGGCAGCAAAGATCACCATGAAGTCTGTCGGCGTCCCGACTAGCCTGAAGACTCCCACCACAGCCTCCAACCAATCCTCAGCCGCCTGCGGGTCCGTCTCTCCCCGGAACCTGGGTGGCCTCTGGCACTGGAACTCGTGCAGCGCGCTCAAGCGTCGTGCATCGCCTACTGCTGGGGCTGGTGGAATCAGTGGCCTAACGGGTAGCAGTACCACTGGTGCCTCCACTGGTGCCTCAACTGCAAGAGGGCCCTGTACCGAAGCCTCGTTGCTCGACAGGCTGTCAGCACGCACATACCTCTGGGCTCTAGCTGGTCGTTCGTGAAAAGGCATCCTGAAAGAAACAACTTGACACGGTCAAACGTTTATACCTGGTGAGCTGACCTGTTTTGAGCTGTTATAAGGGAAAACCTTTGAAAACACACACGCAATCAGTGTTTTCGTGCACAAAGTCGGAAATCGGTTGTCAGGGTCCTGGTGTATGGATACGTCGGCCGCCCGCACCAACACTGGACTCCCTAAACTGAAAACCACACTCGGTACTCTTAACACTATTGCTTCACAGAAAGAAAATATCAGAGTTACAAGTTCTGCGGTAGAACCGACTCCTCTGATACCAATTTGTCACAACCCGTCCTCGGGGCCCATGCCGTGACTACCCCAAGCCCACCTTCCATAGGCTAGGGGCTGGCGACTAGCACCAAGGCGTAAATCCCAGTAAAAAGGGAAGGCATTGCCTTTGTAAAGTAAACAATCACACAGAGTACAAGCGGAAGAAGTAAACACTAAGTAAAAACTGAGTACAACAGTAAGTGCGGAAAGTAAAAAGGGGCCGGAAATACAAGCCCAACTATAAAGTACAACTCGAAAGGGAAAACAACAACTGAAAAGTAAATTTGTTACGCCGAGCTGTCCACTGGAAATCCCACCAGAAGGGTGGGTACAGATAGCTCCTCTGCTCCTCGGGTCCCGTCGTCCGCTCCGAGTATGTCCCGCCCAGCGGTCCACCTCCGGGTACCGCCTCGTCGTCACGTCCACCTCTGGGTACCGTCTCGTCATGAGGTCCTCCTCCGGGTACCATCTCGTCGTATAGTCCACCTCTAGGTACCGTCCAGTCCTCGAACACTCGGCCTCTGTCAGCACTGCCCGTCGTCTGCAACCAACCCAACGAGGTGCGGGCATAGCCCGTGCAGGGGTGAGTATAATGATACTCAGTAGGGTCCCCGAGACCCTCAAGGTCTCACTAAAACCAACAAGTATAACCACATAGAAGATCTCAACAGATAACCTCTACTTAGGTATATTCCCATACATATACCTAAGTTATCAAGTAACCCATCTCAATCATGAGGAAACACAAGGATTGTGAAATCAACAGATAACTACTACCCAGGTATATGCCCATACATATACCTAAGTTATCAAGTGACCCATCTCAATCATGAGGTAACACAAGGATTGTGAAATCAAAGGATAACTACTACCCAGGTATATGACCATACATATACCTAAGTTATCAAGTGACCCATCTCAATCATGAGGTAAACACAATGGTCAGGAGTCTCAGCTCAAACCAGGATTTTCATTATCGAAACCGTAACTGCTGAAGAGCTCCGTCTCTGGAGTGTACAGTGGTCCTGTCATGACTCCGAGGTACTGCTCACTAACCTAAGACTGCTGAAGTACTCCTCCCATCGAGTACCGCGGGTCAGCCACCCAGACACAGTAGTGCTTCCTGCCGAGGTATGTCACCCAAACACAGTAGTGCACACCCCCTAGTAGCCTGCTGAGGTACTCTCCGGATGAGTACCGCGGGTCCGCACTGTCACACAGGTAGTGCTCCGTCCGCCATGGGTCTGCACCTCAGAAAGTAGTTCTCCGTCCACTGGGCTAGTCGACTCACTCCAAGTCGAGTCGGTCAAGCAGTCGTCAGGTCTCAGCCAGTTACACGGTCTCCGTACTCTGCACGCTCGTCACTGGGAGGGTCCGCTCCACGAGCTACAGGTCGATACTCCAAGTATCTCAAAGTCCCGCGAAGAAGTATCTCAATGGACCGCCTCGTCATAGGGGTCTCAACACAACAGACGGCGCGTCAATCGGACGCCCGGTCTGTGAGTTATTAGCCTTTTCGTCCCAGGGGCCCGGTTGGTTTCGTGAGCGAACCAAACCCGGCCGTATCTCAACTGTATCCCGAACTATCATAGGGTATACTCATAGGGACCGTTTCTCAACGAGATCACCAACGCCGCTGACGGTTCGTCAAACGAACGTTCTGTCAGAAAGGTATCAGCTTTTCCATTCCAGGGGCCCGGTTGGATTTCTGTGCGATCCAACCCGGCCACTATCCATCTGCATCCAAATCTCAGGCGGAGAATGAAAAAAGTTCCGTATCGTCAATAGGAACTCAACGCAACAGACGGCGCGTCAATCGGACGCCCGGTCTGAGAGTTATTGGCTTTTTCGTTCAAGGGGCTCGGTTGGTTTTTAAGGTAAAACCAACCCGACCGTACTCCACCTACGTCCAAACCTCGGGCGGAGTATGCCAAAAGATCTGTCTCACCAATAGGAATTCAACAAAACAGATGGCGCGTAAATCGGACGCCCGGTCTGTTAGTTATTGGCCTTTCCGTCTCACACCCACCCTGGGAAACTTCCCAGGAGGTCACCCATCCTGATCACTACTCTAGGCCAAGCACGCTTAACTATGGAGTTTTAACTACGTAGGCTCCCGAAAAGGAAGGTGAACCTTGAGTATAGTATACCGAAATGACTGTCTCGATCCAAGGATCGCGTTGCCGCTGACGGCGAGTCGTTTGGAGGCTCGTAGCCCAAGATACGGGCATTTGACCGAAAGTGGTCTGAAACTGGGGGTCTGGGCCCGAGCCGACCCGGCCCGACCCCCCCCCCTGGGTCGGCCGAACCGGGTCGACCCGACCCGACGACCCGGCCCGGCTCGGTAAACCCGGCCCGGCTCGGTAAACCCGGCCCGGCTCGGAAAACCCGGCCCGGCGCGGCGGCGCGGTCCGGCGCGGGCCGGGACAGCGGCGCGGTCTGGGTGTCGTTCGTGTGCCGCGCGCGGGGGGCAAAGCCCCCGCCTTTCCTCAGCTGGCGGCGTGGAAACCTGCCGCGCCTAAAGAAAAACGGCCCCCCTCACGTGGGGGCCTGCCTTCGAGAAAACGGGGGGGCCGCCTGCCCCCCCTTTGTGAAACCGGCCCCCCTCATAATGGGGGGCCATTAAGGCTGGCCGGGGGAAATTATTTCCCCCGGTTTTCTCCCTTCCGGCCGGCCCGACCTGGCCGGCCGGTTCTTCCTCAACGGGACCGGCAAGGTCGGTCTCCCTTCCGGCTTCCGACACCGGCGGCCCGGCTGGCTGCCGGTCTTCTCGTTCCGCCGCGGCCCGGAACCGGCCGCGGCCTTCGTTGTCCGGCGCGGTGCGACGGCACCGCGCCCCTCCACCGCGGCCCCGCTCCGGCCGCGGCGCCTTCAACTTTCTTCGACACGGCGCGACGGCGTCGCGTCCTTGCATTATTTAACGACGCGACGCGACGGCGCCGCGCGTTTCGTGCCGCATGATCCTGCACAGTGCGACGGCACCGCGCCACACCCGTTTCAATCCACAACAAAATCAACATGAAAGGAGGAGGGTCGGTCGTGTTCGTGCGGTCCGGCCCCCTCGCGTTATTTGCTAACAATCGGCCTTTAATGAATGATAAACTTTCACAATCTTTTAAATTAAATAAAAAGATTTGGAATCAAGGCCCGGCAAATATAAACCTTCAAGTTCGAAGGAGAGATCCACATAACTTTAAAAAGTTAAAACCCCTACCTTGATTTAAGAGGTGACGAGATTCGGTGTCGCGAAAAGAGATGTCACGGAAGAAGACGTCGTCAGTATTGCGGGTATGGCGTCGCGGAAGACGGTTCCCGAGAACGTGGCGTTCTTCGTCGATGTCCGATTGTTCTTCGCGTTCTTTGTCAAGAGGATGAAGAAACTTCAAGACTTCTAATCCTTCTTTCCAAAAGCTCTCAAACAACACAACCCAACCAAAAGAAATAAGTTCTCCACTTATTTAATTAACTTCACATGGCTTTTGAAATTCAAGTGTTTGAAATTCAAAAGACTCACACAACTCACCACATTAAAATCAACTCATTTAAGACATAAGTTATAACTAAGTTAAAATTCATTTAAGTGGGAGTTGAGGGGTTTTAGAGGATATGAAGAGGTGGGGTTCGTGTGGGCCCCACCACCCTCATAACCTCCCAAGGGAGGTTGGGTGGTTACCCAACTTCCACCATGAGCTAACACTTAGAGTAAGTTAATAAAAATTGTAGTGTAGTTATAAAATAAACTTCCACAATTTTTATTATCAACACTCGTGTAAACGCAACTCCGGATCAGGAGTTCCTAAGTAAATACCGGCGCTGCGGTTCTATCGGTGCTCTCGGAATTCGATTCCGGGCACCGGTTCAAAAGATAGAAATTCACGCTCGCTAGTTCACTGAACGTACCCGAGCCAAACTTCGGAAATTAATTCCGGGCACACCGGGCCTCGGAATCAGGCGCAATCAAAAAATGCGTTCTTGTAAAATTCCAAAGAAAATTAAGAAAAAATTTTCCTTGAAATTTCCGGGTCTTTACACACCCTCTCCAAGGTCAACATATCTCTATGGAACTAATCTAGGTCCCCTACATTTCATCCTAACATAGGCACCCTTTATGGGTCCCTCAATCACAATCTCAACTCTCGGGCCAAGATTTTCACTCTGAGGGAATTTTTTCTCTCAAATCCTCATGATCACACCATATTTTCCCTATACATATAAGGAAAGTCACACAAGGGAGATGAACCTAATATATTTACCTTCCTAAATCACCCCAGGACAATTCTCATACCCATCCTATCCAAATTTTACCCAAGGAACACCTACTCAAACACTCAATTCACAAGGGGAAGGAAGAACTCTCTCAATGCTAGTCATATTAGCCCAGTGGCTCGAAAGAATTTTATGGTTTCATCCTGGCCTACTCGAGCCACACATTATCATTCCAACACTCTCCTCTACAAGATTTCATCCAAGGATCCTACACTACGGGCCTCTATATCTCATTCATTCCATTTAATTTACACCACTTGGGGTATACACATCACAAGGCATGTAATTATAATTAACTCTATGGTCATAGGTATTTGAGCTTAAAGCTAGTGTACAGGGGTCCATAATGACCCTTGGAACATAGTTTTGTCCATGAATCTCATTTAAAGAACACAATTTATTTAATTTTAAAAAAAAATTATCACCCTCATGGTGATACCACACATCACATAGCATATAACCATAATTCATAACACCAAATTCTATGTGTGAGGGACCACCTACCTCATTTATGAATCAATCCCACTTTTAAACAAGCTAATACATCCTCATTGAGACCTTCCCAAGCTCAATCATCCACCACCCATCATCATGAGGCAATGACTCATTTAAAATTATCCAAATTAATTAATTAATAATTAACAATTAATTTTCCTAATTAATTATAATAGGCATAAATTCCTAAAAGATCATCATGTTCTCTCGTCATACTGAAACTGTAACCAAATCCATGTCAACATCCTATGGCATGCTCTTATAACATCCTCGCTCAAAATACCTAATAATTATAAGAAATTACAAATAAAAAAATTAATTCAGTAAAAATCACTTTGAAAATCCATAGGGAAATATAACTCCATAAAAAATACATACAATAAGAAAAAAAATACCATCTCAAGATGTCCTCTAGCTAATCCATATGAAAGCCTAATCATTATCAGTTTATTTCACCATGCTCTAGTGGAATCATCACCAAACCCTAAATCAAAACTATAATGAAATCAGTGGGGATGAAAGAGAAAAAATAAGGGAGAGAAAAATAAAATATCACACCTTTGATAACTGTTGAAATGCACTGAAATCCATCCCCTCTTGAGGGGGTCAAAAGAGAATAGGGGTAGGTCTCCCCTTATCTCAAGAGTCTATGAGAAGGATAAAAGGGGGAATGATCCACTAAATAATCAAAGGGTAAAATAAGGAATTCCCCCATAAATTTTCAAAACATACAGGGAAAATAGATTGTTCCATTACTTATATTATGAAGTGGTGTTCTCCATTCATCCTACCAAGTTCTAGATATGCCTGAAAAAATGGATAATCCTCTCCCATTCTTATTGTTTCCAACTGTAAAACCAAACCCACACCATCACCACCCAAATGGACAATCATGGGTGTTATGGTATGGTAGTATTCCCAGTCTCAATGCCCAATAGGGCTCCACAATGAGTTTCCCCCCACCCATTTTTCATCATGTGGTTCTCCAAGAGTCACACCTAGCCTAAGGCTCCATAACCGAGACCTGGTAATTTTTTTCTTCCACCATAGGATCCACCACATCATTTTTCTCCCTATGTTGGTGAACTTATACTGAATTTTTATTTAAGGTTAAACCAAATTCTTCCTCCAAAAATTATTAAGAACCCAAACACTCCTCATTCCTCATTCTATATCTAAAAACATCTCTAAAAGAAGTCAAAAAACTTGGAACATTGATTTTATCATTGGTTCTCAAAATGAACTGCTCACCAAAACAAATAATTCAAATTTCATTTTAAAAAAAAACTTGTAAAAATGATAGTCTTTACATCCTACCCTCCATAGCACTTCTTTTCCTTGAGAAGCCTTAGTTTCCTTTAAATCAAAACACTTGACCTACCTCGATCATCAACTCACACCCAATTTTCCATGTTCTACTCTAGAACACTAAACGATATTCTTCTACGTGACTCTAACCATAAGGTGAACTATTCAAAAAAAACCCATGTTGTGGATTGTATCCATCACTGAAACATCGAGTCAGTGTTGTACTTATCTATCTTGAGACATGACAGTGTCTTCAGTCAATTCATCATTTAACTTATGATGATCTGCTTCATTGGCATTAGATCATATGGGTTGAATAAAATTCATGGTTCTCTTCACCATTATAATCACATACTATAATATATTTCTAAAGGTCTAATGACCCTATTAATGTGGTTTCCCTCTAACCATGCCCATTCAAATGAAAAAACAACATTTAGACCTCTTTTGGAAACTATTCTTGAAAATTCTTGGCCGCACCTATCAATGCACTATCAAATCACCCAATCTCGATGCCCTAATACTCAAAGGAATCCCAATATCATTTCAATGCCCACACCAAATTCTAAACCTGACTTCTGGTAAAATTTCCATAGTTGGGTACTTAACTAACCAAAACTGCCACCATGGTCTCACCCTAAGCACCGGCTCACCTCTGATCTGAAACACCCATAGATACATCAAGATTATCCTGAGACAAATTCCAACACATGTAATTCTTCTAATACCTCATCTGAAACCCAAGTATGTTATTTTAAATGAGACCATATAAATTGGATTCATTATTTTACTAGAATTCAGGCACAACCTATGCCATGAAGCTACCCACACAGGTTCATTCCTTTGTAACCCATGCTCCATCCATTGCCGTACATAATAACTAGAAATGAATATCTCACTCATACCTATGAACAGACATAAAAACATCAAACATAAATCATTCCCAACTCACTATGAACTTCATCCTTGGCATCTGTCATACTTCCATTTACAATTAGGGTCCCACCATCAACTATTAATTTTTTTCTCCCTAGAATATGGACTTTATTATAATTATCCTAGACTGAAACCTCAATAGGTTGCATCATCACACACATGTTTCTCCTCCTGATTCATGCTCATCCATGCCAATCCATGATGTTTATGTCAAGTTTTAGCATCGGATCAACTATTCCATCACACCTGGTCTATCTCTAATTTCACCTCTCACCATGGAGGGGAATTTAACATTAAATAAAAACTCTCAAGAAATCATTCCTCCAACCACTCATTGAGATTTTTTGTCCTTGGTTCGAATATAGCTGCTCACTAATCTATATCAATTCATATGAATCTAATGGTTCTATGCTCTAGTATAACTCAATCGCAGAATACAACATAAAATCCCATTAGTCAAAAATCATTGGACCTAGGATCACACACCAAATCAACCAACCATGCACCACATCATATCAATCACATGTAAACAAAGAACCCAAGTGCTCTTTTCCAATAATCCTGAAAACCCTCAAATGTTGAAAAAAATTTCATAATCACCCACCAAACCATGTCATTCTAAAATCATTATTATCGATATGTACTCTCACCGCACTTCCAAAATTGTATATAAATTCAATAGATTCAAGAACTTTATCAGTCCAACCCTTCAATACCCAACCTTGATACTAAAGCACTAGCTCTAAAAGTGATTTAAATAAAAATTCTAAGGTGTCTCACAAGAATATACCATACATCCAGAAGAACCTATACTGCACAAATCCTAAGGAAATCACCCACTCATGACTTCCACATTCACAATATATAAATCATCACCATGATTATGTACCATACTAGGTTCACATCACAAGCATCTATCTCAACCCAAAACATTTACCAATTGTTCCCAACTTCAAGAAACTCATGAGCATGGATAACCCCTGTCTTGGGTTACCCTCATATACCACATCTCATCTCAACCATAACACCCACCTCACCAATATCTTAATCTATATATCAAAAGCACTAGGCTCTCTCACCTCACCCATAGTTCATATCTCACATAAGTCACAACTTATTGGAAACCTCTCTACACCCATCTCAAAAAATCACACAGAAACTCGTATGTCAAACCACCCACTATATGGTTCTCACATATACATATCGGCATCATATACTAAACCATCTACTTAATCATGGAAATTGTTCCTACCAAAGATCTATATATGAGACTACCCCCTTGAGAATCACATTTCAGGCTATTCCTCATCCGGACTCCGTATATGGGAGACGACCCCTCGAGGATCACATTCTCATCTATGTACTTAAATATATATATAATGGCACCACTCCACCATGATCCATGTCTAGTAAACCATAATCATGTAAATTGGTTAAAAATAATTCCACCAAGAAACTTTATGGGAAAACACCATATAGGTTATTTTAGACAATTTAATACCCAAACCTATTTTCTCTTGACCAATATTATAACAACCAAAGAGGGGTTCATTATAAAGTCATCATAATCCTATGCTGGCCTAATATGGGTCACTACAAATCCTTCACATTTAGGGACTACATAGTCATCATCTAGAAGCACCCTAATATATAATCCACATGTCATGTCATAAAAAATTGTGATTTAGTTAATCGTAATGCCACAACAAAGTTATACAGGAAAACACCATATAATTTTTTGTTGACACTTTAAATAGTTGAACCATTTCCTTAATTAACCTCAATCATAAGCAAGAACACATATTTCAAGTAAAACTTATATGCCAAATATTATTCATGTACACCAGGCTCTTTCAAATAGGCCAAGAACCAAAAACATATAAATCACAAATCTAAAAACCCACAAATCCAAGTGTGTCACATGAGGTGAAATCATACAATCATAAAATTGTAAAGTAAGAACATAAATCCCAGATCCATTTTAACCTTGACTTCCTATTAGAAAAGGTGTTTTCAATAAACCAGTCTGAAATCCATCACAATATCCAACACATTTATATGTCGCCTATCTAACATATCCCCAAATAGTAATACATAAAAAAAACATGATACATTCTATGATATAAATCACATAAAAGACCTGATACCACTATTTCATGCCTTGGATCAGGTTTCATGAATGGAACCTAGGTGGGGATACCATGTGACCTTAGGCATACCTCCTCGTATACCAAAGGCTTCCAACTAGTAGTACAGGTCTAGGGTGTTACTATGGGGAGACAATACCCAATATCATAGTGTAAATCACAAGGAAATAAAATAAACATCATTCATCATCAATAAAAATCAGAGTATGTTGAAGTAATAAAAAATAATAGTGCTATGAAAAATGAACATGCATAAGCAATTATTTATACAGACTCATGGTCATGTCAACATACAATGTTTGATTTCCCACTAAGACAATTACATATTAAAATAAAAAAAATTAATAAATGACATTGAGGATCTAATTCTATATTAATGCCTCACCTCATCCCAATATCTAATCTTTTTCATGAAATCCCACTTGATTCAGTAGTTACAGGGCTTTTCTCAACCTAAACCTATGATCATGGAAGTATGCTCAGGAACCTAAGTACCATAGCCACCTGAGAAGTGTTTGACTATAACTCAGTATGGAACCACCAAAGTGGTTACATATATAACCATTAAATGCAAGGTTTCACATTTTATATGCTCAAAATATAAATAAAATACAATTTTGGAGAATAAATAAATAAACATCATTGATCCTCGGGTTCTAACATGACACCGAGGATCAACCCAACCCTGTTAAAGATAATACGAGGGTTCCTCTAATCATATAACCTAATCATGACAACTAATATTCATCCCATGTCTGATTCCTAGGATCAAGTCTTATGCAATAAAATAACATCATACTCAATAACCAATTCCTACGATCATATCCTAGGAAATCCAAATCAAGTAACCATGAGTCGATTCTAAGGAGTGTGTACATGGAATCTTAATCTAAATACCCATGAGTAAAATAAAAGAAGTGTGTACAGGAAAATACAACCTAAATAATCATGAACCAAATCCAATAATCATGTCCAAGTCATTACAACCTAAATACCCATGAGATAAATTCAATGAGTGTGTCCAAGGAATTCCAACCCAAAGCTCATCTGAATCCAAGGATCATATTGAATTCATTCAAAACTGTATCATAATTAATCCTAGGATAATATATAAATAATTACAAACTAATAGAATAAATAATTCAAGTAGCATGTTCGAGGAATTACAAACCATATCATGTCCAGTTAGGGGGGTTTTTCCCCTTCCATGATTCCAAGGAAAACACCCAAGGAAATCATCAATATCAATCTCCATAATCGGATCTCAGGAGCACATCCTAAGTATCACATGTATCTAAATATATCATTGGGCCCAGTGTGTCCCACTTTAATTATATTTTAATATCATCTCAAAAGGTCATCCATTTTCCCAAACCCATCTCAAAAGTTCGCGGTTGGTATCTCTAGTGCATGGCCCGTTATCATCATTGTGCATACCCTCTTTAGGGTCAACCAATCTCTGGGTCACTCAGTAGGGTCCTAAAGTTATCATCATTAAACAAGAACCCTTCATGGGTTTGTGGATCAAAATCTCAACTCACGGTCCAAACTCTTCACTTTGATAGCATTTCATCCATTGGAATCCTAATAATCTCATTATAGTCTCACTAGTCTCCCAAGGAAAGTCATATAAGGGAGATGTCCCTAAGCCAATCCCATCCCGAATAACCCTAGGTTGGTCCTCACACCCAACCTATCCAAACCTTTCCTAAGGAACACCTAATCGAGTACCCATAACTCAAGGGGGTAGAATCACTCTCCCCATACTCATTATAATAGCCTAAATTCTATCAGGAATCTCATAGTTCCATCATGGACTAATTAGGACACTCATTACCAATCAAACACTCTCCTCTATAAGGAGGAATCCATTTCACTTACACTAATGGTCTATATATCTTATTCATTCCATTTAATTTTTGTCCCTTAGGGTCCATACATTGCAAGGCATGAAATTTATAATCAAGACCACATCCATCGGTGGAAAAGGCATCAAGATGGTGCATGAGGGTCCATCATGGCCTTTATCAATTTGTTTAGTGCTAGAATCTCATTTAAATAAAATAAATTATTTAATTTAAAAAGGTTATAACCACCCTCTTGTACATACTACATATCACATTCAATTTAAACATATATCATAATACCAAAGGGTATGTATTAGGGACCACCTAACTCATTTATTAATCTATTCCCCTTTTAAAAATGCTATATTATCCTCACTGATACCCATCCAAACTCAACCAGCCACTTCCCATATGCATGATGACCTAACCCATGCCAAATCATCCAAATTATTTAATTATAATCAAATTATATTTAATTAAAAATTATGATAAATTCCCAAATTAATTTCAATTGGAATAAACGCCTAAAATTTCACTGGGTGATATTTTTGTACCAAAACCACAACCAATGGCATGCTAACATCCTATTGAATTATCTTGAAACATCCCTTCTCAAAATCCCTAACAACTAAAATAAATTCCAAAGTCAAATTGATTAATTTTAGGAAAAACCATTGAAAAATACTTATGGAGACATACCACCATCAAAACAACATGTAATGATGTGAAGATACCATATCAGGAAGTCCTATATCCAATCTATATTAAATATCTATCTTTATCAATATATTTCACCATGTTTTATTAGAATAGATACCAAAACCTTACTTGAAAATGAAAAAAAAATAGTGGGTATGAGGGGGAAACAAGAAAGGAAAGAAAAATAGAAGATCTTACATCTGATCATCATCAAAACATAGTATTATCCTTCCCCTCTCAAGAAGGATTTAAGGAGAATAGGAAGAGATCTCCCCTCATATCAAAAATACATGAGAAAAGAATAAATGGTGACCAATCCCCTAATGAATCGATGTAAAAAATATGTAATTTCCCATAAAGTTTCAAAAAACATAGGAAAAAATAGTTGGTACCATGGATTATACTATTTTGTGGTGTGATCCATCTAGCCCCCTAAGCACCCAACATACCCCACAAAATTTTCAGACCTCTCCCTTTCTTGTCATTTCTAAAAGGTAGACTACACCCAAACCACACCCACTAAAACACCCTATATTGGGGCACTATTATGTGGTGGGATGCTCATTCCCCACACATAACGAGGATCCACCATGAAAATTTTTTCCTTCTGATTTTACACTGTGAATCTCCCCAAGGACCATGCTCATTCTAAAGTTCCACTCCCTAGACCTTGGTGTTTCTTCCTTGAATTACCCCATCTATATTTTGATGTATAGGTCCAATTTAGTTCTATTAAACCCCTTTTAGTGTCTTCTTTTATGTGTGGTTACATAATTTGGGGAGGTCATGGGAGTTTCCTATAGAATCAAGGATCAAAATTTTGTATTCTAAAGTTGCATCATGGGGTTCACAATTAGTGATAACCATACACCTGAACTATGCAGCCTCATTTTCATAGGTTCATGATTTATTAACCAGGTGTACATATTTGGGAAACTATGTAAATGTATAAATATAATTTTAAGGCATTTCACATGGTTTTTTAACCATGTGTCATAATCGTACAAAATGTCATGTTTTGGATGGTGAGGTTAGAATGATTTGTGCACAGTTTGTCAAACTGTGCGACCAAACTGTGTACCCCTTTAAAAATTGAAAAATAAAAAAACTACATTTTAAACTATCAAAAATTTCAACCCACATTTTTTATCCTTTTTTATATAATCTTCTATAGCTCATTCCCCACTCTCCTCCCTTGGATATTAGTGGTTCTCTCTTGGATATTTCTCATTCAGAGTTCCATCAGTTGTGATTGAAATCTTGAGGTAAGGCTATGAGTAATCCTCCTTCCTTTATTAACTTTTCCATTGTCTCACTCTTTCTTCTCATTTTTATATAATATTCCCTATTTTTATTGTTTTATTCTACTTTCTTGATTCCAAACATTCTAATCCAAACTAAAAGCTAATATATGATGAGTGGAATCCTATAAATCTAAGGTAGGTGGTCCCTAATTTTTTCCCTAAGGTCTTTATTAAAATAAAAATCATGGCAATTAAAATTGATCTAACTTTCCTAGAATAGAATCTAACTTTAATTAATTATATTACTTATGAAATTTTTATGAATTTGAGCCCTATTATATGTGTTGAGGACCCTTCAGAAATGGGATTCTAATTGAATGTCCTTATTGATTACTTGACCATAATTTTTTTTAATTAAATTTTAAATCTTATTAGGGTTTTAATTTTAAATAATGAACTCGATGATAATGTGATAATGGTTTTGGTTCAATAATGAGCTATGAAATACTAATAGTTTTCATGATGAAAATGGTAATTTAGAAACTAAAGTGGTTTTTTAACTGGATAAGGTAAATTTATAGGTGAGGTAAATTATTGAAACATGAGATAAAGTAAAATTCTTTTTTAGGTGGTGTTGAGTTACATTAATGAAAAATCACTCATAGTCAGTGTTGAGATACTTTAATAAAAACTCCCTCATAGGTGGTGTTTAGTAACTTAAATGAAAATGCCCTCATAGGTAGTGTTGAGGTGGATGAAGCAGGTGGATCTAACTAGATCCGGACAAAGTATGTGGGTCAACAATCAAGTTTCACCATGGAGCATGATCTTAGAGTTTATTGTTATTTATTTTACTATTCATTTTGATTGTTTAATTACATCACCACTACATGAACATATATTTTCAAACTTAATTATTTAGAGACACCATTGGTGTTGTCCTACTAAGTTGTACTCACACCCTACTCAGATCATCATTTGGTACCCTAGAAGAATTTATGATTGTATGGAATGATAAGGAAAACCGCCCTATTATGGATTCTTGACTAATCAGATAGGATAGAGTTTAAAACGAGTGTCAAGATAGAGCTTGGACCACTTTTGGGATTCATTCAGTTTATGGGTATTTTTTCTATTGTATACCTTTGGTAATTTTTTGTTATAATGAACATATATATATATGAAACTTGACTTGTATTTTGTATCATCATGGTTTTTTCATTGTTTATGATTCAGCATATAGTGCTTTCATGGATTTTTAATTATGATGTTATGTGTTGTATGATATTTTATTTACTTTTATTGTGTTTCACTCTGACCAGAGGGTATAGTTTCCCCATGATATTCTTATATACCCTCATCATTGGTTGTTATCATTTAGTGTATAGGGAGGTGTGCATGAGGTTTTTTAGTGCCACCAGTCTGGGCACTAATTGAGTGGATTTTAGGATGGTACATCGCAATATAGTATTATAGGCCTTTTTTTATTTTACTAGTTATTAAAGGTATCCAGGATATTATGATGTGTCAGGACTTAGTAAAGAGATCGTTTTTGGGAGTAGTTAACCCGCATGCAGGGGAAAATCAAAGTATCTAGGGATTGAACTATTGTTCAAGGAACTCACTTATTGTAGTTTTTTTATTTCTCCTAGAGTGATTCACTTAAATTTTGATGTTATTTATTTTTGTAATTTTATATCTTATACTGGTATGGAAAGAGAGTGTGCATACATTTATGCGTTATGTTAGGAACATATGATTCACATGTCGTTTTTGTTTTGTTTATGATTGATCTATATATATATACCTACCTATGGATAAATGGGGAAAATCATTTAAATTATCAACAATTATTTTTATGGTGTTTTCTCATATAATTATTTAGTGGCATCTTACTTTACTAAATCTTTGAGTAACAACCTACTAAAACCTGAATATAAATGAAATTTAAATTATTTTTTGGTAAAATAAAATTCTAGTAAGCTTCCTATAATTTTTTCCCTCATAACTTGTGAATGACTCCTTATCTAACCAAACCTTGGGAATCAAAGCCTTGAAAATATTAAAATACTGGAATAAAAACTTTATAAAATGTGACACCTTGAAAAAAATAATTGAATGGTTAAATTGTGAAATACTATATAAAGTAATGATATATAATACTAATTAGTAGAAAAGGCTCTATAGATCACCTGGATTTATTTCTAACTTTATTTATTTAAAATTTTATGGTTTCTAATTATACTATTATAAGATGTTCGTGTTGGTGTTGTATTGATATGCCACCTTAAAGAGCCATGGTCCCATTCCAGGAGGGAGTGGTTGAGAATGCCCCACCAGTAAGTGTACCAGATCCTCCTAGGGTTTAGGTTCTAGATATAGATTATTACATTTATTATATTCTTATCTATTTATTCTATTATATAGAGAGGGGGTTCCCTAGGTTTCACCTTACATGCCCAATATTATGCATGAGTTTCAAAAATATCACCCAACACTATTTATCGGAAAGGGTGGTCCATAGGTGGCTGAGCTATGGATAGAATCTATTTAGAATATTCATGATCACCTATATACCATTATGGATAAGAGGGTGAACCTAGATGACAATACATTGTGAGGGGTAGCGTGACGTTGGTGGTATATTCTTATCTAGGGTGATCGGTAAGTTCGGTTGACCTAGGTAAACTTTTAGAGCCATTTTATCCGTCATTTATTCCTCAAGAACTTATAGATAGATAGATCCCGGGAGTTTTTTTAGCTGACATTGTAGGGTATTTTAGCTATAGACGATGCATCTAAATTCATGAAGCTTTAGCATTTTACTCCCAACTTGGATGGTGATGAGACTGCAAGGACCAATAACTTTGAGGAAGGATTGTGATATGAGATCTTGGTGTAGGGAAATGTATCCCACCAGACCTATTTCTCTAATATTATAAACCAATACATGATCATAAAGAGGAACATTAATGGGGGTAATGGTGATGGGTAGTCTTCCACTGGGGGTTATAAAGGTGGTGATCTTTTAGGTAGTCGAAAACGTCGGTCAGATGGGATAAGCCAGGGCATTAGTATCCAGTTATAGCAACCCATGATTTTCATACATAAATATTACATCCTTTTAGATAAATATTATTTATATTTCACAATAATATATGTCCTGAGACTATATAGGTTTAGTGTATTTGTAAAATTGGATATGTAAACAAATGTTACATAAAAGATCTACATCATTTCCCATTTATTTCTTAACAACTACACCCTTTTTAGACATAATACACTTAAAATCTTTCTCAATAACCTAGGTAAGGGAATCATAAGAAAGTTTGAGATCATATGCTCAATAAGGGTAAGCATAATAATTGATCATAAGGTATTATAATATAATCATATTGGTATGATAACATTAGGTAAACTTTATAAAATCATACCCATCAATTAATATATCATAATCATGAAACATTATATAAATTTTTATCAATTGAAAAAAATAATACATAATCATGTGGAATCATCAATAGTCAATCATGAGCCATTAAAATACATCATAGGAATAAGTCATAAGTTTTTGGAATACAAATAATCATAGAAAATCATTTCCTTAGTTAAGGATCACTACTAAGACTATTATAGTGTCTTGGTTTCACTCCCAATTACAACATTTTCATAGTCAATGTTCACTCCCAAGACTATATTATTAAAAAAATTACCTTATTGAATTGTGTTCACTCCCCCATTCCAATCCTTATTATCTCATGAGATATCTATATTTACCCAATGCACTTAATGTATATAATAGACCCAACCAAACTTGGTTTATAACACAACCACCCATCCTTAGTTTATAATAGAACCACCCATCACATAATGAAAACTATATGAATTTGTACCACAATATCATAAAACATTCGTCAAATCATCACATTGTAACCCATGTAAAGGATGCAGGTTTTATAAATATTTTATAATAATTATCATTAACCATAAATATAAATAATAAATATTGGATCATTGGATCATATTCCCTAAAAATCATAAGAAACATCAAAATATGTTGTTATAAATAAAAATACCTTTAAAATATAACTAGAATATTTATTAAGGAAAAGACCCTTTTAATTTGAAATCACTTATTTATAATCGAAAACATTCAAAAAAAATATTGAGGAAAAAAATTTATTTTATAATATCAAATGCAACTTATAAATTTATCTTTAAATAAAGTATTATTCATGATTGTGGGGAATTCCATTCATGTGATGTACGTTAAAATAAAAAATACTTTCACATTTTTAGTAAAAATTCAAACTACCATATTTGGAAAATGATTATAAATTACCTTTAAATCTTGAAAAAAAAGTAAAATATAGTTAATAATTAATTTAAATCAACTTTTTAGAATATTAAAAACATTCTAGAAATCATTTCATATAAAATATAGACATGGAAGAAAATATTCCTAGTCGAAGAGGGAAATAAATTCGGTTTTCCTTATAAAATACTTTAGGTGTTTTGAGTAATTAAAGAGAGGAAAATGAAATTAAAATTTTTAATATCCATAAATAATGATAGTATAATAAAATACATAATTTTTGGGATAGATAGATCATATAATTTCTTCATCATAAATTGAAGCATAAATAATCTCAGTAAAATGAGATTTTAATATAACACCCTTACGGCTTTAGTAATCTATGAATCAAAGGTCATTAAATGATTGAGAATAATATTGATCTATAAATACCATAAATTAAATCATTTAGTATTCTAAAACAAATTCTTGGTAATTACATACACCATTGATTTGATAAATTGGTACATAATATTAAAACATGTCTTAATAAAGAGAAATTGAGACAAAAAAACTCTTACCTTATATCTAACTTGATTCGTAAGATATATAACCTCTGGTATAATAATTTAGATTTATTTTAATCCAGTAAAATAATCATATTAATACATATAATAACATATGTGATCCACTTACATGATTTCAACACTCATTTATTAACAATTCTCTATTAAAGTCATCATTTGGGATGGTAATTGCTTTGTTTTTCATGAATGTTTTAGTTCATAAGTTATGGTCCTTGCACCTTGATCATAGTTCCTATATATATATATAATATTAATCATTATATGATTATAATATATAATCATTATATACATATTTATAACTATTCATTTAAATTAGTGATGAAAAATGAATTACATCACTATGTGGACATGATAGTCTGTATGTACACAAGAGTAATGTTTCCATTTTTTGATTGGTTGAAAAAAAAATTAAGTGATAATTAACCATTATAGAATAATTATTATATAATAAAAACATATGTGTTTACAAAATATATCCTTTTAACGTTAAATTAAATAAAAAATGATAAAAAAATCACATTGCTTTATGGAGGTGGTAGTCCACACGTATGCACGAGCAACATTATCATTTACTAATGGATAGGAAGATAAGAAGATAGATATGGTATTATAAGTATAGAAGATTAATTATTTCATAAATATCATATATAAATATTTAACCCATTATAATAACCAAACATGAATGATGGTGGTAGAAAATGTGTCGTATCGTTACATGGAGGTGATACTCCACAAGTACGCATGAGTGATTATTTAATCTCCCATTTGATTGATAATAGGTGGTAAATTTTTGTTAAATAATAATAATAATACCTTAGTGTATTTATGATATTTTATTCATCATTTTTTAAAGGTTAAAACAAGTTTATATAATTTTTAAGAAGAAATAAAATTTAAAAAGAATGGTTAATATTTATACCTCTTCTTTGAGAGGCCTCCTTTAACTTAAACATTAAGACTTGAAGGATTGGTCTTAAGAGAAGAAAAGAACCTTTAGGATTAAGGTAAGGATTATAGAAAGGATTTTTATTTTTTATTGGCTAAGATATAAGGTTAATATGGTATGAATAAGGGAGTAGTATGTGTTCCCCTTTATAAGTGAGGGGATGGATACACATAGAAATTATTAAAAGATTTCAATTATATATGGTCACTTTCTTTGGAAAGTAGAAAAAAGTGGTAAAATATTAGAAATTAGGATAATATAAGCTTGAAATATATTCAAAAAATAAAAATTTATAGGTTTGGGTTGTAATACTACCCTTATCCCATGGTTTAACACCCCCCCCCCCACCTCCCCATAAACACGTTTTAACCTTAACAGTGGTAACAAAATGTTACTAGTTTTATTATTCACCATGGCCAAAAATTAAGTTTACCCTGTTAAATTATATAAATTATTATTATTAAAAATATGGAATCAATTTAATAGATTAAATCTATATAAGTTTTAGATTTTAATTTTAATTAAGTGTGCAAACAATAACAAAAACCAGTTTTTGAAAAATGAATTTTTAAGCTTAAAACTTAATTTGTTTCCATTACATACCTTATAAAAACTATAAAATGAATTTTAAAATATCATATTGAATATATAATTTATAAATTTCATTAAAATAGTTAATAAATATATATTAAATTAATTTATTAAGATAAAAAGACATTGTGCGTATAAAAATAATTTTTAGATAAATGTGTTTTTAAGTTACAAATTAACTTATACCAAAATAATGTAAAATGGTGATTATTATATAATTAATTAGATTATTTATTATTAAATTTAACTTAGTTTAATTTAATATTAAATTAAAAACAAAATCAAATATTTACTTGAAAATAAATGACAATTTTATAAAAATCGAATTTTTCACTATTCACTGAAAAATAAATATTTTCAGAAAAAAAACCTAAAACTAACCCTAAGATAATAATGAAATGATTATTTCAAAAAATTATTCATTTTTTAAAATAAAATTTTAAAAAAGGCATAAATTTCATGTGAAAAAATATGATAAAATCTATTTTTGAAGAAAACATATTTTTAAAGCACAAAATAACATTACTGAAAATTTAGTACTTATTTATTTTGAATTAATAAATAAATTTAAATTATTAAAAAATTATGTATATTTTTTATAAAGTGGTTATTACTATTATTACCTACCAATTTAACATCTATTTTAAAATGTTTTACTATATCATGGTTTATATAGACTTGAGGTTTCATGTAAGGAAAGCTATTGAATACTTCAAGTTTTATTTCAAATGAAATACATATAAAATCTTGGGGTGTTACATTATACCCACATTAAAATTAATTTATCCCTTTTAATATCAATACTATGGTATAAACAAATGATGATATCTCTATTTCATCACATTCTCAGGTTCCCATGTAACTTCTTTATATTTTTTATTCCTCCACAGAACTTTAACCAGGTGAGTAGTATTGTTCCATAGAACTTTATCTCTATAATACAAGATTTCTAATAGTTTTATTTCATAGTAAAGATCATTTTCTGATGGTATAACCTATTATTTCAATACATGTGAAGTGTTAGTTATGTACTTCCTCAGGGGATATATATGGAACACATCGTGAACTTGAGAGAGGTTTGGTGGTAGTTACATGTGATAAGCTATAGTACATACTCGATCAAGAATATCAAAGGGATTGATACACCTAGGGATCATCTTTCCCTTCTTTTTGAATCTCATAACCTTCTTCCAAGGAGGAAGTTTTAGAAAACCCTTCCCATTAACATAAAATTTCATATCTCATCGATGATTGTCAGCATAACTCTTTTATCAAATTTGAGCTATCTTGATGTGTTATTTAATGGATTTAACCTTATCTACAATTTAATAAGCTAAATTAGGTCCCAATATATTTCTTTCTAGAAATTTATCCTATTATGTAGTATTTATATACTTCCTTACAAGGATGATTTCATAAGGAACCATCTAAATACTCGATTGAAATCTATTGTTGTAGGAAAACTCGACTAGAGAAAGGTGTTGATCCCAACCATCTTTGAAATATATAGAGAAGGATATAAACATATCATCCAGGGTTTGGATGGTCCCCTTAGACTTATTATATGTCTGAGTAGGATAATAAATACTGAAATATAACTCTATTTCAAGATTTTACTAAAGACTTCTCTAGAACATCAAGGTGAAACATAGATCCCGATCAGATATAATAGAATTAAGTAGCCCATGTAACCTTACCAATTCCTTGATATATATACCGTTAAGATAATCAAGAGATAAATATTCTTTGATAGAAATTAGGTTTATTTTCTTCAAATATAAATTGACTATAACCCAAAATAATTATGTCCTTTATATGTTTTGGAGACTCTTATAGTGAAATACATGGTGATGTTTTCCCATTTCTATTCTATTATGGGTAATGGTTGTAACATCCCCTTAGACCTATTTCTCTAAGACTCAGATTTCTGATATACTAATCACCGATATACATACTCTACAATATCTCTATTCATGTTTTCCCTCTATAAATACTCTTTCATATCTTTATACATATTCATACTTCCAAGATGAATATAGATTTAGGAGCTATTAGACTCTTCCAATAGTTCCTTCTTCAGGTATAGTATTAATAGGAAACATACTTGGTTCTTAAACCTTATTATTTCATCCTAATTAAGGTTGAAATTTGAAACATTTCTTATAATTTTTTTCCACTCCACATCCTCCTTTTATACCTCTTTAATCTTTACATAGATAAATGGTTGAACACCCATATGAGAAAGATTGTATATATCCCATTCCATCAATATTTCAAGGTATATCCTTTATAAATCCATAAATGTTAGATATTTAAAAATCCTTTTCATGGATAAGATAGCATGATCGTTTTTACTTAAAACATTATCCACCTTATTCACTTTCCTAGGGTGATAGTGTATTGAGTAGTCAAAATCTTCAATCAGATCCAACTATCTTATTTGGTACATCTTTAACTATTTCTGGGTGAATATATATTTTAAAATTTTAAGATCAATATAAATGTCACACCTTTCTCCATAAAGATAATTCCTCTATATATTTAATTAAAATATTGACACTGCTAACTCCAAATCATGAGTCAGTTAATTTTTCTCTTGAGCCTTTGATTAGTGTGAGGCATAAGCTATCGCTATATAATTTTGTATAAGAACAAACTCCATCCCTTTTTTAAATGAATTACTATAAATAAAAAAACCCCTATCCACTATGGGTTATTGTGATAATATGTGCACTAAATAACATTCTCATCAGTTCCTTGAAATTTTCTTCAAATTCATTAGTCTATAGAAACTTAACTCTATTATGATTTAACTTGGTGATTGAATTATATATCCATGATAAATCCTTAAAAAAGTTTCAATTATATCTATCCCATTCACAAAAAAAATATGGATTTTAGTCATAGTGGTTGGTATGGTCCAATATTAAATAACTTTTGTCTTTTATGGATCTATCGATATACCCTCTCTTGAGAATATATAACCCAAAAATGAAACTTTTATGTATCCAAAATTCACTCTTGGTAAATTTTTCATAAAACTTATCATTCCTTAGGGTATTCAGTACAATCCTAAAGTGATCTTCATGCTCTTAATTACTCTTGGAATGTATAATAATGTCATCTATAAATACTACCAAAAACTAATCAAGGTAATATAAAAAAAATTAATCATTAAATCCATGAATATAGAAAGGGAATTAGTAAAACCAAATGGAATCATTATAAATCTATAGTGTCCATAACTCGAACATAAATCTATGTTGGGTATGTCTTCACTTTTTACCTTCAACTGATAATATCCATATTGAAGATCAATCTTGGAAAAGTATTGAACTTCTCATAATTTATTAAACAAATCATTAATATGAGGTATCAGATACTTATTCTTGGTCATGATCTTTTCAAGTTCTCAATAATCAATGAAAATATTCATTGATGATCTTTATTATTAGAAAAGGGTACAGGTACACCCTATGGAAACCCACTTGGGTGAATTAATCCCCTATAAATATTCTCCTGTAATTGCCTCTTTAATTCTTGAAACTTAATCGACATCATTCTATGTGGATTCTTTGAAATAAGTGTAGCATCGGGTATGAGTTCTATTGAAAACTCAACATTACAATTTAGAGGAATACTAGTAACTCTTATGGATATACATCATCAAAATCTCATACAATATGAATTTTTTATGTTGAGTTTCTCCACAACCATCTAAGATAAATAACAATTTTTAATATGAATCAAGACCCATGAAACTGATGTAATTTTAATTAAAAGTTAAAATTTATCATTACACTTATAGAAAAACAAAAATTGGTTTGGGATATCAAATGTTACGTCCCTTACACAAAAATTTATATGGGTTTATATAAATAAAGTCATTCTATGCCCAAAATCACATAAAATTCAACTATAGGGAGAATAATAAGATTTATATGGATCACATTCCCACAAACATCAATCATACCAAAATCGTAAACTTGAGATGTGATTATCATTCCATTAGAAGTTTTTACTACTAATTTAACATCTAATCATTGTGGATATGAATAATATTCCTTGATAATTTTCATTCTATAAATTAATTCATAGGACTAAGCTCAAGTAATATACTTCAATATTTGATAATACCTGTCACCACCTCAACTTCATCGTTCTATCTTAAATCCCTTACTAAAATAAAAATGATTAGAATGACCATCAAGAATCATTAATTATAGTTATTAATCATGAAAAATAATTCATAGGATGTCAAAATCTTTATACTTTATTTTCAATCTATGAAACCTTAGGTTTGACCTAGTTCATCCATAGGCAATGTCTATTCAAATCTTTTTTAATGGATCTTAAATAAAATTTGAATTAACTTAAGAATATTCCAAGGAAGTGTAAAACCAAGTTCATTATAAGGGTGTATTCACTATTCACTATAATGATGGTAGATATATACTCGACTAACTATTTTTGGGGTTATCACCCCTAGATACATATTTTCCAAAACAATATCCAATTGTAGTATTCATATAGGGATGTATTTTTTTAGGGAAACCACACTCCTTTATTTACCATAACTTAAGATTTTCTCCTATACTTATGTTTATCCTAAGGTTTCCAACTAAATTTTCCTCATCTTATTTTCAAAAATTTATTAAATCATCCCTATAATATCATATATAATGACTCATACCTTTCATATATAAATATTACATCCTTTTATATGGATATTTAATATATTTTACAATAATACACGCCTAGGGAATATAGATATTTAATGTATTTTGAAACTTGGATACATGAACAACAAGTATATAAAAGATATATACCATTTACTATTTCATTCTACACAAATATCACCCTTCTTAGGCTTAACATACTTAAAACATTTCTCTATAACACGGGGAAGGGAAACATAATAAAGGGTGAGCTCAAATTCCCAGAAAGGGTAAACATAAGAGATGATCATAAATGAGCATAAGATAATCATAAGGGTATGATAACATGAGATAAATATTATAACATCATACCCATCAATTCATATATCATAATCATGATATATTACATAAATTTTAATCAATTTAAAAATACAATACATAAGAGTGTGGAATCATCAATAGTCAACCATGAGCCATGAAAACATATCATAATCATAAGACACAATTTTTTGGAATACACATAATTATAGAAAATAATTTCCTTAGTCAAGTCTCACAGCCAAAACTATCATAGTGAATTGGATTCAATAATCATTCAATCATTTCCTTAGTCAATGTTTACTCCCAATACTATCTTATTGGGAAAAGCTACTTACTGAACTAGGTTCACTCTCCATTATAGTCCATATTATCTAATGGTAGATCTATCATTACCCATTACATTATATAGATATAACAGAACCACCTGACCTTGGTATATAAATTAACCACCCGTCCTTGTTTTATAAAGGAACCACCCATCACATATTGAAAACCACACATATGTGTGACACAATATCATAAAACATCTATCATATCATCATGTCATAACTCATGGAAAGGATATAGATTTCATAAAAAATTAATAATAATAATCATTAACATACAAAGAAATAATAAATAGGTTAACATTGGATCATATACTTGGTAAATCCTAAGAAACATCAAAGTATGTTGTTATAATTAAAAATACCTTTAAAATATCACTAGAACATTTCTTGAGGAAAATTCCCTCTTTCATTTGAAATAAATTATTTAGAATAAAAAATTTCAAAAAAATAGGAAAACATTTTCATTGAAAATATAAAATAAAACATATAAATTAATCTTTTAATAAAATATTATTAATGATAGTGGATAAATTCATTCATTCAGTGTGTGTTAAAACAAAAATAATATTTACATTTTTTATAAAAATCCAAAAGTATCACGTTTGGAAAATGATAAGAAAAATAATTTTAAAACATGTTAAATAAGGTAAAATATAATTAAATATATATTTAAATATTATTTTTAAAATATTGAAAATATTATTCAATTTATTTTAAATAAATTATGGACATGGAATAAAACATTTACTACTGAAGAGAGAAATAAAGTCAGTTTTCCTTACAAACGTCCTTTAATTATTTTGAGTAATTAAATAGAGTAAAATGAAAGGAAAAAATAAAATCACCAAAAATAACATTAGGAGAAAAAAATAAATAATATTTTGTAGAGATAGACCATATAATTTCATCATCATAAATTTAAGCATAAACAATCATGGTAAAAATGAGATTGTAACATAAAACCCTTATGGATTTAGTAATATTTGAATCAAAAAACATTGGATGCTTGAAAATAATATGGATCTATAAATACCATTAATTAAATCATTAATTATTAAAAAATTAATTATTGTGAAGTATATACACCATATATCTAATAAATTAGTATATATCATTAAAACATGTCTCAACTAAGAGAAATTGAGACGAAAAATCCTTGCCTTATATATGAATAAATTTGTAAGCACTGTAAACTAATTTATAAAAAAATTAGAATTATAATAATTAGATAATATAAAAATATTCCTATATATAATATCATATATTATCCACTTATATCATTTAAACGCCTATTTATTAACAATTCTCTATTTAAGTTGTCATTTTGGGTGTTAATTGCTTCGTTTTTCATGGATGTTTTAATTTGGTAGTTATGGTCCTTGAATATTGATCATGGTTCCAAAATATCCTAAATTTTAATAATTATACAATTATAATATATAATAATTATATATGTATTTATAACCATTCATATAAAGTGGTGATAAAAAATTAATTACATCATTACGTGGAGACAGTAGTTCGTACGTACGCATGAATGATGTTTCCATTTTTCAATGAATTGAAAAATATAAAGGTAAATGATAATTAAACTTTATAGAATAATTATTGTATCATAAATATAATATATTTTCATTAAATATATCCTTATTACCATCCAAGTAAACTATAAATGATAAAAAATTACATTGCTTCATGGAGGTGGTGGTCCATACATATGCACGAGCGATGTTATCATTTACTAATGGATCATAAGGAAAGAAGGTAGATATAATATTATGATTATAGAAGAATAATTATCTAATAAAAATCATATATAAATATTAAAATCATCATAATAACCTATAATTAATGATGGTGGTTTAAAATGAGTCGTATCGCTACGTGGAGGTGGTAGTCCACACGTACGCAAGAGCGGTTCTTCCATCACCCATTTGATTGAGAAGAGGTAGAAAATGGTTGTTAAATAATAATAATAACATACCAGTATATTTATTATATTTTATTAATCATTTTTTTATGGATTAAACAATTTTATATAAGGTTTAAGAAGAAAAAAATTGAAAGAGCTTGGTTAAGATTTATACCTCTTCTTTGAGAGACCTCCTTTGGCTTACACCTTAAGCCTTGAAAAATTGTTCTTAAGAGAATAACATAATATATAGGATAATTTAAGGCTTATAGGAATTATTTTTAGTAGATATTGTCTAATATATAAGTCTCAGATGGTGTGGATAAGGTAGGAGGAGAGGTTCCCATTTATAAGTGAGGGGAGGGACACACATGGAATTTCTTAAAAAAATTCAATTATATAAGGTCACTTTCTTTGGAAAGTTGATCCAAATGGAAAAATATTAGAAATTAGGATAACATAATATTTCAATATATACAATAAATAATAATTTTATATGTATGGGTGGATATTATACCCTTATCTCATGGTTTAACCCCCCAAGTAAACTCGTTTTAACCATAACCATGGTAACAAAATTTTATTGTTATACTATTAACTATGAAAAAAAATTAAGTTGAAACTATTTAATTATATTAATTATGATGATAAAATATATTTAATCCATTTTTACATATTAAAATTCTATAAGTGTAAGAATTTAATTTTAATTAACCATCTGCAAAGAAAACCCATTTTTGAAAACTGAATTTTTAAGCGTAGAACTTAATTTACTTCCATTACTTTCCCTGTAAAAACCATAAAATGAATTTTAAAATATTATATTGAATGTATAATATATATATTTCATTAAAAATATTAATAAATAGAGATTATATTAATTTATTAAGATAAAAATACACTTCACACAAAAAAACAGTTTTTAGAAAAAAAATGTTTTTAAGACCAAAAAATAACTTATAAAAAATAAATTATAATGATTATTAATATGTAATTAATTATATTATTTATAATTAAAATATAATTAGGTTAATTTAATGTTAAATTAAAAACCAAATGGGATATTTACTTGAAAATAAATGAATTTTTTTATAAAAATTGATATTTTTCAATATTCACTGAAAAATAAATCTTTTAGGAAAAAAAATAAAAAAAAATCCTAAGATAATAATAACATGTTGATTTAAAAAATGATATTAATTTACTCAAATAAAATTTATAAAAATGGTGTAAATTAATTATAAATTTTTCATTCAAATAATTGATAAAAACCATTTTAAAAAAATACATATTTTTGAAGCGTAAATTGACTTTACTGAAAATTTTGTACTTATTTATTATGAATTAAAAAAATAAATTTTCATTATTAAAAACCTTTATACATATTTTTCATAAATTGGTTATTATTATACATACCTAAAAATTTAACCAACATTTTATGACAATTTACTATATCCCAATTCAAATAGAATCAGAGTTTCATTTAAGGAAGTTATTGAATACTTTATGTTTTATTTAAATGGAAATACATATAAAATATTGTGTTATTACAGTAGCATATACCGTGTAGTGATTATTCAATTCCATTCCCAGTTGGTAGTGTGGTATTATTTCATCCAATAGTTCCTTGGGTTACTTGAATGCACAGTGTACTCAACCTTCATGGTAGTTTAATTCTTGTGAAAATATGTGGAACCTGGGCCATTATTACAGGAGCACTAAACTGGAACCTTGTGGTAGAGGATCTGGGTTAGTACAAGGTTTTAGGGAAGGATCCACTATGCCTCCATAGTCTGTTAGTTTGGAATCCACTGGTTTTTGAGGTTGTGGTGGTGGGTGAGGAGCCCAAGGTCAGGGGCATCAAATGTTATAGCAGAATGTGAAGGTGGTTAGGTTGTATCATAGGGTCACGAGTTAGTCCAGTTACATGTGGTTGAGCCAACCCTAACTAATTAGGATGTGGGGTTATATATATTTTTAGGTATGATCCTATTGGATTTGACTCTTGCTTATACTTTATTTGATGTAAGACCCTCACATTATTTTCTTTCTTATTAGTTCATTATAGGTTTGTCTAAGCTATGGATCACCTTTATGAAGTTTTATTAATTGAAACACCCTAAGGAAAAAAGTTATAGGGTATATGAAAGTTTTCGGATTATATCTTAGTCATTAGAAGTTTTCAATTCTTCTACGATTTCTTTATATTTTAAATGGGTAGTTTCATATTAATTATCATGATTGACTAGCTTATTCGTTATCAAGAACAAATTGATTTCTATCACCAATGAGTGTCGTTCACTTATCCTAAGGGTGATAGCTTAAAATATGTTGTTTATTGGGATGTTCAATTAGTTAATTTCATACTTGATCATAAATGGTGTGGTATAATCATAGCCCAGGTTTCTAATCTCATCCTAGATGAGGGGGAGAGGCACCAGGTAGTATTTCCACCTATTATTGATCAATTTTAAGATGTGTTTCCTATGGTTTTTTTTAATTACTACCTAATCATGGGATTTAATTTAATATCAAGAGTATGATGGGCATAATTTATATATCTATTCCTACTTATAAGATAGAGGAATCAGGGAATCATGAGTTAAAATAACAATTATGGGACTTGGAGGTGAAGGAGTTCATCCATCCCAGCACATCCCCTTGGGGTTCTCTAATACTATTCACCAAAAAGGTAGATGGGTCCTTGAGATTATGTGTGGAAAATAAGAATCTAAATTGGTTGATAGTTAAAAACCGATATATGCTTCCTTGTATTAATGATTTATTAGATCGATTCAATATGTTTTTGGTTTTCATGAAGTTTTGTTTTTTTTTATTGTACCACTAGTTGAGGATATAATCCTCTAACATTCCTATCATAGATTTTACAAGTAGGTATGGAATTTATATGTACCTTATTATGACTTTTTATTTGACAAAATAATCACTGGTACTAATGGCCCTGATGAAATTTCCATTTTAGTTTTCCTCCCCCATCTCAATCCTCTTTTGATCCCACCTTTATGTGGGTGTTATTTGTGGTTATTTTATAGAAATTTAAGTTACATTATTCCATTAGTTTTCTTTTATATTAGTTATCATTTAATAGACTTTAATTTAGTGCAGCCTTGATTTAGTTTTTGGCAACAAATCAATAATATCATAGCATAATTAGGATGGAATTATAGGTCATTTTCATGTAATGGGTATAGGTTGTCCTGTGATGATGAATACACACCATTGATCATTATTTCATTAAAATTATGTCTCACTATGAATTTTTATAGGGTTTTGATGAGATTGAAAAAATTTAGAGAGTAACTAGGTGTTGGATGATAGGGATTTTTCTCGAGTTTGTGTCAGGGTTAATGGAGTACACCATGAACATTCCAGGTGCAATTAGTCAAGATTTCAATGTGATGAGATGGTTTAGTGAGATTGTAAGAAATTATTCCTATTTTAATAAAATTTTAAAATTAATTATAAATTGTTATAATTAATTAATTTTTATATTGTACCATGATATAGGGTCTCTAGATATTATACAAGTCTTAGATTAACATGGGTGGAAATTCCTGAAATTATTTAAAGAGAATTAACTTTGAATGAGTTTGATGGTCCCTAAAAACTCTTTATAGTATATGAATTTTGTTTATGTGCATATGATATGTATTCTTTACACTAATGGGAGATTGGAATTAAATTTAAAATGGTTTATTTTATGAAATTATGGGAGAGGAATGAAGTTTCAAGGGCTATGACAGACCATTGAATTCTATATTAAAGCCTCAGTTATCGATGACTTAGGTATATACTATAAGAGTGTGCCTTATAAAATTAAGACCCAAGTGAGGTAGAATTATAGTGAATAAACATAGAGGACATTGGTTTGGTTTCCCTTAGTTCCCTTGAGTAGGGGTGAGTGATGGATAGAAAATGGTTGGTCTAGGGATGGGCTATATAAGAATTCTAAGATACCATATAGACTTTGGGATAGTTAACCAAACAGTGGGGTTGAGTGCTTTCCACTTGTGTGTCAGTACCAAGGTGGATAGCCCATGGGTTGTATTATGGAAAGGGTTGGGTAATATTACCAACCTAGGTTAACTTGGTAAGTGATATGTGCATTATTATATCTCTATAGTGTGATGCCAGGATGGAAAATCATACAAGGCTGATTATAACATGAGGTGATCATGGTCATGAAAAAGTGTGTTTTCAACCTTTTAGTGATAGTATTGACTCAAGTGATGGGGAATATATAGAGAAACCCATGTAGGTCTCCCAAAATATGTTGTTACTAGTGGACCTTAGTGAGTGACCTAGCCTTATGGTAACCCTAGAGAGGGTTAGTACGGGGAGTCAGGTGGTTTTGATTTCATGTGTCACCTTAAAACCCAAGAATCAATGAGGATATACTAGTGTGGATATAGTTATGAGGATGGTTTTTGTTCTTGAGAGGCCAAACTTGTAGATGTATGTCAGGTTTGGGTGTGTATTCAACTCATGTGGTGTGATATGTGGTTATAGGGTATGTTGTGTCCCTCGAGTATATGTGTGATGTAAATGTATATATGTATGATATGTGAATAAGGGTTCAGGAACTTAAGGTAGGATGTGACCCCTAGGTAATGGTGGGTTGGTACCTCTGTAGGGTGGGGTGTGACCCCTTGGGTGTAAGTTATATGGTTTTAGGGTGAGATAAGTTTCCAACTGGTGTATGATCCTGATATGGTTCTAGGGTGAGATAATTTCCCCCTGGTTATATGATTCTTATATGTTTATAGGTTGATATGAGTTTCCCCCATATGTATGTTCCTTATATGGTTTCTATGTGAGCTAAGTTGCCTCCAGATGTTTATTTCTGATATGGTTCCATGGTGATTCGAGTTTCCCCCGAGTGTATATTACTTATACAATTTGAGGGTGAGATGATTTTCCCCTAGGTGTGTGACTATATATATGGTTCTAGGGTTGAACATGGTTTCCTAAGGGTGGTATACATTATTCTTAAAGGCATCCAAAAATGGAAGAAACTGGTATCATCGATCTAGGGTGTCGCCTTAAAACCTGAGAATCGAAGGTGATTATTTTACCAAGCTTCTGTGGTGTTCTATTTATCCTAAGAATATCACATTTTCATGTATTATATTTAATAGTTATTTTATAGATACCATTGGTGGTGGAATACTAAGTTTTACTCACACCCTACTTGAGCATCCCTTGAAATTTGGTATCGAAGCATACCTCAATGTTCTCAGGTCTAGGTAGGGAATACACCCAGTACTACATGATTGGGCAGGATCTTTTCACTAGGGATTAAAGACTAGGATGTGATGAGGCTTGCGAATGGAATTAGATACTACTTATTTTTTATTCTATAGTTTATTTTTATATGTGTTCAGCCTTGTGGATGATCTGTTGGGATGTATGAATGTATGCTTCTACATTACATTTAATATAGTATTATTTTTTATTATTGGTTTTTACATACTATGGTTATCATTATGGATTTTTTATGATATTTAAACTGTTATTTTACTTTAATAAGAGGGTACCCTATTTTATGCCTCGGCACGATCTTCCCTAAGGGCACCCATGTGAGGACGCCACATGACCTCTGACACACCTCCCTCTATCCCATAAGTTATTGACTAACAGCAGGGGTATAAGGTGTTACTATAGAGACACTATACCCCCATATAAGAGGATGAAATAACAATTAGATAAACCAAAAATAATCCATAATCAATAAACATAAGAGTAAATATAATCAATAAATAATAATAGTGCTATGAAAAATGAATATGTGGAAGAAAGTATTCATACAAACTCATGGTCATCCTAACATACAATGACTAATTGACTATTGGGACAATTTCATATACAAATAAATAAAATAAATATATTAAATTGATTCTTCACTTCCATCCTCAAGCATCACCTCATCCCTATATCCAATATTGTCTAAGTTATCTCACTTGATCCAGCTACTTTGGGCCTCTTCCCAACCTAAAACTATGATTAGTGAATTCTTCTTGGGTACCCAACTACTATATATTCCCAATAAGTGTGTGATTATAACTCATTAAGGCACCACCAATGCAGTCACAAACAAAACCAGTAGGGTTTTACATGTGATATACTCAAAATATAAATAAAAAATAGTGCAGAAAAATATATAAATTAACACTATCAATCCTTGGGTTCTAACATGACATCTGAGATCGACCAAAACCTACATCATATAGTGTTGTGGAGTCTCTACACATGTCACATAATTGTTCCAACTAATATCTTCCCTATGGCCAATTTCTTAGAGAAAGTCCTAGGAAATCCAATAACAACATATTCAATATATGATTCCTAAGAGCATGTCCTAGGAAATCCAAATCAGGTAACCATGAGCTGAATTCAAGGAGTGTATCCAAGGAATTCCAACCCAAATACCCATGAGCCAAATCCAAGAAGTTTTTCTAAGTAATTATAACCTAAATAAGCACAATGATAATATAAGGAGTATGTCCAAGGAATTCTATCATCAATACCCATGATCTGAATCCAAGGATCATGTCCAAGTTATTTCAACCCAGATCACATCTAAATCCAAAGAGCATGTAAAAGTCATTCCAAACTGTATCATGAATAATCCATAGATCATTTACAATTAATTCCAAACCAATAGAATAATGAATACAAATATCATGTCCAATGAATTCTAAAACATATCATTTCTATATGTGGATATCATCCCCAACCTTGATTCCAAGAAACACGTCCAATATAATCATCAATATAAGGCTCAATAGTCACATCCCAAGATCACACCCTAGGCATCCCAGGTATATCAATATATCTCAGTGTGTAGTGTATCCCACACAAATCATCTCATAAATAAATCTCATATCTCACAAGTTTTAGTTTTTCTATCTAGTGTGCAACCCACTATCATCATTTTACACCCTCGCTCAAGGGACAACATATCTCTAGGTAACTCATCAAGGTCCCCTGGGTATCATCATATCACAATCACCCTTCATGGGTTCCTCGATCACAATCTCAACTCCCAAGCCAAGCTCATCACTCTGAGGGAATTTCATCCCTCGATGTCCTCATAATCATATCACAGTCTCACTATCCTCCCAAGGAAAGTCATGTAATAGAGATAGACCAAAGAAAATCCTCTTCCAAAATCACCCTAGGTCAGTCCTCATGCCCAACCTATCCAAATATTACTAAACACTCACCAACTTGGTAACCCACATCTCAATTCAGAAGAATAATTATTACCATGCTCTCTATACTAGACAATGGCTCTAGGGAATCTAATAGTTCCATCATGGACTACTCAAGCCACTCATAAATATTCAAACACTCTTCAATAAAAGGATACATTAAGGGATCCTACACTAAGGTCCTCTATATCTTATTCATTCCATTTAATTTATTCCCCTAAGGGTCTATACTTCGCAAGGAATGAGATTTATAATAAAAGTGTCATTCATAGGTGGTATTGGCATCTGTAACAAATCTGGTTTCATTTGTTTTGTCCTTTGAATATTTCTATATATATCATTAGATCTTTCCTCATATTCTTCACTATGTTTGGGAGTCACTGAACCCATGAATTAATATATTAAAAATGTTAATATATATTAAATCATGGGCATTCATATTTTTAGAATGAATGGTTTTCCCGTTGATCAAGACCTCATATGAGAAATCCAAGACCATGTTTATCTACAAAATGATATTTTTACCCTAGGTGGGACATAAAGTATGTTGGAATCAGATGTTCAATTGAAGTCATTTGTTAGTGGGTGTGTTAAATAATGAATTAATTTACTTAATTAGTTTACTTAAATGGCCTGAACTTAATTTCCCCCTCTATAAATAATCCATTATAGAAAATCTCCAAGGTTATCCGCATACCCTTTGGAGATTAGAGGATAGTATAATGAGATCTTTATTGTCCACAATGGACCCAAGAATGTGGATTGAAGACAAATGATCGAGGAGAATCATGAGACAAATGGAAAACATAGTAGGATCATATTCTTCTTCACTAGTAGAAATGTTTTTCACAAATTATTGATCATTTCTTGAGGTAGTGATAATTATTTTGTGGTCTTCCACCCTTGATTAAATTGTTAATCATGAATTTATAATATACTAAAAAAAATTGATTTTTGTTCTTCGCATGATCCCTAAATTTAAAAGGCGTTCTTGAACCTGTTTATCTATTTTTTTCTCATGTTTTTTCCACCCATGGTTTCCATAATTTTATGATAATTGGTTAGGATCGCATCAACTAATAAGGATATTTCCTTAATTCTTGTGTATTTCCCTACACTTTTCTTTATGTTCTTCATCTTTGGCCCACATGGTTGGGGATTTGACATTATCAAGCCATATACAAGCATGATCGAACCATCATATTCGTGTTGAATGTGTAAATGATCTCAAAAGTGGTTTAATATGGATGGATTGAGGCATATTGTAGGTTATAGGTGATGGAATCATGGATCAGACCCCCCATATGGTGATAGAAAGAATGGTGGATATGGCTCAGAATATTCAAGACCCTATTTCCAGCCACCAAAGGCTATAAATCAGCAATATAAGACATCCCCCTCATATTAGAATTCTTTAGGTGATCCAAATAGTAGAGGTTATAGCAGAAATTATATATCGGGTGTTTGTATGAAAGAATCCATCAGTTTCTATCAAATATATGATTGAATTTAGTGTATCCAAGAGGAACACATACCATGTAATCTAGATTCTCATGAAATCTAGGGTTTTGGTTGATTTAATTATCATACAATGTTTAAACGGTCCAACATGTTGTGTGACATAAATCATGTATCCAAGTCTTGTACCCAAGGCACATGACCAAAATCCCATAAATACATACACATTGTATACCCCTGGGGATACATCATGTAGAGCTACATGGCTAGCCAATCCGTGTGTATAAGGCACATTCACATGACCCCATGTGGTCAGATACGCCATGTACTATAAGGTACACACCGTGTATTTGTATGTGGCTATCTAAGCCATATACTATGTGTACATACCCAAGACCCAGGGTGAATATACACACCATGTGACCCTTTAACACCTTGAGATTTTGTGAAATATATTTTTTTAAAATGAATTTAATCTTCTCTAAATTTTTCATTACACGCAAACACTGAGTTTAAACAAAACATGACATACTCTTAAAATATTATTATTTATTATGATAGTTATTACCTACCCATTTAAATGGAAAGTATGAATAGAATTGAACAAATTATTAATATATATATGGTTTCAAAATTTATATATAATTAATTATTTGGTGACCAATTAATTAGAAATAAAAACCTGTTGAAAATAAAGAAATTCATTTTCTAAAGAAAAAAAACAATTTTTATGCACATAAATGTGTTTAAGTCAATAAATTAAAAAAATAACTTTTGGAGAATGATTTTAATAAAATTTATATATTAAATATACTTTTTAACATTCATATTATGTGTTTTCTAGATAAGAGAGAAGAATAAACCTAATTTTACACTTAAAACTATACTTTTCTAAAAAGCAGTTTTATCACCTTTGGCGAACTGATATTTAAACTAATTTTTTCCACATTAAAAAAATTATTTGAAAAAATAAACTTCATTTTTAAAATCATAACTTCAAAATTATCTTAGGTTGAATTTTTTGGATTTTTCTAAAAAGTTTCATTTTTTGATGAATAGTGAAAATACTAAATTTTAATTGAAAAACTACCTTTTTGTTTAATTTATTTATAAAGTTAAATTATATTTTAAATTTGTTTTTAATTAAAATTAGAAAAATTATAAATAAATTAATCCAATTTATTTAATTTTAATAAATTTTATATTTAATTTTGATATAAAAACTTTGTAAACTTTTGAACATTTTCTCTTTAAAAGCTCGTGTTCTCGTCACGTCTGTAATATTAATTTTAAATTAAATTCTGCCACTTATATGAATGTAATTTTAAAAAAAAAGATTATATATTTTTAATAATAATAGTTTATATTATTTAATAAGTTCAACATAATTTTTTACCAAAATGAAAAATAAAAAAGGTAAAAAAAAATATTTACTACAATTAAGGTTAAATGGGTTTATCAGGGGTTAAACTAAAAAGATAAGGGTTAAAAATAACCCAAAAATTTTCCAAACCCCATTTTATATCCATATTTATACCTTATACCCTCTATGATATACAATGGTACATTATTTTATCCTTTTTACAAGAAAAAAATGTGGGTGGAATTGTTTCTTTCAAACAACTAGTACCTCGCCCGTGCATACGCACGGGGATATAATTTAAACCTATTTTATAAAAATGTGTTAATAGTTTGAGTAGTTAATAATGGTAAATAGTTAAAAATATGTTACATTTATAGCTTCAACGAATGAAATAATTGAAAATAATTGAAAATAATTGAAAAAAAAACATGTATCCGAAAATATAAATGAAAAGGAATCAAAAAGGAAATAACATGATGTGAAAAGATACAGAAAAACATGACTTATTATTAGGTATATATGATAATAGAACCTTCATTTTCACCATGGAGTTATTATAAAACATAATGTATTTGACATATCTAATAAGAAATGATAAAATGTAAAGCGAACTCTTAAATTGAGTTCATAAGAGTGAATCAGAATCTATAGCTCATTTCATATAGACATGCCTAGATCTATATCATACTAATTTGAAATGGTATCCATACATGGTCACCCACTTCCAGTTTCCAGCTATGTTGTAGTAGGTTTTTGAAAATAGTTTACCATCTTCCTGTATTTTGCAACACAATAGACAACATAAAATGAATCACTTATGATTGTAAGGATCACGATAGAATTTAGATAATACCTTATTCAATTAGGCACTGATGGAAGAACCTGTTCATGAGTGACCAAAAGAAATCATTTATAATCAATTTAGTGTGTTAATCCCTTAACTACCAAAATCATGAAGGAAGAGAAAAAAAATAGTGAATAATATAAATCAACCAACTTACCAAAGTTTGACATTGGAATATAGTATGGATTCTTTTAATTAATGTTTTCCTTTCCTTTCATAATAAATTAATGATTTGAAACATTTTTCCGAAAAGAAAAAATCATATGTATTAGTAATAATAAACAATTGCAATCATAAAGATGACATGATTTAAGAATCATTATATCATGTTATTTATTTGTAAGGATCATGGTTGAATTTAGAGAATACCTTGGTCAATATCTTTATTTTCATCCAATATATGCATTTCATATCTAATTTCCTGAATATATAATCTGTAGGGGGAGAAAAGATATTCACAATATCATATTTTCTTTGAAATTGTAAGATGTATTGTCATGAATAAAATAACTACCTTTAAAAAATACACCGTATAAAATGAATCATTATTATTTTGGATAGCTATACATCCAGTGCTGTAATTATAAAGATAAGTACTTCAAAATTAATAATCCAGTAACTCCTAAACATGAATAATATAAGTATAAGAAATAGTGAATTTCTGAATAAATAAACTATAAGAAACAACTATCATTATTAGAATAACTACCACAAAAATATAAACCGTAGTGAATACCTTGGTTAGTTAGGATTCACTAATAAACATGCACTGTTATAATGTTGATATAACACATTTGTAAAATGAATAAAACAATCATAAAATGGAGTTATTGTGGCCATGTACCTGGAAAAAACAGTTCACACTTGAATGTTGGTATATTAGTTACATATTTTTTCATGATCAATAGTAACATATTGAGAAACCCTCTCTATCAAAGACATAATGAAGGAATACAAGTTATAGCAAGACTAAGTAACTGAAGGAAAATATAATGAAACAGAGTTATAAAACTTAGTCAATGAGCAGTATCACCATTTGTTATATTCCAACTTAAGGAACATAATCAATTAACAGATTTGAAAACAATGATAAAACTAATGAACTACTACCAAAAACAACAAAAATGGAAAATATCATCTAAAAAATTCCATTAGTTATGAATAAATTTTATCATAAAATGGTGGATTAAAAAAGATGAAGTTCACATTAGATTAAAAAATGTTTCAAAAGTTACAATTCTGGGGAAGAATCAAGTGAACATTTAAAATAATACCTTTCCCACAAATTGTTTAACCTGACCATAAAGAGAATAAGTCATTTAGTTAGAGAGATTGTATGGTATAAGATCTCTTTATTTAATCCCCCAAATCATTATCAATTTAAATTAATATTCTTCAGCTTATCCATCACTGTAATGAAAAATAGAAGATCCGAACACACTTATTTAGGTCATACAAGTATGAATATAAAGATACAATTAACAATGTAAGGTAGTTATGGAAATTTTGGCTCTATACTGTTTTTGAAAATACATTGAAAACATTACATATAATGAGAATTAACTGATAGAACAAATATAAAGCTGGAAACACATATGAAGTAGAAATACAGCATATGATCAATGAACAAACTAAGAGTGAATATGTTGCAACCTAAATAGCACTTAAAAACATTAATATGTTGCATAAAAACTACAACAATAAATCATTACATTTCTTGTAAGTTGAAAACCATAAATACTCATAGGCATAGATCTGATAATTGGGTATATTTATAGTACACATAGCATGAAGCAAACATGGACATTTGACATTCAATCTTTAGAAATCTGATACGGTTCATCGTAAATTACCAAAATGCCTCTGTTCAATTACTAACAACACTTGGTAACTTCCAGGAGCTCACTTAGGTGCTTACCTGTTGTAGTATCACTATCTCAAAACCTCAAGGTAGAACTCCCTGCATGTGTGAGTAAAAGACAAGGCATAAACTAATCATAATTATAACAATCAAAGATGAAAATGTTTTCTGTTATTATTATTATTTTTTAAATAATGATTGCATCTACACACCTTGAGCAGACTCCCAATATGCATAGACAAGAAATAATAAGGGTCTTAATTTGTAATGACAAGTTTTCTTCTTTCTTGTACCCTTCCTGCATCAAAGAAAATAAATATAAACTTTGTGGTCTGAAAAACACTAATATAAAATAGAAAAAAAAATAGGGAAAAAAGTAGATAATTTTTCATATCAATTATACCACCTCTAATTAGACAGTCATGCATCTAAATGTAGAAGTCTATTAGAACAAAAAAGATTGTCATAATTATGATATAGTGGGTTTTCATGGATGAAAATTGCAATGAACCTCAAAATATTTGGCAATAGGAGCCATCATCTTTCCACCAAAGTCAATCCCAACTGTGCATGAAATGCCTGCAACACAGGCAACAAAAACAGCAGCGTACGTATAGGATAAAATGTACAAAGGGAATTATTATATTAAAAATAAACTTTGAATAAAAATTTTATATAATGTCCGGCCAAGTGAACATTTAAAATAATACCTTTCCCACAAATTTTTTAACCTGCCCATCAAGAGAATAAGTCATTTAGTTAGAGAGATTGTAAGGTATAAGATCTCTTTTTTTCATCCCCCAAATCATTCTCAATTGAAATTAATACGCTTCATCTTATCCATCACTGAAATGAAAAATAGAATATCTGAATACACTGATTTAGGTCGTACAAGTATGAATATAAAAATACAATTAACAATGTAAGGTAGTTATGGAAATGTTGGCTCTATAATGTTTTTGAAAACACATTGAAAACATTACATATAATGAGAATGAACTTATAGAACAAATATAAACCTGGAAACACATATGAAGTAGAAATACAACATATGATCAATGAACAAACTAAGAGTGAATATGTTTCAACCTAAATAGCACTTAAAAAATTAACATGTTGCATAAAAACTAAAAAATGCCTCTGTTCAATTACTAACAACACTTGATAACATCCAAGAGCTCACTTAGGTGCTTACTTGTTGTAGTATCACTATCTCAAATCCTGAAGGCAGAACTCCCTGCATGTGTGAGTAAAAGGCAAGGCATAAACTAATCATAATTATGACAATCAAAGATGAAAATGTTTTCTGTTATTATTATTATTTTTTAAATAATGATTGCATCTACACACCTTGAGCAGACTCCAAATATGCATAGATAAGCAAGAATAAGGGTCTTAATTTGTAATGACAAATTTTCTTCTTTCATGTACCCTTCTTGCATCAAATAAAATAAATATAAACTTGGTGGTCTGAAAACACAAATATAAAACAGAAAAAAAAACAAGGAAAAATGTAGATAATTCTACATATCAATTATACCACTTCTAATTAGACAGTCATGCATTTAAATGCCGAAGTCAATTAGAACAAAAAACATTGTCATAATTATGATATAGTGGGTTTTCATGGATGAAAATTGCAATGCACCTCAAATTATTTGGCAAGAGAATCCATCATCTTTCCACCAAAGTCAATCCCAACTGTGCATGCAATGCCTGCAACACAGGAAACAAAAACAGCAGCGTATGTACATGATAAAATGTACAAAGGGAATTATTATATTAAAAATAAACTTTGAATAAAAAATTTATATCAAGTTCGGCCAAGTGAACATTTAAAATAATACCTTTCCCACTAATTTTTTAACCTGACCCATCAAGAGAATAAAACCTGTTGGAATAAATAAATTAACAACTTATAAGATTATTATTAACGAATATTAAATAATTTAATTGTTCACATGGTACTAAAACATTTTTATTAATGAATAAGTGTATTAAAATCCCATAGTCATGAGTGAAGGTAATGCATAATATAATAACTACTTATACTCGTAGGTCATGCACTACCCAATGATAGTCTTGAACTGCCAGAAGGATTAAGTGAAACTGAAAATGGAGGTCATACCAGTGGAAAATGCATTCCAAGAAGCCTGTCCAGGAGCTAGTCGACCATGCTAAGCCTTCACATTCTTCAAAACTGAAACCTCAAGAAGACATCCATGCACTGCCATAATGCTGTCAAATTGATAATCAGAAAATAAAGGGAAATCTAGTGGATAAAGCAGCCCAAGAAAGAGAAAAAAACCTATTATCAAACAAAACATGGCAGAAACTCTAGGATAGCATTAAGACCTCAATGCAGATCACTGAACCGGGTGAAAAAGCCACTATTCAGTGCGAGCAAGCTAAGACATCCAGCAAACCATCAAAAACAATGAAATCGTGTAACACAACATCATGGAGGTAAAAACCCAAAAGTCTTCACAAACAGGAAGAAATCCAGTTCATAGAAAAACCTTTACAACCCTCAGGGACCTGCTAGCACAAGTAGACATCCCATATCCAGTAATGACATCTTATATAAAGTAGAGACACTGGGCATAGATAACAGTCCCAAAAGCTCAAGAAGGAAGAACTTTTGAGATATTGAAGAAGTCATTCCCATGGAATATCTTTGAAGTTGAAATCAGTTTGAGTACTGATATTCTGAAATTTTACATAACTACCTCTTCTTTAAAAGTGGTTGTTTCATAAATGAAGGTTTAGTTGTTCCACAGAAGGTTCTGGTTTATAAAAGAACATAGAAATAACAGAAAATCCTCTAATATCAGATTACATTTCATAAAAATGAAGAGCATCTCCGTAAATAGTACATACTGTTTCCTTAAGAGACATTATGAAGGAAATCCATTTAAATAATATCCATCCAATAGTGCTTTCAATACTTGCTACAAAACAGCCCCTATCCTAGATGTTGGCATCATACGGTTTCAGTAGTTAAAAATGGTGACAAACAAAATATGAAAATTCAAACTAAATATAAACCCGTTGTATAGAAAATGTATATGCAGAAGACAAATAATACTTAGAATGTGCATATAGATACTGCTATGGTTGGCTGTTAAATTATAGTAATTTACTGTCATCAAGAGATGGTAAATGGTGAAGACAAATAATAATTATTGGAACACATATAGTGAATACAACAGACTAACAATAAAGACAAATAGAGGTAAAGCCAAATTGATGTGAGGCCAAATAGTGATGATCAAAAACATGATGGCCAAATTAATTAGATGCTAAAATTCCTGACTCAAATCAGATAAATTATAATATCTTATAAAAAAACTCATCTACACAGGGAAAACAATAAATTTATCACATAGCGAAGATGTCAAAAGTCCCTCTTGTCTGTTGGACATCGCCACAATGCCCACAAGTTCAACCATGAAACAAATATGATATCACCTATATATCTGTTGAAACAAATATGTAATATATGACAAAGATAAAGGTTAATCAAACAATTTGATGTTTATAGAAATCAAAAAACACAGTTTCATTGTACATAATGAATGATAATATACCTCAATTACATTATACACTATCAACTCCATCTTCCTCATATTCCAATGATAGTTATGATTTATCTCAGCAATGTTCTAGAAGAAATCATGTCTAGATAAGAAAAAATTCATCCACAAGAATCATGAAAATTTATTTGAAATTAGAAGATCATACCTGTTCAAAGATGTAGATCTGTAAGATTTCTGATATGTATGTTGGTTATCGTAAAGGGGTTTGTGAGCCCTAGTTCCTTTTGTGGTGCGCCGAGGAGGTTATGATAGCTTAATTGCAGGCTCACCATAGATACAGGTGAAAAAAATCGCGAGGAGGAGGATGCCGGCATCGGGGGTTTGCAGAAACCCTTGGTCGCGAAGAAGTGAAACCCAACCGCGAGCGGGAGACCAAGTCAAGATGCAGAGGGAAACCTACACCGGGGAAACCATATGGAGAACGTTGAGTAGGGAGACCAAATCGAGATACTGAGGAAACCCTAGACTAGGGAGACTGAAGGAGGAACATGCTGGCGTTGGGGTTTTGTGGTAACCTAGGTCGCGAAGAGTTAAAACCTGAGGCCGGTCGGGAGATGCAACGCAGTGGAGATGTGAGCTGGAACTGGGAGAAGGAAGAAGTGATGATGACAGAGTGCAGCAGGGAGAGGAAGCTCAATGGAGGCAGGGGTTTGTGGGGTGCGGGGGTCGCAAAGCACTGAAAACCTGAGCGGGAGTGGGATTGGGACGAGGATATTTGGTAGAGAATCATTGCGGAGGGGAGACATGGAGGACTGCAGGATAGGCACGTATGAAAAAAGTGACATGGAGGTATGGTAGACTGACACGTGTATTGGCAGAATGCCAGAATTAGTAGATATAGTAGATTACAAGTGTTCCACTCACCTCACTTATAAAAGGTCGTCCCATATCCTCTCATATTCACACCATAATCCCATTTGGTTCAGAAATTAACTACCAAAATAAATTAAAAACTTCCCTATTCTCACCATATAATCCTTATTTTTTATATAAATTTAATTCAGGAATGATTTTGGTGCAAACCTAGGGAGGATACCTGAAGAATAGGTAACGTTCATCAACAAGCATTTTTGTTTTATTTATTCCACAACCTACATAAATTATTATTATACCTTGATGATATAATAACCTAGGTATATTAAATATACTAATAAATTTTTATTTTAATATAATTATCTAAAACTATCTCTACTTCCATCAAATGGGTTATGAAATCATCATTCGTGTGCATGGAGGACTACCACCTCACGAACTGATGTCATTCATTTTTCCATTACCGCCTATCAAGGTTGAGTATGATAATTTATATAAAGTATATATATGATATTTATAACATAATTATACCTATTTAGTAATTATATAATATATTTCTCTCTAATTTTCATTTCATAGGGGATACGATAATGTCGCTCGTCTGTACGGCAGACTACAACCTCACGAAGGGATGTGATTCATTTTCACAAGCTCTTTACATAGAAGAAAATAATGATAAATATATGTGATAAACATGGAATTTATATGATATTAATGACATGTTTATCATTATATAAATATAATATATTATTTTCTTTATTACCTTTCACCCACCGAAAGATAATAATGTCATTCATGTGCGTGTGGACTACCGCCTTCATGAAGAGATGTGGATCTTTTTTCATTATCAGGCCACATGGATGATATGTATAAGTATATTTAAAGATATAATATAGAATTATTTATATTATTGTAATTATTTAAAGATAATATATTACTTACCTTCTTCCATAATGATCATTGAAAAATGGAAATGTTACTCATGTGTACATACGACATACCGTCTTCAGGATCGTAACAAACTTCATTTCTCAAAAACATCTTTCATGATTGGTATTAAAATTATAATTGATATATAAATATGATAATTATTTCATGATATTTATTATTTATATAATTTAACCATGTTAAAATTAATATAATTTAAAATAAAAAATCAAAACATATATGAAAAAAAAGTGATTATTACCCGAAACATGATTTTAACTAGGAATTATTAGTAAAGGGTAATAAAAAGTCATAAGTAAAAAATATATGGAATGATATATAAAAATATGGTTCTTTAATTTATAAATAATATACTTATATTTATTATATATTAGTTTTTTGACATGTATTAAGGAAGTTGAGACTTAAGGTAAGGTATTTTCATCTCACTTTTATTTTTCTGTGAGACACATGCCATGTTCACCACATGTTTCTTTTATGTGGTATATATAATACCCATGAATTTATTTTGTAATGATTATAGTTAAAATTATTTGAATTTATATATATCCATTTTATTATCTCTCTTTCATGTGTTTTGCGGATCAAAACATACCAAATCAGTAAGGGGTTTTAGTATCTCTCTTTCCTGTGTTTTACGATTCAATTTTCCTTCTTTGAGACATATGATTATGATGTATACCTATTGTAACACCCCGACCCCAAAATCCCAAATACGATGCATTACTTATTACATTTTTATGATTAATAGGAATTAAATATAGAAGTAAAGATCAGTTTAGTAGTCTTGAAGAAACTAGATACATACATTAAACTCATATTATAATGAGAAAGGTAATAAAATACAATACATAACAAAAACTAATAAACTGCATCCACAGAAACTAAATAAATGGTCTCCTCTTAATAACCTATTTAAGGTAAACAAATGAAATGGGTGAGCCCAAATTCTTATTAAGGGTTAAAAATAGCAGAATCATGAATAAAAAATAATCAAATCATAATCAAATTGGCATAGTCAATATGGCATGGTGAATAAATGAAAAACACATGCCATTAGTAAACTGCTAATAAAACTGCATCCATAGATTTTTTCATAGTTAAAATATAATGTATATTAATAACTAAAAATTAATAAATAGAATTCTTATTAATTTTACATCATGTATCTAGCACATGATACCACTATACCGTCGAAACTATTTAAGTTTGTGTGTAGAAACCTGTTTGATTTTTGGAAAAAAAACTCAATGGGTTTATCGCCAACTGATTTGTCTCATGAAACCTATTGATGCATAGAGGGGATATAGTGGGCCCCACCCATAGTTGAAAATATAAATCATTATTTATACATATATTTAATACAAGTACAATATCCATTCTTAATATCCGTATAGAGTAGAGGATACGGATTCATCAATATTTCCATAGTTAGGACAACATTCCAATTAAACATCATCTGTAAAAGGGTATATTACTTAAGAAAATAATCGTATAAATGAAACCAAAATATGGATATATAATATATTTACAAGTTAAAATGAAAAAAATATCTCAAAGGGGCAGTAGGTACACCACATAAGAATGATTAGGTGCACAATACCAAGTAAATCACAATGAAATGGAAACCGAAACAAAGTCCCTTACAATATTATAATCAATCGAGTTAATAATCATAAAGTGAGTCACTAAATACCATGAATATAAAGATAATCGTGATATTATATATCAAATTTTAGTAAACATACACCACATACAATAAATAAGTGGTGAACAATGTAAATCTCATGGAAATAAAAGTGAGATGAGAAACCCCTTACAAACATTTCAGCATGGTAACGAGTGTTCTTGTGAGGACTTAATAAGAGTTAAAGGGGTATACCATAATTTATATATTATAAGGGTAGTAGGGGGGAGGTGAAAAAACATACCCCATAATTTTTAATTAAAAATAGAAGGACACGACATAGGGTGGATTCTTGAATAAAAGTGAGAGAGAGGATCCCTTACTGTATGAATGAAGGTGTTCTCGATTGATCTTCATGACCCGAATCATCAAATTTAGATTCATTAATTAATAATTAAAGAACCTAATAAACATATAATTTATTTATTATAACCTTATTATGTAAATTCATTCCCTTTTTGATGGGTTTAAGAGGTTCAATTTTATTGTTTTGGAAACATTTTCTTCCTTGGTTTTCATGATCGGTTTACTTGTATTCATGAATAGAAGTTCATCTAAAATGTAGTAAAACATCCTGAATTTTTAATATATATTATTAGTGAAATTAAAAATACATAAATTATCTTATAATGATTTTGGGTTATATACAATGAGGATGACTGATTAGTTAAAAGTTAATTACAAACGCTTGGATTAACTTAGCAGTTACGTGCATAATGAACTTGTTTTGTATTATTATTTTATATTATAAGTGTGTAAGGATTACAGGAAATTTAATAAGGTAAAATAAATATATTATGATGTATTCCAACCATTAAAATTTTTCATGAATATTATTTAATATATTAATAGAAATTTAAAACTCTTCTTCCTTGAATGTGATAAATTAACACCTCTCAGACAGTATTTTCATTTTTTGTGTAAGAGGTGGGGGAAAAGATAGATGATGATGAAATATTCCATTAGAATAATAAAATTCCAATACATGTAAGGTGCTATAATTATCATATCATTTGGATGTGGGGAGGTGAGGAGAGAGAAACAAAAGAATGGAACTTATAAAAAGAATTTTAAAGAAAAAGGGAAGAGAGGTTCACCTCTTGAGTCCTCCTCCATGAGAATCTCATTAAGGTCTTTGTTTTTGGCCTTTTGGTGAGACCATAAGGTGTTTTACGTGGGGGAGGACATTAGGAAGATATTTTAGCATAATTTATACAAGTCTTGAAGCTTGAGAGGTGTGGGAGGAAGAGGGGGTGAGGGGTGGTTTATATAGTGGAGGGGCGGAGGGATTTTACATTATTTTAATTATTATTTTAATATTTTTGCTCAAGACTATAAATAGTCTTGATTTATGTGATCCCAAATAGTAATAATTTCATGTGATTTTGAACCAAGTGGGATTACATCATCCTTTTATCACCTATTATGCAGTAAAACAAGTATTTAGCATTTTTTATAATTTATCATATTTTATTATTCATCAAAAATTCAAGGATTTCATAGAAATCCCAAAAAATCATCATAACCATTTTTCATCATGTAGAATCAAAAAATGAACTCTATTTTTTCAAAATAATTTTCTAAATATTATAAAATTAATTTTTAATTAAAAACATTATTTAATCGAAAAATACTAACACTTAAACTACTCATGTTCATTTTTAAAGTGCCTAAATTTTATTTATACATTCAAGAGTAAGGTTTCCATCCATAAGGGTCACATTAATATTCATAAGGGTAGTTTTCTATACATAAGGGTATGTTACTATTAATAAGGGTAAGTTATTATTCCCCAAAAAACTTGATTCTATCTGACTCCAAATATCACCCTAATCCCAACTGTATATGTCCGTTTTTCAAATTTCAAAACACAGAAGTGAAATTTTTTGTTTTAATGGATAGGTTATAACTATTTCATATATAATCAAGTGTTGTTTCAAAGAAAATAAATTCTTTATAAAATATAGGCTATTAATAGAATGTATTTAATAAAAACATACCATAAAATGTTTGGGGTGTTATATTATTCCCACCTTTGGAAATTTCATCCTCTAATTTTTTCATGTATAAATCCCTTCAAAAAGATGTGGGTGGTTATTCTTCATAACATTATTAGGTTCCCACATTGTTTCCTTCATTTTATGGTTTCTCCAAATAATATTTACTAAATGATTTGTCTAGTTTCTCAATACCTGATCCCTTGTGTCAAGAATCTTGATAGTCTCTTCATAGTATGACAAATAAAGTTCTAGTTATATTTCTTCATAGGTGAGTACATGCATTGGGTATGGAATCTATTTCTTTAAAAATGACACATGGAATGCATTATTAACTTTGGATATACTTGGTGGCATTGTTAAATGGTAATCTAAAGCTTTGATCCTTTCCAAAATTTCAGACGATCTGATGTACCTGGGGCTCAGTTTCCCTTTCTTACTGAACCTTAAGACACCCTTCCACAGAGTTACTTTTAGAAAGACATGACCTCCTACTTTAAATTCCAAATACTTTCTCTGGTTGTCAACATAACTATTTTTCTTACTTTGGTATGCTTTAATATGGGCCTGAATTTGCTTTACCTTTTTAGTTGTCTCCTCAATAATTTCTGGGCCTAAAAATTTCCTCTTGCCAACTTCATCCCAAAAAGTTGGAGTTCGATACCTCTTACCATATAATGCTTCATATGGTTCCATTTGAATTCTATAATGGAAACTATTATTGTATTAAAATTCCACCAAATAAAATTATTGATCCCATATACCTTGAAAGTCAAGAGAGAATGATCTAAACATGTCTTCTAGTGTTTGAATAGTCCTTTCAGACTGTTTTTCAGTTTGGGGGTGATAATCAATACTCATATGAATCTCAGTATCCAAATCCTTCTGGAGACTTTTCCATAATTTTTATGTAAACTAGGGTTCTCGATCAGAGAGAATCAATAGAGGTGCACCATTAAGTCTTACAACTTCATTAATATAAAGTCTTTCTAGGCGCTCAAGTGGTAAATCCACTCTTATAGTAAGTAAATGTGTTGATTTTGTGAGACGATCAACAATTACCCATATTGCATCATTCCTTCTAGGCGTCCTCGGTAGTCCTGTGAAAAAATCAATCATAATGTAATCACACTTCAACATAGTAATAGGTATAGGTTGCATCACCCCTATAGGGTGTTGTCCCTCTGCCTTCACTTGTTGACCAAATAGACACCTTGACATGTAGTCGTCAATTTCTCACTTCATATTATCCTTCCAAAAATGTTCCTTCATATCTCTATACATCTTTTTGATAATCGGGTGTATAGAGAAATTTGAGTTATGAGCATCGTCTAATAGTTCCCCGTTTAGATCAGGTACTGATGGAATGCATAACCTCTACCCAAATTTTATAACTCCTTCCTCATACATGAAGTCTGCAAATATCACATCCTTAACCGAATTAATTTTCTTGTGTAGATTCTCATCATCATATTGAGATCTTTTTATCTTCTTTAGTAAATATGGTTTAGCAATCATTTGAAAGAAGAAAGATTTTTCCCCTTCATTAACATTTCTCATATCCATGTTTAGTATATACATGAATATAGGATCTCTCTCAATCCTAATTTGGGATGGAAGTCCATGATCTTTCATACTTAATGAATCTTCCACCTTATTTTCCATTCCTGGGTGGTAGTGTATTGAACAATCATAATATTTGAGTAACTATATCCATCTCCTTTGCCTCATGTTGAGTTATTTATGGGTAAACATTTATTTCAAACTCTTGTGATCCTTATATATTTCATATCTTTCACCGTAGAGATAATGTATCCATATTTTCAGAGAAAAGATTACAGATTCTAACTAAAGACCATGAGTTAAGTAATTTTTCTCATGAATATTTAACTTCCTTGATGCATAATAAATAACTTTTTCATTTTTCATAAGGTCGCAACCCTGTCCGTTATTTGATGCATCATTGTATATCATAAATCCATCATTTTGAGAAGGAATAGTTAAAATTAGAGCATTAACCAATCTTCTTTAAAATTATTCATAGCATTCTATACATTCTTTCATCTATACAAACTTTACCCCTTCACGTGTGAGCTTGGTTAGCGAGTTATCCAGTCGGGCGAAATTTTGAATGAAATGTTAATAGTAACCTTCTAAGATAATAAAACTGTGTACCTCAGTTATGTTTGTTGGCATGGGCCATTATTGGATTTCTTTTTTCTTCATAGGATCAATTACGATTCCATCCTTAGAGACAATATGTCCAAGAAAAGAAACTGATTGAATCCAAAATTCACACTTGATAAACTTCCCATATAATTCATTTCTTATAATATTTTTCATAGTAATCTGCAAGTGATTCTAATAATCTTCATAGATTTTAGAGTATACCAGGATATCATCGATAAATACCACAACAAATTCATCAAGGTATTCCTTGAAAACTCTATTCATTATATCCATGAAAACAGAGGGTGCATTAGTCAATACCTGGTTTAAAATGTTGTGATCCATGAAGTTGATCAAATAAATCATCATTTTGTGGTATATGATAGTTATTCCTTATTTTAATAGTATTGATTTCCCTACAATCAATGCATAGCCTCATGGATCCATATTTCTTCTTGAAAATGAGGACGAGGGCTCCCCATTGAGAAACACTAGGTCAAATAAATCCTTTGTCAATCAATCCCTCTAGTTGTTTCTTCATCTTCACTAATTCCATAGTGGTAATTTTATAGGGAGTATTTTATATAGGTCTTACACTAGGAATTAAATCAATAGAGAACTCAACTTCCCGCTCTATAGGATGTCCAGGTAAATCCTCTGGAAATACATTAATGTATTCTTGCACTATATATACAAATTAAATTTAAAGATTTATCTCCTAAACCATAGATATTGGGTTCTCTTCCTCTCTAAAAATTTCATTTAGTAGAGCTACTAGGGGTGGATCTAAATAAAAATCATATGGAGAGGTTTCTACTCTAAAGATAAGGGATTCTATACCATTTTTAAAAATTGTAACTTCCTTCCTATTGAAATAGATATTCACATTATAAATTTACATCCAATTCAAACCAAGAATTATATCAAAGTAAATCATTGGTATGATGATAAGGTTAGCAACTAAAGCACATTTATGTGTCATGAGGTGGGTTGATCTACAAACCTTTGTTACAATAGTACATCCCCTGGGAGTTTTGACTGACAACTCCTTTATTAAATAAAATTGGACATGTCTAATTTTCATGGAAAACTGGGAAGGTATAAATTAATGTGATGATCCATAATCAAATAAAGAATTGGCTAAGTTTGAGGAAACAATTAAAGTACCTACCACCATATCATTAAGAACTTCAAACTCCGCGGTTGTAATCGTATAAGCTTTACCTTGATCTCATGGCCTTTTCTGAGGTAAGTTTCCTTGGCACTTAGGACACTCATTTTCATAATATCTCATCTCTCTACAATTTTAGCATTGAATATCGTTGACCTGTTTCTTTCCCTTTAATTCATTAGATCTATGAACCTTTTCTCCACACTTATAGAAGACTCTCATGCCTTTAAAGCATTTCCCAGGATGATTCATTCCAAATTTCTCAAATAATGGTAATTGCTCTGTTCCCTTGTTCTTTTTTGGCGCTTCACCTTTTCCATGGTTATCAGAGTACCGCTTCTTATCTTGGTTTCTCTTGAACAAATTTTATCTAGAAAATTATTTCTCTATTTTGATGGAACTTAAGACAATTTCATCATATGATGAAAATGTTTGAGAAGCCAGTGCCCTTTGAAGACTTGGCTTAAGGCCTTAAAATAAATGATCAATCTTGTATTCTGATTCATTTATGTAATATATAGCATACCTGACTAGTCTTGTGAAGGTATCCTCATACTCTGTAACATTGTCTTATTCCCTTTTCTTTAATCCAAGGAATTTCCTCTTCATTTCAGTTCATTGCTCACAAGGGAAATATTTTTTAAAGAATATTTCCTTAAAAATCCTCCATTCCATGTCTTATATTTCTTATTCCTCTATAGTATTCTAAATCAAGGACCACCATTGATCAGTCTAACCCTTGAGACAATATATTTCCAGCACAACCTTTTCATTTTCATTGCATCTTAATTCCATGAATATCTTTTCAAGGGACTTGATCCACTGCTTAGATACCACTGGATTAGTAGTCCCACAAAAATATGGGGGCTTCTACCACATGAAATGATCCAACACAGGTTTAGCATGGTTATTTGTCACAACCTGAGTAAGTTTCTCTAATACAGTCATGATCTGATCTGCTCCAACATTGACTGTGTTGACTTTCTAAGTGGGGAAATCCCTACATTTTTTACAAGTATTGATTATCCTTCTTCCATTAAGCTCCATTCTTAAATAATGCAATACACTATATTAGGTTATGAATAATAATTTATAATCTCAACTAAAAATGTACTTTTCATAAATTTAAATTCTATTCATAGATAATCTCATAAACATGGTTTCTCTTAGTAAAAAATTAAATTAAAATACTTCATAATGGATTGTAAAGAAAAGGTGAATTATCCTAATAATATACCCATATATTTTCAAACCAGGAGTGTAGAAAGGCTAATTTTTATGCACCAGGATACCCCTTGTTAAGTCCAAAACTCCTTGTCAGATTTTTCACTCCTAGGTACATCTGTGCTATAGCCACCTCTACATGTTTGTACCCAGATAGGGATGTATTTTCTTGAAATATCCACATAATATATTACTTACCATAACTTCATCATGTTCTTGTATGTTTATCCTCAAATAATAACTTATGGCTTTGTTCCCTAATCTACATTTTCTAATCTAGTTTCCAAGTTTGTAACTAAACTTCATCTGATACCAACTGTAACACCCTAACCCCAAAATCCCTGAGCCAGTGCATTACTTATTACATTGGCATAATTAAGAAGAGTTAAATTTATAAGGAACAATTAGTTTATTAGTCTTGAAGAAACTAGATACATACATGAAACTCATATTACAATGAGAAAGGTAAAAAAATACAATACATAACAAAAAATAATAAATTGCATCCACAGAAACTCAATAAATTTTCTTCTCTTCATAACCTATTAAAGGTAAAAAAAATAAAAGGGGTGAGACCAAATGCTCAGTAAGGGATAAAAATAGTGGAAGAATGAATTGAAAATAATCAAATCACAATCAAATTGGCATAGTCAATATGGCATAGTGAATAAATGAAAAATAGATGCCATTAGTAAACAGATAATAAAACTACATCCATAGATTTTGTTATAGTGAAAACCTCATGGATAGTAATAATTGGAAATGAATAAGGAGAATGATTATTAATTGGACTTTATGTGTCTTTAACATGATACCACTATAATGTCGAAACAGTTTAATTATGTGGGTAGAAACCTGTCTGATTTTTGGAAACAAACTCGAAGGGTTTTTCGCCAAATTCTTTGTCTCATGAGACCTGTCGATGCATCGAGGGGCTATAGTGGTCCCCACCAATAATTTCAAGTCCAAATAATTCTTTATACATATATTTAATACAAGTAAAATATTCCTTTTCAATATCTATATAGAGTAGAGGATACGGATTCATCAATATTTCTATAGTTAAAACAACATTCCAAATAAACACCATATGTAAAAGGGTATACGGATTAAGATAATAATCATATAAATAATACCATAATATGGATATATAATATAATTACAAGTTAAAATGAAAAAATGATCTCAAAGGGGAAGTAGGTACACCACATAAGAATTATTAGGTGCACAATACCAAGTAAATCACAATGAAATGGAAACCGAAACAAAGTCCCTTACAATATTGTAATGAATCGAGTTAATAATCATCAATTAAGTCACTTAATACTATGAATATAAATATGATAATGATATTATATATAAAATGGCAGTAAACATACACCACGTACAATAAATAAGTAGCAAACAATGGAAATCTCATAGAAATAAAAGTGAGATGAGAAACCCCTTACAAACATTTCATCATGGTAACAGGTGTTCTTGTGAGGGATTAATGAGAAGTAAAGGGATATCCCATAATTTATATATCACAAGGGAATTATGTTTAGGTGATAAAACAAACCCCATAATTATGAATTAATAATAAAAGGACACGACATTGGGGGTATTCTTGAATAAAAGTGAGAGAGAGGATCCCTTACCTTATGCCCAAAGGTGTACTCAACTAATCTTAATTACCTGAATAATCAAATTTAGATTCATTAATTAATAATTCTAGAACATCATAAAAATTTAATTGATTTATTATAACCTTATCAGGCTCATTCATTCCCTTTTTATGGGTTTAAGAGGTTCAATTTTATTGTTTTGAAGCATTTTCTTCCTTGGTTTTCATGATCAGATTACTCGTATTCATGAATGGAAGTTCGTTTGAAATGTGGTAAAACATCCAGAATTGTTAATATATATTATTAGTGACATTATAGAGATATAAATGATCTTATAATGATATTTGGTTATATACCATGAGGATGACTCATTAGTTAAAAGTTAATTACAAACACTTGGATTAACTTAGCGGTTTTGTGCATAATGAACTTGTTTTGTATTATTATTTTATATTATGAGTGTGTGAGGATTAAAGAACATTGAATAAGGTAAAATACATATATTATGATCTGGTTCAACCATTAAAAAGGTTTCATGACTATTCTTGAAGATAGTAATATAAATTGAAAACATGTTATCCTTGAATGTGATAAATTATCACATCTCGGACGGTATTTTCATTTTCAGTGTAAGATTCAGGGGAAAAGAGAGATGATTATAAAATATTATAATAGAATAATAAAATTAAAATCCATATAAGGTACTTGAATTATCATATCATTTGGATGTGGGGTGTAAGAACCTGTTTCTTCTTATGAGGTATTGTTTCTTCATTTTTCTTTTCCTTTAGGTTGTTTTTTAGAAAACAAGGAAAACTGGAAAAATGTTAAGTTTTAGTAGAACATGTTGTGTACTCCTCTGTACACACTGTGTAATCTAGACATGTAGTATGTGGATACATGTTGTGTGGGTTTTTTGTCCTGGTAGAGAAGAAAATGCCACCACACGTTGTGTACTCCTTAGTACACACCATTTAGTCATGTCGGCAAGGTCGGTACGGGACATGTAAATTAATTCAAAAAAGTTATGAATAGTAAAATGATATAAACACTGTGTATATGTATTTACATGCCATGTACTAATAAAATTTGGCTTAAAACAGGCAGCAGCCTCGTTTTCTCTTCTTCTGGATAGAGGAGTCGTCGGGTGAAGAAGAAGGAGTTGTGAGAACATTTCCTTCTCCTGTTTCGTCATCTGGAACCTCATTCAAGTACCCTCAGCCTCGTTGGATTCCTCTCGATAAGAGATTTCTTCTCCTTGATCCACTCTTGATGATTTCTGTTCTTGATAAATTTATTCAAGGTTGAATGATTTACCTACTTTCTTAGATCTATGCCATTCTGGATCGATTCAAGGGTCAGCGTCAGTTTATAACACCCATACAATATCGAGGTAGGTGGTCTTGTTCCTTTTGTTAAATGTCAATTTGTTTATATGTTCCAAAATGTTATGAGACCATTTTTGTGTTTTTTTCTCTATAATTGAATCCTTTTGATGCCTAATGATGATTAGGTATTTGATTATATGAAATTGAAGCATTTGGTTGCTGAATAGTTTTATTTAGGGACTCCCCATGGGTGTGTTCCCCATTTTTAGACATTTGGTAAGAATTACTTTGAGGAATGTGAATGTTTTCCCTTTTTTGGGGGTGATTAGAATTATATGTTGTTACATGAAATTACCACATTAGTTGTTATGATTAAAACCATGCAATATTTCAATTTTCATATATTTGCTGCTATGTGAATTTCCCATGTGATTTGTTATGTTAAAGCCATGTGATAGTTTAATTCACATGTGTTGTTTTTGAAATGGAATGATAAATGATTAAAAGAGGTAATTAGCCATGGGCGAGCCATAGTCTTTGTTAAAAGAAAAGGTCAGGCTCATGTGACTAATTACACCTTTCTTACCTTGGGTGAACCATTGTCTCGGTTAAAAGGAATTGGACAAACTCAAGAGGTTAATTACTTAAGGGTAACGAATGGGCTACAGTTTTGGTGGTTGGGCTTACGGAGTCTTCTTTGTAAATGTCAAGTGAATCTTTGATCCATTGAGGGATACCTAGAATGGGATCTATTGGAAACTGAACAAATGATGAAATGCTGAAATGATGATATGCTTAAATTTTAAATGGTTATGTCATGAGTTGACAGTTACTTTGGTATGAGGGGTCGATAAGCCTAGGCCAGAATTTGAGACCTTTGTTCACAAAACTTGTTAAATGAATTGGAATGACTTATGATGTGTCTGCCAAGCTAAAGAAAAAGATATGATTCGGACTTCACTTATTTATTTATATGATCTTTTGAGACATCTACTATGTTTACTTCTATAGGGGGATTGTCAAGATAAGGCCGAATATCAAGATATTATTACTTAAATGAAATTAAATTGCTATGAACATAAGCAGAATAAATGAATATTTTAGTTGAGTACTTCCTAGTTATTGTTTTTAATTACAGCTATTTTATATATTCGCTGACTGTTAGGCACAGATATTTGGTGGTTGCCTGCTGGGATTAGTCTCACACCCTATTTGATTCATGCTTTTCGTCACAAACAGATTATATGATTTCAGGTTTAGACAAGGGAAAGTGCCCTTATACAGGTACTTAATTAATGCTTAGGAGTAGGAAAGCATGGGACCAAGACCAGGATTGCGATGCTTTTGAGTTTTATTTCTATTCTGTACTTGTATCATATTTGTATCTAATTGTAGTGTATCCTTTTTGGAAGATTTCTTATAACATATAACATGTTGCATCATCATTTGTATGGTTTGGGAGTTGGATATTTATGTATCAAATTTCCACTGTTTTGTTTCAGTCGTATATTGTTTACAACTTTCTCTACTGTATTGTTTTGTATTATGTTGTGTTATACTCTACCAATGAGGGCATAGTTTCCCCACTATCACACCCAAGGCTCTCACTACTAGTCAGTAGCCTCTAGTGTTTTGGGAAATGCACTTTAGTCCATGTTTCCAACCAGGTATAGGGCACCTTTTAATGGCATCTGAATTTGGGACGTATCATAGTGGTATCAGAGGGTTTCTTTTATTGCTTTGTATTACTGTTTGGAGCCTATACATAGGGATATGAAGGAATGGGTATTTGTTAATTATCTATTTTCGGGAGTAGCTACCCTGCGTACAGGGAAAATTTAAATTGCCTTGAATTAACTTGTGATTTTTACATTTTGAGCTATTACAGTTGATTCGATTTCACCGTTGGGTGACACACTTGATTTCTGATATTACTATTGATGTAATTGTGGGTTTTATTTTAGTTATAACTTGATGAGATGAGGGTATGCCATATCATGCATCATATAGGCACTTGTTAGAATCACATTCCATGAATTATGCCATGCCATCTAGAATGAATTAGTTATTGTATGTTGTTGTGATAGATGGTGTGATAGTTATGCCTACTATTGTGATAGGTGTATTGGTATGTGCTATGGTTTGGATTGAATAGATTCCAAACTTTGGTTATAGAGGTTTATGGTCCCTCTTGGATAGGAATTTGGCGGATCATGATTCATTTTTTATTATACTTGTATCACGGTATGTTCTTCTTGGGTGCCAAACATTGATTTGTGGGGAGTATGAGCCCTCATGCATCAGAATTTGGCATTCCTCTAGTTAGATTTTCTGCAGAACAGTGGTTTTCTAGGAAATATGGAGTTCCTATCCTAAGAAACCCAGTATACATGGTGTGTAGTCTAGCCTAACACATCGTGTGTTCTTCATATTTAGGGAATAATGTGTCCTAAGTTTTAATAAGAATACATCGTGTACCATGTATACACGTCATGTAATCCTTGACCGTGTAACTTGCTGTGTGAGGAGGGAAAATAGGTTTTCAAGCTTTAAGTAGGACACATAGTGTAATGTGAGTACATGCCATATATAATTCAACCATGTATCCGGTCATATGAATAATGACACAGGTAGATGAAAACATAGCTGTACACACCGTGTCAAGGGTGAACATGTCGTGTAGTCTTACACCGGCAGAACCGTGTAGTTCTAGCCATGTAGAGGTACCTGGGTAGAAAGGAAACTCAAGTACATGTTGTGTCTCTTGGGGAACACGCCGTGTACATGTGGTGTTACACAGCTATGTGGGGTAGAGGTATACACCCATGTAAAAGTCTAGGAGAACATGTTGTGTAAGGATTTATACATGCCTTGTACTCCTATTTTGAAAAACATGAGTGTTTTTCCTTCCCTATCCCACTTTTCACTTCTGAGTTGTAATTTTATCTTCATTAAACTTGTGATGAGGTGCATGTACTATACTTTACAGAGCAATTCCACCACAACGAACTCAAGCAGTGTGCTAGGAGAGTGGTGGTGAGTATACATCAGGGGTGGTAGGCCATGGGATATCGATAGATCCTCCAGTTTTCTAGCTATGGTACCAGACGTTATACCGGATGCTAGTGCAGAAACATAGTTTCGAGAAGGTTTTTTGAGGTTCATGAAGACCTTCTAGGGAGAATTGAATGCTGCCACTTCTATGGAATAGTTGACACGTATATTCTAGCAGCATCATCCGCCTACATTTTAAAGATATGGCGGACCACAGGTTGCATAATAATGGATGGAATCAGTTTTGATTATCTTTGAGAATCTAGAGACGCCTCATGAGATGAGATTCAATCTCGTGACTTATATGTTATGTGATTCTGACAAAAGGTGGTGGGATGTTATCACATAGACATAGCGCCATCAGGATAGGGCATAGGGATACTTCTAGACATTCTTCTATGAATAATTATTTCCTGATACCCTTAGGTCTGATTGATCCTGGGATTTCATGAATCTGAAGTAGGGTACTATGTCATTGATGGACTATTATGCCCGCTTTACAGAGCTTCGGTGATTCTCACTTGTTCTAATGGGTGACAAGGCTTTGAGAACTAGGCACTTTGAGGATGGTCTTTGATATGACATATGATCTCAGGTTAATGTTTTCAGTTTGACTTATATTCATTCCATTGTAAATTATGTGCTTATTAGATATCACAACCTACAAGAATCTAGGGGTGCAAGCCAAGGCAGTTCGACACCAAGATCAGGTACTGTCTTGACTGGAAGCAAGAAGCATCGTATGGAGTTTTCTCACGGGAATGAGAGCAGTCAGGATGTGACTTTTGGTAGCCAACTGAGGTGCTATTAGTGTAAAAGAGTTATACATATGAGGGCCCAGTTCCCAAAGGACCCAGTTGACTGTCGAGCTTGCGGAAAGATGGGCCATCTACAGCTCTTCTGCAGGATGTTTCCACCAGTGGCTAGTGAGAGAGGTTCTTTACAGACTCCACATGGAGAAGCAGGGTTAGTAGCTTCTCACCAGTCTGGAAACTAGAATACGTCGGGGTGTATAGGATAAGGCGGTGGGTCTGGTTATGGTAGTCAAACCCTAGGATCTCAGTGATAGCAGGGTGGGTCATCTCAGGGTAGCCAGGTTGTGTCACAGGGCCGCGGTACAGGTCAGACATATGCAGTGCAATAGACCCAACAGGAGCAGGATCCTGGACCTTCTACTATTAGAGGTATTATCCTAGTCACCTCTATTTTATCTTTTTCACATTTTTATACTGCTGCAACGCATATTTTTATATTTGTGACCATTGTGAAGAGCCTTGGGCTTTGTGTTTATACCTCTGACAACATTATGACTCTAGACACTCCACTAGGGATCATAATGGCAGGTGTGCATCATTGCAAGGAGTGGCCCCTTGATATTGGAGGGTTTCACTTTCTATGGAACCTCTATGTCTTAGAGATGAAAGGATTTGATTTCATCCTTGGAATAGATTGGCTAGTATCCTAACAGGCCTTCATTTACTACTATCATCGCAGGGTGAGTTTTATGTCACCAGAGGGCGGATCTTTTCTATACAAGGGTGAATGGGATGTCCATGCAAGCTGAGATGGTCCCGAGCATCGTGGGTTGGGAGGAATAATATACTAGATTGTGATTTTAGATCTGTATAATTAGGGAACATGTTTGGAAGATTTTCCTCAAGTGTTTGATCGTTTCAGGGAAATTTTCCCGGACTACTTCTCAGGATTACCTTTAGTAAGAGAGGTGTAGTTCACTATCGAGCTAGTTCCAGGAGTTGCACCAATATCCATTCCTCCTTACAGGATGGATATGACAGAGTTTCAAGAGATCAAGAGGCAATTGAAAGATCTGGAGGCTGAGGGTTTTATCTGACCCAGTACTTCTCCTTGGGGTTCACCGGTCCTTTTGTGAAAAATGAGGATGGTACCCTTAGGCTATGTGTAGAATATCAGAAACTAAACCAATTGATGGTTAAAACCCTATACCCCTTACCAAGGATTGATTACATGTTTGATCATCTTTGAGGAGATCGAGTGTTCTTGAAGATTGACTTGAGGTAAGGATATCACCAGGTATGTGTTCGATCTCCATACATACCTCGTAAATCCTTTCATAGAAAGTACAATCTCTATGAGTACTTGGTTATGTAGTTTGGTCTCATAAATGTTCCAGTAGTTTTTATGGCACTGATGAACTGATTGTTCCATCCTTACCTAGATTACTTTATGGTAGTTTTCATGGAAGATATATTGGTGTATTTTCACAATTGACACGACCATTCCAAACACCTTGAGATCATTTTTAATACACTAATAGAGCATCATTTATTTTCTAAGATCACAAAATTCCACTTCTAGGTGGATCAAATTCACTTCTTGGGTCACATCATCTCAGAGATTGGAGTATTAGTGGACTCAAAGAAGTTAAGAGCAGTAGTTACCTCGGAGAAGCCCAAGAAAGTTTTTGAGGTGTGGAGTTTGTTAGGGATATATGGTTACTATAGTAATTTTATACAGGACTTATCATGCTTAGAAGTTCTGATGACGGGCTTGACTAAGAAAGGTGTGAAGTTTGAATGGTCAGATTCCTAGGATGCAGCCTTTCTGAAGTTGAAGGGACATTTGAATTCAGCGCCGATACTGATATTTCCAGATCCAAGAAAGAGTTACACTGTGTACTTTGATGCATTAGGTATTGGGACAGAAGAATTTCTTATGTAGGGAAATCGAGTAGTTGCATACAGGTCTCAGCAGTTGAGGCCACATGAGAGGAATTACCCAACACATGATCTTGAGTGGGAAGAAGTTGTCCATGCTCTGCGCTGTTGGAGACACTATTTATTGGGGGATCATTTTTTGGTGTACATGGACCACAAAAATCTCAAATACATCTTCAATCAGCATGATTTGAACCAGATATGGCGACAATGGGTGGAATAACTTCAGTTGTTTGACTTTGATCTTGCCTATACGCCTAGAAAAGGTAATGAAGTGGGTGATGCACTGAGGAGGAGGACTCAAATACAGGCAGTGAAGGAGGCCAGTGGTGAGTGGCATATAATGGATTTTTTCTCTAAGATGCATTTAGAGGTGTACAACCGTTAGGGACAGACTTATCTTTCATCTTTGGATGTTACCTTCACCCTAATAGAAAGGGTGAGGATGAGGAAGCTATCAGATTCTGAAGGCCTAGTTCTACAGGAGAGTGTGGTAGGTGAGGACCCTCCTCCTAGATGGAAGATAGGTGAGGATGAAGTTCTGCATATCTATAGATGTGTGGGGGTTTCGGGGGATATACACGAGGAGCTGATGTGAGATTTTCATGATTCAGCTTGGGGAGTGCATCCCAGAGTCACCAAGATGTATCGTGACTTGCTTCGTTAGTACTGGTGGCCAAGAATGAAGCAAGAAGTAGATATTTTTGTTACGAGGTGTTCCACCTGTCAATAGGTGAATGTGTAACATCAATAGCCAAATGGACTTTTAAAGCATCTATCCAATCCTGAGTGGAAATGGGGTGATGTCGTTATGAATTTTTTGACGGGGTTACCAAGTTCTCTTAGAGGCAACGATGTTGTGTGGGTTGTAGTGGACAAGATTAAGAAGGTCACTCACTTCATACCGATCAAGGTGACCTTTGGTGTTGATGATCTTGGGAAGATTTATATTCAAGAGGTGGTACAACTTCATGGGGTTCTTTATTCTATCATTTCATATAGGGATGCCCACTTCATGTCTCATTTATGGCAGAGCATTTAGAGGACACTGGGTACACCGGTGCTTCTAAGCACAGCTTACCACCCTCAAACTGATGGCCAGTTAGAGCATATGATATAGGTTCTAAATAACATGTTGTGTGCATGTGTCCTAAACTTTGGGGGATCTTGGGAGAAGCATATACCCCTGGTTTATTTCTCCTATAAAAATATCTTTCAGGATACTATTCATATAGCACCAAATGAGGATTTGTACGGTAGGTCATTCCGATCACACCTATATTGGATGGAGGCAAAAGAGGAAGCTATGCTAGGACCTAGTCTTTTCCAGGAGACTACTGAGTAGGTTCACTTGATTCATAGATGGATGGCTACTATTCAATCTTGTCAGAAATCTTATGCTGATTGACGGAGATGACCTCTTGAGTTCGAGGTTGGAGATCAGGTTTTCCTACGTATTCTGATGAGGTTGGGACACAATAGGATCAGAAGATAGGGTAAGATTTCCCCATGATATGTTGGACCATTTGATATTCTGGAATGATTCAGGTTGGTTTCCTATCGGTTACAATTTCCTCAGAGGTACCAATCCATGCATAGAGTTTTCCATGTATCTCAGCTGTTCCACTATCACTCAAACCTATCTCACATTTTTCAGTCTGAGGAGGTTGAGATTAAGGAAGATGTATCTTTTAATTATCATCCTATTCTTATTTTGGATTGGAGCACAAAGGTTCTATGAGGATAATCAGTTCCTCTCATATGGGTGCTATGGCAGCAGGACCGAGTACAGGACGAGACTTAGGAAAGAGAGGATGACATACGTGATCAGTGGCCAGAGTTATTTTCAGATGTTCCTTCACCACCCTTGGAAGGGAAATTCAGGGACTAATTGATTTAATGGGGGAATTTTGTAAGAATATAGTTCTTCTTATGAGGTATTGTTTCTTCATTTTTCTTTTCCTTTAGGTTTCTTTTGAGAAAACAAGGAAAACTAGAAAAATATTAAGTTTTATTAGAAAACATCATGTAATCCTATGTACACACCATGTAATATATCCATGTAGGATGGGGATACATGTTGTGTGAGTTTTTAGGCCTGGGAGAGAAGGAAATGCCACTGCAATCCATGTACTCCTTAGTACACACCGTGTAGTCATGTCTGCAAGGTCGGTACGGGACATGTAAAGTAATTTAGTGAAGTTATGAATAGTAAAAGGATATACACGCTATGTATATGGATTTATATGCCATGTAATACTAAAATTAGGCTTAAAATGGTCATTAGCCTCATTTTCTCTTCTTTTAAATAGATGAGCCGTCGGGTGAAGAAGAAGGAGCTGCGAGAACATTTCCTTCCCCCATTTTGTCATCCGGAACCCGATTCAAGTGTCGTCAGCCTCGTTGGATTAATATAATTAATATATGTCTTCTACTTGATCCATTCTTGATGATTTCTATTATTAAAAAATTTATTCAAGTTTTAATGATTTACCTCCTTTCTTATATCTATGAAATTCTAGGTCGATTCAAGGGATTGTGTCGGTTTATATCACTCTTGCGACATTGAGGTAGGTGGTATTGTGACTTTCATTAAATGTCGAGTTGTTTATATGTGAAAAAATGGTATGAGACCATTTTTTTTTTATTTTTTTGTTCTATAATTAAAACTTGTTGATGCCTAATGATGCTTAGGTATTTGATTATATGAAATTGAAGCATGTGGTTGCTGAATTGTTTGATTTAGGGACACCCCATGGGTGTGTTCCCCGTTGTTAGCCATTTTTCAATAACACCTTTAAGGCGTGTGAATTTTTTCCCATTTTTTGTGTTGATTATAAATATATACTGTTATATGAAATACCCACATGAGTTTTAATGATTAAAACCATGAAATAGTTTAATTTTCATGTGGTTATTTCTATGTGAATTTCCTACATGGGTTTTTATGTTAAATCCATGTGATAGTTTAATTCACGTGTGTTGTTTTTGAAATGGAATGATAAATGATAAATGATTAAAAGAGTTAATTAGACATGGGAGATCCATAGTCTCAGTTAAAAGACAAGTTCGGGATCATGTGACTAATTACACCTTTCTTACCTTGGGTGAATCGTTGTCTTAGTTAAAAGGCAATGGAAGGAATCAAGAGGTTAATTACTTAAGGTCCATGAGCGAGCCATAGTTTTAGTGGTCAGGCATACAGAGTCTTATTTGTAAATGACGAGTGAATCTTTGATCCATTGACGGATACCTAGAATGGGATCTATTGGAAACTCAACAAATTATTAAATGCTAAAATACTGATATACTTAAATGTGAAATGGTTATGTCACGAGTTGACGGTTACTTTGGTACAGGGGTTCAATGGGCCTAGGCCGGACTTCGAGACCTTTGTTCAAAGAACTTGTTAAATGAATTATAATGACATATGACACGTCTTCCAAGAAAAATCACAAACATGGATTTGGTCTTCAATTATTTATCTAGATTATTTTTGAGACATCTGATGTGTTTACTTCTATACGGGGGATTGGCAGGCTAAGTCTGAATCTTGAGATAGTTGTACTTAAATGAAATTGAATTATTATGAACATAATAATAATAAATAGATATTTTACCTAATTACTTCCTAGTTACTATTTTTACTAACAACTTTTTCATATATTCACTAACTGTTAGGCATGGATCTTTGGTGGTTTCCGACTGGGATTAGTCTCACACCCTATTTGGGTCATGCTTTTGGCCCCAAAAAGATTATATGATTGCATGTGTAGACAAGGTAAAGTTCCCTTATACAAGTACTTGATCACTGCTTAGGAGTAGGAGAGAATGGGAACAAGCCGAGTCTTGCGATGCTTCTGAGTTTTATTTCTTTTCTGTACTTGTATCATATTTGTATCTGATTGCAGTGTATCCTATTTTGGATGCTTTATTAGAACATATAACATGATGCATTATCATTTATATGGTTTGAGACTTGGATATTTATCTATCATAATTACACTATTTTTTCAGTCATATACTACTTACTGCTTATGCTACTATATTTTTTTGTATCCCATTGTGTTATACTCTACTAATGAGGGTATAGTTTCCCCACTATCATACCCAAGGCCCTCGCTACTAGTCGGCAGCCTTTGATGTTTGGGGAAATGAGCTTGAGGCCCTGTGGCCAACCAGGTACGGGGCACTTTTTAGTGGCATCCAGATCTAGGATGTTACATGGGGAGGTGATGAGAGAGAAACAAAATAATGGAACTTGTAAAAGAATTTGAAAGAAAAGGGAAGAGATGTTCAACTCTTGAGTACTCCTCCTTGGAAATCTCATTAAGGCCTTTGTTTTTTGTCTTTTTGTGAGACCAGAAGGTCTTTAACATGGGGGGAACTTATGAAGATATTTTAGTAGAATTTAGGTAAGTATTGAAGCTTTAGAGGTGTGGGAGGAAGCATGGGTGAGGGTTGGTTTATATAGTGGAGGGGAGGAGAGATTTTACATCATTTTAATCAGTATTTTAATATTTTTGCTCAATACTATGAATAGTATTAATTCATGTGATCCCAAATAGTAATAATTTCGTGTGATTTTGAAACAAGTGGGTTTCCATCATCCTTGAATCACCTATGGTGTAGCAAAAGAAGTATTTATCATTTATCATAATTTATCGTATTTTACTATTCATCAAAAATTCAAGAATTTCAGAAAAATTCAAAAAAATCACCATAACCATTTTCAACATGTAGAATCCAAAAATGAACTCCATTTTTCAAAAATAATTTCCTAAATATGAAATTTTTAATTTTTAATTAAAAAAATTATTTAATCGAAAAATACCAACACTTAAAATATTCATCTTCATTTTTAAGGTGCCTAAATTTTATTTATACATTCATGAGTAAGATTACCATTCATAAGGGTCGTATTACTATTAATAATGGTAATTTAATATTCATAATTGTATATTAATATTCATAAGGGAAAGTTACTATTCACCAAAAATTAACTTGATTCTATCAGACTCCAAATATCACCCTAATCGCAACCATGTATTCCGTTTTTTAAAATTCAAAACACAGAAGTGGAAAATTTAAGTTTAATGGATAGGTTATGAATATCTCCTAAATAATAAATTGTTGTTTCAAAGAAACTTAGTGCTTTATGAAATATAGGCTATGAACATAATGTATTTAAGAGAAACATACCATAAAATTTTTGGGGTGTTATGCCTATATTCTTATATATGGTGTATATACAAAACATTTGACATGTAATATCATGAATTTATTTATACTCGTGATATTTTAATTTTCATTAAATGATATTCCTTCACGATGCTTACATTTCAAAGTTTCTAAACTGGTAAATATTTTATGTTGAAATCTCATCATTTATTGGGATTGTTTATGATTATGTTTCTAATAGTAAAATATTATGATCCATATCTCAAGAAACTCATTAATTTTCTTATACTCTATTTATTCCAACAGAATACATGTTTTTCATTCATTTTCCACTATTTATGTACAAAGAGTTCAAAAAATAATATTTTTAAGAAAAATCATCTTTTCAGTCGCAAACCCTTTTTTATTCCAAAACCATGTTTTCTAAAAAAAATAAATTTTTTTAACATTATTCAAAAAAAATATTAAATAAATTTGTACCCATGATTTAATTTTTACAAAATGTTTTTAAGGGAATCATCATGTCATGTTCAAACAATTATCATTTGTCTTTTACTGAAAATGTGAAAAGAATCTTTGTTTTTAACATGCACAGCATGAACAATATTTCCCACTATCACAACCACTCAATGATTTCAATATTCCTTCACAATTTTTCAAATTTATTTTCAAATAAAATTTTTCCCTTAATATTTGTGAAATTTTTAGATTTTAAATAAATAATTTCAAATTAAAAAGGATTTTGAAAGTGTTTTATTTTTTAAAAATAATTTTTCAAAGAAGAAAGAATATTTTTATCTGAAAATGATTTAAATTATTTTTAAAGCCTCCTTTATAATAATTAGAGGTTATTTTAAAAGATTTTTTTTTGATATTTTTTTTAGTTGTAAAACGTTATTTTCAAATAAAATTTTTCTTTCTAATCAAATATTACAAGTGATTTATATTTAAAAATCATTTTACATCTAATATGACATCCTTTGATGTAGCTTATTATTTTCTAGGGATATAAACCAAGGATAGCATTATTATTATTTCTATGAATGGTTTATGATGACATGGTTTTTATAAAACCTGATCCTCTTCTAAGGTTTATTCCATGATAAAAATATTATGAAACCTGCTTCTTTTTCCATGGGTTATGCTATGATAAAATGATTATAAAACCTGTCTATTTTCCATGGGTTATAATATGATGAAATTTTTGTGAAACCCATTTAATTTAATGGTTTATTATATGATTAATGTTTTATAATATTGTACCACACATGTGTATGATTTTCATTATGTGATGGGTGGTACCTATATCTCTCTCCAATATAGCGGGTAATGATAAATGTCCTATAAGCTCATAGGGTACACGGGTGGTTATCCCAAGTTAGAAAAGTAGGGTACACAAGTGGTTAGACCAAGCCCAAAAAGGAGGGTACATGGGTGATTATCCCAATCCTGAAAAAGAGGGTAGATTGGTGGTTCTCCCAAGACCAAAAATTAGGGTACATTAATGGTTAACCCGAGTTTAAAACAAGTATATTGGTGGTTATACCAAGCCTAACATGTTATGAATTTATTGGAGGGTATCCTTAACATAATATTTTATATACATATGTGTATTCCAAAAATTTGTGTATTATTCCAATGTTATGCTCACATGGATCATGTTCTTTGATTCCCTTATGACTCATGTCTATAAACTTATAATCTTTATGCCATGAATCATGTTTATGATCTATGATATGTTGGGTATGAACTTCATAAGTGATGTTCATTATCACATACCCTTATGTTTATCTTATTATTTCATATTATCATAGATTGGTATCTCTTATGTTTACCCTTACTAAGCATATGAGATCACACTTTCTTATGTTTCCTTTCCCCAGGTTATGAAGAAAGGTTTAATATAGGGTATGTCAATGAAGAGTACAAAAAATGAAGATTTTTGTGGTAAAAATTGAAGATCATTCATTATAATAGAATATTTTGTTCTAAGTTTCCATAGGCATTAAACTATTACTATCCTCAGGAATAGATTTGTGTAATGTAATGAATATTCATCTAAAAAGATGTAATATAAATGTATGATAAGACTCAGTTTCTATAGTTGGTATCAGAGGAATGTTTTAGTTACCCTTTAGAAAATATGATGAGAAAACTTTATTGAGATCTATAGGGATATTTCTAAGGATATTTCTAGGGATACATCCAAGGATAATTCTAAGGATGAGTCAAATTATAAGAAAATGTCCAGGAAATTTTGGTAAAGTATAGAGAATGTGGTTTCCAAGAAATTTAATCCCTATCTAGATACTAAAAGTGGATGTGGCTCTATAAAAGAGGTATCTAGGGGTAATACCATTGAAAATGGAACATTGATCTAGACTCAATTATCACCTATTGTATGACAATAGGCCTTACTACATGTCTAGTTTTAAACTCCCAAGGGATATCCTTTAGAAATTCACAAACTATTTATGAACCATCATGGAGGATTTAAAAAAAATATGACTATTAATGACCTATGATACACCTTAATGTTTTATAGATTAAAAATAAGGTGTCAGGACTTAGACATCTTATAATAGATTTTAATTATTATTTTGTTTCCCATTACTATTATCATTTCTCACACTATACTTTTTTGTTTTTTCAATGGAATGAACCTGAAGGAATTGGGATAACATTGAATGTGGTGGAGTATTTTTTGATGAGAAGCCAAATAGGATAATGAATGGATTGAATTATGTTATTATTATTCCTAATCATTTATCACAGAACATGATTCAGAATTTTCACCTTAACCAACTCTCGGACTCACCAAAGAAGATAAGGATAGAGTTCGGTGAGATTTTGAGTAGTGGTGACCGTGGAAGAAAGAAGATTCAATTTTATATATACCGATAATGAGGAAAAGAATAACTTAAGGAAATGTATCAGATGGATGAGAAGATGTTTTGGGTGTATAAAATAAGTACACAAACCAAGTAACTTCAAAGGAAAAATGAAAATTTTGGTTAACATGATGGATGAAAATAATGGTATTCCTAAGGTATCATCGACTATTAAATGTTTTAAATATATAAAGTATTGGAATTATGAAAAATAACTTCCTTTGAGGAAATATCATGAAGAGAATCAAAAAGGTGGTACGAGAATCAGTTATACTGTTGATAATGGAGAGACTATGAATGATATATTAATGGAAATTTTTATTAAGTAATAAGATGATGAATCCTGGTAATTGGCTTAAAGATGAGGTGGAATGATTGAAGTGATTATGTATTTTAATTCAAGACTTATTTTATATAAATCATGAAATATATAAGGATTATTTAGTATAAGTTTTTCTTTGAGGATGTGGAAGAACGTGTTGAGTAGTACTAATGACCCAAAAAATTGATCTAATGGAAATGTAATATTTTTTTAAAAATAGGTGATTAAGGTAAGATAAACCTTAGTATATTCCAAATGTTGAGATAATGATTTTGGGATAAATAGATGTTGGATATAAATAAATTAAATTGGATATTACTGATTACCTTAGAACGGATTAATGATTTTTTGACAAAGTGTTTTATGCTATCATGAATTGAGTTTACATCATTTTTGGATTTATGGAATATATCCAATAATCTGTTTTTTATGTAAGTAATGAAGAATAATTTATTTTTTCAATATGGTTTTATGGTAATCTAGTTTATTAAAATGTTTCAAGAGAATAAATGATAAAGGTATTCACATGTTTTGTGTGTGAAAATTAAGATCTATTTCATGTTTTTTAGGGGATTAATTATAAGTTCATTTTGGGAATTTAGTGACCTTCTTTCTAAAGTTTTGGATTTTCATATTTTTGAAGGGTCATAAGGTAAACCATTTATGTAATGTTTTAAGTTGAAATTTGGACAAGGCTTTAGATATTGATGTATTAATTCACCATAATAATATTTATGCATGTTGTATAACCTATGCTAACCATTTTGTGGTGATGATAACTAAAGATAGACTAAATTAATTATCATTATATTTATGGTTCTTATGATCCCTAAGTGATTCAGGTATAAAAAATTCACCTTCATTTCTTGGAGTAAGTGATAAAGTGTAAATTTTTCAAGGCACAACCAAAGTGTGATATTGTTCATATGATATGGAATGAAATCAAGTAATTATAACTCATGTGAAAATTATTCAATATTAAGAAACGGATCTTTGAATAAAATTGTGTGTGGTTATCATCATTTTGGATGATATAAATTACCTTTTTCATTACTCTTTATTTCAGGGATTTATGGTCATTAAAATTATCTATATCACCCACTTTCTTGTGATTAATGTTCTCTATCACTCTCTATCAGTATTTGGGTGTTAGTTTTCTATTCTATGTCTATGTTTTCACTTCCCACCTATGTTATCCTATTTGAAAACCTAGTATGTGTTATTCTAGATGAATTTCACAAATCTATTTCCCTTTTTCAAGAGTAAGTTTTATTAACACTTTTTATGATGTGGGTTTCTATGAAATAAAATGTTAAAACTTTAATGACTGAGACAAATTTTGAGGGTAAAAGTCATTTTAAGAGGGTAGAATGTAACACCCCAAGATTTTGTGAAATATTTTTTTCAAATGAATTTAATCTTCTTGATATTTTTTGTTACATGAAAACACTATATTTATCTTGTGGTATATGAAACACTAGTTTTTGTTTGTGTTACACATAATATTGAATTTAGTTTGCGTTACACGCAACAATGAGTTTAAAAAAATGTGACATGCAAATAAAATATTATTATTTAATATGATAGTTATCACCTAGTTGTTGGAATGGTGATTATGAATAGGATTGACTAAATTATGAATATATAAGGTTTACACATGTATATAAAATTAATTCTTTAGTGACCAATTAATTATAAATAAAAACCCTTTTAAAATAAAGGAAATCGTTTTCTAAAAAACTATATGTATGAAAATAAATTCATTTTACCTCAATAAATTAAACAAATAAATTTTATTGAATGATTTTAATTAAATTTATACATTTTATATTAAATAAAATATTTAACATTCATAATATTTGTTTTCTAGATAAAATATAATAATAAATCCAATTTTACGTTAAAGCAACACTTTTCTAAAAAATAGTTTTTACACATTTGTCACACTTATTTTAAAATTAATTATTACCAATTTTAGATAATTTATTTTAAATAATAAAATTAATTTTTTAAATCATCATTTCAAAATTATCTTATGGTGATTTTTTGGGTTTTTTCAAAAAAAAATCATTTTTTGATTAATAGTGAAAAATAATGAATTTTAATTGAAAACTACCTTTTATTTTAATTTATTTATAAAGTTGAATTATATTTTAAATTAGTTTTAAAGTAAAATTATTTCAATTATAAATAAATTAATCCAATTTAGTTTATTAAAATCAATTTTATATTGAATTTTGATATAAAAACTTTGTAAACCTTTGAACATATTCTCTATAGAAACGCATGTTCTCATCACATCTGTGGGATTAATTTTAAATTAAATTATAAAAATTCTATAAATTTAATTTTGAAAAATTTATTTCATATTTTTAATACCCATAATTTATATTATATAATAAGTTCAACTTAATTTTTTAATAAAACGAAAATTAAAACAGAAAAAATTATTTATCATGATTAAAATAAAATGGGTTTAACAGGGTTTAAGATAAAATGATAAGGGTTAAAAATACCCCAAAACAAGTCTAAAACCCATTGGATGGTTATATTTAGAACTTATCCCATATAATAACTATAATGGTCCATTATTGGAGCATTTTTATGTGAAAATAATGTAAGTGGAATTCATTTTTTCAAAAAATTACATGTGTGTCACTCACCTCACTTATAAAAGGACACACCTTATACTCTCCTCTTAACACCTTAAAACCCTTTTGGTTCATCCAATACCTTCCCAAATCACTTCACAACTTACCTCCTCTCATCCTAGAATCCTTATTTTTGATATAAATCCAACTTATTAAGTATTTCAGTGCAAACCTATAGAGGATACCCAAAGAAGAGGTAATGTTCATCAACGAGTGTTTTTATATTATTTATTCCTACAATGACTTAAATTATTATTATACCATGATGATATTATAACCTAAGTATCTTACATATACTGATATGTTTATATTTTAAGGTTATGACCTAGTGAAGTTCCAAATTATTGAATAATAATTGAGAAGGGGGGTCAAATCAATTGTTCACTTTTTATAAGTTTCAATATTTTTAGAGCCTTAAAACCTGAAACCTGTTAAATCTAATTACCTTATAATATTCTAGTAGATACTCATGTATGAAAATTTAGGATCAAAAGAAAATCACATGATATTTTCAAGGTTCAGGCTCAGTGTGAGAACATACATCCTTGATATAGCCACTCTCGTGGCTCTATGGAAATTCACTATTATGAAGAAATGAATAAAACTTATGCCAAATCCCATTATACACCTTCTATATCCAGATAGAAATGATTATACTGACTCTCATCAGTTTACAAAGTTTTCTTACAAATATTTTGATCCACTAAAGAAAATATCACAATAGAACTTTTTATCTACAAAACTCTATATAAAACCTCAGTCTAATGCCTCTAGGTCTAATTACCATAGTATGATGAACTCAGTATAATGGACTCGGTATGATGACCCTTTTGTCAAACATATCTTTTTAAACTCTTCTCAATTTCTCAAACCGATCTTCCTCAGTCTAGTCTTCTCATTCTAGTAAATAAAATATTTAGTAGTATGATATCCTTATAAGATCTCTCTCTGGAAATAACTCTAACTCAATATCTTTAGTGCTCCACCTTTTGTGCATGTGAAAAAACATTATAAAGTAAGAATGTATTATTCACCTATTTATAGGCATCTCCAAAAATTAGACATGGGAAACTGAAAAACTTTTCCCGCATACTCAAATTCATAAAACTCTGAAATTCACTCATATTTGAACTTCATGTTTGACTAATTCAACTCTTCTCAACTCTTATAGAACCTTATGAAATGTTTTGAGTCTTTTTAGTAATCAGCATTCTAAGAATTATTACTTTTATTTAGTCCAATAGAATTTCTTCATCTCATTATGATGGAACTGCCTCAGCTCATTATGATGAAACATACTCATATCGTTCCAATTTACTTTCATATAGAAACTACATTTGATGGACTTTCATATATAAATATCGTCTGATGTTTCAAAAAAATAATTATGATGAAATTATCAGCATATGACTCATCAGTGTCACAACTCATATGATGCATCGGTGTCAATATGTTTCTGATGAATCGGTATCAGAATCTCCCCTAATTTTAAACTTGAACTCTCCCTTTGCTTCTTCTCATGTAAACACAACTCCATTAAAATATTCATACCTTCATAACTCATCTATGTCTGATGGATCAGTGTTAATAACCTTGGTTACTCCAATGTTCTACATCTAATGGAGACTTCACGCAGATACACTTCAAACTTTATCAACTTTACTCAAATAGACTTCTAACAAATTTCATGTACGGTACTTCTTGATCCGATCTTTTGTGTCTTGGTTTCTAGAACTAATAAAAAAATATTCAGAGACCTTAATCATCCTTCATTCTACAAAATATTTTATCATGATAATTTATCATGATTTATGAGAACTCTATGACCAAAAAAACATCATCTAATTAATATATAAAAGTATTATGATTTCCCTTACTTTTAGAACCTCTATTCTTTCCAACCAAAACTCAATACGATTAGAATCACCTATTATCCCCCTTTTCTTCATAAATCTTATATCACAAGTGTTATAGACAACTTATTATTTTCTAGAATCACAAACTAGAAAAGTATTGTCTGACTTAAGGCTAGCAATTAAATAACTTTCTAATTCCCAATTCCCTTGAAACTTACTTTCTAGGCTTCAGCACCACTCTGAATTTCCTTCACAGCTTCTCTGGAATTTCCAACAAACATCATGTCTGGTTGATCATGAACTTCATACTAATAGATCTTATGCCGAAGGTGTAACACCCTGATATTTTTTAAATATATTTTTTAGTTAATTTAATCTTTTCAATATTATTCATTTCACGTAACACTAAATATAGCTTGTGTTATATAAAAGCGTCAAGTTATTCTTGCTTTGAATACAACACCATGTCATTCTTTCACTATATGCAGCACTTATATTAACTTGTGTTACATGAAATGCTATGTTTTTCTTGTGTTACACACAATATCTAGTTTCTTTGATAGCTTTTGTTTCACACAAAACCTAGTTTTACCGAACTATAATGTAACATTAATGTTATTAATAAAATATTATTATTATTTTCACCTAGCCATTGGAATAGAGATTATGAATAAGATTAATTAAATTATGAGAATATGGTTTAAACATCTATATAATATGAATTATTTTTTCACCAATTAACAAAAAATGAAAATAAAACCATTTTGAAAATATAGTAAATCTTTTGCTAGAAAACTATATTTATGAAATCAAACACGTTTTACCACAATAAATTAATTAAACCAATTTTGATAAAATATTTTAATGAAATATATATATATATATTATATTCATTCAACTAATTAACTTTCATATTATGTGTTTTTATTCAATATATAAGAATAAAACCAATTTTACACATAAAGATATGTATTTTTCTAAAAGGTAATTTTATCACCTTTTAAGGGTGAACCCACTTTAAATATAATTTTTGAAACTTTTAAAGTTTTTTATTTGAAAAAAATAAACTTTATTTTTGAAATTTAGATATTAATATTTAATTTGGGTTAATTGTTTGTATTTTTCATAGAAGTTTCATATTTTGATGAATAATGAAAAACACTAAATTTTATATGAAAAATATTTTTCATATAATTTATTTATATAGTTAAATTATATTTTAAATTAGTTTTAAAGTATATTTAGTTTAATTTTACATAAATTAATACAATTTAGTTCATTAGAACAAATTTCACATTGAAATTGGATATAAAAACATTTCAAACTTTTAAACATTTTTGCTTAAAAAAACTCGTTATCGCGACATGTCTGTGGGATTAATTTTAAATTAATTTCAAGAAAATATATGACTATAATTTGGAAAAATTGATTCCATATTTTTAATAATAATAATTTATAATTTCTAATTATATAAACTTAGTTTTTTATCAAAAATATTAGTGAAAGTAATTAAAATTAATTACAGCAATTAAGGTAAAAACAAGATTATTTAGTGGTTAAACATTAATTTAAGGGTCTAAATAACCTAGAATCATATCCAAAATATATTGTATATAAATATTTATACCAATTACCCTATTATCTAAAAAATGGAAAATTATTGGTGGCATATTTTGTAAGGGAGACCTATCAATAGTGTTTACAGATTTATATTTACAAGAAGGTCACTCCTCTACTATAAAAGGGAACTCACCCCCCTCCCTTATTCACACATATATATATATTTATCTCAGAAAAAACCTACCAAAATACCATCCAAAATTCCCTAAATTTATCTTATAATCAACCCTTTTATAATAAATCAAACCAAGGAATCCCTTTGGTGCAAACCAAGAGGAGTTACCTAAAGAATAGGTAAGATCCTTCCATAAGATCTTTTGTTTTATTCTCCACCACCTCAATTATTCTTATTACATGATTATATAATAACAAAATTATTCTAAATAATATAATATATTTTTATTCTATGGTTTCTACCTACACCTATACAAACTTCCATCAAATGGGTAACGAACTTACAATTTGTGTATACGGCGGACTATCGCCTCGTGAAATGATGTTGTTTGTTTTTATTTTACCACCTATCATGGATGGTAATTATGATGAACAGAATATTATTATATGTTATATATTATATTTATTATTTATTTATGCTTCTATAATTATTATATAAAACACATCTTCATGCTTTACATTTTTTGTAAAAACAATAACTTTGTTTGTGGATGTGTGGACTACCGCCTCCACAAAGCGATGTGATTCATTCACAAATTATATGGAATGTATCAAGAATGGATTTAGTTAAATTATATGATATATATTAAATTAAAATTATACTGTAATGATAATAAATATATATATATATATATCATTTACTTTCTTTCTTTCAAATACGTTGATAAAATGGAAACATCGTTCATTCGTACGGACAGCCTACTGTCTCAATGAATGATGTATTCCATTTCATATTTATATATTTTATATATTATTATAAATATTTATATAATGAATATATATTACATTTAAATAATAATTTATATTCTATAAATAAGTAAATAATGATCTAAGGATTCAGAATAACAAGTCAAAACATATAAGAAAAACAAAGCGGATATTACCCAAAATGTAACATTAACATGAAGCTGTTAATAAACAGGTAATATAAATTCATAATAAAATAATATATGGTATGATATCTAAAAATATTTTTCTTTATTATATTTATAATAAACTTATACTTATTATACAGTATACTTGAATGGGTATGAATAAAGTCAAAACTTGAGGTAAGGGTATTCTCATCTCACTTTAATTTCTATAAGATATATGATATATTCACTAATTATTCTTGTTGTTTGGTGTATATACTGACCTATTAAAATTTATATCATGTATTTTATTTATTTAATGGTATTAAAAGTTTCAATTGATTTTATTATTTCATGTATCTCATGATTCAAAAGTTACTCAAGTTGTAAGGGTTTTCTAGTCTCACTTTTATTTCTGTGAGACTTATGCCATATTCACCACTTATTTATTTTGTGTAGTGTATATACTTACCATGAACGTATTATATGATTATTATGATTAAATTTATTGTTATTTACATATCCATTTTATTATCTTTTTTTCATGGGGCTTATGGTTCAAAAGTTACCAAATCGGTAAAGTAATTTTGCCTCAATTTTCCTTCTTTGAGACACATGCCATGTTATGCACCTATATTTTTATATTAAGATTATATAATTACCTTTGATAAGTTATATCATGAATATAAATCGTTTAATGATATTTTATACTTTATTTAATGTTATTTTTTCTATTGTATTATGATTCAAAGTTACCAAAGTGGTAAAGGTTTATTGCTACAATCTCATTGTTTATCGTGATTATTTATGATTATAATTCCATTGATGAAATATTATTATCCATATCTCAATAAATCTAAATAATTTTCTTATCCTATATTTATTCATGATATATCCATGTATTGGTACCATTTTTCACTCTTTGTTACTTATGATAATTAAGACATTTTTTTTAAGAATATTCGACTTTATTTATCTCTTCGGTCGGAAATTTGTTTAATTCAAAAAATCATATTCTATAAAAATGTTCTCAAAAATGTTTTAATATGATGTGTAAAATAAATTTTTACCCATTTTTTACCATTTTAATAGAATAAATGTTTTAAAATGAATCTTCTTTTTGTTTTCTGATCAACGTACTTTTCTAAACTTTTCACGGTGCAAAAGATGTTCAGCATGTACGAATTTACCTGCCGCCATTTCCTTAAATGTTCCTTTGAAAGTTAACAGAGTTACTATTAAAAGAAATTTTTTCCTAATATTCTATAAATTCTTTTTTTAAAGTTTTTTTCAAATAAAAATTTTTTCAAAAATTTTTTATATAGTTTTAAAATCTTTCTTTATATGTTTTCAAGGTTATTTTCAAAGAAAATGTTTTCAAAATGTTTATGTTTTAAAAATTGTTTTTCAAATTGGAAAAGATATTTTCCTAAAGAAATTTTGTAAATTATTTTTTTTGATTCCTATATATGTTTTCAAATTGGTTTTAAAGAAAATTATTTTGAAAATTTTATATGTTTTAAAAAGTGATTTTCAAAGAAAAGTTATGTTCTAAGTGATCTTTCAAAATCCTTCCCCAAGTAAGATGATATCCTTTGATATATTTTATGCTTTACTAGGGTTATGATCCAAGGTCACCATTGTTATTTTTTATTTTAATGGTTTATGATTAAGCTGGAAAGATATTTATGAAACTCGTTTCTCTTCCATGGGTTATACCATGATAAAACGCTTATGAAACCCACTTACTTTCAAGGGTTATTCTATAATGAAATGATTACGAAACCTGTATATTTTCTATAGGTTATGATATGATGATTTTTTTTATGTTACCCTTTTAATTCCATGGGTTATGATATGATATTTATTAAACCCAACATTTTTTTATGAGTCATGATATGTGGTACATGTATATATGTTTTCATTATATGGAGGGTGGGACCTATATCTCCCTCTAATGCATTGGGAAATGATAGATGAATCATGAGTATATATTTTATTCATGAACCTGATTACATGTTCACAATGTTATACATGAACCTGATTACATGTTCACTATTGTTATGTATGGACCTAGTTTCATGTCCATAAGTTTATGCATAGACCTTGTTGCATGTCCATAATGTTAAAAATGTTATGTGTGAACCTTATTACATGTTCACAATGATATGCATGAACTTGATTACATGTTCACAGTGTTATGAAAGAACCTGATTACATTTTCACAACATTATGCATGAACCTGATTACATGTTCACAAATGTTATGTGTGGACCTGGTTACATGTCCATAAGTTTATGTGAGGGCCTAATTTCATTTCTTGAACCTAGTGAGTGAAACTATTTCTTTTACACATGTTCTCAATGTTATAAGTTGATGTGTATGCCACAAGTTTATATCTTATGCCAATATTATGCTCTCATGACTCATGTTCTTTGATTTCATTGTGATTCATGACTTATGAGCTTCCAATATTTATTTCATGATTCATTTTTGTGATCTTTGATATGTAGGGTATGATCTTATAATTATACAATCATTTTCTCATACCCTTATTCTCATGTTATACCTATATATATATCATGTTTACCCTTACTGATCATTTGATCTCACCCCATTCTTATGTTTCTTTTCCCCAGGTTATGAAGAAATGTTTTAAGTAGGAGTATTAAAGGGGAAGATATTTAATGTATATGTTTAATATCTTTAACAAAGATTAAATATTATTTTTCCAAGTTTCCAAAGACACTAAACTATTATGGTCCTTGAGCATGTACTTTTATAATATGCTGAATATTCATCTAAAATGATGTAATATCCATGTATGTTAAGACTAGGTCACTATAGTTGGTATCATAGGAAAGTTTTATTCAACCATTGGAAACTAGGATGAGAAAACTTGAGATCCCTAGGGATATTTATAAGGATGTGTCTATGTATGTCTCTATGGATAAGTATAAGGATGAGTCAAAGTTTAGAAAAATGTCCTATAATTTTGGTAAAGGACAGAGCAAGTGGTTTTTGAGAAATACATCCCTAACTAGATACTAAAATTGGATGTGGCTCTATAACATATGTACACAGGGGTAGAAACCCTAAAAATTCCATATTAAACTAGACTCGATCGGGAACTAGTGCACGATAATGAGACTTACTGTACACCTGGTTTGAAACTCCTGGGGAATATTCTTTGGAAATTCAAAAAATATTCATGAACCATCATGAAGGATTTAAATTGAATATGACTACGAAAAACCTAGGATAAACCTAATGTGTCATAGATTAAAGAATATGGTGTCATGATTCAGACATCTTATAAGTGTTTTTTTGTGATTATGTTGTTCCCCACTATGATTGTCATTTCTCACACTATGTTTTTGGTTTTAGTCAATGGATGGAACTCAAAGGAATCATGTTAATGAAGAATGAAATGGATAATTCAATGATTGTCCTCCTGATTATCCAAATGTTATGGGAGATGGAATACAAAAACTCGTTGCTATACTCACACAAATTTCTCAAGATATGAATCATGGTGAACATATAAATGAGTAATAGAGGTAATAATTTTCTATTGAGTCCATGAGGTAATCCACACCTACTTTCAATGGTTCCATAGACCTGTTAGTTGCTGAGAAATGGATCAGTACCACTAAAAAGATATTTTCTCTTCTCTAGTGTTCAGAGAAAGAAAAAGTCACTCTGGTTGTCTACCATTTGGATGGTGAGATGGATCAATGGTGGAATATTATTAAGAATATGATGAAACAAGAATAAATTGACTCCATGAAGTGGTATCAGTTTAAAATATCATTTTTCAATAAGTACTTTCCTTGTATTCTTCATACAAAAATGGAAAAGGAATTTCTAGAGCTTAAGTAGAGGGATGATGAATCTGTTAGTGACTATGAAGTAAATTTTAAAATACTTTCAAGGTGATATTCTGGTATTATAATTCATCCTAAAAGTAAGGTTGACCAATTCTTTAGTGGATCGAAACTAAATATATGAATGGAATTATCCATAAGGTACTTTGAATGCTATGAAGAAATCATTCTATGTGAACTAAAAGTGGAAATGTAAGTTGGAAACACACTTAGTTCTGGTGATAAGAAAATTAAAATTGTTTTCCATAGAAAATAAAATGATATGTTATATGGAGATAAGATAAAGTTTCAAACTCCTACTTTGCAAAACTTTGGGAAAGAGAACCTAGTTGAGTTCCTAAAAGGAACAAGATGGTGTTTCAAATGTGAGAAGTTGGGCCATCAAGTAAAATAATGTAGAAGTGATGTGAAGAGGAAATTTAATAAAATGATGAGAGAAAGAGCTCAACATAATTAACCACCCACACTTCAGTGTTTCAAGTGCATGGAGTTCAGGAATTATCCAAATCAATTCCCTAATCTAAGGGCTAATATGGATGAAAGGCATCAACAATATCTGAGGACATAGGGCAAAGGGAAATCTTATGAAATAAAAATAGATGAAGAAAATAATAAAAATTAGGGCACGCTTATCCTCTCCTCCTTAGTTGGAAATTTCATGTTTGATTTTTTATGAATAAGCCCTATGAAAATATTATTGTTCATCCTTTGGTGAAATTTCATGTGATTGTATCCCTCTACATGGAATCTGGATTAATAAAATCACATTTTATATTCTATCGGTAAAAGGATGGACCCCAGTTTCTAATGAAAATGTTTTTGGTATAAGATAAGTCTTATTTAAGGAATAAATGGTGAATTTTATTTTGGAATGGTTATAAGGTTAACCATTTATGAAATACTTTAAGTTAAACATTGGGTGAGGTTTTAGAGATTAAAGTATTATATCACTATATGTGAATTTATTCATATTGGATAACTTTCGTAAACCTTTTTGTTATGATAAAGACAAATTTAATAACATATCATTATATTTATGGATCTCCATATCTGTTAATGCTTCAGGAATGAAAAATTCACCTTCATTTCCTGTAGTAAGAGAATAAGTGGAAATTGATCAAGGCACAACCAAAGGGTGAGTTTGTAGATATAAAATGGAATGAAATCAAGTATATCTTCTTGTGAAAAATCTTTCAACATTATAAAAAGGATCATTATATAAAAGGTTGGCCTATTTTAATCATTTTTTATGATATCAATGACCTTTTTCATGCCTCTCGTTTATGTATTTTTTATCATTACCATTATCTTGAACAAGTTATCTATCACTCTCCATTAGAAATTGATATTTATATTTCTCTCCTAGTTCTATGTTTTCACTCACCACCGATGTTATCCTATGAGGAGACCTACTTATGATTTGCATTGGGTAACTGTTATGGTTATAACTTTCCCTTTTTAAAAGAAGTTTTTAATATTCATTTTTACAATTTGGGTTTCCATGAAAGGAACTTTCAAGTACTAAACCTCTGATAACCAAGAAAAATTTCAAGGGATAAATTCATTTTAAGGGGGTAGAATGTAGCACCCTGAGAATTTTTGAAATATTTATTTTAAAATTAATTTAATATTTTTAATATTCTACATTTCACAAAACATTGAATATATATTGTGTTATATGAAAGCACCGAGTTATTCATGTTTTTCATGCAACAGCATGTCCAAATTTCACAACATGCAATACTTAGATTAACTTGTGGTACATGAAACACTGTGCTTGGATTTTGTTGCACAACATCTTGAGTTCCTTCGATATCTTTCGTTACATACAAGACCTAGTTTTACCAAACTACAATGTAATAAATATTATGATTAAAATATTATTACAGTTGTCACATAGCCATTGGAATGGCGGTTATGAATAAGATTAATTAAATTATGAGAATATGGTTTACACATGTATATAAGATTAAATACTTGGTAATCAATTAACTATATATGAAAATAAAACCATTTTGAAAATATAAGAAATATGTTTCTAGAAAACTATATTTATGAAATCAAACACATTTTACCTCAATAAATTAGTTAAAACACTTCTGATAAATAATTTTAATGAAATATATATATATATATTATTACGTCAACTATTTAATTTTCATATTATGTTTTTTCTATATATAATAGATAATAATAAATAAAAATTTACAGATAAATATATATATTTTTCTAAATGGTAATTTTACTGCTTTTTATGGGATAACCCATTTTAAATCTAATTTATGATACTTTCATAGTTTTTATTTTAAAAAATAAACTTTATTTTTTAAAATGGGGTATCAAAATTTAATTTGGATTAATTTTTGATATTTTTCAGAGAAGTTTCATATTTTGATGAATAGTGAAAAAACACTAAATTTTAATTGAAAACTTATTTTTCATATAATTTATTTATATAGTTAAATTATATTTTAAATTGATTTTAAAGCATATTTAGATCAATTTTAAATAAATAAATCCAATATAGTTCATTATAACCAATTTCACATTGAAATTAGATATAAAAACATTTCAAACATTTAAACATTTTTTCTTAAAAAACTCATTGTCGCGATACGTCTGTGGGATTAATTTTAAATTAATTTATTCCAATTATGTGATTATAATTTGAAAATTTTTGTTCCATATTTTTAATATGTACAATTTATATTTTATAATAATTTCAACTTAGTTTTTTTACCAAAACTATTAGACAAAGTAATTAGAATTAATTACATCGATTAAGGTAAAAACAATAATACGTAGTGGTTAAACTTTAATTTAAGGGGGGAAATAGCCTTGACACGTGTACAAAATCCATAGGATTTAAATATTTCTACATATTCCCTAATTTTCCCAAAAATATACAATTATTTTAGTCATTTTATTTAAGGGAGACCTCTAAATAGTGTTTACCTTTTTATATTTACAAGAATGTCACTCCTCCTCCACTATAAAAGAGAACTCACCCCCTCACTTATACACACCTATAAAGACCTTTGTCATAAAAAACCCAGAAAAAATCTCCTCTAAACTTCCCACTCTTAATCCTAGAAGCCTCACTTTGGGCAGAAAACCAACCAAGGAAGCCCTTTGGTGAAAATCAAGAGGAGTTACCCAAAGAAGAGGTAACATCCTTCCACAAGCTCTTTGGTTTTATTATCCACCACCTCAATTATTATTATTCCATGACTATATAATGATATAATAATCCTCAATATACTGATATGTTTTTATTATATGGGTTCTACCTACACCTACACACACTTCCATCAAATGGGTAATGAACTTACCGTTCGTGTGTACGGAGGACTATCGCCTCGCAAAATGATGTCATTCTTTTTTCCTTCACTACCTCTCATTATTTAAAATTATGATGGAAATAATATTTTAATATTTTATATATAATATTTATTATTTCTTTATGATTCTATAATTATTATATAAAACATACCTTCATACTTTCCATTTTTGTGTAAAAATGATACCTTCATTTGAAGACGTGTGGACTACCGCATCTTCAAAGTGATGTGATTAATTCACACTTTACATGGAATGTATTAAGGATAGGTTTAGTAAAACTATATGATATGCATAAATTAATAATTATACTATAATTATAATATATATATTCACATATAATTCATTTACTTTATTTCTTTCAAATATGACGATAAAATAGAAACAACGTTAATTCATACGTACGACCTACCATCTCCATGAATGATGTATTCCAATTCATATTTATATATTTTATTTATTATTATAAATATTTATTTATTGAATATATATTATATTTAAATCATGTTTTTCATCATTTAAATAAGTAAACAATGATCTAAGTAAGAGTATCAAGAATAACAAGTCAAAACATATACAAAAAAATAAAGCAGATATTCCCTGAAATATAAAATTAACATGAAGTTGTTAATAAACAGGTAATATAAAGTCATAATAAAATCATAATAAAATCATATACGGCATTATATATAATAATATGGTTATATTTTATATTTATGATAAACTTATACTTATTATATAGGATGTTTTAATGGGTACGAATAAATTCAAGACTTAAGCTAAGGGTTTTCTAGTATGACTTTTATTTTTTGTGAGATATATGCTATATTTACCACTTATTATTGTTGTGTGGTGTATATATAACCCAATGTCATGATATATCATGGATTTAATTTATTTCATGATATTAAAATTTTCGATTTATTTTATTCTTTCACTAATCTCATGATTCAAAAGTTACTCAAGTTGTAAGGGTTTTCTATCTCACTTTTATTTCTACAAGACTTATGCCATATTCACCACTCATTTATTTTAAGTGGTTTATATAATTCACTTTAATATATTATATTATTATTATATTTAAATTAATGGGAATTTTCATATCTATTTTATGGTATTTATTTCATGGGGTTTATGGTTCAAAATTTACCAAATCGGTAAAGTAATTTTGTCTCAATTTTCCTTCTTTAAGACACATGCCATGTTATGCCCATATATTTTTCTACGAAGTTTATATAATAGAATTTGAAATTTTATATCATGAATATCCTTATTTTAATAATATTTTAATCTTCATTTAATGTTATTATTTCTATATTATTATGATTCAGAGTTACCAAAGTTGTAACGGTTTATTGTTACTATCTCATCATTTATCAATATTGTTTATGATTATACTTCCATTGAAGAAATCTTAAGATATGAATATCAATAAATATCATTAATTTTATTATCCTTTGGTTATCCATGATATATCCATGTATTGGTACCATTTTTCTACTATATGGTACTTAAGATAATTTAGAAAGTGTTTTTAAGAATATCTGACTTCATTTTTCTCTTCAGTCAAAAAAAAAATTATTCACAAAACCATGTTTTCTAAAAATGTTATCAAAAATTTTTTACTGTGATTTGTAAAATTCATTTTTACCCATGTTTTACCTTTTTAATAAAAAATATTTCAAAGTAATATACTTTTCAATTTCTAATTAAGTCACTTTTCTAAGCTTTTTACAGTGCAAAAGGAATGTTCTGCATGTATGAATTTACCCACCATCATTTCCTTGAAGCTTACTTTAAAGGATTACAAGGTAATTTTTAAAAGAAATTTTTTTTCCTAATATTTTGAAAATTTATTTTCTTAAAGTTTTTTTCAAATAAAATGGTTTTTAAAAAAATTTTATATGGTTTTTAAAGATTTCTTTATATGTTTTCAAGGTTATTTTCAAAGGAAAATGTCTTAAAAATGTTTATGTTTTAAAAAGAGATTTCTAAAGTGGAAAGGATATTTTTGTCAAGAAATTTTTTAAAATATTTTTCATGATTAATGTATATTTTTTTAAATTGGTTTAAAAGAAAATTATTTTGAAAATGTTATATTTTTTAAAAAGTAATTTTCAATGAAAATTTATGTTCTAAGTGATCTTTTAAAATCCTTATCCATATAAGATGATATCCTTTTATTTAGTTTATGATTTAATAAGGTTTTTAACAAAGTAAATAATTCTTATTTTTTATTTTAATAGTTTTTTATTAATATTAAATTTTTTTTATGAAACTCATTTCTCTTATACAGGTTATACCATGATAAAATGCTTATGAAACCTATTTCCTTTCATAGGTTATTATATAATTAAATGATGATGAAACCTGTATCTTTTCCATAGGTTATGATGTGATGAAATTTTTATGTTACCCATTTCATTTCATGGGTTATGATATGATTTTTATGAAACCCATTTTTTTATGGGTCATGGTATGATAAATGTTTTATTATCTTGTGGAACATGTATGTATGATTTCATTATCTGATGGGTGGAACCTACATCTCCCTCCAATTCATTGGGTAATGATGTATGAATCATTAGTATATATGTTATGCATCGCCTTGATTATGTGTTCAGAATGTTATGCATGAACTTGATTACATGTTTACAAATGTTATATGTGGATTTGGTTTCATTTTCATAAGTTTATGTGTGGACCTAGTTTCATGTCCATAATTTTATGCATGAACATGATTACATGTTCACAATTTTATGCATGAAACTGATCACATGTTCACAATGTTGTGTGTGAATCTAATTATATATTCCCAATGTTATGAATGAACATGATTGCATGTTCACAAATGTTATGCATGAACCTAGTTTCATGTCCATAAGTTTATGTTAGGGACTTATTTCATGACCTATACCTACTGAGTGAAACTTTTTATTTTAAACATGTTCAGAATGTTATAAGTTGATGTGTATACCACAATTCTATATCTTATTCCAATATTATTCTCTCATGAATCGTGTTCTTTTATTTCCTTATGATTCATGTGTTATGAACTGCCAATATTTATTCCATGATTCATGTTTATGATATTTTATGTGAAGGGTATGATCTTATAATGACATAATCATTTTCTCATACCATTATGCTCATGTTATACTTACAATATCTCTCTTGTTTTTCCTTGTTGAGCATCTGAGCTCACTCATTTATTATTTCTTCTTTCCCTGAGTTATGAAGAATGGTTTTATGTAGGAGTACTAAAGGGGAAGGTATTTAAGGTAGATATTGAAGATATTTCACTAAGATAGAATATTATATTTCCAAGTTTCCTAATACACTAAACTATTATGGTCCTCAGGAATATACTTTTGTAATGTGATGAATATTTATCTAAATGTTGTAATATTAATGTATGTTAATCCCAGGTTGTTATAGATGGTGTGTCTAATCAGAAACTTTACAAAACTATCATTACTTATCTTTCTAACAATTGCAGCATCCAGTTTATCTCATTCCAATAACCTATGTTCTAAAATCAACTTTCAATAATTTTATTCCCCTTTGTGTTTTGCTTCAAACTTTTTCCAGCTTTTTACTTTCTTATAGAAAGTTATACTGATAAACTGGGTTTGATCCTAAAAAACATAATTTCAAAAAAGTTTAGTTTTCAACAAATACAAAATATATTACCAATAAAACATCACAAATTATCTTCAATATCCCCCTTTGAGATTATTGAAAACCTTTATTAACAACTTTCTTAACTCGCTAATTTTCAACCACTCATAATTTTTCACATAACATGTTTTTGAATTTTACCAAAACAGTCATTTCTCAAAATAGAGTGTCCCAGAACCACACTATTGGATAAAGTAATTTTTTTAAGGAATTTCATCCCTCGGTGACAATAAACTATTGTGTCCATGTTAAGATAAACTTCCTTTCTTTTATATTTTACACTCTCTTATCTTTTTATCTACACCATTTTATGATAACCATAGCTTTATATTCCTTTAAGAAATAAAATTACTTCCCTTTCCATTAAAGGATAAAGTTATACATATTCTCCCCTTTTGTCAAGATAATTCAAAGCACGGTGGGGGTACTTCCTTATGAGTTTTAAGAAGTCATTGTAGGAGGATGAACATGAAGTTGCAGCCTCAATTACACAAATCTCTATTTCGGAATAGCTTTTTTGAAGATATAAATAATTTGATACTTTGTTAAGATATATTCCAACAAAAAAACTCCATCAAAAACTTTATCTTTTATAAAGTGAAAATTTATATCAATGTGTTTTGATCATGAGTGATGAACAGGATTTTTATAGAGATCAATTACACTCTAATTAACACAAAGAATCTTTAATGATTTAGAAACTTCCACTTTCAAGCCTTCCTGCTGAACTTTCATCCACAACATTTGAGTATGATCTTGAGTAGCTATAAAATATTTTGATTCCATTGGAATCAAATTTAATGAACTTTGTTTATTACTATTCCAACTCACACAAGCCCCAATGGTATCACTGATCATAGAAAAAGTAATGATTTACCTATAAAGAAAACCAATATAACTGGTATTGGAATAGAGAAAAGTATGGATATATTATGGAATCTTAGTCAAGTTATGACAAATAACCTCATCTGAATGGAGAAAATTGTTCTATAGTGAGAATCTCATATGTTAGATCGATGTATGTGACAGAATCCCAAATCGTTTAGTGGGAATATTAATCCAATTGAATCTGAGCAATGGATTAATTATTTAGAGAATATATTCATGGAATTTGGATGTGGTGAAAATGAAAAGGTTACACTTGTAGTGTATTGTCTCATAGTGATATTTATCAATGGTTTTCATTGATCTAAAATAATAGGGAGGAAGGGAAAATAGAACTCATAGAATGGATAGATTTTAAGGATACATTCTTCGATAAATACTTCCCTTGTGATCAAAAAATTGAGATGAAGAAAAAGTTACTTAGATTAAATAAAAAGGAATAAGAAATTGTTGCAAATTATGAATTTACCTTTACAAGGTTATCTAGTTATGCTACATATTAGATAAGAAACACGAAGTGCAAGATTGGCCACTTATTTTAAGGTATTGAGCCAAATCTTCAAAGGGCACTAGTTTTGAAGACTTTTTCATCATACTAAGAGATTTTTTTATGTTCCATAAAAATAAGGAAGTAACTTTATAGGATTAGTATATTCAAGGGGAATCAAGAGAAGAAGAGGTCATCAGAACACCAAGATAAATAAAATGCATCAAAGAATATGAAGATGAAAAAATTTACATCATGTGAGAACTTTAGAAATAATCATCCTAGTAAATACCTAAAAGTAATGGGAGTTTATTATAATTTTGGATAAAATGATCACCATGAAAAATAATATAAAGTAAATAAGGAAAATACTAATATTCAGTGTTACAACTACAGGAATATAGGGTACTGCACAAACGAATCCCTAAGCATCAAGAGAATATACCTCTGAATAAGCTAAGGGATCAAAGTCAAGCTTATATTATTGATAAAACTGAAGTAGAAAGATTAATTTTATTGTATTTGGATTTAAGAATTATGTTATTTAATTATTTTATCAATTATGTACTTGTTATAAGAGTTATGAAATATGTAAGGATTGTATTGTAGTACTATTTCATTAAGGATTTGAGATCGCATGTTGAATAGTACCAAGAAAACTGAGTCATTAATAATTTAAATTTTTTGGAAAATACATGGTTGAGAGAAATATAATCCTTAATATGTTCTAGATATTGAGATAATAATGTTGGATAAATTTATGATTGATATAGATAAAGTAAATTTGATACTACCAACTACCATGGAAGTGATTCTAAAGTATTGGATCATAATATCTTAAAAGGTTAACCATTTATAAAATGGTTTAAATTGATCTTTGGAGGAGGTTTTAGAGGTTAATGTATTATTTCACCATATTATGAAACTTTTTCTAATAAATGTTTCAAGGTACAACTAAAGGAAATATTGTGTTTATGAAATAGAAATGTATATTTAATTAAATTCTTAGAGAGTGAAAGAATACCTCAACTCTAGGAAAAATGGTCTTGAAAAAAAAATGTTGTCTTGTTATCATAATTTTTGTTGATATCAATGACCTTTATCCACACCTCTGGTTTATGGTTTTGTGGTCAAAAACTTTCTCATGAACATGTTCTCTATCACTCTCCATCAGAACATGATAGTTATATTTCTCTTCCATATCCATGTTTTCACTAATATTATCCAATTCAAAAGCCTAGTTTTGTGGTGATCATCACATTTCCATTTCCCTATTATTAAGAATATGTGTTATTACGGCTATTTATTATGTGGGTTTTTCAATAATATTTTATTTTCAAATATCAATCCCTTAATTACCAAGATCAAGTTTGAATTGTGAGGACGTAATATATTTAAGGTGAAGGGAATGTAGCACCCCAAGACTTTACAATATTTTCCTTTTAGAATAAATTTAATTTTTTTGATAGATTTATCTAGATGGAACACTGAGGTTAGATTACATTACATGTAACAATGACTTTATTCAATGACTTGTGTTACACGTAAGGTTGAGTTTTACCGAACAAAAATATTTTATTAAAATATTATTATTTAATATAATAAGATATAACATATCCATTTAGTTGGTGGTTATGAATAATATTAAATAACTTATGTAAATATATTTTTTAATTCATTGGTTAATAATTAAATATAAATAAATATCAAACCTAATTGAAAATATAGGAAATGTTTTTATAAAGAACCATTTTTATGATTCCAAAAGAGTTTTGACTTAATAAATTAAATTAATTACTATTACTGAATTTTATTAATGTAATATATATATTATATATTCAAAAAAATATTTATTATATTAATATGATATATTTGATCGGCATAAGATAATAAAAAAATCAACTTTTATGCTTAAAAATTGTATTTTTCTAAAAACACAATTTTTTCTCCTTTTAATGGTGAGCCTATTTTGAAAATGAATTATGAAACTTTCATAAATTTTATATTTCGAAATAAACTTAATTTTTTAAATATTAATTTAAAAATTATCTTAGGTTTAATTTTTTGTATTTTTCTGTGAAGTTTCATTTTTTTTATGAATAGTAAGAAATACTGAATTTTAATTGAAAAAATCTTTATAGACTATATAATTTATAGTGTTAAATTATATTTTAAATTGGTTTTAATATTTAATTAGTTAAATTATAGATAAATTAATTCAATTTAGGTCATTTTAATCAATTTAACATTGAAATTGGATATAAAAATTTAGAAAACTTTGAACATTTTCACTTTAAAACCACATTTGGTCATCCCGTCTACGGGATTAATTTTAAATTAATTTATACAAATTATATGATTGGAATTTGAAAAAATGGATTCCATATTTTTAATCATAATAATTTATAATTTATAATAAGTTTAACTTAGTTTTTTACCAAAAATATCAATGAATGCAGTTAAAATTAATTACAATGATTGAGGTAAAATTAATCTTAACAAGGGACTAAACCTTAAAATTAAGGGCCAAAATAACCTATAAACTTTTAAAAATCAATTTTATGGACATATTTAGACCATATACTTCCTTTTATATAATATTTACCATTATTTCAGGAACATTATTTAAGGGAGACCTATCAATATTGTTTACCTTTTTATATTTACAAGAATGTCACTTCTCCTCCACTATAAAAAGGCACTCACTCCTCGCATTTATTCACACCTATCAAGGAATTTGTATCATAAAAACCATACCCAAATAAGATACCAATTTTCCTCTAATAACCCTTGAATCATCACTTTTATCATCAAGTAAACGATGGAAGTATTTTGTGTAAACCAAAAGGATTTACCAGAATAAGAGGTAACATTCTTCAATAATCACTTTTGTTTCATTTTCTTACCCACCCATTCAATACTTATTATATAATTGCTATATAATAACATAAGTATCATAAATATAATTTAATTTTTTATGCTAATATCTTGACCTGCACTTTCACACACATCCATCAAATGGGATACACAATCATCTTTCATGTGTACAGCAGACTACCGCCTCGCGAACAAATGTCATTTGTTCTTCCATTTACCACCTTTCATGGTTGGAAATAATGATGTATTTATATTTTATATATTATATATAGTATTTATAATTTATTTATGATTCTTCAATTTTTTATATAACATTTACCTTTATGCTTTTTATTTTGTGGGAATGTGATAACATCGTTTGTGGACGTGTTGTCTATCACCTCCTCAAAGCGATGTGATTCATTCACACTATACATGGAATGTATAAAGGATGGTTTTAATGAACCTATGTTATGTATATACCATAAATATTATAATATAATTATAATATAAATGTGTGTGTTTGTGTCATTTTATTTTCATTCTTTTAAAAATGAAAAGGAAATGGGAGTAATGTTCAGGCATATGTACGGCCTATCATCTCCATGAACGGTGCATTTCATTTCCTATATCAAAATATTATAAATTATTATAAATATATATTATAATTAAATCATGTTTTACATTTTTATTATTATTTAATCATGATCTATGTAATAGGAATAACAAATAACAAGTCAAAACTTACTCGATAAATTAGGCAATTAACACATGAAATATTGAAAATAATGAAATATTACTAACAAATGGGTAATAGGAAATTATTAGAAGATAATATATGATATAATAAATATTAATATGGTTATATAATAATCTATTAACTTTCTTAAAACTATTATATATTAGTTTAAAGGATGTTCGCACAAAAGTAAATGCAAGGTAAGGGATTTTCATCTCACTTTTTACATCTTTGGGATAAATTCCATATTCATCGCTTACTTATTTTATGTGGTTTATATACTAAAATTTTTGATATATTATATCATGAATCATTTTATCTTCATGTTATTTAAATTTTTTACTTTTAATTATCTCATCCAAAGGGTTTTGACTTGAAAATTACCAAGTGGTAAAAGTCATCTTTATAATCTCACTTTTTTGTGTGATTATTAACTTTCTCTTGAAACAATACCTTAATTATGACCATTTTCTATTGGAAATAATATTTATTTTGGATATCCATACTCTTATATGATGGTTATAATTATTTTTTAAACTATATACCATTTTTATATATGGTTTGTACTTGAAAGTTATTTGATTAACTGGGGAATTATTAGTAAATCTATATCATTTACTCAATATGGATATTTGATAACACAAATTGTTCACAAATTAAATTTATTATTTTATATATGATGAATGTTTTGTACAGGTACAGCATGGGTGGGTCCCAGTTATAGATATCCTCTGGATGCATCGGTAGTCTCATGAGACGAATTATTTGGCCAATCAAATGGGTTTTTACCTGATATGTTATAAACTGCCTTGTGAAAGGTATTGAAGGTAAAGGTAACATGTACCTAGGAATCATAGCATCCAATAATTAAGCATTTATCTTATTTAGATTTAGTTATTATTTATCCATTATATTTTTTATTTGACATTATCTATGGTTTTAGTTCATTATCAGTTTATTGATTAAATGGAATGTTTTTTAGTTACTTACCTTGCCATATTGAATTTCCTTATTTGGTTATATAAATGGAATGTGTGATCACATATTTACCTTTACAAGTTGATTTATTCTCATTGATTCATTATTTATTTCATTTTACTTACCCTTACTAAGAATTTTAAATCACCCTCATTTTTTTCCTTTCCCCAGGTTATAAATAATAAATCTTTGAATAATATTTCAAGGATGTTGTACATATCAGTTTATTATGTATTATGTTTTATTTTCTATTTCCCAATTTTATATATGTATCATGTAAATAATATGGTTTTCCAAAACTGATAATCTTTCAATTATTCAGGATTTTATTCCTTGTAATCATGCCAATGTAATAAAGTAAGGTACCGGATCCAAGATTCTGGGGTTGGGGTATTACACCTATACTCATAGATTCCACAACACCAAAAATAACTATAAAATATAGATTTTATTTTGAAGTGAGATATTTCTCTATAAAAACTTTGTTTAGGTTGATAACTTCTTTCTTATATAACATACTCTGGGTGTGGATCATCTTTCCTACTGAAGATGTTTTCAACTTTTGTAGATGTGATTGGTTTCTTATATCCCTTCTCAACACATGATTTTCCAACACTTTTCTTCTCACCTAAAATGTTATAAAAATCATATAAAACATTATTTTTTATGGGTGGGGATTTCACCTAATTATTTATTTAAACTTTTACATAAACTTTATAAGTATCTAATTTTACTTCTGAAACTTTGTTGAAGTTTTCATTCATCTTTTTTAAGGTACTTTCAGACTCAATAAGTTTTGATTGAAACTTGTTAATTTATTCTTCTTTAGCTACCATCTTCTTAATGAGATCTTTAACTATCTTTCACTATTTATAAATTATAAGTTTTTAACTTAATATCTTCTGGATTTATTATTCTTATTACTTCACAACATCTTTTTATCCTTAAGTAATGTTTCCACTATCTTTCTTTATCATTCTAATTTCTTTCTTGAGAGATATGTTTTTCTCAAGAAATGAAACAAGTTCTATTCTGAGTTGATAATATCTATAATATTCTTTACCTCCTTCTTCTTCACTATTTTAGGAGTCTTAAATTTTCTCAACTTTTTAAATGAATGTTCTAACCTTTTTAGAACTTTCATCTTCTAAAGAATTGTTTTTAGTTGAGTCAGATTCATCTTTCTTACTCAACATACTTATTTTGTTTTTAGTTAACTTCTTCTTATATTTGTTGTGTGACTTTTAGTCTTTAGAACTATTGTCCCACTTCTTCCATCGATATTTTTCATCAAAATAATCTTGATATTCTCCAAATTTATTCTTGGGTAAACTCATAGAAAAGATTCTATTTCCACCACACTCAAAACATCATAGAGGAAATATTTCTTCATACTTTACTCGTCATCTTTTATAGTTCTTGTATATAAGATATGTGATTTTCTCATTCAATTAATCTTCATATTTATCTTCATATTCGCAAGGATCAACATCATCAACTTTTTTTTCTCATGGATTAAAAATCTATTTCATCGTTAATATTATTTTTGAACCTTCAATATTTCCTCGTTTCATAAGCAACAAGAAATTTATACAATTCATCAAGAGATAAATTATCCTTATCTTAAAAAGAGGAAATTTTAAAATCAAAAATGTCTAGAAAGTTTCTCAAAAGTTTATTCATAATTGTTGAATCTTGTAGAACTTCTCCAAATCCTCTAATGTTGCAAAAAATCATTTACCCTAGTAAGATATTCATCATTAGTTTCTTCATATATCATTCTTATGTCTTCAAACTTATTACGCCATATTTTTATCTTTGATTCCTTAATATTAGTATTACCTTCAAAAATAATTTGCATCTTCTCCCACTTACTCTTTAAATTTTTAATACCCATTACCTTTAAATTAATATTTTCTGATAAAGACATAAGGATAGAATTTCTATCAATTCCATCGACTTCAATATTTCTCTTGTCATCAAATGTTATGGGAGAATATTTCTCAATATGTGAAAAATCAATTATAGGATCATTAAAAACTTCTATGGGATAGAAGATAAGCAATCATACTATTTTTTCAACCATAATAATTTTTCCACAAAATGTAGGAATTCCTCTTCTATTGACATAATTGATATTATCCATGATAAGGATTTAATAAGGTAACATTCCCTCTGATACCACTTGAAGTTCCAAAGGATTGAATAACAACTAATAAAGGGGGTTGAATTAGTTGTTCACTTTTTATAAGTTTCAATATTTTTAGAAAATTAACCCCTATAACCTGTTAAATTTCATTAACTTATCATATTTTAGTAAATAATCATGCATTAAAACATAGGAAAGAAATAAAATCATACAATATTTATGTGGTTCAGCCTCAGTGTGAGAACCTATATCCTTGTTATATCCACTCCCGTGGGTTTATAGAAATTTACTATTATGAATAAGTGGATACAATTTGTTCCAAATCCCATTAAACACAATTTATCTCCTGATAAGAATGATTATACTCACTCCCATCATTTTATAATGTTTTATTATAAATACTTTTATCCATAAAATAAAAGATCACAAAAAAACTTTTTCTCCATAGAAATTAGTTGGTAAACTTAGCCAGATGCCTCTAGGTTCAATTTCCTCAGTTTGATGAACTCGATCCAATGGACTCATTACGATTATACTTTTCTCAAAATACACTTTTTAAACTCTACTAAATTACTCAAACTGATCTTTATCAGTCTGATCTTCTCAGTTCTATCTTCTTTATCTAGTAAACAAAACATTCAGTAGTTTGATCTCCTTACCAAATCTTTGTCCGGAAAGAAATTTGACTCAATCTCTATAGTGCTCTACATTTTTGGAACATGAAAAAATATTGAAAATTATGAATGTATTTGGCATATATTTATTGGAATCTCATAAATTTAATGTGGGGAACTGGAAAAAAAATCCCGCCTACTCAAATTCAAAAACCTCTGAAATTCACTCATATTTGAACTTCATGTTTGACCAATTCAACTCTTCTCAGTTCTTCTAGAACTTTATGAAACGTTTTGAGTCTTTTTAGTAATCATCTTTATTGAACTTCCCAACTTTTATTCAATATGATGGAACATCCTTATATCATTATGATGAAACTTCCTCATCTCATTATGACAAAACTTCCTCATCTCATTCTGATTGAATTTCTTACAGAAACTATATTCGATGGAATTTCTTATAGAAATATCATCTGATGTTTCAAAAAATTTCTCATTATGATGAAATTATAAACAGATGACTCATCAGTTTCATAGATCATCTGATTCATTGGTGTCAAGACATGTCTGATGAATCAGTATCAGAAGCTCATCCAATTACAAACTTGAACTCTCCCTTTATTTATTCTCAAGTAAACCCAACTCCTTTATAATCCTTATACTTTCATAACTCATATCTATATGATAGATCAGTGTCAACAACATTGGTTACTCTAATGTTCTACATCTGATGAATAATTTACTCAGATACTCTTCAAACTTTATCATTTCACTCGGACATACTTCTGATAAAAATTTTGTTTGGTACTTCTTGATTTGATCTTCTTTTTCCAGGTTTCTAGAACTGATACAAACTATTCAGATACCTTCAATAGCCTCAATTCTTAAAAATATTTTATTATGAGACTTTATAATGATTTATTAGAACTCTATTACCAAAAAATAATCATATGATTACCATAGATATTTATTATTACTTACCTTAAAACTCAATACGATTGGCAGCACTTATTCTCCCCCTTTTTCATATGGCTTTCATCATAAGTGTTACATGAAACTTATGATTTTCTATAATTATAAACCATAAATGTTCCATCTTAATTAAGGTTATAAATTAAAGAATTTTATAATTCCCAATTCCATTGAAAATTACATTCTAGGATTTATAACCATCCTGGATTTCTTTCATATATTTTCTTGACTTTCCAATAAACATCATGTATGATTGATCATAAACTTTATGTCGATATATAGGGACTGATGGTGTTTCTAATCCGAAAATTTACAAAACTGTCATCACTTATCTTTTAAAAAACTTTATTATTCATTTTAGATTAGTTCAATAATCTACGTGAGAAGAAAACTTTCAATACTTTTCTCCGCCTTTGTGTTTGGGTTCAAACTTTCAATAGCTTTTGACTTTCTTATAGAAACTCATACCGAGGAATTGGGTCCAATATTGAAAAAAAAACATAATTTCAAGAAAGGTTAGTTGTAAAAAAATAAAAAACAAGTTAATAACAAAACATCATAAAGTATATTCACCAATAACCATCTCTACTTCCATCAAATGGGTTATGAAATCATCATTCGTGTGTATGGTGGACTACCACCTTGCAACCCGATGTCATTCATTTTTCCATTACCACCTATAATGGTTGGGTATGATGATAGATATAAAGTATATATATTATATTTATAACATAATTATACCTCTATAGTCATTATATCATATATAACTTTTTTAATTTCTATTCTATAGGGGATATGATAGCATCACTTTTGTGTACGGCGGACTACCGCCTCATGAAGCGATGTGATTCATTTTCATTAACTATTTACATAGAAGATAATGAGGATAAATATATGTAATATACATGGAATAATTATGATATTAATGAAATATTTATCATTATGTAAAGATAATATATCATTTTATTTCTTACCTTTTCGCTTTCTAAAATATGATAACATTGTTCGTGTACTTATGGATTGTCTCCTTCACGAAGCGATGTGACTCTCTTTTCATCACCACACCACATAAATGATATGTATAAGTATATTTAAAGATATAATATGGTATTTGTGATATTATTATCATTTTTAAAGATAATATATTACTTAAATCCTTCCATAATAATCTTTGAAAAATGTAAACGTTACTCATGCGTATGTATGGCCTACCGTCCCCATGATCATAACATACTCCATTTCTCAAAACCATATTTCATGATGGGTATTAAAATTAATATTGATGTATAAATATGATAATTATATCATTATTTCTATTATATAGATAATGTAACCACGATCAAATTAATATAATCAAAAATAAAAAATCAAAACATATACGAAAAACAAAACGATTATTACCCGAAACATGATTTTAACAAGGAATTGTTAGTAAATGGGTAATAAAAATTCATAAGTAAAATATATATGGTATTATATATATAACTATGTTTCTTTAATTTATCAATAATAAACTTATATTTATTATACATGAGGTTTTAACATGTACGAAGGAATTTAATACTTAAGGTAAGGGATTTTCATCTCACTTTTATTTTTCTATGAAACACACACCAAGTTCACCACATGTTTCTTTTATGTGGGGTATATAATTACAATGAATGTATTTTATGATTATTATACTTAAAATTGTTAGTATTCACATATCCATTTTATTATCTCTCTTTCATGGGGTTTACGGTTCAAAAGATACAAATCGATAAGGGATTTTTGTCTCAATTTTCATTCTTTGAGACATATGATTATGATATACACCTATCTTCTTATATGAGGTGTATATACAGACCCTTTTACATGTAATTCCATGAATTTATTTATCCTCGTTATATTTTAATTATTATTTAATGGTATTCCTTTATGGTTCTTTCGTTTCAAAGTTTCCCAAGTGATAAATATTTTATGTTACAATTTCATCGTTTATCGGGATTGTTTATTATTATGTTTATGATGGTAAAATATTATGATCCATATATCAATAAAATAATGAATTTTATTCTCCTATGTTTATTTTATGATAATAAATATTTTACCTTTATTTTCCTCTCTTTATATTCTCAAGAGTTTAAAAGGTAATTTTTTTAATAAAAATCATCTTTTCGATTGAAAACCCTTTTTCTTCCAAAACTATGTTTTCAAAAAAAAAATAGAAAATGTTTTTAACATTTTTAAAATGATTTATTAAATACATATTTACCCATGTTTTAATTTTTAATAAAATTTAATGTAATCTTCATTTTAATTTTTAAATAATACTCGTTTGGCATTTACTGAAAATGTGAAAAGAATATTTGTTTATAACATACAGGACATGAATAGTATTTACTGATGTCATGACCACTCAATGATTTCAATATTCCTTTAAAAAAATTCAAATTTATTTTCAAAGAAATTTTTCCCCTTTGTATTTGGAAAATTTTTATATTTTAAATAAATCATTTCAAAGTGAAAAGGATTTCGAAAGTGATTTATGTTTTAAAAATCATTTTTCAAAGTGGTAAGGATATTGTAAAGACCCGGAAATTTCAAGGAAATTTTTTTCTTAAATTATTTGAAATTTTACGAGTCATTGGCTTCTAATGGAACTTGATTCCGAGGCCTGGTGTGCCTGAAATCATTTTCCGAAGTTTTGTTCAGGTACGTTCAGTAAACGTATGTGCGGGTTTTTCTATCTTTTGAACCGGTGCTCGGAATTGAAATCTGAGGGCACCGATGAACTCGCAGCGCCAGTATTCGCTTAAGGGGACCTTTACTGCAGTTGATTTTACTCAGGAGGAGAAGTTAATTCTTGGGGTTTAATAAAAAAAGTTAAATAAAATTGTTGTGAACAATTTTATTTATCTTGGGTAGTTATATCCAACAAGGGGAAGTTATTGCTGGGGACCACACCCACATAACCTCTCATGAGAGGATATTTTTGAGGTGGGACCCACATGTTGCCTAAACCTTTCATCTCCCCATAACTCCCCTTGACCCCATTAACACCCCCCCTTTAATTAATTTGTTAACTCCTCTCTTTTAAATTTTAAACTCTCCACCTCCATCTCATTAAGTTTGCCAAATCAATTAATTAATATCCTTATTAATTAATTGGAACATCTCCTCTTTTGAAATATTTTTATTTTAATGGAATTTATTTAAAGTCATATAAGTCTACTATAATATTTGGATAGCAAATATTTTTGGTGGGGGAACCTCTGGAGAATTAGAAGAGCTTCATTCTTCAACGAAGAACATCGTCCTTCCAACGAAGAACCACCAAAGAATGACGATCTTCTCCTTCGATATTCAGCCAAGCCAAAGGAGAAGAAGCCACCCACAAGGAACGCCGACGATGCACCATCCTCGGCTCCTTCTTCCTCAACGTCAACGAGTCGATGTCATCTCCCCATGACGCCATTTTCTATGATGTCCGACTACCGCGAACCTTATTTAGAGGTAGGGGTTTCATATAATTTATAAGAGAATAAATTATCTCATTTGTGTTGAATTATTTGGAATAACTTCGGCCAAATGATACCACCTAACACAGAGGGCACGGGCCGAACGAACACGGCCCGAAGACCCTCTGATGTTTCCTGAATTTTTTATTCACGAAGGAGGCATGTTGGAAGAGGTGGCAACGAACGAAGGCGGCGGCCGCACGTCAGCCGCATGCGGAAGAACCGCGGCCTACAACCGCGGGCCGCTCAGCCAAAGAAGAACCGGCCGGATAAATCCGGCTGGGCCAAAGGGAGAACGCGGCTCCACAAGGGGCCCCGTGCTATGAGGAACCACGACCCACGCTCCGTAGGCCGCTTCGGTGCTGAGCCGACCGGCTCGTCAGCCGGCCGGGATGAAGGAGTCACGGCACCCGCTGGTGCCGCACCGAAGGACCGTGGCCCGTCCATGTGGGCCGCTCATGCCGGGAAGACCGGATGGCTTTGGAAGGCTAGATAGAAGGGTAGTGCCGCTTGGCGCCACCGGTTCGGGAGACCGGGGAGCCCCCCCCCCCCCCCCCCACCCCACCCCGCAGCACTCGGCCACCAGGCCGAGCCGCTCGGCCAGCCGGGCCACACCTCACCGGGCCGGGTCATGTGCTTCACCGGGCTGGTCCGACCCTCTTCTAGGTTGGACCATCCGAACCGGTTCGGGCCGACCCGCCAGTCCACTGGGCTTAACGGGATGGGCCCGTTTTCACTTAAACGTGAATAACTTTAAGACCGTGCGTCCGATCGACGCGCCGTCTATGGAATTGGGACCCTTGTGACGAATCGGTCCTTTTGTGATACTCTAAGTGAGTTTTGGATGACTTTGGAAAATGGTCGGGTTTGGAACGAGTGTATTTCTAAACAGGCCCTTGGAACGGAAAAGCAAATATCTCTCAGACCGAGCGTCCGATTGACGCGCTGTCTGTCGCGTCGGGTTCCTTTTGATGAGATAGAACTTCGGGATACATTAACTCTGGACTTCATGATAGTTTATGTATCAACCCTTTGGTTCAAGGAGCGGACCCTCCCGGAATCGAGCGTGCTGTGTGCGGGAACCCTAGAGCTGGCTGCGAATGCTTCGACAACTGTACTGGAATCTTATGTGGGTTCGGCAGCAACGACAATTGTACTAGAATCCTCCGTGGGTTTGGCAGCGATGACAACTGTACTGGAATCCTCTGTGGGTTCGGCAGCGACGACAACTATACTAGAATCCTCCATGGGTTTGGCAGTGACGACAACTGTACTGGAATCCTCTGTGGGTTTGGCAGTGATGACAACTGTACTAGAATCCTACATGGGTTCGGCAGCGACAATGAATCAGTGACAACATCTGATCATCTCTAACTCTATACGAAAGATGTCTACCTGTGTGAGCTGAGTCTTGAATTTCAATCTTTATCATCGATATGATTGACTTCTTTCCTGTGTGGACTGGGATGTGCTTGGGCACGGGAGTTGGAGCCGAACTGTATTGAAGACTTAGGTATATGTTTGGGAATATACCTAAGTAGGGTTGGTTGATGCACCGTGTTTTGTATCTTACTTATTGTTTATCCTTAGTGGATATTGTGATACCTTTTAGGTCTCGGGGTCCCTACTGAGTATCATTATACTCACCCTTGAACGGTCTATGCCCACACTACGTTGTGTTGTATGTCGACGATGGATAGCACTAATCTTAGTGGAGACTTGTGGATCTGGACGGTACCCAGAGGTGGACCACTTGACGTGACGTACATGGAGCAGACGGACGGACCCGAGGTGATGAGGAGACCATATGTACCCACCCTTTAGGTGGGATTCCCAAAGGATGACTCGGTGGTTTCTATTTTACTTACTATTGTTGTACTAGCTTTTCAGTTGTATTGTAACTACTGTTGGGCTTGTATTTCTGGACCCTTTCCTTTCAGCACTTACTTTTTGTATTCAGTATTTACTTAGTTCTTTATTTACTTACGTACTCTATTGTGATTGTTTACTTTCATAAAGGCAATGTCTTCCCAGCTTAGAGATTTACGCCTTTGGTGCTAGTCTCTAGCCCCTGGCCTATGGAAGGCGGGCTTGGGGTAGTCACGGCACGGGCCCCGAGGATAGGTCGTGACAAATTGGTATCAGAGGAGTCGGTTCTACCGTAGAACTCAGGACTATGATTATTCTTCTCTATGTAGCAATAGTGTTAAGAGTATTGAGTGTGGTTATCATTCCAGGGAGTCCATTGTTGGTGTCGCGACCGACTTATCCATACACCAGGACCCTGACCTCTAATTTCTGACTCAGTGCACGAAAACACTAATTGCATGTGTGTTTAAAATTTTTTCTTTGTGATTACTTTGTGTCAGCTCACCAGGTATATTGTTTGACTGTGGTGCACCTGTTTCTTTTCAGGATGTCCCCACGAAGGTAGCCAGCTAGGGTTTCAAGTCACGTGTGAGATGGTAGTCCACCGAGCGACGAGGCCTCAGTGCAGGGCCCCATCACAGTGGAGGCACCAGCGGTACCACTACCCGCTGAGCCACTGATACTACCAGCCCCAGAAGCAGAGAGTACACGCCACTTGAGTGAATTGTACAAATTTCAGCAATAGTGGCCGCCCAGGTTCCGTGGAGAGACGGACCCACAGGTATCCAAGAATTGGTTGGAGGCTGTCATCAGGGTTTTCATATTAGTAGGGACACCAACTGATCTTATGGTGATCCTTGTTGCGAGTCTCCTACGCGCAGCAGCAGGTAGATGGTGGAGCTTGATGCTCCTGGTGCATGACGAGGCATCTCTACTTTGGACAGACTTCGAGAGTCTCTTCCGCTCAGAGTTTGTTCCTGCCACCCTTCATGCGGTGTGGATCCAGGAGTTTCTTCATCTGTGGTAGGGTAGCATGACAGTAGCTCAGTACTCAGCGAGGTTTACTGACCTCTCATGCTACTCCATGGATATGGTACGGGACCCGTTCTTCAGGTCCCAAACCTTTGAGCAGGGACTCAGGCACGAGATCAGAGCTTTGACGATTCCCCTCAGCATCTCGACTCAGGTGGGGGTGTTGGAGTGAGCTCTTCTAGTGGAGAGTTTTCTGGCTGATCAGTCACCAGAAACGAGACCCTCCACAAGGAGACACGTAGCAGAGTCTTCTGCATCCAGTAGTAGACAGATGTTGCAGAGGTCCAAGCAGACCAGTCCATCAGGTGGCCGACCTTAGAATACAGGTTCGGTTGTGCTGGTGTTCCCTCTGGAATTGGGGATGACCTCATTGATTAAAGTTTCAAACATTCCAATAGGTTTCTAACAGGTTTATTCGTAGAACCAGAAACATCCAACGATTCCATATCCATTTGGACCTACTTTCCAAAGGTAGGAACTCATTAGTTGTGGACTGATGAGGCTTAGGAATTTGCATTGGTCGAGAGTATGGGATGTCGGACTCATCACACCTTTTTTAGTGGAATTATTGTCTACTCCGGGACTCTCTTTATAGATTTAAGTTATGTTCGTGAATCCTTATTACATTACCAATTATAAAATGAGATTTCCTTTAGATCTGACAATCATTGATTGATATGTAGGAGATTTAGAGAATCTTTTATATGTATTCGAGGTTCTTCATTGATATAGAATCATCTTTATTTGTTAGAGATTCTTAATCAATGGTATCCTTTAATAAATAAAAGTCTCTTGGCCATTATGATGACCATACTGGTTTTAAAGCCACTCAGTGGGGCACTGAAATTTTATTGTCATTCAGAAGGACATGGATTATTTCAGAGTTGGGATCGTACCTGCAGATGGGCTACCTACGTATCCTTTATTTAGAAAAGGAATCAGAACCCACGTATTTAGAGTGAGGGAATATGATGTTTATGCATGATTGATGGCTCCAAGAAAGATGTCATGATTACTTTTACACTCTAATCTCATGTGAGTCATACTCGGTGTGAGAAACAAGAGGTATTGGTGAAACCAGACAATTGTTCCATGAAAGATATAGTGATGTGGGGATTATGTATGTATGAATGCCCAAACAGATGAAGATTAGGATTTACTTCAGAGAAGAAACCCAGGAACAAGGTCCATAAAGGTATATGTACTTCATGGAGATTTGGATACTCTAACTTGGGGATTACTCCTGAGGAAGATTCCCAAATTAGGAGGGTACTTTATGATTGGGTTTTACTCCTGAGAAGGAAACCCAGATCAAAAGTAAATTAAGACTGGTTAAGAGAAATTAAGACTGGGTCTTACTCCTGAGAAGGAGGCCCAGGTGAAAGGGATTTAAAAAATTAAGGGACTTGGGGCTTACTCCTAAAGAGGATGTCCATATTTGAGACCAGGGCTTACTCTTGAAAAGGAATCCCAGGTTAAGGGAATTATGTTTGGGGCTTACTCCTAGGGAGGATGCCCATATTTGAGACTGGGGCTTACTCCGGAAAAGGAAGCCCAGGTTAATGAAATTATGGTTGGGGCATACTCCTGAGGAGGATTCCCATATTTTGGGAACTTTACGATTGGGGCTTACTCCTAAGGAGGATGCCCATATTTGATACTAGGGATTACTCTTGAAAAGGAAGCCCAGATTTGGAAAATTATGAATGGGGCTCACTCCTGAGGAGGATGCCTAGATTAAGGGACTTGGGGATTTCTCCTGAAAAGGAAGCCCAGGTTAAGGAACTTGGGGCTTACTCCTAAATAGGATTCCCAATATTAATGAGGACTTGGACCGGGTATTACTCCTGAAAAGGAGTCCCAGGTTAAGGATTCTCTCATCTTTAAAGGATGATGTTGAAATGAATGAAATATCTGACCTTAGTGACATGAGGATATGTAAATCACTAGGTTTTAAGAGATGTTCCACAGAATTCCTTTCAGATAAGGAAGCCAACAAAGAAATCATGTCATAAATGACTTTGGAGAGAATTCTGAAGGCTTAATCTTGAAATGGATAGGTGGATAAACATAGGAGAGGTGAAATAGGTAGGAAGGTCACCCAAAAAGAAGGTGGCACACAAGTCCTGTGTGGGCGTGCAAGTACTGTGTGGGCGCACAAGTCCAGGTTGTGCAGGTGTACCTACGCGACACATGGTTACTTGCACGATGGTCAATATTTAGGGTAGAACTTAGGCGAGGCTTGTCTTAATCCATTAATATTACCCCTAGAGACTTCTATAAGAGAGGCGCGCAAGTTATGTGGAAGGGGTAAGGCGGCACGAAAGTAGGGTCATTTCCCTTAAGGGCTGGCCACCTAGGCGTGCAAGTGTTGATGAGTTTCAACACTTAGTCCTTACTCCCCCTCTTTAGATCTTCCATTTCTAGGTAATAAATTACCTTAGAAGTGTTTGGAAGCTTTGAGAAGATACTAGGGTGCTGGGAGCTCAAATCTGAGTTTCTGGAATTTTTCCGTCCTTAAATGGGGGGCCCACCGGGGGTATTTATAGGATGGAGAAAACCCTGGGTGAAATTTAAAGAGGGGGCTCAAGTCACCTGCATGGTGTGAAAGTCACCTACGCGGCGCGCAAGTCACCTGTGCGACCTTGGTGGAACTTGTGCGACTCAAGTGCATTTTAACCTTTGTTCATGCCTTTGTCAATTTTTGATGTTTCTTCAAAGGATGAATCAATTTGGGTTTAAGGTATTTCCCCTTTTCAATTCATTAGACTTTGTGACAGAAAGGAGCGTCAACAAAATTCCCCCCTCAGAGTTGGATCTGGAGAGAAAAGAGGATTTGACTCTGAGGAAAAAAGAGAAACCAGGGGTCTTTGTGGTTATTGGAAGTTTAAAGTCATGCATGTCAGACATAAAAAGGCAAATGTTTAAGATCGAAATAGCTTTGACCAAATGGATAAAAATTGACTCAATTCCTTGACAACTTATCTGAAAACATATTACCACACTCAAGTATGAAGGAAAACATGTAAACTATGACTTAAGAAATTTTGAATCTGAGGAATGATATGAAAAAGGGATAAAAGGCATTAGAATAAGTAGTTCCCAAGAATGAAGTTACCATTATTTAAAAAACCCGTTATGTGGTTGAATTATGCAGGGCCACCTAAGGGCATTGGCTGCATAGTCAAATAATAATATCTTTTGGCTGACAAGTCTGTTATATAGACTGTTTATGCAAGGCCTCTTAAGGGAACGTGCTGCATATTCAAGAAAAAGAACTCTCAGAAATTTACTTTTCTACTACTAAAAAGACATTGGAAGTTTATGGGGATTAAAATTTTCCAAAGCATAGAGTTTTCTATATGGAGAGAGGTACTTGAATATGGAGAATATACTTCCAAACAATATTGTCTAAGAACTGGATGAATGTCACTCCTACGAAGTTCTGACCCAAACGTAGTGAAGGGAAATATAAACCATAGACTTGAATACTTTCAGATCATGAAAAAGAGTATGGGATAGATATGTTAAGGATGGCCATTTTTTTCGGATCCCTACATATTTTCATTAAGACAACTAAGGACAAAAGAGATTTTCATCCCAAGAATGAAGTTACCACTATTTGACAAACCCATTAGGGGGTTGAATTGTGCAGGGCCGCCTAAGTTAATTGGCTGCATAATCAAATAATAGCATCTTTTGGCTGACACGTATGTTATGTATACTATTTATGCAAGGCCGCCTAAGGGAATGTGCTGCATGGTCAGGAAAAATAATTCTCAAAAATTGGACATTTTGTGACCAGAAGTCAAGAAAAGTGTTATGGAGATCTGGAAGTACTCAAGATTAGGATTATGGCACATAAAAATGGGTATTTTCCAATGTATATAGAGATACATAGATCAATGCTAACCATAATCATGTTGTGGCTGGGTCCTGAATTGAAATGTTGGACTTCACTACGTATCCCATAAGGATGGGAATCAAGCCATACGTAGTTCTTGAAATATAGTTTAACGTTATGTGGGATTAAATTATGGGAGATCTTAGTTTAGAGATATAGATCTCGGACCATAATAATGAATACACAACATGTGTTTTCATAGGGACTTTTCATCCAGGGGACTGAAAATGGAACTTGGGGTTAGGCCCAAAGACTTGGGGCTGGATTCAAGGGACACTCAAACATTCCTACGCATCCCATAAGGATGGGAATCAAGCCAAACGTAGTTATTGAAATACCCTCTGTACAGATTGGTTTGTACAAGTGAAGGGTGAAAGGGGACTTTAGTGCAATGATGGTTTGACCCAAGATAAAAGGTTCAGGAATTACCATGTATGCACGTAGTCTTTGGAATATAACATGATTGGAAATAAATGTAAATAATGATTCCCTCTCAGGTGAGGGTATCAAAGAATTTTGTAGTTTATTGTCTTACATGACAAAAAGTGTTGTACAGTTTAATGTCATGTAGCAAGGACAAAGGTGAACCAATGTGAAGAGATTGGTTTTGGGCTTGAACCTTGGGAGGTTTCCTACATACCCAGCCTAGAAGGAAAGGATCAAAGTCCGCATATTTCAATTAAAGAATTAATTAGTGATCAAGTTTTTCTTGGGGACAACAACCTAAAAAATGGTGTTGGGACTTACGCATGGTTAACGTCCCAGAGAGGGTGTTATGGTTGATGTTTTCTCTAAGCTCATGTGAGTCATACTAGGTGTGAGAAACAAGAGGTGGCGGTAACTTTAACGATGCACAGTTTAATGTCATGTAGGACATATGAAGGGACAATGCAGTTTAAAGTCTTGCAGTTAGGACTATTGGTGCTACACAGTTTAGTGTCATGTAGCAGGGAAAAAATACAGTTTTACATCATGTAGGACGTATTAGGGTGTTGTATAGTTTAGTGTCTTGTAGCTAAGATGATAGGGACAATATAGTTTAACGACATGTTGGACGAAAGGGGGACTATGCAGTTTAATGTCATACAGTAAGGACAAAAGAGGACATAGTTTAACATCATGTTGGATGTATTAGGGACTTTTTCACATTTTAAAATCATTTTGGATGAAAAAGGGATGATACAGTGTAGTGTCATGTTGGACGATGGTGCGAATAGTTTAAGGTCATATGCATGGACCATAACTGTATAGTTTAAAGTCGTATAGGACGATGAAAGGGACACATTTTAACGTCATGTTGGATGAAAATGTGAATAGTTTAAGGTCATATGCATGGACCAAAGATGATGATTTAGTTTAACGTCTTGCTGGATGAGAGAAATTCCAATAATTTAAGGTTGTATTCATGGACCGTTGGTTATGAAATTTAACGTCTTGCTGGATGTAAGGGACATCTGTACAATTTAACATCATGTAGTTAGGACGTAATAGTTTAACGTCATGTTGGACATAAGGGACTTCTGTACAGTTTAACGTCATGTAGTTAGGACGTCACAGTTTAACGTCATGCTGGACATAAGGGACTTCTGTACAGTTTAACGTCATGTAGTTAGGATGTCACAATTTAACGTCATGTTTAATGTAAGTGCTAATAGTTTAAAGTCATATGCATGGACCCTTGGTGTATTTTGTGTTCATAAAAAATATTTCTTCAAAAATATGGCATTGGTTGGAGTAGTGATGAGTTCTCCATCCATTGAGATTAAAGAATAAGCTCCATTGGAGTAGACGTTATGTATTGAATAAGGTCCTTCCCATTTTGGCTCAACCTTGGGAGTTTTTTTCCTGGTATTATTAGAGTTCTGAGAACTAATACCAATTCTCCCTGAACAAATGAACGAAGACAAACTTTTTTATTGAAATCTCATGTTATTCAATTTTGATAGACTTCCAAGTGGTGCAGGGTGCACAATATTTTCTTATCTAATTGTTCCAATTCATCCAATCGCTTTTGATATTGTTCATCTGTAGATGACTGATCACAAATGGCTACTCTGAGAGAGGGTATTTGAACCTCAATTGGCAAGACTTCTTCCATTCCATATACCAATGAATATGGAGTTGACTGCGTTGTAGTGTGGGTGGTGGTCTGATAAGCCCATAAAGCATGAAAGAGTTTATCAGGCCATGATTTATTATCTTTATCCACCATCTTTTGTAGTATATTTGACAGAGTCTTGTTGAAATATTCTATCTGTCCATTGGCCGCTGCATGATACCGAGATGAATGGTTGTATTTGATGTTGTATTCTTGATGCAACTTCCTCACCTCGGATGAATAGAAGTTGGTGCCATTTTCCATCAATATGGTATGAGGGACACCAAATCTGGTAATGATGTTAGACTTGATGAAGCTAACAATGCATTTAGAACTAACTTCTTTGAGGGGTATTTCCTCTGCCCATTTGGAAAAGAAGTCAATAGCAGTAAGAATGTACTTAAACTACTTGGATGTAGCCGAAGGATAAGGTCCTACTACATCCATTCCCCATGTGGAAAATGGCCACGAGTATTTAGTTGTATGAAGCAACTCTGGGGGTTGATGAATGAAGTTGGCATGTACTTGGCATGAATGACACTTCTTTGTGAAATCAACGCAATCTTGTATCATTGAAGGACAAAAGTATCCAAGCCTTCTAATTTGATCAGATAGTCTGTGTCTATACTGATGGGCACCACAAACTCCTCCATGCACTTCTTTCATGACAGTCATTGTCTCTTCACCATCAATGCATCTGAAAAGAACTCCATCAAAACCCCTTTTGTAGAGAAATTTCTCTAAGTGATCTAGGCTATCATAAAGAGTGAAATTCACCACACATCTCTGGACTTGTTCTTTCCTGGCTCTATCAGGTGGAAGTGTTCCATTTTGAAGGTATTCCCTGATAGGTGTCATCCATCCTGTATTATGACCATATGGTTCAGATATGGGACTAATTTCATTTATTTCCTCAGTTCTGGCTTGAACATAAGGTGAAATTGTACGACGGTGGGCAATAATGATGGTTGTCTCATCCCGATTTGGATCTGCCAAAGTTGTGGCTATATTAGCCAATGCATCAGCTTGGGCATTTTGGGATCTTGGGACATAAGAAAATGTCAGTTCTGAAAGAAAATCCCCCATTAACTCTCTGACATAATTATACAAAGGGATTAATTCTTCTTTTCTAATTGTGTAATCCCCATTGACTTGTTTGATTACTAGGTCTGAATCACCTTTCACCTTTAAGTGATTCACTTGTGCTTGAAGTGACAACTCCAAGCTTGCGATGAGAGCTTGGTATTCTGCTTCATTATTTGTACCACCTCCCAACAATGAAAATGAATAGGGTAACACTGCCTTTTCTGGAGAAATGATCACAACTCTTAACCCAACTTTGTTGAATTTAGGATTTTTCATTTTCCTCCCTGTTGGACTTCTGGAAGCACCATCGAAGTACATTTCCCATGTTTGAAGACTTTATTGAATAGAGAAGACTTCCTCATCAGGGAGTTCAATATCTGAAGATGTGTCTTCCACTAAAGGGTGTTCAGTAAGGAAATCAGCCAGAGCTTGGCCCTTTATTTCCTTTTAAGACACATATTGAATATCAAATTGCTGAAAAATAACTGCCCATCGTGCCAGACGTCCTGTAAGCATTGGATGAATAAGGATGAATTTGATTGGGTTATTGCGAGGTACCAATTGGACCTCGTGATGTTGCAGGTAGTGTCTCAACTTCAGAACTGCAAATATTAATGCTAGGTAGCACTTCTCAATATTTGAGTATCAGTTTTCTGCTTCAAGAATAGTTTGACTGAGATAGTAGAGGTTGTTTTCATTCCCAGCATCATTCTTATAAGAAAGAAAGGCACCCAATGATCACTCTAGAGCTATCATATAGAGTATAAGTGGTATTCCTTCAACATGTGGCATTAACACTGGTGGAATCAAGAGATATTTCTTGAGAATATCTAATTATTCTTGATATTCTTCAGTACACTTGTAAGTGACTCCCTTCTTCATCAGTTTAGTGAAGGGTAAAATTTTTCCTGCCAAATTGGCGATGAAACGCCGAATATAGGCTAAGTGTCCTTAAATTCCTCTCAATTAATTTAAATTTTGAGGAGGTGACATACCATGGATTGACTTTGTCTTCTCAGGATCGACTTCGATACCACGATGGCATACAACAAAGCTGAGAAGTTTTCCTAAGATTACCCCAACAGCACATTTTAAGGGGTTCATCTTCAAATTATATTGTCAAAGTTTGTGGAATATGATTTCCAAATCATCCAAGTGATTAGAATGTTGTTTTTATTTAACCACCAAATCATCCACATAACATTCAAAAAAATTCCCTAAAAAGGTTTGAAGATACGATGCATGGCACGCTGATATGTTGCGCCTGCATTCTTTAGGCCAAAGGGAATTACCCGATAGCAAAACACACCATGAGGGGCTCTAAAATCTGTAGATTCCTCATCTTATAGAGCCATTCGGATTTGATTATATCCAGAATATCCATCCATGAAGGAAAGTGCTTCATATCTAGTTGTTTCATCAATTAAGAGTTCTGTAATTGGTCCTAGAAAATCATCCTTAGGACAATGCCGATTAAGATCTCTGAAATCAATGCAAACTCTAATTTTACCATTATTATTTTTCACTGGGACAATATTAGCCAACCACTTGGGATATTAAACTTCTCTAACGAAGTTATCTTTGATGATATTATCCACTTCAGCTTTAATTTTGGAATCATATGTTGGGTGTGTTCTTCTAGCGGCTTGTTTGAATCCTCAATGTTCTTCTGGAAAACCCAAATGATGAGTGGAAACATCAGGATCAAGCCCTGGAATCTCTGTATAGTTCCAAGCAAATATATATCTATTTTTCTTTAGAAATTAAATATACATCTCTTTCTCTTCAAGATTCATGGCCGCACTAATTAAAGTGGGGCATGGATCTTCTTTTGTACCCAGATTTATTTCTCTGATTTCATCCATGGTGGTAGAGATACCCTCTTCAAATGCTGGAGGATCATCCCTAATATCTTCTTCTTCTTATTCAACATGTGTTATTTCTTCTATTTCTACTTGCATAGTAGATGATGAAGTAGAATTTTCATGATCAGAAGAGATGTTAAAATTTGAACATCTTGAAGAAGAAGCTTCCATTTCCGACATGATTTATGATGAAGGGTCTTCTTGGGTAATAAAGAGGAGATGATGGATTGAGAATCGACATCATCGTTTACCTATGGCATTGCTATAACTTTCTCTAACCTGATTGGAGAAGTATAGACTTGCTGAATTTCAGCAGATGAAATGAAGACATTCACATTTGAGCTTTCATCATTGCTTAGTGAATCACCAATTTCTCCCATGTTGTCTGGCTTGATTGTCGTAATTGACCTTATGGAAGTTTCCATAAGAGTATTTTGATTTGATTATATCCTGTCAATCTGACTGATAGGCAATACATAATCTGTACTCACATGCGTAAATGGGTTTACTGGAATCTTTTCCAAACCATATGGAGCATTAACTTTGGTAATCTCCCTTGTTGTGGATTTCTATTTTCCCTTCATGTAATAGAATTCCACCTCAATGTATTGAGATTCACATGTCTTGAATGGGGACTTATCACCATATAATGTCCCAATTTGACCATCAAAACAATATTTTAGACATTGATGGTATGATGAAGGGATAGCCGCATGTCGATGTAGCCAGGGTCTTTCAAGCAAGATGTTGAAGGCTGAGTCTTGATCAACAACCATGAAATCTGAATTGGATACAAGATCTCCAAACTAAGTTCTGAGTGTAATCTTTACCATTGGTTCTGGTTCATTTTTATCATATCCTTGTAACATCAAAGTAGAAGGAGATAAATCAGATTATGTGAGGCCCAATCGACGAAGTGTACAAATGGGGATAAGGTTGACTCCTAAACCATTATCAATGAAGACTCTTCGGACATCTACACCATTGACCTTTCCAGATAAGTATAAAGTTCTGATATTTCCATGCACAACATCATCTTCATCTTCATCTGTGAAAGATATCACTGCATGGAATTCTGCAGGATTATTCTCAACATGGTAGACTTCAGCTGCAATAATTTCAGTTTCAAACTCCTGAGGACTTGAAAAATCCTCGATGAGTTCATCCCGAAGATCCTTTGATAAATTCAAGGCATCCAGAATTGATAACTTGTCCGGTACTTGGGACAAGTGTTTCAATACATCATACTTTTAATCCAAAGGTCTGTGTTTCCCAACAGGAACATGTGGTTTAGCAGGTGCCTTGGAAGTTGATGCTTTGGAAGTTGATGCATCTTGTACCAGGATATGAGTTGGTAACACTCCTGGATTTGGAATATTAGACCGATTGGGTATATTTACTTGCTGAGAGGAAGAAGATGGAACCTTCAACCGATCTTCCAGAATAATTGTTCTAGGGATAAGTCTGCCTTGTGTGGAAGAACTTTCTTGTTCTTTTTGAGCTCGTTGAAGGGCTCTTCCATGAGTTTATGTCACATACACAGTTCTAGCAGGGGTAAAATTGGAATACTGGCCTCTGAAATATAGCATCCCGACTTTTTATCAAATAAACTTTCATTAAATTATACAAAACTGAGGATCTTTAAGGTTTGGTGTCTTGGAAACCAGGAACTTAATACATGACAACATAAAACATTCTTCTTAAACACTTTAAAGGCTTCTTCATTGTTCATCCTAATTTCATTACAGCATCTCATAACCTAGGAGCATACATAAAAGGAAAGGGTGAGCAGAAGGCCTAGTAAGGGAAAAAAGGAAACATTTTACATGTGAACTTGAGATACATCAAAAAGTCATGAAAAATAACATTAATGCATGAGAAAGAGATCATGAGGCGTATCATAATAAAAATAATGTGTTTCATAACTTGAAGATGTGGCTGCAACATTTAACTTGGACAATCATGAACATATCACCAAGGTAAACCCCAAGGTGTCATTTGAAATTACCAAGGTAAACCCCAAGGTACCGTTAAAATTGTAATCTCTAGTGGTTACATCATTACCTAATGAAATGGGGCGCTATCATGGTGCACCCTTAAATTTGTAATCTCTAGTAGTTACATCATTACCCAATGAATTGGAGATCTATCAGGGCACACCCTTAATTTGTCTTTATTATCATGTGAGCCACATATATAATCATCAAACATTTCATAAATAACCCATATAGCATAAAAGAAATGGGTGTCATTTCATAATCATAACGTTTTAAAAACTGCTTTTAAAGACGTGATCTTTATGTCACTTTAAACCCATAGAAAAGGAAAGCTGGTTTTCATGTATGTAAATCCCAGAATTTAAAATAGGTAATTTTGATATATATGTGAATAACCTTGTATAAGAAAGAGCTTTGAGTATTCACTTAATAAAATAAAATAATTTGAGAAAAAGAGAGAGACATTTTGAGACAAAAATTCTGCAGCATAACGGCTATGTTACAGGGTTTTAGAAAACATTGAAAAGAGATAGGACATGGGTAAACCACTCATAAATGATCTATAAAATAGTAGAGACACATAATATAAAGGATATATGAACATGGTAATGAAATTTTAAGTATATACCATTTGAAATGAAAGACATGGACTGAAGACAAAAATAAGATTTTTCTTATGAAAATTCGGCAGCCTAACGGCGTCACTTAAACTTCAAAAAAATGAATTGACGAGATCAAATAGGGTCTCTCATCATATGAACATAAAATATCAGTATGATATATATAGAGATCATACCCCAACATAATAAAAAGAAACTTGAAATACTTTACATGAAAATATAACTTGAAAATGAGAAGGGTGAAAGAATCTGTTACACAAATTTCGGCAGCCTAACGACGCCACTTAAACATTCATAAAACGAAATGATGAGAGTAAGAGGGGATATCTCATAATATGAACATGAAAAGGGAAGTAAGAGGAATATAAAAGAACATACTCCAACATAAGAACATGGAGCATAAAATAAATGACTTAAAAGAGAGTATTTGAAAAGAAAGAGAGAGGTTGGATCCCTTACCTTAAAACGTAACTCTTAAAACTCAAAGGTTGGGACCTTGAGGGCTTGGGGGCACCTTGGGAGGACTTATTGGGAGGTAATGAGACCATAGATTCGTTGGGGGAGAGTTGGGAGTGAAAACTAAAGGAGGAAAGGGTAGGTATTTATAGGGAAAGTGAGGGGACAAGGCATTAATGGCCAAGGGACACCTCATTGGTGGTATTGGAAAAACCATGGGCTTGCCCATGGTATTTGCCCATGGTATTGGCAACTTGGGACACCTCATAAAATAATTCATCCCCTTTAGTCGACCATACCTTAAAATATCTCATGACATCATCATGATGCATTCATGATGTCATTAAACATACTGAAACCCTAAAAGTGTATTTTTACTATTCACTGAAAATTCAACTTTTTCTGAAAACTCCCAAAATTTCACCTTAAAAAAATATCAATGCTCTGATTTCAAAAATGAACTCCATTTTATAAAAATATTTTTCTAAATATTTTTAATTTAATTTTTAAATAAATACACTATTCACCGAAAATTCATTTTTTTCAGAAAAATCCCCAAAAATTACCTTAACATAATATCGATGCTCTGAGTTCAAAAATGAAATCCATTTTATAAAAATATTTTTCTAAATATTTTTAATTTAATTTTTAATTAAAAAAACACTATTCACCCGAAAAAACTAATACTTGACTAATAATTTCTGAAACAGTTATTTACCTATTTTATTGAATCTCATTACTTAATCAAGGTGCCTAGATTATATTAATACTTTCTTTAAGTGAGATTACTAATCCATTTGGTCACATTACTAATCCTAAGCGTAAAATCACTATTCATAATTTACTATTCATCAAAAAAATAAGTTGATCTTATTAGACTCCAAATTTTATACTGAACACATTTACAGAAGACCATTTTTTGAAAATCATTGCACATTATTAATTATTTAAGGTTTACAAAAATATTTTAAAATATCCTTTTTCTAGAATTCATTAAAAATATGCATACTATATTTATCCGAACATTTTGAAAATTCACATACTTCATCATAAGGAGAAATCACAATTTTTATTTAAATCAAAGGTTTACACAAGGCAGTTACGGTCTCCTTACATAGCCCCTTATAACCCCATCATAGGACCTAAGTGTAAGGTGTGCTAAGGTGAGAGAATCTGAGGGCGGATCAGCCAACATCGTACGAGTAGTAATCTCTATTAGTTTGAACTTATCACGAAGCCGATTCCATTCTAGCTTCACACGATGAAGTTCGTCTTGGGTTTGGTCCAGAGTAAATCCCAGTGGTGCTACCTCCTTCCCAAGTTCTGTTAGATGGGCTTCGATCGGTCCAAGACTACTGGATGAGGCCATCGAATCTTATTTCTATATTAATTAACCAATATCACATGTATTTAGATACAATAATCGAAACATTTAGTTTCCAGCGGTCATATTGACCAACGGTCATATAAAAGTCGAAACCCAATGGTCTCATTTTGATTATACTCATGTTATCAAATGAAACAGTTTTGTTGAGTATAAAATAAAATAACACACAAAATTAGGAAACAAGATTTATTCAAAATTTCGGGTCGTTACATGAAATATCCACGTCTTCCCCTGTATCCTAAGCCTCTAGAACTTCCTCTTATTCCTCTGCTTGATATAGGGAATTCGGGCTCATTAAAATCAAAATTGCGACTAGCATATGGATCTGTTAATTGAATCATATTAACAGAACCGAAGATCAACTCTTCATCCGATGAAGACTCTGCCTGATTAGCCTGTTTAATCTATGTCGTTTAGTGGGGCGGTGCCAATGGCTTCGAAGTAGATGGCATAAAATATTCCAGAGTCAAAGACAACTTGGGCTTTGACACATACTCATCTTCTTCTGATTCTTCTTATTTCTTTGAATCATGTCGTTTCTTTAAGGATTTTCCCTCTGATGAAGAGGGTTTTGTTGCGGCATTCATGGGAGAAGACACAATTGGTTTCCTCAATTGCGTTCACAAAATGGAATGAGTTTGGTTGATCGTTTTTCTGACCATCCAATCATCATATTTTTGCGCATTTTTGTTCTTGACTTCTTACCACTCGCCCTCCTCCTCTGGATCTGTAGCAGTAACACATGCTACCTGAGCTGAAGAACCTTTCAGTTTAACTTGTCCCAAGTCGACCATTTTTTGTATGAGGTCCTTGAAAACAAAACACTCTTGAATGGGATGCCCCAACATCTGATGAAATGGGAAATAATTGGGACGGTCTTCATCTTCTTCCTTATTCGCCCTCTTGGGCCTTGTCAATTGAACCAATTATTTTCCAGAGTCGAAATGAAGTAACCAGGAACTTGTTCATTTCAGAAAGAGTAAACTTTGCTCTTCAAATCCTCAAATTGTTTTTGTCTTTGATCTCTTTGATCATCTTGAAAAAACAGCCTCTGTGGTTGACGTTCAGGAAGCGGAGCCCTTCGAGAAGATGAAGGCCTTGAAGTAGAAGTAGGTATAGGTGCTTGTTTAAGCATAACTGTAGCAGTCTCTGCTTTACCCATTCTTCTTCCTGGAGCTGATGGAATTACATGAGCTTTATCCTTAGTCTTTATAAGAGAGTCTTCAATTTGTTGAGCAATTTAAGTAAGGTTTCGAAACCATCTTATGTATTTCATATGGATAAGCGGTGTGCGCAACTCATCATGTAAATTTGCCACACAAATTGGCAACAATTCCTCTTGAGGGAGTGCTAAGATTAGGGAATATGTTAATCCCTTCCAGCAAGCAATGAAATCTGAAACCCTTTCATTATTCCTTTACTTACAGTTTGTAAGATAAAAAACTATTGTCTTTGGAAAAGTTGAGCTGAATTGAAGAAGGAATCATTGGTGGAGATCCTCTCATCCGGTAATTGATCGAGATTGAAAGCTTGTATACCAGACAAAAGCAGGCCCTTGTAATGACTGTACAAAACACCTGAGCTTAACTACTTCCTATTGTTTAGGGGTTCCCATCATAGGATCGCAACGAGAAACAAAATGTGTTAAGTGTTGCTCTGGGTCTCCCGAACCATTAAAGATTGGGAAGGTGGTACTTGAAAAATTTGATGGGGGAGGAATTGCATCAACCCATTCAGGGTAAGATCTCTTTTCTGGTTGAATTTGAGCCCACTTTCCCTCCATAGCTTCCAACCAATCTATTAATGACTCAATATTATTTATTAAATTTTTAGAAACATCCGGTTGGGCTTGGACCTGAACAGGTGCAATGACTGGAGCTTGGATAGATGTGGTGGCTAGTTTTTCAACTGATGGTAGCACTGCCAATTGTTGTTGCACTTGACCCGTAGGATTAGACATGTGAGGGTGTACTAGAAGAGGAGGATATTCTTGATCCATCTCAATATTCGCAAAAAATTCTCTTGGCTGACTGACTCCAGAATGTTTAGGAGGAAGACTACTTTGAAGTAGTTCTGCATTCAACCTCCTCAATTCCTTCATCTCTTCCTCTTGTTGTGCGAATATTTGCTCTAGCGAGAGTGATTGGCCTTCTCCAGAGGAAGGGTATGTAACTTGATTCTTTCATTTCCCCTTATTGTAAACCTTTAGGAGAGGGGGAAGTGGGTTACTTGAAGGATTACCTAGGTTCTGAGTAATCCTTTGATTTCGTGTACGCACACCTTCTTCATTTGTGTCTGTGCATACAACTTCTTGAGCAGGAACCTCTTCATCTGATCCCTCTGAGCGAACCTCATCTGGTGGATCAGCAACAACGGCATTAATGAAATTAATTGATGCATAATGCATTGCATCCCTTCTATCAGCATTTCTGCGATATTGTCTTCTTCCATGTCCTTGATGAGACATTGCCTTTTGTTGATTCGATCCCTCAAGAACTTCTTGATGAACCATAATTTGGAGAGATTTTCCTGATAATTTGGTTCTTCGTTCCTCTTGAGGATTCTTCCCCAATAGAGAGAATACTAAATTTCTCTGAGGGAGGGATTGAGGATTTGAAAAAGTCCCCAGTCCGGTGGACTGGGTCTCTTCCTGTTGTCTTTGCTCAACTCCTTGAATCCTATTTGTTGATTCTGAGGGTTGGGTTAAAAGAGTCCCCAGTCTAGAAAGCTGGGGTGGTTCTTAACATGCTATATCTGATACCTTCTTGAAAGCTCTCCTGATCTTACGGACTTTAGTCCGGAAATTGGTTGGATGCATCAACCTGCATCCACTTTTGTCACCTAGCTCAAAAGATCGTTGGATGATTTCTAACACTTATATCACTTGATGATGTGCTTTCTCCAAACGAGAGGCCTATTCAATATTCTTGTTTTCTTGATGCAGGATTAATTCAACAACTTCTTCTCTGTATTCTTGATTTTGAGAGGAACTAGTTGAGGCCTGTTCTTGGGCAAGCTTTTGATTACAAACAAAACTCATTGACTGTGGCTAGCTATGGGCAATAACATTGCATGAGACCATTTTCGGTGGGCTTTGCTGACTGGAGAGTACAGTGAAATGTAGCGCTCCATGAACACCCCATCCCCTGATATGAATACCAGATGGGGCATTGGAAATTAACTGGCACAATCTTCTTAGTGTGCCAAGGCATGAACACTGAAGGGATCTCTACTGCTTTTCAGCCTTCAGATATCAAGAAACTAAGATAGATTCCAAATAAATTTGGTGTTGTGACCCTTATATTATCTTAACATGATTTTTATATTCATCATAAAATAATATTTTCTTTTTCAACTGAAAAAGAGTTTTCCATATGTTGAGACGAATATCATGAATTCCACCTTCTGTCAACATATCTGGAATGTCATACTGAGAATCAGCCAAAGGCCAAAACATAACTGGCACTTCACCTTTTTCTAGTTGTTTTCTCATATTCAGTATTTCCTATTTATCATTCAATGAAGATTATTCTACCTGATTAGACCAGAGCTGGTGCTTCCTTGTTGCTTCATCGGATTCAACAAGATTGGTAGAGAAATCACTGATCAAACTAGAAGATGCATGACTTAGGGGTGGTTCAGAGAATGACCTACACCCTGGGCTATCTTCTAGTTAAGAAAGTATTTCACCTACTAATGGTAAAGAATCAGACATGACTGACATCACATTTTCAATTGCCTCAAGATAAGAGGGCTTTCTCATCACTACATTTTCTGTTGGAGAATTTTCCAAGCAATGTGAATCACTACTACAGAGAGGACTTTCGCAGCTAAATTCATCATCATGGGGAGGACCACTATGGTGCGTTACAGCAAAAGATGAAATATTTTTCTCCTTGATCTTATAGACACATAGAGGGTTCTTGTGGCTCTCATATGAAGAAGAAACTTCGAGATCGACCGATTTGTCATGAAGCAAGCCTTCATGAAGAAGTATCTGATGTAGACTATAACGACCCAAAGTTTCATTAATGGAAATACCTCTTGATCTAATTAAATGTCTCTTTATTTTTATATAAAATTTAAACTTATTTGGTTTATGTTAAGAATTTTTACCATTTCTAATATATCCGTAGAATAGTGATCACATGATTAGTATAAATATAGGACTTTCACAAATCCAATTTACTTAGACAAAAAAGTGATGTCCTCATCCAGTAGAATTGCTCCACACGAAGCCCATTTTTCAGAGCTCAAAAAAGAGGTGGCATCCTTGGGCTTAGTTCTTGATCAATCCCAAGCTGAGCTTCATCATGTCAAGCTCGAACAGGACCGTCTACGGGAGAAGTGGAAGTTGATATAAATTACCACTCGAGCAATGTTATCCGAGCCACCCCAAGAGTCTGTCACCATCGCACACCTTACCCTTAGGTCTTATGCGGCTATTTTAAGGGGTTATGTAACGAATCAATAGTACTATGTTAATGTACATTATTTTTTTGTATATAATAATGTATATACTTTCTTGTCATTATTGATACATTGTAAATAGTTTTTAAAGTACAAATAGTGTTTTTAATTATTATTTAATTAAGAAATCTATTTTATTATATTAATGGATTTTTGAATTAAATATTATTTTAATAAAATATTATTTTTATTATTAGATTTTTTTTTATTAAATATAAATGATCTTATAATTTTATGAATGCAATTATAATTTTTATTAAGATTTGAAAGCCATTTTTTGTCAGAACCCGTGAATTTTCGATAAATGTCGGTTTTTATTTTAAAAGTGAAAATTAACATATTTAGAAAATTATTTAAATAAAATAAATGTTATTTCTGGAATCAGGACGTTGAAATTATACAATGGTGAATTTTTCATAATTTTCTGAGACAGTCAAATTTTTGGGTAAAAATTAAATATCGTTTAAAAATATAATGTGTTTTATGACATCATAATGATCCAATAGTGATGTAATAAAATACTATAAGCTTTATGTTTGGACAATATATGTTTTTCCATTAAAATAATGTGATTTTTGGTTTGTTTTACCTACTTTTCAAAGCATTAATGGACCCCTCAAGACTTATTAAACATATTGTCTTTTTAAATTATTTTCCATGGGAGTGTGACTCACCTCCACATAATCAACCCTATTATTTTAAGAAGTTAGGACTTTGGCCTTATAAAATATTTTTTTCCTCTTCCCTTTTCCAAAAACCATGGGAAAAAACCATGGGATGGTTTGTGGTTTGGATTAATTTAATATAAGGGGTCCCAAACCTAAATAATAAAGAATTCCCTCACCTTTCCTATATAAACCCACCCAAGCTCCCACTTCCTCCTCACTCAAAGCCTTTGTAGTTCATCAAACCTCTGCCCTAATCTCTCTATAATCCTCCCAAGGTTCCCCAAGATCCCAAGAAGCCTCTCACAAGCCTCTCTCTAGCCTTTGGAAGCACACTTCCAAGTAAGGGTTTTTCTTCCTTTCTCTTTTTTGTCCAATTTTCTTCATATTGTTATGCCCTTTTAATTTTAATTATAAATTCTAGAGTATGGGTTTTCACCTCCCTCATATTTCACTCTTTATGTTTTAATTATGGGAGACCCCTTTCTCTCTCATTAAATGCCTCCCATGTACACCCGTTACTATGCCGAAATTCCGAAAGGAACTTCTCTCTCCTCATTTACATTCAAGCAATAATTTTGTATCATGAATCTAAATTCCATTAAAATTTTTGGTACATGTATCTATATGACATAATTACTGTACATTACATGTAAATATGATTAGGAATACCTTTCTCTCTCATCAACCATTTTTATGAATTCTTATGTCACACTGTTACGCTGTCGAAATCGCACCGATTTTCTAAGCCAATGCCATTGTGTAGTGAATACCATGCCCATTTCTCCATCAAGGGTATTCACCTTTGTGCACATTTACTTATTGATTATAATGTTTCATGTATTAATTCCACATTCCTTTATCTTGGAATAAATGATTATGTTTTATGAATCCATGTTTTATGATCCATGTGGCACACTTATGCATGAAATGAAATGTTTAAGAAGGGTGCGCCCTTATAGCGCTCCAATGCATTGGGTAAATTATAGTATCATGATACATCATGTGCAATTATTGTTTACTCATTCTAATTCAAGTGAAACGAGGTTTTACTCGTGCTTCATGTGCAATGAGGATTTACTCAGGCTCTATGTGCAATGAGCCTTGGCTCATGCTAATTCCATGTTAAGTGTTGTTGCCACATTTCCATGTTATGATTATCAAGATTTATCATTACTTTATGTTCATGTTTCTCTTTTGATCTATTGATATGCCTAATGTCTAACATGTATTTTACTCCTCATGTTATTCCATGTGTATTCCCTTACTGGGCTTTATAGCTCACCCTTTTCTTATGCATGTCCTCAGATTATCCCATGAAATGCTAAGTATGAAGGAATGTACTGGTCATGTTAAGTAAGTTTTCAATAAAGATGTTGTATTTCATGTTTCAAGTTTTTATGTAATGATCCTAAGACCCAAAGACACTAAACCTCTCAATCTTCTTTGTTGTATCAAGTGAAGTTTTATGTAATAAATCATGTTTAAGTTTTTAATAAAATCAGGGTTGTCATACAGACCTTCGGAATTAATGTTCCCACTATTGGGAACTGAGAGATTAGAATCTTGAGTTGCAACAGATAATTTTCCGAGTGCATCAAGAACTCCATCATCGAGTAACCGTCTTCTTCTTAGACACCTTCTTACTCACTTTTGGAACCACTTGTTGATGAAAGTGGTCATTATGGGCAGTTGTATGTGCATGCTCAGGTGAAATGATCAGGTTAGGATGATTATATCCACTCAAATCAGGTGTATATGCCTGACTTGGTTGTTCGTATTATATGGAGAAGTATTCCCCACAACCCTCTTGGACTATAAAAAATGTGTGTGCCTGTTCTGAAGTGAACTATTGATGTGTCACACCACTAGTAGGGATAGATTTATGTGTATTTCCCTAATATGTTGTTGAAGCTGTTATAATATCCTGGCAGGCATCCAGAATATGAGAAGGGATTTGTTTCAGCTCTTTCACCATTGATAGAATGTGTTTGGTGACTTCAGTATCCATAACGGGGATATACATCCATTATGTGCTTGGAGTAGGTGTATGTTCTTGCTTCAGTCCTCCTTTTCCTGTCAGTGAATTCTGACAGTACCCATGTGTGGGGGCAGAGAGTTGAGTCTGACTCCTGTTTGTCACCGGAGCTTTCCGACTGGCTTCTCCAAATGCTACCAAATGAGACTGTTGGTATGCTTGATCAATACTAGTAGGTGTATGTGCCTGCTGATTGCACTCCGCCGAACGTGGTTGATGAGATTCCTTCAATACTAACAGACAAGGCTGCTGGTAGGATTGATGAGTGTAAGCAGGTGTATGTCCCTATTTACCAATTGGCAACACATTGGGTTGGCGTGCTTCATCATATGTAGTCAGACGAGCCTGTTGGACAGCTGATGATTTATAAACAGGTGTATGTTCCTGTCTATAGTAATCCACCGGAATTGCCTGGCGGGATTGGTGTGTTGCTGCCAGATGAGTCTGCTGGACAGTAGAATTAAAACGGATTGGTGTGTGTGCCCTCTCGTTGCTTTCCACCAAGTTAGGTTTGTGTAATTATCTAGAAATGGCAGAGATGAGAACCTGCTCATTGTTAACCGGTTGTCGCCTCTAGTGGTTCTTCTTGCCTGCTCAGGTTCAAGGAACCTGAGCCGAACTCCTGGAGACGACACCCTCATCATGTTGAGGGCGCACTTCCACACGAGTCTGGAAGTGATTTTTGATTGGATCCCCCGGGAAGGACTCCTGTCTCTTTGAGTTAAGGCCCTGAGGGACCTGCTCATTCACTTCCCCAGAATACAGGAGGGAATGGTGATTGCATTTTGGGGATAACGACCCGAAACGGTTGGAGACGGTAGTTAGCACCGCCTGCTTCTTGATCACTGGTCATCACTGTCTGGATGACCAGGGTGAGTTGCTCACTTGGAGGGCTTGTCGAGAAGCCTCCATAGTTGGAATGGTACCATGTTGATGGTACTCCTTAACCAGTGCATTTGATACCCAGCGTTGAAGACGCTAAGTAGGTGATGTCATCCTCAGAGTGGACGACGATCTAGCAGGAGTAGCATCAGATGCATTCACAGAAGAGGTTTTCACAGCAGAAGTATTCACAGTAGTGAACTTAAGAAAATCCATTCTTTTAATACAGAAGATCTTGTAGAAGAGTGCCTGTTTGATATAATAAACATAATCAAGATAAATTCGGCCGCTACATCTTTTGGATGAGAACATATGTTATTGATTGTCTTGTTGGCCCTCTCATTGAGTTTAAATAGGGGCCTAAAAAATAAGTAAAATGTCACTTTAACTTGGTTAAGGATTCACGTCAAGTTCACCATTTTTTGTTCCCTTTGGAATTGGGGATGACCTCATTGATTAAAGGTTCAAACATTCCAATCGGTTTCTAACGGGTTTATTCATAGAACCAGAAACATCCAATGATTCCATATCCATTTGGACCTACTTTCCAAAGGTAGGTTCTCATTAGTTGTGGAATGATGAGGCTTAGGAATTTTCATTGGTCGAGAGGATGGGATGTCGGACTCATCATACCATTTTGAGTGGAATTATTGTCTACTCCGGGACTCTCTTTATAGATTTAAGTTATGTTCGTGAATCCTTATTACATTACCAATTATAAAATGAGCTTTCCTTTAGATTTGAAAATCAATGATTGATATGTAGGAGATTTAGAGAATCTTTTATATGTATTCGGGATTATTCATTGATAGAGAATCATCTATATTTGTTAGAGATTCTTAGTCAATTGTATCCTTTAATACATAAAAGTATCGTGGTCATTATGATGACCATACTAGTTTTAAATCTACTCAGTGGGGCACTTGAAGTTTATTGTCATTCAGAAGGACATATATTATTTCGGAGTTGGGATCATACCCGCAGATGGGATACCTACGTATCCTTTATTTAGAAAATGAATCAGAACCCACATAGTTCGAGTGAGGGAGTATGATTTTTATGCATGATTGACGGCTCCAAGAAAGATGTCATGATTACTTTTACACTCTAAGCTCACGTGAGTCATGCTCGGTGTGAGAAACAAGAGGTATTGGTGAAACCAGACAATTGTTCCATGAAAGATTCAATGATGTGGGGCGTATGTATGTATGACTTCCCAAATAGATGAATATTAGGATTTACTTCAGGGAAGAAACCTAGGAACAAGGTCCATAAAGGTATATGTACTTCATGGAGATTCGGATACTCTAACTTGGGGCTTACTCCTGAGGAAGATGCCCAAATTAGGAGGGGACTTTATGATTGGGTTTTACTTCTAAGAAGGAAACCCATATCAAAAGTAAATTAAGACTAGTTAAGAGAAATTAAGACTAGGGATTACTCTTGAGAAGGAGGCCCAGGTGAAAGGGATTTAAAAAAATTAAGGGACTTGGGGCTTACTCCTAAGGAGGATACCCATATTTGAGACTGGAGCTTACCCCTGAAAAGGAATCCCAGGTTAAGGGAATTATGGTTGGGACTTACTCCTGAGGAGGATGCCCATATTTTCAGAACTTTGAGACTGGGGATTACTCCTGAAAAGGAATCCCAGATTTGGAAAATTATGACCGGGGCTTACTCCTGAGGAGGATTCCCAGATTAGGGGACTTGGGGATTACTCCTAAAAAGTAAGCCCAGGTTAATGAACTTGGGGATTACTCCTAAAGAGGATTCCCAATATTAATGAGGACTTGGATTGGGTCTTACTCCTAAAAAGGAGGCATGGGTTAAGGATTCTCTCATCTTTAAAGGATGAGTTTGAAATGAATGAAATCTCTGACCTTAGTGACATAAGGATATGTAAATCACATAGTTTTAAGATATGTTCCATAGAATTCATTTCAGATAAGGAATCCAACAAAGAAATCATGTCATAAATGACTTTGGAGAGAATTATGAAGGCTTAATCTTGAAAAGGATAGGTGGATAAACATAGGAGAGGTGAAATAGGAAGTAGGGGCACCCAAAAAGAAGGTGGCGTGCAAGTCCTGCATGGGCACACAAGTACTGCGTGGGAACGCAAGTCCAGGTCGCGCAGGTGTACCTGCGTGACACATGGGTACTTTCACGACGGTCAATCATTAGGGTAGAACTTGGGAGAGGCTTGGATCAAGCCTTTAATATTACCCCTAGAGACTTACAGAAGAGAGTCACACAAGTTATGTGGAAGGGGTAAGGCGGCGCGTAAGTGGGGCCATTTCCCTTAAGGGCTGGCCACCTAGGTGCGCAAGTATTGATGAGTTTCAACACTTAGTCCTTACTCCCCCTCTTTAGATCTTCAGTTTCTAGGTAAGAAATTACCTTAGAAGTGTTTGGAAGATTTGAAAAGATACTAGGGTGCCGGGAGCTCAAATATGAGTTTCTGGAATTTTTCCTCCCTTAAATGGGGGGCCCACCTAGGGTATTTATAGGCTGGAGAAGACCTTGGGCGAAATTCAAATAGGTCGAGCAAGTCACTTGTGCGGTGCGTAAGTCACCTGCGCGACCTTGGTGGAACTTGCATGACTCAAGTGCATTTGAACCTTTGTTCATGCCTTTGTCAATTTTTTATGTTTCTTTAAAGGATGAATCAATTTGGGTTCAAGGTATTTCCACTTTTCAATTCGTTAGACTCTGTGATGGAAAGGATCATCAACAGCAGGGCACCCGAAACAGAGCCAGCTATATGAGGAGCAGGCGGTGCTAAGCATGCGGCAGGCAGAGTCACATGGCTCGAGACTGTCTGACCTGCCATGAAGATGAGTAGCAGATGGTAGAGGGACCTCCCAGGCAGAGGCAGAGGTTCGACCATGGCGGTCCGCAGGGAGTAGGCGGATGAGGTAGAGGATCTGGCCGAGCAGCGGGTGGTGGATGATGTTTCGAGGCTCTAACACCACCACCACCAGGAGGACCACCCTGACCACAGGGAGCTGGAAAAAAGGGGCAGGATCAGCTCCAATTAGTCAAGGCCTATGACCATGGCTCACCTAAGATTATTTGAGGTACTATCTGTGTCTACTCAACCCTTGCTGCAGTGCTTATAGACACAGGTGCGAGTCATTCTTTTATTGCTGCTGCCCTTGTTTGGAGCTCAGAGATTCCGACAGAGCCGTTGGCTCGATCCTTAGGGCTAGAGACTCCTACGGGAGTAGAATCGATGATTACACATTGGTTACGACAGTGTGAGATTAATATAGGAGGTGAGAGATTCAGCTTGGATCTTCTTGTAGCAGCGTCGAGGCCTTACGACCTCATCTTGGGTATGGACTAGTTGTCTACAGTCCATGCTCAGATCGACTGCATTAAGAACAAGGTGCAGTGTATCCGCATGGATGGGAGCAGGTTCACCTTCACTGGTGAGAAGGGATCCTTTGTAGCGTAGTATGGACTTTTGCAGAGGAGAGGGCAGCCAATCACACATCATTTGGCTAGTCTCATCCTTGGAGAAGTTGATGTGCAGAGTCCGAGATTTCCTGTTGTGGTGGATTAGTATGTGGATGTTTTTTCTGACGTCGTTCTAGGAATACCTCCTCACAAAGAGGTAGACTTCTACATTGAAATGTACCCTGGGACAGCACCAATATCTACTCCAGCATATCGGATGGCTCCTGCTGAGCTTCGTGAGCTGCGGGTACAGCTGGAGGACTTGCAGGTAAAGGGATTCATCCAACCCAGTGTTTCACCCTGGGCTTCTCCAATTTTGTTCTCCAAGAAGGCGGATGGGATCTTATGACTGTGTGTCGACTACCTTCACCTGAATCAGGTGACCGTGAAGAACAAGTACCCACTCCCAAGTATTGATGACCTCTTTGATCAGCTCAAGGGAGCACGTTGGTTCTCGAAGATAGACCTTAGGTCAGGCTATCACGAGCTTAGAGTTCGAGATGAGGATGTACAGAAGACGGCCTTCAGGTTTTGGTATGGCCACTACGAGTTCTTGGTTATGCCCTTTGGCGTAACCAATTCTCCAGGGTTGTTCATGAGTCTCATGAACAGGATCTTCCAGCCTTACCTCGATTGATTTTTCGTAGTTTTCATCAACGACATATTTATTTATTAGACCACTGAGGAGGACCATGCCTACCACTTGCGGGTTGTACTAGATACACTCCGAGAGCACCAGCTTTATGGTAAGCTCTCGAAGTTTCAGTTCTGGATTCGAGAGGTTCACTTCTTGGGACACCTCATCTCGGAGGCTGGAGTTGTAGTGGATCCAGTAAAGATCTTGGCAGTACTTTCTTGGGAGCCACCCAGGAGTATGACGGAGGTGCGGAGTTTCCTAGGTCTAGCTAGGTACTATCATAGATTTTTTCTAGACTTCTCTAGAGTTGCAGCACCTCTTTAAGCTTTGAAAAAGAATGGGAAACCCTTCGTGTGGTCAGATAGATGTCAGTAGAGCTTTCAGGAGTTGAGATAGAGATTGACCAGTGCGCCCATCTTGAGACTACCGGAAGAGGACGTAGGGTACATAGTTTACTGTGACACATCAAGTACCGGACTAGGGTGTGTCCTGATGCAGGAGAGAGCAATGATCGCCTATGGTTCACAGAAGTTGAGGCAGCACGAGCAGAACTATGCTACCCATGACATGGAGTTAGCAGTAGTGGTATTTTCCCTGAAGATGTGGCGGCACTATCTGATGGGCGAGCACTTTACAGTCTATTCTGACCACCAGAGTCTCAGGTACATCTTCTCATAGAAGGACCTAAACCTGATACAGAGGCAATGGCTCGAGTTCCTCTAGTACTATGACTTTTAGATAGTCTACACTATTGGGAAGGGGAATGTTGTATCTGATTCTCTCATCAGGAGATCGGGCATTCAGCTTCTAGGAGAGGCGACGGAGCAGCTATCCGCATTGCAGATATCCTTTGTGGATATTGATGGAACATCTTTTACTTAGTCTCTCATAGTCACTCCTCCACTTATTCAGCAGGTCGGGGAGGCACAGCGTGGGGACATTGACTGTGAGACGCGACGTGCTCAGATATCCTCAAGGCAGGCACCTGATGGATTCTCTGAAGGAGTGGAGCACGTCATCCTCTTCAGGGGATGTACCATGGTACCAGTTTCACTACAAGAGGAGGTTCTGAGGGATTTTCACACTTCCCCTCTTGTGGTACATCCAATAGTGTCGAAGATGTATCAGGACCTCAGACAATAGCACTGGTGGCCGGGTATAAAGAAGGATATAGCAGAGTTCGTTTCATGATGCCTCACTTGTTAGCAAGTGAAGGCAGAGCACCAGGTACTAGTAGGCTTGGTACAACCCTTAGAGGTACCAGAGTGGAAGTGGGATGGGATATCCATGGATTTCATGTTGGGGATTCCATGTACATCCAGAGGGTATGACTCTATCTGGGTGATCGTTGACCGACTCACCAAGTCGGCCCACTTCCTACTGATCTGAGAGCAGGGCTCGGTAGAGAGCTTGGGATGCCTCTGCATTCAAGAGATCGTACGGCTTCATGGTGTGCCATCGGCTATCATTTCTGATTGAGATGCTCGATTCACTTCCTGGCTATGGAAGGGATTACAGGAGGCTTTTGGGATGCAGTTTCGATTGAGCACCGCCTTTTATCCTCAGACGGATGGCCAGACTGAGAGGACCATTCAGACTCTCAAGGACATGCTCCGTGCATGTGTCCTCAACTTTGGTCATAGCTGGGAGGATCATCTACCCTTGGTGGAGTTTTCGTACAACAACAGGTACCACTCCACCATCGGGATGGCACCTAACGAGGCATTGTACGGCCGACCTTGCATATCACCTCTGTGTTGGACTGACCCAGCGGAGTCAGCACTTGTAGGACCAAAGATGGTTCAAGCTACAATGGAGAAGGTGTAGATCATCCAGGAGCAAATGAAGACTGCACAGAGTAGACAAAAGTCCTATGCTGATAGGAGACAGAGACCACTGGAGTTCGAAGATGGTGACCACGTCTTCTTACGGGTCTCACCTCGACGGGGTCTATGGAGATTTGACTGGGGAGGCAAGTTATCTGCATGATTCATTAGACCTTTCTAGGTCCTCAGTATAATTGGCGAGGTGGATTACCACCTGTCCCTTCCGCCTCAGTTGTATCGGGTGCATAACGTCTTCCACGTATCTCAGCTGAGGAGATACATGCACGACCCGACCCACATCATCGACCACGGGGAGCTGGACATCGATGATGGGGTGACATTCATGGAGGTCCCAATGGAGATCGAGGATCGAAAGGAGCGGGTTCTACGTGGATGATTGATTCCTCTTATGCGCATTCGCTGGAAGCACGGGAACCTCCAGGAGAGCACATGGGAGCGGGAGGCTCAGATTCCTGCTCAGTACCCCCATTTGTTTCCCTAGTGTGTGTTGTAGCTTTATGGGGACGTAAAGCCCTAATGTGGGGGTAATGTAAAGATCCTGAAATTTCAAGGAAATTTTTTTCTTAAATTCTTTGGAATTTTACGAGTCTGTGGTTTTTGAAGGCACTTGATTCTGAGGCCCGGTCTGCCCGAAATCAATTTCTGAAGTTTTGTTTGGGTATGTTCAGTAAACGTACATGCGTATTTTTATATCTTTTGAATCGGTGCTCGGAATTGAAATATGAGGGCACCGATGAACTCACAGCGCCGGTATTCTCTTAAGGGGACCTTTACTACAATTGTGTTTGCTCGGGAGGAGAAGTTAATTTTTGGGTTTTAATAAAAAAAGTTAAATAAAATTGTTGTGAACAATTTTATTTATCTTGGGTAGTTATATCCTACAAGGGGAAGTTATTGGTGGGTCCCACACCCATATAACCTCTCATGAGAGGATATTTGTTATGTGGGACCCACATGTACCTTAAACCTTTCATCTCCCCATAACTCCCCTTGACCCCATTAACACCCCCCTTTAATTAATCTGTTAACTCCTCTCTTTTAAGTTTTAAACTCTCCACCTCCCTCTCATTAAGTTTTCCTACTCAATTAATTAATATCCTAATTATTTAATTGTCACATCTCCTCTTTTGTAATATTTTGATTTTCATGGCATTTCTTTAAAGTTGGAGAAGTCTATTATAATATTTGGATAGAAAATTTTTTTGGTGGGGGAACCTCTGGAGGATTAGAAGAGCTTCATTCTTCAATGAAGAACATCATCCTTCCAACGAAGAACCACCGAATAATGACGATCATCTCCTTCGATATTTGGCTAAGCCAAAGGAGAAGGATCCACCTGCAAGGAACGCTGACGACGCACCATCCTCGGCTCCTTCTTCCTTGATGTCAACGAGTTGACGCCGTCTCCCCGTGACGCCGTTTTCCACAACGCCCGACTACTGTGAACCTTATTTTGAGGTCGGGGTTTCGTATAATTTATAAGAGAATAAATTATCTCATTTGTGTGGAATTCTTTGGAATAACTTCAGCCAATTGATACAGCCTAATGCGGAGGGCGCAGGCCGAAGGAAAAAAGCCCGATGACCCTTTGATGTTTCCTGAATTTTTTATTCGCGAAGGAGGCGTGTAGGAAGAGGTGGTGACGAACGAAGGCGGTGGCCGCACTTCGTCCGCATGCGGAAGAATTGCGTCCCACAACCGCGGGCCTCTCAGCCGAAGAAGAACCGGTCGGCTAAAGCCGAGGGGGCCGAAGGGAGACCGCGGTGCCACAAGGGGCACCGTGCTCTGAGGAACCATGGCCCGCGCTCTGCGGACCGCTTTGGCGGTGAACCGGCTGGCTTGTCAGCCCGCCGGGATAAAGGTGTCGCGGCACCCGCAGGTGTCGCGCCGAAGGACCGCGGCCCGTCCATGCGGGCTTCTTGCGCCGGGAAGACCGGCCAGCTTCGGCCAGCCGAATAGAAGGTCGGCGCCGCTTGGCACCACCGGTTTGGGAGACCCCCCCCCCCCCCCAGTGCTCGGCCTGCCGGGCCAAGCCACGGCCATTCGGGCCAGGCCGTGCCGCGCCGCTCCAGGCCACACCCCTCCGGGTCGGGTCGCGTGCTTCACCAGGCCGGTCCGACCCTCTGTCGGGTCGGACCCGCCGAACCAGGTTGGGCCGACCCGCCAGCCTACTGGGCTTAACAGGCCAGGCCCGTTTTCACTTAAACGTGAATAACTTTAAGACCGCGCGTCCGATCGACGCTCCGTCTACAGCATTGTGACCCTTGAAATGAAGCGGCCCTTTTACGATACTCTAAGTGAGTTTTGGAAGACTTTGGAAAATGGCCAGGTTTGGAATGAGTGTATTTCCAACCGGGCTACTAGAACGGAAAATCCAATATCTCTCAGACCGGGCGTCTGATTGACACACCGTCTATCACTTCGGGTTCCTTTTGAAGAGATGAAACTTCGAGATACATCAACTCTGGACTTAGTGATAGTTGATGTATCGACCCCTTGGCTCGAGGAGCGGACCCTCCTGGAATCGAGCATGCTATTTACGGGAACCCTAGAGCTCGTTGTGAATGCTTCGACAACTGAATTGTAATCCTCTGTGGGTTCAGCAGCGACCACAACTATACTAGAATCCTCCGTGGGTTTGGCAGGGATGACAAATTTACTGGAATCCTCCATGGGTTTGGTAGTGACGACAACTGTACTGGAATCCTCTGTGGGTTCATCAGCGACGACAACTGTACTGGAATCCTCCATGGGTTCGGCAGCGATGAAAACTATACTGGAATCCTCCATGGGTTCGGCAGCGATGACAACTATACTAGATTACTTCGTGGGTTTGGCAGTGACAATGAATCAGTGACTACATTTGATCATCTCTATATCTATATGAAATATGTCTACCTGTGTGAGCTGAGTCTTGACTTTCAATCTTTATCATTGATGTGATTGACTTCTTTCCTTTGTGGACTGGGATGTGCTTGGGCACAAGATTTGGAGTCGAACTGGATTGAAGACTTAGGTATATGTATGGGCATATACCTAAATAGGGTTGGTTGATGCACCATGTTTTGTATCTTACTTCTTGTTTATCCTTAGTGGATATTGTGAGACCTTGCAGGTCTTAGGGTCCCTAATGAGTACCATTATACTCACCCTTGCATGGGTTATGCTCGCACTACATTGTGTTGGATGAAGACAATGGACAGCACTGATTGTGGTGGAGACTTGTGGAGCTGGATGGTACCTGGAGTTGGACCACTTGACATGACATACACAGAGCAGACGGACAGACCCGAGGTGCTAAGGAGACCATCTGTACCCACCCTTCAGGTGAGATTCCCAAAGGACAACTCGGTGGTTGATGTTTTACTTACTACTTTTTTACTAGCTTTTCAGTTGTATTGTACCTACTGTTGGGCTTGTATTTCCGGCCCCTTTCCTTTCATCACTTACTTTTTATATTCAGTATTTACTTAGTGCTTGCTTTACTTGCGTACTCTATTATGATTGTTTACTTTCATAAATGAAATTCCTTCTCAGCTTAGGGATTTACGCCTTTGGTGCTAGTCGCCAGTCCCTGGCCTATGGAAGGTGGGCTTGGGGTAGTCACGACGTGGGCCCTGAGGACAGGTCGTGACAGATATTTTCCTCAAGAAATGTTTTAAATGATTTTTAAAGCCTCTTTTACAACTTTTAATATTTATTTTCAAAAAAAGGGTTTTGAAAATGTAAGTATTTTTTAAAATATATTTTCAAATAAATGTTATATTCCTCAAGAAATGTCCAAAGTGATTTATCTTTCAAAATAATGTTTTATCTAAGATGAAATCCTTTGATGTAACATATTCTTTTGGGGGATATGAACCAAGGATATCATTCTTATTCTTTATATGAATGGTTTATGATTAAAATGTGTTTATGAAACCCATTTCTCTTCCATTGGTTATACTATGATAAAAATTCTTATGAAACCAGCATATTTTTCCATGGGTTATGCTATAATGAAATAATTATAAAACCTGTCTCTTTTTCATGGATTATGATATAATGAACTATTTATGAATCCCATTTCATTTCATGGGTTATGATATGATAAATTTTTTATGAACTTGTGGCACACATGTGTATTATTTTCATTATGTGAGGGGTGTGACCTATATATCCCTATAATGCATTAGCTAATGAAAAATTTTCTATGATATCAGAAGGTACACAGGTGGTTATATTAATCCCAAAAAGGAGGGTACATGGGTGGTTAGACCAATCCCAAGAAATATGTTACATGGGTGGTTATCCCAATACTGAAAAGTTGGTTACATGTGTGGTTATCCCAAGCCCAAAAAATAGGGTACATGGGTGGTTAGCCCAAGCTCAAAATAGGTACATGGGTTGTTAGCCCAAGAATAACATGTTATTAATGTCTTGATGGTTATAATTGACATAATATTTTCTATTCTTATGTGTATGCCACAAATCTATGTCTTATTCCAATTTTGTGCTCTTATTGATCATGTTCTTTTATTTCCTTTTGATTCATATCTTATGAACAACCAATTTTTATACCATGAATCATGTTTATGATCTATGACTGGTTGGGTATGAACTTCATAAGTTATGTTCATTATCATATACCCTTATTATTATCTTATTAATTCATATGATCATAGATTTATATATCTTATGTTTACCCCTACTGATCATCTAATCTCACCCTTTCTTATGATTCTTTTCCTCGAGTTATGAAGAAATTGTTTGTGTAGGGTATGTCTATGAAGACTACTAAATGGGTTGATCTTTATGGGAAAAATTAACGATCTTTCACTAGATTAGAAGGTTGTGTTACAAGTTTCAAAAGGCACTAAGCTATATAGTCATTGGTAATGTATTTATTTGATTTAATTAATATTCATCTAAAAATATGTATTATCCATGCATGATAATATTGGGTCTCTATAAACCCCATCTACACATCATGTAGTGTCACATGGTTAGATAAGTCATATCTAATGAAGGATATACATATGTTTCCAAGAAGATTCATGTGTTTTTTGGCCCAATATATATGTCATGTACTTTGGTTTTACATGTCGAGTACAGTGAGGAGACATGACTAGGTTTTTTCTTCATGGGACACATCATGTACCCTAGTAAGACATGCCTTGTATTCCCATTAGAATCTTTTACCTTATGTATCTCCTTCTCCGAGGCTCATATTTGGGCTTGAGAGTAGCCTATCCTGAGTAGTTTTCTATATAGAACACTATGGTGGCCTTTATTTTGGTAGTAGAGATATGACATGAGGTGATTCTAGTAGGATGCTTCATCCAATGAATCTTATCTGGTAACGGTGTTCTGGTGTGATCATCTAAGTGTTATCGGGGTTGATACTCCCCTGTCTCTCTCCAGGTAGTGGGTCCCCTATATCTTTTATATAGGTATAAACATACCCCCCCCCCACATTAAAGATAGTGAAATTCCTCTATCGATGGAGTGTTATCTCCATAATTAAGCTTTGGTGATGTGTGGGTCCTCCATTGAATTAGTGATCCCTTATCTATTATATGTAAAGGAGAGGTACATGACCTCCATATTCTTGATTGGTTATGTGAGATGATGGATTAGGATATAGTTATCCCTCAGCTATGATAGGAATTAGTGAGTAATGGTTTCTCCACTTTGCATCTCATGTGGTTACATGGGTTGTTTGGAATCAGTGATGAGACCTTTAGAGCTACATGAAGGATCTTTGTTCTTATCTAGTTATGGATATTTTGATCCCCTTTATCTATTTTCTTGGGTTTCTTCTAAACATATATGATGTTGTGTTTCCTTTACCCTCTTGTATATGGGTTGATCTGGCCATTGTTTATTTCTATTACTTCCCCTTCTTGGTTTTTAGGGTTTCCTACTAGGTCTGTATATACTCACCCTTGCATGGGATTTTCTTGCATTTATTGTGTCTTATACAGATGATAGATAGATTGGTGGTGACCTTGGTGGACCTATATTTGGTGGATCACAGTGGTTCTTGGAGTTGACTATGCACGGTGGTTATCCTTAGAGATTGTAAGCTAGGATCTCTTCAATTTTACCTTTTTCGCTTGTTGTTAAGTTTGGTCCTCATTTCTAGTTGGGGATGTATTTTTTACTTTATATTCATTTTATTATTCTACTATAATTTTAATATTTCCTAGAAGTTGTTGCATGCATGGTTTACACTCTATATATTTCAATATTTTATTATATCTTTGCACTACTGCATGGAGTTGGTTGTGCGTGTGCGTATAGGTGCTTAGGATAAGGCCTCCCATTTTAGTATTATGTCTAATCAGTTCTTGTCTCCATCCCCTGGCTTATTTGATGTGGTCTTGGTGTGTCACACTTGGATTACTGCTGACCAGGTGGGCCCTAGTGGTTTTGGGTGTGATAGAGTGGTATCAAAGGTGTTTTTCCCTTCGAGTTGGTGTTTGTAGTTGAACATTTTGTGAGTATTGGTTTGGTAACTTAGGGTAATGATGTTAGAGTGTATAAATTTCAGATCTCAATATAGGGAACCTAGTGTTGGTGCAGCAGTCAACATATCCATACACTGATACTGTGACTACCTTCTTGTCAACTCGGTATACCAGGACATTTTTTGTAGGTAAAAAAATGGTACATTCATTATATAGGATTGGGTCTTTTGAATTTTGTGTCCTTATTGATTAATCTCCCTAGATATTATCATCTAATTGTGGAACATTTTTTAACTTTTAGGATATATCTTTGATAATATCTAGATATAATACTGATATAGGATCATAAAAATGACTAGTTGAGTGAGGATTCCCCAATGTAGGGTCATTGTGACAACCAGCATAGTATTAAGGCTCTATTTCAGGAGCTAGTTCATGAATTAGATTTTCTAGACAGATAGAGAGCAGTGTTTCTAACTATAAAATAGTGAGAGGACCCACCCCCAGTGGGTTTATTTTATGTTTTTCCTCATATGCAGAAGTAATTTCTTTCATATATTCAAAATGAAGATGCGCATATTCTGAGTTTTCTTCCAAATTTTTACGATTAGGGTCCACCCAAATTTTGGAGCAAGATAGACCCTCATGTGGTAGAGTCTTGGATAGAGTATATATTTTGAGTTTTAAATTTTATACAAGTTAAATCTGATGCAATGGTTATGCTTATAACTAATATCTTTTGTAGAGTAGTGATGAGTGGGTGGGGTTTGGATATCTAGGCATATAATGCGGTAAAACTCTCTTGGGAAGAGTTTGAGAACCAATTCCACAATGTGTTTTATCCTTCCACCAGAACCCCATTCTAGGTATAATATCCTCTTAACCTATCTTGGTATTTGTAAAACTTCTTTGTAAGGGAGTGTTAATGAACTAGAGTTTGAAGTGGACATCATAGAGCTGAGTAATCTATAGCATCTAGCTGGCGTCATTCATCAGGGTCGCAGCATAGAAGGCATATTCATTCTCGGACTGAGATTTGGGGATCTGCGTTACATAAATCACATGATGGAATTAGTCATCTTGAAGGTTCATCAGCTCAAATTCCTTATAGAAGATATAGGTTTCAGGATAATGGATGGTTATATTTCTATATAGGGAAAGGTCATTATGCTTGAAACTTACCAACCCATCATGATAGAGTGGGAAGACAGATGGTATGGGTTTTCAATCTAGGGACTTCAAACATAATACAAGGTACAATCTATGTCCCTTTTTTTCATTTTTCTCAAGATATTTTCTTTTAGAACTACTTACTTATTCCTTAAGTTATCCCTATATTCATGATATGTGATGCATCTTCAAGAATGCAAGGAAGAGGGACACTTCCCCCACCAAGACGCATTCTCTTGTGATGTTATACAAATTATTGCAGGTGATTCAGTTCCACCCAAATCAAATAGTGGTGAGGTTTGGTGGATTATTTCCTTTGAATTGTATGTTTAAGATCGTTTTGGTGGTGTTTAAGTGTCGGATGTAGACCCCAGTTATGGTAAACCGATGGGAAAATTTGAAGGATAGCTTTAGACAGTGGAAGCTTATAACACGAAGGTGTGAAAGTTTTCTTTGGTATAACCCATGGATTCTCTACTTTATCTAGATAAAGGCACATGTCACTCTTATCTTTCTTAATCCCTTGTTTATAACCTAGAGATTCTAGTGGAGACTTTAGCTCAACCTTAGTGGATAATGACTCATACTAAGGTTGCTTCAATGATCGTACTTGTCTTCTAGCAGTGTGGCTTAACTCTTTAAGGAGAGATCTTCTTGTGGAATCTTTCTATAGTGTAAATGATACTTTATTATGTTTTTTTAGTGTTTCCTAGTGATTATTAGTTTTAATTCTTCATCAAATTACACTCTAGGACCACAACGATATCTTCTGTGGCATCATATAACCCCTAACAAACTCTAGGAGATGAGGGTACAATTGAAAGACCTTTATGATAAGTGATATTTTATAACCAACGTGTCTCTCCTGGGTAGTTCTAGAGTTGTTTGAGAAAAATATAGGTGATATATTTAATATTTTCATTGTTTATCATCGGCCGAACCAGGAAATAATCAATAAAAAGTTCCTCTTGTTAAGTATTGATAACCCTTTCGACTAATTTAAAGGTGTGAGTTTGTTTTTAAGGATCAATATTAGGTTTGGTTTATATTTTTTGAGGGTTCACAAGGATTATATTCTAAATATGGCATTTTGATTTCGTTGTAGACATTATGAATTCTTGGTGATGCCTTTTTGGTGTAGGTAATGCCCCTATTGTGATCATGGATCTTATGAAGTGAATCTTCTAACCATACTTGGAACAATTCAAAGTTTCCTTTATTGATGACATAATCATATAATCTATGTTGAAGTAGGATCATGTAGATCATTCAATGACGATCCTAGAATTTCTCTAAGAGCATCAAATTTATGATAAGATTTTGAAGTTTCAGTTTTGGATCTGATAGGTTTACTTGGGACATGTCATATCTGATCATTATTTAGCTATAGATTTAGTATACATTTATATAGTTCTTTCTAGTGATCCACCTAAGAGTATGGTGGAGGTGTGGAGTTCCCTTGGTTTTTAATGGTTTTATCAAAGGACTGTGAGTACATGGTGTTTTTTGATGCCTCTGGAGTTGGTATTAAATGTTTGTTGATGTAGAGGCTAGTAGTGAATGCTTATGGGTTGGGTAAATTGAGACCCCATGAGAAATTTTATGTGATCCATGACTCCACTTTATCATCAATAGTCTTTTCCTTGAATATGTGGAGATGTTTTATCTTGGGTGAGCATTTCATTTTTTTTTTCTAAACCACCAGAGAGTCTCATGTACATCTTCTCTCATAGATATATAAACCTAATACAAAGGCATTGGTTAGAGTTCTTGAAGGACTAAAACATTGAGATAGCCCTTACTCCATATAAGGAAAATGTGATGTAAGATTCCCTTAGTAAAAAATCTCGATAACTCTTGGTGGAATAGGCATTAGAGTAGTTATCCTTATTAAAGTTGACCCTATAGGAGGAGAAGGGTGCATCTTGTCTTCAGTCAATGTTAAAGGGTTAATTGTTTCTTCAGTATGTGAGAGATTATAAGTTGGGGGTGTCGACTATGAAGTTTTACATGAATAGATATCCTCATGAGATTCATCAAATGCATGTTATGAAAGATTGGATAACACCATCCTTTTCTAAGGATGGACAGTAGTTTTGGTCACATTCCTGTAGGAGGTGTTGATAGAGTTACATACCTCACCCTTTACTATGCATCTGAGTGTGTAAAATATGCACAAGTACCTTTAGTGGTATTTTTTTAAAAGTATAAGAGTTTGTGTGTTGGTATTCAGTCGAATATATAAGGATCACTTACCATTGGTAGAGTTCACTTATAATAATAGTTATCACTTTATTATTGGAATGGAACCTTTCAAGGACATGTATAGGAGACCTTGAAGGTAACCCTAATTTTGGATTGATATTGTTGAGGGATATTGGTATATAGCTGGTGTGGTAAATGATATAGAAGGTTTGGGTGATCCATGAGAATTTTAGGACACCTCAGTGTCGACAGAAATCTTAAGCGGCCTAACATCATGGAACATTGGAGTTAAAGTAGGGAGACCATGTATTCTTAAGAGTCTCCCCATGATGTTTATTTTAGAGTTTTAGATGGTGATTAAGTTTTTTCCCATAGTTCTTTAGGTCGTGTAAGTTTTTCCATGGGGTTGGTGATGTTTCTTACTACTCTTTCTTTCCCTCGAAGTGAGACCGAGTACATGGTGTCTTCCATGTGACACAGCTAAGTAGATACGTGCTCGGCCCGTAGCATGTTATCAAATGTGTAAAGCTATAAATTATGTATGGATTCACCTTTTCAAGGTACTTGGTGACAATCAAGTACCAATAGGATAAAATCCTATGTTTATGGACCATTCCTTTGGTTTGAGTTCTTCAGTAGCACGGAAGCATGCAGGAAAGCTTTTTGGAGTATAAGAGTCATGTGAGGGATTACTAGCCACAAATTTTTTTGTGTATCTTGTAATTTTTTAGGTAAAAAAATTAGTAGAGGAGAATATAATGAATCTATTTTCATTGTTTTATTATTTTAAATATTTATATATATCTTTGGATTTTTCCTTGAAGACGGTACTGTGTTTGGGTGTTGTAGAACCTTGGAATTAATATATTAAAATCTTAATATATATTAAAGAATGAACACACATATTTTTAAAATTAATGGATTTTCAGTTGATAGGGACCTCATATGGTAAATCTAAGACCATTTTTGTTTCTAAAACACGGGGTTTTCCCTAGGTACGACATAAATTTTGTTGGCATTGGATGTTCGGTTGAAGGAAGTTGTTGGTGGGTGTGTGAAGTAATTAATTAATTTAATTAATTAATTTACTTAAATTACCTAAACCTAATTTCTCCCTATATATATATTCTATTATGAAAAATATATAGGGTCACCTGTATAACCCTAGTATATTATAGGAGAGGAGGTGGAGAGCTTTGTTGGTTCCAACGGACTCGGGAATATGGATCGATGATGAATGATTGAGGAGAATCATGAGATGGATGGAGAACACAATAGGATATTCTTATTCTTTATTAGTAAATACATTATTCCCCAATGATTGATCTTTTCTTGAGGTAGGGATCATTATTTTTTGGTTTTATACCCTTGATTAATTTGTTAAGCATGAATTTCTAATCTACTTAATTGTTTTTTGATTTTTTTTCTTTGCATGAGCTTTAAATTTAACTGGTGATCTTGAACATATTTATCCTTGTTTTGTTATTACTATTTTTTTACACACATGGTTTCCAAAATTTTATTATAACTGTTCAGGATCGCATCAGATAATGATAATCTCACCTTCATTTTTTGTGTTTTTTCCATCATTGTTCTTCTTGTTCTTCTCATTATTCATTACTAGCCCATGGGGTCATCAATTCAACATTGTCAAATTGTATTCAAGAGAGATAAAACCCCCAGATTCATGGTTGATGTGTTAAAAATATTTTAAATGGTGTTTTGATTATGGATTGAGGCATATTGTAGGTTGAGAGTGATGGAATAATGGATCAGACCCCCTGTAAGATGATGGGAAGTGTAGCATCTAGGAGATTCGATTTCCAATAACCAGAGGTCAGAAATCAACAATCAGAGACCTCACTCCTCATATTTAGATATTTTAGGGGATTCAAATAGAATAGGTTATAGTAGAAATCATAGATATTTCACTTATGTGAAAGAATCCATCGGTTTCTGCAAAATCCATGACTACACATCATGCATCCCGTAGGAACATGTGTCGTGTATCTTAGAGGAACACACATCATGTATCCCTGAGGAACACACATCATGTAGTATTTATTATCACGGTGTCTAGGGTTTTTTCTGAGTTAAATATCATGCATTTTGTGTCTAGGCCCACACACAGTGTGATGTAACTTTGGTATCCAAGTCATATTCCCATGGCACACACCCAAGACCTCATGTAGACATACATTCCATGTACCCCTAGGGACACTCCATACAGTGCTACATGGCTAGGCAAGTCATGTGTCAAAGTTACATTCCTAGGACCCTTTATTTTCAGACAACCCATGTACCATAAGGTACACACCATGTATTTTTACATTGATAGTCGATTCATGTACCATGTGTACACGTCCAGGACCCTGAGTGAATGTACACACCATGTTACCCCCTATACACACTATGTGGGTTCACATAGTTATCTAATCTGTGTTTAGGGAGGTACAATCCTAGTAGTCCATGTGGATTCACATGTTGTGTGACCCAATGTACACACCATGTACTTTGGTTTTACATGTCGTGTACAATGAGGAGACATGAACAGGGTTCAGTTTCATGGGAAATGTTGTGCACCCTAGAAATACATATCGTGTACTGACCTCAAAATCATATACCTTGTGTATTTCCTTCTATGAGACTCAAATTTGGGCCTATGAGTAGCCTTTCATGATTAGTTTTCTATGTATAACTCAATGGTGACCTTCATTTTGGTAGAAGAGATACTATACGAGGTGATTCTAGAGGGATTATTCTTTCAGTGATGCTTAGTCAATGGTAGTGTTTGGGTGTGATCATTGAAGTGTTACTGAGGTCAGTAATCCCCCATATCTCTCTAGGTGGTGGGGCCCCCATATCATTTATATAGGTATAGATGGAACTCCTCCACATTAAAGAGGGTGTGGGTCCTCTATCTGCAGAGTGTACTCTCCATCATTGAGCTCTGGTGGTGTGTGATTCATCCATTGGATTAGTGATCCCTCGGCTATTCTATGTGGTATTGAGGTGTGGAAACTCCATATTATTTAGTGGTTATGAGAGATAATGGACTAGGAGATAGTTGTCCCTTGGCTATGATACACAATAGTGAGGAGTGGTCCCTCCACTTTTTATCTCATGTGGTTATGTTGGTTGTTTGTAATCAATGGTGGGACCTTTAGAGCTATGGTAAGACTCTTCATTATTAGCTTATTATGGAGATATAAATCATCTTTCTCTCTTTCCTTGGGTTTCTTCTAATCGTATATGATGTTGGGTTTCCTTTACCCTCTTACTTATGGGTTGATCTTAACATTGTTTATTTCAATTTCTCCCCCTTCTTGGTTTTCAGGATGTCCTACTAGGTATGTATATACTCACCCATGCATGGGATTTTCCCACACATATTATGTTTTATGTAGAAGACATACAGATTAGCGGAGACCTTGGTAGACCTAGTTTTGGTGGAACATAGTGGTTCTTGGAGTTGGCCATGTTTGGTGGTCATCCTTGGAGGTTGTGAGCTTGGATCACTTCAATTTTTCCTTTTCTGGTTGTTGTAATGTTTGGACCTCATTTCTGGTTAGGTTTTTATTTTACCCTTTATATCCATTTTATTATTCTTTTGTACTTTTATACTTTCCTAGAGGTTGTTTCATTCATGATTTACACTATATATGTTTCAGTCTTTAATTATATCTTTTCAATATTTCATGGATCTAGTTCTATGTGTGCATACAGGTACTTAGGCTAAGGCCTATTATTTTAGTATTATGCATACTCAATGCTTATCTCTATACCCTGACCTATTGAAGGTGGGATTGGGGTGCCACACTCATTTTAATTCTGGCCACATAGACCCTAGTGGGTCATGTTGTGACAGCATCAACCCAGTGTACAAGGGTCCATCATGACCCTTGGACCTTTTTTTAGTTCAGGCATCTCATATAAAGAAATTAATTTATTTAATTTAAAAATGGATTGATTTCCCTCATGGTGAGACCACATATCACATGGAATTTAAACATAATTCATAATACCAAAGGGTGTCTAAGATGGACCACCTACCTCATTTATGAATCCATCCGACTTTTAAACATGATTATCCATACTTGTTGAGACCTGTGCAAGATCAAACAGCCACCACCCATTTTCACGAGGAACTAACTCATTTGAAATTATCCAAATTAATTGATTATAATAAAATTATAATTAATTAAAATTTTAAAATTAATTTTCCAAATTAATTACAATGGGAATAAATTCCTAAAAGGTCTTTAAGTGATCATATCATACTGAAACTGAAACCAAAGTCATGTCAACATGTTGTGGTATGCTCTTAGAACATCCCTGCTCAAAATCCTTAACAAATAGAATCAATTCCAAATTCAAATTAATTTAATTCCAGAAAAACACATTGAAAAATTCATATGATAGAATACCTCCATCAAAAGGAAATGAGAAAAGATAAAAAAATCCATCAAAAGGAAATGAGAAAAGGTGGGATTGGGGTGCCACACTCATTTTAATCCTACCTCTGATCATCATCAAAACATACTAAAATACATCCCCTATCAAGGGGGATCAAAGAGAATATTGGGAGATCTCCCCTCGGATTAGGAGTATGTGAGAAGGGAGAAAGGGGGCATGGTACCCTAAATAATCTAAGGGGGAAATGGGGAATCCCTACCCAAATTTTCAAAACATACAGAGAAAAATGTATTGCATAACATTTTGCACTACATCATGGTGTGCTCCATCCATCCCTCTAATCACCATACATTCCCTAAAAATGTCCATGTATCTCCCCTTCTTTCCATTTCTCACTAGTATACCATAAAAACACCATTCCCATCAAAATTCCCATGTATGGGTGTTATGGCATGGTGGGTTTCCTAATATCCACGCCCAATAGGGATCCACCACAAGCATTTTTTCCCACTTGTTTTATACTGTAAGGATCAAAAATCACGATTCCTAGTCCAGGGCTCCATTCCCTAGACCTGGGAATTTCTCTCTCCACCATAGGGTCCACCATGCCATGGTCCTCCTCATGGTGGTGAAACTGTTACGAATTTTCATTAAAGTTTCACCTAGATTCTTCCACCATAATTTATTTAGATCCTAAACACTCCCCAATCCTCATTCTACATCTAAAAAATCTTCAAAATATTTAGAAACACTTAGAACATTGATCTGGTCACTGATTCCCAAAATGAACCACACACCAAAGCTAAAAAATCAAATTTCCTCTAAAAACTACAACCATTAAAAATAAGGTCCTTTACAACCTCTCCACCATAACACTTCTTGTCATCAATAAGACTTAGTGACCTTTAAATCAACACCCTCAACCTACCTTGGTTATCAACTCACACCCAACTTTTTTTATTCTACTCTAAAACTCTTAATGAGTTTCCACTTCACAACTCCAAAAATAAGGTGCAATATTCACAAAAACCCAATTTGTGGCTCATATCCTTCATTGAAACATTGAGACAGTTCTTACCTACTCTTGTATATCCCAATACACGTCAATTTCATAAATCAATTCATCGTCTGGTTTATGGTGCTCCTCTTTATTGGATTTAGTTCATACAAGTCAAATCTAATCCATGGTTCTCATTGCCATCATAAATACCAAATAGAATACATTTATAATGGTGTAATGACCCACTCGATGTGGTTTCCCTCTCACCACACCCAATTATATGCAAAAACTATGATCATACCTATTTTAGCCAACTATTCTTGAAAACTCTTGGGTGCACCTATCATCATACTATCAAATCACCCAATCTTGATGCCCTAATCCATGAAGGCATCCCAAGATCATTTCAAAACCCACAAAAATTTATGAACCCGACTTATGGTCAAATTTCAAAGGTTGGATCCTTGAACAACCAAACTTGCCACTATGCTCTCACCCCAATCACCAGCACACCTCTGATCTGACTCACCCTCAAATCACATCAAGATCATCCTAAGACCAATGCCAATACACGAACACCATCCAATACCTTATCTAAATCCCAAATATTGTATTTGACATGGGACCAAATAAATTGGATTCATAATTTCATTGGTATCAAATTACTACCTTTACAATCAAATAATTGGTCTTATATCCTTCATGACCCTACCTGCATAAGGTCAGTCCTATGTGACCCATGATACATCCATTACCATGAATAATTATTGGACATGACTATCCCATTCATACCTAAGCACCAACAAAAAATCATCAAATAGGAATCATTCTTGGATCACCAAGAATGTCATCCTTAGCATACCTCATACTTCCATTCACAACAAGGGTCACATCCTCAACTGCTAAGGGTGTGCACCCCCACCATATGTGATTCCTTATATAGTACATCCTCAATATGTTCCATCATCACACACATGTCACTCCTCCTAATCCACACTCATGTCAATTTCTAGTCTCATATCAACCATGTCATTTCACCAGATCCATATCTGATGTAACCTCTCACCATAGAGGGTAATTTATCTTTCAATAAAAACTCTAAATAAATATTGCTTGAAACAACTCATTGAGTCCAACAGTCCTCATCTCACACACAAATTCTCATCAATATATCTTAATTCATCTAAATATGATGGGTTTAAGCACTAGTAAAACTCAATCATAGAATCCAATTCACAATCCAATGAGTTGAATCTCATCATACCTATTATCACATTCTTAATCAACTGACCATAATCCATAGCATTTCAATATCATATAAACAAATCACCCATGATCTCTTTTCCCATAATCCCAACATCCCTCATGTGTCGAGGAAAATTGCATGATCACTCGCCAATCTACATCATTCCAAAATAAATAACATCTACCTATTCTCTCACTGCTCTCCCAAAAGTGAATCTAAAGTCAAAATAGTCAGGAACATGACAACTCATTCCCTCAAAACCCCAACCTTGATACCAAATCACTAATGCTCAGAGTTATTAACCTCAAAAGTATAAGGTGTCTAACAAACCTATACCATACACCTGAAAGCACTGCTCATGCATGGATCCAAGGGAAAACACCCACTCATGCCTTCAACATTCACAATATCTAAAGTTTAATCTTACTCAATAACACATTTCACGCATCTATATAAACCCAAAGAATTTACCAATGCTTCCCATCTAAAAGGAAATCACAAACCTTACTAACCTATGTTTCGGGTTACCCTTGTATATCGCATCTCATATCAACCATAACACCCAGTTCACTAACATTCTTAACCACATCTCAAAAGAACTAGGCTCTCTCTCCTCACCCATAGGTCATATCTCACACAATTCATAGATCATAGGAAACCTCTCTACTCTTATCTCAAAACATAACACAACAACTCACATGTTAAACCACCCACTCTAGGGTTCTCGCATATACATACTGACATCATATTCCAAACCATTCACCTAATCACAGGCCTTGATTCTCACTAAGAATATGCATATGAGACTTTCCCCTTGAGAATCATGATCTCAATATAATCCTCACTGGGCCTCCATACACAGGATCTACCCCCATGAGGATTAAATTCTCATAAATGTTCTTAAATATATATATAATGACATTTATCTACCATGATCTATGTTGAGTAAAATATAATCACACAATTTTGTTAAGTATAATTCACCCCAAGAAGCTATATGGGGACCATATAGGTTGTTTTTGACACTTTAAATAACCAAACCTATTTTCTTAGGACCAATATTATAATTACTAACAAGGGGTTAATCATCAAGGAATCATAATCACTTATTGACCTACTATGGGTCACTTCAAATCCATTACACTGAGGGATTATATAGTCATTATCCAGTAGTATCTTACTATATAATCTACATGGCCTATCACTGAAAAAAATATTATGGTTTAGCTAACCATAATGTTTCTACTAAGTTATATAGAAAAACATTATATAAGTTTTTAATGAAACTTTAAACAATTGAACCCTCATCTCTAGTTATCTTAATCACAAGAAAGCGCACATATGTCTTGTTAATACTATATTCTAAATATGATGTATGTACACTGGCCTCTTTCCAACAGGATAAGATCTAAAAAACCATAAATCAAAAATCTAAAAATCCACAAATCCAAGTTCATCGCACAAGGTAAAATCATACAATCATAAATTCATAAACCAATAAAAGAAATCCCAGATCCCCAATAACCTAGACTTCCTATTGAAAAATGTGTTTTCAATGAACCAGTTCAAAATACATCACAAGATCCAACACATTCCTATGTCACCTATCTATCACCTCCCCAAATAATAAGAAAAACAAAAAATATGATACATTTTGTGATATCAATCACATAAAATATGTGGTAACACTTTTTTATTCCCTAGATCAGTCTACCCAAACTATTCCCAGGTGGGGATGCCATGTGACCTCAAGGGTGCCTCCAAATATGGTAGAGGTTTCTGACTAGTAGTGGGGGTCTATGGTGTTATCATAAGAAGACTATACCCCTATATTAGAGTGATAAATAATAAGTAAATAAACCAAACATCATATTTAATCAATAAACATCATAGTACATAGAAGAAAAAAACAAGAAAAGTGTTATGGAAAATGAACATGTAAAAGAAATAAATCTTACAGACTCACGGTCATGTCAGCATACAATGAATGATCAACTACTAGGAAAATTAAATATAAAAATAAATAAAATAAATAAATTACATTGAGGATATTATTTTATCCTTAGGTCTCACCTCATACTAATATCTAAGCCTTTCCAAGATATCCCACTCGATTTAGCCACTCCATGCCTCTTCCCAACCTGAACCTATGATAAATGAGGTCTTCTCAAGTAATCAAGTGCCATAGCTACCTGAGCAGGGTCTAAGTACATCTCAATATAGAACCACCAACATGGTCCCATATATAACTAGTAAATGTAGGGTTTCACATGTGATATACTCATAATATAAATAAAACATAGTGTGGAAGAATAAATAAATAAATAATATTGATTCTTTGGTTATAACATAAACCCCAGGATCAACCCAAACCTATTTTGGCGAATTTCAGTCTCAAATAATGTCATGTAATCATTCCAACTCATATAAATCTCATGGATAATTCTAGGGAGAAATTTCTAGATACACTACAACAAAACCGGCCCCTAGCGGCGTTTTTTTTTCATTTGGCGGCGGTTTAAACCGCCGCTATAGGGTTTGGCAACGGTTTACAAAAACCGCCGCGAAATTGGGCGTCGGCAATCTATTAGCGGTGGTTTTTACTATTTTGCGGTGGTTTAAGAAAAGCGTCGTAAATGCCTCTTTTTGTGATGGTTTTTGTCCATTTCGCGGCGGTTTTATGCGTAGATGATACTTTTTTTTCGCGGCGGTGTTAACCGCCACTATATTCTGGCGTTTGATGCGCCTATGTTGCGGCGGTGAAAACCGCCGCTAAATTTAAACATAATACATTTAGCAGCGGTTATAACCGCCGCTAAATACTGACCAATAAGGCATTAGCGGCGGTTATAACCACCGCTAAATTCTGGCCAATAAGGCATTAGCGGCGGTTAAAACCGCCGCGAAATGTTGACCTGGAAAAAAAAATAATTCTGCTCCTACCACACCACTGCCCTGAAAAACAAATCAAACCAGAATATTGAACAGGAGACACCATAAAAACAAATAACATAGTAGTATTCATTGAAAAATAGGATATGAGCAAATGTTGTATGTTATGGAGTCCAACCTAAGGAAAGGTATGTATCACAATTTGGTGAGTAACCAATCCATTTGACCCCCAAGATGTATATGTGTTTTTAGGTTCTTTAATTTCTTATGTGTTTTAAGAAGGGTTGATTTATATTATATGGATACTAATACTCTATATAATAAATGGTTATGAATTTTGATACAATTTATGTGATCATGCTAACCATGGTGATGTGTAATGATATGTAATTGGTTATGCTCTAAGTTGGCCGATATAACATCCATGGGTGGATTTTGATATGGGTTGGGTTTTTTTAACAATGGATTTGTGTTATGGGATAGAAAAAATTATGTTTATATGGGTATATAATTTGTTCCAAATATGGATGTTTGAGTAGTTATAGAATTTATGTTATGGTATGGTTTGTTGTGTGTTTTGGGTTGGTTGTTAATGCTTACTATAGAAAATGGGTAACTTGTGAATTGGCATGTGTTTTAGGTTGGACAACACGCTAATCGTGCATGGTGCTTGAGAGAGTATGGTTTATGATCTTGTAGGTTATACATGATTCCTATTGAGGATTTGAGTTATGTCATTGGATATGAGATAAGAGTTTCATGTATACATCCCAATATGTTCATCATGTTGCAGGTTGGATGGGATGCATCATGATATAGTTTTTATTGACTTCGTTAAAGAAAATAGGTTTGAGTTTTTTAAAATTTCAACAACTTATCTAATGTTTTCCTAAATACCTTATTGGTGGAATTATACTTAACAAAACCAAATGATATTGATTTTTCACAATAGTTATTATCATAAGATAATGTCATTAATATATATGTGCATGTATGTGATATTTATCCTTCAGGGGAAGTATGGTGTGTCGATTTATAGTTAGGATTAGTAACCTAGATTTCATAGTTGGATTGGGTATGGGATTTGTGATATGCATGAGAACCCTCGAGTGGGTATATTGGCCTATGATTTTCCTCGTGATATTTGAGATAGGTTCATAGATGCTTCTCCATGAGTTGTATCCTATATAGGATGTGACATGTGAACTAGGGTTGAGAGAGACTGGTAATATTGAGATGTATCTTGGGATATTGGTGATTGGAGTGTTCTAATCAAGTGAAATAGTGATTCTCATTTCCACCTGATGAGGGTTTTCTTGTATGTATGTAATCCAAGAGAGGACTTATCCTAGGTCTATGAGTTCATTAAAAAATGAAAGTAAGTTTAGACACTTTGTTCTATAGTGATGGTATATAGGTGGATTGTGGTTTGGTATTCAGTTAGTAATATCATTGTATTTGGTATTGTGAATGTAAAAGCATGGGTAGTGCTTGTGTTTTGTTAAGTCTAACATGAATAATTGACATGGTTATTTGGGGGATAAGTTAAGTTAAACTATGATTATTTGGATGTTATTGTAATGATGCATATTAGGTGTTTTAATAGAGTGCATACATGCTTAGATTCATGTTATACTGATAACGGTTAAATTTAGGTATTGTGGGAGGCTTCCAAGATACACTCTTTCCATTTCAGTAAGAGCGTGAGTTCTTTATCAGCATAATTGGTATGTTGGTTGTATAGTCTAATATTAGCCTGTCAGGTGGGAATTTCTTCATGCCTGTGTAATGTGTTGTGGCTCATTGGGCCTTGATAGTGATGGTATGAATTGGGCTTAAACAGCTAGGATACCCAAGTGCTGCTATGGAGAAACAATGATATGAATGGGACTTACATAGTTGGACTGCCTAGGTACTTCTATGAATCAGTTATGGTATGAATCGAGCTTACACAATGGGGCTACCCGAATGCTGCTATATAGTAGAAATGGTATGAATATGGGTTACATATATGGTATTCTCATTGGATGTGGTACCAATTCAAACACAGGCCTAAATGGAATGATGTATACCACACTCGAGAAATCAAGACATAAAATGAAACATCATAAATAAATAAAATGCATAGAAGGAAACATGAGAAATCAAAAAAATGTTAGGACATGGAAATGTTTGGTGGAAACTATGTGCCATATACATGTTACATATACAAACCAACCGTTCTCATACTTGTTCAACACATCAACAACACTAATACTCATTATCTGATGCTGCATCGTCACCCTCTCCACCTTCATCTCCACTACCTGCTGCCACCTATAAGAACATTATATTGAAAATTAAATATTTTTACATATTTATAATTAAACTTAAAACCAATAAAATTGTGAAAACTAAATGATTTTGATTTTTTTGTGATTTACCTGCTCACCACTAGCCGATGCACTACCATCGAGGGCATATCTGCTCATATGCTGACGTATTTCAAGCAACTCTTTCTGCAAAGAAGATATCTGATCCCCCTGCTGGTGAACTGTGTTTCATAGAGAAGACATCTCCCTCTGAGTATCTTCAGGTATGAAATGACTATAACCAGGAGTAGATGTAGCCGAAATCCCTGATGGCCTACCAAAGACCTCAGATGGTACGGGTCCAAAACCCATCCCGCGCACTCTACCAGGATTCTCCTTCCCAAGGACTTTACCAACCGGGTCATCCTGGGAGACTGAGTAGGATTGCTCAGGATTGACATCCCATATTTCTTTAATTTTTACCTATAAATCAAATATCAATATATATTAACACAGTAAAAACTAATAATAAGTTATTATAATAAATAATTGACTTCATACCCCAACTTCTCTGGCAGGTTCATTAACAAAACTTCCATCTGTATTTTTATGAACATCCAGCCACAGTTCTGTTCGGGATGCTTCATGCCCTAAACTCTGTGACTGCATTAAACAAAGATAAATCAACAATTAAATATGTTAAATAGATAATATTGTCTTATAAATATTTAAACTAATTAAAAGATTACCAATGACATTCGGCTTCTAGAAAAGATTTTTAAGCCCGCAGTGTGCGGGATGACTTGTTTTGCCCGGTTTGATGCATTCTGTATTGAGAGATCCTGAAATAAATAAAATTAAATTTAACAGTAATGTATTCAATGTCTATCTCCTCTTCATGTACATGTATAAATGTAAAATGAGGATAATATAATAATATATATTTCAATACCATCCGCTTCTCATCACGATGGCTATCGACAAAAACTTTCCACTATTCTTTCGGTACCCCACTGGGTAGCTTCTCATACATCTGATGCACGGTCAAAGAAGTATCATTGGCATCACACCACAACCTCCATTTTAAATCTTTCCATTTTTTTCCAATATTTTTCAATGTCCACTTCCGTGCTATCACATCAGCAACGGTAAAGTGGAAGAACATTTGTATACAGAAATTCATTTTGAATATATTAGTAACATGACATTCAATTAAACCATAAAGTAATAAAATTACCTTTATCTGAGAATCAAAAACTTCATTTTTCCAGTTTGGCGGCATATGCCTCCAATCATCATATGAAATAGGCAGGGAAATGGGCTTCGCTGCCAGCTGACCTATAATCTGACCAAGTAAACCTGCGGTGTCATCCGTCGGGACCCTATAAGAATCAAATGGCACCACTATCTTCTCTCCATTCATGTTCCAAACATCAGAACTTTTTAAGTGTTTTTCCACGGTTTCATTTTTTTCATCTGCAATTAGCAAACAATTACTATAAACAAAATGCAATAAATTAATTTAATTAAAATTTGTACCTATGACTGTGACCCTCCAGAATGTCCGTGATGAACTGGAAGGGGCGTGTCGCTGCCCCGCTGCTGAGGCTCCTGTAGGGGGAGGCGATGACTCATCCTCTAATGAGACATCCACTAACGGTGTCAAAGATGGTGCAGGGGGAGATGATGCAGGGATGTAGGCAGCTGCTGCCTCAGATGCCGTGGGGACAGACGGATCGTCATCTGTCGCAGAAGTTGATGAAATGGTGTACCGCTTATTCCTTGGCATTCCTGTCATTTAATAAAATAAAATTAAGTTCATAATATATATTTCAAAAAAATTATTCAGAAAAAAAATTAAAAATGATAATAGATGCCCAGTACTAACAAACAAAATATATATAACAATGATAATGAATGACTACAGAAATGAAACAAGTGGTTGCTGAATGAATAAATAATTGTACATACAATCATTTTCCCCTTCAATCATGTCGGTTTCCTGCTCCATTTATTCATCCACTTCATTCATCCTTTCTAGACTAATATTTTCAATATCATGATGGACAAATAATTCTGCTTCCTGTTGATGATGAAATTCAATTGCAGAGGTCAAATCTTCCACTTCATCACCCATATCATACAAATCTCTTTGTATTACGTGAGTAACTACACTCCACCCTTCATCCACAACATCATTCACATAATATACCATTTTTGCCTGCGATGATAAGATATATGGATCATGCAGTTCACGATCACCAACATCCATCAAGCGAGAGAAGTTTACAGAAGTAAATTGCAAGGAATCTCTTTTAACACCTCTAATAATATCGACCCATTTTCATTTGAATAAAACAATAGAAAAATGCCCGTGGTAGTTTAATTCAATAATACCATGCAACTTTCCATAGTATTCCACTTCAGTACATGTAAAAATACCACTATTCTGTGTTTTCAAACCCATTTCTCGATCGACTGTACGAAATCTAAAACCATTCACATTATAAGCGTCGAACTTTCTAACTTGTTTTATAGGACCTCTAGCAAGAAACTTCAAATATTCTGAAAAGTCTGCTCGAGTATCAGTATTCATGATCTGAAGAATAAAAATATAATTTAATAGATTTGCAAATTGTATGTGTCAAACTAATATTCGTATTTATTGCAATATTTATAAACTTACACGTCGTGCAAACCATTCTACCAGCTTTTTCATTTGCGAGCATTGAGATGATCCTTCGACTTTCCATGCTCATTAAGTAATGTGAAAATCAAATTATCACATACATTCTTCTCAATATGCATCACATCAAGATTGTGGCACAAAGAATTAAATTCCCAATACGGAAGTTTGAAGAATATACTTTTTTTTTCTTCCATTATTGCGTTCTGATTTCACTTGACGATGCACTTCGCACTCGTTTTCCGCTATCAGTCAAATGATGAACCTTCCCAAATTCTGTTTTAACATTTTCAAGTTGTGTCAATATTTCAGAACCGGTTAACAACTTTGGAGTTGGTCGACGATCAATGGAACCATTAAATTTTGATTTGTTCATCTGAAATCTATGAGATGCATCAAGAAATCTTCGATGGCACAAGAAGCACCACTTTCTACTGTGAGGTACCCGTTTGGGCTCGAAATCAAAGTTACAAACAGGACAATCCAAACCTGTATAAGTGTTCCAACCAGATAAATTCCCAAGCCCAGGGAAGTCACTAATGGTCCACATTAAAGCAGCATGATTTTTGAACATTTTTTTAGAAGAAACATCAAATGTCTCAACACTGTTGCTCCATAACTCCTGCAATTCTTCAATCAAAGGCTGCAGGTATACATCAATATCATTTCCAGGAATTTGTTTTCCAGGAATAATCATCGAAATGATAAAAGATGTTTGTTGCATACACATCCACGGAGGCAGATTATAAGGGATCAAAACAACTGGCCAAATGTTATAACTCGTACTCAAAGTCCCAAATGGGTTGAATCCATCGGTAACCAATCTCAATCGAACATTCCTAGGATCAGTTGAGAAATCTGGATGTAATGAATCAAATGTCTTCCATTATTGGGAATCTCGTGGATGTCTCATTAACCCATCATTGTTATTATCTACAGAATGCCACTTCATGTGTTCGGCGGTTTTTGATGACCTGAATAATCTTTGCAATCGAGGCTTCAAAGGAAAGTAACGCAAAACTTTTGCAGGTGCGTTCCTTTTCTTCTTCTCCATGAAATTTTGTTCAGTCATACTTCCAACATCACCTTTTGACTTCCATATAGAAGAAGAACATTTCTTACAATTCTGTCTACTTGAATCCTCTCCCCAGTAAAGCATACAATCATTGGGACACACATGTATTTTTGTATAATTCAGACCAAGCTTGTTTACAACTTTTTTCATCTCATAAAACGATTCTGGGATTTTTGCTTCAGGAAATGCATCACGAATCAATTCCAAAAACATGGACATTACCTTATTTGTAATTCCACATAGACATTTGATATGGTAAAACTTCAGCAGAAATGAAAGCTTTGAATATTTCAAACACCCACTATACAACTCTTGATTTCCATCGTCAAATAAATCATGAAACGCATTTTCCTCACTGAAGTTTTCCATTACATTGGCTCCACAGAATCAAGAGGAGGATCCAATGATATGTTACAATCTTGATCTGCTTGTGTTACAGTCTCAAAAACATCACTTGTCACGTTGCAATTTGTAGCACCCTCTTCTGGTTGTTCTGATATGTTTTGATGCTCATAGTGGTGTCTTGAAGTACTGAATGCATCATTTATGAGGTTTTGCATTTCATTTTCCATTGGCGACAAACTTGGGACCTCATTCTATGGATTAACATCAGTCCTCAATCTTTCTGTATTGTTTGATTCTCCATGCCAAATCCAACACAAATATTGATCAGGGAATTTCTTTAGTATTAAATGTTCATAAACTTCATCTCTCTTCAACCATGTTCTAAATTTACATTTAGGACATGGACATCTTATTCTCCCTTCAACGGATCGATTAGAAATTGAAAAATCTAAAAACTCATTCAAACCCTTAACATATTGAGGTGTGTTCCTCGGTAATGTGATCCAGCTTTTATTTATGTATATCACAATGTGCCTACTCAAAATATACGATAGTGTAAGATTACAGAAACATAATATAATAAAGATGAACCATTGATCATAAAGTATGCATAATATAATAAAGATGGTTCATTGATCACATTTACCACTTCAGACCAACCGAACAAGTCTGGTCCATAAGAGACAGCGTCAACACCTCATTGAGGAGAAATAAGAATATCGGGTTACACACTTATCATAACACTATCTACCCAACTATTTTTTATGGTTTCCAATGGGATATGTTTATAGAACATGAAGCACCTAATTAATTCATTATCCATGATAAGACATGTCGTTATGGACCAAATTTACAAGGGAGAGAAGTCACATGGATTTTTGTAAAATAAACCATTGGAATTGAAATTGGTCTATAGGATGGGATTTAATCTATTGAACATATCTATATTCTTGGAAAGAGTTGAGGTGTAAATAATATTAAGTGATATCCCAAAGGAACCAACTACTCAATATAAATTCCAAGAAATTACTGTGTTTTTAAGAAAAGAAATTTACACAGAATTTCTTGGTCTTTACATAAAATAATATTCAATTATAGAATATTAAAAACTATGGTCATAGTGGGGAGGAAAATAAAAAACACTCAAAAAATAAACTACTATGTCTATAAAAACCAATAACAAACTACTATGCTACACCATGTAACCCCCAAAAATACATTTATAAACATCTCAAAAAAATATAAAATAAAAATCCCCCAAAATAAATAACCCAAATACTTAAATAAATCAAGATAAATATATACCCAAAATAGTGACTATATATGTTATCAGTGAGGAAACCCAAATATTACATGTAGAAATATTACACAAAATTAAATGGATATGAATTATATATCATTACAATGCATAGGAAAATAATGATGATTTAGTTTCATTGGGAACATGGATACATAAAAATTTTGTACGTAAATATTATAAATCATCCCTATATTAGTTCTTCACAACATGCATACTTTTTATACAAATAAAATGTAAAAAAAATAATCACATAATATAGAAGGTGAAACATGTGAATGGGTGATCATAGATTATCAATATTAATAAAAAGGCTTTTTGCCAAATCAATGGTCATATGTAAGAAGATAATGATAATAATGGTACAAAAAATTATCATTAAAATTTAAATTGATAATGAAAAATTCATAAATCACTATCACGTTTCATGGAAAAAATATTGTAAATTCTTAATAAATGATACATTATTGAGTGAAATAACACGATGCATTATATCTTAACATTATTATATGATTTTTTCACAAAATGTGGCATAGTTTAATAATAATATTTGTGTAAATATTATGTCAATGATACCCCGAAAAATATTAATCACATATTAGGTTTGGGATAACATCATAAGTTCTTACTTTTGGCCAGTGATAGGATACCATGTAGCCATTTTTGGAATGGTCTAATGACTTGTGTAGCCTATTATAGGCATGTGATAACTACTTGAATATGCTTTGATCTGTAAAATGATTAATTATTATAGAACTCATTAAAGGGATAAAACAACACCACTAATTACATAACCATATTCAATTCTTATGTACACTGAAAGATCATTAAAACATTTAGAATTTCATAAGTGATTAAATCATGATTAACATAATACATTTCATTAATATTTAATGATCATAATCATAAACCGTCTAGAGAATGAATAATTATGGTAACATTGGATCATTTACATATTAATGTATAAGAATCAATTAATTAATTTTTAATATATTTAGAAACATTTAAATGATCACCAAATCATTTTATGGGGGAAATACCATTATCATTGTAATATCACTTTTTTTGAAATATAAAAAATTAAAAAATATTTATAGAAAAAATATTAATAGTATTGTAGAATTGAAACAATCATCGTAAACATAGATGAATGGTAATGTCCTAATGAGAAAATATTTCTTTCATGTCGTGTATATAAAAACAAGATTATATTTTTTTATTCAATAGAAATAAAAAAACAATCCAAAAAATTATACGGAGTATTTTTAGTAATTAATATTTGAATTGAAAAATTTATAAAAATGAATTTACGAAATCTTTTCAGAATAATAGACATATTCATGAAGATATTTTATATAAAAAATATATATATTGATTAACATGGATAATGAAATAATAGATAAATGATGTAGATTTTTATTAAATGGAATCATTTATATTTATGGAGTACTTAATTAGAGGGAATTAATGATAAAAAGTAATATAAGACATAACCACGGTTGAATAAAATACATAATATTTTAGAATGATAGATCATATTATTTACATTATCATATATTTAATCATGTGAAATCCTAGTAAAAGTGAAATTTTACTATAAATCTACTACCAAATGTTCTTATTTATTTATAATTTCTCTAGAATTCTATATAATAAATTTAAAATAATTATACTTGTATACCAGAACCATATTAATACCTATAATACCATAAATAGACCACCTATAACAGTAAATTTTTTATAATTATTTATTAAAATCAACCTTTATGTGTAATAAAATCATTATTTATAATTAAATATAATATTATTCATTAATGAAAATATCTATATTAGAACAAAAGAGGTGATTCAAAATTCATAATGCTAAAATCCAACCATTAAGATAATAATTGTTATGATACATTTATACCATGGCCATTATTTTTAGGGAACTGAGAGATCACAATGAGGATATATATATATATATAAGTAAAATAGATAATGGAAATGAATCAAAGAGATTGGTAGGATAAGTCATTTTATAACCAATAATAATTCAATATGGGATATAAATATGAGAGGATACATAATTGGGATAATGCATTGGATTTTTTGTTTGAGGTGGGGAATGAATGGAATCATACTCTAACTATAAATTTATAAATGACCCAAATATCATCCTTATATTGGGTTGTGTGTTTTACAAATGCAGTTATCCAAATAGTGTAGAAACCATGAAAATAATCACTTTTGAAAATAGATGAAAGATAAAAACATAGATTTTACGGTATAAATAACAATTGAAAAACTAAAAGTCTAGATTAATGTATATAATTTTAATTTTTAGAAGAACTAAAAATTACCAAAGTCAAAAGGGGTCGCGGGGGGTGCCGGGGGTGCGGGGGTCGCCGGAGGCCACGGGGGGCGTAGGGGGTGTCGGGGTCGCCGGATGGCACAGGGGGCGCGGGGGGCGCGGGGGTCGCCGGTGGTCGAGGGGGGCGCCGGGGGGTGCGGGTTTCGCCGGAGGGCGCGGGGAGTGCGGGGGGTGCGGTGGTCGCCAGAGGGTGCGGGGGGCGCAGCGGTCGCCGAGGCCGGGGGGGATCAGGGACGAGGGTTTGGGAACGCGGTCGGGGTGGGGGAAAGGGTCGCGGTGTTTTAAAAAAATTTGGGTTTCGCGGCGGTTTATTAAAAACCACCGCTAAACCCAGTTTTTTTTGTAGTGATAATACAATAATATCATGCTCAACAACTGATTATTAAGAGCATGTCCTAGGAAATCCAAATCAAGTAAACATGGGTCTAATCTAAGGAGTGTATCCAAGACATTCCAACCTGAATAATAATTATTTGAATCCAAGAAGTGTGACCAAGGCATTCAAACCTAAATAATAATGATCTAAATCTAATTAGCATTTTCAGGGCATTCTAACCTAAATGCCCATGATTTGAATCCAATGATCATGTCTAAGGAATTAAAACCCAAAGAACATCTGAATCCAAGGATCATATTGAATTCATTCCAAACTATATCATAATGAATCCAAGGAGAATTTTCAAGGCATTACAAACCAATAACATAATGAATTAAAGTAGTGATTTCAAGTAATTCCAAGCTGTATCATTTTCATCTAGGGGTTTGTATCCCCTAACTCGATTCCAAGTAATATGTCCAAGAAAATCATCAATATTAGGCTCAATAACCATATCTCAAGAGTATATCATGGAATCCTATGTATCTTAGTATATCTATATTGGTAGTTAATCCCACCCAAAGTATCTTATAATCACATATCATAAGTTTAATCCATTTTCCCTGACCCATCTCACAAGTATGAGGCCGGTCTCTCTAGTGAAAGACCAATTATAATCACTATACATACCCTCTCTAGGGTTAACATATATTTGGGTCACTCACCAGGGTCCTATAGGTCTCATGATAACATAGGAACCCTTCATGGGTTCCTGGATCACAATCTCAACTTTTGGGCCAAGCTCGACACTCTTAGGGAATTGTTTCCTTCAGAATCCTCATAATCACATCACAGTCTCACTAATATTCTAAGTAAATTCGCATAAGGGATATTTCCCTAAGCCAATCCCCTTCCCAAATCACCCTAGGGTGGTCCTCACACCCATTCTATAAAATTCTTACCCAAGGAACACCTACTTGATCACTCACATATCAAGGGGGAGGAATCACTCTCCCCATTCTCTTTATAATATCCCAACGGATCTATGGAATCTCATAGTTTCATCATGACCTACTCATGACACTCATTACCAATCCCATGATCTCCTCTATAAGAAGGCATATTAGGAACCTACACTAAGGGTCTCTATATCTTATACATTCCATTTAATGTATTCCCCTAAGGGTTAATATATCACAAGGCATGAAATTTATAATCATGGACTTAGTCATTGGTGGACAAGGCATAAAGTTAGTTCATAAGGGTCCATCTTTCCCCTTGTAACTTTGATCAGTGCTAAAATATCCTTTAAATAAAACAATTTACTTAATTTAAAAGGGTTTCAATCACCCTAATGGAGAGAATAAAAATCACATTACATATAAACATAAATCATAATACCAAAGGGTATGTATGAGGGACCATCTACCTCATTTATTTAGCCATTACCCTTTTAAACATACTTGGACATCCTCCCATAGACCCTTCTAAGCTCAAATGGCCACCACCCATCATCACGGGGCCCTAACCCATGCCAAAGAATCCAAATTAATTAGTTATAATCAAATTATAATTATTTAACAATTACAAATAATTTTCCAAATTAATTCCAATAGTCATGCATGCATAAAATCTCACTAGGTGCTCCTTTTATACCAGAACCATAACCAAAGGCATGCCAACATCATGTGACATGATCTTGACACATCCCTACACAAAATCCCTAACAAGTGGCATTGATTAAAAAGTAAAATTAATTTAATTTTGGCCAAAACCCTTTAAAAATATATATGTTGACATACCACTATCAAAATGATGCGAGAAAGTGTACATATACTGTATCGATATTTCCTTTAGAGAAGCCATAAAAAATCTCCATCATTATCGGTCGATTCCACTATACTTAGGTGGAATCAGGGCCATAACCTAAATTGAAACTATAGAAAAATAAGTGGGTATGAGGGGGAAATAAGAACATAGAGAAAAATGAAAGATCTTATATTTGATCATTGTCAAAATACACTATAATCCTTCCCATATAAAGGGGGTTTATGGAGAAGAGGGAGAGATCTCCCCTCAGATCAAGAAAATGTGAAAGGGAATAAAGGGGGATCGATCCCTAGAATAATCGGAGGATAAAATGTTGGATTTACCTTAAATTTTCAAAACATGGATAGAAAAATAGATGGGACCATGACTTTCACTATACCATGGTGTGGTCTAGCAATCCCTCGAGCACCCAAATTTTTTGTAAAAATGGTATGGCCTATCCCCTTGTCATTTTCAATATAAAGACCACACCCACACCATGGGAACCAAAACATCCAAGCCTTGGGTACTATGAAATGGTGGGATTCCCATTATCCACACCTAAAATGCACCACCATGGGTGTTTCACCCCACCAGTTTCACATTGTGAGGCTCCCCAAGTACCATGCCTAGTCCTAATCTCCACACCCTAGACCTAGGCATTTCATCCTTGTAAGACCTCATCCATATTTTTATGTACATTTCTACTTGAGTTATGTAAAACCCCTTTTAGTATTTTCTTTTATGCATGGTTACAGGAGTATGAGAGATATCGAGAGTGTTCTAGAGGACTAGGGATCAAAATTTTAGTTATGGAGTTGAAACTTGGGGAATGTGATTAGTGCACTGTTAGTTCTTATCGTGCCACCAACCATGCAGGATGGTTTGCATAAGATCATGTTTTGTTAACCATGTATATGGATCTAGAAAACCCTGCAAATGCATACAGAAAATTGTAAATTAACTTCACATGGTTAACACATGATTTTTTTAACCTTGCACTATAACCATGTGAAATGAAATGTTCTCGACAGTGAGGTTAGCATGATTGGTGAACAGTTTTCCAAACATTGTGAAAAAACCATGTGCCCATTTAAAAAGTGTTAAATTAAAAAAACAATCCGTGTGACTCTTGAGCCTTTTAACCTGGTTTTTTACACCTCTTTTTTCAAAATCCCCTTCAGCTCACATCCCACTCTTCGCCCTTAGATCTTAGTGTTTCTCCCTTGGTTATAGATTTTTTTAAGTTTCATTGGTTGTGATTGAAGGCTTGAGGTAAGTTTATTATTCCTCATCCTTACTTTTTTCTCATTTTACATTGTCTAAAGATATATTCTCATTTTTATCTATTATTCACTATTTTTAGGGATTTATTCTACTTTCTCAATTCCTCTCATTCTAAGATGAAACAAAGGCTAACATCTGATGAGTGTAATCCTCTACGCCTAAGGTAGTTAGTACCTAATTTTTTCCTAATTTCTTACCTAAAATAAAAAAACATGGGTAGTTTAGTCATTACAACTTACTAAGCATTGACTTTAACTTTAATTAAATATATTATTTATGTAATTTCTATGAATTAGAGACCTATTATAAGTTTTGATGATCCATAGGAAGGGGGAATCCAATGTAATTCCCTTATTGAGTACTTGACCTTTAAATTGGTTAATTAAATTGTAAATATTATTATGGTTTTTATTTTAAATAATGAACTCAATAATAATTTGATAATGGTTTTGGTTGAACAATGAGACATCAAATGCTAATACTATTCATGATGAAAATGGTAATTTGGAATCTAAAGTGGTGTTGTAACTAGGAATTGTAAATGTGTGGGTGATTTAAATTCTTTAAACCTAATATAAAGGAAAACACCCTTTGAGGTGGTGTTGATTTACTTTAATGAAGACTCCCTCATAAGCAGTGTTGAGATACCTTAATGAAAACTCCCTCATTGGTGGTGTTGAGATAATTATAATGAAAATTTCATTATAAATGGTGTTGAGATACATATTAATTAAACACCCACTTAGGTGTTCTTGATACTTGGTTCAATTACTTTGGTTAGTATGGTAATGTGGAGTGCTTAGAGATATCTGGCTCTGACTGAAGAAGGTGGGTACAACCTCATGTGTCACCATCAATCCTGGGATCAAATTTTATTTTTATTTATTTTACCATCCATGTTGATTGTTTAATTATAGAAAGGCTGTATAAACTTATATTTTTAAACTTTATTATTTATGTACATCGTTGATAGTGTTCTACTGAGTTTTACTCACACCCTTCTTAGTTCATTGTTTGGTACCCGAGTAGATGGGTGTTAGGCTAGAGATTGGTCCACTTTTGGGAGTCATGTTGTTTTTGGTATTTTTACTTTTTTATAAATTTAGTACCTATTATTTATTATGTACATATATGTATAAAACCTAACTTGTATTGTATATCATCATGGTTGTCTCATTATTTATGATTTAGTATCCTCCACTTTCCTGGATGTTTACCTGTGATGTGATGTGATGTGTTTTATATTATTTTATTTACTTTCACTATGTTACAATCTGACCACAGGGTATAGTCTCCCCATAGAATTCTTATAAACCCTCATAGTTGGTTGGAAAACTATAACGTATGGGGATAAGCGCTTGAGGTTATGTGGTGTTGTCAGTTTAAGGCACTGATTGAGTCACTTCTGGGTTGGGATGTCATGATGTGGTATTAGAGGCCTTTTGTTTTGTTTTTCTATTTAGTAAATGTAGATAGGATAATAATAAATGTCATGAATTGGTAAATATATCATGCATAGGAGTATCTAACCCATGTATAGGGAAAAATCCAAGTCTCCAGGGATGATACTTTTGTTCATGGAATTTGTTTTTATAATTTTATTATTTCACCTTGAGTTGTGCACTTGGTTTTTAATGTTATACATTTTTTTGGTATTTATCTCTTCAATATGTATAGAAATAAATCATGTTTTTGTTTATGCATCACACTAGGAATATAGATTCACATGTCACCCATGTTTCTTCTATGATTGATCAGTATATGTGTGTGTGTGTGTGTGTCCGATTATGGATAAAGGGGGTTGATCATTTAAAGTATCATAAATGATTTATATGGTGTTTTCCTGTATAATTCTTTGGTGTAGTTTTACTTAACCAAATCCTTGAGTAACTTCTTATTAACACATGAATATAAATGAACTGTAAATGATAGTTTTGGTTAAATAAAGTGCCAATAAGAAACCTATAAGGTTTTTTCCCTTATAACTTGTGAATGAAACCTTATCTAACCAAAACTTCTGAATCTAAATCCTTGAAAATTTAAAAATATTGTAATGAAATCCTAATGAAATGTGACACCATGAAAGAAAAATTAAAATACTAAATTATAGAATCCAATGGAAAGTGATGATATATAATCATGAGTAGTATAAAAGGATTAAGAGAGTACCAGTATTTATTTATATCTTTAACTATTTAAGTTTTGATGATTTCCTATTATATTGTTCTGATATGTTCATGTTGGAGTTTTAGCGATATTTCTTCTCAAAGATCCAAGGTCCCATGCTAGGAGGGGGAGGTGGAGCATATCCCACCAGTGGTTGGACCAGTGCCTCTTATAATTCAAGGTCTATCTATGGATGACCATATTTACAAGAGTCTTCACCATGTATTATATTATATGTATAAGGGATCCTCGGGCTACACCTTCTATGTCCAATATTACTCATGAGTTTCAAAAATAACACCCACCACTATTTACAGGTGAGGGTGGTCCATATGTGTCTGATCTATGGATACAATTTATTCAGAATATTCTTGATCACCCAGATAACCCTTTGGATAAGATAGTAAATATGTATACCTATATGTTACAATGGGTGGCATGATGTTGGTGGGATGCTCTTCTCCAAGGTGACTGATAGGTTGGGTTGACCTGGGCAGACTTTTAGAGTCTTCTTCTTCAGTCATTTCTTCCCTGATTCCTTGTGGTCAAATAGAGGCTAGGGATTTTATGCGGCTGACATAGAGGGTATGTCGGTTATGGAATATACCTCTCAATTCATGAAGATTTAGTGTTTTTATCCAACCTTATATGGTGATTATACCATGAGGGACAAGAACTTTGATGAATTATTGTGATACAAGATTAAGGTTCAAGTAAATTTATCCCACCTGAACTCTTTTGTTGATATCATGAACCAAGCCCTGATCATCAAGATGAAAATTAATGAGGTTCATGGAGCTGGTAAGTTTTTCTCTGGGTGTGATAGAGGTGGTGTTACCTCAGGTAGTAGGAAACATCAGTCGGATGGGTCATGCCAGGGTGGTAGTAGCCAGTCTAGACCTAATGGTGACTCTTCTCTTCCATCATAGGGTGGTAGTGTGGTATTATTTCATCAGTGTGGTGGATTGGGGAACTTGAATCCATAGTGAACCTGACCATCACAAGAGTTTCATTTTTGTTAAAAGATGGGGCACATGTTTCATTCTTGTAGGAGTTCTCAGTTAGAGCCTAGTGATAGGGATCTAGGTTAGTACAGGTTTATTGGGTATGGTCTATTATGCCTCAGCATTTTGGTGTTTGGGATTCCACTAGTCATTCAATTCATGGTGGTGGATAAGGATCCCAGGTTTAGTGGCAGTAGAGGCTACAAAGGAATGAGACTCAGGGCAGTGAGGTTGGATCGTAGGGTAGCAGGTTAGGATAGTTACATTTGGTTGATCCTACCTTGACTGATTAAGATGTGGGGTTATCTACTATTTGAGGTATGATCCTAGTGGCTTCAAATCTTATTTATTTGATACAGGAGCCTCTCATTATTTCATTTTTTCTCAGTTCATGGAGGTTTAGTCCCAGCTATGGAGTGCCTTTATGAAGTGTTATTAATTAACACACTCTTAGGAACAAATTCAAAGGGGGTCTGCAAGTGTATATATTATGTCTTAGTAATCGGAAGTTATTAATTCCTTTAATATTTCTTCATACTAGAAATGGGTTGTTTCTATGTAATTAATGATATGGAATGGCTTATTTTTTATCAGGTATAGATCGATTTTTATCACTGAAAAGTGTCATTCACTTCTCCTAAGGGTGATATCTTAGAATATGTTGGTGAGTAGGATGTACAAGTAGGTAATTTAATACTTGATCATTAACAGTGGGGTAAAATCATATCCCAGGTTTCTAGACTCATCCTAGATGAGGGGAGACACACCAGGTAGTATTTCCTCATAACATCAATTAGTTTTAGGATGTTTTTATAGAGTATTTTTTCACATTACCTCTTGATCATGTAATTGAATTTACCATTAATACTATTTTTGGAATGAGGTCTATATATATTCCTCTTTATATGATGGAATCAGAATATCTTTAGGAGTTAAAATCCTAGCTAGAGGACTTAGAGGAAAAGGGTTCATCTATACCAGTATGTACTCCTGGGGTTGTCCAATCCTATTCACCAAAAAGGTAGATGGATCCTTGAGATTATGTGTGGACTACTGTAAGCTCATTTAGGTGATGGTTAAAAACTGATATCTGCTTCCTCATGTTCATGATTTATTCGACCAGTTCAATGGTGCCCGAGTTTTCTCAGAGATTTATTTGTGCTCGAGGTACCAATGGTTGAGGGTACAATCCTATGAGGTTCATATCATGGATTTCTAGAGTAGGTATGGCCTTTATGAGTACCTTTTGATTTCTTTTGGTTTGATGGGTACACCAGTGGTAATCATAGACTTAATGAATAGGTTCTTCCACCTTTATTTAGACTCTTTCACCATCATTTTCATCAATGAAATATTGTTATACTCTAGGTCAAGGGAGGAGCATGATCATCATTTGGAGATAGTTCTAATCACACTAAGAAGGAAAATGTTGTATGATAATCTCTCAGAGTTTTAGTTCTAGTTAGATCAAGTTCACTTCTTAGGCCATGTGATATTTGAGGTAGGCATGCTCGTGGATCCCAATAAGGTGGATGTTGTGGTTTCCTAGGGGAAACCCAAGAACGTTATTAATATTCGTATATTTTTTGGGTTTGTTTGGTTATTATCATATATTTATCCAGGACTTATCCCACTTGGAAACGTTGTTAATGGACCTGGACAATAGGGGATTAAATTTTGACTTATTCAATGATTATGACCCTACCTGATCTAGGTAAAGAATCACTATTGAAAATTGGGCAATATCCACGATTTAAAACCATGGCTATAGGTCCTCAAACCATTGTTATAGGTAATAACCACAATTTGAGGAACCGTGGATAAGTTTTTCATGGCTATAGGCCTAGACCTATAGCCAAGGTTTGAAACTGTGGCTATAGGTATACATCCACAGTTCAAACTGTGGTAATATTACTATATACACAGTTTAGAACCATGTCTATACCACAGGACGAACACAATCTATTTCCATAGTTTCTAACCATGGCATTAGACCTATGGACACGGTTAAAAACCATGGCATTATACCTATATACATGGTTAAAAATTGTGGCTATAGGGTCTATAAATCCATAAAAAATAGCCCCTACCCTCTCCCCTACCCCCCCCCACTCCCCTTGAAGTAGCCCCCACCACCCCCCCCCCCCCACTGGATAGCCCCCCACTCCCCCTGAGGTATCCCCCTTGGACACCCCCTAACCCTACACATCCCCCTCCCCACAAGAAAATCATCTCCCCCCACACATCTCCCATATCCCCTGCAAAGCCCCCCCCCCCCACACACACACACACACCCTCCACTCCCCTTGGGGTAGCCCCCCCCTAGACACCCCCCCTAGACAGCCCCCTCCCCCCTAGACAGCCCACCCCCCACCACTCCACCTACAGCCCCCTCTCCCCTTGGACAACCCCCCCCCCCCCCCCCACCACCACCACCACCACATCCCCCCATCCCTTTCCCTAGACAACCCCCCCCCCCCTCCCTGTACAAACCCCCCCACCTCCCTAGACAACCTCCCCCCACCACCACTCCCCTTGCATCCCCCCTCCCTTTCCTTGGACAACCCTCCTCCCCCTACAGCCCCCTCCCACCCCCTAGACAACACCACCCCCCTCCCCCTACATCCCCTTCCTCCTCCTAGACATCCCCACCCCCTCCCTCCCCCTAGATAGTCCCCCCCCCATCACTCCCCCTGGATAGCCCTCCCTCCCCCTAGATAGCCCCACCCCCCTCCCTCCCTCCCCCTGGACACCCCCCCCCACACACCACCACCCCCCCTATATCCCCCCTCCCCATGCAGTCCCCTCCCACCCCTTAGACACCCCCCCTCCTTTTGAACACCCCACCCCCACCTGCAACCCCTCCCTCCCCCTGTACAATCCTCCCCTCACCCTATACATCCCCCCCAACCCCCTGGACACCACCCCCCCCTCCCCCTAGATATCCCCCCACTCCCCTTACAGTATCCCACCCCCTACAAAGCCCCCCCCCCCCACCCCCACCACCACCACCACCATTTCCCCCTTCCCCCTGCAAATCCCCCCTCCACTTCCCCTAGACAACCCCCACCCCCCCCCCCCCCTCTCCCTAGACAGACACCCCCCCCCCCCCAGACAGACCCCCCCCCCCTCCTTCCTGGCTAGACCCCCCCCCCCTTCCTGGACAGACCCCCCCTTCCTAGATAGACCCCCCCTCCTGGACAGACCCCCCTAGACAGACATCACCCCCTCCCTGGACAGACCCCCCCCCCCAGCACACCCCATGCCCCCTACACACCCTCCTACCCCTTTCACACCCCCCCCCCCTGCCCCCTTGAACACCCCCTTGCACCCCCCCCCCCTGTACACCCCTGCCCCTTGCACACCCCCTACCCCTTACACCCCCCCCTACACACCCCTACACCCTATGATAGTAATTATTTGAGAGAAATAATTTAATCCGGTTCATATAGGGCTTGAATATCATATCTATAAGGAATATACTGGTTCTGACTTGAATTTTGATATTACAAGAGGTACTATTCAACAGCCCTGATTTTGTTATAAATGATAATTAATGATGCTTTTCCCTATTCTTGATTCATTTTTCTAACATGCATTAACTTTGTTGACATGATTTGAAGAGTGTTACCATAAAGTTCCATTTTCCAAGAACTAATGATAACTTCCTTGCATCCAAGTACAATAATCTATGTATTTATAAAGTTAAAAGGAAAGGGATCTAACCTTAATTTTCTTGTGAAAATATACACCAAAATAGGATTATGATCCAAATGGAATTTGTGAAAAATGAGGCCAAATTCATCAATTGCATCCTTTATTTCATCAACCTGGGAAAAAATCTATCCAATTTTCTATATTTCCTACCATTTAGGGTGTATCTACCCTCCTTCCAAAATTAGATCATCAACCATGATACATATATCAATATAAGTTCATAATTCATAAGATTCTATCATTTTTAAATGAACACAAGTTTTTTCAATAGGCCACAGTGTTAAAATAACCCAAAATCTCCAAACTATGAGACATCTGATCAGATATTACATCCAAGTCTTTCCACTGGTCTCTTATTTTAATATAATAATTAGAGGCACAAAAAAAGGTTAGTAAAATCATAGTTCACTTAATACTAATATCAACTGAGAAATCTTTCTAATTATTAGTTCTAGAGTGAAGGTTGATACTATCATTCTTTACGTTCCAGATATGATCATCATCATAGTCAAATGAATTTTGTTTAAAAAAAGTAACCAAGAGAGGAACACGTAAAAGAATTCAATCTAGAAAAACATTATTTTTTGTTCATAAAGACCAATCATCATAGGTATGTTGGACACACCATATTTAATTACTAAGGGGTGTTTTTATGACTATGGTAAGATTATAATTTTTCTATGAGAAATTTCAAGTCAAAAAAAATCTTTCGAGATGCTCATGGTGTCTCAAATGAGAGAAGAAGGGGTAAGGATTAAAATGGAAAATATAAATTCAATAATTTCAAACAAGCTATATAAGAATAAACTACTACTGTGAGTTTTTATAGATACCGCTCCTCCATTAGAGGGGTTTTATTACAAAACCATGACTTTTTTATCAAACAAAACAATTATCTCAACTAACACTTGATCAAGAATTTCAATTTAATGTAAAAAAGCAGAATTAAGAAGGAAGCTAAATGTAATTTAAAACATTCCTGAATTAATGAGTCTATGAGAGAGACAATACCTCAAAGGATTCAATCCACACTCAGCGCTTGACAATTTTATCAGTGACAAATCTAAGTTGCTCCATCCATCCTTTGGGAATATGCACCTTTTCATATACATAAGGATGCCCTAACCCCTATGTACGTGTCTGCATGGCCTTGAACATGCACAAGAGGATCCTTATATATATTCTCACATGTATAATCCCATTATCACCTAGACACATATGCATTTTCCATATATATACATAAGCACACCTATCCCCTTATATGTAATCGTGCTTCCATGGGTGGATATACATATAACGGGAAAACTTATTATATATATGCTTACCTATGCACACGTGGTGAGTCACCTTTGACTCTGGTGACTCGAAACCACCTCAAGGATGATCAAAACACTATAATAAAATTACCAAGGGCTCTAAAATTAAAAACCCCCCAATTATAAACTAGTCGGATTTAAAGAACAAAGGAAAAACTCACCTTAAACCATTAGTGATGAACCAAATCGGGTTGAACCTCATCGCCTTCGGTGGATATTGCCGCAACACACACTAACAGGTCCTGGTAGACTTCAAAAAAATGTTATTGATCTGATGAATCGTCATTAATTAAACTTAAAAATTGATGTGGTAGGAACATGATTAGTAATAAAGGCAATGATAGAACAGGTGCTGATGAACAGTTTTTTAAGTAAATTAATGAACTATAAATCCCAAGTGCATACCATAGGGGTTCCATCAATTCTAGATAACTAAACTCATGAATTCGAAAACTCTACTATTGTAACATGATGTTCCAATACTGACATGCACCTAGTAAGAATTAAAAGATACCATAAAACTAATTAGTATGGTTAGATCTATGAAAAATATATAAGAAAAATAGCATACACAAATTGGGTGCATCATACATGAATCAAGATTCAGTAATAAGGATTATGTGGTTGGATAAACTGTTATAATTCTCTTAGAATCTATCTTCCATACTAGTTTTGAAATGAATACTAATGTTATATTGTCCATAATGTAAATATCTTTCATGTTGTATGGTAATACCAACATGAATAATCTCTTTAATTTTTTTCATCTCATCACATGGGCATAGACATAAGCATAGTCATATTCTAAGATGTGATAAAAGCATAAAAAAATTCATATGTTAGAAAATGTATACACAAAACACAGTTAGAAGGGGATCTTGAAAAAATCTAAATCATAAATATCTGCTTTATAATAATTCCTGTGGATATTGAATAAATTATAATCATAAATAACTACTATATAATAATGGAATACAAGTTTATAAATCATTAGTATATCATAAATAAAGATACATTGAAGTGGAATCCTCTATAATCCCTAGAAACCCAATACCCCATGGTTAAACCACCTCAAAAGCGAAATACAACCCTAAAAGACCCAATGGTTCATGGGAGAGGAAGAAACCAATGGATAAAGGTAGATGGGGAAGAATGGGATGAAAACAATGAGGAAAGATGGGTAAATCAAATTCAAAGGGAGAGAAGTCTAGTTAATCAATGCATCTTAGAGCAATCATGTTTACTATAAACTAACCATTAGTGTGATATTATCTCCTAATTGTTATCAATAGAGGAGTTAAATAAGATGTTATATTGAATGTAATATTTTTTCATAAAACTCACTCATGAGTTTCTTAGACTAGACAAGTTGCATCACCAAAATATTGAGTTTTTGTGATTCATTTTCCAGTAATGTAGTTAACTGGTCAAAATGTTTACACAATATCTTAAATAAGAAATGGAATGTTGGCCTTATGATTGAAACCAGATGAACAAACTGATCCAAAATTATAAAATTCATTGGATACGTTTGTCAGGACAGAAGAAGTGGTATGGAGTAATTGACAGTAATCCTTTGAAGTCACTGAATCTCCTCTCTAGGACAATCTAGCCACCCTGACATTTATGGATGGTGTTTGGAATAATGAAATGAAAAACATGAGACTAGATATAATGTAAAAATGTTTTTATTCTACTAAATATACTACTACCCCCTGAATATTACCCCCCCACACACACACACACATGCACACACATCCCCTACACCCCCTGCACCCCCCCCCCCAGCCCCTACACACTACCCCCCCAGCCCCCTTCACCCCCACTACCCCTTGCACACTGCCCCCCTGCCCCCTTCACCCCCACTTCCCCCATGCCCCCTTCACCCCCCTCCCCCACCCCCACCCTTTACCCCCTTCCCCCCCCCCCCAACCTCCCCCCCCCCCCACCCTCCCCCCCAACCTTCACCCCCACAACCCCCCCCCCCCCCACCTACACCACCCCCACCCTACCCCCCAACCTTCACCTGCACCCCCCCCCCACTTACACCCAATTACATTATATAATTACTACACCCATGTACTTATCCCTATTCCATAACCCAAATACTTAACATAGGACATTTTCAAATACCTACATGCTATGAATCAATGCTCTAAGAGAAGTGTGAGTCCAAATGAGGTGTGCCTACTAGAATGTAGTGTGAATCAATAGTGCACACAATCCCTAAATCATAGCTCATTTTTGTCAATAAAAAGTCTGAAGGTAGGTCCCTCAACCAAGTATTTATATGTTATACATGGAGGAATCATGAGTGTATATAGTGTTTAAAATATATAAACACCACTTGTGTAAAACACCTTCATAAGAAACTAGTGAAACTATCCCATCCTTAAGAGAAATATTATCATATTTTCATATGTTCAACACCGCCAAGGGAAATTTTTCCATAGGATTAAATCATCCTTGTTCAAAGAATATATAATCTTAAAGTGGTTTATTTTTTGTAACTCTCATTTTATAAAATAATGATTACTTTAAATAGGGTGGAATACCCAGATTACATGAAGGAAAATTTCCCATGAAAAGCACTATAATTTTTTCCAAAACCACTAAAGTTTTGTTCACTTCAACCCTACACTCACCACTTGTGTTCCCAATTGTTTCATACCGGTTAACCATGATGGATTTAATATAATTATACTATATATACATAACAACATTAAACATTTTTCCTCATTCATTCTTCACCTTAAATTCTATATTACAAGATGTATAAAAATACAATATAGGAATAAGGATGGTCTTTTGTAGATATTTTGTTAGAGAAACTTTGCTGATAAATGGATCTCAACCTAAAAAATCCCTTACTTATAGCCCTAAAATTTCTATAACCCTTAATTATTTATTTCTCTTTATATTTCCATATCTAAACATCTTTTTTTAAACAAGCAACGAGGCTTAATATTATTAAAAACAAAGTTATAAAAGACAGAATGAGGTAATTTTACATTTATCACGTTGAAGAATAGACATAAACTCACTGGGTATGCTGGAGTAGTGTGAGAAATTCCTTTCTAAGGTGCCTTTATTGGAAAGATAATCAACAATATGGTTTTCTTCATGATAGATGTGAAGGTTCCGGGTGCAGCGGAAGCTCATGGGTGGATGTGCCCACATGGCTTTTGTCATTAAAAATGATCAATCCGGGATCAATACGATAATAAATACCAGTCTCCATGGATCGAATCACAGAAATGGACAAAGAAAAGGAAAGTCCTGGAACCACAAAGTAGGATCGTTACAGGTTGATTATAATTAATTTAATCAATCTAAAAGAAATACATTTTGGGTGTTCTTTCTTCGTTGATTTTCTTGATCACATTTCGATGTGATTCATCATTCCTTCATAGAATCCAAGTGTAGACTTCCTCTAGCTGTGATCCACACGTGTACCTCGTATCTCGAGACGTCGCCAAAGGAGTCTCCGGGTGCTAGCGTTGAGAAACCTTTGCTTGCGTTGTCTGCCTTAGATCATCTTGATCTGATGGAGGAGGATCTCTCTCAGTCTTGAGAGCATTATTGGAGGAAGAGGTTCTTTCGGCCTTGAAATAATTCTCTAGAGTTGTTGTGCACAAAGATTCTCTTGTGTGTCGGAAAAGAGTTGGGGTTGTGAGGATATTTATAATCAGGTTTTAGGTTGTAGAGTTATGACAATAAATAAACGCGTTACGCATTTTATTTATTTCATTAACTCTTATTTAAAACTCCATGTAGAATAATTAATTCCTTGACATGCACCCACGCTGATTATAATAAATATCATTTAAAACAATATTATATCTTCAAAATCCCAACTGGAAAAACTACACGGCGTGTATTAATAAATACAAGGAGTGTACTTGTTTTTCATTGAAAATTACACGGCGTGTACATTCAATGTACACGGCGTGTATATCTTGTTTTAATTTATTAATTTTATTTCCATAAATAAAACTACACGATGTGTAATTATTAATACACGGTGTGTACTTGTTTTCCATGAAAAACTACACGGCGTGTAATCTTTAATACATGGTGTGTATATCTTGTTTTTTCATTTCCTTCTTCCTCCATCATTAAAACGATTTAGGATTCCTTGAATAATTATTAAACCACGTATGGGAATAATCTTTATTCTACTTGAGATACTTGAATACACTTAGTGTGTGACCCTCTAGGCCTCTTTTTTGTTGGCATTAGGCAGGCTTGCCTAAAGTCCAAGATTACCGTCTGGCAACGGGTCAAGGCACCCAAGAGAAAGAAGTTGACACGGCATTGACGTATCACCTCATACGAACGCTTACTGTGTAATTTAATCCCTTTGTCTCAATATCTCATCAAGCAGGTTTCATGGCAGTGTCATAAACCTATATTCTTGATCCGTCGTTCTTTGACTTCCTGAAATAAACTCGTCATTTACACCATGGCCATGGAATTTAATGTGACAATTCTATTTAAATCAAAGGGCCGAGATATCAACTTCCATAAATGGAAGGGAAAAATCCTTCCTCGACTTATCCATTAACAACATGTCACTCGTGACGCACCCAACGTACCCTACTTCCCACCAACTGTCTACGTGACAGTTTTCATCAGTAAATCTAAGTGCGCGAGTCATGACATGATTCAATGAAAATATTCCAGTCTAAGGACCATTACACATGATCATAGATAGCAATGTCCGTTGACACCAAGACATGCAGAATTGCTACTGGCGGGTCTGTACTCATAATCTCCCATCTTGGAGATTACCAAGTGCGAACTCCATGAGAGAGAGACTCATCTTCTTACGAGTACTCACACATGACGGTCAGTATACTATGTGTCCTATCATAGTATGTCATCCAAATGTAGAACTTTATTTAAGAATATTGTTATATCATTTTAAGGTTCTCATCATAGCGGGGATCTTCCATGACCTTATCAATGCAACAAATATTCCAGGACATTATTATATTATATTCATGCATAACAATGAACAATATATAATAAGTGAAAATTCATGTAATAAAAGTACAAAACAGTTGGTTCTCAGGAAACCAATCCTTACAAACTCCCACTTAGACTAGAGCCAACTACCTACGACTTTTAGTCTTCTAGACCTCACGTGATGATTATGTTTCTGCTGAGTCAAGGCTTTAGTCAAGGGGTCCACCATGTTGTCTTCCGTGGAAATACTGCTCACTGCAACTTCACCTATCTGAGAAAAATCCCTCAAGAGATGATACTTACTAAGTATGTTCTTTGTCCGCTGATGTGACCTTGGATCTTTTGCAAGTGCCACCGTTGTAGTATTATCACAATATATTGTGATAGGACCTTTAATGATTGGTACTACATCCAGCTCTTGGATGAAGATTCACATCTATACTGCTTCTTTAGCTGCCTTAGAAGTTGCGATATACTTGGACTCCACTGTAGAGTCTTCCACCACACTTTGCTTTGACCTCTTCCAGCTCGGTGCACCTCCATTCAAACTGAATATGTATCCAGTCTGTGACTTCATGTCATCTTGATCAGTCTGGAAACTAGCATCTACATGTCCTCTGATGATTAGTTCCTCATCTCCTCCATAAACCAGGAACATATCCTTAGTACACCTCAGATACTTAAGGATATTCTTGACTGTCATCCAATGGTGGTCTCCTGGATCAACTTGATATCTACCTACCGCACTTAATGCGTAAGCAATATCTAGCCTCGTACATAGCATAGCATACATGATCGACCCAATCGCAGATTCATAAGGGATCCTTGCCATTATCTTTCTTTCTTTATATGTTTGAGGACACATTTTCTTGGAAATATGAATGCCATGTGACATTGGAAACAATCCCCTCTTGGACTGTTCTATACTGAATCTCTTCAGTATCTTGTCAATGCATGTACTTTGAATTAGGCCCAGCATTCTCTTGGATCTATCACGATGGATCTTGATCCCAAGAATATATGCTGCATCACCCAATTCTTTCATGGAGATGCATTTATGCAACCATGCCTTAACTAACTGTAATACAGGTACTTTGTTTCCAATTAGTAATATGTCATCAACATATACTATTAGGAAAACTACTGCACTTACGCTAAACCTCTTGTAGACACAAGGCTCACATTCGTTCTTAACAAAGCCAAATTCTGCTATAGCTTCATCAAAATGAATGTTCCATGACCTTGATGCTTGCTTTAATCCATAAATGGATTTCTGCAACTTTCATACCTTGTTGGAATCCTTTGGAGTCACAAACCCTTTAGGTTGTGTCATGTAGACATCTTCCTGGAGGTTCCCGTTAAGGAATTCTATTTTGACATCCATTTTCCAAATTTCAAATTCATGGTAAGCAGCAATGGACAATAGTTTTCTGATGGATTTCAACATCGCAACCAGTGAAAAGGTTTCATCATAGTCAATTCATTGACGCTATCTAAAACCTTTTGTAACCAATCGTGCCTTATAGGTGCTGACTTTCCCCTCCATGTCCAGTTTCTTCTTGAATACCCATTTATTACCAATAGGCTTTACATCAACTGGAGGATCTACCAAAATCCAGACTTGGTTTTGGTACATGGAATCCATTTCAGAATTCATGGCTTCTTGCCACTTGGCAAAGTCTATGCCTTCAACTGCTTCCTTGTAGGTAAGAGTATCATCATTGTCAACCAATAATGAGTCACCATCCTTGGTGACAAGAAAACCATATCATTCTGGTTCTCTCACCTCTCTCGTGCTTCTACGCAGTTCTTGTGTCTCTGGAATAGATTGTTCTTCCACGGGGATTTGTGGAATCTGTTCTTGTACCAAATCATGTGTATCTTGAGCCTCGACTTCATTGAATTCTATCTCGCTCCCACTATCTCTTTTGGAGATGTGCTCCCTCTCAAGGAATATGGCGTGTCTTGCCACTATAACCTTTTTGTATGAGGGGTTGTATAGGTAATATCCCCTTGTTTCCTTGGGATATCCTCTAAAGATACACTTTTTTCCTTGGGTTGAAATTTTGTTACCTGAAGACACCTTAACAAATGCTTCGCTACCCCACACATGTAAATTTGATAACATGGCTTTGCGTCCACTCCATAACTCGTATGGAATACCATTTATCGATTTAGTTGGTACTTGGTTTAGTATGTGTGCTATTGTTTGTAATGAATATCCCTAAAAGGGTAATCGAAGACTCGCATGACTCATCATTGATCTCACCATGTCCAACAGGGTGTGGTTCCTCCTTTCACTTACACCATTCCACTGAGGTGTATAAGGAGTAGTGAGTTGAGATAGAATCCCAAACTCCCGTAAGAAATCAATGAAGTCCTGATTAAGAAATTCTCATCCTCTGTCTGAGTGGAGTTTCTTAATCTTCTTACCAAGCTGGTTCTCAACTTCATTCTTGTATTCTTTGAACCGATCAAAAGAATCTGACTTATACCTCATTAAGTAGATATATCCATATCTACTAAAATCATCAGTAAAAGTTATGAAGTACGAGAACCCACCCCTTGCTTCAACTGGAAATGGTCCACACACATCTGTATGAACTAATTATAGAAGCACTTTAGCTCTTTAACCTTTCCCACTAAATGGGGCTTTGGTCATTTTGCCTTGTAGACACGCATGACATACACCAAGTGGTTTTAGTTTGAAAGAATCTAAATACCCATCTTGATGTAATTTTGTCAAATGTTTCTCATTGACATGACCTAGCCGGTGATTCCAAAGTTGGGTGTGGTATGATTCATGTAAATTAACTTTGTCATTGATTTCCATTACTTGGTTTGTGTAGTCTAACACATAAAGGTCGTTATATAAATGTTCCCTACCAAAACAAATGATATCTTTATAAAAGTAGCAACATTCATTTCCAAACTTGAATATGAATCCATCAGTATCTAATTTGGATACTAAAATAATGTTTTTAGTAACAAAAGGCACATAATAACAACCCTTTAACACCAAGATCATTCTAGTTGGAAATGTGAGGTGGTAGTCCCTGACATCTACAGCAGCAAGTCTGGCTACGTTGGCGGCTCGTAGATCTACCTCCCCTTGATCAATATTCCTGAATCTACTTGGTTCCTATATTTGGATACAGATATGAGCACCAGAAGCAGTATCTAATACCCAATTAGTAGAAATAGATAGATTGCATTCGATAACAAACTCACTTGAAGCTTCCCCTTGCTTCCTTAGCTGGGTGCAGTTTTTCTTCCAGTGGTCCTTCTTGCCACATGTGAAACAAACAGCATCATGTTCTCTTGCCTCCCCTTAATTTGATATTCCTTTTCTTGGGATGCCTTGAAGAATATTTGGGCTTAAATATCTTCTCCTTCCCTTTCCTTTTATTCACCATGAGGACAGAAGAATTTTCACGCTTCATGTCATTGTCCACTTGGCGAATAAGGATAAGAAGATTAGATAGAGACTTCTCAATGTTGTTCATGTTGAATTTTATAACAAAGTTTGAGAATCTCTAGGGGAGTGATGCAAGAATGAGATCGGTACCCAATTCTTCGAGGAGTTTAAACCCTAGAACCTCCAAGCGCTCAATGTATCCAATGATCTTGACTACATGAGGCCCAGTTGGGGCACCCTCTCCAAGATTGCTCTGGAATAGAGCCTTGGAGATCACAAACCTTTATTGTCTTTCTCTCTCCTGGTATAGACCATGGAGGTGCTCGAGCATGCTGTAGGCATCCATGTCTTCATGAGACTTCATGAGCTCACTAGACATTAATGACAGCATCAAACATTGAACATCGAGTTCATCACTCAAATTTTGATCATAAACAAGGAAATATTCATCACTCGCCCCTTGGGCAGGTGGATCAGGAAGTGAGGACTCCAGCACGTAAAACTTTCATTCATGGCATAGGATAACACGAAGGTTCCTAAACCATTCCTAAAAGTTACTGCCAGTGAGGATATTGTCTTTATCCAGAATTGATCGCAGAGAAAGTGTGGTTGACGAGTTTTTCATTTTGATTCTACAAATTAAAAGAGAAGATTTATCAGTACTTTCTTGATTACATTTTATGAGAAATAATAAAAATTTCATTAAGTCTCCCACTATTTTCTCAAGTCCCAATGGCCCTCACCATTGAACTCGTAATGTCCAGTTGCTTTGACATTCTAGTGGCAAGGATCCATATTCCCCTTCGCATAACCCCAACAAGGGTTGGTCAAGCTTTTTGAAGGTATTTAGGTAGGCAGGTCTTTGTCAACTGTGAGCTTACAGTTCCTTGATCTGTTGAGTGGACTCCCCAATCCTGAAATTCTGACTTGGATTTCCTCAACTCTTGCCTCCAATATTACACCAAGTCTAGAAAGGGCTACTCCTCTTGATGTAATATGGTTAAGTCTACCCGAAACCTTTCATAAGGGCTTCCTTTATAAAAGTAAGTGTCCCAACAATGGTTGGTCAAACACATAGTTTTATTGAGTCTTTCCCTTAATCAAGTAATGGAAGGCCTGGTTTGACTTAATATGGTATTGAGGGATTTTAATCTTTATGCGTAGTTTCTAATTATCACATGCTTGTTAATATTAAGTGATTCTTTCTTAATTGATTAACCATGTTCCGATAATGTTTACGCATAATCCGGTTTTTATTTTATTCCATCTTTGCATGCTTGTTTATTTCATTAATTATGTAATCGCGACATACATAATAAATAAACCATGAAATTAGACAGAAATAAAATAAGATGGTATGATCATGAGATTCTATTGGTTAGCTTATCTAGCGGTTTGATAAGCTAACCCTAACCTAGGGAAAAACACCTTGAACAGATGGTTTGTGTTTTGAAGCTCTCACCTGTCCATCTTTGTATCTTATTGGGTTGGTTTCGCCTCAACTTCAGGTTTTGAACCATCTCCTCTGGCTTGGGAGATCCTCTATTACATGGGTTTACATTAAAGAAACCATGGGCACGCAGGCCCTACATTTTATTGGAAGAAGGCTCGCAGGCTAACAAATTTAAATAAATTTAAATGAAACCATACACACATACAAAGGTTCTTTGGTCTAGATCATGATCATCTGTATCATGCAACGACATTTACACATATTTAGAATTCAAATTCTTTTAATCGTTCTATCATTTAAGATAAGCTGCGCTCAAATTCAATTAATTGTGATCTTATAATTAATCAATTCTTTATCTTAAATTCCTTTCTAAATTTCCTTGAGATTCTTCTCATCTATATTCCTTGTACAGGTCTTTGTACTTTTGGAGGAAACCTTGTGAAATTTCTGGAAAGTACACGGCGTGTAGTTTATATTTACACGACGTGTATTTATTTTCACCTTTTATCCAAATTACACATCGGGGGCTTTGGAATGTTCTCTGTACTTTGGAAATTTTGGAGTACACGGCATATAGATAAATCATACACGGTGTGTACTTCCTTGTTACGCGGTAACCGGCCTAGCGATCCCATGTACGTGGTACGCGGCTTCTTCTTTGTACACGGTTTCACTTGGGCTGGATCGGACTACATGGCGTGTTGCTCCAACATACACGTCGTGTATTCCGATTCCCACACACCATTTAATTCTGTTCAACACAGGGTGTTAAATACTTAGGTGTAATCAATTCACATGGTGTGGTTTGGTGGACTAGTACCGGTTCGTTGAACCTAAGTACACGTCGTGTAGTTTTTAATTACACGTTGTGTATTCCCGTGCTGTACAGATAGAAGGAGCGGCTCCTCCGGATGAGTTCCTCATTTTTATTTTAATCAAAAATTAAAATTAAAAGGTCATTTATGTGATATGAATCGAGAAATGAAGGAGGAAGAACAGATCTCAATTATTCAGATTTATAGAATGATTTATTTTGAATTGAATCAAATATAAATGAGTAAATTATCAACAAAAATTAAATAACTATAATCAACATTGTAACCTCCCTCTGATACCATTTGAAGGTTCCAGGTGCAGCGGAAGATCGTGGGTGTATGTGCCCACTTGGATTTTTTTCATTAACAATGATCAATCTGGGATCAATACGATGATAAACGCCAGTCTCTACGGATCAAATCACAAAAATGGACAAAGAAAAGGAAAGTCCCAAAACCACAAAGTAGGATTGTTACAGGTTGATTATAATTAATTTAATTAATTGAAAATAAATACCTTTTGGGTGTTCTTTCTTTGTTGATGTTATTGATCGCGTTTTGATGTGATTCGTCGTTACGTCGCAGAATCCAAGTGTAGACTTCCTCTAGCGGTGATCCACATGTGTACCTCATATCTCGGGATGTCGCCAAAGGAGTCTCTAGGTGCTAGCGTGGAGAAACCTTTGCTTGTTTTGTCCGCCTTAGATCATCTTGATCCGATAGAAGAGGATCTCTCTTGATCTTGAGAGTGTTCTTGGAGGAAGAGGTTCTTTCGGTCTTGAAAGAATTCTCCAGAGTTGTTGTGCATAACGATTCTCTTATGTGTCAGAAAAGATTTGGGGTTGTGAGGATATTTATAATCAGGTTTGAGGTTGTAGATTTATGAAAATAAATAAACACGTTACACGTTTTATTTATTTCATTGACCTTTATTTAAAACCCCATGTCGAATAATTAATTCCTTGACATGCGCCCATGCTGATTATAATAAATATCATTTAAAAAAATATTATATCCTCAAAATCATGACTGGAAAAACTACATGGCGTGTATTAATAAATACATGGTGTGTACTTTTTTTCCATTGAAAAATACACGGCGTGTTCATTCAATGTACACGGCGTGTATATCTTGTTTTCATTTATTCATTTTCTTTCCATAAAGAAAACTACACAGTGTGTAATTATTAATACACAGTGTGTACTTGTTTTCCATGAAAAACTACACGGTGTGTAATCTTTAATACACGGCATGTATATCTTGTTTTTTCATTTCCTTCTTCCTCCATCATTAAAATGATTTAGGCTTCCTTGAATAATTATTAAACCATGTACGGGAATAATCTTTATTCTACTTGAGATACTTGAATACACTTAGTGTGTGACCCTCTAGGCCTCTTTTTTGTTGGCATTAGGCAGGCTTGCCTAAAGTCCAAGATTACCGTCTGGCAACGGGTCAAGGCATCCAAGAGAAAGAAGTTGACACTGCATTGACGTATCACCTCATACGGACGCTTACTGTGTAATTTAATCCCTTTGTCTCAATATCTCATCAAGCAGGTTTCATGGTAGTGTCATAAACCTATATGCTTGATCCGTCATTCTTTAACTTCCTGAAATAAACTCATCATTTACATCATGGCTATAGAATTTAATGTGACAGTTCTATTTCAATCAAAGGGCCGAGATATCAACTTCCATAAATGGAAGGGAAAAATCCTTCCTCGACTTATCCATTAACAACATGGAAATCGTGACACACCCAACGTACCCTAATTCCCGCCAACTGTCTGCTTGATGGTTTCCGTCTGTAAATCTAAGTGTGCGAGTCATGACATGAGTCAATGATAATATTCTAGTATAAGGACCATTACACATGCTCATAGATAGAAATTTTCGATGACACCAAGACATGTGGAATTGCTATTGGCAGGTCTGTTCTCATAATATCCCAACTTGGAGATTACCAAGTGCGAACTCCATGAGAGAGAGTCTTGTCTTCTTACGAGTACTCGCACATAACGGTCTGTATACTATGTGTCCTATCATAGTATGTCATCCAACTATAGAACTTTATTTAAGAATATTGTTATATCATTTCAAGGTTCTCATCATAGAGGCGATCATCCATGACCTTATCAATGAAACAAATATTCCAGGACATTATTATATTATAGTCATGCAGAACAATGAACAATATATAATAAGTGAACATTCATGTAATAAAAGTACAAAATAATTGGTTCTCAGGACACCAACCCTTAAAATATGTGTGTGATTATGTAGTTCATTTGAGAAATATTTCTCATGCATCTATTCCATTTGGTGGTGAGATTCCAAGAAAGGTGGATTTTTCTGAGCCTAACTGCTTGAACAATTATGGTTGAATCACTCTCAAACAAGAAAAAATTCCAGTTCATTTGTTGAGAAATTTCCACTTCTTGAATAAGACCCTGCATTTCTGATTCAAGAGTTGTATCATGACCACTTTTACCATGTTCCCCCTCTAAGAAATCACCATTATGATCTCTGAAAGCAAGACTATATCCAGTAGGACTCGGATTCCCTCTCGAGGCACCATCCATGTTGCATTTTATCCATCCTATAAATGGAGGTAACCAGAAAACTTTAATAGTACCCAGAGGTTTGTGTAAGTTACCTTGAAGTTGGAGTTTTCTTAAAATGGATAGGTCCTAGACAGAATTATCACAGCATACAGTATGTGAGGAATTAGCCTATTGCACCGTAAGAAAGATGGAAGATAAAGATATTTTTTTTATTGAGGGAATGTCCACCATGCAGGGTTTTATTTCTGTAATTCCAAAAAATATGTATAACATCTGCACAGGCGACCAGAAAAGTAATATGAACCTACTTCAAAAATTGAAAATCTAGTAGGCCCAATAGGAAATGTGAGAAAACAGCAGGTTGCGGGTAGTGAAGATCAAAAATTCAAACACAGACCTCCATAGAGAAACAGATGTGTTTCAAGAAAGAAACATATGATTTACATCCTCCCAGTGTTGGTGGAATAGAGTGCATATGGATCATAAGTAAATATCCACTCATTGCAGGTTCACTTAAACTATAAGTCTATTAAGATGAAGATTCCAGAGTAGTGTAAAATGGGATGGAATCAGCCATTTTTTGTTAAAAGTTTCCAGACCTATACTCTCATCCTCGATGAGGTGATTATAGTATCTTTTAGAGTCTAGAATTATATTTGGACTTGGTTCCCACAATAGAAGGTCATTACTATCCATGAAGTCATAATTTTCAACAATGTAAGCAATGTGAGGTGGTATTCTATTACCATACTCAATCTAGTTTTTGATGGAGGAGTCATAATCAGTGTCCAGATCTATGGTGATAACACTATTAATAAGTGGATCACCAATCCAGTTGTGCTTCTAGAATTTGAGAGAGGATTGGGAACTAACCATCCAGCAAGATTGACTATTTATGTTCTGGAAAATACTTATCAGACCAGGCCAGATGGATGATTCAATATATGACATATTCCCTTCAATGAGTCTTTTGAGGAGTCTAGCTCTGAGAAAATCCAATGATTGTTTCCTTTTATTGATGAGCCTCCAAATGAATTGTGCCTATAAGTATTGATTAAAGATCTCAAGATTATTGACTCCAAGACCTCCTTTAGCATAGGGTATACAACATCTCTTCCAAGAAAAAGTAATAGCTATCTGTTCCAAGATACTTCCACTCCACACAAAGTTTCTCATAATGGAGTTTAAGGTCTTGATAAATAAGGCGGTCCAGGATTAAACCATAAAAGAGTAGGCAAGTTTAGAGATGGCAATATGTTTTACCAAACAAAGCATGCCTTCCATTGAGAGAGACATTCCCTTCCAAGAGGAGAGGGTCCTTCTAACTTGTCCCACAGTTTCCACAAAATGAGAAGAGTTAGGTCTGCCAAAAACATAGGCATGACAAGGTAAGTGAATGGAATAGTCCCTTCCTGAATTCCAAGATCACTCATCATGCAGTATTTCCTTGAGGTGGAGATATTTTTCCCAAAATAAATAAAGGACTTTCTCCAGTTCACCTCTTTTCCCGAGACCCGTTCATAATGTAGAATAGATTTCCTGATATTTTGGATGTTTTTTAGATCATCCTAATTGAATATGATGATGTCGTCAATAAAAAGAAGGTGAGATGGTGCAGAGATTCTTCTTGCTACTCTGATAGTTCTAAGTTCACCCATGTGTGTCATGTGAAGCAGGAGTCTACTAAGATAGTCCTCTGCAATTGAAAAAATAATGGCAGAGAGAGGTTCACCTTGCCTCACACCTCTAGAACACTTGAAGTAACCCTCCAGGGATCCATTAATAAGAATGGATATGTGAGCAGAGCTAATGGGTGTCTTGATCTATTGGATGAACTTCATGTGAAATCCAAATTCATGAAGAATGCGGCCAATGAATTTCTAATTAATAATGTCAAAGGCTTTTATGATATCTAATTTAAGAGAAATATTTCCTCCTCTATTATATTTTTGAAGAAGTTTAACACATTCTGAGGTAGTGAGAAAGAAATCCTGAATTTTTATCCCTTTTACATAACCAAATTGATTCCAAGAAATAATTTTCCCAGATATGTGAGCAAGACGAGTAGCAAGTATTTTTGTGATGATATTATAAATGGTGTTGACAAGTGTAACTGGTCTAAATTAAGAAATATCACAATTATTTTCTACATTAGGGATTAAGGCAATAAACTGAGAACTAAAGCATTAAGAGAGGGATCCATCTGTAAAGAAGTGTTTAACCAGTTTGTAGACCTCCAAGTTGATGGTATCCCAATATAACTGAAAATAGTGATTGGTAAAGCCATCCGTACCTAGTGAACTTCCTTTATTGAGTCCAAAAACAACATCTCTGATCTCTATGTCAAGTGGGAGAGAAGTAAGAAGGATATTATCCTCTTCAGTAACAAGGTTGGGGATGATTCCTTCCATAATTTCCACATTTCTTCTAGGTCCATTAAAGAGGTTCATGTAGTAAGAGACAATGTAATTTGAGAGGCTTTGTCTATCATCCAGAATTGTGTCTCCATCCTTTAGAAGAGATAAAGGTTTATTGACACTTTTGACTCTTTTAAGGTCATTGAAAAATTTGTTATTGAGATCTCCCTCTGTAATCCACTTAACTTTAAAAAGATTCTTTTGTATGTTGTCCTTGATCTTGATAAGGTCATTGAGTTTAGAGGACATGTTAGCCTCTTGGGAAAGATCACTGGAAAAATTACCTATAGTGATGTCCTCTTGAATTCAATAAAGGGATCTCTAAAGTGAATCGATCTCTTGATCAAGGAGGATGAATTTTTTCTTACTCCACTGACTTATTTTAAACTTAAGAGCCTTTAGCTTGTAAATGCAGGAAAGGGGGTTATCATTGTGTTATGCTATGTTCTAAGTATATTTCACAATTTGAGATCATGCTGGAAGGTTATTCCAAGCATTGTTAAACTGAAAGAGAATGGGATGATTGTCCTCCTTGGCATTGAAGGTTGCAATGATTGGCTGATGGTCTGAGTTGTGTCTCGCCAAGGTGACACATGAAATGGTTTTCCAACTTTCAAGCATTGAATCATTTCCAAAAGAACGATTAATTAGGCTTTACCTCATTCCACTGAGGTGCCTCCTATACCAGGTGAATTTGGCACCCCTGCCCCTTCATAACCCTTCCCCCACCCCCTGAAGCAGCACCCCCCCCCCACACACACACACACTGAGACCCCATCCCAACCCCCACCCCCAGTAGCAGCAGCCCCCCCCCCAGACCCACCACCTCCTGAAGTAGCCCCCCCCCCACACACAAACACACCCCGACCCCCTGCCTCCATCCCAACCCCCACCCATCCCCCCCACCCCCATACACACACCTCCACCAAGACCCCCACCCCCCAACTCCCTGAAGCAGCCCCCAACACCCCCCCCCCTACACACACACACAAAGACCCCCTGGCCCCATCCCAACCCCCACCCACACGCCCACCTCCACCCATACACCCCCCCCCCCCCACACACACACACACACACTCAAACCCCATGCCCCCATCCCAACCCCCAGCAGACCCCCCCCCCCCCCACCACCACCACCACATCCCCTAAAGTAGCCCCCACAACCCCCTGCCACACCCCATCCCCCTACAGTATCCCCCCTGCCCTTTCCCACCCCCACCCCCCAGCAGTAGTAGCCCCCCACCCTCTACTGAGGGTGAAGTTTCTCCATGGGATGTAGAGGAGTGGGTTGATTTTGTCTAGTGCCATCTACCCTTTCTTATGAACTTTTTGCACAAAATTTTCCACTTATTTTATTTCTGATCATATGGTATATTTATTGGGATCATAAGTGGATATATCTCAAAAACTTAGGAGTGTTAATACCTTATTGGGTGAACATTTAAAGAGGAGTAATAAGTGTCTTTCATCTTATCTAGTGATATGATTATTTAGAACAATTTGGTACTTTTCCACTCATGGCATGGGAATATTTTCCTTTTCTAAAAACTAAGAAATTATGTGACCAATCCTACAACATGTGGTTTTATTTCATGATATAGAGTTAGTGGTAGAGGGATCTATTATAGACTAGCATATTAGTATCATGAACAAAGTAACAAGGCTCTAACTAAATCAATGTAATCCAACCAAATTGATTCACTAAAATAAGAACCTAATGTTATAAATCTAAACTAAACCAACTAGATTTGGCCTAATATAAATTAAATAGAACTAAACTAACACTACTATAATTGAGACAAACCAACTTAAGCTAAACCAATGCAAATAAAAATGAAATGAAGTTACCTAAACTAAATCTTTAAGCAATCCAACAAATTCTCAAAACCAAGAATTATCCCTATAGATTACATGATCCTTAGAATCCAAAACCAAACAAGTAAAATGTATTTCATAATAAAAAATAATGTTTTTTTAATAAAGATAATAAAAAATAGTAAAATGTGTTCCTTAAAAAAAAATATGATTCCACCCCTACTTCCCCTAAGCCTCACCCCCCCACACCCCTCACCCCCACTTCAACCCCCCCCCCCCCGCACCCCCCCCCCCCACTTCCCCCTACACCCTCCCGCCCCCCACCCCACCCTTCATTATTTTTTATTAAGTTTTTCTTGTTTAAATTTTTTCCATAACGTGGTCAGATCTAAATAAAATCACCTCTTTGGTTTTGATCTATAGGTTGAGAGAACTCTCCAATATTGAGTTATAAATTTAAGAATCATTTATAATTTAGATAGAGTTTGTTACTATTTTATTAAAAATTATTAATCCTCATATACTTCTTCTAGATTTTTTACTAAATAGTGATAATATGGAAGAGAAACTAGCTCAATTAAATCGACCAATTAGAGATTTGTGTGCACAAAATTTTAACTATTAGAATACCCGATTTATGTTTCCAAATAATCAAGTATACTTTGAATTAAATCATGGTATAATCCAAATGTTTCTTATTTTTCATTTTTTGGTAGGTGAAAACCCCAATAAGAACTTGAAGGAATTTTTCAATATATGCATTACCTTCAAAGATGAGAGAAATTTCATAAGCTCAAATAAAATGGAAGGAATTACCATTCTCTCTATAGGCCTCAACAAAAAAATGGATGTAAAAAATATAACTTGGAGAGTTCATAAGCTAGTATGATCCCTAGAGATCCATTCTTTAAAATTTATTCTCTGATTCAAGGAGCACATAGTAAAAAAATGAGATTTATAGCATAATAAAAGATAATGGAGAAGCTATTTATGGGTATTGGGATAGGTTATAGAAGTTTACTTCTAGTTATCCACATCAAACCAACATATATGATCATAATTTCTTAAACTTATTATATTGAGGCCTTCTGAACAGTGATAGAAACTTATTGGATTCTTCATCAGGTGGAGCTCTCATGGAAAATTATTTAACAAGGTCCAAATATTTGATAGATAAGGTCTCTTAAAAATATCAAAATTTTCATACATGGACCACTACTAAAAGTGTGCATGAGGTAAAATGTTTTAACTTACATTTACTTGAGTCTATAATTAAAGAACTGACCTATCCTATGAGATAATTAGTGATGAGAAAAGTGAAAGGAATTAAATCATACATGGAAATTAATAAAGAAAAATAGGAATATATAATGATAAATGATGTCAAACTAAAGTGATAATATGTAAAAAGAGTATTTAAGAAACTTTAGAATTAATACATTTTCATGCGGTTTAAGGAAAACATTAAAGAGAATTTGAAGTAGAAAAGGGAATAATATTTTATATAAAACTAGAAGTGAACCTAAAATTTTTTCATAATAAAATGATTGATTTTATAATAAAAATTGTTTCTTAAAACATATTTTGGATTGCACTTGAAAATGGGTAATAATTAAGGAAGTTCCCTTAAATTGGGCTTGCTTATCGAGAAGAATTGAGTTGGGAACCTTTTAAAAACATGTATATCTCTGAAAAATAAGGATGAACGGATATTGATACATGATTTTGGGACATATAAACAGAATTTAGAATATTTAAATAAAAATAAAAGAGAATTTTATTTGGTTAAAAATAGGGAAAGAATAACCCGAAGGAATAATGGAGGTCTGGGTAGAATCACTTACCTTATGTCCAAAATGATTCTGCACCTGATCTTAATGTCCTAAATAATCAAATTAGATTCATTAATTAATAATTATAGAACCATTTAGACATTTATTTTATTTATTATAACTCTATTAATATCATTTATAGATTTTTTATGGGTTAATAGATTCAATTTCATCGTTTGGGAGCGTTGATTTCCTTGGTTTTCATGATTGGTTTACTTGTATAAGTGTATGAAAAATCATGTAGAATGAGGGTAGTTGTCCAGAAATGAACTTATGTGTTATTAATGAACTTAAATAATATTAAAATACCATTTTTTCTATAATTGGGGAAGATTCATTAGATAAATCCTTAATGATAATCATTTAGATTAATTTAGGGGTTTTTTATCACAATGAACTCATTTTGTTTTATAAATTAATATCATCTGTATAAAATGATTCCAAAACATTAAATAATATATAATATATATATTATAATATGTTTTAACTGTAAAAATGGTTTCATGACTATCCTTGAATATGTAATTGAAATATGAAATCATGTCGTCCATAAAGGTGGTAAATCGGCACCTCACAAATGATGTTTTCATTCTTAAAGTAAAAGAGAGATGAGAAGAGATTTGATGAAGAATTATTCCATAAACATGATAAAATTAAATTATATGTAATATAATTTAGTTTTCATTCCATTTTGATTAGGGGAGGTGAGGATATAAAAAGAAAATAAAAGAACTTGAAAATAAATTGAAAGAAAATAGAAGAGGGTTTTACCACTTGATTCCTTCTTCCTGAGAGCCTCCTTGGGGAATTGGTTATGTTATTTTGTTAAGACCAAAAGATCTTGAAAATGGGGAGAGGTTTGAAAATATTATTGGGTAGAATTTTGACAATACTCAAAGCATGAGAGGTGTGAGGAGAATAGGTGGTGAAGGGTGGTATTTATAGTGGAGGAGATGGGTATTTTCTCATTATTTTACTCAATATTTTATTATTTTGATCAAGATAATCAATAGTGTTGATTATTGAGACTAAATATAGTAATTAGATCATGTGATTTATAACCAATTTTTATTACATAATACATGACTCAATTAATAGTGTATTTAATTTATAATGTATATCTACCGAAAATTGTCGTATTTTATTATTCACTAAAATTCAAGTATTTCAAAAAAATACCAAAAATTCACCCTAACCATTTTTATATGTATAGAATTAAAAAATGAACTTAATTTTATGAAAATAATTTTTTAAATATAGTAAATATAATTTTTAATTAAAATCATCATTTACTTGGTAAATACAAATTTTAAAATTAAAACTATTTTTCTAACACTTTGAAATTTTAATTAAGGTCTCATAAAATTATATTATAATATTAAGACATAAAAATATTAATTTATTAATACATTTTATGAAAATAAATTTTCTTTTAAATTATTAAATTAATCAAAAAATAATAATTAAATATTTATGACCTATAAAAATACCAACACTTAATTAATAATTTTTAAAATATTTATTTAGTTATAATATGATATGATTATATCATATTGACACCTATAAGATGGATAAATTGTATTTATACTTTCATTGGTGAGCTTACTATTCAATTGGCTGGTTTATTATTTATAAGGGTCAAATTACTATTCTAAAGTTCAAGTTACTATTTCATCCGTATAGGTTCCTTAACTTCTAGATTCACTTCTTATTTCATTAATTCATCATTTATAAAGCTTGTATTGTGTTCTCTTATGTGTTTATACCATATGACATAATTATAAAAAGGTAATTTCCATTGATAAAACTTTGGGTTATTATAATTCTCATACTCGACACGACCATGCAAAACATCTTTAGATCATGCTAAATACACTAAGATAATATAATCTATATATTAAGATCACCAAATGAAACTTTTGAATCAATAAGGTACACATCCTGGGTCACATCATCTTAGAAGAAGAAGTATATTTTGACCCAAATAAGGTGAGCATTGTATTTTTCAGGGAGAAGCCCATGAATGTATTTCACATATGCAGTTTCTTAGGGATGGATGGATATTACAGGTGTCTCATTCAGGATTTCTCACACCTATTAGTGCCTATCATGGGCTTGAATAAGAAGGGTGTGAAGTTATCATGGTCTGAATCTTGTAAGGAAGCCTTTAAAGAGATGAAGGGTAGACTGACTTCAATGCCGATCATGATTCTTCCAGAGCTGGGTAGAAGTTGTACAGTTTATTGTGATGCATCAGGCATCGAGTTGGGAGTTATTTTGATGTAGGTAGATCAATTCATGGAATATGAGTCTTGACAGATGAGGACACAAGATAAAAAGTAACCGATGTATGATCTTGAATTAGCATCTATAGTTTATGCCTTGCATTCTTGGAGGAACTATCTATAGGGAGAGATTTTTATAGTGTATACAGACCATAAAAGTCTCAAATACATCCTAACCCAACATGACTCAAATCACAGGTATCAAATGTGGGTTGAATACCTATATTCCTTTGACTTTGATCTTGCTTATATGACTAGTAAAGTCAATGTTTTTGTTGATGATCTAATCCAGAAGACTCAAATATAGGTTGTGAAAGAGGTCTGCAGTGAGTGGCAGTTGATGACCCTGTTTCCGGAGATGCACTTAGAGGTCCATGAGAATCAAGGTAAGCCTATCCTTACAGCCTTGATAGTGAATTATTCTCTTCTAAAATGATTAAATATGATATATCTTTCTAATCCTAAGGGCTTGGTCCTACAAGAGAGTATTTTAGGTGATGACCCACCTCCTGGATGGGTAATTGATGAGGATGATATCTTGCGCGTTCATGGATGTATTTGGGTTTCTTCAGATATAAGATAGGAATTTATGTGGGAATCCCATGCCTCTATTTGGTAAGTACACACCACTGTTACCAAGACATATCATGATATACACTACTAGTATTGGTGGCTAGGTATGAAGAGGAAAATAGCATATTTTATTTCCTAGTGTTCCACCTGTCAGTAGGTGAAGGCAAAACACCAGTGACCAACAGGGATTTTGCAGTCATTGCCCATTCCTGGGTGTAAATGGGACAACATCGCTATAGAATTAGTAATGGTTTTACCTAGGTCACCTCAAGGTAGTGACGTTTTTTGGGTTTTCATTGGCCTACTAACCAAGTTTTCACACTTTCTACCTATCAGAGAGACCTTTTAAGTATATGAGATTAGGATTATTTACATCTGGGAAATTGTACATATTCACAGATTTCCCTATTATATCATAGAAAAAATATATTCTTGATTTATGTCATGGTTCTGACAGGGGTTATAGAAGGCTCTTGTAACACATGTTCTTCTAAGCATAGCCTTCCACCCACAGTCTGACGGGCAATCCAAGCGTACGATTCATATTATAGAGGACATGTTCTGAGCACGTGTTTTAGATTTTAGAGGTTATTTTGAAAAAAACCACATCTTGTTGAGTTTTCCTACAATAACAACTTCTAAGAAACTATTTAGATGGATCAATATGAGGCCATATACGGTAGGTTGTGCCGTTCACCCCTATGTTGGCTAGAGGGAGGTAAGGTTGTACTACTAGGACCTCATCTAATCCAGGTGTAACACCCCAAGACATTACAATGTTTTAATTTTAGAATAAAATTATTTTTTTCTATATTTATTTATAAAAACACTATGTTAAGCTTATGTTATATAAAACACGGGATTAACTTGTACGCAAGACCGAGTTTTATTATCTTTTAATGGAGAACCTATTTTAAAACTAAATTTTGACACTTTTATGAATTTTATTTTTAAAAATAAAATTTATTTTAGAATTCATAATGTTTAAATTATATTGGGGTGAATTTTTGGGGTTTTTTATGAGAAACTTCATTTTTTGATGAATAGTGAAAATTACTCCAATTTAGTAAAAAACAACATTTTCGTTTGAATAATGATTAGTGTTAAATTATATTTAAAATTGGTTTTTAAAGTTGAAATAGATAAATTATTCATATATTAATCCAATTTAGGTCATTGGAATCTTTTTTATATTTAAATTAAATATAAAAACTTATTGAAATTTTGAACATTTTTACTTTAAAAACTCACATTCTCACCACGTCTGCGGGATTAGCGTTAATATTAATTTTCACACTTCCATGATTTGAATATTGAAAAACAAGAATACACTATTATAATTAGTATAATATTTTTGTTCTAATAAGATTAACTTAATTTTTGACCAAAAATATTTGTGGAAGTGGTTAAAATTAATTACGGTGATTAAGGTAAAATTAAGCTTAATAAATGACTAAATCTTAATCTTAAGGACCGAAATGACCTGGAAACTTATCCAAAATCCATTATATGTCAATAATTAAACCATATCACATATTGGTTCTAACTTTATGGGTTATTGGGATATTATTAAATGGAAGTTCCCTATATTAAAGGATAAAGAAAGTCAAAAAAAGGGAACTTTCCTTACCTTTAACATTTATAAAACATTGAGATATGTAAAAAAAATCATATTTTCATTTATACATATCCTTTTTAAAGATAAATGGGTTATTTTTATCATAATAATTTATCAATAATTTTTATATATGATTTAGTTTCTTAAAATGCTTAAGAAATTCCAACTTAATGATTATTTAGTTAATAATTAACTAAAATAAATGATACTATAAATATTAAAAGTCAAGTGTATTGATTGAATTATTGTATTAAATTATTTTTTAAGATTAATATATAATTTTAAATAGTTTTAAACATAATATATTTGAATTTAAATTTTGTTTTGATGTTTTAAAATTAAAATTAAACAAATAATGTCAAAATTGATATTATTGTTATTTTATAAAAAATGATATTTTATTAAATGGTTTAAAATTAATAAAAATTATATATTATACAAAGTTATTTTTAATTGTTAATAAATATTAAATATTTTCTATTAATGGACCAATTTATCTTTTATAATTAACATATTGACCTATATATTGTAAAAATGTTGTTAACACGGTCTAGGTTTAAGCACTGTTTTAGCGCGTCACATGCACTTATTTTAAAATTAATTTTCAAAAAAAATGGGATTTTTTTTATAAATTATATATCATGTTAATAATTAAGTGGTTATATATTTTATAATAAATATAACTTTATTTTAGTCTTAATGGTTAAATTACTTAGGTTGGAAAACTAGATGCTTTAATAAAAACCAAAATGATAAAATTGGGGAATCTTAGAAGTTAAGGAACCAAATTTTTAAAATGAACATTTTTTTTGTGTTGTGAAGGTTTTAATATGACATTATTGTCATTTAATCCATAATTTTTCCATTTTTTAGTCACTTTAGGTAAGGTATAACTCCCATTAATGAATACCTTTTGGTATTTACAAGACTGTCACTCCCACTCCATTATAAAAAGGCAAGCACTTTACCCCTTACTCACACCTCTCAATCCACTTAGGTTTAAAAAAATTCTACCCAATTAACTCACAAACATACTTACCCTACTAATTTAACACTAAATTTTATAATAAATCAATCCAATTAATCCTTTTGGTGAAAACTAAAAGAAGTTACCCGATTATGAGGTCACAAACTTCCTTAATATTTTTAGTTTAATTTCTATTCTACACTCACTATACTCTTATTATTACATGATTATATAAAAAACCAATATCATAAATATAATAGGATTTTTTATGTAAATGGTTCAACCTAAACTTATACACATCCCAATATAATGGGTAATGAACATATTGTTTATGTGAACGGCGAACTACCACCTCACGAAACATTGATTGTTCGTTCTTCCTTTACCGCCTCTCATGGTGGTCATTGTGATGAAAAATATAATTATATATTTTATATATTATATTTATTGTGTATTTATTCTTATTTAATTCTTTTATAACACATACCTATATACATTCCATTTTGTGTAAATACGATAACATCATTTGTGGAAGTGTGGACTATTGCCTACTTAAAGTGATGTGATTCGTTCATGCTGTATATAGAACGTATTAAGGATGTTTTTAATAAAAATATATAACATATATAACATATATATTATACTTTAATTATAATATACATATTTATCATTAAATTTTAATTCTTTTAATACGACAAATAAATTAAAGTAGTGTTCATGGGTACATACGGTCTACCGTCTCCATGAACGGTGCATTTTATTTCTTATCTCCAAACATTATAGATTATTATAAATAAATATGTACTAAATATATATGATAATTAAGTTCATGTTTAAAATTATTTATATAATTAAACCATAATCTAATTAATAGAAACAAAAAAACACAAGTCAAAACATACTTGAGAAAATTAGGCAATTAACACCTGAAATAGTTAAAATAATGAAAGAGTGTTAACAAACAGGTAATAAAATATTGTAAAAAGTTAATATATGATATTATAAAGATTATTATGGTTATATTATAAGTTATTAACATATTTTAAACCACTATATAGGAGTATAAATACCACACACACAAATAAGGTTAAGTTAATGGATTTTTGTCTCACTTTTTTTATGTGAGGCATACGCCATTAACACCACTTACTTATTTTGTGTGGTGTAACTACAAAACCTTTTGATATAATATAACATGAATTATTTTATCTTTATTATATTTAAATGATTAATTTAAATATTACTACTTTTGGTTTTTCCAATCCATATGTTACCACATTGGTAAGGGATTCTTTTCTTACTTTTCTTTCCATGAGGCATACGCCATATACACCACTTACTTATTTTGTGTTGTGTGTCTACTAACCCTTTTATGCATTATATCATGAATAATTTTTTTCATGGTATGACAAACTTTACTTTTTGGGGATTATTATTTAAATGTTTCAAGTTTTATGGGACACTTTGGTATGTTTAAAGATTATTTTCCATAAAAATGTTCTTAATTATTATCTTTGAAATCTCACTTCATTTTGTGATTGTTAAATTTATATTGAAACAATAACATTATTGTAATAATTATTAATTATAATTTACCATTAATATCCATATTATCACACAATTTATATTATTATTTCCTAAACCTTATATCATTTTACATACGGTGCTCACTTTGATAGTTATTTGATTAATTGGTGAATTGTTGATAAATATGTATCTTCTATTAAATACAGATACATTTTAATAAGGTACATTGTTTATTCAAAATATGAGAATGAATTTGACATAAAATACATAGGTTGGGGACTGTTTAATAAAATCCCTACTGGTTGGGGACCGGTTAATGAAAGCCCCTCGATGCATTGGTGGTCTCATGGGATGAAATTAGGTTGGACTAACCCTTCAAATTTGTAACCAGTATGATATAAAGTGTCTTTTGAAAGGTATTGACATTAGATTTAAGTTTGTAAAAACAAAATTGGTTTGTAACCAGTATATTTTAAACCTTATTGTGAAAGGTCATGAAGGAAATGGTTCCATGTACCTAGGAAACATGGCGTCCAATAAATGAGCATTTCCATTATTGATAATTCAGTTATTATCATTATTTATCCATGAGATTTTGAATCGACATATATATGTATTCATTTATTTCTCAGATAATTTATTAATGAAATTTATTTCAGTTTCTTACCTTTCCGTACTGATATTCCCTTATCTAGTTATTTGAATGGCATGTGTTATCAGTTATTTACCTTGTCATATTAATTTATTATCATTGATTTATTTTTACTTCCTATTTACTTACCCTTACTAGGAATTTGACATCACCCTTATTATGTTTCCTTTCCTCAGGTTATGAAGAATAAAACTTTGAATAAGCTTTCAAGGATGCAGTTTATTTCATTTTATTATGTATCATGTTTTATTTTCTATTTCCCAATGTATTATGGGTGTCATGTATGTAATATGGCTTTCCAAGATTGATAAACCGATCATCCCTTTAGGATTTGATTATTTTTAATCATGATAATGTAATAAAATAATTCATCGGCTCTGAGCTTCTCAGGTTAGGGTGTTATGGTTGGTATCAAAGGGAGTTTAGAAATAACCTTGGAAACGGTATTTAGAAAACTTATATTAGGGAACATAACCCTAATATAGACTTTAAGGATAAGTATATAAGATCATACTAGAATTTTGGTAAGGTAGAGATTATGTGGGTATTCCTAGAAATACATACTTTTATGGATAATACAAGTAGACGTGGTTCTGGAACAAATATACCTAGGAATAATAACTCTAATAAGGTGTTCCAGGCCTAAATTAGGGTAACTTGGTACGTGACGGTAGACCTTACTGCACACCTAGTTTGAAACTCCCGAAGGATATTCTTAGTATAGTTTAAATTTTCTTTACCTACCATTATGAAGGATTTTAAAGTAAATATATCCTCAAATAAACCATATTTATGATTATGATATTAGATATGCATAAATTTTTCAATTTATGTTAAGTATTTCACTAGTTTTGGTATTATAAATTATTTTATGATTTAATCCAGTATATTAAATTGTTTAGAAATGGAACCTAGTAGAAGGAATGTGAAATCCAATGATGAACGTGATCCAAAGAGTAATAATTAGGATATCATTCATGGTCTTAATCAAACATTTCTAAGGGAAATAGTTTCCCAAGTATTCTCATTGTATGAGGAAATAATATCATGTGATAACGAGATAACTAAAGAATTATCTTGTGGATTTGAAGGGAAGAAATATAAGAAGATAATGGTAGAGAAAAATATAGATAAAGTGTAGAAGGGAAAGAAGAATTTTCCCACATGTGAAAACTATGGAAAGAATCACCCTGGTAAATTATTTAAGGGAATGGGAGTTTGTTATAAGTGTGGAGATAAGGGTCACCATGATAAAGAATGTAAAGGGGAAAATAAAAAGGCTACTATTCAGTGTTACGGATACAAGGATATGGGACACTATGAAAATCAATACCTTAAACATCAAAGGAATATACACTAAATGATGCTATTGGATAATGATCAAGTTATGCTACTGTTATAGATTAAGAGGAATGATTAATATGCCTATTCAAGAATTATGAAATTTTAATATTTTATCAGAAATTTACTGGTTATAATAATTATGGAATATATAAGGATTGTACTATATTACTTTTTTATCAAGTATTTCATATCATATTTTGAATGGTACTAAGAAAAGTTATTCATTATAAATTTAAACTTTTTCAGAAAACACATGATTTAGGTAAAGACAACCCTTAATATGTTCTTGATGTTGAGATAATAATGAATAAATAATTTATTTAGAAAAGTGTTGACTACCTTGGAATTTATTAATGACTTGTCTATAATTGGTCTATTCTATCACTGATGAAGTTTACAAAACTTTTAGATTTAAGGAATATATCCAATAACATGTGTCTTACATAAAAAATAAGGAATAATTCGTGTTTCTAATAAGTTTTTATGGTGATTAAAGTTATTAGCATATTTCAAGAGGAGACATCATTAATTTATTCACATGTTTGGAATGTGAAAATTTAGAGTTGCTTCATGTTGATTAAATACTAATGATAATATCATTTTGGAAATTCAGTGACCATATTTCTAAAGTGTTGAATCATAATATTTTGGAAAGGTTAACCATTTATGAAATGATTTAAGTTGAACTTTGGATCTGGTTTTAGAGATAGATATATTACATAACTATATGATGAATCTTATTAAAAGAGATGAAGTAGAAATAGTTCAAAGCATGACTAAAGGATATGATTGTGCTTATAGAAACGTACCAAGTAAGTATATTTACTTATATTATTAGAGAGTGAAAGAATTCCTCAACTCCAAGAAAAGTGATCTTAAAAACAAAAAAGGTATCACAGTACCTTCATTTCTAATAATTCAAATGGCCCCTTAGATCATCGCAGATTTATGCCTTTGTGATTGTTAACTTTCTCCTAACCATGTTCTCTAGAACTCTCCATCATAACTTGATTATTAGATTTTTCTTCTATATCAATGTTTCCATTTCCCACCTATGTTATACTAATAGGGAACCTAGTTACATTACCATTGTAACTTCCTTTATCTTTTATTAATAATATATGTTATTAACCCTATTTATGATGCGGGTTTTTCAGCAATAATTTATTTTCAAATATCAATCCATTGATTACTGAGATCAAGTTTAAATTTTGAGGATGCAATTTAAATAATTTGGTTAGAATGTAACACCCCAAGACATTATAATGTTTTAATTTTAGAATAAAATTAATTTTTTTGAGATATTTCTTTATATGCAACACCATGTTAAGCTTATGCTATATAAAATATGGGATTAGCTTGTATGTATGACCGAGTTTTACCACCTTTTAATAAGAACCTATTTTAAAACTAAATTTTAACAATTTTATGAATTTTATTTTTAAAAATAAATATTATTTTTTAATTCATAATTTCAAAATAATATTATAATAAATTTTTGGGATTTTTCTGAGAAACTTCATTTTTTGATGAAAAGTGAAAATTACTGTAATTTAGTTAAAAACAGCCTTTTCATTTAAATAATGATTAGTGTTAAATTATATTTTAAATTGGGTTTTAAAGTCACAATAGATAAATTATGTATATATTAATCCAATGTAGCTCATTGTAATCATTTTTATATTTAAATTAGATATAAAAACTTATTGAACTTTTGAACGTTTTTACTTTAAAACCCCACATTCTTGCCATATCTACGGGATTAGCGTTAATATTAATTATCTAAATTATGTGATTTGAATTTTTAAAAATGTAAATAAATGATTTTATTCAGTATTTTTTTTTTTCTAATAATATAAACTTAATTTTTTACCAAAAATATTAGTGAAAGTGGTTAAAATTAATTATAGTGATTAAGGAAAAATTAAGCTTAATAAGAGACTAAACCTTACTCTTAAGGACCAAAATGACCTGGAAACTTGTCCAAAATGCATTTTATTCCAATAATTAAACAATATCCTCTCTTTTTTATAATTTTATGGGTTATTTGGATATTATTAAATGGAAGTTCCCTATATAAAAGGTTAAGTAAGGAAAAAACAAAAAGGGAATTTTCCTTACCTTTAACATTTATAAAAGTTTGAGATATGTAAAAAACGTCATATTTTAGGTTATAAATATATTTTTTAAATATAAATGGGTTATTTTTATCATAAAAATTTATCAATAATTTTTATATATGATTTAGTTGCTTAAAATTCTTAAGAAACACCAACTTAATGATTATTTAGTTAATAATTAACTAAAATAAATGATACTATAAATATTAAAAGTGAATTATATTGATTGAATTATTGTATTTAATTATTTTTTATATGAATATATCATGTTTCATAGTTTTAAACTTAATATATTTTAATTCAAATATTTTTTTGGTATTTTAAAATTAAAATTAAACAAATAATGTCAAAATTGACATTATTGTTATTTTACAATAAATTATATTTTATTAAATGATTTAAAATTAATAAAAATACTATATTATTCCAAGTGATTTTTAAGTGTTAATAAATATTAAAAAATTTCTATTAATGGATCAATTGATATTTTATAATTAACATATTAACCCATATATTATAAAAATGTTGTTAACATGGTCCAGGTTTAAGCAGTGTTTTAGCGTGTCACATGCACTTGTTTTAAAATTAATTTCAAAAAAACATGGGATTTTTATTTTATAAATTTTATATCATATTAATAATTTAGTTTCTCTATATTTTCTAATAAACCTAACTTTATTTTATTCTTAATGGTTAAATTAATTAGGTTGGAAAACTAGATTCTTTAATAAAAACCAAAATGATAAAATTAGGGAATCTTAGAAGTTAAGGAACCAAATTATTAAAATGAAAATTTTTTGTGTGGTGGAGGTTTGAATATACCATTACTACCCTTTAATATATTTTTTAGTTTTTGAGAAATTTTAGGTGAGGTAGACCTCCCATTAATGGATACCTTTTGGTATTTACAAGAGTGTCATTCTCCCTCCACTATAAAAAGGAAAGCACTCTACCCCTTACTAACACCTCTAAATCCACTTAGGTTTGGAAAATATATACCCAATTCACTACCCAAAATACCTTAATTCCTCCATTGAGCCTCCATTTTGGAAGAAATCAATCCAATGAATCCTTTTGGTTCAAACTAAAAGGAGTTACCTGATTAAGAGGTAACAAACTTCCTCAAACTTTTTAGTTTAGTTTCCATTATCCACTCCCTATACTCTTCTTATTCTAGGATTATATTACAAAACTGGTATCATAAATATACTATTATTTTTTAATGTAAATTTTTCTACCGACACTTACACACACCCCTATCTAATGGGTAATGAACATATTATTTATGTGAACGACAAACTATCGCCTCACGAAACGATGATTGTTCGTTCTTCCTTTACCACCTCTCATGGTGGTCATTATGATGGAAACTCTACTGATATATGTTATATATTATATTTATTATGTATTTATTCTTATTTAATTATTTTATAACACATACCTCTATACATTACATTTTTTTAATACGATGACAACATTTGTGGAAGTATGGACTATTATCTCCTTAAAGTGATGTGATTAGTTCACGCTATACATGGAACGTATTAAGAATAAGTTTAATAAACCTATGTAACATATATAAGATATATAATTTAATTTAATTTTAATATAAATATGTATCATTTAATTTTCATTATTTTAATACGACAAAGAAATGAAAGTAGCGTTCATGCATACGTACGGTCTATCATCTCCATAAACGGTGCATTTCATTTCTTATCTCCAAACATTATAGATTATTCTAAATACATATTTACTAAATATATATATATATATATATGATAATTAATTACATGGTTAAAATTATTCATATTATAAAATCATGATCAAATTAATAGGAAAAAAACACAAGTCAAAACATACTTGAGAAAACTAGGCAATTAACACCTGAAATAGTTAATATAATGAAAGAGAGTAAATAAATAGGTAATAAAATATTATAAGAATTTAATAAATGATATTATAAATATTATTATGGTTAGTTTATAAGTTAGTAACATATTTAAAACCACTATATAAGAGTATAAATACCACACAACAAAAGGAAGGTTAAGGTAAGGGATTCTTATCTCACTTTTCTTTCTATGAGGAATACACCATTAACACCACTTAATTATTTTGTGTGGTGTACCTATAGAACCTTTTGATATAATATATAATGAATTATTTTATATTAATGGTATTTAAATTCTTCATTTAAACATTATTAATTTTGTGTTTTCCAAATCATATGTTACCGTAGTAGTAAGGGATTCTTGTCTTACTTTTCTTTCAGTGAGTCATACGCCATATACACCACTTACTTATTTTATGTTGTGTATCTAATTACCCTTTTATAAATTATATCATGAATACTTTTTTTCATAGTATGAAAAAATTTACTTCATGTGTATTATGATTTAAATGTTTCAAGTGGTATGGTACACTTTGGGATGTTTAAAGATTATTTTCCTCAAAAAATTTATTAATGATTATCTTTGAAATATCACTTACTTGTGTGGTTGTTAGCTTTATATTGAAACAATCACATTATTGTAATCATTTTTCATTGTAAATTTTCATTAATATCCATATTATCACACAAGGGATATTATTATTGCCTAAACTATATATCATTTTACATATGGTGCTCACTTTGACATTTATTTTATCAACTAGGGAATTATTGATAAATCTATATCTTCTATTCAATACGGATAAATTTTGATAAGACATGTTGTTTATTAAATATATGAGGAATTATTTGGAAATTAAATACATGTTTTGGGGACCGTTTAAGGAAATCCATACAGATTTGGGACCGGTTAATGCAAGCCCCTCGACACATCGGTAGTCTCATGGGATGAAATTTGGTTAGAAAAGCCCTTCACATTTATAACCAGTATAATATAAATTGTCTTTTGAAAGGTCTTGATAGTAGATTTAAGGTTGTACAAACCAAATTGGTTAGTAACTAGTATGTTTTAAACCATCTTATTAAAGGTCTTAATGGTAATGGTTCCATGTACCTAGGAAACATGGTGTCTAATAAATGAGAATTTCCATTATTGATAATTCAGTTATTATCATTATTTATCCATGATATTTTTCATAAACATATATATGGATTCATTTCTTTCTTAGATAATTGATTAATGTCATGTGTTTCAGTTTCTTACCTTCACATATTGATATTTCCTTATCTAGTTATTTTAATGGCATGTGTTATTAGTTATTTACCTTTCCATGTTAATTTATTCTCATTGATTCATTATTGCTTCCAATTTACTTACCCTTACTGAGCATTTGAGCTCACCCTTATTATGTTTCCTTTCCTCAGGTTATGAAGAAGAAAAATTTGAATAATATTTTAAGGACACGGTTTATTTCATTTTACTATGTATTATGTTTTATTTTCTATTTCCCAATGTATTATAGGTATCATGTATGTAATATTGATTTCCAAGAATGTTAAATTGATCAGTCCTTCGGGATTTTATTCCTTATAATCATGTCAATTTAATACAATAATGCACTGAATTCAGGTTTCTTGGGTTGGGGTGTTACACCAGGATACTTCAAAGCAGGTGCATATTATCCTGAAGCATATGGCTATAACTCAATCTAAGTAAAAATCATATGTCGATGGTCACTACTGACCTCTGGAGTTTGAGGTGGTGCATCGGGTCTTTCTATGAGTTTCTCCTGGATTGGGTCATAAATGAATTTGGAGATAGGGAAATTTATCCCCTCATTACATTAGGCCTTTCAAGAAATTGGATATAGTAGGTTCGGTAGCCTATCAATTATCCTTACCTCAGAGGTATCGGGTCATGCATAACATCTTCCATGTATCTCAACTTTGTCATTACTTTTCAGGTCCATATCATGCTTTTGATCCTAAGGATGTTGAATTGTAAGTTGATGATTCCTTTAAGTAGTATCTTATCATGATCATTGATCAGAGCACAAAGGATCTCTGAGATAGGTCAGTTCCTCCGATACAAGTGTTATGGAAGCACATCTATGTACATAATGAGACCTGGGAGAGAGAGGTAAACGTATGTGCTTAGTGGATGGATCTATTCTCAGACAATCTTTTACCATCCTCAGAAGGACAACTCAAGGATGAGTTATTTTAAGGAGGGGAGATTGTAAAATCTTGGATTTTCCAAGAGGTATGGATACTTTAATTTTATATTATAAACCTAAATTTTATACTAATAACATGATTAAGAGTATAAGGAATGGTTTGGGAGTGTCAGGGGCTCATTTAGAGCCTAGATATCTGAATTTTAGAGAGGCGGACTGAGCCACACGGTTAGTGCACAGTTAGTACTAACCATGCAACTCAATTGTGTGGGTGCTATAGTAAACTATATAGGGGTGTATAGTTAGTTTTAACTATGCACCTCAAGCCACACAGTCATGCAGGGTGTTCTGGTGGGATGGAAGGGGTTGCATGGTTTTTCCAAACTGTGTGCCCTTGGTTGCACCCTTAGTTCCACTTAACCAATATAAGTGCACAGTTAGGCTCACAGTTTGGAAAACCATGCAGTCAAATCATGTGCCCCTTTAAAAACTGGGTAAAATGAACAATTTGACATTTTTCCTATAAAACTCAAAACCCCTCTTTCTCCTTTGTTTTATATAGTAACCAGCCATGTGGGAGCATCCTCCTGTCCTATTTCTTAGGATTTGAGCCTCCATCTTCATTTGAGCTCTAATTTCATCGTTGTATATCACATTGAAAGTGTACCAGTAAGAGATTCAATCCATTACCTTCCTTTTCTTCATTTATCTCTCCATCTTCAGCATTATTTTGGTGTATGCTAATATTCCCTATTCTTAGAGCATCTATTTATTTTTCTTATTTATCTCGTTTCAGCTAGAATTAAAGCATGACAATGGATTAGGAGAGAACTACCAAGCCAAGGTAGGTGGTCTAGTACTTTTTCTCTAAAGTAAAGTCATTTTATATCATGCATCATTTCCTTAAAACTATAATATTCTTTAATCTAAGTTGTTATCCATATTAGGTATTCCATTAAACACCCTTTTCCTCGATGAAGGATGGCCCCTACGATAAGTGACACCCCTTAGGGTGTGCTTATGCAATGTCCCTTTAATTATTGAATTTTTATATGGACAAAACACCTTCAAAGTGGTATTGGATTGAGGCCTAAATGAAATGACTACCTTGAATTAAATGGGAGTGAATGGTACGACCACTTGACATGACTTTCATATGAATAAGGGATATTCCCCTTAGTTAAATGGCATGTTAAATGATTTGTAATTCATCATTTGAAATGTATTGAATCATGAATGGACTTTGTTATATAAATGTGATTTACAAGCACGGAGTCCATTATAATTGTGATAATTAGGCATGGTGTCTCATCTACTTGTGATACTCAAGCATGGAGACCCACATACATGTGGAACTCAGGCATGGAATCCCATATTTTTGGGATATATAGGAATGGAATCCCACATACTTGTGACTCTCGAGCATGTCATATCATATACATGTGATATACGGGCATGGAGTCCCATGTAAATGTGATAACCGGGCATGGCGTCCACAATAAAATGTGATATACAAGCATGAAGTCCCTAATTAAATGTGATAACTAGGAATGGTGTCCCATATTGTGATACACGGTCATGGCGACCCATATGATTCATGACACTCAGGCATAGCATCTATAAGCTTTATGTGAAACTATTATGACTATCCATGGATGTCTGAGTCGTGCCTCGGGTCTTGAATAGTAGTAGTATCTATGTATATGTCCATAAAATTCACTACATATATATACCATATACATACATATATATCTATATATATACATATAGTCCTTGTTTAGAGATATCTCGCCTTAGGCTGGAGCAGGTAGTGCCAGTATGGTGTCCTTTAGGAATCAGAACTAACTTGTTTATAGTTTATATTTCTACTTAAATTGTTATATATGCACACTACTAATTTTATATGCACTAGCTATAATATACTAGACATCATTGGTGGTGGCCTACTGAGTATACCTCACACCCTATTTGACTCATCAGTTGGTACCCGAATAGAACTTATGGATGTAGGTAGGGACAAAGGGAAGCATCTGATTGTGGATGCTTGATTGTCTGTTTAGGATAGAGGGTATAGAATCAGAGGATTGTGCTTATGTCTTTGATGCTATTTGGGATAGCTTTTGGTCATTTTTTTATTTTACATAGCATGTTGTATATGTGTGTTGCTCTGCTTCATGTATTCCCTTTTTTATAGCATCATGAAATGATCATCATTTTTTACTTGATATTGATTATGTTCCTCTATATTTAGTTTATCTGGATGTTTATAGTTCTGCAGTTCATTATTATATTGTTTTCATTGCTTACTGTTATTTTATACCGTTGCGCTATACTCTAATTGTGAGGGTATAGTCTCCCCACCATACTATCATAGAACCTAATTGCTAGTCAGTAGCCTCTGGCATATGAAGATGCGCACTTAAGGTCATATTACCAACTGAGGCTTGACTAATTATAAGTGAACCGGGTCTGGTATGTCATAGAACACAACAAATAAAAGGGTGGGTATTTACACCCTCGTTACCAGTCAGCAGAATCTAACATACGAGGATGTGTGCATGAGGTGACGTAACACCACCGATCTGGACACTGGCGAGTGTTCGCGGCCTGAGGACTTTACATTGGTGTATTTTTAAATAAATATAAAGGATTTAAATTATTAATGAATGAATGATGTTTATTCAATCAAGTCAACGGTAAATGGATGGATGAAATTTTATCAAATTAATAGACTATATTAATAGTTTTGATTATTGTCATTAAATATAATAATTGACATAATCTAAATCCTTGACATAGGAATCCTATAAAAGGAGGGCTAATGGGATCATTATACCATAGTCATTGAAAAGGAAATCACATTCTTTACAATCCTCTCTATTATTAAGAAATTTTTCTCCTCCATAGTTTTTTGAGATATTCTTCATCTTAAGGACCAAAGAATGAAGAACGAATCCCACCTTTCCAATGAGAGAGAAATTTGTCATTTTCTCATTAGCAAAGGATGAAAATCATTCATAACGACACTATCACATATCGGTGCAAGGGCAGCACTGACTTTTATCAGCATTAAGAAAAATGTGCTAATAAAAGGGGGTCTTTATCAGCACTAGCTAAAAGCACTGATAAAAGTTTTTAATAAAAAATATTATTAATTTATACAAAATTATTATATTTATATTCAAAAATTATGTTTATTTATATACATTAAATAAAAAACACATGTTTATAATTAATATATTTTTTTTAATAATTCAAATATATATATAATCTTTTAAAAAAATTATTTATAAGATTATAATTAAATAATTATATATTTAAATAATTATAAGATTATAATAAATTTTATTAAATAATAAATATATTTATTATATTATAATTATATATTTATAATTATATATTTATAATTATATATAAATACTTTTTAAATATATATATTTATAATTATAATTATAAATATATATATATATGTATATTTAAATAAATATATACTTCCAATGAATTTGGTCAATAAATATATTAATGTGTGAATATAATTGGCATTCATATGTTATGTATTCATCATGAATGTTCATTTATACATCACACTCTTATTATTATTCATGTTGTCCATATATGTGATAACTCATTTTTTATGATCTATACTTTACTAGGTATATGATTCATTCATGTTATACCCATGAATCTATTATGTTCTCATAAATATTTATAAAATTATAATAAATATATTTAAATAACAAATATATTTATTATATTTATAATTATAAATTTTAATTATATATAAATACCTTTAAATATATTTATTTATAATTATAATTATAACTATATATATTTAAATAATTATAAAATTACAATGAATACATCTATTATAATTTTATAAATATATATATATATACAAATATTTATAAATCTATTTTTATACTTATAATTATATATATATATATATATAATTATAAAATTATAATAAATATATTTATTATACATATAAAGTTATAAATATATATATTAGGTGTTTGGGGTACAATTACATTAAACACATACACACCACACACACAGACCAAAAAGGTAGGCTATATCCCCTCTAAGGGATAATCCACCCATCAAACCTTATTTATTGAGAACATGGCTCGAAGGTCTAGTGGGCATGAAGCCCATTACACAGCCCAAAGGCCCAAAAACTAGCCTAAGAGCTCTGTGCAGCGTCATGCCTACATCTTACTGCTTGCATCACCAAGCCCGCATCACCACCTGCTTGTGTCATGCGTCATGTCTGTGTCGTCGTCTGCCTACAGAAATTCGCCCTCACCCGGATTTGAACCCGGGTTTGATGCAGGATTACAGGAAGCCTTTACCACTCAGGTAAGCCCCCAACTGTAATAAAGTTATAAATATATATAATTAAATAAATATATTTATAAATATATAGAAATATTTATAAATAAATATTAATATATTTAAATAATTATAACATTATAATAAATATATTAATTATATATATATAATTATAAATATAATAAATATATTTTTTATAATTTTATAATTATTTAAATATATATATATAATTATAACTATTAATAAATATTTATTTATTTTAATTTTTTAATGACAAATAAATATATATTTATTTATAGTTATAATTATAAATAAATATTTATTTATTTAAATAATTATAAATTTATAAAAAATATATTAATTATACTTATAATGACATCAATATATATAATTAAATAAACATATTTATAAATATATATGAATATTTATAGATAAATACAAATATTTATAATTATAATAAATAAATATAGATATTTTTAAATAATTATAAAAATATAATAAATATATTGATTATATATATTAATAAAATTATAAATATAATAAGTATATTTCTTATAATTTTATAATTATTTAAATAAATATATATTTATTATAATTTTTTAATTATAACTAAATATTTATTTATTTATATTTATAATTATAAATATATATATATATATATATATTTAAATAATTATAAAATCATTATAAATATATTTATTATAATTATAATGTTATAAATATATATAATTAAATAAATATATTTATAAATATATATAAATATTTATAAATAAATACAAATATTTATAATTATAATTGTAAATAAATATAGATATATTTAAATAATTATAAAATTATAATAAATATATTAATTATATATATTAATAAAATTATAATAAATATATTGATTATATATATTTATAAAATTATAAGTATAATAAATACAGTTACTATAATTTTATAATTATTTAAATAAATATATATTTATTTATTTATTTATAATTATAATTATAAATAAATGTATATTTATCTAAATAATTATAAAATTATAATAAATATATTTATTATATTTATAATCTTATAAATATATATAATTAATATATTAATTATGTATTTATTAAATTATAAATATAAGAAATACTGTAATTATAATTATATATATATTAGGTGTTTGGGGGTACAATTACATTAAACACACACGCAGCACACACATAGGCCGGAAAGACAGGTCATAGCCCCCCTCCCAAGGGATAGCTTACCCATCAAGCCTTATTTATTTAGTACATGGTCTGAAGACCCTGTGGGCATAAAGCCCATTACATGGTCCAAAGGCCCACTAACTAGCTTGAAGACCCGGTGCAACTTGCTTGCATACTACCTGTGTCACTATGCCTGCATCATATGACCTACGTCACCAATTCTATATCATATATGTGTCATCGCCTGCCTGCGTCATGCGTTATGACTGCGTCGCCGCCTGCCTGTAGAAATTCACTCTCACCTAGATTTGAACCCAGGTCTGATGCAGGACTACAAGGAGCCTTTACCACTTGAGTAAGCCCCCAAATGAAATGTGTTATTTGGGTAATAGAGTATAGGTGGATGCCACACCACGTCTGTTCTAGGCCCAACCCACCACCTGCACACCACACGCCCCCATCTAATTTGGAGTGTGGAAAGACTCAAAATAAATATCTATAATTATATAAATATATTTTTTATATATAAAAACATAAATAAATATATTTTTATTTATAGTTATAATTGTAAATATATATATTTATTTATTATATATATAATTTTATAAATATATATAATAATAATAATAAATTATTAACATCGTATCTTTATCAGTGCTAAAAAGCACTGATAAAGGTAGATTTTATCAGTGATTTCTATTTTAGCGATGCTAAAACATGCCTTTATTGGAGTTTTTTAAGTAACTCTTATAAAAGGGTTACCTGATTTTATAAATGAACCCTAACAGTCGGCTTCTTCTCATGCATACATTCAAGATCTTGTAGAAGTCCACTGTTGTTGTGTCGCTACTCTTGTTCAACCCTACTGTCATCGCTCCTCCGCTCTCGCCCAACCACACTATCGCAACCTCGTTGCGCCGCCGCTCTTACCAAACCCCGCTGCCACCGCGTGACGCTCTCCCCCAGTCGTACTGTCTCTATTTCGTCGCTCCACTACACTAACGTCGTGCCACCTCGAATAACCTCATTGTCGCCACATTTTTTACGAATCAAGACCCTCAAAACTAAAGGTATGACATTCAAATCTTATTTTTATGTATTTCCCTATGATTTATCCTAATTGGAAATATTTTATACATACATATGAATTTAGTGTTATGTTATTTATTGTTTTCATTTCTTTTGAAGGGCATACAAATTAGATAATTTAGAAAGGCATCATAGGAGATATATACTCATTAAATCATCTCTTAGGACCATCCTTCCTTCTATATGTAGATTGTATCATTAACAATTTATGATAGTTTTTTTCATATGTTGTCTCTTTTAAATCAATCCCTTATCATGTTATTATTCTTCTATTTTGATTCTGTAATCCCTTATGATGTGAATTATTATTGGTTATAGGGGACATTAGTGCACATTCATGGTATAGGAGAAAATTTATTTGAATTTAGAATCATACTATTGAAGTGGGAAGTACGTACCATTTGAGGTCATTTATATAAATTTATAAGCCTTTATGTGATTTATATGTTTGTGTGTGCATATTAGATAAGAAAATTGCATGACATTATCCATCTATGGGTTCATGTATAGCCACAAGACACTTTTTTTATATAATTCACATGTTGTGTTTGTGTGGCCATGAGACCATTGCATGAGAATACATGCCTATTACTTCCTATGTTATGGAATGTCTCTAGATGAATGTATGGTTTCTCTAGGTCTTGTTTCCACAAACTAATTTGGTAACCTGAACAGATGAAACGACCAGTACAGATTATGTTCTAGAAAGGGATGGTGGCCTAGTTAGACTGAGTGTGTTAAAAGGATTGATTAGTACCCTAATGATACATATGATCTCCCTTATATAGAATACTTGGTTCATATATTCCATCTAGTGTTCCTAGTGACAGTCTTAGTATCCTCAGAATTATAGGTTTTATCATATGATGCATTACTAATGACTATTTGTGATGTGATATCTTTATTTTCTTCTTTATTATTGAATCTTGATATTTCTGTTGTCATCCAACCTTGGTTTTAATTTATTTGACCATTTTCATGTTTTCTATTATGGAAATATTATTTTAAATAATCAATGATTTTTATGTCATTTTTTCAAACTAGAACTATTGGTTTCTATGGTGAAACCCATTATTTAGATTCAATTTTTTATCCTATTGGGATTTTCTTCACGCCCTACATATTCCAAAGGGGTGTGTATAGACTTGGTTTTATAGGATACATGAAAAATAAAGTTTTCCATTACATTTGGTGACTCTTATTGGACCATTTGGTTTATCATATAAGACAATTATGGCAATGTTTTAATCAATCGAGTTATTTTATAAAGGTGGACTAATTTATAAGTTGATTTAAAGGGTGGTTTAAGTGTAATGTTTTAAGAAATATCTTATAAATGATTTAAAATTATTATATATATAATTTTCCACTTGTTTTTTTCAAGTAGTTTTATCTCTTATTATGGAATGATATTCGATGACAAGTGTTTAGCAAAATACCTAAATATATTTTTTTAAAATAATTATTTTTGTTTTAAAATCAATTTTAATCATCGACTTGATGTTTTAAAAATTATTCTTGTGTTAATTGGATTTCAAAGCAAGAGTTTGGGTGATTTTAAATTGTTAAAAATGTTGGAAAATGTTGTTTTATTTTTAAATTGTTGAGTTAACCCTTGTGATCTATATTTAAAACAACTTTTTTAGCCTTGGTTGATTTTTATATCAATGTTTTGGGGTGTTTAAAGATTTTATGATTTTTAAATGAGATGGATTATTTCAAAAGGGTTTTTCCCATGTGGATTGGATTTTGAAACTTATTGTGTCTTTGAATGTTTTTCAATGGCCGTTTAAAGGGTAGTGTGAATTCCCATTTAAGTTTCAAAGGTGTTTTGATAAAATTGATCATGTTATTTATTCCTTCTTTGTATGGTTTGCTTTTTAGATTTTTTGAAAAGTGATTGTGAAAGGTTTTTAAACAAGGAAAAAGGTAAATCATGATTTTGAAGTGTTTTCAAACTATTTTAATAATGAGTTTTAAAATTTTTCTCAAATTAGAAAATTTAGAATGGTTTTTATTTGAAACTCCAAGAATGTGTGAGTTCTGAAAATGGGGTTTTATGCCACCATACCTAGTTTTATGGAAATGGTTGGTTCTCAAACATGTTTTAGAAAACTGTATGATATTTGGAAACCTCTTTGAGTTTTGAAATGTGTATTTCAAAAATGAGTGTTTTTAAAATATTTTAAAGTCAAATTTTAAAAAGGTGATTTGACCAAGAGGTATTGGCTAAGGAAAAAAAAATTCTAAGTGATTGTTTTCATTTAATGAAAATCTTAGAAAAGGGGTTTTAATACACTTTTATGTGTTACTACTTATTTGGTAAAACTTTATATAAAATGTTTATTTTTATAATTTATTTAAAACTAGATTTTTATGATGTAATAAAAAAGTGGTATCTTAGATTTGGTAGGTTGTGGTGACCTAATGGACTTTTAGATCACGCCTATATTTTATAGGTTCAAGTTTGTTATGGCTTGTTTCGCTTCCTTTGGATCTTATGAGAGGGATATATGGTTGGATGGTGACCCTATTTGAGCATATTTTTTGTATTTATTTTTTTAAATATTAATATTACCAAATCAAATGGGATGGATATGAATAAATAATGTATGTATTCCAATCATCTGACAAAAGAGTATAAAGATGGAGTGAAAGAGCTCATCAAGTTTTCAAAAGATCATGCATATGACCCTTCTCAAATCCTTTGTATATTTTTACACTATTGTTATTCAAAACTAATTAGTCCAAAGGAGTTATAAGAATACTTGATATTTCACGGAATAGATCGAAGTTATAAATGTTGGAATAAACATGAGAAAAATAAAATGTAGCTAGTGGTTGGGATAATACTATGTTTTATGGATCATCTAATATGATTACAAGTGTGGATAATCAAGAAGACTATATATAGGATGTGATTATACATGTGAATGATGATGAAGATCGTATTTATGAAATGAGAAGGACAGTTGAAGATGAACTTCGAGATTGTCTAAAATTGTTTGAGAAGTTAAAGAGTTGTGTAAAGACTCCATTGTATATTAGTTTCACTTAATATACAGCATTTTCAACCATACTAAAGTTGTATAATTTGAAGGCAGTCAACGGATTGAGTGATACCAGGTTTACGGAAATACTTTCTCTCTTCAATGACATAATCATAGAAGAAAATGATCTCCCAAGATGAACATACATCACCAAATGAATTCTAAACTTGATGGGTATGATCTATGAAAGAATACATTCCTGCCTGAATGACTGTATACTATTTCTCAAGGACAAAAAATCACTTACAGAAGTGTGGTGATTCTCTATACAAGAAAGATAAATTTGATCCTACAATAGTTGTATGGTACTTTACAATCATTCCAAGGTTTAGGCGCCTATATGGAAGTGAGGATACTGAAGGGAAATTAACGCGGCATACAGATACAAGAAATAAAGATGGGAAACTACATCATCTGGAAGACTCTCCTCGGTGGAAGATAATTGATCATGAGTGTCCTAAATTTAGAAATGAGTTGCAAAACCTTTGTCTTGTGTTATCTATAGATGAAGTTAATCCTTTTGGTTTTCAAAGAAGCACTCATAGTACATGACCAATTATGTTGGTAAATTATAACTTGTCGCCATGGTTATGCATGAAACAAAAATACATCATGTTATTTATGAATATATCATGAACAAAACAACCAGGTAGTGATATTGATGTTTATTTGGCTCTATTAATTAAGGATTTGAAATTATTGTGGGACTCAGATGTTATGTTGTATGATTCTTACAGAAATGAAGATTTTACATTGAGATCCATGTTGTATGGGATGATAAATGACTTTCCTAGTTATGGAAATTTTTTAGGATATAGAATTAAAGTAACTCAAGGGTGTCCCATTTTTTAACAAGGTTCATAGTCAATTAGGTTGAAACATTCATCAAAAACTGTGTTTCTATGAAATCACATATTTCTACATTGATGGCATAAGTACCGATATTGGACGACATCATTCGATGGAAGTTAAGAAGAACATACAGCACTATTTCCACTAATAGGTGATAGAATATTTGAGAAAGTAAAATATGTGGAAATTTCTTTTTGTAAACTATCTTTGAAAAACCTTATGAAAACCGGTTGGAAAAAGAGATCAGTTTTTTTTTGAATTACCATACTGAAATTTTCTATATGTTAGAAATTTTCTTAATTTTATACATATTTAAAAAAATGTATGTGATGGTGTCATCGTCGTGTTTCTAAATGCACCCAGAAAAACAAAGGATGAAATTAAGGCTAGGTTGGACATGGTTGACATGGGAATATGAGAATATTTGGCACCAATGAAGGGTAAAAATGAAATTTTCTTCCTCTAACTACTTATTGTCTTTCTAGGTATAAGAGATATCAGTTTTACAACTTCTTGAATGATGTAAAGGTTCTATAAGGGTATTCCTCGAATATCAAGAATATCATGTCAATGACTTATTTAAAGTTAAAGGTTTTAAAATCACATGACTGCCATGTTTTGATGAAATATATAATTCTTATAGAATTATATTTAATTTTTCCCAAGAATTTTTGTCATACATTAATAAATCTTTGTTTCTTCTTCAAATCTATATACAACAAAGTTATAGACCCAGAAAAATTACCGACTATGGAAAGAGAAATTGTTGTCATATTATGTGAATTGGAAATGTTCTTCTTACCAATATTCTTTGATATGGTGTTTCATTTAATGTTTCACTTGGTGAGAGAGATTTTACTATGTGTTCATATACACTATAGATGGATATACCCCATTGAACGATATTTGAAGATTTTAAAAGGGTGTGTCAAAAATAGAAATCGACCAGATGGTTGTATTGTGGAGAAATATATTATTGAGTAAGATGTTGAATTCTGTACCGGATACTTGTTCGGTGTGTAAAGCATTAGTCTATCAAAATATCATCACACTAGGAGGCTTAAGGGTGAAGGAATTTCTGGAAGAGATATTGTCACAATCAATATTACAGATTGGTAGCAGACCCACCATTACGTTTTTTATAAAAGTTTGGAGGTTTCCCCATATGTTAAAACCCACAAAGAAATTCTCAGGCATTTGAATCCATCAAGGTCTGAAAGATGGATATCAAATACACATAATCAATAGTTTATAGGATGGTTTCAGTACTATATTTTTAAGGATTCAAATGAAAATACGGATTCAATTTTAGAAAAACTTAGATGGATATCCAAAGGACCAAGTGTGTATGCTTTATCTTATAATGGTTATGTAATTAATGGTTATACATTCTATACAAATGAACATGATGAAGACATTACCATGAAAAATAGTGGAGTTACACTTGTGGGTAAAGTGATGCATGTTTCTGGTACTAAGGAAAAAAATCAAATTTATGTGAATATGTCATACTTTGGCATCATCAAACAAATATGGGAGTTATATTATACAAAATTACAAGTGCTTATTTTTCAATGCAAGTGGGTTGATAATAGGAGTATTATTAAAATAGATGAATTAGGATTTGTGAAAGTTTATTTCAGTAAGGAAGGGTACAAAGACGAACCATTTATAATGGCATCACAGGAAGTACAAGTATTTTATGTTCTAGATCCCGCAAACTTAAAGTGTCCACTTGTTCAATTCTTGAACAAAACCATTAAAGATTCATATAAAAATTCAAATGAGAATGAAACTTTCATTGGGATGTCACAATTATTTTATATTGGTATCAATATAGACGGTGTTTTTTATGTGATATGAGATCGTAATGAAGGGATTTGAATATTCAATAAAGGGGTCAAATCCCTTCAGTCTTTTAAAAAAAGAGTTTAATAATCAGGTTATATATTTTTTGTAATATGCATTGTGTTAACTCATGTTATTATCTATTCATTGTTGCATTTATGTAATCTAAATTAAATTTTAATCCACTTCTATAGATAATAAATTTTTCATGTGCTGATACTCCCAATCCTAAGGAACAATAGGCCTCTCAGCCTGCAGATGCTCATAGTGAAGAGCAACAATGACCTTATGCACGTGTTGAGGATCTCAATCCTGAGGAACAACAGGTTTTTCAACCTATTGTTTCTCCCAGTGCAGAGGTACAATGACCATATGCACATGTCAATGCTACCGCTCTAGAGGAACAACATATTGAAAATGTTGAACCTGAAGAAATAGTAGGCGATGAAGGACCGATAGTGCATAAAAAATAGGAGCATCGTAGTTTGACGGTGTTAGAAAAAATCATTAAGGAGAAAATCAAAGGCATAAAATATGAGGTTGAAATGAATGCATGGGGACAGCATGTTAACCCCAACAAGGCCATGTTCAGTATTTACATGGGAATCGTCACTCGTAAATGCGTGCTGATTGATGTAGATTTGTGACACCATGTTTTGACCACTCTTAAGATACTGATGTGGAAGATATTATAGTAACATTATGATATCATTTCTTTATTTTACTAAAAAATAATATAATGAAACATTTACTTACTCTTCATCATCCCTTTTATAGTGAATTTATAGTAGATGACTCCCACAATAAAAATGTATTAATGTTTGCTGGAATTATTCACATAGGCTTTCACATAAATCTAATGATACATCATCTTAAAGATGTTGAAGGGAAAATAAACTCACTCCCACTGCTTATCTATACACATATGATAACCCAAGAAGCATGGGATTTGTTTACTAACTGTCATGAAGATATGTCTTTTTAGGTACATTGTGTCTAGTAATATGTTGTTTGACAATACATATATTCATCACTTTGATTAAAAAATTTTATTAATGAAACAGTAATTGAGTGCTGGAAATAAGTAACAGACAACAAAACCAACATACCCCTACCTTAAATCAAGAATGGGGTATGCTTCACTTGAAAAAAAAATTGATACATATTATAAATATACCAAAATACTTTCATGTGACATGAAACAAAAGTATAATTATGTTTCTTTATTTATATGAATATTGATGAATATAAATCCAAAGTCACTTCTATCCCACATCATGTGTTATAGAAGGAGGCATGTGTAAATAAATATGGGATACTAATAGATGAAAACACATAAAAAGTGTGGAAAACATGTGTAAGTATGAAATAATAAAAATTTTATTTAAATTGTTATTACGTAAAAATTATTACTTATTTTCTTATATTTTATATACAACATAGTCATAGGAATCATCAACACTTGTGTCGGATGAACACCTACTATTGGTGGCCTTGAAGGGACTAAAACAGTATGCCCGTGTGAGAGTTGTGGGTTTTGGGGTGACACCCCGAACATATTTTTAGAAAAAAAAAATAGGAGGATAAAGATATAGAAGGGAAGAGATAAAAGAAATAATAGTTTCCCTTGAAGAAAAAATTATTTGGTAGTCTGAGTTACTAGAAACTATTATGGGGGGAAGCAAAGAGAAGAAGCAACTCAAGAACAATAATTGTGTGAAGATCCCCACCCCCACTAGCTTTGAGGTGATCTATTCCCCTCAAAGAGCTATCTTAGTCATGGTAATCAATATTCTAATAATTGTTTCTATGAAATGTGAATAATACATACACTGATACCTTTCCTGTACAGATAATCTACAGGGTGAAAATGAATGTGATTTATATCTATCAACACCCACACAACTCCTTGTAGTGAGGTCTACAGTGTTCAATATCCAGGACGACAAGCTACACAACAGACCACTTCCAACAGGTCATGTGAGAGTGATGATTAGCGTAGCTCATGAGCCAAGCACCAAGCTACCTATTCAACTTGATGATGAAGATATTCATACAGTTGACCGAGCTATTGTAACATCTATCACATGGTCATCAGATCTTTTAAAAAAACATTTTGACAAGGAGGTATTCATTTCCAATTTATTTTTCAAGCTAATCCTTTAAAAATTAATGAAAAAAGGTCTGAACCGATGAATGTTATTATAGATGGACAAAGGAAATGGGGTGAAATAAAATACCGACTCAAAAACATCTAAAGGATCGACCAACCGATCAAAAAGATATTCTGAAATCACCTTTACCGCACCTATTCCATATTCGTATTTACTAACATTGAAGGTTCATGTGGATAAAAAGTTACAAAATGGTTGTAGTTAGATAGTTGATTTTGAAGAAAATATGTACGGAGAGGAAGGTATAGACTACATTGGGGTTGATAATGTAAACGAAATCCTTGACTATGATTTGATAGGTTCCTCATTTGTAAATGTATAAATGAGGTATGTTTTTAATATTTTATTTTTAAAAAGTTATTATACTATGTTAATTATGACTAAATAGATTTAATATTTTTAGCAGGTATATATATCAACACCAATTGAATGGATTTCCACATGAAAAAATAAATTGTACTCATTAGTCCTGATGCCACCACTATAGAGCAACAAAAAATAGAATCCAATAAAATATATGAAATAGTGGCACACCTGGTCAAATCATTTGAAAGTAAACTTTCGAATGACAGAATCTTCTTAATACCAACAATACAGGGGTAAAACTCTATAATTGAATCACATCACATATATTTTCATTTCTTTCATTAATTATTCATTTTTATGTTTTAGGAAACATTGGATGCTCATTGTGGTCAATTTAGATACTCCAAAGATTTGTTTTCTAGATTAACTTCATGGATACTCAATAAACCTACCACACATGATGGTGTTTATAAATAAGTAATACACTACATCCAACATTTTAAAACTAAACTTCAAGTTATATAATTTATATTATATTTTAATGAGGATTATGTTATGATAGAGCGGTGCATAAATATCATGAAAAAAAAGGAATGAGGTTAGAATCTAAGCATAAGGATGCTAAAAAGTTCTATAACTGGAAAAGTATCAGGGTATATATAATAATATTTCACTATCCAAATACATATCAAAACAAATTACTTATTTTTCTCAATGTTTCTGCAGTGTCTGAAACAAACAAATAGAAAAGATTATGGTTATTATGTTTTTAAATTTATGATAGAGATCATATTCCATGAACAAACTAGAATCCCTAAAGAGGTATTTTAGAAGATAATTACTATTTTATTTAAAATATTTATTAATCCTTTTTTCATTATTTTTCCAGTACTACTATAATTGTCGAAAAGACCCATATTCATAATATGATATATATTTTCTTAGAAATGAATGGGCAGTATACCTAATGACAGAATGTACACAAATAGAATAAATATGTGACTTCCATAGAAGTAATGAATTGTTTCATATTTATTTTTAATTTATTTCTTGTCACGACCCATCCCCCAGGGCCCATTCCATGACGTACCACAAACCTGCCTCCCAAAGGCCAGCGGTTGGCGACTAACGCTGAAGGCGTCAACCTGTAAGTGGGAGGTATTTTCTTGACTACCTATACGCATGCACACACAACCACATACCAAAGCTAGAAAATTAAACATGCATACCACTAAACATCTACTGAGTAAAAGTACAGACTGTAGGTCCAATGGGCCATAATACAAACCCAACAAAAGATGAACTGAAAATAGGAAAGTACCAGGAAAACTTTGAAAGACTTCCGCTGAAAACCCCACCTAATGGTAAGTGTAGAGTAGCTGCTGGAAACCATAGAAGTACGCCCCGCCTTCCTGGTCTCACTAGGCACCACCGGGTCCTAGGCCACCAAGTCCTTTGTCAAGGCGGCGGTCGTCTGCACCAGACACAACATGTGCGGGTGAAGCCCGTGCTGGGGTGAGTAAAAATATATTAGTAGGGACCCCCAAAACACAAAGTAAAGACCACAAATCAATCCACACAGCAAAACACGAAACATGATCACACCACAAGATAGATCACACCAGGTATAATCTAGAGTATGGAAAGTAGGACCATCAGTCATATCATCGAACACCATGGGCTTCTAGAGAACTCATCCTCAATGAGTACAGTGGGTCTGTCGGGTTGCACAGAAGCTGCTTCCCACTAACCTTGGACTGTTATAGAACTCATCCCTAATGAGTATTGTGGAAATGTTGGGTCACACAGATGCCTATCCCCACCATGGTCATGTCGGGTCACACAGAAGTCGCTTCCCACCTTGGTCATACTGAGGTACTCCTCCTGTCGAGTATCATGTATCTCCCGGGTCACAAAGAGACGCTCCCCACCATAGTCCTTCCAGGTCACAAAGAAGCTGCTCCCCACTAGTCCATCGTAGTTGATCCACACAGGGTCACTTGTTATAAGTCTTTAGGTCTCAGCCAAATGCAGGGTTTCCACACGTAGTGTGCTTGATTCTAGGAGAACCTCCCCTCAAGACATTTTTTCAAATTTCAAATTCCATGAAAGCCTCCATATAGTATGCCAAAATATCTACCTTGTCACAAAGGTTCCAATGCCACAAACAGCTCGTCAATTAGACGCCCAGTTTGAAATATATTGGCATTTTTTCAAAAAGGGGATGGTTGGGTTCAGGTCCAACTCGCGCCCTTCCCGGTCCGCCATAGGCGGACCCGTTCCACCTAGACAGGACACAGCTGGAAGCCACGTCCGGATCCCCCTGCCTTGTGGGTCATCTGTGAGGCCAGCTACCCTGTCACAGTCGATTGATCGCAGATTTTCCGCATGCGACGTGGCGTGGTGCCATGTGCGACACAGCGTGGTGTCGTGTCCACGGTGCACCGACGTGGATAGTTGGTCACATCCACCAGCCACTAGCGTAGATTCCAGTGGATCTTGATACACCACTTCATCCCGAGACGACTGTGGTGCATTTTCTGGCATGTCGTCGTGGCACGCCGCCACCCCCCCCCCCTGCGGTCGCCGCCTGTGGGTTCTTCCGCGGACCACTAGGTCCACTTTGGTGGTCCACTCTTCATGCCACTTGTGCCTATGTCCTCCTGTGGATTCCATCTTCCCTACAATGGCCTCAAATCCACCTCTACTCCAATTTGAAGAAACGATCACAAAGAACACAAAAATCATACAAGATGGAGGTGCTCAAGCCTTGTTCGTGTCAGCCCACACCCTCCATGTTAGAGGTTTAGAAAACATGGGATAATGATTTTATGTTCTATCACAATTTAATCAAGTAATCCCAGCTCAAAACCCCAAGAGAAATACCCTCCCACAAGAACAAGCGATCCACAGATCAACATGTTCATAGGTTGATCTGCATTCGTCATTTAGAATAAAGAACGGGGAAACTTAAAACAAAAACAAACCCCTTCGTCAAAGGTGTTTGTCGCTAAAGTGATCCTCCTGTGAGGATTCAAGTTCTGCTCGAATCCATTAGCATTAATCACCTTTTGGTCATGTTCTTCAAGGTGTGTTGACATCACCATCGATTCTCTATTGTTCATCGTTTGTCGTAGGAGAGGATTTTCTATGTAGGTTCGTCGGAGGAAATCCATGTTTTATTTCTTCAACATGTTATCTCATTAATAGAGAAATGTGTCGCCATGTCATTACACTATTTCATTAATGAAACAGTGTGTCTGTTTCACTTCCATTAAGGAGTCTCATTAAAGGGGTTTGTTGTCACCTCATCGCCACACCGCAATGCTGGCATGCCACCACTCAGTGTTTAGAAAATAAAAAAAATAACTTTTTAAGTTATTTTATTGTTTTCGAAAAAGTCTGAAAACTATCTTTTCTGGTCAACCCTCACTGGTCAAAGTTAAGTCCTTTCTAAGAGAATATCGTCATTCTGAGTTCAATGGTACCCTTGGATTTTTGATCTAAACACTGATTTAAAAGTTAGAAAAATCCACTCGCACGTTTACTTAAGTGAACTAAAAAAAGTTTATAATTCTATTTCGGGCTCACCGAGCCTCAGAATCAGGTGTCATAAAAGCGTCTGAGCTTGGAATAATTCCATATAATTTAAAAAAAATACATAGAAATTTCATGACATTACATTACTCCCCCCCTTTTGGGCTTCATGTCCTCGTAATCCAAAAACAATTATAAACAAACAAATGAGGGTACTGAGTACGAATCTGAGTCTCCCACTCCCAAGTGCTCTCCTAGATATTCCCATGTTGCCACCGAACGTATACCAGAGGAATAAACCATCTATGAAGGACTCACTCCTATCGATCCTCTATCTTCACCAGGAACTCTGCAAATGTCACCCCATCTTCAATGTCTAGATCGCCCCAGTCGATGAAGTGGGATGGATCATGCACGTACCTCCTCAGTTGCGACACATGAAAAACATTGTTCACCCGGTGCATCTATAGGGGAAGAGCTAGGTGATACGCCACCTCGCCAACCCTACTCAGAATCTGGAAAGGTCCAATGAACCTTTGAGATAACTTTTCACCCCATCCAAATCTTTGTAATCCCCATCAGGCTGAGACCCAAAGGAAAACATGGTCTCCCTCCTTGAACTCCAAGGGGTCTCCATATTCTATCAGAAAAAAGATTTATGCCTGCTCTATGTAGTCCTCATTCACTCCTGGATGATCTTCACCTTCTCAGTGGTAGCCCATACCAACTCTGGACCCATGAGTGCTAACTCCCCTAGGTCTGTCTAGCATAGAGGTGATCGGCATGGCCACTCGTACAAAGCCTCAAACGGTTTCATGCCAATAGTGGAGTGATAGTTGTTGTTGTATGATAACTCCACTAGTGGTAGGTGTTTCTCCCAACTATGACCAAAATCAAGGATGCAAGTACAAAGCATGTCCTCTGAGGTCTATATGGTCTGCTCTATCTTAACATCTATCTAAGGGTGAAAAGTTGTGCTCAAGAATAGATGAGTTCTAAATTCATCTTGCAATACCTTCCACAACCAAGATGTAAAGAGAGCGTCATGGTCTAAGATGATCATATAAGGAATCCCATGAAGCCGCACTATCTCCTAGACATAAAGGTGCCCCAATCCCTCTATCAATCCCTACTCCCTAATGGGTTGGAATTGATCTGACTTGGTGAGTCGATCAACAATCACCCAGATAGAATCGTGGCCCCTGGGCGTGTGTGGTAATACAATCATGAATTCCATCGAGATACCATCCCATTTCCACTCTAGTACCTAGAGTGGTTGTGCCAAGCTTACTGGAACCGAATGCTTATCCTTCACTTACTGACAAGTGAGGCATCATGAAACGAACTCGGTCACCGCTTTCTTTATCCCTGGACACTAGTACTAACATCAGAGGTCATGGTATATCTTCTCCGCACTAGGATATACCACCAAATGGGATTTATGGAACTCTCTCAACACCTCCTCCCACAACGTCACTGGTACTATGGTGCGCCCTTTGAAAAGGATGGTGTGCTCTCCACCTATCGAAAATCCATCAGAAGTCTATCATGAGGATAACTGAGCACATCAGGCCTCACAGTCGACATCCACAAGTTGTTCCTCACTGACTCACTATGAGAGTGGAGGAGTGACAGTCATAGATTTAAGGTAAGCCTATCCATCACCATCCACGAAAGGATATCTACATCACGGCTAATTGTTATATCGCCTCACTCAGCCGCTGTCGACCAGACCTCTTGTTGAGTGTGTTTTCCACCACATTCCCCTTCCTAGGAGTATAGACTATCTCAAAGTCATAGTCCTGGAGAAAATACATCCATCATCATTGTCTTAAGTTCAAGTCCTTATGTGAGAAGATATACCTAAGACTCTTGTGGGTGGAGTAGATGGTAAATCATTCACCCATCAAGTAGTGCCACCACATCTTCAAGGAAAATGCCACCGCTGCTAACTCCAGGTCATGGGTCATATAGTTCTGTTCATGATGCCTCAACTATCATGATCCATAGGCGATCACAGATTTATCCTGCATCAGGACACAACCCAGTTCGGTCCTTGATGCGTTATAGAAGACTATATACCCAACACCCTCTTCTGGTAGTCTCAAGATGGGGGCACTCATCAATCTCCACCTCAGCTTCTGGAAACTCTGTTTTCACTTATCTATCCACATGAAGGGTTGTACATTATTTTTCAAAGTTTATAGGGGTTTTTCTACTCTGGAAAAGTCAGAAACGAACTTCTGGTAGTATCAGTCCAACCCCAAGAAACTCTACACCTCAGTCACGCTCTTGGGTATCTCCCAAGAAAGCATTGCCTCTATCTTCACTAGATCCACTGCAACTCCAGCCTCCAAGATGAAGTATCCTAGAAAGTGGACCTCCTGAATCCAAAACTCTCACTTTGAGAGCTTACCGTAAAGATGGTGCTCTAGGAGTGTATCCAGGACTATCCGTAGGTGTGTAGTGTGCTCCTCCTCCAACGCTGAGTACACCAAGATGTCATTAATGAATACCACCATGAAACGATCGAGGTAAGGCTAGAATATCCTATTCATGAGTCCCATGACCACTGTTGCGGCGTTAGTTATGCTAAAGGGAATCACCAAAAACTCATAGTGGTCATACCATCATCTAAAGGCTATCTTCGATGCATCCTCATCCTGTACCCGAAGCTGATGATAGCCTAATCTGAGGTCGATCTTCAAGAACCACTTCAACCCCTTCAGTTGGTCGAAGAGGTCATTAATCATTGGTAGTGGATACTTTTTCTTCACATTCACCTGGTTCAAGTGCCGGAAGTCCACACATAACCTCAAGCTCCCATCTTCCTTCTTGTCAAACAACACTGGGGATACCCATGGTGAAACATTGGGCCTCATGAAGCCCTTATCCTACAAGTCTTCCAACTATAACCTCAATTCATGAAGCTTTGTGGGAGCCATACGATATTCCGGTGTGGATATCAGTGTCGTCTCGGGGTACAAGTCTATGCCAAAGTCTACCTCCCTGTGAGAAGGTAGTCCCATAACATCCTCAAGAAAGACATCCTCATACTTGCCCACCTCTATAGGAAATCTTGGACTCCTCTCACCCACCACACTGAGGGTGAGGCTATCTAAATGGTGAGTGATTGGTTGCACCCTCCTTTGATAAAGTATGTCTTGTACTACAAAGGTTCCCTTCTTTTCAGTGAAGGAAAACTTGGTCCCATCCTCACGGACACACTGTAATTTGAACTTAATATAGTCAATCTGAGCATAGATTTTAGATAACCATTCCTTACCCAAGATGACGTTGTAAGGCCTTGACACCACTACTAGGAGATCCCATCTAAATCACTCACCCCCTAGATTAATCTCACACTGTCGGCACTAGTGTGCAATCATCGAATCCCCTCCTGTAGGAGTATCTAATCATAAGGATTGATCCAACAGCTCCACCGAAATCTCTGAGCCTCAAATGAGGTTTGTGGAAATGAAAGAGTGACTGGAACCTGTGTTTATAAGAACTACAGCTAAGGTATAGAAGACACAGATCGTACCTCTAATCATCTCTGGGGGGCCATGGTCATAGGACTCCATCGCTTGAAGCTGGCCTTACCCCTATTCACCAACTCCCTGAGACTGTAGTGGACCACTTAGGGGTGGTTTTGGTAGCACCTCGAACCGTCATTCATTGCCTGCTACTCGACCTTCTCCCCTGCCATGTCTTCTTCCCTTCAGACCTCCTCGCTCGAACCTCTACCTCTGCCTTGGTGGTCCCTCAACTGTTTGTTGATTGTTTGTGTGGTGGGCTGAGAATTCATGAGCCATGTGTCTCTTCCCACTGCACATAAAGCATATCCTGGTTCCCTATTGACTCTCTCTACTCTGGGAGCCCCGCACTACCAACCCTGGGTCTTAGGGTTGTCCCTTGAAATACCTGACCTGCTTGGGTCCCCACTTCTACTTCCTACTGCTCACTAGTAAATAATTTGTTTCCTGATGTCTGCTGGTGGATTTGGCTATCAGTTTCTGCTCTTCCAAGAAACTCTCTACAAGAAGGGTTCTCTCTAGCACTCCAGCCTGAGTGGGGATTCTGAGAGACACCATGGATTCCCTGATCTCCTGTTTGAGTCCCTATTCAAAGTTATGAACCTTGAAGAAAGGGTCATGTACCATGTCTTTGGAGTAGTGAGACAGGTTTGTAAACCTTGTAGAGTACTCAACCACTGACATGCTGCCCTGATGTAGGTGAAGCAGCTCCTATATGCCCACCGAGCACAAGGTCATAGGGAAAAATCCTCTTGGAAAAGTCGCTCAAAGTCAACCCAGGAGAGGGTCGCCTCATCATGAGTCTGAATCGTCAAACACCACCATCTCCCTATTGATACCTAAAGAAGGATCACAGCTAAGATTGCCATCATATCAAGTGCCATCCTTAATAAGCAGAAGACCCGCATCACCACCTCTAGCCAGTCCTCGGCAACCTGAGGATCTTTCTCTCCCCAGAACCTGGGAGGTCTTTGTCTCTGGAACTCATGCAAGGCGATGATCCCGCGTGCGTCCTCTATCGGTAATGCTGGTAGTAACTGTCAATCAATGGGTGGTGGTAATGCTGGTGCACCACCCGGAGGGGCCATCTTTAGCACCGGTCCCTGAACTGACGCCTCATCGCTAGGTGGGATATCCTCGCGGTCACGCATCAGAATCCTAGTTGGTTGTCTGTGTGGAGGCATCTTGATACAGATCAAGATATACCATGGTTAATATATTATGCCTGGTGAGCTGACTCTAATTTAAAAATCACATGAGGAAACACACAATTCCTATATGATTCATGCAACTAGTGTTTTTATGTATAGATCCAAAAGGTATAATTCAAGGTCCTGGTGTATGGATACGCCGGTCGCCGCACCAACAATGGACTCCCCGAATCTGAAAGATGAACTCGAAACATTTAACACTGTTTCCCAAACACAAAAAAACAGACTCCTGGTCATTGAGGTAGAACTGACCGCCTCTAATACCACTTTGTCATGACTCATCCCCCGAGGCTCGTGTCATGACATACCTCAAGCCCGCCTCCCAAAGACCATGGGTTGGAAAATAACGCTGAAGGTGTCAACCTATAAGTGGGGGGAATTTTCCTAAGTGCCTGTACACATGCACACACAACCACATCCCAAAGCTGGAAAAGTAAACATGCATACCACTAAACATCCACTGAGTAAAAGTAAAAATTGTAGGTCCAATGGTCCAGAATACAAACCCAAAAAAAATGAACTGAAAATAGGAAAGTACAAGTAAAACTATGAAATTCATCCGCTAAAAACCCCACCTAATGGGTAAGTGTAAAGTATCTAATGGAATCTTTAGAAGTACACCCCGCCTACCTAGTCTCATTGGGCACCACTGGGTCCTGGGCCACCAAGTCCTCCGTCAAGGCGGCAGTCGTCTGCACCAGACACAATACATACAGGTGAATCCCGTATAGGGGTGAGTAACAATATACTCAGTAGGGACCCCAAAACACAAAGGAAATACCACAAATAAATCTATAGATCAAACCACAAAACATGATCACACCACAAGACAGCTCACACCATGTATAATCTAGAGTATGGAAAGTGGGATCATCAGTCATATCATCGAACACCATGGGATGCTAGAGAACTCCTCCTCAATGAGTACAGTGTTTTTTTCAGGTCACACAGAAGTCACTTCCCACCAACCTTGTACTGATGTGGCACTCATTATTGATGAGTACCATGGGTATGTTGGGTCGCATAGAAGTCGCTCCACACTTTGGGCATGTCGGGTCACACAGAAGCCACTTCCCACCTTCGCCATACTGAGGTACTCCTCCTGTCGAGTACTGTGGGTCTATAGGGTCACAAAGATCCACTCCCCACTGTGGATTTTTAGGGTCACATAGAATCCTCTTCCCACTGGGCCATCGAAGCTGATCCACATAGGGTGACTTGTCAGCAGTTTTTAGGTCTCAGCCAACCACAGGGTTTCTGCACATAGTGCGCTTGATTCTGAGAGAACCGTTCCTCAATACATTTTTAGAATTTCATTTTCTATGAAAGCCTCTATAGAGTATTCCAAAAGATCTGCTTCATCACAAGGGTTTAATTCCACAAACATCTCGTCAATCGGATGCCAGATTTGAAAGATATTGGCATTTTTTCAAAAAGGGGTCGGTTGGGTTTGGGTCCGGTCCGACCCGGTCAGACTGACCTGACCCACTAGGGAGGACCGGTTCCGCCTGGAAGGGATGCGACTGGAAGCCACGTCTGGCTCCCTCCTACCCCGCAGGTCGTCTGCGGAGCTAGATCCCTCATTGTGGTCGATTTATTGCAGCTTTACTACCTTCTTCATACACTGACGCGGCTAAGTGGCTACGTACTCCCATCGCCAGCCACCGAAACAAAGGTTGGAGGCTCTTATCGCACTGTCGCAGCCTGATCTGGCCGCGGAACATCTTCCAGCGCGCTGAAGGGTTCTTCCGTGGACCACCGGGTCCGCTCTGGTGATCTGTTCTTCGCATTGCGTCGCCTCTTCCGACACGCAAATGGGTTCTTCTACGGACCACCGGGTCTTCTCTGGTGATCCATTCTTTGTGCCATGGCGCATCTTCTGGCGCGTCGACGGGTTCTTTCGTGGACCACCAAGTCCTCTCTGGTGATTTGTTCTTCATGCCACTTGCGCCTATGAACTTCTGAGGATTTCATCTTCCCTGCGATGGCCTCAAATCCCCCTTGCCTCTAATTCGAAGACACGGTCACGAAGAAATCACAAAGCACAAAAGGCAGAGGGGCTAGAGCCTTGTTCGTGTCAACTCATTCCCCCCACGTTAGAGGTTCAGAAAACATGGGATAATTATTTTATGTTCTATCACAATTTAATCAAGTAATATCGGCGCAAAACCCCAAGATAAGTACCCTCCCGCAAGAACGAGTGATTCATGGATCAACTTGTTTGTGGGTTGATCTGCGTCCATAATTTAGAATAAAGAACAGGGAAACTTAAAACAAAAACAAAACCCTACGTCAAATGTGTTCATTGCTGAAGTGATCCGCCTGCGAGGATTCAAGTTCCGCTCAAAGCTGTCAGCATTCATCGCCTTCCGGTCCCATTCTTTGAGGTGTGTTGACCTCACTATTGATTCTTCGGAATTCGTCATTCATCATAGGAGAGTATTTTCAATGTAGTTTCATCAGAGGAAATCCATTTTTGATTTCCCCAACATGTTATCTCATTAATAGATAAATGTGTATCCACGTCATTACGTTGTTTCATTAATAAAATAGCGTGTATGTTTCACTTCTGTTAAGGAGTCACATTAAAGGGGATCGTCGCCACTTCATCATCGCACCACAGTGTTGTTGTGCCACCACTCAGCGGTGAGAAAAGAAAAGAAAATAACATTTTAATTTATTTTATTTTTTTTCGAAAAGTCGGAAAACTATCTTTTCTGGTCAACCCTCATCGGTCAATGTTAAGTCCTTTCTAGGTGAATCCCGCCATTCTAAGTTCAAAGGTGCCCTCATATTTTTTATATGAGCACTAGTTTAAAAGTTATAAAAACTGCTCACATGTTTACTTAAGTGAACTAAAAAAAGTTCAAAATTCTATTCCAAGATCACCAGGCCTTAGAATCAGGTGTTGTCAAAGCGTCTGGCCTTGGAATAATTCCATATAATTTTAAAAAAATACACGTAAATTCTGAGACATTACATATATTTTTTAGTATTATTCACATAAGAATTCTTTTCTTATGCAGATGGATTTTTTTGTTCGAGTTGGGATGGTTTGTTCGAAGTTGCCCATGCTCGTGAGAGATTGAGTTTCAAGGCTAAAACTGAGATAATGAAAATAAATAAATGAGTCAAGAATGTTTACAACATCATGAAAAGGTGAAAACCAGAAGATCCTCCACTCTCCTCTTTTTCAACAAGGAGAAATGTTTTTTAGGTTAGAACATCGAATCAATATGCAGTGTTGACAGTTAGATAAATTAAAGGAAATGGAAATAGTAATAACATTGGAATTTAATGTTTTTTTAGACTTTAAGATGTTTAGGAATCATCCTCATCTCAATCAGACACACGTTGTGATAGGTATGAATCTAAGTCCTTCTTTCTATTTAAAAGTGACATATTTTTTGGTAAAAAAGACAATCGACATACTCAAAACTGATCAAACCTATTAAGATTGTTTTGATACTTTACAAAAATGGTCCATAAGTCATTTGTGACATGTAGGAATCATTCACACCACAATCTAATACACGATTTGCCTGGTATGACTCAAATTGTCTCTTTTTATTTAAAATTGACATTAATTTTAGTAAAAATAACAAGTGTCATACTGAAAGCTGAACAAATAAATTCAGATTGTTTTAATACTTTAGGAAAATGATTCATAAATCATTTTTGATGTGTAGGAATCAAACATGCTTCAATATGATGCACTATGTGACCATTATAATTCCAAGTGTGTCTATTTATTTAAAATTAACATTAATTTAATTAAAAAGAACAAGTGACATGCTGAAAACTGATAAAACGCATTCAGGTTGTTTTTGTACTTTAATAAAATGATACATAAGTCATTTTTGATATGTAGGAATCAACCGCATCTCAATAGGATGCACAATGTGACTGGTGTAACTAAAAGTGTCTGTTATCAGTTTAAAATTAGCATTTTAGTTCAAAACATTTCACTCACTAAAAACCAAGAAAACGTGCTCTGATTGTCTTAATAATTTAAGGCAGTGATTCATAAGTCATTTTTGACATGTATGAATTAGTATCACATCAAACCGATGCACGATGAGATCAGTGTTACTTAAAATGCGTGTTTTCAGTTTGAAATGAAATTTTCATAAAAAACAAATTTGGCATACTAAAAACCAAGAAAATGCATTCAGATTGTTTTGATACTTTAGAATAATGATACATCGATAATTCTTGACAGGTATAAATTATTCACACCTCAATCTGATGCACAGTGTGACTTTTATAACCCCAAATGTGTTATTATTTAAAATTGACATTAATTTTAGTAAAAAAACAAGTGACATACTCAAAACCAAGAAAACTCATTCATATTGTTTTGATATTTTAGGAAAATGATCCACAACTCGTTTTCAATGTATAGGAATCAACCTCACCTCAATGCGACACACGGTGTGACCAGTATTACTATAAATGTGTCTTTTTTATTAAAAATTGGCATTTTATTAATGTATTATTTCATATTAATGTTTAATTTATTTATTTATAGTATTATTAACATAATATTTTTTTATTATGTAGGAAGAATCTTTTTCTCAGGTTAATATGATTTGTTCGACAACTGATACCATGGGAGGACATTTTTTAGAGGGGATCACGAGTGTCAAAAGATGAAACGTTAATGTTTTTAAATGTTTGTTGGATAATTGTAAATGTAATTATATAAAACTTTGTTTGAAATGTATATAGAAATGTTTTTTTGTATTCATGATGTCAAATTTATTTCAACTAAATTATATATTTTTTGTTGATAGGTTACAGGTTTTTTCTGGGTGTGCTATTATATTAACAGTACATTGCAGCAAACTAGACATTTATTAGTATTACGATTAACAACGCTTTTTTAGCACTGTTAAAATCCTTTTTTGACACTGTAAATGGACATATCTGTAGTAGTGAGAGAATCGACAAGGGAAAATTTTCATTTTCTGTAAGAACCCGGGTTTTTCTACGAGAGACTTTGGAATATTCTAGATGATATTCCAGAGCAGTGCCTTCAGACGGCGTACGATTCTGAGCCCCGGAGTGGCCGAAATTAAATTTTCAGTGCGTTCACACTGGAAACGCTAAATAAATGTGATAACTCCTAAACGGAGTTCCGGATCAGAGATCCGAGTGTACGAATGGGTCTGAAATGGGTTGTTTACCCTAGTAACGATATAAAACTTGTCGGCGCGGGACGTTTGGACCCCTCGCCCGCTTCTGGAACATTAAACGGATTAATTAATTAATTAATTAATTCGTTTAATGTCAAAACGCTAGTATCTCCTAAACGGTGGATCGGATTGGAAAACCGAGGGCACTGTTGAGTTCGGAGCGTGTCGTTTACCCTAGGAGGGGTGTAGGTTTCGTGGGCGCGAGCCGTTTGTGAAAAATGGCCCCAGGGGCGTTTTCGTAATTTGGCGGCCTCGGGCGCTAAGTTTAATATCTTTTGAACGGGGTCTCGGATTAAAATTCTGAGACCGCCGTTGTGCTCGAGGTGTCGTGTTTACCCCAGGGATGCCTTCCTTTTTTTCTGCTTTGAAAGCGGGGTCGGGGGCGTGCCGGGCGGGGGTGTTTAAGTGTTATTACTTAAACGCACCCCCCCCCCCACCCCCTCTTCCTCTTCTTCTTCTTCTTCCTCACAACCTCTCCCCTTCCCTCCATTCCGGCGAGCTCTGGCGAGGCGAGCTCCGGCGAGGCGAGCTCCGGTGAGGTGGCTCCGGCGAGACGGTGGCGCGCGGCGGATCGCGCGGGAAGCGCCGGGCGAAGCCCAACGAGGTAGGCGGATTTGAGTTTTCCTCCCCTTCCCCGTTTTAATCCCCATTTATGCTCAATCGCACCAATGGATCATCAAAAAAATTCCGTGGTTGTGTAGATCCCGTCCCGAGCTTTCCGGAAAGCTATCCGGATCAAAATTTTGACCACCAGATCATTCCCGGTGGTCCTTGGAATTATCTGGTCGTGAGGCCGGTTTCCGACGAGGGACGAAGGCGGTAGACGGTGGCGGCGAGGGGCGGAGCGCGGCGGAGCAGGGCGATCGGCCGGGGCTTCAGAGGGCGGCGGTGACGTTTGGCGGCGACGCTTCCAGGAGGCGGCGGCGGCTGTCGGAAGCCGGTCGCGGCGCCGGCCGCGGGTGCCGGCAAGTGGAGGAGGGGCCGCGAGGCGGCGGCCCTCGTGGCCGGTCGGTGGAGATCCCCGTGCGGCGGGCGCGCGGCTGTGAAGGGGAGAGGGACGCGAAGCGGTGGCCCGCGGCTCGGCTGGACCAGGCCAAAAATCTAGGCCGCGGTCCAGCGGGCCGGCCGGCGTGGGCCGGCCCCAGTAGGGCGGACCGGCCGGACCGGGCCGGTCCGGCCCAAAGGGGTTTTTTTCCCCCTCGGACTTCGGACGCCCGTATTTCGGGCTACGGGCGTCCGTTTTGTGCGCCGTCTGCGGCAGCGTGGAGTTTGTGTCAAGACGGAGTTGTTGAGATGGTTTCGGGAATTTTTAATTCCCGAAACATGGGGTCGCGGAGGCGTGACGTGTCTTTAAGCAGACGAGCGTTTCTTCTGGAAAATCTTATTATGGACGGCACGGACGCATCCGACGTCTGTTTCGAGCGCCGTCAGTTGCGTTGGGACCCTGGCTCCGAGGCGGAGGTTTTCAGGGTGGTTTCAGGCATTGGGGCCGCAGTTGAGGTGTGGGCCCCACGGCCCGTCTTTTGAGCTGCGGGCAGCGTTTCCCGACTTTTTCACCGGACGTCCGTTCGGGGCGTGCGAACAGTCGTTTTTGGATGTTTTTCCGAGGGGATTGCAATGGTGCAATCCGCCCGCTCAAATTCGTCACGATGGTGCAGGGCCCATGAGGGTCATTTGAGCGTCGACGGTGATTTTCCATCTTTATCACCGGGCGACCGTGTTGGACAAGTGAGTAGTCCATCTTGTGTGCTTTTTCGAGAGGATCGCAACGGTGCGATCCGTTCGTTGAGTTTCAAGACCGGGTAGGGTCAGGTCATGACAAATTGGTATCAGAGGTGTTTCGTTCCTTGGGACCTTGTTCGGACGTCCCTAAAATAAAAAGGAATTGGTTGGGATTTAGGGCAACGGTGTTAACGTGTCTCGAGAGCGGCTCTCAGGCCAGGGAGTCCAGTGATGGTGCGGCGGCCAACGTATCCATTCACCAGGACCCTGATAACCCGCTTGTCGACTCGGCATGCTGAGACACTTGTTGCAGGGAAAATTGGTTTGTGCATCACATAGGACTGAGTCTTGACTGTCCTTCTTGAGTCAGCTCCCCATTGTTGTTGTTGTGGTATATACATATATGCTCATCTGACCGCGGAACTCCTTGATAATATTCAGGATGTCTCCGCGAAGACAGCCAGCCAGGATACCAGCTTGGGTTCGTGATGACGACCATGTGAGCTACGAGGCCACAGTCCAGGACCCATCATGCGGGCCCTTTCTCCGGGTGGGCCGGTAGCAGCACCCCCACCTGTTGAGTAGCAGGCAGTTTCAGCAGAGCAGGCTGAGTTTGAGCACAGGTTGAGCGCGCTCCGTGAGTTCCAGCGGCAGAGACCGCTCAGGTTCAGTGGTGAGCTAGACCCTCAGGCATCAGAGTTTTGGCTCGAGACAGTGGGTTGCCTTTTCAGGCTTGTGCAGACGCCGACAGATCAGAGAGTGTCTTTGGCAGCCACCCTTTTTCGTGGAGTAGCTTGGCGTTGGTGGAGTCTGGTGACTCAGTTTCTTGGCAAGTCGTCGCTTTCATTGGACGACCTTCAGTTGTTGCTCCGTGAGGAGTTTTTCCCCTCCTGCTTGCGCTCCGTTCGGATTCAGGAGCTCCTGCAGTTTCAGCAGGGAGGGATGACGATGGCTGAGTACGTGTCTAGTTTTGCAGACTGTGCACGCTCTTACCCGGACTTGGTCCATGACGACAACTTCTGAGCGCGGAAGTTTGAGCAGGGTCTCCGCCGAGAGTTTCGTGCTGTCATAGTACCCTTGGGAATTTCCACATATGCCGAGGTTCTAGAGCAGGCGCTGGTGATAGGGGGCTTCCTGTCATGTTTTGTGGTTGGTAGTGGCAGTGGGCACGACGGAGCCGGGATGTCTGCCGTAGTTAGCAGGCGCCGGAGGGCAGGACCTCGATGCAGGTGGCCTTCCCACTGCCAATTTCAGAGAAGTGGTCGTATACCACTATGGTGAAAAGGCGCAGGGCCTCAGTCGAGGATGCCCTTCCGTGAGTGGATCCCGGGCCAGGGTCTTACACCACAGTGGCGCCGGAGGGTAACAGGGAAGCCCAGAGAGCGCTGGTGCTATGCTTGTGACGGGCAAGGTCACTTGGCACGAGACTGCCCAACCCGAGTTACTGGGAGCTTCGGGCAGGCAGCAGGCGCACCACCATGGCAGAGGCAGCGCCGTGATCAGAGTAGTACCCAGAGAGGTGGTGCTAGCAGAGGAGCGGGAGGAGCTGGTGGTGGGGGGCGACTTTACGTGATCTCCCCATCACCACTAGGTGGTCCACCTCAGGCTCCAGGAGCTGACGGTTGGGACCACGGGCAGCCGCGAGCTTTGGATGTCTACGATTCTGCAGAGCACGGGATGGTGAGAGGTACCCCTTGCGACCCTTCTACTGCTTGCAGTAGAATTGTTAGGCTCTGCGTGTGAAATGCTTCTCTCCTGGATCCTTGTTTGAGGTGTTACCAGGGTGACGCAGGGCATCGGGTGTAACCCTGTGGTGGTAATGAGAAAGGCGCGAGACCTTTTCCTTTAGTCGATGGTGTTGACTCCTTCGCCTTTTGAGCGTGTAAGAGAGCATCGACTGTGGAATCTTGCGTGACCAGATATCCTTGGGTGTTTCACCATATGGATATTTTGAAGGAGGGAATCACCAGGCCTTGCTTCAGGTGCAGGCAGTGATTCCAGTCGCGGCGTGCGACGTAGAGGTTGGACCGGGGAGGTGAGCTACCCCCGAGGGCCTTCGGGCCGTTTGAGACCGTGCAAAGGGATGGCGAGGTACCCTACCGCCTTACCCTAACCCCAAACTCTGGACTAGGTGCACAATGTCGGCAAGGGCCGACCTAGCGTGAACAGATCAATCCTTTGGTCTGTGCGCAGTGACTCAGAGCTGTGCGTGGGTTCTTCTGGGTATGAGAAAGCCAGGTGTGGGCTTAGTACCCTGTGTTGCTCCCTAGTTTTTCTTTTCGAGGACGAAAATATTAAAGGAGGGAATGATGTAAGAACCCAAGTTTTTCTATGAGAGACTTTGGAATATTCTAGATGATATTCCAGAGCAGCGCCTTCAGACGGCGTACGATTCTGAGCCCCGGAGTTGGCCGGAATTAAATTTTCAGTGCGTTCACACTGGAAACGCTAAATAAATGCGATAACTCCTAAACGGAGTTCCGGATCAGAGATCCTAGTGTACGGATGGGTCCAAAATGGGTTGTTTACCCTAGGAACGACATAAAACTTGTCAGCGCGGGACGTTTGGACCCCTCGCCCGCTTCTGGAACGTTAAACGGATTAATTAATTAATTAATTAATTAGTTTAATGTCGAAACGCTAGTATCTCCTAAACGGTGGCTCGAATTGGAAAACCGAGGGCACCGTTGAGTTCGGAGCGTGCCGTTTACCCTAGGAGGGGTGTAGGTTTCGCGGGTGCAGGCCGTTTGTGAAAAATGGCCCCAGGGGCGTTTTCGTAATTTGGCGGCCTCGGGCGCTAAGTTTAATATCTTTTGAAGGGGGTCTCGGATTAAAATTCTGAGACTGCCGTTGTGCTCGGGGTGTCGTGTTTACCCCAGGGACGCCTTCTTTTTTGTCTGCTTCGAGAGCGGCGTCGGGGGAGTGCCGGGCGGGGGTGTTTAAGTGTTATTACTTAAACACACACCCCCCCCCCCTTCTTCCTCTTCTTCTTCTTCTTCCTCACAACCTCTCCCCTTCCCTCCATTCCGGCGAGCTCCGGAGAGGCAAGCTCCGGCGAGGTGGCTCCGGCGAGACGGTGGCGCGCGGCGGATCGCGCGGGAAGCGCCGGGAGAAGCCCAACGGGGTAGGCGGATTTGAGTTTTCCTCCCCTTCCCCGTTTTAATCCCCATTTATGCTCAATCGCACCATTGGATCCTCGAACAAATCCCGTGGTTGCGTAGATTCTGTCCCGAGCTTTCCGGAAAGCTATCCGGATCAAAATTTAGACCACCGGATCGTTCCCGGTGGTCCTTGAAATTATCTGGCCGTGAGGCCGGTTTCCGACGAGGGCCGAAGGCAGCAGACGGTGGCGGCGCGGGGCGGAGCGCGGCGGAGCAGGGCGGTCGGCCGGGGCTTCAGAGGGCGGCGGCGGCGTTCGGCGGCGGCGCTTCCAGGAGGCGGCGGCGGCGTTCGGCGGTGGCTGTCGGAAGCCGGCCGCGGCGCCGGCCGCGGGCGCCGGCAAGCGGAAGAGGGGCCGCGAGGCGGCGGCCCCGTGCAGCGCAGCAACGACCCGCATTTCGCGGGTCGTCGCGTGGACCGAGCGACCGGCCCTCGTGGCCGGTCGGTGGAGAACCCCGCGCGGCGGGCGCGCGGGTGTGAAGGGGAGCGGGTCGCGGAGCGGCGGCCCGCGGCTCGGCTGGACCGGTCCAAAATGCTGGGCCGCGGTCCAGCGGGCCGGCCGGCGCGGGCCGGCCCCAGCAGGGCGGACCGGCCGGACCGGGCGGGTCCGGCCCAAAGGGGTTTTTTTCCCCCTCGGACTTCAGACGCCCGTATTTCGGGCTACGGGCGTCCGTTTTGCGCGTCGTCTGCGGCAGTGTGGAGTTTGCGTCAAGACGGAGTTGTTGAGATGGTTTCGAGAATTTTTAATTCCCGAAACGTGGGGTCGCGGAGGCGCGACGTGTCTTTAAGCGGACGAGCGTTTCTTCCGGAAAATCTTGTTATGGACAGCGCGGACGCATCCGACGTCCGTTTCGAGCGCCGTCAGTTGCGTTGGGACCCTGGCGCTGAGGCTGAGGTTTGCAAGGTGGTTTCAGGTGTTGGGACCGGAGTTGAGGCGTGGGCCCCTAGCCTGTCTTTTGAGCTGCGGGCAGCGTTTCCCGACTTTTTCACCGGACATCCGTTCGGGGCGTGCGAGCAGTCATTTTTGGATGTTTTTCCGAGGGGATTGCAAGGGTGCAATCCGCCCGCTCAAATTCGGCACGATGGTGCGGGGCCCACGAGGGCCGTTTGAGTATCGACGGTGATTTTCCATCTTTATCACCGGGCGACCGTGTTGGACAAGTGAGTAGTCCATCTTGTGTGCTTTTTCGAGAGGATCGCAACGGTGCGATCTGTTCTTTGAGTTTCGAGCCCGGGTAGGGTCAGGTCGTGACATTTTCCTACTGTGAGTTTTTTTATTTATTATTATTGTTTTTAGTTTCCAAACAATCTTTGTGTTTGGAATTATTTTATTATATCCACCACATAAATGATTTCTAGAGAACATATATAATTCCTACACTTTATTTTCCATATCAATGAAGAATAAGAAATTGAGTCTTCCATGGTAGAGATATGTAGGATCAAATGGAAAATGATAAGATGGAAATTGTTATGTTTGATGGAGGGTATCAATAGGTCCTTCCTCAGGACCCCCCTCGCCCCTTTTATCTCCATCCATCCCTCCTGAACCCCTTCCCCACCTTTAACATTTAATTATAATATTTAATTTAGTCATATTTTTTTTATAAAAATATATCTAATGGTGTAAAATCAATGATGCTTTAAACAAAATATATCTAAATGAGTCATTCTTTTTTTAAAGATGTTTATTTAACATTAAAAAACATGGTTAAAAACATACATTAACCACATTTTAAAAAAACGCGCTTAAAAAACTCAATTAATTATCATTTTTTTGTAGTGAATATCCATTACATATTCACATACATTATTTTTAATTTTTACTTTTATTTAATAGATTATATTAAAAAATATTGATCTTGTACTAATTATTATATACTTATAATTACAACGTGACTAATAATTAAATTTTATTAAAAAAAATTATTTAATATTTTAACTTTAAAATAAATTATGTATTAGTATAAGTTGTTTTTTATATTATTTTTATGAAATTATTTTCTATTTTATAATATATGCATATTTTCCACCTACCCGCCCTTAAATTTTACACCGCCAATCGATCCAATCAGGCTTGTTTTTCAAGCACTCAGTTGAAAAAGTCAAAATTCAAAGGTTCTATTGATTGGAGACCACCTCCAAATTTTTTGATAGGTTCTAAAATATTAACACAACTTGGAAATGTTGAAATGTAATTTGAGAAGGTGCTTCATTTGAATGATAGTGGGAAACAAGTTCTAAATGCATCGTCAAGTGAAATCAGAACGCGACAATAGAAGAAAAAAAGTATATTCTTCAAACTTTTGTATTAGAAATTTAATTTGTTGCGGCATAATTTTTATGTTATGCATATTGAGAAGAATTATTGTGAAAAATTGATCTTCACATTGCTTAATGAGAAAGGAAAATCAAAGGGCCATCTCAATGCTCAGAAGGACTTACAAACAATGAACATAAAGCATGATCTATGGCCAGATGAGAATGGAAAGTTTGATCTAAAACTTTTTTCAATGAAAAATAGGGATAAATATACATTCCTTCGAATTTTAAAACATGTGAAGGTATATTATGGGTATTCAAGTAACATATCAAGGTGTTTTTACTTAAAGAAACATACGTTACATGGATTGAACAGTCATTATTCACATGTTTTTTACAGCAGTTACTACCATTGGAATTGCGTATATTATTACCTAAAAAGATTACTATTGTTGTACTCCAATTTTGAACATTCTTCAAACAACTATGCAAGAAAAATATACAACCATCCAAGATTGAAAACCTTTAGGAGAGATTTGTATTGAAACTTTGTGTAATGGATATGATCTTTCATCCGTTATTTTTTACTGTCATGATGCATTTAATAGTGCATTTGGTTGAGGAAACTAAATTAGTAGGCCCCATACATTATCGATGGATGTATCCAATTGAGAGTTACTTTATTTTTATGTTTTTCATCTTAAGTAAAAAATTATTGACACTTCATTAAATACATAATTATGTTTTATTTATTTTATTTCATAGATATCTTGGTCATTTGAAATCATATGTGAAAAATAAAACTCAACCTGAAGGCTCTATTTCTGAAGGCTATTTGGAAGAGGAGTGTCTTGATTTTTATTGTAGATACTTGTATGATATTGAGACAAGATTCAATTGATTTATAAGTGTTTATGACACATCGAATCAATCTTAACTACATGGGAAATAAAAAATCTTTCATGTTATTGTCCAATCAATTGGAAGGAGATCAAATGTTACACTGATAGAAATGGAATTATTACAGGCATATAGATATGTACTGCTGAATAGTGAAATTGCAGATCAATTTATTGAAGAGATCATGATACAAACAAAGAGAAAAATGAGAGGTAAAACACAAAATGTGAAAGATATAACAAAAGTTGTTAATAGAGATATTGTAGAATAATTTTCATGTCGTGTAAGTTCATAAATATTACAATCAATATGGATATTAGGTTGACACATATATTTTGTAAATCTGGTAATGTATATTAATTTTTGTAGATCATGAATACTAATACTTGGGATAAGTTGTCAGAAGATTTGAAGTTTTTTTAGGTTTTGGGCACAGTGGAAGTGCATTGGTGGGTGTACCCAACTTTAATTTTAGCGTTAACAATGATCAATCCAAGATCCATCACGATAATAAAATGTCGGATCTTCAGAATAAAATGAAGAATGAAAAAGAAAGATGGGAGTCTCAGAACCATAGATAGGATCATCATATGTTGGTTATAATTAATTTAATTAATTGACAAGAATTACCTTGATGGAATTATTTATTTGTTGATGTTTCTGGTCATGATCTGATGTGATCTGTCATTGCGTCATAGAATCCAAGTGTAGGATTCCTCTAGCGGTGATCTACACATGGTCCACGTATCTCTGGACATCTCCGAAGGTATCTCCAAGTGCTACCATGGAAGATCCTTCGCTTGCAATGCCCGCCTTCGATCGCCTTGATCCAGTGGAGGTGGATCTCTCTCTCATAGATTGAGAGCATTCTCGGTGGAAAAATATTTCTATCTTGGCTTGAGAGCTTTTACAAATCTATTGTGCACAACCACCAAAAAATGGCTTGTCTAATGAGAAATATATAATTGGGATTTTTAATTACATAGAATAATAAAATGAATTAATTACCTGAAAACATTTATTCATTTCATTTAATTCTTAGTAATACCATATGTCTAATAATAACAGTTGACTATTATTATTACCAGACATGCGCCCATCAAATTACACCTAATATTATTTAATTAAATAAATAATATTTATTTCTCATAAATTCCCAGAAAAAAATATACGGCGTGTATATTTAATATAAATGGATTGTACTTTTATTTTTCTATTTTTCTTTATTTCCTCCACCACATTTATTATACCTTGAGTAATGGCTATTTATTTCTAAAATAAATATCACTGCATTACTCGCTAATAAATATATTATTTCACCCACAATATATTCTTTCGAATAACTAGTGTCGAAATAAATGCGATCAAGCATCCTTAAATAATTATTAAACCACAATCGGGAATAATATTTATTTAACTTGTTAAATTAATATTTAACTAAGATACTTGGACACACTTAGTGTGTGACCCTCTAGACCTCTTTTTCAGTGGCATTAGGTGGAGCCTGTCTAAAGTCCAAGGTTAATGTCTAGAAACACGCCAAGGTACCCATAGAGAAAGAAGTTAATGCTGCAATGATGTGTCACCTCCTACAAATGCTTACCATGTAATATAATCCCTTTGTCTCGATATCTCGAATCAAGCAGGTTGCATGCTCAATTATTCTTTCTTTGACTTTATGGAATTGAACTTGCCCATTCCTCACCATGGATATGGATTTATTTAGGCTATATCAATTCCATCAAATGGCCTGATATATCTACTTCTGTTATGGAACATAAGGGACAAATCTTTTCTCGTATTATCTATTAATTTAGTATCACTCGTGATGCACCCAACGTATCCTACCTCACTGTGAACAGTGTGTCATCACATTTTTCTTCAATACATCTAAGTGCGTGAGTTGTAATACCCATTAATAATAATCTTAAAGTCTAAGGACCAATACACATGTCCACATATAGGAACATCCAATGACACTATGAAATGTGGATTTCCTACTGGCGGGTCTCGTTCTCATAATATCCTCCTGGATATTACCAAGGGCGCACACCATGAGAAGGTGCCTAAATGTTTTATGAGTCCTCACCCCTAATGGCCTGTATTATTTTTGTCCCTCAAATAACATCATTCGACCATATAAAATATATTCAAGAATAGTGTTATGGCACTTTCGGGTTCTCATCATAGTAGGGATACGCTATGACCCTTTAATACAATAGTTATCCTTAGGATATTATCACATGCATTGTCATGCATAAGAACAATAAAGATGTGATAAGGTATTTATTAATAAATAAAGTACAAAGTAGTTGGTTATAGGCCACCAACTCCAACAGAATCCCACTTAGACTAGAGCCAACTGCTAACAACCTTTAACTCTCTAGCTCTCACATGATATTCATGCTTCTAATGAGATAGGGATTTAGTCATGGGGTCTACCAAATTATCTTTTATGGACACTCTGCTCTCTACAACTTCACCCCTTTGATATAAATCCCTCAAGAGGTGATACTTCCAGATTATGTGCTTTTTCCGTTGATGTGACCTTGGTTCTTTTGCAAGAGTCACCGCTATAGTATTATCACAATACAACGTGATAGGATATTTACTTATGGGCACAACATCAAGCTCCTGGTCAAAGTTCTGAATCCAGATAGCTTCCTTAGCTGCATCAAAAGATGCTATACATTCGAAATTCGTTGTAGAATCAGCGACAACTAGCTGCTTTGAACTCTTTCGGCTCACAGCTCCTCCATTGAGCCAGAAAACATATCCAGATTATGAATTCAGATCATTCTGATCTGTCTAAAAACTAGCATCATCATTCCCTCTAATGACAAACTCTTCATCTCTTCTATAAACGAGGAACATATCCTTAGTTCTTCTCAGATACTTAAGGATAGTCTTAACAGCAGTCCAATTTTGTTCTCTTAGATCTGCTTGATATCTTCCTACCATGCTCAGTGCATAGGAAACATCAAGCCTGGTACATAACATGGCATGCATGATGGATCCTATAGCCGAAGCGTATGGGATCTTGCTCATTCTATCTTTCTCTTGTTGTGTCTGAGGATACATTTTCTTAGAAAGATGTAGGTCATGTGACACTGGAACCAATCCTCTCTTGGATTGTTCCATACTAAATTTCTTTAGTATCTGGTCAATGTATGTACCCTGACTTAGTCCAAGTAGCCTCTTGGATCTATCACAGATGATCTTGATCCCTAGAATGTAGGGTGCTTCACCTAATTCCTTCATGGAGAAACACTTGTTCAACCAGTCCTTAACTGAATGTAAGACTAGTACATCGTTTCCAATAAGCAATATGTCATCAACATATACTACTAGGATAATGATCACATTCCCATTAAACTGATTATAAACACATGGATCACATTCGTTCTTAATGAAACCAAATTACTTTATGGCTTTATCAAATCAAATGTTCCATGACTTGGATGCTTGCTTTAATCCATAAATGTATTTCTGCAACTTTCAAACCCGTTTGGCTTCACCTAGTGTCACAAACCCTTCTGGTAGTGTCATATAGACATTTTCATGAAGGTTCCCATTAAGGAATGCCATTTTGACATCCATTTTCCAAATATCATAGTCATGGTAATCTGTTATGGCAAGTATGATTCTTATGGATTTAAACATGGCAACTGGTGAGAAGTTTTTATCATAGTCAATTCCTTGATGTTGTCTGAATCCTTTAGCCACTATCCTTGCTTTATAGGTTCTAACTTGACCTTCCATGTCCATTTTTCTCTTAAATGACCATTTGTATCCAACAGGATTTACATCAAGTAGATCATCGACTAGAACCCAGACTTGGTTCTGATACATGGAATCCATCTCAGAATTCATAGCTTCTAGTTATCTTGTAGATTCTGAGCTTTCTAATACTTCCTTGTAGGAGAGAGGTTCATCATTGTCCAACAATAATGATTCACCATCCTCGGTGAATAGGAAACCAAATCTCTCTAGTTCCCTTACCTCTCTTGAGCTCATACGCAGTACTTGTGTGTCAGGAACCTCTTCCACAGGGACTTGTGGAACTTGTTCCTGTACTAACTCATGTGTATCTTGAGCATCAATTTCGTCGAAGTCAATCTTGCTCCCACTATCCTTTTTGAGGATGTTCTCCCTCTCAAGAAAGACAGCTTGTTTGGCAACAGTCACTTTCTTGTCTGAAGGGTTATATAGTTAATATCCTTTCATTTCCTTGGGATATCCTATAAAGACACACTTTGTGCCCTGGGGTGCTGGTTTATTTCCTGAAAAGGCCTTAACAAATGCCTTTCACCCCCATACATGTGTGTGTGACAAAATGGTTTTCTTTCCATTCCATAACTCAAAGGGAATTCCATTTTATGCCTTGGTTGGTACTTGGTTTAATGTGTATGTTGCAGTATATAATGCATATCCCCAAAAGGATAATGGAAGATTTGCATGACTCATCATCGACCTCACCATGTTCAACAAGGTGTGGTTCCTCATTTCACTAACACCATTTCACTGTGGTGTATAAGGAGGAGTGAGCTGAGATAGAATCCCAGACTCTCGTAGAAGATCGATGAACTCTTGGTTCAGATATTCTTCGCCTCGATCCGATCAAAGCTTATTTATCTTCTTACCAAGATGATTCTCTACTTCATTCTTGAATTCCTTAAATTTCTCTAAGGATTCTGACTTATACCTCATTAATTAGACATAAAAGTATCTACTCAAATCATCAGTAAAAGTAATGAAGTAGGAATATCCACCTCTAGCTTCTACTGGAAATGGTCCACACGCATCTGTGTGCACCAATCCTAGAAGCTCTGTGGCCCTTTCACCCAGTCCACTAAAAGGCGGCTTGGTCATTTTACCCTATAAACAAGTGTGACATCTATCAAGTGGTTTTAGCTCAGTAGAGTTTAAATAGTCATCTTAGTAGAGATTTGTCAAGCTCTTCTCATTTACATGACCGAGACGGTGATGCCACAACTGGGTGATGTGTGAGTCATGTGAGTCTATTTCTTTATTGATTGTCAACACTTGGTTTTCATAATTTAATACATACAAACCATTATTTAAATGTTCCATACCATAACATACATTGTTCTTATAAAAGAGACAACCCTTATTTCCAAACTTGAAAATAAATCCATCCATATCCAAACAAGATATATAAATTATGTTCTTGGTAACACTAGGAACATAATAACAGTTATGTAAAACCAAAATCATCCCAGTCGGTAATGAGAGGTGGTAATCACCAATGGCTAATGCAGCCAGCCTAGTGCCATTGGCAGCTCGAAGATACACCTCTCCTATGAAAATCTTTCAAAATCTACTTGGTTCCTATATTTGAATACAGATGTGATCCTCGCACGCTGTATCTAATACCCAATGTGTAGAAATGGAAAGATTACACTCGATAAAGAACACACCTTTAGCATCCCCACACTTCTGGGTGCAGTTCCTCTTCTAGTGGCCTTGCTTGCCACATGAAAAACATACCGCCTCTCGTTCCTTGTCCTGCCTCTGGATCTTCCCCTTCATGGAGGGACGGAGCTCTGGGGATTCAAACCGTTTATAAATATTTGTCCCCTTTGCCTTGTACTTCCTTTTCTTATTCACCATAAGAATTGTGGGTTTATCATGCCCCGTGTCCTTATCTACCTGGAGAATTAAGTTTAGAAGTTCTGATAGACTCTTCTCATTATTTCTCATGTTGTAGTTGACAATGAAGCTAGAGAAGGTCTTGGTTAGTGATGATAGGATGATATTTGTACACAACTCATCTAGGAACTTAATCCCTAAGATTCCAGGCGTTCAATGTATCCAATGAGCTTGACTACATGAGGCCCAGCTGGCACAGACTCTCCAAGCTTAGTTATAAACAAAGAATTGGAGATCTCATATCTCTCTTGTCTTGCCTTCTCTTGATAGAGATCCTTAAGGTGAGACATCATTCTATACGCGTTCATGTTTTCATATTGCTTCAAGAGCCCATTGTACATGGACAACAGTATGAAACATTTCACATATGCGGCATCATCCATGTGTTTCATATAGAGAGATAGTTCCTCATCGCTGGCCTCTTTTCCAGGCGCAATTGGAATAGGCTATTTGAGCACATACAATTTCCTCTTGTGGTAAAGGATGACGCATAAATGCCTCTATCACTCTTGGAAATTGGTGTTGGTGAAAAGGTTTTCCTTCTCAAGTATTGTCACAACCCGTCCTCGGGACCCATGTCGTGACTACCCCAAGCCCGCCTTCCATAGGCCAGGGGCTGGCGACTAGCACCAAGGCGTAAACCCCGACAAAAATGGGAAGGCATTGCCTTTATAAAGTAAACAAACACCACAGAGTAAGAAAGCAAAAGTAAACACTAAATAAACTGAGTACAACAGTAAGTGCGGAAAAGTAAGTGGTCCAGAATACAAACCCAAACTAAAAGTAAAGTACAACTGAAAAGAAAGTACAGCAACTGAAAGTAAAGAAGCAACGTCGAGCCGTCCACTGGAAATCCCACCTGAAGGGTGGGTATAGATAATCTTCTCAACTCCTCGGGTCTAGCTATCCACTCCGTGTACGTCCCGCCCAGTGGTCCACCTCCAGGTACCGACTCGCTCTGCAAGCCTCAACCACGATCAGTGTTGTCTGTCGTCTGCATCCAACACAACATAGTGTGGGCATAGCCCGTGCAAGGGTGATTATACGCTACTCAGTAGGGACCTCGAGACCCCCGAAGGTCTCCCAAAATCCACAAAGGATAATCCACAAAGGATAATCCACAAAGGAAAGATACAATCACAAAGTAACAACCAACTCTACTTAGGTATATGCCCATACATATACCTAAGTCATCAATTCTAGTTCGGCTCCAACATCCAAGCCCAAGTTCGATCACGTCCACACAGGATAGTACAACCCAATCTACAAAGGAAAGCACAACTCAATCCACATAGGAAAGAACAACCCAATTCACATAGGAAGCAGGTCAATCATATCGAAGATAATGATTGAAAGTCAAGACTCAGCTCACACAAGTATACTTCTTCGTAAGGTGATAGAGATGATCAGATGTAGCCACTGATTCATCTAAGCTGGGACCCACGTAGGATACTAGACCAGCTAGGCTGTCGGACCCACGTAAGATACTAGACCAGCCACTCTGTCGGACCCACGTAGGATACAAGTACAGAGTCAAATACTGTCGGACCCACGTAGGATACAAGAACAGTAGTCACGTACTGCCGTACCCACATAGGATACAAGAACAGTAGTCATCACCGACGAACCCATGGAGGATTTCAGTACGGTCGTCATCGCTGTCGAACCCACGGAGGATTTCAGTGCAGTCATCGTCACTGCCGAACCCACAGAGGATTTCAATGCAGTCGTCGTCACAGTCGCAGTCAGCTCTAAGGTTCTCGCACACAACATGCTCGTTTCCGGGAGGGTCCGCTCCATGAGCCAAGGGGTTGATACATCAACTGACATGTAGTCCGGAGTTGATGTATCCCAAAATTCTGCCTCGTCTATAGGAACTCAATGTGACAGACAGCGTGTCAATCGGACGCCCGGTCTGAGAGTTATTGGTCTTTTCATTCCAGGGGCCCGGTTGGTTTTTTAAGTCAAAACCAACCCAACCATACTCCAATTGTGTCCAAACCTTGATCGGAGTAAGCCAAAAAAATTGTCTCACTAAGAGGAAACCAATAAAGTCGACGGCACGTCAATCGGACGTCTGGAGCTCAAGTTATAGGTGTTTCCGCTCTGAGGGCCCGGTTGGTTTCGTGTTCGAACCAACCCGGACATACCCAAAGTTCTCTGAGACCTTGATTGTAACATACCTAAATGACCGTCTTGTTCCAAGGATCCCAACGCAACTGACGGTGCATCGATCGAACGTCTAAATCCCAAGATATGGGCAAATGACTGAAAACATTCTAAAATGGGGGGTCTGGGCCCGGCCCGGCCCGGCCCAACCCCCCACCCCCCCCCCCCTCAGGTCGGCCCGAACCGGGTTGACCTGACCCAAGTCTGGGTCCGACTCGGCTGGGCATGGCCTGGCCGGGGGGTGCGCTGGCTCAGCCAGCGGGCCGAGCAGGGGGGGCGCGTTTTCCCCCTTTGCGCCCCACGGACGCGGCAGGCGTCGCGTCCTCCTCCAACGGATCCCGCGCGGCCGCGGAATCCGGCCGCCTGCCGTCGCGGCTTCAGCCGCAGCGATTCCTCCTGGTGGTGCGCCGGGGCACCGCCTCCTTCTAGCGGCCGCCGGCGCCGCCGTGCCAGCGTGGCGCGCCGGCTGCGTCTTCCGCGGACCACCAGACGCGCTTCGGTGGTCCGATTTGCCCGACGTCTGCACCTACGGCTCTCCCGGGACCCGTACTTTACTGTGAAGGCCTCTAATCCCCATTTTGGTCCCATTTTGTCATCATAAAATTATCCACGCATGAATAACAGAAAAACGGTGGGTTCGGACTTGTTCGTTGGTCCGCACCCACCGCGTTAGTGATTTGAAACAACTCCCAACAATTCCCGGAAAATGATAATCCCCAACCCGCAAATAATAATATGCGGATCAACTTGATAATTATTTGGTCCACATTAATGTTTTAGAGGAAAACAAACATGGGATTATTATCATTCTCAAAATAACTCCTACCTCAAAGAAGTCATCGAACGAGGTTCGTCGCAGAAAAAAGACATCGCGGAAGACGGCGTCGCGGAACGAGGCTCTGTAAGCATCGTCGGTGTTCGCCCGATGAAGAATGTGACGTGTCGTCTTTCTCTGAAGAAGGCATCTCTCACCGGCTTTGGAGAGGATAGGAGACGGTACGGCGATCTCCCCTTGCGGTGACGGAGTTCTTCGTCGTAGACTCGGCGTTCTTCGCGAAGAAGATGAAGTTCTTTAAGGCTCGTGTATTTTCTCCCCAATCCTTCTCGCACAACAGTTCCACCATAATAAAATTAGGCTTACCTTATTTTATTACTCATTCCACCCTTTTCAAAATTCAAAATGAATTCACCGTATTAATTAACGTGCGTTGTCCAATTAATGAGGCGTTTTATTGGCATGTGTTTTTAATGTGGAGGAGATACAAATTAATTGGGGTGCGGGTGTGTTACACAATTAAATGAATGAGGGAGGTTTTAAGGGATTAGAAGGGGTGGGGCTCGTGTGGGCCCCACCTCACTATTATCCTCCCAAGTGGAGTTAGGATGTAGTGGGTCCCACCTCAACTTCCATGCATAGGTTATAACTACTTAGAATAGAAATAAAAATTGTAGCACAAATTTTTATTTTACTCTTCAGTTAACCATTTATATAACAACCTCACCCGAGAAAACGCAACTCCAGAAAAGGTATTCCTAAGAAATTACTGGCACTGCGGTTTCATCGGTGCTCTCGGATTTCGGTTTCGAGCACTGGTTCAAAAGTTAGGAAAACTCACTCATTCGTTCACTGAACGTACCCGAGCTAAACTTCGGAAATTGATTTCGGGCACACCGGGCCTCAGAATCAGGTGCCGTCAGAAACTGCGTACTCGTAAAATACCAAAGAAAATTAAAAAAAAATCCCTTGAAATTTACGGGTTTTTACATTAATCCCACCTCAGGGCTTTACATCCCCGTAAAGATACATCACAAACTAGGGGAACAAATGAGGGTACTGAGCACACATCTGAGCCTCCCGCTCCCAAGTGCTCTCCTGGAGGTTCTCGTGCTGCCATCTTATGCGCACTAGTGGAATCGACCACCCACATAGGACCCTCTCCTGTCGATCATCGATCTCCACCAGGACCTCCGCAAAAGTCACCCCATCGTCAATGTCCAGCTCCCCATGGTCGATGATATGCATCGGGTCGTGCATGTATCTCCTCAGCTGAGATACATGGAAGACGTCGTGCACCCGGTGCAACTAAGGTAGTAGATCCAGGTGATAATCCACCTCGCCTATCCTGCTGAGAACCTGGAAAGGTCCGATGAAGCGCGGAGATAACTTGTCGCCCCGGACAAATCTCTGTAATCTACGTTGAGGTGAGACCCGCAAGAAGACGTGGTCGCCATCCTCGAACTCTAGTGGTCTCCGCCTTCTGTCAGCATAAGACTTCTGTTGGCTCTGAGCTGTCCTCATCCGCTCCTGGATGACCTAGACCTTCTCTTTCGTGGCCTGGACCATCTCTGGTCCCACAAGTGCTGACTCCCCAGGGTCTGTCCAGCATAGAGGTGACCTGCAAGGTCGGTCGTACAATGCCTCATATGGTGTCATCCCTATGGTGGAGTGGTAGCTGTTGTTGTATGAAAACTCCACCAAGGGTAGGTGATCCTCCCAGCTACGACCAAAGTCGAGGACACATGCACGGAGCATGTCCTCGAGAGTCTGAATGGTCCTCTCCATCTGACCATCCTTCTGAGGGTGAAAGGTGGTGTTCAGACGTAGCTTCATCCCAAATGCCTCCTGCAACCCCTTCCAAAGCCGGGAAGTAAAGTGAGCATCTCGATCAGAGACGATAGATGATGGCACACCATGAAGCTGCACGATCTCCTGAACATAGAGGTGTCCCAAGCTCTCCACTGAGCCCTGCTCTCTAATGGGTAAGAAGTGGGCCGACTTGGTGAGTCGGTCGACAATCACCCAAATGGAGTCATGACCTCTGGAAGTACGTGGTAGTCTAGTCACGAAATCCATAGATATCCCATCCCACTTCCACTCCGGGACCTCCAAGGGCTGTACCAAGCCTACTGGTACCTGGTGCTCTGCCTTCACCTGCTGGCAGGTGAGGCATTGAGAAATGAACTCTGCTATAGCCTTCTTCATACCCAGCCACTAGTGTTGTCGCCTGAGATCCTGGTACATCTTCGCCACTCCTGGATGTACCGCTAAATGGGAAGTGTGAAACTCTCTTAGCACCTCCTCCTATAAAGTAGCTGGTACCATGGTACGCCCTCTGAAAAGGATGACGCGCTCTCCTCCCATAGAAAAACCATCAGGTGCTTGTCCTGCGGAAATCTGTGCACGTCGAGTCTCACAGTCAGCGTCCCCACGCTGTGCTTCTCTGACCCGCTGCAGTATTGGAGGAGTTACTGTGAGTGACTGAAGAAAGGCTGCTCCATCTCTATCCATGAAGGATATCTGCAAAGCGGCTAGCTGCTCCGTCACCTCCCCAAGTAGTTGAATGCTCGTCCTCTTGCTGAGAGAATCGGATACTACATTCCCCTTTCCAGGAGTATAGACTATCTCAAAGTCATAGTCCTGGAGGAACTCAAGCCATCGTTGTTGTATCAGGTTTAGGTCCTTCTGCGAGAAGATGTACCTGAGACTCTGGTGGTCAGAGTAGACTGTAAAGCACTCTCCCATCAGATAGTGTCGCCGCATCTTCAGAGCGAAGACCACTGCTTCTAACTTCAGGTCATGGGTAGCGTAGTTCTGCTCATGCTACCTCAACTGTCGTGATACATAGGCGATCACTGCCCGCTCCTACATCAGGACACATCTGAGTCTGGTCCCTGATGCATCACAGTATACTACGTACCCTACTCCCTCCTCCGGTAGCCTCAAGATGGGTGCGCTGGTCAATCTCTATCTCAGCTCCTAGAAGCTCTGATGACATCTATCTGACCACACGAAGGGTTTTCCCTTCTTCGTCAAAGCTGAAAGTGGTGCCGCAACTCTGGAGAAGTCTGGCACAAACCTCCGGTAGTATCCAGCTAGACCCAAGAAACTTCGCACCTCCATCACTCTCCTGGGTGGATCCCAATCTAGCACTACCTCGATTTTTGCAGGATCCACTGCAACTCCCGCCTCAGAGATGACGTGTACCAAGAAGTGGACCTCACGTATCCAGAACTGACACTTCGAGAGGTTACTATAAATCTGGTGCTCTCGGAGTGTGTCCAGTACAACCCGCAAGTGGTAGGCATGCTCCTCCTCAGAAGTCGAGTATATCAATATGTCGTCGATGAAGACTATAACAAATCGATCGAGGTAAGGCTGAAAGATCCTGTTCATGAGGATCATGAACACTTATGGCGCATTGGTTATGCTGAAAGGCATAACTAAGAACTCATAGTGGCCATACCGACATCTGAAGGTCGTCTTCTGTACATCCTCGTCCCGAACTCTGAGCTGATGATAGCCTGACCAGAGGTCTATCTTCGAGAACCACCGTGATCCCTTGAGCTAATCAAAGAGGTCGTAAATACTCAGTAGCGGATACTTGTTCCTCACGGTCACCTGGTTCAGGTGACAATAATCGACACACAGTCACAAGCTCCCGTCCGCCTTCTTGGCGAACAAAATCAGGGAAGCCCAGGGTGAAACACTGGGTCGGATGAATCCCTTGCCCTGCAAGTCCTCCAGCTGTACCCGTAGCTCCCGAAGCTCAACGGAAGCCATCCGATATGATAGGGTGGATATTGGGGTTGTCCCAGGGTATAGGTAAATATAAAATTCTACCTCTCTGTGAGGAGGTAGTCCTAGAACGTCGTTAGGAAAAACGTCTACATACTGATCCGCCACTACAGGAAAACTCGGACTCCGCACATCAACTGCTCCTAGGATGAGGCTAGCCAACTGGTGAGTGATCAGTTGTCCTCTCCTCTGTGTAAGTCCATCCTGCATTGTAAAGGCTCCCTTCTCGCCAGTGAAGGTGAACCTTCTCCCATTTGTGCGAACACACTGCACCTTGCGCCTAATACCGTCAATATGAGCATGGACTGTAGATAACCAATCCATGCCCAAGATGACGTCGTAAGGCCTCGACGCCACTACAAGAAGATCCCAACCGAAGATCTCGCCTCCTAGAGTAAGCTCACACTGTCGGCACCAGTGCGTAATCATAAAGTCTGCTCCCGTAGGAGTCTCTAGTCGTAAGGATTGAGCCAACGGCTCCGTCAGAATCTCCGAGCTCCGAACAAGGGCAGCGGTAATGAAAGAATGACTCGCTCCCGTATCTATAAGAACTACAGAAAAGGTGGAGTAGACACAGATAGTACCTCGAATCATTTCTAGTGCGCCGTGGTCGTAGACCTCCGCTGTCTGAAGCTGAGTCTGCCTCTGCCCGCCAGCTCCCTGTGGTCGGGGTGGATCTCCTGGTGGCGGTGGTGGTAAAGCCTCAAAGCGTCGCCCACCACCTGCTGCTCGGCTAGCTCCTCTGCCTTGTCCTCCTGCTCCCTGTGGACCGCCATGGTCGACCCTCTGCCTCTGCCTGGGTGGTCCCTCAACCGTCCGCTGCTCCTCTGCACGGCGGGTCAGGCAGTCACGGGCCATGTGGCCTTGCCCGCCGCATGCGTAGCACTGTCTACTCCTCGGAAGGCTGGCTATGCGTCGTGTGCCCCGCACCTCTGAGCCAGTGTCCTGAGGTCGTCCGCCTATTGGTCTGGTCCTCCTGGACCCCTATGAAGTCTGTCGACTGCCAACTGCAGAAGACTCTGCTACGTGCCGCCCTGCGGTAGGTCTCACTGCTGGTGTAGGCTCAGCAAGAAAGCTCTCTATGAGAAGGGCTCGCTCCAGTACTCCTGCCTGCATCGGAATGCTGAGGGAGATCATCGATGCTCTTATCTCATGCCTCAGTCCCTTCCCAAAGGTCCGGGCCCGAAAGAATGGGTCTCGTACCATGTCCGTCGAATAGCACGAGAGATTGGTAAATCTCGCCGAGTACTGGGCTACCGTCATGCTGCCCTGCCGCAGCTGTAGTAGCCCTTGAATGTGCACTGTAAGTAGGGTGGATGGGAAAAACTCTGAGCGAAAGACGCTCTCAAAGTCCGTATAGAGGAGAGATACCTCATCATGCACCTGGAGCATCAGGCTCCACCATCTGCCTGCTGCCGCATGTAGGAGGCTCGCTGCAAGGATCGCCATGAGGTCAGCTGGTGTACCCACTAACCTAAAAACTCGAACCACAGCCTCCATCCAATCCTCGGCTGCCTGAGGGTCCTTCTCCCCGCATAACCTGGGTGGTCTCGGATGCTGGAACTCGTGCAGTGCACTAAGGCGATGTGCACTCTCATCGGCTGGGGCTGGTGGCATCGGTGGCTCGGCGGGTAGAGGTACCGCCGGTGCCTCCGCTGAAAAAGGGCCATGCACCGAGGCCTCATCGCTCGGTGGGTTGTCGTCTCGCACAAAGATCGAAACCCTAGCTGGATTTTGTCATGGGGCCATCCTAAAAAGAAACAGGTGCGTCACGGTCAATACAGTATACCTGGTGAGCTGACACAAAGTAATCACAAAGAAAACTTTGAAACACACATGCAATCAATGTTTTCGTGCACTGAGTCGGAAATCAGAAGTCAGGGTCCTGGTGTACGGATACGTCGGCTGCCACACCAACACTGGACTCCCTGGACTGATAACCACACTCAATACCCTTAACATTATTGCATCACATAGAAGAAAGATTAGAGTCCTGAGTTCTGTGGTAGAACCGAACTCCTTTGATACCAATTTGTCACAACCCGTCCTCAGGACCCGTGCCGTGACTACCCCAAGCCCGTCTTCCATAGGCCAGGGGCTGGCGACTAGCACCAAGGTGTAAACCCCGACAAAAAGGGGAAGACATTGCCTTTATAAAGTAAACAAACACCACAGAGTAAGCAAGCAGAAGTAAAAACTAAGTAAACTGAGTACAATAGTAAGTGCAGAAAAGTAAGTGGGCCAGAATACAAACCCAAACTGAAAGTAAAGTACAACTAAAAAGAAAGTACATAAACTGAAAGTAAATTAGCAATGTCGATCCGTCCACTGGAAATCCCACCTGAAGGGTGGGTACAGATAATCTCCTCAACTCCTCGGGTCCAGCTGTCCACTCCATGTACGTCCCGCCTTGTGGTCCACCTCCAGGTACCGACTTGCTCCACAAGCCTCAACCACAATCAGCGTTGTCTGTCGTGTGCATCCAACACAATGTAGTGCGGGCATAGCCCATGCAGGGGTGAGTATACGCTACTCAGTAGGGACCCCGAGACCCCTGAAGGTCTCCCAGAATCCACAAAGGATAATCCACAAAGGAAAGATACAATCACGAAGTAACAACCAACTCTACTTAGGTATATGCCCATACATATACCTAAGTCATCAATTCCAGTTCGGCTCCAACATTCGAGCCCAAGTTCGATCACGTCCACACAGGATAGTACAACCCAATCCACAAAGGAAAACACAACTCAATCCACATAGGAAAGCACAACCCAATTCACATAGGAAGCAAGTCAATCATATAGAAGATAATGATTGAAAGTCAAGACTCAGCTCACACAAGTATACTTCTTCGTAAGGTGATAGAGATGATCATATGTATCCACTGATTAATCTAAGATGGGACCCACGTAGGATACTAGACCATCTAGGCTGTCGGACGCACGTAGGATACTAGACCATCCACTCTGTCGGACCCACGTAAGATACAAGAACAGTAGTCACGTACTGCCAGACCCACATAGGATACAAGAACAGTAGTCATCGCTGACGAACCCACAGAGGATTTCAGTACGGTCGTCGTCACTGCCGAACCCACAGAGGATTTCAGTGCATTCATCGTCACTGTCGAACCCACGGAGGATTTCAATGCAGTCGTCATCATAGTCACAGCCAGCTCTAGGGTTCCCGCACACAGCACGCTCGTTTTTGAGAGGGTCCGCTCCATGAGCCAAGGGGTCGATACATCAAATGACATGGATTATCTAGTTGATGTATCCCAAAGATCTGCCTTGTCGATAGGAACTCAACGTGATAGACGGCGCGTCAATCGGACGCCCGATCTGAGAGTTATTGGCTTTTTCATTTCAGGGGTCCGGTTGGTTTTTTAAGTCAAAACCAACCTGACCATACTCCAACTACATCCAAACCTCGAGAGGATTAATCCAAAATATCTTTCTCACTAATAGGAAACCAACAAAGTTGACGGCACGTCAATCAGACGTCTGGAGCTCAAGTTATAGGCGTTTCCGCTCCGAGGGCCCGGTTGGTTTCGTGTTCGAACCAACCCGGCTGTACCCAAATTTCTCCTAAACCTTGAGTGTAATATACCGAAATGACCGTCTCGATCCAAGGATTCCAAATAAATTGACGGTGCGTCGATCGAAGGTCTGAAGCCCAATATATGGGCAAATGACTGAAAATAGTCTGAAATGGGTGGTCTGGGCCCGACCTGGCCCGGCCCAACCCCCCTGGGTCGGCCCGAACCGGGTCGACCCGACCCGGGTCTGGGTCTGGCCCGGCTGGGCGCGGCCCGGCCCGGACCGCGCGACCCGCCCCGGCCCGGCAGGGGGGGTGCGCTGGCTCGGCCAACAGGCCGAGCAGGGGGGGCGCGTTTCCCCCCTTTGCGCCCCACGGACGCAGCAGGCGTCGCGTCCTCCTCCACCGGATCCCGTGCGGCCGCGGGATTCGGCCGCCTGCAGCCTCGGCTTCAGCCGCGGCGGTTCCTCCTGGCGGCGCGCCGGCAGCGTCTTCCGCGGACAACCGAACACGCTCCGGTGGTCCGATTTGCCCGCCGTCTGCGCCTACAGCTCTCCCGGGACCCGTACTTTACTGCGAAGGCCTCCAATCGCCATTCTGGTCACGTTTTGTCATCGTCAAATTCTCCATACATGAAGAACAGAAAAACGGTGGGTTCGGACTTGTTCGTTGGTCCGCACCCACCGCGTTAGTGGTTTGAAACAACTCCCAACAATTCCCGGCAAATGATAATCCCCAACCCACAAATAATAATCCGCGGATCAACTTTATAATTAGTTGGTCTGCATTCATGTTTTAGAGGAAAACAAACATGGGAGTATTATCATTCTCAAAACAACCCCTACCTCGAAGAAGTCATCAAACGAGGTTCGTCGTGGAAAAAAGACGTCGCGAAAGACGGCGTCGCGGAACGAGGCTCTGTAAGCATCGTCGGTGTTCGCCCAATAAAGAATGTGATGCTTTGTCGTTCTCCGAAGAAGGCGTCTCTCACCGGCTGCGGAGAGGAGAGGAGACAGTACAGCGATCTCCCCTTGCGGTGACAGAGTTCTTCATCGTAGACTCGGCGTTCTTCGCGAAGAAGATGGAGTTCTTCAAGGCTCGTGTATTTTCTCCCCAATCCTTCTCGCACAACAGTTCCACCATAATAAAATAAGGCTTACCTTATTTTATTACTCATGCCACCCTTTTCAAAATTCAAAATGAATTCACCGTATTAATTAACATGCGTTGTCCAATTAATGAGACGTTTTATTGGCATGTGTTTTTAATGTGGAGGAGATACAAATTAATGGGGGTGCGGGTGTGTTACACAATTAAATGCACGAGGGAGGTTTTAAGGGATTAGAAGGGGTGGGGCTCGTGTGGCCCCCACCTCACTATTATCCTGCTAAGTGGAGTTAGGATGTAGTGGGTCCCACCTCAACTTCTATGCATAGGTTATAACTGCTTAGAATAGAAATAAAAATTGTAGCACAAATTTTTATTTCACTCTTCAGTTAACCATTTATATAACAACCTCACCCGAGCAAACACAACTCCAGAAAAGGTCTTCCTAAGAAATTATCGGCACTGTGGTTTCATTGGTGCCCTCGGATTTCAGTTCCGAGCACCGGTTCAAAAGTTAGGAAAACTCTCTCGTTTGTTCACTGAACGTACCCGAGCTAAACTTCGGAAATTGATTCTGGTCACACCGGGCCTCAGAATCAGGTGTCGTCAGAAACTGCGTACTCGTAAAATACCAAAGAAAATTAAAAAAAAATTCCCTTGAAATTTATGGGTCTTTACAAGTATGGTTCAAAATGATATGTTTGAAGTCATTTTTCTTTTTCTTTCTACAAATTAAGATGAGCAAAGGTTTAGTACTTTATTATAATAAAACTGAGACAAATAAATAAATTAATACTTATTAGTCTCCCACTATTTTATAGAAATCCAATAGCCCTCACCATTGACTTTGGAATATTTTTTTGCCTGAATATTCTAGTGGCAAGGATCCATATTGCCCATTGCATTACCCCAACTAGGGTTGGTCAAGCAACTTGAAGGGTTTTAGGTAGGCATTCTAAATTCCAACTGCATTAACTCGTAGCTCCTTGATCCGTTGAGTGGACTCCCCAATCCTGAAATCCTTTTTTTTGGATTTCCTCAACCTTTGCCTCTTGGTCACACCAAGTCCTTCTGTGGCAGTCAACCCTTGATGCGAACCAAGTCAAGTCAACCCAAAATCTTGAATTTAGAATTCCCCGATAATTGAAATTACCCCAACTAGGGTTGGTTAAGAACTTTGAACTATGGTTCGATTCTAACCAAGATTGTGGAAGGCTATACCGACTTAATATTTCTTTGAGGGATTTTATCCTTATACATAAATTTACATTTTATTATATTTGATTAAATGCTTGTTAATATTAAGTGGGATATACTTAAGTGATTAACCATGTCTAAGATAATATTTACGCATAAGCTGGTCTTATTTTAGTTCCATCTTGCATGCTTATTTAATTCATTAATTGTGTGATTGTGACAACACACCCACAATAAATAAACCATGCAACTGACAGAAATAAAATAAATGGTATGATCATGATATTTTTCTATTGGTTAGTTTATCAAGTAGTTTGATAAACTAACCCAAGACCTAGGGGAGAAACACCTTGAACCTTCTGAGTTCGTATTTACAGCTTTCCACCTATCCACCTTTGTATCTCCTTAGATTGGTTTCACCTTGGCTCCTGACTTGAACCACCTCCACTAGCTTGGGAGCTCCATCCATTACATATGCATTTATCTCACACGCAGGTGAGGGGTAAAAAGGGGGTTTTATATAAAAGAAACCTTGGGCGTGCAGGCCCTACATACTAATGAAGAGAAGGCTCGCAGGCCAACAAATTTAATTTAAATAAAATAAACCATTCACATACAAAGGTCTTGGTCTAGCTCATGATCATCCATACATGCAACGATATTTATGCATAAATAAAACTAGCATTCAATTCTTTAATCATTCTTGTTTAAGATAAATTGTGCTCGAATCAATTAATTATCTTTAATTAATCAATCCTTTTATCTTAAACCCTTTTCTGAATTTCCTTGAGATTCTCATCCATCATAATTTTAAACAAATAAATTCATTTAAAATTATCTTTGTGCATAACTTGTACCTTGGAGGAGACCCGGTGAATTCCCATTTACGCAGATATTAAATTAAACACATATATATATAACACATATCACGTGTTGTGCCTCAGCTTTACGCATGCACTATGGTACACGTCTCAAGGGTTTGTGTAATATAATAATAAATTTTAATAAATCTGCGTAATTTGGATGAGTACACGGTGTGTAGTTCCAACTACACAGTGTGTACTTTTTTTCACCATCCATCTGAAGTACATGCTCAGATACATGGCGTGTAGATGTACTTCGGAAATTTTCGGAGTACACGTCGTTTTCAGTGGGACACATGCCGTGTAGTATCTGCGTTACACGGTTTCTAGCCGGGCAAGCCGTGTACGGGGTACACGGTCCAACCCAAGCTCGAAGGGACTACACGTCGTGTTCAGTGGACCACACAGCGTGTAATCCGGAAACCATGTGCCACCTGTTCCTGATCAACACACAGTGTCATTTATGACTTAGGAATACTCCAACACATGGTCTAATTTGGCGAATCAGTCTGATGCATTGAACCTAGACTACATGGCGTGTACTTCCGAATACACACTATGTATTCTAGTGTTGTATGGCCAGGAATGTTTGGCACCTCTGGATGAGATCCTCTATTTTATTTTAATCAAAATTAAAAGAAAAAATTGTTTTTGTAAGGTGAACGAGAAATGAGAGAGGAGGAACAGATCTCGAGATTCAGATTTAAATAACGATTAACTTGAATTGAAACAACTAAATTATTAAATGCATAAATCACCAATGAAAAAACTAAATAATTATAATCAATGATATGACCCCTCTGATACCACTTGTAGGTTCCGGGTGTAGCGGAAGTGCATTGGTGGGTGTACCCAACTTTAATTTTAGCGTTAACAATGATCAATCCGAGATCTATCATGATAATAAAACGTCAGATCGTCGGAATAGAACGAAGAATGAAAAAGAAAGAGGGGAGTTTTGGAACCATAAATAGGATCATCATATGTTGGTTATAATTAATTTAATTAATTTACAAGAATTACCTTGATGGAATTCTTTCTTCGTTGATGTTTCCGGTCATGATCCATTGTGATCTATTGTTGCGTCGTAGAATCCAAGTGTAGGATTCCTCTAGCAGTGATCCACATGTTCTCCACATATCTCTGGACGTCGCCGAAGGGATCTTTGGGTGCTAGCATGGAAGAGCATTTGCTTGCGATGTCCGCCTTCGATCGCCTTGATCCGGTGGAGGTGGATCTCTCTCTCGTAGCTTGAGAGTGTTCTCGGTGGAAAAATAATTCTCTCTTGGCTTGAGAGCTTTTCCAAATCTGTTGTGCACAACCATCAAAAAATGGCTAGGCTAATGAGAAATATATAATTGGGATTTTTAATTACATAGAATAATAAAATGAATTAATTACCTGAAAGAATTGATTCATTTCATTTAATTCTTAGTAATACCTCATGTCTAATAATAACAGTTGACTATTATTATTACCTAACATGCGCCCAGTGAATTACAGCTAATATTATTTAATTAAATAAATAATATTTATTTCTTATAAATTCTCAGGAAAAAAAATACACAGCGTGTATATTTAATATACATGGCGTGTACTTTTATTTTTCCATTTTTCTTTATTTTCTCCACCATATTTATTAGAACTTGAGTAATGGCTATTTATTTCTAAAATAAATATCACTGCATTACTCGCTAATAAATATATTATTTCGCCCACAATATATTCTCTCAAATAACTAGTGTCGGAATAAATGTGATCAGGCATCCTTAAATAATTATTAAACCACAATCTGGAATAATCTTTATTTAACTTGTTAAATTAATATTTAACTGAGGTGCTTGGTCACACTTAGTGTGTGACCCTCTAGGCCTCTTTCTCAGTGGCATTAGGCGGAGCCTGCCTAAAGTCCAAGGTTAGCGTCTAGCAACATGTCAAGGCACCCATAGAGAAAGAAGTTAACGCCGCAATGGTGTGTCACCTCCTACGAACACTTACCATGTAATATAATCCATTTGTCTCGATATCTCGAATCAAGCGGGTTGCATGCTAGTGCCATAAACCTATGTGCTCGATTATTCTTTCTTTGACTTTCCAGAATTGAACTTGCTCATTCCTCACTGTGGCCATAGATTTATTTAGGCTATATCAATTCCATCAAAGGGCCTGAGATATCTACTTCTGTTATGGAATAGAAGGGACAAATCCTTTCTCGTATTATCTATTAATATAGTATCACTCGTGACGCACCCAACGTATCCTACCTCGTTGTGAACAGTGTGTCATCACATTTTTCATCAATACATCTAAGTGTGCGAGTTGTAACACCCATTAATAATAATCTTAAAGTCTAAGGACCAATACACACGTCTGTAGATAGGAACATCCAATGAAACTATGAAATGTGGATTTCCTACTGGCGGGTCACATTCTCATAATATCCTCCTGGATATTACCAAGGGAGGACACCATGAGAAGGTGCCTCAATGTTTTATGAGTCCTCACCCCTAGTGGTCTGTATTATTTGTGTCCCTCAAATAACACCATCTGGTCATAGAACATATATTCAAGAATAGTGTTATGGAACTTCTAGGTTCTCATCATAGCAGGGATCCGCTATGACCCTTTAATGCAACAGTTATCCTTAGGACATTATCATATGAATTGTCACGCAGAAGAACAATCAAGATGTGATAAGGTATTTATTAATAAATAAAGTACAAAGTAGTTGGTTCTAGGCCACCAACTCCAACAGTTTTTGGGTCGAGGTCCTCTAAAACAGACTAGAAAGTTCGATGCTTACAATGTGAATGGATTTAAATTTCATGCAGTCGATCAGGAAGAGAGTTTGAAAATATAAAATAATGGTATATTTATGATTGTCGAATTAGGATACTATGAAAAGTTGACTGATATTATCAAATTAAACTATCACGAGCATTTTTGTTTTGTTTTATTCAAATGAAAGTGGGTCGATATTACTAGAGGTATTAAAATATATTCCTTATAATTTACTTTTATAAACTTCTCTTGCTTAATGGATGTTGGTGACTGTGAATTACATGATCCATATATCTTATCATCGTAAGTGAAAATGGTATATATTATATGGAAGATGTCATGGATGAAGGGTGGAGTGTAGTTGTTCACGTAAAACAAAGAGACTTGTATGATATGGGTGATGAAGTGGAAGATTTGACGTCTGACATTGAATCTCATCGACAACAAAAAATGAACTTATTTTTCCATCGTGATATTGAAAATATTAGTTTTTAAGGGAGGATAAAGTAGATGAAGTAACGATGGAGCAGGAAAATGACATGATTGATGGACAAAATGATTGTATGTGCAGTCATCCATTAATTTATCAACCACTTATGTTTTATGTGCAGTCATTCATTGTCATAGGTATGTATATTTTGTTTTTCAGTATTGTGCATATGTTATCATTTCTAAAAAAAATCTACATGATTTTTTTGAAATATATGTTCTGAAGTTAATTTTATTTGATTGAATGATATGAATGTCAAGGAAGAAGCATTTCACTGGTCTCAGTTGACTCTCGACATCTAAAACAGCGTCTCTCCATTCATCAGGTTCAACAGTGAGGGAGTAGGGCATCACTCCTGTTTCTTTGCAAGGATATTAGAGGGTGACAGTTATAGGTAAAAACTTTAATGTGAATAGAGTTATTACACTTTTTTATACTACTAATTGTTTTTTTTCATAAAAGATGCAAACAATGTTACTACAGAGATAAATATGAACAGTTCAGATGTCTGGAATCTGAACGAATTGAAGATAGTTGTCTCATTTTACTATTATGGGGTCCCTACAGATGATATCGTAGGATTATTTGGCCACATTCTAGGCTAGTTGGCGGCAGATCCGGTTACCCTTCTGATTACCTATGTTGATTGGAGGCATGTGCCTCAATCTTGAAAATATGAAGTTTTTGATTCATAGATAAAGGTAATTTTAATACATTATGGTGCAATTGAATGTCATTATGATATTAAATTCTAATATTTTAAAAATGAATCTCTTTGTACATATGTTATTCCACTTTACCATAGAAGAGAGAGAGCTTGTTGCAATGAAAATCACAATTCAGGAACAGGAGGCTCATATAAAGATGCAAGATGCAATGGTCGTCACTCTACAGAATGCATTGATTGAATTATATCATAAGACGACTGGATCTGTCCTTAGTGATATTCCATCAATAGATGGTAGTGAGCAGGTAAATCACACAACATCAAAATCATTTAGTACACGAACTTTTATTGGTTTTAAGTTTAAATTTAAATATACAACACTATTTAATTTTCAACATAATTGTCATGTAGGTGTCGGTAGTAGGAATTGGAGACAGAGATGGAGAGGGTGTCAATCATAGTTCATTGGGATGGTACATGGAGTAGTGAATGTGGAACACCAACCAATGTGAATTTTGATTGTTTCATATACATTTTCAGTTGTGGGAGTGATTTCTTAGGGTCTTTTGCACCAGATTGTCTGAAATGCTTTAGATACTTAATGTTATCAATGTGGTATATTAAAAACTCATCGATTTAGTGTATTTAATTCAAATTCGAGAGGGGGAGGGTGTATATAGAAAAGCTAGTGACTATTTATATCTTATGTCGTGTACTTTGATGTTAGTCGTCTTTCGTCGTGGTACTTTATTGTAGTTTGGTTTTGATATTAATGATATTACTTTGAGTTGTTTTACATTGTTATCATGCATCATGAAGTGGTATTTTGTTATAGCATGTTTGGTTAGGTTGTTTTATTTAAAAAGGGAAAATTGTCCCCTGTCTATTAATGAAGCTCTTAGCATTTATTGTTAGTCTTTGGCGCCTTGAGGATGTCACTTAAAACCAAGTGACAATTTCATCTCGACTCAAGCCAATGAGGAGGGGCGGGATGTTACACATCCCAACTTAGGCTGAAGCGGGTAGTGTTAGCTCGGTGTCCTTTCAGAATTAGAGCTAACCCGTTTATAGTTTATATTTCTACTTACAATGTTATACATGCACACTGCTCATTTTATATGCATCAATTGAATTATACTAGACATCGTTGGTAGTGGCCTGATAAATATATCTCACACCCTATTCGGGTCACCGGTTGGTACCCGAACAAAACTTATGGATGCATGTAAGAGCAAAGGGAAGCGTTCGACTATGGATGTTTGATTGTCTTCTTAGGATGAAGTACATGAGCAGATTACCGAGTTTATGCTCAAGATGTTAGTGGAGATAGCTTTTGGTCTTTTTGTCATTTTGTATAGCATGTTGTACGCGCCTGGTGTTCTGATTCATGTATTCCCTTTTTTATAGCATCATGGCGTGATCATCATTTTTGTACCTGATATTGATTTTGTTCCTGCCTGTTTATTTTATATGGATGTTTATACTTTTGTGGTTCATTATTATATTGTTTCTGCTGCTTATTGTTATTTTATACCGTGGTACTACACTTTGATCACGAGGGTATAGTTTCCCCACTGTATTATCATAGACCCTCGCTGCTAGTCGGCAGCCTCTGGCATATGGGAAGACACGTTTGAGGTCATGTGACCAACTGAGTTCGGTTACTTATGAGTAAACTAGGTCCAAGACGTTAGAAAACACGACAAATAAAAGGGTGAGTCTTTATGTTGCGGAAATGCCGGGAGTCACAGCGACAAATATGCTTGCAAATGAAGAAAAGACAGTAACAAAATAAGAATAAGAGGAACACATATACAACGATTTACGTGGTTTGAGAATAATCTCTACGTCCACGAAGAGGTAGAAATATTATTATAATCGGAAGCATAAATTACAGGGAGTTCTCATAGTTTCTAACACAAAAAAACCCTAGCTTGAAATGAGTTAATAAAGAGGATGAAACATTGTTCCACCAACCCCACAAAAAGTTTGTTGTGATACAGTGAAAGGTGGTTGGAAGTTCGCACTGCTACAATTTTGCAGCCACCGAAGTCTAAGCAGCTATAGTGATCGGTGGCAAGAAGTTAGTCGAGTTACAGTACCGTTGTCTCCAAAGTCTGAGTTGCTACAATAGTTGTGTCAAAGTTTGCACTGCTACAGTGCTTGTCGATGTCGTTCGGTCTACTATGCTACAGTCAATCAAAGTTGTTACAGTGCTCCAAAATTTGGGTCGAGCCCCTTCAACCCTTGGAGTAGGGGTGCATTGCCCTCTGTAACCCTCAACGAACTCACCGTGGAACTCGGCTCGCGAGAGTTGTAGTCTGCTGACCAGTATGAGCCAGAATCATTCGGCTCAACATCATGCAAAACGGATCGGATTACACCAACCTCGTGATCCCACTTTTTTCTACCCATTCCCACCACCCACCTTTAACAATCAATCATAATATTGAATTTAGTCATTTTTTTTATAAAAATGCATCTAATAGTGTAAAATCAATGATGTTTTAAACAAAATGTAGCTGAATGAGTCAAGGTGTTTTTCAAAGATGCTAATTTAACATTAAAAAAAACACTGTTAAAAACATACATCAACCACGTTTAAAAAAAACATGATTAAAAAACTCAATTAATTGTCATTTTTTTGAAGTGAATACCCATTACATGTTCATATACATTATTTTTAATAGGTACTTTTATTTAATAGATTATATTAAAAAAATATGTGCATCTTGTACTAATTATTATATACTTATAATTAGGACGTGATTAATAATTAAATTTTATTAATTTTTTTTCTTTATTTAATAATATAACTTTAAAATAAATTATGTATTAGTATAATGTGTGTTTGTTTTTTGTTATATTATTTTTACTGCATTATTTTCTATTTTATAATATATGCATATTTTCCACCTACCCGCCCTTAAATTCTACACCGCCGATCGATCCGGTCGGGCCTGTTTTTCAAGCACTTCGCGTGCTCCGCCCGTTCTTCTTTTGTGCGTGTGGTCAGCACGGCGCCGTTTAGTCATTTATTTTGTGCGTGTGGTCAGCACGGCGCCGTTTAGTCATTTCTTTTGTGCGTGTGGTTAGTCGCCTGCTTTTCTCCTCTCTGTCTGCCGACTCCTTCCCTCAATAGCCACCCAACGCAAACCAACCCATCTGCATCTCGTACTTCATAGAGGTTTCATTCCTTGATCCTAACAGCTGGGTTTTTCGTGCCTTCGTTCTCTCTCCTCTCTGCAGGTATTCAGTTCTGGCCTGTTGCATTCTGATGAATTTGGTTTCTTGGTTGATAGAGAATGGATCCGTTTTGCATTTTAATGCGCGGAGATGATTGCGTTGCTAGGGTCTTATATGATAGATCGATGACGTGGTTGCGCTCTTTTAGGTTTATTATTATTTACCCAATTTGTGTGTTGAGATCTGGTTTGATTACAGACGACAATGGATTTGTTTCTGTGTAAACTCGTTTCTGCCCCAGTTTTTGGCTGTGAGGGCTTGGACAGAGATGGGGTTTATTGAGGTCAATGCCTTGTTTGAAAAATTGTGGGGGAAGAAACCTCTGGCACATGTTTTCCTGTCATACAACTCACTGCAATTAAGTTAGATTATCTTGATTAGCATAATTTTCCGAAGGAATTTATTTCAATATTAGTTCTTAAAATTCGAAAGATGGTATGTTGTCTTATTCCAAAAGCATTGCAAAAACAGTGAATGTGGGTCGGATCTAGATTTTCTTGCCTTTTTTGTCAGAGATTTATGTGGCTTCAGATTTTGAATTTTCAGGTTATAATCCCCATCACTTTATTTGCTTGATTTGCATAGCAACAGTGGTTGTTTATGTTATATTTTTCATCTTTTTTTATTCATTACATAATAATATGGGTCCCACACCAAAGTGGATCGATGAGGTGGATAAAAAAGGTATAGATTGGTGAGTTGGATTAAAAAAGGGTGGAGTCTCACATTGAAAGTGGGATACAAATTCTCAAGCTCCTCCCTTACAAGGGCCTTGGAAGTTGTAATTTTCCTAAAAATTTATATTTGGTAAATGCTTTTTAAAAGTATTTAAAATATATGTTCAGTAAATGTTTTATATATATATAACAAAACATAAAGTAAAATAAAATAATTTTTCTAAATAATTTCAGTTAAACAGGGCAGTTGGATTTTCATTTTTTCTAAATTCAAAAGTTGCCCAATTTTGAAACGTTTTTCTTAACCGACAGTGTGTTGTTTCAATGAAACAACTGATTGTTTCGATGAATGATTACGATTCAGTTGATGTATGATCTTATAAATATGGGCTTCACCAGACCAATTTTTTCTGTACTTTGAAATCCTCCTCATGCAATCCCTATTATTACCCTGAGAGTGAGTCCGTATATTTTGAGGGAGATCTCTGGTATTGCTTTTTGTCAATCCCCACTCCTTTGAAGTATCCTTGAGGGACACTTGTGTTGAGACGACACAGCAAACCAGTGGGGTGGGTTAAACCCTTTTAGACAATGAATTCATTCACGCTTCAATGTGTAAATTCAACTCATCTTCAACTATTCCGCTTTCAAAGCCTAACAGTTTTTGGGTTGAGCCAAATATCCCCTAAATGCTCACACCATTTGGCATTGTTAATTTGGCCTTGTTGTTTTTCTAGCTGTCTTTCATTAGTGTTCTATTGGTTTGATTTCACATTGCAGTTGATTTAAATAAGGCGCAATGCCTTTCATCTCTTCTTTATAATGTAGTGATTGCAATAAATGGTGAACGCCTGATGCTTTTCCTTAACAAACCTGTCAGATTTATCCAACCAAGCGAAGGAAAAATAAGTTTTTATTGGCATTCAGTGCTGCAGTTTTGTGAGAGATTTTTAATTATCTTCTCTGTGCAGGGAAGTCAACTTTGCAAGAAATGGATTCATTTGTGTGCCAAGAAGAGGATACTCTCCCTTCGGACATTCTTAGATGTCCATTTCTGAGGAGCATAAACCAACCCACCAATTTTTCCCTGTCATCCATGACTTGTCCAATACCAGTGAGTCATTCTTTCCTTTCAAGTTGCCCATTTCACTGGGAAGAATCAAAATGAGTTTCTAGGCATATTTTTACTCTGCAATTCAAATAGAAATTTTATCGGTCCGGGAATCATAAAGATCAGTGTGTTGCATGATGTTATTTTACTGCGCTTTCTGCTCCTTGCCTGGCCATTGAACTGTGAACACTTGCTGGTGGTATCTTTTGTTATTCTGCCAAGGTGCATGGAGCTAAGGGTCCAATTTTTGAAGATGGACCCAACTTTGAACTGGCGTTTAGGCTCTTTCATGGAAATGATGGGGTGGTGCCACTTTCTGGAAGAGCATCCAAACGTTTGGAAAATTTAAATCCAGATCAGTCACCACCTCAGTTTAATCCCCTTGCTGCAAAGGCAGCCACCATCAGTCTCTCAGCCTTTGGACCCGGAGGGCCCTTCAGCTTTGACGCATTCTCAGAGAAGTGGAAGAACAGGAAGAAAAAGTCGAATTCGTCCAAGAAAGAGTCTTCTTCACAGGTAAAAAGAATTGCCCTTTTTAAATGAAATTGCTTATGTAGGATACTAAAATACTGGAACTCATGCGTTATTGAGTGTGTGTTCCCTTTTTATATTGGTTTGTTCTGCACCAAGTGCTAGTTAAAGAAGTGTTTTAACAAAGTAACTTTAGTGATTAGTGAAGCAGAAATCAGCCAAGGGCTGTGAAAAAATTAAAACATTGGGCTTGAGGAAGTAGCCTTTCCCCTCATTTTAGGGTATATTGGTCACTTGTAGAGTTCATATACCTGTGGAAATATCTTCCAGTAGCAGCAGATCTTTCACGATGCGATCTACCTCATGATTTATGTGTGATGGTGGATTATGAAAGTTAATTAGTAACAGATCTTTTAATGTTTGTTTGTTTGGTCTAAATCAACTCCTCAGGAACTTCAATTGTATCTTTTTGGTTCACAGTCTCATTCCATTCCAAACACAGCAATGGTCCACTTAATTCCATTGATGAAGTGGAACCCTAATTACTTTCTATCCCCATTACTCTGCTCCCACTGTTGTTAACCATGATTTTTCAGGGAGGTAAAACGAAGCATGAGTCATTGAGCAGCGAGTGGCTGCAAACCGGGAACTGCCCGATCGCCAAGTCATACCGGGCAATGAGCCACGTGGTGCCGCTTGTTGCCAAGGCTCTCAAGCCCCCGCCGGGCATGAACCTCAGGTGCCCACCAGCGATAGTTGCTGCACGTGCAGCTCTGGCTCAGACTGCCTTTGCAAAGAATCTCCGCCCTCAGCCCCTTCCTGCCAAAGTGCTGGTGATCGGTATGCTGGGCATGGCGGCCAATGTGCCCCTGGGGATATGGAGAGAGCACACGGAGAAATTCTCACCCTCATGGTTTGCAGCCGTCCATGCCGCCGTCCCTTTCATTGCCATGCTGAGGAAGACTGTGTTGATGCCAAAGTCGGCCATGGCATTCACCATTGCAGCTTCGGTGCTGGGACAGGTGATCGGGTCCCGAGCTGAGAGATGCCGGCTCAAGACGGGGGCTGGAGGGATGGTTCCGCAGCCGGAATCTGAATCCGAATCCTCTTCAGGTGGGAAACGTGATCAGGTGGAGATCATCGGAGTTGCTGGTGGGCACTGTGGGGAGGTGGTGGACTGGAACCCTGTTCGGTTGCAGGTGTCTGGGCCTTCTTTTCCAGCGTAATTAGTGCATTTGAATGTGTTGTATGGATTTACGGTAATTGTTAAAGGGGGCTGCTTTTGTATGTGATGTGCTTATGAAGTTTCCTGTGAAACCGTATTGCAGTTATTTTGAAATAAAAAGCGAGCGTGCTTTGCGTGTTTGAAGGCTTTGATCCAAAATTTTATAGGGCGAGAGCTGAATTTTATGTTTGTGTGCCAAATCTTTCTCAAAATTATTATGTTCTTATCTTGTTTGTTGTTATTTGTAAGAACTTCTACAATCATAAAAATCATAATGGTGTGATCTTATTTCATAAAATATTTTAGGATCCAGTTAACTTATGATCATTTTTAGAGTAATAAAGGTTTTTATTTGAAAATCAATCTCTCACCCATATGAATAAAATTAACCTGTAACACCCCGATCCAAATCATCGGATCTGAGCCAGAGGGTCATATACTCTCATGTGCGCCTCTCAGTATGCAAGAGGATGCCGACTACTATCGAATGTTGAGTCTGTCAATATCGAATGTTGAGTCTGTCAATAGAGAGATTGTACCTTCATTATTATGCCACGAGATCAATAATAACAATAAACAATATAATAAATAATAAGAGAAAACAATGAAAACTAAATAAATACATATCATATAAAAAAACACCTCTAAATGTGGCAAACTTGTCCAGTGTAAAGCAGCAGACAATAAATAAATAAACACCACAACATGTGTCCTTCGGAGTCCGTCCTGGTCTTTCACCTACTCCGCATTCCTCTGCTCAACCGTCCACTACAGGGACCTTACCATTCGCCAGATCCCTCATGAAATCTACAAACGCATCGAAACGCTTGAGTATGGCGTGAGTACAAAACTCAATAGGACACTGTCAATGCGTCCTTAACTTGATGTGTTCAAGTATAACGAGTGTATACCATAATTAAAAAAAAAATGTGTAATGAACATAAATATACAATCAAACACCAATTGGTCGTACACTAACCAAGATGCCATAGACCCCCGACCGTACCTACTTCAGCACCATGCCGGAATGATAGTCATGGTATGTCATAATAAGCATGAACCATTACTAAGCACGAAATCCATCTTTCGGCAATCGTAAGGCATCAAGTTGTATCAGGCCCCAAGGTTGTCGTATCTCAAATCTATCATACATCAGGCTCTAAAGCTGTCATGCCCCTCGGGTTAGGCCCCCGGGCTGTCACAACCTATCGATGCCTCAGGTCAGGCCCCAAGGTCGTCATGCCCCTCGGGTCAGGCCCTCAGGCCATCATGCCCCTAACATGTTGCCTCGGGTCAGGCCCTCAGGCCATCATGCCCCTAACACGCTGCCTTGGGTCGGGCCCCAAGGCTGTCATGCCTCATACCCTATGCTCAGGTCCATCGTCATCTTTGTCGCAAGTCGTGTACACTCCCCCTCTAAGGGATGCACATTGCACGACGATTTGACTGTCTCAAATGAAAGGGGTAAAAAACCACGAGTAAATAGAAAGATCTCACTATGGGTAAATATTGGTACAAAAACCCTCACCATCACGATGAGAAAACCCTCAAAATATCTCTCTTGAATAGGCAGAGAAATAAACTTCACAAATACTGCACATAAAAGAATATGATGGGAGAATACTAATGAAGCTGATTGGTGGAGGTGATGATATCCAACAGAGGGGAGAGCCTCCTTTTACAGGCCTCCCCCAGCCCCTCTTGTCCCATTCATTCGCAGGTGGGTTTGGTGGAGCTGGCCACCAACCGCCAACCACAACCCACCCCCTTTGACAAATCATGGGGCAACCACCGTTCATGGAATAGAATACTGCCGTCATATCTCCCACTTGGAGATTTGATTAAGAACTAATCACATCTCCACACATCCTTTCCCCATCTTCCAAACATGCTGCACATGTCTCTGCGAGACCACTTGAGGATCTGTACAATCTGAACTTATCAGGGTCAATCGCCTTCGTTAGGAAATCTGTTAGATTTTCTTTAGTGTGAATTTTCTGCATGTCCACACTTCTTTCCTCCACCACATATCGGACAAAGTGATACTGTACCCCAATGTGCTTCATCTTGGAATGAAAAGATGGATTCCTTGCAATGTGCAAGGTGCTCTGACTGTCACAAAATAATGGAATCTGCTCTTGTCTGTACCCGGGCTCCTCCGACAACTTTCTCATCCAAATAGCCTCTTTGCAAGTCTGTGTAGCTGTCATATACTCCGCCTCCATCATGGATAACGACACAACTAACTGTAACTTTGAAATCCAACTCAAAACTCCTCCTACAAGAGTAAACACATAACCACTAGTGGATTTCCTCCGGTCAAAACCACTAGAAAAATCTGAATCAACATATCCTCTAATAGTGAAATCCGATCTTTCATAACATAATGCAACATCTAAGGTCTCCTTAATGTATCTCAGGATCCTCTTCAATGTGCTCCAATGCTCCCGCCCTAGATTCTCCATGTACAGACTAACTGCTCCCATTGCATGTGCAATGTCTAGTCTAGTACAAACCATAATGAACATTAGACTCCCCATTGCTGATGCATATGACACTCAACACATCTCCATCCTCTCTACTTCACTGCTAGGACTCATCATAGAGGATAACTTGAAATTAACGGGAAGAGGGGTAGAGATTGACATACAATCTTGCATGTTGAATCATTTCAAGACTTTCCGTAAGTAATTCTTCTGTAATAACCAAATCTTCTCATTATTTTTGTTTTGGTAAATCTGCATCCCAAAAATCTTATTTGCTGGTCCCAAGTCCTTCATATCAAACTCCCTAGCCAATTGTGCCTTTGTCACCTAGATCTAATCATTGTTGGGGCCTGCAACCAATATGTCACCCACATACAACAGAAGAATGATGAAATCATTACCATCCAAATCTCTGAAATATGCACAATGATTTGAATGAAGTTTGTTGTATCCAAGACTCATGATATAGGAATCAAATCTCTTACACCAACACCTTGACACTTGCTTGAGACCATATAAAGACTTTTTCAACTTGCAAACCAAATTCTCTTTGCCTTCTTTTGAAAAACCTTCCGGTTGGAGCATATAGATCTCTTCATCAAGATCATCATGGATAAAATCATTCTTCACATCCAACTACTCTAGTTGTAAACTGTATGTAGCACACATCACTAGAACTATCTGATCAGTCTTCAGTCTAACAACATGAGAAAATATTCCATTAAAATCAATACCTTCATTCTGATCATATCCTTTGACTATCGGTATTGCGTGATATCTTTCCACCTGGTCCTTTCCATATCACTTGATCTTAAATAACCATTTGTTGTCGATAACCTTCCTTTCATAAGGTAATGGAACAAGATCCCAACTCTTGTTCTTGTATAGGGATTCAAGTTCCTCCTACATCACCTCCACCCATGAGGATACATCTGGACTTTGAGTTGCCTCCACAAAAGAAGATGGATCTCCATCCTTAGTCAATAATTAGTACACAATATTGCTCTCAGTGACATAGTCTGAGTGTCATACTGGTTCCCTTTTCTCTTGAGTTGACCGTCGTGGTCTAGACTCAATCGATACTTGATCATCATGCTCTGGAAATACCTAAGAGGAAAACAGTTCTTCCTTGGATTTGTTCTCTACTTTGATTGTTGTAGTTTTTGTATTCTCTTTCTCCATGTCTCTATCAATTATCATTTTCACCTTGTCTTCTGCAAAAATAAAATATTTGCTGATGATAAGTTTGTGGGTAGTGGGGTCCCATAAACGATACCCCTTCACACCATCAGCGTACCCTAAGAAGATACATTTCATAGATCTCGAATCCAACTTTGATCTTTCCTGGTCATTAAAAAATGAATATATAGGACTTTCAAAAATATGTAACTGAGAATAGTCAGTGGGTTTACCAATCCACATCTTCATCGGTGTCTTCAAATCAATCACTATTGAAGGAGATCGATTGATCACATAACATATGGTATTCACTGCTTCTGCCCAAAATATTTTGGAAATTCCTGCAGTCTTCAACATTTCCCTTGTTCTATCCAACATGGCTCTGTTCATCCAATCTGCCACTCTATTCTGCTAAGGAGTGTACACCACCGTGAACTGTCTCTTGATGGATTCCTATTTACAAGAAGTATCAAACTCCTCACTCCTATATTCTCTACCATTTTCAGTCTTCAAACACTCGATCTTCTTTCCAGATTCAAGCTCCTTTCACACTTCTAATGTTTTGAATACTTCAAAAACATCCACTTTACTCTTGATTGGGCACAACCAACATCTCCTTGAATAATCATCAATGAATGATACAAAGTACCTTGCTCTTCCTAGGGATATAACTGGTGCTTTCCAAATGTCATAATGAATCAACTCTAATATCTTTTTGATTCTCGTTGTTGATGTCCTAAACCTCAACCTGTGTTGCTTGCTCAAAACACAATGCTCAAAAAATGGTAAGGATAACTTTGTAAGACCAGACATTAAATTCTGATTCACAAGAATCTTCAGGCCTCGTTCTGACATATGACCAAGATTCTAATTCCATAACATCTTCAATGATTCCATCGAGGTATTTTATGTGACAACTATCTTCATATCCTTGCACATTTCACTCATAAGCACATAAAAGTTCTTTGAGATCTTCTCTAAATTCATCTCTATAAGTGCAACCTTCAAAATTCTCATCACTCCATTCTCAATGCGAGTCTTGCATCCGTATCATCAAATTTTCCTCAAGACAATATGTTCTTCTTCATGCCCTTCACATGACGTACTCCTTGGATAGTTCGAATGATACCATCATGCATATTCAATTTGATGGCACCGAATCCAATGATATTAAAGGTGTGATTGTTCCCCATGTAAAAAAGTCCTTCTGGGATATTTTTATATTTATCAAACCATTCCCATTGAGACGTCATGTTCCATGTTGATCTCGAGTCGATTATCCATGTATCGTTGAGATTCTTCCTGCTTCCAATAGTCGTCATCGCTTCACTAACTAGAATGAATCCATTCCCAGAAGTACTCACCACATTTTTATCCATGTCATGATTTTGAATCCCACCGAAACCACACACCATTGTCACATATTTTGATCTTTCACCAATTTTCAGTAGGTAATTATATTTCTGTAACACTTGCATATTCATTTTCCACAAAAAAAATTATTCCCATTGAATTTTTTGATCTCAAATTTTGTCCCATATAGACATGTCATTAGTCTGGAACCTCTACTATTTCCCAATGATATATTTAATAATATCAATAATTTTTTTTGATTTGAAAGATCAACCAGAGTCACAATCACAGAGCATACTTAAATTTATGAAAATCATTAATACCCAAAAAAGTGAACAACACCGGACCAGAACTTTGCTTTGATACTACTTGTTGGGACTGTAAATCATTGGCCCACTCATGTAGCAATAATAGTGAGATAAAATAAAGTGAAAAATGAGGAAATAAATGACACTAAATGTAACATGAAAAACCCCCTTAATGAAAAGGGTAAAAAACCACAGGAAACTAGAAGGATCTCACTATGGGTAAATTTGGGTACCCAATCCCTCACTATCACAAAGAGAAAAATCTCAAAATTTCTCTCTTGAATAAGTGGGGAAATAAACTTCATAAATACTGTACATAAAATAATATGATGGGAGAATACCGATGAAGCTGATTGGTGGAGGTGATGATATCTAGCTGAGGGGAGAGCCTCCTTTTATAGGATTCTGCTAGCCCCTCTTGATCCATTAATCTGATGATGGGTTTGGTGGAGCATCCCACCAACCACCAACTATAGCCCACCCCCTTTGACAAATCATGGGATGACCATCATCTATGGAATGGAATAATACCGACATCAAGTACCAAAACACAACCTCCAAGGAAATGGTATCACACATCACAAGGTATGCATATAAGACAGACTTAATATATCACCATGAGAAATAAATTAGAAATACATAACAATATGTGATCATAATCAAACAAGGCAACATGCTACTTTATAAATACTCATGGAATAAAATATCATAGTAGGTCTTGCGGTTTATAAAAACACCCACATGCGATCATAATCATGTACGATCATCATCCATTCCCACACAAAAATCATATAATGGAAACATGTGTAAACACGATCCAAAGATAGCAATGAAATTCATACTTCAAAGTCATCGATGTCAACGACAAGAACAAACCACCCCACGTGGTTTGAAAGCTAGAGCAGAAACCTCAATAGTCAAAAACACCTCCTTATGGACTTATTATAGTAGTCTTCGACATGTAAACACTCAAGGTTTTCTAAGGGTTCCTAGAATCAAAACCAATTATTTTATTTCAAAAATAAATAAAATATCACATGCGGTGATACTTTTCTCTCTCCTAGACAATTTTCAAATTATCTTTTAGGTCAACACATGCGCTAGAAATATTCTCCTCAAGAATAATTATAAAACTACATTTGATAATTTATATCTAAAAATTAATTCGAGAACACATGTGACATTCCATATAATTATTCTATAAATAAAACTATATAATTATCCTTGACAATTTTCATAATTATCCTTTGATAATTTTTTTATAAATTATCCCTTAATCATTATTTTATGATATATTTTTATAAATCATCATTCCATAATTATATTGTGATATTTTTTCATAAATTATCCATTCAAAATTATCTTATGATAATTTTTATAAAATATATTTTCAAGATTATATTATAACAATTTTTCATAAATTGTCCTTTGATAATTCGATATTTTATATTTTGATAATTCTGAAACAATTACCATTCAATAATTCCCTTAAGTATCATTTGATAATTTTTAATAAATTATCCTTTGATAATTTGATGTGATTATCCTTTAATAATCATGATAATTATCTTTTGATAATTTCTATAAATTATCTATAAAAATTTTGACATAATCATTGTTGATACTTATTTATATTTATCTTTTGATAATATTGAAGAATTGTCCCTTTTTTTATAATTATCATTGGATAATTTTAAATAATTATCATTTGATAATTCCTTGATAATTTATCCTTTTATAGATTTTATGTAAATAACCTTTGATAATTGTGTGAATTATCTCTTACTAAAACTAGGTTTTATTGTTCTATATTAAATTCAATTTCTTTTTTATAGAATATGAGAATAAGGGGGAGAAAAAAAAGAAAAAGAAAATAAATAAAATAAACCCACTTGGTAAATACACAATGCACAAAGAAATGGAAGGGGGATCACACACCTGGAACTGAACAAGAACACCGTGAAGATCAAGGGAGTCTTCACCAATCACACGTAAAGGAGTATCGGGGTCGGTTGAACTCAACATGATCAACCAAAATCAAAATTTGAATGATACGCATATATATAAACAAAAAATGTAGCACCCAAAAACCCAAATTAAAATATCCCATTTAATCTGAAATTTAATCGAAAATTAATGACAAAGTGTTTAAATCTACACCATTGAATCTTTGAAAATTTAATTGGTCCAAAAACATTTGATCTGGTGTGTTTTGAAATGCCTCCACATGAATAATGGTGGAGAGAAATGCATGGGGAAGATGAAGATAAAAACCAATTTAATAAATTTAAAAAATAATAAAATAATAAAAAGGGTAAAAGAAATTACCCCGTGTGTAATTTATCCAAACACCCAATGAGAATAAATATTATGTCGCACCTAGGATAAACCACATATCTTGGATGTAACAGTGGAATCATATTTCTCATATGATACACCATTCTAGATATATTTATTTTTTTTGTAAAAAATTATAATAAAAATATTAAATAAATTAACCTTGTGTGCGATGTTACCAAACATACTATACACAAAAATTTTATGTCCCTAATAGGATAAATCTCACATCATGGACCTAATGGTGGTCTCAAATTTCTCATTTGATACACCATTTGGGAGATATTCCATTTTTTTGGTAAATTTTTTCGCACGTGCCTATATAAATATTTAATATTTTTATAAAATAAAAACCGAGGCTCTACGAGCCTCAAATTATCACTTAGAATTATCAGATAACTCTGAAAATATTCCATATAATATTCTAAGGTGTTAACAATGCTTCTACCCTCACATAAAGCCTTTAAAACAACATATCATTTACAAAGTGATTTTTATCAAAAAATTGTGTTTTCACATAAAAATATTCATAAATTAGTAACAAAGAGGGTTTTTATTATCATTAAAAATTGTGGATATTAAAATTCTCCCTCTCTATTGAATTATCATCCCTAAAAAGTAACTCTAGTTGTCTTTCTCAAACAACTCACACCACTGAGTTCGAACATCAGACTCACATCTCTTCTTAGATCCATCCATGTTGCCACCAAATCTGGACAAGTGGTACCATCTTCCCTCATAGTAATTTCTCAATTCAGTCTATAATCTACACCATACACTCCTCATAAGATGCATCAAGATCCAGATCATCATCCTAATAGTCAATGACATACACATAATCAGCCATGTACCTCAGGAGTTGTGAGACATGAAACACATCGTGTATACCTCAATTGAAAGAAAGAAGGTCCAGATGACATGCCACTGTACCAACCCATTTGATGACCATGAAGGGTCCCAAAAAACATGGTGCTAGATTTCCTTTATTCTTTAGATGTTGGTGACCTAACCGAGGTGTCACTCTTAAGAAAACCTGATCACCCAAAGTGAACTCCAAAGGTCTCCTCCTATGGTCAACATATGATCTATGCTTGCTCTGAGTGGTGATCAAATCTTACAAATTAGATGCACTATTTCAGAGGTCTTCTAAACCATGATGTGGCCAAAAAATTCTACCTCACCCGCCTCATGGAAACAAAGAGGTGAATGACATGACCTCCCATAAAGAGACTCGTAAGGTTCCATCTGAATCGAAGTATGATAACAGTTGTTATATGAAAAATCAATCAAGGATAGGTGATCATTCCACACTCCACCTAATTCAAACATGAAATCTCAGAGAATATCCTTCTATATGAGTATAGTCCACTCAGACTGCACATCTATCTGAGGATGGTACAATATGCTCAATTTTAGTTGAGTCCCCAGAGCCTTCTACAAGCCCTGCTAGAAGCTTGAGGTAAAACGCGCATCTCTGTCAGAATCAATTCTCAAGGAAACCCCATGTAGCTGTATGATCTCTCAGACATAGAGATTTCACAGATCCTCCACCGAGTGAGTCTCTCTGATCAGTAAGATCTGAGCGGTCTTTGTTAATCGACCGACAATCACCCAGACTATGTCACGACTCCCCGGATAACACCCCCACCCCCGGATAGCACCCCCCCACCCCCGGACAACACCCCCCCACCCCGTACAACCCCCTACCCCGAACATCCCCCCACACCCCCAGACAGCCCCCCATACCCCCGGATAGCCCCCCTGCCCCCAGACAGCCTGCCCCACCCCCGGAAAGCCCCCCACCCTCGGACAACACCCCCACCCCCAGACATCCCCCCCGCACCCCCGTACATCCCCCCCCCAATTGTGCAACTATACAATAGACCAATTGGCCATTAGGTTGTTAGGCCATTAGGGAAATTTTCCAGTTGGACAATTGTTCAATTGTATGTTAGAACAAATGGCCATTAGGCCATTATGCCATTATTCCAATTGTACAACTATACAATAGTCCAATTGGCCGTTATGATAATTAGTCGTTATGCCATTAGCCCTTTCTTTGAAAATGTGCTCTGAATGACCTGAAACCACACAAAAAACAGGAATATTATTCGTGACATGTATGAGGAGAAGGAACGTCCATCGGACGTGCGGTGCGCGCGGTACGACCGAATGTGTCATTTTCAGCAGTTTGGCGCGCTCTAGAAGGGCGCGTTGGGTGGTCAAAACCACCAGAACGACCTCAGAATGCCATGAAATCATACGACAATAACCATGGTGTGAATTTTGAAATGTCCGGGAAGATGGTACGTCAATCAGAGGTGTCGTTTGACCGTGGTGACCAGAAATGCGTTTTCGAAGTCATAAAAGACCAAAACGGTGTGTGACGGTCAAATTCAGAGAAAACGTGCTCCGAATGACATGAAACCACATGAAAAAAATAGGAATATTATTCTTGACATGTACGATAAGACAGAATGTCCATCGGACGTGCGGTGCGCATGGTATGACCAAATGTGTCGTTTTCAGCAGTTCGACGCGCTCTAAAATGGCGCGTTGGGTGGTCAAAACCACCCGAACGACCTTGGAATGACATGAAATCATACGAAAACAACCATGGTGTGAATTGTGAAATGGTCGGGTAGACGACATGTCAATCAGAGGTGTTGTTTGACCGCGGTGACCGGAAACGCATTTCCAGAATCATAAAAGACCAAAACGGCATGTGACTGTTGAATTTAGAGAAAACGTGCTTAGAATGACCTGAAACCAAAAAAAAAACAATAGGCATATTATTCTTGACATGTAGGAGGAGATGGAACATCCATCGGACGTGCGGTGCGCGCGGTACGACCAAATGTGTCATTTTCAGCAGTTTAGCGCGCTCTAAAAGGGCGCGTTGGGTGTTCAAAACCACCTGAACGACCTCAGAATTCCATGAAATCATAATACAACAAACATGGTGTGAATTGTAAAATTTTAGGGTAGACGGAACATCAATCAAAGGTTTTGTTTGACCGCGGTGATCAGAAACACATTTTCGGAGTCATAAAAGACCAAAACGGCGTGTCACGGTCGAATTCAGAGAAAACGTGCTCTGAATGACCTAAAACCACATGAAAACAATAAGAATATTATTTGTGACATGTATTAGGAGAAAAAACGTCCATCAGATGTACGGTGCACACGGTACGGCCGAATGTGTCGTTTTCAGCAGTTCAGCGCGCTCTAAAAGGGCGCATTGGGTGGTCAAAACCACCCGAACGACCTCTTAATTCCATGAAATCATACAACAACAACTGTTGTGTAAATTGTAAAATTTTCTGGTAGACGGAATGTCAATCGTAGGTGTTGTTTGACCGTGGTGATCAGAAACGCGTTTCCGGAGTCATAAAAGACCAAAACGGCGTGTGACCGTCGAATTTAGAGCAGACGTACTCTGAATGACCTGAAACCACATGAAAAAAAATAAAAATATTATTCGTGACATGTAGGAGGAGTCAAAATGTACATCGGACGTGCGGTGCGCGCAGTACGACCGAATGTGTTGTTTTCAGCAGTTCGGCGCGCTCTAAAAGGGCGCGTTGGGTGGTCAAAACCACCCAAATGACCTCGGAATGCCATGAAATCATATGAGAAAAACCGTGGTGTGAATTGTAAAATGGTTGGGCATACGGAATGTCAATCGGAGGTGTCGTTTGACCGCAATGACCGGAAATGCGTTTCCGGAGTCATAAAAGACCAAAACGATGTGTCACGGTCGAATTCAGATCAAACGTGCTCCGAATGACCTGAAATCACACAAAAACAATAGGAATATTATTCTTGACATGTAGGAGGATACAACACATCCATCATACGTGCGGTGCGCGCGGTATGACCGAATGTGTCATTTTCAGCAGTTCGACGTGCTCTAAAAGGGCACATTGGGTGATCAAAACCATCTGAACGACCTCAGAATGCCATGAAATCATACGAAAACAAATACGGTGTGAATTGTGAAATGGTCGGGTAGACAGAATATCAATCAGAGGTGTCATTTGACCGCGGTGATTAGAAACACGTTTCCGGAGTCATAAAAGACCAAAACGGCGTGTCACGATCGAATTCAGAGAAAACATGCTTCGAATGACCTGAAACCACACGAAAACAATATGAATATTATTCGTGACATGTAGGAGGAGATGACATGTCCATAGGACATGCGGTGCACACGGAAAACATTCCTTTTTAGACAACAAAACACTTTCATAAACTAAAGCAAAGACTCCAAAACAAGAAAAAAAAATCCTAAAATGATAACATTTCTTAAATTGGGGGTTTTAAATTATTACAGCACCCATGAGATGTCAGATTTAATTTTATTATATGTATATAATTACTGAATAAATATGTCAAATTTACGTTTGTTTTGTTTAGTTGTTTTCTTTGTATCTTATTGTAGGTTTCTAAAGAAGATGGTTGTGGATCATTGAAGCAGGTCTATCATTTATTGTTTATGATGATCTTGATGTTTATGGTGTTTGGATTTGTTTTCCATTTTTTATGATTTATATGCTGTTTTTTTTGATTCTGTACCATGATTTAAAAAAAAAAAATTCCCAGTTTAGCAACCGCCGTAGGCGGTCGCTATAGGTTACCTGCTAACCTCAACAACGACCACCATTGGCGGTCGCTTTATAAAAATAGCGACCACCAGTGGTGGTCATTGTAGGCCGGAATTTTGGCCAGCTTCAGAGACCGCCAATGGCGGTCGCTGTAGGCCGGCATTTCGGCCAGCTTCAGTGACCACCAATGGCGGTCACTATAGGTCGAATTTTTAGTAGTGTTATGAGCTGGAAGAGTTAAAAGCAACCAGTTGTCACTGATTCTATAGAAGATTCAAAATATATAGTGGCTTCTGATGCAGTCAAGGAATCCATATGGATTTAGAACTTTGTCTAGGAACTTGATGTGGTGCCTAGCAGTAAAGATACTATCACGTTGTATTGTGATAATACTAAAGTGGTGGCTCTTGCAAAAGAACCAAGGTCACATCAATGGACAAAGCACATAATCTGGAAGTATCACTTCTTGAGGTATTTATATCAAAGGGGTGGAGTTGCAGTGAGTAGAGTGTCCATATAAGAGAACAGGTCAGACCCCATGACTAAAGGCCTATCTCAGCAGAAGCATGAATATCATGTGAGAGCTAGTGGGTTAAAGGTTATTAGTAGTTGGCTCTAGTCCAAGTGGGAGTATGTTGGAGTTGGTGGCCTAGAACCAGCTACTTTGTAATTTATTCATTAATAAATACCTTATCACATCTTGATTGTTCTTATGTGTGAAAATGCATGTGATAATGTTCTAAGGATAACTGTTGCATTAAAGGGTCATAGCAGATCCCTGCTATGATGAGAACTCGGAAGTTCCATAACACTATTCTTGAATATATGTTCTATGTCCGGATGATGTTATTTGAGGGATACAAATAATACATTCCATTAGGGGTGAGGACTCATAAAACATTGAGGTACCTTCTCATGGTGTTCACCCTTGGTAATATCCAGGAGGATATTATGAGAACGAGACCCGCCAGTAGTAAATCCACATTTCATAGTGTCATTGGATGCTCCTATCTGTAGATGTGTGTATTGGTCCTTGGACTTTAATATTATTATTAATGGGTATCAAAACTCGCACACTTAGATGTATTGACGAAAAATGTGACGACACACTGTTTGCAGTGAGGTAGGATACGTTGGGTGCGTCACGAGTGATACTGCATTAATAGATAATGCGAGAAAGAATTTGTCCCTTCTGTTCCATAATGAAAGTAGATATCTCAGTCCCTTTGATGGAATTGATATAGACTAAATAAATCCATGGACATGGTAAGTAATGGGCGAGTTCAATTCCATAAAGTCAAAGAAAGAATAATCGAGCACATGGGTTGATGACACTAGCATGCAGCCCGCTTGATTCAAGATATCGAGACAAAGGGATTATATTACACGATAAGCGTTCGTAGGAGGTGACATGTCAATGCGGCGTCAACTACTTTTTCTATGGGTGCCTTGGCATGTTAATAGACACTAACCTTGGACTTTAGGCAGGCTTCACCTAATTCCACTGAGAAAGAGGCTTAGAGGGTCACACACTAAGTGTGTCCAAGTATCTTAATTAAATATCAATTTAACAAGTTAAATAAATATTATTTCCAATTGTAGTTTAATAATTATTTAAGGATTCCTGATCAAATTTATTTCGACACTAGTTATTCGAGAGAATATATTGTGGGTGAAATAATATATTTATTTGCGAGTAATGCAGTGATATTTATTTTAGAAATAAATATCCATTATTCATGGTCTAATAAATGTGGTGGAGGAAATAAAGAAAAATGGAAAAATAAAAGTACACGCCGTGTATATTAAATATACACGTCATGTATTTTTTATGGGAATTTATGAGAAATAATATTATTTATTTAATTAAATAATATTAGGTATAATTCATTGGGTGCATGTCAAGTTATAATAATAGTCAACTGTTATTATTAGAGATGGGGTATTACTAAGAATTAAATGAAATGAATAAATCCTTTCAGATAATTAATTCATTTTATTATTCTATGTAATTAAAATCCCAATTATATAATTCTCATTAGCCTAGCCATTTTTTGTGGTGGTTGTGCACAACAGATCCAAGAACTCTCTCAAGCTTTGAGAGAGAGATCCTCCTCCACCGAATCAAGGCGATTGAAGGCGGACATCGCAAGCGAAGTCTCTTTGGATCTAGCACTCGGAGATCCCTTCGGTGGTGTCCTGAGATACGTGGAGCACATGTGGATCACCACTAGAGTAATCCTACACTTGGATTCTATGATGCAACAACAGATCACATCATATTGTGACTGGAAACATCAACAGAGATATAATTCCATCAAGGTAATTCTTATAAATTAATTAAATTAATTATAACCAATATATGATGATACTATATATGGTTCTGGGACTCCCCTCTTTTTTTTTCATTCTTCGTTCTGTTCCGAAGATTCGACATTTTATTATCATGATGGATCTCAGATTGATTGTTGTTAACGCTAAAATTAAAGTTGGGTACACCCACCAACGCACTTCCACTGTGACCAAAACCTACAATATCCACCCTCCAGTTAGCCAATAATCTCATCAAGTGATACTTCTCCTATGAAGGATGCTCACCAACCTCCTACTCAACCCATGTCTTACGGCTAAGAGAATATACAATGAAGTTACCTTTCACAGGTGCATAAAAAATCTCAAAATTGAATGTCTAAAGATACTCAATCCAGTGCCTCTACCTTAGATTCAGGTCCTTTTATGTGAAGATATAGTAAAGGATTTTGTGGTTTGTATAAATAAAATCTCTCTCACCAAAGATACAGTGTCTCCAAAACTTCAGAGCATGGACCATGAAGGCGAGATCCAAGTCATGTGTAGGGTATTTATGATCATGGGGTCATAGATGACGAGACCCATAGGCTATTACCTTCTCTCTCTTAATCAACACTACTCCTATACCAAAACTTGATGAATCACAGTACACCGCATAAACAATCCTAGGATCAGGGATAATCAGTACTAGAGATGTTTTCAACCTTCTCTTTAGATCAAGGAACACCTCTTCACATTGATTCGACCACTGGAACTTCACTCCCTTCTTTTTTAGCACTTACATGGGTACTGATAGTCAGGAGAAATCCTGGATAAACCATTATTAATACCCTACTAAATACAGAAATCTATTGATCTCAAACACATTTCAGGGATTTTTCCAGGACATGATCACCTCAACTTTCTCAGGGTCCATGGATGTACCCATCTCATACACCACATATCCTAGGAACCTCACCTCTTGAATCCAGAAGTCACACTTTTGACAACTTGTCCTAAAGTTGATGTGTTCAAAGTGTACTCAAGACTATCTCTAGGTTCCTAGAATGTTGTTTAGGTGTCGGCGAGTAGAAGAGGATGCATTCAATGAACACTATTACAAACAAGTCTAGGTAGAGGTGGACGATCTTGTTCATGATATCCATGAACACTGCCAGCGCGTTCATCAACCCAAATAACATCACCAAGTACTCATACATCCCATACCTACTCCAAAATTCTATATTTGGAATGTTCTCCTTTCTAACTCACAACTAGTGATATCCCAATGATAGATCAATCTTGGAGAACCACCAGGATTCCCATTACTGATTGAAAAGGTCATCGATCCAAGGTAATGGATATCAGTTCTTCATCGTCACTTGGTTCAGCTTCTGGTAATCAACATAGATCTAAATACTTCCATCCACCTTATTTTAGAACAACATAGGTTCAACCCACAATTAAGTACTAGTTATGATAAATCCCTTCCTCTTTAAGTTGTCTAGATTCACCTTGAGCTCCTTCATCTCGGTTGGTTCCATATGATACGGGGGTATCAAAATGGGTTACTCACTTAGTTTGATCTCTAACTCAAATTAAACACCTCTATCAGGAGGGATTCCTATGAATTCATCTAGGAAGACATATAGATAGATATCTATGACTAATTGAAAAGATGAGGGGGCTTCCCCTAATCTTTCTGAAAGATCCAAGCCCTTTATCTGTGTTATGATCATACCAAGCTAAATCAAGTCCAACACCAATCTTCCTAATCCCATTTAACAATATCCAATCATCATGAACTTCTCTCCCTTCAGTGAGGTAAAAAACACCATCTATGATAGAAATCAATGTGAGATCGAAATCTAGTTAGACGGTCCATGTTGAGAATCACATCTAAAGTCACTATCTCTAGAATCATGAATTCCCACAGATGTCCATAGCCACTGATGGCTAATGAAAAATCTGGGCATCAGTGAAGATGACAAACTCTTATGCCCAATGGTGTATCAAGGGAGACTAAATCAGAGGATAAATTGACTGTTAAGTCAATCCCAATAACTACTTGTGAAAATATGAAAGAATGGGAAGCGCCGGTATTGAATAAAGAATTAAATAGAGTGGAAGTGAACAAAACCATACCTCGAACGGTGGATGGTCCCTCCAAAACCATCTGTTAGAATATGATCCACCACATAGACATGTCCTGTGTCAACTATATGACCCTTCCCCCGAGTCTTTGTCATCTAAGAAGTCTATATCCTGTAATGTGAACCTTGCTCGAATCCCTGGGTCAAAGACCATGCCCGTCCTCTACCTCTGTAGAGACCTGATCTCAAGGATCTATGAAAAAACTACTGGATATGGTATGTATTTCCATAATGTCATCACTTACTCTTAGTTTCTATATATACTTGACTATAGTGTCTAAACTTCCCACAGTTAAAGCATTATAGGTCACCTTCATAAGGAACTGAAGAGACTAAACTCTACTGCACTTGCATGCCAATGCTCTGCTACATGTTTCTAGACTTCCTATTCTTTCCATTAGAAGAGGCACTCACAACTATAGTGGGAAGATCCACCTATATGAGTAATGAACAGTAGGAAAATACAAGTTGCTCGCTCGCCCTCCACAATCCTCTCGATGACCAAGGCCTTTCTAAGAACCTATAGGTAAAAAGATAGGTCACACCTTCATACATTCTATTTAAGGTCACGTCAAAGTTTTATTTCATACTTCCTGTTCTTTTGGGCCTCATTACCAGCCATAAGTGGCGAAAAATGGAGGAGCTTAGTAAATCATGTGGAGTATGCTGATACTATCATGGATCCCTACCGTAGCTCCATGAACTCCTATGCTTGATCTATATTCATTGTATTGAGGAAAAAATATCTAAAAAAAGTCCTTAAAGGCCTCCCAAGAGATACCCTCACATAGTCTAGATTTTATCATAAATCCCCACCAATTATTGGTGGGTCCCAACAACAAGAAGGCCGTCATCTTCACCAACCCTTCCGATGGGATCTCAACAAGATCAAAGATACCCTCTATGATATCCACCCAATCCTAGACATCTAGTGATCTTCTAGTGACTTGCAATGCTAGAGGATGATGGATCTGGAAATAACTAATGTATTATACCATGGATCTAGGTGGTGGATGGAATGGAACCACTACTTACACCACCAGGGAAGGTGCAAGAACATTCTCAAGATCACCCTCTTGCTCAGCTGGAGCCTCCACCAAACATCTACAAGGTGGTATCTTCTGTAACAAGAAGGAATGTTAAGAGAACAATAGATCCTATTTAGCCCATGGAATCACAAGGTTTCTCCTAGGAGTCTAGACTTAACCCAAGGTATAACCCTCATAGAACTGACCTTGGTCTCCATCCCTGTATGATAGTCACAATCATCATATATATACACTAATAAAATAACATGCTCATTTAAACTAATAAATACTAGTAAAGCTATATAAACATAGCATGAAAACACAAATACATCACACAAAGAGAAACTATCATGAACAGATAGGAAAAATCAAGGCATTTAATTAAAGAACTACCATGAAACATAAAAAAAGGTATATATATATATGGAATGAAAACCTACGTGTCTAGTCTTGATGCATGAATATACATGAAACCTCACAAATCACATATTAACATCATGTGAATCAGTCGAGGTGAATTAATTAACTATAATAGCAAAAAACTATTCCCCCAATTTATGGAAACTAGGAGGTCTACTATGCAGTGCTAGCCTGCCACTATCATAGTTTTCCTTCCCGAGTCCCAACCATCCTATCTCTTATCTATTCTATCCCATCTCAAGTAAAGAGAAGAACAAGTTAGAAAATCCTAATGCTATGATAACATTTTTTAACACCCCAAACTAAACTACTAGGTTTGAGATGGAGGGTCACATAACCTATTATGTATGGAGAATAATTCATGAGGTTATGTGAACCTCCGGCTTGGACCCAGTGGTTTGGGTTAGGGTGTTACAAAATTAAACATCCATATGAATAATATAAAACAAACATAGTAGCATCCTAAATTTAAAATGTTCCCTTCTCAATGTGGGAGAATTTATATTTTTTGTGACTAATGTTATCCAAACCATATATTAATCTACTAATATAATAAAAGTAAATTAAAATGATATATAGAAAGATATTATCCTTATTCTATAGTAATGATATCTCACCAATTCACCAACAAACATCTCACTTGTTTCACAGAATTATAAAAGCTATAACGAGAGAGATCACTATATAATTTAAGATAAACATTGAATCTAATGATTCAATATTCCTTGGCTATGTAGAGATTCAATAAAAATTTTCCATGAGTTATTCAATGATATCACCAACATAAATCTGTTCATATTAATACTCAAAACACTTAGGTTTTGATTCTGTTCTTGCTTAATTTTACAAATTTACAATAATAACTTTCTTAATATTGTATCTTTATCCTCAAGATATATTATTATGGAACACACATTGATCATTATTCTTTATATTTTCAAGTATATTCACTATTTAACTCATCTAGAGACTATATATCTCTTTATCAACCTTTTATTGAAATTCCCTTTGGATTCATATATTTAATCATATTTTACAATTAATAATGAAAATATTAATCTATAGCTGGAAAACTCTCCACCTCAGACAAAAAAGGAAATAACAATATGTCATAGAAATGATCCTTAGGTATTCTAATGTGGAATCTCATGTTTTACTCCTTATAGTTAAATGAATCTTATATATTTAAGTGGGGTTCCATAATTTTCCATTTTTCTATGTAAGATCTAGATCACTTCTACATATTAGGTTAATGAACCTTATATATGAATGGTTAATATATTATGTCATGTTCCAAATTTCCTCATTTTGGAATATAGGGAATCTTATGCATCACTTTTGGAAGATAGTGAATCTTATGCATACAAATAAATTTTACAAGACTTTTCTTCATTTCTTAGCCTAAACTTATTCATACGCATATAGGAAGTGTTCCATGCCTTTTCCACATTTTCAACATGTTGGTGAAAATGACCCTTATGTATTCCAAGAAACCTCAATATTTTTTAATTTATCCAAGATTAAGGCAAAGTTACTTTTGAATATTGTTCTAGTGAAATTTATGTATACAATTTGAATCTTATTTATACTTTTCCACATTTCCATTTTTCAAAAGATAGTGGATTTTACGTGATAAGGATACTCCGATACTTTTTTGATTCTTCCAGAGTAATCTTTATATATAGTCATGGATTATATAAAATAAGTAGAAGTTTAGAAGTTAATTTTATATATTTCAACACTTTTCTATTTCTTGTGAACTCTAGGAAATTTTAAAACATACTGCATCCATCAAAAAATAACTTCTAAACTTCTACTTATTTTAGATAAACCTACACACCTTCTCCAAAACTTCTTCATGATGAATTACCAACCTTTTCTTACATAGTATATATTCTTATAACTTTTGGAATACTGAACCTCATAACTTTAGGAACATAAAATATTCCTCATAACTTCCAGACATCTCTAGTTTCAATTCCAGAACACTAGCTTCTCTTCCAAAATAATTTTTGAAATAAACCATTCACCAAAAATCAACTTGTGTTGATAATAAATAAAATACAACAAATCTAAATTGTTGAAAATAAATCCAAAACCATCTAACAAAAATACTCAATTAGATGACAAAAATCACTCCCTTGTGATTTTTTATAATCCCTATCATGAATCTAAAACTCCTTCACATCATCAGGATGCTTTCTACTCCCCTTCTTCCTACTCTCCTTTTGAGGGACAAGCAGATTTATGGATTCATGATGCTTCCTACCCCTCTTTGACATTAAATACAAAGCTACAACCTCTTCCAAAAGTAATAGATGTGATATATTTAGAAAAACATTACCTCAAGAGAAAAGGGGAATATATTCATCTATATTATCATTCTCCACATATCTTCTTAATGTAAACCAACACATGATTCACTTCATTTGATACCTATTGTAATATACTTGGGGACAAGTTGGTTATATCACCTTGAAAAATTAATCAAGATATCATTATATAATAACCTTAAGAAAATAAAATAATAATATGATTTACTATTCATAAGGGTCATATTACTATTAATATTACTATTCATAAGGGTATTTTACTATTCACAAAAAAACAAGTTGATTGTATCAAACTCCAAATAAGTTATTGATCACAACCGTAGATGTCTATTTTTCAAAATTCAAAACATAGAAGCGACAAAAATTTGTTTAATGGCTAGTTTATAACTATATCCTTAAAACAAAATGTCATTATGAAGAGACTCAATGTTTATTGAATTTAATTAAATTTATTTGTAAAAACTTGGGGTGTTACATTCTACCAACCTTCTAGAAATTTCATCCTCACAATTTTTTTATTTTCTTATTAAATAAGTGAGGGTACCTTTTCCTCATAGCATTTTTATATTCCCATGTTTCTTTTTCAACCATGTGGTTTCTCTAAAAAACCTTTACCTATTGGATTACCTTATTTTGCAATACTTGTTCTCTTTGATCAAGAATTTGAACATGTTTCTTTTCATAAGAAAATTTCTCTTCCAGCTGAACTGATTCTGGGCTCAAAACTTGAGATGAATCTGGCACATACTTTATCAATATCGAAACATGAAAAACATTGTGTACCTGAGATAAACTCAGAGGAAAAGATACTCGGTAGGTGAATAGTCCAACTTTCTCCAGGATTTCATAAGTTCCAAGGAACCATGGAATTATCTTTCATTTCTTACCAAAATTTATAACACTTTTCCATGGCGAGATTCTAAGAAAAACATGATCACCTACCTCAAAAGAAAAGTCTTTCCTCCTATTTTCTGCATACCTTTTATGCCTTCTCTGAGCTATCCTCATGTGTTGTTGGATCACTTTCACTTTCTTAGCCACTTCCTCTACTAATTATGGCCCCATCAAATTCCTTTTTCTGACTTCATCTCAAAAAGCTGGTGTTCGACACCACTTCCCATACAATGCCTCAAAAGGTGCCATCTGTATACAGGAATGAAAACTATTATTATAAGAAAAATCAACTAAAGAAATATGCTAATCCAAAATTACCCAGAAGTCCATTGAACAGGATCAAATAATATCCTCCAAAGTCTAAATTGTTCATTCTGATTTCCCATTTTATTGAAGATGAGAAGCTGTACTGAAATTTAATTCTGTGCCCAATGACTTCTGAAGGCCCTTCCAAAAATTATAAGCGAACTTGGGATCCTGGTCAGATATAATGGAAATAGGAACTCTATGTAACATGGAAATATCTTTGAGGTATAGTTGAAAAAGCTGATCCAAAGACATTATATCTCAAATAGGAAGGAAATGTGAAGATTTAGTTAGTCGGTAAACAATCACCCAAATCACTTTTTTAGATCTATAAGTCTTTATTAGTCTCACCATGAAGTCTATAGATACATTTTCCCATTTTCAATATGGCATTGGAAAGGGATGAAGCATCCACTTGGGTAACTTCCGCTCTGATTTAACCCGTTAACATGTCAAACATTTCACGGTAAAATCTGCAACATCTCTTTTCATTCCATCCCACTAGTAATACTCCCGAAGGTCTCTGTACATATTAGTACTACCAGGATAAATTGAAAATGTAGAATTATGAGCTTCATACAATAAATATTTCTTCAACTGGGAATCACAAGGTGCACACAATATTTTTCTAAATCTTAAAACACAACCATTATCAAGGATAAATTCTATAAAATTACCCATTTTAACCAATTCTACATTTTTATGTAGATCACAGTCTTCCTTATTCCCTTTCCTAATTCTATCTGATAACAATGATTTCACTAAAACCTGACAAAAAATAGAGGTATTTCCTGCACCAACAACTTCTAATCCAAAATTCATCAAATCATTAACCAAGGGATCATGTTCCAAACGTAACATGGATAATGATGCATGATTTTTTCGACTCAAGGAATCCACCACTTTGTTTGATTTTCTGGGATGGTAAATGATTGTGAAATCATAATCCTTTATCAGTTCAATCCATCTTCTCTACCTCATGTTTAATTCCTTCTGGGTGAATATATACTTCAGACTTTTATGGTCAGTATATATTTGACATTTGTATCCCTATAAATGATGCCTCCAAATTATCAAAGAAAAAATCACAGCTACTAATTTCAAATCATGTGTGGGATAATTTACCTCATGAGGTTTTAGTTGTCTTGAAGCATAAGAAAGTACCTGATCATTTTGAATTAGAATACAACCAAGTCCCTTCAATGAAGTTTCACTATAGATGACAAAATCACCATTTATGAAGGGTAGATCAAAAACTAGAGCATTCACCAATCTCTTCTTCAATTCCTAAAGACAAACATCACATTATTCTTTCCAAATAAATTTAACCCCTTATCATGTTAACTTAGTTAGTAGTATAGATAACTGTGCAAAGTTTTTAACAAACCATTGGTAATAACCTACTAATCCAAGAAAACTGCAAATTTCTGTAACATATGTAGGCATTGACCATTCATCAACCACTTTTATTTGGGAAGGATCAATTTTTATTCCATCCTTATTTACAATGTGCACAAAAAAAAATCTGTTGCAACCAAAAACCACACTTTCTAAATTTTCCATATAGTTTCTTTTCCTTTAAGATTTGAAAAAAACCCTTAGATGTTTTTCATGCTCCTCTTTACTTTTAGAAAATAACAAAATTTCATCAATAAACATAACTAAAAACTTATTCAAGAACACATGAAATATTATATTCATAATATCTATGAATATAGTAGGTGAATTAGCTAACCCAAATGGCATAAAAAATTCATAATTCCCATATCTGGTACAGAACAAAGTCTTCGGGATGCATGCTTCCTTTACTTTTAACTGATGGTACCCCGACCTCAGGTCAACCTTTGAAAAATACTATACTCCCTAGAGCTGATCAAACAAGTCATCGATATGAGACGAAAGATACTTGTTTTTAATATTGATGTTATTCAAGGATCTATAATCAATTAAAAGTCTCATGGAACCATTTTATTTTTAATGAAAAAATAGGAGCACCCCATGGTGAAGTGCTAGGATGAATGAAGCCTTTATCAAGAAACTCCTGAAACTGATTTTTCAATTCAATAAGTTCCATTTAAGCCATTCAATAAGGGGGGTTCACTACTACAAATATGGATTTTATCAGCGCTAAAAATGGCCAATAACAGCGCTAGAAAAAGAGCTATTAATGCCGGTGAAGATAAAGGGGGGTCCCCTTTATCAGCACTCCAAAAAGTGCTGATAAAGACCCCTTTTTTCAGCGCTAAAAAAAGTACTGATAAAAGGGGTCTTTTATCAGCGCTAAAACGAAGCACTGATAAAGGGGTCTTTTATCAGCGCATTCTTTTTAGTGCTGATAAAAGGGGTCTTTATCAGCGCTTTTTGGAGCACTGATAAAAATAAAAAAAATTTAAAAAAATAAAAAAATACTGCCAATCTCGAGGGTGGGGGGATTTTTACAGCGCTTGAGCCCCCAATTATCAGCGCTTTCCCCACACCCTCCAGAGCCCCCGCACGCACCGCCTAAACCATTTATCAGCGCTAGCCCCTCTAAATCAGCCTTGCACGCGCGCCCCTGCCTTCACCCGGATTTGATCTCGAGACCTCCCCCCAGCGCACTTAAAGACTTTGCCACTCCCCTATATTGATTTTTTCTCTTATTTATGATACATCTATTTATTTATATATATATATATATAGTTATATTTATTCGTATAGTAATATATATTTATATTAATATATATATATAGTTATATTAATATATATATATATATAGTTATATTAATATATATATTTATAGTTATATTAATATATATAGTTATATTAATATATATATATAGTTATATTAATATATATATAGTTATATTAATATATAGTTATATAAATATTCATATATTGGTATTTTAAATAAAATGGATATTAGTTATTATTTAGATAAAACTAATATATTTTATATGTAAATATGTTTAATTATTTATTTAAAAAAATTTAATTTTTAGGCGTGAATATATAAAAAATATGTATATATAGTTATATATTTGATTATAAATAGCAGTGCATTATAAAAAATGATAAAATTTCAAAGACATAATATTAATATGAATGTAATACCTTGGAATAAATTCAGTCCCCACCAAAAAAATCTGATAATACACCCTTAAACGAGGCTAAAAATCCACAAAATGTTAAAAAATTGGGGTACCCTGACTAAAAACTCAGTTTTGGAGGCCTTATGGGCCTCTTTTGGCCTCAAAAAACCCTTGACTGAGGTTCCCCCCAATCAAAGTGTCATAGATCTTGTCGCAGGATTCAATTTGATATGTGGTAGAACTCAAACGGATACCTGGATCAAAAGTTATGACCGTTTGAATTTTGAGTTGCGTTTTCAACATATTTTGGATCTTTTTTTAATTTTTTTTTAATTTTTTTAGTCTTAAAATTGTTATTAAATGACTATTAATCCATAATAATTAGAAAATTATTAATTAAAAATATTTTTTTAATTTTTTTATAAGTTATTTTCACTAAATATCTTATATATTAAGTATAATAAGTGTAAATGTATATTTATACTTATCTAAAATATATTTAAAAATTATATATTATATTTACATCAATATAACAATATTGATATAATTATATATTAATATATTATATTTAATTAATTTTTTTTGAATTCGAACCCTTTATCAGCGCTACTAAAAAAAGCACTGATAAAGGCCCCCCCTTTATCAGCGCTTTTTCGTTAGCACTGATAAAGGGGTGGCGCTGGCCTTGCCCAGTTTTTTGGTTGTGGTTTGAAATTATCTTAGCATTAGGTACTAAGTAAATTATGAATTCAACTTTATGATCAGGTATAACACTGGGTAACTCATCAAGAAAAACATCAAGATATTCATTTACCACTGGCACATCATTAATCTGAACAGTTCCCTTATTTTCAACAATATGAGAAAGATAACTTTAATTTCCATATTTCAAAGGTTTCATAGCTTCCTGATATGTTATTAATTGTACGGGTTCATTATTGTATAAAAACTGAAACTCTTTTTGAAAAAAAAACTTATTTATCTCTATAATCAATTTTAGCATGATAAATAGAAATCCAATTCATACCCAAAATGAAATCAAACTATAATAAGGGAAAAACAATAAGGTTTTTAGGTAAGGTATTTCCATAGATTATAATAGAAATATTATTATAATTCCTCTTTGCTATAATATCCCCCTTGGCGTTTTAATAATAATTTTTGGTCTCATTTTTTGAGGTCATATTTCCAATTTACCAGAAAATTTCTCATAAATAAAGGGATGTGTAGACCCTGTATCAAACAAAACTTTAGAAAAATCTGAGTAAAAAAATGAAGTACCTGATGCCACTTCATTGGATGGACCAATATCTACTGATATAGTCACAAAGGATCCCACCACACCTTTCTGCTTATAATATGGCTCCTTTGCATTATTGAGATATCTCTTTAGGAAGACATTTTCATAATGAACCATGTCACCACATTTAAAAAACTTTATAGGTTTCTTATCAGGATTATTATTAGGATCATTTTCATTACAATCTTGGGCTATATGTCCAAACTTACCACATAAAAAACACTTCCCGATTTTGGTAAGGTATTCCCTAGGGTTCTTTTTACCACACTTTTCAAAAACTGGAAACTGTACTTTCTTACCATCATATTTCTTTGATTGATTCTTAACCATCATTTTCCATCTAGACCTCTTATTCTACTTTTTGTAAAAGTGCACATGATCATCAGAAAACTCCATTTCTACCACCTCATCACATCAGACAAGTTTCTCATAACTTTTGAACTCATGAGAATCCAATTCCCTTTGATATATTGGCTTCAATCCTGAGTAAAAATAATTGATTTTTCTATCAAGATCTAGAATAAGATTTGGAGCATACCTATCTAATTAGGTGAAGGTGGCTTCATACACAGCCACCAAATCATCATATTTTTGCTTTAATTCAAGTAATTTCTTCTCCATCCTAATTCGAACCGCCTTAGGAAAATATTTTTCAAGGAAAAGACTTTTAAATTCATCCCACTCCAAGGATTCAAACTCCTCTCTATCCTTGATATTCTTGATTATTGACCACCACTGATCTGCTTCACCTTAAAAATGATAAATGACAAGACTTACCTTTTTATTATCTAAATATCCCATAACATCGAATATCTTTTCAAGGGATTTAATCCATCTTTTAGATGCTACTGAGTCAGAAGATCCACTGAAATCAGGAGGGTGTTGCCTCATGAAACGTTCTACTACCATCATGTTTCTTTGTGGTACCTATGGTTGTTATCTTTCATGGATGACACTAACATTTATTGGCCATGTTAGCTGAGCCATTACTATAAAAAACTTCTCAGTTCCAATCCCTACCATTCTAGGCTGTAGATTTAGAAAGATATCATTCTGTCGGTGCCTTTCCACTTTAAATTCCCTGTTTCTTCTATGGAAAACCATTCTGAACATACATATCTAAATCGAAGAAACATGGCAACCTTTAAATTATATAATATTTAAAATTAAACACATATTAAAAATAATTTATGATATTCTTTTAATATCACCATAATCCCTAAATTTATCTAAACCGTCCTCTCATACCAACTATAAGGACCCAGCCTTATTACATTACATAATCTTGAATTTTAGTCAAGAACTCACTTCCTTTCACATTCAGGATCTTTTAAAGTTTATAGTTTTAGATAATTGGGATATAATACATACATAACATTCCACATTTATATAGATCAGATACCATTAAAACAATGTCCATTTCTTCCAAAATATAAAACTTTTCAAATAAAATATGTTTTCTTTGAAAAATATTCATAACATTTAACTTGGATTCCTTCTTTGTCTTACACAAAATTATAACCTATGAAAATAATTTAAAAACTTGGGATGAGAAAAAAAATCTCAATAAGGTATATAAAAAAAGTAAAGAAAACATTAGTCTATGAATACTTGTAAACATGTGAAATCATTTTCAAAAAGACATACCTGTCACCCATATATACTTACTTCATGAAACTTTAGAATTCCATGAGATTTCCAAAAAACATAAAGAACATAAATATAACCATAAATATATATTTTTAATTAATTACATAATATTTTAAACCTCTCATCTACCTTATTATTTTTAACCCTCATGACTACCTTACAATGTAACCCTTATGACTACCTTATTGTGTAACCATCGTAGTTACACTTGGAGTAACCATATAGTCGACCAAAAACTTACTCATACACAATGAATTGGAGGGAGATATAGGTCCCACCATTTGTCATAAAAAATTTCCAAGAACCAAAACATAATCATACAACATGAATAACTTCATAAAAACATTTCTTTTTAATTTTATAAAATAGAATTTTAAAAGAGGATTTTTAAAAAAACCCCCTTACAAATATCATATAATTGAAGTGAGACTTAATAGAGTGGATTTTATATGTATATACACTATAAATAAACATAATTCATAATAATATAAACAAAATTAATCAAAATTTTTTTAATACCACATAAATAATTAAGTATAAGGTTAACCCAAAGAATAGAAACCGGGTTAAGAATCCCCTTACCTTAGGTTCGTCTTACTTAAAACGTGTTTAAAATTATTGTATAATGGTTAAAAGAGTGTTATTAATATCTTAAAGAAAAATATTCATGTTTATAACACCTTATATTATCATTTCATTACATCATTTCACCCTTTAATTATTAGTATTTGTTCCTTCCATTATTTCGGGTGCGTTCTTTACATGATTTCCATGGCTAATTTGTATTTGATTTTCTTGTCGTATGGAAATGAAATTATAGATGTGGAATAAAATGGTATTAATATGTTTCCATAATATTTAATGATTCCATAAATCATTTTGGTTATATGGTATTATGATTAATCATTAGATAAATCTTTAGTGATATCCGTTTAGATCATTTTAGCGGTTCTTTGATAATCTTGAAATAGTTTCATTATATAACATAATATTATGCACATATGTTAACTCCTAAAAATTAAAGAGGATATATAATACAAATTAAAACCTGTTTCAATTATTAATTTTTTTTATGATTATATTTTAAGGAAGTAAAGTAAATTGGAAACACATCGTCCACGATTTTGGTAAATCAGCACATCACGGATTTTTTTTTTTTTGGAATGAGAGGAAGAGGAGGGGAAGAATGCAGATAATTTTTTCCATAAAAATGATAAAATCTAGAATATATAATATTATAGATATTTTATGCCTCTTGGATAAGGGGAGGGGATGAGATTATAAGAAAATAAAAGGAATTGAAAATAAAACACAAGAAAATGAAAGAGGATTCTTACCTCTTGATCTCTTCTCCTTGATATCCTCCTTAAGGATTTTGGTTTTGGACTTTTGGTGAGACCAGTAGGTCTTGGACATAGAAAAGAGCCTTTGGGATAGTATTGGGTAGAACTTAGACAATGAACAAAGCTTTAGAGGTGTGAGAGGAAGAGGGGGGGGGGGTAAGGGTGGTATTTATAGTGAAAGTGGGGGAGTTTTAATTAATTTAAAAGGACACATAATTAGTGGTATTTTCAAATCCATGGTATTTACTATGGTTTTCCCATGGTATTGGCCACTTAGTACACCTCCTATCATATTTTATTCGAAAAATAACAATTTTAAAACTATAACTCATTTTATATCACCTTGAAAAATTAATAAAGATCTAATTATCTTATAACCTTAAGAAAATAAAATAATAATATGATTTACTATTCATAAGGGTCATATTACTATTCATATTACTGTTCTTAAGTGTATTTTACTATTTAACAAAAAAAATTTGGTTGTATCAGACTCTAAACAATTTACTGATCACAAACGTAGATGTACGTTTTTTAAAATTCAAAACATAGAAGTGGAGAAATTATGTTTAACGACTAGTTTATAATTATCTCCTTAAAAAAAGTACCATTATGAAGAGATTTAGTGTTTCATGCATTTTATTAAATTTATTTGTAAAAACTTGGGGTGTTATATTCTACCCACCTTCTTAAAATTGCATCCTTGTCATTTTTTTATTTACTTATTAAACAAGTGATGATACCTTTCCCTCATAGCATTTTTAGATTCCCATGTTACTTATTCAACCATGTGGTTTCTCCAAAAAACCTTTACCTGGTGGATTAATTTATTCTTAAATTTTTTTATCTCTTCAATCAAGAATCTGAATAGGTTTCTCTTCATAAGAAAGGTTCTCTTCCAGTTGAACTACTTTTGGGCTCAAAACATGAGATGAATCTGACACATAATTTCTCAACATCGAAACATGAAAAAAATTGTGTACCTAAGATAAAACCAGTGGCAAAGATACTCAATAGATGACTGGTCCAACTTTCTCTAGGACTTAATAAGGTCTAATGAACCATTGAATTAGATTTACTTTCTTAACAAAATGCATAACTCTTTTCTATGGTGATATTCTAAGAAAAACATAATCACCTACCTCAAAAGAAAAGTCTTTCCCCCTGTTATCTACATAACTTTTTTTTCTTCTCTGAGCTATCCTCATGTGTTGCTGGATCACCTTTAATTTCTCAACCACTTCCTATATTAATTATGGTCCCATAAACTTCCTTTCCCTAACTTCATCCCAAAAAACTGGAGTTCGACACCGCTTACCATACAATGCCTCAAAAGGTTCCATCTGTATACTGGAATGAAAAATATTATTATAAGAAAAATAAACTAAAGAAATATGCTGATCCCAACTTCCTTGGTAGTCAATTGAATAGTAGTGAAGCATATCCTCCAAAGTTTGAATCGTTCATTCTGACTTCCCATCTGATTGAGGATGAAAATCTGTACTAAAATTTAATTTTATGCCCAACGATTTTTAAAGTCCCTTCAAAAAATTAGAAGTGAACCTAGGATACCAGTCAGATACAATGGAAAGAGTCACTCTATATAACCAAAAAATATCTTTTAGGCACAATCAAGAAATATAATCCAAAGATATTATATCTCGAATAGGAAGGAAATGTATAGATTTAGTCAGTCGATCAATAATCAACCAAATTTCATTGTTACCTATAGAATTATTTGGCAATCCTACCAAAAAGTACACAGATACATTTTCCCATTTCCACTCTAGCACTGGAAAGGTATGAAGCATCCCCTTAGGTAACTACTGCTCTACTTTAACCTTTTTACATGTCAAACATTTCATGGTAAAATCTACAATATCTCTTTTTTATTCCATCTCACCAGTAATACTCCTAAAGATCTATATACATCTTAGTACTACCAGGATGAATTGAAAATGGAGAACTATGAGCTTCATATAATAAATATTTCTTCAATTGGGAATCACAAGGCACACACAATATTTTTCCAAATCTTATAACACAATCTTTATCAAGGTTAAATTTTGGAAACTTACCCATTTTAACCAATTATACCTTTTTCTATAGCTCATGATCTTCCTTATGTGTTTGTCTAATTCTATTTTATAATGATGAATATAATGAAACCTGACAAAAAACAGAGGTATTTCCTATACCAACAACTTCTAATCCAAAATTCATTAAATCATTAATCAAGGGATCATGTTCCAAACATAACATGGTTAATGATGCATGATGTTTTTGAATTAATCCATCCACCACTTTGTTTGATTTTCTAGGATGGAAATTGATCATGAAATTATAATCCTTTATTAGTTCAATCCATCTTATCTACCTTATGTTTAATTTTTTATGAGTGAATATATACTTCAAACATTTATGGCCAGTATATATTTGACATTTGGATCTGTATAAATGATGACACCAATTTTTCAAAGAAAAAACCACAAATGCTAATTCAAAATCATTTTTGGGATAATTTAACTCATGAAGTTTTAATTGTATTGAATCTTAAACAATTACCTTATCATTATAAATCAAAAAACAACCAATTCCCTTCAATGGAACATCACTGTAGACGACAAAATCACCATTTCTGGAAGGCAGATCCAAAACTAGAGAATTCACCAATATCTTCTTAAATTTATAAAAACAAACATCACATTCTTCTGTCTAAATAAATTTAACCCCTTTTTGTTTTAACTTAGTTAGAGGTATATATAACTGTGCAATTTTTTTAACAAACCATCGATAATAACCTACCAATCCAAGCAAACTATGAATTTCTGTAACATTTTTAGGTCTTGGCCATTCATCAAACACTTTTGTTTTGGAAAGATCAACTGTTATTTCATCCTTATTTAGAATGTTCCAAAGAAAATAAATCTATTTAAATCAAAAATCACACTTTCTAAATTTTCCATATAGTTTCTTTTTCTTTACAGTTTGAAAAAAAACCTTTAGATGTTTTTCATGCTCCTCTTTCCATTTAGAAAATACCAAAATTTCATTAATAAAAACAAATACAATATTATCTAAGAACTCATGAAATATTATATTCATAAGATCCATGAATATAGAAGGTGAATTATTGAACCCAAAAAACGTAACAAAAAATTCATAATTCCCATATCTAGTATGAAACATAGTCTTTAGGATTTCTGATTCCTTTAATTTCAACTGATGGTACCCCGACATCAAGCCAACCTTCAAAAAATACTATGCTCCCTAGAGCTGATCAAACAAGTCATTGATATGAGGAAAAAAATATACATATTTTTAATAGTGATGTTATTCAAGGCTCTATAATCAATTCAAAGTCTCATGAAACTATCTTTCTTTTTAACGAACAAAACATGCGCACCCCATGGAGAAGTTCTAGGACGAATGAAGCCTTTATCAAGAAACTCCTGCAACTGATTTTTCAATTCCATAAGTTCCATTTAAGGCATTCGATAAGGAGTTTTTGAAATTGTCTTAGCATTAGGAACTAAGTTAATCATGAATTAAACTTCCCAATCAGGTATAACACTGGGTAACTTATTAGAAAAAACATCAAGATTTTCATTTACCACTGGAACATCATTAATCTGAATAGTTCCCTTGTTTTTAACAATATGAGAAAGATAAATTTCATTTCCATCTTTAAAAAATTTCTCATCTTCCTGATATGTTATCAATTGTATGGGTTCATTATTTTATACAAGCTGAAACTCTTTCAGAAAAACAACTTATTTAGATCTACAATCAATCTTAGCATAATAAATAGAAATCTAATACATACATGGAATGGAATAAATCTATAATAAGGTAAAAACAATAAGGTTTGAAATTAATAAATTTACCAAGATAATAATAGGAAGGTTCTTAAAATTCCTTTTTTCTGTAACATTTTACCTTGGTGTTTTAACAATAAGTTCTTATCTCATTTTTTGAGGTGATATTACCAATTTACTAGAAAATTTCTTAGAAATAAAGGAATGCGTAGACCCCATATAAAACAAGATCATAGAAAAATATGAGTAAATAAACAAAGTAACTGATTCCACTTCATTGGATGGCTCAACATCTGCTGACGTAGTCACAAAGGATCTCACTACACCTTTCTGCTTATATTCCGACTACTTTCCATCATTCAGATCTCTCTTTGGGTAGACATTTTCATAATGACCCATCTCACCACATTTGAAACACTTTACAGTTTTCTTATTAGAATTGATCTTAAGATCATTTTAATTACAATCTCAGGCCATATGACCAAACTTACCACATCAAAAACACTTCCTAGTTTTGGAAAGACGTTCCTAAGGGTGCTTTTACCACACTTTTCACAAACTAGAAACTAAAATTTCTTACCATCGGATTTCTTTGATTGATTCTTACCCATCACTTTCCATCTGGACCTATTCTTCTCTTTATTGTCAAAGTACAAGTTCTCATCAGTAAACTCAATTTCTACACTCTCATTACATCATATAACTTTCTCATAAATTTTGAACTCACAGGAAGCCAATGTCATTCAATATCTTGGATTCAATCCTGAGTAAAAATAGTTGATTTTCTATCAAGATCTATAATAAGATTTGGATCATACCTCGCGAGTCGGGTAAGGTTTTCTTCATACACAACCACCGAATCATCCTATTTTTACTTCAATTCACGTAATTTATTCTCTATCCTAAGTCAAACCACCTTATGAAAATATTTTTCAATGAAAAGACTTTCAAATTCATCCCAATCTAAGGCTTCAATCTCTTCTCTATCCTTGATATTATTGACCATTGAACACCACTGATATTCTTCACCTTCAAAATGATAAATGGAAAGACTTACCTTTTGATTATCTGAACATCACATAACATTGGATATAGTTTCAAGGTATTTAATCCATCATTCATCCACTATTGGGTTAGAAGATCCACTGATAGTAGGAGGGTGTTACTTCATGAAATGTTCTACTACCATCATGTTACTCTGTGGTATATATGGTTATTATCTTTCATGGATTCCACCGCCATTTTTTTCCTGTGTCAACTAAGACATTACTGTCACAAAATAATCAGTTATAATCCCTACCATTCGAAGCTATAGATTCAGAAGGATATCATTCTGTTGGTGCATTTCCACTTCAGATTCCCTATTTCTTTTGCGGAAAACCATTCTGAACAAGCATATCTTAGTCAAATCAACATGGTAACCTTTAAATTCAATAACATTTCAAATTAAACATAGAGTAAAAATAATTTATGTTATTATTTTAACATCATACTAACCCCTAAAGTTATCTAAACCATCCTTTGATACCAACTATAAGGACCCAATCTTATTATATTACATAATCTTGAATTTTAGTTAAGAAATAATTTACTTTCACATTGAGGATATTTTCAAGTTTAGAGTTTTAGATAACTGGGATATAATACATAAATGAAATTCAACATTTATATAGAGTTAATACCATAAAAATATTATCCATTTCTTCCAAAATATAAAACTTTTTAAATAAAACATTTTTTCTTTGACAAATCTTCATAACATTTAACTTGAATTCCTTCTTTGTATTACACATACTTATAACCAGTGAAAATAATTTAAAAACTTGGGATGAGCACAAAAATATCATTAAGGGATATAAAAAAAATGAAATAAAACATTAGTCCATGAATACTTGTAAACATATGAAATCATTTTCAAAAATACATACTTGTCACCCATATATACTTACTTTGTGAAACTTGAGATTTCCACAAGATTTCCAAAAAAGATAAAGAACATAAATAGAACCATAAAGGTATATTGGATAATTACTTACATAATGTTGTAACCCTCTTGTATACCTTATTATTTGTAACCCTCATATCTACCTTACAATGTAACCCTCACGACTACCTTATTGTGTAACCATCACAGTTACACTTGGACTAACCATACGGCCGACCTCCAACTTACTCATAACCAATGAATTGTAGGGATATATAGGTCCCAACATTCATCATAAAAAATTCCCAATAACTAGAACATAATTCTATAACATGAATAATTTCATAAAAACATTGCTTTTGAATTTTATAAAATATAATTTTAAGAGGATTTTAAAAGAATACCCCCTTACAAATATCATATAATTGAAGTGATACTTAATAGAGTGGATGGAATATGTATATACACTGTAAATAAACATAATTAAACATAATATAAACAAAATTCATCACAAAAACAATTTTAATACCACATAAATAATGAAGTAGAAGTTTAAACCAAAGAATTGAAATCGGGTTAAGAATTCCCTTACCTCAGATTAGTCTTACTTTAAACATGTTTAAAACTAATGTATAATGTTTAAAAGAGTGTTATTAATATATTAGAGAAACATATTCATGTTTATAAAACCTTATATGATCATTTCATTACACCATTTCACCCTTTAATTATTAGTATTTTGTTCCTTCTATTGTTTCGGGTACGTTCTTTACATGATTTTCATGGCCGATTTGTATTTTATTTTCTTGTCATTTGAAAATGAAATTACAAAATTGGAATGAAATGGTATTAATATGTTTCTAAAATATTTAATGATTCTATAAATTATTTTGGTTATATGGCATGAGGATGAATCATTAGATAAATCTTTAGTGATATTCATTTAGATCATTTTGACAGTTCTTTGATAATCACCAAATAGTTTCATTATATAGCATAATATTATGTACATATGTTAACTATAGAACATGAAAGAGGATATATAATTCAGTTTAAAATATTTTTCAACCATTAAAATGGTTTTATGATCATCTTTGAAGGAAGTAAAGGAAATTGGAAACACATCTTCCACGATTTTGGTAAATCGGCACATCACAGATGGTGTTTTTATTTTTGGAATGAGAGGATGAGGAGGGGAAGAATGATGATGATTTTTTTTCATAAACATGATAATATAAAGAAAATATTTGATTATGTATCTTTCATTCCTCTTGGATAGGCAAGGGGAAGATATTATAATAAAAGAAAATGAATTAAAAAGAAAACACAAGAAAATGAAAGATGATTCTTACCTCTTGATCTCTTCTCCTTGAGATCCTCATTAAGGAATTTGGTTTTGGACTTTTTGTGATAATAGAAGGTCTTGGATGTGGGGAATATCCTTGGGAGTAGGATTGGAAAAAACTTATACAATTAAAAAATCTTGAGAGGTGTGAGAGGAAGAGGGGGGGGGGGGTGAGGGTGGTATTTATAGTGAAAGTGGGGGAGTTTTTAATTAATTTCAAAGGACAATTTATTAGTGGTATTTTAAAATACATGGGCTTTACCATAGGTTTTTATCATGGTATTGGACACTTAGGACACCTAATATCATATTTTATTTGAAAAATAAATTTTTTAAAACTACAACTCATTTTATATCACCTTGAAAAATTAATCAAGATCTCATTATCTTATAACCTTAAGAGAATAAAATAATAATATGATTTACTATTCATAAGGGTCATATTACTTTTAATATTACTATTGATAAAGGGTATTTTAATATTCACCAAAAAAACAAGTTGGTTCTATCAGACTCCAAATAAGTTACTGATCACAATCATAGATGTTTATTTTTTGAAATTCAAAACATAGAAGCGGAGAAATTATGTTTAACGACTAGTTTATAACCACCTCCATAAAAAAAGTTATATTATGAAGATACTCAGTATTTCATGCATTTAATTGAATTTATTTGTAAAACCTTGGGGTGTTACACATAGTTTTTTATTCTCTATTCATCTTAGAAGTACAAATATGTATAAATATCTAAAAGAGTATTTATGATAGGATGGAATGAAGAGAGATATTTACAAGTATGTATCTCAGTGATTGGTATGTTATAAAGTTAAGACTAAGAGAAAAAGTCTAAGTTTATTTTATATCCATTACCTATACCAGAATGGAAATGGTAAAACATCACCATGGATTTTTTCATTTGACTCCCTAAAACATATAAGAGGAATAATGATATATGGGTTGTAGTCAATCACCTTATGAAGTCAGAAAATTTCATTACCATTAGATAATATTTCTATCTAGATCTTCTTACTATGATATAAATAAATGAAGTTGTAAGGTTTCATGGCGTACCACATTCTATTACGCCTGATCAAGATTCAAGGTTTACTTTGAAGTTCTGGTGAAGTCTTTAACATGATTTGGATATAGAGTTAAGTTCTATCATAGATTATCATCATTAGACATATGGTTAGACTATAAGAACAATTATAACCCTATAGGATATACTAAGATCTTTTTATATGTATTTCAAAGGTAGTTGGGATCAACACTTTCCTATAGTTGATTTTTCTTACAATAACAGCTTTCAATCAAGAATTACGATGGATCCTTATGAAGACCTATATGGAAAGAAGTGTATAAATAAACATGTACAGAGGAAGTTGGAGAAATAAATCAATTAAAAATAGAGATAGTTAAAGATATAGTAGAGAAGGTTAGATCCATTCAGAAACACATAAGGGTATCACAAAGTCGATAGAAAAGTTATGCTGATAATCATCAACATGATCTGAAGTTTGAAGTTGGTGAGATGGTTTTTATATGAATTTCTACAAGGAATAAGGTTATGAGATTCAGGGAGAAAGAAAATATGATCCCTAGGTATATTTTCCCTTTTGAGATTCTTGATCGAGTAGGGATGGTTTCTTATTGTCTGGCACTTCCACCGAACCTCTCACAAGTCCTTGATGTGTTTCATGTATCTCTCCTGAGGAAGTAAATTTACAGTCCTTCACATATACTAAGCTCAAAGGTTGTACCACTGGATCATGATATTTATTATGAGGAAAAACTAGTGGAGATTTTGGATCATAGAGATAAAGTACTATGAAATAAGATCACTGACCTGGTTAAGGTGTTATGGTGAAATCACCAACTTGAAAAAGCTACATAGGAACCTAAAGATATGCTGAGGCAAATGTATCCTCAATTGTTTATATCAAAGTGAAAATTTTTAGGGTAAAATTCATTTTTATGTGGATATAATATAATACCCAAATATATATTTTTTAAATAAATTTAATTTCTTTGATAGCTCGTGTTATACGCAACACCAATTTTTAATGAATTATGATATACAATTAATATTATTATTTAAACATGATAATTATAACCTTGATGTTAAAATTTGAGGTATGAATAGGAATATTTTTTTTAAAAAATTAAATATATTTTTTTAGATAAGGAAAACATATTGATAAACAAGTGCTTAACTTTTGGAAAAGTCTTTATATGTTTCAAAAATACTATTTTCTCAAAAAAATGTTATTTATTTATTTTTGTGAATAAATAGTAAAATTAATTTTTGAAACATTTATAAAATTTATTTTGAAAAATTAAATTCATTTTTGGGATCAAAATTTTAAAATTATATCATGGTTAATTTTTTATAATTTTCTGAAAAGATTAATTTTTCAATGAATAGTAAAAAATATCGATTTCTATTAAAAAATTCCTTTTCGTTTAAAGAATTCACAAGATAAATTTTATTTTAAGATGGTTTAAAAGTAAAATTAGTTCAATTATATATTTATTAATCCAATTTAGTTCAGTTAAATCAATTTAATATCAAATTTTTATATTAAAACTTTCTATACTTTTGAAAATGTTCTCTTTGGAAAACTGCATTTTTATCACTTCTCCGGGATTAATATTAAATTAAATTATAAAATTTATATGATTTGGATTTGAAAAAATGGATTCCATATTTGGAATATGAATAATTTATATTATATAATAATTTCAAATTAATTTATGATCATAAATATTAAAAAATAAAATAATAATTAATTATAGCGATTAAGGTTAAAATGAGGTTTTTAATGTTACATGCGCTTGTGTTAAAATTAATTTTACACAAACATAGTATTATTTTAATAAATTGAATTTAATATTTATAATAATTGGTTAAAAATTATCTAATAAGGCTCATTTTAATTCTAGTGTTAAAGGATAAGTTACCTAGGAAAATAAAAAGATACAAGTTACCACGGTGAAAACTAAAATGGTAAAATTAATTAAATTTAAAGGATAAATAATAAAATGTTTAAAAAATGAGTTTTGTGTGTGTGTTTTGGAGGTTTTTATTGACCATATCATACCTATAATCCATTATTTATCAATTTTTGAGGCACTTGGGGTGAGAGTTACTTCCCGTTATTGAATAGTTTTGGATATTTACCAAAATGAAACTCCTCCCCAATTATAAAATGGAACTTCCTCCCTTCACCTATTCACACATATTAATAACTTTGGATATAAAAAACCCTGAAAAATATCTCTATAACATCCTTATCCATTCTCTATAGATTCTGGTCTTACCAAACTATCAATTCTGTGTTCATTAATAAGAGATCCAAAAGTGGTTGTTCTAAGAAAAGGTAATTGTCTTCAATAAGATCTTTCTTTTTTTAATTCTTATATTACCACATTTATTCATTTCATAGTATTTTAAATATAAGAAAACCATTATATAACATATATTTATATTTTATTATTCTTATGGTGTAACCTATACCCATATCCTCTTTCATCAAATGGGAAAGAAAACTGTCAATCGTGTGTACAACGGACTACTACTTTGCGAACTGATGTAAATTTTTTTCCATAAAACTTTCAACAGATAGATATAATGATGTATTTAATGTTTATATATTATATTTATAATATTATTATACTTATTAAATTATAATATCACATATACTTTCTTACTTTTCATTTCTATGGGACTACGATAACGTCGCTCATGTGTACGACAGACTACCGGCTCACGAAGCGATGTGATTCATTTTTCACTTATGATTTTCATGGAAGGTAATCAGGATAAATTTAATGAATATACGTTATATATATGAAATCATAATTAATCTATAAATGTGATATATTATTCAACTTTTTTTTTCATCATTCGAGAAAATGGAAACAATACTCATGCATACGTACGACCTGCCATCTCCATGAAAGGTGTAATTAATTTTCTATCTATAAATTTATTGAATAAATATAAATACATATATAATGAATATATATTATATTTATATCATTTTTAAAATTCTATATATTATGTAACCTTGATCAAACTAAAAGGACCAAAAATACAAAACCAAAAATACATGAATGACAAAGTAGTTATTACCCGAAACGTGATTTTAATAAGAAATTTTTAATAAAAAAGTAATAAAAGATCATAATTAAATCATATATGGTATGATATATATAATTATGTTTGTATAATATATTTATAATAAAACTATATTTATTATATTATAGGTTTTAACATGTATGAAGGAAGTCGATACTTAAGGTAAGGGATTTCTAGTCTCTTTTTTATTTCTGGGAGACATATACCATATTCACCACTTGTTTCATTTTTGTGGTGTATATACTACCCATTAATGTATTTTATAAATATTATCATTAAAATTATAGGATCTAAATATCCATATAATGTTATATATTTCATGTGACTTATTATTCAAAAGTTACTAAAGTGGTTAGAGTTTGATGTTATAATCTCATTATTTATCAATATTTTATGATTATGCTTTCGATGATGAAATATTATGGTATATTTCTCAAAAAACTCATGAATTTTATTATACTCTAGTTATTTAATTAATATTCATGTTTTCCTTTCATTTTAATCTCTTTATGTATTCAATATTCCAAAAGAATATTTTTAAAGAAAACCAAATTTATTTCTCTCTTCAGTCAAAAAAACTTTTTATTCCATATCCATGTTTTCTAATTTTTTTTCAATAATGTTTTAATGTTATTATATATTTAAATTAAATTTTAACCATGTTTTAATTTTTTAAAAATGTTTTTAAAAGTAATCTTCTTGTCATTTTCCAAACAATTCCTGTTTGGATTTTACCGAAAATGTGAATGAAATCATTGCTTTAACATGTATGGCTTGAATGAAATTTTCTGTATTCATGAAAACTATATGTTTTAAAGATTACTTTATAATTTTCAAAGGTTCTTTTCAATGAAAATTATTTTCAATTTTTTTTATGAACTTTTAGTTTTGAATATGCGATTTTCAAAGTGAAAAGGTTATGTTTCAAGTGACATTTCAAAATAATTTTTCATCTAAGATGAAATCCTTTGATGTTACTTAATATTTAATAGGTATATGAGCCAATGATACCATTTTTATTATTTATATGGATGTTTTTTTGATTATGATAAGTTTTTTTATAAAACCAGTTTTTTTCCATGGGTTATGCTATGATGAAATGTTTATGAAACCCATTTATTTTCATGGGTTCTGATTTGATAAATGTGTTATAAAGACCATTTCTTTTCATGAATTATAATATGATTAAAATTTTATGATATTGTGGAAAAAATATGTATGATTTTAATTATGTGATGGGTGGTACATATATCTCCCTCCAATCCATTGGGTAAAGATTGTGATCTCATGAGATAAATAGGATTGGAATGGAGAGTGAACCTAGTTTAGTAAGGGAATTTTTCCACTATGATAGTCATGGGAGTGAACCATGAATACTAAGATAGTTTGGTGAGTGAACTCAATACACTATGATAATATTGGGAGTGAATCTTGATTACTAGGATGGTTTGTTGAGTGAAACTAATCCACTATGATAGCCTTTGAAATGAGTTTTCACTACTAATGAAATGATTTTTATGATTATGTGTATACCACAAATCTATGTATTATTCTAGTATTATGCTCCCATGGATCATATTATTTGATTCAATTATTATTCATGTATTATTAACTACTAATATTTATTCCATGAATCATGTTTATGATCTATAATATGCAAGGTATGGTTTTTGGATGTTATTATTCTGTTCTCATACCCTTATTCTCATGTTATATTGATATATCTGTTGTTTACCCTTACTAAGAATCTGAGATCACCCTTTCTTATGTTTATTTTCCCTAGGTTATGAAGAAATATTTTATTTATGATATTTACAAGAAGGGTTATAGCTATGAATAACTTAGTGTGAGATGATGTAGTTCACTTATGAACTAGTTTTTTATGTATCCATGTTTCTGAAGGCACTAGACCTATATGATTCCGGAATGGAACATTATGTTATGTAATGAATATTCATATAATAAGATTTAATATATATATATATATGATAATTTTGGTTCATTATATAATTTTAGTATTTTTTATCTATTTTTGATCATGTTACTTGAGTCATATGAAGTTTCCCATGATTCTTGGGTCCCTTTTAGGATGTTTTTAGAAGTTTTTGATAAATATGGTATGATTTTATCCCATAGATTATTTGTGATTTCATGAATCCTTAACTTGGTTTTTAGTTGTTTTGTTTATCACTACATTTATATTGTTAGGTACACAAGTCTGAATACCCTAAGAGGGGGGGGGGGTGAATCAGGGTATGAATAATTTAAAATTAAAGCCTGTTCTGATCTTGTTTCACTGTTAAGAAAAACACTCTTCTCTCTCTTTCCTATTTCACAATATAATCATAAAGTAAAGCATGCACAAGACACAATGATTTTACTTGGTTCACCGCTAAGGGCTACGTCCAAGGAGCATATGCCGACAGGTTGTCGGTCGTACCAAATTCCACTAAACCTCACTAGATATGGATTACAAGGTTCAAGCACAGTCAATCTGTCCCAGGCTCACTGCCTATACAAGATTCAGAGTCAGATCACTGCTTTCCCAAGGGTCACTCTCTGTTTCTCTCTCTCTGGCTCACTGCCGGTGGAGAGGATCACCTTCTTCCTCTTCCTTTGCTCACTGCGTCGGAAAAGATCCACTCACAGTTTATAGACCTGTAGGTCTCTTCATTTGCATGAAAGAATGCATCTTTCTCTTTATTTAGATGCTCTGTTGAAGCCCAAATTTCACCTGTTGATGAATCTCTCTTTGTACTGAAGGTATCAGGCAAACTTCCAGCTTCCACGGAGCCCAAAAATCACTACTGGAAATAAACCTTACTTGGCGCGCAAGTCTATCTCGGCACGCAAGTATCGGCGTGCAAGTCACAACGGGCGTGCAAGTACACCACACACACTTGAGAGACACAATATTCCTCAACTCCAAACTTGCGTGACTCTCTTCCTTTTACACCCAAACCAAAAATGGCGCGCAACTACCAACCGGCGCACAGCTTCTCACACTGGCGCGCAACTCCTCACACTGGCGCGCAACTCCACCTGCGCGATCACACACCACTTGCGTGACCACCACACCTGCATGAAGGGAGCTCTGATTTCTCAAAGTGTTGAACTCCGGTGAAGAATGAGGAGGGGTGGTCCAGTATTTATAGGCAATTTGACCACCCTGCGCGACGACGCGCAAGTCTCCCTTCGGCGCACAAGTCTCGGTGCGCAGGTCACTTCCCCTGCAAATCACTTGCGCGACCTAATTCCAAACTTGCGCGGACCTCTTTCCTTTTCTATATTTTGATCTTCTAATCTTGAAAAACCATAGGTGCGCAAGTTATCAAGATTCTGAGGCATCGGCGCGCAAGTCTCTTTCATGGTGCGCAAGTCACTTGCGCGACACTTATCCCTTTGCCATATTTTGATGATCTGATATTGAAAAACATATGGTGCACAAGTTTCCAAGCCTTCAAGTACACGGCGCGCAAGTCCCTTTTCCAAAAACTAATTTTCTTCATTTATCGATTTTCAGGCCCAAAAATTTGGCAAACACTGGAAAACGGCGCCACCTTGTATCTGTTCTTTTTGTACCGCCTCCAGATCATCCATCTCTTTTGTCGACGTTCTTGAATAAAACATGGATCATTGACCATACCTCTTGAACTCGACATTCCACCATGAAATCCACTTTGTCAACAAATTTCTATGTCATTGTTTTCTTTGTCAACAATCATTACTCAGATATTCACTTTGTCAACAAACACAATCACCTCAAAAATGATTCAATGATACCTTGAGGTATTTTTGCCCAACATATATCTTAGGGACATTGTTTTTATGCCTAGTATTTTACTGGGGTTTTGGTTTTATTTCCAATCAATTTATAAATGGTTTGGAAAGTGTGGATTTTAAAAATAAAAGGAAGTGACGTTTGTTTTAAAAATAAAGTTGATTTTTTTAAAAGAGTAATAAAGGGATATTTTGTTTAAAAAATTTAAATTTCATCTTTTCATGTACTCAAATATATTTTTAAGAAGACTCTAATTTATTTAATCTGGTTTAAACCTATGGTTTTGGGCCGGTTGGACCCTGATTATTCTTAAAGGTTACCTTGGTTTTGGAGAGAAAATAATAAATCATGATATTTGTTTTCCCTTATTATTTCCCATTTAAAAACCTATTTTATAAATTATTTTCAAACTATAATATATATACTGTAACATGAAAGGATATGTACAAATTATTTTTTGAAATCCTACTGGGCATGTTTGGCTCACACCCTACATATATACTAGTGTGTGTGTATGCAACTCTTATATTTTCTTGAAAGTTCCTAGTATTTTATCCCATTATTTGGATGATCATTGAGTCCATTTTTGGATGTGTTGGGATTTAGTGAGTGACATTGGGTCACATATAAGTTCTCATTGGGGTGTTTCAATAACCATTTTATTTTGGTATGTTTATCAACTAATTTGGGATGGTGTATTTATATTTTTCCTTGATTGTACCATATTATGCTGTATTTTATTCATTATATCCAATTATTTATTTTAGATGGATGTTTATTCCATTATTAAATGATTTTATTATTTCTTTATTTTATTTTTTTATTTTATATGCATAGATGTCCACTATTTAGATATGTCCTTCCAAATTATTGATAGTTTACACTACTTGTTTATTTTATTATTTAAGGGTAAAATCATTAAAAATTATATATTCTGATTCCCATGAACTAGTTTCCATACCATTGGGATGATAACTCCCTTTAATCCTAATGGTGAATTGGGTCGGGTGACATTTCGGGTCAGCACATGCGGGTTTATTAAATGTACCATTTCAGGAAGCAAGTATCATCATCTACAAACTCAGGGATATGCCTGCACCCTTTTGGGAAACAAGTAACAAGTTATCTAGAACCTAGGGTAAGACTCTCCCTATCAGAAAACACATATAGATCATATCATAAAACCAAGGTCATCCTCTATGCCCAAGGTCCTCACAAAACATATTCACATCGGGCATCATAGCCTGCCCATGAGCTCACTAGTTATTCATCAGGGTTCTAGACACTTAATCATAACCTCACATATCAAGTCACACCTCTGAATCCTCATAACCACTTGGTCCTAATCCTCAGACCATCCTAGTCACACTAGCACATCATGTTGTAACCATTGACATCATCATATCAACATTAAAGGGTGTCTACTAGGGTTATTTTAATTCATCTAGTCCTTTATCACTTGAACCAATCCATATCCAACACCCACAGTTTCCTTATAACACATAAGATATATCTCAACCCTATCCTCAAGTGGAAGGTCCAAAACCTCATCAAAATTTCACAGCAAAATTTGGTCATAATACCTAGGTACTATCCCAAGATAATTCGATCTAATCCCCTTAGAATCCTGATACCAAGACATCTAATAGTTCTCACATCCCATACCTAGGTCTCATCCTACTCCTCTCTTAGGATAACTCTCAAGAACATCATCCTGGGGAACCCTCCTTTCCACATGTCATCTAGGATTGTAGGAAAATTCCCAATCATTACACTCACAAAGAGTCCAATCCACCCTTAAGAGGATGTCCCTTAATGAGTGTGATATGTACGACCATCTCATCCATCACCACTAGGCCTATGCCCCTATTGTCTACCCAAATATCCCTAGGAAATTAACTTAGGATATTAGAATCTCATCTCATTCCCCAAAGACCTATCCATATCCACTATGTTCATTTATTTAATCTATTTAACACCCTTCTAGGGGATATTCATCTCATATCACACATTATAATAAATACCTTGACCATCAGAGGCTAAGGTATAAAGATAGTTCTCAAGGTCCATCATATACCTTGACACTTTGTTAATTCCAAGCATTAAACAATAATTAATTTTAAATATAAGGGAAATATACCATGTGTGGTGAGACTACATATCAAATTCTCATAATTTTTTTTATAAACTTTAGGTATATGTTTAAGGACCACCTACCTTATACAAAGTTATTTCCTCTAATAAAAACTTAGCTATCATCTCATAAGATCATCCAAGCCTCATCTAATCTCGTATTTACTCTCAAGGACCTACCTTAATCCATATAATCAAGATAATTAATCATAACCAATTATAATCAATTATTTAATTTAACTAAAATAGGAATAATTCCCTAATAACTCACCAGACTATCTCGCCACACCAAAAACAAAAACATCCACATCTATAAGGTCCATGGTGCACCCCTGACACCATTCCAAGAAAAACCCATAACAATTGAAATTGATTCATCCATCTATTCCATTCAATTTTAATTAAAACCCTAAAAAAAATTATAGGGCATAACACTTCAAAAAAATGGTGAGCAATGACATGAGATCATCTCCTCAAGATTTCCTCTATCCATATCAAGAAAATCCCCATCATATTGGATTATTTATACCATAATATAGTGGAAATTATCACCAAAACCTATCTTAAATCACATAAAAATTATAGGTCTATGAAGTGGAACAAGTGAAAAGATGAAATTGTAAGATATTACCTTAGATCACCATAAAATCCCACTTATAACCACCCCTCACAATAGGGAATGAAGGAGGGAAAGGTGAGAGGAGTGACCAATTTAAATGGACTCCTCTCATTACCCTTGACCCCCCAAATCCAAAGAACCTAATGATAAAAAGATGAAAATTACCCTTATTAAAAAAACACATAGGTTTTGGTCTTGGTGTGACCACATGGGTCATAATGTGATGCCTCCTCACCATGCCTTGTCACTATGTGACAACTCCAGTAGAGGTGATCTACACCCCTACATGCTCTTTCAAGGTTCATCCCGTATGGTCATGGTGCTATACAATTCTCTCTAGGAAAGGCTTAAGCCTTTAAGATGAAACCTACCTCTATGTTTTCAGCTGTGAAACCCTCATAGAAGTCCATAACACCACAACTAATGGGTTTTTATCATGATTGGATTTTTTTTATGAAAAATAAAAGTCAAGGTTCATAAGATTCCTTAGACCCTTTTTAAGACTCATCATCACAGTGTGAAACATCCTTTCTTAGAATGACCAATTAATAAGAGTCCTATAATTTTCCAAAATCCATAAAAATATCTATGTTGTGAAGTCCCTGGTCATGTCACAACTGACCGCTTTGTGAAAAAATATAGGCCTGCATATAAGTTTTCCATGGTATAAAATCCCTATAATTTTCCAAAATCCATAAAAATATCTATGTTGTGAAGTCCCTGGTCATGTCACAACTGACCGTTTTGTGAAAAGATATAGGCCTGCATATAAGTTTTTCATGGTATAAAATCCTTGAACCTACTCTTTTGGATCTAGTGCTTAAAAAATAATCGCTACATTTTTGGATTTGATACTAATAAACATAACCTAATTTTAACCCTTAAAAAATATAACATCAAACTGAATTTTAGATAAATTATATACCAAAGGACCTTTTAGGTTTATAGTTTTAGATAATTAGTATAAAATGTTACATAAAAACTTGGATACATAAACAAATGGTTCATAAAAATATACATCATCTCCAATTAAGTTCTTCGCACATAGTAACCTTCTTAGGAATAATATACTTAAAACCTTTCCTCACAAGCTGGGAAGAAGGAAACATAATATGGGTGAGATCAAATGCTTAACAAGGGTAAACATAAGCATTAATAATTGGATATCATCAGTTAACATAAGATGAGTATAAGGATATGATTACATAATTAAAGTTCATGATAATAACATAAGAAAATTCATACCCATCAAAACTTAGATCATTAAACATGTGAGATGCAATAAAGATTTTAAAAAGGTAATAGTCATAAAGATCAATAATCATGAGCCATGTGATGTCAATATTGATCAAAGGAACCATTAAAAAACTCATAGAAAGTATAGACAAAACATATTGGTATCTTGGAACATTATATTCATAAAACCCTTATAATAACCCCTACATATGGGATAAACTTATATGGTTAATACCCATAATCTCTTAGGAGTAACCTATTAACCAGTTAAATCTATTTTCACTTAGGAGTTACTTATATTTAGTAAACTCCATTATAATTATCCAATGTATTAGAGATATATATTAGGGTCACTCATTATCATGAGCTTTATCGGGATAAACTATCATTATAAACAATGTACAAGAACCATAAAATTATTATAATATGTTAAATCTTTCATTTTTCAACATAATAATAATAATTGATTTTCATAGCTTCATTTACCCATAGAAAAGAATTAGGATCCATGAAAATCTATTTGAAACAATCATAATCCATCATAAGAAAGAATTTGGATAGAATAATTACAATATATCCCTAGTTACATCAATGAATGTTGTCATTGGTGAATATAAATACCATTAAAAAATCATTAAAAACATTCTTGAGGAAAATACCCTTTCCACTTTGAAAAAAAAACTAAAAATTCACAAAATATTATAAAAATAATTTTTTGAAAATAAAATTGAAAAATTATGAAGTAATATTCAAATAAAATAATGTTCATGATGATGGGAAAATCTATTGATGTCATAAACATTAAAATAAATATTCTTTTCAAACCTTTGTAAATAGAGTCAACAATGAACCATGCGGAAAATGCTAAAAAATTTCCCTTAAAAACCTTTTAAAAGAAGTTCAAATATCATTTAAAATATCTTTATTAAATAATTTATGTTTATAAAAAACATTTTTTTAGAAAACATGGATATGGAAGAGAAAGATTCCAGATCTAAAAGAATATACAAGATCAATATCACTTACAAATGAATTTATTGATATTTATTTAATAAATAAGGAATTCCATGGAAATTAAACATGTAAAATACATTCATAACCACAAGATAATAAAATATATGTGGTTTAAGAAAATAATAGCATATGATCCCTCCAAAAGAAACTTTAAACATATACAATCTTGAAAAAAGATGAGATTGTATCATAAGAATCATTACCATTTTGGTAAATTTTAAAATAAAATTTCCTTAAAATAAATAATATTATATGGATATGTAAATACTATGAATTTCATGAAGGAATATTTAAAAATTCATTAATGAGGTATTAATCACACCATTTAAAGAAATCAGGGTGCACGACATGAAACATGTCTCAAGAAAATGAGATAGAGACAAGGAAAACCCTTTAAAAGATCATAAATTTTGGAGTGATAATTAATCCATGAAGTGATTATGTGAAGATATGTAAATAAAAAAAATTATAAATACAACAAAAAATAATTTATATATCAATTCACACATAATAATGTCATAGAAAATTCAATGGAGTAGAATTATAAACCAATGAATGGAAATTGAGTTAAAAAAACCCCTTACTACTTTGTAAATTTCAATTAAAATACCCTTTGATGAAAAAATTGGAATTTTAACTTAAAATACCATGAATTATGAATTATTATTATTATAATATTTAATATGGTAAACATATACACAATATAAAATAAATAAGGTGCATATCATTAAAATATTCCTTAATGAAGGGAAATTGAGATGAAATCCCTTACCTTAATCCTTGAAAAAATGAACTCCTATTATGTAGAACTTATTTTCTCAAAGGTAAAATCCTAATATTAGTCTTTACTTATTTCTTAGTTTTCCTTTCACATGAAAAACTTTAAGGATATAACCAGGGATTTATGCAACACTTAGATAGTATGTAACCCGAAGGAAATGAGCTCTTTAAATAATCAACCTTCACTGTATAGTCATATTTAAATATTAGGAATATGAAAGACCAGTTCCACATTTACATAATTTTTGTGATTTTATAAAATATTTTTTATAGCACAATTTATATAAAATATAATTTATGTTACTATCCTACTCATTATTGTTAAGCATGTATGGTCATATAAAGCCACATAAATCCAAACTCCAGATTGTGATGAGATATTGACTTCCTAACTCTAACCATTTAATAATATATAAGCCTCAAAATTCAAAGTATTTATGGATTTAAAGTTATTGTTGGCTTAAAAATCAAGGTAAAAAATATTAATAAGTCATGCGAAGAGATAAAACAAAGTTTTATAAATGATGATATTCATATTCGTGTTGTGTTTCTCTAATATTGTTCATATTTGTTAACAAAAACAACATATAAAAATATACGATAATAAAATATTAAATAAATAAATATTATTTGATTTTATATAAAGGTTTCAAGTGTGGAATTATACAATGATGCAAAAGGTTTAAATCCAAGAGTTAATGCTTACCTTTATGTGAGATAGAGATTACTTTGACATGATAATGATATTTACTTTTATATGGAGTTTTAAAACATGGTTTAACCTATACACCAACACAACTTACCCTTACATAGATTTTTTGATCTAAGGCATGAACTTTATGAAAGATTTGAAACTAAAAATTAAACTTACATGGATTTAATATTTCATTTACATTGGTTTTTAGACCCACCAAATGATCCTTACGTAACTTTAAATTTCACTGCAATACCTTTGTACGAAGTCCAAAACTACCCTTATGTGAATCCTTTCTTACCCTTATGCAAGTTGTAGAAATATCACGTTACCCTTACACAACTTCAAAGTTACCCTTATGAAACATATAGGAATACCAAATTACCTTTACACAATTCCTAGGATACCTTTATAAAACCTTGGAATTCAGGGACTTACCCTTATAAAAACCCTTATAAACTAGGTGTTACCCTTATACATGCATAGTACTACCCTTACATAGAGCATGAACAACTCACCTACTCCTAGGTAACACATATAATTTTAGAGATACCTTTACACAATATCATCCTACCCTAATGTGAGTAGAAGATGACCTTTATGTAGTGATATAATGACCTTTAATCAAGAATTAATCCTAGTATCTACCTTTATATGAGCTATGAATACAAGTAACCGACCTTAAAACATTACATAATCAAGTAAATTATTTTGGAATTCAATTTTGTACATTCCCAAATATCTTTTCAATTCATAGTTTTTGAGAATTAGGGTATAATTCATACATATCAACCCCAAGAATACAAATTGGGTACTACTAAAACATGATCCATTTCTTCCATAATATAAATTTTTTTAATAAAACATGAAATATTTTCATAAAAATATTCACAATATTCATCTTGGCTTGTTCTTTTCTCTTACCCATCCTTAAACCCTGTGAAATTTTTTTTAAATCTTGGGATGAGAAAAAAAAAATCAGTAAGGGATATAAAAAGAAGGAAAGAAACCATTATTCCATGAATACTTATAGACATATGAAATCATTTTGACAAAGACATACTTCTCACCCATAAAGTATAATATACTTACTTTATGAAAACAAGTGATTTCTATAAAATATAGTAGACATAAATAAAAACATAAAGGTAACTTGGGATATTAATTACTTTATATTATAACCCTTGTAGCTACCATATGATTTGTAACCCTCAAAAATACCTTACAATGTAACTCTCATGACTACCTTATGATGCAACCCTCACGACAACCTTACAGTGTAACCATCGTAGTTACACTTGGAGTAACCATACAATCGACCTCCAACATAAACACACCCAATGAATTGGAGGGAGATATATGTACCACCCTTCATCATAAAAAATTCTAAATAACCATAAAATAATCATAAAACATGAATACTTTCATCATAAAAACATTCCTTTTGAATTGTGTAAAAATAAAAAATTGAAAGAGGATTTTTAAAGAAAAGCCACTTAACTTGGGTTTGAATTCATTAAAACATGTTAAAACCTCATGTATAATGGTTTAAAGAGTTTTATTAATTTATTACAGAACTATATTTATATTTATAATACCTTATATGAGATTTTTATAACATATTTCTACCCATTTATTGATAATATTTTGTTATTTTTATTGTTTCAGGTGTGTTTATTTCATAGTTTCCATAACTGGTTCATTATGAATTTTCTTGTCAAATGGAAGAAAAAATATATAAGTGGAATGAAATGGTATAAATATGTTTCCATAATTTTAAATGATATGATATATCACTTTGTTTTTTGATAAGAGTATGATTCATTAGATAAAACATTAATGATAAAAGTTTGGTTCATTTTTGGTGGGTTTTTCCGACTATCACAAACTAGTTTCGTTTTATTTAATGCTATGTATATAAATTAGTTCTAGAACATTCAAAAAGTTATATTATAAATATTAAAATATTTTTTATATATAATAATGGTTTTGTGACCATATTTTAAGGCATTAAAGAAAAATGAAAATACAACGTCCACGAAGGTGGTGAATCAACACGTCACAGACGATGCTTTCATTTTCTAGAATAAGAGGAGAAGATGAGAGGTTTGATGATGGATATTCCATTAAAAAAATAAAATTACATTATATTTAAGATACTGGAGCCATCATTTCACTTATATGAGGGTATATGAGTAGAAAATAAGAAAAGAAAAGAAATTAAAAATAAAAATAAAAGAAAATGAAAGAGGATTTTACCTCTTGAATTCTTCTCCTTGAGAACCCCCTTAAGGCCCTTGGTTTTGGATTTTTGGTGATAATAGAAGGTATTGAACATGTGAAATATTATTGGTAGGATAATTGTTCATAAATTAAACAAAATACAAGGCTTTGAGGTGTGAGGAGAAGAGGTAGTGAGGGGTGATATTTATAGTGGAGGAGAGGGGTATTTTTTGATTATTTTATTCATTAGTTTATTATTTTGGCTCAAGAATATGAATATTTTTAGAATTATAACTAAATATATCAAAATAACTAATTAGGATTCAATATTATTGTTCTTACATAAATGATGACTCAATTAATAATGTATTTAACTTATAATTTATATATACCATAAATTACTGCATTTCACTATTCACAAAAATTCAGCTATTTCAGAAAAATACCAAAAAATCACCCTAACCATTTTTAACATGTAAAATTAAAAAATAAACTCTAATTTATGAATTTTTTTTTCTAAATATGATAAATTTAATTTTTATTTAAAATCATCATTTATTTAAAAAATACCAATTTAAAAATTATAACTGATTTTATAACACTTTGAAACATTATTTAAGGTCTCATAAAATTATTTTATAATTATAAGAGAAAAAAAATAAATTTATGAATCTATTTTATGAAGATAATTTTTCCTTTAAATCATTATATTAATTATAAAATTATAAATAAAAATTTCTGTTTCACAAAATTTCCAATACTTAATTTATCAATTTTTAACATTTATTCACTTATTTCACGACATAAATATATCATATTTTCACTAATAAAATACATAAATTTTATTTATACTTTCATAGGTGAGGTTACAATTCTGTTTGTATAGATTTCTTAATTTTTATAAATACCACATATTTCATTATACATTTATAATGAATTTAACTATTTAATTCCAGAATGAAAAAAATTATTTTATAAGTACCCGGTTTGTTATATTCTCCCCAAATTTTGGAATTTGTGTCCTCACAATTTTTATTTATTTATTAAGAAAGCGAGGATACCTTTCCCTCATAGAATTTTCAGATTCCCATGTTTCTTATTCAACCATGTTGTTTCTCTACAAAACATTAACCTGATGAATTACCTTATTCCATAATATTTTCTATCCATGATCAATAATCTAAGCAGGATTTTCCTCATAAGAAAGGTTCTCTTCTAGTTGAACTAATTTTGGGATCAAAATATGAGATGAATATGGAACATTATTTCTTAACATAGAAACATGAAAAACATTGTATACCTGAGATAAAATCAAAGGCAAATCTACTCGGTAGGCAACTAGTCCAACTTTCTCTAGGATTTCATAAGGTCCAATGAACCATGGACTTATCTTTACTTTCTTATCAAAATACATAACACTTTTCTAAGGAGAGATTTTAAGGAAAACATTATCACCTACCTCAAAAGAAAAGTTTTTTTAAAGGTTGGGGTCGAAGCCTCATTTATTATTAAATCAAAGAAAAGACCTCTTTTAACTGGGTAGAGGGAGACCCATTACATAGACCGAAGACCTAGTGGGTATTTATCCCATTACATGGCCTGTAGGCCCACATTTTTGGCCCAAATCCCATTATATTGGTATGTCCATCAAATTGGGAATGAAATGCTATGATGAAATTTAATTCAATTCCCAAAAACTTATAAAGTCCCTTCCAAAAGTTAGAAGTGAAACTAGGATCATGATCAGATAAAATGGATAGAGGAACTCCATGAAACCTAATAATCTCTTTGAGGCACATTCAAGAAATCTTATCTAGTGAACGAGTGTGTTAAATAGAAAAAAAATGTGCATATTTTGTCAGCTGATCAACAATAACCCAAATCACATTGTTACCTTAAGAAGTATTTTGTAGTCCCACCATGAAATCCATAGATATATTTTCCCATTTACACTCTGGCACTGGAAAATTCTAAAGAATCCCCTTTGCTAGTTTCTACTCTTATTTAACCTATTTACATGTCAAAAATTTCATGGTAAAATCAACAATATCTATTTTCATTCCATCCCACCAGTAATACTACCAAAGGTCTCTGTATATATTAGTGCTTCTAAGATGAAATCAAAATGGAGAACCATGAGCTTCAATTAACAAATATTTCTTCAACTATGAATCAAAAGGCATACATAATCTCTTCCCAAATCTAAAAATAAAATATTTATCAACATTAAATTATAGAAACTTACCCCTTTTCACCAATTCTACCTTTTCCTGTAACTCACTATCTTTCTTCCAGGCTTGCTTAATTCTGTCTGATAGAGTTGACTGCACTAAAACCTAAAACAAAATAGAAAAATTTCCTACACCAACAACATCCATGAAAAAATTCATCAAATCATAAACCAAGGGGTCATGTTCCAAATGTAACATGGTTAATGTTGAATGATGTTTTCGACTCAAGTAATTCACCACTTTGTTCACTTTTCCATTATGGTAATTGATCATGAAATTATAATCCTTTATCTGTTCTAGCTATCATTTCTGCCTCATGTTTAATTCCTTCTGAGTGAATATATACTTCAAGATTTTATGGTTAGTATATATTTCAGATTTGGATCCATATAAATGATTCCTACAAATATTTAAAGAGAAAACCACAATTTCTAATTCTAAATCATGTGTGAGATAATTTAAATCATGAGGTTTTAGTTTTCTTAAAGCATAAGGAATTAACTAATCATTTTGAATTAGAACAAAATGAATTCCCTTTAATGAATCATCAATGTAGATGAAAAAATCACCATTTCTGGAAGGCATGACCAAAACTGGAGCATTCACCCATCTTTTTTCAATTCCTGAAAACAAACACCACATTCTTCTATCCAAATAAATTTAACCCCTTTTAGTGTTAACTTAGTTAGTGTGATAGATAACCATGCGAAGTTTTTAAATAAAAATTGGTAAGATCCTACTAATCCAAGAAAAATATGAACCTCAATAACATTTTTAGGTCTAATTCATTCATCAACCACTTTTTTGGCAGGATCAACTGTTATGACATCCTAATCTACAATGTCCCCAAGAAAAGAAATATGTTACAACCAAAAATCATATTTTCTAAATTTACCATATAACTTATTTTCTTTTAGAGTTTTTAGGACAATCCTTATATGTTTTTCATGATCTACATAAATTTTTGAAAACACAAAAATATCATCAACAAAAACAACAAAAAACTTATCTAAATATTCATTTAAGATTCTATTCATAAGAACCATAAATATAGAAGAAGAATTTGTCAAGCCAAATGTCATAACAATAAAATCATAATGCCCATATCTAATTCATAACACCGTTTTTGTAATTTCATCCTCCTTCACCTTCAGCTGATGGTACCCCAATCTCAAGTAAATCTTGGAAAAATACTAAGCTCCCTAGAGATGATCAAACATGTCATCGATATGAGGCAATGAATACTTATTATTAATAGTAATGTTATTTAAATCTATATAATAAATTAAAATTCTCATGGAACCATATTTATTTTTAATGAAAAAAATAGAATCACCCCATGGTGATGTTCTAGGAAGAATGAAACCTTTATCAAGCAACTCAAGAAACTACTTTTTCAATTCTAAAAGTTACTCTTAAGCCATTCGATAAGTATAAGGCCCCAGCCTTAAACCTTACTTAATATTGAGTTATTGCAATATTACACATTGAGGATCTTTTCGGGTTTAGAGTTTTATAGAATTAGATCATAAAACTTGCATTACATTCCACATATAAACAAAGTGGTTACATAAAGATAGTATTCTTCTTTACCATCAATGGAAACATATTTAAAATAAAACATGGATTCTTTCTTGACACTTCCTTGACACTATCATCGTATCATGTACCTTTCCCTTGACTTGTGAAAAACATTTCAAAAAACTTGGGATGAGCATAAAAAGCTCAGTAAGGGATATAAAAATATATGGAAAGGAAACATGGGTACATATATACATAAGAATGAAATCATACTTTACCCATAAAACATAAGCACTTCAACATACCTCATCAAATCATGAATGAATCATAGAAATCATAAGACATAAAGGTAACTTGAGGCATTCATAACATTCTTACGTAGGGAGTAACCCTCTTGGTTACGTTTGGAATACCCATCACAGTATATTCCCTAAATCTCTTCGGAGAAACCTTAACATTTCACTCCTTCGCATTACCCAATGCATTGGAGAGCTATATCGGGCTCACCCGCCCTTATTTTATCACGGAACCACCCATCTTCATAATAATGCCCAAGAACCTCAACATAATCGTATCACATAAAACATGCATAAAGGAAACATAACATTTCCACATTTCAATCACAAGATATCAATACAACACATTGATATAAAAACATTATGAAAACCATTTTCAATACCAAAATAAAAGAAAAGTAAAACATGGTATTTATTTTTCTTTTAAAAAAAGTATGACTTGTAGAGGAAGCCGAAACTCAAATAATGGTCACGGCGGCGGAGAAGTCGTTGTCGCCGCATACGTACGAAAAAAACATTCCCTTTTTTCGTTTAGTAAATGCTTCGTATAAAAAATATTCCTTTTGAATAAACGTAAAAGTCAAAGGGGTTTATACACCATATAAAAGAAGGTTGTGTATAAAACAAAATATGCCTCAATGAAAGGAGATTGAGATGAAGTCCCATAACTCGGGTCCGACTTGACTCGGTCGTTCTTTAATCTCCTGAATAATAAACTTGAGTTAATTTCTACTTGTTTAAGAACCTTTTTCAAGTTCATTATTCCTTTTATATCACTTATTGCCATGTCATGAACACTATGTAATTATTTAAGTTAATAACGGTCGTTTTAACGATCATTGGTACTTGAGTCAAAAATAAACCCTTTATAATTACATGTTGTTCATGTATCCATTATATCCAGAATTATAATCATTATGTATATATCATATATATCCAGTATATACATGCATTTATAATATTACATAATCATTTAGAGGTAAGAAATGAAATGCACCGTTCATGGAGACGGTAAGCCGTACGTACGCATGAACGCTACTTTCATTTCTATTTCATATTTTATAGAATGGAATCATAATAATATAAAGGTATATTATAATTACAGTATAATATCATATATAATATCATAGTTCCATCCTTTATACGTCCCACATATGGTATTTAACAAATCAAATCACTTTGAGGGGGCGGTAGTCCGCACTTACTTAAATGAAGATATCGCGTTTACCCATAATGGAAACCATAAAGGTATGACCAAAAAGAAAAATACAGAAGCTTAAGGAAAACATAAACATATTATATATCATATATAAATATAGTGACATTTTAATGTCCACCTTTGAAGGTGTTAAAAGAATGTTGAACAATCATCGTTTCGGGAGGAATAAATTCACCATCCACGGAAACCGTATGTCCTTTAACCATTAGATGTAGGTGTGTGTAAGTGTAGCTCGAATACTTCTTATAAAAACATCCTAGTATATTGAGGATACTGGATTTGTTACAAAAGAAAAGAATAAAAAGAGTTTAGGGGGTTGGAGAAGTAAAATAAAACAAAAGGACTCAAGTGAAGACATTACCTTAAAATCGGGTAACTCTCTTTGGTTTGAGCTAAAAGGCTTCCTTGGGAAGACTTCTGCCCAAAGTGAGGCTTCAAGGAGTAATAGAGGGATGTGGAGATCCAAAATGGTCAGGGGTTGGCCGAGTCAAATGCTTTGAGAGTGTGGGTAAGGAGGTAGAGGTGGGGGCCTTTTATAAGAGGAGAGGAGGGGCACTCTTGGAAGGTAAAGAAAAGTCACTTTATTTCAAAATGGTATTCGGATTTAAGAGATCCCAAATTGATGTGTTTCTAGGATAAGGTGATAAGGGTTCGAAATCCACCCATACAATAGGTTTTGTCCATGTGCAGGTCTTAGATTTTACATTATCATTCCATTTTATTTAAATCGTTAAATAATGAGGTCATCGTTGCATCATCATGATGTCATAAATAATTTAATTTATTTAAAATCTAAAAATTATAAAAAAAATACTATGATGTAGGAAATATTTTTATATTTACAATGACTATTTATAATCAAAAATCTGATCTTTATAACCCCATGTAAAAATTGTTTTAGTAAAACATCTCATGTTTGTGTCATTTTTACTTTTACATTAAATAAAAAGTTATTTGTGTCATTTCCCTACCAAAGTGGCTCCATGTGGTCCCCAAGTTTACCCATGGATTTTCTTGGTCTTCCATGACACATACAATGAGGGTAGGACATGTGTCAAGCTCATCTCATTTTATTAAAGCATTATTTTTACCTTAAACTACACTAATTACCTCTAATCGCGATTAAGAACTTAAGAGTTACTATTCACCAAAAAATTATTTTAATCTCATTAAACCACATTTTACTTCTTAATGACAACCATGTATGTCAGATTTTTGAAATTCAAAACACAGAAGTGGTAAAATTTCATTTAAACGAAAAATCAGTTTTTATAAGTACCACTTAGTGGTTTCACTATTCATCAAAAATTGAAGTTTTTCAGAAAAATACCAAAAATTCACCCTAAGCTATATTTGATATTCCGAATTCAAAAATGAAGTCTATTTTACAAAATTCAAAATATATAAGTCACATTAATTAATTTAATAATTAATTCCCGCCGTCATGACAAATAGCGTGTTTTTATGAAACAATAAGTATCAAAAGATTGACACCAGTTTAAGTCCGATTTCAAAGTGAAATTAATTCCAACAATCACTATTGGATTTAATGGTTAAAATGTTTTCTAATTTCACTTTAAAACCAATTAAAAAGATAATTTAATCATATAAATAAATTATATTAAAAAGCAGTTTTGATGTAAAATGCAGTATTTTTCACTATTCATTAAAAAATGAACATTGTCTGAAAAATACCAAAAATTAACACAAAGTAAATTTTGATGTCCCAATCATAAAGAATAAGTTTATTTTGACAAACATAGCTTATAAAATTGTCAAAAGATAGATTTAAAAATGGTTTTCCATCAAAAGGCAGTAAAACAATCTTTTAAGAATATTAGTGTATTCCATGCATAAGATTGTATTTATTTTCATTTTAAGTATCTAAAACACTATCTTAATCATTAATAGACATAGATAAAAATATCTATTATTCATTACTTAATTGGGATGTTAAATCCTTCCCCCATTTTGAAAATTGCGTCCCCACAATTTATTTACTTATCGAATAAATGGGGGTACTTATCCCTCATTGCATTTTCAGATTCCCATGTTGCCTCTTCCATCATGTGGTTTTTCCAAAAAACCTTTACCTGATTAATCACCTTATTTCGTAACACTTGCTCCCTATGGTCAAGAATCTTGACTGGTTGTTCCTCATAAGATAAGTTCTCTTCCAGCTGAACTACCTCTGGACTCAAAACATGAGATGGATCTGGCATATACTTTCTCAACATCGAAACGTGAAAAAAATTGTGTACCTGAGATAAACTCGGAGGTAAAGCCACCCGGTATGCAACTGATCCAACTCTCTACCGAATTTCATATGGTCCCATAAACCTTGGACTCAGCTTTCCTTTCTTACCAAATCTCATCACACTTTTCCAAGGAGAAACCTTGAGAAAAACATGATCACCTACCTCGAAAGATAGATCCTTCCTCCGGTTATCCGCATAACTCTTCTGCCTGCTCTAAGCTGTTCTCATGTGCTTCTGAATCAACTGAACTTTTTCTGCCATCTCTTCTACCAATTCTGGTCCCATCAACTTCCTTTCACCCACTTCATCCCAGAAAGCTGGAGTTCGACACCGCTTCCAATATAATGCCTGAATTGGTGCCATATGTATACTGGAATGAAAACTATTATTATATGAAAATTCAATCAAAGAAATATGTTGGTCCCAACTTCCCTGATAATCCATAGAGCAAGAACATAGCATATCCTCCAATGTCTAAATTGTTCATTCTGACTGCCCATCTGATTGAGGATGAAATGCTGTACTAAAATTTAATTCAGTACCCAACGAATTCTGAAGGCCTTTCCAAAAGTTAGAAGTGAACATGGGATCACGATCAGATACAATGGAGAGGGGAACTCCATGTAACCTGACTATCTCTTTAAGATACAAACGGGAAAGTTGATCTAGGGAAAAATTATCTCGTATATCAAGGAAATGAGCAGATTTAGTCAAGCGATCAACAATAACCCCGATTGCATTATTACCTCGAGATGTCTTCGGTAATCCCACAACAAAGTCCATGGATATATTCTCCCATTTCCACTCTGGAACTGGTAAAGGCTAAAGCACCCCTTTCGGTAACTACCGCTCTGCTTTAACCTATTGACATGTCAAACACTTCACAGTAAAATCAGCAATATCTCTTTTCATTCTATCCCACCAGTAATACTCCCGCAGATCTCTGTACATCTTAGTACTGCAAGGATGAACTTAAAACGGAGAACTATGAGCTTCACATAACAACTCTCTCTTCAACTGTGAATCACAAGGCACACACAATCTCTTCCCAAATCTCAAAACGCAATCATTATCAATGTTGAATTCATGCAACTTACCTTTCTGAACCAGCTCTACCTTTTTCTGTAACTCACTGTCTTGCTTCTGTGCTTGCTTGATTCTATCTGATAGAGATGATCTCACTGATACCTGAAACAAAACAGAAGAACTTCCTGTACCAACAACTTCTATGCCAAAGTTCATCAAATCCTTAACCAAAAGATCATGTTCCAAACGCAACATTGCTAATGAAGCATTACTTTTTCAACTTAAAGCATCATCCACTTTATTTGCTTTTCCCAGATGGCAATGAATTGTACAATCATAATCCTTGATTAATTCCATCCATCTCCTTTGTCTCATGTTTAACTCTTTCTGAGTGAATATATACTTTAAACTTTTGTGATCAGTATATATTTCACACTTTACTCCATACAAATGATGCCTCCAATTTTTTAAAGCGAAAACAACAGAAGCTAATTCCAAATCATGTGTAGGGTAATTTACCTCATGAGTTTTCAACTGTCGTGAAGCATAAGAAATTACCTGATCATTCTGCATTAGGACTTAACCAAGTCCTTTCAATGAAGCATCACTGTATATAACAAACTCACCATTCCTGGAAGGTAGTGCCAAAACTGGAGCATTCACCAATCTTCTTTTCAATTCCTAAAAACAATCATCACATTCTTTTGTCCAGATAAACTTAACACCCTTCCGAGTTAGCTTAGTCATTGGACTAAATAACCGTGAAAAATTTCTAACAAACCTTCGGTAATAGCCTGCCAAACCAAGGAAGCTACGAATCTCAATTACATTTGTGGGTCTTGGCCATTCTTCAACAACCTTTGTTTTTGCAGGATCAACAGTTATCCCATCTTTAGAAACAATATGACCAAGGAAAGAAATTTTTTGCAACCAAAACTCACACTTGCTGAATTTTCCATACAGTTTCTTTTATTTTAAGGTTTGCAAGATAACCCTTAAATGTATTTCATGCTCCTCTTTACTTTTAGAAAACACCAAAATATCATCAATGAAAACCACCACAAACTTATCCAAGAACTCATGGAAAATTCTATTCATTAAGTCCATGAATATAGCAGGTGCATTGGTTAGCCCAAAATTCATTACTACAAATTCATAATGGACATATCTTTTACGGAACGCGGTCTTCGGAACATCTGCTTACTTTACCTTCAGCTGATGGTACCCCGATCTCAGGTCAATCTTTGAAAAAAACTGAGCTCCCTGGAGCTGATCAAACAAATCATCGATATGAGGAAAAGGATATTTGTTCTTAACAGTGATGTTATTCAAGGCTCTATAATCAATTCAAAGTCTCATTGAACCATCTTTCTTTTTAACAAATAAAACAGGAGCACCCCATGGTTATGTGCTAGGTCGAATGAAACCTTTCTCTAATAAATCTTGCAATTTCTCTTTCAACTCTAAAAGTTCAATTTGATCCATTCGATAAGGGGGTTTTGAAATTGGATTAGCATCAGGAACTAAGTCAACAGTAAACTCAACTTCCCGATCTGGTATTATTCCAGGAAACTCATCAGGAAAAACATCAGGATACTCATTTACCACTGGAACATCATTAATCTGAACAGTTCCTTTATTTTCAACGATGTGTGCAAGGTAACATTCATTTCCATCTTTTACAAGTTTCTTGGCCTCTTGATAAGTTATCAACAATAAGGGTTCATTCTTGTACACAAACTGAAAGTCTGTTTGAAAAGAAACTTCTTTATCTCTACAGTCAATCTTAGCATGGTAAATAGAGAGCCAATCCATACCCAGGATAACATCAAACTCTACTAGAGGTAGAACAATAAGGTTTGCAAGTAGGTTCTTTCCACAGATAAGGATATGAAGATTCTTATAAATTCTTTTTGCCTCAACATTTCCCCCAGGTGTTTTTACCAAAAGTTCAGTAGTCATTTATTGAGATGATATTCCCATCTTACTAGAAAAGGTTTCAGAGATGAAAGAATGTGTAGAACCCGAATCAAACAACACACTGGCATAATCTGAAAAAACAAACAAAGTACCTGATAAAACTTCATTTGATGGCCCGACATCTGCTGAAGTAGTTGCAAAGGATTTCACCACCCCTTTCTGCTTGTAGTCTAACTGCTTCCCATCACCCAAGCTCTTTGTCGGACACTCGTTTTCATAGTGACCCATCTCATTGCACTTATAACATTTCACTAACTGTAAATCAAATTTGGTCTTACCATCACCCTGATCTTTTCCAGTGCAATCACGAGCCTTATGTCCCATCTTACCACATCGATAGCACTTTCCAGAATTCAGAAGACATTCCCCAGCATGCCTTTTTCCACATTTATCAAAAACTAGAAACTTAGTTTTCTTACCGTCAGACTTTTTTGAAGAATTCTTACCTTTCTCCTGCCACCTCGGTCTCTTCTTCTGTTGGTTGTTATAGAACACTTGATCATCGGAAAACTCCATTTCCACCTTCTCAGCACATCGAACAAGATTTTCATAACTTTTAAACTCACGAGAAGCTAATTCCCTTCGATATTTTGGCTTTAATCCTGAGTAAAAATGATTGATTTTACTATCAAGGTCTCAGATAAAATTTGGAGCATACCTTGCCAATCGAGTGAACCTTTCTTCATAGGCAGCCACTGAGTCTTCCTCTTGCCTCAATTCCAAGAATTGATTTTCCATCCTAAGTCGAACAGCCTTAGGAAAATACTTCTCAAGAAACATACCTTTGAATTCATCCCAGTCGAGAGCGTCAATCTCATCAGCATCCCTGATATTTTTAACCATCGACCACCACTGATCTGCTTCAACCTCCAAAAGATAAATAGAAAGAATAACCTTTTGATTGTCTGAACACCCCATGAAATCAAAAATATTCTCCAGTGCTTTAATCCACCCTTCAGCTAGCACAAGGTCAGATGATCCTCTGAATGATGGGGGATGTTGCCTCATGAAATGTTCCACCACTGACATGTTCCTCTGCGGTTGATCTAGATGATATCGTGTATGGATACCACCGCCATTTATCGCTTGAGTCAACTACACCATTACTACAAAAAACTATTCAGTTCCAATTCCGACCATCTCAGGATGCTGATTCGGAAGGTTATTTCCTTCTACATGCCTTCCTAGCACTGCTTCCCTGTTTCCTCTGCGGAAAACCATTCTGAACAAACATGTCTTAGATGAAGCAACATGGTAATCTTCAAATACTATATCACTTCAATTTGACCATAAAAAAAATATTTTTGGATAATCATTTAATAGAATTCTAACTCCTAAAGTTATCTAAACCGACCTTTGATACCAACTCTAAGGCCCCAGCCTTAAACCTTACTTAATATTGAGTTATTACAAGATTACACATTGAGGATCTTTTCGGGTTTAGAGTTTTAGAGAATTAGATCATAAAACTTGAATTACATTCCACATATAAACAAAGTGATTACATAAAGATAGTATTCTTCTTTCCCATCAATGGAAACATATTTAAAATAAAACATGGATTCTTTCTTGACACTTCCTTGACACTATCATCGTATCATGTACCTTTCTCTTGACCTGTGAAAAACATTTCAAAAAACTTGGGATGAGCATAAAAAGCTCAGTAAGGGATATAATATATGGAAAGGAAACATGGGTACATATATACATAAGAATGAAATCGTACTTTACCCATAAAACATAAGCACTTCAACATACCTCATCAAATCATGAATAAATCATAGAAATCATAAGACATAAAGGTAACTTGAGGCATTCATAACATTCTTACGTAGGGAGTAACCCTCTTGGTTACGTTTGGAATACCCATCATAGTATATTCCCTAAATCTCTTTGGAGAAACCTTAACGTTTCACTCCTTCGCGTTACCCAATGCATTGGAGATCTATATCGGGCTCACCTGCCCTTAGTTTATCACGGAACCACCCGTCTTCATAATAATTCCCAAGAACCTCAACATAATCGTATCACATAAAACATGCATAAAGGAAACATAACATTTCCACCTTTCAATCACAAGATATCAATGCAACACATTGATATAAAAACATTATGAAAACCATTTTCAATACCAAAATAAAAGAAAAGTAAAACATGGTATTTATTTTTCTTTTAAAAAAAAGTATGGATTGTAGAGGAAGCCGAAACTCAAATAATGGTCACGGCGACGGAGAAGTCGTTGTCTCCGCATATGTACGACAAAAACATTACCTTTTGTCGTTTAGTAAACGCTTCATATAAAAAAGATTCCTTTTTAATAAACATAAAAGTCAAATGGGTTTATACTCCATATAAAAGAAGGTTGTGTATAAAACAAAATATGCCTCAATGAAAGGAGATTGAGACGAAGTCCCATACCTCGGGTTCGACTTGACTCGGTCGTTCTTTAATCTCCTGAATAATAAACTTGAGTTAATTTCTACTTGTTTAAGAAACTTTTTCAAGTTCATTATTCCTTTTATATCACTTATTGCCATGTCATGAACACTATGTAATTATTTAAGTTAATAACGGTCGTTTTAACGATCATTGGTACTTGAGTAAAAAATAAACCCTTTATAATTACATGTTGTTCATGTATCCATTATATCCAGAATTATAATAATTATGTATATATCATATATATCCAGTAAATACATGCATTTATAATATTACATAATCATTTAGAGGTAAGAAATGAAATGCACTGTTCATGGAGACGGTAAGCCGTACGTACGCATGAACGCTACTTTCATTTCTATTTCGTATTTTATAGAATGGAATCATAATAATATAAAGGTATATTATAATTCAATTATAATATCATATATAATATCATAGTTCCATCCTTTATACATCCCACATATGGTATTTAACAAATCAAATCACTTTGAGGGGGCGGTAGTCCGCACTTCCTTAAATGAAGATATCGCGTTTACCCATAATGGAAACCATAAAGGTATGACCAAAAAGAAAAATACAGAAGATTAAGGAAAACATAAACATATTATATATCATATATAAATATAGTGACATCTTAATGGACACCTTTGAAGGTGTTAAAATAATGGTGAACAATCATCGTTTCGGGAGGCATAAATTCACCATCCACGAAAACAGTATGTCCTTTAACCATTAGATGTAGGTGTGTGTAAGTGTAGCTCGAATCATTATTATAAAAACATCCTATTATATTGAGGATACTGGAGTTGTTACAAAATAAAATAATAAAAAGAGTTTAGGGGGCTGGAGAAGTAAAATAAAACAAAAGGACTCAAGTGAAGACATTACCTTAAAATCGGGTAACTCTCTTTGGTTTGAGCTCAAAGGATTCTTTGGGAAGACTTATGCCCAAAGTGAGGCTTCAAGGAGTAATAGAGGGATGTGGAGAGTCAAAATGGTCAGGGGTTGGCCGAGCCAAAGGCTTTGGGAGTGTGGGTAATGAGGTAGAGGTGGGGGCCTTTTATAAGAGGAGAGGAGGGGCACTCTTGGAAGGTAAAGAAAAGTCACTTTATTTTAAAATGGTATTCGGATTTAAGAGGTCTCACATTGATGTGTTTCGAGTATAAGGTGATAAGGGTTATAAATCCACCCATACAATTGGTTTTTTCTATGTGTAGGTCTTAGATTTTACATTATCATTCCATTTTATTTAAATCATTAAATAATGAGGTCATCGCTGCATCATCATGATGTCATAAATAATTTAATTTATTTAAAGTCTAAAAATTATAAAAAAAATACTATGATGTATGAAATCTTTTTATATTTCCAATGAATATTTATAATCAAAAATCTGATCTTTATAACCCCATGTAAAAATTGTTTTAGTAAAACATCTCATGTTTGTGTCATTTTTACTTTTACATTAAATAAAAAGTTATTTATGTCATTTCCCAACCAAAGTGGCTCCATGGGGTCCCCAAGTTGACCCATGGATTTTATTGGTCTGCCATGACACATAAAATGAGGTTAGGACATGTTTCAAGCTCATCTCATTTTATTAAAGTATTATTTTTACCTTAAACTACACTAATTACCTCTAATCGCGATTAAGAACTTAAGAGTTACTATTCACCAAAAAATTATTTTAATCTCATTGAACCACATTTTACTTCTTAATGAAAACCATGTATGTCAGATTTTTGAAATTCAAAACACAGAAGTGGTAAAATTTCATTTAAACGAAAAATCAGTTTTTATAAGTACCACTTAGTGGTTTCACTATTCATCAAAAATTGAAGTTTTTCAGAAAAATACCAAAAATTCACCCTAAGCTATATTTGATATTCCAAATTCAAAAATGAAGTCTATTTTACAAAATTCAAAACATATAAGTCACATTAATTAATTTAATAATTAATTCCCGCTGTCATGACAAATAGCCTGTTTTTATGAAACAATAAGTATCAAAAGATTGATACCAGTTTAAGTCTGATTTCAAAGTGAAATTAATTCCAAAGACCACTATTGGATTTAATGGTAAAAATATTTTCTAATTTCACTTTAAAAACAATTCAAAAGATAATATAATCATATAAATAAATTATATTAAAAAGCAGTTTTGATGTAAAATGCAGTATTTTTCACTATTCATTAAAAAATGAACATTGTCTGAAAAATACGAAAAATTCACACAAAGTAAATTTTGATGTCCCAATCATAAAGAATAAGTTTATTTTGACAAACATAGCTTATAAAATTGTCAGAAGATATATTTAAAAATGGGTTGCCATCAAAAGGCAGTAAAACAATATTTTAAGAATATTAGTGTATTCCATGCATAAGATTGTATTTATTTTCATTTTAAGCCTCTAAAACACTATATTAATCATTAATAGACATAGATAAAATTATCTATTATTCATTACTTACTTGGGATGTTACAATAAGGGGGGTTTTAAATTAGGTTAACATCAATAACTAAGTAAATAGTAAATTCAACTTTCCAATATGGTATAACACTGGGAAAATCATTATAAAAAACATCTAGGTATTCATTTACCGCTGTCACATCATTAATTTGAACAGTTTCTTTATTTTCAACAATATGTGATAGATAACTTTCATTTCCATCTTTTAACAGTTTCTCATCTTTACGATACGTTATCAATGGTATGGGTTTGTTATTTTATACAAACTAAAACTGTTTTTAAAAACAAATTCTTTATATCTATAATCAATCATAACATGATAAAGATAAATCCAATCCATATCCAGAACAACATCAAAATCTACTAAGTTTAAGACAAAATGGTTTTCAAGTAATTTATTTCCATAGAAAACAACATAAAGATTATTATAATTCTGTTTTTCCTTAATATTTACCCTTGGTGTTTTTACCATAAGTTCTGATTTCATTTCTTGAGGAGAAATTTACAATTTACAAGAAAATTTCTCATAAATAAAGGAATTTGTAGACTCATATCAAACAAGACATCAACAAAATCCAAGTAAAGAAACAAAGGACATGATATCACACCATTGGATATCCCAACATATGCTGATGTAGTCTCAAAATATTTTACTATAACTTTCTACTTATAATCTAGTATATTTTCACCATTAAAATATTTCTTTGGAAAGGTATTTTAATAATTCCCCATCTCACCACATTTAAATCACTTTACAGTTTTCTTATCGTAATTAAACATACCATCACCAATTTCTTTTTCATTACAATTTCAGGCCATATGTACAAACTTACCACATCTAAAACACTTATAATTTTTTAAGGCATTACCCAGGGTGTGTTTTACCACACTTCCCACAAAATGGAAACTAGAATTTATTACCTTCATATTTATTTGATCGATTCTTACCCATTTCTTTTCATCTGGATCTTTTCTTCTGCTTATTTTAAAAGTACATGTGACCATTAAAAAAACTCAATTTCTACCCTCTCATCACATAAAATAAGTTTCTCATAACTTTTAAATTCATGGGAAGACAATTCCCTTCGATATCTTGACTTCAATCCTGAGTAAAAGTGATTGATTTTATTATCAAGATTTAGAATAAGATTTAGAGCATACCTTTCCAATCGAGTGAATTTTTCTTCATACACAACCACTGAATCTTCTTACTTTTATTTCAATTCAATTAATTTCTTTTCCATTATAAGTTAAACCACCATAGGAAGATATTTTTCAAGGAAAATATTCTTAACTTCATCCCATTCCAAGGCATCAATCTCCTTTCTATCTCTGATATTCTTGACCATTGACCACCACCAGTTGGATTCTCCTTAAAAAATATAAATATTAAGACTAAAATTTTGATTATATGAACACCCCATGACATAAAATATATTTTCAAGGGATTTAATCCACCCATAAGTTACCACTGGGTGCGGAGATCCACTGAAAGTAGGAGGGTGTTGCCTCATAAAATGTTCCACTATTTTCATGTTCCTTTTTGGTAATTCTCACTATTCTCTTGAATGGATTCCACCAAAATTTATAGATTTATTAAATGAATACATTACTATCAAAAACTTATCAATTCCAATTCCCACCATTCTGGGTTACAAATTTGGAAAGATATCATCCTCTTAGTGCCTTCCCACTTCTACTTCCCTTTTTCTTCTATGGAAAACCATTCTTAACTTACATTTATTAGATTAAGAAACATGGTAATATTTGAATTATATATCATTTAAAAATAACCATAAGATAAAAATAATTTATGGTATTCTATTAAGAACATACTAACACCCAAAGTTATCTAAACCATGCTCTGATACCAACTATAAGGATCCAACCTTAAAACATTACATAATCTAGTAAATTATTTTAGAGTTCACTTTCTTAAATTCCCAAAGATATTTTTAGTTTATAGTTTTATATAATTAGGAAATAATTCATACATATAAACCCACAAGTATACAAAGTGGGTACTATTAAAACAATATCCATTTCTTCCGCAATACAAAAGTTTTTAATAAAAATTAAATCTTTTCATAAAAATATTCATAACATTCTTCTTGGATTATCCTTTTCTATTACTCATCCTTAAACCCTGTGATTGTTTTTAAAACTTGGGATGAGAAAAAAAATCTTAGTAAGGGACATAAAAATAAGGAAATAAACTGTTATTTCATTAATAATTATAGTTATATGAAATCATTTTGATAAATACCTACTTGTCACCCATAAATTATCATATACTTAATTTGTGAAAATAAGAAATTTCCATAAAAAATAGAAGACACAAATAAAAACATAAACTTATCTTGGGGAATTACTTAATTAAGTTTGTATCCCTCAAATAAACCATATGATTATCTTATAATTTAACCCTCACATCTACCTTATGATTTAACCCTCACTACTACCTTATGGTGTAACCATCATAGTTACACTTGGAGTAACCATCATAGTTACACTTGGAGTAACCATACGGTCGAACTCCTACTTAAACATAACCAATTCATTGGAGGGAGATATAGGTCCCAAAATTCATCATAAAAATTTACCAATAACCGTAACATAATCATAAAACATTATTACTTGAATCATAAAAAACATTTCTTTTCAATTTTGTAAAAATAGAAATTTGAAAGAGGATTTTTAAAGAAAAGTCCCTTACCTTGAGTTTGACTTCCTTAAAACGTGTTAAAAACTCCTATATAATGGTCTAAAGAGTGTTGTTAATTTATTGAAAAACTATATTAATATTTATAATACCTTATATGATCTTTTTATAACATATTACCACCCATTTATTGATAATATTTTGTTATTTTTATTGTTTTAGGTGTGTTTATTTCATGGTTTCCATGGTCGGTTCATTATGAATTTTCTTATTGAATGGAAGAAAAAATATAGAAGTGGAATGAAATGGTATCATTATATTTAAATAATTTTAAATTATATAATTTTTTTTTCTGATAATAGTATGATTTATTAGATAAAACATTAATGATAAAAGTTTGGTTCATTTTTGGGGCTTTTTCCGCCCATCGCAAATTATTTGTGTTTTATTTAATGTTATGTATATAAATTAGTTCCAGAACATTAAAAAAGTTATAATATACATATTAAAATATTTTTTAACCATATTAATGGTTTTGTGACCAGAATTGAAGGCAATAAAGAAAAATGAAAATACGACGTCCATGAAGGTAGTGAATCGACATGTCACGGACGATGCTTTCATTTTCTAGAATAAGAGGAGAAGAGGATAGGTTTGATTATTGATATTACATTAACAAAATAAAATTATATTAAATTTAAGATTCTAGAGTTATCATGTCACTTGGATAAGGGGAGTTTAGGAGGGAATGCGAAAATAAAATAAACTGAAAAGAAAAATAAAAGAAAATGAAAGAGGATTTTACCTCTTGAATTCTTGTCCTTGAGAACCTCCTTAAAGCCCTTGGTTTTGGCCTTTTAGTGAGACCAGTAGATCTTGGATGTGGGGAAGAGTCTTGGGAGGGTAATTTGGTCGAAATTAAACAAGATACAAGGCTTTTAGGTATGAGTAGAGTAGGTGGTATTTATAATGGAGGAGAGTAGTATTTTTGATTATTTTATTCATTAGTTTATTATTTTGGCTCAAGACTATGAATAGTTTGAGAATTATCACTAAATATATTAAAATAATTAAGGAGTATTCTAGATTATGTCACTTACATCAGATAAGAATCAATGAATAGTGTATTTAACTATAATGTATATATACCATAAATTAACATATTTCACTATTCACAAAAAATCAACTATTTCAGAAAAATCCTAAAAATTCACCTAAACCATTTTTCAATGTGTAGAATTAGAAAATTAACTATATTTTATGAAAATAATTTTCTAAATATGATAAATATAATTTTTAATTAAAATCACCATTTATTCAAAAAACACCAATTTAAAAATTATAACTGATTTTATAACACTTTGAAAAATTATTTATGGTCTCATAAAATTATCATATAATCATAAGACAACAAAAAATTAATTGATGAATATATTTTATGAAGGTAAATTTTATTTTAAATCATTATATTAATTATAAAATTTTAAATAAACATTTCGATTACACAAAATTACCAATACTTAATTTATCATTTTTAAAACATTTATTCACTTATTCAATAATATAAATATATCATATTTTCACTAATAAAATATAGAAATTTTATTTATAATTTCATAGGGAAGGTTAAAATTATTTTTTTATAGATTTCTTAATTTTTGTAAATACCACTTATTTTATTATACATTTATAATGAATTTACCTATTTAATTCTAGAATGAAAGTAAATTATTTTATAAGTACCTGGGTTTTTACAATGAAATCCCTCAATGAATCTTACGCAACTTGGGTGCACCATTACACAAGCTATTTCTTACGCTTACGTGAGTATAGCCTGACCTTTGTATAGCTTCCAATTCTACAAACCCTTATCCTTAAGTAGAATTCATTATTATGAAAAATTATATTTTAACTATTAAATTTTATAGTTATAATTTTAAAACTCACATAATCCATTAATATATTCCATATCCCATTTAATTTCTATTTTATTATATTCATTTTAAAAAATACCTTCTTTATGAAGATAAATATTATAAATTTATATTTATTAATAAATCTAAGTCACTAATTAATTTTATTAGAATATTACCCACATAAGTTATAAAAATAAATTTGATTAAATTATAATTTCATAATGACTATGTTCTAATAAAATTATATCTATACCTTATTTCTTGAATAATAGTAATATATTAAAAATTAATAGTATTAAAAACATAAGGTTTTTCATTTTAATGAAAACTATAAATTTCACACTAAAATAAAAGTACTTTTATGCGATTAATAATTAATTATACTTGAAATGAACTTTTATTAAGAATGAATTATAATTTATAAAATAAAATCAAAAGGGATTATTATTCACCTTTATAAATAATGTTTTATAATTAAGATAACGAATCATGAATTTTAAAATATTGAGTGAATATCTAAACATATTTTTATCAGGTTCTCTTAAAAATATATTTCCGATTTTTTTAATTATAGAAATATTGTTTAATTTTCACATTTATTTGAAGAACATAAATATTTTAAAATTTTGGGATGTTACACATGGTGTGACCTATGGGTCATAGTACGACCTACTATCTGCTACTAAATTTCAGCATGGGGGACACACTAGCTCCACTCCATCATTAACCCGAGAACTTGAAACACCTTTTGGGCCTCAAAAAATACCCAAAACATATCTCTGAGATTATCCATCACTCAAAATTTCAATCTACATTTCAGTTCTCAAAACGACCCCTTCCCCTGGACAAAAAATTCAAATATCCTTTAAAATTCACAACTTGTAATGAAACGAGTCATTACATCGATGGTTTTGAATTTCCAAATGATAATAATAAGGATTTAAATACCTAATGAGCTCTACATTCTCATTAGCTCATCCTAGGGCCCTTTCCCTTGGATAAATCCATGACAAAAAGGTCTGCACGTGCACCAGGGTGCCTGTGTAGGTTATGAGTAATAAACTCATTACGAAACCAAAAACATGCCCCTTATTATAAGTGTAGTATGTATATGAATGTGTATTCACTAATATAGATAAATAAATAACATGCACACAAATTTACTTATCATATGCTAATTGAGACACCATAAACCCCATCCATACCCACTTGAGCTCTATACTGGAAGGAAGTTTTAAGTCTAACCAAAAATAAAATCTAGATCATGGATAATAACTTCTCACTTGAGGTATAAAACCACATTAGTACCACGTAATATCCTAAATAAGTTATCATACCACACCATTCTCACTCAAGGGAGGTCACCTGCCAATCCATCTTAAGTTCCTAGGCACTCCCTCTTATACATGGTTAGTCACACATCTCTACCAAATCCCATTATATAGAAACCCATTATATTCTCACTCAAGATTCATTCAATCAAATATTATCTCTCAGTATTAGTTACATATATTAATCATGGAATCCAACCCTCCTACTCATCACGTCCCTAACATGATTGACCATAACCTCTTACTCAGGATTGGTCGCATACACCTATCTCAACATGTAACATGGTACACAACAAGGGAAAAAATAAAATAAAAAACAATATAAATAACAAACTCTATCCTTATCCAAGATTGAGAAGCCCACTCTAGGCCCAACTAACTCAGGTAGAAATCCCACCTCTAACCACATGTCAAGGAAAATATTCTACATTTATAAGCCTTTTTACCTATACCCTCTCTAAGGGGACAACCAATTAAATACATACCACCCAGTAATTTTGATACCAAAATAAAAATCTATAGGGATAACTCACACACCTGCATTCAAGTCAAGACATACAACTTCCTATCAAATCCATAACATGGTAAGGGATTCCAACCTCAATCTTGATGAAGAATACTCAACAAGATATACTCTTTGATTCACACCCAATCCACCAAAACCCCAAAATAATATTAAAAACCTCACAATTATTTTTTTTGAAACCAAGATATGGATGATAGTGAAATAAACCATGATTAGAGGCTTAAAAGGAGTTAGAATTACCCAAAGATGATCAATTGAACTAAAAAAAACACCGATTCGATAATAAATTTATAAAGGAGATAACTTGGATCCAAAAAGAGCCCTAACTTGAGTGAGGGTTGTGAGAGTTATGTGTAGGGGATAGAAGAGGTCTATGTGGAATTTCCCAAATTACCCCAAAAAAATAGCCCAGGGGAAAGGTCACAACATGACCATGTTGGTCACACCGTGATACTTCTATGATAAGTCCATGTCATGACATAGACCCTATAGGTCATGATATGACTATCACCATACAAAGGTACTAACCCCTTGGAAAGAAACTGTATTGGCATGACTAATATGGTTATTCCATGATATCCCATCCTATAGGTGCCTCATACCATGATTACTTCATATCTCTAAGCTGTCACATCATGGAACCCATTCTCCATAACGTAACCTCCCCCCTCATGTAAAACTTCATTATATGGTGACTCAATGCTATGGAATTACCTCCTCCTTCTAGACTCTATGTTGTGGCACCTAGATGGCTATGATGTGATCCCTAGATATACTACCCATCGTATCATGAATCCTAATCACTATGGTATGATGAACTCTTACAGAAAAATTCCTACTCTAAACTAATACCAACTCTCTGAATCTTGAATCTAGGCCACCAAAAACACCCCTAACAACCATAATTCATCAATATTCATAAAATAAAATAAAACTTAAACCAAAACACACCTTAAAATTTAATATGTATTATAAAATTTCTTTTATCTTGAGTATTTTACTAAATTATTTGATAAATTTATTTCTATTTGATTAACACAACCAATCCTTAAAGGCAAGGAAAATAAAATTTTAAATTTAGGTCTTCAATTTATTACTTTATTCACTTCATCTATATGCATTCTTTGGTGAAAAAAAAAATAAAATCCAGTTGTACTTAGTGTAATTGAATTTTAATTTTTACAATATCAACTCATACATCTATTTTCAAAAAATAATGCATCACCTAATTCAGATTTTTTTTTCATCAACATTATATTCCATATATATTTGAACAAATAAAGATTCTCACTTAATTTATAAAATATACCATAAATAAATGTGACCTTAAAATATATCATAATTTATTCTATTACTTTTATGTGTAATTATTTAAGATCTCCTTGAAATAAAAAACAAAATTTTATTGTATAAAAGATTTTATTTTTAGTCACTATGAGATATTGTAGGCTTTTGAAAAACTTTTTGTACTTATTTCGATTCACTTTTTCCTGTATTATCTTTAATTAATTTTATATCACTTTACCTAGGTCTAGAAACTAATTTGGATTATTTAATTAAAAATTTATTCATCAATTCCATGGAATATTTCTCTTGTAATTAAATATAATGTTATTCTCATGTATAAATTATAATCCTAGAGCGAATTTCATCACTCCAAGTTTTTTAATTTTAAAATCCCTCTTTAATTATTCAAAAAATTCTTCACAAATGTATTATTTATCTCTTTTAAAAATATTATCATTAATATAAGAAGTGAAAAATTGTATTTTTTTATCATATATCACTCATAGAGATTATTGTTATGTTTTTATTTATGAAAATAATATTCCTTAAACAATTATCTTGTTTTGAGTACCAAACTCTTAGTTCTTTTTTTAACCCACATAATTTTTTATTCAAATTTCACACTTTAATGCCATTTATATTTAGTATGAATTCTTTGGGTTCAATAAAAACTTCTTCTTCTGTATCACCATTCAAGAATTATTATTTGACAACTATTTGGAATATTTTATTTATTTATTAGTTTTTACTACCAAGAAGTTTCAAATAGAATTAAGACTTGTAAAGAGAGAAAAATTATCTTTAAAATCAGTGTAGTCCACTTGATAATACCCTTTTAACAAAATTTTTTATTTATTTATTAAAACCTAAACAATCTCATCGAATTTATTTCTTAATACTCACTAAATTCAAATCATATTTTTTACATTTAGTCTTGAAACTAAATACCAAGTGACATTATTTTCAATTTTATGTAACTTATCATTCATGAGAGAAACTAATTATTTATGTATACTATCTTCATCAAATATTTTTAGTTATGTTATATAAATATGATTTATTGGGTTTATTTATTTTAACATTCTTATGGTAGTTGATGCCTGCCAAATAAGCATCAGAAAAATTATAAGGGAGGAAATACTTGAATATGGGTATTATTTTACCTGTGAAATCAAGGAAGAAGGGGATGGTCAAAGATTAATGAAGCCTATGATAGACTCATGATCATGTGACCATTTCAAGGTCATGTGAAGGCCCCACACGTGGAACATCATCCACAGCTAGTCCCGTGGAGCCCTCTTCAACAAACCTACCTGGTCTTGCAAAGCCCCCCCAGACAACCGAATAAGCACCACCAGGCTTCATGGTTTTTCATTGGAAAGTTCCCAAAAAATCATCCAAAATCCTTTGAAAATAAAGAAGGATGACATCTAAAGTAAGATTATCCCAGTGGTCATGAAGGTCATGGGACAAATCATTATTTGTAAGAATAAAATCCCTTGGTGATATCTAAAAATTCTTGCATAACCTCCAAGACTTTGCCATATAAAATCAAAGAGATAAAAGGGAGGAGGAGAGAGGGGTTTTCAGTCAATGAAAGGCATGAGACGCGCACCCCAAGAAATCCACAAGATGTTGCAAGACCTTAGAAACATGCCTGACTTGTCTCGTAGAATCCCTTTGGTTTTTCAGCCTCACCACATGGAATTCCTCGAACATGTCCAGGAAACCCCACAAAGCTCTAAAGATAGATGGATAGACCTTCCCACTACATGATTTCACACTCTTCATATGAACCATATTATTCAAGAGAGAAATCATCCAAAAATTGAGTAAAAATCCTATACATTACTCACACTAACTTGATTGACCTCTGAACTTTGTAAAATAAAACAAATGAGATATAAAGGGAGGATAAGAGAGGGGCTTGTGATTGCTAAAATACATGCGACATTCCCCTGGTGACTTGTGAGAAGTTTTTAGTCCTTGTAAACCATCCGCATTACCTTGCGAAATCCCCCTGGATTATCATCCTCTCCACACTTAAGTCCTCACGTATATTTAGGCAACTCCATGTTTCTCTAAGAAAAAATGGATAGATTTTTCCATGAAATGCTCACACACCCCCATGTGACCCATATTGGTCACACAACGCATCTCCCAAAAATAGAATAAATACCCTAAAAAACACACATGTAATCTCACATGAATTCCAACCTTTATTACATCAAACAAAGTGTATTAAAAGAGAGGATGTGAGAGGTACTCGTGGTCACTGAAAGGAATGAGATGCACCCAACACACCCACAATGCTATCTCGTGAGACCCCAGGACAAGTCACCCAAGGTCTCATGAGTGTCTTCCAACAGACACTCCGATATACCGAGGGCCATCGAACATGTTAGCATAACAACATATAGGTCCTTCAACACAACCTCGTGATTGAACAAGTCTTCAATAATTGACAATAATCCGATGAAGGATGCATTGAAAAAGGAATATTGTGATCGCTAAAAAATAGGCAATGGAATTGAAGAAGTCCAAGATAGAGACTCGTGAAACCACATGGTACTAGGCCCCTTCTCCGACTCCATCATGGGATTGCGCTAGATACAATGCAAAAACTAGTGAGTATTAGAGGTGGTGATGCCTAGAAATTCCCCATCCTAACACGAAGAAAGGGTAGGGTTTTCTATTGATCAGACACCAGGCTCTACAGGATTTGGTTCTCAACTTCTACATACTTCTCGGGGAAACTCATCACACGACTGGACTACTTTTCGTCAGGTAATATACCGATGGGTAGCCAAAATAGTCATGTTCTAGAAATAAAGTGCTTCACATGACCACCCATAGATTACATGTAGGAATTATGATAGGACATGTGAAGAATATAATTCATGTATTACAAATCACATGAGACTTAAAGAAACTGACACTAAAAAAAACCATGGCATTCACAATATAAGGGTTAGATCCAAGATCAAAGGAAAAAGTCTTAAGATAAAGACATGCTCGCCTCCCCCCATGTGCTTCAAATGTGTCATCCAAATGCATGAGATAACACCAGGGACCAGATTTTGCGACACCCCTTCAACATGTCACCTGGGACACGTGATGTCCTCCAGACATGTCAGGGAACATCATACAGTGCCCCCGTAGGTGCCACTATGATCTTGTAGACCCTCTGTGTCTATCAACCAAGACTTGTGACATCCTCTGAACACATATATGAACTCATATAATGATTCCTACTCATGTCAGCTGAGTCTCACGAAATAGTATAGGAATGACAATCAAGCCTTTGCGACGCCCTTTGCTCACATCACCTGAGACTCACGATGCCCTCCAGACATGTCGGATAGGTCTCATGGTGTCTCCTGGATGTGTCATCCTAGACACAAGATACCCATTAGAATATTCCACACTAACTCCCATGAAACCATCCATATGTGTCAAGCCAGGTCATGCAATAAACTCAAGGACATTCCAACTAGGTCTTGCGATGTCTTCCATACAAGAAGGGTAGATCAGCAGGGCATCCAAGGATTTGACAATGTTTTCTATCCTCAGCATGTAAGCCTCTATCAATAGAGAAATTTTAGTGTTTAATCCCTGATATAAAGGAAACTTCAAAGACTCTTATTCTTATCATATTTAGGATAAGTAGGCCACCTACCCTTGAGGTCTGAGCACTATATTGATCATCCATGGAGGGACCATCATATAAGTCCCTTGAACAAATAAATGACATTTATTACTTGATATCCCTTGTTTCTCACACCGATCATGGATCATGTGAGCTTAGGGAGTTGTAGTAAACATGTCATCTACACCATGAGTCTCTATAATGACACGAGCGACCCCAATATATAAGTCTTGAAAGAATAAACTATGAAAACTCTTATTATCTCTATATTTGGGATATGTAGGATGTCCCAGTAGGACTTGAGCTTGAAGGTGTCCTAGAGAACCCATATAAGTCCTTACTCATGATGTAAAACTACAAGGGTTTAACAAATTACGTGGGTTTTGATTCCTGAAATAACCAGGATATACAGGATGCCTCATAATGGATCAATCTCATCCTCAGAATATTAATTTACTCCTCATATGGGATCATGTTCTAAAGTAATTGGTTATATGGTTTCATTATATAAGCAACCACCTGTTTCTAGAGAATGATAAATAACCTCTAACACATACAGATGGAATCACCCAAGAGATCCCAATCTTTTTCATATAAAAGATAATTGACTTAAAGTCATTTCGTTAGTGTTACTAGTACCATATTGGGATTAAGAAGAGATTTATGAACATATATTAAATATATAATATATTCCTAGAGTAGGGAACAATTCCCCCAAAAGGGTACGATGAGCCCAACCTCCCATCCTCTCGACCAATGCGAGTCCCTAAGAGTCACTAGGCCTGAAAACCCAAATGATCACCGACCTTTGGAAAGTAGGTATATACCTATCTACGAATGGGGGAACCATTGGGAGTTTCAGAGAAAAATGATAATGGTAACATGACGAGCGAAACCCATTTCTCTCCATATTTCTTGATGAAGCAAAAATGGTGAACCCTTTGTGAATCTCTCTAATGAAAAAATAATGGGTTATAATGCATCATGCCACTTTGTTTTGAAAAACCTATACCAACAAAGTAATAATACCATAATAATATTACAAATGATCATATGTATCTAGGGTTCTCATAAGTTTATCCTCATTTTGATAAGTCCAAATGAGTGGAATGGTCGAATTAGGAATAAAATAAAAAATGAGTTAACCATGAATATCTGATTGATCATATTATGACTACAATACTGCACTGATTAGTAACATTGTTCTTTGTCGTCTGCCTAATTGAAAATACTACTTCATCAGCCTGATTTGAGATAATGTTTTAACAATCTAGTATTCATTCCAAAAATTCATTCACAACTACAACCTCTACAACTTGAAAAAAATATAACCTACATGGTGAATCCAATGATAGGTAGAGAATAAAATGGTTTGGGAGTACCAATGATATGGTACTATCCTGACCATGGAGTCTACTCGTGAATTCCTCCAGATGTGACAGCCGATGAGTCCACATCACATGGGAAAGGATACTGTTGAACATTGACTCTCATTACCACAACCAATAGATTCGGGAGCCTATCCCCAGAGCATGACAACCACCACATTCCATATCTAAGGAAGGTGGACCAAGAAGATGGATACGAATCCCTTTAGGTTCAGGAGTTTCCCAAGAGGGCTCCTCCTAACCACTATCACTAAGACCATCCCATCAGTATCCCCAATCACATGTTGAGGGTACCATCCGATACAAAATGCCTTCTGACACCCATGAAAAGGTTGCAAGGAAAATTCATCAGAGGATAAAGGTGTTGGATATCTAAGAGAGGGCACATATCCCTGCTCCCACCGATGATGACTGCTTGCATACTCAGGTAGGGAATAGTCTGCAAGCTCATACCCCTGCCCACTATGAACAAGTCTACAGGAATATTCCTATAGTAAGCATGGGGGAGGCTCATATTCCTACCCCCATATACGAAGCCCATCAGCATACCCTGATGAAATAAAGAGGATAGAAGTGGGTGAATATCCCCACTTTAATATAATACATATTCCAATTCATCATGGAGATAGAAAATGTGTAGACTCATATCCTTACACACACTCTACTAAAATGAAAATACATTTTAGAAATAGATAAAGAATGCAACTGAAATATTCCAGAACTGTTGTAGATGAAGGAACAGGTTCATACTTCTATCCCTATAGCCAGGACAACACAACACTCTGATCATCCTGAACAAGTGGCCATACCAGATCAAGCGCACACTCTTACTCCTACTCGAGAGGATTATTAGCATATTATGATGAAGGGAGAGGCATTAGATCTGAATCATATCCCCATTCCAACTGGGGAAAACTAGGTGAGAGTGGAATATGCCTCAGGATAGGTGCACATGCTTATTGAAGAATTCTGGTGACATACTCTAAAGGCCCAAGATTGAGTGTATATCCCTGTTCTGGTCGAGGCTGACCAAGTGGGAATGACACAATCCTCGAGACAGGATCATATTCCTGTCAATAGATCTGTCCAACATATTTCAGAAGATCATTGAAGTCAGGTTCATATTCCTACTTCCACTGATGAATGACTGCACTAACACCATTCCAATCCAACACATAGGAGGGATCATATTACTTCTGCCATTATGGAGGCCATTCGGTATATTCCTATGAGGAATGCATATTTGACTAGAATCATATTCCTGATCCAACTAAGGCCAAATAGGTGAGAGTGGAACACACATTGGTGCATACTCATACTCCTTACAATAAAGACTAGAAACATATCCCAAAGGCTCAAGATCAGGATCATACTCCCGTCTTGACTGAGGATCACCAAGTGATAATGGAACATGCCTTAAGATGGGCTCATATCCATATCAATAATGAGAAAAATTATCATCATATTCCAACAACTTCTCAGAAGTGGGATCATACTCCCATGGCACATGACAGTTATATACAAGTTCCGATAACCATCATGTAGCAGGATCATGTCCCTATATAATCACAAAAGGTAGGTCAAAATATTCTAACCATGGAACAAAACATGGAACATACCCATAATTTTCTCAATGATAGTGTCCTTGGGGTCATTTGAGATACATTATAAATTTCACAAGGGTATGTTGACTCTTCTATCAAAGATAATTCCATAGAAGTTCATTATCATGATAGTCATCCTCATGGTAGTGTGGAGATGGATCGTAGGGACTATACTCCTGTCATCCAATGTGGTCAAACTCTCTACGAAGATATATCCCATGGGCATGGAAATCCTCCCTTTGTCCAGATACCTCCACATAGAGAGGTGACCCAAACCTTGACACCTTCATACAAAGAGGTTCTCAAAACAATGGGGTCAACCGTATATGGTTCCCTATCAACTTCTAGAAACACTCCATTCCCATCAGTAGGCTACCATCAAATCCATATTATATGGTATGACTAGGTGGAGGCATGTGAGTCTGATGGGGAGAGGACGAAATTGATATATGGAGAGAGTTATCTAAAAACAACCTCCCCATAATGTTATTTCCCCTTGCTACTTCCAGCTATGAGATCCCAGATGAGTTAGAGAAGGAGTATATTATTTATCTATGCCATAATATGTGGGATACTCATTAGCGACTGAAGGATAAATATATACCTTATCTTGGATATGAGTGTCACCTTCAGAAAATTAGGATACTCTATTACCAGCTCGACCTAGCTACTATCTCCATGGACTGGGATCCAAAACCGGAAAATCATAACGCAAATCTACAACACGCTTGCTGCCATTTCATCATGATGATTCAGTAGTTGATCTATGAAGCTATGTCAGGAATCCACATTAGATGATGGGGAAAACATGGATAATTACACTTTTTATCTCCCTTGGAATAACATAACCCTTCAGATATGGCATATTGCAATGTTATATCCTCTAGCGAGATCAAGGGACTGGAAAACGCTTAGGCCAGTCGGTCACTACAACAGAATGCCGCTGCTCCAACAATACCCAAACATTATGGAGAAAGAGGGAGGATATCCAAAATGACTTCAAAATAATCCCCTATAAATAATAATAATGCATTTAAAACACAAATAATGAAGTTGAAATCACCTGAAAAACTCCCTGTGAGAAGTGATTCCCATCACGGGTTGACAACACACCTAGCTCCTATGAGAGAATAATTATGCCGCATCAAACGAGACACTATTGCAGCTATGGTATCATCCATCTAGGAGAATACACAGCTTTCCAGGTGAGGGAGAAATCTACGACCACGTCCACCTCTCGTATTTTCAATTTGTGAGAGAATCTGGGACACATCGGCAACAGTTAAAAGTGAACCCCAGCCTACTAGGCTGGGGGAATTTATATCTCAATCACCATCCCCAGGTTCATTATCCCCTGAGAGGACCCTAGAAACATCATCAATGATACTAGAGAAACTCCAACCTATTGGGATGGGGGTATTTATATCTTTATTTCCATCCTAAGAGTTGTCAAATCCCTAACCAGATCCATTAGATTCTCAAAAACTAGACCAATCGATGTCAACTATGGCCCTAAATAACCCCCAAACCATAAGGCTGGGGAAATTTTCATCTTCATCACTATCACAGAGGGAATCAGTCTTCTCTAGATTGGGAGAAATGAATCAATAGCCAAAATCCCACCTACCACGAGACACACCTCTGTTGGTTGGAGCCTATTAGACAATCCTGACCGTAAACTCCCTCAAAGTCACCATTCATAAACCAAGAGGAGAGTAATTTATGATGAAGGAAGTCATAACTTGTTGGGGTCACATGCTAAAAATACCCAATAAGGACAAGGGTTTGAATAAAGACCCTAATGGAAGTTATGTATAATCATCCTATTGCATCGAAAGTAATGGAACAACCACCATTTCATGATATGACTCTGTGAATATCATTATAGTCAACATAACAAATACTAATCACAATACAAAGATAGAAGGTCGTGACATGGAAAACATACCTTGGGAGGAGGGTGACTTGAATGCACCAAATGAGGCTGCACACACTAGGAACCAGAGATGGATCCAAAACATGGAAATTCCAAATATCAAGTTTCCACATCCCCAATGAAATGCTTCCATGGGGAATGGTACAACCAAATATAGATCACCTCCTAGTAGGAGTGAGGTTTCTTCCTTGGAGGACCTATTATCATAATATGAGAGTGAAATACAAGCTCTTTGGAAACATAATGAGGAGTCACTCATGGGCAATATTCCCACGGGGTATTATCTCAAAACAGAGACAAATGTTCTCCGTTCCACAAATGATCCATCATCAAGGGAAGCTTCTGAATATTAAATTAGATCAGAGTCTTGGGAACCAACCCACATGCACGAGGAAGTCGAAAATGATCATGAATTCTCTCTGTAGTGGCAACAACCTGTCCCCTACTAGGATAACTATTTAGTACTGGGAAAAATTAAAATTTGGTAGGAGATAAAAATAGGGCCACCTCATCAACCCCCACTGGATCCTAATGGGCGGGAGACAATCCAGGAAGTAGTGCCTCTGGAGCTCCTTAACATCATCGAGTCCTTAGATACTCGAATGGAAGCCATGGAAGGGTGGTGCACACCTGTGCATCCAGAAAGAAAGCCATATCCCAAATGGGTTAATGATACCCCACCTCCACCCAACTATGGAAATCCTACCTTCTCCACCTTTGATGGTGTGGGAGACCCCTAGTAGCATCTCGCACACTTAGTGTCCTGATGCGGGCCGATGGTCGTCCCTCGATATCAACAGAGGCAACCAATATGAGGTGTTTTGTAAAAACTCTAGCAGACCTATCCTTCATTTGGTATAACAATCTTCCAGCAGGATCTGTGTCAGGATGGGAAGACCTCCATCATCAATTCCTTTACCAATTCAGTTCTATGCCGAGGAAGACAATGATAGTCAACCTGAAAAATTGCAAACAATGCGAAAATGAGAGGGTGTCTAATTTCATAGAAAGGTGTAAGGGTTTGACCTACTCTCTCAACATCCCTCTCTCACAAGAGAAGCTACTAGAACTCTATGCCTAAAATCTTAAGGATGAGCTAAAGAAACCCTTGATTCTAATGAAATATCTAGGAGGATTCCACAAATTTTCTGAAATAGCACAACACCTTTATGAGTCTATTCAATAGACCTGATCCAAAGATCGACTCATGCCTATGACACAAGGAAAAAGGAAATCTAAAATGGAAGCTACCACTGTCACTCTTAAGCTAGTATTGACACCTATCCAGATGCCCAAATAGGCCCCAAACAACCCGACACCTCTTATTGAGTAGCGGAAACCACAAAATCTCCCTCATCTAGAAGCATAGAGAAATCAGGGTACTCTAGGATTTAAAGAATGGATGAACAAGGTGTACTCCTTCTGGAATGGATAGATCCCCAGTTATTTCTTGGAAGTGATGGACAATAACCTACTCACAATTCCTCAACCCAGGAATCCCAATGAGGTCAACCTCACTTACCATCCTGATTACTACCCTTTCCATAGAAGGCTGGGTTATAATATCCTAAATTGTTTTTCCTTCAAAGACATTCTTCATGGCATGATCGATTTCAGAAAAGTGGTGCTGGATAGTTCCCCAAAGAAAGTGGCTTGTATAACCATGGTCCAACCAAAAGAAGAGGATGATTGATAGGAGGTCTCGACTAGACGTGCGTGAAAATTCGACAATTAGATGGTTCAGAAGACAGTTGGTCGAGCCCATGCCACTCTGAGATCATAGTTTCACAAGCCAGCTATAACTCCACTACCCAAGAAAGATGTGTTATATGCACCTCCGAAAGGTGGGCGTGACCACCAGTGGCAGAATGAAGCAGAAGAGGAAGAGTCATATTCTCCTACAAAGCAAGCATTAACCCTCACTGATTTCTTCCCTATAACATCGAAATAATGAGAATAACCCCACCAAATGGAATCCTCGTCAGATGAATAATTCATCTTTGGTTATTTCAATATAATACACTTGACAGAACCCTTCTCCAATGATGAGTATTCCCCCCGAATACATTTTTCTCACATATAACTAAGGATCGAGAGGATGTATGCACTAGAGTTGAGGATATAGGGGACATCACAGACATTGTAAGACACAATATTCCAATCATGTCCCCATTTAGGGAACATATGCAGCCGAGACTCGAGGGAAGGAACTCCAGCAGGCCCAAAGAAGGCAAGGAGGTGCCTCAGAGCCCTCCAGTAAACGCCCACATCTAATTGTCCTGCATGACCGCTTAGATAGAGTTTAATATGATTAACCCAGAAAATAGGGAAGGTTAGAGAAAATTACACTACTGGAAGCATATATTCCCTCAATCTCAGCATAAGGACCAAGTCCATCTACCTCGGATGCTCTAGCTCCTGAACCACATGCCTAGGAGAAAACCCATATTAGGAAGCTCCAACCTCTGACACAAAAGTATGATGTTATAAAATAGATAGCTATAGTCCCAACCAAGAAATCAATCCTGGATGCACTCTATCTTTCAAAATATCTCAAGGAGGCACTAATCAAAGCCCTCCAGATCCAACAAGAATTCGATACAGAAGCCGTTGCTGTTGAGGTATACCAAGTGGATACTATGTCCTTAGGTTTTCATGTTTCCATATTATTCACTAATCAAGATCAAGAGGATGCCATCCAAGGGAACATCATACCCTTATAAATTTTGGGTAGACTCAATAATGTCAATGTATAAAGGGTGATGATTGATAATGGATCAGGGATCAATATTATCCCAGTGTGGACACTCCAACAATTGGGGTATAGAGAAGTGGACTTATCCCCTACAAAGATGACCATCCAGGGATATGAAAAGTGTGAGAAGATACCCCTAGGGAAGATCAGACTCAAAGCCCAATTTGGGGAGCTCACATTTGATTCCATGTTCATGGTTATCTAATGGGATAATTCATGTAATTTCCTACTTATAAGGCCTTGGGATCCATCACCACCTCGTGGTACCATCAACATTACATAAATGTCTAAAGTACCCCATCAATGGAAAGGTTTTCATACTACATGGTGACAACACCCCCTTCGAGACTTGCAAAGCCACATATGCTGAAGAAGATTTCTATAAGAAGGGAGGAAAGAAAATGGTGGAAGATGATGATATACGAGTTTCATCTTTTAATGGATTAGGGACCAAACCTATGAATCTCTGAAGTATGATCGATGATGACTATGCACTCCCCATAAACATGGTCAAAGTAGTATATCTTACCCCAGAGGTCCAAACCTCTCCTATCCTCAGTGAAAATCATATCCATCATCTCTCTATAACAACTCAAATAGCATGGGAGGGTGATGTCTATTCTAATGTCCTCCCTCATCTTGATAATGACATATAGGCCCCCATATTAACATGAATACATATCCACAGACTCAGAAATAGATGAGGATGATCTTAGAAACGCCCCTCCAGCATTCGAGGAAGGCATATCCACTACCATAGATGATCTTAGGCAGATAAATCTAGGGAATAAAGAAGATGCACAACCTACCTTAAATAGTGATTACATGCCTCTCAAAGAGAAATAGATGTATATTTCATTATTGAAGAAGTACCGATATGTGTTGACCTGTAATTACACATAAATTCCTGAACTAAATCTAGATGTGGCTACACATCATCTCAGACTACCCGATGAGCATCAAGTCTTCAAGAAAGCAACTAGGAGGATTCACCCCTCTCATAGAACCAATGTAGATGCAAAAGTTGAAAAGTTCATCAAATCCAAATTTGTCCGAGAAGTGTAATACCCAATATGGATTACCAACATCATCCCTATCAATAAGAAGAATGGGTAGATTAGGGTCTGAATTAACTTCAGAGACCTTAATCGGCATTTCCAAAAGAATGATTTTCCATTAACAATCATAGAAATATTGATTGATTCATTTTCTGGCTTCTAGGCACTTTATTTCATGGATGGGTACTCAGGGTATAATCAAATCAAGATGTCCCTTGAAGATAAAGAAACCACTACTTTCAGAGCACCTTAAAAGATCTTATACCATCAGGTCATGCCCTTTGGATTAAATAATGTGGGTTCCACATATTAGCGCAACACACATCACATATTTAAACCATTCTTGGGAAGGATAGTCGAGTGTTATGTCGATGACCTGGTTGTTAAATCTTGATAGTAATGTGATCACGTCATGAATATTTGAAAAATCTTCAACAAGTTATGACAACATAGTCTAAATATGAATCTACTGAAATGTGCCTTTGGGGTAACATCAGGAAAGTTCCTCGGCTTTGTGGTATTCTACCACGACATTGAGGTTTACCTAAATAATATTAGTTCTATTTTGGCAATATCACCCCCCAAGAACCTAAAAGAACTAAGGGTTCTCCAAGGTAACCTCGCCTATATGCGATGATTCATATCCAACCAAACTGGCCAGGCTCTCCCCTTCACCAGGTTAATGAAGAAGGGAGCCACCTACTAATGGGACAATGAATGTATGAAATCCTTCAAAAGCCTCAAGAAATATTTACTGTACCCATCAGTTTTGATGCCTCCAGTGGAAGGGATGCCACTCATCTTATATGTGGCTACCATGGAATGATCATTGGGCACCCTTCTCATGTATAATAATGATGTAGGAAGTGAGAATAGTCTCTACTACATCATCCAAACCATGCTAGGTACTGAGACTCGATACTATGATTTCAAGAAGAAATGCATCACAGTCATCTTCGTAATGAAAAATCTGAGGCACTACTTGCAGTACTACGAGGTCCACCTGATATCTCACATTGATCTTCTCAATTTTATCCTGGGCCTCCTCATATTTACTGGGCACTTGGATTGATGGGTACTCATTCTGCAGAAATATGTCATCCAGTTCATATCTCAAAATTTTGTGAAAGGGCAAGCCCTGACTGACTTCCTCTCAACACACCGTGCCCTAGAAAATACACCAGAAGACACCAAGATCCCCAGTGAAGAGGTATTTTATGCCCATGAAAATCCCAAAACATGGGAGATGTACTTTTATTATACCTCTCGGAGTCCTATTGGTACTATAATGGAGAACCCAAATCTCAATCGGGTTGGCCTAGGAATTGTATTTGTCTCCCAAAACAAAATTTTTTCCCTACTCTTTCTCACTGTCTGAAGGCTTCATAAATAATGAGGCATAATACCAATCCCTCACAACTGGCATGGAATTATCCCTACAACTACACATAGCCTACCTGAATATTAAAGGAGACTTGGAACTAGTGATAAAGTAGACCAATACTGAATATTTCATTAAAAAGGAAGAGCTTCCCCCCTCAATGTCTATGTCAGGGGATTAATGGAAGAATTCCCCTTTGACCCCACATTGCATTATGTACCCCGATCACAAAATGCTCACACTAATAGGATATCCAAGGAATCCGCTATCCCGGCGAACCCTGATCATGAGAAAGAAAACTTCCATATCACACATCGAATAATGGTCTCATCGACCATCGTATACGATATTAAAGAGATCAACTTGGTCAGCACCACCCCATAGTGTGATGAGCCAATGATCAACCTTGGATGGATGGAGCCCATAATCAGTTATCTTCGAAACGAGAATCTCCTAGCAGATCATGTTGGAAGGGAATAGATTCGGTGTCGAACAATGAACTTTACTATTCAGGATGCTCAAATGAGCAAAAAATACTCTATAAGAACAACTTTGATGGAATTATCCTTAGGTGAATATCATAATAGGAAGTTCTCACCATCATGGAGGAAGTCCACATAGGCTCTTGGGCTGCCCATCAATCTGGAACTAGGCTCTCCCACCAAATTATGAGGTTGGGATATTATTGGAAAACCATGATAAAAGACTGTGTGGAATTCACTATGAAATTTCATGCATGTCAGATGTGACAACTGGGCTCCGCCCACCAGTTTCCCCGAAGTCACGTGGTACCCACCCTAAGACCCACCCACATGCCTGAATGGGTCATCTGACTAATGATAGTCCCCACAACCCAACACATGTCCCTTATAGTGTGCTTTTTCCTCACTCACACACACCATGGGAAACTTCCTAGATGGCCACCCATCCTGATCACTACTCCAGGCCAAGCATACTTAATTGTTGAGTTCTAATTAGAAAAGATCTCGAAAAGGAAGGCGCACATTGTTGACATGAGTCATATCATTTAGTCATTTAACCCTTTATCCTTTGGGGTTTTATAATCACCCCCCTTTAGAGCACAAAATCCTCGTTGTGAGCCCTACAACTCAACCCAGGCAGTGCAACGCACTTAAGGCTGGGTACCACCTCTAATACCAAATATGACAACTCAGCTCTGACCACCAGTTTCCCCACAGACACGTGGTCCCCACCCAGAGGCCCAACCATATGGTCCCCACCATAGGACCCACCCACATTCCCAAATGGGTCATCTGACTAATGATAGTCCCTACAGGCCAACACATGTCCTTTCCAGTGTGCTTTTTCCTCACCCACACACACCTTGAGAAAAAGTCACCCATCCTGATCACTACTCCAGGCCAAGCATGCTTAATTGTGGAGTTCTAATTAGGTAGGCTCTCAAAAATGAAGGAGAAACTTGAGTTCATGAGTCATATCTTTTAGTCATTTAACCCTTTATCATTTGGGGCTATTACAATCACCCCCCCTTTAGAGCACACCATCCTCGTTGTGAGACATACATCTCAACCTAGGTAGTGTAGCGCATTTAAGGCTGGGTACCACCTCTGATACCAAATGTGACAACTGGGCTCCGCCCACTAGTTGCCCCACAAACAAGTGTTCACCACCCTGGGGCCCACCCACGTGGTCCCCACCCTGGGGCCCACCCATGTGCCCGAACGGGTCATCTAACTAATGATAGTCCCCACAGGCCAACACATGTCCTTTCCAATGTGCTTTTTCCTCACTCACACACACCCTGGGAAACTTTCCAGAAGGTCACCCATCCTGATCACTACTCCAGGCCAAGTACGCTTAACTCTGGAGTTCTAATTAGTTAGGCTCTCAAAAAGGAAGGCGCACCTTGTTGACATGAGTTATATAATTTCGTCATTTAACCCTTTGTCATTTGGAGGTGTTACAATCACCCCCTTTAGAGCACAATGTCCTCGTTGTGGGACCTATATCTCAATGTAGTGCAGTGAAACACACTTAAGGATAGGTACCACCTCTGATACCAAATGTGACAACTGGGCTCTGCCCACCAGTTGCCCCGCATACACATGGTCCCCACCCTGGGGCCCACCCATGTGGTCCCCACCCGAGGGCCCACCCACATGCCTAAATGGGCCATCTGACTAATGATAGTACTCACAGTCCAACACATGTCCATTCCAGTGTGATTTTTCCTCACTCACACACACTCTAGGAAAATTTCTAGAAGGTCACCCATCCTGATCACTACTCCAGGCCAAACACGATTAACTATGGAGTTCTAATTAGGTAGGCTCTCAAAAAGGAAGGCACACCTTATTGAAATGAGTTATATCATTTAGTCATTTAACCCTTTATCATTTAGGGGTGTTACAATCACCCCCCCTTTAGAGCATAACATCCTTGTTGTGGGCCCTATATCTCAACGCAGTGTAGTGAAACACACTTAATTATGGGTACCACCTCTGATACCAAATGTGACAACTAGGCTCCGCCCACCAGTTTCCCCGCAGACACGTGGTCCCCACCCTGGGGCCCACCTAGGTGCCAGAATGGGTCATCTGACTAATGATAGTTTCCACAGGACAACACATGTCCTTTCTAGTGTGATTTTTCCTCACTCACACACACTCTGGGAAAATTTGTAGGTCACCCATCCTGATCACTACTCCAGGCCAAACACGATTAACTATGGAGTTCTAATTAGGTAGGCTCTCAAAAAGGAAGGTGCACCTTGTTGACATGAGTCATATCATTTTGTCATTTAACCCTTTATCATTTGGGGGTGTTACAATCACCCCCCTTTAGAGCACAATGTCCTCGTTGTGGGCCCTATATCTCAATGTAGTGGAGTGAAGCACAGTTAAGGATGGGTACCACCTCTGATACCAAATGTGACAACTGGGCTCCGCCCACCAGTTTCCCCTCAGACACATTGTCCCCACCTTGGGGCCCACTCAGGTACCCGAATGGGTCATTTGACTAATGATAGTACCAATAGGCCAACACATGTCCTTTCTAGTCTGATTTTCCTCACTACCACACACCCTGGAAAACTTCCTAAAAGGTCACCCATCCTGATCACTACTCCATGCCAAGCACACTTAACTATGAAGTTCTAATCATGTAGGCTCTCGAAAAGGAAGGTTCACCTTGTTGACATGAGTCATATAATTTAGTCATTTAACCCTTTATCATTTGGGGGTGTTATAATAACCCCCTTAAGAGCACAACATCCTCATTGTGGGCCCTATATCTTAACGCAGTGCAGTGCACTTAAGGTTGGGTACCATTTGGGGGTGTTACAATAATCCCCCCTTTAGAGAACAACGTCCTTGTTGTGAGCCCTACATCTCAACCCTGGCAGTGCAGCACACTTAAGGTTGGGTACCACCTCTAATACCAAATGTGACTACTAGGATCCGCCCACCATTTTCCCCATAGATGGTCACCTGACTAATGATAGTCCCTATAGGCCAACACATGTCCTTTCCAGTGTGCTTTTTCCTCACTCACACACACCCTGGGAAACATCCCAGAAGGTCACCCATCCAGATCATTACTCCAATCCAATCACGTTTAACTGTGGAGTTCTAATTAGGTAGGTTCTCGAAAAGGAAGGCAAACCTTGTTGAAATGAGTCATATCATTTTTTCATTTAACCCTTTATCATTTGGGGGTGTTAAAATCACCCCCTTTAGAGCACAACGTCCTCGTTGTGAGCCCTAAATCTCAACCCAAGCAATTTAGCGCACTTAAGGCTAGGTACCAACTCTGATACCAAATGTGAAAACTGGGCTCCACCCACAAGTTGCCCCATAAACATGTCGTCCCCACACTGGGGCCCACCCATGTGCCAGAATGGGTCATCTGACTAATGATACTCCCCACAGGCCAACACATGTCCTTTCCAGTGTAATTTTTACTCACTCATACACACCCTGGGGTCCACCCACGTGCCCGAATGGGTCATATGACTAATGATAGTCCCCACAGGCCAACAAATATCCTTTTTAGTGTGCTTTTTTTCTCACTCACTCGTTGTGGGCCCTACATCTCAACGCAGTGTAGTGCACTTAAGGTTGGGTACTATTTTGGGGTGTTACAATCACCCCCCCTTTAGAGCACAACGTCATTATTTTGAGCCCTACATCTAAACCCAAGCAGTGCAATGCACTTAAGGATGGGTACCACCTATGATACCAAATGTGAAAACTGGGCTCCACCCACCAGTTGCCCTGCAAAAGGTCACCTGACTAATGATAGTCCCCACAGGCCAACACATATCATTTACAGTTTACTTTTTCCTCACTCACACACACACTGGGAAACTTCCCAAAAGGTCACCCATCCAGATCACTACTCTAGGCCAAGAACCCTTGACTGTGGAGTTCTAATTAGGTTGTATTTCGAAAAGGAAGGCACACCTTGTTGACATGAGTCATATCATTTAGTCATTTAACCCTTTATCATTTGGGGGTGTTACAATCACCCCCCTTTAGAGCACAACGTCTTTGTTGTGAGCCCTACATCTCAACCCAGGCAGTGCAGTGCACTTAAGGCTGGGTACCACCTCTGATACCAAATGTGACAACTGGGATCCTCCCACCAGTTTCCCCACAGATACGTGGACCCCGAATGGGTCATCTGACTAATGATAGTCCCCAAAGGCCTACACACGTCCTTTACAATGTTCTTTTTTTCCTAACTAACTCGTTGTGGGCCCTACATCTCAATGCAGTGCAGGAAACTTAAGGTTGGGTACCATTTGGGGGTGTTACAATCACCCCCCTTTAGAGCACAATGTCCTCTTTGTGAGCCCCACATCTCAACCCAGGCAGTACAACACACTTAAGGCTGGGTACCACCTCTGCTACCAAATGAAACAACTAGGCTCCGCCCACCAGTTTCCCCTCAAAAGGTCACCTGACTAATGATAGTCCCCATAGGCCAACACATGTATTTTCCAGTGTCCTTTTTCCTCACTCACACACACCCTGAGAAACTTCCCAGAAGGTCACCCATCCAGATGACTACTCGAGGCCAAGCACGCTCAAATTTGGAGTTCTAATTATGTAGGCTCTCGAAAAGGAAGGCACACCTTATTGAGATGAGTCATATCATTTAGTCATTTAACCCTTTATCATTTGGGGGTGTTACAATCACCCCCATTTAGAGCACAATGTCCTCGTTGTGAGCCCTAAATCTCAACCCAGGCAATGCTGGGTACCACCTCTGATACCAAATGTGAAAACTGGGCTCTGCCCACCAGTTGCGCCACAGACACATGGTCTCCACCCACATGGTCTCCACCCTGGGGCCCACCCACGTGCCCGAATGAATTTTCTGACTAATGATAGTCCCAACAAGCCAACACATGTCCTTTCCAGTGTGCTTTTTCTTCACTCACACACACCCTGGGAAACTTCCCAGAAGGTCACCCATCCTGGTCACTACTCCAAGCCAAGCACACTTAATTGTGAAGTTCTAATTAGGTAGGCTCTTGAAAAGGAAGGTGCACCTTGTTGACATGAGTCATATCATTTATTCATTCAACACTTTATCATTTGGGGGTGTTATAATCACCCCCCTTTAGAGAACAACGTCCTCATTGTGATCCCTACATCTTAACCCAGGCAGTGCAGCACACTTAAGGCTGGGTACCACATCTGATACCAAATGTGACAATTGGTCTCTACCCACTAGTTTCCCCGCAGACACATGGTCCCCACCCTGGGGCCCAACCACGTGCCTGAATGGGTCATCTGACTAATGATAGTCTCCACAAGCCAACACATGTCCTTTCAAGTGTGATTTTTTCTCACTCACACACACCCTGCGAAAGTTCTCAGAAGGTCATCCATCCTGATCACTACTTTAGGCCAAGCACGCTTAACTGTGGAGTTCTAATTAGGTAGGCTCCCGAAAAGGAAGGTGCACGTTGTTAACATGAGTCATATCATTTAGTCATTTAACCCTTTATCATCTGGGGGTGTAACAATCACCCCCCTTTAGAGCACAATGTTCTCATTGTGGGCCCTACATCTCAACATAGTGCAGTGCACTTAAGGTTGGGTACCACCTCTGATACCAAATGTGACAACTGGGATCCGCCCACCAGTTGCCCCACAGACACGTGGTCCCCACCCTGGGGCCTACGCACATGCCCAAACGGGTCATCTGACTAATGATAGTCCCCATTGGCCAAAACATTTTCTTTACAGTGTACTTTTTCCTCACTCACACACACCCTAGGAAACTTCCCAGAAGGTCACATATCCTGATCACTACTCCAGTCCAAACATGCTTAACTATGGATTTCTAATCAGTTAGGCTCTTGAAAAGGAAGGTGCACATTGTTGAAATGAGTCATATCATTTAGTAATTTACCCCTTTATCATTTGGGGGTGTTACACCATATCCATGCAAACTTCATCTATCATCCCCTGAAATTGCTGCATACTGCTAAATGTTCCTGGCCATTTTCGGTTTGGGGGATGGATGTTGTGGGGCCATAGCCCCCTTCCACCGCTAAGTAGTTGAAGTACATCCTTACTGCCACCGACTTCTTTTCCAAATGGGCTGAGGTGATACCTCTCAAGGAAGTTGGGAAAAATAATATCATCAAATTTGTGAAGTCCCATATCATCACCAGGTTCAAATTCCCTCACACAATATTGATGGACAACGACACCGACTTCTATTCCATGGAGATGAAGAAGCTTTACCAGGATTAAAACATCAAGTCCAATCACTCATATCACTATCATGTAGTGGAAAATGGATAGATAGAGGAATTCAATAAGACCTTATCATATATACTCCAGAATATAGTAAAAAAGGATCAAAAGTCCTACCTAGATAAACTCTTCCATGATTTGTGGGACTACCATACCACCATGCATACTTATACACAAGAAACACCATACTCATTGGTGTACAAGACTAAGGCAGTGTTTCCCATAGAGGTTGAGCTTCCCTCAGTTTGAATATCCATTTGTGAAAAACTCTTTGATGATGAAAAAATACATAAACGACCAAATGAGTTGGAATGACTAGATGAGAATAGTTTGTGCATGTTGCATAATTGAGTATATTCTTTGGCCACCATGGATGGGGAGTATTTCACACCTCCCACCAATGTGATATTTCTTAAGAAATAATTTTCATAATATGTTAAGAAAATGGGTGTCCACATTAGAGTAAGCCTCATTATTCATCCTGTCTACATGATGTTAAATTGTATAGAGTTCATCCTAACCACATGAAATTAAACTTTATGGAATTTTTTCTTACCGAAAGACATTAAACTACACGGACAATGTACTTACCAAATGACATAAAACTTCATATATCTACAACTCCCCTTCCCCTTCATATTGGGTAATCCATCATTTTTACCGCAAGATGTTAAACTGCACGATTCCTTGAGAACTACGTATGGATTGATTCTCATTTTCAATGAGATACGTAGGGATAAACTGATCCTACATATTGGTCTAGCCAATACATCATATAAAATTCCCTTGTTATACCCCTCTCTTATCTCTGCATAATTGAGAAACCCATGCCGCTCCTTGCTTTTCACACTGAGCATAGTTCACACAAACTTAGGAATTACAACAGGTAATTTACCTCACAAGAAAGGCATAGAGGTTCATAACGTATTTATTATGTTTCTGAATGCAATAACTTAAAAGGAATACCGTGAGTCCTCACTTGATGGTGTTAAACTGAACAACCGATGTCCTTAACACATGATGTTAAACTAAATGGTTTTCTAAGAACTATATGTGGTTTTATTCTTATCCTCATGGGATATGTAGTGACACCAAGAATTCCACTCCTAGGCCAAACCAAAATTCCCCCATAAATTCACATTGGTACACCTTCATCCTTACCACATGATGTTAAATTGCATGTCATTCTAAGAAATATATGTAGCTTGATTTCTGCCCATATATGATACGTAGTGATTCCTGGATCTCCAATCCTTAGCCTAACTATAATTTTCAATGAAGATAATGCCCACATCTACATATATGCCAGAACTGTAGAGAGTATTTCCTTTCCTAGAACTACGTGTGTCTTGATTCTCATACTCACGAGATACGTAGTAAATCCTAGAATTTTTGTCTTTGGGACCATCCATAGGTATAAACTTTTTTTTGGCCCTTTGGACTAAGTTTTCATGGAAAAGGTTATGGTGTGGACAAGAACTCTTTGGTCCTCATTCACTTCAGGTTGCTTCATCACACCACACTAGGCGTCTCCACGTTAGGAACTCCATCTTATAGTCTGGATGAGATAACCCTAAACTGTGCCACATCATCCTAGCCACATGACAATAAACTGCATTGCAACCTTCATCCTCATCATAAGACATTAAACTGCATGGTTGTTTATAACTATGTGTGTCTTGATTCTCATTTTCACAAGATATATAGTGACACCCAATCTATCATCTTTAGGCCCAGCTGCAACAGTACCACTTTTCACATCAGTTCCTATGTCCTTCCCTCATGATGTCAAACTACATGAAAATACGTCCTTACCACATGAATTTAAACTACATGGAAAGTTTCTTGGTTGCACGACATTAAAAATTCATGAAAAAAATCCCTACTACATGATGATAAACTGAGAATACCATCTACCATTTTTAATTCCTTATCAAAGGACCAAAAGAGACTTACCCAGGTCAACTAGAGTATAGGGTGCTTCTACTATCTTTTAAAATAAGCTCCATTCATGCACCACACTTCATGTCTTGTCTACCTCAGATTATCACAATCCTTTCATTTCCCTTGAAAAAGGAAAAAGTGATCTATCAGTTGGAAATGATTCTAATGAAAAAGGTATTTATACCCACCAACCGATGATATCTTGGTCCAATATAAAGGTACTACTAATTTTCATGATTATGACATCACGACAATAGAACCTAGCACCCCATTGTGTTTTAGGTTATCTCTACAATTATTACACCATATCGTTTCTCATTATCTGAGTAACTCGATCCATGGTTTACAAAATTTTGACCTCCCACTTAGAAGGATGTTGGAGTAGTCTTGACCCTGTGTATTCTAATTAGCCTCTTTTGTAACATCTCCCATATTAGGTCCATGTGAGTCATGACCTTAAACTGTCTATGCTTTGGTCAAAGTTGTACAAACTTAAACTCTAGCCTATAATGGTCCAAATAACAAGACCTTAAACTGCTAGAAAAGATATGCATTACTTGTTAGGTTGAAAACCTATAAAGAGAAACCTGAGAAAAAGTTTATTATCCACCTGCTAAACTATCCATCCCTAGAGTTTAAGAAAAATTTAGGGCACAAATAAATAAGGCATAAATCTCATAGGGTCTAATCTGAATCCCTAGTAAAATCCAAGTTATGATCACCATAGCCCTAGGCTAGGAAAAAATTAGAGCAATGGTTTGTCACATCTCCTTGCCATGAGAATATGTTTGATAGGTGGTGGCATAACTTTTATGGTGATCAAACCCTTCTTGAATCTTACATTTTCCATAATTCCTACTTCATAATCTAAATCATCTTAGGTCATCACAAACCTTTCATTTCTCTTAGAGAGGAAAATAGATCTCTCAGCTCATCCATGATACTAATGTAGAAGGGATCAGACCCACTGACCAGATACATCTTGGACCAACATAAAAGGATTTCTGATTCTTGTGAGCTTAGCGTCATCATGGAGGAACTTAACACCCCATTTTGTTTTAAGATATCCATTATATAACTATCCCATACCTTCCTCACGAATTGAGAACTTTGGACTATGATTTATAGTCTACATATTAGACTATCTAGGTAGATCTAATATCCTCAATGTTGCATCACCATGTTTTATGATCTTTCTCAAGGTCGGAATGCGACCCTTCATTCTTGAACCTTTTGGTGGTCCACACCCTGTGATTCAAAACCACAAGGCATAGGGTCCAATATATTTAATTGAAGTTAAGTTTCCCTAGGGTACTAGAAACTTTCCTGGATAGCCTTCCTTCCATGCCCAACTTCTACGTCTAGATGTTTGAGCCTTTACAAATATTCTATATCCCCTAGAAAGGAAAAGATATCTCTTAGTTCGACCATGCTATTAACGCAGAAGTGCTCAAACCCAATGACCATAGACATCTTGGCCCAGTATAAATGGATTTATAATCTTTTTGAGCTTCAATGGCACTATGGTGGAACCTGACACCCCATAGTGTTTAAGGAAATACCTAGAATGTATACCCCATTCCATATTAATCTACTCAAACTTCTTGATTGTGATTTACATCACCCACATTCCAACTATCCAGGCAAGCCTAGCTTCCCTAGAATTTCACCTTCAACCATATTTCCTTCCATAAACCTTACATATCCCTTAGAAAAGAGTAGAGATAAGATTTTCCTAGCTATGATATCGATGCATAATGGATTTAACCCACCAACAAAAGTCATCTCCTCCTTATGTGAAAGGAACTCTAATCCCCATGAGCCCTATTAGAACCATGATAGAACTCAACACCGTATAGTGTTTTTAGTGATCCTTGGTCTACTAGCCTCATATTCCATAAAATTCATGCCAGTAAGACTTTAAACTACATGGAATATTGATGGTTCAATATAAAAGACCTTAAACTAAAGCAACAGATGGTCCAAGCTAAAAAAACTTAAACTAAAGTAATAGATGGTCCAAGCTAAAAGACCTTAAACTAAATAAATAGATGTTCCTAGATAAAAGACCTTAAATCAATGAAATAGAAGGTCCAAGCTAAAATAACTTAAACTAAAGAGACATATGGTCCAATTTAAAATACCTTAAACTAAAGAAACAAAAGGTCTGAGCTAAAATACCTTAAACTAAAGCAATAGAAGGTCCAAGCTAAACGACCCTAAAATAAAGCAACAGAAGGTTCGAGCTAAAATACCTTAAACTAAATCACATGGAAATCATCATGAGGAACCTTATATGGCCTGATTATAGTCAAGATGATTTCCGCGAATATGCAAAACACTCATTCTTCAGGACATTTCTCCTACCCAGATGATCCCTCTACAGATTTTGCATTCATGATCATGCAATGCAAATCAAGATATGGGTATCAAAGACAATTCCCAAAATAAAGGAATAGCATGATATCATACATATCATAAAATGTTCAACAAACCCACCCATCGATACTATATAAAAGGTGGGATCTCTACATACCAGAGCCTCTCTTTTGAATGTATGATCCAAAGTATGATTTTAAAGTACTAATTTCATTATATCACCTGAGCATAAAATTCTTTAAGATAAAAAATTATTTACTCTAGTAAAGTCATAGGTTGGTGTAGTTGATCAAAAGATTCAGTATATGCCTCTGTAACACGCTGTAATTCCTCCACTTTGGCAACAACATCAAGCTTGGATTTCTCTGCCACATCCAAGAATCCCTACTACTCTAAAATAGTCTTTTCCAATGTATGGAATGCATACTGAACTTGGGATAACTCTGTCTGAAGAAATTCAATTTCAGACTGGATATGACCTGTCCAAGCCTTCTTAACTTTAATTGCATCCTGATGAGTGGAAACTTCCATTTCTCATTGGGTAGCTTCATTCAAGACCTTGATCCAATCCTACTTTGCTGAGGAGGAAGCGTCAACAGCTGCTACCCTAAACTAAAGGTCCCTATTCTGTTCTTATATAGAGATTAACTCCTTGACCCAAGAATGAACAATGGAATAGTCAAAGCCTTCATAGACAAGGGTGGGAAACATGAATTAGAGATGACCCAATCAGTCATTCAACTCGTCCAATGGGGTTTCTGACACTAAAATCCAAATCTACCTTCACATCTTTCACCAAATTGATTGATAGAGCGCTGCAAATCCAAGTCCATGTTCTAAGTTTATCTTAGGGATGAGAACATATTTTGGAACAAGATCTCTCAAAGTTAGGGTTGTACCCATGGTTTTTAGTGATGAGGGGAGAGAACCAACCTCCGTGTTGGTAGATTAAATTGGAGTAACTCTCGAGGGGAAACCACCGAATCTTCTGAACTCCGAGTTGAAAGAGATATAATAAGGGATGTAGGAGTATGTCCATTAACTAGATAAATCATGAAGTGCTTCCAAATATCAGTAGGTGTGACTAAGGTTAGAAACATACATTTTTTATCGCATAACTGACATCATCCAATGCCTCATCTCCTTTTACAGGAGAAGATGAAACTCCCTCCTACGATGAATGATTTTACACTACCTTAGGCACCTTGTCTATAAAAAAACATTTCTATCCACCTTTAAAAAATGCAAGAGTAGAATATGATGTTAGAAGTTATGACATGAGTGAACAAAAGGGTTTATCCTTGAGAAAATCCATTACCTTCTTTGAATCTTTCCTCCACACTGACTAATGAAGTGGAGGAATAACTACCTAATTCAACACCCACAAAAAATACCTCCATCTACACCGGATTGGATTCCACACTGGCCAAAACATCTGTTGTAGGAAACGAACATTGTTGAATGGCCCCCTAAACCATGTCTACTCCTTGATGTATTGGGTTTAGTAGTAGCAGATATTTTGGATCCACTAAACATTCAACTGCATCCTCAAGAACAGACATGATCTCTTCTAAATGATCTGGGCGTAAACCTATGCATTCCAAAAAAAACATGACTTTACTGCTATAATAATTTAAGATAAAGAGGGGAATCAAATAAACTTCTTACTTAGGGGTTCTTGAATAGAAGGTTCTAATAATGCATGGTTCTTCCTTTTCTTTTTCTTCTTCTTTTCCAAGGAATGGCCTCTAGAAGGTGTTAAAGTTGGATCCGTCACCTCAGAAGTGTCAATCTCTACCCTCATTTGAGCCTATCAGCCTGGGGACCCTTCATCACTATCTCCCCAGTCACCACCAAATTCCTCTCCCATGACCGTACTATTGGGAGTATACTCAGGGGATGATAGGGTCAGGAGATCTTCAGAAATCTCTTCATTCATCCATACATGTAAAGGATGTTAGGATAATGGAAAAGACACTATGGAATCATAAGATCCACAATAGACATAGACTCACTAATTCCTCAATAATAGGGTAACCTTGATCGTTTGAGTAAATTTGAAGCGTGATCGGAAGGATCATTTGGTGGAATCATAGGGAATAAAATATCCAACTCCAGGAACTCTCCAAGACCTCGTCAATAATTCTAAGGTGGGCCATCACTTCCCTTAGATCCTCTTAAAAGGTAATTCCATGAGGCACGATGATATAAGTGAAACCATCCAAAAGAACCTCTGAGAGGACCAGTATGTGCCAAAGGGCATCCTTGGGGTACTTCTATTTGTAGTTCATTCATTACCAAGACAAGATGGGAAACATCAGGTCACACACATCCATGGTAGCCATGATAGTAGATGCCTTTTCCAGTAATGGTAAGCGTTTGACTTCCTTGAATGGTGCTACCAAATCTTCCAACCTTTTATAATCCAACTGCTTTCCAGGATGAGGATTGTATTCAACTATTGGGGGGATGGAAAGCCCCACTCACCAAATTGGATAATTTCCAATTGGAATATTAATGAATCCAAATATATACATATCTTTGGGATAAGCTGATGGCTTCATCCTGAGGGGGAAGGAGTATTTTCACACTGGTTCCTTCTTTGGTGAACATTATCCAAAATTGGTGAACTACCATCGGGTGCTTCTTAGCTCTAACATGAAAAGAGCTAGGACACCTTGATTAGATGCATAAAAATTAGCAGCTAAACTAGCATGGTGCATACCATTCAAAAATGAGGTCCTCATCAATGTAGGTATAAATAACCCCATCATGAAGGGACATCATGTAAGCGTGTTCCCTAAGGCTAGTATTACCATCTTAAATAATTATTACTATTGATACATGACCATATGTCCTAAAGTAGAAATGTTCATGAAATTTCAAAAATTCCTTGACTTCCCAATCATTCAATATAATGGGTATTACCCCATTAATACACTACAAGTATGGTATGAAGTCAGTGTTGGGAATTTTACAAATTTTTAGATATTCATAACCGCCCAGATGAGCCCCCATCCAACCCCATATCACTTGGAAAGGGCACAAGATTCTGTAAGGAGCTTCTCCCTTATAAACATGATATAGGAGGAAATAAAGCTTTTCCAACACAGGGATCATCAGTCCAAAGCACCCCTCTATGACCATCTTAGCCACCGTCGCAAAAGTGGAGACTCAGACTCTCCTTTTTTTCTTTTATTAGGAGTAATTACCCACTCAGGTACATGGAAAGAAAGAAATATAGTTGGACCAATTAGTCAACACCAAGGAAAAATTACCATCCTTAATATCTGAACTTCTTTCCTTAAACCATGGGCTAATAAGAACCTGATATACTATGTGAATCCTTCATAATCTAGGCCTTCGACTTCCTGACATCTATCTTAAAATAGGTCTTCTTAATAAAATATTATTCCCATGTTTTGAAGGGTATGTCCTACCCTAGAAGCACCCTTTTTGGATGGGTATTCTCAACCAACTTAATCAACTATCGAGTTAAAGGAGGGGTCTTGGTCACATCATCCCAAGATGATTGGAGAGGAAATAATTATTCATACATTCCACCAAGGATAGGCACATCGCAAATCTATTCCATATCCTGAAGACTGATGCCAACTTATCCATGTGTGAGGTGGAAGGTGTTTGTATTCAGGCTCCAACGGCTGAATATCTCCACCATCAAATTCTTATTGAAATATACCGATGTCTTTGATATCCATATAGATTCATACATCACAATTTCCTTCAGCTCCTTGGGGAATTTATAAATGATATATTGAAACTAGAAGGTCCATCCCCAGTCTAGTCCAAAGCTCCCCCCTAAGAAAAAGTCCCAATTAGAGATCCACCCATACATTTGATCTGTGACTGACTACCTCATTATCGAGCGATACATATGGATGTCCCGGTCAGATACACGATCAGTCCCGTTGAAGTCTGTTGGAATGAATGCTAATAGATAACCATCCTCATAGTCTCCTTTAGTTATAATGTGTCCCCATGGATAAATGTTAGCTCAGAGAGTATTTTGAGCCCTTAGGATCCAGGAGGAGGGTATAAATGATGAATTCAGTGGAAGGATGGAAGTTTCATTTGTATGACCAAACCCATAAAGGAAAAAAAAAATCTCTAAAGGGGATAGTTTGAGAATTTTGATCCCATCAGTTTTAGTAGGATCTGTTGATATTCCCCAACCGAACAACGATGAGTAGTGTCCACACTCGCAACCATAGACTCATGACGGGCAATTTCTTCTCTCACATTTCTCTTTGACATCATGTCAGTAGGTTTATGAGAATTGGAAGCCATATAAAAATAATTAAGTGTCATATGTCAGACAAAGAAAAAAAAGTCCTGAAAAAAATAAATCATGACATGAGATAGAAGCATCATGAACATCACATGACTCAACAAGGGATCTATGAACCACATAGAGGGTTTGTGGATCAACTGAACTACAGAGGACTTTTGGGGTGCATAACCCCTACAAGTCATCACACACGAATCACATGACCTCCCTGAAGAATCATAATCGTGTGACCTAAACACGGTCCTGTGATTCATAAATTCTAAAGTGATCAGGTCAACAACTCTCAGGAAACTATTTGAGGAAACCATGGCCCTCACAACCAAAGTATGAGGAATCACTGAAAAATAGTTCATAGCTGAGGTAGATGAGCACCTGAGCATAAAGTATCCTTGTACAAGATCTTTAGTAGAATGGGTTTGTAGTGTAGAATTTTAGACATGGTTTGTGATTAGGGTTTGCGGTAGGGTCTCAATATGGGAGCAACAGTGGGAGTGCTATGAGAATAGGCAGCCAGTGGAATGAATTACCTTCCACCCCTATATATAGGTAGTTCATGGAATACCAAATGTCACCTATTATACCAAACTTCACCCAAAGCAATGGTTTGTGACATTGGCAAAGTTTTTGGCAGTCATTAGTTTTCCTCAGAACCAGGTCCTTGACCACTCAAACATCACTCCTGGGGGGGGGGCATTTGTTAACTCCTACCAAATAAGCATAGAAAAAATCAGAAGGTATACAATACATGAATATGGGTATTATTTTCCCCATGAAAGCAAGGAATAAGGGGATGATTGAATATTTTTGAATCCTCTGAGAGACTCGCGATCGTGTGTCCATTTCAAGGTCATGTGAAGGATCTACACATGGCGCATCGCCTGCAGCTAGTCCCATAGACCCCTCTTCAACAAACCTTCCTTCTCTTGAGAAGGACCCCAAAAAACATAATGATCTCCCCCAAGCCACATGATTTTTCATTGGTAAGTTCCTGAAAAAACATCCAAAATCCTCTAAAAATAAAGAAGGGTGATATCTAAAGGAGGAGACCCCCAGTGGTCATGAAGCGCATGCACCAAATCATCATTAGGAAGAATAAAATCCCTTGGTGATATCTAAAAAATCTCACATGACCTCCAAGACTTCGCCACATAAAATGAAGGAGATAAATGGGAGGAGTTTGGAGGGGTTATCTATTGCTAAAAGGCATGTGACACACACCTTGAGAGATCCACAAGATTCTGTAAGACCTCAGCAACATGCCCGCCTTGTCTTTCTCAATACCTTTGATTTTTCAGCCTCACCACACGGAAGTGCTCAGACATATCCAGGAAACCCCATGGAGCTCTAAAGATAGATGGATAGGCCTGTCCACTACATGCTTGAACACTCTCCATATGACTCATATTGGTCAAGCGATACATCATCCAAAATTCGAGTAAAAATCCTAGATATCACTCATGACAACTCGTATAATCCTTGAAATTTTTAAAATAAAACAAAAGAGATATAAAGGGAGGATGTGAGAGGAGTTTGTGATTGTTAAAAGACATAAGATGCACCCATAGAGACCCATGAGATTCCATGAGTCCTCAATGACAGGTCCGAATCACCTCACGAAAGCCCATGTCTTATCATCCTATCCACATAGAAGTCCTCACACATATCCAGACAACTCTATGGTGCTCTAAGAAAGAACTTGTAGATTTTAACATGAAATACTCATGAACCCCCATGAGACCCATATTTGTCACACGACACATCTCTAAAAAATAGAATAAATACCCTAAAAAACACACATGAAATATTGCATGAATCCCAAATTTTGTTATATCAAACAAAGGGGATTAAAAGGGATGAGGAGAGAGGTAATCACGGTCACTGAAAGGCATATGATGCACCCAGCACACCCGCAACACTATCTCGTGAGACCCCATGACAAGTCACCCAAGGTCTCACGAGCGTCTTCCAACAGGTAATCATATCTACCGAGGACCCTCAGACATGTTAGCATAACAACATGAAGGTCCTTTGACACAACCACATGATTTAACAAGTCTTTAATAATCGACAATAATATTATAAAGGACGTATTGATGAAGGAGACTCGCGATTGCTAAAAATTAGGCGACATGCTTGAAGAATTCCACGACAGAGACTCATGAAACCGTGTGGCGCCAGGCCCCTTCATTGACTCCATCTAGGACATGTTCTAGAAACACTGCACAAACTGGCGAGTATCAGGGGTGGAGATTCCTATAAATTCCCCACCCAACATGAATAAAGGGTTTAATTTTTGACCGATCGAATGCCTATGCTCTATAGGATTTGGCTCTCGACTTCTGTGAACTTCTCAGGGCGACCTATCGTGTGACCGACCAGCTTTCCATCAGGTAATATACTAGAGAGTAGCCATAGTATACATGTTCTAGACATAAAGTGATTTTCATGATCACCCATAGACCACGTGAAGGAATTCCGATAGGATATGCAAATAATATACCACATGTCCTTCAAATCACGCAAGACTCAAATAAAATGACACTGAATGAAAACAAGGCATTTGAAATTTAAGGGTTAGAACTAATATCATAGGTATAAGTCTTAAGAGAAATACATGCTTGATACCCCCATACACTTTTCATGTGTCATCCAAAGACATGTAATATCACTAGGGAATGTTGCCCATATTTTGCGACACCCCTTAGAAATATCAGATGGGATATAGGAAGTCCTCCAAACATGTCTGGGCACATCATATAGTGACCCCGTGGGTGAAAATTTGATATTTTGAACCCTCGGGATCTATCACCCAAGACTTGCGACATCCTCTAGAAACATTTCTCGACTCATATAATGGCACCTTCTCACATCAATTGAGTCACACAAAAGAATCTGGGAATTAAAACCATGCCCCCACAATACCCTCTTCTCATATCAGCTGAGACTTGCAATGCCCTCCAGACATGTTAGCCAGGTCTCACAGTGTCTCCCAAAGGTGTCATCTGAGACACGTGGCACCTATGGGGAAATGCCACACTGAATCCCATAACACCATCCTTATATGTCAATGCAGGTTATTCTATAACTCCTAGGATGTTCCAACTGGGTCTTGTGACATCTTCCAGACAAGAAGGATAGATCAATAGGACATCCTAGGATTTGACAATGCTATCTATCCTCGACATGTAAGCCCCAATAAATACAGAAACTCAGTGTGTAAGACCTGAAATAAAGGGAACTACAATGAATCTAATTCCTTTCATATTTAGGATATGTATGCCACCTACCCATGAGGTTCGAGCTCCATATTGATAATCCATGGAGGGACTGACATATCAGTACCTTGTCCAAATAAATGAAATTTATTACTTGATATTCCTTATTTCTCACACCGAGCATGGATCACGTGATCTTAGGGAGTTTTAGTAATAATTTCATCTACACTATGAGTCTCTATAATGACACGATCATCCCAAATATATAAGTCTTGAAAGAATGAACTATAAAAACTATGATTATCACTATATTCAAGATACATAGGAAGTCCCTATGGGACCCTAGATTGACGTTATCCTAGAGAAACCATATAAGTCCTTCCTCATGACATAAAATTTCATGGGTTAAATGAACTATGTGGGTTTTGATTCTTGTAATAACTAAGATACATAGGATTCCTCATAATGGCTCAATCCCATCATCAAAATATTAATTGCCTCCTCATATGGGAGCATGTTTCGAAGTAATTTTTTATATAGTTCCATCATATAAGCCATCTCCTATTGCTAGATAATGAAGAAGAACCTCAGACATATACAAATGGACTCACCCAAGAGATCCCAGTCTTTTGCATATAAAAGAGAATTAACCTAAAGTCATTTTATTAGGGTAACTGGTCCCATATCTGGATTATGAAGATATTCATGAACATATCTTAAATCTATAAGAGAGTCCCAAAGTAGGAAAAAATTCCCCCCAAAAGGGTGCGATGATCCTGAAATCCCCTTATCTAGAACAATGCGAGTCCCTAAGAGTCGCTGGGCCTAAAAACACAGATGGCCATCGACCTTTGGAAAGTAGTTCTATACCTAGCTATAGATGGGGAAACCATTGGGAGTTTTTAGGAAAAGTGATAATGGTAATGCGGTGAGAGAAAAAAATTTCCTACCATATTTTCTAATGAAACAACAGTGTAAACATGAGTAATTTATTTTTTAATGATTTTTTCAACATCCACATGGTATTTAAAACATAAATTATTTTTAATCTTATTATTATTTCAACATAAGTAATTTATTCTCAAATGATGTTTTCAATATATACATGATACTTAAACCTTGAATTAATCATTTTATATCCATCGTATTCATCACTATTATAACATGAATCAATAAATCCTAAAATTTTCTTACCTTTAGAATCTTATTTATATGAATCATCCAAAATAAACTCACTATAAAACATTGAATATTTAATTAATTTTTGAATTATATTTATTATGAATGATATTTCTTTATATAATATTTACATCACAACAATACACTATATAATAATATATTTTATTTTAGAACATGTAGTCTATTTTAAAATATAACCCATAAAAACAACTTCATTAGACTCTTTATAAAAATTACCTATATTTTTATTTTTTTAATAAAATAGAGAATTCCAAATACCCTAAAGTATTTCATATAAGTTTTTATTATACCAAAATTCATAATATGTTTTATTAGAATTATGCATTAATTGGAATCTATTCTGAGTATGTAAAATTATAAATTTTACTTGTCTCTAGGATAATTTTTTGATTTTGTATTTAGAGACCATTGTTCTAATAATCATAACAAAACACACATTATTAATTTTATCAAATTCATTTTTAAGTGGTGTAAGGTGCATTATATTCATGTTTGATTTCATATTTTTAAATATAATTTGAAAAATTATCAGTATTACTATATCTTAGTTTCTTGATACATAACCCCAATTCTTTTTTAGTTTATTTTATAATTTTTTTTGAATTTATCAAGTGCTTGAGATTTATACTTCATAAAAATAAAGTTAGTTAATCATAATAAATCATTATAAAATAATATTTAATAGTAATTACATTGAGAATTATTATGAATAATTAATCCAAAATTGTATATATGAATCAGTTCTAGGGGACATTTGGTTTGTATATCCACCATCTTCACTTTATTACAAATTTATATGATCTTTATATTTTTAACATTATATTAAATTTTACATCTTATTACATTATTTTTTTTTCATACTCCTTTGGTTTAAATGAACAAGTATTTTATATCATAATATGTATTCATATTTGGAATTGAAGTAACATATATTATGTGAGTTATCAATTTGGAATAAGTTGTCACTAATTCTCTCCCTTAGTGAAAATTCTTCCATCTTTCAAACTCTTGATGATGCAAGTGTTCTTTATAAAAATCATCTTACTTTTAGCATTAAAAAGTTGACTAACACTTAGTAGGTTTTGTTTAAATTTATAAACACTTAAAATTATTTTGATTCTAGTTTTTGAGCTTTAATATTAGTAGTGAAAAATACTTTGATCTTAAACGGATCCATCATTATCCAAAGTCACAATTTCACCATTATGATTTTCAATATTCTTCAAAATTTTAGTACTATGTATCACATTATAAGAACAACCACTATTCAAGATCCATGATTTTTTCTATCCTTTAAATACATTTCCACTAAATATGACCTTTTAGCTCTCTTTATGTTCTGAGTGTATCCAAACCCCTTTCATGTTGCAGCTGTACATGGAGTATTACCAAGAAATATTTAGTATAATGACTAATATGGAAACATATCCCATATATATTCTCAAAGTATTAAAAATGAATTGAGTATACAAATTATAATCATTTTTTTTATTTATATAACATTTTACATCATCAAAATTCATATTATTCATAGATTGACTCCCTCTCAATTTAGATATCAGTTTCTTAATGAGAAGAACATACTATACCAAAAAAATAGGTCTTGTGGAAATATACTTCATAACACTAGAAATTTATATTGAATTTGGAGTTTTACCTTTATAACCATTATTTTATGCATTTTTTGATTACTATTTTAGAACCTAAAAGGTTACTTGTTTTTCTTTATTTGAAGAAATAATTTTCCCATACAAATAATAAAATTTCCTATAATTTATCATTAAACCTTTATTATTACTATTTTTTTAGTTTATTTGGAATTTTATAGAATAAATTTTACCTCCTTTATCTTTTAAATTTAATAATATATATCTCTAGTTAATCTCAATAATTTCTTTCCTATATAATTATTTATTTGAAATCTAATACAGACATTAATATTTTTTTGTTATTTGTGCCATTATTTATATATTTTCACAATTCAACCTTAGGTTCCAAAAATGTGTTAAAGTCAAAATTTATCTTTTTAAATATTTTTTTAACATGAATAAATTTTTATTGAACCTTAAGTATCTCTTAATCTTTAATAAAAACATTAAATTATATTTTCAAATATTATTTTATCCTAACTAGAAAAATATTATTTCAGAATTCTTATCTCTTTCAAACTCAACAACATGAATTTTTTATAATTTATATCTATTTACTTTATTATTATTAATTTCCATAGAGTTAATATTATTGTTTTTTTTTGATTTTTTAATGTCTATTTTGAATTTATTTTTGTGATATTTTTCATCCTATATCATATCTTTATATACATTGATAGTATATATTTCTTTATCTTCATAATTAAATGATTCGACTTATTTCTCCACCCGAGTCATGAAGGTTTTATTCCTTATTGGAAAATTATTATTTTTACTTTTATAATCATTTTCATTTACAATATCCTCTCCATTTTCTTATTTAGAAAGATTTTTTTTCTTTTCATTAAATGAATTTTTATTTTCCTTTTTTGATTACTAGTTTTTGCTATATTTTATTCTAATTAGATCATATTTTTCATGTAATCATAATTAGGTTCAACATCCTTCTTGTTAGGATAATATTTTGTATAGAATACTATATTTTCATAGTTAAATTAATTAAATGGTAATTTAATTTTAGATTACCTTTTCTAATTATGAAATTCTTATAGATATGAGATATAATTTTATTAAGATCACCAAATTTTTTATCTTATTTAGAATAAATGGATGATCAATATTCCATTTATTTCAACTTTAAATTATATATATATTTGAATAAAATATCCTCCTCCTTGATTTTCTTCTCAAACACACCATCTAGTATAACGACCTGACCCAAATCACCTATTAACCAATCCCATACCACCACAATCCCTTAGGGGTGCGTCCCAATCACCAGAGGCTAGCTTAAATGCTGAGAGATAAGGTATGTTATATTGGGAAGTGATTTATCATCTTTTTAATTCAACTAATATAACCATATATCCTATAAAAAAATTAAAATGACATATATATATGTTTGAAATTCCAAACATAAAAAGAGCCTATCCAGTAGGGAAGGAACCCGTACATCGACAATACCTATTATACCCGAGTAATAATATAAAAAGTGTTTATATATGTTAATTATAAACATAAATATTATTCTAAATACATATTTTAATTGTTTAATCCACCATAACATGACCCATGAATATATACATGACCAAAAAGTATTAAAAAACCCCACTACGAACTATTATGGTAACATCTCCATATGAAATTAAAGTTAGAAGTGACCAAAACATATCTATGTATGAAATCCTATAAAAGATACAAAAATTTATGCGATACTACCACAATATACCCTAAAAACCCTCTTATACTAGAGCCTTTAATTTACCAAGATCAAGAAGAATAAAGTCTAAATTCATCCCAAAGGACATGTGTAGTGTGTGAGTACAACTTACCCAATAAGTGTCACCACTCCACCCCTAACAAGCTATCATAAAACCAAGTGAATACATTAACAACATAAAATAATTACATAATAAATACATAGTATTAAGTAATCAAAATATAAGTACTAAAATTAAATAAATCTAACCATCTCATGCATTGGTTTCTGGATGTTAAAAAATACATGATTGAACCCAACCAAACCTACCTTGATCCCCGCTCAATATCCATATTGGTAAACCTATACCCCACTAGATACCTAAAATATTTCCCTCCCTTAAGAGGGAATAAATATATATATATTCCATAGAAAAAGTGTTATAGTCAATATAACCCACTTCCCATCACATGGTAATTTAGGATACTATTTTTATCCATCCCATTACTCTATATAAAAATGTGTAGCTAGTGTAAACATATCCATATAAATCTAGTGTATCCATTCTAAAAAATTATCCCATCATAAATGAACTTCAAATATTTCAAAAAGATAATAATATAAAATTATATTTAGTTTATATTCCTCCCTTTAATTCATTCATCTACACACACATATATCACATGTGTTTCAATAAAATTATATAAACATCATCATATATGATATTTGTCATCTACATAAGACATTTACCATAATATTTAAATTAAACCAAAATTTTAATCATATTATGTTAGCATGTATGTAATATAAATAATAATAAGAATAATGTGATCCAATTAATTATAAAAGACATGATATATCAAGTAAACCAACCAAGAAATAACCAATGGTATAATGCATAAAAAATAATATTAAGTGACATAGAAACCATAATTTAAGAAATTATAAAATCATTTTAAAACCACCTTTTTAATACATTTTATTCAAGAATTTCATTTTCAAGTTTAGGATCACTCTACCATATTCCGTTTCTATCATTATCACTATAATAATATATGAAAAATAAAGGCATCACCTACCAAAACCTATGATGAACCAAATCTCTAATACTATATAAGTAATTTATACCAATTATTATGGATTCAAGACAGCTATGACATAAAAAATAAGGATTTAGTTTACTCCTCTTAAGAAAAATAAGAATCAGGAGGAAGGGATAGCTTCCTTACATCAAGATCATATAAAAAATATTTATGTCACTTGATAAAAGAACAACTAAAGGATTTAACTGATTTATAAATATTAATATGTAAGATCCTATTATTTTAGGTATTTATTGGCCCATGTTTGATCAAAATTTCAGGGATGTATGTGTTTTTGAATTAATGGAGTCTGGGTATAAATGCATCAATGTTTTTGGAGGGATTTAGAATGGGTTCAGGGTTTTTATGTAGGGTATATAAAAAGACTACCTACTAGAAACATTCATGTAATGAACTAGTTACATGTCATGAGTCCTTTACAGGGAAGATATTGTGATTACATTTCAGAGCATAAAAAATTCCAATCTGTGAAAATTTTTCATGATGTGAAATTTTTAGAATCTTGATTTTTAACTGAAGGAAATACCTTTTTTAGTATATATGAAAACTAGTGGAATTCACACCATGAAAGGATTTTACAATGTGAATTGATTGATTCTATTAGTTTTTATCATTCCACACACTTTAATATTTTCCATTTGATGTGAAGGAATTCCTCTCAAACACTAGTGATATTTTGGGTGATTTTGGGTGATCTCCCTCTCAGATCACTCTGTTGGGTGTTCAATACCCATGGTGGTTACTTTGATTCTTCCTAGTAAGTGTTATTTCTACTTAATTTACATTGATTGAGGAAGTGATTTTTGGTGGTATTATAGATTAGGTTATGATTGGTTTGTGTTTTATATCAATCTATGGGTTTTACCTCATGAATTGTCTTTTATAGGCCAATCTTCTTGTTTCCAATATATGTTTTCAAAGGTGATTAGGTTTCATCCATTCTTGAGGTAAGTGTATTTATATAAGGGGTTAATAGAATAAGGGCATCTGAGCAGCATCTCTTCGCGCTTCCGTGGTGGCTAGGGTTTCCCATCATTATTTCTCCCCCTTCCCCCTCCGCCCCGGATCGACTCGCGACTCCATATGGCCTCTGATCGTCGTGGGTGTGGTCTAGCTTTGGTGGGGTGCATCTGCATCGGGTGGGTTCGGTCTCCAACTCATGTTCCTAGCATCGTCTCTTGGCTTGGTGTGTCGCTCCCAAGGACAAGGTTCTCAGGTGTTTGTCCCGGCGTGCTGTTGACGGTGGATCAACACGGTCTCGGTTCGGAGCGTCTTGGACTTTCAGTGCCGATGGTGGATCTAGTCTGGTGAGTTCATCGCGACCTAGCCATGTATACAGCGAGTTCCTATGTGGATTGACGTCTGTTCTGCAGTTCTGGAGGGGGGAGGATTTTGGATTCGGATTCTGTGAGTTTTTGCAGGTTTTTCATTTTGGTGATTCTGGATTTTTCTGGTGATTTTGGATATCGTCAGTTGGCTATGGATCTGATGGGTTTTTGAGGAAGGTCATTATCGGTGGTGCCATGGTCTAGTGTTTTCTTCTTGTTGGGTATCCCAGATAGTATACATGAATTTTCTTCAGATGAGGTTAGAGCTTATCGCCTTCACTGTGCACGATTTTTCAGATTTGGATGATTGAGAGGGTATGGCGCTGCCATCGGTACCGGGCACGTGTATTTTTGCATGGGATATCTTACTGAGTATCCATGCTCTAGTGGAGGTGTGTCTTAATGACATTGATGCTTGGAAGGGGCTCTTCTATGTAGTTCTTTCCTGGGTGGAAACCTCCTTATTTTTCAAATTTTGGTTATGTCTCTATGTCCGTGAAGTCTTGGTTTTCCCCTTTATCCTTAAAAGGGGGCTTATCCAAAATCAATAAAAATTTAGGCCTTCAGGCCATTCATTCAGTAAGGGGTTAATTATTGAATTTCTATATATTCTTGTCTATTATTTTGAGTTATTCAATTTAAATGTATGATTTTAAATTGTAATGGTTTCATTAGATGAGATTCACATTTTTAAATGGGTTTTCTTTAAAAATGGGTTTGTACACACCAAGTGTTAGATTAAATGCTTTAAATTGATGTTTTGGTTTTGAAATGGGTCTTCAATTCAGGAATAAAAAAGTCTTAAATGTGAAAATGTTTATTAAATATGAGAATTTTTTAAATGGTTTTTTTAAAACTAAGAACATTGAGTAACCTTGGGCCTGTCGAGAATATAATTTTTACTATTTATGTGTGTAATTCCATAAGAGGTTTTATGTCACTTTAGTGTGTGTAATTCCACTCGAGTTTATATTGGTTGGATCCAACTTAGGCCTGGATTGTGGATTTTTTTTCATTTCCACCACATATACCCATAGGTTAGATCCCAAATGATGTTCTTTTTCATTAATCGATTATTTATCACATGATGGTGTATTTCATGGTTATTTTCTCACATGTATATCTTATGGATCATCTATATTTTCTTAAATATTTTCTTTCATACTTGAAATATTCTTGATTTTTGTGAACATGGTATGATTTTATGAAAAAATGAATGTTTTTATAAAATGGTTTTACTTTTATGAAAATACTTTATAAATTGGATTTTTTTGGAATCTAGAACTAATGAATTCTTAATATTAGAACTTGTATAGGTTATTTGGTTATATCATTCTAGAATTTGTGCTCACATCCTACTTTTTCATTTGGGAGGTTTTAAATGTTGTTTTTGAGGACTTAGGTAAAGGGAAGGGAATTATGTATCATTCTAATTTCTCATGTTATCATCATCTTTATAGGGGGATGGTTTGGTGGTAATAGTTAGTCAAATAGGGGCTTGTTTAGACTCATCATGTTTTATCTTTCTGGTTTGGACAATTTTTCTTGACTTTGTATGTCTCATGGATATGTTCTCTTGCTTCCTCATTGTACCATGATGGGTTTCCTTATTCAGGTTAATTACGAGACATGTTTTTTCTACTTTGTTTTTATTTTACCATATGGTGGACCATATTGGGTGACTTTTCTAGTTTCCCCAGGTTAGTGTTTTACAAGACATGTGGAAAATGAGAGATTTTAGTTGTTTCATATGAAGTATGAAAAATAGGAGGATAAATGATGTTATTACCTTGTGTATTCCAAAGGAAGGTTCTTGAATCCAATTGAAGAAGTCAAAATAAATATTGATAAGTAGAGTTACTTAGAAAAATAGGAGAGGAAAGAGGGAATTTCTAAGAGGACTTAAGAGGGATCCTTGAAAATGAACCTTGATTGAAAAATTACAAGGATTTATATTTTAAAAATAAAGACCATATTTTATTTAAAAAAATGGAACTGAAACCCACTGAAAATACGCTAGGTATCCAATTGAATTTCAATGTCCACAAAAGTGAAATTGGATTACTATGGGTTAGCCACCAGGTATATAATATCATACTACAACATACCCCCATACTAACTTCTATTTATTAATTATCTAACTCCTTACATTCCACCCTCTATATTTCTTAATCTTACATTCTAATCCATTTAGTAATTACATAACCAAAAATTATAATAAATAATTCACCCAAATAATGAGTTTTTTAAAAAATCCCCACCATTGGGTTTATTTTCCATGAGAAGCTTAAAAAATCCTCCCGAGGGAACAATTTTGGCCATTGATATTTAACCTCAGCCTCCCACTCTTAAGTTTCATACAGAAGTATCTCATGATTCAATTATATACATACTAAATGAATATCCTTCTCTCATAACACCTTTTCAATCTATTCAATGTTGAAAAATGGTTATTCCTGATACGAACCATCAAATTTAAACTCAATATTGTCAAACTGAATCACATGAGGTGTTCAAGTATACATTTCCTCATTTGAGATACATGAAATATGTTATACATATCTCTTAATCTAGGATGTAGATACAATATTTAATATTTTTATCTGATACACTCAAGGATTTAAAATGGACTAAAAAAATATCAGAGTCAACTTTATCTACCTTCAAAGATATTTGTAACATTATTATGGAAAAACATTGAGAAATACATGATAAAGGACCTTGAATTCCAAGGATAATCTTTTATGATTAGAATACGACTTCTAGATTCTATATGAAATGATAATCCATTTTCAAATAAACATTACTTATACCCTAGTCTCCTAAATTATGCTATGTGTAATCAAAGATGTTTCTCTAATATCATTCTAACATAGTTGGGAATGAGAAAATATATCATTAAGCGTTTCAAAATGATCAATTTTAATCAATGAGTGATGTTTATTTTTATAGGAAAATACTACCAATTATAGGTAATCCCTAAAGTATCACCAAAGTTAATAATACTAGCCTGAAGCATATCCTCTAGTATATGAATAGTCTATTCTAACTTGATATAAATTTGAGTATGATATTTTGTACTAATTTTTTCATGAGTACCAAGACCTTGATGCAATCCCAACCTAAAATGTGAAGTGAACTCAGTTCATGATTAAAAATGATGCTATCTAGAACCCCATAAAGTTTCCTAATATCCATAAAATATAAAATTAACATCTTATCTATAGAAGAAGACTCCCCTATAGGCATTGAATGAGAAATTTTATTAAATAAATCCACAATCACCCAAAAATTTTCTATTCCTTTTTGTGATCTTTAAAATCCCTTCACAAAATCTATCAGGATCTCATCACATTTCCACACCAATAGAAAAAGTGGATATAATATTACTATAGGTCATTAAAGTTATGAAAAAATGAGATATATAACAAAAAATGATTCAAAAAATGATGGAAAATGAGATAAAAATAAAGAATAAATAGAAAATATAAGAATTTATATAGTCTAGTAAGAATAACTACATCCACAATGATACAAAATAATTTTACTATATCTGGGTATAATATTATAAGGATCAAAACACACTTACAAAATACATAGCTCAAAATAAACTCATTAATAACTGAAGTGATATAGAAACCTATATTTTTATAGTACTCAGATCCATACATTGGTACATAGTGGTACAATACTCATTATTGAAGCTAATGATTAACTTTTATATAGTTAGTTAAACTTAATATAGCGCCTCTAATAGTTAGAAGGTGGTATTTATCCCTTAGACCACTGACCATGGTGGAATTTACCTATAGAACTCCTAGAAATATCAATATAGAGGAGCAATAATGAAAGTAATTGGACTAATATTTAGTATAAGAATCTATAAATTTCATTTACTCCATCTAATAGATTAGGATCCGCTATTCAAATAATTTATCACTTGAAAACAGATATATAAACTAAAATCATTCCAATATCCAAAAGTTTAATTTATCATTACTCCACTCAAGATTAATTCATTAATAAAGTTTTAAAGAGGCACAATAATGACTCAAATTATTAATAAATATCCGCTTCATCAACATATTTTTTGAATTATTCATTACTTAGATGTTTTAAAATGTCAGTAATCCATCCTATGACACCCATAATGTCATTTTTTATATATATTTCATATATTGATATTTTTTTGATTTCCTTAGTTATTATATTGATTTTTTAAGGTTTTTAATGAATTTAAATGATTCATGGTTTGAATAACCCTACATAAACCATGCTTATTGAAAATTACACATCTAGTAGCATGCTCATAGTTTTTTAAACCCTTCACATAAATCATGGAAAGAATTTAAAAGTAAATAATTTTTTATTTATAAGTATGATTTAAGTGATTTATTTCCCTATTTATATCCCTCATTCTTGGTTATACACTATCCATAACCCCCTCTACCCCCATTATTTCTTTCTTTTACATTGATTAAAATCCATCAAAGTGAAGTAGTTACTTCAAGTAAGTCACTAAAAATATATTCCCATCATCTTCTATCACATTCTCATTATATTTTATTTCTATTATATGTATATAGTGGTTAGGGTTCCCTCTAGGATGAATATTTAATCAGGGTTTCTCTATTTTTGTGATTTTAGTCTTTAACTAAGGATTCTCCTTACACTTTTTTGGTGGATAAACATTGTTCAACAGTGGATTTTTCATTACCAAACTGAAAATTCAAATTTTATTTAAATATTTCAAAAAAACACTAAAAAAACACAAGGAAAGTATAAGAATGTCTAAAGTGGTGGAGCACAGGGGAATCCCTACAAATGATCTTTTTATAATTAGTAGGCAAAGAGCCTAGGAAGGATAAAATCATGAGAGTTTTATGTTCATAAAATTTAGAGGACAAGATACCTACCATCTTTTTCCCACTCTCTAGGTATGGATGAAAATTTAATTAGAGTTACATAAACTCTCATAGGTTCTAATAATATAGGAAATAAATCAGTGAGAATGAGAATTACATCTCATGTAATTGAGGAGTATCACTGAGTCGTATTCCACTATAGAAAGGGAAAAATTAATAGCCTTCCCAATGAAGAGAAAATCATAAAGGGCCTAAGTTTATGCTTATAAATAGATACCATAACCATAATATGAATTCATCATTCCCAATAGTTAACTTCAATAATTTACCTATGATATATAACTATGAGTTCTTTTGTATTATAAACATTGTTTTCAACTAAAATATATTTTGTATTAATTTCTTAACTAGTTTGAAATGAGTTCTTATTTTTTTCTTAAAATTTCCATTAAAACCAATAAGGATTTACACACTTAAAAATATAAGATCTTATTCCATGTAACTAGTGCACATAAGGTGTTATAATAAAGGTAAACCTTGTTTTTTCTTAAATTAATTAATGAGATTTTCATGGGTTGAACCCTTATAATTTATAATGATTTTTTGTAAGGTTTTTATTGAAGTTTTTAAGAGTTTGGGAATTTTTTGGGTACATTAAAGTAAAATTATTTTTAGAAGTAAGCTATATTATAGTTGATTATTTCAATGATTTAAGGGGTTGGAATTATGAGTTTTAAAAGGTAAATTTTATATTCTTTAATGTGATTTTCAAAGATTTAATTTCATTTGATATGATATATAGGTTATCATTGAGATTAGTTTTTTACTTGTTTTATAGAATATTAAAATTACTGTTACATATGTGAAATGTGGTCGCAATGGTGATAAATGTTATAGTGGTTCTATTCTATTGGGGGTAATAGATATTGTTAAAATTATTAGAATGTATTTGATATTATTGATAATGGGAAGTTTTCTTTGAAAGAATATTGAAGGCGGGGGAGAGTTATTATTTGATAAAGTATATTGTTATTTTTTATTTTTAGATTGATAATTATATTATTTAATTTCTCACCTCTATTTAGATGTCATGGGAAAACTTAGGTTCTTAGGCAGGTACCTAGGACAATTACCACACCAGGATTATGGGGACACTATAACTAGTGGATTATAATTTATACTAACCATAATGGATCCATTTTAGTGTAGAGTAAAAATATGCATAACATATATTATAATACCTGAGATCCTACAATAGTAGGAAAACACAACATCCCTTAACTATTGTCTAATGAACATCATATTATTTTATCATTATAATAGAAATAGTTCAAAGTTATATTTAAAAGTAAAATTTATAAATTTTAGAATTTGAGCATGATAAAATGGATATAATTTTTAAGTTTATAGGGTAAAATTTTTCTTAGTTTTTTTTATTTTTCTTAAAAAACTGTTTTTAGGAAAATCATGAAAAATACTGATTTTACAAATACTATAACTTTTATGAATTATTATGATCTAAAAATGAATTAAAAATATATAAAACCTTTATAATAACAAAATATGTGTTTAAGGAGTAAAATAAATCATTTAAAACTATTATGTTTATTTTGTAAACCCATTCTTGATTTCTTGGAACCTGAGTTATATTTTAATCCAATAAATATATATTTTTGGTTCTTTTCATTTAATAGCATGTTTGGAAGGTGGAATTAAGTTTTTTCATCGTTATAATATTAAATAACCATAATTTTTTAAATAACAATCCAATAAATTCATGGTAACAACCCATAATAAAGATTATTTGGCCTAAATAAGTATAAATTCATTTTTACACAAAAAAATACCTTTTTTTTTCTAAAAATGGATTTTATGTGTTTTAAACACTTATATTCAAATTAATTTTTGACACCTATGGAAATTAAATATTTAAAAATTAATTCCATATTTTTAATTATAATAATAAATATTATGTAATAATTTTAACCTATTTTTTTTTCATAAGAATGAGTTACTATGGTAAAAGTTTGTCACATCAGTTATGGGTAAAAAGGGTTAAAAGGGGGTTTAAACCAAGAGATTAGGCCTCAAATATCTCTAAAACATGTAGAAATTTGATTGGATGTGTATATTTAGGAATTAAATTATTCAATATTCAAAACTTAACTAAATTGGATCCAATTTTTATAAAAAATAAATTTATTATATTTAAAAGTTCTTAATATTTACAAGAGTGCCACTCCTCCCACTTATAAAAGGGTATCTACTATCCTCACTTATCCACACAATTTGAGACCCATAAATAAAAAATATCTACCCAAATACCTTAAAAAATCCTTATAACCAACATATATTATTTTTTATTCCCAAAATACCCATCCAAGAAGCTGTAATGAGTTTTTCAAAAGAGATTATCCAAGGAAGAGTGATATATTATAACCAAGACCTTTCGAGTTTATTTATTCTTAAACCTCCACCAAATATTATATTAACCATAATAACATAATTAAATTAGTATATTTAATATTTTTTTTAATTTTATAACCATTTTATATATCCTTTCCATCTAATGGAAAATTAAAATGTTACTCATGCATACATGCAGACTACCACCTCCATGAAGCAATGTATTTAATTTTTCATCACCAACTCTAATAGATGGTGATATAGATGGATTTAATGAATATATATGATATTTATAATATAATTATGATTCTTTTTATATAAAATATTTTCTAAAATTTTCCCTCCCATATGTTAGAAAATGGAAACGTTGCTTGTGCGTGCGTGTAGACTACTGTCTCTAAATCCATTTTTTTTATTTTTTAAAGATCCACTATTTGGGGAAGTGGGAACCATACAAAAACTCCACAAACCACTTGCACAAACCCCAATTACAGCATACAAAATTCATAACTCAGACAAACCTGAACCGAGACCCGCCACAATGCCTTCCAAAAAACCCACAAAATTCCAAATTCAAATTAAAAGTCATCATCACTTTATGGGTGTGTGACTCGAGACAGATGCATTTCATTTTAATGAATTAAATGGATGGTTATAAAAATTTATTTTATGTATAAATATGATATATATAAAATTATTTATATTATTTAGTTAATTAAATGATGACCATAGCGCAAGGACTAAAATTTATGAATCAAAACCTGCATAAGAAACAAAACAGTTAACACATAAATAATTGATTTTGACAAAGAATTATGAGTAAATGGGTGAAAATAAGTTATGAATAAAATATTTATAGAAATATATATATAAATATGGATCTGATATATATTAATAATAAATATAAATTTATTATAAAATATGTTGTAATGCGTCTGACCAAGAAGATTTCCAAGGTTTGGGTTTATGTTACAATATCACTTTTTACCGAGAGTATTAATGATTCAATTTTCATTAGGGAATATTTTATATTATTTATATATTAAAAAAATATATTTCCTTCTCCTTTGGTTATTTCTAGTTTTTTCAATTATTATTTCCATTTTACCTCTTTTTGGTTCTCAAAACCACAAAAGTAAAGTTTATAAGAAAAGCCGACCTTCTATTTATTTTTTCATTGGGAATGTTAATCTTCCATGTTCATATTATTTATTTTAATTAAAGTATATTATTTACCATAATTTAATGATTTATTAAGGTTAATTTTAAGTTAAATGTGACTTTCTATTCAAAATTTTAAAAGCAATATTTTTAATGTTTTCCACAGAAGTCATTTTTTACATTTTACAAAAGCGTAAAAATAATGTTTTTAAAATTTACCATATGAACACCATTTACCACCATAATAGATATTATTATATATCAAGATTAATCTAAAAGTTTCCATGTTTTTTCTAAGAAAATAATATTCCCATTATTCTTTGAATTTTTAGTTTTAAAATGTTTTCAAAATAAATGATATTTCTTTTAGTTTTAAAAGTGGATATTTCTTTTTATTTTCAAATCATATTTATAATTTTTTTATGAAAGTTTTTTAATCTATTTAAACATAATTTAAATATTCTTATGATTGACTAGGTATATAATCTAATGATACCATCCACCTTCTTTCTCTTTATGGATTATGATCATGTAGTTATATTTATTGACTTATTTAAAATATTAACATTTTGTATGTTAGTTTTTTGATATATATGTTTATTCATTACTATGGAATGTTTAATAAGTATTTTATTATTATTAATTTATTTAATATGACGAATTAATTGTAATTTTTAAGTTGTGGGTAGGGCCTGATATTAAACAGTCTTGCAATGGATCATTAGGTCTCATGAGACAAACTGGATTGAGTATTTGGAATATTCTTTACCTTTTTTATGTATGATGTATTGGAATGAGGCCTTCATAGTGAGATTATGATATCTAATATTATGAATTTTACCATTATGAAACCAATTATTTTTATCCATGTTATTATTTATGTTTCAATGTCATGCATGTATATATTTATTTCTCATGATACTAGTTATATGGAAAATTTGATTATTGTTTATCTATACCATATTATTCATGCCTTATTTATTTTATGATATAATATATTATATTATTTCCCTTACTAATCATCTAATATTTACCCTTTATTTTATTTCATATCCTCATGGTTCACATAAGTTAACTTTGAATGATTTTCTGGGATATACTAGAAAAAATAATAAAGTTCTCACTAGAATTTAAGTTATATTTTATGTTTTTGAATGTAATATGTGAATCATATATGTATTTAGTCTCTAAAGACTACTAAAATATTTTATCCTATGAGATATGATCTATTATATCTTTTACCAATTTAATATAGTAAACCCCAGCTTTGGGTTACTAGAGTCAGGGTTGTTATAATTGGTATTAGAGTATGTTTAGTAAAATCCTTGGGAAATAGATCAAGAATAACATCACAGAACATAGTGAGAACATTATGAAAATAATTAATATATTTAATAAATTATTCTAAAATATTTTACTTATATAGGAATCATATTATATGATTCAATATTTATAATTTTATGAGTTAATCAAGTATATAAAATTGTTTAGAAATGGATCTTAGAAAAAGGAAAAGAACCATATCAATACTCGTAAACTATATAGGGATTTCCCTCATGATAAAATCAATGAAATCAATGAGTCTAGTATTACTAATTAGTATATTATAACTATATTGGGTTAGTTTAATTAGGCTATGACTAATAACCTTTCTTGTATGGAGCAACCTATTGATCCTCAACATAGAGAAATAATGTTTGAATACTCCATGCAAAAACAACCTCTATTATCCAATGGGAATAAAAATACATTAGTAGATGATAAATGGATCATGTCACTAGAGAAGATATTTCTCACTTTGGGATTTAGAGAAAGGGAAAATGTTATCTTACTAGTTTATCATCTAAAGGGAGATATTAATCAATGGTGTTCATTTATATATAACACTAAGGAGTTGAAAGAGATAAAGAGTATAGAATGTAAGAATTTTAAGTTGATATTATTTGAAAAATACTTTTCTCATGAGTAATGATCTACTATAGAAATACAATTCCTCAATATATGGAAAAATGAAGAGGAAAACATTTCTGAATATGAAGCTAACTTTACAAGGTTAACATCATACGCTCTGGATTATATAAAAAAATCCAATAATTAATATTGATTAATTATTTTATGAGTTAAATAATATACTTCAAAGGGTATTATTCTCTCTAACATTTTTAGTATATGAGGATATAGTATCAAGTTTCATCAAGTAAGAGGAAGAATTCTCTAAGACTTATGTTTTCAAGGGAAATCAAGAAAATAAGTGGGAAGCCGAGTACTATGTGAAAAGAAATATAAAAAAGGGAAGAAGGTAATGGTGGAGTTTTTAATGTGTAATAGTTGTGGAAAGAAAAACCATGGAATATTTTGGAAGGTAATGATATTTTTCTTCATGTTTGGAGAGAAATTCCATTAGGCTTGAGAATGAAAGGGTAAGAAAGAAGCCTTCAATGTCTAATAATTCAACTGTAATGAGATAGGGATATATTTGAATGAATTACCCAAGAGTAAAGGGGATTTACCCCAGAAAAGGTTAAGGGATCAATGATAATATTATGCAATCACTATAACTAAGGTTTTAGTCCCAAATCATGTGATAGTAGGTATATTGATCAGAGAATAAAAGTTAAATAGTGCTTTATTTGATTCCAAATCTATTCACTATTTTATATATTTATTGTTTAATAAGAACATTAAATTATCCCCTAACACTCCTAGGAAAGATTTATTAATCAAGAAACCTAGTGGTTATCTTATTACAATAAGGATATATCGATCAATATCTATTTAGATGCATAGATATTCTCTACTTGTAAGATTAATTATCATACCTATGATTGAATTTGAAATAATCCTCAATATGGATTGGATTTAAATTTGTAATTCAATAATTTAGTTTTGAGATAAGGATATTACTATTTTCAAAGGGGACAAATAATCCCTTATTTTTAAGAGTGAGAATTCATTATCTTAATTTTTTATAGATTCAACCCCAGTATGTCACATAAATGAAATTATAAGATAAGAGGAGGATAAAACACTATTTATGGATGGGAAATAAATACTAAGGATATAGGATGTACCTATTATTCAAGAATACATTAATGTATTTGAAGAATAATTACCGGTACATCTGCCCAAGGTTGAAGTTGAGTTTTCTATTGAACTCATCCCTAATGAAAAAAATATATCCAAAAATCCCTATAAAATGAAACATGATGAATTGGTAGAGTTGATGAAACAAATTCATGAGTTGTGCAATAAATAATTTATATTCCCTATTGTTTCACCTTAGGAATCCCCTATCCTATTTGTAAAAAATAAGTATGTTTTTATGAGGTTTTGAATCGATTATAGAGAGATCAATTCCATTACTATATAGAATAAGTATCCTTTACCACTCATTGATAACTTATTTGATGAACATCCAGGAGATAAATATTTCATAAAGATCAGTATTTACTCTAGTTATCATTTATTATGGGTAAATAAGGAAAATATAATAAATTTGAAATTTCATATGAGGTACGGGCATTATGATTTTATGGTAATTTTCTTTATATTGACTACTTCACTATATATTTTTATAGATATGATGGATAGAGTATTCAAGTATCATCTTTATAACTTAATGTTGTCATTAATTGATGAGACCTTGATATAATCTAAAATTCATGAAGATCATGATAATAATTTGTGAATAATTCTTGAGACTCTTAGAGAAAAGGAATTATACAGGAAATTTGGTAAGTGTGAATTTTGGTTCCTAGAATTTTCTTTTATTATCCATATTGTCTTCAAGGATAGAATATCTGTTGATACTTTAAAGAAAAATTTAGTCAAATAATAGTCTATACTGATGAATATAACTAATATATACTGTTTACTTGGTTTAGCATGTTACTATCAATTATTTTTCAACTTTTTCCCCTCAATTTTCCAATCTATTAACCAATTTTACATATAAAGGGGTTATATTTACATGGTCAAGGGAATGTAAATAAAGTTTTGAGGAGCTAAAGTGGAAATTGGTTAATGCATCGACATTGAATTTACCATTGGGAAATGAAGGATTTGTAATATTTAGTGATGTATCAAAGAAAATATTAGGCCATTCCTTTATAAAAAATTATAGAGTGGTTTCTTTTATATCAAGGAAACTGAAAATCCATGAAAAGAACTATCAAACTCATGATCTTGAGTTAGATTTTATAATATTTTCCTAGAATATATGAATTCACTATCTCTATTATGATAGATATGATATATATACAGACAAAAAAAGTTTGAAGTATATATTTTCTTAGAAATAACTCAAAGCGAGGCAAACAAGATAGTTATAATTACTCAAGGACTATGATTGACTGATACACTAGCACCCTGAGAAGGAAAAAAAAGGTGGATGGCGCATTGAGTAGGAGGGACCGTGGAGTTATAACCATGATGAGGACTAACAAGGATATGATATTCATAGATTTAGTGAAGTTGGATATGATAATTATTATTCAAGAGGAAACATAATTAATTTCACAATAAATTTCTAAATGACCTTTATTAAAAAATATAGAGAAGTCTCAATAGGACGACAATTATTTAAAAGGGAAGATAAAATCCATGAGTATTGAGAAATTTTCAACCTTAATATATAAAGATGGAGCCATGATGTTTTGGAAGAAGTTATTTATTCCATATATTCTAGAGTTGAAGATATATCTACAAGATGATACATATAGCTCAAATTTCTCTATACACTATTGTAACATAAATATGTATAGGGATTGAAAAGAGTTTTTTGGTGAGATTGTATGTAGTGGGAAATTTAGGACTATGTTTCCAGATGCTTGGTTTGATAGTAGGTAATGACTAAAAGATAAAATCCTAAGGGAGTTATGCAACCTCTTCTAATACCATTATTGAAGCAGGAAAATGTTATAATGGAATTTTTCATTGGACTTATGAAGAATCCTATGAATAATGATGTTGTATGGGTAATTTTTGATAATCTTACTAAGTATACACATTTCTTAGTATTAATATAATATCTACCCCTTAAGAACCTTTATCAAATCTATATTAATGAAGTTGTGAGACTTCACAATGAACCTCTATCAATTTTATTTAATCATGACCCTCAATTCACATAAAAATTATTTAAGAGACTTAAAAAGGATAATAAAAACCAGATACATTTGAGCACCACCAATTATACCCAAACTTATTTTTAGTTTTAATGGACTATTCAAACATTAGAATACATGTTGAGGTTATTATCTCTTAGATTTTAAGGTACATGGGAAAAGTATCTCCCTATGGTGGAATTTATATACAACAATAGCTTCCTTTCAATCATCTAGATGGAATCATATGAATCATTTTATAGGAATAGATTTAATAATCCAAATTTTTGGGAAAAAATTAGATAAAGGAAGATATTAGGCCCAAAGATTTTCTAGGGCATGGTTATAAAAGATCAGGCTGTTCAAAATCATATAAAAGTGGCATAAAGTAGAATAAATAGCTATGATAATAATCAGAGGAAGGAATTGGAATTTAAAGTTGGGGATCATGTTTTATTAAAGGTGTATCCATGGAATATTTTTATAAAATTAATTAAAAAGGGGATATTAATCCCTAAGTATATTTGGTCTTTTGAAATTTTAGAGGGAATTGTAGTTGTGGCTTACTAATTGACTATGACACAAAACCTATTTAAAGTAAATGATGTCTTCCATGTTTCCTTATTGAGGAAATACACACCCAATCCAATGCCTGTAATCACCTATAAGGTATTAGATTTAGAACCCGAATTGTATTAAAATGAAGATCCTATCTAAATTCTTGACACAACAGAGCATGTGTTGCAGAATCAGACAACTTGACTGGTGAAATTCCTTTGGAGAAATCCCAAATTGGAGGAGGCAACATGTAAAACCCTAACTTTTTTTGGATATGTATCAAGATAATTTATAGGTACTATTTTTTCTTATGTTGATTAATTTGATTGGGGTTTTACCTTGGGGTGTGTTTGGGTGTAAATTTGAGAAAAATGAAAGAAATAGGGAAGTGCATAGTTGGCACATGGTTTTCCCTAACCTTACGCCCTGACCTAGAAAACTATGAAACCCTAGAAAGAGAGACATTTCATAGATTGTGCACAATTTTTCAAACCGTGCACCCTAAAATGAGAAACCATGAACCCTAACAAGAAGAGGTGCACAATTAAGGCACACATTTTGACAGAACGTGCACCTCTGCCCAGCAAACCGTGCATGACTTTTTAATTAACAAAAAATATAGTTTTTAAAATTCCTAAACACCCATATTAACCCCTAATCATCCCTAGTTATACCCTAAGATATATTTAATGATTTTGGAGGCTATCATATAGATTCAAAGCCTTCCCAATCTCCTTTCCTAGAAAATTTAAGGGCGGATTGAAGATCTTCACCACCTTGGTACGTAGTTTCTTCGCATTTAGATCTCTCTATATCTACTGCTCCTATTCCAAGATAAAAGAGGGATGTTTATCCATGGTTGGTTCTAGATATAAATCTAGGTTTATTGGATATTTATTCATTTAATCTTGGATTTATGATTCATATCTAAATCACATTCTTCATCGTGATTACAATTGTTCCACTTCAATTGAGTATATCTGTTTTCAAGCATTATTCGTCAATTTTGAGGTAGGTGACATATAATTCAATTCCCAAAGTCTTTATTTTGACTATGTGTATGTAATTTTATAATTTCTATTTTATTTTTAGAAATTTAGTTCTTGATTGAATTAATTAATTTAGTGAATTAATTAATTGAGAGAATTGTGAAATTGGGAATATTAGGATTGTAATTTGGAATAACTAATTATTGAATTAATTATGGAGTTACTGAGATTGTTGAACTTGATTAATTAATTATTGAAGTAATTAATGGGAATGGTTGGGATTATGAATTTTTGGTATGTAATAATTAATTTTTGAATTAATTACAGAGATATTGAGACTGTTTAAATTGGATAATTAATTGCTGAATTAATTATTGTTATATTGAAGTTATTGAATTTGAATAATTAATTGTAGAATTAATTATTGGAGGTTGTTGTTATTATGAAATTGATTGATGTGATTAATTAATTGTTGAATTAATTAATGGAATTTATGTGAATTAATTAATGGGTTGATGTGATGTAAGTGATATTGTGATACATGTGTTATATATGATAAATGTGTGCGGGATGGGGAATGAGTCTCCAAATACCCATATATGATAAATGTGTGTGGGGAAAGGACTGAGGCTCCAAATACCCATCTATGATAAATTTGTGTGGGATAAGGACTGAGTCTCCAAATACCCATTTGATATAATGAGTATGGGATAAGGAATGAGGATATAAATACCCATGTGACAATGAGGTGTGGGACATGGACTAATGCTCAAAATACCCACAGGGTGTTAGAAACGACGTTATACTCCTTGAGTTGGCATTGGACTATAGTTCCAATTTCCAACAATAAGTAATTGAGATGAAATGGATAATTATATCCCATGTGTTATAATTAATTATGAATTTAATATATGATATGGTTCAAACTCTTGCACGAGATGAAGCAGGTATTGTGGTTCTGGTGTCCTCAGGAACTCAGGGGGGTTTATGTAGTTAATTTAAAGAATAACTAATGCGATAAATATTTAATTATTAATTGTAATTTATTATTTATTCAAATTCATAAAATTTTATTAAATGAATATTGTTTTATATTTCATTGGTGGTGGCATCTTGAGTTTTACTCACACCCTACTCAGGCTACTTGATCGGTACCCAAATAAATTTTATGGTTTCAGGATAGGTTAAGGGTGATGATACTATGTTAGATGGTTGAGTTGGGATGGAGCATGGATGAGGGAATCAAACGTGGTTTAGAAACCGATTAGGAGTTGTTAGTTTATTTATTTATTTTGGGTTTTTCATATAGACACTTAACACATACTTTGGCATGACACATCTAATGTTTAGTTTTGGTATTGTATTTTTCACTTTGGTTATCATGTGGTAATGGTATAATTATGGTTATAGCGATATTATTTGGTTATTTTTTATTTATTTCCACTGGTATTTTACTCTAATAATGAGGGTATAGTCTCCCCATGATCATTATTTAACCCTTACCACTAGTTAGAATTATCTGGCATACGAGGAGGTGTTCTTGAGGTCATGTGACCGATCGGACCGGGGCACCGGTGTGTGGCTCCCGGGTCAAGACATTAAAAAGTGGTGTGAGAGCCCAATTTTCTTTTATTTTCCTTTTTCTTATTATTTGGGAAAGTTATAAAAGAGACCATGAATAGTTGGGGTTGGGTTATGAGCTCGTGCATGGGAGTAGCTAACCCATGTATGGGGGAGAACCCAAGTACCTAGGGTTGGATTGTTGTTGTTACTGTTTGTTGTTACAGTTGGTTATTATTTCAACTTGGGTGGCACAATTGTTGTGTGATGTGATAATAATTTTTGAGATCTCCTAATATTTTACTTGTGTCCTAGAATGGAATTATAGTTGTGTCCACATTCATCATTCTAGGTACTCATGATTATTTTGTGACATGCATCATTTTAGGCACGCACGGGAAAACAAGTTTTGAGTAAGTTGTTGAACTTGAACTATTTTTTCTTGATTGTGTAATTAAATTAAAAATGGTTCCTAATATGAAATTGAAATTGGTAAAGTGATTTAAAATGAGAATAAATGGGTGTCTAATGAAACTTGAATTATGTAAAAATGTTTACCCTTGTTAACCAGGACCTAGGTGTATGATGGTTAAGGGTAGTGATATCGCCTCAGTTTTGACCATGTGGTAGGTTTAGGGGGAATGAATTGTTATGGATTAATGTGAAAAAACTATTTTGAAATATGTTAAAGTTGTGTTATGTTTCCTGAGACGTGTTCTTTCCATTGTAGAGATATTCCTCCATGACGACACGTGTTGAGAGGATGACATGAGGATATGGCTGAAGATTCACCACCAGTAGTGAAACCTAAGGCACTGATAGTTCCAGGTGAGTATATAGGAGAGTAGTTATGAGAGAACTTAACTCTATTCATTTAGTTTATGGAAATATTCCTAGAGTGGGTTATAAAAAGTTTTTTTGACCTTACATGGGAGTTTCAGTTACAAAACCCTCTGACTTTTACTGAAGAGGGTATACCTGGGGAAGGATAGTTATGAATTAAGTCCATCTAGATAATACTTCAAAATAAAAAGAATCCTACTGAGAAGAGGGTCATTTTTTCTTCTTATATTCTACAAGGATTAGTGAAGTGCTAGTGGGAAATTTAGACTCGGACTGGACAGGTTGATGGTATGATATGGAAGGAATTATTGGAGAATTTACTAGAGCACTTCTATCTAGAGATGCCGAGGAAGGAGAGAGATACTAAGTTCATGAGGTTAACTCAGGGAAGTATGCATGTGATGTACTATGTTATAATCGTTATAGACTTGTAGTGCTTTGATCCAATGTTAATAGGTGAAAAGATAGTTACTTAGAGACATTTCTAATATGGTCTTAAATGTGATATTAAGTCCCAAGTCAACATATTTTGGTTAAATAAGTTTGCTGAGGTGGTGGATCAGGATCTCATAATTGAGGGGAACCTGAGGGAGGATTCTAGTGTAATATAAGTGGTTTCTTCTAGATGATCATGGGGAATGAATTCTGAGATTAGGAAGTGTCATTATGAGAATTTCAACTTGTACGGTGGGAAGAAGAGTATCCAGACAGAGGGATCAGTCACACAATATCTTACTCGAGTGATTTAACACCAGTGTGGTAGGATGGAACACTTTATTAAACATTGTTCCTGACCACCAGTAGAGTGATGTGACTATGGAAGGATGGGGCATATATAGAGATTCTGTAAGAACCCATGACAGGTGAGTTGTGATGGAGGAGCTAGATAGTACCAGGGTTCAGGAAGGGGATCATCTACTCCATATCAGTCTAGAATTTGGAGTTCTACTGGATGAGGTGGTAGAGGTAGTAGACGTGGTGCTTCTGGGAAAGAGTTCCCATATTAATAGAGTTGTTCATCTCTAGAAGTACAGACTGCATCATAGGGAAGAGGGGTGGGACAATTACATTCCATTCATCCTAAAATTATAGATAGCGAGGCTAGACCATCGATAGCGAGAGATAATATTATTGTAGATTCTATGATAGATAGTTCTTTATTTGATAATGGTACCTCTCATTCCTTTATTTCTATACAAATTTTGATTAGTTTGAGCCTAGTAGTGGAGTTCATGAGTGGGGTGTTGACGATAGATACACCTTTAAGAGTAAGGTCAAGAAACATTTTCTTATGAAAGGGGTGTTATCTTTAGGTTGGAGATTATCACTTTTTATGGGATATTTATAATCTTTATATGTTAGGATTTGACCTAATTTTTGGTATGGACTAGTTGGTAGCATACCAAGACCACATCAACTATTATCACATGAGAGTGAATTTTACATCTCCTGAGCGTGACAAATATATTCACAGTGGAGAGTTGGATATCAAGTTAGGCCATGCAGGACCAGTTCACTAGCAACCGGGGGAGATTACCACACTAGTTTCAAGTTTTGTTACTGGATGATGGAGGTTTAAAGTAGGATGTCTTTCCACCCATAGTGGATAGGTTTTGGGATGTGTTTCCTGAAGATTTTTCAAGGCTTCCACCTAAGAGATATGTTGAATTTAATATTTATCTCATCATAGGAGTTGATCTAGTTTCAATTCAACCATAAATGGAATTTATAGATATTCAAGAGCTCAAGACTCGGTCGGAGGATTTAGAGGATAAGGGGTTTATCAAACCAAGTATGTTTCCTTGGGGTTCTCTAGTGTTGTTTTCTAAGAAGGATGATGGGAGTCTACACTTGTGTGTCAATTATTGGAAGTTGAACTAGATGAAAGTGAAGAAATTGTATCCTATTACTCATATTGAAAATATAATTGACTAGTTTAGGGGAGATTGTGTCTTATAAAAGATTAAATTGAGATCAGGGTATCATCAGTTGATATTTTGAACTTCTAATATACCAAAGATTGATTTCAGAAGAAGGTATGTCCTATATGAGTTCATTGTAATTCCATTTGGATTGATGAATTAGCCAAAAGTTTTTTATGGAATTGATGAATATAATATTCCATCCATACTTGGATTTGTTTTTTATGGTATTTCTAGATGATATCTTGGTGTACTCCAAGACCCATGACGATCATGATCAATATCTTGACATCATACCAAGTACATTGAGAGAGCATTGGATATAAGACTAGATATCTAAGTGTATTTTTTTTGTATTGAATAGGTACAATTCTTAGGTCTCATAATCTTGGAGGAAGGTGTTTCAGTGGACCTAGAGAAGATTCAGGCAGTTGTGTCATTGGATAATTCTAAAAACACTTTTGATATTCACAACTTTATGGGATTGGCTGGATATTATTAAAGGTTTATCCAGGACTTTTCCAGATTGTCAACACCACTTATGGGATCAAGAAAAAAGGGGATAAAGTTTTAATGGTTGGAATAATGTGATAATTATTTCCAAGATTTAAATAAGCACTTGACATCAGCACCGATCTTGATCATACTAAATCCCGACTAGGAGTACATAGTGTTTTTTATGCTTATAGAATAGGGCTTGTAGAAATGTTGATGCTGGGAGATCGATTTTTGGTCTATGGTTATCTGTATTTAAGGACACATGAATATAAATACCCTATACATGGCCTCGATTTAGAAGCTGTGGTTTATGATTTAAATTGTTGGAGGTGTTATTTTTTGGGTGAAAATTTTATAGTGTATACTAATTACAAGTTCCTAAAGTATGTATTTTGTAGTGATATTTGAATCTATTATAGCAGAGATGGGTTGTGTGTATAAGCAGTCATTTTATTTTGAACTAGCATATATTCCTAGGAAGGTAAATATTTTGGTGGATGCTTTAAGCAGGAAAACTCTGACTCGGGAGGTTCAAGAGTCTAGTGCTGAGTGGAATATGATGACCTTACTGACTGAGATGCACGATGTGGTATAGGAGAGTTAGGAGTAGATGACTCTGGTATCAATTTCAGTAGAGTCTATACTTTTGAGATGGATCAGGGATAAACAGTATTAGGATCCAAAATGTTTGACCTTGAGGGAAATCCTAGATGGTGAGGAGTCACCTTCTAATTAAATCATAGATAAGTATGAGATCACATATTTTAAGAATCAGGTTGTTGTGACTACGAGTATGAAAAAGGATTTGATGCATGATTTTCATACCTTGAAGTGGGCGATACATCCAGGTGTGACCAAAATGTACCATGACCTTCGATGAAAGTTTTGGTGTCTAGGCATGAAAAATAAAATGATAGTGTTTGTGACACGATGATATACCTATCAAAAGGTGAAGGCTGAGCATCAATGACCCCGAGGTTTATTTCATCCATTTCCCATTCTTGAATAGAAGTGGGGAAACATTTCTATGGATTTTTTGTGGGTTTTATAAGGATTACTTGGATGAATGATGCTATCTGGGTGATTGTGGATCATTTGAAAAAGGTGGGACATTTCCTACTAGTAAAATAGACCTTCTAAATGAATCAATTGGGATAACAATATATTCAAGAGATAGTCCATATTCATGGGGATCTATGGACTATGGTTTCAGAAAATGACTCACTTTTTTTACTTAACACTTCTATAAGGTCTTGTAGAATATTCTTGGTATATAGGTTTTGTTGAGTATGGATTTCAATCCTTAGATAGATGGGCAGTCATAGCATGCTATACAAGTGCTTGAGGATATGCTTCAGGCATGTGTCTTAAAGTTTGGCGGGTATTGGGATAAGAACATAACATTGGTGAAGTTTTCCTATAAAAATAGTTTTTAGGAAACTATATATATGGTTCCATATGAGGCTCTTTATGGTAGGCCATTTTGATCACCTCTATGTTGGATGGAGGCTGGTGAGTCAGAGTTGTTGGGGTCGAGTCTCATGTAGGAGATGTAAGAGTACATTTAGCTAATATATAATCATATGGACATGTCTTAGAGTATATATAAGCCATATAATGATATACATCGATAAACCCTAGAGTTTATAGAGGGTGATCGTGTATCCCTTTGGGTGTCACCTAGGTTGGGTCACCGTAGGATACAAAGACAGGGCAAGTTAGTGCGTAGGTTTATTGTAACATTTGAGGTTGTGGAGAGAATAAGGCCTATGGAATACCGATTAGATCATCCATACATATATAGTGCTATGCATGATGTTTTACATGTGTCACAACTTTGTCACTTTTAACCTAACCATTCTCATGTGATTGATGTGGATGATGTTGATCTTGAGATAAATGCTTCCTTTGACGAGCATTTGATAAGTGTGTTGGATCGTAGTGATAAAGTGTTGTGGGAGAAAACCATATTGTTAGTTCATGTATTGTGGAAACATGGAAGTGTTCAAGAGGAAACATGGGAGATATAAGAAGATATTAGGGCTCAATAGACAAATCTTTTTGTCTTGGAATCTTATAGATGCTTGGGAGTACAAATCAAGGACGAGATGTTATAAGGTGGGGAGATTGTAAATTACCAACATTTTATAGAGATGTCTCGAGATCATTTATAGGTACTCTATTTACTTATGATGAGTAGTTTTTATTTTTGTTTTACCTTGGGGTGTGTTTGAGTGTCAATTTAAAAAAAATAGAAGAAAGAGGGTAGCGCACAGTTGGTGCATGATTTTCCCAAACAATGCGCCTTGACCAAGAAAACTGTGTAACCTTGGACAAAGAGGGTTTGCATGGATAGTGGATGGTTTTTAAAACTATGTGTCCTAAAAGGAGAAACTATACAACCCCCTATAATAGGTTCATGGTTAAGGCGCATAGTTTGTAAAACCATGAATCTCTTCCTAGAAAACCGTGAATGACTTTTTAATTAACCCAAAAATTAGTTTTTAAAATTCCTAGACTCTCTATATTAACCCGTAATCAGCCCTAGTTTGACCCTAAGATCTATTTCATGATTTTTGAGGCTCCTAGATATATTTCAAGCATTCCCAATCTCCATTATTGGAAAATTGAAGGGATGATTGAAGATTTGAACCACCCGAGTATGTAGTTTCTTCTCATTTGGATATCTCTCTCTCCTCTTACCGAATAAAAGATGGATTTTTTTCCACTGTTGGTTCAAGATCTGGATCTAGGTTTATTATATCTTTAATAGTTTAATCTTTGATTTAGAATTCATATCTAAATCACGTTCTTCATTGTTATTATGATTATTCTTCTTTAATTAGGTATATCTGTTGGTTAATGTTCTTCTTCAATTTTAAGGTAGGTGGTCTATAATTCAATTCCAAATGTCTTGATTTCAAATATGTGTATGTAATTGAAAAATTTATATTATATGTTTAACAAATTAGTTTTTTATTAAATTAATTAATTTGGTGAATTAATTAATTATGGGAATTCTGAAATTGGGAATATTGGGATTGTGATTTGGAACAATTAATTATTGAATTAATTATGAAGTTATTGAGATTATTGAACTTGATTAATTAATTAATTGGAATGGTTGGGGTTATGAAATTATGATTTTGAATAACTAATTTTTTAATTAATTACAGTGATATTTAGATTGTTTAAATTGAATAATTAATTGTTGAATTAATCATTGATTACTTAAAGTTATTGAATTGGAATAATTAATTATAGAGTTAATTATTGGAGGTTGTTGTGATTATGAATTTTATTTATGTGATTAATTAATTATTGAATTAATTAATGGAATTTATGTGATTAATTAATTTTTGAATTAGTTAATGGAATTGATGTGAATAATTAATTTTTGAATTAATTAATGGGTTGATGTGATATATGTGATATTGTGATACATGTGTTATATATGATAAATGTGTGTGGGATATGGACTGAGGCTCCAAATTCCCATATATGATAAATTTGTATGGGATAAGGACTGAGTCTCCAAATACCCATTTATGATAATTTTGTGTGGGATAGGGACCGAGGCTCCAAATAACCATATTAGATAATGAGTATGGGATAGAGACTAAATCTCCAAATACCCATGTGAAAATGAGGTGTAATATAGGGACTGATTCACTAAATACCCATGGGGTTTTAGACACAACATTCTACTCCCATGATTTGTCATTGGACTATAGTTCCAATCAATCATAGTAATGAATTGAGATTAAATGGATAATGAAATACCATGTGTTATAATGAATTTTCAATTGAATATATGATATGGTTTATATTTCATCACGAGCCGAAGTAGGTATTGTGGTTCAAGTTTCCTCAGGAACTCGGGGGGGGGGGGGGGGGTTATGTAGTTAATTTAAAGAATAATAAATGTGAAAACTATTTAATTATGAATTTAAATTTATTATTATAAAACTTCATACACTATTATTATCTAGATATTTTTTTAGATTTTATTGGTGGTAGACTAATGAGTTTTAGTCACATTGTACTTAGGCAACCTGATCAGCACTCAAATAGATTTCATGGTTTCAAGATAGGTTAAGGGAAAAGGCCCTATATTAAATGGTTGATTCAGAATGGAGCATGGATAAGGGAACTAGACATGGTTTGGGACCTTCTTGGGAGTTGTTAGTGTCTGTATTTATTTTGAGTTTTTTCATATTAATACTTGAAACATACATTGACATGGAATATCTACTATTTAGTTTTGGTATTGTATTTTCTGCATTAGTTATCATGTGGTACTGGTATCATTTTGGTTATGATGATATTATTTGGTTATTATTTATTTATTTCCACTGGTCTATTACTCTGATAAATAGGGTATAGTCTCCCCATGATTGATATTTAACCCTCACTAATATTCAGAAACCTCTGGTGTATGGGGAGTCATTCTTGAGGTCATGTAATCGACCGGCTCGGGGCACCGATGTGTGGTACCTGGGTCGATATGTTAAACAACATGGGAGCTCGAAGAAGCTATAAGGAATGATTAACCACCTTTATTTAATATTTGAAATATATCCAATTTTTTTTGGAAAAATTTTTTTAGGGGGAGATAATGTAATACCCAAAATTCTACTATCGAAGGTAAACACTAAATCCCTAAACTATTGACTAATGCACGTCCTAAAATTTTATTATTATAATAATAATAATAATTCATAGATATATTTAAAATTAAAATTTATAAAATTTATTATTTTAGTTTCATAAAATGGATATCATTTTTGAGTTCATAAGTTCAAATTTATATTAGGGTGAGTTTTTTTAATAATTTATTTTTAGGTGAATAATGAAAAATACTGATTTTACAAATACTGTAACATTTATGACATCACTATGATATAAGAATTAATTAAAAATATAAAAAAAACTTTTTCATGAACAAATATGTATTTAAGGAGTAAAATAAATCATTTAAAACTTTGATTTTGAATTTCTAAACCCATTATTTACTTTTTGGAAATAAAGTTATATTTTAATATAATAAAGAACTATTTTTGGATCTTTGTATTTAATAGTGTGTCTTGTAGGTGAAATTAGTTTTTAGCATGGTTATAATGTCAAATAACATTTATTTTTTTAATAATAACCCAATAAATTTATGTTAATATCCATTACTCAAGTTTCTTTGTCCTAAATAAGTATAAATTCATTTTTACAAATAAAATACTTTTTTTATAAAAAAGGGTTTTAGGTGTTTTATATGCTTATATTAAAAATAATTTTTACCACATATAGAAATTTGATATTTTAAAGTTTATTAAATATTTATAATTATAATAATAAATATTATTCAAAAATGTAAACTTAAATTTTTGGCCATAAAAATGAGTTACCATAGTAAAAGTTTGTCTCCATGGTTAAGGGTAAAAAGGGTTAAAATTGGGGATAAACTAAGAGGAAAGGCTTCAAATATATCTAAAAATTGTATAAATTTGATTTTTTGAGTGTATTTAGACCTAAAAGTATTATTTCTTTAAAATTCAACTAAACTGGTGCCACTTTCCATGAGAAATAAATTTATTATATTTAAAAGTTCTTAATATTTTCAAGAGTGCTAGTCAACTCACTTATAAAAGGGAACCTCCCATAAAAACTTATCCAATAATTTAAGTATTATTATATTGAAAAAAATATTCCAAAATAGATTTACAACACCATTATACCTGATCTATATGTTTTGGTCTTCCTAAAAGACTCATCCAAGAATCCTTAAGGTGTTTTTTGAAGGAGATTATCCAATGAAGAGGTATATGTTCTCACCAAGCCCTTACAAGTTTTTTTCTTATTAAAATTCATCAAAATATTATATGAACATATTAAAATAATTAAATAGTTATAATTAATATACTTAAATATTTTTATTTTAATGGTATATACTTTTTTCACTTTTCTATCTTATAGAAAATGAAAATGGCACACATGCGTACGTGAAAACTACCTGCTCCATGAAGCGATGTATTTTATTTTTCAAAATAGCCTCTCATGGATGGTGATATATATAGAATTAATGAATATATATTATATTTATAATATAATTATTATTTTATAAAGATAAACTATTTTCTAATTTCTTTCCCTACTATTCGTTGAAAAATGGAAACATCACTCGTGTGTACGTGCAAACTACCGCCTCCACCAAATGACACAATTTAGTTTTTATAACTTCCTTACATAGATGGTTATAAAATTGTATTATATATATATATTATATAAGATATTATTGAAATTATTTTGGTGAGGAAACCATGACCATTATGTAAGGACCGAAACTGCCTAATTAAAACATGCATAAGAAAAAAAACAGTTAACACCTAAATAATTGATTTTAACAAAGAATTATGAGTAAATAGGTGAAAAAAGTTATAAATAAATTATATCCATAAATATATATAAATATTTATCTTATATATATTAATATTTAATATAAATTTATTATATAGTAGGTTGGAACTTTTCTGACCAAACAGAAATCCGTGGTAAGGGTTTATGTTATAATCTCACCTTTTATTAGGATTATTTCTATTCCAATTTAAATTTTGAGATATTATATGTTATTTATATATTAAAACAAATATATTTTATTCTCCTATGTATATTTATTTGGTTTTAAAGTATTATTTACATTTTACCTATTTTTTTTACTCCAAACCACTGAAAGAAAGTTCATATGAAAAGCCAAAGCCATTTATTTTTTTGGTTGGAAATATTTCACTTCCATATAAATATTTTTTATTTTACTTAAATAATGTTATTTTATATGAATAAATGATTTATTAAGGTCAATTTTATTTAAATTTTACTTTATATCCAAAATTTTCAAATGAGCTTATTTAATGTTTTTCAATACAATTCATTTTTGACTTTTTATGAAAGTGGGAAAAAATGTTTTTTAATGTTTACCACATAAAATGTTTTACCCAAAATCATGTAAATTATTCATTATAAATATTCATATAAAATATTACATGTTTTTTCAAAGAAAATCCTATTCCCATTATTCTTGTACTTTTATTTTTAATTTTTTTTCAAAAGAATAAGATATTTCTTCTTATTTTCAAAGTGACTTTATAATGTATTTATAAAGGTGTTATTAATATATGTAAACATAATTTAAATATTATTATTATTTATTAGGTAAATTATATAATTATACCATCCAAAATATTCCTTCTTTCTCTGGATGTCTTATGATAATGTAGTTTTATTTATTAATTGGGAAAAATATTGACATTCTATGTGCTAGTTTTCCAAAAAATATATTTATTGATTACTAAGGCATGTTAATTATGAATTTATTTTTATTTATTTCTTTCATATGATGAATTAATTGGGTTTAATTATGGAAATTAGTTATATTAGTTTCCTCTCGATGCATCGGTAGGTATCATGAGAGAAACTAGCTTGGGTATTTGGCGTATGCCTTACTTATTTATATATGATGTCTTGGTGTGAGGCATTGATGGTAAGATTATGATGTTTGAAATTATAAATTCTAATATTATTAAACAATTTATTACTATTCATGTTATTATTTATGTTGTTACCCCATATATGGATATATTTATTTTTCATGATATTAGTTATATGAAATATTTAATTATTTTTTATCTCTCACATTTTATTCATTCTTTATTTATTATATAACAGATTATGCTGTAAACTTTCCCTTACTGAGCATCTAAGAACACCCATTTATATTTTTTATTATTCCTAGGGTACCCAAAGGTTAAATTTGAATAATTTTTAGCATATAATAGAAGAAATAATAAAGTTTTCACTAGAATTTAAGTTGTATTTCATGTTTTCGAATATAATCTGAGAATCATGTATGTATCTAATCTATTAATACTATTAAACTATTCTGTCATCTAGGATGATAACTATTATATATTTTGTTAATTTAATATATTAAACACTAAATCTGAGTTACTTGATTTGGTTTTTTTACAAATATTAGTTGACACTTCCCATTAAGGGTCCATGTTAGTTCATCATAAATATTTGGCAAATAGATATCAGTTTATTAGCCTCAGGACCTTAGAATATTTTATAAGTTTTTTTACCTATTGGATTTTATCATTAATTGGGATGATTATATTTGAGAATTGGTATCCTATTACCACCTTTATTATAGTCCCGAGGTTCTTTTCCATGATAAATGGTTCTTCTAAATACTCATAACTATCTCATTTACCTTTATTATTATTATTATTATTGATTTATATTTATTCATATTCTGTAAAGTTTGGTTTATATAAATTATTTATAAAAGGTTACTTTTTTTATTTGATAATAGTGTTACTTTGAAAGGATAATGTTGGATTTAAAAATAAAACTTCTTTTTTAAGTTTTCATGGACTATATAAATTACCTTATTTAAAAAACTTAATGTTTTCCTTATGTAATTAATGTTAGAATAGATTTGTATCATAAGTATGACATCATTACATTTTCAAGGTAGTATTAAAATGGTTATTTTGTACCTATTCATCCTTATTTTTTATAAACTAAATTTCTATTTGGTTTTAATCATTAAAATCATGTTCACTTTGAAATAAATGTACAATATTGGTTCTTTCCATGATGCTCAGTTCATTTTAATAAATAACCATTTTCTTTATATATATATATATATTATTTCACTTTATCTTTGGTTTCAATGAAGTTATGTAACATTTTTCATTTAAAGGCATGTTTTACAGTGTAATTTTTTAGGTTAGTTACTTTTTTATAAAAAATTTAAAAGGTAATTTAATATTTTTATTTCAAACTAGAATATCATAGATTAATTTTAAAAGTTTATTCATGGAGTATTCGATGGAATCCCATGAAGAAACTTTTATCACACCCTATATACACCTTTAGAGGCATTCATGCATTTCTCACTTGATATATGTAGAATATTGAAACCATTTTCCATAGTATATAATCTTTAGCTATGGTTTAAGTATGTTGGTGGTGAAAATAGAATATTTCTTTCTTGAAATGATGAAATGGGTTTTTAAGGTTGGTTTTTATTTTGGTTATATTTTGGGCTATATCTTATATACCAACCTATATCAACTTTCTATTTTGTCCATTTTATATTTTTCTATCTCATTCTAGTTTCAGTATAAATTTTGTATGTATATAATTTTTTTATGTTGGTTATCAATGTTTCTTAGTTTATTAAGTTTCATAATACGATCTTATTCCCTATTTGGTTATGCATTTAATTCAAATTTATTATTTCATATGCATGGAATATCCAACTTTTGAAATGGTTATGATGGTTTCCCAGTTGTAATACTTTTTTGGTCTTACTTTTCACTGGGTGAAATCATTCCTAATATGTTATATTGATGATTTTGGCACTTTTTTCCAATCCATAGTGATCGAGAATGTTCTTTGGGCCTTTTAGTAGGCTATCTTGGGTATCAGGGTAGAGCAACCTAAGTTGGTTCATTAAACATTTTATATTAATACCATGATTAAATTTTACTTTAACCAAATATGCTTCATCATAACGTGAGATAATGGGTTATTTTCAATATGCATCACACATAAGATATCATGGTGAAATACATTTTCCTCTAAATTTCTTTCCATATCTTCTAAGATGTTCTTCAACCAAAATATCTTCTTTTCATATTTTGTTAAAATACTATAATATACCTCTATGTTAGATAATTATAATAAATTATAAAATTTAGATAAATAACTTATAATATACCCACCTGTGCTGACAGATTTCTAAGTTGAACCATCGCAGCTTGGGTCGTCACCCTCCAGGACGCTCTACCATCTCGGCTGGCAATGACTCCTTCCTGACTGGGGCACTATCTAGAGTGATCCCTTCATGGGGAGGGGTGTTTCTTGGTGTGGAGGGTTCAAAAATGCCACACCCGGGAGATTATATATACTTTAAGAAAAAAATTTAGATAACTAACTTATAGTAGTTATACCACAAGTAAAAACATATCTAGTATTACTCATTTTACTATCAATATTTCCTCCAAGAACAATATCCATGTACCCTTATAATGAATTTTATTTCCCAAATAACAAATATACTTCCTTATTTCCTTTTTAATACATTAATATCCTATTCATGGACTCCCAATATTGTTTACCAGGATTATCCATGTACTTACTAACAAATCACACTACATGAGAAATACTTGGTAGGATAAAAACCATGTAATACATCAATATTTCAACTATTAATGCATAAGGAACCTTTTCTATGTACTTAAAATCTTGTTCTATATTTGGTTATTTCTCCTTTCTTAAATTAAAATGTATTTTTGGGGGAATAAAAACTATATTTACATTCAATACATTAAAATTACTTAAATTTACAATGTAGTTAGCTTGTGAAAATATAAAGGTTCCAGCTACACAACCTCTACTAATCATCATCTGCAAAATATTTCTAGATTTTTGAAGATATTTCATGTCAAACACCTCAACCAGATACCCTTTTAATTCACCAATCCTATACTTACATGATCCTGTAATAATAATATCTTCCACATATATAAATAATATAATGTATTAATCACAAAAATACTTAAAATAATAGAAATGGTCCATGCTATACTATTTTTATTCATTTCCACTCATGAATGTATCAAAATTATTATTCTACTACCTGTGTGTTTGTTTTAACCCATATAAAATGTAATAGAGTTTTAACTCCATTTATTTATTTCATAACTCTATGAATCCCTCTGGTTGTTCTATATAGATTTCCTCCTCTAAATATCCTTGAAATAAATCAATATTTATATCAAGAAACTCAAGATACAAATTCTTAGATGCAATAATACCATGAATCAACTGAATTATGGCAATATTCATTACAAGTGAGAAAATTTTGATGAAATCCACACCTTCCTTATATTGAAATAATTTTACCACCATCCTTTATTTGTATCTCCTTTTACCATCATGTCCATACTTGATCCGATAAAACCATTTTTTACACGTATTTCATTATCTATGGTAGTGTATTCAGCTATCAAGTCTTATTAGTGTGAAAAAATAAATCTCACCCTTCATAGACATGTCCCACTTGCTCTAGTCCTTCAAATGAATTATTTATTCAAATAATTATTTCTATCCATACCCATTCGATAACAAATAGTGTAAAAATAATAAATACCTTTGTATAGGTCTTTACACCATAGTTAGTCATCTCAACTATTGAGAAGTAGGATCCATATGTCAAAAGATTAGGTACAAATTCAATCTCAACATGCTTTAAACACTCTAATTCTTCATTCTAACTATCATTTTTAACTACATGATGATACTTATACATGAATAATTTATTAAATATCATATTCTAGATTCTAATGATCTTATCATTCTGATCACACTAAAAGTTATATCCAAATTTGTAAATTCCACATCTAATAAATAATCATGCTTTAGATTCAACATCAAGTTTATACCTTGAATCATAATTTATACCTATATTTCAAAAATAACCAAAGGCTCATAAACATAAGTGTATTATCTCCTTTACTAACCAAAACTATTCATATAATTATTCTCCCATTGAAACAAATGGACTCTTATTGATAATATATGTTTCTATATTTTCTGTATTTTACCAAAAAGTCTTGGGCATCCTTGAGTGAACCCTTACACTCCTAGAATTGTCATGAAAATTATTATTAATTAAAAAATACACTATTCTCTTATGGTGTTCCTAAAAGATCCTTCTCCCATCAAATTCTATTCTTATAAAAAAAATCCCTAAACTCTTTATTATCATACTATCCACAATTTTAAAACCTCAATAATTTTATCTTCCATCTTAACTTATTATATACCAAAGTATTACTAGGGATGGACCAGGAGAAATCCCCACAAGACCTTAGGATAGGGAAACATTCCTCAAGGGTCAAAAAATACATTGAAAGGAAAAACAATCCCACCATTTTAATATAGTAGCCTTTATAATTAAAGGAAAAAATTTCAATAATGGTTCTAGGAAATAATATCTCAAAGTACAATTTTGAATATTACACTTCTAAAATGTATTAAATACATTTGAATTATTTTTAAGAAATTAAACCCATAACTTAATTATTAATTCATCAATATATTTCACCTAATATAGTGAACCTCCAAGGGAATGAACTAGTGTAGGTCCCAAACATTATTTGCACCAAGTCTAACTTTACACTATTCAGCGTTCTTCCTCCCCTTACAAAAGAAACCTTATTTTTATTTCCATATATATAATATTCACATAATCTAACCTCCATTAACTTTATCACTAATATCATTTATTTTTTTCCAATACCTTCATACCCTTCTCACTCATGTATCCTAACCTAAAATTTCACAATTATGATTCTCCAACCAAATTGGTTGTTACAACCATGTCCATTGGATTTTCTATTATATTATATAGGGTTCCATTCTTCACACCATGATCAAGGACCATAAAACCATTGATAATTTTCAAATAATCACCAGTATAAGTGGTACTAAATACTTCATCATCAATCTACTAAACTAAAATATGATTTCTGATAAACTCTAAAATATGTTACACATTCTTTAAGATGAGAAAAATCCCATTACAAGTTTTTATCCATGAATCCCGATTTCCTAAAATATATGAGGTTTAATCATCACCAAAATATACCATGACACAATTTCCAAAAGTATAATTATTCAAGAAATATTTCTCCGATATGCATTGGAAAGATTCTCCAAGTTTAAAATCCAAGACTTTATGAGACCATCCACACTCAATAGAAAAGCATTGTTAATTTATTAAATGGTTTTGTTTACTGAATTATTTTAAGATGACTTATTCTTATGATACACTCCTTAACATTTCTTTTATTCCAACAATTCAAAAAGGTAGAACTAGAACACTTCACATTGTTTAAACTCTTTCCACTAGATTTAAATATCCCTCTTTGATTTTACCACTGAATAAATAAACCTCTTCCTTTAGTATAAATAGAAAAACCATATAAGTTTCCTAAATATCTTCTCTAAATATCACCACCAAAAATTAAAAATCATACATCATTAAAATTAAAATTTATATTCCCTAAATAATTACTAATTACTATTAAAGTAACTTCCCAATTGTAAGTTATTGAGGAAAACAAAGATAATTCACATACATTATCATCTAACATAATTCCCACTAATGTCTATTGACTTGTGATGGTGTTGAATTCATTGATGTGATCAGAAATAGTCTTCCATTTAATTATTTTATGATTGAATAACCATTATATCAAGTACACATTATTTGATGTAGGTGGATTCTATTACATTTTTGTGGCTGTTTTCATCAACCCAACCATTTTTATCTATGTTCTAGTGTTTAATTCCTTGTTCTTTTCCAATATAATATGAAAAAATCCTATAAATAACTGATACATTAACTCCCAATTAGTATTTTAAATATATATTAGTATAACCCCCAAAAGATAAAAGTGCATCTTTTTTTTGATAAATATATTCCACATTCTACATTCTCATGAAACTAAATTTTGATTCATTGAAAAAAATTATTACAACTTTTATAGATTTTATTTCCTTTATTTATATCAATAACTATGATGGTGACCTATTTAATTCAACATATGATAATGGTTGTTAAAAAATATGTAATCTCAAACGAAAAAATGAATATAAAAATGGGATAAAATAAGAGAAAAAGAAAAAAAGAAAGAAAGAATCCCTAAATATATGTAGATATAGAAAAATATCACTATTTTTAGGAGAATAATTATTTGGTTGAACACAAAATACAAACTCTCTATCTCTAAATAATATCATAAAGAAACATGATACTATAGTGAACCATGTTACTATAATACCCAGATCTACATGGTGGTCCCCAATGATATAACACTCATTATTTGTGTCATTATATAGATCTATTACAGTTGGTCAAACTTTATATAGCACCTCAAAATTTGAGTAATCTATCTGATGGATCATTCTCTAACATTATAATAGCCAGTGTTTCAATTTCATCCATTATCAAATAAATCATATAGAGAAAAAATACCCATCTTCCAAAGAATATCATTATACATCTTAGATACCCTAGGATGAACAACCAAATTTAAGGAATACTATTCCATTATAACTTCATCATTTATTATTTTAGGAACTATAATCCTTCCATGGAAAAAAGTAAAGGATAATAATCTTATGACCAGACTTTAAGAATACCCCATAATTGAGTATCTCACAAATAATGATACAGTCATGGTATGATAACTGAGATTCCTAGACTCACTCCATAATGGAAAATTTAAGCTAGATATATAATTAAAGTATCCCAACTCAATCCTTGGTGACATTCAAGTGAAACTCAGACATTAAATAAATAATTATTCATTATTACTTAGCATCCTATACCTTTTGAGGTGGGAATTTTCAATTAAGAAATTTTTTAAATACATTACCCTTCCTAAGAGAATATAATAGTTATAAGTCAAATTATTGTATGTATTCAACCCATAAATGTTTCACATGATTTATATCTCACCGAGTAAAGATATAATTAAATATTTTAATTCTTTTGTACACCACATATCACTCTCTAAAAAGATAATAGTGTCTAATTCTAGATCATGGGTTGGATAGTTTTTTATACATCCTTAGTTGTTGTGAATCATAAGCTACCATAGGGTAACCCAACATAAGTACACAACCTAAAACCAATGAAGTGGTATAAAAAAACCTCAAATAAATTGTGTAGATAAGGTAGAATCAATATAAGATTAGTGGTTAACCATTTATTAAACTCTCAGAATGTTACTTTACACTAATCAAACCATACCACATGAACCTGAACCCTTATTTTTCATATATTTCACAGGAAACTATATCCTAGAAAAGTTTTGAATGAAGTGAAAAAATAGCCTATAATTCATAAAAAATATCTATTCTCAAATATGTTTTTGAGAATATTCAAAGTCATAAACTCCTCTACCTTATCAGGATTAATAAAAATTCCATATTTAGAGAAAAAATGATAAATAAATTTTACTTACCAAATTCAAAAAGAGAATTTTAAATCATAGTATAAATATGATTCTCCCACATTATATTTAAAAATATTTGAATATATATGTCATGATCATCTTAATATATCTAGTATATAATAATTTCATCCACAAATACCACTATAAACGATTTTGAGAATGGTTAAAGCACCATATTTATTAGATCCATGAACAAAATAGGGGAATTAGTTAACCCAAAGGGCATGAAAAGATACTTGAAGTAGACATATTAGATTTGAAAATATATCTCTCAAATATACTCTATCCTTACTTGGAGTGATGATATCTATAACACCATACAATATTATAATACCACTTTGATCCATTAAATTGATCAAATAAATCATCGGTTCAATGCAATGAGTACGGGTTATTGATGGTTACATGGTTTAATTTATAATGGTATGGAGACAATGATAGAATTCCATCACTCAAGAAGAGAATTGACGTTGACACAACTCGACCAACTGGGGCCCTACCCAGGCTAGCGATAATCTAAGTGCGCTACCCTAATACCACCTACAATAGGGAAGAGGCTGGTGACTAGTAAGTAGGTATATCACAAAATGTGGAAGGAATTAACCTATACCAACCTATAATAGAAATATATTTATAATGAATAAAATAACCAAAAAAACCAGTAATATATATATATATGTATATATATATATATTAACAACTAAACTATGTACAACATATGATTGTAATATAAAATACAGGAACAATTATTTATAGATAAATATCCAAGGAACTATATATCTAACAAGCCACCTAATTTGATAGATACAAGACACTAGAAATATCTTCCATGACGATCGTACTACTAGATCAATATCTAGCTACAACAGTCACTACCACTATCATGAAACACCATTCTCCCATTAAACATTACTGAGCATCACTAGGTATTAACTCCAAACAAGCAATGCCTTATCCAAAACCACTAAGACCACCTCTAAACCCTGCATCATCTGCAAATACACATTACTTATTGGAATAATGCCCATGATTGGGTGATTATAAAACTACTTAGTTGGATTCATCAAAATAAAAAAATAAATAAAATGTAACCAGTTATCTCAAAACCCATGGTATGAGAGAGTAACCTAGAGGAAGACAAGAAAGGATCCTAATATTCTCTATAACTAGGAGTCACATGGGCAAAGGGAAGTCTCAATAATCTTATCTCTAACCCCTAAAGGTCATTTCTCATGAGTAACTAGGGATTCTCAGAGCACCAAAACACCCATAAAGTCTAAATTCAATAGCCTATCCACATGTCACATCTTGAGGGAAACCTAGTGGTTCCTGATGTGTCACAACTATCAAACTATCTGATATACCTTACCTTTATTCAACACCACCACTTTAAATTATAAGTTAAATATATCCTTATTGAAAGGATTTATATATATTCAAGGAGAATCATACTTTACTATCCACTAGTTCTATGTCAAAATTTTAGGAACCTAGAGGGGAATCCGTGCCTTGAACAAGGATAGGCGTATCAATGAATAGAGTACTGAACCATAAAATTTTAATTGACCATCTATGAGAAAACCAATGTCAACTCATAGAAAATATAGTGGGGTACCTACACCTCATTGAGGGAAATGTATCAGTCTGGTTGGGGGTGGGTGGGTAACTAACCCAAATAGAAAACCCATTCCCCAAGTAGACACACAGAAGATGGAAAAGGACCTAACTTCATAAATAGAGGAACCGAATCTCATCAAGTAGCACAAACAATATGATAGTAGCACATTGAACATAGAATAAACACATTGTAGATGAGATTATCATACAAAATATCTCTCATAGAGTAGCATATATGAGATTTGTAGATAATAAATGAGAGATAGTGGTACTTAACCCTTGAACACTCTGATTTTAATGCATGATACCCATTGTTGGCCCTATAGAAATGAATCCTAAAACTACCCATACCTCCTAAAAAAATACATGGATGAAAAATGAATAATTCCATTGAGTTATACATATAACAACACTTTAGATAGGGTATTTATTTGCTTGAAATTGACACATGGTGAGAAAATGATGAAAAATTCTCTACACAGGTGATGTAGGCCATACAAAGGCCCCCATGAACATTTTATGGCACCATGGGGAGGGATGGGCCATCCCATTTCATAGGGAAACACTTGGGAATATGGAAACCACATGATATTCATGTTTAGTGCCTCCCCTCTAGTTGGGTCAGCCATACCCGACCCTAGCTGGCCGCCCACTCAACTGTGGCTGAGATGGCATGCAACTGGGACCCACACTGGGCTAGACCAGGGTGCTCGACCTTGTGAGGCCAAGATGGATTGGCCAAACCTCCTTCAATATGGAATTCATGATTTATTTTAATTCTTAGGGGATTTTATAGATGAGGGTGGTGACCTATCTTCCCCTAACTTCCTATATCACATTGTGGCCTCCTCCAAAATTCCCTTTGCCCAGGTCATCGACCACTAATAAAGATAATGTCACACCCTGACCTTGGAAACACTTTTCAGGTGAGTTTTTTTTTCTGCACATGGTTGGCGCACGACTTGGCAGAATGTGCGGCCAAACCATGCGGCCTATTCTGAATCTAAAAATGACTAATAAAATAAAATAAAATAAAATAAAATAAAATGAATATAAGAAAAATGAGAAAAAATTAAAGTTATAAGAATGTTTAATATTAATATTAATAATATTCATATTATTATTTTGATTATTAATATTAATATTAATATTAATATTATTGTTATTATTGTTATTATTATTAAATTTTTTAGTAATAATAATAATAATAATAATATTATTTTATTATTATAATTATTAGTATTGTTAAAATGTTTATTTTATTAAGTTTTATTTTTTATTTTTTTTATTTCTATTTTTTTCATAAACCTCAGTTTCACTCTCCCCTCTTCCTTCCTCTATCGCGTCGCCCCTTCCCCCTACCCTATTCTATGTGCACACCCTCCTCCTCCAGCACCTTCCCTCTGGCGAACCCCCTTCTACCCTATCCCTCTTATGGACGCATCTCCCTCTAGCTACCCCTTTCATGGTGCCACCCCCTTCTCCCTATCCTGCTCATGAGACACCCCTAGAGAATTCCCTCTCGTGTGCATGACCTCCCTCTATGACCCCCTCTCCATCTTTCATTTCTCACTGGCTTATTTTTGAATTTTCTAGGTAAGGTTGGTTGATCCTACTATCTTATTTCTTAGGTTGATTTTAGGTCATCCTGTCACCTTATTTGTTCAGTATAAACCCTAGTCAAAAGGGTCACTAAATTTTTTTGTTGTTTCTTTTGGTTCTAGGTTGTGTAAAGGGCCACTCGGGACCCATTGGTCTATGTTCTAGAAACCATTACTGAAAGTGAGGTCATTCGGGTCGATTCACTCTGCCACCATCAATTTGGGGTAAATTTCTAAACCCATTCTTGGTTTCACACACTCTAAATTAGTTATTTATCATGTTTTTGAGTCCTGGGGATTTATTTTGTGGTGATAAATGTGTTACTAAAGTATTTTAGAATTATTAAGTGATGTAAACGGTTTTCCTAAAGGACAATGGATATGTTTTTTATTTTGTTTTACTATGGTTATTTTTGAAATTATTTTATGAATTGTTTGGGTAATGAGAAGTGTGTTTTCCAAATCACTTGTGGTGAAAATGTATCAAAAATGGGGTTTTCAAATGAAATGAATTATATTGGGAATGTTAGACTTGTTGTTTAGTTTGAAATATGATTTGATAATTGAGTAAATAATGAGAAGCAAGTTATTAAATGAATGTGGATTATGGGTGGATTTGAAATGTGATTGGCATATGAAAAATAATTGTATTTAATTGTGTTTTTCATGTGATATTACTAAATAGGTCCTTTATGAAATGTTCAGGTCATTTTGAAGTGTGTTTTGGAATGGTTTTGGTGTGTGTAAAATGCTAGGTGCCTTGTATATAGAAAATAGTGGTATTCTTGGCACTTCTTACTTTAAAAATAGTGTTTTCCTTAAACATTTTTCTTTTTTAAAAGTTTAATTGGTTTTTAAATCATATATGGGTTCCTCTGTTTGGATTAATTTTATTTTAGGGTATTATGATGTTTATGGATTCTTTTTTCTTTTTTAATTAAGGTGTTTTGGTCACTTCTTGGTGGTTTCGAGTTGTCGGGTCTAAAGCAGATCACCTACGTATGCACAGATAAGTATATATATATATATGTAGGTTCTCCCGTTATGTGTATATTCATTCATGGTAGTGAATATACATGTATGGGGATATGTAAGCCTATGTATATATATGGAAATGCATACGTAGGTGAGTGGAGATAGGTATATTCATATAAGCATATATGTAAGTATCCCCTTGCACACATTCATGGACATGCGTGTGTGTGCATAAAGGCTAGGTATCTTTCTATGTATGTGAAGATTCATATGCTTAGTGGGGTAGTAGCATATCTGAGTTAGAAAGATCCAAGGGCCAACTATTTGGTTTATTTCCACTCTAAGGTAGGTTTTTCTATGCATCAACCCTTAAATTAGGTAATTATTGATTTCTTATTGTTCTCACTTTTATTTAATGATAGTTAATAATTTATGGTTTTATAATAATTACTTATTGTGAAATAAAGTAAGACCCTATTTATATTTTAATTTCATGAAAATGTTTTATTAAATGTGCTTACTTAGTGTTTGATGAAATGCCCCTTTAGAATTTATAAATGTGCTTCCGATTTAAAGTGGTGAATTAGGCTTCTTAAATGGGTTTCTAAGTGTGTTTCTGGTTTTCAAATTAATGGCATGTGTTTCTTATTTTGGAAATGATTTAGTGTTAAATGGTTGCTTGAGGCCCGTTTGGTACTTTTTTAAAATTAATTACTTTGAAAACCCTATTTTGGATGCACCTCTTACCTTGTTGGATATTGATGGGAATGGGTGGTACTCGGATGGGACTTCCCCCATTTGTTGATGGTTGAAGGCAAGAGGGAGAAAATCCCTTAGAGTGATTAGAGGGTGATTTTTGTGTGTGTGTGTTGGTGTAAGATGAAAATGCATGTGTTGGATTGCTTGGTTAGTATTTGTTGACTCACACTCCCTTTTTAGTCTGAACATGGGAACCTAACATAGCGAGTGAATTTTTGATGAACGATTATTTCACAAGTTTAGATTACACTAGTGTCCCATAGCAGGGGGATATTTTGTTATTATTACTATGGGATTGGGCCCCTTGATCAGGCCAAGTAGGGCGATGATCAGGCATTTGGGCATTATAACATCATTGTTTAGGGCATGCCTTCGGGATGAGTCACATGTATAGCACGTTCTAGATTATTCACAAGCTCCTAGGTTTTACCATGTATATCATCACTTAGTTATCTATAGTTAATGATTGAGGTGCATTGTTTGGTTGGTCACTCTTTCTTGTTATTTTCTATTACCATTGTGTGATCATTTCTTTTGGCTTCATGTATGATGCATCACTTTGTTAAAGGGGATAAAAATGATTTTCAAAATATTGTGGAAAAACATTTTTAAAATGTTTTACACTTCTCTATTCCTATTTCTTTAAAAAGGATAAAGCTTCATCCATGGAAAAGAACTTAGTTTAAAATAAGAAGGGCAATGGACTGTGATTTTCTTTAAAGGGAAAATGTGTGAAAAACCTATTTTATATATTGTAGTTCAAACCTAAAATTAACGTTTATTTATTTTAAGGAAGTGAACTGAGAATAATTGGCTAGCCTACTAAGTTTTAATACAAACGCCTATAGTTTTATCTTTGTTTTTAGCTTTGGGTGCTGTGCCTTTCTTGGGTTTGAACGCCATAGTGCGATGTTGGTTTGAGGTCGGTGGTGACCCGTAGGGTCACATAGATGTATATAAAACTTTATTTTTTTTCCTTTTCCATCAGCTTCTAGTTTTTATTTTTTATTTTTAGTCTTTATTTATTTTATTATCTTTCATTTCCGGGCCAAATCATTCCCACTTGTTTAGTTTTGATTCTCCATAATGGTTTCCATCCCAGGGGGATCAGGAACGCCCCTTAGGACATATTTTAGACCAGATTGGGTGACCGGTTCAGAGTCGACCTGGGTTGGTTCATGAAAAAATGGTATTAAAGGAGACCCTTGTTATTTGGGGTGTTTGATAGATAGATATTAGGATTGTCGGGGCTCAAGAGGTAGGTTACGGGTTGGTTCCCGATCACCACTGCTCATGATGAGACCTGAGTTACTAGGGGTAGTCTGGGTTTTGAATCTTTTGTCTTTATTTTGATTTAGGGAAGACAATAGAGGTGAATCAGTGTCACATTGTGAACCCACATGGAGTAGTGACCCTTGTGGAGCCCAGGTTCCTGGTTCAAGGTCCTCCAGTGTTATGTCTTACTTGGGGCGTATCTCACTACCATGTCATTAGGTAAGGTATAAGCACTAGTTCCTCAATCTAGTTATTCATTTTTGGTTGTTCTTTGTCTTGATTTCGGTTGGTGTTAGAGTGTTTTTTGGAAATGAATGTGGTTTTGAATTGAAAGGGATATTTATCTAATGGTTTAAAAACTAGTTAAAAGGGTATTTCTTCCAAATTGTTTTGAAATTGGTGAAGTAGGTTTTTAAAGAGGAAGTGTTTTGATTTGGAAAATTTGTCTTATGTTTTGATTTTGTTATAGAATGGAAAGTGAGACCCTTGGTATTCTTTAGGATCATCCGCATATGTGTGGGTAGACACATGAAGCAAACATTGGAACATATGTACGAGTGATTTGAGTGGAAAGGGATGAATTATTATGTGGAGGCTCATAGGATTCCATGGGTGGGGTTTTGGAATTTAAGGTCTGGCTTGATTTTTTTAAAATGTACTTGAATGAAAAAAGTGATTTTAAGACTTGGTTTTTCTTGAAAAGTGGATTTTGGTATTTTGAAAAGTAGATTTTTCTTGTGTTTGTATATGTTTGACTTATGAGTATATTACCCTTGGATTGAGGTGTTTATTTTGATTATGTTTAAGATTTTTCGGGATTCCGGGCCACTTTTCTCAGCTCAGGGTGTTTCTTTTGATTGAGTTTTGGATTGATGCTAGTTTCGATTTTGTTTTTCATGTTGTTCTGAATATTCCACCCAGAAATGTCCTCAGAAGTTGTTAATGAGTCATTCCCAATTTTGTTTCTATTGAGTGTTTCTTGTCCTTTGAGTCATTCAAGGTTTGTTTGGGGCAGTGAAGTGGTTTTAGGAGATTAGATCATATCTTTGGGTGGTTGGGGACTCCCGAGTTTGTTAGAGTTCATATTGTCTTGGGTTTAGTGGAGGGTATAACCTTGGAACAGTGGAGGTGGATGTATCATCATAGTTGGAGTTGTGATGATGTGAGAGGTTTTGAAGTACTTTCTTATACAATGGATAATACCTGAGGAGGTGAAGGGAAAAATAGGTAAGAGACCGTCCGTAGTTAACAAGGCCAGTGGTTGGTGAAGGATTGTGTCGGCCTTTTTAAGAAGTTGGCATCTAGAGTGCAAGTGCTTGTAAAATCTGGTGCCTCTTGTAATTCATGAGGGTTTCCCATATAGTGAGTGGGGTGTATTAGAGGAACCCATTTATGAATAATCCCTTACATCGGTGTCATATTCTAGTTCATCAGACCACTTTCTGATGTGCCATCGGTATGGCTGGTTCAGTCATTCCAAGAAACCTTGTTCATCACTCCGATGCCTTGTAGTTATTGTGGCCATTCAGGTCACAGGGAAAGTTCTATAAGAAGATCCGTTAGAGGAAGGAGTTACGATCAATGGATTCTAGTGTCTGAATATGAGGCATAAGATGCTTCATCAATTAGAGTCCCAACTTCAAGTCTCGGAGTGAAGCTCGCACACAATCAGGGTGTCAGAGTCACGTGAGGCCTTTTCTTGGTTACTTATCTTTCATCTTGGAATAGAGATGTTCGAGGTTTCCTTTTTCTTGTTTTCCTACTATTGTAAGTTCATATTTAGCAGTGATATTGTGATGAACTTATTCTTTCATGATTGTAGTAGTTTCATTCTTCCGAATGTGGCCTCTAGAATCATTTGTTTTTCCTAAAAGTGTATTTGGACCTTGTGTGGGTTGGTCTTGGTTTTATTAGTTATCATTTGGATATGTGAGGTGTGGGGAGTTTTAGATTGGTGTGGGTAATTATTAGTTTCTACGGTGTTGTTATAGGTAGTTCCTTGTTCCAGTTCCCCAATATGCCGGATGGACTTGTAGTGGTTTTCCATTTAAGTCTCAACGGTCATGTTCAACTCATGCGGAGAAGTCAGTAAGTTCAGGTTGGGAGTTCCCACATTATCCCCTCCTAAGGATGGTGTGTGTGGGTTTTAAAGTTTTTGTGTTAGTAAAATTCTTGTGGTGGGGATAAATCTCCCATCTTCTCCCCTTATTTTCTGTCATGGTTTTTTCATGATCGGTCGACTGTGACTTGTGGAGTAAATCATCAACCTGAGGTTCTTGATTTTTCATTTAGTTATGTTCGGGCATAGACTCAATCATTGGTTATATTTTTTACTTGGAAACTTTATGGGGGAAGAAAGTGTCATGAACCAACCCGGGTTGACCCTGAACCGGTCACCCAAGCCGGTCCACGACATGGCCCGAGAGGCGTTCCTGATCCTCCCAGGCTGGCAACAAGCACCAAGGAATCAACAAAGGATGTGGGAATGATTTCACCCCATATAAATAAATAAAGCAGCAGAAATAATATGGATCAATGTAGAATAAGTAAACCGAACAAAACGACTAAACAAGAACAAAATAAAAATAAAACTAACCAAACACAACATCCAAACTAACTCTATGCGACCTCGCGAGTCACTCTCCGACTCAACGATCAAGCATCTCCCTAGGTGAGCGTACTCAAGCTGTAACCTGCAAAAACACTAAAAATAGAAAAGATATATAAGCGTGAGTATTAAAACTCAGTAGGCTAGCCTGATATCTATTCCCAATGCACTACCTTTAAAATAAAAGAAACATTATTTCAAGTTTGAACTACAATTTATAAAATTATGTTTTTCTAAGTATTTTTATTAAAATCAAAGTACGAACTGTTTCCCTTAACCTTTTCCAAATTTGGGTTCATTTAATTAGTGTCAATGTATTTTTAGAAAGGGAAAGTGATGTTTACTTTTTAAAATTTGTACAAATAGGATTAAACACTTCCATTTGAAAACCATTTCTAGAAAACAAGCCCAAACCAATTTATCACTTTCCAAGGAAACCAATATACAAAAATGCACAAAAGTAAGTACACAACAAGGGAAATATAGAAATACATACAAGTTCAAAATCATCACTACAAGTAACTGAAAAGTCACAGACATGGGTGAACCTAGGATATCAAGAATAAACCAGAATACACCAATACATGAGATATCATCCTCATTGACATGTCACAGATGATGAAATCAAAATGCCCAATACGCTCAACCATCCTTTCTCAGGCATACCGAGGGAAAATACCATAGTAATAGACCCAATATATATACCTACTATGGGCCACTGGTCAGTACCATAACCTACCAGTGCAACAATCATTCTTAGAATATTCTCTCAATATGTCAGATTCCCATGTCTCAAGTATTTAAAAAAAGGGGGGTGAGCCAACCGATGCCAGCCGAGCATCCAATCACATACATACATACATACATATATATATATATAATGCACAACATGAATCACCCCAAACCACTCCATGGGACAACCTCTTTCCTTTAAACCATTCGAGCACTCATGAGCCTCTAAGCATGGACTCCCAAACAATCAGTCACAACCAAGGAAGGAGAGTTATACTAGGAGGGTTTTCATGAAAACAATTACATCGTTTTCCATAAAATTCCAAATGGGCATTAAACTGCTTTCAAAATCACCACTTAAAAAAAGTTACTAATTCTTTATAAGACCAAAACTAGTTTAAAACCATTTTAGGATCCCCAAAACACTACTTCACCGGTTGCCAATATTTTTATAAAACCAAACCAAACCATTTTATTTTTTTCCAAATAAACCGCAAGATCCAACCGGGAAATTTCTCAAGAGAACCAAAATACTTGTTCATGATTTAGAAGAAATAATTTATCATCAAACTAGTACTACATTTGATATTCTGTGGATTATGTTTAAAATACAAACGAGCATTATTTCACTATTGTGCGTCCATTCATGAAGAAAATATTTCAAGTGTCATGTTTAAAATAAACAACACTTTTTACATCAAGTAATTATTTAAAAATTAATTATTTAATACTATTTCACATTTATTAAAATTAATAAAATATTTAATTGAAAAATTAGCATTCACAAACATAACAAAACGACACCATTTTCACACTTCAAGAATTGAATTATAAATTTTCATAATAAATGAATTAATCTTAAGTTGTATAATAATATTTAGCACACACACACACAAATATATATATATATATAGGGTGAAAATAGCAGGAAATAAAGTAACTTATATTTTAAAAGTAGTGAAATGGGAACCTGCCTCGAGATCGGTGTGCGACGACAACACAACCTTGAAACCAAGGCGCGACAATAAGGAAACTTTGGAAACAAGGCGCGACAACAACGCTCGCTCAAAAATGCCCCGCGCGGGTCCTGAAAAACCTAAACCTACCAAAAAAACACTAACCTACCAACTAACCCACAAAAAAACAAAATCCCAATCATAAACAAGGGAAATTAAATAGAGAAGGTGCTACTGGAGGTGGGAAGAAGGTGCCGGTCGAAGAAAGACCATACGAAAAGGTGTGCGCCGGTGGGAGGAGGGCCGGAAGAGGGTCGTGCCAGCGAAGGGAGGGTGCGTCAAAAGGGGATGCTAGCCAGAGTTTCTATAAGGGGAGAACCAAGAGAGGGAGCGACTGGGAGGAGTAAGACCACATCCAGGCTACTACGCAGGAGGCCGGTGTTGCAGCAAGGGAGGAGGCGACGTCCGGGGATGGGTCGCTCGAGCACAGAATGGGGAGGGACCTGGGGTTGGAGCAGGGTGTCAGGGCATTGCGAGGGGCACACTGGCTAGGGTGGCCAAGGGCCGAGGAGGTGTGATGGGCGGTACTACAGGGAGAGGCTGAGGGATAGGTGCTGGGTGCAACTGGCTGGGTTGGAGTAGGGAAATGCTACATGGGGAGGCGACGTGGGTCACAACTGGATAGAAGGGGGGCGACGACTGCCATGCTAGGAGAAAAACCGAAGGCTGAGGTGAGGGAAGGAACTTGCTGGTGGAGGCCTGCGACGGGGAGTGCTGGGGTGCTGGCGTGAAGGAGGAAGGGCCACTGAAGGGGTGGGGGGGGAGGGGGGGGGGGGGCATCTGGGATGCCTCGGTCGTGCTAGGAAGAAGAGCCGCATCAGCCTACTTGAGCACAACAATAGGGGAAGTGATGGGGGGGGGGGGTGCGACCGGCTGTGGAGGAAGTTTCAGTGAGGGAAGGGGTGGGGCGTGCTAGGCTGGAACATGCGCTGTGGAGAGGCGCATCGGGGGAAGGGGGGTCGGGTCCCTGCTGCGTGAAGAGGGGAGAGGGATATCCGAAACCCTAAAAGAAAAATAAATAAAAATAAATCTAAAGAAAAAAACTAATTAAAATGTAACCATAATAATAATAATAAAAATAATAATAATAATAATAATAATAATAATAATAATAATAATAATACTAATCATAATATTAAAATTAATTCTAAAAATCATTTCATTTATAAGATTTATAATAACAAAATAAGAATCATAACTTTTACAATCTTATTCATAAAATTTAATAACGATAATAATAATAATAATAATTGAAATTATAATAGCTTAATAATAATATCCTTTAACCTCCAATAATAATAACAAAATTCTAAATAATAATAACCTTGGTAATATTGGTCTTAAAAAATATCAATAATGTTGATATTTAACACTCATAAATATGTACATCATTTACAAAAACATTAATAATAATAATGCAAGTAGCCGCACGGGTACCGGGATGACTGCACGACTCCCGCTAACCGTGCAGTGCCCGCACACTGACCTAAATAATAATAATAATAATAACAACATGATGATAAAATTAAATATAATAATTTCTTTTATTTCATTTCAATAATAATAATATTAAAATTTTTAGTTTTCATCTAAAATAGAAAAGAAAATTAAAATTCTTAATAACCATAAAAATGTAAAATGATGCAATAAATTAACATTTACTTATTCATTTTAATTCTTTAAAGATGAAAAGTCCACGGGCTACCTGAGAGAAGCCGTGTGACGCCGCGCTCCACCCGTGCATCCAACGACGTTGAACCGAAATGCGCACTTTTTATCAAAACTCAAAAATTTGGTCCGCGACTCACCCCAGACCCAAATAAAAATATTTAAAGTCCGAGAGAAAAAATAAAATTAAAATAAAATACTATCATAGGTCAGGTTGTGACAGAAAGTGTTTGTGGTGGGGAGAATTGTCACACCCTGACCTTGGACAGACTTCTCAGGTGAGTTTTTGACCTATGCATGATTAGCGCATGTCCTAGCAGACCGTATGACCAAACCATGTGGCGTGTTCTGCATCTAAAAATGATTAGAAAAAATAAATGAAAAATAAAATCAAATGAAGATAAGATAAAATGAGAAAAAAATAAATTTATAAGAATGTTTAATATTAATAATAATAATATTCATATTATTATTTTGAATATTAGTATTAGTATTAATATTAATATTAATATTAATAATATTTTTGTTGTTATTATTATTGTTATTAAAGTTTTTAATAATAATAATAATATTATTATTATGTTATTATTATTATTAGTAATGTTAATATGTTTATTTTATTAAGTTTTATTTTTTTATTTCTATTTTTCCCTTAACCTCAGTTTCACTCTCCCCTCTCCCTTCCTCTCTCGCGTCGCCCCCTTACCCCGACCCCGTTCCCTACTCACACCTCCTCCTCCAGTGCCTTCCCCTAGAAAACCCCCCCTATTCCCTATCCCTCTGGTGGCCGCATCTCCCTCCATCTTCCCCTTACATGGTGCCACCCCCTTCTCCCTTTCCTTCTCATGAGACACCACCGACAACCGTTCCTCTCGTGCGTACGACCTCCCTCTATGGACCCCTCTCCTTCCTTCATTTCTCACAGGATTATCTTTTTATTTTCTAGGTAAGGTCAGTTGCTCATCCTCTCTAATTTTTTGGGACAATTTTAGGTTATCCCATCACCTTATTTGTTTAGTTGAAACCCTAGTCAAAGGGGTCACTCAATTTTTGTTGTTGTTTCTTCTAGTTATAGGTTGTGCAAAGGGCCACTCGAGACCTGTTGGTACGTGTTCTAGAAACCACCACCAAAGGTGAGGTGGTTCAGGTTGATTTTCTCCACCTTCATCAATTTGGGGTAAATTTCTAAACTTGTGTTTGGTTTTTTGCCCTTTAAATTAGGTATTTGCCGTGTTTTTGAGTCTCAGGGTTTTATTTTGTGGTGCAAAATGTGTTAAGAATGTATTTTGGCATGATTAAGTGATGTAAATGGGTTTCTTAAAAGAAAATGTCTATGTATTGATTGTGTTTTACTGTGGTTATTTTTGAAAGTATTTTATGAGTTTTTTGGGAAACGAGAAGTGTGTTTTTAGGGGAACTTGTGGTGAAAATGTAACAAAAATGGGGTTTTCAAATGAAATGAATTATATTGGTCATGTTATCCTTGTTTTGAACTTTTAAATATGATTTTATAATTGAGTAAATAATGAGAAACATGTTATGAAATGATTGTGGCTTATGGGTGGATTTGAAATGTGATTGTACAATGAAAAATAACTAGATTTAATCGTGTTTTTCTTGTGATATTACTAAATAGGTTCTTTATGAAATGTGAAAGTCATGTTGAAGTGTGTTTTGGAATGGTTTTGGTGTGTGTAAAATGAAAGGTTCCTTGTTTGTGGAAAAGAATGGGATGCTTGGAACTGCTTACTTTAAAAATAGTGTTTTACTTTAACATTTTTTTTCTTAAAAGTTTCATTGGTTTTTGAATCACATCTAGGTTCCTTGGTTTGAATTAATTTTATCTTAAGGTATTATTATGTTTATGGATTCTTGTTTATTTTTAATTAAGGTGCGTTGGTCACTTCATGGTGGTTTCGAGTCACCGGGTCTAAGGCGACTCTCCTGCGTATGCATAGGTAAGTATATATATATATATATATACAGGTTCCTCCATTATGCATATATTCATCCATGGTAGTGAATATACATGTATGGGGATAGGCATTCCTATGTATATATATGGAAATGTATACGTAGGTGAGTGAAGATGGGTATATACATATAAAAATATATGTAAGGATCCCCTTGCACACATTCATGGCCATGAAGGTGTGTGCATAGGGTCTAGGTATCCTTATATGTATGTGAAGATGCATATGCTTAGTGGGGGAGCAACATCTCTTGGTTAGAAAGCGCCAAGGGATGAATTTTCGGTTTGATTCCAATATGAGGTAGGTTTCCCTATTCATTAGCCCTTAAATTAGATAATCATTGATTTGTTGTTATTCTCACTTTTATTTAATGCTATTCAGTAAATTATGGTTTTAGAATAATTACTTATTATAAAATAAAGCAAGACACTATTTGTATTTGAATTGTATGAAACTATTTTATTAAATGTGTTTACTGAGTGTTTGATGAAATGCCCCTTTGGCCTTTATAAATTATCTTTGTATTTAAAGTGGTGAATTGAGTTTCTTAAATGGGTTTACGAGTGTGTTTCTGGTTTTCAAAGTAATGGAATGTGTTGATTATTTTGGAAATGATTTAGTGTTAAATGGTTTCTTGAGACCAATTTGGTACTTTTGTAAAATTAATTACTTTGAAAACCCTCTTTGGGATACACCTCTTGCCTTGTTGGATGTTTATGGTAATGGGTGGTCCTTGGATGGGACTTCCCTCGTGTGTTGATGGTTGAAGGAAAGTGGGAGAAAATCTCGTGGAGTTATTCAGGGGTGATTTTGTTGAGTGTGTGTTGATGGTGTAAGATGAAAATTCATTTGTTGGATTGCTTGGTTAGTATTTGTGGACTCACACCCCCTTTTTAGTCTGAACATGGGAACCTAACATAGTGAGAGAATTTTTGATGAATGATTTTTGAACTAGTTTAGATTATGCTAGTGGCCCATAGCAGGGGGATATTGTTTTATTACTATGGGATTGAGCCCCTAGATCAGGCCAGGTAGGGAGGCTATTAGGAATTTGGGTGTTATGAAAACATCAGGTAGGGCATGACTTCGGGATGAGTCACATGTATTGTATGTTCTTGATTATTCACAAGATCCTATGTTTTCCCATGTATATCGACTCTTAGTTATCTGTAGTGGATGATTGAGGTGCATTGTTTTGTCGGTCACTCTTGCTTTTTTTTCATTGCTCTTGTGTGATCATTGCTTTTTTCCTTCACATACGATGCATCTATTTGTTAAATGAGACAATTTTTTTTCAAAAGTTTATGGAAATTTTTTTTTAAAATGTTTTACACTTCTCTATCCCTATTTCTTTAAAAATGTTAAAGATCCATCCTTGTAAAATAACATAGTTTAAAATAAGAAGGGAAATAGAATGTGATTTGATTTGAAGGGAAAATGTGTGAAAGACCTCTTTTATATATTGTAGTTAAAACCTTAAACTAATGTTTCTTTATTTTGAGGAAGTGCATTGAGAATAGTTGGCTAGCCTACTATGTTTTAATATTCTTGCCTATAGTTTTATATTTGTTTTTAGCTTTGGGTGTTGCACCTTTCTTGGGTTCAGTCACCATAGTGCGATGTTGGTTTGAGGTTGGTGGTGACCTGTAGGGTCACATGAAGGTATATACAAATTTATTTTTTTCTTTTACTTCCACTGCTAGTTTTCATTTTTATTTTTAGTATTTATTTATTTTCTTGTATTTAATTTATGATCCAAATCATTTACACTTGTTTAGTTTTGATTCCTGACATTGGTTACCATCCCAGGGGGATTGGGAACGCCCCTCAAGACATGTTGCAGACCGGCTCGGGTGACATATTTAGGGTCAACCTAGGTTGTGTTGTGATAGATAACCTCCTCCTTGGACTACCACCATTTTTCCCTTACACTACCTTAATCCACTCCTCCTCCACCTCACATGCCTTATTACATGCTCAATATGCCTCATGACATCCACTACCATGCTGGGCCACCTCGATCACCAATTTCATTTTCTATTGAATCGCACAAATTTACTCCCTTCACCACCATCATCAGTTGAGTCTAATGGATTTTTTCCAAATGAATAAGCTTTGTGGGTCAGATAGGGGAAAATAATCTAGAATCCAAGCTCCCAACTAACGACATTGTCTCAATTAGTCACTGATTCACCAAGGATTATCAATAAGAGTAAGATCCAGGTTACAAGATTCTACCCTAACATTCATAGCATGAGATTAAAACTCAAGAATGAGGAACCAATTATAAATCCAACATAAAAATTTCATGATGAATGGATCTAAAATGAAATAATTAATTCAATATTGTTTAGATCATTTTTTGGTGAATATCACATTTTCATTGGGCTCTATTGTCAATTTTCTCCACATCAGCCATGCTCCATAGCTCCCAATCCTCTCAAATATTCCTCCCCCATCATATCTAATTACGATTTATTTAATTACCTAATTAGAGTCCATAAGGGGGCATAAATATCATGGGTATAGGGTTTCTAAATGGAAAAAATTAATTAATTAAATTAATTACCTGTTTTATTCCATCCATGATGAATCAAACATGGTGACCCTAATACAAATGTCGATTACACTACTCCTTGGGTAAATAAAAGTTTTGGATGCAACAATGGAATAAAATTTATTATCCATGGATTTTTTAGGAGGAAAACTATTATTCCTATGAACACATGTGAGTGGAATAAAATAAATATTATACACAATATATTATTATCAAGAATCTATAATTCTTGTAACTCCATGCTAGCTCTGCCCTAGGTAAAAACCTCACCTTGGTATCAACCAAACCATCAAAATTTCACAAGTCCATATTCTTTAGTAAATTTAGAATTTTATTTTTTGGAATTTCTCAGGGAACATAAACTCAACATCAAGCAATGTCACAATTAGGAAAAATCTAGGTCACTACATCCTCCCCACCTTAAACTCTTTTCATCCCTAAAAAGGAAACAATTGGGGATCCTTAAAAGGAAAACTAAAAAAAACTTCATGTGATAAAAAATCCACCTTTACACACATATCCTTTATACTTGGAGTTTTAAGCTATAAATGAACCCGGTACATAGTTTCCCATGAAGGGAACATCCTTTATCACCACCAAAGCTATCAGCTTCGACTTCTCTTGAAGAAAGACCTTAATAGTACCACACATCTTCTCTCTGAGAGTCTTTTCAAGACTATTAATCCAAAAAAATTTCTCATTGAAGGTCATACCACCACATGGGATGAAGTAAATCCATGAACCACTGATATCCATCTCAAAATGGTTCATCGATAAAATTATCTCTGGTGGGAGTACTTTTATCTCCACTATTAAAGAAATTTCTTTATGGAATTAATATCACAATAATCCATCTATGATTAAATCTATCAGTGAGTACTTAAGAAATAATTATTACTAAAACTATAGATATTTCAAGGTATCCTTCTTCTATTCACCTACATTAGTTATCTTAGTTGTCTCCTAGAAGTAAGTCACAAACCCCATTATCAATATTTCGTGGAACAAAAGAAACACATAAATTCTTTCTTAAACTATTAAAAATCATCAAAGATAATTATTCATCTACATCGTAATATCTAATATTATTGAATACACTATCTAATATATCTTGTTTGTTTCATTTTTAAGATCCCTCATCCGTATGAGTTGACAATTTTATATGGAATTTGATTTTTCAATCACTGGACAAGTCAAATTTTTATTGGGTATTAATAATGAAATTCAAAATGTTTAAACCTTTAAAAATTATATTTTTAGACATGGAATGGGGTTTTGAAGGTATATTGAAGGTTTTGGGAGTGTCTCGAGGTTTTGGGGCCTGGAGCTAAAAATTTGGAAAAGTGCATTCTAGGGTGAATAGATGGCGTACAATTAGTGCTAATCATGCGGCCTAACCATGAAGCTCATATTTCATTGGTGTATGGATTAAAATACAAGTTTAAGGCATTAAAAAACCATGTGATTATCTATAATAAAATATAGACATTCCACACAATTGGTGCACGATCTATTAATCCATGATCTATGCTCGTACAAGGTTTGTTGTGCTCAGACTATGGGAGTGAACTGTTGGCGCATGGTTTTGCCAACCGTGCTTCCAAACCACATAGCTCATTAAATTAGGTAAAATTACCAATTTTACTCCTAAGTATTTAAGATTCCATCCCCATATTTATTTCTTTTTTCCTCACTCATTTGAGATGGATCACCTCTACTTTCCTTCCCTTCTTCAAACCCCTTAAAGGATGTGTTCATAGTGGATTTCCTTGGAATCTTGAGGTGGAATTTATCCTATGATAAGATCATTGAGTATTATCCTCTTATTTTTCCTAATTATTAATTTCACTAGTTTGGTATTTAATTCTAATTCCACTATATCATAATATAATTGGATACTGGTTATGAGGATTTTTCTCTCCTTAAGAAGAGGGTGTCCCAAGAGGCCGTCTGCACTTGACCGACAATCTACACTTGACCACATACCATTTCATTAATGTATGTCACTAAAATAATTTATCAATGGTTTAAAGATTAAATTTAATTTCTTGGGTGTTTTTATTGACATGGTTTCTTAGGTATTATGCTCAGTGCAAGGTTGAGGATATGCCATAGGTTGTTGGAAAGTGTTTGGTACTAGTTTTGGTGCGATGAGATTAACCGATGAGGTTTTAGGTATTATAAATTTGTAAATAAAATTGTTTAATTATTTATTACTTGTAGAGATTTATTAATTTATTATAATTTAATTATAATTAATTTACTTCTTGTGGTTTGGTTGTTATAAAAGACCTTTTATGTCTTAGATGATCTTGGATATGACTTGGTAGCTTTTGCTGGACCTTGAAAAAGAAATGGAAATATTCTTATATAGAAAGGGGTATATCATACCTTCCCAATGGTATTTATTCATGTTTATAGTAGTATGTTAATTCTTAGGCTCAACACTGAAGGGAACACTCCCTATTTAAATTTATTCCAAGACTTGTTTAATTAAATTAATTTGGTTAATTAAAATTGATGGATGCTAGGGGTCATGAATATCCCCTATGTACTAGCCTCATGATTGTACCCTAGTGGATGAGACCAATACCCTTGATCATCTATTAGAATCTAGACCTATTAGGATGTGATTCTAGACCTAGTGAGTCATGTTATCCCTTATTCAAGCCTAGGTGGATGGATCTTTGGAAGGATGAGACTGAGTTGGGTGTGTAGACCATCCTAGAGTGACCTTGGCAGTGAGATGGGTCACAAATCATATCCCGATAGTTATAGTAGTGGAAATATCCTGTGTATCAAACAAGGATTCTCTACCCAATTTACAATTCCACGTGATGTAACATTCTGAGTGTCCCAAGAGGGAAGCCTCTACTTACATGCTTTTTTAAAGAATCCTAAGAGGGATACCTATGGTTTTTTATGGACGTAAAGAATATATCAAGGGATAAATATCCCATGTACAAACCTAGGGTCCCTAGTGGGTGACACAATGTTTGAAAACCCCGGGAGAGTGCATTATGATATTGGGTAGTGATCATAGTGGGTGTAAACTTAGAACCCATACTGAACATGTGATATTGAGTAGACGTGGAAGTAGAGATAGGGTTAGGCACTTGAATAACCTTGGTATCTTATTTATTATTTCACTCAGTTACCATTTACGTAGCTAAAAATTCTAGACATGCTTCATAGAACTTGGCCTATGGGACTGATACGATGTGATGGCATGGTGGGGATGCCCAGAGGTACTTATTGGGATTCATATTATAATACTTATTTTCATTGCAATAATGAGAGGGTATGGCACCTGCCATCGGGACAAGCCTGTGCAAGCACGGGAATGCCTAGCCGAACAACCATGTGAAGGTGGAGAGCTGATTTTACGATGAAGATGCTGGGGAGGAGCAGTTCCAAGTAGTTAGTCTAGGTTGTATGTAATGTTTGAATCCTATGGGCAAATTAATTCCTCTAAGGCCTATGGGCCATGTAATACTTACGCCTATGGGCCTTGTAAGGGTTCTACCTAACCCCTTGAAAGGTGTATTATCAAAAATCAATAAAAAACGAAGGTCTTGAGGCCATTGGAGGAATCCTTATTTTCTTTAATGATACTTTAACAAAATGACTAGTATCACTAGGATTACTCCCTACATAGGGAACATATAGGAGGTCACTAAGAGCATCTTAAAACACCTCTTAGATAGTGTGTTGTATAGTATTCCTAGATTTCTAGGATCTAGGTGAAGATAGAGGTTGTAGGGTGGCCACATTTTCCTCGAGCACTAGATTCTTGTGACATCACCAGGTATTGATGAATATATCCTAGATCGATGCCTAATATACTCCTTAGGATTAGGTGGATGGACCATTTTTTCATTACCCAGATCTATCTGGGAATGGTTTATTAAGCTATTGATTGAATGATTCCAAGTTATTATCTTGAGTAAAAAGTGTATTCCTTACATATTACCTAAGGTTAACCCCTTAGTAATTCATTATATTTCCAATTTATTGATTACATATGGACTGGGACCTAGAGATTAAACATCAGACTAAACTAAGGAACAAAAATACATTTTCTAGGTTCCACTAGTTACAAATGTATTAAGTGGTTTTCCTTAGATGCCCAGGATCAAACTCAATGCCATATTTATGTGATATCCAAATAATACCAGGAATCCTACTTTACATTTAGTGGTGGTGAGTATGGTTGATCCCTAGGGCTAGAATGTGAACCCCCCTTTGAAGATATAGCTTTCTTAGAGACATTCTGATAGTGGACAAAGTAGGTATTGTCAGACCAGGGTAGCCATCAGGCCCTAGGTATGAAATTTTTTATTTATTTTCAGAAGTTTTTATTTACTTTTTTATTTTTTTGAGTAGATAAAATATACATAAACTATATTTAATAGCTATGTATGGACTATATTGGTGGTTCCCAACTATGTTTTTCACTCACACCCTGCTCTAGACCCCATTACACTAGGTTACCCAAGAATACATTCACTTTGTTGGAGGTACAAGTTAGACTGAGGCCCAGGACTATTCAAGAAGGATGGATCAAATGTGTACATGGATCATGGTATGTAGTATAACTCCATGTGGATAGTAGAGCCTTATATTGTTATTATTATTATTTTATTTATATCTATATATGTGGTTGGCCTAATGACCAATCAGATTGTATGTAAGACATGGATGTTCACGCCTTTATTAAATTTCATTCATTGTTACAACCTTGTTTATATTTATTTCTTTTGTAATCTAATTATATTAATTCTATGGATGATGTTTGGTCGTTTCTTCTATTTTTTTACTCTAATAGGAAGGAATAGTTTCCCCAAAGACACACCCTAGTCCCTCAAAATTGGTCGGAAGCCTATGGAATATGGGGAGGCATTCTTGAGGCCTTATGGTGAATATGAGGGCATAGTCTTCCCATAGACACACCCTAGTCCCTCACTTATAGTAAGTAGCCTGTGATATATGGAGAGGCACTCTTGAGGACTTGTGGTGAACCGATCCTAATATTGTTCATAGTGTGAGATAGGGTAGGACATGATAAAGTTGAATCAGAGTAGTTCCTTTCCCATTTTATTACTATTTGGTACATGTAATATAAGAGTATTAGGAATGTGTTAGAACCTATTATAGATATCGAATAGGTTCATCGAGAATACTTGTTCTGGTAAGAATTCTATTTTTTTGGGGATATGTGATTTATGTTCTCAGTTTGTCATTTTACAATCGTTTATGATTTTTTCTTCAAGATACGAACATGTGGTGTGATGTTTATGATTTATTGTGGGATTTTGGATCCTGGAATATTGGTGAGAGCCCAATGATTTATTTTGACTCTTGGTTGGCAGGGGAAAGTGACATTTGTTTATGCATCATATTTGGCATATAGGGTATACATATTATAGGAATTCTAGTGTGTAATTTTTAGGAAAACTAAGGATAACTATTTATACTATCAAAAAAATCCTAAATGATGTTTTCCTATATAGGTTCTTGGAAGCATTATACTTTTTTGGTCTTCCATATTTTCATTCCTAAATGACAGGCTATGTGTATTATGCTATGATATTACTTGGTGAGGGTGACACTAATACAGTCCTCTACATAGGACATGTAATAACCCTTAGTAGGTTAGAATGGGTATTTAGTGTCTCGTTAGTGACTCTGATAGGTCACTAGGGGAAAGTAATGTTTAAGTGAGGGACCATTATGAGAACCATGTTGACTTGGACCACTAATTCCCCTCTATTATACCATATGTGGGTATATCATTTTTAAGTGTGGAGAACTAAAGATTTGTAACAACCCATATGGAGTTTTCCCATCTAGAATTCTATGATTTTTTATATAAGTGACTTTAATTTGTGGTTATCTAGTCTAATATTATAGTGTGATGCCAATAGGTACCTAGAAATTTATAGTGAACCAAAACCTCGAGGGCATATTACCATATACAGATGATCATTTAGGATAGGTTCATTATTTTTCTTCTCCTTGAAATCATTACCCTCACGGGAGAAATCCCCTATGAGGATTCTTGGAGAGGATCTGGGTCTTGGTTGGTCGATGTTTGGCAGGCGATTCCTTAAATGTTTAAGAAATGTGAATCTTTCTCATGATACTAATGGGTTTTATTTAAATGGGTTTATAATTACAACTTATAGGGTGTTTTACTCTATAATAGAGAATTTAAAACCTATATAATTTAATTCATGTGGTTATACTTTGAGCATTTTAGGTTGATGTTACCTTTACCCCCTAATATAGGGTTATCTGGTGCCTTAGATATGATGTAATAGTCAATATAGGAATAAGAATGTTGCTCATTTATTATGAATAAAGCAGGGGTATGGATCTTGTGTGAGAGGACTTTGGGAAAGGTGGTTTGACCAAGTGACCCTGTTATGAGCCTTGATTAGTAGTTCTAGGTGGGATACCTAGAGGCCCTTATTTTTGGATTGGACCCTAGTGATTCGGTGACTAGTATGATCTAGGGAAACCCTCGAGAGGGGTTATCCCAATATGGTAGTTAATTTGAGGTGAAACATAGGTAGGTGATTCATTATATGATAATGATGCACAAGAGGTGATTTGGTTTATGGAATAGGCATTGTGGTGCCTTTGGTTTCTGAGGAATCTTATGGGGTTCTTAGGTATCATGACTAACTTCGATGGGTAGGAATATTTGGGTGCATGACATTGATGACCTGTGGTTGTGTAATTAACAACAAGGTTATAGTGAAAGTGGATTTCCATGAATAGAATAATGATGGGTAGTGGATAAGTATATAGATGAGGTTGACACACTTTAGACTGAAGATGCATAGCTGTGGTGAGAAAATGATGTTGTAAGGTGAATGGTTGTCGATAGAGAATGACACAAGTAAGGTGACCAATTTTGAAAAGGAATTCCTAGAGAGCTCTTGGTTAGTTGAGAATAATGTTCCATGGATCCTATTCAACTTTTCCTTTGTAAAATTAAACTCATGGGATCATGAGTTAGATGGTACAGTTTTGTACACTTGTTATGTTGGGTGAGTTTAGTTCATGCCGATTTCACATTTCAACTATTTAAAATAAAATTTCGATGATAATTTAGGAGAAGATTGAGGATTCATGGTTTCTAATGTGATTATTTATGGAATATAGACTTAGATATTTGGGTTAATTAAGGGAAATTCCATATGATGATGGATATCTTGGATATCTTGGAAATGAATCGGGTGCCAGGAGATGGTCGACCCGAGGGTGGAACTTGACATGCACTGTCTGGAGAAGGGGTGTCCATCGTTATTTCAAGGAAAGGGAATCCTTTCTTGATGTAAGCATGTATCAATAGAAGAAGACTTTATTTTATGGTATATTCATCTAGGGAATGGCTCTAAGGTTTTGAAAAATTATGATTTGAAACCTGATGAATACCATGGATTCCATTATCATGGATTTAGAAATGGGTGCCTTGTGACGTTTATGTTGGTGCTCGGGAATGACCAGGTTCTTAGCCATGAAATTCATTATGTCAAAAAATGGTCTAGGCATGGGTTATGGTGATCAAGAACTCATTTTTATAGTGTGATGAAAATGATACTCATAAGGTGGGGAGCTTCATCAGATTGTGACCACCATGTGAAAAGGGGTTGTGTGAGGATGAAACTAGTCATTGGACAACTATTTTGTATTTCAGATGCTGCTAGATTAATGGAACCAGGTACTACTATATTTGTTATTAAATACCAGGTACATGTTTGAATATAGACTTAGGTGGAGTCCGAGTGTGGGTTTCAAGTTCAAGATATCTTGTGACGATCTAATGGGTTTGAAGTAGGAATACACCGATGTTTGTGCGATAGAATGACAATAGAAATGGAAAGGGTATGGTGTAAAAACCCAGAATTTCCATGTAATTTTTTTTTCTTAAATACATGGGAATTTTACGAGTCCGCAAAAAACTGATGGCGCATGATTCCGAGGCCCGGTGTGCCCGAAATCAATTTCTGAAGTTTTGTTCAGGTACGTTCAGTAAACGTACGAGCAATATTTTATAAATTTTGAACTGGTGCTCAAAATTAAAATCTGAGGGCATCGTTGAACTCGCAACACCAGTATTCTCTTGAGGAGACTTTCACTTCGATGACAGTGAGTCGAGAATAAAAGTTAGATTTTGCGTTTTCATGGAAAAATAATAAAATAAAGTGAGTTACACTTTATTTTAATTGAGACACCATTTGGTGTGTGGTGGTTAAAACCTCCTCATGGAAGTTGAAGGTGGGACCACCACACCTTAAACTCCCATGAGAGGTTATGGTGGTGGGGCCCACCCGAACTCAAACTCCCATGATAGGATTAATGTGGTGGGGACAACCTGGGAATATAACCCCTTGAAACTCCCCATTAAAGTGGAGAAACCCTCAAGCTCCAATTAATATAGGGGGCCCTCTTCAAATCCCCATTATTTAATTTGTGCCAACCTTTCACATTAATTAAAGGGATCCTACCTAATTAATTAGTCAATTTGAATAATTTTACAACAAATTAATAGGAGATTACAATCTAATATTTTTTTGGAATATTCACTTTGGTGGAGCTTGGAAAGAGGAGAACTTGGGAGAAAAGGAGTTCCCCAACGAAGAATGCCCCTCCCAATAAAGAACGAAGAACGAAGGAAGCCGATCCTTCTTTGAATTCTTCCTCAAAGCATCAACCGTCGTTAGACGTCTTCGACGACCAACTTCTGCGACTCCGTCAACGAACGACGAACGATGAATCAAAGGTAGGGGGATTCAATTCATTTGAGTTCCTTGTTCTTCCCTCCTTTTCGGATAATGAAAGTTGTTGAGCTTCATTCTTATGAACCGTTTGCTATCACCATAAACGCGGAGGATATGGGCCAACCTAACATGGCCCGACATCCTCTGTCGATTTTCCTTCTTGTTGCGTTCTTTGACATGGAGACATATCAACGATGAGGTGACAAAGGCGGTGATGACAAAGGCTGCGCTACCCGTGGCCTCCGCGAATCGCGCTGCCCCCACGGTGCTCTAGTGCTCCGCGCCGTCCGCCGGTGAACCGGCCGAGAAACCCTAGCCCACACCACCGACAAATTTCTCGGACAAACCCCGCGCCTCCCGCGCACCCCGTCGGCCTGCCCGTGGCCAGTTGCGCCCTGCCCGACCTCCCGCGTGCCCCGTCGGCCTACCCGCGTGCCCCGTCGGCCTGCCCGCAGCCTCTCGCGCACCCTGCCCGGCCTGCCTGCAGCCTCCCGCGCACCCCGCCGATCTCCCTGGCGCCCTCCCGGCCGCCTGCCGGCTAGCTCGGCGCCTTCCCGGCTGCCCTGCCAACCTGACCAGGCCGCCACCCAGCCGCCTCGCCGGCCTGCCCAGGCCGCTGTCCGGCCTGCCCGATCGCCCCGCCGGCCTGCCCAGGACACCGCCCAGCCTTCTCGGCCACCCCGCCAGCCTGCCCAGGCCACCACTTGGCATGCTCGTCCACCCCTCCGGCCTTCCCAGGCCTCACCCCGGCTCCCGGCCGAATCAGACAAGCCGCGCTGGGCTCCCTAGCCGGCCCGTGACGTCCCTCGCGGCGTCGCTGGCCGAACCAACCCCGCAGTCCGCTGGGCCGGGCCCAACGGATCGGGCTGAACCTAGCGGGCTGACCGGGTCGACCCAGACCGGGTCAGACCAGACCCGGGCCCACTACCGACCCTTTACTTTCTTTGGCCATATCTTTGGCACCAGATGTCCGTTTGATGAACCGTCAGCGGTGCTGGTATTATTGGAATGCGACGGTCCCTTTAAGAATACCCCACTGGAGTTTAAGGTATATTTTTGAGATACAGTCTGGTTGGATCGTACACGAATCCAACTGAGCCCCTGGGACTAAAAGGCTAATAAATCACAGACCGAGCGTCCGATCAACGCACCGTCTGTTACATTGAGACCCCTATGATGTGGTTGACCTTTGGGATAATTCTTAGTGGGACTTCGTGGAAGCTGTTGTATCAACACTGAGCTTGAAGAGCATACCCTTCCAGAATCAAGCGTGCTATAGTGGAACCCTGCAGCTGGCTACGCACTGACTATTGTTCCTAGATCCTGTGTGGGTCCAACAGTTCTAACTGCTGGTCCTGGATCCTATGTGGGTCCGACAGGACTGACTACTGTTCCTAGATCCTTTGTGGGTCCGAAAATTCTAACTACTGGTCTTGGATCCTATGTGGATCCAACAATACCGACTACTGTTCCTGGATCCTGTGTGGGTCCGATAGTTCTAACTACTAGTCCTGGATCCTGTGTGGGTCCGACAGCTTAGATGATTCCGTGACTACATCTGATCATCTCTACCTCTCTACAAAAGTTGTATACCTGTGTGAGCCGAGTCAGTGAATTTTGTGTTTTCCTCATGATTGATATGGGTTGCTTGATAACTTAGGTATATGTATGGGCATATACCTAAGTAATGGATATCCATTGATTTCATACTCTATGGTTTATCCTTGGTGGATTTTGAGAGACCTTGGTGGTATCAGGGTTCCTACTGAGTATCGTTATACTCACTCCTGCACGGGCTATGCCTGGACCTCATTGTGTTGGATGCAGACGACGGAAAACACAGACCGAGGCTGAGTGTTCCAGGACTGGATGGTACCCAGAGGTGGACCATACGATGAGTCGGTACCCATAGGAGACTGAAGGGCGTAGAGTGCTGAGGAGGATATCTGTACCTAACCTTTAGGTAGGATCCATGGTGGACGGTCCAAGAGCTGCTTTCCATCTTTCAGCTGTTTGTCCCTTTTCAGTTGTACTTGTACTTTACAATTGGGCTTGTATTTCCAGCCCCTTTTACTTTTTAGCACTCATTTGTTATATGTTTTTTATTAGTATTTTGCTTCCATATTGTATTATGTTGTGTGCCTTTACAGTTATAAAGGGAATGCATTCCCAGATTTAGGGAATTACGCCTTTGGTGCTAGTCGCCAGCCCCTGGCCTATGGAAGGCGGGCTTGGGGTAGTCATGACATGGGCCCCAGGGGACGGGTCGTGACAAATTGGTATCAGAGGAGTCGGTTCTACCATAGAACTTAGGGCTCTGATCTTTCTTTTTTGTGAAGAAATAATGTGAAGAGTACTGAGTGTGGTTTTCAGTCCAGGGAGTCCAGTGTTGGTGCGGTGACCGACGTATCCATACACCAGGACCCTGACTTCTGATTTCCGAGTCAGTTCATGAAAACACTGATTGCGTGTGTGTTTCAAGAGTCTTCTTTGTGATCTATTTGATTCAGCTCACCAGGTATAACTTATTGACTGTGGCGCACCTGTATCTTTTCAAGATGGCCCCATGCAGACAACCAGCCAGGGTTCTGAGAGTTGTTCGAGATGGTAGCCCACTAAGCGACGAGGCCTCGGTGTAGGGCCCTATCACAGTAGAGAAACTAGTGGTACCACTAGCTATTGGGCCACCGATACCACCAGCCCGAGCAGAAGAGAGTGCACGCCACTTGATCGTGTTATATGAGTTCCAGCGCCAGAGGCCGCCCAAGTTCAAGGGTGAGACGGACCCGCAGGAAGCTGAGGATTTGTTGGAGGCTGTGGTGAGAATCTTCAGACTAGTAGGGACACCAGCCGACCTTATGGTGATCCTTACCATGAGTCTTCTTCAAGCAGCAACAGGTAGACGGTGAAGCCTGATGCTCCAGGTGCATGACGAAGTGACACTTCTCTGGGAAGACTTCGAGAGCCTATTTGGGGTGGAGTTTTTCCCAGCCACCCTAAGTGTGGTGCAGATACAAGAGATACTTCATCTACAACAGGGCATCATGAAAGTGGCACAATACTCAGCGAGGTTCACCGACCTCTTGCGCTACTCCACTGATATGGCGCGGGACCCTTTCTTCAGGCCCCGAATCTTCGAGCAGGGGCTCAGATGGGAGATTAAAGCATCAATGATCTCACTCAACATCCTGATGTAGGGGGGGTGTTAGAGAGAGCCCTCCTAGTAGAGAGTTTTCTTGCTGAGCAGTCACCAGCAGTGAGACCCATCACTAGTCGACATACAGCAGAGTCTTCTACAGTTGGAAGTAAACAGATGTCGCAGAGGTCCAAGTGGACTAGGCCATTTGGTGGATGACCCTAGGATACAGGTTTAGTTGTGCGAGGCACACGAGACAGAGCCAATCATGCCAGGAGCGGACCATGTTACTCTTGCGGCGGGCAGGGTCACATGGCTCGTGAATATCCGACCCGCTGTACTGATGATCATAAAACGGTCTAAGGACCACCCAGGAAGAGACAATGATTAGATCGAGGCAGTCCATAGAGATCAGGCACACATGTCAGAGGAGCTGGTCAAGCAGCTGGCGGTGCACGACGTTTCGAGGTGGTACCACCACCACCACCAGGAGGTCCACCCTGACCGTAGGGAGCAGGTGGATAGGTGAGAGCTCAGCTCAGGAAGCTGAGGTGTACTATCATGGCGCTCTAGAGATTATTCGAGGTACAATTTGTGTCTAGTCCACCTTAGCTGCATTTCTTATAAACACAGGTGCAAGTCACTCTTTCATTTCCACTACTGTCATTCAGAGCTCGGAGATTCTGACAGAGTCATTGGCTCGATCCTTATGGCTAGAGACTTCTACAAGAGAAGGCTCGACAATTATGCACTGGTGCCGGCAATGCGAGCTTACTCTAGGAGGCAAGATCTTCAGTTGGGATCTCCTCATAGCGGCGTCGAGTCCTTACGACGTCATCTTGGGTTTGGACTGGTTATCTACATTCCATGCTTAGATTGACTGTATTAGGCGCAAAGTGCGGTGTGTCCAGACGGATGGGACCATGTTTACCTTCACCGGAAACAAGGGAACCTTTGCATCACAGAACATACTTACTCGGAGGAGGGTGCATCCAATCACTCATCAGTTGGATGCCCTTACCCTCAGAGCAGTAGATGTGGAGAGTCCGAGCTATCCTATAGTGGTGGACCAGTATGCGGATGTTTTCCCTGATGATGTCCCAGGTCTAACTCCTCAAAGATAGGTGGACTTCTACATTGAACTGTACCTTGGGACAACACCGATATCTACACCAGCATATCGGATGGCTCCCACGGAGCTTCGCAAGCTTCGGGTAGAGCTAGAGGACTTGCAGGGGAAGGGATTCATCTGGCCCAATGTTTCTCCCTGGGTAGCCCCAATTCTGTTTTCCAAGAAGGTAGATAGGAGCTTGAGGCTTTGTGTCGACTATCGGCGCCTAAACCAGGTAACCGTGAAGAACAAGTACCCACTCCCAAGGATTTACGACCTCTTTGATCTGCTAAATGGAGCTCGATGGTTCTTGAAGATAGGCCTCAGATTAGGCTATCACCAACTCAGAGTTTGAGTCAAGGATGTGAAGAAGACAGCCTTTAGATGTCGGTATGACCACTATGAGTTCCTGGTTATGCCATTCGGTGTAACCAATGATCCAGCAGTGTTCATGGGACTCATGAATAGGATCTTCCAACCATACCTAGATCTCTTTGTCGTATTCTTTATCAATGACATTCTGATCTACTTGACTACTAAGGAGGAGCATTCCTACCACTTGCGGGTAGTACTGGACACACTCCAAGAGCACCAAATTTATAGTGAGCTCTTGAAGTGCGAGTTCTAGATCCGAGAGGTTCACTTTTGAGGACATTTCATCTCAGAGGCTGGAGTATTAGTGGATCCAGTGAAGATTGGGGCGATACTTTCTTGGGAGCCACCCAGGAGTGTGACGGAGGTATGAAGTTTCCTAGGATTGGATGGTTATTACCAGAGATTTGTTCCAGACTTCTCCAGAGTTTCATCACCCCTATCAGCCTTGAAGAAGAAGGGGAAACCCTTCATGTGGTCGGAGAGATGCCAGCAGAGCTTTTAGGAGCTGAGAAAGAGGCTGACTAGTGCCCCCATATTGAGTCTTCCAGAGGAAGGCATAGGGTACGTAGTCTATTGTGATGCATCAGGGATCAGACTCGGGTGTGTCCCGATGTAGGAGAGAGCAGCGATCATGTATGGTTCTCAATAGCTGAGACAACATGAACAGAACTACGCTACCCATGATCTGGAGTTAGAAGCAGTGGTCTTCGCCTTGAATATGTGGCGACACTATCTCATGGGAGAATGTTTTACCGTGTACTCTGATCACAAGAGTCTTAGGTATATCTTCTCTCAGAAGGACCTGAACCTGAGATAGCACCGATGGATTGAGTTTTTCTAGGATTACGACTTAGAGATAGTCTATACTCCTGAGAAGGGGAATGTTGTAGTAAATTATCTCAGTAGGAGATCTGGTATACAACTTCTAGGTGAGGCGATGGAGCAGCTGGCTGCTTTATAGATATCCTTTGTGGATAGAGATGGATTAGCTTTCCTACAGTCTCTTATGGTCACTCCCCCACTCATTCAGTGAGTCAGAAAATCAAATCATGGGGACACTGACTGCGAGACATGACGTGCTCAGATATCCACAGGGCATGCACCTGATGGATTTTCTAAAGGCAGGGAGCACGTCATCCTCTTCAGAGGACGTACTATGGTACCGGTGTCACTTTAGGAGGAAGTGTTGAGGGATTTCCACACATCCCCTCTAGCGGTACATCCAGGTGTGGTGAATATGTATCAGGACATCAGACGACAACACTGGTGGCCAGGTATGAAGAAGGCGGTAGCAAAGTTTGTCTCTCGATGCCTCACTTGTCCGCAAGTGAAGGCAGATCACCAAGTACCAGAAGGCTTGGTATAGCCTTTAGAGGTCCTAGAGTGAAAGTGGGATGAGATATCCATGGACTTCATGATCAATATTCCACGTACATCTAGGGGACACGACTCGATTTGGGTGATCGTTGACTGACTCACCAAGTTGGCCCACTTCCTACCGATCAGAGAGCAGGGTTCAGTAGAGAGCTTGGGATGCCTATACATGCAGAATATTGTGTGGATACATGGAGTACATTATTTTATTGTCTCCGATCATGATGCACGGTTTACTTCCCGGCTATGGAAGGGGTTGCTGGAGGCTTTCGGGACACAGCTTCATCTGAGCACCACCTTCCATCCTTAGATAGATGGTCAGACTGAGCGGACCATTTAGACCCTCAAGGACATGCTATGTGATTGTGTCCTTGATTTAAGTCGCAGATGGGAGGATCACCTACCTTTGGTGGAGTTTGCATACAACAACAGCTACCACTCCACCATTGGGATGACACCTTTCGAGGCGTTATACGGGCGACCTAGCTGATCACCATTGTGCTGGACTGACCCTGGGGAGTCAGGAATGGTGGGACCAGAGATGGTACGAGCTACCATAGAGAAGGTGTAGATCATCCAGGAGTGGATGAATAATACATAGAGGAGGCATAAGTTGTATGCTAATAGGAAACAAATACCTCTGGAGTTCGAGGATGGAAACCACATATTTCTATAGGTCTCACCCCGACGAGGTTTATGGAGATTTGGATGAGGCAGCAAGTTATCTCCACGATTCATCGGACCTTTCTAGGTCCTCAACAGAGTAGGTGAGGTGGATTACCTCATGGATCTTCCACCTTAGTTGCACCGGGTGCATGACGTCTTCCATGTATCCTAGCTGAGGAGATACGTGCACAACCCTTCTCACATCATCGACCATGGGGAGCTGGACATCGACGATGGAGTGACTTTTACGGAGGTTCCAGTAGAGATTTAGGATCGATGGGAGTGGGTCCTTCATGGACAATTGATACCTCTATTGCGTGTATGTTGGCAGTACAAGAACCTCAAGGAGAGAACATGGGAGCGGGAGGCTCAGATGTGTGCTTAGTACCTCCATTTTTTCCCTTAGTTCGAGTTGTAGCTTATAGGGACGTAAAGCCCTAAGGTGGGGAGAATAGAAAGACCTAGAATTTCCGTGGGATTTTTTTTTCATAAATACATGGGAATTTTACGAGTCCGCGAAAACTGACGACACGTGAGTCCGAGGCCTGGTGTGCCCGAAATCAATTTCTGAAGTTTTGTTCGGGTACGTTAAGTAAACATACGAGTGAGATTTTATAACTTTTGAACCGGTGATCAGAATTGAAATATGATGGCACTGTTGAACTCGCAGCGCTGGTATTCACTTAAGGAGACTTTCACTTCTATGACAGTGAGTTGAGAATAAAAGTTAGATTTTGGGTTTTCATGGAAAAATAATAAAATAAAGTGAGTTACACTTTATATTATTTGAGCCACCATTTGATGTGTGGTGGTTAAAACATCCTCATAGAGGTTGAAGGTGGGACCACCGTACCTTAACCTCCCATGAGTGGTTATGGTTGTGGGGCCCACCTGAACTCAACCTCCCATGAGAGGATTAATGTGGTGGGGATCACCCGGGCTTTTAACCCCTTGAAACTCCCCATTAAAGTGGAGAAACCCCAAGATCCAATTAATATAGGGGAGCCTCTTCAACTCCCCTTTATTTAATTTCTTCCAACCTTTCACATTAATTATGGAGAGCCTACCTAATTAATTAGTGAATTTGAATAATTTTCCAACAAATTAATAGAAGATTATAATCTATTATTTTGTTGGAATATTCACTTTGGTGGAGCTTGGAAAGAGGATAACTTGGGAGAAAAGGAGTTCCCCAACGAAGAATGCCCCTCCCAACAAAGAACGAAGAATGAAGGAAGCCAATCCTTCTTCAACTTCTTCCTCGAAGCTTCAACCATTGTGAGACGTCTTCGACGACCAACTTCCGCGACTCTGACAATGAACGATGAATGAAAAATCAAAGGTAGGGGGATTAATTTCATTTGAGTGCCTTGTTCTTCCCTCCTTTTTGGATAATGAAAGTTGTGGAGCTTAGTTCTTATGAACCGTTTGCTATCACCACAAACGCGGAGTATACGGGCCAACCTAACATGGACCTACATCCTTCGTAGATTTTTCTTCTTGTGGCGTTCTTTGGCATGGCGACATATCAACGATGACGCGACGAAGGTGGCGACGAAAAAGGCTGTGCTACCCGCGGCCTCCATGAATCGCGCCGCCCCCGCGGCGCTCTGGTGCTCCATGCCGTCTGCCAACAAACCGGCAGAGCAAACCCAGCCCACACTGCCGCCGGATTTCCCGGCCAAACCCCGCACCCCCCGTGCGCCCCACTAGCCTGCCTGCGGCCTCCCGCGTGCCCCACCGGCCTGCCTGCGGACTCCCGCGCCCCCACTGCTCTACTCGGCACCCTCACGGCCGCCTGCCGGCCTACTAGATGCCTTCCCGACTGCCTTTCCAGCCTGACCAGGCCGCCACTCGGTCTGTCCAGCCTTCCCGCCAGCCTGCCTAGGCCGCTGCCCAACCTTCCGGCCACCTAGCCGACCTGCCCAGGCTGCCCTGCCGGCATGCCCAGGTCGCCACCCGACCGGCCCGGCTGCCTCGCCGGCATGCCGAAGCCGCCACCCGGCCTGCCCGACCACCCCGCCGGCCTGCCCAGGCCGCCACCTGGCCTGCCCGGCCGCCCCACCGGCCTTCTCAGGCCGCACCCCGGCTCCTGGCCGAATCGACCGAGCTGACCTGTGGCATCCCTCGCGGTATCGCTGGCCGAACCGGCTCGGCCTTCCGGGCTGAGTCGCCCGAGCCGCGCCCCTCACGGTGCTGGCCGAACCGCCCCTGACCTCCGAGCCGAACTACCTACGTGGCGACCTCTGGGCCGGGCCCAGCAGACCGGGCCAAACCAAGTGGGCTGAACGGGTCAACCCAGACCGGGTCAGCCCAGACTGGGTTGGGCCGAGTCGGTCCGACCGGGTTAGACCGGACCCAGGCCCACTACCGACCCTTTACTTTCTTTGGCCATATCTTTGGCACCAGACGTTCGTTTGACGAACCGTTAGCGGCGCTGGTATTCATGGAACATGAAAGTCCCTTTGAGAATACCCCACTAGATTTCGAGGTATATTTTTGAGATACGGTCAGGTTGGATCGTACATGAATCCAACTGGGCCCCTGAGACTAAAAGGCTAATAACTCACAGACCGGGTGTCCGATCGACGCGCCGTCTGTTGCGTTGATACCCCTATGCCGTGTTAGAACTTTGGGATACTTTTTCATGGGAATTAATGGAAGCTGTTGTATCAAAACTTAGCTTAAGGAGTGGACCCTCCCAGAATCAAGCGTGCTCTAGTGGAACCTTGTGGTTGGCTACACACTGAGTACTGTTCTTAGATCCTGTGTGGGTCCGACAGCACTGACTACTGTTCCTGGATCCTGTGTGGGTCCGATTGTTCTAACTGCTGGTCCTGGATCCTATGTGGGTCCGACAACACTGACTACTATTCCTAGATCCTGTGTGGGTCCGACAGTTCTAACTGCTGGTCCTGGATCCTGTGTGGGTCCGACAGCTTAGATGATTCAATGACTACATATGATCATATCTACCTATCTACCAAAGTTGTATACCTATGTGAGTTGAGTCAGTGACTTCTGTTTTTTCCTCATGATTGAGATGGGTTACTTGATAACTTAGGTATATGTATGGGCATATACCCAAGTAATGGCTATCCGTTGATTTCATACTCTGTGGTTTATCATTGGTGGATTTTGAGAGACCTTGGTAGTCTCGGGGTCCCTACTGAGTATCGTTATAATCACCCCTTCACAGGCTATGCCCGCACCTTGTTGTGTTGGATGCAGACGACCGAAAGTGCTGACCGAGGTTGAGTGTTCTAGGACTGGACGGTACCTGGAGGTAGACTATACGACGAGTTGGTACCCGGAGGAGACTGACGGATGTGGAGTGCTGAGGAGGCTATCTGTACCTACCCTTCAGCTAGGATCCATGTTGGATGATCCAGAAGCTTCTTTCCATATTTCATCTATTTTTCCCTTTTCAGTTGGACTTGTACTTTACAATTGGGCTTGTATTTCGGGCCCCTTTTACTTTTCAGCACTCTTTTGTTATACAGTTTTACTTAGTGTTTTTCTTGCAACTTGTACTCTGTTGTGTACCTTTACAGTTATAAAGGAAATTCCTTCCCAGATTTAGGGAATTACACCTTTGGTGCTAGTCTCCAGCCCCTAGCCTATGGAAGGCGGGCTTGGGGTAGTCACGACATGGGCCCTGGGGGACGTGTCGTGACATATGGTTTTTCTAGGTAATGTGACCAAAATTTTGTTACAATATTCAGTGGGAATGCTCAAAAAAAATATTACTGTGCCTTGGGATAAAGGAATTGAGATCATTTTTTAGTGACGCATCAGTGGTATAAGCCAGAGTTTCAAGAATAGAATTCTAGAGGTGGTTCAGTTTGCATTATCTTAAATAGTTTGGATGATATGGGTGTAGTTTAGAGGATGAATGGGAATTCGACAGTAAAAGATGGCACAACTAGGTTGATCCTTTTCAAGTGGAATTCAACTATTTCTAATCAAAATTGATAACCAATAGTAATATCATTGTGTTTGATTAGATTTAGTGAGTTGAGAAATGTGTCAGGATAATCATTAAGATGCTAGGGGTGTGTTTTATTAGGAAATTCTAATGATAGAGAAACCGTGGTATAAAATTGGATATTAAAAGTAATAACCTATGTTGGGGAGCACCATAGTCTGGTTTGTGAGTAAGACAATGATGTGGTCATGTCTCCAATTAGACAAGATAGAGGTAAGAAATATCTCAATGATTCAATGATAGTTATGAGAATTAGATCAGTCTTTTGTAGGTTGAGCATTATATTTCTAAAGTGGAATTTGGAAACACATTGGTCATTCAGAAACATGAGACTTATCAAGGATGAGAAGCATTAATTTGGGGACATTGTAATATCGTAAATCTGCATGAGTTTGAAATTTCAGAAGGAATTTTAATTTTCAATTACTGGATGAGTCAAATTTTGATAGGATATTTGGAATGGAATTCCGAATATTGTAACATCTCAAGGTGATGTTTTTAGATATAAAACGAGCCTTAGAAAAGAAATTATATGTTTTAAAAGTATCTTAATGGTTTGGGGACTAGATTTGAATTTTTGGAAAAGTGTAACATAGGGTGCATGGTTGGCACACAAATAGTTCCATCCATGTATCCTAACCGTGGGGACCAGATTTCATAGACACACAACTTTTAAAACTACATGAGAGGTCATAGAAAACCATGTGATCCTATACAATAAAGTATAGACAATATGAATATTTGGAACATGGTCTATTAAATCATGTGTCATGGCAATGTGAGGAGTGTTGTGCTCAGATAGTGGGGACACACAATTGGCACATGGTTTATCCAATAGTGTGGTCAAATTATGCAGCTCATTAAGGGAGATAAAATAAAAATTTTCCTCTACATAGCCTTTAAGAGGTTATCCCCATATTTCTTCTTCCCCCCCTTACATGATCCAAATATATTACACTTTCCTTTCCCTCTTTAATCACATTTAAGAGGGTGTTCTTTGTGGAATTTTTAGGTTTGATTTCTCCTCTGGTAAGCTCCCTGAATATTATCCTCTCTTCATTCATAATTCTTGGTTTCCTTAGTTATGGATTTTAATTGTGATTCCATCAGATAATTTTGGAATAAGATACCAGTGATGGGTATTTTGCTATACCTAGGAAGAGGATGTCCCGAAAGGCTGTCTGTACTTCACTATATATCATTTAACTAAGGTATGTCACTATAGTGATTTTACAAATATTAAAAGTTTGAATTAAATTTCTTGGTAAATTTTCTTGATGAATATTCTTAGGGATTATGATAATATCAAGGTTTGGGGTGTTCCATGGGTTTTTGGAAACCGTTTGGTCATGGTTCTAGTATGATGGGATCATCTAGTGAGGTTTTGGGAATCCTGACTTTATTAGTTTTTTTAATTGTTTATAACTTGTTGAGATTTATTAATTAATTATAATTTAATTATAATTAAATTATGGTGGTTTAGTTTTCAAATTGGACTCTGTATGTATTAGATGATATTAAATATACATTGGTAGCTAATTACGACCCTTGGATAAGATATTGAAATCTTCTTATGAGGTAGGTGGTCTACAACACCTTCCCTATGGTATTTGTGCATGTTTATGGTAGTATGTGAATGATTAGTCTCACCCCTGAGGGAGAACCCACTACTTAAATTTATTTAATGAATTGTTTAATTAAATTAGTTTTTTTAATTAAAATGGATGGATTTTAGGGTTCATGAACAATTCTTGTGTACTAGACTTATTATTGGCCCCTAGTGGTTAAGACCAAGACACTTGATCCCAGAGTAGACTCCCAAACTCTTATGAGTTGAGGCTGGACCCATTGAGTCATGTCAGCCCTTGTAGTATCCTATGTGGATGGACCTTAGGAATACTGGGACCAGGTTTATGACTCATATCCCAATGGTTTATATAGTGGAAATACCTTGTGTAGGTAGAAAGGTCATGATACCCTAATCATGATTCTGTAGAACATTAAATCTTGGAATATTGAGAATTAACCTAAGGCCATGACTATTTCCTAGGGTCCTAATTGAGAAGCCTCTAATTATGAGCTATTTTAGAGGATTCCAAGGGGGATACCTACACTTATTTATAGACCTCAATGATCTTGCAAGGGATACCTCTCATATGTACTAACCTAGGGGACCCTAGTGGGTGCCCCAATGTTAGACTGAACCTGAGAGAGTGGGTTATGAGACTGGGTAGTGATGGTAGTGGGTGTTACCTTAGAACATGTAATAGACATGTGAGTCCAAGGGACTGTTGTAGTAGATATGGGTTTAGGTGTTTGACCAACCTCGCTATCAAATTCTTTTTTTCACCCAGTTATAACTAATGTAGATATGAATCGCAGACATGCTTCCTAGAACTTATCCATTCTAGAAATGTAAAGGTTTAGAGTATCTAGATACTAGATTTGAAATATTCTTATTTTATGAAAGATCTTCAACATCTACCATAAATATATTCCCTTATATTAGTCTTCATAGGAACACCCTAATAAAAACTTTCTTCATAGCATGGGGAAAGAAAACATAAGAAAAGGGTGAGCTCAGATTCTCAGTAAGGATAAACATGGGAGATATCAATCGATGATCAAATGAAAACATAAGATAATCATAAGAGTATTATATCATGAACATAACTTAAAAATTTTATACCCAATATAAAAAATATCATAAACATTAGTTACGACATATACCATTATAATTTCAAAGGTCATGAATCATAAGAATGCGAACTCACCATAACTCAATCATGAACCATAAGTTCATGTTATAAATGTGTGTGGAATCATAATAAGTATAGAAACCTTTTCATATATGAAGGTTAACTACCTAGACCATCATATCAAACATCAAAACTTGTTTCTTATAGTGGATCAAGCACATTGACTTTTTTTCCCATAATAGATGAAGCACATCGACTTTTCTCCCACAATTATCTCATGAGATAAAATACTTTACCCAATGAATAGGGGGGAGATATAGGCCCCACACATCACCTAATTAAAACCATACATATATATTCTATAAGAACATAAAACATTCATCATATTAGAACCCATGAAAAGAAATAGGTTTCACACACACACACTTCATTATATCATAACCCATGGAAATGAGTTTCATAAATATTTGTCATCATAATCATAATAAATCCAAATAAAGAATAAGGATGGTATACTTGGATCATAACCCTAGTAAATAATAATTATAATCAAGGGATTTTTTTGTAAATAAATAGATATATCATTAAAAGACATTAAGACATTCTTGAGGAAAATACACTTTCAAATTTAAAAATAACTTTTCAAAATATAAGAACCGCATATGTAATAAAGAAACCATTTTATTAGAAAATAACCTTATAAAATTATAAATTATGATTTAAATAATTAATGCATCATGCTAAAGGGAAAATATGTACATGTTATATAAGATAAAAAAACCATTCCTTTCACAAATTCAAAATGCACCATGTTCAGAAAATAGAAAAACTATTCCTTTAAAAACATTTTTTAAAAGTAAAACATGAGTAAAAATAATTTAAAAAATTATTGGATAATAGTAAAAATTTTCTTGATTTTTTTATAAAACATTGATATGGAAGATAAATATCAAATAATTCTCTCAATAGAAACGTAAACATATACAATCCAAAATATTGATGAGATTGCGAAATAAAACACTAACCTCGAGTTTGAATTGCATTGAAATAACTATATTATCTTATATAATAAATGAAAATTTATTATAATTCAATAATAGATTCATTTTAATACTTATAAAATCATATATTATCCCTTTATAACATGTCAACACAGCTTTTATGAATAATTATTTATTAAAATCATTATTTTTGGGTGTTAACTATTTCATTTATCATGAGTATTTTAGTTCAATAGTTCTGATCTATATAATGGTTACATAAACTCAATAATATTAATAATGATATAAATATAATATATATCCATTTTATAAATTTTTTATTCATGCATAAAATTTAGAGAGAGAAAAATAAACTACACCGTTCATGGAGACGACAGGTCATACATACGCATGAACACTGTTTCTATTTTTCAATTGATAGAAGAATAATTAAACTGAATAAAATAATTATTATTTTATACATATAATATATATTAATAAAATTCATCCTCATTATCATCCAAGAAAAATATAAATGAGAAAAAAATCACATTGCCTCATGGAGGTGGTAGTCCACACGTATGCACAAACGACGTTATCGTTTCCCAAAGGATTGGTTGATAATATGGTAGACATCATATTATCATTAAAAAATTATAATTATGTAATATATATCATATATAAATATTAAAATCATCTTAATACCCATCTATAAAATATGGTGATGAAAAATTAATTTTATCGCTACGTGGAGACGGTAAACCATGCACAGGCACAAGCGATACTTTCATTTCATGTTTGATAGAAAATAGGGTGTATAATGGTGTTTTAATAATCATAATAAAATTTTATCATATTTATTATAATGATGTTATTATTTTAGGATAAATACCATAGATTTACATGAGTTAAATAATATTATAAAATAAATTGATTGATTAAGGAGATTACCTCTTTTTGGAAAGAACTCCTTTAGATCTCCTTTTAAGGACCCTAGAGTTGGTATTTTGAGAATAAAAACACCTATATAATGTTTCCAGGGAAGCATAGAAGATATTTTTTTAGATATTAGTCAAAATAAAAGGTGCAAAGTGTTTTTATGAAGAGAAAGGGTGTGTACCCTTTTATAAAAGAGGGGAGGGGAACTCTTGAAATTCCTTAAAAGATTAAAATATAATTAAGTCAATCTCACGAAAATGGTTCCAAATGACATAAAAATGGACAATGGATGAAATTTTAGGCCATATATTATCCCTTTTTTCCTATTTTAATATTTTTAATATTTTTGTTGGATTTAATAAAATATTATTCTTATAAAATATCATTATTATCAATTTAGACCCTAGTCACATAATTTGAATTAAAATACATAAATTGAATGTTGTAATTAAAATATGATCTTATAACACAACAATAACATGTTATATTAACCTATAAATTTATTTCACACTTAAAATCACCCATATTGTATTTCTTTTAATATTTTCAAAATCATAAATAATATTTTTTTAATTGGAGAAATACTACCTCAGTGTTGTATAAGTAATTATGGTTATTATATAAAACAAAAAATTAAAAATAAATTTTAATCATGAAAATTATTTTATCAATATCAAAATAGATACTTATATTTTTTTCATAACTTACTTTTTTCTCTATGTGGACACATAAGAGATATTAAAAATAAAGAGAGTGAAATTTTGTAACTTTACTTGATTTAAATAATATATAAGTCATTTTCATAGACAAGTGTCCATTAAACAAATAAAATTAAAGAATAATGTGATAAAGGTATAATTAACTTCATCCAATAAGAATTAATATGAAAAATTATGGCCCTATCACTTATTTTTAATCTATATTAACTTGATCTACCCTTTATTGAGGTGATAAAAATTTTCATGGTTACTATTTATATTGACCAAAAATAAAAGTGGAATTTTTACCAAATTTAAAAAACTTGATTATAAAAATGTAATTAATTTAATATAATTAAATACCTATAAATGAAAGAAATTAATTTTAAATTAAGTTCACAAAATATAATAAAAACTACTTTTTAGAGACAAAATACATTTTAAGCATAAAACTTAATTTATTCTTATCCTATGATTAAAAAAATATTTTTTGAATGTTTAAAAATTTTGATCAAGTAAATAAAATATTAATTTAATTAAAATAATTTAAAAATAGGGATTAATTTAATTTAATTGTACAAAATAAATTTAGAGCATAAAAATTGTTTTTCAGAAAAAAACATCAGTTTTATTTTCAAATAATTTTTGTTTTAAATTTTAATAATTTGATAACTAATGAATTAATTTTATAATTTTATAGACCACCTATTTTACATAATTTATTTATTACCATTATTATCCTCCAATACAATGTCTAGGTGATAATATTTTAAAAATTTTATGCGGTTTGTCTAAACTCATTGTTACGTGTGACACAATATATCCAAGAAATAGAATTATTTAAAGAGAAATATTTCATAAAAATCTCAGGGTGTTACAGTATATCTCCATGAAAATTAATTTATACCTTGAAATTCATCACTCTAATACAAATAGATGATGATACTTATTCCTCATCATGTCATCATGTTCCCATATAGCTTCCTCAAATTGGTAATTACACCACAAAACTTTTACTAGCTGAGTGGTATTATTTCTTATAACTTTCTCTCTATGATGTAGAATCACTACTATTTGTTCATCATAAGAATGATCTTGTTTCATTTGTACAAACTCTTAGTTCAATACATGTGAAGGATCAGGTATGTACTTTCTCATGAGAGATATATGGAACACATCATGAACTTGATATAGATTCTTTGGAAGCACCAATTGATAATATAATATCTTGACATGATCAAGAATTTTAAAAGGACTGACCTAACTTGGGTTTATCTTTCCCATCTCCCTGATTTTCATAAACTTCTTCCATGGGTATATTCATAGAAAAAATTTCTCACCAACTTCAAACTCATATCTCACTGATGATTATCAGCATAACCCTTTTTTCAACTCTGCACTGCTCTTGTGAACTGCTAAATGTATCTAAACTTATCTATCATTTACTTATCTTGATTAGGTCCCAATATATTTTTTTATCTAAAATAATTTTATCATGTTTGAGTTTTACACTCCCTACCGTATATGGATTCATAAGGATCGATCTGAATTCTTGAGTGAAAGCTATTTTTGTAAGAAAATTCCATAAAAGTAAGGTATTAATCCCAAAAACCTTTCAAATCCACAGATAAAACTATAAACATGTATTTTAGAGTTTGAATGTTCCTTAGATACTGAACGTATTTCTGAGGATGATAATTAGTGTTGAAATTTAACTCTCTATCCAAATCCTACTAAATAATTCTCCAAAACTTTAGGGTAAATCTCATATCCTAATTAGATACAATTGATTGTGGTACGCCATGAATTCATTCCACTACTTTAATGTAGAACTGAGTAATTGGATCAAGAGATAAATGTTCTCTAGTGGAAATGATGTTTTCTAACTTATTAAGGAGATCAACTGAAACCCATATAGCATTGTTTCCTTTAGTTTTTTTGGGGAGTATAAAAATGAAGTCCATGGTAATGTTTCCCCACTTAAATTATAGTATCGGTAATGGTTGTGACATATCATTAGACTTATATATCTTAGCCTTAACTTTCTAACATACCAAGCATTGAAAAACATAATTTTTAATATATCTTTCGATACAATCTCACCAGAAATACTCTTTCAGGTAAATATACATCTTTGTTAATCCAAGATGAATAAAGAATGATGAACCATGAGCCTCATCCAACATATCCTTCAAATATAGTATGAGAGGGACATAAACATAGTCACCAAATATTTTTTATTCCCTAAAAATCATGGTTGAACTTAGAAACATTTCTCACCTTCTTTTGAAACTCCACATCTACCTTTTTCACCTCCTTAATACTCACATGGATATATGGTTAAAAATTCATTTGAAAAAGGTAATATTTCTCCCCTTATTTAAAGATTTCTAGATCAATTATTTGAAAATCCCAAAATATTGGATCTTTTGTAATCCTCATCATAGATAGGCTAACACTGTCCTTTTGACTAAAAGCATTTTCAACCTTATTTTACTTCCCAGGATGGTATTGTATCGAGTAGTCATAATATTTAATCATATCCAACCATATTATTTTGTGCATGTTCAACTATTTTTGAGTGAAAATATAATATAATTTTTTTTGATCAATATATATGTACCACATTTCTCTATAGATATAATTCCACCATTTAATTAATGAAAAAATTACCACATCTAACTCTAAGTCATGAGTTGGGTAATTTTTCTCATGATCCTTCACTTAGAGAAAGGCATAAGCTATCACCATATTATTTTTCATGAGAACACATCCTAGTTCCTTCTTTGATGCATCACTATAAATCAAAAACCTTTATCCACTATAGGGTAGTGTGAGCCTTGGTTCATTGAACAAGCTTTTTTTTTCAGCTCCTTGATTTTTTACACACTCCTCCATTTATATGAGCTTAATTACTTTTTAAGTAAACTTGGGGATTAGATTATATAATCATTATAAATATCACAAAAAATGTTGATAATATCCATCCAACCTAAGAAAACTAAGGAATTCATTTATCATGGTTGATCTAGGCCATTTCTCAATAACTCATGTCTTTGAAGGATCTACTGATATACCCTCACTTGAGATTATATGACCCAAAATGAAACTTTTTAAAGAAAAAATCCACACTTGGTAAAATTTTCATAAATATTATCCTTCCTTTGGGTCTTAATAACAATCCTAAAGTGATATTTATACTCTTCCTTTCTCTTAGAGTTTATAAGAATATCATCTATAAAGACTAAAAAAACTGAGCAAGGTAATATCTAAAGACTCTATTCGTTAAATCCATAAAGATAGTTATGGAATTAGTAAGACCAAATGGAATAACTATAAATTAATTGTGTCCATACCCTATACAGAATACTGTCTTGGTTATATCCTTTTTATTGACCCTCAATTGATGATATCTAAAATAAAATTCAATCTTGGAAAATTATTGAGCTCTACTCAGTTGATCAAATAGGTCATCAATATGGGGTGGAGGATACCTATTCTTGATAGTGATCTTGTTAAGTTACAAATAATAAATATAGAGTCTCATTGATCCACATATCTTCTTAAAAAATAGGATAGATCCACCCCAAGGTGAAAAACTGGGATGAATGAATCCCTTGTCATGATATCCTAGAATTTATTATTTAATTACTAAAACTCAACTAGGTCTATTCTATAAGAAGTCTTTGAAATAGGCATAACACCAAGTATGAGTTCTATTGAAAACTCAACTTAATGATTTGATGGATGACCCATCAATTATTCTAAAAAGTCATAAAAAACTCCCATATAATAGATGTATCCTTAATATTGAGTTTATCCCCAACCATATGAGATAGATAAAATTCATGTATATTAATTAAGACCCACAATATGGAAGCAATTTCTATTAGAAGTTCATATTAATCCTTACATCCATAAATGATCATAGGTTTATTTAGAATAAGAATTGCGACTTCCCTTCATTGAAAATTGATGTAGGATCCATATAGAGAAATATAATCCATTATAAGAATCACATATAATTCAAATAATGGGTTAATCACAAGATTTTCAGGAATCAATTTCCCACAAACTCTAATTGGAGAGAAACTATAGAATTGAGATGCGAACGTTGTGACACTAGAAGTTTTAAAACTAACTCAACATCTAATCAGTAAGGATATATGGTGATACTCTTATAAAATTATTTATAAATAAAATAATGGTTGGATATAGAATAAAATAAGACATTATATATTCTGGAGTAGATGATATGTGTATCTTTCACTATGTCATTCTTATAACCCACTTCAGAAATCATGATCACCTGATATTTTACTTTATCTTTGGGTTTAAGAGGTTGTTGAAGTTGATCATAAAAAACCTTCGAGTTCATACAATGTTTGGCATACTTCCCATATTCCTTGTATTTTATGAATTGGATAATTGGTGGTTCATTAGTTAGCATCTTCATTTACTCCATTGCATTAACCGACATATTCATCACCTTTTGACATTCATGGGATTTATGTACCATCTTCCCATATTTAAAGCACCTCCAAGTTCTATTAAAACACTTCCCTTGATGTTTCTTCCCACATTTTTGGAACATAGATAGTAGTAATTTCTTTCCACCATATGATTTATCCAAGTTTTCATGAGACTCAATATTTCTTTTCTTATCAAAACCATGAAAATAGTGATAATCTCTAATTTCCATTTCTAATTTGAGTGTAAATCAAATGATTTATTTGTAGAAACTAAAGTCTCTTATAATTAATACCTTTCGAAGACATGGTTTTTAAACACCAAATAATTGATCAATTTTAATTTTAGGGTAACAATTAAACTAAAGTTATACCTTATAAAACTTGTAAAATTTTTCTCATAGGTACCAATGTATTCATCATACTTTTTATTCAACTTAAGAAATTCATTATCCATATTTGTATCCAGAATATGAGGAAGGTAATTACTGAATAATATGAAATTAAACTCATCCCATCCCATGGATTCTATTTCTTCCTCTTGTCTCATATTCTTGATAATATTCCACCATTGATCCACTTCACCTTACATAAGATAAATAGCCAGGAAAACTTTTTCATGTCCTAAGCATTGAAGAATATAAAATATTTTCTCAAAGGTGCTGATCCATTAATTATCCACTAGTGGATTAGAAGACCCAAAAAAATAATGTTGATTTTTCATCATAAAATATTAAACAATACGTTTTTACCTTATTTTATCATTTGGAAACTTTGAATGATTCATTTCACGAGAAAATTTCATGAGAAAAGAAGCAATATTTTGTATTCTATCTCCCATACCATTTGGTCTCTCTGGTGGAAAATCCTTGCATTTTCCATTGAATTAAACATTAAAATGATTCATTTGGTTTCCATCTATTGACTAAAACTAGAAATCATAGTGTGAGAAACAATATTCATAGTAGAAAACCACATAATTATGTGTAATCATTTATAGAATGTCTAAATCATGACACATTATTTTATAACACCTTAGTTTTAACCTAGGTCATTCATGATCATTACCAAAGATTTATGATATTATCCTATACATAGACCTATCCTTAGGGTTTTCATAAAATGTTTCTAACCCTTATATCTAAATATTGATTAAACCCTTCTATGATACCAACTATAACAGCCCAATATTTTTATACATAAATATTACATCTATTTATATAAATATTCAATACATAAAAATATGATCCATGGATGAACTATAAGGGTTCAGAGTCTTTGGATACTAGATATAAAATATTCTTATTTTATGAAATATTTTCAACATCTCCCATAATTATCTTCCATCATAGTACTCTTCATAAGCACACCTTGCTACAAATATTTTTCATAACATAGGGAAAGGAAACATAAGGAAAGGGTGAGCTCAGATACTCAATAAGGGTAAACATTGGAGATATTAATCGATGATTATATTAAAGCATATGATAATAATAATAGTATGAGACCATGACCATACCATAAAAATTTCATACCCAATTGAAAAAATATCATAAACATGAGTTATGTCATATAACATTGGCATTTCAAAAGACATGAATCTTAAGAATGATAACTCATCATAACCCAATAATTAACCATAATTTTATGTTTGAAATGTGTGTGGAATCATAATAAGTATAGAAACCAATTATTATTCCATGGTTAACTACCTATACCATCACATATATAATCAACACCTTTTTCATATAGTGGATTAATCACATCAACTTGTTTCCCATTACAGATCAATCACATCAACTTGTTTCCCATAATTATCTCATGAGATATAATACTTTACCTAATAAATTAAAGGTATATGTAGGATTCACCCATCAAAAAAGTAAAACCTTATGTATGTATGCCACAAGATCTAAAATCATTCATCATATTAGAACCGATGAAAAGAAATGGGTTTCATAAAATTTTCATTATTATATAATCCATGGAAGTGGGTTTCATAAACATTTTTCATCATAATAATAATCCATTTGGAGAAAGAATAAGGATGGTATAATTGGATAATAACCCCAAAAAATCATAAGTATAATCAAATGTTTTTGTTGTTGATGAATATAGATACCATTAAAATATCATTAAAACCTTATTGAGGATAATACATTTTCAAATTTAAAAATCACTTTTCAAAATATAAAAACTGAGCATGTAATAAAGAAACCATTTTCTTTGAAAATAACCTTGTAAAAATTTTAATGTAATCTTCAAATCATTAAGTTTTCATTATGGTGAGAAAATTTGTTTATTTCGCATAAGTTAAAAAAGCATTCCTTTCACAAAGATAAAACATACCTCATCCAGAAATTGAAAAATAGATTCCTTTTAAAACATTTATTAAAAATTAAAACATGGTTGAAAATGTATTTAAAAAATAATTGGAGAATAGTAAATTTATTTATTTATTTATTTATTTATAAAACATGGATATGGAAGAGAAAGATCAAATAATTATCCCAACAAAGACTTAAACGTCGACAATCTCGAATATTGATGTGAGTGTGAAATATAAACCTTACCTCAGGTTTTCCTTACTTCTAAAGAAATATAACCTCATGTATAATAAATTAAAATTTATTATAATTATATAATATAGTCTTGTTCATACTTATAAGATCATATATCATCCCTTTATAATATTTCAAGACCCATTTTATCAATAATTCCTTATCAAAATTGTTATTTATAGGTGTTAACTGTTTCGTTTGTCATGAGTATTTCAGTTCAATAGTGTTGGTAATTATATAGTTGAATTCATTAAATCACCTCTATTATATTAATAATGTTATAAATATCATATATATTCATTATATACATATTTTTATTCATCTATAAAAGTTATATATTGACAAATGAATTACACCGTTAATGGGGATGGTAGGCCGTATGTATGTATGAATGCTGTGTCAATTTTCAATTGATGGAATAATAATTCAAATTTATATAATAATAATTATATCATATATATCATATATATTCTTAACATTTATACTTATTACCATCCAATTAAAATATAAATGAAAAACAAATCACATCTCTTTGTGGAGATGGTAGTCCACAAGTATGCACAAATGATGTTATTGTTTCCCAAAGGATTGAATGATAAGAAGGTATACATGATATTAGGATTAAAAAATTATAACTATGTCATTAATATCATATATAAAAATTAAACTCATCATAATAACCTCCCATAATATATGATGATGGAAAATGATTTGCATCGCTATGTATAGATGGTAAGCCGTACTTACGCACGAACAAAACATTCACTTCTCGTTTGATGGGAAACATGGTGTATAATGGTGCTTTTATAATAATAATAAAATTTAAAAATGTTTAGTATAATTAATTTTTTATTTTATGATAAATAACATAGAATTATAGGAGGTAAATAAGAGTATAAAAAAGTGATTGGTTAAGGAGATTACCTCTTCTTATAAAGAACTCCTTTAGATATCCTCTCAAGGACCCAAGAGTCTATCTTTTAAGAATACAATAACTACTATAATGTTTATAGGGAAGTAGATAATATAATTGTTTAAGGTTTTGTTGAGATATAAGACTCAAATTTGTGTGAATAAGAGAAAGGAGAGATGCCCTTTTATAAGATAAGGGAGGGAACTCTTAGAATTTCTTAAAAGATTAGAATATAATTAAGTCAATATCAAGAAAAATGGTTCCAAACGACCAATAAATAGACAAGGGATATAATTTTAGACCATGTATTATATATTTTTTCCTATTTTTAATTTTTTTTTGTAATTTAATACAATATTATTCTTATAAAATATCATTATTGTCAATTTAGACACTATTTACACAATTTGACTTAAAATTCATAAATAACAAGTTTTGATTAAAATATAATATTATTACACAACAATAATATGTTATATTCACCTATAAAATTAGTTTCACACTTTAACTCACTAAAATTATATTTCTTTTAATATTTTTAAAACCATTTGTTATATTTTTTTAGCAATTGGAGAAACACTACATCATTGTTGCATAAGAAATTAGGGTCATTATATAATTAAGAAAAAATAAAAATAAATTTCTACAATTGAAATAATTTTATTAATATTAACATATACACTTATATTCATTAATAAATTACTTTTTTCCTGGATACATAAGATATATAAAAAACAAAGAGAATGACATTTTGTAACTTTATTTGAATTAAATAATATATAAGTCATTTTCATCGTCAAGTGTCTATTAAAAAAAATAAAATTAGATCCTAAGGTGATAGGGGTAAAATTAAATTCATTTAATAAGAATTAATATGAAAAATCATGACCTTATCACTTATTTTTAATCTAGATTACCCCAATTTACCCTTTACTAAGGTGATAAATTTTACCATGATTACTATTCATTATAAAAAAATAAAAGGGGCATATTGAAAATTTTTTAACTTAATAATTATAAATATATAATTAATTTAATTTAATTATTTACCTTTAAGGGCATAAATTAATTTTTATGTAAGTGCACAAAATGTGATAAAAAATTCTTTTTAGAAAAAAATACATTTTAAGCATAAAATTGGATTTATTATTATATTTTTCTTATAAAATTATTTTTTGAATGTTTAAAATAATTTATCAATTAAATAATATATACATTTCATTAAAATAATTCAAAAAATAGAGATAAATTTAATTTATTTTTATAAAATACATTGCGCACATGAAAATAATTTTTCAAAAAAAACCATCATTTTATTTTCAAATATTTTTTGTTTTTAATTCAAATCATTAGATAAATAATGAATTAATTTTATAAATCAATGGGACATATATTTTTCACAATTTAGTTATTAATATTCATATCCACCAATCCAACAACCAGGAGATAATATTATAATAATGTTATGTTGTTTGTATAAACTCACTATTCCATGTAACACAAGATATTGAAGAAATAAAATCATTTAAATAGAAATATTTCATAAAAATATCATAGTGTTACAGTGTCACCCTATATTCATAGATTTCTTAGATCTAAGTGATTCTAGAGGTTTTTGTGTGGCTTCATTTTCCCCAAGCCCTGAATTCTTATAAAACCCATGAGGTTTGATGATGATCTCCTTGATCGATGTCTTGGATGCTCCTTAAGATTGAGTAGAAACATCATTATTGAATTTCTCAGAGCTTCTTCAAAATGGGCTATTGATATAGTGATTGAATGATTCTATGTTATGTTTGATCAAGAGATTATTTCTTATGCATTTTCTAAGAGTCACCCCCTTTGTAATTAATCCATTTTCCAATGTATTGATTGCCTATGGACCAAGACCTTGGAATAAAACGTCTAACTTGATTAGGGAATTCCAATAAGTCATATATATTCCACTAGTTACACACATCTTGAGTGGTATTCAAAATATACTTATGATCCACCTTAATTCCTTAATCAAATTATGTACAGTTTATACTTAGAATCCTACTTTATATTTATTGTCGGTGAGTACATATGATCCCCAGGGCTTGGATGTATATCCCCGTATGGTGAAATAACTTTCTCAGAAACATTATGGAACTGGATGAAGTAGGTATAGTAAAACCAAGGTTTCCAACAGTTCCTAGGTATGACATCAGTTATTTATATATTTATTTTTATCAATTTTTATTTACTTTATTTTTTAGTTGAGTATCTCACATATACATACACTACATTTATTGGATATGTATAGACCATTTTGGCGGCTCCCTATATAATTTTTTACTCAAACCCTGCATGGCCCACCATTTCATTTGGGTACCTAAGAAGATGTTAAATTGGTTACAGGAACATGTTGGGATGAGGCTTGAGACTGTATGAGAAGTATGGATTAGATGTGTACATGGATCCTGGTATGTGGTACGACTCAGTATGGGTAGTAGATCCTTGTAATTTTCTTATTTATTTTATTTATTTCTATATATGTTTTTGGACCAGTGGGTGATCATTTTAGGACATGGATTTTCGAGACCTTACTGCATTTCATTCATGGTTACAACCTTTTTTATATTAATTGCTTCCGAAATATGATTATATTACCACTATGGATGATTTTTGGTTATTTATGCTATTTTACTTACACTGATATGAGGGAATAGTCTCCCCATAGACACACCCCAGTCCCTCAATTCTAGTTAGTAGGCTCTGGTATATGGGTGGGGGGGGGGGTAATTCTTGAGGCCTTATAGAGAACCAGTACATCTATTATTTATAGTGTGAGCTAGGGTGGGATGTGATATCATTTTCTCTCCTTTATGGAAGCTACCAATGAACGCATCAGGAACATCACTGAACTCATCAAACTACTCAACATCAAACCACTTCCCATCGGGTTTTGTAATATTCCATAATATGAATTGGATGGTCATGGCCATTCAAATGATGTTGATCTATCAGATCCGGAACCTAGGATAACACCTACCAAACTAGAGTAATAAAAAACCAAAAATTCCAAAATAAACTTTCTCCTACACTGTATAACAAGAGTTCCATGTGATGGGTACCCCCACAATGATCCACTAGATAAACCACATAGAGGGGAATAACCAACCATGGTAGTCTACAGTCATGATTTCTATACTAATATTTAATATGAAAAAAATATAAAAATACCATCCACCTAGGGAATTGGTTAAAGTTATCCCCACCTTTTTAAAAACCTTTCAGGCCCATCACCTGAGAACTCCCAATCACACATGACCACTAAATCAAGATCACCACCACAATCCTCTCTCACACAATGGAAGAGTGTAGATACACCACCAACAATACAATTTGAGTAAAATATCCCTCCCCATGAAAGATTCATCCACTCCAAGTAATATACTCAAGATTTTTTTACATTATCTAAATATAAAGTCCTCTAAAATAAGCATCAACCACAAAATCACTACTGCACCACTAATATCTCATCAACCTATGTGGATTTAATTTCATGAAGACCAATACTACTCTATGTCTCTACATATAACAATACTATAGGTTACTACATATATGATACTATCATGGAGTGACCATAAAATCTCCCCATACACCAAACATACTATTCCTTGAACTGATACCAGGAAGGACTCAACCATTCATTTCACTTAAAAATACCATAATTCTATCACCATAATAAAATTTTATGAATATTTTGGTCTACCATTGAGGTAAAACCCTAGGTCTCCCTTTGGATGCATTTTTATGTTCTTTTATATTCATAGGGAGTGAATTATCATCCATGTAGATAGGACATACACCCACTCTAACCATCTGATGGGAAGCTGAATTTAACTTCAAGAGGGTTGTCTCTACTTGACACACATGAGGATATCCCACTCACTTGATGGGGGGGGGGGTAAACCACATTATTTACTAAACTCTATATCATCACACAACACTAATATTGGTAACCAATTTGAATCAAGGTAGGTACCTCATGGTCTATTCTCAAACATGAAGTAGTCTCACAAAAGAACTATTTCATCCACCAAGGTTAAGATCACTTTACTAGAAGGGGTGAGTGAAAGACTGTCACTATCAATGTGATATCTCTTTCTAATAAAGGCCCATATAGGGGATGAATCATACCCTAAACTACACTCTTTTGTGGTTGGCCATATCCATCCATCACACACATATTCTCAAAGATTTGACTATCAATACTTATTTTCTCATAAGAACTAACCAAATGTGGTTGTGATGGGAGTGGATCAAATAATCACCCATCTCCATCTACTCTGACACCACTAACACTTCAACTGAAGAACTTCCCAATAGGAAACTTGGAATATAATAGTGAGTTCTCTAGTGTCAATGCTATCTCCCATATAGAGCTTCATCTATGGAATAATTTGTCTATGTTTAGGTGAAATAATAACCTTTTACCACAACAAGGGTGAAACCCTTCAAAGAATACCCATCTAACAATGCTCACCAGGGGGACTATGATATATGTGGTGTTGCATAAAAACACATACATATCTTGAAATATCTTCCTTTGAATCCATTACTTGAACTATTGAGATTAAAAAATTATACTATAAAACATTTCTAGGGAGCACCTCATGAGGTATTTAGGCCTTTATATGTAATTAATCATGTTTTTTCTACCCTATAGAGGGCCCCACACCCATGAATAAAACAATATCCTGAACAAGGGCTCAAAATCCTACTATAGTAGAGAAGTAGAATTATGAGTTTGAGGATAACATCACACAATTATAGACCATTATTAAATATAGGAAACTCAACATAAAGATAATTATATAGTATGAATATTTATAAAACAAATGGAAATGTGATTCTTAGACTCTCGGTAAACCTTTATCACTTGAGGATTCGACTCTCCTCACAAAATCACGAGGCCTCTATTTCCAGAATGAATGCAACTTGTCTAGACTATGGATAGTATCTTCCAAATTAGTATAGATTACCATTTGATCTATAAGAAATATATTCAGTAAGAGAAAATATGATAGATACTACCTTGTATCATAAGGTAAGAATATCTCTCAATCGAGTCTTAGAAAACAATGCCTCATCACTAACTGATCAGCGATGAGAGGACTAACTATTGGCATGAGATAAACACAATACAACCTATACACACCTATTTTCTATTAGTGGCAAGCAAAATTAATTTGATGGGATAGATCCATAATGATTTAGGAATGTTCAGTTAATTAAATAAAAAAAGGACATGAAGGATTATAATGAACTACTATATGATGCATGGAGTAACATGATTGTAACCTATAAGTATGTCTTAGAGATTTTGGTTGAATAAAAAGTTATAAAAGTATTAGAAAAATGATATATTATCCAATAAACCTATAGTGGTCTCCCTGGTCTAATTACCATACTCAATCCCCCCTTTAACATCATTTCACTAAATTCTAAAACTAGTCCTCACATGACTACTAACTCCAAACTCAATTCCTATGAATTGACTACTCTAATACTACTCTAACATGACATGAACCATTGATTGGTGGTGATCCAAGTGTAACACCCCAAGACAACCTCTAATATTCTAGGGGCTTATGAACAACACCGATTTGGAATATCACACAATATAAGAGGCTTTATCTTATATTAACCTATAATAGACACATATCTCTAATGCATAAAATAACTAGAAATACCACAATATATATAAGTAAAATATATCAAAACATGAATGGGATATCAAATAAAATCACAAATCCACATAGTAAATACCCAAGAAAGTGTAAATATGAAATGCCTGAAATTATGATAGATAAAATACACAATTTTTTCCCTCCATTTTGGGTATAATACTGGATTGATCTTTAGTTGCAAAATTAATTTCCACTATAAATAACCACCATGATCCCACTATACATCACCAAGAATCACCAGGAATCATCTCTAAATAAGAAATTCTAACTTCACATCTATAAATACCACCTATGAACCCTACTTATTTTGTATATAGATAACAAATATTGGAACAACACCCATATAGGTGTGAGTATAGACATACTTAATAGGACACCCCAAAACCAAAAAGGAAATACAAAGAAATAATTTATCTCAAAACCTTTGGTATGAGAGAGTAGCTAGGAGGAAGATAAAAAATGATTCAAATATACTATATAACTATGATTATTATGGATAAAGAGAAGTCATATTTATCTCAACTCCAATCCACTAAGGTCATATCTCAAAGAAAGTATGGATGAACAAAGTTACGAAACATCCACAATGTCTAAAGTTGATATCATAGCTGCATATTTGTTGATGCTCCTTTTCGTCACAGAATCTAAAGATTGGAAAAGGGGAATATCTTAGCTCAAATTGATTCATCCTTTGAAGAAAATATCAAAAATCGGCAAAGGGATGAACAAGGAGAAGATTTCCCATAAGTCGCGCAAGTTTCCTCATAGTCGCGCAAGTCCACTTGCGCGACACACTATGGTCGCGCAAGTGACTTGCGCGACCTAAGTGATAACCGCCCGAGGTCTTATCCTGCCTATAAATAGACCCTGTGGGCCCCCCATTGGGGGAGGATTTTTTTTCCAGAAACTCATATTTGAGCTCCCGGCGCCCTAGTCTCTTCTCAAAGCTTCTGGAACATTTTTAAGGTAATTTTCTTACCTAGAACGGAAGATCTAAAGAGGGGGAGGAAGGCCTAAGTGTTGAAACTCATCAACACTTGTGCGCCTAGGTGGCCAGCCCTTAAGGGAAATGGCCACACTTGTGCGCCGCCTTACTCCTTCAATAGAACCTGCGCGCCCCTCTCCTGGAATAACCTCAAGAGGATTCTAAAGGCCTTAAACAAAAGTTCCTCAAGTATTACCCTGCTGGTTGAACACCGCGCAAGTACCCAAAGTGTCGCGCAGGTATACCTGCATGACCAAGACTTGCGCGCCCACGTAGTACCTGCGCGACTTCTAGGACTTGCGCGCCCCTGCTTTTTTGGGTGCCCTTCTTGCCCATTTTACCCCTCTTAAGCCATTCCACCTCTCCTATTCAAGATTTAGTCTTCAAGACACTCTTCAAAGCCATTTATGGCGTGATTTCTTGATTTTAATTCTCTATCCGAAAGGAATTATATGGAATATCCCTAAAAAAAAGTGATTTACACATATTTATGTCACTAAAGATTGAGATTTCATTCATTAAACCTCATCCTTTAAAATGAGAGAATCTAATCTGGGCCTCCTTTTCAGGAGTAAGTCCCAGCGATAATTCCTTTAACCTGGGCCTCCTTTTCAGGAGTAAGTCCCAGCTATAATTCCTTTAACCTGGGACTCCTTTTCAAGAGTAATCCCCAGTCTTAATTTCTCTTAATCAATCTTAATTTACCCTTGATTTGGGATTCCTTCTCAGGAGTAAAACCTAATCATCAATCCTCTCCTAATTTTGGGCCTCCTTTCCAGGAGTAAGTCCCAAGATAGAGTATTCAAATCTCAATGAAGCACATATACCTTTATGGACCCTGTTCCTGGATTTCTTCTCTGAAGTTAATCCTAATCTTCATCTATTTTGGGCAGTCATACATACATAAGTCCCACATCATTTCTTATGATTGCATCTTTCATGGCCCAATTGTCTAATTTTTACCAATACCTATTGTTTCTCACACCAAGCATGACTCACGTGAGCTTGGAGGGTAAAAGTAATTATGACATCCTTATTTGAGCTATCAATCATAAACATCATACTCCCTTACTCGAACTACGTGGGTTCTAATTCCTTTTCCAAAACAAAGGATACGTAGGTAGCCCATCTGTGGGTTTGATCCCAACTTTGAAATAATCCATGTTCTTCTGAATGACAAAAAACTTTAAGTTCCCCACTGAGTGGCTTTGAAACCAGCATGGTCATCATAATGACCAGGAAACTTTTATATAAATATGTCAAAGGATACCATTGACCAAGAATCTTTAATAAATACAGATGATTCTCTATCGATGAAGAACCTAAAATACATATAAAATATTCTCTAAATTTCATATATATTTTATCATTGATTGTCAGATATAAAGGAAAGCTCATTTTATACTTGGTAATGTAATAAGGATTCACGAACACAACTTAAATCTATAAAGAGAGTCCTGGAATAGACAATAATTCCCCTAAAAAAGGTGTGATGAGTCTGACCTCCCATCCTCTCAACCAATGAAAATTCCTAAGCCTCATCAGTCCACAAAATAATGAGCGCCTACCTTTGGAAAGTAGGTCCAAATGGATGTGGAATCATTGGATGTTTCCGGTTCTACGAACAAACTCATTAGAAACTGATCAGAACGTTTGAACCTCCCATCAAAGAGGCCATTCCCGAAATCCGAGGGAAACAAAAAATGGTGAACCCGACGTGAATCCTTAACCAAGTTAAAATGATGTTTTACCTCTTTTTTAGGCTCTTATTTAAAACTCAATGAGAGGAAAAAAACAATCATTGACATATGTGCTCATCCAAAAGATGTAGTAGATGAATTTATCTTGATTACGTCTGTTATATCAAACAGGCACTCTTTTCCAAGATCTTCTGCATTTCTAGAATGGCTGCTCTTAAGTTCACACCTGTGAATACTACTGCCGCAAATGCCACTGCTGCTACTCCCGCTGGATCTTCATCCGCTCTGAGGATGACATCACCTACTCAGCGTCTTCAATGCTGGGTATCAAATGCGCTGGTTAAGGAGTACCGTCAACACGGTACCATCCCAACTCTGGAGGCTGCCCGAAAAGCCCTCCAAGCGAACAAATCACACCGGTCGTCCGGAAAATGATAACCAGTGATCAAGAAACAGGCGGTGCTGACTACCGTCTCCAACCGTTTCGGGTCGTTATCCCTGGAACGCAATCACCATTCACTCCCTTATTCTGAGGAAGTGAATGATCAGGTCCCTCAGGGCCTTAATTCATGAAGACAAGAGTCCTTACTGAAGTCTCCCACCAAAAATCGCCGTCAGAATTGTGCAGCAGTGCGCCCTCAACATGATGAGGGTACCAACTCCAGGCGTTCGACTCAGGTTCCTCGAACCCGAGCAGGCAAGATGAACCACCATAGGCGAAATCCGGTCAACAGTGAGCAGGTTCTCATATCTGCCATCTCCGGAGAAGTCCACCAACCTAACTTGGTGGCAAGCAACGAGCGGGCACATACACCTGCCCGTTTTAATTCCGCTGACCAGCAGACTCATCTTGCAGCATCACGCCAATCCCGCCCGACAATTCTAGCGGAGTACTATAGGCAAGAACATACACCTGTTTATACATCTCAGTTAGTCAGTAGGCTCGTCTGACTACATATGATGGAGCTCGTCAACCACGTTTGTCAAAGTGCAATCAACAGGCACATACACCTGCTAGTATTAATCAGGCCTACCAACAGTATCGCTTGGTAGCACACGGAGAAGTCAGTCGAAAATCTCCGGCGACAAATAGGAGGCAGACTCAACTCTCTGCCCTCACACTTGAGTACTGTCAGGATTCACTGACAGGAAAAGGAGGACAGGAGTAGGCACATACACCTACTCCAAGCCCGGAATGGACATATATTCCCGTTCCGGCAGCTGAAGTCATGAAGCATATTCTATCAATGGTGAAAGAGAAGAAACAAATCCCTGCTCATATTCTGGATGCCTTCCAGGATATTATAACAACTTCAGCGGCATATCAAGTAAAGACACATAAATCTATCCCTACCAGTGGAGTGACACATCAACAATTCACTCCGGAACAGACACACACATCTGTTCTAGTACAAGAGGGTTGTGGGGAATACTCCCCCATATCATATGGACAACCAAATCAGGCACATACACCTGATTTGAGTATAGATCGTCAACCTAACATGGCCATCTTTCTTGATCAGGAATATACACCTGATCAGAGCAGCCACTTTCGTCAACAAGTGGTTTTCAAGGTGAGTAAGAAGGCGTCTAAGAAAAAGACCTGCCCAGCACAGTCAGGAGATCAAGATCCAATCTGTAACAAGGCCTTGATCGATGCTGGAGTTCTTGAAGCCCTCAGACAATTATCTGTTGAAATTCAAGATTCTACTCCCTTATTTTCCCAATAGTGGGAACATTAATTCCAAAGGTCTTCAACAGATACTTCCTCATGAAGGATTTCTTCATTACAATTCGGTCGATCTTGAAGTTTCATCTTCAGATGAGAGCAACATGAACCCTCTGTGTGGTCAGAAGACCAAGGAGCAAGAGATCTCATCTTTTGCTGTAACCCATTATGGTGGTCCTCCCCATGATGATGAATTTCTCTGCGAAAGTCCTCTCTACATTAGTGATGTACATGGCCCAGAAAATGCTCCAGTGGACAATGTAGTTCCGAGAAAGTCCTCTTATCTTGAGGCACTTGCAAATGAAAAACCAGTCATGTCTGATGCTTCATCTCTAGCAGGTGAAATACTTTCTCAATCAGAAGATAGCCCAGGGTTTAGGTCATTCTCCGAACCACCCCTAAGACATGCATCTTCTAGTTTGATCAATGATTTCTCTACCAATCTTGTTGAATCCAATGAAGCAACAAGGAAACACCAACTCTGGTCAAAACAGGTAGAAGAATCTTCATTTAACGATAAAGAGGAAATGCTAAACATGGGAAAACAAATAGCAAAAGGTGAACTACCAGTCATGTTTTGGCCTCTGGCTGACTCTCAGTATGACATTCCAAAGATATTGACGGAAGATGGAATCCATGATATTCGTCTCAACATATGGAAAACTCTTTGTCAATTGAAGAAGAAGGTATTATCTTATGATGAATATAAAAATCATCTTAAGATAATAGAAGGGTTACAACGTCAGATTTATTTGGCATCTCTATCAGTCTCTCGATATCTGAAGGATGAAAAGCAGCAGAGAGCCCTTCAACATTCATGACTTGGCGCACTAAGAAGATTGCTTCAGTTAATTGCCAATGCCCCATCTGGTATTCATGTCAGAGGGTGGGGTGTTCATGGAGCACTACATTTCACAGTGCTCTCCAGTCAACAAAGCCCACCGAAAATGGTCTCATGCAATGTTATTGCCCATAACTGGCCACAGTCAATGGGATTTGTTTGTAATCAAAACCTTTCCCAAGAATAGGATTCAACTAGTTCCTCTCAAAGTCAAGAATACAGAGAATAAGTTGTTTAATTACTCTTGCATCAAGAAAACAAGAATATTAAACAGGCCTCTCATTTGGATCAAGCACGTCACCAAGTGATAGAAGTGTCAGAAATCATCCAATGGTCTTTTGAACCGGGTGATAAAAGTGGATATAGGTTAATGCATCCAGCTAATTTTCGAACTAAGGTTCGCAAGATCAAGAGAGATTTTAAGAAAGTCTCATACATAGCATGTCAAGAGCCACCCCAGCTTGCCAGACTGGGTACTCTTTTAAATCAACCCTCGGAATCAACAAATAGGTTCCGAGGAGTTGAGCGGGAACAACAGGAACAGCCCCAGTCCACTGGACTGAGGGAATTTTTCAAATCATCAATCCCCTCCTCAGAGAAAGTCGGTATTTTCTCGATTGGGGAAGAAACCTCAAGAGGAACGAAGAGCCAAATTATCTGGAGATTCCCTCCAAATTACGGTTCTTCGAGAAGTTCCTAAGGGATCGAATCAACAAAAGGCAATGTCTCATCAAAGACATGGAAGAAGACAATATCACAGAAATGTTTATAGAAGGGATGCGCTGAGTTATGCATCAATCAATGTCATCAATGCCGTTGTTGCTGATCCACCAAATGAGGCTCACTCAGGGGACTCAGATGAAGAGGTTCCTACTCAAGAAGATGTACACACTGACACAAATGAAGAAGGTGTGCGTACGCGAAGTCAAAGGATTACTCAGAACCTAGGTAACCCTTCGAGTAACCCACTTCCCCCTCTCCGAAAAGGATCCAACAAAGGGAAGGGAAAGAACCAGGTTACATATCCTTCCTCTGTAGAAGGTCAATCGCTCTCACTAGAGAAAAGGTTTGCACAAAAAGAGGAAGAAATGAAGGAATTAAGAAGGTTGAATGCAGAACTACTTCAGATTAGTCTTCTTATTAAGCATACTGGAGTCAGTCAGCCAAAGGAATTTGTTGCAGCTACTGAGATGGATCAAGAATATCCTCCTCTCTCAGTACACCCTCAAAGGTCTAATCCTATGAGTCAAGTGCAACAACAGTTGGCAGTGCTACCATCAGTCGCAACACCAATCACCACATCTGTCCAAGCTCCAGTCATTGCACCTACCCAAGTCCAAGTTCAACCGAATGTTTCTCAAAAGTTAATAACTACTATTGAGTCATTAACAGCTCGGTTAGAAACTATGGAAGGGAAACGTGCGCAAGTTCAACCAGAAAAGAAAGTTTACCTTGAATGGGTAGATTCAATTTCTCCTCCATCCAGTTTTGGGAATCCTGTATTCTCTATTTTCAATGGATCAGGCGATCCTGAGAAAGATTTGATGCATTACGTGTCTTGTTGTGATCCTATGATGGGAACTCCGGAGCAACAAGAAGTAGTGAAACTTAGATGCTTCGTGCGAACCTTGCAAGGACCAGCTTTTGTTTGGTATACAAGCTTGCAATCCCGGTCAATTACCGGATGGGAGGATCTTCGTCAAAAATTCCTCCTTCAGTTCAGCTCAACTTTTCCAAAGACAATAGTTTTCGATCTTACAAACTGTAAGAAAAGGGAGAATGAAAGAGTCTCTAATTTCATTGCTCGATAGAAGGGATTAACATATTCCTTGAGTTTAGCACTCCCTCAAGAAGAATTATTTCCAATCTATGTAGAAAATCTACGTGAAGAATTACGCACACCATTAATCCCTGTGAAATACACAGGAGGGTTTCGAGACCTTACTTCAATCGCTTAGCAGATTAAAGATTCCCTTATACAGGCTAAGGCTAAATCTCGTGTAATTCCATCAGCTCCAGGAAGGAGAATGAGTAAAGCAGAAACTGCTACAATTATGCTTAAACAAGTGTCTGTACCTATTTCTACTTCAAAACCTTCATCTTCTCGAAGGGATCCACCTCCTGAGTGCCAACAACAAAGGTCGTTTCATCCAGATGATCAAAGAGATCAAATACGAAAACAATTTGAGGATTTGAAGAGCAAAACATACTCTTTATGAAATGAACAAGTTCCTGGTTACTTCATTTCGTCTCTGGAAAATAATTTGGTTCAATTTCCAATACTCAAGAGGCCAAACAAGAAAGGAGATGAAGACTGTCCTAATTATTTCCATTTTCATCAAATGTTGGGGCATCCCATCCAAGAGTGTTTTGTCTTCAAAGAACTCCTGCAAAAGATGGTCGACTCGGGACAAGTCAAATTGAAAGGTTCTTCAGCTCAGGTAGCATGTTTTACTGCTATAGTTCCAGTGGAGGAAGGTGAATGTCAAGAAGTCAAAAGAAAAAATGCACAGAATTATGATGATTGGATGGTCAAAAAGACAATCAATCTAACTCATGCTATTTTGAGAACACAATTAAAGAAACCAATTATGTCTTCTGCCATGAATGTTGTGGCAAAACCCTCTTTTTTAGAGGGAAAGTCCTCAAAGAAATGGAATGATTCAAAGAAAGAAAAAGAATCAGAAGAGGATGAGTATGTGTCAAAGCCTAAATTATCGTTGACTTTGGCGGACTTCATTCCATCTACTTCAAAGCCACGGGCACCGCCCCACCAAATGAAACAGCTTAAACAGGCTAATCAGGCAGAGTCTTCATCAGATGAAGAGTTAATCTTTGGTTCTGTTAATATGATTCAATTAACAGATCCATATGCCAGTTGCAGTTTCAATTTTGATGAACCTGAATTCCCTGTATCAAACAAGGGAATCAGAGGAAGTTTCAGAGGTTCAGGATACAGGGGAAGACATGGATCTTTCAGAAACCACTACCCCAATTCTACCCCTGCTAGAACTGTGTATGCAGCAGAAACTCGTGGTAGAGCCCTTCAGCGAGCTTAGCAAGAACAAGAAAGTTCTTCTACCAATAGAAAATTCAGTCCTGGCACAATTATTTTGGAAGACCGATTGAAGGTTCTGTCTTCTTCCTCTCAGCCATTAAATGGATCTAATCAGTCTAATTTTCCAAAACCAAAGATGTTTCCAACTCCTATCCCCATACAAGATGCATCAACTTCCAAAGCATCTTCTTCCAAGGTACCTGCTAAACCACATATTCCTGTTGGGAAACGCAGACCTTTGGATCAAAAGTATGATATATTGAAACACTTGGCCCAAGTACCAGCCATGTTATCACTTTTGGATGCTTTGAATCTGTTTAAAGATCTTCAGGAAGCACTCATCGAGGATTTGTCAAGTCCTCCGGAGTGTGAAACTGAAATTGCTGCAGCTGAAGTCTATCACATAAAGAATAATCCTGCAGAATGCCATGCAATAATATCTTTTACTGATAAAGACGAAGATGATGTTGTGCATGGGCATATCAGACCTTTGTATTTATCTGGAATGGTCAATGGTGTAGACGTACGAATATCTTTTATTGACAATGGTTCAGGAGTCAACCTCATGCCCATTCGTACAGTTCGTCGATTAGGCCTCATGGAATCTGATTTATCTCCTTCTACCATGATGTTACAAGGATATGATAAAAATGAACAAGAACCACTGGGTGAGGTTACACTCAAAACTTAGTTTGGAGATCTTGTATCCAATTCAGATTTCATGGTTGTTGATAAAGACTCAGCCTTCAACATCTTGCTTGGAAGACCCTGGCTACATCAACATGCGGCTATCCCTTCATCATACCATCAATGTCTCAAATATTGTTTCGATGGTCAAGTTGGGACATTGTATGGTGATAAGCCCCCGTTCAAGACATGTGAGTCTCAATACATTGAGGCAGAATTCTATCACATGAAGGGAAAGGAGAAATCCACAACAAAGGAAATTACCAAAGTTAATGCTCCATATGGTTTGGAGAAGATTCTAGTAAATCCATTTACACATGTGAGTACAGATTATGTGTTGCCTATCAGTCAAATTGAAAAGGTATACTCAAATCAAAATACTCTTATGGAAATATCCGTAATGTAAATTACGGAAATCGAGCCAGATAACATGGGAGAAATTGGTAACCCACCAAGCAGTAATGAAAGCACAAATGGTGACGTCTTCATTTCATCTGCTGAAATCCAACAAGTCTATGCTTCACCAATTAGGCCAGAAGAAGTTATAGAAATATCGGAGGTGAACAATGATGTCGATTCTCAATCTATCATTTCCTCTTTATTACCTAAAGAATTAATCATCAATAGGGTCAAAAATGGAAGCTTCCTCTTCAAAATGTGCAAATTTTGACATATCTTCTGATCATGAAAATTCTGCTTTGTCATCTACTATGCAAGTAGAAATGGAAGAAATAACACATGATGAAGAAGAAGAGGAAGATCTCAGAGATGCTCCTCCAGCATTTGAATAGGGTATCTCTACCACTATGGATGAACTCAGAAAAATAAATATGGGTACAAAGAAAGATCCACGCCCCACTCTAATCAGTGCGACCATGACCCTTGAAGAGCAAGAGATGTATATTTATTTTCTAAAGCGAAATAGAGATATTTTTTCTTGGAACTATACAAAAATTCCTGGGCTTGATCCTAATGTTGCTACTCATCATTTGGGTTTACCAGAAGAACATCGAGGATTTAAACAAGCCGCGATAAGAACACACCCAACTTATGCTTCTAAAATTGAAGCTGAAGTGCATAATCTTATCAAAGCTAAATTCTTTAGAGACGTTTAGTATCCCAAGTGGTTGGCTAATATTGTCCCTTTAAAGAAGAAGAACTGACAAATTAGAGTTTGCATCGATTTTAGAGATCTTAATCGACATTGTCCAAAAATGATTTCCCAGTTCTGATTACAGAACTTTTAATTTATGCAACAGCTGGATATGAAGTAATTTCCTTCATGGATGAATATTATGGATATAATCAGATCCGAATGGCCCCAGAAGATGAGGAATCCACATCCTTCAGAGCCCCTCAGGGTGTGTTTTGTTAACGGGTAATGCCCTTTGTCTTAAAGAATGCAGGTGCAACTTATCAGCGTGCTATGCATCGTATCTTCAAACCCTTCTTAGGGAAGTTTGTTGAATTATATGTAGACGATTTGGTGGTTAAATCCAAACAACATTCTAATCACTTTGCTGATTTGGAAGTCATATTCTGCAAGCTTCGACAACATAATTTGAAGATCAACCCCTTAAAATGTGCTTTTGGGGTAACCTCAGGAAAATTTCTCGGCTTTGTTGTACGCCATCATGGTATTGAAGTTGATCTTGAGAAGACCAAGTCAATCCTTGGAATGTCACCTCCGCGAAATTTGAAAGAACTAAGAGGACTTCAAGGACACTTAGCCTATATTCGGCATTTCATCTCCAATTTGGTAGGAAAAAGTTTACCCTTTACTAAATTGATGAATAAAAGAGTCACTTACCAATGGACTGAAGAATGTCAAGAAGCATTTGATGTTCTCAAAAAATACCTCTTGAGTCCACCGGTACTCATGACACCTGTTGAAGGAAGACCACTTATCCTCTACGTGACAGCTCTAGAGAGATCATTGGGTGCCTTTCTTGCTGAAAAGAATGATGCTGGGAATGAAAAAAACCTCTACTATCTCAGTCGAACTATGCTTGAAGCAGAAACCTGGTATTCAAGTATTGAGAAGTGCTGCCTGGCATTAATCTTTGAAGTTTAGAAGTTGAGACACTACCTACAACATCACGAGGTCCAATTGGTATCTCGCAATAACCCGCTCAAATTCATCCTTAGTCGTCCAATGCTTACAGGACGTCTAGCAAGGTGGGCAGTTATTTTGCAGCAATTCGACATTCAGTATGTGTCTCAAAAGGCAATAAAGGGACAATCTCTGGCTAATTTCCTGGTTGAACACCCTTCAGTGGAAGACACGTCTTCAGATATTGAACTCCCTTATGAGGAAGTCTTCTCTATTCAATAAAGTCCTCAAGCATGGGAAATGTATTTTGATGGTGCTTCTAGAAGTCCAACAGGGAAGAAAATGGAAAATCCTAAATTCAACAAAGTTGGCTTAGGAATTGTGCTCATTTCTCCATAAAAGGCAGTGTTAACTTATTGCTTCTTATTGTGGGAAGGTGGTACCAATAATGAAGCCGAATACCAAGCTCTTATCGCAGGCTTGGAATTAGCGCTTCAAGCACAAGTGAATCACTTAAAGGCGAAGGGTGATTCAGACCTGGTAATCAAACAAGTCAATGGGGATTATTCCATCAGAAAAGAAGAACTAATCCCTTTGTATGATTACGTCAGAGAGTTAATGGAGGAATTCCCTTCAGAACTGACATTTTCTTCTGTCCCAAGATCACAAAATGCTCAAGCTGATGCGCTGGCTAATATAGCCACAACTCTGGAAGATCCAAATCGGGACGAGACAACCATCAGTATTGCCCACCGTCGTGCAATTTCACCTTATGTTCGAATCAGAACCGAGGAAATTAATGAATTTAGTCCCATTCCTGAACCATATGGTCATACTACAGGATGGATGTCACCTATTAGGGAATACCTTCAAAATGGAACACTTCCACCTGATAGAGCTGAGAAAGAACAGATCCAGCGACGTGTGGTTAATTTTACTCTTTATGATAGCCCAGATCACCTAGAGAAAATTCTATACAAACGTGGTTTTGATGGAGTTCTCTTCAGATGCATTGATGGTGAAGAGACAATGGCTGTCATGAAAGAAGTGCATGTAGGAGTCTGTGGTGCCCACTAGTCTGGACATAGATTGTCTGATCAAATTCGAAGGCTTGGATACTTTTGGCCTTCAATGATACGAGATTGTGTTGATTTCACAAAGAAGTTTCATTCATGCCAAGTACATGCCAACTTCATTCATCAACCTCCAGAGTTGCTTCATACAGCTAAATACTCGTGGCCATTTTCCACATGGGGGATGGATGTGGTGGGACCTTACCCTTCGGCTACGGCCAAGCAGTTTAAGTACATTCTTACTACTAATGACTTCTTTTCCAAATGGGCAGAGGCAATACCTCTCAAGGAAGTCAGTTCTAAATGTGTTTTTAGCTTCATCAAGTCTAACATCATTACCAGATTTGGTGTCCCTCATACCATATTGACGGACAATGGAACCAATTTCTGTTCATCCGAGGTGAAGAAATTGTATCAAGAATACAACATCAAATCCAACCATTCATCTCGATATCATGCAGCGTCCAACGGCCAGATAGAAGCCTTTAACAAGACTATTTCAAATATACTACAAAAGATGGTGGATAAAGATAAGAGGTCATGGCCTGATAAACTCTTTCATGCTTTATGGGCTTATCGTACTACCACCCGCACTGCAACTTGGTCAACTCCATATTCATTGGTATATGGAACGGAAGCCATCTTGCCCATTGAAGTTCAATTACCCTCGCTCAGAGTAGCCATTTGCGATCAGTCATCTACAGATGAGAAATCTCAAAAGAGATTGAATGAATTGGAACAGTTAGATGAGAAAATATTGTACACTTTGCACCACTTGGAAATCTATCAGAATCGAATAACACGAGCTTTTAACAAAAAAGTTTGTCTTCATTCATTCACTTAGGGAGAATTGGTATTAGTTCTCAGAACTCCAATGATACCAGGAATGAAACCTCCCAAGCTTGAGCAAAAATGGGAAGGTCCTTATTCAATACATAGGGTCTACTTCAATGGAGCTTATTCATTAATCTCTATGGATGGAGAACTCATCACTACTCCAACCAATGCCAGATTTTTGAAGAAGTATTTTGTATAAACTGCAAAGTACATATGTCCCTGCAACATGACACTAAACTGTGTAGCACCAGTTCGTCCTTGCTATATGACGTTAAACTATACAGCAATGGTCCAGTATGACCTTAAACTGTAACTAGGTCCTGTATGAACTTAAATTGCATCATCAACGGTCCATGAATATGACCCTAAACTATTTGCGAGTCCCTTACGTCCAGCAAGACGTTAAACTGTAATGTCCTAACTACATGACACTAAACTGTATAGAAGTCCCTTACGTCCAGAAAGACGTTAAACTACATAAGCATCAAAGGTACTGTATGACCTTAAACAACACTTTTGTCTAGCATGACATTAAACTGCACCATCCATGGTCCATGCATATGACCTTAAACTATTCGCACTTTCGTCCAACATGACGCTAAACTGGGGAAAAAAATCCCCAATGCGTCCAACATGACGTTAAATGGTGTACTCTTTTGTCCTCACTGCATGAAATTAAAATGCACAGTCCCCCTTTCGTCCAACATAACGTTAAACTCTATTGTCCCCATCGTCCTAACTACATGATGCTAAACTGTATAGAAAGTCTGTGATGTGTCCTACATGAAATTAAACTTTACTTTTGTCCCTGCTACATGAAACTAAACTGTGCAGCACCAATAGTCCTAACTATAAGACTTTAAACTGCATAGTCCCTTCATACGTCCTACATGACGTTAAACTATGTATTGTTAAGGTTGTTGTTACCTCTTGTTTCTCACACCGAGTATGAATCATGTGAGCTTAGAGAAAACCTCAACCATAACACTCTCTCTGGGATAATAACCATGTGTAAGTCCCAACATCATTTTTTAGGTCGTTTTCCCCAAGAACAATTTGATCATTAATTCATTCTTTAATTGAACTACATGGACTTTGATCCTTTCCTTCTAGGCTGGGTATATAGGCAACCTCCCAAGGTTTAAGCCCAAAACCAATCTCTTCACATCGATTCACCTCCATCTCATATGATGTTGATTCGTGAAACCGCCCCTAGAATCAATATCTTTACATTGGTTCACATTCGTCCTTGTTATACGACGTTAAACTATACAACATTTTTGTCCAGTATGACAATAAACTACAATATTCTTTGATACCCTCACCTGAGAGGGAACCATTATTTACATTGATTTTTCAATCATGTTTCATTTCAAAGACTACATGCATACATGGAAACGCCCAAACCTTTTATCTTGGGTTAAACCATCATTGTACTAAAGTCCCCTTTCACCCTTCATATGTACGAACCAAATTTGTACAAAGGGTATTTCTAGAACTACGTGGGCTTGATTCCCATCCTTATGGGATATGTTGGAACGTTCGAGTGTCCCTCGAATCCAGCCCCAAGTCTTTGGGCCTAACCCCAAATTACACTTTCAGTCCCTTGGCTGAAAAGTACCCATGAAAACACACACTGTGTATTTCTTACAATGGTCCAAGCTCTATGACCCTAAACTAAGACCTCTAATCCTTTTGTCCCACACAACGTTAAACTGTAGTTTAAAGAACTACGTATGGCCTGATTCTCATCCTTATGGGATACGTAGTGAAGTCCAACATTTCAATTCAGGACCCAGCCACAACATGATTATGGTTAGCATTGATCTGTGTATCTCTGTATACATTGAACAATATCCATCTTTATGTGTCATAATCCTAACCTTAAATATTTTTAGATCCTCATAACCCTTTTCATGACTTCTAGTCACAAAAATGTCAAACTTCTGAGAGTTCTTTTGCCTGACTATGCAGCACGTGCCCATAGGTGGCCTTACATAAACAGTCTACATAACAGACTTGTTATCCAAAAGATACTATTTTATTTGACTATGCAACCAATGCCCTTAGGTGGCCCTGCATAATTAAACCCCCTAACGGGTTTGTCGGATAGTGGTAACTTCATTCTTGGAAAAAATGTCTCTTTTTTCCTTATTTGTCTTAAATGACAGTATGTAGGGATCCACAATAATAGTCATCCTTAACATATTTTTCCCATATCCTTTTTCATGATCTAAAAGCATTCAAGTCTATGGTTTATATTCTCCTTCCCTACGTTTGGGTCAGACCTTCGTAGGAGTGATATTCATCCAGTTCTTCAATAATCTTGTTTGGAAATATCTTCTCCATATTCAAGTACCTCTTTCCATACAATAAACTCTATACTTTGGAAGATTTGAATCTCCATAAACTTTCACTGACTTTTGGCATTAGGAAAGTAAATTTCTGAGAGTTCTTTTGCCTAACTATGCAGCACGTGCCCATAGGAGGCCTTGCATAAACAGTCTACATAACAGACTTGTTAGCCAAAAGATACTATTTTATTTAACTATGCAGCCAATGCCCTTAGGTGGCCCTGCATAATTCAACCCCCTAACGGGTTTGTTAAATAATGGTAACTTCATTCTTGGGAACTACTTCTTCTAATGCCTTTTATCTCTTTTTCATATCATTCCTCAGATTCAAATATTTTTAAGTCATAGTTTACATATTTTCCCTCATACTTGAGTATGGTACTATGTTTTCAGATGAGTTGTCAAGGAATTGTGTCAATTCTAATTCATTTCGGTCAAAGCTATTTCAACCTTAAACATTCGCCCTTTTTTTTATTATTATGTCCGATGTGCGTGACTTTAAACTGTCCACAAAAGACAAAGGAACTCTAAATAAAAGTCAAGTTCCATATCACTAAACATACATTTAGTATGATTTAGGTAACATTGAGCAATTAAAAGGTTTGAAGTTTGTAGGGTTATTTACATTAATCCTAGTAAAAATAAAACTATGCTTACTAGGCTCATTGGCTTAGGTAAAATCTAAAGCATGTAGAAAAAGAGAATGCAGGTACAAATAAGTGAAGGTGAAAGTGTTTTTCATTGATACATAAGAGTTATAAGGACATCCATAGATTGGAGTCTCTTCTCTTTTTCAATAATTACAAGAGGATTTTAACATAAGTCTTCAATTGATGAACCACATCCCGAGCTTCATCAGCAGTTACTTAAAGCTCATGCACTCGACCAACTTCACTCTTTTCAGCCTGATGGAGTGCTTTCTTGGCATCCGCAATGGTCTTCATACCATTAATTTGAACTCCCTCCAGTGAATTATTGAGTTGGTCAAGTTCCCCAGTAACAAAATTCAACTGTTGCTGAAGGTGCATCTGCTGGATGAATTTTTCTTTGATTTTATGCTTTAGCTCCTTCATCTTGGCAGCATAATCAGCCTCAGCTTGGGATACCGCAGCCTCAAATTCTCCGATGTTAACTGAAAATTTCACCCTGGTCAGATCTTCGCGACACTTTTTTCTCCTGCTCCCTCCTGAAGATGATCTGTTTCACCGCGGTATGGATCTTTTGATATCCAAAACCGCCAAGTCCTAGTGTGACAAACTGGGATGACAATCGAGGGATTTTCTATGATAGCTCTTCTAAAGGCACCTCAGATATGATTTTCCATATGTTGTTCCATGCCTTGCGTCGTGAAAAGCTGAACGCTTTAAGCATCTCTGGGTCTGATTCAACATCATCATCACAAGGGGGTAGGTAATCTGGGATTAATGCACTTAAGGAAGTGCCCTGTTCTGCTCTTTCCCCCCTGGATTGTGCTTCTTCGCTTTCAATTCCCATGGGGGTATAGGCTGAGGCCTCACCTCTAGACCTAGCCACTACAGTTGACGGCCCTGCATGATTAATTGAAAGTTTTGGTTAGCTTCAAAGGATAACAAAAGAATCGATTGTCTTGAAAATTAAGTACAATCACAAATATTGTTATCCCTTACCCGATGGTGGGTCAGCAACCTGAGAAGACTCCTCCCCATCTTTCCCAGTCTCAACAGGATCTTCAAGATGGGTCTCAGGAGGGTTTACTGGGTTTAACTCTTCATGAGATAATGTTTCTGCAATGGTAGGGTTGACATCAATGTCCACACCCTCTTCAGGCATTGGCAGTTCAACAGTTTCTATGGATGGAACTGCATATCATTTTCAGTCATGATTAGAAGTGTAAATTATAAGAAAATTTACTGGGCGAAGGATAACACTCATTCCCAAGGTCTTCTAAATCACATGACAACTTAGCATGATCATAAAATTCTTCGAAAGTCATGCCATGATTCATCATTTCATCCAATGATATTTCAGAATCCTGGTTAGTCTCACCAGTGGGAGCGTTTGTTGAATCTTCTTGATGACTTACGTCCTGGAACCCCTGACCCTGGACAACATCTTCAGATATAATCACAGCATCAGTTGCAACAGTCGCCAGAAGCTCTAATGCAGGAGTTGAACCTGAATTATCACAGAATGGAAGTCAGTCAGTGTTTCATTCAATATTTTAATGAAGCATTGTTGACCTACCCGAAACAGGTTCTTCTCTTCTTGAAACAGAAGGAGGAGGGATACTGGGAATAGATTCTAGCTCTTCTCCAGGAGCATCCAAGTCAGCTTGGATCTGTGATTGTTCCACAACACCCTCCGTGGTCTTTGAAGGATGATCAGTCCTTTCCCTCAGGGGGGAAATTGAAGAAGCCCCTGCAATCCCCAGAAATATGAGTAACCATGTGGTCATGAGTATAAACTCATGATTACTTGAAGGACTTACCGCTACTAATGAAACATTTTGCTGTATACTTCCTCCTTCGTTACCTTTACTTCTTTGGTTTTTTGGGAGTATCAGTAGTCTCCCTTATTGGAACTTGGATTGGCGAATAGAAGGCTATATCCAACGCCTCATTCATGGAATGCTGGCCTGGAGATATCTCTCCTGGTTCGCGAGGAGAATCAGTAGCAGCCCCGATGGTAGTACCACCAGGGCTATACTGTGGTGAAGGAACCCCAGTTCCTTTCTTTGCAAGCTGCAAGATGAAGAAAATAACTTCCTTAAGTAACAAAGCTTCGACTGAAATCAAGTTGCAAAGAAAATAAGGAATGAAAACTTACATATCCAGAAGCCACATACTCATGCCACTCCTCATCTCTAGAACCACCAGCCCCCACAGTGGCACCACGATTAATCATTTCCTTCACCCGCTGGGTGACAGGAATAGACTCATCAGTGGAATATATGAGCATTTCCATCTCTCTGATGTAAGCCCACACTTCATTGGGGTTGTCCTCATATTGAAGATTTGTAGAAGCCATAAGATTCCCTATTCCAGGGAGTTGTAGGCCCTCACACAATTCTAGCCAGGTGGTCTCAGTACCACAATAGAAACTCTGCCATAGCTGGACAACCTCTGGTCTTAGATATGAAGGATGCGAGGAAGGTCCAACAATTTTTGACTTCAATTTCTTCCCAGCTTATGCAACTACAGATATATAATAAGAAAGTAAGACTTATTGCTTTTTAAAGTAGCAGTGATTAAATTACTACAATGAAGTAACTCACTAGGAGTTGATGGAGTGGGTATTTTAATTCTGGCCAGAGGATTATATCGGGCACGAAACCGCTTTACCGCTGGTTGTGCCTCATCATCCCCATCATGGGAATCCGGTGAATCAGTTCTAGAAGAGGAGTCTGTCAAATCAACTTCAGGTGGGGAAGCATCACCTTCATGAGGAAGGGTTTCTTTCTCTACAGTCCTCTTCCTTTTCCCCACCTAATAAACTGGGTGATTCAATATCCCTTTGGGGTATGATGCTATCCAGTGTTCGGCATAATATGTAGTCAAATTATGTGCCTCTTTTTCAACTGGTAGATCAAATACTGCCCCAGTTTTCTCCCTTGACGCCAGCAGCCATAGTTGCCGAGAAACCATCGGATGTTGCTCTAACCTGACATGTACCGGAAGAGATACAACAATCTGTTGCAGACATTTTAATTGACGTGCAAATCTATATGGAGCATAGGCCTCGCATATGATTTCTCCATAAATCCTAGAAACTAGCACACTATCCCTGCAAGCTAGCATGTATGCCCTCAAATCCAAATGGGCTGTCCCATCATCAACAAACCGCCCAGTTGGAAGACTTCCATAGGGAAAGAAGTTGAATTCCTTAAACATTCTCAGCCTCACTTTCATGTCATAAGAATTAACATCTAATGGAGCAACTCCAGATAATGCTTGCACTGACATCCTGAAAGAACTTCCAAGAATTTTTAATCCATTTTGTACATTGTAAGTCCTGAAGTGAGTAGCGATCCATCCCCATAAAACCTGGAATGGTCCCACTATTCTTAAAGGAGATTTACCCATGAATACATGAAGTAAACTCCTGTGAATCTTTGCTAAAATGGGGGTAGCCAACCCAACCATTTTTCCCTCAGCTAACTTTGCCGCAATAACGAAGGTCCCTGGCCTGATGCCTCCCTTCGAATCCCTGACCAGCAAGAGATAAACACTGAAACACATTTCCAAGAAGCCCGCCAGATGAGTCTTCTTTGGGATTCTTTGATTCACTTCATATCCCCACTTTTCGAACTCTCCTGCTTCTAGAGTTGTCCAGAATGTGCCAGGAGCACCCCTCTTCTCAGATTTTGGGCAGGTGGTAGGATGTTTGGGCCTCTTGTCCTTGGATTTCTTTATCCTGGATCCTTTTTCTTTCGGCTCCTTCTCCTTTGGCTCCCTCTATTTCTTCTCAATAAGAAATACATTCATCCATTCCTCCGGATGAATATCCTTTCTAAAATGAGTTAATGAGGTCTCTAAACTCTTGAGCCTGTGGAAGATCTTAAATAATTCCAGAGCTAAATCAGGAGTCTTCTCTGAATCATTCCAAGTCACCTTGGGAGGAATTAATTCATCATACATATCGCCCAAAATTGGAGCCCCTGAAATCTTGTGGAAATCCCACAAACTGATACCTACTTATCCATGAGTCAGATGGAAAGAATTAGTTGCTGGGCTCCAGTGGCTGAGTATCTCCGGCACGAAGTTATCATGTCTATAAACATATGTTTTCCCAACCCAGACAACTTCATATATCGTAGATCTCTTCAAATCCTCGACAAACTCTGCACAGGTTTGTCGCACCCAGTATGCCCACATCCATGTAGGCTTCACGCCTCCCCCAGGACGGAAGTCCCAACTTTTCTTCCAGCCTTTGGATTGATCCATCTGAGCATTTCAGAAGATTGAAGGATGACAATGTGGTTGCAGCTCAGGTGTATGATTTTTCAAATCTGGTGTGCAAGGGCTATGATGCATCATGTAGTCCTTATCCACTATTCCAGCATTTAGAAATACTCCTCCACCTGAGATATTTGCTGAAGCAAAGTTGGTGTAATTCTGAAACCAAGAAAATGGAAGATAGTTCTTTGCTTCTCGAATGGTGACTTCTTGCAAATGACCATAGCCATACAAAGGAAGATAAGTGCTCTGTGGGAAGTCACAATGATATTTCTTCAGACATTTAGCCAAATTCGGAAGAGTGCTATCTTTGACAGTATAATAATCATGGAAAATGATGTTCATCATATCATCTATCCGCTTGCTAGCCAGTTCATCAACTATTCCGGGTCAAAGATCCATTGATTCTACAAAAAAGTTGAATAAATTAAATTCTTAAATGGATTGATTTTTCATAAACTTTGTGAAAAAATACGAAAAAATGGCAAAGGCACTAAGGCACGCAAGTCTAAACTTGGCGCGCAAGTGTTCTTGTGCCACACTAGTTTTTATCACGCAAGTCTAAACCGCGCAAGTACAGATACCTAGAGAGTAGCGCGATGGTAAGGAAACAACAGAAAGAAGATACTTGCACGGCAAAGATAACTTGCACGACGAGAGCTTGAGAATTCGGAAGTAGATGTTATGCGCGGCCAAGTATCCTATATTTATAGGCCAGGAGGCCTATCTGCACGCCTACACCTAGTACGCTCAAGCCTTGCGCGACTCTAACCTGCGTGCCAAGTGTTGCGCACTGAACACTTACGCACCACCATTCCTTTGGATGTCTCCTTTCTCCTCAGAGTCACATCCTCATTTTCTTTCGGATCCAACTCTGAGGGGGGACTTTTGTTGACTCTCCTTTTTGTCACAGAATCTAAATATTGGAAAAGGGGAATATCTTAGCTCAAATTGATTCATCCTTTGAAGAAAATATCAAAAATCGGCAAAGGGATGAACAAGGAGAATATTTCCCATAAGTCGTGCAAGTTTCCTCATAGTCGTGCAAGTCCACTTGCGCGACGCACTATGGTCGCTCAAGTGACTTGCGCGACCTAAGTGATAACCGCCCGGGGTCTTCTCCTGCCTATAAATAGACCCTGTGGGCCCCCCATTGGGGGAGGATTTTTTCTCCAGAAACTCAGATTTGAGCTCCCAGCGCCCTAGTCTCTTCTCAAAGCTTCTAGAACATTTCTAAGGTAATTTCTTACCTAGAACGGAAGATCTAAAGAGGGGAAGGAACGCCTAAGTGTTGAAACTCATCAACACTTGCGCGCCTAGGTGGCCAGCCCTTAAGGGAAATGGCCACACTTGCACGCTGCCTTACTCCTTCAATAGAACCTGCGCGCCCCTCTCCTGGAATAACCTCAAGAGGATTCTAAAGGCCTTAAACAAAAGTCTCTCAAGTATTACCCTGCTGGTTGAACACCGCGCAAGTACCCAAAGTGTCGCGCAGGTATACCTGCATGACCAAGACTTGCGCACCCACGCAGTACCTGCGCGCCTGCCAGGACTTGCGCGCCCCTGCCTTTTTGGGTGCCCTTCTTTCCCATTTTACCCCTCTTAAGCCATTCCACCTCTCCTATTCAAGATTTAGTCTTCAAGACACTCTTAAAAGCCATTTATGGCGTGATTTCTTGATTTGAATTCTCTATCTGAAAGGAATTCTATGGAATATCCCTCAAAACATAGTGATTTACACATATTTATGTCACTAAAGATTCAGATTTCATTCATTCAACCTCATCCTTTAAAATGAGAGAATCTAATCTGGGCCTCCTTTTTAGGAGTAAGTCCCAGCGATAATTCCTTTAACATGGGCCTCCTTTTCAGGAGTAAGTCCTAGCTATAATTCCTTTAACCTGGGCCTCCTTTTCAGGAGTAAGCCCCAGTCTTAATTTCTCTTAATCAATCCTAATTTACCCTTGATTTGGGATTCCTTCTCAGGAGTAAAACCTAATCATCAATCCTCTCCTAATATTGGGCCTCCTTTCCAGGAGTAAGTCCCAAGTTAGAGTATTCAAATCTCCATGAAGCACATACACCTTTATAAACCCTGTTCCTGGATTTCTTCTCTGAATTTAATCCTAATCTTCATCTATTTTTGGCAGTCATACATACATATGTCCTACATCATTTCTTATGATTGCATCTTTCATGGCCCAATTGTCTAATTTTTACCAATACATCTTGTTTCTCACACCGAGCATGACTCACGTGAGCTTGGAGGGTAAAAGTAATTATGACATCCTAATTTGAGCTATCAATCATAAACATCATACTCCCTTACTCGAACTACGTGGGTTCTGATTCCTTTTCAAAAACAAAGGATACATAGGTAGCCCATCTGCGGGTTCGATCCCAACTCTGAAATAATCCATGTCCTTCTGAATGAAAATAAAATTTAAGTGCCCCACTGAGTGGCTTTAAAACCATAATGGTCATCATAATGACCAAGAAACTTTTATATAAATATGCCGAAGGATACCATTGACCAAGAATCTTTAATAAATACAGATGATTCTCTATCGATGAAGAACCTCGAATACATATAAAATATTCTCTAAATTTCATATATATTTTATCATTGATTGTCAGATCTAAAGTAAATCTCATTTTATACTTGGTAATGTAATAAGGATTCACGAACACAACTTAAATCTATAAAGAGAGTCCCGGAATAGACAATAATTCCCCTCAAAAAGGTGTGATGAGTCCGACCTCCCATCCTCTCGACCAATGCAAATTACTAAGCCTCATCAGCCCACAAACTAATGAGCACCTACCTTTGGAAAGTAGGTCCAAATGGATGTGGAATCATTGGATGTTTCCGGTTCTACGAACAAACCCATTAGAAACCGATCGGAACGTTTGAACCTCCCATCAAAGAGGCCATTCCCGAAATCTAAGGGAAACAATGTTGTATCTCAAAGGCAGTCTAGGGGTACCTACAAAGTCATAAGTATATAAGTATCTGATCTTCATAGATTTTTCTCCACATTACTACTATAAAATATACAGGGAACCCTTTCCTCACTAAATTACATGCATCCTTCAAGATAGAACCACACTATACCACCTGTTTATATTGTGTTTCCATTCTAGAAACCTAGAGGGTAACCCATTCCTTGACTAAGGATAAGTTTTTCAATTATGTAATGACCCCTACTACATAGTCACCCAGCTATGTGCAAACACATGTCACCTCATGGAAACTGTAATGGGAGAACCATGCCTTACTAAGAAAAATGTATCAGTCAAGGGGGTAACTGACCCTAGTGGAATACACAAACACCCTAAGTAGCACACAAAATATGGGGGAAGGACATGGATTTATAGAAAAAGGACCTGTATCTTGTTAAGTAATATAGAGTAAATGAGAGTAGTACAAAATGTGCGGGAGTAAAAAAAATGATAATAGTACACAATATATGTATCATCGATTACTACACAATAGATAAGAGTAGCGCATAACAGATGGGAGAGAGAGTTACTTAACCCCAGAATTCTTCGATCATCACTCATGATCCCCATAATTGGTCTTATGAAGATGAATCATAGAACTAACCATATTTAATATCAAATGATCATGTATTAACAATGAACCATTCTATTTATATATAAATGAAAAAACATTTAAGATAGGATATTTATTTTCCAGTTACCGATACATGGTGATAAAATGATAAAAAACACCCTAAAAAAAGATACAGGGCACATAGAGCCCATAGTCATGCCATGTGGTGTGTTGGGGGTGGTCTTGGAACACCCCATTAGGGTGAATTACACCCATTAAAATTTCAAATATGTTTCCTCCTCTCGATATTAGGTTGGGTGGAATCAACCTAAGATGGTCGACTACCGGGTCATGTGAATGGGCCAACATGTGCTGGTCCAAAAATGCCTAAGCCCTACATTGGGATGGCCTGAACCGAATAACCTATTGAGGTTGGGGCAATTTGGACGAACAATATTCCATGAGTTAGGAAGTTTTTTGTACAATCCTAGGGGGGTTAGTCAGCTAGGGGTGGTGAAATCACCACCCCCTGCCTTCCCACATCACATTGTGACCTCTATGATAGTGCCCCCACCCAGGGAGCTAATATGGATGAAATCATCCTCAGGCCATTGCCATGCCTCTCCATCATGAACTACCTTGAACCACTAAACCACCAAATTTCATGATTAATTCTTGAATCAAGAAACCTCATGTTGTCCCCTACCACACTGAGCCACCCTGGCTGCTTCATTCCATCATCCAGCCTCCCTGCATACTAAATCCTTATTCTATTACCACCAGATGAGAACAAATATTCTTATCCATGCTAATAAGGTGTGAAACTATTCCAGGGGAAATTATCAGGTGGCCTTATTCTAGTTGGCCACCTCATCCTGATTCTCCACTGATTTTCCAAGGTTCATCATGAAAAAAGAAGAGCTTGTTCAGGGGGACAAAATTATACCTGAACATTTATCGCATAAGATTGAAACTCAATAATAAGAAACCAATTATAAATATATAACATAATTTTCAATAAAAATAGATCTAAAATTAAATAATGAATCCTTACTTTCATTTAGAACATTCATTGGTGATGATTGTATTTTCATCGAGTGTTATTGGCCATTTCCTTCACATCAATAAGAATTTACAAATCCCAATTTTCTTAGATATCCACCCTCTAATCTCTTCACTAATTAGGGTTTAAGGTCAATCCTAAGTAGTGTATATAATTGTTTTTAAATATTATGGGTATAGGGTTTACAAATGAAACCAATTTATTAAATTAATTTAATTACATATTTTATTCCACCCACGATGTCTTGAACCTGAGGACCTAGATGTAAATATAGATTACACATTCACTAGGGTAAAACCTCTATTCTAAATGCATAAAAAACCTTTGATTTCCCAAAAAATTATTTTTTTTCTATAAGAAAATCATTATTCCTATTAACACATGCACACGCACTAAAGAATATATTTTTATGTAATATGTTATTATCAAGGTGCCCCAATATCCAAAACTCTACATTATATTAGTTAGGGGGTAAACACTGCACCCAAAAATAAATGGGACCATCATAATTTTTTTATAATGTTTTATAATAGGTTAAATTTACCATTTTACCCCTGTGGAGGTCTTGGGACTTAGAAATTCAACATCAAGATAAGTCCTGGTCAGAAAAAATTGGGGTTTTCATAGAGTCACCCCATAAAGATGTGTTGGATCTAATAAATCCCTTTACCATAAGATCTTCTTGATGAATAAGAAATTATTTTAGAATATATGGATCCATATGATGTGGTGTAACAAAAATCGATTCCATCCTATGTAAAATATAAATAAATAATTCCATATCATATTTAAATTGGATTCATATAAAATCTCAAGAGAACACATCAGGGAAGTGATCAACCAAAAGAGGTAATTCCTTTTGTTTCTCAGTATCAACTACTCCATGTGTCAAAGTATCAATCTTTATATTAGTAGATCCGACCTATTCCAGACATTTCCTTTTTTGACCAACTTAGAATTCCCAATCTTAGAAAAATTTATAATGAATACCATTTAGAGAGGATAAAGATACCTACCTTTGATAAAATCAATTTAAGCTCATAACTTAGTTACCCAGTCCATCAATACCCAATAAAAACTTTCTATATGTTCCCACCATAATAGAATAAGATAATAAATTCCTATTCCTTTCCACTCTCTTTCCTAAGGAAGTATAAATCCTCCAAAACATTAGAAATAATTTTAATTTCAACCCTATAAAAGATAATTATTTATCAAAAATAAAATAATGAGATTACCCAATATATAATAATGCAAAAGAAAGTTTATATGATATTAAAGTAGTACCTATCACTTTAGAAGGTCCATTTCCTACATCATTCATAGATTTCTCACCTTTATAAAACCTACATGATCTCTCAACCTTGACCCAAGGCTAAAAAATCTACCTAGATGAAGGTGGAGATAACTATTGTCTTTGAACACCATACCTACCTTCCATACTAGGTACACTTACTTTTGATTAGGTACACCCTATTAAATATCCTCTAGAGTGACCGGAAGTTGTTTGAGTCTATTGAGATTACTAATTGACACACTATGATAAAATCCTTCAACAGAAACATTTGAGATTACCAAACTTTCCGAATATATGGAACTGTATTTATTTAAAAATGAAATTATGATTAATATTCTCTGAGATCACACAATGATGAAATCTGTAATGACCTGACCCACTAGGGATGGCCTAGCTGGTAGAAGGTTGAGTCGTCTTACCCCAAGCCTACCTATAATAGGCTAGGGTATGGTGACAAGTTACGAGAAGGCTTAATGTTAAATGGGATGACTTATACTAATGTACCTATATACACTCACCCAACCATCACTATGGAATAATGTATATGAATAAGAAAATTATTGTAACATCTAGAGTAAAATCATGCATGAAATAAACTCTAAGGAATACATCAAAATATAACAGAATAAAGACAATGTGTAAAGGGAAAAATACATGCCCAAATACAAATGAATCCCTAACCTGATGAAAACTTAGAGAAAACCCAACTATTGATCTCTATGTCTGACCACCGTATAAGGTATATGCACCAAGGTATCACTATGCTCCACCGATGTCACTGCTGAACTATCCATCATCTGTATAATACATGACCTATATGGGTAAATATTATCTAGGGGTGAGTATATACATACCCAGTAGGACACCCTGAAAACCAAAAAAAGGATAAATAGAAAGATATAATAAATGTTAGATCAATCCATAAAAATATAGAAACAAAACCCCTCATAGATATGTATTCTCAAAAATAAACTCAGGCAAGAGAGAAAGGGGATATCCATCTCACATTCATACCTATGATAATGAGTCTTCTTGTAGTTCAAAAAGTCCATCACTGATTCCCAACATCTCATGTGTCTATTCGATAAATCCAGTGAAGACCTGCTCCTCACCACTGCTCCATATACCAATGGGGTACAATAATCAATAGAGGACCTTCACCTTAGTATGAAAAGGGGGTACCACTAAATAGATAGATGAACCAAACCCTGGTGTGATAGGGGGTACCACTTAGTGAATAAAGGACCCACACCTTAGTATATAATAAGGGGGAACCACTCAGTAGATAGATAAAAAGAGGACCCATTCACTGGTGCATCAAGGGGGTTTCACCTAGTGAAAGGAGTACCCATTCCCTAGTACAATAGGGTTTCCTCTCCATAGGTAAAGAACTCACACCATGGTCCATTAGAGGGTACCACTCCGTAAATATAGGAATCATTCCCTAGTGAAATTGGGGGGGGGGGTACCACTCAATAGATAAGGAGGAATATGGGGGGCCTATACCTTGGTGAGATTGGGGGTTTCCAACCCTATAATATATTAGATGGTCCTTCCCTAATCACTTCTATCATCGAGAATCTCCTAAAGAAGTGTCATGATTATAAAACATTAAATCAAATCTCTTATGCCAAAATGAAGTCTTCCATCATGTTCTATGAGGAAAAGACTAATGATAGACTAATCATGGGCCAAAATCCGAGTCCTAATGAAGAACATATGATAGGAATAAGTTAATAGGGGAACAAAAGGGCATGTATGGGGGTCCACATGGAATTTAACTATTGGAATCACCTATTTTGATAATCCCAAATCATGTTTTTATAATCCCAAATCATGTTTCAATCATGTTTTAATTCTATGTTAATTATGTTTCATTAATTTTTCCTGTTTCTATAGAGTAATATTCATATACTTTCAATATCACTTCTTGACTGGTTAAGCTTATAGTGAAAAATATATCTAAATACAAGGTCATTGATACAAGGTCACCGATACAAGGTCACCGATACAAGGTCACCGATACAAGGTCACCAATACAAGGTCACCGATACAAAGGTCACCGATACATGGTTACTAATACAAGGTCACCAATACAAAGTTCACCGATACATGTTTACTGATACAAAGGCCACCGATACAAGCCTACTGCTAAAGGTTACCGTTGAAGGTTACCGATGAAAGGTTATAGTTGAAGGTTGCCGATGTGCATATGCTATTGAAGCCTACCGATGCAAAGGATACCGTTAGAAGTCTACGGATACCCTTAATTTTTCAAATTCTTATATTTTTCTAACGGTCATATTTTTCTAACTTTAATGCTTCTGAATTATTTAATGCTTATTGTAGACATATCAGGATACCTTATCTTGATAGTACGAGGTACGAGAAAGATTTCACATGATGTACTTACTCCTATTGTCAGACCTCAAATATGAAAGAAAAAGACCAAGGAAAAAAGATATATAGAGTCATAGAGAAAAACTAAAAATAAGAGAGTCAATAAGTAAAATTCACAAGGAAGAAACTACTGAAGAATAAGGAAGAACCATTTGAGCACCTTCACTGTGAACCCCAAGAACTTAAAGAAGATCATTTTGGGAAAACTACTTGAGGCTACCTTCTATGTCTCATAAACTTTCAATCAACTCAATAAGAAGAACACTTAATTCCTAAAAGCTAGTACCTAGAGTTGCGACACTCTGTTTTGGAGACAACTTCCAGAGATAGACTCAAACTTCAAATTCTTCACCATCAAGGAGTCAAGATCTGAACTGCAAACACATATAACCTTCTAAACTCCATCTCATCATTATTCCTCTATTTTTATTCTTTCTTTTTACATTTCTAAGAAGTGTGTGTGTCTGTCTACCTCACACACTATCTCCTGTGCTTAAACTGGAGGATACTGAATATCCTCACATCAAACTTCATCTACATTTGTTTCCCATGTATAACTGTGGAAGAGACCGTGTGTGGTTTGTATTTTTTTTCTTTCCCATGAAGAATAGTGGTAGAAGGTGTGAACCCTGGAAAGTTTATGAAAACTGTTGCAAAGCCCAATACAGGCTGTGTATCAAGTTTATTGCCAATATAAATTGCTTGGTGGAAGGTGATCACCAAGTGGAGAGGATTAAGTCTCAGTTTGAGACTGAACCTCTTGTTTTACTTCACTGTGCACTATATTTTGTTATACTCTATTTTATCTATTTTCAGTTTCTTACATTAGCTAAAACATAAAACTATTTTTCTTTCACTTTGATAGTTAGTTTTGGTTAGTGTGTATATTTTTTTAATTCAGTAAACTTGTTTCAACAGTTGAATAAGTGTTATTGACTTATTCAACTGAGGACTAATCACCCTTTGAGAAACCTGTTGACCAATTAGACATCTATATCTCTACTACCTTAATTAACTGGGCCGTTTTCAAAATTTGGGGGATCTTTATAATAATTTTTTAACAGAAATTTTAACTAGGAACTCAATTCACCCCTCTTGAGATTCCACTCCGACCAATAGTAAATATGTCTTGATTCTTGTACATCTCATTCCCTAAACATGGATTGAAAATACATGTCACCCTACAGGGCATGTAGCAGTGGTACATAGTGTGTCTCAACCACCCAAGGCCTCCCCATGATCTTATAGCTATGCTGGTGAACATAGGCCCATGCCCGTGTACATGGTCATGTCTTGGTATTCTGGTCATGTCTGAGTACACAGTGGTGCTGGTGTACTCTGCCTGTACTTTTATACCTAGAAGTGTCCATGCCTATGTACTCTTAGAGTATATGCCAAGTTTCCAGCATAGGGTCACATGGAATGTGGTGCGTCCACACAATGTGTGATTTTTTTCTCCACCCCAAACCCAAGCTTTTGTATCCAAGGTACTATACAACATGTTTTCTTCACAGTACACATAATGTAGTATTGTTTTTCATAGAAAACATGGTTTCTTAATATGGAATTAGATCAATCTTTGATGTCTTAAAATCCTCCATTTTCCCACCTAAAATTAGTGGGGTTCATATCCAAACATCATTTCCCAGTCTCCGATGGCTAAAAATGAAATTCAATCATCTGTTGATGAGTCGCTGCACATCCCATGTGCCTACCTTGGCTGTTTCTACTTAGGATCACAAATTTATGTAAAATCAATAACTAATCATCCAAATCCATTTGAAAATATCCATACTAATCATCATTCAATAATCCACCACAAATTTTGTGGTTCTATTACAGTTGAACCCACCCATAAATGTTAAACCATGACCTCATGGGCCCGTGGTGAAAACACGAAGAATGGTGGAGAGAAATTCACAAAAACAAGGAGGAACCCATCATTGGAAAAGTGTTATAATCTAATAATTAAAAAAATCAGGGAATTATAGTGGGTGATGGAAAGTGAAATAAAAAAAATTATATTATAAAAATATAACAAATAAATTGTGGGGATCATGTGAAGAAAAAAAAACCATATATCAATAATTAAAGATAAGAATCCATGCTCAATATTTTAATCAAATGGGATAAAACAAAAAATAAAGAGTCCTACCTTGATTAGCGATCAATTGCTGGTGAAGAATGCATCTTCCAATGATGAATAAGTCTTGCTACATTCATTTCCACTCGATCTACCTCAATCCAATCACCTCTCATCCTACAATGTGATCTTCCAATGAAGAATGCCTTATCCTCCTCTCAAATCCACCCAGGGTTATGTATCCAACCTTGGATTTTTTTTATAAATGCGTATTTATTGAGGATTATATTTTATGTTATTATAAAATGAATAAATAAATAAAATTATTTATTTTAATTAAAAACACTGCCAATGGATGCCTCAACCGGATTCCCAACGTTGACCAACCTTAGGTCATGTCTAGTGTATACCCTACATTTCAAAATCAACCTTGGTATCAGATTTCACATCCAAGTTCTTAAATAGTGGTAAAATATAAAACATTGAAACAATGTTTGTAGGTGCATTAAAATATATTAATGATTTTAATATACTAATTTTGGGGTCCCGAGACACCCAAAAATTGTTCCAACTCTGAAGTTAAATCCGAATATATACATAGAAATATTAAAAGGAAAAATCAAATAAAACAAGAATCATTACATTCTTCAATCCTACAAGTATTTTCACTCGAAAAATAATTATCTAAACAAAATGTTGGGGATAATGAGCCCACATATGGCTCTCATGCTCCTAGGATATTTCCTACACGCTCTTATACTTTCATAGTACACAAACCATGGGTATGGTCCATAATCATAGTATCATATCCTACCAATCCTCAATCACCATTTGGTATTATGTGAAGGTGGATCCATCCTCAATGTACAACTCTTCCGATTCAATAACATGCATAGGTTGTGTACATATATCCTCATCCAAAAGACATGGAAGAGGTTATGAACCTGGTCTAACATGAGGGAGTAGGTCTAGATGGTAAGAAACCTCACCAATCCTCCATAGAATCTTGAAAATCTATAATAACCTCAAGGAAAAATTGAATCCCCCAAAAAACCTCCACAATCATCATCATGAGTAGACTCTCACGAACACATGGTTTTAAAAATTGAACTCCAAGGGCCTATGATGTCAATATTCATAAGACTTTTGACTTATATGGGCTATCCTTATACACTTGAAATTTACTTGAACCTTCTGTGTCATCACCTACACTATCTCTAGTCATTATATATATATATCTCCAATCTCATTCAATCATAAGGGTTACCTGTAAGGCCTCCCATATAGGGACTCTAAATGTGCCATGCTGATAGTAGAGTGATATATGATATTATAAACAAAATATACCAATGAAAAGTGATCCTCCTAGATTTGTATGAAATCTAAAACATAGTCCCTCAACATATTTTTCAACACCTAGATAGTCCACTTGGTATTCCTATCCATATGGGGGAAAAACACTAAAATCATCCTAAACTGGGTCCTAAATGCCTCATGTAGTCTTCACTACAACCGTGATGTGAAATGAGTATCATGGTTAGAGAAAATCATCGAGGGTACTCAATGAAGCTGGAAAATATCCCAAATATACAAGTTCCCCAAGATCTCAACCAAAATTTTCTCCCTAATGAAAATGAAGTGTCCCGACTTTGTTAGTTGATCAAAAATCAACAATATGGAATTATGGCCTCTAGATGTCTGTAGAAGCCCCGTCATGAAGTATATGGATATACCATCCCATTTCCACTATGATATATCAAGAGGCAGTGTAAAATCTACAAAATCTTGCTGCTCAACCTTTAATTTTTTTGACTTGTGAGGCATTAAGAGAAAATTCAGCTATACTCCACCACATTCTCTCCCACCAAAACCACCACTGAAGGTCCTTGTACATATTTTCCACATCAGGATGTACATCCAAGGGGGACATGTGAAACCTCTCATATCCTCCTCATGAAATGTGACTGGAACCACCATCAGTCTCTAGAAAAAAAGATATGATCCCCTCCTTAAAAAAAATCCATATGGGGAATCTCCTGAGGATATTTGGTCATATAGAACCTCAAAATCAATGTTTCCCAATTGGGCCCCTCTAACACTGAAGTAAAAGAGGAGTCACCATAATAGATTGAAGAAAAACTACACCTATCTCCTCCACCAGGGCCAGCTGTAAAGAATCCAACTTCTTAGATTCCTCACCTACTAAGAAAAAATGGGAATTCCTATTAAGGGAATATGCCACCAGGTTTCCATTCCCATGAGTATAGACTATCTCAAAGTCACATTTATACAAGAACTTTAACCAACACCTCTATCTCAAGTTAAGATCTATTATGTTAATATATACATGAGACATTAATGGTATAAGTATACAACAAAGTGCTCTCCCATAATATAGTTCCTACACATATTCTAAGTGAAGACTACCAATACTAACTCTATGTCATGAGTAGAATAGTTCTAATTGTGGTTTATTAACTTCCTTTACCCATATGTGATCACTACCCACCCTTGAATTAACACATAGATGAGACCATATCCATAGGAATCACAAAGCAAAATGTACTCCACACCCTCCTCCAATATTCTCAACATAGGATTACTAGTCAGTCACAACTTCAAGTACTCAAAGGATGTATGGAACTACTAATTCTAGGTAAATGGATTAACTTTCCACATTAGGGATGTTAATAGGGATTCAATCCTAAAGATGAACACTAAGAACCTCATGTAGTACCCCGACAATCCAAGAAAAATATGCACCTACACACACTCTTGGGCCACATTAATATTTGTTGGGTCAATATCTAAACCGTTCTAGGAAATTACATTCCCTAGAAAGTGAAACTTGAAGATTTAGAAATGAAACTTCAAGATCTTACCATAAATCTAGTGATCACAGAGTAAGTCTAGGACCAAGATCAAATGATCTGAATGCTCCTCCTATGACACAGATTAAATGAGTATATAATCAATTAATATAACCATAAATTGGTCCAAATATAGATGAAAGATCTGATTTATCAGAGACATAAAAACTGGGGTGAATTCATCACACAAAAAGGAATCACCAGGAACTCATAATTTCCATAGAGACATCAGAATTACATATTTAGAACATAATCCTTGTGAATCCTCAAATAGTGGTAGAAAGACTTGAGATTGATCTTCAAGAACCAACTCATTCCTCAAAAATAGTCAAAGAGGTTGTTAATCATCAATATGGGGTAATTTTTCTTTATTGTTACCTAGTTCAAGTGATGATAATTAACATAAACCCTCAAGATCCTGTCCACATTTCTCATCAACAAAAAAGGAGCTTCCCAGGGGGACACATTGGGTCTGATAAATACCTTCTCTCGAAGGTCCTACAATTGCACCCTTAGATCAAAAATCTAAATAAGGGCCATATGATATGCCATAAAATATATCAATGTGGTCCCAGGGTTCAATTCAATTTATAATTCCATCTATAGCATTATAGGTAGTCCTAGAACATCCTTGGAGAATACATCTATAAAATCCTCCACTAACAAAAAAACTTAGATACTTGGAGAGATTTTTATTCCAAGGGATAAACTCACTAAATAATGGGTGATGGGTTTAATCTTCCTTCCTTCAAGATCCATTCACACCGCCATAAAATATTTGTCTCCAAAAAAGGAGAATATCATCCCATCATCTTGAAGGAATCTATCTCACATACGATTACAATCAATATGGGACTGAAATATGGACACTCATTCTATACCCAAGATGAATTTATAAGGTTTCATCATAAAACCAATCTTTCCCATGAGAAAATATCTCCACAAAGAACTATCCCACACTACTTGTAAATATGAAATATCAAAGAGAAGCACCCTTTAGGAACCTATATCAATAGATACTAGCCTAAATTCTCAACTGGAAGATCTATATCTTGCACCGAGTATATGGAGATGAAGTAAAAACTTTCACCTTTTTCTATCAATACTATAGAAAGAGTAAAATAAACATAGATCATACCTTGGATCATCTCATGTATAGCATGGTCTATAAAGACCTGTAAAAATTCATGGAAAAAAACTTTAATTTTCTTTGGGATTTTACAAGAACGCAGTTTCTGATGACACTTGATTCCGAGGCCCGGTGTGCCCGGAATTTCTATTCGAAGTTTAGCTCGGGTACGTTCAGTGAACGAACGAGCGGGAATTTATAACTTTTGAACTGGTGCTCAGAATCGAATTCTGAGGGCACCGATGGAACCGCAACGGCGGTAATTTCTTAGGAACACCTTTTCCGGAGTTGCGTTTTCATGAGAGAGGTTGATAAAAATTGTGGAAGATAGAATAAAAATTTAATTACAATTTTTATTTTCTCTAAGTGGATTTAAGCTTTGGGGGAAATAGGGTAACTACCCAACTTCCCATGGGAGGTTATGAGAGTGGTGGGGCCCACACGAACCCCACCCCTTCACATTCCTTAACTCTCTCAACTCACAATTAAATTTGATAACTTATGTTTTAATAACTTATGATATTAATGAAGTGTGTTTAATGTGAGTGTTTGAATTTCAAACTTATGTCAAGTTAATAAAACAAGTGTGGGCTTATTTTATTAAGGGTTGTTTTCTTGTTGTGGAGTCTTTGGGAGAAAAGGATAAGGAACTTGAGGAACTTCTTCGTCTTCGACGAAGAACGCGAAGAATGCATCGATCTCCGACGAAGAACGCCGAGTCCTCGGAAACCGACTACGCAACGCCGTATACCGTGACGCTGACGACGTCTTCTTTCCGCGACGAATCCTCGTTCGACGAACCTCCGTTCAAGCTATGATCGAGGTAGGGGTTTATGTGATATTCTTTTCGTGATTTAATCCCATTCATTATCCACTTATATTTGGACCGCATGCTATCGATTTACGAGAGGAGGCCGGACCGCACAAACATGGCCGACCCCCTCCCTTTTTATTTTCTTGTTGTTGTGGTATGATGGGAAGTGACGCGGTGCCGTCGCACCGAGTGGGATCATGCGACAAGGAATGCGCGGCGCCGTCGCGCCGCACTGGAGAACCACAAAAGCACCGCAGCCGGAGCGGGGCCGCGGCGGAGGGGTGTGGCGCCGTCACGCCACACCGGATGAATGAAGACCGCGGCCGATACCGGGTCGCGGCGGAGCGTGGGAACCGGCGGCCGAAAACGGGCCGTCGGTGTCGGAGCAGGGAGGGGACCGACCGTCACCGGTCCCGTGGCAGCAGAAACTGGACGGCCAGACAAGGGAAGGTCGGGGGTTACAAACCCCCAGCGACCATGTCAAGCGGACCCCCTTAATGGGGGCCGCGGTTACAAAATCCAGAGGGGCATGCGCCCCCCCCCCCTCAAACGGCTCGGCCGTTTGGCCGAGCACCTGGCCAGCGCGCCCAGTGCGCCGCGCCGGCCGGGCCGGGCCGCGCCAACCGGGCCAGGCCGCGCCCAAGCGGGCCGGACCTGGACCCGGTTCGGGCCGACCGTAGGGGTATCGGGCCGGGTCGGACCGGGCCCGAACCCCTTAGTACCGAACCTCTTCCGGTCGGACGTCCATAACTTGAGCTACGGGCCTCCGATCGACGCACCGTCAGTTGAGATACGATCCTTGGATCAAGACGGCCGTTTCAGTATATCACACTCAAGGTTTCATAATACTTTGGGTTCGGCCGGGTTGGTTCGTACACGAAACCAACCGGGCCCTCGGAGCGGAAACGCTCATAACTTGAGCTCCGGACGTCCGATTGATGTGACGTCGACTTTGTTGGATTACTCTTAGTGAGACCGATATTTTGGCTTACTCTGCCCAAGGTTGGGACGCAAGTGGAGTATGGTCGGGTTGGTTTTGACTTAAAAACCAACCGGGCCCCTGGGACGAAAAATCCAATAACTTCCAGACCGGGCGTCTGATTGACGCGTCGTCTGTAACGCTGAGTTCCTGTTGACGATACAGAAATTTTGGATACATCAACTCCAGAATTTGTGTTAGTTGATGTATCAGCCTCTCGGCTCGTGGAGCGGACCCTCCCGAACGAGCTTGCTGTGTGCGGGAACCCTAGAGATGGCTGCATTTGCGACTGTGATGATGACGACTATACAGAGATCCTCAGTGGATTCGACGGAGATGACTACAACACTCAGCGATCCTACATGGATCAGTGCTACCGACCCTGTGTGGGTCCGATCCTGTGTGGGTCAGCGCTCGGCGGTTCTGTGTGAGCCAGCACCTACAAATCCTGTTGGGTCCGATCCTGTGTGGGTCTTTGCGGGGGTTAGTTACCTATCGATCCTGTGTGGGTCTTTGCGGGGGTTAGTTACCTATCAATCCTGTGTGAGTCTTTGCGGGGGTTAGTTACCTATCGATCCTTTGTGGATCATTGCGGGGGTTAGTACCTATCAATCCTTTGTGGGTCCGACGACTTCGATGAATTAGTGGCTACATCTGCTCATCTCTTTCGTCATACGAAGAAGTATACCTGTGTGATCTGAATCCTGTTTTTCTTTCCTATGTGGATTGTGTTGTGCTATCCTGTGTGGATTTACGTTTTTCTTCCTATGTGGACTGGGTTGTACTTGGGCTCGGATGTTGGAGCCGAACGAGAATTGATGACTTAGGTATATGTATGGGCATATACCTAAGTAGTGTCAGATGTTACTTCGTGATTTAATATTTCCTTTGTGGATTATCCTTTGTGGATTCTAGGAGACCTTAGGGGGTATCAGGGTCCCTACTGAGTAGCTTATACTCACCCCTGCACGGGCTATGCCCGCACTACGTTGTGTTGGTTGTAGATGACGGACATCGCTGATCGTGGTTGAGGCTTGCAGAGCAGGACGGTACCTGGAGGTGGACCACTGGGCAGGACGTACTCGGAGTGGACGGTTGGACCCGAGGAGATGTGGAGGCTATCTGTACTCACCCTTCAGGTGGGAGTTCCAGTGGACGGATCGAGGTTGCGGCTTTAATTTTTAGTTTCTGTTTTTCCCTTTCGAGTTGTACTTTACTTTTAGTTTGGGTTTGTATACTGACCCACTTACTTTTCCGCACTTACTGTTGTACTCAATTTTTACTTAGTATTTATTTATACTGCTTACTTGCTCTGTGGTGTTTGTTTACTTTACAAAGGCAATGACTTCCCTTTTTACCGGGAAATACGCCTTGGTGCTAGTCGCCAGCCCCTGGCCTATGGAAGGCAGGCTTGGGGTAGTCACGGCACGGGCCCCGAGGACGGGTCGTGACAAATTGGTATCAGAGGAGTTCGGTTCTACCGCAGAACTTTGGACTCTGATCTTTTCTATGTGAAGCAATAGTGTTAAGAGTATTGAGTGTGGTTATCAGTCTAGGGAGTCCAGTGTTGGTGCGGCGGCCTACGTATCCGTACACCAGGACCCTGACTTCTGATTGCCGACTTAATGCATGAAAACATTGATTGTATGTGTTTTTCAATTTTTCCTTGAGATTACATTATGTCAGCTCACCAGGTATACTGTTTGACCGTGGCACACCTGTTTCTTTTCAGGATGTCCCCACGACGGCAACCATATAGGGTTCCGAGATTTGTGAGTGATGACAGCCCACCGAGCGACGAGGCCTCGGTACAGGGCCCTTTGACAGCTAAGGCACCGGCGGTACCCCTACCTGCCGAGCCACCGATGCTACCAGCTCCAGCCGCTGACAATGCACGTCACCATAGCGCACTACATGAGTTTCAGTGCTAACGACCTCCAAGGTTCCGCGGGGAGATGGACCCCCAGGTAGCCAAGGATTGGCTGGAGGCAGTGGTTCGAGTTTTCTGGTTAGTGAGGACACCAGGAGACCTCATGGTGATCCTCTCAGTGATCCTACTGCACGCGGCAGTGGGCCGATGGTGGAGCTTGATGCTCCAGGTGCACGATGATGCATCTCTCCTCTTGATGGACTTTGAGAGCCTCTTCCGCTCAGAGTTCGTCCCAGCCACCCTCCGTGCGGTGCGCATCCATGAGCTTCTTCAGCTGCGGCAGGGCAGCTTGACGGTCGCCCAGTACTCGGCGAGATTTACCGATCTTTCGCGATACTCGACAGACATGGTACGAGACCCATTCTTCCAGGCCCGGACCTTTGAGAAGGGATTGAGGCATGAGATCAGGGCATCTTTGATCTCCCTCAGCATTCCGACTCAGGCAGGAGTACTGGAGCGAGCTCTTCTCATCGAGAGATTTCTTGCTGAGTCTACACCAGCGGTGAGACCTACCACAGGGAGACACGTGGCAGAGTCTTCTGCAGAAGGTAGTAGACAGATGTCGTATAGGTCTAAGCGGGCCAGGCCATCGGGCAGATGACCACAGGATACTGGCTCGGAGGTGCGGGGAACACGTAGCAAAACCGGTCTTACGAGTGGAAGACAGTGCTATGCATGCGGCGGGCAGGTCCACATGGCTTGTGACTACCCGAACCGCCATGCAGAGGAGCAGCAGACAGTTAAATAACCACCTAGGCAGAGGCAGAGGTTCGACCGTGGTGGTCCGCAGGGAGCAGGCGGACGAGGCAGAGGAGCTGTCCGAGCAGCAGGTGGTGGGCGACGCTTTGAGGCTCTACCACCACCACCACCAGGAGGTCCACCCCGACCTCAGGGGAGAGCACAGTTTCAGGAAGCTGAAGCTTACGATCATGGAGCTCTGGAAGCAGGTGGACAAGTGCAGGTCTAGCTCCAGGCATAGAGGCCTTTTCCCATTTTTCCTCTATCTTCATTTTTTGTGTTTCCTTGTGTCCTTGTACTTTGAGTTGAAGTAATAAAAGACGCTTGAAATAGTGACGTTTGCTCTCTTGTCTTTTGTTTGTTAGTACTAAGAGGTGCCGGTTAAAAGCTGTTGACTTGACCCTCATTTGCGAGATTCTTACTGGAGGAGACCCAGTGACCACACACTGATGCCGACAGTGTGACTCAACCCTTGGAGGTGAGAGTAACGATTGGATCTCTTGGTAGCAGCGTCGAGTCCTTACAACGTCATCCATGCCATGAATTAACTAATCATGACAGGATTGGCTGTATTAGGCAGGGAATGTGGTTCATCCAGGGGAAGAGACCGGATTTCCCTTTTCGGCAAAGGAGAAATCTTTGCAACTTTGTAGAACGTTAAGGAGGAAGGGGAAACCCTTCCTGTGGTCAGACAGATGTCAGCAGAGCTTTCGGATCTGAGACAGAGATTGACCAGCGCGCCTATCTTGAGGATTGCCGGAGGAGGGAGTAGGGTACGTAGTTTACTGCGATGCATCAGGGACTGGACTCAGATGTGTCCTGATGTAGGAGTGGACCGTGATCACCTATGGATCACGTCAGTTGAGGCAACATGAGCAAAAATATGCTACCCATGAACTGGAGTTATCAGCAGTGGTCTTCGCTCTGAAAATGTGGCGAAGATGTACCAGGATCTCAAATGACAGCACTGGTGGCCGGGCATGAAGAAGGCTGTGTCGGAGTTCATTTCTCGATGCCTAACCTGCCAGTAGGTGAAGGCAGACCACCAGGTACCAGCAGGCTTGGTACAACCCTTGGAGGTCCTGGAGTGGAAGTGGGACAAGATATCTATGGACTTCATGACTGGACTTCCATGCACTTCTAGAGGTCATGCCTCCATTTGGGTGATTGTCGACCGACTCACCAAGTCGGCACACTTCTTACCCATCAGAGAGCAGGGCTCAGTGGAGAGCTTGGGACGACTTTACGTTCAGGAGATTGTACGACTTCATAGCGTGCCATAATCTATCATCTCCGATCGAGATGCTCTCTTTACTTCCTGGCTTTGGAAGGGGTTGCAGGAGGCGTTTGGGACGCAGCTACGTCTGAGCACCGCCTTTCACCCTCAGACGGATGGTCAGACGGAGAGGACCATTCAGACTCTCGAGGACATGCTCCGCGCATGTGTCCTCGACTTTGGTCGCAGCTGGGTGGACCACATACCCTTGGTGGAGTTCGCGTACAACAACAGCTACCACTCAACCATCGAGATGGAACCATACGAGGCGTTGTACGGCCGACCTTGCAGATCTTCTTTGTGCTGGACAGACCCTGGGGAGTCAGCATTTGTGGGACCGGAGATGGTCCAGGCCACGATAGAGAAGGTCCAGGTCATCCAGGAGCGGATGAAGATAGCTCAGAGCCGGCAGAAGTCTTATGTGGATAGGAGGCGGAGGCCACTGGAGTTTGAGGATGGCGACCACGTATTCTTGAGAGTCTCACCTCGACGTGGTATATGGAGGTTTGGCCGAGGCGGCAAGTTGTCTCCACGCTTCATCGGACCATTCCAGGTCCTCAGCAGGATTGGCGAGGTGGATTATCGCCTGGATCTACCACCTCAGTTGCACCGAGTGCACGATGTCTTCCACATATCTCAGCTGAGGAGATATGTACATGACCCGACACATATCATTGATCAAGGGGAGCTAGACATTAATGATGGGGCGACTTTTACGGAGGTCCCAGTGGAGATCGAGGATCGACAGGAGCGGGTCCTACGTGGACAGTCAATTCCTCTAGTGCGCATCAGATGGAAGCATGGGAATCTTCAGGAGAGAACTTGGGATTGGGAGGCTCAGATGCGTGCTCAGTACCCACATTTGTTTCCCTAGTTATGATGTATCTTTACAGGGATGTAAATCCATGAGGTGGGAGTAATGTAAAGACCCGTAAAAATTCAAGGAAAAAAAGATTTTTTTTTTAATTTTCTTTGGGATTTTACAAGAACGCAGTTTCTGACGACACTTGATTTCGAGGCCCGGTGTGCCTGGAATTTCTATCCAAAGTTTAGCTCGGGTACGTTCAGTGAACGAACAAGCGGGAATTTATAACTTTTGAACCGGAGCTCAGAATCGAATTCCGAGGGCACCAATGGAACCGAAGCGCCGGTAATTGCTTAGGAACACCTTTTCCAGAGTTGTGTTTTCACGAGAGAGGTTGGTAAAAATTGTGGAAGATAGAATAAAAATTTAACTACAATTTTTATTTTCTCTAAGTGGATTTAAGCTTTGGGTGGAAGTTGCGTAACTACCCAACTTCCCATGGGAGGTTATGAGAGTGGTGGGGCCCACAAGAACGCCACCCCTTCACATTCCTTAACTCCCTCAACTCACAATTAAATTTGATAACTTAAGTTTTAATAACTTATGATATTAATGAAGTGTGTTTAATGTGAGTGTTTGAATTTCAAACTTATTTCAAGTTAATAAAATAAGTGTGGGCTTATTTTATTAAGGGTTGTTTTCTTGTTGTGGAGTCTTTGGGAGAAAAGGCTAAGGAACTTGAGGAACTTCTTCGTCTTCGACGAAGAACGCAAAGAACGCATCGATCTCCGACGAAGAACGCCGAGTCCTTGGAAACCGACTACGCAACGCCGTATACCGCGACACCGCCGACGTCTTCTTTCCGCGATGAATCCTCGCTCAATGAACCTCCGTTCAAGCTACGCTCAAGGTAGGGGTTTATGTGATATTATTTTCGTGATTTACTCCCGTTCATTATCCACGTATATTTGGACCGCATGCTATCGATTTACGGGAGGAGGCCGGACCGCACAAACACGGCCGACCCCCTCCCTTTTTATTTTCTTGTTGTTGCGGTATGATGGGAAGTGACGCGGTGCCGTCGCACCACGCGGGAACATGCGACAAGGAATGCGCGGCGCCGTCGCGCCGCACCGTGAAATTGAACCAAGTCGCGGAGCCGTCGCGCCGCGCTGGAGAACCGCAAAAGCACCGCGGTCGGAGCGGGGCTGCGGCGGAGGAATGCGGCGCCGTCGCGCCGCACCGGATGAATGAAGACCGCGGCCGGTACCGGGCCGCGGTGGAGCGTGGGAACCGGCCGCCGGAAACGGGCCACCGATGTCGGAGCAGGGAGGGGACCGGTCGTCGCGGGTCCCGTGGCAGCAGAAACCGGCCGGCCGGGGCAGGACGACCGGACAAGGGAAGGATGGGGGTTACAAACCCCCGGTACCCAGCTCAAGCGTCCCCCCTTAATGGGGGCTGTAGTTACAAAATCCAGGGGGCAGGCGCCCCCCCCCCCCTCAAACGGCTCGGCTGTTTGGCTGAGCACCTGGGCAACGCACCCAGCGCGCCGCGCCCAGGCCGGGTCGGGCCACGCCCAAGCGGGCTGGACCCGGACCCGGTTTGGGTCGACCCTGGGGGTATCGGGCCGGGTCGGACCGGGCCCGAACCCCTTAGTACTGAACCTCTTTCGGTCGGACGTCCATAACTTGAGATATGTGCCTCCGATCGACGCACCGTCAGTTGAAATGCGATCCTTGGATCGATATTGTCATTTCGGTATATCACACTCAAGGTTTCAAAATACTTTGGGTTCTTCCGGGTTGGTTCGTACACGAAACTAACCAGGCCCTCGGAGCGGAAACACTCATAACTTGAGCTCCGGACGTCCGATTGACGTACCGTCGACTTTGTTGGATTCCTCTTAGTGAGACAGATCTTTTGGCTTACTCCGCCCGAGGTTTGGACACAGGTGGAGTATGGTCGGGTTGGTTTTGACTTAAAAACCAACCGGGCCCCTAGGACGAAAAAGCCAATAACTTCCAGACCGGGCGTCCGATTGAAGCGCCGTCTGTGACACTGAGTTTCTGTTGACGATACGGAACTTTTGGATACATCAACTCCGGACTTTGTGTTAGTTGATGTATCAGCCTCTCGGCTCGTGGAGCAGACCCTCCCGAACGAGCTTACTGTGTGCGGGAACCCTAGAGCTGGCTGCGTTTGCGACTGTGACGACGACGACTGTACAAAGATCCTCAGTGGATTCAACGGCGATGACTACAACACTCAGAGATCCTACGTGGATCAGTGCTACCGATCCTGTGTGGGTCCGATCCTGTGTGGGTTAGCACTCAGCGGTTCTGTGTGAGCCAGCACCTATAGATCCTGTGTGGGTCCGATCCTGTGTGGGTCTTTGCGGGGGTTAGTTACCTATCGATCCTGTATGGGTCTTTGCGGGGGTTAGTTACCTATCGATCCTGTGTGGGTCTTTGCGGGGGTTATTTACCTATCTATCCTTTGTGGTTCATTGCGGGGGTTAGTACATATCGATCCTTTGTGGGTCCGACGGCTTAGATGAATCAGTGACTACATCTGATCATCTCTTTCGTCATACGAAGAAGTATACCTGTGTGAGCTGAATCCTATTTTGCTTTCCTATGTGGATTTTGTTGTGCTATCCTGTGTGGATTTACGTTATGCTTCCTGTGTGGACTGGGTTGTACTTGGGCTCGGATGTTGGAGCCAAACGAGAATTGATGACTTAGGTATATGTATGGGCATATACCTAAGCAGTGTCGGATGTTACTTCATGATTGTATCTTTCCTTTGTGGATTATCCTTTGTGGATTCTGGGAGACCTTAGGGGGTATCGGGGTCCCTACTGAGTATCTTATACTCACCCCTACATGGGCTATGCCCACACTACGTTGTGTTGGTTGCAGACGATAGACAACGCTGATCATGGTTGAGGCTTGCAGAGGAGGATAGTACCTAGAGGTGGACCACTAGGCGGGACATACTCGGAGTGGACGGTTGGACCCGAGGAGCTGTAGAGGCTATCTTTACTCACCCTTTAGGTGGGAGTTCCAGTGGACGGATCGAGGTTGCGGCTTTACTTTTTAGTTGCTATTTTTCCCTTTCGAGTTGTACTTTACTTTCAGTTTGGGTTTGTATACTGGCCCACTTACTTTTCCGCACTTACTGTTGTACTCAGTTTTTTACTTAGTATTTATTTCTACTGCTTACTTGCTCTGTGGTGTTTGTTTACTATACAAAGGCAATGCCTTCCCTTTTTACTGGGAAATACACCTTGGTGCTAGTCGCCAGCCCCTGGCCTATGGAAGGCGGGCTTGGGGTAGTCACGGCACGGGCCCCGAGGACGGGTCGTGACATGGTCGAATCCCTCCATAGTTAGAAACTGCACTGATCCCTGACCACTAGTTGCCTAAGCCTGGCGTGGGACACCTGGTGTTTGTGGTGGGAGTGGATCATAACATAAAACCCCTCCAACATCTCTTAACTTTGATGCTAAACTTACTCCTTTGTCAGCACCACCTCCCTAGAGGATGCCCTGGACACACCTGGGAGATCCATGATCATGAAACTTTCTCTATCATGGCATTCCATATCCTTCCTAACTTCCCTCCTCATCTTGATGGGTCTAGAAATAAAAATCCATGTGACATCATCCATCACAATTATAGAATCACCCATCTCTAGGATGACCAGAACCTCTATGTGAACCCTACTCTACATGCCCATTTGTCTAAGTATTACCATGACAAGGCTTCCTATGCTTAGACCCTAGCTATTGTAACTTTCCAATTACAATATATTACATAGCCCCTTGATACCCACTACCAGCTTCAACTTCCTGGAATCCATATGATAGGAAGCTCTCTATCACCAGAGATTTCTATAGAACTCCATCATAGGTGGGAATAAAAATGGGGACCACATTGGTATGAATTTATCTATGAAGACCCTAGTAAAACTTCCATGCCTATAAGTAATAAACCCACACCATGATAAGGGAGTATCAAGTAAGGTTAGTGAAGCTCATGTAATAATTGGAAACTATCATGCTACTATACTGAAGATAAAGAAGATCTTGGATCTGAATTGTTATAAAGAACTATGAGTAATACTCCTCACTAAATAGTAGCTGGAAGTCATATCATGAGAGTGTAATCTCATAATGTGTCTGTGTGACTAGACTCCACCAGTTCCCTACTTCTCCATGGAAAACACTATCTTCCATTAAAACCATATGATTAGTCGGGGTTCAAACCATCATGAAGACTTGAACCACTAACTCAAACCAATACCCCTCTACCTAGGGATCCAGATCACCATGGAACCTCAATGGTATCTTATACTAGAACCCATGGATTTCTATTATCCTACATGAATCATCAGCCTAAAATACTAGTACCATATGCTTCTCAATAGGTGGGGGCACTGATCCTTACCTTCCAGGAGGAAACACCTCATGAGATAGTCCCTAAATTGAAGCCTCATCACTCATCAGATTATTTTCCCAATCCTGAATTAGTAACTTAGATGGATGTCTTCACAAAGGTATCCTAAAAGTGATCAAGATATACCATATTTAAATGAGAATATATATGGGGCTATATCTCAAAAAGGTAAGTAAAAGGACACAATCTTATATGATAAATATACCACTATTCCCTAAAACCAATGTCTCATTATGAAAAGTAGAAAATTAGGTTTTTAGAGTTCTGGTGAATAGATACATCAACTGCTATACAAATACGGGGTTCCTTGGCCTGAAAGCCGTGCTCAAGATACTTCAAAACCATTTCCCTACTTCCCAACCAATTCCTCATAAGGGGACAACTCATAAAACCATCCTAAGGAATGAACTGATATGATAACACTCTATAATGACTCGATACACTATGGACTTCCTCGAAAGTGGAAGGATGATCCATTATAACTACAAGAACACCTCTAATAGGTGAGTGTTGGGTGAAAAGAGCTAAGAATACATAATGTAAAATGGGAGTCCTTATCCTAATGTGATGGTATTCATGCACTCAACCATCTCTATACAATAATGTATAAGAATAGTAAGAATATTTTAATATATATTGTAAAACCATGCATGAAATAACCTCTAGGGAATATATTGGAGTATGAAAAAATAAAACCAAATTTTAAAGGGAAAAAATACATTACAATCTATAAATAAAGTCCAGACCCTAATGAAAAATGGAATAAAGGAAAACTGAGAGAGATCCTGACTCCTGATCTCTAAGTCTGACCACCGTACGTGGTCTATGCACCTTGGTATCACTATGTTCCACTGATGTCACCACTAAAATATTCATTATCTACATAAGACACGACACATTTGGGGAAAGCCCATGCATGGGTGAGTATATACACACCAAATAGGATGCCTTGAAAACCACAAATGAAGTAGTAGAAAGATACAAAAAGGTCAGATCAACCCATAATAAGAGGGAAATGAAACCCATTATAGATATATATGATAAAAAAGAAACCCAAATGAGATAGAAAGGATATTTATATCTCACAACCTAGACTAGAAGGATGAGTCTACCTTCAGTTCCAAAATTCCACCACTAATGGCTAGGATCTCATGTGTTTGTCTGAGAAAGTCATGTGTATGACCCAAACCTCAACACTAATCGACATACTGAGGGGGAAAAATGTCCAATAGATGACGCACACCTTAGTATGATAAGGGGTTCCCACTCTATAGATAAAGGACCCAAACACTGGTGCAATAGGGGGTAAAACTAAGTGAACAGAGGACCTATGCCTTAGTACGATAAAGGTCCACTACTTAGTATAAAGATAGATAGAGGACCCATGCCCCAGTGCATCAAGGGGTTCCACTTAGTGAATAGAGGGACAATGCCCTAGTATGGTAGGGGGTGCCACTCAGTAGGTAGAGGAACCACACCTTGGTCCGTTAGGGGGGTAACACTCAGTAAAAGAGGACCCGATACCTAGCGTGATAGGGGGTACCACTCAATAGATAGATAGGAATATAGGGGACCCACATCCTCCTACAACTGGGGGTTTCCAACCCCGACATCTCTCAGACGATCCTGTCTCGATCACTACTATCTTTGATCATTTCTTGAAGAATCATAATAATCAAAACACTTAGCATCATATCTCTTATTCCAAAAATAAGGAACCATCACATTCTACGTGGAAAAAAACTCAGGATATAATACTCACAGGACAAAATATAATTCTTGAGGAAGGAGATATGAGAGGAAGAGGTTGTTAGGGGAATTAAATGATGTGTATGAGGGTACACATGACATGTGATCTCGCTCGGATGCCTGGATATGTTCTTCCATGGACATGTGTTGGAAATCTATGCCAGCCTACATTGAATGTACCGGTCATACACAATATGTATCACCCACCTGGGGCCTACTCATTATCTTCCATACATGCTCATGTACATTGGATGGTGCTCGTGTACATGGTTGTGTTTGGGTATCCTTGCCGTGTCTAAGTACACGGTCATGCCGATGTAATCTGGCTGTGCCCGTGTGCCTTTTTGTGTCCATTATTATGTACTCCCTGAGTACACACCAATCCACCAACATAGGGACAAATGGCATGTGGTGGGACTATAGAGTGTGTGATATTTTTATCCACCTGAAACCCTAGATTCCATATCCAGGGCACTACATGGTGTGTGTTCTTCATAGTACACACAATGTATTCGATTTTTCCATAGAAAACTTGGTTTCTTCACAAAGAACCATATCTTACTTTGATATCATTAAATCCACCATTTGAACACCCCAAATTGGTGGGGGTTGTCTTCAGCTATCCTTTCCCGAAATTTGATGTCTAGAAACTAGAATAAAATCATCTGTTGATGAGCCACTGCATGTCTCATGAACCTACCATTTTTGTTGCCATTATGGATCCTAGATTCATGAATAATCACCCTCTAATCATCCTAATTCATATATAAATTACCATCCCAATAATATTTCTCCAATACACCATGAATATTGGGGTTTGATCACTCTTGAACCCACTTGACAATGTCGAACCGCGACCTTGTAGGGAAACAGTGAGGAACACAAAGAATGGTGGGGATAAATGAACATAAATAAGGTGATATCATCATTGTACAAGTGTTCTAAACCAATGATCAAAAAATTAGTGAAGTACAAGGGGTGATAGAAAATGAAAGAAAAGAAATATATTAGATCAATATAATTAATAAATTATGGGGCTCATGTGAAGAATAATAAATCATAGATCAAGAATAAAGAATAAGAATCCATGATTAATCTTTTAATAAAAGGAGTGTAAACCTAAAATGATGAGTTCTAACTCAATTAGGGATTGATCACTGGTGAAGAATGCATCCACTGATGATGAAGAAGTCTTGTTTCATTCACTACCACTCAACCCACCTCTATCTGATCACCTCCCATCCTATGATGTGATCCGCCAATGAAGAACATGTAATCCTCATCTAAAATCCATTGAGTGTTATGAAGATAACCCTATAGATTTTTAATAAATGGTTATTTATAGAGGATTTTATTTTAAGTCATTTAAAGTAAAATGAATAAATTTAATTAATTATTTTTATTAAATGCACCACCAACGACTGCCTTAACCAGATGTCCAACGCCGACCAATCTTAGGTTGCACCTAGGGTAAACCCCATGTTCTAGAATCGACCAAGATCTCAGAATTCACATATAAGGTCCCGAAATATAAGAAAAACAAAAATATATAAACAATGTGAAAACATGAATTAAAATATATTAATATTTTTTATATATTATTCAAGGTCCCAATACTGTCACGACCCGCCCTCGGGGTCCGTGCCGTGACTACCCCAAGCCCGCCTTCCATAGGCCAGGGGCTGGCGACTAGCACCAAGGCGTAAATCCCGGTAAAAAGGGAAGGCATTGCCTTTGAAAAGTAAACACACACCACAGAGTAAACAAGCGGAAAGTAAACACTAAACAAGCAGAGTACGACTGAAAGTGCGGAAAAGTATATGGGCCAGAATACAAACCCAAACTGAAAGTAAAGTACAACTCGAAAAGGAAAAAACAGCAACTGAAAAGTAAAAGCCGCTACTCCGAGCTGTCCACTGGAAATCCCACCTGAAGGGTGGGTACAGATAACTCCTCTGCTCCACGGGTCCCGCCGTCCGCTCCGAGCACGTCCCGCCCAGTGGTCCACCTCCGGGTACCGTCCCGCTCTGCAAGCCTCAGCTAAGGTCAATGCTGTCCGTCGTCTGCAACCAACACAACGTAGTGCGGGCAAAGCCCGTGCAGGGGTGAGTATAAGCTACTCAGTAGGGACCCCGAGACCCCTGAAGGTCTCTCAAATCCACAAAGGATAAACCACGAAGAAAAGTACAATCACGAAGTAACAACCGACACTGCTTAGGTATATGCCCATACATATACCTAAGTCATCAATTCAAATACGCTCCAACCTCCGAGCCCAAGTACAACTCAGTCCACGCAGGAAAGTATACGTATTCCACATAGGAAAGTAAAACATAATCCACACAGGATTGCACAACACAATCCACACAGGAAAGCAACAGGATTCAGCTCACACAGGTATACTTCTTCAAGGACGATAAAGATGATCACTGATCCATCTAAGTCGTCGGACCCACGAAGGATCGATAGGTAACTAACCCCCGCAAAGACCCACACAGGATCGGGCCCACACAGGACCTGTAGGCGCTGGCTCACACAGAACCGCTGAGCGCAAGGACCCACACAGGATCGGGCCCACACAGGACCTGTAGCACTGATCCACGAAGGATCGCTGAGTGCTGTAGTCGTCGTCGTCGAATCCACACAGGATCTCTGTACTGTCGTCGTCGCAGTCACAGTAGCAGTCGTAGCAGTAGAACAGTCGCAGCCAACACTAGGGTTCCCGCACACAGCAAACTCGTATGGAGGGTCCGCTCCACGAGCCGAGAGGCTGATACATCAACTGTCACGAAGACCGAAGTTGATGTATCCAAAAGTTCCGTATCGTCAACAGGAACTCAACGTAACAGACGGCGCGTCGATCGGACGCCCGGTTTGAGAGTTATTGGCATTTTCGTCTCCGGGGCCCGGTTGGTTTTTAAGGCAAAACCAACCCGACCGTACTCCACCTGTGTCCAAACCTCGGGCGGAGTATGCCAAAAGATCCGTCTCACTAAGAGGAACACAACGCGACTGACGGCGCGTCAATCGGACGTTCGTAGCTCAAGATATGAGCGTTTCCGCTCCGAAGGCCCGGTTGGTTTCGTGAACGAACCAACCCGGCCGAACTCAAAGTAAACCGAAACCTTGAGTGCGATATACCGAAACGACCGTCTCGATCCAAGGATCGCGTTGCCGCAGACGGTTCGTCATTCGGAGGTCCGAGGCTCATGTTATGAGCCAAAAACCAAAACTGGTTCGAAACGGGGGGTCCGGGTCCGGGCCGACCCGGCCCGACCCCCCCCTGGGCGGCGCGGTGGCCGGCGGCGGTGGGCGGCGGCGGCGGGCGGCGGCGCGGCGGCGCGGCGGCGCGGCGGGCCGTGGCGGCCTGGCGCCGCGAGGTGGCGGCACGCGGGGGAATTCAACCCCCGCGGTTTTGACAAGGCGGCGCGGCCTTGTGCCGCGCCTATGCAGCAAACGGCCCCCACGTGGGGGCCGATTTAAAAAAAAAGAACCGGGGGGGCCGGCTGACCCCCCCCCTCTCATCAAGAGCCGCCCCCCTCATTAAGAGGGGGGTTTTGTTGAACCGGCCGGGGGATTTATTCCCCCGGTTTTATGTCATCCGGCCGGCCAGCTGGCCGGCCGGTTTTTACCAACGGGACCGGAAATTCCGGTCCCGCCTTCGACTTCCGACGCTGGCGGCCCGGCCGCCGGTCTTCTCTTCCGCCGCGGCCCGGAACCGGCCGCGGTCTCCTCGTCCCGCCGCGGCCCGGAACCGGCCGCGGCGTTCGTCATCCGGCGCGGTGCGACGGCACCGCGCCCCTTTCGCCGTGCCATGATTCTTTTCAACGCGGCGCGACGGCGTCGCGTTCTTGAAGATTTTTCCTTGACGTAGCGCGACGGCGCCGCGTAAATTATTTGTACGATCATCCGCGTGGTGCGACGGCACCACGCCACTTGCTTCCACCCGCATGAATAAACATGAACGATGGAGGGGGGTTCGGCCGTGTTCGTGCGGTCCGGCCCCCCTCGCGTTAACAATAACACTTATATAAAATATTTAAATGCCTCACGTAGACATGCGATCCACGAGCAAGAAAAGGAATAAGGAAACCAAAATGAAATCAACAACCCCTACCTCGGGTTTAAGATTCGAAGATTCGTCTACGTTCCGCGGAAGACGACGTCGCGGAGGTCGGGCGTCGCGGTCGTCGTTCGTCAAATCCGTTGACGAAGAGATATGCCCGAAGAGACACGTCGTTGGCGGATCTTCGTTTGCCGACGAAGAAGGTCCGAGGAGGAATCGGCGTTCCCTCTTGTTGACACCGAGGACGAAGAAGAAAGGCGTCGTTCTTCGTCGGAGTTTGAGCGTTCTTCGTTCTTCGTCAGAGCTTGAAGATGAAGAGGAGCTCTCAAAATGACAAACAAAGAACTCAAAATAAAATAAGACTACCTCTTATTTTATTAACACATAACACAAAAGAATTTCAAAGTTTGAAATTCAAAAAGACTTAACTCCCATAATTAATTAAGTAACTTAAGCCATTAAAGAGGGGGTTAAGGGAACTTGAAAAGTCTAGGGGTTCGTGTGGGCCCCACCACACTTAATCCTCCCAAGGGAGGTTAAGTGGGTGTGGGTACCACTTCCAACCCCCTTAGGTAGGTTTTTAACAAACTAAAAATAAAATTTGTCTTACACAAATTTTATTTAACTCAACTGAAAACCCCAAAACTTTACTTTCAACCCGCAACAAACGCAACTCCCGAAAAGGTCTCTTTAAGCGAATATCGGCGCTGCGAGTTCATCGGTGCTCTCAGATTTCAATTCCGAGCACCGGATCAAAAGTTAGGAATTCCCGCTCGTTCGTTCACTGAACGTACCCGAACCAAACTTCGGAAATTAATTCCGGGCACTCCGGGCGTCGGAATCAGGTGCCGTCTGAAACCGCGCTCTTGTAAAATTCTAAAGAAAATTAAGAAAAAAATTTCCCTTGAATTTTACGGGTCTTTACATTACTCCCACCTCAGGGCTTTACGTCCCCGTAAAGATACAACAAAACTAGGGAAACAAATGAGGGTACTGAGCACGCATCTGAGCCTCCCGCTCCCATGTGCTCTCCTGGAGATTCCCGTGCTGCCATCTGATGCGCACAAGAGGAATCGATCGCCCACGCAGGACCCGCTCCTGTCGATCCTCTATCTCCACCGGGACCTCCGTAAAAGTCGCCCCATCGTCAATGTCAAGCTCCCCATGGTCAATGATGTGCGTCGGGTCATGCACGTATCTCCTCAGCTAGGATACGTGGAAGACGTCGTGCACCCGGTGCAACTGAGGTGGTAGAGCCAGGCGATAAGCCACCTCGCCAATCCTGCTGAGAATCTGGAAGGGTCCGATGAAGCGCGGAGATAACTTGCCGCCTCGGCCAAATCTCCAAATACCACGTCGAGGTGAGACCCGCAAGAAGACGTGGTCGCCATCCTCGAACTCCAGTGGCCTCCGCCTCCTGTCAGCGTATGACTTCTGCCGGCTCTGAGCTGTCCTCATCCGCTCCTGGATGACCTGGACCTTCTCTGTCGTGGCCTGGACCATCTCCGGTCCCACCAGTGCTGACTCCCCAGGGTCTGTCCAGCACAAAGGAGATCTACATGGTCGGCCGTACAACGCCTCGTACGGTGCCATCCCGATGGTGGAGTGGTAGCTGTTGTTGTACGCAAACTCCACCAAAGGTAGGTGGTCCTCCCAGCTACGACCAAAGTCAAGGACACATGCGCGGAGCATGTCCTCGAGAGTCTGAATGGTCCTCTCCGTCTGACCATCCGTCTGAGGGTGAAAAGCTGTGCTAAGACGTAGCTGCGTACCGAACGCCTCCTGTAACCCCTTCCAAAGCCGGGAAGTAAAGCGGGCATCCCGATCGGAGACGATAGATGATGGCACGCCGTGGAGCCGCACAATCTCCTGAACGTAGAGACGTCCCAAGCTCTCCACTGAGCCCTGCTCTCTGATGGGTAAGAAGTGTGCCGACTTGGTGAGTCGGTCAACAATCACCCAGATGGAGTCGTGACCTCTGGAAGTGCGTGGAAGTCCAGTCACGAAGTCCATAGATATGGCGTCCCACTTCCACTCTGGAACCTCCAAGGGCTGTACCAAGCCTGCTGGTACCTGATGCTCTGCCTTCACCTGCTGGCAGGTGAGGCATCGAGAAACGAACTCTGCTACTGCCTTCTTCATGCCCGGCCACCAATGCTGTCGTCTGAGGTCCTGGTACATCTTCGCCACTCCAGGATGTACCGCTAAAGGAGAAGTGTGAAACTCCCTCAGCACTTCCTCTCGCAATGCGACTGGTACCATGGTACGTCCTCTGAAAAGGATGTCGTGCTCTGCTCCAAGGGAGAAACCATCAGGTGCCTGTCCCGAGGATATCTGTGCACGCCGCGTCTCACAGTCAACGTCCCCATGCTATGCCTCTCTGACCCGCTGCAGTAGTGGAGATGTGACTGTGAGAGACTGAAGAAAGGCTGCTCCATCTCTATCCACGAAGGATATCTGCAAGGAGGCTAGCTGCTCCGTCGCCTCCTCGAGTAGCTGAATGCCCGTCCTCCTGCTGAGGGCATCGGCTACTACGTTCCCCTTCCCAGGAGTATAGACTATCTCAAAGTCATAGTCCTGGAGGAACTCAAGCCATCGTCGCTGTCTCAGGTTCAGGTCCTTCTGCGAGAAGATATACCTGAGACTCTGATGAACGGAAAAGACTGTAAAGAGCTCGCCCATCAGATAGTGTCGCCATGTCTTCAGAGCGAAGACCACTGCTGCTAACTCCAGGTCATGGGTAGCGTAGTTCTGCTCATGCGGTCTCAACTGTCGTGATCCATAGGCGATCACTGCCCGCTCCTTCATCAGAACACATCCGAGTCCGGTCCCTGATGCATCGCAGTAGACTACGTACCCTACTCCCTCCTCAGGCAACCTCAAGATAGGTGTGCTAGTCAATCTCTGTCTCAGCTCCTGGAAGCTCTACTGACATCTGTCAGTCCATACGAAGGGTTTCCCTTTCTTCGTCAAAGCTGTGAGTGATGCTGCAACTCTGGAGAAGTTCAGCACAAATCTCCGATAGTATCCAGCTAGTCCCAAGAAACTCCGAACCTCAGTCACGCTCCTGGGTGGCTCCCATGCTAACACAGCCTCAATCTTCGCGGGATCCACTACAACTCCCGCCTCAGAGATAACGTGTCCCAAAAAGTGGACCTCACGTATCCAGAACTGGCACTTCGAGAGCTTACCATAAAGCTGGTGCTCTCGGAGTGTGTCAAGAACCACTCTCAAGTGATAGGCGTGCTCCTCCTCTGTCGTAGAGTAAATCAGAATGTCGTCGATGAAAACCACAACAAACCGATCGAGGTATGGCTGAAAGATCCTGTTCATGAGAGCCATGAACACTGCTGGAGCATTGGTTACACCGAAAGGCATAACCAAGAACTCATAGTGGCCATACCGACATCTGAAGGCCGTCTTCTGCACATCCTCGTCTCTGACTCTGAGCTGATGATAGCCTGACCTGAGGTCTATCTTCGAGAACCACCGTGCTCCCTTGAGCTGATCAAAGAGGTCATCAATCCTCGGTAGCGGATACTTGTTCCTCACTGTCACCTGGTTCAGGCGACGATAGTCAACACAAAGTCGCAAGCTCCCGTCCGCCTTCTTGGCGAACAATATCGGGGAAGCCCAGGGTGAAACACTGGGTTGGATGAACCCCTTGCCCTGCAAGTCCTCCAACTGTACCCGTAGCTCTCGAAGCTCGGCGGGGGCCATCCGATATGCTGGAGTGGATATCGGGGCTGTCCCGGGGTACAAGTCAATATAAAAGTCTACCTCTCTGCGAGGAGGTAGCCCTAGGACGTCGTCGGGAAAAACGTCCGCAAACTGTTCCACCACTGCAGGAAAACCAGGACTCCGCACGTCAACTGCTCCAAGGATAAGGCTAGCCAACTGATGAGTAATGGGCTGTCCTCTCCTCCGCGGAAGTCCATCCTGTGCTGCTAAGGCTCCCTTCTCACCGGTGAAGGTGAACCTGCTCCCGTCGGTGCGTACACATCGCACCTTGCGCCTAAAACAGTCAATCTGTGCATGGACCGTAGACAGCCAATCCATGCCCAAGATGGCGTCGTAAGGCCTCGACGCTGCTACAAGAAGATCCCAGCCGAAGCTCTCGCCTCCTAGAGTAAGCTCACACTGTCGGCACCAGTGTGTAATCGTCGAGTCTGCTCCCGTAGGAGTCTCTAGCCGTAAGGATCGAGCCAACGGCTCTGTCGGAATCTCCGAGCTCCGAACAAGGGCAGCGGCTATGAAAGAATGACTCGCTCCTGTGTCTATAAGAACTGCAGCAAGGGTGGAGTAGACACAGATAGTACCTCGAATCATCTCAGGTGCGCCGTGGTCGTAGACCTCTGCTGCCTGGAGCTGTGCCTGTCGCTGCCCGCCAGCTCCCTGTGGTCGGGGTGGACCTCCTGGTGGTGGTGGTGGTAGAGCCTCAAAGCGTCGGCCACCACCAGCTGCTCGTCCAGCTCCTCTGCCTCGTCCGCCTCCTCCCTGCGGACCGCCACGGTCGACCCTCTGCCTCTGCCTCGGTGGTCCATCACCTGACTGCTGCTCCTCGGCACGGCGGGTCGGGCAGTCACGAGCCATGTGGCCCTGTCCGCCGCATGAGTAGCACTGTCTGCCTCTCGTAAGACTAGCTCCGCGCTGTGTGCCCCGCACTGCTGAGCCAGTGCCCTGAGATCGTCTGCCCGAAGGTCTGGTCTGTCTGGACCCCTGAGTCATCCGTCGACTGCCTGCTGCAGATGACTCTGCCACGTGCCGCCCTGCGGTGGGTCTCTGTGCTGGTGTAGACTCAGCAAGGAAGCTCTCGATCAGAAGGGCTCGCTCCAGTACTCCTGTCTGAGTCGGTATGCTGAGGGAGATCAGCGATGCCCTGATCTCGTGTCTCAAACCCTTCTCGAAGGTCCGGGCCCGGAAGAATGGGTCCCGTACCATGTCGGTCGAGTAGCGCGAGAGATCGGTAAATCTCGCCGTGTACTGAGCGACCGTCATGCTGCCCTGCCGCAGCTGTAGAAGCTCCTGGATACGCACCGCACGAAGGGTGGCTGGGACAAACTCCGAGCGGAAGAGGCTCTCAAAGTCCGTCCAAAGAAGAGATGCCTCATCGTGCACCTGGAGCATCAAGCTCCACCGTCGTCCTGCTGCTGCGTGTAGTAGGCTCGCAGCGAGGATCACCATGAGGTCTGCTGGTGTCCTCACTCGCCTAAACACTCGAACTACTGCCTCCAGCCAGTCCTCTGCTACCTGGGGATCCGTCTCCCCGCGAAACCTGGGCGGTCACTGGCGCTGAAACTCATGCAGTGCGCTGAGGCGACGTGCATCGTCAGCGGCTGCTGCTGGAAGCATCGGGGGCTCGACGGGTAAAGCTACCGCCGGTGCCACTACTGGAAAAGGGCCCTGCACCGAGGCCTCGTCGCTCGGTGGGCTGTCGTCTCGCTCGACTCTCGGAACCCTAGCTGGCTGCCGTCGTGGGGCCATCCTGAAAAGGAAACAGGTGCGCCACGGTCAGAACAGTATACCTGGTGAGCTGATATAAGTAATCACAAATAAAACTTTGAAACACACACACAATCAATGTTTTCGTGCATTAAGTCGGAAATCAGAAGTCAGGGTCCTGGTGTACGGATACGTCGGCCGCCGCACCAACACTGGACTCCCTGGACTGATATCCACACTCAATACGCTAAACATTATTGCTTCACATAGAAAAGATTAGAGTTCACGGTAGAACCGAACTCCTCTGATACCAATTTGTCACGACCCGCCCTCGGGGTCCGTGCCGTGACTACCCCAAGCCCGCCTTCCATAGGCCAGGGGCTGGCGACTAGCACCAAGGCGTAAATCCCGGTAAAAAGGGAAGGCATTGCCTTTGAAAAGTAAACACACACCACAGAGTAAACAAGCGGAAAGTAAACACTAAACAAGAAGAGTACGACTGAATGTGCGGAAAAGTAAATGGGCCAGAATACAAACCCAAACTGAAAGTAAAGTACAACTCGAAAAGGGAAAAACAGCAACTGAAAAGTAAAAGCCGCTACTCCGAGCTGTCCACTGGAAATCCCACCTGAAGGGTGGGTACAGATAACTCCTCTGCTCCACGGGTCCCGCCGTCCGCTCCGAGCACGTCCCGCCCAGTGGTCCACCTCCGGGTACCGTCCCGCTCTGCAAGCCTCAGCTAAGGTCAACGCTGTCCGTCGTCTGCAACCAACACAACGTAGTGCGGGCAAAGCCCGTGCAGGGGTGAGTATAAGCTACTCAGTAGGGACCCCGAGACCCCTGAAGGTCTCTCAAATCCACAAAGGATAAACCACGAAGAAAAGTACAATCACGAAGTAACAACCGACACTGCTTAGGTATATGCCCATACATATACCTAAGTCATCAATTCAAATACGCTCCAACCTCCGAGCCCAAGTACAACTCAGTCCACGCAGGAAAGTATACGTATTACACATAGGAAAGTAAAACATAATCCACACAGGATTGCACAACACAATCCACACAGGAAAGCAACAGGATTCAGCTCACACAGGTATACTTCTTCAAGGACGATAAAGATGATCACTGATCCATCTAAGTCGTCGGACCCACGAAGGATCGATAGGTAACTAACCCCCGCAAAGACCCACACAGGATCGGGCCCACACAGGACCTGTAGGCGCTGGCTCACACAGAACCGCTGAGCGCAAGGACCCACACAGGATCGGGCCCACACAGGACCTGTAGCACTGATCCACGAAGGATCGCTGAGTGCTGTAGTCGTCGTCGTCGAATCCACACAGGATCTCTGTACTGTCGTCGTCGCAGTCACAGTAGCAGTCGTAGCAGTAGAACAGTCGCAGCCAGCACTAGGGTTCCCGCACACAGCAAACTCGTACGGAGGGTCCGCTCCACGAGCCGAGAGGCTGATACATCAACTGTCACGAAGACCGAAGTTGATGTATCCAAAAGTTCCGTATCGTCAACAGGAACTCAACGTAACAGACGGCGCGTCGATCGGACGTCCGGTCTGAGAGTTATTGGAATTTTCGTCTCCGGGGCCCGGTTGGTTTTTAAGGCAAAACCAACCCGACCGTACTCCACCTGCGTCCAAACCTCGGGCGGAGTATGCCAAAAGATCCGTCTCACTAAGAGGAACACAACGCGACTGACGGCGCGTCAATCGGACGTTCGTAGCTCAAGATATGAGCGTTTCCGCTCCGAAGGCCCGGTTGGTTTCGTGAACGAACCAACCCGGCCGAACTCAAAGTAAACCGAAACCTTGAGTGCGATATACCGAAACGACCGTCTCGATCCAAGGATCGCGTTGCCGCAGACGGTTCGTCATTCGGAGGTCCGAGGCTCATGTTATGAGCCAAAAACCAAAACTGGTTCGAAACGGGGGGTCCGGGTCCGGGCCGACCCGGCCCGACCCCCCCCTGGGCGGCGGCGGGCGGCGGCGCGGCGGGCCGCGGCGGCCCGGAGCCGCGAGGTGGCGGCACGCGGGGGAATTCAACCCCCGCGGTTTTGACAAGGCGGCGCGGCCTTGTGCCGCGCCTATGCAGCAAACGGCCCCCACGTGGGGGCCGATTTAAAAAAAAAGAACCGGGGGGGCCGGCTGCCCCCCCTCTCATCAAGAACCGCCCCCCCTCATTAAGAGGGGGGTTTTGTTGAACCGGCCGGGGGATTTATTCCCCCGGTTTTATGTCATCCGGCCGGCCAGCTGGCCGGCCGGTTTTTACCAACGGGACCGGAAATTCCGGTCCCGCCTTCGACTTCCGACGCCGGCGGCCCGGCCTCCGGTCTTCTCTTCCGCCGCGGCCCGGAACCGGCCGCGGTCTCCTCGTCCCGCCGCGGCCCGGAACCGGCCGCGGCGTTCGTCATCCGGCGCGGTGCGACGGCACCGCGCCCCTTTCGCCGTGCCATGATTCTTTTCAACGCGGCGCGACGGCGTCACGTTCTTGAAGATTTTTCCTTGACGTAGCGCGACGGCGCCGCGTAAATTATTTGTACGATCATCCGCGTGGTGCGACGGCACCACGCCACTTGCTTCCACCCGCATGAATAAACATGAACGATGGAGGGGGGTTCGGCCGTGTTCGTGCGGTCCGGCCCCCCTCGCGTTAACAATAACACTTATATAAAATATTTAAATGCCTCACGTAGACATGCGATCCACGAGCAAGAAAAGGAATAAGGAAACCAAAATGAAATCAACAACCCCTACCTCGGGTTTAAGATTCGAAGATTCGTCTACGTTCTGCGGAAGACGGCGTCGCGGAGGTCGGGCGTCGCGGTCGTCGTTCGTCAAATCCGTTGACGAAGAGATATGCCCGAAGAGACACGTCGTTGGCGGATCTTCGTTTGCCGACGAAGAAGGTCCGAGGAGGAAGCGGCGTTCCCTCTTGTTGACACCGAGGACGAAGAAGAGAGGCGTCGTTCTTCGTCGGAGTTTGAGCGTTCTTCGTTCTTCGTCAGAGCTTGAAGATGAAGAGGAGCTCTCAAAATGAAAAACAAAGAACTCAAAATAAAATAAGACTACCTCTTATTTTATTAACACATAACACAAAAGAATTTCAAAGTTTGAAATTCAAAAAGACTTAACTCCCATAATTAATTAAGTAACTTAAGCCATTAAAGAGGGGGTTAAGGGAACTTGAAAAGTCTAGGGGTTCGTGTGGGCCCCACCACACTTAATCCTCCCAAGGGAGGTTAAGTGGGTGTGGGTCCCACTTCCAACCCCCTTAGGTAGGTTTTTAACAAACTAAAAATAAAATTTGTCTTACACAAATTTTATTTAACTCAACTGAAAACCCCAAAACTTAACTTTCAACCCGCAACAAACGCAACTCCCGAAAAGGTCTCTTTAAGCAAATATCGGCACTGCGAGTTCATCGGTGCTCTCGGATTTCAATTCCAAGCACCGGATCAAAAGTTAGGAATTCCCGCTCGTTCGTTCACTGAACGTACCCGAGCCAAACTTCGGAAATTAATTCCGGGCACTCCGGGCCTCGGAATCAGGTGCCGTCTGAAACCGCGCTCTTGTAAAATTCTAAAGAAAATTAAGAAAAAAATTTCCCTTGAATTTTACGGGTCTTTACAAATACAACCAAACATCATGAAGACTCCAAGGATAAATCTAGATATATAAATATAAATATTAAAAGTACAAATACAATGAAAATAGATTAATTACAACATCATACTAGCAGTCTCCTCGAGCGAGGAGGAAGAGAAATACGTCCTACCATATCACCCTAAAAGGATCCAATTTTACCCTCTACTTGTTGATTACACTTCCATACATTGGAGGGTACCTTAATTAACAATTCCTGATACTTATTTTATTCCACTATAAGATCCCACCACTGACAATAATCTTCAAGAATAAATGTTTCCACTTATTACCTATACTACTCAAGGGTTTTAGTACTTTTATAAATGCATTTTATCTATTAAATACTTTCTTTGAATTCTATTTTCAATACATCACCCCATATGGATAAAGGAATATGAAACTATAAGTCCCATATGATCTGAATAATAATATGTTTTCATCAAGGTAATCCTCACTCCATATCTTGAAGTAATAGAGTATGCCTCTCTAGGAGTTGCGGATCAAAAACATGACTATTGGGTGGAACATGCTCATCACCTTATTCTTTAATAGTTTCAGGATTTATTCATGTATTTATATTCTATATTGAGGTATAAAATCAATTTAAACCCTCCTTCCAAGAATAAAAAACTATTTAAATAAGGGAAACATAGTAATTGTTAGGCTGAAATCTCTACCCCTCTCTCATTATTTTTTCCATTATCAAATTCTTACACAATTTAAATTATAAAGAAAAATATTTCAAAAACCTTACTTTGGACATAATAAGCATGAAAATTTGGATAATAATAATAAAGGTTATTTTTTAACCAAATAAACTATTTTAGGATTCATATAGACCCAACCAACTTTAATAAATAATTATAAAACATCATTTATTTATTATTGATGTTTTAGTTAGTATAAATAATTAATTTATTCTAAGATTAAATGAAAAAAACACACAAAATCATTAAAGATGTTATTATATTCTATTATTCTAGCCAATATATGAGTACTTATGGTACATGAGACTCAAGTGATAAGTATAAGTAAAAAAGGACCAAAATCAAACTTAAAATACCCCTTGTAACTCATGATTACAATATATTTATGTTAACTAAGTATATTTATGGGATACTCCCTAAGTCTTGAAAATCATATCTTTTGGTTAGTCCTAAACCCAACTACCCCACATGGGATCTGATACCATTTTGTAGCAACCCAACCCAAACCATTTGTTAACCCACCTCAAACCACCATAACACCTCAAATTCACATCCCAATCACCTTAGGCTGGAGTAAAAACTAAGGGATAAGGTATGTTATAGTAGGAATATATTTACCCTATTTTGAATTTAATGAAACCACTCATAAATCATACAAAAAACTAGCATGAACCACATGAATTTTAGAATTTATAAAAATAAAAAAAATATCCTCTAATGAATGAACCTATATGCCATTGTTAACTTCCATAACTGAGTAATACTATAGATAATTATATATATATGCATGCTCAAAACAAGATTAATGCATAGCAGGTAGACTAATTTTCAAAACCACCATAACATGACTTATAAATACATATATGACTAAAAAGGAAATAAAAACAAAAATAGGAACTAATATATTTATATTACTATTCAATATGAAATACAAGACAAATTAAAACATATCTATGTGAAGCATCCTCCAATAGATCTAAAAATCCCACCTAAGCTCCCAAATCCATTCCCTAAAAACCCACCTACACCAGATCCTTTATTTTTACTAAATCAAGATAAGAAAGGTCTACACGCATTCAAAAAAACACATGTAGGGATCGACTACATCGTTCCTAGTAGATGATAATCACCTAATTCCTACCAATTTTTCATAAAACCAAGTGCATGAATTAATGGTACAAAATAGGTAGGTAAGAAATACATAACACCGACTTATCAAATTATAAGTGTTGAAATTAAATAAATCAATCACTCTCATTAATTGGTTTCTAGGTCTTGAACAAGTCTACATAGAGCCCAACCAAACTTGACACAAGGCTCTCTTGAAATAAATGTCTATATAATTTATACCATAGTGTATATATACAATATTATCCCTTATTATAATGAAAAAATATATCTATATTACAAAGAAAAAATAGATCTAATAAATACACCTATGTGACCATCCCATTGAAATCCAAGACACCTTTGGTATCTATCCTATTAATCCATATAAACATGTGTAGCTGGAGTACACATATCCATGGATATCTAGTGTATCCATGTCAACCCTTTGTCCCATTATCAAGTACATACACATCTTGTAACAAAATTTATAATGATAACCACATACTATTTCTCTATTTATTACATCAGGCCACATACATAAATAAACATCATATATGTAACCAAAAAATGTCACAAGCATCATTATCTATGATATAAGGCACTTTCATAAGCCATGTAAAATAACATTTTCATGATACCAATATTTTAATCATATTAAAACAATATTTTTTCAATATAAATAATAATAATTAGTATAATGCGATCTAATAAATTTTATAATAAAAGATAAATCAAGTAATCTAACCTTGTAATATCTAATGTAATGAAGTATAATAAATCATATTAAGTGGGATGGAAACCATACTTTCACAAATTTAAAAATCAAATCAAAACCATATTTTAAAAACATTTCATTAGAGAAAATTTATTATCAATTTTATGTAAGATATAACCAATTCCTCTACTACCATTATCACTATTATTATACGATATTAATAAAGGTTCTACCTACTAAAAACTATATTAAACCAAATCGCTAATCCTAAAGAATGAAGGTATTCCAAAACTTTATGGATTCAAGAATCCTAGGGAATAATAAATTGGGATTTAGGTCACTTAACTTAAGAAAAATATAAATTAGGAATAATGGATAAATGTCTTACCTCAAGATCATTGAAAAAAATTTTAATATACCACTTGAATGAAGAAAAATTAAAGGATTTTATAGATTTAGAAATATATTGGAAATGAGAATTATGTATTCCATTCATTTCCATAAAAATTGTATAAAATAGAAGGTGGAGTGATGAAATTACCTTGATTATTCTAAAGGAAGGTCCTTGAATCCACTTTAAGAATTTAAGATGAAGTATGATGAGTAGAGGAACTTGGAATAAGATAATACGAAGAAGAGAATTCCCAAGAGAATTATGAAGGGATCCATGGAAATGAACCAGGAGGGACTAAGTATAAGGATTAATATTTTTAAAATAAAAAGACCATATTACCATTTATTAAAAAATAGAACTATAACTCACTATAAATTTGGTGGGTTTTAACTAGAATTTACTTGGAAACAAAAGTGACATTGGATTCCCAATTATTAGCCTTGAGTATCCAATGCCTTATTACACCATAACCCAAAATCCTCTTCTAAATACTTATCATAATCATTCCATTCCATCAGCTTGGATTCTCAATATTAAATGTAATGGAATTTAAAAATTAAATAAAAAAAAGTTAAAATCGAAAACACACCGAAATGATGAGTATCATTAAAAACTCTCCACCATTTGAATTTTTGACCTTGAGAAGATTAAATAAGACTTATGAGTGATCAAGTTTTTTTTATTGAGCTTTCAAATCATCCTCCCACTCCTAAGTTTCATCTTAAAGTCTCCCACGTTCCTATAATATTAATAATAAAGGAATGATATTCTTGGGTAAAACAATCTCATTCTATTAAAAAATTAATATTACTTTTTTTATAGTAAGAATCAAATTACAACTCTATATTGTCAAACCAAACCACATGAGTGGGTTTAAGTACATATTTACTTATCTAAGATTTATGTAATATATTATGTATAAAACTAAATCAAAAAGGTAAATCCAATATACAGGTTATTTCACTAATAAACTCCATGATCTCAAATGGTCCAATGAATCTCAGATTCAACTTTCTTTTCTTTCCCATCCATCGATGGCCTACTAATAGAAATATTCAGAGAAATGTATGATCACTTTCCTTGAATTTCAAGAGTCATATTAATAATAATATATGAATTTTCATGGATATGTTCAGTGATCAACCATTTTCAAATCAACTTTAGCAATTCATTCATCACCTAAATGGTGATAGGTCCAATCAAAGATGATTCACCAATCTCAGTCCAATATAGTGGAGAATGAAAAGGTATGACAAAAAAGGGAATAAAAAAGATTCTTTGTGTTATTTATTGATAGCCACTATTGTAAGAAAAATTTTCCAATGATATGTGATCATATTAAGAGCCACCAAAGTTAAGAATATGAGCCCAAAACATATCTTATAGTAAAAAAATAGTTTATTTTTACTGCCAATATTTTCAATGGTGATATTCTATACTCAGTTTTTTGGAGTACCAAGAGTTTTCTATAGCCCATACCAGAACCATGAAGTAAATATAGAATCAATTTTTAAAATTATGCCCATTTTAACCCCCATAAATTTTCAAAATCTCCAAAACATAAAAAATTCTTATATCATCCATATAAGAGGACTCCTTGATAGAGAAAAAATATTTTCTTTACCAGGTGAACCAAAATCACCAAAATAGTTTCTTATCCTTTCAAAGGTATTGGAAAGCTAGTCATGAAATATATCATGATATATTACCATTTATATATTGGTAGAGGAATATTCTATAACATTAACATATGTTTCTAGTATTTTAATTTCACTTGTTAGATAATAAATCATTTATAGAGAAAACATAATATATCCCACTTTATACTTGGCCATAATAATTTATTATGAATATCATGGTACATATTAGATAACATAGTATGAAAGGACTATATATAATAATTATATTCCCTCATAACTTCCTCCCAAATACTAGTATCACTATAATAATTCCATGGAAAAAGTGGAAATAATCGGAATCCTATGTCAATCCTTAAAGAATTTCCCTGACATTGAGTATTTTATGAATAGTGATAAAATCATGGTCAGATATCTAAGAATCATTTAATAACTACAAAATAGATAATATAAGATCAATATGAAATGAATTTATCCCATATCAATTCTTAGTGACACCTAAGTGATGTTCAACTATCAAATATATTAGTCTATACACTTTATTTCTCTACAACACCTTTTAAGGATGGGATTTCCTATTGAGAGAATTTATAAATAAATTACCCTAACTAAGTGTATATAAGAGTTATAAGTCAGATTATTTTATTCCATAAACCTATCAATGATTCTATATATTTTTATCTCATTGAGTAATGATATACCTAGGGATTCTTTGTTTAGTGTACACCATGAATCTCTCTCCAAAATAATAGTTACACCAATAGTTTAAATAATGAAATAAAATGGATAATTAAATATCTTTGGTAAAATAGATATTTAATGTTGAATTCCTTTTTTAGAAACATAAGATAACACACAATGACTCTATATAAGTATAAAACCCAAACCCACTGAATATGAAATACAATAAAACAAACATCCTTTACTTGGATGAGGTAGAATCAATATATGACCAATGGTAAATCTTTTATCCAGATTTTATAATGATACTTCACACTGATCAATCCATATAGACTTAACACCTTTCTTTTCAAGTCTATTATATGAGAAGAAATCAAGAAAATGTTTTAAATGAAGTAATGATAATATCCTAAAATTTATTAAAAAATTACGGTTCAAAAATAATTTTTTGGGAACTTTCCAAGACATAAGAACCTCTAACTTCCTAGGATTAATAAAAATAATAGATTACATGACCAAATTCCCAAGGAATTTGAATTAAAAAATCTAGACAAATAATTTTGAAATCTTATATATATATAGTGATCATATAATGTCTCTAAAATTATATGAAGATGCTCACATGATCATATTTGGATCTCTAGAATATAAGAATATAATGTAAAACTTACACAATGAAGGAGTATAGTAATGGATAACATATCATATTCATTATATCTATGAAAACCACATGGTCATTAATCAAACTAAAGGGTATTAAAAGATACTATAAGTGGACATATCAGCTTTAAAAATCCATTTTTAGAAAGTGATTTTTTTACCTTGAGTTGATGATAGCCAAAGCATAGAAAAATATTGTAAAACCAGTTATCTACTTTAAATTGATCAAATAAATCTTCAATTTGAGGCAATTAGTACTATTTCTTAGTGGATAAGTATTTTAATTTGAAATAGTCCATGAAAAACTATATAATTCCATCTCCATTTTTATAAAATAGAACCAAGTCACCCTGAGAAGATGTGTTGGGTATGATAAATCAATTTTTATCAAGACTTACAACATTTAGTAGTCAAGCTTAAATAATATTTAAGGAACACATCATGTAAGTAAAAAACCATAGAAGGTAACACCTTTGGTTTCTCATGATGAACTATTCTGGGAATCAGACTAACTATCACAACATTAATATTTCTAACCTAAACATGATTTATCCATTCTTGACCAATTTAGGACTCCCACTGTTTGATAAATTCATACTAAATACCATTAAAATATTGTAAAGAGATTATAATTTGATAAAAATAAATCTAATAATGAAATTGAGTTAACCGATCCATACCCAATATAACATCAAAGTTATTCATTTCAAGGGTATGAAAATATATCAAATATATGAACATGGCCCCAATAATAGATCAAGATAAATATTTGATATTAATTTCCACTCACTTTCCTAAGGGAGTATCAATACTCATCAGTATTGGATAAACTTCTACTTTTAAATATAAAAGTGATATAAATTTATTATAAATATAAGAATGAGAATTACCTGTATCAAATAAAGACAAAAAAGTTTTTGATTATACTAAAATAATACCTCTCACTATAAAAGGGGCTCACCCACATAAATTATAGAATTAACCTACATATCTCATGTGTTTTAGTTCCTTTATAAATGAAATTATTTTTTTCAATCCATTATTTGAATTTCTATAGTGAGAAAAAACCTAGAAGGCTGGTGAATGATTAAACTATAAGTCTCACATGTTCTCGATAGCTGTAAACTCTCATTGAGTTCATCATTTCTTTATAACCTAAAGTAGTTGAGAAATTACTTATTGGGACTCTAGATGAATAATAGGCTTAGTGAGTGTATCATTCTCATTAGTTTCTTCATATATAGCCACAATTTGTTGTAATGGAAACACATTATATATTAAATTAAAGATTCACATTAAACACACCTTATAATAATAACATCTTATGAAAATAAAGACAATATAATAACAACAATGTTAAAACCCATATTCTAGCAACCATCAATATTAGTGGTTCAAGTCTTGTGATTTTCATATGAAGAGTTCAATTTATAACCCCAACCCTAGAAATATTACGCCATAATTATTAAGATTATAGGAGTGAAAACATAGACCATTGTTTTAAACCTACATATTTATGGAGTATGGTGTATACAAAAGACATTTTTTTGACATGAATTTAGGATTTCATGAAAGAGAATGGTGAAATAATGGAGTAAAAAATCACTATTTTTTGGCATATGATGTGAGTTTACTCGATAATCATATAGGACTATGCATGATATGGTGCAAATCATGGGTTGGATGGCATGAAACACATCATGTTAAGGATTTTTAAAAAAAATAAGGGTTGAAGAGAATACTATCGATGATTTGATGGTTGAAATAATAAAAGGGTGTCTATTAGGTTGTGTAAATGGGCATGGAACACATTCACATGGGTTTTTATCTAGAACATAAGATGACATGGACATGGAGCTATGCAGGTGGGGAAAAAGGTTCAAACAACCTAGAACCCCTACCCCTCTCTCATTCTATTTCATTTATAAAGTTATTTCACATTTTAAATCATAAATAAAAATATTTCAAAAACCGAACATTAAATATAATAAGTATGGAAAGATGGATTACAATAACAATAAAAAGGTATTTTTCAATCATATTAATCACTTGAGAATTTATATTTACATAATAAAAACTAATAAATATGTAAGAAAACACTATTTATATATTATTGATGATTAAGTTAATATAAATCATTAATTAATTCCAAAAATAAATAAAACTAACACAGGAAAGTATACAAGATGTTATTCTAGCCTATCATACCTAATTATAGATTTCTACTCAAGATTTATAAGACTCAAAGGATTAGTTTATGTTAAAAATTGACCAAAATAAAACATGAACTCCCCTTGGTAATTAATTATTTAACTATAATTATACTGGAAAAACATATTTATGGGATACTTCTTAAGTATTAGGAATCCTATCTCTTAATTATTATCAAACCCAACTGACCTACTTAGGCTATGATACTATTTTTAATGATCATACTCGAATAACCCATTGGACTAACATAGATCACAAAAACAAATTAGATGAAAATATTTATTACTAGAGGATTATGTAAACACTATTGTATAAGGTATTGTATAATGGCTATCAATTGACCCTTTTTGGAATTTAACTAAACTAATAATATATCTTTCCATAAAACCAACACAACCCATGCATATATTGGACATTCTAAAAATAAAATGAACTTGTCCACCAAGGAAGAAACTTGTATTCTAAGGGTACCTATCATACCTAAGTAATAATATAATATAAGTTTATATATATATGAATTATTATAATAATAATAGTACATAACACATAATATAACCATAAAAACCATAATAAAAAAACCCATGAATATATACATGACCAGAAAGGAACCAAAAAAAGTATATGGTACTAATGTTGTAAACACCCTTCCTGAGATGATAAACATGAAATACTAAAACATCTCAATTTGAGACATACAAAAATATATCTAAAAATTATTCCTAATATCCCATATCCAAGCCCTAAGAAACCTCATATATTGGATCCTTTACATTACCCAGATCATAAATAGAAAGGTTTGTATGCATCTTAAAGGTCACATGTTTAGTGTGGATAAATCATAACAATAGGTGGTTATAACCCAACCCCTCTCAAACTATCATAAAACCAAGTGCATAAAATAACATTATAAAATAGTCAAGTAAGAAATACATATAATCAATTAATCAAAAAATAAATGATGAAATTAAATAAATGAAACTATCTCATGTATTAGTTTTTAGGTACTAAAAAATTCACCATGGAATCCAACCAAACCTGCCTCGAGCCCTGCAGGTTATCCACATTGATAAAAACTGTACACAAATAGATACATACAATATCATCCTCTCTTATAAGGTAATAAATATCCATATTCTAGATAAAAATATATTCATATATGTTACCTTAGTTCCCATCACATTCAAAGTTTGGATACCCTTTGTGTGTAATGCCCCAACTTGGATGACCTCTAAGACAATAGTCAGACCAGTGGGTCAAATGGCCTCAAGCACGTCTCCTTGTCATCCAAAGGTTGTCGAATAACATCGAGGGTCTTAGGAGGTGATAGTGAGGATAATATAACCTTATATCATAGTAGCGCAATGATATTATAGAATAAATAACAGTCAAAATTGGAAGTAGTAATAAATAAATGAAGAATAAATAGAAGAAAAATATTATATTAACCGAATTAAAGTGGACAAATTACAATTTATACAAAACATGCATTAATTTCATAGTGATGTTACATAACTGAAAATAGTAAACATACAACAAGATTTACAATTAATAACAATACATGACCCAATAAAGAAAATAACTAAAAATACCAAATGAAATCTACATGAACATCCTAAGCTCCAGCTCAGTCCTCTTACCCTAACTCCCAGGTACAGGCACACAACAATAATCTAGGTTCAAGTTCCTACAAATAGAAGGTCTACCTGGGTAACCTAGTGAAATGGCAACCTAATCAGGGTGAGAGATATAAATATAAGTATGCCAACATACAGAATTTATATCCTAATCCAATTAGTGTAATATAAATTAAGCAGTGAACAATTATAGAAAGAATAATAATCAGAACTGAATAAATATACAACAACACGTACAGGTTCCCAAGGGACACCTGATAGCTATACCTACTTCGGACCATAGCTGGAATAAGAGTCTGATCATGTCACCATATATATATATAATAGGTTATATATATATATATAGTATAAAAATATGTTGGGATGGATTAGGATGTAAATATTAGACATCCAATACTAGGTGAAGATCTCATGGTTTAACCCCCAGCCCAATTCCAAGAGCTCTTATGGTATCTTGGGATACACGTTCTATTAGGACCGAGACATATCCCAATGACATCCATCACTAGGGGAGATCTCACGGTAAATCCCTTGTATCGAGCTAGGAATCTCACACAGTCTTCCCTCCCAAGGGATCTCACAGTCCCTTGGGTGCACATAAAAATCTCACACTGTCTTTCCTCCCAAGGGATCTCATGGTCCCTTGGATCTATATGCTGTCAAGACTGGGAGTTAACTCACAGACATCCATCACCAGGGGATCTCTCATAGTCAATCCCTTGGATCCATCTTCTAGAAGGATCATAATGTTACCCAAATACATCTATCAGCAGGGGATCTCTCATAGTCAATCCCATGGCTCCATCTGGGAAGATCAAATAGTCTTCCCTCCCAAGGGCTCTCACAGTCCCTTGGATCCACATGGAAAAATCAAAGTCTTTGCGCCCAAGTTATATCATGGTCACTTGGATCTACATGCTGTCAGGACTGAGATATAGCTCAATGACATCCATAACCAGGGGTGCTCTCATGGTAAATCCCCTAGCCCAATTGGGAATCTCACACAGTCTACCCTCCCAAGGGCTCTCACGGTCCCTTGGCTTTATCGCCAGTATGGAATAATCATTTATAATATATACAAGGCATGATTCATTAACCTATCATACAATTTGATAGATCATTTCATTTACATATAAGTAGTCATGATCACATCTATACTTAAGGCATCATATCTTAATCATTTCAATTAAAACATTATCATAGGCATGGTTACTTTACAATTAGGTTCATGAGGCATAGACCTCTCATGCATGTCATTTGTCAAATCCATGTAAGGGTTCCATCACATTCATAATGAAATCCATGAGGCAGTACCTCTCATGATTTTCATTTATGTAACCCATTAAAATAATCGTTTACATTTATAATATAATTAATAAGGTAAGTCCTATTATGCATTTCCATAATCATTCTCAATTTAAATAAAAATCATTACAAAAGGGGAATGATCTAACCATCCCTTTTGTCATTTTACTTAAAACCATTTGTTTGATTTTAATAAGGATTATATTATCTATATTAAGACACCCTATACCAACCATTTACCATAACTAACTCATTCAGTTTTACTAAACATGGAAAATTCATTTACAAGACTCAAGGGGTCAAATGGAAAGTGTCATGGTAACTAGGCATACAACTACTCAACAATGTCATTTAAACTAATCATGCATAACAATCCAATTCATATTATTCAAAGGGGGGGAAATATAATGTTCCATAGAACAATAACCAAAAATAGTCATATAGAAACTCAAACCAAAAAAATTATGACATAAATGACTATAAAATCTTTTTGGTTTAGAAGATAGTGCACCTCAATTGGAGGGGTTTTATTATAAAATCATGTTATTTCTCTTTAAACAATTCATTTATCATATTTAACATTTCATTCATGAATCAAGTTAAATTAATTAAATTAAAGGAAAATGAGTAAAGCATTCAAGAAATTCATACTTTATTTTAAAGGGGAAAGGAAAGGGATCCTACATTATGAAGTAGACCAAGCCAAGACAAACACATCACACTTTATGATTTTAACTCGAATCTGCTCTGCAATTTCACATACATACATTACTATATATATATGTACCCATCAATAAAATGTAAATATTCCCTTCATAATGAGGAAATATGTACAATAAAGAGAGATATAGATAAATATACAAACCTATATATATGATTACAAGGCTATAAGGGTAAACCAAACAATCTACAAATAAAATCAGGGACTCTAAATCACATAAATGACACAAAATAAATTGAGAGAAAACAAGACGTAGATTTAAACCTTACCTTAAATCAATGGAGGTGAAACAAATAGAACCAATCCAATTTTCCTTCAGTGGAGGATGCCAAAATACATACAAAGGGGTCTCGAGAGATCCTTATCATACCCTAATAAGGAAAGAAAACTGAAAATCAGATCAACCCTAACCCTAGGGTTTCTGCCGAACCTCACTGAGTGATGGGAAGAGGAAAAAAAGGCCAAGAAAGGACGAATAAGGGATAAAGGGACATTACCTTGAAGAATCAAAGAGAAACAGGAAGAGATCCAGATTAAATCTCTAGCCAAAGAGGGTGTCGAGTGAGGTGGGTTATGCATAGCTCAAAGGGGATCCTTAGGGGGGTTCATCATGATATAAAGGGGAGGGAGGGAGTGTATAAGTTTTATTTTAATTTTAATTAAATTAACTAATATTTTAAAATATGGACTCAATGCATGGTTTAGGCTGCATGGTTTATCCAACTGTGAGATGAACATGAGCCATTTACTAGGAACCTGAGGCACCCTGCATGGGATGGCTGCATGGTTTGGAAAACTTGCACCAACCATGCGGTGAATTGTACTTAGGTACTACCTCTTTCCACTAACTATGAGGGATAAAAACAAGATTTGGTAAATCGTGCATATCCTATGTGACACCTTCTTCCCACCTATAGTAGGTTACACAATTATCTGCTGAGGGCTGCATGGTTTCAGAGAAACCATTCTCCCTCTATAGATCCTTCAAATTTGAATGTTATGGCCTCAGTGCTCCTAAAACACGATGAGACCTCTAAAAGACCTATCACGCCTTCAACCAAGTACAAAAAACATTTCGAAGTGTTCAAACTTTTGGAATTCCAATATTAATCATGGTCTTAACAATGACCCATCCAATAAATGATAAAATTCAAATTCCTCTAGATTTTAATCTGGTTTAAAACATGGATTGCTAAAACCTTCCCACCTTATAACTTCTCATCCTCGAGAAGCCTTCAAGAAAAATAACACATCACCCAACCTTTAAGGGCCATGAAGCATTGCTCAAATGGTCATTTTTCATTTCTGAATTCCCAATGCACCTCCGAGCATTCATTTAATCATTTGACACATAATCCATTAAAACCCGAACAAACACTCATTTTACAACTGAATCATCTAAATGGTTCTTAACCATTCTCATTAAACTAGATACATGGATATGTCTTAATATCATCAAGAATAAAACAATAGGTGCTCCCCACCTTAGGCTTTAATGTTCTAAAGGGACCAACTCTGATCCATGACACTTCAACCACCAGAATTACCTTTCAAGCATGATCTAAGCATTTTAATGACACTCCAAGCATGAATTTGTACTTTCAAAATGGTCAATTCCCCATCAAAGTCATTTAGCTATATTGAGACAGATTTTAATTTAAATCCCTAGCTGACACATACCGCAATCCAATAGACGATGTTCCAGAAACGATCATTCACTAACTGCTTCATTGAACAAGAGAGATAACTCGTCGAGCCACTCCAACCAATCATTCAAGAAGATGCTCTGATTATACGACCAACATTTCAAAAATATAATTGAGATTCATTCTACCAAGGCATATTTCATTCACTAAGAACACGTCCTCTGAAGTACATAATTGTCTTCTAATGACATTTTGAGATCAGATCACAAACCAAACATTTTAACCATCGTACCTCAGCAAAAACAAAGGGGTAACCCAAACCCCACCCACTATTATTATTAACCTTTTAACACACCTCTGATCCCAACTATATATATGGGATAACATCAGATTCATTAAACTAAAGTCCTAGAAACTAATTAAGTTAGTCCATACTCGATATTCACAAGTGGGACATTGACACAAGGCCACAATGTCCACCAAAAAACAATGAATGATCTTAGAGCGACATCCTCTTAGAGATCAAGTCAAGGGAAATGGATGGAGTCCAAAATTCCATTCATGAAATTCATACATAGGAACCTAAGGATCACTCAAGACTAACCATTCCTCGATAATAATGACACATCAGTGTGAAATACCAAAAAGGATCACCCAAACAAGCCCAACATATTTTAGAGCTTTAGCGGGGCATAAGACTAACAATCTCTTAGTGGATCAAGGATGATGTCTAGGTAGGGGACATGCTCATCACTAATCATGAGTAAACTAAGAGGATTTGAATGGTTTCCAATCAATAATACCTAATTATTAGAAAGAAGAATGGTATAACCACAACTGGTCAACTTCTAGGAAGAAGCTTGACTTCAACTTTCGAAACAACATCATTAACCAATCACAAGACTTTACCACTCGAGGAATCACGTGATTGATTAAGCCTAACCACACACATCCTATAAGACCAAAGATGTTTACAAAGGTTACATACAAATCCAAACATAAGAACATAGTTTTGATGAGAAAACATTGAAATGATCCAACACTCACCATCCCTAAGAGAATTAAAGCAAGATTGATCATTTCCAAATGGTCCTTCTTGGTGTATTTATTCTAATTGGAAGGGAACATAACCACCATAACTGATGTGATTCTCCCCACCTAGGAGTGTCATTATAGTCAAAATAAGAGATTGACTAGACACTCACAAACAAGATAGATAATATTCACATTAAATGTATATGTGATACTCCTCTGAGTCACATTCATTACGTCATAACATTTGTAAAGAGAGAGAAAACCAAACCGACTAGTGAGTCAAAACAACCAAGTATCTTGGAAGTCCTACCGAGTATTATTATAAACTTGATTCTTTAACACCAGGTCACTCTACTAAGGAGATGACCCGAGACTATATCGACAACACAAGTTCCCACAACATATCCATTCTCAACTGGTTTGTTACATCATTTGCAGTCGACGGGGGAAACATACGTGAATGAATGATACCCCAAGGTTCCAAAAGCAAGACAAAACATCATGAATACTATACATAGGATGTCCACCCTATGACTTCAAGAATCAGATGGTCTGTACAATAGATTTAACCCAGTCATATTTCCCCACATGACCATTAACCTAGAAAAGTCCATACCAAGTCATCCATCAATGATGAAATTAAAGGTTCAAGAAACCTATATTGTGGCCGACCATTCCTGAGGCATGTCTAATGAGTTGAAATCGAGTATTAATTAATGATAACACCCATAACCAAGACAATGAAAACATGACCACCCATGAAAACAAGGGTTTCATTTAGAATTTAAGAGTCCAACAAGGGACAACAATGCCTGAACAGAACCAAACGCCGGATAACTCACAATATATATCAAGGAATTTAAACTCAAGGGAGATATCTACCATTGGATAACCCATTTTGAAAGAAAAAACACTGACCCTAACACTAGTGTACGCCAACATAAGTCACCATGCTCAAAATATGATCATCAAGCCATTGATAAAAAGGAGAAATACTATGAAAAAAACCTACAGTTCCATTCCAAGGAAACTTAAAAGATACTTAAACTACCCTTACACAAGGGTTTAAACCAAGGAGACCTCTACAGGTTCCATTTCCAAGACCTTTAAATTTAAACACATTTAAATATTTAAGCATATAAAATATTTAATCAAAATATAAAGTACCATTTTAAAAAATACAAGGTACTTGAATAATCCAATCCCCAAAGGGAAAAACATGCAAGTTTCGTAAAAATTATTTTTTTAAAACATTTTAAACTTCATGAAATTGAATCATAATTAGGCAATTTATAAAAATAAATTACTTTTTAATAGAAAAGGTGACCTATAAGGGTCCCATTTTAACCAACCTAAGCTCATCAAAATGTGACCCAATAGTAGTTGTTAAATTATTAAATTTTCAAACACCCAAAAGGGACATCTCATAATAAACATTCCCCAAATGACCTACTTGGGTCTAATTGTGAATTTAAAAGTTAACCATTTTATTTTTAATCAAAATTAAACAAACATATACATTTATATCCATTTCACAACACATCATGACATTATATTTAACATGGGATGCCATTTCCCAATTCATGAAGCACCCATAAAATTCATGGATTGATAATTGGATCCAATTAATCAAAAAAATATCATTTCAAATTATAACATGCTCATATATAATGGTGCAATCATATGGGTTTCTTTCTACCAATCATTAAAGCATACATAAACTTTATAGTTTGGAATTTGGATCCCGAAAACAAAATAAATTTTCCTAAACAATTGAATTATACCATCTATTTACAATGGTTCAAATATACAGGTTACCTTTTCCTAGCTATAAGTAACACACACTCCTTATAATTGAAAACTTTCTCCCTTCATAATTGAAAACAATAGACATATCCCATGAAACTAATTTCATATTAACAAAACAACATGTTATTATAAGTAGTAACATAAATAAACATGTTTTAATCACAGAAGAATGAAATAATAAATAGAAAATGCATGCTAAGAAGTTAGGAAACATGGAATATAAATAGCCAAGAATGTTATATAATCAAGCATGACATATCACTTAAGGAACAAAATCCAAAACAATATACAACCTAAAAAATGAAACTACATGGCATGGAATATGCATGGTATGTGAATTTATATGTGGCTAATATGATGAATGTAATGAAAATTCCTTTCCATACTAGGAATGGGGTAAAATTAAATAAAGTTCATAAATCATAAGTAGAAAAAATTACACCAATCACTCAAGGTGAAATAATATCAATTGTAATAATAAACAATATGAAAAACATCCCTAGCCCTAGACACTTGGTCATTTCCCCATACATGGGGTCATGAGTCCCAAGCATGGTTATTCACCAAGCATTGACACATTCATATTCTCCTATCTACCAGTCTAAAATAGTAAGACAATAGAAAAAAACCCTATGATAAAAATTTGTAACGTCCTGACCCAGCTGACCTCTTAGATGGTAGCTGGACTAGTGGGCCACATGGCCTCAAGCGGATCTACCTATACGTCAGAGGCTGTCGACTAGCAATGATGGTATCAAGAGGTAATAATGGGGAGACTATACCTCATATTATAGTAACACAATAGTATAAAAAATAAATAATAGTCAATAGTGGAAGAATTAATAAATAAATGACAAAGAAACAGAAGAAAAATTGTATAATAACTAAATTAAAGTGGCCAACTCTAATTTATTCAAAACATGAATTCATGTCATAATGATGCTACATAACTAAAAATAGTAAATGTGTAGCATGATTTAAAATTAAGAACTATACATGACTCAAGTAAAGAAAAGAACTAAAAAGACAAAAGGTGATCTACACAAGAATACTAAGAACCAGCTCGACCCTTTGCTCCTAAATCCTAGGAACAAGCACACATAATAATAAAAGTCCATGGTCTTGCAAATAGAATGCCTAATTGGGTACCCTAGTGCAATGAAGGCCTAATCAAGGTGTGATATATAAATCTCAGTAGGCTGGAACCCATAGTGTCTATCCCAATATAGAAAATGTTATATAAATTAAGCATTGAACATGTATAACATGAATAATAAATAGAACAAAATAAATATACAACAACCCATCTAGGTTCTTAAGGGACACCTGACAGATATACCTACTTCAACCCATTACATGAATAAGAGTCTAATCATGTCATTATATATATATAATGGGATATATATATATATATAGTATACAAATATGTTGGGATAGATTAGATGTAACTCTCAGACATCCAATACCAGGGGAAGCTCTCACAGTTTAACCCCTAGACCAACTTGAAGATCTCTCATGGTCTCTTAGAATACACATGCCGGTAGGAATGGGACATAACTCAAATACATCAATCACCATGGGATCTATCATGGTAAATTTCCTAGCTTTAGTTACTGGAAGGATTGGGATATAACCTAAATACATCCATCACCAGGGGAGATCTCACGGTCAATACCCATGCTCTAGTTGGGAAGATCACACATTCTTCTCTACCAAGGGATCTCACAGTCCTTGGATCCACATGGAAATCTCACACAGTCTTTCCTCCCAAGGGCTCTCATGGTCACTTGGATCCATGTGCTGTTAGGAACGAGACACAACTCACATACATCCATCACCAGGAGAGCTCTCACGGTCAATCCCCTAGTTCCAGCTACTAGTAGGATCAATATGTAACCCAAATACATCAATCACCAGGGGAGATCTCAAGGTCAATCCCCTAGCTTCAATTGGGAATCTCATACAGTCTTACCTCCCAAGGTCTCTCAAGGTACCTTAGCTCCACATGGAAATATCACACAGTCTTTCCACCTAAGGAGTCTCATGGTCCCTTGGATCCACGTGCTATTAAAATCAGGACATAACTCACATACATCCATCACTAGGGGAGCTCGCAAAATCTATCCCCTGGCCCATCTGGGAAGCTCACATAGTCTTCCCTCCCAAGTTCTCTCATGATCCCTTTTCTCCAAAACATTTATGGAGTAATCAATTATAATATATATAAGGCATGAGAAATTAACCTCTCATGCAATTTTATATCTCATTTAATTTACATATAAGTAGTGTTGATAACATTTATACTTAAGGAATCAAATCTTAAAAATTTAAATTAAAACATTATCATAGGCATGGTCACATTTATAATTCAGTTCAGGAGGGAAAGCCCTCTCATGAATGTCATTTATCAAAACCATGTAAGGGTGTCATCACATTCATAATGCAATCCATGAGGTATACCTCTCATAATTTTCATTTATGTAACCCATTAAAACCATCATTTACATTTATAATATAATTCATAAGAAATGTACTATTATTCATTTCTATAGCCATGCTCAATTTAAATAAAAATAATTACTTAAGTGGCATGATCTAACCATACCTTGGGTTATTTCATTTAAAACCAGTTGTTCCATTTTAATAAGGATCCTATTATCTAGCATAATACACCATATACAAATAATTTACCATAACCAATTCATTCAATTTTCCTAAACATGGAATACTAATTTATAATACTCAAGGGGTTAAATGGAAAGTGTCATGGTAACAAGGCATACGCCTACTCTACAATGTCATTTAAACTAACCATTCATGAAAATTAAATTAATATTATTCAAAGGGGGGGAAATATAAATTTTCAAAGAACAAGAACCAACAAGATACATATGAAAACTAAAACCAAAACAAAGCATGATCTAAATGATTATCACTACTTTTTGGTTTTTAAGAATGCAGACCTCTATTATAGGGGTTTAATTATAAAATCTGGATATTTATCTTTAAACAATTCATTTATCATATTTAACATTTCATTCATGAATCAAGATTCATTAATTAAAAGTAAGGAGAATGAGTAAAGAAATAAAGAAATGTATACATTATTTTAAAAAGGCAATGAAATGGATCCTACCTTAGTAAGTAGACCAAGCCAAGATAAACACTTAGCACTTGATGATTGTAACTTTAAGCTTCTCTTCACTTGCATGCACATACATTACTATATATATACACCCCTTAATATAATGTATATATTACCCTCACCATGAGGGAATATTTACAAGGAATATATATATACATACTTATATAAATGAGTAAAATCCTTAAAAAATCCACCAAATGCTCTATAGATAAAACTAGGGACTCTAAATCACCTAAAGGACACAAAATATATTTGGAAAAAACAAGAAGTGAATATTAACCTTACCTTAAATTTATGGAAATAAAAAAATTGAACCAATCCACTTCTCCTTCAGTAGAGGATTCCAGAATACATACAAAGGTGTCCTGAGAGACCATTCACATACCCTAATAATGAAGGAAAACTAAAAATTAGCTCAACCTTAACCCTAGGGTTTTGGATGAACCTCACTAGGCGATGGTAAGAGGAAAAAAAGACCATGGAAGGATGAAAAAGGGATCTAGGGACCTTACCTAGAATAATCAAATAGAAATAGGAAGAGATATGAATGAAATCACCAACTGAAGAGGGTGCTAAGGGAGTTGGGTCACATGCGGCTCAAAGGAAAGCCCTAGGGGGGTGCGTCATGATATGGAGGGGAGGGAGGGAGTGTATAAGTTTTATTTTAATTTTAATTAGATTAACTCAATTTTTTAAACATGGAATTAGTGAATAGATTAGGCTAAAAAGTTTATCCAACCGTGCACCGACCATGTATCATTTACTGAGCACCTGAGGCACCCCACACGTGGTGGTGGCATGGTTTGGGAACCGTGCACCAACTGTGCGATGAATAGTACTTAGTTACCATATCATTACACTAATAGTGTGGGATAGGTACACGGTTTGGTAAATCATGTGTATCCTATGTGAAACCTTCTACCCACCAACTGTAGGCCACATAGTTAGCTACTAAGAGACACACAATTTCAGACAAACCATGAATCCTCTATTGATCCCTCAAATTTAGAAGTTCCGACCCTAACACTACTAAAAATTTATGAGACCTATAAAAGACCTATCATGCCTTCACCCAAGTGCAAAATCAATATGTTTAAGTGTTCCAACTCTCCAAATTACATTTATAAGCTAGGTTTAAAAAATGGACCATCTAGTAAACACAAAATTCAAATTCCTCTAGATTTTTGTCTTGTTCAAAACACATATATCTACATGGTTCCCACCCCATTCATCCATACGACCATGTGTATATGGTGTACACATATCCATAGATAGGAGTGAATCCATTCCAACCCCTTATACCATCTTCAAGAACCTATGAAGAATATAATCTAGAATGATATCCACATGATATTTACCACTTTAAAATGTTTTTCCATATATATATATCATAGGTGTTTCCATAAAATTACACATTCATCATAATATATTTTCTAAGGAACCTTCATAAGACATGCACCATAAAATTTACATGCTATTAATATTTTAAACATACTAAGACACCATGAATTAAATAATAATAATAATAACAACAACAACATGATCCAATAAATCTTCAAGACATGACTTAACAAGTAAACCAACCAAGTCATAACCAATGGTATGTATAATAAAAAATCATATTAAGTGAAATAGAAACCATAAAATTTATCAAATCATGTTGAAACCATATTTACGAGAAATTTAATTAGATAAAATTATTTTTAAAGTTTAGGTTTAATTTACCTTGTGGTTATATTACAATTTTAACTACAATAGTATGATATAAATCAAGGGGCCACTTAACAAAAAATGTGATGACCCAAATACCTAAGCCTGAAGATAGAAGGCATGACACTACATTATGGATTAAACAAATATAATATAAAATAGATTCATATTTAGGTCACTCAAAATAAGAAAAATATAAATCACGAGGATGAGATAACTATATTACATCAAGATCAAAAAAAAATATATTTTTCTACCATTTAAATGAAGAATAACTAAAAGATGTGACAGATTTAGAAATCTAGGGAAAATGGAACTTATGAATTCCAGTAGCTGCACCATGGTGATAAAAAAAATAGTAGGAGGAGTGTTTTTATTTCCTTGAGTCCACTAAAGGAAGGTCCTTTAAGTAAATTGAATAATTATAGATCAAGGTTGATAAGTAGATACACATGGAGGAAGAGAAGAGAATGGAAAGAATTGCCAAGTGGACTTCAGTGCTCCCCTTAAAAATGGACTATTTGGGATAAAGTATAAATTTTTATATTTTTAAAAGAAAAATATCATATTTCCCATTTAGAAAATATTACTAGAACCCATAAAAAATTTTATGGGCATATGTTGTTATTCTGGTGGCCACAAAAAGTGAAACCAAATTCTTGGTGTCCATCCACCAGGTATTTGGTGCCTTACTACACCATACCTTAATATCATCTTCCACTTCATCCTCCTTTAACTCTTTTAATTACATTATCAAGACATTTTAGTCTTATGTGTTAATACATATAACAATTAAATTAACAAAAATTAATATAGACAATCCACTTAAATGAACATGTACATTATAGTTAGCATATTCTGATAAGTAATTGGAATACTGTGAAGATTATTTAATGATGATTTCTTGAAAAATTTATCTTCAAGGAATGAAATATTTATATCTATTAGTTTTTTTAATCACACTCATTATCCTTTTGAGAATAATTTTTTTATGTTTTTCACCATAATCAATTATAGTTCTATCAATTTCATTTATTTTTGAGAATAACTCATAAACTATTTCATCATTTTTTATCTTGAATTACTAAAAATTTTCTATGTATAGTGGAATTTTTTTCCATTTAACCTTATTATTTCATTAATATATATTCTTTATGAAATATAACTTTATAAGGATACTCTATTGTAAGGAATAAATAATTACATTTCTATTTTTTTCATGATTCTCTAGGCCATTCTTATCAATTTGAGAAAGCATAATATCTTTATCAACCTAAGTAAAAAAAATATTAATAACATCAAACACATGAAATCACAAATATAATAGAATGGGAATCAACTTTTCTTTTAAGTTATATTATATTTTTCCTAAAATGGTGAGAAATATTTTACAATTCCATAAGTTAATAATATATATAATAAAAAATAATTAATTAAATGATCTAACTAATAATAACCTATCATTATTTGATAAGAATTGAGGTTTATAGGATCTCATGAGGATAAAAAACTAAGAGGGGGTAGGGGTGACTTTTTATTGTATTTTTTTGCAATTATTTCAATTAAAATCATATTACTTGTTAGAGTAAAAATTTCCTCAAATAGAAACTAAATTGGTCCCACACTCATATATAAAAAATAAATAAAACATATCAACACAAAAGATTTACAAGTCCCACCAATGTGTATGGCTATATTTATTCTATGATTAGTATTATTCAAACTATATATTAAACCACTAATGTAATAAATTTAATTGAAATGATATTTTTAAAGTTATATTATATTATTCATAGTAATTTCATCCCACCAATTAACTAAAATGATTCTAACTTATTTTATAAAATAATAAAACATAAAATGATAAATATCACTATATAATCTCGGATGGAAACTACATTAGTTTATTTGATATTTTACAATTATATATAAATTCATCAATAACTTTATAAGAGTTATTCAATGTTTTCAGCCATATAAACCTCTCCATTGTAATGCTCACTACTCTTGAGTCTATGTTCTATGCATGAATGATCTCAAAAAATTCTATGAGTAACTTTCTCAATATCAACTCTCAAACTTAAATTTTATACAGTCATGGATCATTAATCCTTATGAATTTAAGTCTTTTAAATATTTAACTTATTTATAGACTACATATATCTTGATTTATAATTAATTTTTTAAAAAATTCTTTAATGTAACATTCAATTTTTTTTGTTTATTTAATGCATGTATAGAATTCCTTGAGTTAATTTATTGAAGTATTGTTTCCATGGGGAAGTGAAATTGTCCTTATACATTTTTTACCAATTATGATATATTTTTTATTCATATATAACAAATAAAGGATTATATTATTAATTAAATATAAAGACTAGTTTAAATAATTTTAACATGTAAATATTGAATTTGTAATTTAAAATGTTCAATTATGTGTAATTAGAGAATTTAAAGAGAGGTTTAGGAAATTTATTTTATGGAAGTCTACCATTGATGTTTTAATTGTGGATATAAGAGTTATGATAGAGGGAAAAATGATTTTGATCTATTAAATTTGGGTGTTATTAATGGTAAATTTATAATAAAGGAAATTGGATAAAGTTATAAATAGGGGATATCTAATCTAATTTTATACACATCTAATATAGTCCTCTCTATTGAGATCCATATATTTCCCTTATCGTTGGACATTTTAGAAAATTGATATTGGAGGTTAGATAATTAAGTGGATTATAAAGTTATGGAGAATGAATTATTCCATATATTTTATGTGTTTTATTTAGAGTGTTATTCAATGTGTCAAAGTCTAAGAACTATTATTTTTGATACTTTTTTTGAGGAATTAATTTTTTTTTGATGTTTTTAATGGGATACATTCCATGCACTAGAGTGTACAAATATATTTAAGTTCACAATTGGATTATGTCAATTAAATGAATCAAAAATACCTATCATCACGAATTCTCAATAAATCACAATTAATAAACTAAAATAAATTAAACCTCCTTTGAAACATGTGCGTTTTTGGGGATTTATATGGGAAAAGTATTTTTGATTGTGTTTAAAAAATATTTAAATATTTTTCCAAAAAAGGTATTTTATTATTGAGAATACTATGATTAATGTTATTCATATGGAGAAAATGATTTATGACTGGGGAAATTTGGTTTTACTCTATACATTTTTTTGGTTATTGAAGGGTATAAGGGTGTCTCTATGAACTAGGGATGAATTTTTATATACAATTAAGTAAGAGAGAGTCAATTAATCTTAGTTGGATTCAATTTCAAGATAGTACATTCCCTTGTATATATTTTTACTCATGAAAAACCTTTAGTATATTTGGTTGGATTAAATATCCAAACTACCTGTGAGACTAATTGGATGAATGTGAAAATTATAGACCATTAACTAAAAGATATAGAAAACCTTATATATTCTTAAGGAAGGGTGTTTTTACACCTAGAAATCATTTTCCCAAGTTATTTTATATATTTATTGGTTTTTTATTTTCCCCTATTAGATTAGGCTCAAGTTTCTTTTAAATTAAGATTAAGTGGGTCAATTTTTCACGTTTCAAAGTTTTCATGCAGTTGGTGAAAAATATGCACCCAGAATATGAAAATTCGTAACTCTTTTCAGAGGTGATTTCATGGTTGGAGAAAAATTTACTAAAAAGTGCGATAAAATCATATAGTTCACCCTTGACTTAGAGACTCTTACACATAGTTGAAATATGTTTTGGAGAACCATGAATCCATACCTTGTGGTTCATACTAGGTACATACTATTCTATATGAATGGTAGACATGCAATTTGGTAAATTATGTATCCAAACCTTACAACATGACCAAATTCAATGAAAATGTGATTTTACAATTATTACCTCTTTGAATTAAAACCTTTATCCCCTTATCTTCCTTCCATTCAAGATCTTATCCCCATGGAACATCACACTGTCATCCTCCCTTCATTCATTGATTCTCCATGGGTTCTCTTCATGTTTCTAGGTTGATTATTCATGGTATTATTTTCTATACCTTATCCTTCCCTCTCTTATCCATTTACTTACCTTTATATTACCCTATAATGGTCATGTAAACCTTGGGTTTTAATATTTCTCAATTTTTTACTTGGGTTTTTATATGTTTAAGGGATCCTTATAGTCTTCTAAGGGTTCCTATTATCTTATTATGGTGAATTAGTCCTGTGATTTTTGGATGTGATGGTTAAGGTAGGTGTCTCCATTCATGCACTTTTAATCATAAATACATGGATTTATTGTTCTTTTAAATTCATGATTTTGACTCTTTTATGTTTATATTATATTTATTTAATGATCCTTTATTATAAAATTTAGTTTTCTCTTGATTTATATTTAGCATAAGGGGTATTCCACATGTTTATATTCTCAATACCCATTCCTATATAAATTATACACACCTATTATTCATTTAAATTCCAAATAGTATCCTTAAAAAAATGGTTTTATTATAAAAATTCATGTGATTGGATCTTTCCAAATAATTGATTTTTGCCTCATTGTTTACTTGAGTGTCTTTGATGATGAATATGTGATTTTAAAGAGGACTTTAGAACTTTATTTCTTAAAATGATATACAAGTACTAATTTGAATCTTATAAATATGTTTTTCTTGATGAAAAGATTAACCTTAAAGTGATCCCATCTTTTTACTATTTGTATAAAGTTGACGAGATTTTCCTTATTATAGGAAATTTTTGTCATATTTTATTCTTGATGAAAAAGGGGATTCTATTGTGAAGAGTTTTCAGAGTTGACGATAAGATATAATTCTTATTTAGTATAATTTTCTATTTTTATGTTTAAAATACTAACATCCATTATATCTCGCCTCTTTTTTATAGACCATGAGAAACTGAGAGTAGTTATGTAAAATATTCAAGTTCACATGCTACATTAGTTTATGATAATTCTATGATAGTTTCCCAAATTTAGTATTGTGATTTTATTTTAGGATTTCTCCCTTGGTTAGTCTAGGTAATGTAAGATCAAGTATCACTGTGATTTAATTTCTTCATGAATCAATTGAAGGTACCAGGGTGAACAATGAAAGAATATGGGTTGGGGATTGAAAAATCTTCACCAATGATCAACTTAACTACATTATTTCCAAAAAAGAGAAACCAGGTAAAAATTCATGAGGATCCTATTTGAATAGTTTGATCACAAAAATTAAATCAAAATTTACCTGATTCGATTTGAATTTGCGTTCAACATCTGCTAATCACTGGTGATCATTTCTCAAAGAAATCAAATCCAGATACCTCTATATCATCCACATGTGCTTCTAAATTCTATTAGAGTTTGAATCATAAACTTTTGGGTGCTAGTGTGGAGATATTATGATGCCTTCGAGGCCTTGATGATCACCATTATTCTATTCCATCAATCTAAAAAGGTGATCTTCGATCAATATCTTGGAACGAGATATTATCTATCTTGGAAGTGGGAGAGAGGAAAGTGGATCTCTCAAAATCATAAGATAAATCATTACAATGAATGAGAGCCTCTCCCTCTTATATAGTAAAGTTATAAATAAATGAAAATGGATCCCAAGCCCGAAATATATATTATACACTAAATAAGTGATAACCAACATCTTATGATGTCTTTACTGTGTCATAAATTTCATTTATATTTTTATCATTTTTTTATAATATAATAAATATATTATGTGTTAAAACCAAGTCATTAACATGACTCTTCATTCCCACAAATATTAAATGAACCTTGAATATTAAAATAATATTCATTCCTTAAATATTTTCCATGTATTTACTTTAATACTTGTAAATAAATTTAATAGATAAATTCAATATAAATTATTCTAAACTCTAATTCACATGACACTATATTTGAGTGGAATTGGTGGGTTTCTATTATACATCTCATTAGGGGTTTGACTACCTAACTGTTTGTGGTAGCCCCAATTAAAATTTACGGGGGGGGGGTGTTGGTTTGTTTCTAACATCAATGGTCAGTGGTTGTGGTGTATGAAGGTGGGAGGCAAGGTCTCAAGTGATTCAGTTAGTGGGTGGGGCTTTGGCCTAGAAGACATCCCTCATCAGAAGGATAATGTGGTGCTCGATGGTGGGAGGTATGGATGAGAGGGTATTTAGCCTGGGTGATGACCATCTTTGGAGAAGGAGGCATTAACTATTTGTTTCTGTCGGTGAGAGGCTAGTATTATGGGTCGTAGTAGTGACATGTTAACGACGGGATTGAGGTGTCGGCTTTAAGAAGAATCAAGGAAGTCTAGTGGTCTAATAGGGTATTGCGGATGTCTATAGCTATGTATGAAGGGGTGGGGTAGATCTGGTATGGTGATTATGATCCAGGAAGGAAAAGGATCGCACAGGAGTGATGACAAGCATCAGTGGATCTACTCATGGAGAAGACCATATATACTAGGCGAGTAAGAGAACAAGGCTGGGAATTGATTTATCAAGATTGAACCAATATGTTTGGTTCTTTAGGCCATGTTTTCATTGGATTTAATACCCATTGGGAATGTGGTTCATGTAATGGGATCCCTCTACTAAGAAAAATGAGAGGGGCTTGATTGGTTTAATAAGGGGGGGGGGGGACTTCCCCCCCAACATATATAAAAAAATTATTCTAAACTCAAATAATATGAATTTTTTTCTTTGGAGATCATATATTCTTAGATAACTCCCAAACCCCAGTGGTATGTCCCACTATTTCATAAAATTCTATTCCATAGAATAATCCATACTTTAAAATATACATGGTGTGTTACCCTCTAGGACTTTATCACAATAGCAATGAGTACTATTCACAGAATATGAGTGGAGTATAGTAACCCATCAAGGACCCTAAAGTGATAAGTTATGATGATACCAACAACAACCTTTCCAATGAACACACAATGTGTAATGTAATCTATCCATATCATAGTATATCATAAATTAGGATTTACACTTTGTGTCATCATTTTTTTGCTTTATTATTCGTTGAAATTCTTCAACAAACTTACCTTCTTCTACTATACCCATGGATTTAATAAAGGTACTACCATCCTAATCAACTAGGATCAATATATCACTTTCTTTTGAACTCTAAAAATTCTTTCTTGATTATTCAATCAATGACATACCACCCATTATGCACTCAACATAAGCTATATCACTTTGACTTCAATTCCATAGTTTTTTCCTTTCAATAAAGTATGCAATCAAATGGTACACATCAATAATAATATCAATTTAGGATACCATTACATGTGTTCATAGTTAGGAAATACCAATGAAACTTAAAACAAGTGGTGTTCTTATTGGTGGGTTAGTCCTCATGATCTCATCTACTCGAGATCATTGAGCGTGAACTTCATAAGAAGAAGCATAAATTCTTATAATACCCTAATTCCTAATAGTTAAACATCATCTTTGTAGTCATTATGTTGCATCTAGAATATAGGAAATATGTTTAAGATTAATGTCATAGTATCTCAAGGTTCTCATTATAGACTGGTAACTGCTATAACCATTTAGTAAGACAAATAATATATGGAAAGTACTATGTAAATAGTAGAGTCTGAAATATTAACACTATTATATTAGGAATACATCAATCATTACTCACATTATATATGATATAGTAATATAAAAGTACTATTTAGTTGGGTCTAGGTCACCCACTATTATAACACTCCCACTTGAACTAGATATGAATTGATAACTATCCTTATTATCCTTCGCATTATAAGATCATGTTTTTTTTTATTTATGAATTTATTCATTAGCCCCACCACATCTATGCTATGTGGAGATTCTTATCTTAGCAATTTCACCTCCTTGAGTAAAACTCATCAAGAGATGATATCCCTGACTATATTCATTTTTTCCACTGTAAAAACTTGAAATTTTGGATAGTATCAGTAGTAGAATTATCATAATTTATATCACAATAAAACTTTACTTACCAGGTGAAATTATAAGAATTGGAACAAATCATTTCATATTTTACATTGCTTCTTTAGCTGTATCAGAATTTTCAACATACTCAGTATTTATAGATATAAATACCACTAGCTTGAATAATATTCAATTGATAATTACCTAAACCTAACTATGATATTATATTATATTGATCCAATAAATACTAGTTTGTTACCCTTTAAACCAACAAACTTTCCTCCCCAAATACTAGTAAGATATATTCTTCACTTTCTCAAGAATAATTGGACAGTTCTATGTGATTCTTATGTAGTTCCCCTAGATATAACTTATATTTTATTACCATTAAGTATATGTTTTCTATATAATATATCGTACATAACATTGAATATGTGTTATATCCATGATTGTTTCTTATGGAATTATAATAACCCATTTAATCTTATTTGATTATCCAATCATGTCTTCTTGGAGATATTTATTCCTTGTGACATTGGTAAAAATTTTATATCGAATTGTTACAACTTGTATTTTTCAATACCTTTTTAGTATATGTAATATTGACATGGCCTAAGAAATTGTTAGACATATCTCAATAGATCATGTTCCCTAGAATGTCAGAATCTAATTTAATTCAATCTCTATAGAGTTTCTTTCAATCTATTATTAACTAATTTTAATACTAATAGTTGTTTTCCATATTCTATCAAACATTTTTTTCTTGTAAAAAAGTGACACTCCCACTAACCATTTGTAGACACATGAAAGGAATTCATTCCAAATAAATATTCAATGATCTTATTTATTACTTCTATCCAAAACTATATTTTAGTAACTTGAAACTCTTATTGTAATTATATGGTGTCACCAACCCTTTCTAGTTGGTTCATATAGATTCCTTCTAAGACTGGTGGTCTTGATATCCAATACCCAATTTAACGATCATAGAAAGTAGATTTAACAAGTATAATTATAAATAATTTAGGAATAATGGCTTGTTATTTACAATTAATCCTTATTGGTACCATACTTGTACCACCCATGTATAGTTTCACTTGAATACCCACCTTAGTATTCAAAATATTTCCCCCTACAGTTTGATAAATGGAATCTATTGTTTAATTTTTATTAATCATGTAAATATTTTCTTGTTTCTATATACTTCTTACTTGTAGGAATAGTTAATCTCAATAAATAAAGTATCCCTATCTACAATGAATGTAAAACCATTACTATGGTTTTATCCTTTATACACAGTATGTGTATCTAGAACATTCGTTTCCACATTCTCTTGTAGAACTTGTTTCATATGAAAACTATTTATATATCTATGACATTGACTATATCTATGTCAATCTTTCTCCCACTATCTCAAATAGATAAGTGAACCCTATTATTGAAATATAGTATATAACTTGACTATCTATTTTCTATCTCAATGATTTTTGTAATATCTTTAGAGAATTTATAGGATAATTACTATGATTCCCAATATGTTTTACTTATTAAAATTTTATTTATGTTCTTAACATAAAATATTCAACTAAACACATGTTCCTAGGAAATAATGTATTTATATCATACTATAACTCTCATGATATGAATTTTTCATCATAGTGGGAATATGGTTAGGAGATTGTTCCAATATTTGTGAAGCATGTCTCAAAAATACCGAAAGCTTTTCTAATGGATAAAATTCTCAACATTGATGTTCCTTTTACTTACATCATGACTCTAATGTGTATAAGGAAATGTGAATTTAAGAATTAATCTATGCTAAATTTTATTAATCAATGTTTTCATTTATGAACCATCATCTATCCTCCTTACTATCATTATAGATTTGATGCATATAAGGAAATGTACGTTTAGGAATTACTTCATGCTACATTATATAATCGAAGAATTCTTGGTCAAGATATACTTTGGAACATGAGGCTGAATAAGCTCATATCTTTAGACCATTCATTTTTAATACTTTAATTTTACATTAATTAAAACTATTAATGGAATCTTATGAAGTATGTTTTTACCACTATCTTATCCTTGGAGTAGTTTACATCCTCTAGCTGAACTAATTCTAGAATGTTGGTGGATTACCTTTATTTATAATGTTTTCTTTGTCCAAAACTAAATAAGTAAATGTGTTACTAATACCTGTGGTATTTAACTCCAGAGTCTAAAATTATAATATGTATATCCTTTGAAACTAATTATTTTTTTATTGAAAAATAATTATCTTTCCACAAATGGTTATTAAAATATTATATGTAATATTCATCATTGTTGACACTGAAATATGCATGTCATGGGGGGGGGGGGGGTGATGAAGACATCGATGGTTTGAATAAAATTAAAGTCAAAATGGACCGGAAATCCATTTAAGGGTATTTTCACAAAGTTCAAAAGCTTTAAGAACAGATCTAGTTCCAAAAGGTCCATGGTCTTGCAAAGGTTTGATGGTAACCTCCACACTGTGTAAGTCTAGTTTTCCAAATTCCATTTCTTGGAATTCGCTGGTGGAGTAGAGTTTTGATGGTAACCTCTACGTAGCATAACTCTAGTTCATGGAACCCTTTCAATTCAAGAATCTCATTATATTTCTATAAAACCTCCGACTTTCATAAAACCAATTCCATTTCCTCTACTAGGCCTATAAATACCCCCTTAGGTCTAATATTTAAGGGACATGACCTTTCAGCTTCCAAGAAAAGCTAAGAATTTGAAAAACTCTAAAAATTTATGAGAGAAACAATAGATGGGAATCCAAAGGTATAAATATTTGATGAAACATCCTATCATGTAATTTTTAGAACCTTAAACCATTGTATATATGTCTTTTATGAAGTTCTATGGCCTTATCACAAGAATAAATCCCTTTGTGTCTCTTTGGGTTTTTTGATATAATTATCCTTTGCAAAACCAACACCATGGGAACCATGAATTTAACCCAAGGTAGGGACACTATATTTCACAAAATATAATCTTTTCTGAGACCCCTAACATCCACGAGACTCTTTCCCTTTGTGAATCCCTAAAATTTTTCAAAACCAAAAATTTCACAAAACCCATCCTCCAGGACTCTACATAGTGACTCCTTTCAGCTAACCCCCTTTCACGAATGTTGAGTGGTCAGGGCCCCCATACCAATCCAGTATTGGTTCAACTACACCCCAAATCTCTATGCGACCAGTACCACTGACTCTACCTTTTTCTTCTAATAATAGGTACCCTAATTCTATTTTAACCTAAGAATAGTAACCCTAATGTCGGGACCCCTAATTTATAATCCTCCACAACAGTGTCTACTCCATTACCTACCCATAGGCGTATGAGTAGTGGACATGTAAGTACTATGGGTGGAAGAACTGAGGGAAATAACATACCTATCTCAATATAGAGTACTTATTACAGATATTCTTCTTGCCTTTACATGGACCCCCTCGAGATGTAGCCCTATCCTCATCCAAGATGTATGAAATAAAACTTCCTATCACCACATCCTAGTAATACAATGTTAAACTTCACAATATAATATTTTTCACATGATGTTAAACTATAGCCTTGACCTATGTGATGAACATATGATTTCCCATGTATAATCATCATGGGATGTCACCCAACAACTAACACCCCTGAGTCCCCTCCTTAGGATGTCACACTTCTACTAGCACCCCCAGGAAGTTTCCATTCATAATCCCCACACCTTTTACACTACATAATAAACATAGGAATAACCATGTATGATCATCATGGCATTCGAATCCTCCCTTTCAATGGGATTTCACCTTACATCCAGCACCCTAGGCAGTCCATATGTTCAATCCCTAAACCATCCCACGTTGACACTCCTTTCACAACATGAACATCCTTACCACATGATGTTAAATTTCATTGACCGATCCTATCACATGAACATAAAATTTGGAATTAAACTATATGGGTTTTGATCATTGTTTAATGATAGGGTATGTAGGATTCCTTATCGAGGTTTAATCCGAACAACCCAGAGTGTGAAATATTTCCCCCAGGGGACACACTCCACCAAACCTCTAAGTGTGAAATCTCCCCCCCTCAGGAAACACTTAACCAACCAACATGTCCCCAAAAGATGTTAAACCTAAACCCAAAATTTACCCACAAGATTTTAATATTTCACCCAACCTAACCCTGTAAGATGTTAAACCTACACCCAACTTGTCCTTGCGAGACATTTTACCTACACCCAACCTATCCTTGCAAGATGTTAAACCTGCACCCAACCTATCCCTGCAAGACATTAAACCTATGCCCAAACTATCCTTGCAAGAAATTAAATCTATTACCTGATCCCGAATCCCTACCCCATATAATAAACATTGGATGAATAAGGTAAAATCCTTAGATTCATCTTGTTCTTGGCATCAACAACCTCATGACTGATATGAGATGCATTGGGTTCCACACCCAAGATGCCTCAAACCTGAGATGACCTCCAAAAGAGGAAGACTTTATTGGTTCTTAACTAACCTAACATCAAAAAATTTACAATGTTTCCAACATTTCTACCTCCTTTGATCAATGGTTTCTACCCTATCAATATAAAAGCAGTGTAATTAACTAGTGTACACCCCAAGATGGCACTAGGAATGAGTTTCATGAAAATTAATTAAATCTATAAGGGAGACATGGAATACGAGATGAGATCCAAGGAGGAATCAATGGAAGGAGGAATTAACATCCCATAATACCATTTTGATCAAGGATAAGACATTTCCAATTAAATATATGGAATTCAACCTACTTTGAAAAGCAGGAAAGTATGGAAAAAAAATCTCACATGATGTGAAACCCCTATGAAAGCATCTGAAACAAGAATGCTGAATCTAATTTGAAACTATTCTCCTTAAACTATGAGGAATAGTAAAATTGTGGAACCAAAATATTTTCATGTCACCAAATCTAGATATTTGGTTCTAGGTCCCACCAAGAAAGGAGTGGGCCCAGCATGAAACTATCCTACAATTTGGGGTAGATAACATTGGGCATCCTCAGTCTATGACAACATCAGAATGTATCCAACCCATGTTTTAGGAAGAATGAATGAAATTGGTCTATTTGGAATCACTTTCATTATATATGTAATAAAATATTAATACACATTAATTATAGGACTCAATCTATAGAAAATCATTGGACTAATGCCAATAGCTGCAGTGGTAGGGGAAATATTATCCCAACAATCCTGCACGACTACACCGCTACCATGGAAACCATTGTGTCTTTATATATTGGGAACTCACACCCCATATCACCGTTTGAGATCTTTTAGATGAGGGTGATTGACACCATTGTTGACTTATATGAGTAGGAAGGGGTAATTACCACTAGGGATTTGTTCCACTAAGATCTTGAGGAATCAGGTCCTCACCAACACCGCTGCCCCTGAGGAGTGCATAGTGGGAAACCACCCCCCATTATAATGGTGAAAAAATTCTAGAGTCTCTCCCCATAGTGATATAATAGTTAACTACACTATGATAAAAAAGTTAGGGGATGTTCAATCCATACTGACAATGACCACTACTCAGGAGCCTCCCTTGAGGGCTCTCACCAGGCCGCACCAATTCCAACACTGACCAAGTACACAGGTTGACGAGTAGGTTGAATCCATCCACACTCTTATGGTTCTAGTATAGAATATCCAGTGCCGATGCCAAGGGTATAACCAAAACATTTTTAGGACAAGAGGCATCTTCTATAGCTCTAGTGGCCCCTTCCACCGCCGAAGTATCCCATGAGATCCTCTCAATCATTCAAAAGGGATCCATATTCACCTCCTAGGATTGAGACCCCACCCACCTTTATGACAGACTTGGTTGAATCTCAATCACTGGAACCACCAAAATCTATCACATGACATATTATGATGAGGAATACCTCTGTGGAGGTCCTCCCCACACCATCACCAACCAGTGTGGAGGTCCTCCCCACATCATCAACAACCAATGCGGAGGTCCCCACACCATTACCATCCAACAAGGAGGTCCTCACTAAATATTCCATGACCATTAAGGAGGTACTCCCTGCACCTCCACCAATAAATGTGAATATCCTCACCGCACCACCACCAACCATCCTGGAGGTCTTCCCCATGTTGAAAACATGCCTTTCTTTGAAGAACTATCCCAGGTCAGAAGGGAGAAAACCTATCCTAGGGGCCATGCCTCTAGAACAAGTTTAAAAACATAAGGGGGAAACCCAATAGACTCTCAAAATACTAATCTTGTATAATTCACATGCCGTTAGAGGTAGGACCTTGGGAAGTTTCCTATCACCATCGACCTCTCAAACCATGAGGCGATGGATGAATCTATAAGGGAACCATCACCCCAACTACCAGAGTATGGGGAAGAATCGCGTCAATTAAGTTTTATGATCCCAAATGATGAAGTCCACAAGATATTCAGATACATATATATATATATATACATACAGGTGGAGGAAGTCCTTTCCTCTCTCTAAAGAATTTTAGTGAAATATTCGCTTCTGCAATATGTTTCCCTCCTCTCTACCTTCATACTACAGGTTCATGAGATATTAGGGTTTGATTTGTTGACTTCATATGATGGCAAGAACTCCATTTATTACCAAATGGATTATACATCTCTTCTATATGAGGAGGTATTAAACACTCCATCCTACATGGATATGATCTTGAAGTTCGCTTCACATCCAAGAGATATTATGGAATTTAGCAGAAATTTAACCCATGAGACACCCCCTATTCTAGTAGATTAGATTAAAATTAGGTATAAATCAGTTCCACTAGCCTTATATCATCCCACACCAATTGGGTATTGGGATGACTAGGAGAATGACTACCCCCTGGTTGCAAAAAAAGGTATTGTGGGAGATTATGGTCATGGGATAGTTATCAGTCATGTTTTGTTTATGCGCAACTCTATATGTTTTCATCCTAGAGTCCCTCACCAAGGACCGTGTATTTTTTTCATTAGATTATCTATGTGCTTCTTCACTACCTCCAGGACAATAAGAAAGCTTTCCCAGGAATGCATAATCACCTCAATGTTTTTCAATAGTAGTACAAGAGGTGTGAGATCATGACACTCCCAGTGGATTAGCATTCCGAGTCATATGTATAACATAATATCATCTAAAAAACCTATATTAGGATCCTTTTTGTGCCTTAATGGGTCATTAAATATGTGTTTCCATATGTAGATATCAGAAGTTGGGGGGTAGTATTCTACCCTCTATTTCATCCCAATCCTATGGTAATGATAGGACAACCGATCTATCCCATCCAATGATAGTGAAGGTTACTCTATGACTATTACCATTGTCAATGTTTTCATGACATACCATCCATAGGATCAGAGAAAAAAGACCTCCAATGTAGGGAAAGATAAAGAAAATCCACCTCAAGGGGTGACACAGTACCATGAAGACCCCTCGACAGGCATCCACCCTCATTAATAGAGGAAGACACTTGGCCTCATGAGCCCCCCAAATGAGACATTACTACCTGCACATTGATACATTGAAAAAGATAAGGGACATGATGTGCCTTTTGAGCCATATGAGGTTGCACGCAAAACTCTGTCAGACCCTAGGATAACCAACTTGCTTCAAGAGATTGAGGAAGATAAAGGCTTACTGTTGAGATTATTACTAAGAAACATCTAGACCCTAAAAATGTTATAAAGAACCCCATATAACCTCAAGTGGGGAACCTGGTCCTCCTTAGGAAATTTACCCACTTTAAACTTGGTGGCCTCGTGCACCCGATCTGATCAGAAAATGGGGGCTACAGAAAATGATCGAGATACGAGTCATCTACCACACTCAAGCAGCATGATTATCCGCCTAACTATCAATGGAATTCTAATGCTCAAGTTTTTGTGCTTTTCAATGAATTGGTGTCCAAAAAAACCTCACCAAGATGACATTATATCCACTCTCATTTTCCATATTGAGGATTTGTAAATGCAACAAGTGGAAATTATTCCTGAAGGAAAGCTATAATCGCCATGGGTGTACCATGTTCAAGCACCTCCATAGTTTTTTAATCCCAAATTCAACCTATTTAATGGGACGGGTGATCCACTATATCATTTATAACACTTATCCTCCAAGTACGATCTGATGTTTAGGACCCCAAAAATGTAGGAATCCACCTAGATCCAATTCTTTATCCAGACATTGGAAGGGCCTACATTTGTCTTGTATAGTCAGCTACCCACAAGGTTCATTTCTAGTTTGGAGGAACTCCATAGATAGTTACTTTACTAGTTCAACTCCACCTCACACAAGATGAGCATCATCGACCACATAAAATGTAAATAGAGGGCTGATCAGTGAGTCTCCAACTTTTTCTCCCAATTGAAGCAAATCATGTACTCAATAAACATGCCACTGTCCCAGGAATAACTACTCATGATGTTCATGGATACCTCCAGGAATGAGTTGATCCCTACCCTCATCTATTTGAACTACCAGAGAGGATTTTGAGAATTCTTTTAAAAGGACCAACGTCTATAAGAATCCTTAGAACAAAATAAATAAAATTTGTTCCCATTTCTCCTTCTAGATCCCATGAGAAGGCCTGTAAAATTAAGGACAACCGTCGATGTGCATGTAGAGGTTCCTAATTGGTGATCCTACTGGCCCATTTTCTTGATGAGAAAATCTAATAACATCATATCCTTATACATCCCTGCCAGTTATAACCTTTCCAAGAACAATTTCCCTGATGTGAGAATGTGGCCCCAACCCCCCAATAGGGCCAGGATCCTAGGGCACCTTTCACAAAAAGAAGTAATAAGAACTATTCCTCTAGGGATGCATAAGTCCTAGGATATTTCATCTGCACATTGAAAAAGGTGATCCTAAAGTTTCCATAATGCTAGAGACCCTAGAAGACTGGAAGAACTTTCTGCGACCATTTTTCAAATCATAGTATCCTTGTACACAACATCAAATAATTATTTGTGTTTAAAGATTGTATCCAGAACCAAGTAAATAATAGTTTGGTCAAGTTGAGCTATGTTCCTATAGAGGTGGAACATTTTTATACTGACCTTGACAGTGATAGAGAAGTCTATGATGAGTGGAAACAGTCCCCTAGCCATGGAATGTTTTTTGACAACTGGTTGGGTTATAAGACAGTTTCTCACAACCATGGATTCATCCAAGCCATCTTGAGTAAGCTAAAACATCATATGATTTCTACAAATCCTTCAACTTATTCCTATACATCTACATCATACCCATATAAGTCTCTAAAGAAGTGGTTCTGATGGAGAAAGGGAAACCATAGTCTCTCACTGGGGCCAAATCCATCTCACACTCTTGGAGACTTCATGCCTCCTAATTTAGGATATGTGCCCAGGGTCTGCTTGCTCTGGACTACTCCACTGATGATGAGAAAGTGTATACCCCTGTTAATTCCATCTAACTAGTCGACTGCTTTAAAAGGCCTAAAAGTGAGAAACACCATGTGAACACCTCATCCATCTTTGACCTACTTCGATGAAGGAGGGGTAGAGGACATGAGATTCGACTAAATTCTTAGGCTAATGATTCAAGACATGATATTCATGCTACTAAGACCAGGTATAAATATTTTCATATAGATCATCAAGATCAATCCTACTAGTATACTCTATCAGGTACACCCCCAAAACCAACTATATTATTTGACCATGTATCTCATCCGTGATGGATCCATGATCAACCAACTCTATCCAGAGCTTGAACTCAGTCAACTGGAATTCATTAGTCAGTTTTTAGAGTATAATAACTAGATAGAATCCAAAAGTTTCCAGTACTAGCCATACCCCAGTGTTTTTTCCAAATAAATCTACTAATCTTTACTAATGGGTGACCCTCTACTGGAAAAAATATGATCATAACATGTAAATATGATTTGAAAAATAACCTCACCATCATACCCATGATTATTTCAATCCTCAAGGATTTCTACTTGTCATAGGAAATGTGTGATTCCATCGCTAATGCATTGAAAAAACCACTTCATTTCAAGGATGTGGTAGTTTTCACTGAGACTTACTATGTATAGGAAGCCAAGAAATGGGAATTTCAAGACATTATCTATTTTTTAGAGAAGTCGAGGGAATTAAATTTATGGGGAACAAACACCGACTTTATATCATAGGTCAGTTTAATGGAATGTAAATTCTCTACTTCACAGTGGATATTGTCTCTGAGATTAACCTCATCCTGACATGGAAAATCCATAAGTTGGGACTTACATAAGCATATTTGACTCCCTCCAACCTAATGATTTAGGGGTATGATAAGATTGAGTATAAATTGTATGAAAAAATTTGGATAAAGACTCAATTAGACGGCCTGTTATCTATCACTAAATTTATGGTAGTCTCACAAGATACTACAAACAATGATCTACTAGGAAGGCCCTAGATTAATTTGCATATAGTAGTCCCCTATTTGTGTCACCAGTTCCTCAAGTACTCCCTTACTGGTCGAGTAGGGGTACTCCTGGGTGATGCATCCCCCTTTGACTCTTATGAGGCCTGCTATCTGGATTCTAATTACTATAAAAGGGATGGAAAGCTGGTTTGGACTAATGGGTTTGAGCACATAAATTCCTCTAATAATCTAACAACCATAACATCTGACCCATGAATAGACTTAAAAGAAATATTTTTTCTCCCGATTCATCAGTTAGATCTTATGATTCTAGACCTAGGGGGTTGTTTTTTTGTCTCCAAGAAAATGAGTGCAAATATATTACCTCATAATACTACACTGGACATGCTTGGATGATACTATAAGATATTACCCCTATAATGTACTGAGAATTTTGACCCATGGACACCGATCCCTAAAATTACCATATGTTCCACAAAGAAGGGATGAATTGATGATGGTTGAATCATTTCCATTGCTTTGATATCAAGAGTAGACCTCACAACCACAAACCGGAGGTAATTAGCTCAAAAACTTTAGTCACTAGAGTCTCAGTAAAATAGGAAGTCCTCATCAAGGATTCCATATCCACCAGAGCATAATCCAGTGTACCCCTTGAGTCAGCTAGCCTAGAAGATCCACTTCCTCCTTCTGATCCCCCTATCTAAGATAATGAAGAGTATTGGGAAGATTCCCCTCCAGCATTTGAATAGGGTTTCTCCAACACTATTTATGAGTTAACATAGGAGAACCTTGATTTTGAGGAAGACCTAAGGCTAACACCAGTTAGTGCATACATGTCCCTATAAGATAAGAAACAATATATAGACTTCCTAAAATAGCACCATGAAATATTCAAATTGAGCTATGATAAGATTCTAGGGATATAAATCAGGTTATCATGCATCGTCTTGAAATCCTAGTAGGTTATCATGGGTTCAAAAAGACTCTGATAAATATGAAATCCTCTCATGTTGCTATGGTCCAGGCTTAGGTTAACAAGATTATTAAATTCCAATTTTGTAGGAAAGTCCATTACCCCAAGTGGATAGCCAAAATTATCCCAGTCAAGAAGAATAATGGATAAGTTAGAGTATTTATTAACTTCTAGGACCTCAACCTCCATTATCTAAAGGATGATTTTCCCCTTCTAGTAATAGATCCATTGATTGCTACTAAAACTGGATTCTTGGTCCTCTCCTTCATGGATGGATACACTGGGTATAATCAGACCCAGATGGAACATTAAGATGAGGAGTCAACCAGCTTCTAGAGACCCAAGGGACTTTATACTATCAGGTGATTCCTTTTAGCTTGAAAAATGTTGGATCCACTTACTAGTGAGCCATGAACCACATATTCAAGTTGATTCTAAGGATGTTGGTGGAATGTTACATGAATGATATAGTTGTCAAATCCTACCATCATTAGGAACAACTCAAAGATGTTGAGAAAGTGTTTGTATTTCTATACACCAAGCACTTGAAGATGAACCCCATTAAGTGCACATTCAAGATCACATATGGGAATCTTATCATATTTTTCATATAATATAGATAAATTTAGATTAAACCATAGAAAATCAAGGATATTAATAAAATTAATACCCTATGAAATCTCTAGGAGTTATAGGGCCTCTAGGGCACTTAGCCTACATATATCGATTTATTGAAAATTTGGTTGGAAATTATAAGCCCATATTGATGATAATGAATAAAGGCACCATTTACCAGTGAGATGAGAAATGACATAATTCTTTTAAAGATATCATGAAGTACCTTATATAGCCTCCAATTCTGATTCCACCCATATTAGGAAATCCTTTGGTCCTTTATGTGGCTGCCCTGGAATAGTCTCTCAGAACCCTCCTAGAACAAAGAAACAATTAGGGTTGGGGAAATAGACCATACAATCTCAGACACATGCTCATCAATAAAGAGAATAGATACTCCAACATCAAGAAGAGATACCCTTGGATGTTGATTTTTCAAATGAATCTATTATCTTAGTGTATTAGGCTATACCATGTTAGTAGATGCATTTCTATGGAACCTCCCGAAGCCCAACTAGTAGAAGGATCAATGACCCAAAACATAATAAGGTAGGACTAGGAATCATTTTCACCACTCCATCACAAGCCGTATTGATATACTCGTTCTTGTTTTCAGAAGGCTTCACCAAAAATGAGGTAGAGTACCAGGATCTTATTACTAGTCTTGTGTTGTCCCTTGAGATTTATGTCCCCTATTAACACATAGAAGGATAATCCAAGTTAGTCATCAAGAATATAATGGGTGACTACATAATTAGAAATAAATAGGTAGTTCCCTTGATATAACGTACCTATCAACTAATAGAAAAGTTACTTTCCAAGATAGAGGTGACTCATGTTCCTTAATAATAGAATGGTGTAGTTGATGCATTATAAATCAGGACTACATATCTTTAGGAACTAAATCAGGATGAACTAGTTATTCATGTGGAACACTGGAGGGTTATCACCACCACCACTTCAAATGATAGAAAACAATAGGTAAATTAGCTTGATTATATTACTTTTGTACTAGGGCCATAAATTCCTCCATAGTTGAGTAAATTATCGATTACATGAACCCCTTTGTCGAGTATATTCAACACGATATTCTCCTTCCAAATCGAGTAGAGTGTGAGTGAATCCGGTGGAATGTAGCATAATTTACCCTCTAGAGTGGACCTAATCTTGAGAAAAATCTCTATAGGCATGGTTTTAATGTAATTTTCCTATGCTTTATCCAAATAGATGAGATAACTCAGGTCATGAAAGAGTTCTATGCTGGGTATGTGGTGCTCATCCAGTAGGATTGAATCTCACCCACCAAATTTAGATGTTGAGATACTTCTGGTTCACCATGGTTCATGACTAGATTGAGTTCTCCAATAGGTGACATGTGTGTTAGATTCAAGATAACATTGTGCATTGATATCCAGATCTTCTCCACACCACCGAGTAATCTTGGTCCTTTATAGTATGGGGACTCAACATTGTGGGATGTTACCCGTCAATGATAACTTGTCAGTTCCAATACATTGTGACCGCATCAAACTTCTTTTCTAAATGGATAGAAGTGGTTCCCCTAAAGAAAGTCAAAAACCCAGTCTGTGATTTATTTCATGAGCTCCCACATCATCCATAGGTTTGGAGTTCCTCATGATATTCTCAAAAACAATGACACCAAATTTTATGCTAAGTACAACATCTGGTCCAACCATAACTCTCGCTACTATGTATAGGAAAATGGGAAGATTAGGGTGTTCAACAACACCCTTTCTAACATATTATAGAAAATATTGGTCTGTAACCAAAATTATTGTCCCACAAATATCCCTAATTCCCTTTTGGACAATCAGATGATGACTCTAAATTCCACCCAGGTGACCCCATATTCCCAAGTGTATAAAACAAAGGTAGTCTTACCCATTTAGGTTCAGTTTCCATTACTCAAAATAGATGTTTATGACCAGAATACATTATAAATAATGGAATAAGTCCATCTATATGAGTTATAGACCCTGAAGTAAAATAAGACTCATGACTTACATAACTTATAGAGGCACCAGAACTAGATAGTGAGAGCGTTCATCAAGAAGGTTCACCTACACAACTTTCTTCTAGGTGGAGTGGTAATGGCTCTCAAGACACCAGTGATACTTGAAAAAATCCTCCAAATTTAGATTCAAAATGGTAAGGAGCTTACACTATTCACAAGGTCTATTACAATGAAGCATAATATTTAATCACCAAGGACAAAGAGTGCATCAAACCTTCCACCAATGCCAATTTTATCATGAATTACTTCATGTAAAACTATTGTTCCAAAATATATAACCCTAAACTATGATCCATGGTCAAATCCATGTGACTTTAAATTGAAGAAACTAGGGTTTGAGGTCTATGAACTTAAAAAAAAATATCCCATTTGGTTCAAACATTACGACTATAAATTATTTATAGCCTCCATGGTCTGAGTTTTATGACTTTAAACTGAACATCCCAATATCTTCAACACACAACAATAAACCGTGGCCTTACCCTATTCAATTAATGTAGGATTACTCACATACCAAGTGTGGGATGAAAAAAAACTTCCTTATCCCATGATGATAAAATGTAACCTTAACCCATTTCATAAACATGAGATTACCTATGGAAACCATGGGATGATTCAATGTACTCATCATAGAGGATATCCCACCACTTTTGAAACCAGTCTCCTACCACACCGAGTCCCAAAAGTACACTTGGCTTGATTTCAATTTAAATTGGATATGAAGTGATTCCTAGAACTTATATCCTTTGGACCAAATACTATTTTATCATAAAACCTCCCCAAAGTAGGGGGGAAGTTGTCCTAACCAATATTTAACCACTTGGACCCACTTATGGTCCAAGAATTGTGACCTTAAACTAAGTGACGTTTTTTAGGATATTTATGTGGAACATGGACTTGCATCACCCTCATTTCACATATGGTTTTAACTCTTTAATGTCACATAAACATCCTTAAAACCAAAAAAACCCCTAGTACACGCACAATTAATTTAAAATTCCTTTCAAATTTCTCATGTTCTTAGCTTCATGAACTTAAAATACATAGCTAGTTTCCTTCTATATGATGTTAAAACTATAGAACATATGTCCCATCTTTGTTAGAGAAGATCGAACTGACTATTTTTGGTTTTTTTCTTCTACCATACTGTACTCCCTAACTATGTGTGGCTTGATTCCCATGTATATGGGATTCAAAGTAACTCCTATACCTCCAGTCTTCAGGCCCAACCATAAACTCACCACAAAACCAACCATTACCTGCAAAACTATCACTACAAAATTCCCTTGGACCTCCTCCTCATGTGTAAGCCCCCAATAATATCTCTTGACCCATTAGGAGGTTGGGATTCCCTAATGACCCGAAATGAGGAAGAAAGTAACAAGTAGCTCAATGCATAAGCCCCACATATGTCCTCAACACAAAACGTTAAAATATATAATTACCCTTTATTAAACTAGGATTCCTCATATGATAAATATGAGATGAACCAAAATCCTACTTCCTCAGCACATGATGTTAAACTATATCCTTACCCCATATTAAACTGGGATGCCTCATATGATAAATATGTGATGAACAAAAAAACATCCTCAACACATGATGTTGAACTATAGCCTTACCCCATATAAAATTTGGATACCTTATATAACAAATATGATATGATTCAATGTCCTCACTTAAGAGGAAAACCCCTACCAGTGTTGGTATCATACTGTACCATATCCCAGAACTATATGTGGCTTGATTACCACCCCCCATGGGATATGTAGTGATGTATGGACCTTCTGTATTTGAGGTTATCCTCAACACAAACATATTTTCCCCCTTGTAAAAAAATATTCAAAGTACCCACCTATGGTCCAAGATCTATGAACTTAAACTAGGATTCTTGGTACAAGCATTATGACCATAAACTATGTGCATATGGCTCCCCTCATGGCCCCATCTTCTAAATATTTTCTTCACCGCCAATGTTTTAACTATCTAATGCCCCCTTCTCTCTTTCAATAGAATCCTCACTCGATAGGATGACCCATTAAACACATGTATTATAGCATTCCATATTATAGAACTATGTGATACTTGATTCCAATTCCCATGAGATATATAGCGATTCCCGGATCTCATATCTTATGTTCGGATCCCTTCATCAACTCATTATAGGGTCTTTCAACCCTCAAAGTCATGATGTCATCTTGGGTACGGTGGGTACAGTTTGTCATATTTTCTATAGTGGAGGGACTATTTCAATCCATTCATGATGAGTTATTAATATTTCATGACACACAAGACTCCTTAGAACATCCACACCCTTTGGTCCAAGCTCTATGGACTTAAAATAATAGAAACCATAGTCTGAGTTGTATGACTTTAAAGTGCATAGCCTAATTTCCTCATCACATGATGTTAAACTATATCCTTACCCCTTATAATATAGGTATGTCTCATATGATAAGTATGATATGAAAAAAATCCTAACGTTCTCATCACATGACATTAAACTGTAGCTTTCTTTGTATAAAAAAAGGATGCCTCATACGAAAAGTATGAGATGAACAAAGGTCTAACATCCTTAGAAAATAAAGGTAAACTCTATCCTTACCCCATTTAAAACTAGGATGCCTCATATTAAAAGTATTATATCACTAAAAACCAATTTCCTTAGCACAAGATGTTAAATTGTAGCCTTTCCATGTATAAAAATGGGATACCTCATATGAAAAGTATGGGATGAACAAAAACAACATACTTAGCACCCAATGTTAAATTGTAGTCTTAACTTATGAAAAGAGCATTGGATGATCCATATGATCAGTATGGGATGATTATTTCCCTCACTAGATAGGATACCACCCCTTCAGTGTCGGTCTCTTTCCTCACTGCACTCTAGAACTATATGTGGCTTGAATCCTATTCTCATTGGATATATAATTATGCCCAAAAAATTCATCATCAGACCATTCATGCCATAAAATCATTTATGGGTCATGATTCTCACTTTATTATATTTTTATAATCATCATACTCTTTATCTGAATGGGATCCCGAATGACAATGGTTCCTCGACACACTAGCTCACCTACCATTTTGGGATCACACTTCGAAGGATCCTCGATAAAAAATGGAAGATCCAATTTTTTGAACTTGGTCATCTATCGATCCCAAATGTTTCCCCATCCTAAACTGACACAAGTGTAGAAATTGTGTTTCGAATGTGGTAAATAGTTTTTCCCTGCCCATCAGTTACTCCCCATTACTATTTAAGTCATGAAATTGTGATCTAAACTCGTAGGATTTGTCAGCCACTTTCCCCATTGTTGTGTTTTACCCTTAGAACAGTGGGATCTCCATACCACTCCTTGTTTCTCACATCATTAATGGTTTACATGAACTCTCTAAATTGTGTTCATGTTATCTTAAATATATTCTGCGTGGCATAAGGAAAACTCATCACACCTCATTTCATGTCGTGTAAACTTTCTTCAATGTAGCACATATTCCTTCAAGACATAAAATCCATGGTCCATGAACTATTAGCTCAGAAAATTTAAAATCGGTCTAAAATATATGGCCTTAAACTAGGAGCCCAATTCCAAGAATCATGACTGTAAACTGTGTGAAAGTCTTCCTTGGAATGTGTCATGTAGAGTTATGCTTCATTATCACTAAAATTCACATTAATTTACCTCCCTTCCATTCCATTAACACTCTTCTGACACACCCCCCATTATAGTTTAAGCATTATGATCCTAAACTATTAAAAATTGGTATGAACTCTATAAACTTAAACCAGGATCCAAGATCTAAGTATCACAACCTTAATCTATGGGAAAATTATCTCAGAGATATTCTATATGTAAGGTCCTCCTAGGATCCTCATTTACATTGGGATACCTTTCCCCTATTCCACATGCATTCTTTTGAGACAAAAAACCCATGGTCCAAGAATGACAACCTTAAACTATGTACGACTCACCCCAAATTATTTTACGTGGTGTAAGGCCTCTTAAGTACATCGCTTCCATCAGTTTTAAACCCTTTGGTTTCATAAGAACCGTTCTAGGGGGATCCAACTTAGGTCAAAGCATTAATAACATAAAATAATTTCAACACCATTGTCCAACCTCTATGACCATAAACTAGGAGTCATAGTCCATGAATTAGACTTTAAACTATTTGAAACCCCTTGGTACAAGTATTATGACCCTAAAATATTTGAAACATCTTATTCTAACTAGTATGACCATAAAATGCTAAAGGAAATTGGTAAAAAAAATCTGTTAGTTTGAAAACCCATAAGGGAAACTTGAGAAAGAGTCAGACTCCCCCTGCTAGGTCACTCCCATGACTTGAAAAAAAAACTAGATAAAAAGAAAGAGGTACAAATCTAGTAGGGACCCACTATGGACCCCAAAGAAAAACCATCTTTGCTCATTGAACCCATCAGTTCTGGAAAACATCAAAGACAAATTTCAATCTACCTTTACCTCATGATCTCCCCTAGAAGGTACCCCATTGTGCTACCCTATTAGGACCCCTTCACCTTGTTCGATCGCATTTTTTTATGTCAGTTCATACATCCTCACTATAAAATCTTAAACTACATGTCCATCTTCCTCATTTCATGACATAAAAATACAAGGCATCTTAGGACCTATCTTGAGAATCCTATTTTCCCCTTCAGTGATGATCACCTATGAAAAAATTCATGTTATTTGACCATAACTCGACATCTGAGATGAAACTCCCCTTAGAAGATGATCCTAACATTTTTTAGACCGATACACCTACCCAATGTGCTCAAATACACAACGACATAATTATGAGAGTATTTAACTCTATTAGAACATTACATAGATTAATATCCATGCTTAACATCTCCCTTTACTTGGATCCCAATCATCCTACACATCTGAATGACCCCCTAGATGGCATAGTTCTTGGCTACACTGGCTCACCTACCATATTGGGAACACACTTTGAAATACTTCTGATGAAATTTTGAGATAGTTTCAATGTTTTAAAAAATGAAAGTGGCTAGAACTAATTTGTTTTCCCCCATACTCAGAAAAATTCTAATTGATTATATGTTTTGGATATGGTCGGTTTTCATCCTTCATTTTTAGGTCACCCACATTATATTCCAGATCCCCGGAATCATGATTCACACTCTTTATCACCCCTTTATTAGGGTAGAATTCACTACCCATGTAATTAATCCATTCATTCACTAACACACATTGAGAAATCAAGTTGGATATTTATAGAGTCTCACCCTCTAGCTATAACATTCTTAGTTTGGACACTCCTAGTGGTCGATAAACAAGTTAATACCTTGAGTATTCAACACTTATATGATACTCTCATACAAATGATTGATCTTCTATTTTTCCCTTATTTCCCACACCAAGCATGAATCATGTAGTATTATGGACAAATTATTGGTTTCCTTGTTAATATGATCAGATATTCAGAAAAAAGAATACATTTTCAAGAACACAAGGAATTTAAAACAAATGAACCAAATTCTAAGAGGGTATTACACATATTAGATCTTCTCATTTATTTTAGGGTAAAATAATATTCCCTAAGGCTTATCCCCAATGACTGTGAACTAGATCTTGACCATCCTTTATTTAGTATCCTCCAAGGTATACTACCAATCCTCTAGATTAGACGCCTCCTCCTTAGTGATAGGGATAAATTCTTAGGTTCTGATTTACAGTCGATCTAGCTCAGCTTGGAACTCGACCACTAGAGATTCCACCTCGACTGTATTTTCCTTAGACTCTACTAACTGATCCCTAATTTGGATAATGATATCTTCTTGATCATTGAAAATGGTGGCATGTTCTTACACCCTCCTTTCTAGGAGATAAATCTATTAATCAGCTGCCTGGAGAGCCTGAGTTTCCAAATATTTCTTCTTATGACAAGTGACATCAAAATCATTCCACTAAACACACAACCACTCGATAAGAAAGTTCTAATCTAGTTCATGGAGGCAGATAGAGTCCACCCCACTAGTCCCCAAGAATATTAGCAAATAACGGAGATATCCTAGACGGTTTGGAAAATAAACCATTGGAGTGCGAGTGATAAAATTACACATGATCCTACATGACTTGTGTCAGATAACTTAGTTATCCTTAGCAACATCAGAGTTTGAATCCTTGAAGTACTCAAGTAGTGAAGGCTCATATAGAGGTAATACCACCAACATGTTAGTGGATGAGTCATATACAGGTAGATCCTTAAGTGGGATGAGCCCCATGTCTTGGGGAAACACGCCCTCACCGGACCCCTCATCCGTAGAGAGAGCCTCAAATACCTCATATGGAACCTCCAAGGTAGTCTTATCTATCATAACCTCATCAACCACCTATGAAAATATAATGATCTCAATCGCCATTTCTACAACCACAAATCCAGTAACCTCCTCCAATGGTACTTCCAAGATAGGTATAACCATTCTAGCCTCCCCGATCACCTCGGTTATCGAGACGATGTTTACCTCCTCCATCAAGGCTTCATCCCTAGAAGAAACCTCCTGTGGAAATTCCATGGTAGGCTTAGAAATCACATCCTCTTCAACCACCTTTGTCGAATCTATATCCTCATCCACCGCTACCACCCCAAGCTCAAGCATCACTATAGCTAGTTGAGCTCCAAATACGGTTTGAACTTCTATTTGAAGAAATGGGGTAGCCGAGCATGAATTATGGGAGGTATAACATTAAAGAAAATGAGAAATGGGAAAGGGATTACCAAAATATTATAACTCAGTGAGAATCTCAGAAAGATTCTTGTGAAATACTCATAGTGAGGGAGTTACCCCGTAATTGTCTCCCTAGTTGTAAGTGCCACCTCACCCGACGATTAGAATCCCATGGCTGCAACAACAGGTGGAGGCCCCAAAATTCCCCCCTCAAGGGTTGATGCTACCTTTCTATATTATAGAGGTTCATTATGAACCTCCCCCTCCTCGATGCTCACCGATTCCTGTACAAGTGAAAAAATTTAGACAATAATTTTAGAGGTTGGTAGTGTCCAATACATACAAGGTTTTAAGATTTAAGTTTTTAACTGAAAGAACTCCATCCCCGGGAGAGTATCGATAGGAATCGATTCCCCAAGAATCCTCCTATTAACCCTATTGAAGAGGTACATACACTTCCAGATCACTTTTCAAGATATCTGAAGATGATGTCATGCACAATAATACCTTCACTCAACTGGTCAAGGGATTGACAATTCCCCGAAAGGGGACTAAATCCTCCATCTCCATAATATATTGCATCGACTCTACTTGAGGGGAATGGAATCCCACACTTGTGCGACAAAACCCAGTAAGGAATATCCCATTAGTGTTGAGGAACTTCTATATCCAATGGAGAGAGGTGATTTACCTATGGATTCCCCAACTTTCCCAAGCATTTGGAAAGACAACATCACTAGGAACATCCAAGTGACATAGTTACTTCCCTAGACCTTAGATGTGTGCCCCCAAGACCTCCCCAAAGGGTTATACTTCCTCCCATATCTAATTAACCAAGATAAATGAGTCCATTTATACTCCCCTACCTTTGGGTTCCATTTGTGCAGGGCTAATAATTTCTGGTCTCACTGATGCCGATCCACCCACCGCATCGACCTTGCCTTCGCGGCGTACCCCGACTACTGCCCATTCTTGACCCGATAGGTTTCGGACCCCAAAATATTCAGCTTGAATGGTTCAATGTACTATAATTTCCCCCAGGTAGGTAATCTCCCACTTCAATGCACAATCATGTGGGAGACCATATGCAGAAGTGTGTAGTGGTAACTTGTTTCAGCCCCTATAATCTTCCCACACAAACATGCACCATATCTTTTTGAGGAATGAGGGTTAATTTTTTTTGAACCCCCATTCATACCTTTGGGTTGAGACACTAGAGGCATCATAAATTCCTCACAAACCGATGTGGAGAATACGACTCGTAGATTGGATCGCAATACACCCTCACCACCAGTACCCCCCATTAAAAGTTTAGGAAGTAAAAATGATTTTCAATGGTCCTCTTGAAATCATTGGTCATAATTCCCATTATAAGGGAAAAAATATGAAAGATTAAGGGTTCTTCCAGCCTGGTCCTATATAGCAAGTCCACTAATCCCAAGTCAAGAGGGTGACTCCTGAAAATGTTCATAATCGATGACTGAAAGTTTGTTCTAGGAGGGGATATTCGGTTTAGATATTCATATCCCCCATCTGTTTGCCTACCCAACCAAACAAAAAATGGAAGCTCCCACACCCACAGTGGGGGGGGGGGGGTCTTCCCCTGGCTAATGCGGCACAATACCTTATACAACGTTTCCAGCACCAACGCCATGATGTAGGTGAATGACTGCTCCCCATGAGTGAATCCCACACTGGGAACATCTATCCACGTAGTATCATGGAAATAAATCATTCCATACCAACCACATGAGCCTCAAGATTCACGTTGTAGCTCCAAAAATTCCACTGGATGGCCTCCAAAATCCTTCAGTATGAGTGATCCTTACCTCACTGAAATACCATGGGGAATTGTCATTTCCTACATGGTATCATGTTTTCTTATTCATTCAAAAAATACCAAAAAAACTTCTAGAATGGGATGTCCTTAATCCATGGTTTGTGTTCACTCTTCCCCTGAACCAAGTGTAAAAACACCCTTGCTATGGTTGATAGATTCTTTTGGTCATCCCAGACATTCTTTGTGGGGAGGAATCTATTATCTATACAAAACTTGGCTTCTCCATGATAAGGTGTCACTTTACCATGCTTCCACATCACCCTAATTTCTCTATTCCTCCCTACATACCCTAAAAAATCTCCCGCTATCCATACTTGATCAGGAATTTCTTCCATCTGGAACTCCCATCCCCAAATTACCTCCCTAAATATGCTCTCCCTGCTCTCCAGTTCCCACTCTCCTCCCCAAATATGCTAGGGTTCCTGCTCCCCTCCCCGATTCCCCTCCCCCCTTCCTGACTATCCCCTCCAGCGCACACCGCTCCCACTCACAATTTTCATCGCCTACTTCTACACTTCGCTATCAATTTCGTCTCCTCAAACCTCTCTAAAGTGAAACTTATCTAATTTGGTCTACATCTTCGACTATTAACACCTTCGGTTATCGAATCCCACCTCAGATCCTCCTTCAACTTCATACAATTTTCATTGTTCGGAACCCTTACCCATACAACGGTGTCTGAAGCGATATTCAACTTAAATACGATTATGACTCTACTTTGAAGCTCAAAATTCATTCGAATTGGACGTCCTTCATTAATTTATTTCAAAAGGTTCAGATTTGGTTGAAATATCTCCTATAACCCTATCATCCTGATCTGAATTTTTGAACAAACAACTAAGATAAGGTCAGTAATTTTTTCTCACTGATATCATAAGTAATTCGATGAGTTTTAGTTGTTTCCTGATCTTCAGTTCGATACACTAAAATATTTTAACCATTTCGTTCATGATTCACAACCACTCGAATGCATGTTGATCTTGTGTTGCCGGTTTAGAGATCCCATCAGCTGCGGATGTCTTCGATGATGCTCTCTCTGGCTTCAGACCCACCTTCTTCTTCCTTTGAGATACCTCATTTATCCATGGTAACCGTTATGCAGTTGTTTACTCTTGCACGAATCATCCTCTAGTTTTAGGGAAATTCTGGTAGAGAAATATTATTTGATTTCTAGTTCATAAGTGATGAGTTTCTAATTGAATTTTCTATTTTATTTTAAAGAAATTTATCGGTGTCTGTTTGTGCTGCATGAGAAAAAAAACCTATCTGCATTTCCTAACTGTTTTCTTGATTTGGATTCGAATTTATTCCATGTTTATTTCTGGAAAAAATAGTAGAACTCTTCTCTTCCCTTGATTCATTTTTTATATCATTGAATAATCTTGTGGATTCTATTTATAATAATTTTTGTTATGCATCTCTCCCATTCTCAGAAAATCCACATAAATTAATACTATTTTAAAAACCAGAAGTTGATTTGTTTACATTGAAAAGATGGAGATGAAGGTTGATGGATTCTTTATAGGTTCTTTTATGAAGAATAAAACATTCCCTTTTACCTTTCAGCATGTGTAAATTGTGATGTTTTATTATCAAGCAATTTGATTACTATTGTTCCATGCATGGTTCCTGATTACTCAGTTTAATACAGATTGTTGAAATGCATACATAGATCATACAAGGCTGTATTTCATGCTTAGAAATATTTTCAAATTAATATCGTAAATTTTTAATTATTTCTCAAGTTTATTAGAGTTTTTTATAGAAATTAAAACTGTATGTAGCTTAAATTAAATGAGTGAAACCATTGTAATGATGCTCAAAGCTCAAGTCATTTTCTTTTTCACCCACAGTACTATTTCTTGGAGAGAAAAGTAGGTGGGAATATGATGAAGATCACACAGAAGAAAACCTTCATATATTTAACCATAGATAAAAAATAGAGAAGAAACATAAGTATGGAGGAGGAGAAGAGAATAAATTTGAGACAAAAACTCAAGAGTTCCCTAGGGACCTCTTACCCAAGCTGAGTTGGTAGCTTAAACAACTCATGTATATGTTTTCTTTTTCTTCATTCTATTTTATTTTCATTACATCATTGGAGTTGACATTGCATATTTTTTTCATTTTAATTTACCTTGAATGAGTAATATCGACTGCATTTGATCATATAATTTTCTATTTCATAAACATCATTTTTTTTCTACACTACTTACAGATCTTAGTAATTTTTTCAAATTATTGATTGATGTCAATTTTTCATGTAGAAAAATCTACTGACTGGGTTTGATGCTGAATATGTGGTCCAATGAACTCTTACATCTTGAGACTCTAAGGGAACAACAATCCATGAACTACAACCCCGTTTAAAGGAAAAAGTTAACAAGAAAACTAACAAACTTGAATAAAATTTGGTGTTGTAATTCCAAGGTATTTGAAAAACATTACTGATTTTGTTATTTTCTAATTACTATTTACATTTTTTAATTCCACTATAAACTTCACTTTAATTAAATATACACAAAGGTGTATGAACATGTATAAGGAACAAGTAGAGCCTCTCTAATGAGTAAATCATGTACATGTTATGTATTTACCAATATTTTCTCAACTTTATTAATCTGTGCAGGTACCAGATTGCTATCAACCAGCAACCACCAGTACTTGTCCACTGTAGTGCCGTATGAACCCACTTCTTCAAGGTTTTTACTAGCACAGTTTTTTGAATTTAGTTTAAATACAAGGGGGGAAATATATTCTATTAAAGTATCCAATTACTATATTATTTGTCACCCATCATTTTTCTAAATAAACCACCTGTCCAAACAATTTGTTTTTATTTCCATGTGTTTAACTCAAAATCAACTTTGATAAAATTGCTGTTTCAATTGGAATGTTTCACTATTTGTATTAATTTTTCTTATTTGATCTGAATGATACTTCATGTATTTAATTTCTCTATGTTGACAATATATTACCATTCATTTTCATATATACTTTCTTCTTTTTACTACAATATTTAATTTTTAGTAACAGTAAAAAAATTGTTTCATTACATTGAGTACAATGACATTACATTTTTTTTCAATATAGGAGGTAATTCTACATTAATGGTGTACTAACATCGACATAAACCACCACAAGATCCTGATCCCGATTACTATTGACCCGAACTACAATAATAGTTTATTATCTGGTAGTTCCACTCCCTGCATACTATACAAGATTTCCTTCCCTCCTAAGATACTACATCATCTAAATTGACTGTATTTTATAGGTAAGACATCTTCATACCTATGTACTGGAGGCCCAGTTATAGATTGTTTAAGGTCTTCTGGACCTATGACAGCTTCAGTTTGCTTCACCATTACATCTGGTTACTCTTTGAAGATAAGTGAACATGTAAACCAACATGCAGCTACTCTTGATTCCAAAGATACCTGTTCTTTCAGTTTCAGAAACTTACAACATTCAAAAAAATTATACTATATTTCCCTTATCCTGATTCAACAAATAAATGTAGACCAATATTGTTCATTTAGACTGTATATCTACCAGCATTCGCATCTTTCAATTACACCACATTGTATAGTAAACTACAGGTAAAAGAAATTTATTTTCAAGAATACCTAGCTTTCTATTTTATTATCTTCCATGATTTATTTTACTCAATGTACCCATACATAAACATATGATCACTGATTCAATAAAACTTACATGATTATAGATTCCTTTTGCTTCTTGGATTAATGTCTTATACGATTGTGAGTCGACAGAGACCCTATAGATCCAGAGGTAAGCAAAAGGTGTGTTCTTCTCAATTTCTGGGATTTTTTCCCTTCTCTCCAAGATTTATTAATTTTGGTTGAATATTAATTTTGGTTTACTATTACATTATGTCCTTATTTTGGATATGTCTCCATACTCACTAAATTCTCTATATTTTTCTACATAGAATGTCAATGGATTTCTTGAAAGTAACATGTTTATGCACTGCATAATGAACATTTTTTTTTCAATTGGTAGATTTATGTGATTTTAGAAGTGATATGGTTTGCCCCTAATATAATGAACCATTTTTTCCAACATAATGATGCATGTTTACATTGAAATAATGCTAAATTGTAGCCTTTCATGTAAACTATTTGAATTGGTGCTTTCTCCATCAACAAGAAGAAGTAAAGTGATGCTGGTTTTCTTTCATCGTATACTTAGTTATGAAATTATTCAAGGACAATACAGTCAATGTAAAGCATTTAAAGTACCATGGCTAGGTAGATTTGTATGAATCACATTTTTAATTTTACCAAAATCAAATACCGTTAAACTAAGTTCTTGATTACCTCTATGTGTCTACATTGACTCTAAATGTACTCTACACTGCATAAGGTCCATTCTTCACCTCTTCTGAATTAATTTTCCTGCTTCTATAAAGTATTTTGTATTTACCTTTTCGTATAAGTTTTTCATAGGTTATTACAATACATCTAAATTTATGATATATCAATTATGGTACCGTGATTTTGGTAAAAAATGATGTTAAATTATGTTAATATTTTCATGTTGTTGTACTGCATCCTGACTTTAGGTGTTTGTGAGCTGTCATTTTTTCTAGATATTGATTTATCTTTTAGTAAGGGTCGATATTCTGGGCATTGTGGGGATGCCAACTATAATGTACTGGGAAATGTGAATCTTATCCTAAAAAATCTTCTATCAAGGAATGAATTTCAGGGGAACCTACTATATTGGATATGTCTCTGTCCCCTCTAACTTTTCTATATTGTTCTACATTGCATGTCAATGATGTTCTTGGAAGTAACATGTTTGTGCACTGCATAAAGTTCGTTCTTAGTACCTTCTGAATTAATTTACCCTCTTCTCTAAAATATTTTGTATTTCCATTTCTTATAAATTTTTGATAGGCTATTACAATACATCTAATTTTATGATTCTACAATTATGGACCCATTACTTTGGTAATAAATGATGTTTTATTATGTTAATATTTTCATGTTGTTGCACTGCATCCTGTCTTTAGGTGTTTATGAGTTTTCATTTTGTCTAGAAATTGATTTATCTTTTAGCTGGGAAATATGAATATTCTCATAGAAAATCAGTTGTTAAGGAATTACTTTCAGGGGAACTTACTATCTTGGATACATTTCCATCCTCAGTGACTTCTCTATATTTTTCTACATAGAATTCCAATGAAGTTCTTGTAAGTAACATGTTGGTGCACTTCCTAAGGTCCATTCTTCATACCTTATGAATTAATTTTCTCTTCTCTAAAATATTTTGTATTTCCCTTAGAAAATTTTCATAGGTTATTAAAATACATATAATTTTATGATTCATCAATTATGGTCTCCTGCTATTAGTAAAAAATGATGTTCGATTTTGTTATTATTTTCATGTTGTTTTACTGCATCCTGACTTTATGTGTTTGTGAGTTGTCATTCTTTCTAGAAATTTATTTATCTTTTATTAAGGGTGGATCTTATGGAAATTATGGGGATGCCTACTATAATGTATTGGGAAATATGAATCTTCTCCTAGAAAATCAGTTGTCAAGGAGTGTATTTCAGTGGAACCAAATGTATTTGATATGTCTCCATCCCCACTGATTTCCCTATATTGTTCTACATAGCATGCCAATGAGGTTCTTGAATGTAACATACTGGTGCACCTGCATTCATATTGGACTTAAGTTTACAGAATATCTTACAGGTTGTTGAATCTTAACAGATTCCATAATAGTTATATGTAAGTTCTTCCTTATTAGTTATAAATAGATATTTATGGAATTTTCTTATTGAAGTGTATCCAAATTGTAAAATAATGGCATTTATATATATACCTTCTACATATTTATGGATTGATTATTTCAATGTTTTCCTTTTAGTCATGTATATTATGTGTTATTTTGAAACATTACTATATGTGTAGGCTAACATATTGAATGAGGTGATCAAATCCTGGAACATTACATATTATTCAACTACTATAAATCTTTCTCACAACTAAAATATTAGGTATTAAAACAACATTGTTTTCTAGAAATTTTTTCATATTGTCAATAGAGTATTTAATAAGTACAAAAATATGGTCATTTTAAGATGTTTTCTTTTCCCTTCAATGTTTACCATGCAATAACCAAGGAAATTTTCCTCTCATTGTAGAACAATGATTGACTTGACTTTTCATTGGGTTCTACAAATTCATGGGATAAATAGTGAAGATAACCAATTAAACACAATCATAGATGATTGCAACCATTTAGTAAGGGAATTTTTGGATTTTCGAATATGTATGAACTTATTTTTCTTTTCACATTCAACACGCACTAATCATTTATACAAATTTGTAGTTGAATATAATGGTGATATTGAATCTCATGCTACACCATGATTCAACCTGTCTTTATATATTTTTTATTTAATATCATGTTACCAGGTCTTCTAAATTGGTTGAGAGCTCTTTGTTAAAGCTACTTAGCATGGGTGAATGTCTTTAATTAGTGAAAAAAACCTGTTAGCCCCACTTCTTACCCGTTGTTTGAATATATTTATATGAGCTTTAAATCCAACAACATAACACTCTTGACATTGATTTAAGAAACATCAACATTTAATCTATCTTCATCTATTTTTTTCATGTTGTCAGGTTTTATGGAGCGGTCTAAGGCTCTCTTCAGATGATTCTTAGCATGTGTGACTATCTCTATTCAGGGAAATGATATATGGCTTCCCCTCCGCTTAACCAGGATTGGTCTCTATTGAGGCAAGCTATAAAAACAACAACCCGCGTAGAATTTTTTTGTACCTCATTGTCTTTTATTTTCATTACATCGTTGGAGTGGAAAATAATGTTTTTTTCAGTATCATTTTCATTGTATTATTAAAACACCGTGTTATATGCATTTTCTTCATAGAAATTTTGATTCCATTCAACTTTTTGTTTTTAGAATTTAGGTATTTATTTTTCAAATAATCAATAGATTTGACAAATTCAGGGATCAAAATAGTTGTCTACCAGTTGGCTGCTGATATGTTGACACCAATGCACAATCCATGTGTAGGGAATTTCCTTTTCGTTGCTTGGTGTTGTGTAATTTTGACGATTTAATCATCCGAGGTCTATAATGATGCCCCACCTCCACTAGATTTGTTGGCTGCTTCATCAAGTGTGGGATCCATCTCTGAGTATTGGTATGTGCTAAGGAAGAGTGCTCAATTTTGGACTATCCCAAATAAATCTCGATTCCTAATAACATCAACCCTTGACCACTTGTACATGCTATGACTTATTCCCAACAAACAGTAATGTTATCCATCCTTAAGTCTCAAATTCTAACTGTCAATATTGGTTCCTATTTCAGTTATCTTGATAACTATAATTACTTTTAATCATAGAAGGGATCATTTCAGACATTTTGGGCTATGTTGTGTAATTAGTACTTCCTCACAATTTTTATTATGCGATATTTAGTTATTTCCTATCCATAATCACTTACAATTTCGAATCCTTCCTTGGATAGATTTTTCCTACATCAGTCCACTAGAGTTTTAAAACCTTGGAATGTTGCCACATCCTGACCTATAGGCTAATCTATTTCTGGGATTATTACATAATGACTACAATTTATTTATTTTTTATGTGCCTTTTCATATATTAATAACATATCAGTAGTTGTTATATTAATAACATATCACTTTTAACACCAAACCAACAGCTTGGATGGCAGTTGCTGTTGACTATTTCATTTTCTAGTTGGAATATACACCTTTTTTCATGTTACAGAATATTGGTTTTTCATGATATATCATCAATACTTAACAATGAACACTATACCAAATGATCGATTGATACTACAAACACACAACACTATCCAAACCTGCAGTCCTGAAATTATTAACTTATCCGTTTCATTCCTTGATTATGTATGCCATTTTTTTCAAATATTTTAAATATTATTATGAAATTATGTTCCTTAAATGGTATTATATTATTTATAATAAAAATTAATTTATATTTCCGTGCGAATGCATGGGCAGAGTGCTAGTTTATTATACATAGCCCCTTCAATCAAGATCCAAGAAATCTTGTAGACATCCCACAAGATGATTCCAACCACTAAATGATGAGGATGGAATGTGTTGGTCTCTAGAGACCACCTTGTCAATATACCTGGAATGATATATAGGTGAGGATAGATGTGGAACTTTAAGGATCATTCCACCTCAAAAAAATTGACCAACTTCAACTCATTCATGAAATTTATACCATAGAATAGATCCCATCGTTCTTTCCACCCCTTGAGAAACTTCCCCAATCTTGCCATGAGTATCACCTCATACTAAGAGGGAGACCCATTTTCCGCCAATTTCTTCCTATTAACTTTGTTCAAATGGTTCAATAAGATGTGTGTGGTAAGATATGTGTGGTCCCTCATGATGTGATCCCAATATCCCTTTGCCACTAGTGCTACCCAATCATGTTCCTGAACTAGTAAGCTGGAATATATTGATCGAAATAAAATTGAACACATTGTCCCTAAGTTCAAAAATATATAGATGAATCCTCTCTCATAGAGGGTATTCTTGTTGAGCCTCTATCAATAGTGTAATGAGTGTGTCATAATTTGACATGATCCGGATTCTCTCACCAATCGAAAGGTTCCCGACCACCTCCTATCGATGAGATGAAGTAGAATTTTCACCTTTAGCAGCCATTTTTTAATACTTTTATAGTCTTTAGAATCTACTTTTCATAGGTCTTCACCTAGAGGTTTTATCATAAAGGTCGAGTTTTTTGAATTCTATTTAAATAAGTTTTTTGTGGAGGCTTGTTTTTGGAATCTTTTTTGTTGTATAGAAGTTCATAGAGGATATGAGTTTCATGAGTAGTGAGGATGAGGATAAAAAAATTCTCATGAAGGTATTTATTTTCATAAAAATATTTCATTGAAATATATTTCGTTAAAAGAATGTGGTTCCCTAAGGGACCCTCACCCCTATTTATAGGCATACAATCAAGACACATTTCGTGAATAGGGCTCACCAATCCTAAATTTTTAGTAGTTTTACCTCAAAATATAAACCTCCTTTCCACAATTAGAACTAATTATAGGGGAGGGGTGAATTTTTTGATGATGAAATATAGATTTATTAGGAGGGATCAAGGAAGTCATGATCATTTTGAAGGAAATTCAAGGCAAAAGAACCAAAAAACACATTTAAGGGTATATTTCATGAAGGTCAAAAGTTTATTGAATGGATCCTATTCACATAGGTCTCCATATGCACGAATCTTTGATTATAACCTCTCCATGGTGTAAGTCGGGTTCATAGAACTCATTTCCACAGAATTCACTAGTAACATATAGATTTGATTATAACCTCCACGTAACATAACCCTAGTTTAAAGAACCCCTTTAGTTCACTAAGCTCGTAATATTTGGTGAAATCCTCAATATTTAGTGAAAACCTTCATATTTTTTGAAACCAATTCCCTTGACTCTACTAGGCCCATAAATACCCAATTATGTTTGAAATTTAATGGGTATCAACCTTTTATCTTCCATGAAAATCTCTAAGTTCACAAAATAGAGAAACTTCATGAGAAATAGAAGAAAATGACCTCTAAAGGTAGCCATATTTCATGAAATAGCCTCCCATGGGTTATTGAGAACCTCAAACCATGGTATATATGCCTTTCAAGAAGGTCCATAGACTTTGTCTAAGAACAAACACCTTTGTGGATTTTGGGGTTTCACAAGACAATTATCCTTCATGAAACAAACCCCACGGGAAGCAAGATTTTACCCCAAGGTAGGGTCACCCTATTTCATGAAACATGCATTACTACAAAAATGTCCTTTAATAGTGCTATAAATATCCTTTATCAGTTATAGGAAAGAACTGACTAAATTAGCATTGTTAAAAGCCCTGGACCTTTATCAATGTTGAAAAAACATTAAAAAAGGGGTCCTTTATCAGCGCTAAATAAAGCACTGATAAATGGGACCTTTATCAGTGATTATAAAAGTAATAATAAAGGAACCATTTATCAGTACGTTAATTTAGAACTGATAAATGAACCATTTATCAACACTTATTAAAGCCTTGATAAAGGTCTATACTACAGTGTGATGTAATAACACATTTTATCACCACTACAATGTGCTGTAATAGCACACCACAACACTAGAAACACACCAGATATCAACAAAAATAAGTTCCAATACATGATTTAAATTAAATTAAATTAAATTTACAACATAGACATAAGAAAAAAAACACTATATTATATACATTTCATACACTGGTTTATACAATTTCATAAATTCAAATTATTACATAATTTCAAAAACAATAATTTTCCTTTATCTTTTAATCCTGAACTGACTCATGCAATTGATGAAAAAATCACCCTTTCTCGAGCAAATGAATACACTTGTATAAGAAAAAAAATTCTTATTTAGTAATAATATAAAGAAATAAATTAACTGAAACAGTTAATTTTACTAAAATTGATGTCAATATTTAATAAAAAGATGTACTTGGAGTCATAACGGTCACACTGTGCATCAGATTGAGGTGAAGATGATTCCAACACATCTCAAATGACTTGTGGATTGTTTTACCAAAGTATTGTAATATTGTTAATGTGTTTTCTTGGTTTTGAGTATGTTAGATTTTTTTTTTCTAAAATGTCATTTTAAACTGGAAACACACAATTTTGACTCATTCTGATCACATCGTGTGTTAGTTTGATGTGAAATAGATTTGTACACATCAAAAATGACTTATGAATTGTTTTTATAAATTATCAAGAAAATCCAAGTGTGTTTGATTGATTTTCAGTGAGTGACACTTTTTGAACTAAAATGTCAATTTTAAACTAATAATGAACTCTTTGAGTCATACCAAGCACATCGTGTATCATATTGAGGTGTGTATGATTACTATATGTCACAAATGACTTATAGATTGTTTTCATAAATTATAAAAACAATCCAAATGTGTTTTCTCAGTTTGAGTAAAACAACGATCTATTTTACTAAAATTGATAACAATTTTAAATAAAAAGACGCACTTTGAGTCATATAGGTCACATTGTACATCATATTGAGGTGAGAATGATTCCTACAAATCCAAAATGACTTATGAATCATTTACTATAGTTTCAAAACAACATGAATATGTTTTCACTATTTTGAGTACATCACTTTTCTTTTTTTACTAAAATGTAATTTTAAAATTGAAACACACACTTTAACTCATACCAATCACATTGTGTATTATATTGAGGTGCGTATGATTAATATATATCAAAAATGACTTATGGATCATTTTACTAAAGTATTTAAACAATGTGAAAATTTTTACTCAGTTTTGAGTCGGGAAGTTGGACTTTTTTACTAAAATTGATGACAATTTTAAATCAAAAGACACACTTTAAGTAATACCGGTCACACCATGCAACAGATTAAGGTAAGACTGATTCTTACACATCCAAAATGACTTATTTAATTCTGTAATAAAGTTTAAAAATTATATGAATGAGTTTTTTATGTTTTGATTATGTCACTTTTCATTTTTGCTAAAATCTCATTTTAAAATTGAAACACGTACTTTGACTCATACCGATTACATTGTGTATTGGATTGAGTTACAGTTGACTCTTGTACATAAAAAATGATTTATGTATCATTTTTATAAATTATTTAAATATTGTGGATGTGTTTACTTGGTTTTGAGCTGGTCAATTGGACTTTCTCTAAAATTGATTATAATTTTTAAAAAAGGCACATTTTGAGTCATACCGGTTTTACGATATGTCAGATTGAGGTGTGACTGATTCCTATATGTCCCAAATGACTTATGAATCATTTTACTAATGTCTAAAAACAATCTGAATGTGTTTTCTTAGTTTTGAGTATGTCACTTTTGTTTTTAACTAAAATGTCATTTTAAATTTGAAACACGTACTTTGACTCATACTGATCACATTGTGTATCAGATTGAGGTACAACTAATTCCTACACATAAAAAATGACATATAGATCATTTTACTAAATTATTTATACAATTTAAATGTGTTTTCTTAGTTTTGATTTGGTTAGTTGTACTTTTTACTAAAATTGATGTCAATTTTAAATAAAAACGCATACTTGGAGTCATATTGGTCACACCGTGCATCAGATTGAGGCATGGATAATTCATGAACATCTCAAATCACATATGGATTTTTGTCTTAAATTATAAAAACAATCTGAATGTGTTTGTTCATTTTTGAGTAGGCTAGTTTTCTTTTTTACTAAAATTGATGTCAATTTTAAATAAAGATGAAATTAGAGTCATATCGATCACACCTTGCATCGGAATGAGGTTCGGATAATTACTACACATCCTAAATGACTTATGGATCATTTTAATAAAGTATCAAAACAATCTGAATGTTTTTATTGGTTTTGAGTACATTATTTGTCCTTTTTTACTAAAATGTCATTTTAAACATGAAACATGCACTTTGAATCATACAGATCACATTGTGTACCTATTTGATTTGAGACTAATTTCTATACATCAAAAATGATTTATGAATCGATTCCCTAAATTATCAAAAAAACCCAAGATCCTTTGCTTGTTTTTCACTGAGTGACATTTTCTAAAATCAAATGACAATTTTAAACTGGCAATAGACACATTGAGTCATATCAGGTACATCATGTATCAGATTGAGGTATGAAGAATTCTTACACATCACAAATGAATTATGGATAATTTTCTTAAAGTATAAAAAAATATGAATATGTTTGATCGGTATTGAATATGTCAATTGTCTTTTTTACTAAAATTAATGTCAATTTTAAATAGAAAGAAGTACTTGGAGTCATACTGGTCACTTCATATGTCAGACTGATTTGCAACTGATTCCTATATTTCCCAAAGTCTCAAAATAATCCTAAATTTTAGTTTTACAATGATTTCCATTGACTTTATTTGTTAAACTACAAACACTGCATGAGCATTTTCAAAAAAACCACATCAAATCAAAAAAAAAAGAATCCACTTTTATAAAAAACAATTATTATGAGTAATACTAAAAATAAATAAATTAAACATAAATTTGAAATAATACATTTATTCCATGGAAAAATATTTTAATGTGAAAATATCAAGATTAAATTTATGATTGAGCAGTGGAGGGAACTTGAAGAGAAGTGATAATTGTGAATACTGTAGGGGTGAAAGGTTTTTAGGGAGAAATAGTATGTGGACGTTTTGGTGCAGAAAGGCATGGAAGATGGAAAAAGCACCAAAAATCAAACAAAAGAATCCAGCTTTATAATAAAACAATTATTACGTGAGTAATATTAAAAAGAAATAAATTAAACATAAATATGAAATAATACATTAATTACCTGGACAATGATTTTAATATTCAAACATCAAGATTACCTCTTTAATTGAGCAGATGAATCATCCTTGGTATTCCTAAAAAGGAAGTGGAGGTAACTTAAAAAAAGGTGATAAATGAACCATTAAATTATCTCTTGAAAACTTGATCAACTATTTAACTCCATATTTATATTCATTTTTCAAACGATTAGTGTATAACCATTTTCAGTTCATATTTATCCTACTGGGTTTATAAAGGATTAATTTTATACAATATATAAATAAATACACATAATATATTCATTATCAAAAGTAAAATCTATATAAAATTCAAATAAAGGGAAACTCAACATTTGATTATTTCAAATAATTTTAGTATGTTGAAGAAAATTGGTAATTGAATTTAAGAAAATAATTAATCCACATCAAATCTTTCTTAAATCACCTAAACAAATGAAAATATAATATATAAAATTAATGAGTAATATGAAACTCAAATATGATAAACAATAATAATAAACTCTCATTCAATAAACTAGATTAGTGGTTTCATGGATTGAGGAATAAAGCTAATGATAAAAGGGAGAACTTCCATTATTTCTATAGCATTTTGGTGCATTTGGGAAGAAAGGAATAAATCTTGGTTTGAGGGGATTAATACTTCCATGAAGTACATGATTTTCAAAACTATATGTTTGATTCTAAATTTGGTGTAGTCTCTCGAGGATTGAGATACTAATCCCTATCTAATTCTCATATGGGTTATAATAAGGGAAATATGGATCATTTCTACTAGAATATCTGAGAACCTAGATATTCCAAATCCAACAACAAGGGCTTTTGGGATTTCAAAAAATAGTAGGAGATATAATATAATCATTAATAAAATCACAATCAACAATCATTAAAATGTAATAAATATTATTTGACTTTTGTAGATAATGGAAAGTTACTTAACTACATCACTTTACTTATGATCTAAACTAGAGAATGAGAATATCATATCAAGTGAAAGATTTTATAAGCATTACAGACACCAACACATTATATTATACGAATAATAGAAGTTAATTTTTTTTAATCCCTTATACCTAATTATCAACCATGTAGAGAGATTGAGGGTGAGAAGGATGCCTATAGAAGGAACATAGGGGATGCATCATATTTTTGATGAAACATGATATTAGTTATATCTCTCATATAATGATACAAAATAAGGACATGGATGAATACACTAGGTTGAATCATATCAAATAATATGATAATGGTATGGAGGTAAAGGTAGATAATAAATGATATTATCACCAAACTTTATATGTGTAGACCAGAATTTGGATTGTGTAATGACCCTAACCTAAATTACCCAAACAACACCAGGTTAGATCATTCTATGAACTCTAACACACCTCAAAGTCACTAAAGGTTTTTTTAAACTTTAGGTGAAAAAAACCATAAATGGGAGGTGGTCACCCCTAAATAGAATCAATTAGAACTAGAGGTCGAAAAAAATTCTAACATGACCCTAGGGGTCAATGGACATGCAAACCCAAAAATCATCATTACCATATATAAGAATAACTCTTAGAAAAAAATGTAAATAAATGATGAAATCTCTATATATACACACATACATGTCACAATAGTATACAAACTTACTTAGAGTCTATAAGAAACATCAAAATAGATAAAACCTGATATTTAAACATAACTTGAACTAAAGTCACCATAATGATTCAAAAAGTGAAAGATTGATGTGATAAAACCTCACGTGCTTAACTAGGGATGAACCCTTTGAATATGTTCCATAAGAAAACTAAGGACCATAGTGAATTATAAGAGGAACAAGATCCTATGATATATATAACCAATAGAGGAACATACATCACTCCACTAACTTGGTTCCTGAAATATAGCATCTAAAGCTGCATATCTAATGAGTAGTGCATGAAAGGTGTCAGAATATATATAATCATTAGGGAACCACCAATGTTCCTCAAATCAGTAGTCAATAAACAAGAATATATGTGAAAATTTCTACACATTTGTATACATATATGAAAAAATATTTAGTAAGAATATATAAAACGTAGAAATAAAACAACTATGAATAAATATAAGGTTCAATGTCAGATATAAAAAATGAATCATACATCGGGTTTCAATACAAAAAATGGACAAAAAATCATTCACTAAACAATAGATCATAAAGAAATCATAAACAATAGATCATAAACAACATATCATAAAAAAACCATAGAAGAAGAAATCAAAAATGAAACCAAAAAAACATAAAGAAAATCTAAAGGCCTACCTCACTAGGTTGAAGAAAATCTAAGACCCTCTTCAGAAACCCTAACTATAATAAAAAACCAGATGTAGGATGAGGTGTTCAAGAAATTGGAGGCAGTTGAGTGGTGTTGTTCGTGCTTCGATTCACAGAAGAGGAGCGACAAAAACGGGTGGCTTCTGAGGAAAACTTTTGATATCGCAATATGTTCACAAATGGTTAGGGTTTTTTAAATAGATCAGGACACTTTTATCTACAATAAAGCTATAACAAAAATAAATATCAATTTTATCATCACTTTGTTTAGAGTAGATGAAGCCTCATCTTTATTTGTGTGAAAAAGCACTAATAAATATTCTTTTTCAGCGTAGATTACTTAAGCGCTGATAAAGGATTTAAAATTATAATTATAAATAAAAAATATGTAATAATTTATATATAATTTATAAATATATACAAATATAAATATAGTAAATATATTCATTTTTAAATATATTTATTATAATTTTATAATTAATTATTTATAATTATAGAAATATTTTTAAGAAATAATATTTATATCATTATATATATTTAGACAAATATATATATATATAATATAAATATAAATATAGTAAATATATTCATTATTTAAGCAAATTTATTATAAATTTAATAATTATTTAAATCTATATAATTAATTATTTATAATTATATAAATACATTTAAACAAAATTTTATTTATTTATAATTATAAATATATAATTGTATATATATAGTAAATGTACATTTATAAATACATTAAATTTACATTTATAAATATATTTTTTTATAAATATTTTTTTAAAAATATTTTTTTAACATTATTAATGAATATCTAATTTTAAGTGCATGCATATATGTTAAAAATGAGTGAAATTGAATAAATTAAGAATAAGTACGCTTTAACTGTATTGAAAAAATGGATAAGTTTTGTGTGTGTGCATTGTATATAAAAATTCATTAATTATGTATATGTGAAATCAATATAACACACATTTGATCTATGTTAAATTGAAAAATCAAAAGACATTCAATTATTTTCTGAGTATTATGCAATTAGTTAATATTTTTAATTCGTATTAATTTTTAATTATAAACCATTATTCAATAAATATATGACTATTTAATGTAAAGTGCATAAATATTTTATAATATATAAATCATATTTATATACATTAATATATATCTATATATTTAATATATACAATTTAATGACATTAATTATCATAATTATGTAATTAAAAAAATGTATAATATTTAATAATGTATAATCAATTTCTTCATTTTTATCAATAATTATTTAATTAATAATTTTTTTAATTTTATTAATAAAATGATTTTTTATTTTTAATTTATTTAATTTATTCGGACATTTATCAGCGCTAAAAAAGTGCAGATGAAATAAATATTATCATCGCTAAAAATAAAGTGCTGATAAAGGGTACCCTTTATCAGTGCTAAAAATAAAGCGTTGATAAAGGATACCCTTTATCAACTCTAAAAATAAAGCGCTAATAAGAGGTTAATTTTATCAGATCTTTCATTAACACTGATAAATAGTCTATTTATCTGCATTTTTTCTAGCGCTGATAAATACTAGTGCTGTTAAAGGCTAGTTTTGATGTAGTGATATTCTTTCGTGAGACCCTTGAACTTTGTGAGACCCATTTCCTTCGCAAATCTCTAAAATTTCATGAAACCCAAACATTCACGAAACCCATCCACCGAGACTGTCCATGCTTCCTTCTTTCAGCTAATCCCCTTTCCTTAAAGTTGAGTGCCTAGGGTCTCCAAAACAATCCATGACCGGTACAATGACACCCCAAATCTAAATGCTACTAGTACCACTAACTCTACCTTTTCACCTAATCATAGGTAACCTAATTCATTTGTATCCTAATAATTGGAACCCTAATGTTGGGACCCCTAATTTACACCCCCATTGAAGTGTCCATTCCATGACATACCCAGAGGCATATGGATAGTGGACATGCAAGACATAAGGTTGGAATCACTGAGGGAAATAAAGTACCAATCTCGGTAGAGATTCCTTATTCTGGATCATCCTATTAACTTAACACGACCCCCTTAGGATATAGTCTCTTACTCATCCGAGTTGCAAGAAATAATACTTTATAGCCCCACATCCCAGTCTTATAATGTTAAAATGCATGAGAACATCTTTATCTCATAAAATTAAAATTTAGACTTACCTATTATGATGAATACATGATTCCCCATATACGATCATCTTGGAATGTAACTCCTCCTCCTTTGTGGGATGTCACCCTATAGTTAATACCCCTGGGTCCCCTCCATGGGATGTTACCCTTCTTCCAGCACCCCTGGGAATCTTCCATGCATATACCCCACACCTTTTACCCTGTGTAATAAACAAAGGATGCCCCATGTATGATCTTCATGGGATGACACTCCTACCCTTATATGGGATTTCACCTTATATCCAGGAACCCCTGAGTATTCCATATGCACATTCCCCACACCATCCCTCATTGATGCTCTTTTGGTGACATTATCATCCTTATCGTATGACATTAAACTGCATGGACTAGTCATGTCACATGAACTTAAACATCAAAATATAACTACTTGGGGTTTTATCCCTATTTAATAATAAGGTACGTAGTATTCCTTTATGAGTTTCAATCCCAAAACCCCTAAGTGTGAAATATTTCCCCCTAGGGACACACTCCACCAAACCTCTAAGTGTGAAATCACCCCCATGGGACACATTTAACCAACCAAACTATCCCCACAAGTCGTTAAACATGTGCCCAACCTATCCCTAAAAGAAGTTAAACTTTCACCCAATTTGTCCCCGTATGATGTTAAAACTATACCCAACCTGTCCCCATATTATGGTAATCCTGCACCTAACATGTCCCCACTAGATGTTAAATGAATACCCAAACTGTCACCATAAGATATTGAACCTGCACCAAAATTGTCCCCACAAGACATTAAACCTATACCCTGATCTAAAATCCCTACTCCATACAATAAACTTGGGATGCTTGAGGTAAAATACCTAGATGCATTATGCCCATAGATTCAACCACCACATGACTAACAAGAGATGCTTTGGGTTTCGTGCCCAAGATGCCTCACACATGAGATGATCTCTAAAAGAGGAAGATTTTAAAGGTTCCCAAGTTACCCAACGTCCATACATATCTAACATTAAAAATGATAATACCTTCTATGATTGAATTTTGATTCCCTATCGAGAAAGAAGCAATATAATTATTCAGAGTCTGCATCGAGATGACACCAAGAATGAGTTACACAAACATGAATTAAACATATCAGGGATACCCAGACTAGGAAATGATATTAAAAGATGAATCCATTGAAGGAGTAACCAATATCCCATTACCCCATTTTAATCAAGGATCCAACATTTCTGGTCAAAGTGATGGAATACACCTGCCTTTGGAAAGTGGGAATGTGGGAAAACAAAAGCGTGCAAAACGTGTGGCCCCTAAAAAAGTATCAGAAATATTCATGTATTTATTATGATTCATGTATTGTTTAACTATTGGATGAGTATGATACACCAAAAAAAAACATTAATTCTAATGCTAAAATAATGTATCCTTATGTACAAAGGACCTTTGAGATAGATATTTGGTAATTATAAAAAAAATTCAACTAGAATAATTATTCTTGATAATAGAAGTTGTGTACTTCTCACCAATGAATTTGGAGTTACCCTTTCTCAGTTACTTGGAGAGCATACCTTATTTCTTGTAATGATTCTATTCTTACTTGGTTACTATATTTCAATACACATATGTGATAGTCATATTTTATTTAATATTTAACATTTATGATATAAACATCACATAACATTGATTAATATACCCAAAGAATAAGAGACTACTTTCTTCTTCAATCTGTAGCATATAAACTTCCATAGTCTTATCTCTTGACATGAAAAGAAAATAAAATCCCATTTGATTAATTTCATCATTCCTTTAAAGGAATTTTTGAAGGTTTATTTTGTGTCACACTTTCTATTAGTATTTTCTCATTGGATTTTCACTTGTTCACCATAAGAACTTAAAATTAATCTTTATTCATGTTCTTGTCAACTTGGAGAACCTTACACAAAATGTAATTAATTTTTTTATCCATACTATTTGTTCTGTGATATTAAATGAAATTAGTGAAAGTTGGTGATAAATATATAATAATAGGATGTTTTGAAAGAATTTATTTCTTCTTTCAATTTACACATATTCAGTGTAATCATCACTCATTAAAATGTCACTTCACCTTCTAGTCATAGAGTTCTCAAATATGTGAATACATGAAATATCATCCATATCCTAATTATGTATCTATAAATCATTGGAAAATGGTGATAAAATTATTATATAAAAATAAAATGAAATATACATGAGTTTCTTGTAATCATTTTCCCACCTTCACTTTTTGAGGAGGCTTAATAGGTTTGGGAAACTTTGGTATTTATAATTTTTTATACTACAGTACTTTGCGCAAGCACCTAAACTACACTTAGAAATCAATTTCGGTTTGGAAATGTTATTTTCCCAATTATAATCATAAATTTTATGTGGAATTACATTAAATTTTTCTAAATTAATAAACCCTAGAAGATTTTTACTTTTATATTTATTACCAATCTAACATTAATATTTAAATCATTAAATGTCTCCTAATATTTTATCAAACCCTTGTATCCCTCAAAACTAGATTTGAATAATAAATTTATTAATTATTCTAGTGGAAAGGATCCATAAAACCACTCTTCATAGACCAAGATATGTCTATGTCACTACTTAGATAGTTTTAGGGTAGTCATTTGACTGGTCAACCATATTAACTCATACCCCTTAATCTGTTGAGTGAAATCATATATTATATAAATAATAAACTTTATTTCCAAAATGATTTTCCTATAAAGATGAAAAAATATAGATATAGACAATTATTTACTACATTAATTAGTTAAGTTGACCCATCAATATCATAATAACTCCTCTATAGTAAGAGACACCCTCACATAGGGCTGTCAAGAACCTTGTACACCTGGTTTTATTCAAATATGAACGATAGAAGGAATCAAAACATAATATCTCCTTGATAGTTTTTATTATTTATTGATGAATGAATTAATTTTCTCTCTGATATGAACATAATATGTGATCTCACTCACAACTAACTATACAATAAATAAAAAACATTCATATCCTCTTAATTTGACTTAATATATACATTTTTATTTTTTATTTTTATATGATTGTGCTCACTTGAATACTCACAAAACAATAATAAATAATGAATAAATTAATTAAATAGCATGTTTGATCTTGATCATTTGATATTGTTTGATCCATTTACACTTAATGGATCAATTGTGACCATATGGGTAAAATACCCAAGTCATCTCTAACTTGTATTTTAGTTCGTATCTTAGTCCAATGTATCAACATCTTGCCTTGAATAACACCTTGTATTGGTTTAGTACACGTCTTATAGTATCCTAATCATTACACATAAATACTCGCTCACAAGTGAGGGGGTCTTGGGAATGCATAATACATATGAAATATAATTCTAGTGGACATGCCGAACCTTATAAATATTAAATGAGAAAATATGATACACAATCCATCTACTTAATTAATTAAATATATGAATCACATGAAATTAAAATAATTAATTAATTAAATTTAAAACCTGACATACATTGGTTGATCAATTCTCAAGATCAGACGACATTCAAATTAAATTCATAATTAAAATTAAAATTGCAATAAATTTATATCGATGACAATAATTGAATTAAAATAATTTATTTTAATTTTATTTAAAATAAAATTAACTCTCATTCACAATATATATATATATATATATTCAAAAACAATAACTTAATTATTTGAAATAACTTATATTTTTACCGAGTCTATGGCACCCCAAAAAACCTTGGATATGATTGTTTTCCTTTACTTGAACCAAAATGGGCCACCAACCCATTCTAGATTGGGAAGGACCTGCCCAAGCCTATGCCATGTTGGGAAGAACCTATCCCACCCAGTATAGGGTGGGATGACTTTGAATTACTGTAAGATATGGTCAATCTTCCCAAGTAGATGGAGGCTAACGAGTGGGGTGGGGGGATGAGGTCAGTGAGAATTTGATGGGTTGGGCAGAAGGGGATGATGGTGGGAGGTCACATGCTAGATCCGACCAGAGATTTGGGTTGATTTAGGTGGGGGGGGGGGGGAATCGAGGATCCATAAAGACCGTGTGACATATTGAGATCTATTCAAGGCATTAGTGGTGGCAGGACTACGCGTGGAAGTGTGGTAAGATGGGTCGAAATGGGCCAAGTGCAGCATTTGTGAGATCAAGGAGGGAAGCTGATTTCTGGATGTGAGTGGAATCCAATAATGAGAGGTTAGTGGGTGGTAAAACTAAAATAGTAGGGTTTACCCCTGATAGTGGGGTTGTCTGGCATTGTAGTGGTGGGCGATGAGCCCTTAAAGAAGGATACACGGTTGCGATGACACAAATAGGTGGTGGTACACAAAAATATTTTTATTATATTTTTTTTATTTTTTTCTTCTTGAAAGTGCATATCCCCCTTATCTATAGCCCTATATTTAATTTTTTTTATTATTTTGGCCTCTGGTAGCTTCCCACTTTCCACCATGTTTCCCCATTTTTTGTCTCTTTTAAACAAAAACATCTAAACATATAATAGGCTAGTGAAATATTTTTTTTAAAATTTTATTTGATACAATTGTGATTCACCAACATCCATACCTTTAAAATTTAAATTTATTTTATTTTTCTAAATCCTACTGTAATGAGTTTTTTTTGTTTTTATTCAAAAATCCATAATGGTGTGGAAACTATTACAAGTCAAAAAAATACTACTCCATAAATCAGATTACTGGATCTTCACCCAAAAAATGGGGTTCCACTAGGAATGGTTTATACTAATGATAATGGGTAAATTTTAACATATTTATAAAATATATTTTCATCAAAAATTAAACCACAGAAAAATGATTTCGATTCAATTTTCAATCCTAATATAATCATATCTCGGCCATCTGATATCAGATTGGAACGCTGTTTATGGTGTTGGGACCATAGAAAAACTATCTAAAAATATTTATAACAAAAAATTATTTGTCATGGATTAAATTTTTCATGAAATATCTCTGATTCCAATTAAAGTATTATGGATCATAGTAGAAGTAGATGAGATGTGGTTTTAAAACTTTTCAACTGAAATCAATGTAACTATGTAATCAATGTAGTGAAACCTGGTACAAAGTATAGAGGATCCCATGTGAATAGTTTAAACAAAGAAATTAAATCATGTTTTACATCTTCTCATCACCGGTGATCATTGATCAATGGAACTACAGATGGTTACCTCTAGATCATCCACACACACGTTGAAAGTTTATGGGAGCGTCAATTGTAAAATTTCAGTTTCTAGTGTGGAGATTTGAATATTCCTTCAACATCCCAAAAATCACTATTATACTATTCCTATCACATCCAGACATCTATAGAATTTTTTATTTGGCTTTAAATTTTCTTTGTTGGGGTGTGGGCCAGACCTGATGAGAGTTTTTGAATTTTTCTTTTAAACGAGCGTTTTGGCGTGGTAATGTCTGTCACATGCGCAAGGCACAGTCGAAGACGTGTGGATTCACCAGACCATCGTGCAATATACTCGGTGCGTGGTTAATTAATTAGTTGATCGAATGAATATTTAAGTGAACACTAATAATACAATTAATTTAGAACTATTTAAAATAATAATAATAATAATAATAATAATAATAATAATAATAATAGGATTCAAATTATTATTTATTATTATTATTTATTATAATCACTATCATCATCATTATTTTAATCATGTTGTTTATATTAAATATTTTCCAAATTATAAAATTATTAGCATGTTATTATTATTATTATTATTACTGTTATTAATTTTTGTCATTTTTGATTTTCAATTAGGTTTTATTTTGTTTTGATTTATTTTATTTCCTTTTTCTCTCTTTCTATTATTCTCTTTTTTTCACTCTATATTTCTCTCCCATCTATCCTCGTGGAGAGCCCATTTTTTCCCCTGTAACCCTAGTGCGCCACACAACCCTCCTTGGCCATGCCCTCCGGCTCCCATCCATATTGCCTCTCTGGCCTCCTCACCACGTACTTCCCCTTCTTCACCCTGCTCCTTGGCCACGCACCCTATCCCAGCAAGGCCTTCCAGTGCCTCGTCCTCCCCGGACCTTCTGCACGCGCCTCCCCTCCCCTCCCCTACCCCTTTCTCTCCTTCTCCAAGTCATGGATCTCCAAAAAATCTCCCCTTTGGTTCACCTAGCACTATCACACCACTATACTCTCCTCCCGTTTGGAGATGCCTAGACATCCACGCCATCTAGTGCCACCCCAGCCAGTTCCCTCCCCAGGTGACCGCCGACTCTCCGACCACCTCTCGCCACACTTCCCCCCAGCTCGGAACCCTCCTTGTCGACGTCCCGACCTTCTCCGGTGCACTGAAACCTCCCTGAGCACACCCCTCATCCCATCAACGACTATCCCTACTTAATCCAGCCACACGTGCACCTCCCCCAGTTTCATCTGAAGCTCTGGAAACCTACTCTCTTGGTTGTGCCTCTTTCCAGTGGTTCCCCTGTTGCGTTTCCGGCACCGTGGAAACCTCGACAACCTCCATCATCCTCTGTCCAGCCTCTCAGACTCCTCTCTATAGGTGTGAAGTACCCAGGTTGATCATCTTTTTATTTTGGGTGTTTTTTGCAGTTAGGGTTTTGCTGTGTTTGGTTTATTTTTGACGCAGATGTAAATTACTTCGTTTTAGGGTATGTTAGAGACTCTTTGCGGTGCGTTCGTCATGCGACGGGAGTTTCATGCTAGGACTATAAGGATTCATACACCGAGGTAGGTGGTTCCGTGCTTAATTATTATTTGATTAATTTATTTTCTATTTTTATTAATTTAGCATATTAGTTAATTAATTTGTATAGTGCGAAGTAGATCTTTCTAGAAGTTTGATTTTCATTTGAAAGATTTTGTACCATGTTTATATAATTTATGCAGCTTATTTTTTATGATGTGAAAAGGGTGAGAACGGTGTTTTGGCTTAGCGCCTATATGTTTCGTGTCATAAATGAATATTTGAGTGAGTTTTTAGTGTTTAAAGTCGAACATCATATTTTGAAATGGTTTGGTAAATTTTCCTCACAGCTAGTTTAACCATAGAAATGACCCTTTTTTTAACTTTGGGTTGGTTTGGTTAGTAAGTGGTTTCATGCTCCTTAAATTTTTTTTTATGAAAATTATAAATGTTTATTTAAATAATTATTAAGGGAGGAAAATTGTTTTGATTGAGTTGTGAAATGATTTTTGGTGTTTAAAGTCATGCAACATGTGTTGAAATTGTTTAATAAATTATTTTAAGGGTGTGTCTGATGATGAAATTGATTCCTTGACTGTGTAGTCATTTTAATTGGTTATGTAAGTGATGCGGATTTAGTTTTGGGATATTTTTAGTGTGATTTTTATTTCAAATGGATTTTATGTGTGAAAATGGTGGTTTTAGCGTGCATAGTGTCTTTTCTTGTTTTAGTATGTGATTATGACATATGAAACTCTGAACAACTTGAGTACAAACGAGAAGCCTGGGTACTTGGTGGCCAGACTAGGACTAGTGTGCTAGTGATACGAAAGAGGCATCAGCCCAGTTTCACTTAGTTGGATTGATGACTACAACACTAACTAAACTTTTGGATGATGTTTGGAGACCACTAGGTTATGGATGTGTTGCCCTACTAGTGGCTTGTGCACAAGAACATATATTGTTGTGTTTCTATACCATTGTTCACTGAGACATGATGTTCTACGGTCCCACTTCTCTCTAGTATCTTTAGGGACTCTCCCAAGTTTTGTTCTCTTCTTTTTCTTTGCGCTCACTGTCGGCACAGGGTGCAACGTTGGGGTTACCAAGAAACTGTGTGTGTGTGTGTGTTAATTTATGTTGTTTTCCTTTAGAGTAGTTTTCCTTAAAAACTATTTTCATTGAAATTGTTTAAGCTCTTATTTATTTTTATTCCGTTAAATTGAAAATGGATATATCATTTAATAATTATGCGTGGAGCCCTTTTCTCGGTGGAATCCTACTAGGATTCTGGCTCACACCCCACACACACCCTTGGGTGTATGTAGATTCTGTTTCTTCTGTTTTCTAGATTGTGGCATCGAGCATAGCATGGGTGGTTCAGGTTTCCAGTGGCACCAACATGTCGGTTCGGTGGATGTGGATTTAGGTTGTCGCACCTTATGTTGCTTGGAGGTTTGAGTGAGTGTTTTTATTTCTTCCTTTATTTCCGTTCCCTTTGGATTTTAGGTACAAGTTGTAAACCTTAATTTTGACCTTAATTTAAGGGTCTGTTTGGTTGTTTGATTCTAGTTTTAATTTATTTAGCTTGTTGTTTGTTTTATATTTATCTATTCGGGTAAACTGTTCACATGTTTTATTTTTGATACCGGGCATTTGTGCCAGCTAGTGAGGATTGGGAATTCCCTTAGGGCCTTATCACTGATCAGGTTAGGCGTCGGTTTGATGGAGACCCGACATGGTTTGTGACAAAATTATATATGAGGAGGTTTTGTTCTTTTTATTTGGGGTGTCAGGTAGATCAGAGATAGGATTTTTAGTACTCGAGTGGTAGGTGTGGGAATTGCGTTGCAAACTCCTACTCTTTCCAATCCTCGAGTAACCAGGGGTAGTTCGGGATTTAAGTTTTTGGCTTTGCTCTGTGTGGATGGGGGATGACAGTAGGAGTAAACTGGTACTGTGTGTGGTCTCACATGGAGTAGCGACCCATGTGATGCCCGAGAGTACGGTTCGACACTTCTAGTGGTTGGCGCTTGCCTAGGGCATGGTCTGCTAAACCATGTAGCTAGGATGGGCATGACCACTAGTTCTCCATCGAAGTGATTTGGTGTTCATGAGGTCTTGATTCCGTTTTGGGATTGGCATGAAAGTGTTTTCTTTTAAAAGGAAAGAGGACCTTGGGGTTGCTTTATTTTATTTTTGATGCGTGTTTGGCCGGATTTTTGGGGTGCGTTTCTCTTGGAACTTGTTTTTGGAATTTGGAATTTAATTTGTTGAAATTTAATTCCTAAAATATTGTCTTGGGTTATCTAAAATTGAAGTGGGTTGTTTTATAAATGGAAAGAATTTGGGAAATTTTCCTTGAATTTTTGAAATGGTTTTGGAAGGGAAAAAGGGTATTTTTGGAATATTGGGAATGTTTTGTTTTGAAAGTGGAAGATCCTTATTTCATCTAGTGGTATTCCTATGGGTACTTGCATGTGCATGTGGATGTGATTGATGAATAGTTGGTGGATCATGTGGATGGGTGTGTGAGTGGAACAAAAATGCATATCTGCGAGGCATCTAGGAATATCAGTGCTGAGTGATTGATTTATAAGGATGATTCTTGTTTCATGAAAATTGGGGTTTTCTCTAAAATGGGTTCTCTATGCTTAAATGGTTTTGGAAATCGGAAAATGGTTTTGATTCCGGGGTGGAAGCGATGGGCTCAAAAGAGTTGTTTAGTTTTATTTCACTGTGTTTGGTTCTTCAAGTATGTGTTTTTTTTAAAAAAATTTATGTTCTAAATTAGAATTACTAGAATTGTGTAAGTGGTGTGGATGTTTGGTTTTTGAAGTGTTTGGGTTCATGGAAGGATTTTTTGTGTTTCTTGTTTGGGATTTTCCCCAAGAAATGTCCCATGGGTTTTCAGCAGGTCTCTCAGTTCTTGGATAAGCCCAGACTCCCAGTGGAGTAGCGGAATTGGGTTTTTCTCAGGTGTGTCGACTATATATCGAGGTCGGTTAAATATTGTTGAGTGTTTTGGAAAATTTGAATGTATCTCCAGTCTCTGGAGGAACTCCAAAAGTTATGTGGGTGTAAGTTGTCTCGAGTACGTCTAGAGGAGCAGTAATAAACCAATGAATGGTGATCATTCAATTTTTTTTGTGAATGGGGGTGTATTGAGAGATCCTTAAGACTAAATTAATCATGTGGTTGTACCTAAGGAAGTGAAGGTGAGGGAAAGTGGTGGATCTCGTAGGTGCTCGACCAGTGAACATGTGGAAAAGGAGTTGTGTTTACCTTTCTAATGAGCTAGTTCCATGTTCACCATAAGTAGTGTGGAGTAATCAGTTTAAAACTCGTAATAGTTGTGGTCTTGATCATATTGTGGTAGGTGAATTTTCTTCATCAACTAGGAGTGTGAACTAAATGGAATTGTTCTTGGAGTACCCCTTTTGTCAGTTTGCATCACGCGTTTGATAGACCACTCAATTCCCTATCTCTAGTATGGTCAGTTGGGTGCTCTAAGTTGTTTGCCGCAATTCTCAGTTGGTAAGTTGATGGAGTGGACACTTGGGGCACAAGGAGAAGTATGTATGTTTCTTTCCCAGTGGAGGAAGTTCCTGTTAGAGGTGATCAAATTATGACTGCAAGGTAGTAGATGCTTCAGACATCAGGGCCCCTGCCATAGGTCTCAAGGTGAAGCTTGCATGCAGTAAAAAACATTCCTGACATGGGATGATCTTGGTTTGACTTAATTCCGTAGTTTTAGGATGGGGACAACTTAAATTTTCCTTTTTCGGTATCATCTTTGAAGGATTCATTTTTTTGGTGAGGGGAATGAAGCCCTATCTCTTTTCGATGGTATTAATTTATGAGAGTCCCTCTTGGCCCTTAAAGAGTTCAGAGAACCTATATTCTTATAAATCCAGTGGGTGTGCTCTGTGAACCTCCTTGTGGGTCGGTAAGGAATCGAAATTGTACTCATTTCAAATATGATATCGTTTAGTGGAATTGACACGTGCCTATCTAGTTTTCCTCCTAGTTAGGGGTTTCCACTATCAGGACTATCGCATGTGGCAGAGTATTGGTCAGGGTTGGAAACATCCATGCGGGATGAACCGTGTTGGCGTGTTCATGCTGAAGAGTTCAGTCCATATTGATCAAAGTAATTTGGGAATACTCACGTGGGTGTCGTGGTGCTAGGAAAATTTTAAAACGGTGGGGAGGGTATCGCTGACATCCCCTCTTTTGTTGGTTGGTTAAACTTAGGGAGCTTGGACGGTCAAACCAGTGTTAGATGTTTGTCTGGGTTGGTGAGTTTTTTGGGTTTGAAGAACCAATGTTTGATGAGAACCCTAATATGGTGGGGAGACCACCATAGGATGAGCTTTTGGAAGACTATGTTCTCAAAGTGTGCTTGGCAGAGCAACCCCTTACTTCTGCTCCGCCTGACCACGACCATGGTAATTGGTTAGCTTGGGTAGTGGGTCGTTGGATGAGAGTTCTTGGAGATCTCGAGTGGCCCTGGCGATCCCTAAGTTAGGGGTCAGAGTGATTCATGTTGTAGTTGTGTTTGGTGGTGAATTACTTACTATTGGTTATTTTAATTTGAGATTTTTGTTTTGAGATCATTGGAGTTTCAGGTCATGGGCCTTTTCAATGCTCGGTCTTCTAGTGATTGACATTTTGATTAAAGTGTCTTCGCAATATTGCTTGGAATTATGGGTTGGTCACATCTTTTGGGAATTTCTGGGGGCAGAAAGTGTCATGGTGGGGAGAATTGTCACACCCAGACAACTATAGAAATTTTTATTATTATTTTTTTTATTTTTTATTTGTATTTAAATTTGTTTTAATGGGGTGCGGTCCGGACCTGACGAGAGTTTTTTCATTTGGATGTTAAATGAGCATTTTGGCGTGGTAATGTCTGTCGCATGAATAAGGCACGGTTGAAGATGTGTGGCTTCACCAGACCTCCACGCGGCCTACCCGGTGCGTGGTTAATTAATTAGTTGACTGAATGAATATTTAAGTGAACACTAATAATAAAATTATGTTAGAACTATTTAAAATAATAATAATAATAATAATAATAATTATAGGATTAAGGTTATTATTATTATTATTATCACTATCATCATCATTATTTTAATCAAGTTGTTTATATTAAATTTTTTCCAAATTATAAAATTATTAGCATGTTATTATTATTATTATTATTATTATTGTTATTAGTTTTTGTCAGTTTTGATTTTCATTTAGGTTTTATTTTGTTTTTCTATATTTTCTTTTTTTCTTTTTCTCTCTTTCTATTATTCTTTTTTCACTCTATCTTGCTATCCCATCTCTCCCCGCGTGGATCCCATTTTCCCCCTGTAACCCTAGTGTGTTGCACAGCCCTCCTTGGCCACGCCCTCCTGCTCCCATCCAGATCACCTCTCCGGCCTCCTCACTGCGTGCTTCCCCTTCTTCACCCTGCTTCTTGGCCATGCACACTGTCCCAGCAAGGCCTGCCAGCGCCTCTTCCTCCCCAGACCTACTGCGCACACTGCACCTCCCCTCCCCTACCCCTTTCTCTCATTCTCCGGGCCACAAATCTCCAAAACCTCTCTCCTCCATCTCACCTAGAATCATCGCACCACCATCCTCTACTCCCATTCAGAGCTGCCCAGACAGCCACCCCATCCAGCACCGCCCCAACCGGTTCTCTCACCAGGTTCCTATCGGCTCTGTGACCACCTCTCGCCGCACTACCCCGAGCTCGGAACCCTCCTCACCAGCGTCCTAACCTTCTCCGAAACACTGAAACCCCCCTGTGCACACCCCATCCTCGAATCAGTGGCCTCCCCTCCTTTATCCAGCCACACGCACACCTCCCCCGGCTTCATTCAAAGCTCTGACAACCTCCTCTCTTGGTTTCGCCTCTTTCTGGTGGATCCCCCATTTCTTTTCCGACACCGCAGAAACCCCGACAGCCTCCATCGTCCTTTGGCCAGACTCTCAGACTCCTTGTCATAGGTGCGAATTACCCAGGTTGATCATATTTTTATTTAGGGTGTTTATTCCAGTTAGGGTTCAGCTTTGTTTGGTTTATTTTTGACGCAGATGTAAATTATTTCATTTAAGAGTCTATTAGAAACTCATTGCAGTGCATTCTTTTTGCGACAAGAGTTTCGCGCCAAGACCACAAGGCTTCCTACATCGAGGTAGGTAGTTTCATGCTTAATTATTATATGATTAATTAATTTTAAATTTTGATTAATTTAGCATATTAATTAATTAATTTTTATAATGTGAAGTAGATCTTTTTTGAAGTTTGATTTGCATTTGAATGATTTGGTAGCATGTTTATATTATTTGTGAGGCTTATTTGTTAGGTTATGAAAAGGATGCGAATGGTGTTTTGGCTTAGCACCTAGATGTGTTGTTTCATAAATGAATATTTGAGTGAGTTTTTAGTGTTTAAAGTCGAACAAAATATTTTGAAATGGTTTGGTAAACTTTCCTGACAGCTAGTTTAACCATAGAAATGACCCTTTTTTTAACTGTGGGTTGGTTTGGTGAGTAAGTGGTGTCATGCTCCTTAAAATTTATTTATGAAAATTCTAAATGATTATTTAAATAATTATTAAGGGTGAAAAATTGTTTTGGTTGAGTTATGAAATGATTTTTGGTGTTTAAAGTCATGAGACATGTGTTGAAATTGTTTAATGAAATCTTTTAATGGTGTGTTTGATGATGAAATTGATTCCTTGATTGTGTAGTCATTTTAATTGGTAGTGTAAGTGATACAGATTTAGTTTTGGGATATTTTTAGTGTGATTTTTTTTCAAATGGATTTTGTGTGTTCAAATGGTGGTTTTGGCGTGCGTAGTGTCTTTTTTGGTTTGAGTATGTGATTATGACATATGGATTAAACTATGAACCACTTGAGCACAAACGGGAATCCTGGGTACTAAGAGGGTAAACTAGGACTAGTGTGGCAGTGATACAGAAGTGGTATCGGCCCAGTTTCACTTAGCTGGATTGACGACTACAACACTAACTACACTTTTGGATGATGTTTGGAGACCACTAGGTTATTGATGTGTTTCCCTACTAGTGGATTATGCACGAGAACGTATATTTTTGTGTTTCTATACCTTTTTTCATCGAGATGCGATGTTCTAGGGTCCCACTTCACGCTAGTATCTTTAGGTACTCTCCCATGTTTTGTGCTCCTCTTTTTCTTTATGCTCACCTTCGGCACACGGTGTGACATCGGGGTTACCAAGAAAGTGTGTGTGTGTGCATGCGTGTCTGTGTGTGTTAATTTAAGTTGTTTTCCTTTGGATTAGTTTTCCTTAAAAACTGTTTTCATTAAAATTGTTTAAGAACTTATTTATTTTTATTCCATTAAATTGCAAATGGTTTTGTCATTTAATAATTAAGCGTGGAACCCTTTTCTCAGTGGAATCCTACTGGGATTTTGGCTTACACCCTATATACACCCTTGGGTGTATATATATTATGTTTCTTCTATTTTCCAGGTTGTTCCATTGAGCATAGCAGGGGTGGTTCGGGTTGTCAGTGGTACCCTTGTGTCAATTTGGTGGAAGTGTCTTGATGTTGTCGAACCTCATGTTGCTTGGAGGTTTGCGTTAGTGATTTTAGTTCTTCCTTTATTGATGTTCCCTTTGGATTTTTGGTTGAAGTTGTAAGCCTTAATTTTAACCTTAATTTAAGGGTCTGTTTGGTTGTTTGATTCTAGTTTTAATTTATTCAGTTTGTTGTTTGTTTTATATTTATCTATTCGGGTAAACCATTACCATGTTTTATTTTTGATACACAAGCACTTGTGCTAGCCTGTGGGGATCAGGAATTCCCTTCGGACCTTGCTGCGGACTTGGTCGGGCATTGGTTTGATGGCAACCCGGCTTGGTTCGTGACAAAATGGCATCAGAGGAGGTTTTGTTCTTTTTATTTGGGGTGTCAGGTAGATCAGAGATAAGATTTTTGGTACTCGAGTGGTAGGTGCGGGAAGAGGGTCACAAACTCTTTCTCATTCCGATCCTCAAGTAACCAGGGGTAGTTCAGGATTTATGTTTTTGGCTTTTCTCTGTGCAGATGAGGGACGACAGTTGGAGTAAACCGATACTGTGTGCGGTCTCACATGGAGTAGCCACCCATGTGATGCCTGAGAGTACGGTTCGACACTCATAGTGGTTAGCGCTTTCCTAGAATTTTTTTTACTAAACCCTATAGTTGGGTTGGGCATGACCACTAGTTCTCTATCCAAGTGCTTTAGTGTTCATGATGTCTTCCTTCCATTTTTGTATTGGCACAAAAGTGTTTTATTTTAAAAGGAAAGCGGACCTTGGGGTTGCACTTATTTTATTTTTGGTGCATGTTTGACATGATTTTTGGGGTGCGTTTTTCTTGGAATTTTTTTTTGAATTTGACAATTGATTTGTTGAAATTGAATTCCTAAAATAATGTCTAGGGTTATCTGAAATTGAAGTGGGATGTTTTATAAATGGAAAGAATTTTGGGAATTAGCCTTGAATTTTTGAAATGGTTTTAGAAGGAAAAAAGGGTATTTTCAGAATATTGGGAATGTTTTGTTTTGAAAGTGGAGGATCCTTATTTCATCTAGTGGTATTCCTATGGGTGCACGTGTGTGCATGTGGACATGATTAATGGATAGTTGGTTGATCATGTTGATGGGTGCGTGAGTGGAACAAAAATTCATATCTGCGAGGCATCCAGGAATATCAGTGGTGATTGATTGATTTCTAAGGCTGCTTCTTGTTTCATGAAAAGTGGGTTTAATATCTAAAATGTGTTCTTTGTGCTTAAAAGGTTTTGGAAATTAGAAAATGGTTTTCAGTCCAGGGTGGAAGCGATGGGCTCAAAATAGTTGTTGAGTTTTATTGTATTGTGTTTGGTTTCTCAAGAAGGTGTTTTTTAAAATTGATGTTCTAAATTGGAATTACTAGAATTGTGTCTGCGGTGTGGATGTTTGTTTTGTGATGTGTTTGGGTTTGTGGAAGAATGTTTTGTGTTTCTTGTTTGGGATTTTCCCCTAGAAACGTCCCATGGGTTTCCAGTAGGTCTCTCTATTCTAATCTAAGCTCATAATCCTAGTGGAGAGGTGGAATCGAGTTTTTCTTGGGTGTGTCGAATTTTTGTAGATGTTTAGGTTGGTTGAATATTTTTGAGTGTTTTGGAAGAGTTGAAAGTGTCTCTAGTCTTTGGAGGAACTCCAAAAGTTATATGGGTGTAATTTTTCTCGAGTATGTCTAGAGGAGCAGTACTAAACCAATGAACTGTGATCATTCCATTTTAGTTATGAATAGGGATGTATTGAGTGATCCTTAAGACTAACTTCATCCCGTGATTGTACCTAAGGAAGTGAAGGTGAGGGAAAGTGGTGGATCTCATAGGTGCTTGACCAGTCAACAGGCGGAAAATGAGGTGTGTTGACCTTTTTTATGAGCTAGTTCCTTGTTCCCCAGAAGTAGTGTGGAGTAATCTGTTTAAAACTCGAAGTAGCTGTGGTCTTGCTCATACTATGGTAGGTGATGGTTCCTCATCCGACTAGGAGTGTGGACTAAAGGGACTTGTTCTTGGAGTGCCCCTTTTGTTAGTTTGCATCGCGCGTTTGACAGACCACTCAATTCCCTATCTCTAGTGTGGTCAGTCAGGTGCCCTAAGTTGTTTGCCGCAATTCTCAGTTAGTAAGTTGATGGAGTTGCCACTTGGGGAACGATGAGAAGTATGCATGTTTCTTTTACAGCGGAGGAAGTTCCAGTTAGAGGTGGTCAGCTTATGATTGTGAGTCGGTAGATGCTTCAGACATCAGGGCCCCAACCATAGGTCTGAGGGTGAAGCTTGCACGCAGTCAAAAACCTGTCAGACATGGGATGATCTTGGTCCGACTTAAGTCCACATTGTCAGGATAGGGACAACTTAAATTTCCCTTTTGCGGTATCTTATTTGAAGAATTCATTTTTGTGGTGAGGGGCATGAAGCCCTGTCTCATTTTGATGGTTTTAATTTATGGGAGTCCCTCTTGGCCATTAAAGAGTTCAGAGAACCTGTATTCTTGTAAAGCCAGCGGGTGTGCTTTGTGAACCTTCTTGTGGGTCTCTAAGGAATCAAAATTGTACTCGTTTCAGAGATGCTCCTATCTTGTGGAATTAACACACGCCTATCCAGTTTTCCTCCTGGTTAGGGTTTTTTGCTATCAAGACTATCACATATGGTGGAGTATTGGTCAGGGTAGGAATCATCTGTGTGGGATGAACAATGTTGGTGGGTTCATGATAAAGAGTTTAGTCCGTATCACTCAAATTAAATTGTAAATGCCAGCGTGGGTGTCGTGGTGCTAGGAAAATTTTAAAATGGTGGGGAGACCCACCTCGGGTCTCGCTAACGTCCCCTCTTATATTGGTTGGTTAAACTTAGGGAACTTGGATGGTCAAGCCAGTGTTAGATGTTTGTCTGGGTTTGTGAGTTGTTTTGGTTTGAAGAACCAATGTTTGATGAGAACACTAATATGGTGGGGATACCACCAGAGGATGAGCTTGTGGACGACTATGTTCTCAATGTTTTCTTTGGTGAAGCAACCCCTTACTTCTGCTCCACCCAACCTCAACATTGGTAATTGGTTAGCTTGGGTAGTGGGTCGTTGGACGAGTGTTCTTGGATACCTTGAGTGGACCTGGTGATCCCTAAGTTAGGGGTTAGAGTGTTTCATGTTGTAGTTGTGTTTGGAGGTGAATTCCTTAATATTTGTTATTTTGCTTGGTGATTCTAGTTCTGTGATCATTGGAGTTTTAGGTCATGGGCCTTTTCAATGCTCGACCTTCAGGTTATTGACGTTTTGTTTAAAGTGTCTTTGTAATATTTCTTGGAATTTTGGGATGGTCATGTATTTTGGGACTTTCTGGGGGGCAGAAAGTGTCATGGTGGGGAGAATTGTCACACACATACATCTATAGAAATTTTTATTTTTATTTTGTAATTTTTTATTTGGATTTAAATTTTCTATGTTGGGGTGCGGGCTAGACCTGACAAGAGTTTTTAGGTTTTGCTGTTAAATGAGCGTTTTGGTGTGGTAATGTCTGTCGCATGCGCAAGGCACAGTCAAAGTTGTGTGGCTTCACCAGACCACCATGCGGCCTGCCCGGTGCGTGGTTAATTAATTAGTTGGGCAAAAGAAAATTTAAGTGAATGTTAATAATACAATTATTTTACAACTGTTTAATATAATAATAATAATAATAATAATAATAATAATAATAATAATTATTATTATTATTATAGGATTAAGGTTATTATTATTTATTATTATTATTATAATCACTATCATCATCCTCATTTTAATCAGATTGTTTATATTAAATAGTTTTCAAATTAAAAAATCATTAGCATGTTATTATTATTATTACTATTATTACTGTTATTAATTTTTGTCAGTTTTGATTTTCATTTAGGTTTTATTTTGTTTTGATTTGTTTTTTTCCTTGTCTCACTTTCTATTATTCTTTTTTTTCACTCTATCTTGCCCTCCCATATCTCCCCGCGCGGATCCCATTTTTCCCCTGCAACCCTAGTGCATCGCACAACCCTCCTTGGCTATGCCCTCCTGCTCCCGTCCATAACACCTCTCCGGCCTCCTCACCGTGCGCTTCCCCTCCTTCACCCCGCTCCTTGGCCGCACACCCTATCCCAGCAAGGCCTGCCAGCACCTCTTCCTCCCTGTACCTACTGCGTGCGCCGCACCTCCCCTCCCCTACCCCTTTATCTCCTTCTCCGGGTCATGGCTCTCCATAACCTCTCCCCTTTGACTCACATAGCGTCATCATACCACCATCCTCTTCTCCCGTTCGGAGCTGCCCAGATAGCCTCCCCATCCAGCACCGCCCCAGCCGGTTCCCTCACCAGGTGCCCGCCAGCTCTCCGACTACCTCTCGCCGCACTACCCCCAGCTCGGAACCCTCCTCACCGGCGTCCCGACCTTCTCCATCACACCAAAACCCCCCTGTGCACACCCCTCCCCCCATCACCAGCCTCCCATCCTTTATACAGCCACACACACACCTCCCCCAGCTTCATCCGAAGCTTCGACAGCCACCTCTCTTGGTTGCGCCTCTATCCATTGGTTCCCCTGTTGCTTTTCCAGCGTCGTGGAATCCCTGACAGCCTCCATTTTCCTCCGACAAGCCTCTCAAACTCCTCACTGTAGGTGCGAAAAACCCAAGGTGGTCATCTTTTTATTTTGGGTGTTTTTTGCGGTTAGGGTTTAGCTTTGTTTGGTTTATTTTTTGACGCTGATGTAAATTAATTCATTTTAGGGTCCGTTAGAGACTCCTTACGGTGCATTCGTCATGCGACAGGAGTTTCATGCCAAGACCACAAGGCTTCCTACACCGTGGTAGGTAGTTCCATGCTTAATTACTATTTGATTAATTAATTCTCAATTTTGATTAATTTAGCATATTAGTTAACTAATTTGTATAGTGTGAAGTAGATCTTTTCTGAAGTTTGATTTACATTTGAAAGATTTGGTAGCATGTTTATATTATTTGTATGACATATTTGTTAGGATGTGAAAAGGGTGCGAACTGTGTTTTGTCTTAGCACTTATATGCGTTGTGTCATAAATGAATATTTGAGTGAGTTTTATGTGTTTAAAGTGGAACGCCATATTTTGAAATGGTTTTTTGAATTTTCCCGACGGTTGGTTTGACCATAGAAATGACCTTTTTTTTAACTTTGGGTTGGTTTGGTGAGTAAGTGGTTTCATGCTCCTTAAAATTTATTTATGAAAATTGTAAAGGTTTATTTATATAATTATTAAGGGTGAAAAATTGTTTGGGTTGAGTTGTGAAATTATTTTTGGTGTTTAAAGTCATGTGACTTATGATGAAATTGTTTAATAAATTCTTTTAATGGTGTTTCTAATGATGAAATTGATTCCATGACTGTGTAGTCATTTTAATTGGCTGTGTAAGTGATGTGGATTTAGTATTGGTATTTTTTAGTGTGATTTTTATTTCAAATGGATTTTGTGTGTGAAAATGGTGGTTTTGGCATGCTTAGTGTCTTTTTTGGTTTGAGTATGTGATTATGAGACATGAATTGTACTCTGAATCACTTGAACACAAACGGGAAGCCTAGGTACTAGGTGGGAGGACTAGGACTAGTGTGCTAGTGATACAGAAGTGGCATCATCCCGGTTTCACTTAGCTGGATTGAAGACTACAACACTAACTAAACATTTGGATGATGTTTGGAGACCAATAGGTAATGGATGTGTTTCTCTACTAGTGTCTTGTGCATGAAAATGTATATTGTTTTGTTTCTATACCATTGTTCACCGAGACTCAATGTTCTATGGTCCCACTTCTCACTAGTATCTTTAGGTCCTCTCCCATGTTTTGTTCTCCTCTTTTGCTTTGCTCTCACCATTGGCACACAGTGTGATGTTGGGGTTACAAAGAAAGTGTATGTGTGTGTGTGTTAATTTAGGTTGTTTTTCTTTAGAGTAGTTTTCCCTAAAAAATGTTTTCGTTAAAAAATTTTAAGCACTTATTTATTTTTATTCTGTTAAATTGCAAATGGATTTTTCATTTAATAATTATGCGTGGAACCCTTTTCTCACAGGCATCCGATTGGGCTTTTGGCTCACACCCTACATACACCCTTGGGTGTTTGTAGATTCTGTTTCTTCTATTTTCCAGGTTATGGCATCGAGCATAGAATGGGTGGTTCGGGTTTTCAGTGGCACCCTCGTGTTGGTTTGGTGTAAGTGGCCTGATGTTGTCACACCCCATGTTTCTTGGAGGTTTGAGTTAGTGTTTTTAGTTCTTCCTTTATTGTCCTTCACTTTGGATTTTTGGTTCAAGTTGTAAACCCTAATTTTGACCTTAATTTAAAGGCATGTTTGGTTGTTTGATTCTAGTTTTAATTTATTCATCTTTATATTTATTTTATATTTATCTATTCAGGTAAACCGTTCCCATGTTTTATTTTTAATACCCGGGCACTTGTGCCAACCCGTGGGGATCGGGAATGTCCTTCGGGCCTTTCCGCGTTCATGGTCGGGCATCGGTTTGATGGAGACCCGGCTTGATTTGTGAAAAAATGGTATCAGATGAGGGTTTGTTCTTATTATTTGGAGTGTGAGGTAGATTAGAGAAAGGATTGTCAGTACTTGAGTGGTTGGTGTAGGAAGAGCGTCGTAAACTCTTGCTTGTTCTAATCCTCAAGTAACTAGGGGTAGTTCGGGATTTAAGTTTTTGGCTTTGATCAGTGTGGATGGGGGATGACAGTAGGAGTAAACCAGTAATGTGCACAGTCTCACATGGAGTAGCGACCCATGTGATGCTCGAGAGTACGGTTCGACACTCCTAGTGGTTTGCGCTTGCCTAGGGCATGGTCGGCTAAACCATGTAGCCAGGTTGGGAATGGCCACTAGTTCTCCTTCCAAGTGCTTTAGTGTTCATGATTTCTTGCTTCCATTTTGGGATTGGTGTGAAAGTGTTTTCTTTTAAAAAAATGCGGACCTTGGAGTTTCTCTTTTTTTATTTTTGGTGCGTGTTTGGCATGATTTTTGGGGTGCGTTTCCATTGGACCTTGTTTTTGGATTTTGGCATTTGATTTGTTGAAATTCAATTCCTTAAATAATGTATTGGGTTATCTAAAATTGAAGTGGGTTGTTTAAGAAATGGAAAGAATTTTGGAAATTTTCCTTGAATTTTGGAAATGGTTTTGGAAGGAAAAAAGGGTATTTTTGGACTATTGGGAATGTTTTGTTTTGAAAGTGGAAGATCCTTATTTTTTCTAGTGGTATTCCTATGGGTTCTCACCTGTGAATGTGGATGTGATTAATGGATAGTTGGTGGATCATGTGGATGGGTGCATGAGTGGCACAAAAATGCATATCTACAAGGCATCCAGGAATATCAGTAGTGAGTGATTGATTTCTTAGGCAGCTTATTGTTTCATGAAAAGTGGGTTTTTCTCTAAAATGGGTTCCTTGTGCTTAAATGGGTTTGGAAATTGGAAAATGGTCTTGAGTCCGGGGTAGAAGCAATGGGCTCAAAAGAGTTGTTGAATTTTATTGTACTGTGTTTGGTTCCTCAAGAAAGTGTTTTTTTTAAAAATTGATGTTCTAAATTGGAATTAATAGAATTGTGTCTGAGGCGTGGATGTTTGTTTTGTGATGTGTTTGGGTATGTGGAAGGTTTATTTTGTGTTTCTTGTTTGGGATATGCCCCTATAAACGTACAATGGGTTTCCAGAAGGTCTCTCGGTTCTTGGCTAAGCCCAAACACCCAGTGGAGTGGCAGAATGGGGTTTTTCTCGGGCGTGTCGACTGTTTGTAGACGTCGAGGTCGGTTGAATATCGTTGAGTGTTTTGGAAAAGTTTAAAGAGTCTCTGATCATTGGAGGAACTCCAAATGTTATGTGGGTGTAAGTTTTCTCGAGTACGTTTGGAGGAGCATGACTAAACCAATGAACAATGATCATTCCATTTTTGTTGTGAATGGGGATGTATTGAGCGATCATTAATACTAACTTCATCCCATGGTTGTACCTAAGGAAGTGAAGGTGAGGAAAAGTGGTAGATCTTGTAGGTGCTTGACTAGTCAACATGAGAAAAAGGAGGTGTGTTGACCTTTTTGATAAGCTAGTTCCATGTTCCCCAGAAGTAGTGTGGAGTAATCAGTTTAAAACTCATAATAGCTATGATGTTACTAATATTGTTATAGGTGAAGGTTCCTCATTCAACTAGGAGTGTGAAATAAAGGGACTTATTCTCGGAGTTCCCCTTTCATCATTTTGCATCACGCATTTGACAGACCGCTCAATTCCCTATCTGTAGTGTGGTCAGTCAGGTGCTCTAAGTTGTTTGCTACAATTCTCAATTGGTAAGTTGACGGAGTGGCCGATTGGGGCACGAGGAGTAGTATGCATGTTTCTTTTACAGCGGAGGAAGTTCCAGTCATAGGTGGTCATCTTATGACTACGATGAGGTAGATGCTTTAGACATCAGGGCCCCCACCATGGGTCTCAGGGTAAGGCTTGGGCGCAGTAAAAAACTCATCAGGCATGGGATGATTTGGGTCCGACTTAAGTACATAGTGTCAGGATGGGGAGAAATTAAATTTACCTTTTGAGGTATAATCTTTGAAGGCTTCATTTTTGTGGTGAGGGGCATGAAGCCCTGTCTCTTTACGATGGTCTTAATTTATGGGAGTCCCTCTTGGACCTTAAAGAGGTTCAGAGAACCCTTATTCTTGTAAAGCCAGTGGGTGTTGTTTGTGAACCTCCTTGTGAGTTGGTAAGGAATAGAAATTGTAATCATTTCAGAGATTCTCTCGTGTTGTGGAATTGACACATGCATGTCCTATTTTCCTCCTGGTTAGGGGTTTCTACTATCAAGACTATCACATGTGGCTGAGTATTGGTTAGGGTAGGAATCATCTGTGCAGGACAAACTGTGTTGGTGGGTTTGTGATGAAGAGTTCAGTTCTTATTTCTCAAAGTAAATTGGGAATGACCGTGTGGGTGTCATGGTGCTAGGAAAATTTTAAAATGGTGGGGAGACTCACCTTGGGTCTCACTGATGTCCCTTCTTATGTTGGTTGGTTAAACTTAGGGATCTTGGATGGTCAATCCAGTGATAGATGTTTTTCTAGGTTTTTGAGTTGTTTGGGTTTGAAGAACCAATGTTTGATGAGAACTCTAATATGGTGGGGAGACCACTATATGATGAGCTTGTAGAATACCATGTTCTCAAAGTGTGCTTGGTGGAGAAACCCCTTACATATGTTCCGCCCGACCTCGACCATGGTAATTGGTTATCTTAGGTAGTGGGTCGTTGGACGAGTGTTCTTGGAGATATCGAGCGGCCCTGGCGATCCCTAAGTTAGGGGGCAGAGTGTTTCATGTTTTAGTTGTGTTTGGAGGTGAATTCCTTAATGTTGGTTATATTTATTGGTGATTTTGGTTCTGAGATCATTGGAGTTTCAGGTCATGGGCCTATTCAATGCTCGGTCTTTAGGTGATTAACGTTTTGTTTAAAGTGACTTCGCTATCTTGCTTGGAATTTTGGGTTGGTCATATCTTTTGGGACTTTATGGGGGAAGAAAGTGTCATGGTGGGGAGAATTGTCACACGCGTACATATATAGAAATTTTTATTTTTATTTTGTATTTTTTTTGGCTTTAAATTCTCTTTTTTGGGGTGTGGGCCAGACCTGATGAGAGTTTTTTCATTTTTCTATTAAATGAGCGTTTTGGCATTGTAATGTCTGTCACGTGTGAAAGGCACAGTCGAAGCCGTGTAGCTTCAACAGACCACTGTGTGGCCTTCTCGGTGGATGGTTAATTAATTAGCTGACCAAATAAATATTTAAGTGAACGCTAATAATATAATTATTTTAGAACTATTTAAAATAATAATAATAATAATAATAATAATAATTATAGTATTAAGGTTATTATTTATTTATTATTATTATTATTATAATCACTATCATCATCATTATTTTAATTCGGTTGTTTATATTAAATATTTTCCAAATTATAAAATTATTATCATGTTATTATTATTATTATTACTGATATTAATTTTTTTCAGTTTTTATTTTCATTTAGGTTTTATTTTGTTTTGCTTTTTTTTTCTTTCTCTCTCTTTCTATTATTCTTTTTTTTTCACACTATCTTGCTCTCCCATATCTCCCCATGTGGATCCCATTTTCCCCTACAACCCTAGTGGTATGTACATCCCTCCTTGGACACACCCTCCTGCTCTCATCCAGATCACTTCTCCGGCCTCCTCACCACGTGCTTCACCTCCTTCACCCCGATCCTTAGCCGCACACCCTATCCCAGGAAGGCCTTCCAGTGCCTCTTCCTCCACGGACCTACTTCACATGCAACACCTCCCCTCCCCTCCCCTTTCTCTCCTTCTCCGGGTCACGGCTCTCCAGAACCTCTAACCTTCGGCTCACCTAGCACCGTCACACCACCATCCTCTGCTCCCATTCGGAGCTTCCAAGACATCCTCCCCATCCAGCGCCACCCCAGATGGTTCCCTCACTAGGTGCCCACCGGCTCTCTGACCACCTCTCACTGCACTGCCCCCAGCTCGGAACCCTCCTCGTCAGAGTCATGACCTTCTGCGGTGCACTGAAACCCCACTATACACACCCCCTCCTCCCATCAGCGGCCGCCCATCCTTTATCCATCCACGCACGCACCTCCCCTGACTCCATTTGAAGCTCTGAAAACCTCCTCTTTTAGTTGTGCCTCTTTCCGATGGTTCCCCCCTTGCTTTTTCGGTGCCACGGAAACTCCAACAACCTCCATCGTCCTCCGTCTAGCCTCTCAGACTCCACGTCGTAGGTGCAAAGTACCCAGGTTGATCATGTTTTTATTTTGGGTGTTTGTTGCATTTAGGGTTTATCTGTGTTTGGTTTATTTTTGATATATATGTATATTACTTTGTTTTAGGGTTTGTTAGACACTCCTTGTGGTGCATTAGTCATGCAATCGAAGTTTCACGCCAAGCCCGCAAGGCTTCCTACATTGAGGTAGGTGGTTCCATGCATACTTATTATTTGATTAATTAATTTTCAATTTTGATTAATTTATAATATTAGTTAATTAATTTTTATAGCGCGAAGTAGATATTTTATGAAGTTTAATTTCAATTTGAAAGATTTGGTAGCATGTTCATATTATTTGTGCGACTTATTTGTTAGGATGTGAAAAGGGTGATAATGGTGTTTTGGATTATCACCTATATGCGTTGTGTCATAAATGAATATTTGAGTGAGTTTTTGGTGTTTAAAGTTGAACGAAATATTTGAAATGGTTTGGTAAATTTTCCTGAGGGCTGGTTTAACCATAGAAATGACCCTTTTTTTAGCTGTGGTTTGGTTTGGTGAGTAAGTGGTGTCATGATCTTTAAAATTTATTTATGAAAATTCTAAAGGTTTATTTAAATAATTATTAAGGGTGAAAATTGTTTTGGTTGAGTTGTGAAATGATTTTTGGTGTTTAAAGTCATGCGATGTATGTTGAAATTGTTTAATAAATTCTTTTAAGGGTGTGTCTAATGATGAAATTGATTCCTTGACTGTGTAGTCTTTTTAATTGGTTGTGTAAGTGATGCAGATTTAGTTTCAGGATATTTTCAGTGTGATTTTTATTTCAAATGGATTTTGTGTGTGAAAATGGTGGTTTTGGCGTGTGTAGGGTCTTTTTTGGTTTGAGTATGTGATTATGACATATTACTTGAACTCTGAACCACTTGAGCACAAACGGGAAGCCTGGGTACTATGTGGGCAGAATAGGACTAGTGTTCTAGTGATACAGAAGTGGAATAGGTCTAGTTTCACTTAGCTGGATTGACGACTACAACACTAACAAAACTTTTTGATGATGTTTGTAGAGCACTAGGTCATAGATGTGTTTCCCTACTAGTGTCTTGTGCACGAGAACATGTACTGTTGTGTTTTAATACCATTGTTCACCGAGACACGATGTTCTAGGGTCCCACTTCTCACTAGTATCTTTAGGGCCTCTCCCATGATTTGTGCTCCTCTTTTTCTTTGCGCTCACCATCGGCACACGATGTGACTTTGGGATTACCAAGAAAGTGTGTGTGTGTGTGTTAATTTAAGTTTTTTTTATTTAGAGCAGTTTTCCTTAAAAACTATTTTCATTAAAATTGTTTAAGAACTTATTTATTTATATTCCGTTAAATTGAAAATGGATTTGTCATTTAATAATTAGGCGTTGAACCATTTTCTCGGTGGCATCCTACTGGACTTTTGGCTCACACTCTACATACACCCTTGGGTGTATGTAGATTACATTTCTTCTATTTTCTAGGTTGTGGCATCAAGCATAACATGGGTGGTTCGGGTTTTTAGTGGCACCCTCGTGTCGGTTTGGTGGAAGTATATTGAGGTTGTCACACCTCATGTTTCTTGGAGGTTTGAGTTAGTGTTTTCAGTTCTTCCTTTTTTATCATTCCCTTTGGATTTTTGGTTCAAGTTGTAATCCTTAATTTTGACCTTAATTTAAGGGTCTGTTTGGTTGTTTGATTCTAGTTTTAATTTATTCAGCTTGCTATTTGTTTTATATTAATCTATTTGGGTAAACTGTTCCCCTGTTTTATTTTTGATACCCGGGCACTTGTGCTAGCCCGTGGGGACCGGGAATGCCCTTCAGGCCTTGCCACGGACCAGGACAAGCATCAGTTTGATGGAAACTCAGCTTGGTTCATAACAATTCCATAGATCCATGAAGGTGATCTTAGATTGATAACTTGGAACGAGAGATTCTCTCTCTATGAATAGGGAGAGAGGAGATAGAGCTCTTAAAATATTAGGATGAATATTTATTGTGAATAAGATCATCTCACACTTATATAGTAGAATTAAGAATTCCTAAAAATGGATCCCCATCCACTAGATATATATATTACCCCTAAATAAGCTATAGAAAACATCTTATGGCTGCTTTACTAAGTTCTAAATTTCATTTAAATTTTTATTAATTTCATATAATATATAAAATATATTACATGATAAAACCAAGTCATTAACTTGGCTCATAATTCTAGAAAATATTAAATGAATCTTAAATAATAAATTAATATTCGTTCATTAAATATTTTCCATGTATTTATAATAATACTTGTAAATATATTTAATAAATAAATTCAATACCAATTATTGTAAAATCAAATAATATGAATTTATTTATTCCTTAGCAATAGAATATTCTTGAAAAACTCCCAGACCCCAGTACTGGGGCCCAACATGTCTTAAAATTCTATTAAAAAAATAGGAAAGACTTTTGAATTAACTATGTGTGTGAAAATCTAATCCCATATCTCAATTGTAGTGAATACTATTCACAAACCAGGAGAGGAGTTTAGAAATCCATAAAAGAACCTAAAGAGATAAGGTATAGTCACAATAATGACTATTGAAAAAAATCTAGGAGAAATGAAGCATAAAATGATTCCCAGAAGAGTAAAAGGGAAATAAACAAAAGAAGAAAAATAAGATATTGGACATAGAGATTTACATTTTTTGAGAAATTATCCATATATCCAAGGAGAGACATAATTTCACTATGATTTGAGAGAAAAATTTACAGGGAGATTTCAGAGTTTCAAGAACCCACAAAACCCTATCCCAAAATGGTCTAATAATGAGGATGAATTACTATTACACCAACAACCTAGGAAGTGTTCTATGAAAATTTGAAAGTTGGAAAAAAATAAACATCAGTATAGTTCCATGACCACCCAAGTACAAGATACTATTATGGAAGGTGGCTGGAAGTTTGCGTCACTACAATAGTCATGAAAGAATTACGCACTTATATAGTGCCCTGTCTGTGTCGGTCGATCAGCTCTGATATAGTGGTCATAGTTTCTATAGTGCCCACAAAATTTAGTCTAGGAACCTTTATCCACTCCCGGAGTAGGGGTGCATTGCCCCTACAACCCTCAATGAGTTCACCGTGGAGCTCGGACCACAGAAGGTGTGGCCTAGTGCACAGTATGAGCTATAAGAATTCAACCCAAACATCATCCAAAACAGATCACACTACACTATTCCAACAACAAAAATATTTCATATAGACACACACTGTGTAATATAATCTATTTGTCTCACAATATATCAAAAATCAGGACACACACTTTGTTTCATCATCATTTATTTATTTATTATTTATTCACCTTACTAAAAGGAATTACCTTCTTATACCATTTCCATTGATTTAATGAAGGTACTACCATCTTGTTCAACTAGTCCCGAGATATCACTTCCATTTATAAGTGACAAATTACTTCTTGATTATTCAATTAATTTCATACCACCAATGAAACACCCAAAGTAAGGTACCTCACTACAACTTCAATTCCATATTTTCTTCCTTGAATAAATATATGAAATCAAATGATACTAATCAATAATAATATCAAGTCAGGAGAACAATACACATGTTCATATATTTTAACTACCAATGAAACCTGAAACATGTGGTGTTCCTATTGGTGGGTCAATCTTCATGGTCTCATCTACTCAAGATCACCAAGTGTGAACATCATTAGAAGAATTCTCAATTCTTATGAGCCCTCACCACCTAATATTCAGACATCATCTGTGTCTAGTGAGTATGATGCATCTAGACCATATGAAATATGTTTATGATTAATATCATAGTATCTCAAGGTTCTCATTATATCTTAAGAACTGCTATAACCTTTTAATATTATAAATAATCTATGTATATTACAATATATATAGTTGATTCAAAAATATCATCACTATTATGGTAAGAATACATCATCTATAACTCATTGTAGACATGATATGGTATTTGAAAAGTACTATTTAGTTGGGTCAAGGGAATACACTATTGAAATAATGATAGGATGGATTTCATTATAGTTTTGTCTGATATTTTTCCCAGATTTTCAACGTGTTCCCATGATAACTGGTTATTGATTATGTTTTGATGAATTTGATTCTATTATTTCTATGATCATTATCTTATTATTATTTTATACTGATCCTTTATTACTATTGTTATAGGTGATATGATTAATTTTTATTCCCACTTGTGTTTTCCTTTAAAAGTGTAAATGAATCTTCTTTATCTAAAATGAATAGTTTAAAAATGTTTTGGTGAATTATTCTTTTTTATTATATGAGGAAACTTTAAAGTGTAGTTTTAAAATTAATTCCCATATCAAATTCTTTATTTTATCTTGTAATATTAAGGGACCAATTTTTTTTGAAAATTGAATATCCCATGTTTTAAAATAGTTTCAATGATAAAAACCTGTTATTGGTTTTTTAAAAAGGGGAAATCTTATATAATATTTTTATTTCAAACTTACCTAAAATGGATTCATTTTAAAATGTTATGTATGGGGTGTGGGTAAGATACCCATTGAACATTTGTTTCTCATTCCCATCATAATATAGGTTCAGTATAGGTTTCTCTTGGATGCATAATTTGATTGTTGGATACTTTTTTTGGGTATATTAGAGGTAGAAAGTGAATATTATTTACATGATGTATAGATATGGGTGGAAGTGTCTTGTTTTATTTTTGGTATTTGGATTATCCATCATCTTATTACATTTCAGCACTTCCATTCTAGATTTATTTTTTCTGGTTTATGTAGAAAATATATTAATGTTTAGTTTTTTTATGTTGATACTTATTGGATTGTTTTATGATATTTCACTTATGGTTATGAGTTATGATTACATGCTTATACCGTTTTTGGATTTTCACATTATTATTTATACTTATTTTATATTCATGGAATTTTAACATATAGAGTGTTAATGTAAGATTTATCAATGAAAGTATGTATTTTTTTATTGATTTATCAGGTGAAATCATTCTCAAAGATGTATTTCTTGATTCCTTGACACTAGTTTCTAGCCCATGGAGATCAAGAACGTGCTTCAGGTCATGTCATAGACTAGATTAGGGACCCAAATCAAGGGTTTTTGGGTTCTTTTGTGTAAGGACCTAACCTTAAAACATTAAATAATCTTAAGGGTTAAATTAGAAATTCATTTTCTTGCATTTAGAAGGACCTTTTTTGGATTATAGTTTTGTAGAATTAGGTCATAAATCTTATATAAATACATTAAAAAGTGGGAAATTCCACTCAATATCCATTTTTTTCATAATGAAATACATTTAAAATGAAACACACTTTCTTTTCATGAAAAATATTCACGACTTTAACTAACTTTATCATTGTTTTTACTCATCCTTAAAACCCTATGAAAAAATTTGAAAACATGAGATAAGAAAAAAAAGCTCAGTAATAGAGATAATAAAAAAATAAAAAAGAAACATGTTAGTCCATTTTATAAACATGAGATCATATAAGAGAATTTTCCTTTCAAAAAATAAAATTTGATCTCAAATAATAGTTTAATTACACATGAAATTATATTTATTACCCAAAGTTTGTCATAAAACACTTTATAAGAAAATATAAAGGCCAAATCATAAACATGAGGGTTTCTTAGAAAACATGAGATCCCATGAACAATATTTTCGAAAAAACATACCATTTTACCCTTAATGAGAATAATAATTCCATTAAACAAAATATAATTAAATTACCTTATGAAATCAAAATATTTCCATGAAAACTCATTATAAATCATAGAAAAGTCATGTAGGTTTCTTGGGAAATCATCTTCACATAAACCTTACAAGAACCCTTATAAATGGAATAATGTACTCAGTTAATTCCAACATAATTCTATAGAGAACATAATAATTACCCAATGCATTGAATATCCATATAGGGATCACCTAACATAATAAAAAAACTTATAAAGATCATCTATATTTTATTTATACCATAAAACTCATCAAAATAGACTTTTGAACCCTAATGTAAAACATTTTATCCATTTTATTTTAAACCCCATTTTTAAAATTGAAATACACATAACAAAGGGAATAAGGGTTTTTCATTGAATAAAACATTGAATATTTTAAAGGAATATATATATATAATAATGGTTTTGGTGGTGGAAAATACATTAGCATCATATATGTTAAAACAAAACATTCATTTTTTCCTTTGTTTTTAAATAAATTGAAAATGTTCTATATAAAATTGATAAATTGATTAATTTTGAAAACCATTGAAAGAAAGTAAAAAGTGGAATAAATTTAATTTATAATATAAATACATAAATAAAATAAATTTAAGAATATTTCCATGGAGGAAGATCATTTAGAAAATAAATCTTTAAAGCATTTTAAATGAGGTTTTAAGGTTCTGTGTCCCTTACCTCGAGTCTGACTTTTCACGTATGCTCTTTATATTAATAAATAAAAAACTTATGTTAATTATTTACTTTATAAATGATAATTTTCATGTTTATTATTATTTTTATAATATCATGTTATACTTAATTATGAAATTTATTAAGTTCACTTCAGATGTTTTGAGAACATTCGGCTTATTATACAAAAATGGATTTGGTAGGTTGACTATGGTAAAATGGATCTTGATTATATCATTTCAATAATCTTAATCATGTTATAATTATATTTTTTTATCAATTTTTTATACTTTTATAGAAAACTATGTAATATGTTTATGAAAAATTAATTATTTTATAATATAGAGATTGTAGTATGTACATACGCCTGAGTAATGTTTCCATTTTTCAATGAATATGAGGGAAATAAGATAAGTAATATTTTATATTTATAGAATATTAATTATTTCATAAATATAATATTATTTATTTATATCTACCTGTATATATCATCCATGTGAGGTGGCAATGAAAAATAAAATACATCAGTTTGTGAGGCGGTAGTCCGCATGTATGCACTAACGATGCTTTTATTTTTCATTTGACGATAAAGAAAGAAGTAAAATATATATTTACAATTAAATAATGAAATTTATATCATTTATTTCATATTATTTCATTTGGATCCATTATTATGACCCACCATAAGAGTTCATGATGAAAAATGAAATACATCATCTCACAAGGTGGTAGTTCGCACTTACGGGCGAGTGGTGTTTTTATTTTCTATTAGATGTATAATTAGATGAAAAGGGTTATAATGTAATTACCCAAATTCTATATAAGGTATATATCATTTTTATCAGTTTTAATTCTTTTTTTCCTCTTAGAAATCATGCTCTGTGTCCTAAATAATTTTTCGAGTGCGTCCAGGGCTTATTCGAAGCTCAGAGCCCTGATAATTGGAAAAATAGAGTGGGATGAACAATTAGTACACAATTAGAACTAACAACATGGGTCACTTTTTTCACAAAAGAGGCCACACAATTTGTATGCAACCATGCAGGTTGGTTCTCATACCCTTTTTATATTTTTTAGGTTTTTGATAGAGGTATTTCACATGGTTTGTGCATGGTTAGTAAAATTGTACACCTTGCCCGTGCGGGGTCCCTCCTTAGGCAGAGCCTGGTACATGGTTTAGCCAACCAAGAAGCCACACCGTGCGACCCGGTTTTTGGGGGTGGAATTACCATTTCCCTACTAATTAATATAAAACCTCACCCCCTATTTTATTTCCCATTTCTTGCATACTACTACTCTTTGCTCCTTATGTGGGCTCTCCCTTCTCCTCACCTAGGGATTGAGATAACTCCTTAATCTAGACTTCATTTCGAACACCATTGAAAGTGTTAGATCTATATAGGTAAGATCCCTAATCCTATTTCTTATTTACAGTTTTATCTTTATATTTCTTATTCAATTTAGGTGTGACCTCATATGCCCTATTTTGAGGGTGTTGGTTAGTTTCTCCGAATTCTTCTGTTTTACTTCAAACCTGAAGCTGATATTAGAGGAAGAGTCATCTACAACCCTAAAGTGTGTGATATAGTTGTTTTCATTAAAATTTTAGGAGATTATATATCTTTATAAATTGTGTGTCATGCCATAAATTTCCACACATCACCTCAAAATGTGTTATCCCTTTACGAGTTAATATACTCATGTCGTTATACTTCTATTGACCTGTGTTTATACCTCCTTGATCACCAAACCTTGGGAATTACTACTTAACTTACCCTATTAAATATAATTTTTCATGAATCCGACCACCTCCTAAGTGGTTAATATTGGAAATAAAATGAATCTCACTTGCTTAATTAAATTAAATGTCACATTTTAATGGATTGTAAGTGGGTGAAAAGGACACAACACATGCTATATAATTATAAATGATAATTGTATAAATTATGATTACCTTGATTTATTGGGATTGATGAATTAGAATGCTTTATATATAATGGATTGATATTATTATTTTAATTCTAGGGATATTGGAAGTTTAATGATGGATAAGGGACTTATTGAGCATGAAATTTCATGCTCCCTTACATCAGGCATTGGGCATGATGTCTCACACAATTATACTCTTATTTGGGCAATGGGAATGATGGTCCAAATTCCTCTATATCACATGTTAGGAATGAAAAATCACCCAAAAATATCAAATTATGAGCAATATTTCTCACATTTATCATGAGATTCATAGATTGTACCCTTTCTTCATCTTATAGATCATTTGACTAGTTTATGGACTTCTGAGTTACACCCTAGGTCCAGATGGCACCTTGTATTCATGTATATTCCTACTTATTCCCTCACGTGCTTAGTGCATGTACATGTATACCGTGTGTCTATATATATATATATTATTACTTATATATATATATATATACGGTATTAAGATAAGACATATTCTGGCCTATGATGAAGTAGGTAGAGTCTTTCAGGTGTCTTAATGGAACCTGATCCGATTGGTATTTATTTATTTAGGTTTTTTACTATTACTTATACATGCACACTTATTTTCTATATGCACTTCTTGGATTATTTATTGACACCGTTGGTGGTGGCCTACTGAGTTTATCTCACACCCTACTCGAGACACCTTTGGTACTAGAGTATAATTCATATCTACAGGTATGGATAAGGTAAAGTGCCAAGCTATAGATTCTTGATCTATTTTACTTATAGATTAGAGCATGGGAGAAAAGGACCAAGCATATTCTCGTGATTCTAGAGGAGTATTCTTTGTCTTTCTATATTTTTGTATACAATGTTGTGTATGAATTTTCCCTATATCCCCTATTTATCTTTTTTATATCATCATTCTATAAATCATCATGTATATGACTCGAACTATAGGATTTTGATTACAATTACTGATGTTTGGTTATTTTTTTCTTCAATAGTTGATTATCATTTTGTTTCTAGTGTGGAATCTATCATATTATTATTCCATTTTTGTCTTCCTATTTATTATATTCAATTTCCCACTTTTATATGAGGGGTATAGTCTCACCACTATACCACTATACCACTTTATACCCTTGTTGCTAGTTGGAGGCCTTTGGAATATGGGGAGGAACACATGAGGACATGTGAACCACTGACTCAGGGAACTGTTTAAGTGGCTCTCGGGTCCAGACATTACAATGTGGTATTAGAGAATTTTATTTTCCTCCTGCCTTACTATTTGGTCATTATAATGGAGAATATGATGGATTGGAATTTGGTAATGAGTATGTTCTAAGGAGTATCCAACCCACATATAGGGGAAACCCAAATTACTTGGGATGGGGGATTGCTACTTTGATATTTTTCCTATTATAGTTGATACAAATTCATTATTGGGTAAAGCACATGTTTTGTGACTTTATTTGTATTGAAATTATTTTACATGTCATGTATTACCTTTCCTTGGACTATTCAATCAAGGAATTACCATCTTATGCATCCTCATAGGCACACTAGGAAAAATATTCCATGTATTTTTCCTTGTCACATCTATTTCTTGTGGGCATTTTCCCACTGTGTATAATTAGTGTATTGATTCTTATATACAAAAATGTAAAAAATTATTATAGGTATAATATTATTTGATTAATTAAGTGACAACGTCAATCTAAATAGTGTTTTCCCACATAGATTGGTGATGAAACCTTAATTTACCAATTATACCATGTTGTGGGTTATTGACCTACAAGTTTCATAGACCAAAACAACGTCAATTGAATGGGTTACTTGAATTACAAAGGAAATTTAAGGAGAAAGTACTTATATAAGTCCCAAATGGTGATTAATGTAATAAAATCATTACGTATGAACTGTTACATCCTAACACTAGGTTTAAAAGTTTGGTTACAATTAAATTATTTTCCAATTTAAATTTATAGGGTATACGAATTTTATAAATTGGAAATTTCAAGGCATTTAACCAATAAATCTACATATATATATATATATATATGTTATATAATATAATACAACCTTAGATGAATTTCAATATTTAAAGGTGAAATAGTCACCACTAAATCGCATTACAATTGTAATGTAAAGGGTGTTTTCCTCTGTACATAGAAATTGATACTCCATATATTGGAACCATTATCGTGTTATACAAGACCTAGACCCAAACCCAGCCTTGGTAGTGGGTAGTTGGGAGTGTCTCTTATCTTCTTATAACCTATTATAGTTTTTTACTTATCACCTAAACCAAGATTTTGTAATAGAAAGTTAGGTGTGACCTTTTATATTAGAAGGACATGTACCATCCTTGTTATCTATCTATAATCTTTTAGACTATTGAGTTATTTTCTAAGGCATGAATTTGGTATTTTGGAGTCATTCCATAATGTAAAACCTTAAGTCTTATACTAGGAAGGTGTTGAAAACCATGCACTGATGTCAGTGGGATCTGAGCTACGAACGATACCTCCAGTAGTACTACATATGACACAACTAGTTATTCCTGATATAGGAACTGATTCCTTGTTTTGAGAGGACTTTTCCTATATGATGCATTCAATGAAATGTGTTTCTCGACCTACCCTGACTATATAAGAATTAGCTTGTGTGTTCTAGTAGAAAGATCCTCCCACATTCTTTGGGGATGGTGGACCTCATGCTATAGAGTCATGGATGGAGGACATTCTCTCTATTTTAGAGCATCTAGAGATGCCTCCAGAGCGGAGGGTTAAGCTCATTGCCTATATGATATGTGGTTTTTCCAAGAGATGAGGGGATATCATTACCCCAGAATACTGACATCGAGATATGGTATGAGAGGACTTATAGAAAATATTTAATGATTGATTATTTACGCAAACAATATAGGCTGACCAGGCTAGAGAGTTTGTGAACATGCATTAGGGAGCCTTGTTTGTCATTGAATATTCTGCACATTTTACTAAGCTGAAAAAATTCAACCCGAATCTAGAAGGTGATGATAGTATGGTCTTGAGGTGATTCAAGGATAAGATGGTGTACACTATACAATCATAGGTTAACCTCTTTTGGTTGATTACTATTTGTGAGATTGTTGATTAGGCCCTCATCACTGAGAGGAATTTGATGGAAGTTGATGGTGCGATCTAGGGTGGTTTATCAATCTGACCTACTAGTGGCTATTCTAGTGGGTGAAAGTGTCACATTGAGGTTTCTCAGGGGGTAGAAGTTTTTAGATGGATTTTACTGATATATTTTTATTATATCACTAGTGTGGGAAGCTAAGTCATAAAAAACCTCAGTGTATATGAGATCCACTGGAGTGCAGAGGTTGCTGTAGTAAAGGAAAAGTTTACTGATTCTAAAATACTTTCCCATCAGTTCCCAATGATAGGTGATCTTCACCTACCCCAAATTATGAACAAGGACTAGTAGTATCTATCTTGGAAGGTAGTTGGAATAACACGCTCCACTTAGGCTGAGGTAGTGGTTGAGGAAGAGGGAATCAGATTCCAGACTTGCAGCTCCAGAAGAGTGGGCATACTCATGGTAGTAAAACTATGAATCCGGACCACGATAAGATATAGTTACATTCATTGCAACCTATGCTTGAGTATCATAGCGCCAGAAATCATACTATTTGAGAAAAATTCCAGTAACCTCTACATGCGTGTCTTCTTTTTTCTTGATACAGGTGTATTACAATCTTTTTATATTAGAGAAAATTTTCGAGATTCTGGGCCCCAATATAGATATTTACTATGGCATTATGATTCTTGATACCCTATTGGTTATCCAATCAGATAGAATTCACCATTGTAAGGATTTTTTCCTTGATATAGGAGGATATCTTTTCATATGAAATATTTTCATCCTCAACATGATAGGGTTTGATGTAATTATTATAATGGATTGGCTAGTTCCCATTCAAGACCATATAGATTTATATCATTGGATGGTGATTTTCACATCACAAGAGGGTGGTAGACATATCCATATGGGAGAATGATATGTTAGTGTGTCTCTATATAGACCTGAGAATTAGGGGTTAGGAAGGGTGGAAGCCCAGATCATCAGTCTCTTCTAGGAAGATCAGAGAATATGACCTGTTATTTTCCTTCATGTAGTAGATCAATTTAGGGATGTATTCCCTAATTATTTTTTTGGTCTTGCTCAAATGAGAGGGGTAGAATTCACCATTAAGATATTTATAGGAGCCACACCCATGTCCATTCCTCCTTATAGTATAACACCTATGATGCTTCTAGAGATATATAAATATCTGGAAGACTTGGATTATGAATGATTTATCATAACTAGAACTTCTTCCTAGGGTTAAATGATATATTTTTCCAATAATATGGATGGTACCCTTTGGATTTTCATGGATTATCATTGATTGGACCAGATTAAAATAAGGAATCAATATCCATTACCTTGAATAAAAAACCTCTTCAATCAGATCAAAGGTGAGAGGTTGTTCTCAAAGATTTATTTGATGTTGGGTTATCATCAGGTTCATGTCAGGTCTCCATACATGCCTCACTTAGATTTCAATAGAAGGTATGGTCTTTATGATTACCTAGTAAAGCCTTTTGGTCTCACAAAAATTCCTACTATTTTCATGGATTTCATAAATAGGGTTTTCCACCCGTATTTGGATTCATTTGTGTTAGTGTTTTTCGAAATCTTAGTGTATTTTTATTATTGACACGACCATGCCAGATATCTTGAGATTCTGAAGAATACACCAAGAGAGCACTTGATTTATTAAAATATCACTAAATTCCACTTCAAGATTAACAAATTCCACTTCTTAGGTCACATAATCTTGGATTCAGGAGTATTGGTAGACCCAAAGAATGCAAGAGATATAGTTTCATGGGAGTAATTCAATAACTTCTTTGATATACACAATTTCATAGGGCTAACTGAGTATTATAGACACCTATTTTAGGACTTCTCACACCCAGTAACACCTCTTATGGGTTTGACTAAGAAGGTTGCGAAATTATTATAGTCATAATATTATTAATAATCCTTTCAAGAGTTTAAGTAAATATTGAATTAAAAACCTATTTTTATTCTATTGAAGCTAGGTAGGTGCTATAAAATCTATTGTGACACATCAGGAATTAGGCTGGGAGATGTTCTGATGCCAGATGAGCGAGTAATTGCATATGTGTCTTGTCCGTTGTGGCCTCATGAGAAGAATTACCCAATGCATAACCTCGAGTGAGATTCTGAAGTTCATGCTCTATGCTGTTGGAGGAGTTATTTGATTCAGGAGTATTTTGTGGTATTCACAGATCATAAAAGTCTCAGGTACATATTCACAATGTATTCTCTAAATATCAAGAAGTGCAACTTGTTTGAATATCTATATTCATTTGATTTACAACTTTATAATATGTATTGAAAGGGAAATGATGTAGCTGATGCTCTAAGTTGGAAGACTCTGACACATGCTGTTTAGGACGCCAATGTTGAGTGGTAGCTTATGGCCTTGTTTTTAGTAATGCATGTTGAGGTTTAGAAGGATCCTGGATAGACTATCCTCTCATCCTTAGTAGTAACCTCTACCCTTCTAGAGTGGGTGAGAATGAGGAAAATTTTATATACTGAATGATTAGTCTCGAGGGAGAGTATCTTAGATGATGATTAATCTTTTGGTTGGACCATGCATGAGAATGAGACCTTATTCTTTCGTGGGAGTGTCTGGATTCTAGAAGATGATAAAGAGGAGATTATGTGGGAATTTAATACCTTAGTTTGGGTAGTATACCATGGTTTCACCAATATGTACAAAGACTTACATCTCTAGTATTGGTGGCCTGGTATGAAACATGAGATATCCAGATTCATCACATTATGTTCCACTTGTCAACAAGTGAATGTGGGACATCAGCGATCAGTGGGACATTTACAGTCATTGTTTATTCCCAAGTGGAAATGGGATGATGTTTCCATGGATATCATGACTGTTTTTCCTAGATAAACTTGAGGAAACAATATAGTGTGGGCAGTTATTGATCGGTTGACGAAGTTTACACACTTCTTATCTATTTGGGTGACTTTCCCAATAGATAATCCGTAGATTCTATAAGAAATAGAGGTCATACGTCTTCATAGAGATCCTTGTTATATCATATCTGATAGGGATTATTTCTTCACATATCAACTTTGGAAGGGGTTTTAGAAGTCCTTGGGTATATAAGTGCTTCTGAGCATAACCTATCACCCTCATACTAATGGATAAATTTTTTTTGATTCAGGTGTTAGAGTAAACTCTCCATCCATGTGTCCTACACTTTGGATATTCTTAGGAGAAACACATAACCCTTATTGAGTTCACTTATAATAAAATATTTTAGGCTACAATCTAGATGGATCCTTAGGAATCCTTATATATTAGGCCTTTTTGATCACCTTTGTTCTAGTTAGAGGTAAAGGAGTCAACGTTTCTTGGATCACATCTCGTCTAGGATACTATAGAGAAAGTCAAGTTGATTAGGAAGTAGATATTGATAGATCATTCCAAAAAGAAGATATATTACAATAGACATTGATAACCTCTTGAGTTTGAGGTTAGAGATAGAGTTTATTATGTGTATCATCAAGGTTGGTCCATCAACATATTCAGAGGCAGTGTTAGATTTTTCCTTGATTTGTAATACCCTTTGAGGTTTTGGAAGGAATCATACTAGTGGATTACAGGATAACACTTCCTTAGATATATTTGTATATTCATGATGTCTTTAACATATTTCATATTTTCCAATATTATATAGATCCTTCACATGTTCTAAAACCTAATGAGGATGAGTTGGAGATAGATTCTTCCATTGAGGAGTACCCAATGTGTATTGTGGATCATATCGTGATGACACTCTGAGATAGGTCAGTTCCTTTAAAGAGGGTTATATCTAAGAATTAATGACTACAATATGAGATATGGGATCAGGAAACTGATATATAAGCCCATTGGCTAGAGATTTTCTCAGTCGATTCCTCTTTACCCTATGAAGGCCAACTCGGGGATGAGTTACTTTAAGAGGGGAGGTTGCAACAAATAAAATTATCAAGAAGGTACAACTAATTTGTTTTTTGGTTTGAATTATTTTTTTCTCTTGGTAAATGTTCTATATGGACTAAGGAAACTTTTAGGAGCGTCTGAGTCTTTTTTGAAGCTCGACTCCCTGATAATTGGACAAACATAGTGGCCTGCATGGTTAACGCACAATTAGTACTAACTATGGAACTTAATTGTGTGGGGACATTATTTCAAAAGAAAGGCCGTATGGTTTTCCTATAATTTTTTGATATGGGGTGCATAACTATATAGTATTTTAGGGGTTTTTGATAGAGGAATTTTTCACATTTTTCACATGGTTAGTCAAATAAAGTGCCTAGCATGTGCGGGTTCCCTCTTTGGGAAGAGTTTGGTGCACGGTTGGCACATGGTTTTCCCTAATTTCTACCAAACCATGACACCCAATTTTGGGGGTCAAATTAGAATTTTTACCACATTAATATAAAACCTTACCCCTATTTTATTTTACCATTTTCTATATGCAACACCTCCTTTGTCCTCCCATGAGCTCTCCCTTTACCTCTCATAGGGATTGAGGAAACTCCTTGATCTAGACTCCATTTTGAACACTGTTGGAAGCACTGGATCCACATAGGTAATCTCCATAATTATCTTTCTTCATTATATCATTTATCTTCCCATCTCTTTCTCTATTTATGTGAGAGCTCATATGGCCTATTTTCAGGGTGTTGGTCTATTTCTCCTATTTCTTCTATATTACTTCAAACCTGAAGATGATACTGAAATAAGAGTATTCTATGACCATATGGTAGGTGGTATAGTTATGTTCCCTAAAATTTTAGGTGATTATATATCTTTATCCATTGTACGATATTCTATAAATTTCCTCACATCATCTTAAAATGTTTTTTCATTTATGAGTTAATATGATTTTTTTTTCATATTTCTATTGACCCATGTTAACTCGTTAGAGGATGTCTAACTCATCGATCACCGCCCCTTTGGGTGTACTAGATTAACTTTCTACAACGACTCTACTTTTTCTTGAATTACTATTACATCATTTTAAATACAAACAATATAATAGTGTTACAAAACCAAGATCCAAAGGTCTATTGTCTTGGGAAAATTAGAACCAAACATAATAATTAAATAATAAAACATAAAAATTATTTAATTCCTTCTAATATAGTTTCTTAATGGCCCTTGTGTTCTACTTAGTACAAGTAATAACCCGAGGATATACATCAAAGAAAGGGGTGAGATAAAAGACCAATAGAAGTATAGATAAGAACATCAATCAATATAACATGGGTGAGAATAATCATAATCATCATAACATAAGCATGGGATCATAATCATAATCATGATATGAAGAATTTGATAAAAGGTGTAATGTGGAAATTTATAAAAATGAAACATCATATCTTATTAGTCAACTACCATGCATAGTTGTGAGTTATCTTTGTGAGACAATCCACAATAACCCATATAGTATTATTTTCTATGGATGCATTTGGAAGTCTGATGACAATGTCCATGATGATTTTACCCATTTCCATGTTGGTATGGGTAATAGTTTCATCACCCCCTTACAATTTTTTTATTTCAACCTTAACTTGCTGACATACTGGGCACTATGATGTATATTCAATGATCTAATTTTTCATATTGTCCCACTAATAGTGATCTCAAATATCTCGATACATATTTGTGCTCCTTGGGTGAATTGAGAATGGTGATCTATGTGCATCATTGATAAAATCATTCTTTATCTCTATATTGGATGGTACACATGGTCATTACAAAAATATTTAAACTCCTTCCTCATAAATTTTAAACTCTGAGGATTTCCCCTTTCTCATGGATTCCACCGTTTTCTAAATTTCCACATCATTTATTTGAGCATCCTTTATTTTCTCTAAGAGGGATGGTTGAGAAATCAATTGAGAAAGAATAATTGATGTTCCTTCCTTAACTATTCCCATGTACATCCTTTTAAAATCTATAAATATTGGATCCTTCTCAATTATCATCATTAATAATGTTGCATGATCCCTTATACTTAGAGAAACTTCCACTTTATTCGCTTTGCTAGGATAGTAGTGGATTGAACAGTCATAATACTTTATGATATCTAACCATATTCACTGGAACATATTAAGATCCTTATGCGTGGATATATATTTTAGGATCTTATGACCAGTATATATTTAACACTTCTCCCCATATAGATAATACCATCAGATTTTCAATGCAAAGATCACAATCGCCCACTTAGGATCATGTGTGGGATATTTTTTATCATGGATTATCAACTTCCTTGAGGCATAGGCTATCAATTTATCATTTTGAATCTGTACACATACTAATACATTATTTTAAGCATCTCTATATACCATAAATAGTTTCCCACTTTTCAGTAGTGTGAGTATTGGTTAGTGATAAGCCTATTTTTTAACTCTTTGAAGTAGTCTTCACATTCACTGGTCCAGAAAAACTATTCTCCCTTTTGAGTCATCTTGGTTTGTGGGTTTGAAAATAATGATATGTTCTTCAAATATTGTCTTTAATACACATATATATAAAAGAAACTATGAATCTACCTTACAAATGTTGTCATAGGCCACTCTTCGACTGCCTTTGTCTTAGAAGGGTCCATAATTTTTTCTTTTAGTGATAACATTCCCCAAGAGTGATACTTCATCCATCTACTACTCAGATTTACTATATATTTCATATAGATTATCCCTTCACAAGGTCTTTATTATAGTATTCAAATGCTCCTCATATTCCTCCTTGCTCTTGGAGTATATCAAAATACCATCTATAAAGAATAACAGAAACTTGTTGAGGTAATATCTAAAAACCTATTCATTAAGTCCATCTATATTACTAGAGAATTAGTGAGTCTGAATGAATCATTATGGACTCATAGTGCTTGTACCTTTTTCGAAATGAATTATTAGGCATATATTCCTTCCTCACCTTTAATTGGTGACATCTCGATAGAAGGTCCACCTTAGAGAAATACTTGGAACCATATAGTTGATCTAATAATTCATCTATCCATGGAAGGGGATACTTGTTATTTATTGTGATTTTGTTGAGATCATGATAACCAATGTAGAGGTGCATTGAACCATCATTATTCTTGATGAAGAGGAATAGTTTACCCCATGATGATGTACTCAGGCATATGAAGCCCTTGTCTAGGTTCTCTTATAACCACTTCATCAGTTCTTCCAATTTAACCATGGAAATTCTATAAGGTGTATTTGATATAGGCATATATCCATGAATAAGTCTAATTGTTAACTCAACCTCTCAATCCGGAGAAAGACTAGGTATTTATTGAGGTAACACATTAGTGTAGTCCCTCACAATGGGCAGGTATTCGATCGTGATTCTATCCTTGGTCTCAATCATCTGAGCATGATATTATTAATCATAAGGGAAAAATATCCACACTTGAGATGAGAATTCTAAAGAAGATTCATCCTCCTAAAACTTTTACATAATTGGAGGATGCCTCAGGATGTGAAGAGTAATCTCCCTTTACCAACAATTGTTGTTGTATTTGTATAAAGATATCAAATCCATTCCCAATATTGCATCAAACTAGACCAAAGTAAAGAGGACAATATTTTTTGGGAGGTTCAGTCCACAAACATTAACCGGGGAGGATTTATATACTTTTGATGCAATACTTTATTGAATTTATGTTCTCACAGATAACACAACCTCTATATTTTGAGGTGGTGTTTTAATTGTTCTACTAAACTTAAAGGATATGAAAGAATCCATAGAACCAGAATCAAATAGTATGTTCTCTATTCTTAAATGAATAACCAGTATACCTATCACCACATCATTATTGGTATCTACCTCATTGGTATTTCCAGCATAAGATTTACCTTGATCCTTTACCTTTGGTGGCTATTGGAACTAATTACCCATAAGGAATTGGGGTTTATTGCACTGGATTTCATAATTCCCCTGCTCCCTACAGTTGAAGTAGTGAACCATGGATGAGGCTCTTATTTCATCCACCAAATTTTCCTACTTCCTCATGTATCTTTTACATTCATGAGTTTGGTGGACTTCTGTACCACACTTGAAGCATTTCCCCATCCCTTTGTGGAAATTCCAATAATTCTTTTCTCACAAGTTTTACATGTGAGTGGTTGAGTTTTCTTACCAACTTTGTCATTAAATACTCTAACTTGAAAATATATCTTCCATTTCTCATCTCCATAGCCATGTGACCATTCTACAAACTCTATCTCTACTTTGATATCACATCGAAAAACTTCTTCATAACTACCAAATCCTTAAATTTCTAGAGCCTTTCAAAGGTGTGGTTTTGAACCACTAAAGAATCTATCTATTTTTCTATCATTGTTGATAATAAAACCCAAGGTTTACCTTGCAAGACTTGTGAAATTTTCTTCATAAGTTGTGACAAATTAACCTTCTTTTTTCTTCAACTCTATAAAATCTATCTCCATCTTCGTATGAAGAGTTCATGGGAAATACTTGTTAAGAAATATTTTCTTAATGTCTTCGTACTGAATCTATTCAATTGAATCTTTTATCTTGGTGTTCTTAATAAACACCCACCTTTGATCGGCCTCTCCATCAAAATGGTAAATGACTAGAGTCACATTATCCATCTCAGAACAGTGATGCACCTAAAAGATATTCTCCATTGAGTTTATCCACTATTCCAAAACTAATGGATTGGAAGATCCACTAAATGTAGGTGGTAATTTATATATAAAAGAATCAATATTCAGTCTCTCCCTCTTAGTTGAAGGAGGAAATTCCAAATTATTTAGGTAATTGTTAATATCTTGATATAACTGGGTAAGAATCAGTATGAAAATTTAAACTCCACCTCTCAAGGCATTGGGGATATCATTCAGGCATTCACCAAATTATCCCTCACATGGGTCATTGTCCTGGTTTTTTCTGGTTCCCAGAATTTTATAAAATAGAAAAGGTTGAACAAAACATCAATTCATGAATAAATAATTTATTTCATTGTGAAATTAAATCTAAAGGCATATATTTCGGGATATCATATCTTTATTTTTCTAAAATAAATATTCTTGGGTGATTACATATACTTAGTCTTATACTATGGGTTTTCAGTAATTTTATCTAAAAGTAATTCCTAAATTAACTGAACCGTTCTCTAATTCCAACTATAGTGACCCTACTTTTTTATACATTACTATTACATCATTTTAATGATAAAAAATATATTAGTGTTACAAAACCAGGATCAAAAGGCTTAGTTTCTTGAAAAAATTATGTCCAACCATAACATTTACATAATAAAACATAGAATTTAATTAATTTTTCTTAATTAGATTCTTAGTGGCCATTTTTTTCTTTTTATTACAAGTATTCAATATAGGATATAAATCAAGGAATGGGGTGAGATGAAATCTCAGAAAAAGGATAAATAAGAACATAAATCAATATAAAATTGGTGAGCATAATAATTATCATAATAAAATAATCACGAGATCATCATCATAATCATGATAGTAATCATTAGATAAAATCATGGAATGTGGAAATTCATAAAAATGAAACATCATGTCTTAGTGGTCAACTACCATACATAGTTGTGAACAAAACTAAAATCATGTTCATTCATAACATATGTGAATAATCATAAAATCATATTTGTGAATGAATATTGAATCATGTTCACATATATTAAATATTATATGATGTGCTAAATCAAATTACATAATGAATTGGAGCACTATATAATTCTAGGTGCACCTGTCACATCATAACATTTACCTAATCATGCATTCCACATAGAACATGTAACAATTGTTTTATAAAATAACCCATAGAAAGGAAATGGTTCTCATGAGAATTTACTAAATAATACATTCATGAATAATATTTGGAGTTCCAAAAATAAAAATGGCATATCATACTTGGTATAAGAATCAAAAATCTTGAGTGAAGAATAAAAAATCCCAAGAGAAGTAAAAGGTGTGTTTTTAAAAGGAAGAGTTTTTTTGGAGAAATATTTGAATTTTTCATAAAATATGATTGAAAAATGTATCTCCTAAAAAAGAAATTTAATGATAAAGAAATTATATTTAAGTAATATTAAATGAGAATCCATACTAAAAATGGAGTTAAAGAGGGAACCCCAAAGAAATTGAGTTTGGTTCGAGATTCCCCTTATCTTAAGTCCGAATGCTTTCTTCACTTTAATATAATGGATAACAAAATTAGATTCATTAATTAATAAATAAAGTACTTACTATACATGTCTTTTATTCACTATATATTTTTTTAAGTTCTTTTATGACCATTTTGACAAGTTATAGTGTTCAATTTCATCGTTCGACAATCTTCATTTCCTTGGTTTTCAGGACCGGTTCACTTGTATACATGTATGGAAGATTGTGTGAAATGGAGAAAATTATAAATATTTGAGATTATTTATTATTAATTAAATTAGAAAAATAATAAATGATATTATATATGTATATATATTTTATGTTATAAGTATGAATCATTAGTTAAAATATTAATGATAACCATTTAGATTAATTTTACCGTCTTTCGATCACAATGAACTCTTTTTATTTTATTTTTTAATATTATTTATATATTTTAGTTCTAGAACATAAAAAGGTTATAAAATAAATTTAAAAATATTTTTAAACCATTATAATGTTTTTAATACTATCCTTTAAGGTGGTAAAGGAAAATAAAAACTTTTCATCCGTGAAGGTGATAAAACAACACCTTAGAGACGATGTTTCCATTTTTCGAATAAAAGGGAGAGGGGAATAGTTTTTATGATATATTATTCCATTAAAATAATAGAATTATAGTATATATAATATAACAGAATTATCATTCCCTTGGATAAGGTTATATGGGGAGAGAAAAAGAAAAGAAAAAGAAAATTAAAATAAATTAAAAGAAAAGAAAGAGGATTTTACCTCTTGAATTCTTCTCCTTGAGAACCTCCTTAGAGAGATTAGTTTTGGTATTTTTGTTGAAAAAAACACATGGATTTGGGTAAGAGGATTAGGAATATTGTTGTATATAAATGGGAAAATATTCAAGGCTTGGAATGTGTGATGAGAAGAGGTGGTGAGAGATGGTATTTATAGTCGAGGAGAGGGGTGTTTTTTGATTATTTTATTCATTAATTTATTATTTTGGATGAAGAATATGACTAGTTTAAGAATTATCATGGAATATATTAAAACAATAATTTATATTTTTTGTGATTATAGTGATTATGTTATCAATTACTCAAGTAATAGTGTATTTAACGTATAATTTATATATACCGCAAATTACCATATTTTACTATTCACCAAAAAATTCACCTATTTTATGAAAAACCCAAAAATTCACACTAAACATTTTTTGATGTTTTTAATTTAAAAATGAACTCAATTTTATTAAAATAATTTTATAAATATAGGAAATTTAATTTTTAATTAAAATTATTATTTATTAGAAAAATACTAATTTTAAAATTATAACCGATTTTATGACCCTTTGAAAAAAATACTTAGGATTTTATAAAATTATCTTAAAATTATAAGACAAAAAATAATAATTATGAATAAATTGTATGAAAATAAATTTTATTTTAAATCATTATATTAATTATATAATTTTAATTAAATATATATAATATACAAAAAATACCAACACCTAATTTATCTTATCTAAAATGTTTATTTACTTATACCATGAAATAAATATATCATTACTTAATTCATAATATAAGTAAATTTTATTTATACTTTCATAGGCGAAGTTACTATTCTACTGGCCAGATTACTATTCCTAATGGTCACATTACTATTCCAAAGTTCAAGTTACTATTCCCTTAATATAGGTTCCTTACCATATAAAAATACCTATTATTCCATTAATTATTCATTTATTAAGATTATATTATTCCCTCTATGTGATTTTATATAATTTATACTATATGAAATGATTTTAAGATGGTAATTTACATTGATAAATGTTTTGGTCGTTACAATTTCCCTCTTAAATATAAAGGTTAATGAATCAGAACACCTCCTAAGTGGTTCATCTTGACTCTAAAATTAATATTCCTTAATTAAATTTAATGTATTAGTTTAATCAATTGGAAGTTGGTTGAATGGAAACTTCACATGCAATATTATTATAAATGATAATTGTGTAAATTGTGATTCCCGTGATTGATTGGTCCAGATGAATTGGAATTATTTAAATATAATGCCTTGATATTATTATTGTCATGAAAAAGATATTGATATTTGAATAATGGACAAGGTACTTATTAAGCATTAATATTTACGCTCTTTTACATCAGGTTTTGGGTATGATGTCTCACAATGTTATTCTCTTATTTGGGAAATGGAAAAGATGCTCCACATTCCTCTACATCGGGTGTTAAGAATGAAAATTATCCCCCCATCTCGAATGATAGGTAATATTTCTAGAATTAATAATGAGATCCAAGGATTGTTCTTTTGATTGATCCTATAGCTTGTTAGACTAGCTATGGACACCTGGACTATACCATGTGTCCAACTATCACCTAGTATCCATGTATATGGCTACTTATTCCCTCACTTACTTAGTGAATATATGTGTATAAAGTATATATATATATATATTATTACTTATATATATGGTATTTGGATCAAACATATTCTAGCCTATGCTAAAGCAGGTAGAGTCTATGAGGTTTTCTAATGAAACCTGAGCTGATTGGTATTTATTTCTTCAGTTTTGTTTCCTATTCATTATACATTCACACTTCCTTTCTATGTACAAAAATTGGATTATTTATAGACACCGTTGGTGGTGGCCTACCAAGTTAATCTTACACCCTACCCGGTCTGCCTTTAGTTATCCTGCAGAATTCATGTTTGTAGGTTTCGATAAGGGCAAGAACCCTGCTATAGTTGCTTGATTTTTTTTTCTTATAGCAAGGATCAAGAGAGAAGATGACTGAGTGTATAATCATGATTCTATAAGAATAGAATTTTGAACTTTTTGTATATTTTTATAGCATGTTTTATATTTCTGTCCCTTGTATCTAAAGTTTCCCTTTTTGTATATCATCATTCCATGACATCATCATGTATATGACTTAGTATAACAACCCAAGAATGATGTATATGAATATTAGATCTTTTTATATGAATATTCATTATATCTTACAAATGAACGTCTGAGGGCTGTAATAGTTTAGTGCCTTAGGAAACTTGAAATACATTATTCTAACTTGTGAAAGATCTTAAACATCTCCCATAAAGATCCTCCCCTTTATTACTCCTACTAAAATTATTTATTTATAACCAGAGGAGTGGAAACATAATAAAGGGTGATCTTATATTCTCAGTAAGGTTAAGAAAACAATAAATGAACATATGAATGTAAAAAGACATGAACATAACTTTTGAGTATCAATATCTGGAGTCATGAAAAAATTCTTATTAGTTCCTAAGACATAAATCATAAAGTAACATTTACTCGGAGAACATAGAATTGGAATAAAACATTTCCTTATGGAAAACACATAAGCATATAAAATCATTTCCATATTATCAAAGGCTCATAGCCAAGAACATCATAGCGAACAAAGTCCATTACTAAACTGGGTTTACTTGCTGTTCCTACCCTGTATTACTGAACCATAAATACATACCATTCCAGTCATGTCTATCTCATGAGATATAAATCTTTAACCAATACATTTAAGTGAGATATAGGTCCCACCCATCTATTAATCAAATCATTCTTACATGTGCCACAAAAACCTAAACCATTCATTATAACATAACCCAAGGAACAAAAAATCGATTTCTTAAACATCATTCCATCATAATACATATAAAATAAATAGATTTCATAAAAATAATTACATTATAAACACAATAAAATAAATTTAATAATAGGTATATAATCATAACCCTATGTCATCTTAGATGGAAAATAATTTTGATAAAATACTTGAAATTAATTTTTGAGGAAAATATCATTTCTTCTTCAAAAACGTTTTCTTTTCTCAAAATGAAACACAATTTTAAAAGAAAACAATTTAATTAAAAATACATATGAAATATTGTGAAGTAAGTTTCATGGAAATAATTAATTATTAAAGTTTAAGAATCCATTCATACTATATATGTTAAAAAACATTCTCCTCATACATTTGCAAAAAAAGTCAAAAAAGTACCTCATATTGAATAACGAAAAAATATTACTTTCATACCTTTTAGTAAAAATTCATAAATGGGTAAAATTTACTTTAATTTTTTTAGAAAAATAGAAATAGTATTACATATTTAGGAAACATGGACATGGATGATAAATATACCATAGTAAATAATTATATATAAACTATCTCAGATAAAAATGAGATTGAAAAATTAACCCTTACCTTAGGTCTGATATCATTTTCATGTCCTTGAATATACTATATAATGATTTAAATAATATTATTGACTTATTACAGAATCATAATAATTTTTATGATATCATATATGATTATATTATCATCCATTTGTTAGTAACATTTCATTGTCACTTGTTATTCGGATATTAACTGTTTTATGTTATTCTGAAAGTTTTGTCAGATAAGTTCATGTTAAACTTGTTAGGTTATAGTTATATCATTTATATAATGATATTAGTATAATAAATATAATATTTATTCATTACATTCATGTATATAATCATGGTTTAATGAATATCACGTAGAATGAATACTATCACATCGTAGAGACGGTTGGACGTACGTACACACATGGGACAATATAATTCAATTAATGGTTAAATGGTATGGAATTGGATGGTATATTAATTATAAATAATAATTTTCATGTTATATTAATTATTTTAATCCATTATAATCTTCATTATACCCATCTAAATTAAGTATTTTTGAATAACAAATTACACCACAACGTGAAGATGGTAAGACATACGTACACACGAATGGTGATATTGTTATTAGTAGGATGGATAAAAGGAGGTATAAGTTTTTACCATAATTATAATAACATCTCATAATTTAGAATATAATTTATTTATTACTTAGTATGGGAACAATATAACAATAGGAAGTAGAAGAAGAAATAATTTTCAAAGAGGTGATAAAATAATTACCTCGTTTTTAAGTATATTTTTTTTATTTGCACAAAAGGTGTCCTTATGATGGTTTTATGCCCACAGTGTGGCCTATAGAAGAAATTTATGGATTTTGGGGGATTATTTGAGTAGAATTTGGATTAACTAAGTGGATTTAGTGGTGTGAGTAAGTGGTTAGAGGTGGTGTCCTTTTATAAGAGGGAAGATGGGCACTTTTGGAAAGTCTTGAAATATTATTTTATTATGAATTGATTTTAGAATTATAATAGAAAAAAGTGAAATATTTCAAGTATAAGATGAGGATTTTTCTAAATAATATCATCCAATAATTTTTATACATGTATTTATTTTATTTTAAACCTTATCTTTTCAGTTTACCCTTAATAAATCTCTTTTATTTTTAATTGAGGTAACCACATTTTTATTATTAAGAGTATATTAAGTTTACTTATATTGGTTAAATTTCTCATAATTGGAAAATTAATTAACTTTTAGAAATTATAAAATCCAATTTTTAATTTCAAAATATTTTTATTATTTTTAAATAATTTAATAAGAAATTATTTTAATAAAACACCAATAGTGTAAATTCTTACAATATTCATTTCATTTAATTTAAATAATATCTAAAAAAGAGATATAACTTAGAACCAAAGAATTTAATAGTATTATAACATGTCATATTCACCTATAAAAATAAATTACGACATAAATTATTTCAAATAATATTTATTTTACTATTTATAATATCATTTATTTGATATTCCTCTTAATAAAATAATTATTGTATCACTATTATGTCAATATTTATGGTAATTTTTTAATATATAAAAATTCTAAAACAATTCACATGATGTAGATAATTTAATTATATATCTAGAGAATATTTATTTTATATGTTTTATCAAGATTATCACTACATTAAAATTATTATAATTATAAAAGATAAGAGAGTGACATGTTGTCACTTTCTTTTGTTTTAATTATAATTACATCACTTTCATGGAACAAAGTACATTAAATGAATCAATTATGATCCTTAGATGATATTGTTAGAATTTAATTTATACAATAGGATTTCGGTAGATTTTAGGGTAATTTTAGTATCTTTATCATATTGTTTGTTACGTAATTTAACTGATTTACCTTTAACTGTGGTAAATAAAAATTATCATAGTTACTATTCCAAATATCAAAATAAAAAAAATATGAAACCTATTAAAAAAATTTGGATCCACTAATTCAAAAAATGGTATCCATTTTACAAAATTCAAAACACAAAAGTTTCAGTGATTAATTTAAAATTAATTACCGTTGTCAAAGAGAGAGAATGGGGTTTAAAAAAAAAAGTTAAAACCATCAAAAGATTAGTTCATGTTTATGTCTAACTTCAATGTGAAATTACTTTCAATTACCAAAATTAAATTAAATGAAAAAACCATAATCTAATTATACTTTAAAACCAATTAAAAGTATAACATTTCCTTATAAATAAAAGAGAATAAAAAGTAGTTTTAAATTAAAATGCAGTATTTTTCACTATTCATTAAAAAATGAATATTTTCAGAAAATGACAAAAATTCATCCAAATTAAATTTTTATGTTCTTATTCCAAATAAGAAGTTTTTTTCATAAATAACTTATTAAAGTGTAAAAAAAATATATTTTAAATGTGTTCTTCCTCAAAAGGTGGTAAAACTGCATTTTTGGAAAAACACTCATTTTATCCATAAAATTAAATTTTTTATTATATCATGTTTATAAAACATATAAGATGAATTTTAAACATTAAATTGAATATATTAAATATATATTTCACTAATAAAATCCATAAAGAGTGATTTTATTACTTTATAAACTCACTTATTTTTATTTAAATAGTTTTTTAGAAATAAGTTAATACTATTCATACCCGCCATTATAATGAATAGGTTATAATATTTAGTTATCACATATAATTTGTATAACATTAAATTAATTATATCAAAATAAATTTGAATTTTGTGTAACAAAATTCAAGAATTGTGTTGCGTACACTACAAGCTAATACGGTGAAGCGTATAACACAAGCTAATGTTAGTGTAGCATACAATACATAAAATCAAAGAAATTAAAAAGTATCTATCACATAAAATATTGGGGTGTTACAATATACCCCCTTAAAAATGAATTTATCCCTCCAAATTCATTGAGGTTATAAAAGGTTAAATACTTGAAATTTTATTTCAAAGAAACCCACATCGTAAAAAGAAATACTAAAACTTCATTTTAAAAAGTAATGTTTGAAACATAATGGTTAACAAAATAAACTCATAATTGGGTTTCCATATAGAAAAAATAGGTGGGAAGTGAAACCATGGATATGGAAGAAAAATATTACCATAAACATATGATGTATAGTGATAGAGAATAAGGTTTAGAGAAAGATAACAACCAGAAACCCATAAATCTGTGATGATTTAAGGGACCATATGGTTCATCAGATAAGAATGTACTACAATAAAATTTTGGGTTTTCAAGATATTTTCCCTAAATTTTAAGAACATGAGAATAAAATATTACTTGATTTCAGTACACTCCCACCATTGGTCATCCCTTAAAAAATATCCACTTCATCTCTTATTCAGATAAATGAAGTTTAATTTTTCATTCCTAAAGTATTAGTAGATCATGCGATGCATAAATAGAATGATAGGTCATTCCATCCGTCTTAAAGAAAAAAGGTTACACAGATTATCAAATATTCATAAGTCCACATATAGAGAGTTAGTACATTAATCTAGAAAACTTGAAGTAGATTATAACTTATAATATCCATAATTGGATAATCTTACAATCCTTTGAAAAACTAAAAATTTGCAAATTTAGAAAGAGGTGAACTAAACTAGTTTGAAATTTATCTCCCATATCTCATAAGGTAGTTCTTGGTTTTCACATTCCAAACATGTGAATAACTTAATAATGTATTATCTTGGGTCACAGTAACAATATAAACTATGAGATATCCTTGTTGAAAACATGCATGCTTTCATATTCTTAAGTCCAAAATAATGTAATCTTCTTTCGAGATAGTTTAAACCACATGCCAATAAATACTTAACTATTTACAAGGTAACTAATATTGTCCAATTTACTTATTCCTATCCAAAATACCTTTATCCAAAAATAATTATCTCAACATCATGTTCCTATTAAGGGTCATCCTTCCCTAAATCTTGTATTTTCCTAAAACATAACCTTATTACCACAATCAATTTTCATGGTTACTAGTACCACTCAGCATATAATTTCAAATAAATGTTGAAAATAATAGTTCACCACTACATAAATATTTCATTATTCTATAATACCATAAAAGTGATTCTACAACATTATTTTGGAACCCCATTTCATAAACACTCAATCATTCCACTACTCCATTTTCATACTCAACATCATCAATAGTGATCACATTTGATTTTCATTTATATTTGGACTTATGATGTTTTTGACGTCGATCATCATTGATCACCCTTGTACTAGAGCATTGGCTAGTATAATTCCCCATTTCATTGCACTTGTAGCATTGCAATGTGAGTCGTGCATTCTCGGTAGCCTTTTCTCTATTCACATCATTAGCTACCATTTTCTCATTAATTTGGAACTCAACTACCCAATGACCTTATTTTACACACTAAAAAAATTTACTAGTCCCTTTAATATAGTGTTGACCATGCTTCTTTCCACACTTTGAGCATAAGAAAACACTCATCTTTTTTTCACCATTGTTTTGAGATTTTTCTTTAAACTCCATTTTCGTTTCTTGTCAAAAACATGAGATTGATATGTAATATAAAATTCCATTTATACCCTGATAGTATAACACACAATATCTTCATAGAAAATAAAGTCTCTTATATCCAACACCCTTTGAAGACTTGGTTTTAAGCCACTAAATAATCGATCAACTTTACTTTCAGGTTGGATGATAAAGCTAGAAGCATACCTCGAACGTCTTTTAAAATTTGTCTCGTATGTACCAATGAATTCATCATACTTTTTATTAATATCATGGAACCAATTTTCCTTTTTCATTTAAATAATACAAGTAAAGTACTTTTAGAAAAATAAGTTCTTGAACTCGTCTCATTCTAGGGATTCAATTTCATATTTTTGTCTCGTATTCTTGATTAGAGTCCACCACTGGTCCGCTTCTCCTTCAAATTGATAAACAACCCAAATGAATTTTTCATTTTCCAAACACTAAGGGATGGAAAATATCTTTTCTATGGTACTCATCCATTGTTCCATAACAAGTTGATCAGAAGACCCGCTAAAAGATGATGGATGTTGCCTCACGAGGGACTCAAAAGAATATTTGTCCATTCTCTACTCATTTGGAAGTACAAAATGATTCATAACATGTGTAAGTATAGAGATAATATTTTTCATTACATATGCTATAACATTTGTTTGTTTAGGAGTAAAATTCTTTCATTTCCCATTGCATTGACCATTAACATGGTTCTTTCAGGTTCTATCCATTATCTAAAACCAAAAAAGAATTGTGTAAGAGGCAAAAAACATACTAGGAAAACAACATAATAAAGGGGGTGTATTTTAAATCTCTAACATCATAGGTTTACTACTAGATTATTCATGATATTTACCATAATTCTAGGTCTGTAACCTCTAATTATACATATACTTAAGAAATCCCTTAGAAATATCTCTAGGGATATCACTAAATATTTTGCATCTTATTTTCCAAAGGTTGAAATTTTTTTTCCTATGATACTGACTATAATGACCCAAGCACGACGCATATGAATATTACATATTTTTAACTGAATATTCATTACATTTTACAAATTCATGCATAAGGACTGTAATAGTTTAGTTCCTTTGGAAACTTTGAATACATTATTTTATCTTATGAAATATATTCAACATCTCCCATAAAGATATTCCCCTTTAGTACTCCAACTTATATGATTTATTTATAACCTGAGGTATGGAAACATAATAAAGGGTGATCATAGATTCTAAGTAATGGTATGAAAATAGTATATGAACATATGAATGAAAAAAAACATGGACATATCTTTTGAATATCAAAATATTGAGTTATAAAAAAATCTTAACAGTTCGTAATGAAAAATAATAAAGGAAAATTAACCATGATAACATAGAATTGGAATAAAACATGAACTTTTGGAAAAAAAATAATCATATAAAATAATTTCCATATTAGCCAAGTCTCATATCCAAGACCATCATAGCAGATAAAATCAATCATTGAACCGAGTTTACTTGCCATTCCAGCCCCGAATTACTAAACTTGATTTACTTTCCATTCTAGTGATGTCTATCTCATGAGATATAAATATTTACCCAAATAATGGGAGGTAGATATATGTCCTCTATCTCATAATGAATTCATTTTTACATGTTCCACAAAAACATAAACCATTCATCATAGCATAACCCAAGGAACAAAAAATGGGTTTCTTAAACATCATTCGATCATAACCCATATAAAATAAATGGATTTCATAAAAAAAATTACATAATAAACACAATAAAATAAATGTAATAATAGGGATATAAACATAACCCTATGTCATATTATATCAAAAATAATTTTGATAAATTAATTGAAATTTATTCTTGAGGAAAATATTCTTTATTCTTCAAAAACATTTTCTTTTCTCAAAATGCTGCACAATTTTAAAAGAAAATAATTTAATTTAAAATAAAATTGAAATATTTTTAAGTATAAAAATAAGGAGTTATTAAATTGTAAGAATCCCTTTATTTATTATATGTTAAAAAAACATTATCCTCGTAGTTTTTCCAAAATATTCATAAAGGTTCCTCGTATCGAATAATGAAAAAATATTCCTTTCATACCGTTTAGTAAAAATTCACCAATGCGTAAAATTTAATTTGAAAAATTATAGAAGAATACAAATAGTATTACATATTTTGGTAAAATTTATGAGGAAGATAAATATAATCCTGTAAATAATTACATATAAAAAATCTCAGATAATAATGAGATTGCAAAATTAACCATTACCATAGGTCATATATCCTTCGTATGTATCCGAACCTCATGTATAATTATTTAAATATTGTTATTTAATTATTCTTTAATTATATTAATTTTCATGATTTCATATATGATTTTATTATAATCTGTTTGTTAGTAAAATTTCATTGTCACTCATTATTCAGATATTAATTGTTTTATGTTCTTATGCAAGTTTTTTCAGATAAGTTCATGTTTCACTTATTAGTATATAATTATATCATTTATTGAGTGATATAAGTATAATATATATATATATATCATAGTTATTAATTCAAGTCATGTATATAATCATGGTTTAATTGAGATCATGTAGAATAAATCACATCATATCGTGGATACGGTAGGCCGTATATATGCGTGAGGGACAATATCATTCACTTAATGGTTAAATGGTATGAAATTAAATGGTATATTAATTATATAGAATAATTATCATGTTATATAAATTATTTAAATCGATTTTAATCATTATTATACCCATACAAATTAAGTATTGTTGAATAAAAAATTGCACCACGTTGTAGAGATGATAAACTGTACGTACACACAGTTGGTGATATTATTATTTGTAGGATGGATAAAAGGAGGTATAAGGTTGTCCCATAATTATAATAAAATATAATAATGTAGAATATACTATAATTGTTACTTTATTATGGAAACAAAATAAGAAGTTGAAGTAGAAGAAGAAAAGAATTTTGAAAGAGGTGATAAAATAATTACCTCTTTTTCGAGTATATATTTTTTATTTGGAGAAAAGGTCTCCTTAGGATGGCTTTCTGCACAAATTATGGCCTCTAGGAGGAAGGGAGGGATGTTGGGATATTATTTGAGTATAAGTTAGATGAGTTAATGGTGTTGAGAGGTGTGAGTTTGTGGGTAGATGTGGTGGCCTTTTATAAGAGGGAGGAGGGGAACTTTAGAAAAGTCTTGAAATATTAGTTTATTATAAATTGATTTTGAAATTATAACAGATCCAATGTGATATATTTAGAGGGTAAGATGATTATATTTTAACATAATCTCGTAAAATAATTTTTATACCTATATTTATTTTATATTAAACCTTATCTTTTCAGTTTACCCTTAATTACTCTCTTTTAATTTTAATTGAGGTAACAATATTTTAATTATTAAGTGGCTATTAAGTTTACTTATATGGGTTAAATTTACCATAATTGGAAAATTAATCAACTTTTAGACCTTATTAAATACAATTTGTAATTTTAAAATATTTTTATGTTATTTAAATAATTTAGTAAAATATTATTTTAATAAAATATCAATAGTATCAAATTTTACAATATTCATTTTATTAAATTCGAATAAAATATAAAAAAAGATATAAATTAAAAAAATAATTTAATAGTCTTATAAAATTTCATATTAACCTATAAAAATCGTGGATGACATAAATTAATTCAAATAATATTTATTTTACTATTTATAATATCATTTATTTGATATTTATCTTATTAAATAATTACAGTATCACTATTTTGTCAATATTTATGGTAATTATTTAATATATAAAAATTATTAATAAATTCAAATAATTTAGATAATTTCATTAAATTTCTAGATACTATTTATTTTATATGTTTTATCAAGTTCATCACTACATTAAATTTTTTATACTTATAAGAGATAAGAGAGTGACATGTTGCCACTTTCTTTTGTTTTAATTATAATTACATCAATTTCATGGAAAAAGTCTATTAAATGAATCAATTCAGACCATTAAGTTATATTTTTAGACTTTCATTCATCTAATAATATTTTAGCATGTGTTAGGGTAATTTTATTTTCTTTATCAGATTGTTTGTTACCCTAATTTACTTGATTTTACTTTAACTCTGGTAAATAAAAATTACCTTAGTTACAATTCATAATATCAAAAAAAAATAAAAGTAACAAATTTATATAATGTTGACCCACTAATTCCAAATATGGAATCAATTTTTCAAATTTCAAAAAACATAAGTTTCAGTAATTAATTTAAAATTAATTCTCATTGTCAAAGTGAGAAAATGATGTTTTTTGAAAAGTAAAAACAATCAAAATATTGATGTGCGTTTATATATAATTTCAATGTAAAATTACTTAAAATGACCAAAATTTTATTAAATGATAAAAAATAATCTAATTATAATTTAAAACTAATTAAGAGTACAACCTTTCTGTATAAAAAAATATGATGAAAAAACAGTTTTAAATTAAAATATAGTATTTTTCAATATTCATTAAAAAATAAATATTACCAAAAAATACCAAAAATTAAAACAAAGTAAATTTTTATGTACTTATTCTAAAGAAGAAGTTTATTTTGTCAAAAATAACTTATAAAAGTGTAAAAAACTATATTTAAAATGGGTTCTCCATCAAATGGTGGTAAAACTGCATTTTTAAAAAAATGCTCATTTTTTCTGTAAAATTGAATTTGTTCTTATATCATGTTTAGAAAACAATTAAGATGAATTTTAAACATTAAATTGAATATAATACATATATATTTCACTAATAAAATCCATAATTTGTGATTTTACTTTTTTATAGAGTCACTTATTATTTTTAAATGTTTTTAGAAATAAGTTAATACTATTCATCTACACCATTATAATGTATATGTTATAATATTTAGTTATCACTTATACTTGGTATTGCGTGGAATGAATTATATCAAAATAACTTGAAATTGTGTGTAACACAACAAAAGAATAGTGTTGCATATACTGAAATCTAATACAACATTGTGTATAGAACAAGATAATCTTAGTGTTGCATACAAAAAAAGACATCAAAGAAATGAAAAAGAATCTATCTCATAAAAATTCTAGGTGTTTCACTTACCCTTTTGACTTTTGATTACTGTTACTAATTCATGGATATTTGCGCTTCTATAGTTGATTATCATTTTTTTATCTGTTAAATATATCTTATTATGCTTCTAATATTGTATAATTACCCATTATATCCACTTTTACAATTTGATACGAGGGTATAGTCTCCCTACTATACCACCTTAGATCATCACTGCTAGTTGGTAGCCTTTGGCATACGCAAAGGCGCTCTTGAGGCCAGGTGACCCACCGGCTTGGGGCATCGTTTAAGTGGCCCTCTGGTAATAAAATTACATATAACATAATAATAATAAAATTAAATTATATAATAAAAATTTATTTTATTATATCACAATGTCTAGGAGTGGTTTGAATGAGGTATAAGAATAAATAAAAGAAAACACTCGGTTTAGAACTATACTTGTTCTTCAGATAACCTCTTCAGGTTTATAACTAAAACTATATTATAATAGTATTATTAATGAACTTGGACCTTTATTAAATGAGGATAGATTTTAGGAAGGAATTAGGGTAGGTATTGGCCAATATAAGGTTCTCTTGATGTGTGGGAAAGAGAGGAGCGAGGTTTTCCTTTTATAAGTGAGGGAGAGGACACACTTAAAATTTTTTTAAAGATTAACATATACTGTGGTATTAATCATAAAAAATGGAACTAAAATGGACCATTTTTAAATAATATATAATATAGGGTCTAAATATGACCATAAAATAGTATTTAGACATGTTTTAGGCCATTTTAACCATTATCATTATAGTTTTAATCCTTTTGTCCCAATTTAACTCTTACTATGGTAACAACTTTTTTTTACCAAAGTTACTATACATAATGACAAAAAATGGAATCCAAATTTTTAAAAATTTTGAAATTATAATTCAAAATATGGTTTCAATTTCATCAAATTATCTTTCAATAATTTTCATAAATTAAATAAAAACCCATAAAATGCGATGAAAATGGTTTTCTGAAAAATTTCCCTTTTAAGTGTAAAAATATTTTTATACCAAATAAAGTGTAATTTTTCTTCCAATTTAACTTATTACTTTTTTAATAAAAATTAACTAATGAAATTTTAAAACCAATCAATAATATAATGTGACTTTATAAATACATGAAATGAAAATACAAGTTTCCTAAAAATTTGTATTTTCCACTTTTCACACAAAAAGAACCTTTTTTATAAAATTACAAAAAATTCATGAGAGGATACTTTAGAATTACTAATATAGAAAATTATATCCTTTTTTTAAAATTAAAATTTATGTATTTATAAATTCAATTTTTTAAATAACGATATTTTATACATGCAAACGAATTTAATACAAATTAAACTATTTATTTTTTGATTAGGAACTTATTTAATATTATTATAGTGAAAATAACTATATAAAAAATAATTTAATAATATTAATAAGGACTAAAATTAATATATTATCAATATCACCTCGAATGTTACATTCTTCCCCCTTTTGGAAATTACATCCTTACAATTTTATTCACTTTTTAAATAAGTGGAGATATTTTTACTTTATAACATTTTTTGGTTACCATATTGTATCTAAAATAATATGGTTTTTCAAAAAAACATTAACCTAGTGAATCACATTATTCCATAACACATTCTCTCTATATTCAATAATTTGAATAAGTTTTTCCTCATATGAAATATTCTATTCCAACTATAATACTTTAGGTCTCAAAATATAAAATTCATTTGGCACATGCTTCCTTAATAGTGAAAAATGAAACACATAATGTACTTGGGATAAAATTATATGTAGGTCCACTCGGTAGGAAATTAATTCAATATTCTCCAAGATTTCAAATTTTCTAATGATTCATAGACTTAACTTTCCCATTTTACCAAAATGTATACACTTTTCCATGGATATAATCTACGAATAACATGATATCCTATCTAAAAAGACAATTCTTCAAGTTATATGCCTAAATTTACAATATTATCTGATCCTTCTTCATATGTTTCTGAATCACCTTCCCCTTCTTAGTCATTTTTTCCCAAATTTGGTCTGAAAAAATTCCATTTCCTAGATTCATCCCAACAAGACAAAGTTTAACACCACATTCTATATAATTCCTCAAATAGTTCCATCCATATATGGAATGAAAATCAATTTTATAATAAAATTAAATTAATGAAAGATGCTGATACCAAATTCCCTGGAAATCCATAGAACATTCTTGAAACATGTCTTCAAATGTTTGAATCATTCTCTCTGATGGTACATTAGATTGAGGATGAAGCACTATTCTAAAATTTAATTCATTACCTAATGAAATATTATGTACTTTCTAGAAATTAGAATTAAACTAGGGATCATGGTCAAATGAAATAAAAATAGGTAATACATTAAATCTAATTATCTTTTTAATAATGTCTAAAAATATTAACCAAATAAATATAATCTCAAATAAGAATAAAATTCATAGATTTTTTTACAATAGATCAACAATCATCCATAATAAATTATTAACTCAATATATATTTGGTAATACAACTGTGGAATCAGTGAAATATTCTCCCATTTCCATTTTGACACTAATAAAGGACAAAGAATTCCCTTAGTTAGTTGTTGTTTGACTTTAACCTGATAATAAGTTAAACATTTTATAGTAAAATTAGTAATTTATTTGTCCAATCCTTTTCACCAATAATATCCCTGAATTCCTATAAACATATTATATTACCAAGATGAAAAAAATACAGAGAAATATAAGCTTCACTCAATAATTATTTCTTCAACTAGGAATCATATGGAAAACAAAATCTTTTTCTGAATCTCAAAACACCATTTTTTATCAATTTTAAATTCATAAGACCTAACTATCCTAACTAACTATACCCTATACTATAAAACTAGATCCTAATTCCATTATTTCTTAATTCAATATAACAAATAAAACTATACTGACACTTAAAATAAAATAGAGGATGTTTCTATATGAAAATCTTTTAGACCAACATTCGTCAAAAAATTTACCCAAGGATAATATTACAAATATAGTAATGTTAATTATGAATTTTCATTTAAAATTAATGAATCAAATAATATATTTTATCTTATTTTATGGTAATGAAATGTGTAGTTATAATACTTAATTAGTTTCATCCATCTTCCCTACCTCATGTTCAAATATTTTTGAGTGAATTTATATCTCAACCTTTTATGATCACTAAATATTTCACACTTTACTCTATATAAATGATTTCTCCAAATTTTTAAATAAAAATAAACAAAAGATAGTTCTAGTTCATGTGTAGGATAATTTAGATCACGTGGTTTCCATTGACATAAAGCATAATCAATTACCTGATCATTCTATATCAGAACCGAACTAATTCCCTTCAAAGAAGTATCTCTATAAAAGAAAAATTAACCATTTCTATATAGAAGGGCCAAAATTTGAGAATTAACTATTTTTTTTCAATTCCTAGATACATTAATAAAAATCTTTTATCTATATGTATTCAATTCCTTTTTTGGTTAACTTTGTTAGTTTGATAGATAACTAAGCCAAATACTCAATAAACCCTCGGTTGTAACCCTATAATTCATGAAAACTACAAATCTTTGTGAAATTTATAGGTATTAAAAAATATTAAACCACTTTATTTTTAGATGTATTAATAGTTATTTAATATTTAGTTTAAATATATACAACAAAATAAATCCATCATAAACAAAATTCACTTTTACTAAATTTTATAAATAACTTATTTTTTCAATATTTTTAATAATAATCCTCACGTGTTTCTCATGATCATCATATCTTTTTTAAATATAAAAAAATATCATCAATGAAAACAATGAAAAAATTATTAAAAAATTCATTAAAATATCTTTTTAGAAGTTCCATAAATACAACTGTACCATTTTTTAATCCAATGGGCATAATAAAAAACTCATAATTCCTATACCTAGTACAAAACGACATCTTTAGAAAGAAATCTGCCTTCACCTTCAGCTAATTGTACCTAGACATAAGATAAACCTTAAAAAAAAAATAATCCCCCCAAATATGATAAAAAATGTATTCAATATAACAATTCAAGGATTAACATCATATTTTATTATAAATAAACTCAATCTCTTGGACATCTTTCGATGCATTCAAATCTAGGTTAAAAAAAACATGTTACTCTATTAAAATATTATTTTAACATGACCATTATAACCTATTGATTAAATTAGAGGGTATTAATAAGGATAAATAAATTATGGAAAATATATAGTTTATACATGTTCATTATTTATCTATTTATAATAAGAATAAGAATCATTTGAAAGTAAAAGAAATGTTTTATGAAAAACCGTTAAAAAAATGGTTTTGTCATTTCTTACACAGTTATGATAAAATTATTTTTTGATTTTTTTAAAATTTAATTTCATAATTTAAATTTTTTTAAATAATCATATCAAAATTATCTCAGGGTGATTTTTTGGGATTTTTTTGAACAATTCTATTTTTTTGATAAATAGTGAAAAATATAGATTTTTATTGAAAGCTGCATTTTTTTTAAATTATTTACATTGTAAAATGATACGATAAATTGGATTTAAATTAAAATTAGTCATATTTTTTTTTAATATATACAATTTAGGACAGTTTAATCAATTTCATATTGAATTTTGATGTTAAAAATTTATATACTTATGAGAATTTTCTCCTTGGTAACCTGGTTTTTCGTCATATTTGCAGATATAATTTTAAATTAGATTATGCCAATTATATGAATAGAATTTTAAATAATGGATTATATACTTTTAATCATAATAATTTATATTATATAATAATTTAAACTTAATTTTTGACCATTATGAATCGTAAAAGCAGTAAAAACTAATTACCACGGTTAAGGTAAAAACTGATTTATTGGGTGTTAAACTAAAAATATTAGTGTAAAAATGACTTTCATACTTGTAAAAAACCTAATTTATGTATATATTTAGATATTTTAGCCTCTTAGGTTCTATAATAACTCATTTTTTTGGCTTTTTTATGATAAAATAGTGAGTGTAATTTATTCTTTTAATATATTACATGTGTGTCCTCTCCCCCACTTATAAAAGGACATCCCCTCTCCTTCCATATTCACAATTATAAATATAATTGGTTTGGATAATAACTACCAAAATAACTTTATTACTCCCATAAAAATATGATATAGTCATTTTTTATAATAAATCCATCCGCAAACCTAAATAGGCCGTTCGAAGAAGAGGTAACATTCTTAAATAATCATTTTTATATTATTTCTTCTTACACCTCCTTCAAAAATTATTCAGTATTTATAGTTAAACAAAAACAGTATAAAACATATATTGAGATGTTATTATGTTAATGGAATGACCTATATAAATTTCCACTTCTATCAAATGAAAAAAATCACTGATCATGTGTATGACAGACTACCTCCTAGCGAAATGATGTAACTTATTTTCCATCAAAACCTATAACGGTCAAATATAATGATAAATTTAATATTTATATATAATATTTATTATATAATTATACATATTTAATTATAATACCACATATACCTCCTTAATTTCTATTTCTTTTAAAACACGATGGCGTCACTCATGTGTACAATGAACTATCGCCCCACGAAGCGATGTGATTCGTTTTTCACTTACTCTTTACACAGAAGGTAAAAAAGAAATATTTAATGAATTTATGTGATATATATGAAATTATATCAATTATTTAAAATTAATATATCATAAACTCCCTTTCCTTTTCACCCTCTAAGGGAATGATATCATCACTCCTGCGTATGAACAACCAACCATTTTCATGAAGCAATGCGACTCATTTTCGATGCCCAACATTCCATAATAGTTATAATAATAAATAAAATGATTAAAAATGGTATTTATAAAATTATTATAACTCTGGAGATGATTTATTTATATTCTATATACAAGAACCACAAATTTCAGGACAAAACACATGTGAGAAATAAAGCAATTAACACCTTAAACAATTAAAATAAGGAAATATTATTAACCAAGGTGTGTTAAAATGATATAAAAAGATCATATATTATATTATAAATATGATTATGGTTCTGGTATAAATTAATTACACAATTGAAACTATTATAAAAAATGTTAAATCATGTTCAAAAAAGGAAAGAGTGTGGTAGGGGACTTCATCTCAATTTCCTTTCATTGAAAAATATTTTATTATTGTGCTTGTAATTTATTTTATATAGTGTAAATACTAACTATTTTACATGTAATATTATGTATGCTTAATAATTAATGGAATGTTAAGTTCAATTTTAATTATTTCATCCAAGGGGATTTTACTTGATCATCACCAAGTGGTAAGGAATTTTGTCCCAATTTCTATTTCTTTGACTCATATTTGTTAATATGAATATATTAAATTTTATATGGTGTATATACTTCTCCTTTGATGTTTTTAACATAAATTACTATTAATTAATGTTTATTAATGACTTTTTTAAATTTTATTATTTAATGGGATACAATTTAAAAGTTACAAAATAGGTAAAAATTATTTTACAATCTCATTTTATTTTGTGATTCTTTATTTTATCTTGAAACGATCAATTTATTATGATAAATTTTCATTAGTAACAAAATTTATCTTAAATATAAATATATTGTATAAAGGATACAATTTTTTCCTAAAATATACACCATTTTTACATATGGTTTTCACTTTGAATGTTATTTTATTAAACAGGGAAATATTGAAAAATATATATCCTTTATTCAATGTATATATTTGATGATAATGAATATTGATTCATAAATTAAATTGATTATTTTATATATGAGGAATGATTTGAAAATATAGTAATGGGTGGGGCCATATTATAGATATCCCCTTGATTCATAAACATGTTTCATGAGACAAATTAGTTGTCCCAATTAAATGGGTAATTACCTGTAGATTTAAAATATCTTGTGAAAGGCCTTGATATTAGAGGTCTCATATTACTCAAGATCATAACATCCAATAATTATGCATTTAATTCATTAATAGTTTAGTAATTATTATTATCCAACATATTTTTTCATTGATATTATCTCCAGATGCATTTCATTATTAGATTATTGATTAAATGGAATGTGTGTTCATTTAGTTAACTTGACATATTTATTATGCCTTATTTCATACTCAATTTTTTGATTAAATTGTGTAATACTTCAGTTATTTACCTTTCCATATTGAATATTATTATTTATTCCTGATAGATTCCACTTTATGTAACCCATAATAAGTATTTGATCTCAACCTTTTTTGTCTCCTTTCCCCTGGTTATGAAGATAAATTCTTTTAATGAGTTTCAAGGATGCTTAGAATTTGATTTTTTATATTTTTTTTCTTTTCCCAATATAAAATAGGTTTCATGTTTGTATCTGGTTCTCCAAAACTGATAAATTGATCGATCCTTTGGGATTTGACCCTTATTATCTAGTGCCAATGTAATAGAGTTAGAACTGAATCCAGGTTACTGGAGTTGGGGTTGTTATAGTTGGTATTTGAGAAAGTTTAGTAGAAACCTTGGGAAATATATTAAGTAAAACACAGTTTCAGAAATATAAACATATGATATACTTTGAGGATAATTATAGAATAACATTCAAATGTTTTGGTAAGGTAGATATTACATACAATTTCTTGGAAGTATATCCCTATCTAGATTCTAAAAAGTGGTGTGATTCGGGAATAGAATTACCTAGAGGTAATAAATTTTAAAAAGGTGCTTTATGCTTAACTCAAGCATTACCTGATACATGAAAACAGTACTTACTGCACAACTCGTTTGAAAATCCTAAGGTATATATTTAAGATGATTCACATTTTCTTCATAAACAATTATGAATATTTTGAAAATAAATATATCCCAAAAGAAACCATATTTAAAATTTGGAGATTAAAAAATCAAGAATTTTTTATATATTATTAGTGTGACACTAGATTTATAATTATTCATTATTATTTAAAATTTATAATTTTATGATCTAATCTTGTATATTCCCTTTTTTAGAAATGGACCCTGGAATAAAGATGGGTATCAATACTCATAACCAATGTAGATATTTCCCCACTAAGTAAACCAATATTGATGGTATTGGAACTGAGAATATCGTAATATTAGGGAATTTAATCAGGTTATGACAAATAAAATTTCCAAGATGGAGTAACCTATTGTTCTATAGTGTTATTCTCCTATGTTGGATCACTTCATCTGATAGAAGACCCCATCATTTTGTGGTACTTGTAATACAATGGTAGATGAGCAATTTATTAAGTCTCTTGAGAAGATATTCAGGGCCTTATAAAGATATTAAAAGGAAAGGTTACATTTTCCGTGTATTATATCAATCGATATGCTGATCAGTGGTGGTCATTGATCCAGAATACTAAAGAGGAATGGGCAATATAACACATTTAATATAAATCTTTTAAGGAGACATTATTTGAAAAAAATTTATCCCATAAAAAGCAAAATTAAATGAAGATACATTTACTTAGATTAAATAAAATAAATGAATAAAGTGTAGTGGAGTATGAGGATACCTTTACAAGGATATAAAGGAATGATACAAATTATATATGTAACACAAAATACAAGATCGAATATCACTTTGAAGGGCTTATGAAAAGTCACCAAATAAAACTGGTTTCTCAAATTTTTTTGTCATATAATGGAATAATTATATGTGACATAAAAAATTATAAGGAATTATCCGGATCCTATATGTTTATGGAGAATCACGAAAATATTAGGTTGACTGAGCACCAAGAAAAATAGAATGTTTCAAATAAGAATAATATAATAAAACATTTTTCATCTTGTGAGAACTATTGAAAAAATCATCCTGGTAAATGATTGAATGTCTTAGGAGTTTCTTATAAGTGTAGAGATAGTGATCATTAGGATAGAGAATGAAAAGGGAAGAAATAAAACACTATTATTCAAATTTTCAACTGTAGGGAGATGCGGAACTAAACAAATTAATTCCCCAATAGTCAAGGAAATTTACCATATAAGAGGCCATGGGGAGAAGGACAATCTTATGGGATCACTATAGTGGAGGTGTAAGTACCTAAAGTTGTGGTGAAATATACATTAATAATATATTCAAATTTATAAAATTATTTATTTGATTACAGATCTTACAATATTTTATATCTTCTTAGTTTTCTAAGAAGATTAGATATTTCCCAATCACTTTAAGAAGGTAGTTTTCTGTCAAAACTCCCAATGAAAGTCTCACAGTAACAAGGATCTATCATGTAGTGATTATTATGACACAAAAACTTTCTATATTTGATGAACTTATTATCATACCTATTTTAGAATTCTATATAATCCTTGGTATGATCTATATTTCAAAATATGATACAAAAAATTATTACATTGAGAAGTAAATTATGATTCATGATGAAGATGTATAATTCCGTATCATTAGAGAAGAGACTTCATCTTCTTTTTCATGTCTATATCCATCACCAATAGATTTTTTTAATGATATTCTTAGGGATGAAGAGAAAAAAAATCTATGTATGGAGAAGGTAATAATAAAATAGAGGATGTACCTATTGTACATGAATATTTTGATTTATCTCGTAAGGAGTTACCTGGACATCCCCTAGAGTGTGAAGTTTAGTTTTCCATTGATTTAATACCTAATGTAATACCAATACCAAAGACTCCAAATATAATGGAAACTATGAAATTAGTGGAGCTGAAGAAAAAAATAGAGGAGTTTTGTGGTAATGGATTTATTCTTCCTAGTGTTTCACCATGGGGAGCCCCTATTCCCTTCATTAAGAAGAAAGATGGATCAATGAGTTTTTGAGTTGATTATAGGGAAATAGATGTTATTATGATAAAGAAAAAGTATCACCAATGTTGTATTGGTGAATTATTTGATCAAGTACATGGATCCAAATATTTTTAAAATATTGACCTTTATTTTGGGGATCATCAATTAAGAGTAAATAAGGGATCCATTGAAAATATGACATTATGAACAAGGTATGTACATTACTATTTTATAGTAATTCAATTTGGATTGGCTACTGAACCATTTACTTTTATAGATCTAATGATCTAAGTATTTAATGTATATCTTGATGATTTCATTTTGGAATTAATTAATGATATCTTGGTGTATTTTAGAAGCTACGAGGACCATGTGAATCACTTGAAGATCATTCTTGAGACTCTTATAAGGAAGTAGTTATATGGGAAATTTTGTAAGTATGATTTATGGATTCATGAATCTTTTTCTTATCCATATTGTCTCTAAGGATAGAATCCCAATTGATTAAGTGAAGAAAAAGGTAGTCATCGAATGACCTATACCAACAAACATAACTGACACATGAAATTTTATTTGGTTAGAAGGTTACTATCCATGATTCATTTATAATTCTTCCTAATCAGATAACATGTTGACCAATCTTACACATAAAGGGATTAAGTTCATTTGAAAAAAGTAACATGAAGAATTTTTTGATATAATAAAGAAGAGGTTGGTCAACTATACAATTTTGATTATACTATCTAGAAATGACTGGTTTGTGATATATAGTGGTGTATTGAATACAGGACTTAGTTGTGTCCTAATAAAAGACGATAAAGTTATTTCACATTAATCAAGTTAATTAAAGACACATTAATAGAACTATGCATCCCATGATCTTGAGTTGGCAGCTATAATATTTTCTTTGAATATATGGATACATTAACTCTATGATAAAATATGTGATATATACATGGATCATAAAATCCTAAAACACATATTTTTATCGAAATATATTAATATAAGACAAAGGCGATGGCTAAAGATACTCAAGGATTATGATTTCTTAATATAATAACACCTAGATAAAAAAATAAGGTAGTGGTGGTATTGACTGAGAAAGATCATGGAGTTCTGAAACAAATGAGGATTGAGAGGGTTCCTGTGATATTGGATCTAGTAAAGATGGATATAGGAATTATTTTGTAAAAGAAGACATCACTAATTTTTAAAATTATTATTAATCTATATTTATTATAAAATATAAAACTTATAAATCTAGTGATGATAATTTTTAGACAAAAATTAAAGCTATGAATAATGGGAAATTAGTAGACTTCAGTTTTAATGATGTTGTTTTAAAATTTAGAAAGAAATTATGGGTCCCATATATAACTAATCTAAAAAGGGAATTATCAGATGGTTCTCATAGCTCAAATTTCTCTATACACCTTGGTTTCACAAAGATATATTTTTATTTGAGGGAAAAGTTTTGTTGGGATAACATGAAGAAGGAAATTCCTGATCATGTGTCCTAATGTTTTGATTTTAAACAAGTGAAAGCTATGATACAACATCCTAGACAATTTATACAACCTATTTCTATTCCCACATAAAAATTGGATGATATTATAATGTAATTTTTCATAGGACTACTAATGACTTCTAGAAATAATGCTGCAATATGGGTTATTGTTGATCAGATTTACAAATCATCGCATTTCCATACTGTAAGAGAAGATTTACCTCTTGAGTTGTGATATACCGACCTAGGTGAAACAAGTTGGTTCCCCAATATAGTTGGTCATAAGACCTCGGGTGCACCTCCCAATATTCCAAAGGCTACTGACTAGTAGTAAGGGTCTAATATAGATATTGTGGTGAGACTATACCCTCTTTATAAACTCTTCACAACAACAGAAATAAATAAACAATAAACAATTGACAATAAAGAAACCATAATGATAATATAACCAATACATAAAAGTGTCACATGATGAACCAAAATAGGTAAGAAATATACAAACTAAATCAGTAGATATTTCATGAGAAATATGTGTCAAGTGTCAATTGAAAAACCCAAAATAAAGACACTGAAAACTCGCAAACGGGTCTCGACATCATGTATAGTTACCTCATCCATGATATATCCTAAATATTCCATCTAACATAGGTCTAATTCCCTTACCTTATACTATAAACATGAATTCTATTCATGTATTTATTAGGCAGCCCAAGTAGGGTGTGGGTACAACTCAGTAGGCCACCACCAATAGAGTCTAAAACAATATCCATTTTATTAAAGTGTATACATCTATTTAAAAAAAAGTGAAATAATAATGTAAATAGTTATCACATTTAACTATTCTTTATTTAACCACATAAATCCTAGGTTCATGATGACACCCTAACTGTCAATATCTTCTTCCGCTTGTGCATGAGTCTGAACCATCCCCAAAGGGATATAACATTTCATTCCATCATGAGTTTCAATTAATCAATTAATTTCAATTATATCACTTAAAAAATGGGGTCTTAAAGCAGTAGTCTAGAACCCTATGGGTATTTGGAGTATCAATCCATATCCCACAATTTAGGTATCCCATATATACATAAATATATTGGGGTCCTAGAGTGATAATTTTTTCACCCCATGGTTATTTGGAGCAGTAGTCCCTGTCCTAAAATTCATTCATTAGTATAAAATCACATGGTTCCATATTTACAAAAATTTATCATAAATTATAAACTATAAATTTCATCTCATTGGAACACCCAAAGTGTGGCTACCTATTTCACAATTCCATTAATCTATCATTCATAATTTATAAATCATTATTTTCATCATATTGACACACCCAAAGGGTGGTTACCTACTTCATAATTCTATTGATCAACCAAATTAATTAACCCATTTATCAATGAAATTCATAGTCACTTCATTCACCAATTTCATAATCACATTATTCCATCAAATCTGTAATCACATTATTCCATCAATCCCATAATCCCATTAATTAATTCTTCAATTAATTAATTCAATTCAAGGTGTGATTTTCAAATATAGACATTTCAATTTCAATAACACATACACACAATTAAAATCAATACTATGGGAATTTACAATTAGACCACCAACCTCAAGGTCGTTGAAAGATGTTTACCAATCCAAAAACCCCCAAATTGAAGTAGAACAATAGAAATCACAACAATGTGGAAGATCTAGAACCAAAAACCTAAGATTAAGATCAAACATAAAAATACCATAAAAACCTAGATCTAAACCAAACACCAATAGAGGAAAACTCATCCCTCTTCATTTGGAAAGAAATACATGAGAGAGAGATAACCAAATGAAGAAGGAATTACAAACCATATAAGAGATGATCCTTCAATCAGATATTCTATTTGTCAAGAATGGGGTTTGAGGTTCCCTAGAACCCTCTCGAGAGATTATAATATCATTGAAATAGGTTAGTGTTTATCAATGTAATTTTTGACTTAATACTAAGGGGTTATATATTTTTTAATAATTTTTGGTTGAAATAAAAACCCATGCACACAGTTTCTTGGGTAGGGGTGCATGGTTTTCCAAACTTCACACCTTAACCATGTGCCTCTCCTTAGGATTTGAATGGGTTATCCAAAGTGGTGAATGCTTTTACAAACCATGAACCAACCACAGAAACCACTTCCATTTTAGGGTGTATGGTTTGCTGGGTTGGGCCCATGGTTTGGGAAAACCATGCACCAACTTTGCACTGGCTAAAATACCTAAAAAACATAAAAAATTATCCAATTTCACCTGAAACATCCCAAAAGTAAAATCCAACCAAGATATACCCAAAACGGGGAAAAACGTACTTAATGAGCATGAATTATCCCCAAAAAAGTTCAGGATCTTACAATCTCCTCACCTTATAACAGATTATCCTCAAGTTGTACTACTAATCATATATAAGATTCCAAGGTAAAAAGATCTAGCCACTATGCCAAAATATTCGATTCTGTATCCCATGTCCCCCCTGAACATGAACATATTTACACCTTACATGAACCATGGGTATGATATTTCTCCAAAACACTTTCTCATTATGATCCATAACACGAATACAATGGTCCTCAAAGGACACACTAATCTCAAGCTCAACATCATCAACATCAATCACATGATAAGGGTCAGAGTGATACTTCCAAAGTTGTGATACATAAAAAAGTCATGAATAACACTATACCTATATGGAAGAGACAATCAATATTACACTGGTCTAATTTTCTCCACAACCTCAAAGGGTCTGATAAACCTTAGTTTCAAGTTTCCCAATCTCTAAATTCTATGATGAACTAATCTAGATGAACCTAGAAGGAATACACGATCACCCACTATCAACTCATGGGTTCATCATTATTGATCATTGTACGACTTTTGTCTACTCTTATCTATATCTATACATTTTTGATTCAGCTGAACCTACTCCGATGACTCCTACATAAGACTCGTCCCTAACAACTCAAACTCAGCTACCTCTATCCAACATAGAGGTGATCTGCATGAACTACCATAATTTCCTTATATCGTGCCATCTGAATAGTTACATGATGACTATTATTATAGGAGAGATAAATAATTGACATGTTCTTCTACCCAGACACACCAAAGTCTAGGACACACACCTATAGAATATCCTCCAAAACCTAAATAGTATGTTCTGACCTCCCATCTATCTATGGGTGGAAATATGTACTTAGAAATACCTCCATACCAAGTGCCTTACACAAGAATCCCCAAAATCATGAAGTACAATGTGATTCATGTTCTAAAACAATGCTATGAAGAACCCGATGATGATAGACTACATCTCAAATGTACATGTCTCCCAAATGATCAACTAAGAGACACTCCCAAATAGGCAAGAAATGTGATACTTTTTTCCATCAGTCCACAATCACCAAAATACCATATTTTTTCCAAGGAATCCTTGGGATACCCACCATGAAATCCATGAAAATTCATCCCACTTCCATTCTGTAATGAGAAATGATTATAGTAAACCACTAGATCATTAACGCTCAACCTTCACCTATTGATAAGAATAACATTGTTTCAAAAACCCTGAAATATCTTTTTTCATACCTATCCACCAATACTATAAAAATATGTCATAGTTAATTTTAGGTTAACTAGGTTTTACCACCCACTTAGAGGAAAGAAACTCATTAATTATTTCCTCTCACATACACATAGATACAACAACATGATTCCTGACATATATGATCTCATCTTCATATATGGTTCAATCAGAAGGTGATACCCTACATTCAAGGATTTCCCTCAATTCCAAACACTCAGAATACACATATTTCCTCTTCCTGATTCAGCTCAAATGTATATATTTCAATGATACTCATATGATGGTCATCTACTCGCGACCCTCTCGAGGCAAAAAATGAATCTTAGCAAAAAAGTTCACCATCTTCCACTCAGATCTAGAATCATGAACCGCCTGAGTCTATGTTTTCTCTCTCAAAGCATCAACAACATTATTACCCTTCCTATCTTTATATAACAAATAAAAATCGAATGACTACATATACTCAGACCATATCTTCTTCTAGGGATTCAAATATCACTATAAAAAGATACAATTTAAGCTCTTTTGATTAGTTTACATAATGAACTTTTTGACGAACAGATGATGCCACCAATTCGTCAAGGAATAAACCATAACAACTAATGTGAGATCATGAGTAGGGTAATTATTTTCATGTAGACACAACTTCTATGATCCATATGAAATAAATAAATCTCCTTACATCGACACTACTTCAAGTCCAGTCTTGGATTCATCAGAAAACATGGTATACTCCTCCCCTAGCTTGAGTAGGATCAAGATCAGTGTGGCATTCAACCACTTAATCATCACCTATAAAGAATTATTACATGATCTAAAGAATTCAAACTTTATACCCATCTTGGTCAATAATAAAATAGGTGTTGTGATGCTAGAAAAGTCTTTTATTATCCTATGATAATATATTTCCAAACCAAAAAATATATGGATATAAAAGAAATTCTTTGGCTTCTCCCAAGAAACCACTACCTGCACCTTCTCTGGGTCCTCTAAAACACCTTCCCTTAAGATGAGGTGATCCAATAAATATACCTTGTTGATCCATAATTTAAACTTAAATAGATTGGAATATAGTTTATTCTCTCTCAGTGTACTCAATACAATGTAATGATGTTTGACATGATAGTCATGACTCTTGGAGGAAAACAAGATTTTGTCCATAAATACCAACAAACATTGATTAAGGTATGGGTGGAATATTTAGTTAATTGTGTCCATAAATACACCAAGATAATTCATCATCCCAAATAGAATCACAATGAACTCATATAGGACAAACTTTCTTCTAAAAATAGTCTATAGTATATCCTAAGGTTGAACTCTCAATTGATGATATCCTGATATCAAGTTAATGTTAGTGAAAAAAAAATTCTCTCAACTTGTCAAAGAGATCATCAATAGATGGAAGAGGATATCAGTTATTAACTATCATTCAGTTCAACATTCGATAATCAACACATAAGCGCAACATACCATCAGCCTTCTAAAAAACAAAACTAAAGAATCCCAGGGCAACATACTCAGATGGATAAATTCCTTATCAATCAACTCTTCCAACTAAGCCCTAGTCTCTTTAATATAATTTTGTTCTATTATATATGGTGGAATATAAATGGAATCATCCCTAGGAATGATCTCAATAATAAACTCAATATCTCTCTCAGGTGGTAGCCCTAAGAAGTCCTTAGGAAATACATACTGGAATTGGTGCACTACCAATGGAAAGGAATATTGCTTCACACACCCACTATCCAATAAAATAATTGAAACCTAAGTAGTGAGATCCCCTAGTTTATGATGAACTAGACCTACACAGCCTGCCTAGATATACCAATCTTCATGATGAACATAATTGTCACCCTTAAGAAACATAAAGGTCACTCTCTTGTGGTAACAATCTATGTGGGCTCAGTATCCTACCAACCAGTCCATACCCAAAATCAATTAGAATCCTAATTTTTCAAGTATGTAAAGATCCCATAGAAAGCAATAATTCCTAACCTTGAGAGAACACCATTTTCATAATGAGATGTTTCTTGACCATACTCCCAATGGTTTATCGATCATCATAACCCCACTCACAAAATGAACTGCCATACTCAACCAATTCACAAGTTTTTTAGATATAAAATAATGAGAGGATATTGTATCAAATAAGTCTCTTCAAAGTGTATAATATAAAATAATAGTACCTCAAACCATCTATAGTCTATACTTTCTATCCATAAGTGTAGAATGAAATACATGAAACTATTCTTCCCCTCTTCACTGTGCTGCAGTCTAAGTCCCTTGAGATGCACCACTCTTCTTATATGGGAAATCTTACCCTAAAGAACCAAATCCACTACCTCGAATTTCATGACAATTAGAAATCCAACTACTAGATTGATATGGGGTAGAAGACCCCCTTCAAGAACTCTCACTTAGCCTAGATCCCTCATCACCACCTATAGGTCAAGGGTTTATGAAATACCTCTATAAATGATCCATCCTGCCATAATCTTAGAACTAAACTGGTGTTCATGGAAATTGGCTGTGAATGTTCGCTGATCAACCATAGTAGTGGAAGTATATCCAGTTACTACTCTGAGTAATAAACTATTCTCCCGGGAAACTCTAGTTGTTTTTGGCTAGTTGAAATTCTCAAAATGATGCTTTATACTCTCAGAATATATACCTTCTTGTCATCTAGAATAAACCAAAAATATTACACTAGAATCCTCCTATTGGTTCCCCTTAGAAATGAGATCTCGATTCACCACTTATGAAAACTTTTTCAACCGAAAGATATTGACCTGGGATATAATCTGACATTTAAGTCCATCCTGGAAATGATTCTCTACTATAGCCTCATCCCCTTCCAATGATGGGATAACACATTGGAAATCAGTAAAGAAATCAGAGTAGTACATCATGTAAATACTTCCCTATGTGATAAACGTATCTTACCTCTATTACCTGAGTGGATTAGGGAAAATTCGGTCTAATAAATTCTCCTAGAATCCCTTCACATCATATTCTCTAGCTATCCATATCAATTCTGGATGTCCCACCAACTCTTCTCTTGACTATGTAACATATAAGAATCTAGTTTGACTCTCTTCTTAGTAGAAATATCTAAGTGGTGAAGGATAATTTGGATAGACTCAATCCAAAACTCAGCTTCCTCAAGTCCAGCCTCTCCAATGAAAGTTGGAGGGTGCTGCAACCAGAACTCCCATGTCAAACCAGACATATTCCACACAACCCACCCAAATTCCCATATCATAAACTATATAAAGTGATCAATTTTATCATGGAACTTCTCTCTAGATCCTTCACCTGGAACTATTAGAGCCTTATGTTTCACTACTACAAGATCATTTACAGCCATGTCCTCCTATCATGTTATAAACAAGTGTTGTCATGTAGGAATATATCTACAATTAAAAACAAACATATTAGGAAACATAACACATCACTATCGAATAAATGTATGATGGATTCCCATAAATCCATAACAAGTCATCTTCTATAACTCAATAAATGGTCAAATAAAAAGCACTATAACTTCACTCAACTACCCCTATGGAATCCCACCTTTTTTATACATAACTTTTCATTACATTTTACAAACAGAGGATATTTAAAGTCTAGTGTCATGGAAGTCAGGAACATAATACAGGAATTAAAAATAAAAAATTCTTATAAAACACTTTTAGGGTTTCATAATAAGTTCATCCTATGTACAAATACTGCAACTCATATCCTGGAGACATACATTAAAGGAAAGGGTGAGCAGAATGCCCATTAAGGGTAAACAAAGGAATCCATTTACTTGTGTTAACAACAAGAACTTGAATAGAAACATAAAGACATGAGCAATGGAAGTATAGGAATATCATAATGAAAATAACTTGGAACATAACTTGAATATGTGTCTTCAACATTTAATTTAGACATTCATGAACATATCACCAAGGTCCATCCCCAAGGTGTCATAAAAATTTCCAAGGTTATTCACCAAGGTATCGTGAAACTTTTCATCTCTAGAGATTAATTCTTTACCAAATGCATTGGAGAACTATCAGGGCACACCATTAACGTGTATTTATTTTAATGTGATCCACATAGATCATAATCAAACATTTCACAAATAACCCATATAGAATAAAAGATATGGGTTTCATTTCAAAATTGTGATGTTTTAAGAGTGCATAAAAATAAGATCATTATGTCATTTATAATCCATGGAAAGGGAGTGAGGGTTATATGTATGTCAAATACAGAATCAAATAGACAAATTTTTATGTCCTGATGAATACCTCTAGAAATAAAAATAGATTTGGGTATTGACAAAAATAAAATAAGATAATTCTTGAGAAAAAGAGAGAGAAATTTGAGATGAAATTTCTGTAGCATAAAGGCTATATAACATGGTTTTAGAAAACAATTAGAAGAGAGAGGAAAAGAGTAAACCAATAATAAATAACTCATAATATAGTAGGGGTACAAAATAAGATCATTGTATGGATATTTGAGGAATACCCATATGAAAAGGAAACATGAAAGAAAAGAGAATATGTGATTTCTTTCACAAGAAAATCGGCAGCCTAACGGTGTCACATAAAAATTCAGAAAACAAATTGATAAGAGAGTAAAGGGTCTATAAATAATTATACATGAAATGGACAGTAATGAGAACATATAAGAACATAACCTTAACATAAAGAGATGAAAACTAGAAGACACAACATCAAGGAATTCATGACTTAAAAGAGGATGGTGAGATGATCCCTTACCTTGAAGAGTAACTTTGATAGATTGATGTTAGAGACCTTGGGAGGCTTGAGGGAACCTTGAGAGGACTCCTTGGGAGTTAATAATACCATAAATTCATTGAGGAGGATTTGGAAATGAAATGAATTAGGGAATGTCTTGGTATTTATATGAGAAGTGAGGGGACAAGTCATTAATGGCCAAGGGGCACCTCATCGGTGGTATTGGAAAAACCATGGGCTTGACCATGGTATTTGCCCATGGTATTGGAAAATTGGGACACCTCATACCTTATATTACTATTCATAAGTCAACCAGAATTATTACATAATTATTACATCCTTAATGATTTCATTAAACACTAGAAACTAAAAACTGTATTTTCACTATTCACCGAAAATTCATTTTTTTCCAGAAAAATCCCCAAAAATAACCTTAACCTAATATATATGATCTGAATTCAAAAATGAAATCCATTTAATAAAAATAATTTTCTAATTTTTTTTAATTTAATTTTTAATTAAAAACACTATTCACCTGAAAAAATCTAATACTTGACTAATAATTTCTGAAACAGTTATTTACCTATTTTACTGAATCACATTACTTAATCAAGGTGCCTAAATTATATCAATACTTTTTTAAGTGAGGTTTATTAATCCATTTGGTCACATTACTAATCATATAGGTAAAATCACGATTCATAATTTACTATTCACCAAAACTTAAGTTGATCTTATTAGACTCAAAATTTCTTACTGAACATAACTGTAGAAGACCATTTTTTGAAAATCATTACACATTATTAATTATTTAAGGTTTACATAAATATTTTAAAATATCATTTTTATCTAAACATCAATAATATTCATCCTATATTTATCCGGACATTTTAAAATTCATAAACTTCACCATAAGAAGAAATCAAATTTTTATTTATATCAAAGGATTACATAAGGTAGCTAAGGTCTCATTACGTAACCCCTTATAACAACAGCATAGTACCTAAGTGTAAGGTGTGCTAAGGTGATAGAATCTTGGGGCGGCTTGGCCAACATTTCCTGAGTGGTGATTTCTATCAACTTGAACTTATCGCGAAGGCGATTCCATTCCAGCTTCACATGGGGAAGTTCGGATTGGGTTTGGCCCAGAGCAATGCCCAAATGTGCTACCTCTTTCTCGAGTTCTGTCAGATGGGCTTCGATCGGCCCGAGACTACTGGATGGGGCCATCGAATCTTCTTTCTATATTAATTAACCAAGATCACATTTATTTATAAACAAAAAATTATAATGTTAAGAGTTTAGCTTCCAACGGTCATATCGACCAATGGTTATATAATAGTACAAACCCAATGATCTCATATAATTATAATCACTTCATTAATTAAAGAATATAGTTTTATTGAGTATAAAAATAACACACAAAATTCCAGAAACAAATATTAATAAATGTTCGGGTCGTTACAACCTGTCACCTGGGTCATGGAAAACATAGGGTAAACATTTTCATATAATAAGGATCCTCATTAAACACCAATTTTATTTACTATATTTAGCATCATTTTCAATTTTCAATTACATATTAGGTATCTTTTCACTTAAAGTTCACAAACAATGAAAATGATTTCATTTTATCAACCCACCCAAAACCTTATTTTCTATGCATGCCTAAAATGATGCATGTCACAATAAATCCTGAGGTCCTATAATGATGAATGTATACAAAACTATCATGAAAAACAAGTACACATAGAAAAATATCCATAAAATAATAACATCAGACAACAAGTGCATCACTCTAGGTGAAATAACATTCAAATGTAAAAAAACATGAATAAAAACAATCCTACCCTGTGTACTTGGGGTTCCCCCATACATCGGTCATCTAATCCCATGTATGAGCTCATGACCAAGTAAAAAAACATCCTAATATCCTATCTATCATTCCCAAATATAAAGATAATAGAATCGAAAAGAATACTCATTTGATACCACTTTATGACATCCTGATCCGAATGACACATTCCAGTTCCCTGAGCTGGTGGGTCACAAGAAATTAAGCATGCCTCCCCATATGATAGAGGTTGTTTAATAGTAGTGAGGGTCTAATATAGATACTGTATGGAGACTATATCCTATTTATCAAGGCAGCATAATAGATGAAATAAATAGAAAATAACCAAATGATGAGAAACAATAACTAGAATAATACCATAATCAATATAGACCAGTATCACATGATGAACCAAAATAGGGAAACAATACCCAAACCAAATAAAGAGATATTTCATTCCAAATAAATGTCAAGAATCAAATAAAAAACACAAAATAAAGACATTGATAACTCCCAAGTGGGTCCTGACATCATGTCCAGTTCCCTCATCCATGCTCCATCTCAACTTATCCATATAACATAGGGATTTTTCCCTTATCCTATACTCCAAAAATGAAGTATATTTGGGTACCGATTAGGAAGCTTGAGTAGGGTGTGAGTACAACTAAGTAGGACAAGACCAACGAGGTATAAAACAATATAAAGTCTAAAAAAGTGTATGCAGTTCCATAAAGAATAATGTGTAATAATAAAATAAATAGTTTTAAAATTTAATTATTCTTTATTTAACCACATAAATCATGGGTTCAAAATGACACCCTAACCATAAATACCTTCTTTGGTCCATCCAAGTGTCTAAAATGTCCCTAAAGGGATATCACATTTCATTACATCGTGTTTTTCCATTAATCAAATCATTTAAATTATATAAATCAAACAATGATGGAATAGAGAAGTAGTATATAATCCCATAGCTATTTTAAGTACTAGTTCCTATACCAAAACATAGTGATCATTTGTATAAATAAATATATTGGGTTAATAGAGTGAAAGTATGACACCCCGTGGGTATTTGGAGTAGGAGTCCGTATCCCAAAACTCGTTCAAAAGTATCACAACACATGGTTCTTTATTTCCAACCATTTATCACCAATTATTATAAATTATAATACATAAATTTCATCTTATTATTACACCCCAAGGGTGTATACTAGTTTAAAAATTCCATTAACAAAGAAAGAACAATTTACAAATCATTATTTTCATTATGTCGTCACACCCTAAAGTGTGAATACTCATTTCAAAATTTAGTTGCTCAACCAATTTCATTAACCCATTTATCAATAAAATTAATAATAAAATCATTTACTAATTTCATAATCACATTATTCCATCAATTCTATCACTACATTATCCCATAAATTCCATAATCCCATTAATTAATTAACCAATTAATTAATTCTACTCATGATGCGATTTCCAAAAGTGGAAATTAAAATTTCACAAACACATACCTGGAATTACAATAAAGACTATGGGAACTTACAATTATTCCATAAACCTCAAGCTCATTGATAAAGATTTTCCAATCCAAACCCCCCTAAATTAAATCAGGATGATAGAAATCAAAACAACATGGATGATCTAGGAACAAAACCTAAGATCAAGGTCAAGTAAATCACAACCATCAAAACCTAGATATAAATCCAATGCCAGTAGAGGAAAAATAAACCCTATTTATTGTGAAAGATAGATGAGAGAGAAAGAGATAACTATATGAAGAAGGAATCATATACCGTAGAGGATACAATACTTTGAACAGATATTCAATTCATCAATAATGGGGTTTGAGGAGCCTTAGAATCCTCATGAGAGATTTTAAAATCATAGAAAATAGGTTAGGGTCGAGATGGGTTTATTTGGAGTTAATACCAAGGGGTTTTGTAATTTTTAATTTTCTTTTTAGGAAATGAATATCCACACATGAAATCTCATGGGAAGGGGTGCACAGTTTTCCCAACCATGCATCTGTAACCATGTGCCTCTCCTTAGGAGTCTCATGGTTTTTCATAAGTGGTACATGATTTGAAAATCTATACACCAACTATGGAAACCCCCTCTGTTTGATGGTGCATAGTTTTCTACGGTAGGTGCATGGTTTTGGAAAACTGTTCCCTAACTATGCATTGCCTAAAATTAATAAAAAACTTCCACAATTATCCAATTTCTCCCGAAATATCCTAAAAGTAAAACCGAACCAAGATATAACAAAACAAGGGTAAACAAGTACATGTAAAGGATCACAAGAAATCTCTAGAAATGATTAGGATATTACATGGGTTCCTTGAAAGTATCTATATTAATTAAGTTTTAAAACATAATTGTGCACCTCTTTTGATTGTTTCTGATCGTGATCCCTATTTTACATCGAAATCATGTAAGTGTATTTATAAGGCTGTTGATACTGAGATTTATTTGAACACCTCCTACCATCCTCAAATATATGGAAATTATGAAAGGATTATTTAGACATTGGAAGACATTTTGAGGTTAACCTCTTATCTTTTGAGGTATTTAGGATCAATATTTAACTTTGGTAGAGTTTTCCTATAAAAATAATTTCCATTCAAGCATTCAAATGGTGTCGTATGAAGAATTATATAATATAAGATTTCATAATCCATTTTTTTGGGATGAAGTTGGAGAAGGGAAACCTATGGGCCTAGAACCTATTTAATATTAAAAAACAACGTTAAAGACTATTTAGGCTTATATAAAAGTAGATCAAAGCAGGGGAAAGAGTTAGGCTAAAAATCAGTGGAATGTTTTTTGAATTCTAAGTGGGAGATTATATTTTCTTAGAAGTAACTCCAAGGAAGGTTGTTATAAGGTTTAGTAAGAAAGAAAAGTTTATAACTAGGTACAATGGATCCTTTAAAATCATTGATATAATTAGAGCTATTGTTTTCCTCTTGGAAATGCCACCAAGACTCTCAAAAGTAAATGATGTGTTCAATATATGATTGTTAAGAAAGTATATACCAGACCCAACACATATTCTCACCTATGATAAAATAGAATTGGAATCTGATCAATATTACTCTGAATAGACCATCAAAATTATTGATACCAAAGAGAAATTTTTGAGTAATTAGATTACTTGACTAGTAAAGGGACTTTGGATAAATCATAAAATATAGGAAGCAACATGGGAACAAGAGAATGCTATAAAGAATAACTGCCCTCACCCATTTAGAAGGTAATATATAGGAAATTTAAATAATTAACTTTTTTAGGTAGGATAATTTAAAACCTTGATATATAATATATTTACTTTTAAATAAATTCAATCCATTTGATAGCTTGTGATGCAAGAAACACCCGGTTTAAACCAAATGAGATACTATAATAAACTATAATTTAAACATGACCATTATAACCAAGATATTAAATTAAAAAGTATGAATAACACTAACTAAATTATAATAAATATATAATTTACACACTTTCATTGGTTATATATTGATCAAAAATAAAAATAAGAATCATTTTAATGTAAAAGAATGTTTTCTTCAAGAAATGTTTGTTTTCAAAGAAAATGGTTTTGTCGATTATTGTGATATTATAATAAAATTGGGTTTTGAAAAATTTAGAAAATTAATTTTTCAAAATTAACTTAATTTTTTAAATTATCATATAAAAATTATCTTGGGGTGAATTTTGGGGATTTTTCTAAAAGTTTCATTTTTGGATGAATAGTAAAAAAATTCTAATTTTTATTGAAACTATCTCTTTTTTAAAAAATTATTTATGAAGATAAATTTTATTTAAAATTGGGTTTGAAGTAAAATTAGTTTTATCATATTATATACAATACAATTTAGGTCAATGGAGTGAATTTCATAATGAATTTGGATACTAAAACCTTCTATACTTATGGAGATTTTCTCTTTTTCAACCTATTTTGCATCGCATCTCTGAGTATAATTTTAAATAGGATTCTTAAAATTATATGAATTAAATTTGGATAAATGGGTTACATATTTTTAAAAATCATAAATTATATTTTTAAATAAGTTTAACAATTGTTTTTACCATTATGAATAGTAAAAGAAGTAAAAAATAATTACTGTGGTTAAAGTAAAAACTGATATATCAGGGGTTAAACTAAAAAGATAAAAAATAAAATGACCTAAAAAGTTTTCAAAAATACATTGGTGGAAATATTTTGACTTTATAAATAGTAAGAGTATATAATGGATGATTTATGAGAATTTTATAGTGATAAAAATGTGGAAGTAATGGATTCTTTTAAAAAATTCCATACGTGTCTACTCCCCCACTTATAAAAGGCCACATCGTATCCTCCCCTCTTCACACTTAAAAATCCATTTTTATCATAAAATAACATAAAAAATAAATTCTTTACTCCCACTAAAACATACTGGATCAATATTTTTGATCATAAATCAATCCTAGGAGGGAATTTGGTGAAAACCTATAGAGGCCATTAGAAGAAGTGGTAACATTCTTAAACGATCTTTTTATTTTATTTATTATTACACATACATGAAATATTATTAATTCATGATAGTATAATAAAACCATTGTATCGAAAATATTGAGATGTTATTATGTTAATGACCTAACTTATATTTATCTCTAATTCCATAAAATGGGAAACAAAATTGTCAATCATGTGTACGATGGACATCCACCTCGCAAACTGATGTAACTCGTTTTACACCAACAACCCTCACAGTAATATATAATGATGGATTTAATATTTATATATATTATTTATGATATAATTATACTTTGGTATTTATAATATCACATATAACTTCTTACTTTACATTCAATTAAAAATATGATAACGTCGCTCTTGTGTACGACTGACTACCGCCTTGCATAGCGATGTGATTCGTTTTTCACTTAAGATTTTTGTGGAAGGTAATTAAGATAAATTTGATGAATATATGTGATATATATTACATGATATGAATTCTTTAAAATTAATATATCATATTATCCATTACTCTTTCACCCTTTAAGAGAATTATATCATCGCTTGTGCGTACGTACGACCTACAGTCTCCATGAAGCAATGCGACTCATTTTCCATTCCAAACATTAAATAAATATAATAATAATGTATCTAATAAGTCTGTATTATATTTATAAAATTATTATTATTCTGTATATTATTTATTTATATCCTATTTACAAGAACCTAAACTTTCATGACAAAACACGCATGGGAAAACATGACAATTGACATATGAAACAATGAAAATAATGAAATACTAATAACAATTGAGTGGTAAAATGTTATAGGAGGATCATATATGATATTATTAATCTGATTATGGTTTTGGTATAAAATAATATCATTATTAAAACCATTATACAAGTTATTTAAGCTTGTTCAACTAAAGGAATGTGTGAGGTAAGAGACTTCATCTAAATTTCCCTTTATTGAGGCATATTTTATTGTTGTGCACCTAATTTATTTTATATTTTGTAAATAATATGTAATATCATGAATCATTCATAATTCACGGTAATTTAAGTTCATTTTTAATTATTTCATCCAAGGTGATTTTACTTCAATGCTTCCAAGTGGTACAAGATTTCATCTCGATTTCCATTTCATTGATACATATTTGTTAATATAAACCTATTAACTTTTATGTGGTGTATATACTACCGCTATGATGTATTTAAAAGAATACATATTTAATAATAATAATATTTTTTTTTCAATTTTATTCCTCAAGGGGTTAGAATTTAAAATTTACTAGAGGTAAAAATTATTGTACAATCTTATTTTCTTTTGTGATTGTTTACATTATCTTGAAACAACCACTTTATTTTGATCATATTTAATTGGAAATTAAATTTCTCATAAATATAAATATTATTTTTTGTTGTATATGATTATTCTAAAAACCATATACCATTATTATATACAGTTTTACTTTAAAATTTATTTTATCAACTTGGGAAATATTGATAAATCTGTATCCTTTACTTAATATGAGGAAGAAAAAGGAGGCATTTTAGTTGAAGGAAACAGTGCATAGGCGATAACCTCTGATGCTCTCCCGTAGCTGGTGACGACGGCGGTGGCCTGCCCGGACCCTCCCCCCTTTGTGGGGGAGGGGAGTTCGTCGTTCCCTGGGATTGCAAGGTCGTCGTTTCAGCCCTTTTCCAACCCTGATTTTCTTCCACCATTTCCAAAAGCGTTTGTGAGCCCTAAAGTTACAGATCTCTTGGATGGAAACCCTAACCTTCAGATTTCGTCTTCCGAGTTCACAGAATATTCTGCGTTCTTGAAGCTTACTCTGGTTTCTCAGTTCAGACAGAGGAGACCGTCTGTTGACACCTTCGACAAGTTTGTCTTCTCATCTTGGGATCTTCAGGAACGGGCGACTGTCGGGTTGATGGACAAATATCATATTATGGTTCGTTTTGCGTCGGAAGAGGATCTCGTCAAGGCTTGGTCGAGGGCTCCTCGCAGCTTCAACGGAAGTCGGTTCTTCCTTCTTCTCTTGTCGTTCGACTTTCATATGAAGCATGATGTTCCTTTAGCAGCGGTTTGGGTTAGTTTCCCTAAACTTCCCTTACCTTTTCAAAATCCCTCTATCACAAGATTGTTGGGTAACCTCGTGGGTAGATTTCTGTGTTCGGATTCCCATACTAAAGTAGTATGCCAACCGATTAATCCTCATGTATGTGTGGAAGTGGATGCCTCTAGGGCTCCATTTGATTTTGTTTGGATTACAATTGGTGAGGAATATAGGTGTAAACATCAGGTTATTTATGAGAGTTGTCCTGACTTTTGTTTGAATTGTAACCGCTTTGTACATCCTTTGGCGAGGTGTCGGCGTAACTCATCAACCCCGGAGGTGAAGTCTAGGATTGAGTTCTAGACTTTGGTTCGAAGGGGGTCGCCTGTTCCTGTGGAGAAGGGTTTAAAAGGGAAGGACAAGGAGGCCCAACCTGCAGTGGTGGCCGAACAACTGGAAGATGCAGGCAAAGAGCTGGAAGTGAATGGTCAATGCAGTAAGGCTTCAAATGACAAGGGGGTTGCTGAAGCCAGTCCATCCCAGAAATATACAGGGGAGGATAGGGGCTTGGACCCTACCACCAGAACTTTTTTTTCCTTAAGTAATAGGTTTGATTTCCTTGGTAATGTTAGTTCTGATACTTTTCTAAGGGTTGTTTCAGAAGATGGGGGTGATGGTATGGGGGCCTCCAGGATTGGTGGTGTGAAGGAGGTCCTTACAGTGACTGTGGATGAGGAGATAGCAGAGGGTGTGCCCCTGCCTTCGATGGTGAATGAAACTATGGAGATGGCTGTGGATGAGGAGATTGTAGAGGGTGTATTCCTGCCTTTGAGGGTTAATGAAACTCTGGAGGTGCCTGTGAATGAGATGATTGCAGAGGGTGTGTCCCTGCCTTTGGTAGTGAATAACACTCCAGAGAGGGAGGTTTGTGCAGGTAGTACTATATTAGGCTTGGGGGAACATGTCAATAAAAGAAAGGAGAAATCTGGGGAAGGGTTAGAGTGCTTGAGTGGTCCAGTTGGGCGCTTGTTCAGTGATGTGGATCAAAGTGGGAAACAGAAACCTGCTTCAGTTGACGAACCTGTTTCTGCCACTCCTAGACGTCAACCAAGGAGAGATTACTCGTATCTCCCGCAGCCGATGCAGACTCGCTCCGCCTCCAAGAGGAATAAGAAGGTTACTGTGACCTTTGCAAAGAATAGTAAGTCTAAGAGTAAAGAGCCAGATCAGTCTATTCTTGAGCAGCTCAGAAATCGAGTCCATAGTGTTAATTACCGGAGGACTTCAGGATGGGAGACATCCACGACTACCGGAGATGATGAGTCCGGATGGGGATGCAGAGATGAGTATGGTTTGGATGAAATGTAAGTCTGTGTCGGTGTGATGTATGATCATTTTATGACTGTGTTGTGTGCAAGTTTGTGGTGGTTTCTTGGGGTACCAGATCCCCTTAAACCGACTTTTGAAAATTAAAAAAAAAATGATTGGTGTGTACTAAATATGGATATTTTATGATAAGACATAATAATTCATGTTTTAAATTGATTATTCAATATATAATGAATGATTTTGAAATGTAATTATGGGTGTGTATTAATTATATATATCCCCTCAATACATCAACAAGTCTCATGAGACAAATCTGTTGGAAAAATCAGATGAGTTTTTACACATAGTTTTAAACTGTCTTATGAAAGGTCATGATAGTAGAGGTATCATGATGCCTAAAATCATGAATTAAAATATTTAACAATTTATTTCATTGATAATTCTGTTATTAATATTATTTTCCATGATATTTATTCAATTTTATTATCTTTGCATACATTTCATTCTCTGTTTATTAATTAAATGGCAAGGGTGTTCAGTTAGTTACCTCACCATATTGATTATGCTTTATTTTATGCTCAAGTTATTATTTAAATGGAATTATTTTTTAGTTATTTTCCTTTCTATATTGAATATTATTATTAATTCATGATAGCTTCCACTATACATAAGCCTTACCAAGATTTTGATCTCACCCTTCTTTTGTTTCCTTTCCCCATGTTATAAAGATGAATCATTTGAATGAGTTTCAAGGATGATGATCATTTTATTTTGTTATTTTTTATTTTCTTTTACCAATATAAAATGGGTGTCATGTATATATCTAGTTCTCCAAAACAACTAAACTAATTGGTTCTTTTTGATTTTACCCTATGTATCTTGTGTCAATGTAATAAAGTAGGCACTAGCTCTAAGTTTCTAGAGTCGGTGTTATTATAATCGATATGAGGAAATGATTATTTATTATTAACATTTTTGTTATTAAATTATATAAAATAAATAAAGTTACTCATGGAACAATCATTATTTTTAATAAATAAAATATATTCACCCCAAGGTGAAGTGATAAGATGAATTATACCTTTATCGAGCAACCATTATAACTGATTTTTCAATTCCAAGATTTCTACTTATGCCATTTGATAATGAGATTTCGAAATTTTATTAGGATAAAGAAATTATAAAGTAAATTAAATCTTCTAATTAGGTATAATACTCGGAAATTAATCAATAAATACATTTAGATATTCATTTACTATAGAAATATCACAAATTTGAATAATTTCCTTCTTCTCAATAATATGTGAAAAATAAATTTCATTTCAATATTTAATCAATTTTTCAGTTTACTGATATGTTATCAAATGTATTAATTCATCCTTATATAAAAATTCAAACAAATTATAATAATATTATTCTTTATCTCTACAATCTATCTAAGCATGAGAAACAGAAGGCCAATCTAGATTAAGAATAACATCAAACTCAACAAGGGAAAAGATAACATGGTTTGTAGGTAAAGAATTTCCATAGACAATGATATAATTTTTATTATAATTTATTCTAGCCTTAAAAATACCCAAGGGTTTTCTACCAAAATTAATGGATACATTTTTTGAGCTAAAATTTCCAATTTATTTGTAAATTTTTCAGATATTTAAGAATAATTATATTCAAAATCAAATAATACATTGGCATAATATGAAATAACTCATAATGTACTATACCCCACATTGCTAGATAGTCTAAAATTTTCCAAAGAAGTTGCATATGATTTATCCACACCTTTATGCTTATGATCACGATGAATTACATCCTCTAATTCTATCTTTGGATATGTACTCACACCCATCTCATTAAAATTAAAGCATATTTCTGTCAGACTTTAATTATTTGTCAAGTCATTACAGTGATATTTTCATTTGTAATCACGAGCAACAAGTATAAACTTATGACAATATAAAAACACTTTCCATTCTTTAAAAGACATTATCTGGGGTAATTTTTACCATATTTATCACAACATGGAAATGTGATTTTCTTACCTTTAGATTTATTTGATGGATGATTCCCCATTACCAACCATATGGGCCTATTTATTCTTTCTACTATGGAATAAATAATCATGAAAAACACCATTTTTACCATGTTTTAATATTGACAATTCTTATCATAAATTTTTAATTCATAAGAATCTAATTCCCTTTGATACTTGGTCTTAATCCTAAGTAAAATTGTTTAAATTAACTACCAAGACCCTGAATACAATTTGGGGCATACCATTCCAATCGACAAAATTTTCCTTCATACTTGTGTAAATAATATTTCTCATTCTTCCTCAAATATAAAAACTGATTTTCCATTCTACATTGAACAACTTTAGGAAAATAATTCTCAAGGAAAATATTTTAAAATTTATACAATTCCAAGGAGTTAATATCTTCTCTTTCTCTGACATCATTAAACATTTACCACCACTTATCAGCTTTAGAGTTAAATGATAAGTAGAAAGAGTTACAATTTTATGTTTTGAACAACCCATAAATTCTAATTTCTTCTCAAAGGATTTAAAAAATACTTCTGCTATGACAGGATCAGATGATTCACTGAATGCTAGAGGCACTACTACAAAATAGGAATTTAACAATGCTAAAAATGGATTTTTTCAGTTATAGAGAAGCATTGACTATCAAAGCGATATTATAATACCTAGTTTTTTATCAGCGATAAAAAAACACTACTAAAGGGGCATACTATAGTATGATGCAATATCACACTGCAAAACTAGTGGAATGTGTTGTAAACACACACCACAACACAAAGAACACCACGAAATCATACAAATAAATTAAAAATACCAAACTTAAATGAAATATAATTTATAACATAAATAAAAGGAAAAACTCTATATTATAGACATTTTAAACATTGGATTATAAAATTACATAAGTAAAAATTATTACATACATTCAAAAAAAACAGTCAACATTTTTCTTTTGATCCTAACCCATTCTCAAGAAAAAAACCTATATAAGAAAACAATTATAATATTAGTAATAATATAAAAAAATAAATTAACAGAAAGTGTTAATTTTAAACAAAACTTTGGGTCATGAGTTTCGGTTGATTCTTTCATGTCACACCATTTCATGTTTATCTTAAAAAATCATATATATAAATAGTAACTAAATAAGTATAATATAAAAATGATAAGAAAATTAATAAGTAATAACAAATATAATGATGAGAAAACAATCTAGGCTTTTTTGCTCGGTTTTTGTGACGTGATGCACATTTTAAACTAAAAAGACACTTATATTATGAAAAGATGCACCTAGAGTCATACCATTCACACTGTGAATTATATTTAGGTTCAGATAATTTCTAAATGTTTCAAATAGATTATGTACCATTTTTATAAAGTATCAAAACAATATGATTGTTTTTTCTTGGTTTTGAGTACGTCACTTGTTGTTTTTACTAAAATATAATTTTAAACTGGAAACACGCAATTTGACTCATATTGGTCACATCATGTGTCAGTTTTACATGATTCCAATTCCTAAACATCACAAATTAACTATTAATCATTTACTAAATTATTAATACAATCCAAGTGTGTTTTCTTAGTTTTCAACGAGTGAAACTTGTAGAATTAAAATATAAATTTTAAACTGATAACTGACACATTGAGTCATAAAGGGTACATTATGTATTATATTGAGGTTTTCCTAATTACTAAATGTCAAAAATGAATTATGGATCATTTTACTAAAGTATTAAACAATATTAATGCATTTTATAATTTTTGAGAAGGTGAGGTTTTTCATTTTTACTAAAATTGATGTCAATTTTAAATAAAAAGGTGCACTTAGAATCATAATGGATATACCATGCATCAGATTGAGGTGCAGATGATTCTTAAAAATCCTAAATGACTTATGGATTATTTTACTAAATTATCAAAATAATATAAATGTGCTTTATTAGTTTTGAGTTGGTTAGTTTTCCTTTTTACTAAAATTGATGTCAATTTTAAATAAAAATATGCACTTGGAGTTATACCTGTTACATAGTGCATCAAATTTAGGTGAGGATAATTCTTACACATCCCAAACATATTATGGATTATTTTTATAAAGTATAAAAACAATTAAAATGTGTTAACTTGATTTTGAGTACATCACTTGTCCTTTTTACTTAAATGTCATTTTAAATTAGAAACACACACTTTGACTCATATCAATCAGAGTGTGTATCAATTTGATGTGATACCTAAAAATATATTTCATAAATGACTAATGAATTGATTTATATTATAAAGAAAATATGAGTGTGTTTTATTGGTTTTTAGTGAGGGACCTTTTTTTGAACTAAACTATCTATTTTAAACTGATAATGGACACATTTAGTCATACTTGGAACATCATGTATTATATTGAGTTGATGTTGGATCCTTAATATCCTAAGTGACCTATTTATTGTTTCTATAAATTTTCAAAAAAAATTTAATGTGTTTGATCAGTTTTGAGTAGATCATTTGTCCTTTTTTTTTTAAATTGATGTCAACTTAAAATAAGAGTCTTACTGATCACACAGTGCGTTAGATTGAGGAAAAACTGATTCTTACATGTCTCAAATGACTTATGGATCATTTTAAAAAATTATCAAAACAATAAATATGTGTTTCCTCAGTTTTTATTACATCACATATTTTTTTACTAAAATATTATTTTAAACATGAAACATGAAATTTGACTTATACCGATCACATTATGTATCGATTTTATATGAGACTGAATCTTACATGTAAAAAATGAAGTATGAATAAAATTCCTTTATTATAAAGAAAATACAAGATACTTTTACCCATTTCATGTGAGTCACATTTATTTAAATAAACTATCTATTTTAAATTGATAACAGACACAGTGAGTCATAAAAGTCACACCATGCATAGAATTGAGGCACATATGATTCCAACATGCCCCAAAGGACTTATGGATTGTTTACCTAAACTATCAAGACAATTTGAACTTTTTTTCTATGTTTTGAGTATGTTTTTTGTCCTTTTAATAAAATCAATGCAAATTTTAAATAAGAGGAAGCACTTGGAGTCATACCGGTCCCATCATGTGTCGGATTGAGGTGAACCTAAAACCTACATGTCCCAAAGTTTGAAAACAATCATAAGTACCCATGGTACCATGTTTCCATTGTCTTTATATGTCAAAATTCAAAAATTCATATATACTGACTCGATGTTCTTAGCCAAAAAAATTTCTTATTATTGAATGACAGGAGAGTAGAGGAAACTCATGTGACCATTATATCATGAGAAGGCACTATAATGAGAACATGATCTTCCTCTACTCTTATAACTTTCAAAAACAAGAAAGGTTTTTTGGATAACAATTCAAATCAATATGTAGCATTAGTAGTTTGAAAAATAAAGTAAATGAAAATAGAAAAAAAGATAACATTGGGAGAAATAAACATTTTATCTCTTTTGTGGCCTATTGTAGATGGTTAAAATAAATATATTACTTCCCAAAAATATTTTTGAAAAAAACTAAATAATTATTAGATAAAAATGATAATAAAATTAGCTTAAAAATATTAGATTAAAATTATGGAAGAACTAATTAAATAAGTAGTAGGAATCCACCTTTTCCTAATGATTGTTTACATTCTTGACACATTTCCTTATTAACATTATCTTTATTGTAGGCTCAAAGTCAAATCCATCATGAGCATGAGAAGCTTAAAACTAACTACCCCAACTCAAAAAAATAATCCAACTGTAAAAGAAAAAATTATTATATGAGTAATACTAAAAATAAATAAATTAAAAATAAATATGAAACAATAAATTAACTCTATGGATAATGATTTTACTATGAAAACATTGTTGACCATAAGAATATGTTGATGATAAGGCAAGAATGATGATAAATAAAATGCAAATAGATCTCACCAGACTATCTATCAATGAGTGAAGAGTGTGTGGAGAAAATGTGATACCTTGGATTAAAGCTTTGAATCATCTGAGAGAATGTAGAGACATCCTATTAGGTTTATAAAATATTAATTGTTTGCAATAAATAAATAAATACACATAAGATATTCATTATCAAATGTGAATGTTATAGATAATTCCAATAAGGCAAACTCAACATTTCATTGTTTCAAATAATTTTAGTATTCTTTGAAGAAAATGGTTAATTGAAGTTTAGAAAATAATTACTCTACTATGGTAGGTTTTATCCTCTGAATTCATCCAAAGGTGAAAGTTATAGACAATTTTCATCATTATCATCTCATCTACTGAATAGTTATCATTTCATTTTGTTGTTTGAAACTCATCCTCCATCTCTTTTGTATATGAACCTATGTTGATTAAAATACTAAAAGGATTAGTCATCCATATGATAACAACTACTCAGAGTATTACAAGAAACATAAAAGAGATGGAGGATGACTACCAAAAAATAAATTGGAATAATAACTGTTTGAAAGATGAAACTGATAAAGATGATAGTTTTACTCCATTGTGTTCTCTAAAAGGGTCAATGTCTCCCATTTGTGAGAATTACATGGATGGTAATCATAGATTCCTAATGGTGGAACCAAAAGGAAATGTTAAATAATGATATGTTTTTAGATTGGTTAAAGTAAAACATACATTGCATTTATTAGATGCGTGATTAAAGAAATGAAGTGATTTTTAAGAGGTATTAATGAGTGGTTTATCATTTCAAATATGGATATATTTTTATGAAGGTATATAAAGCTAGACAACCCATTTTTTGATTTGGGGTTAGAAAAAATTAATTGTAATTGTTTTTGAAAGAGGAAATTGATTTTTAGTAGTGAAAATTGATCATATTAGACAATGCGACAATTAAATAATGACTTAAAATGGTGTATTGAGACGTTTTTATGATGATAATATAAAATTGATATACATTTTTTATTAATTAGAGTGGGGAGATTCTTAATAATTGAAATAATGATAAAACATAAAAGAAAATTTATGTTTAATTGAGTAGTATATGGGGGGAGCACATGGGGTGAGGTAGAATCAAATTAAGACAATAATGGTGAGTAAAATTAAAAGGGATTATAAACTTTAAGAAATATAATCAAGGATGAAATTAATACATAAAATTTCATTGGTGATCATACAGTTTCAATGAAAAATCGAAGGATTAAGGGTCTACAAAAAAGCTCATTTTTTCAAGTAGAGCATAAATCATTTGGGGAGGATAACAAGGATAATAATTGGATCAAATATATGCATGAGGAGATTGATCCGAATAAGAAAAATTTGAAAATGGAAATTGTTCCAAGGCTGGAGGACATAAATTTTATCATAACCAAGTGGGTTTTTCAGTAAAAAACTCATTGACTAAGGAAAAGTGTCTCAAAATAAATAATGGATAGTGTAAAAGGGGAAATCATAGATCAAAGTAATTTCTATTTGTGATAAATATACTATTATATCTCAGTTGGAAACTATTTTAATTTTCTTTTCTATTTTAGTAAAAATGTATTTAAACATATTCCAAATGGATGTCAAATCAATATTCCTCAAAAGAGCTCTTAATGGGAAGTATACACCGAGAAACCATATGTGTTTATTATGGATGAAATTGAGAGAATGGTGTGAAAATTAATGAATTCTTTATATCATATAAAGAAAAAACTAAGGACCTGGTATTTAAGGTTGGATCAAAACCTAAAAAGCTTGGTTTTTAGCGAGGTAGAGTTGATCACACCCTCTACACCCAGAAGTATAATGATAAAATGATGTTAGTTCTCATATACATCAAAGAAATAATATTTTAGGATTGTAAAAAGAACAATGAGTTTTTTGTGGATCATACAAGGTATGATATCGAGATGTCTATTATTGGGGAAACATTTTCCTGATTTTATAGGTGAACCAATGAAATCATAACACATTAATTTCTCAATTAAAATATGAAAAAGTGGTTCTTGAGTGACTAGCAACAGAATATTCCAATACAATGACAAACATCGACCGCTATATGGATGAATGTTTCAAAAGATGACGATTTCATAGATATAGAATTCATGGAATATAGGTACTAGGATCCTATTATTCCACACAACAATATGAACCAACATTGGGTTTCATATATTTAAAGTCACATAGTACCAAGGATAACCACATGATATTGAGGGAGATGATACTTCAATATATCTAAAAACATTGAATTTTTGGTTGTTTCATTATACTATAGTAAAACTAGAGTGGTTGGGATACACATATTTGGGATAAAGAGGTTTAGTGGATAACCAAGGGAAAGAAGAGATATCGAAAAACATATATTTCATTAAAGCCTTGGTTTCATTTGACCCTCAAATCGCTCGAGCCCTGGATTCATGCCTTGGAATAGTTGGAGCCTTGATTTTAGACTAGATTTGTGCTTGGATTCGACAATGAGGAGCACCAACAGGAGGTGGATTCCATGGATAACGTTGGATATCATGAAGAGATTCGCGATGGTTAGGGTTCTTAAAATAGATTGGGACACTTTTATCAGCACTTCCAAAAAACATTGATTAAGATACCTTTTATCAGTTCTAAGTTCATAAGAAATGATAAAAGGAGTCTTTATCAGCACTTTTTTTTAGCACTAATAAAGATAGATATTTATCAACGATAAAATGTTTTCCCTCACAGAGATTGATTTTATCAGTGCTTTTTTATAGCCGATAAATCTATTTTTTATCAGCGCTAAAAAGTGCTAGTAAATACTTAGAATAATTTTTAAATGAAAAATAATACTTTTTAAAAAATAGTATAATTATTATATCTAATTATAATACTTATAACAATTAATGTTATAAAATAATAATTTTATAATTCTTCGAATATATAATTAATAAATAAAAATTATATAAATACTTTTTAAAAATAATAACAATTATATCATTATATATATTTATATAATTATATATATATAAAAAATCTATATAAATATAAATATAGTAAATATATTCATTATTTGAATAAAATTATTATAATTTCATAATTATTTAAATATAAATAATTATTTATTAATAATTATATAAACACTATATAAACAAATATTATTTATTTAATTATCATTATAAGTGTATAAAAATAGTAAAAAATGTTTATAAATATATTTATTTATAAATATTTTTTTACAAGTATTGTTTTAAAAATATTAATAAATATTTAATCTTAAGTGCATGCATGTTAAAAATGAGTAAAATTGAATAACTAAAAATAAGTACACTTTACCAATATTGAAAAATTGGATAAGTTTGATTAATTAAATATAAATCATTTAAAAATGGATATATATTGAAATAAAGATGAATACATATTGAAAATATTAAAACAAAGTAAACAAATATATATTAAATAAATTATAAAAATTGATTAAATTCCAAAAAAATATTTTGTGTGTGTGTTGTATAGAAAAATTAATTATTTATATATTTGTGAAATCAATATAATAATTTTGATCCATGTTAAATTGAAAAGCTAAAATACATTCAATTATATCCATTATTGGATACAATTAGTCAGTATTTTTTATTCATATTAATATTTAATTATAAGCCATTATTCACTAAATATATTTTTATTTAATGTAAAACATAAATATTTTGTATTATATAATTCATATTTATTTATATTCATATATATCTAAAAATTTAATATATACTATTTATTAACATTTGAAATAATTATTTAATTAACAAAATTTTTAATATTTTTTTTAATTTACTTATTCATAATTTTATTTGTTTAATTTTAATTTTAAATATCTATATATTTAATATATAATATTTATTAGTATTTATAATTTATATATAGTACAATCAAATTATTCATTTTTATCAAAAATTATTTAATTAATAATTTTTTTAATAATTTTTTAATAAAATCATTTTCTATATAATTATTTCTTTTTATTTGGACTTTTATCAGAACTAAAAAAGTACAGATAAAGGATTACTTTATAGACACTAAAAATAAAGCCTTGATAAAGGGCACCATTTATCGTTACTAAAAAATGCACTGATAAAGGGTGCTTTTTATTAGCGCTAGATTAAAATTCTGATAAAAGAAACCATTATTAGCGCTTTTTTAGTGCTGATAAATAGAACCTTTATCAACTCTTTTTTTGAATGCTAATAAATGCCATCATTATTAAATGCCTGTTTTATAGAAGAGAGGGTTTTGTTTCATGAAATGTTCTATAATGGAAATGTTCCTATGAGGTGAACACGGTTTCTCTCACACATGGATACCATCACCATTTATATCCTATGTCAACTGAGATAACTAAATAATAAAATGCTCTGTTCTAATTCCAACCATTCCTTATTACTAATTAGGAAGGATATTGTACTCTTGGTTCCTTTTTACTTGAGCTTCCCTATTTCCTCAGTAGAAAACACTTCTAAATTGACATAGTTTAGATGAAGCAATATGGTAATATTCAAATTCTAAATCATGATAACCATAAATTAGATTATTTTAAGGGTAATTTATTAATATTATACTAACATCAAATGTTATCTAAACCATTACTCTAAAAAAATGTAATGAAAAAACCTTAAAACATTATATAATTTTTATTTTTAAAATAGGAATTAATTTAGCTATATTCTTGAGGACCTTTTCAGGTTTAGAGTTTTAGATAACTAGTTCAAAACTCTTACAGAATAAACCCATAAATTACAAATTGTACACTTCCACTTAGTATCCATTTTTTTTCACAATACTATACTTATAAAATGAAACACATTTTCATTTCACTATAAATACTCACAATTTTCAACTAGACTTTATCATTGTTCCTACTCATCCTTAAACCCCTATGGAAAACATTTGAAAATATGTTACAAGAAAAAAAATCTCAGTAAGGTACATAAAAAAGAAGGAAAAATACTTGTTAGTCCATTTAAAAACCACAAGCTCATATAAGATATTTAACTTTAACTTAATATAATTTGAGCTTAAATAATAGTTAACATAGAAATGAAATCAGATTTATGGCCAATATTTTTTTTTCTTCATAATACACATTATAAGAAACTATGAAGGAAAAAACATAATCATGAGGGCTTCATAGAAAACATGAGAACCCATGAAATGTTTTTTTATTAAAAACATACCTTTCTATCCTTAAAGGGAATAATAATTCTCTTAAATAAAATTTCATAAAAACACCTTATAAAATAAAATTATTTATTTCAAAACTAATTATAATTTATAAAAAAGTAATGTAGTTTCCTGAAGACATAATCTTTTTAAAACCCTTATAAGAACCGTTACAAATGTAACAACCCACTCAGTAAATTCCAATATAATTACATAGAGAACATAATCAATACCCAATGAAAAAGAGAGCTACATCAAGCTCAAAAATCATCATAAACAATTTAAAAGGACCATAATATACATTAAAAACATAAAATCATGCATTTATATCATCAAGTTCATAAAAATTTACTTTTGAACCAATAAGTTTTTTTTTGATATTGATATATCTATTTCTTTTAAAACCCAATTTTCAATACTAAAATACCCAGAACAAACATAAGAGGGGTTTTTATTTTAAGTAATAATGGAATATTTTAAATGAATCCATATATCAAATAGCAGTTGTGGTGGAGGGAAAATTCATTGATGTCATATAAATTAAAATAGAACATTTCTTTTGACTTTTGGTAAAGAAATTCAAAACATTCCATATAAAATAAAAAGAAATATTAATTTTGAAAGCCATTGAAATAAATTCAAAAGAGATATAAAAACTCCTTTATAATATAAATACATCTAAATTTTTTTATAATATTTTCATGGAGGAAAAAGATTTAGAAAATAAATCCTTTAAACATATTGAATGAGGTTTTAAGGTTAAGTGTCCCTTGTCTCGAGTTGGACTAGTCACATAAATTATTTTTCTTCCCAAATAATAATATTATGTTAATTTTTTAATTTATTAATAACATATTTAATGTTTTTATTTATTTTATTTCATTTATATCGAAGTTATGATTAATTATTTAATCGATTGAGTTACATAATATAGTTTGAGATCATTCATCTTATATGTCTGAAATGGATTTGGTAGGTTAACTATTTTCAAATGGATCATGATTATATAATTTACTGAATGTTAATCATTCTATAATTATCATATTTATATATTTTTATACTTTTATAACCATGTAATGTGGTTTTGAAAAATTAATTACATTAAAACATGAAGACGGTAGTTCATATGTACGAATGGAAACCACATCATTTTTTCTACGAACATGAGGGAAAAAAGATAAGTATTATTTTATCTTTCTATAATGATAATTATATCATAAATATCGTATTATTTCTTTTATACACCTATAAATATACCATCCATGTGAAGTAGTGATGAAGAATAAAGTATATCAGTTCGCAAGGTGGTAGTCCATACATACACACAAATGATGTTTTTATTTTTAATTAGATAGAAAATAAAGAATTATAATATTTATTTACCATTATAGAAATAAATTTATTCCATATATATGATATTATTTTATTTGGATCCATTATTAAAACCATCCATAAGAGTTAGTGATGAAAAAAGAAATACATTATCTCACAAGGCGGTATTCCCCACGTACGCATGAGAAATGTTTTTTATTTTCCATTAAATAATTAATTAGATGTAAAAATGTTATACCATAGACATAATGAGATTTTAATTTATTTTAGATATTTATTTTATCAACCAAAATGTTTATAAGGGTGTTTAAGGAGTTAAATAATAAATAAAAAGAACACACTTAGTTAAGAAAAATACCTCATATTCCAACAACCTCCATATTTTTATACCTAAAACCTTCCTAAGATGGTCTTCCAGTCAAAATATGGAATCTAGGATGTGTAGAAGGATGTTAGAAATGGATTAGGGTATATTTTGTTATATATTATAGGCACTATAAGTGTAGATAATATAGGATAGGTGGTGTCATTCTATCAGTGAAGGAGAGGATGCAATTTGGATTTTTTTTCAAAAATATTAAAATATATTAATGTATTAAAAAATCAAAATAGCTCCAAAATGGACCCTTTTTAAATATTATATATATAAAGGGTCAAAATATTACCTAAAAATTACAAGGTTTTGGTTTATTTTAACCCTTATAATTTTATCTCTAACCCGATTTAACTCTTACTGTTGAAACTAACATTATTTTTACCAACATTAATATTCAAAATGACCAAAAGTGAAAGTGATATCACTAAAAAATTTATAAATTAGGATTAAAAATATTGATTCCATTTTATCAAATCCAATTTTTATAAGTGGTATAAATTAATTTAAAAACAAACTCACAAATCTTGATGGGAAGTGGTTTTCTAAATTTTTTTACTGTAAAAATGTTTTTATTCCAAATTCAAGAATAATGTTGATTAAAATGAAATTTATTAGATTATTTTTAATCCAAATTTTGTAATTAAATTTTAAAACCATTCCAGAATATAATGTGACTTTATAAATACATGAAAATAAAATAAATTTTCCTTAAAAATCAGTATTTTTTACTCTTTACACAGGAATCAAATTTTACAAAAAATTCCCAAAAAATTACTCTAATATATTTTTTTCATACTAATATCAAAAGTAATATATTTTTTTTTCTAATTAAAATTCTAGAATTTATAATTTTTTATTTTTAACTAAAACCATTTAATACATGTAAATGAATTTTTTATAAAAATATTTTTTTCTTTTTGATTGAAAATTTAATTAATATTCTTATAGAAAATATAGATTTATAAAATTTAATTCATGATTATTAATAAGGAATGGAGCTTATATTTTATAAAAAATATCTAGGTTATTACAGTTCATTATATAATGATACCAGATATCAGTTTTTTTATAGATTTTAGCAGTATGAAGATAGGAGTTTTAGAATTTAAGTGATGGGTCATAATCAACCACCAGATCACCACTTTTCATGAAATAATTAAGTCGCTGTGGGAATTTAAGTTGCGACAGTCTCAAATTTAGCTGTTTTCTTAACCTTTTTCAAGAGGTATAGTATTTAATTAGGTATTAATGGTTTCTATAATATATTTATGAGTAATTTTTTGAGAACTCCATGTTTTGGAGGGAATTGAGAGGGACCCAAGGGAAAACAATAAATTTTAATGGTTTGGAAAACCATGTAAAAACCATAAAGAATAGTGCAGTGGATTAAAATTTTCTTCATATAGTTCTTACATAGTTTTACAGACTATGTTTCCAAATGACCCATAATTGTGAATTTTTTAAATTTTGATTCTTGGAGTTTTTGAATTATTTCTATTATTTTTCCTAATTGATTGTATGTTAATTGAGGTGTTTTATAATAGAATTATTGATGTTAGTTATAATTTATTTTATTTAGAGTTCAAAAATTGAATAATTGGTGTCATATTTTTTAAATTTTTAAAATTCACAATTAAATAGATATTATTAATGGTTTTAGATTAAAAATGAAGTGTGTATTTATTCGGGATTTGTTTTAATAATAATCCAGATGTTTGAAAAGTTTTAATAATTTTCTTATGTGAAAAGGGATGTTTCAGGTAATGTTTTTATTTTAAAATATTTTTTTTGAGTTATTTGAAAAAGGATTTTAAATTTCATGAAGTGTTTTGTAATATGGTTAATTTGATTATAGAATTGGGAAAGAGTTTTTAAATGGAAGTGGTTTTTTATAAACATTTTGAATTCCCTTATAGAGAGGTTATAATTTTAACTCATGGAAGATTTTTGAACTGAACCCTCTATTTTTTTCCAAATAAATTGAAATATTTTGAAATTATATTTATTTTATAAAATGATTTTTAGACTCTTTTTTAAATTCATGTGGTTTAAAAAGTATATTATTAAAGTTTACTCATTATAGTAGATTTATGCCTTCATATTTGTCTCATGGTCTATATTGGGACTGTTTGATTTTTTAGTAAACATGAATATATGTATTCAATTTTTGTGTAATTTAGAGTATTCCACTAGAAAAAATATTGATGAAAGGTAAAAAGTTTATAACTATGGATAATCCTGAGGGTGATTACTCATATTGTCTAGGTGTAACTCTGTTTTATAATGGTGATGATGATCTATTTTGAGATTTATACTTATCTAATTTTGATAATTCAAAGATTTTTACGAAATCATTATTAGATGTATATCATTAGAAATTCCCTTCATCATTATATTTAGAATTTTTTTAATACTTATGCCTCATTAATTGGTTGTGAATTTTTTGTTTTGATGTGATTCTGTCTTCATGGTGAGGTTTTTTTAGGGGTTTTACATGGGAATCCATGGGTGTGTGGTTGGGTTTTTTGGATTAATGATACATTATCCTATACTATACTCCAATTGGAGTCATATTTATTTGACTGATTTCACTACGAGTTAGTATTCCATGATGAAGGTCCTGATTTACTATATCTTCAACCTTTGACCCATGGCCAGAGCCCATGTTATCCTTATTGTGGAATGTTTCTTCTTAAGGTATTCCTATTATATTTTTATCATATCCCATATTATCTATCCTAGTTATATTCTATTATTTTTTAGTGTTCTTGAGAGTTTACTTTTGATGAAATATTTAAAAACAATCATAGATAGTGTCCTATTATGGTATTTCTGAATTATTTTTGAATTTAGATTACAAATTCCATATTTTTTTGATTCTTCTTCTTATTTAGATATTTTTCCTTTGATTGTTATTATTTGAAAGTTGGGGTTTCTTTTAAAACAAGTGCATTAGTAGAGTTCCTATATGGTGAAGAGGCCACCATGGCTAATATTTTCTTTATCTCTCTATAAAGGAATTGGTGTAAGACTTCTAGGTTAGGTGTTTAGTTTACTTGACTGGACCCTACCATAGGATGGATTATAATTTTATAAACCATAAGCATTTTATTAATATAATTTGGAGTCATTTATGTTATCCTTTATGTGAGTAATTTGAGTCCTTATGGTGTGATCAACTACTATATTAATGCCCTGGTATATTAGTTTTTGTTACGGTCTCTATGTTTCTATAAGGAATGTAAATGGGTTTAGGTATGTGTATCATATTGGTCAGTTTCAAAAACCTTGTCATGTCAAATTTCATTTAGTATGTTTAATTTTAAAATTAAAATGAACATACATAAGAAAATATCATCCATTCCTCAACAAACCTTTTCTACTGTGTCTTTAGGGGGGAATAAAGTGTGATGGTCAGGAGAATTTCCACACCCTAACCTTTGTTTTCCTTTTTATTGTATTTTTTATGTGTTTTTATCTTTTTCTCTTGGATTTCGGTTATATTTATTTAAAATTTAGAGTATATAGGGAAGATGTCCACATCACATGGTTTTCCCATAGTTAGTGAAAACTGTTCGATTTGACGATGAGGTGTCTGCACCTCTTTTTAGAGTTGATCGCATAGTTGGTGCATAGTTTACCAAACCATCTGACCAAAAATTGTTAATGAAACTTTCCTTAGGCACAATTATGTTTGTTTAGTGCATATTTTGGAGAATCATGTGGATAAATTATGCTACTTTCACTAAGAGTATCCAGTGTGGACAAACCATATGATTTCCTAGATTCAGAAAAATTATTATTTTACAATTATTTTATCTTAAAATTAAAACCCTTACCCTCTACCTTCTTCACATTTGATCTATCAACCCTATAAAAAATACCCCCCTTAATCCTCCCTTCCACTAGGGATTCTCTATGGGTTATTTTTATGTTTTAGGAAAATTATTCAAGGTATGATAGTTTATACCTTCTCATTACCTCTCATCCTCCCTAATATTCCCTTTCACATACCCCATAATGATAATTAAGACCCAGGGTTTTGTTTTTATTCATTTTTATTTGATGTTTATTTCGTTTTTTAGATCCTCATAGCCTATTAAGGGTTTTTATTACTTTATAATGTAAGATTAGGGTCGTTATTTGTGTATGTTATGGTTGAGGTTGGTAGATCTATGCATTAACTTTTAAACTTAAATCCGTTGATTTATTTACTATTTAAATTCATGATTGATATCTTTTAAGTTTTTATGAAGTGTATTTAATGATCCGTTCTTTGGGAAGTTTTTTTTCTTGATTTTTTTTGTGATTTAATGTTTATTACACATATTTATATTCTTGAAAACCATTTCAATATAAATTGTGCACACTTAGTATTAATTTAAAAGACTAATTGGAACCTTAAAAAAATTGTTTGATTATAAAAAAAGGGTTTGATTGGTTATCTGAAAATAATTTTGATGATTCTTTTTCACTTGAGTGGATTTCATGATGATTATATTTTTTTTGTTTTAAAGAGTATTTTAGAACTCAATTGATTAATAAGTCATTTATGTTTAATCAAGAATCTAATAAATAACTTTTTATGGATTAAAATAGTACCCTTAATGTGATAACCACTTGTTATTGTTTATAATTTTTTTAATACTTTTGTTATTATAGTGAATTTTCGTTATATTATTATTTTTGAAAAAATGGGGATGTTTCTTTAAAAGGTTTTCAGAGGTGAGGTAGAGTTATTATTATTATTTAGAATAATTTATAACTTATCTCTTTTAAATTATCACCTCTATTCTATCTCACCTATTTTTTATAAATCATATAGAATTGAGATTATCTAGTTGAGATATCTTGGTTCATATACTACACTATTTATGAATGTGCTATAGCTAGTTGACCCATGTTGGGACTTTTCATTTCATCATGGATTTCACCCTTTGTTAGGATACGTTGGGTATGGCTAAATATTTGGGTGATTGAATTGAATTAGTAACTTATATGATGGATTGCATTGTATTTTTATATCAGATCATCCCCAAAGATTATAGGTCTTCCGATGACCACTGGTTCTTTATTAAATTATTATGAATATGTTTCTATTTTTTTTTCTACAATTTAATTTTGATAATTTTATATTGAATGTTTGTTACTATTGTTATATATGATATAATTAATGTTTATTTCCAATTTTTTTTTACTTTAAAAGTGTAAACGGACCTTATTTAATTAAAATGAAATGTTTTATAATTTTTTGGACCATTCATACATCTTTCTTATGAATGAGAATTTTAAAGTAAGGTTTTATAACCATTTCCATTTTAAATTCTTTGTTTTCCCTTACAGGATTAAATGAATATTTTGTTTTTGAAAATCTTATTTTCTATGTTTTAAATTGAATGGTTTAAATGAGGGAAGAGTGTTGTTATTTTTTTTTTGAAAAAAAGAAAAATATCAAATTAATATTTGTATTTCAAACTATCCGGAAATGGATTTATTTTTAAAGCTTATGTATCAGGTGTGTATAGGATCATATTATAGGTTTAGTTCATATGTTTATTGAATATACTGTTTGGATGTTGGACTATTGTTTAGGTATATTAGAGGTGGTAAGTAAAGATGTTACAGTTGAAACATTGAGAGAAGTTTTGGTTGCTTGTTTTATTTTTGGTATTTGTATCATCTATTATATTATGCAATGTCAGTACTTTGGTTCTAGCTTTATTATATATAGTTTATGTGAAAAAATTATTCGAATTCAGTTTTACTGATTCTATAACTTATTGGATGTGTTTATGTGGTTTCAATTATGGTTATAAGTTATGTTTACATGTTTATTCCTTGTTTGGATCTCATCATTGTAATTTTTTCTTATTTAAAATGTATGACACAATAAATTAAAAAGTTTAAATATTATATTTTAGGGTTGAAGTACCTATTTATTATTATTTTGTTGGGATAAATACTTCCTAATGATATATTTCTTGATTCCCCTATACTAGTTTCCATCCCATGGTAATCTGGAATGCACTTCAAACTATGTCATTGGTTGATGTCGTGACCCAGATTAGGGGTAGCACTGGTTGGTTCACAATAGTATTATTGTTGATATTAAATTCTCAAGATATATAACATTATTATTTATTATATGGTGGGTTTATTTCTATAAAAATATGGTATTATTATTGATTACTATTCCACTACGGGTTGTCTCAATTTTTACCAAGATAATAATAGATTGTTTTTAAATAGTATTTAACTTACTAATATTAAAATTAATATATTTTTATATTTTTTATAAAATATTGATTTAAAAATATTTTATAAAATTATCATTTACATTTAATTTTTAGATTACCCAATAAGGGGAACTTATGGGAATTACTAGGTAAATATTATTGATTTTATACTCACCACCTATATGTACACCTTGCTAGACCTGTAGATGTTTTTAGTTGTGATACATGAAAAATGAAGACTTTATTACTTATGAAAAATTATCCATAGTTTCTATGATGAAAAAATTTTAAGGATTCATTATTGAGCTTGTATGAATATTAAATTTCCATTATTATTCTTGATTTATGAGATTGTGGTTGGTCATGTTTGGACCATTATTATACTGAATTACATAACTGTGTTATAATTTTTTTAATTATTTTTATATTTATAAATATTATTCATTTTTGGGTTTTTTTTGTTCAATTATTTCTTAAATATTTATTCTATCCATTGATACAAGTTTTTAATACCTGGTAACCTTTTACTCACTTGAAGCCATACAGTGATCCTTATCGGGTATCAATATTATTTTACATTGGATGATTCATTAAAATAAGGTATGAGGGAATTATTTTATATAATTTTATTGGAATTATATTTTTTTGGATGATATAATTTTTAGGACATGAAATTCACTTATAAAAAGAACTATCCTTCACCTAATTTAGAGTTAGCTATAGTGGTTAAATAATTGATGAGTTAATAAAATTATCGATTCAGTGGAAAGATTGTAGTGTATTTTGATTAGGGTATTTTTATATATATCTTCTCAAAATTTTACCTTAACTTGATCTAGTGAAGGTGGGTAGAGTATCTTCAAATCATTTATTTTGAATTTTCATATATACAAGTAAAGGGAAATGTCATTATTTATTCATTGAGTAGAAAGAATAAAACTAAATATGCTAGGGTAGCTAAAAATTATGGTTATTAAAGAATATGTAAGTTGAATTAAATTTAGTGATAAATGAAATTAATAATGATATAATTCTATATAATTTAAAATGAAATTTTACATTATTAGAACAAGTGAAAGAGTTAATGTTTTCTGAGTCAAAGGGTAAGGAAATAAAATAAACCTTTTATGGAAGAGGAACCACTAATGGGGGGTTCATGGAATAAAAATGAACTAATTATTTCAAGGAACATGTGTTTGTTAATTTTCATTTTATGAAATAAGTTATGAAGATATTTCTTCATTCATGTTGTCTAGAACACCCTAATATTTCTACAATATACCTTTATACTAGATTCTTATTTTATTGGTAAGGTATGAAAAAGGGAAATTTTTAGTATATTTCTTGATTTTAAGTTTGTTAGTTGTTGATGGAGGGGAATAAAGAAACATTTGGGTATTTTGAAAATTGTAGAGGGCGTGATTTCTTTAAACCATTACTTTGTGATTTCAGGGCATTGGAAGTGGTAAAAGTGATTTTAGAAGTGATTTTGTAGTGAATGGATGAGTTATTATATTATTTAAGTCAACCATGAGATTTTAGTGTCCTCATTATACTATTTTTGGAATATTAATGTTCATATTTTAGTTGTGGTCATGGTGTATTGACCATTTTCCCATGTTTAATAAATTTAGAGGAATCTGGTTGTTTTAGAGGGAGTTTATTCCATAGTCTAAAACTATGTCATGGTAGTCCTTTTTTTATTGGTTTTTCTCTTAGGTTAGTTTTAGACAAATCATTGTACACATAGGGAGTATACAAATTATATTATTTGTGATCGTGGTGTGAAGTGAAATGTATAACATATCATCATAACTTACTCAAACAGTGGGAAAACGGGTGGCATTACATAAACTCACTAATGCCTCTCCATAGGATAGATATTTCTAACTATAAATGAGTGTTTATAATGAACATGGATAAAATATACCCTATATATGTTAAAATAGAAAATAAAAGTTAAACCAATAAAAATAAAAAGTCAATATAATTTAATAACATAAAATGAAAATTATTGCTAAGATCTGACAATAAAAAAAGATAAAACATGTTATATCAAATAAACCATAATAATATTACATGAGTCATACATTATCACAAAAACTTTTCCATTTTTAGGTATCTTTTATTTATTTTTGGGCTTCTTTTGTTTCAGATATTTTTTTAGTTGTTTAATTATTAAAAATTAAAATTTTAAGGAGGAAGAGGGTGGTTCATGATTGGAGCACGATTAGTAGATATTGTGCATGAACCACAAAAAATCTTGTGGCCATGATAGTGGTAATGGAATGACTGCATGGTTAGGTACATAGTTTTTGAAACTTTGTAGCCTAAATCATCTGGTTTGCATATTTTAATACTTTGGAACCCACACAATTGGTGCAAGGTTTTTCAAACCATGCATGCTAAGAATGTGGCTTTCCATGTTTTTATATATTTTGGATTCAAAATTTTCCCCTCCATAATTTAACCCTCATAACCTATCATTTACCCTCCCATTATACCCTCATATCACTAGGTGTGCCTCCCCTATTTTCCACTCCCCACTTGGATCAAATATATGGGTCGTTTTGACCTATATCCTTTAAAGAATCCTCAAGTAAGTGTCTCCTCTTTTATCCCTTTGATCTCATTGCACCCATTTTTTATTTTTCTTCACTCTAGTTAGCATGATGACCTAGGGATAATATAATCTAAATTTCTTCAATTGGGATTTGATGTTGTTATGTGTTATCAATTCTATAGGATCTAATCTCATATTGGCTTGTAGTTTGAAACCAATTTGCATTGATTTAAAAAGAAATGGTAAGTGGTTCTGTTTTGCGATATTATTTTTTGATTAAAATGTGCTTGACACTATTTATAAATGTTTTATAAAATTGTGTTTTCTATGTTTAGTGGGTTATTTCAATGGTTATTGGTGTGATTAAGCTCTTAAAATGGTTTTATTCCCTATTACAATTGATTTTAAGGTGTTCTTGGAATGGTATGGTTTAGTTTATGTTGAAAAGGATTTTTATGGTTTTAAAAAATAGAATAAATCACTTATGACCATTGGTTACCAAGGTGGGAATACTAGGTTTAGTATTATAGGTCAGTCTTAAGGGCCTCATCGAAGTCTCCCTAGTAGGATTACATTGCAACAATAACTAAACTAAATGATGATGAAATGAACTATTACCGTTGGACCTTGGGTTATTCCCATCAAGAAGTACATACATTGGAAGGGATATTTATATTATTTGATTAATGAGATTAAAAAGACCAAATTACCCCAAAAAACCTAGCTAATTTGGTCTTACCACGGTTCTTATGTTGTTTTTTTCTTGATTCCATTATTTCTTGCATCATTTACTTTCTTTTAAAATTGAAACCATGTTTAAAAATTAAACTACATCCATTATTTGAAAAAACATTAATTTTTATTTGTCTTATAATTTGAATTCTTGGATCAATTAGTTGGGTCCTTTTTGGAAAGTGAGTACACAATCTACATATACTCAATGGGTATATGTAGAACTTGTTTTGTCTAACATAATTAAAGGTACGACTTATTTTGGTGGTAGGTGATACTCTTTTTTTGTTTCATTACTTTATTAGGATAGGTGAGGGTGGTGGAATCCAGAATTATGATCCACATGTTATGATGAGGATCATTTTTCTTTTGTTGGTCCCCTCCAACTTTGTCTCTTTTAGTTTTTCTCTTCTGAGTATAACCTTTATTCTTGTATTTTTTTTGAAACTTTTGTTATATATGATGGTTGTGATGGTTTATTTAAATTTTATAATGTTTCATAATGTGTATAATTTATATGTTATATTTTTTTATATATGATGATTATTTTTTCTATGGGAAAATCATTCCCAAAGGAGTTATTCGATACCCATGCACTAGTTTCCTGCCCGTGGGGTTCGAGAACCCCCTTTGGGATATACCATAGGAATGTTAATGTATCGATTTAGGATAAAATCATAGGAAATTTTATGAAAATATGGTATTATATAATGTTTGATTTTATTTGGGTGTGGATATTTGGGAAAGTATAGGATAGATAAGAACAAGGAATATCAAGGATTGAGGTTCTGGTTGTTAGTGGGGTGGCTGGAGGACACACCTCATGTCATTCCTTGGGTCACCATGGGATGTTGTGATTTTTTGACTCTTTCTAAGGGTGTAATGTATATGCTTTAGATTTTACATGGTCACTAAGTTTGGGTGGAGTGGTTTGAGTTATTATTTGAGTTATTGTATTTTATTACGATTCTTGTTGGAATTTTATCATGTTTTTTTATCTCACTTACTATATTTTTATATTTTTATGGTTTCTCACTTTTGTTGTTTTTTCTTCTATAGTATCATGCCTCCCTGAAGAACTTCTATGCATTTATAGGAGGAGTCCAAAGGTAACTATTTTCATGTTAATAGACCATCCGATCAGAGAGTTATTGAAGAAATGGTTCAGGCTATCTAAGCCATGGATCAAGGAGTGGGCCCAAGTCCTGATCAGGTTAGGGAATTTGAATATAGGATAGAAATTGATTAGGAATAGGAGTTAATCAAACATAAGCCCATTCTAATGGCGAATCACTAATCCCCAAAAAGCGAAGGGTTGGGGGGAGAAAATTAAGAGGATATTTGAGTTCTTGGGGAAACCTGATTCCATCAAAGTTAAGAGTGATTTATTTATATTTTAATTCCCCATTCAATGGTGGTGGGAGATGGTGGTTAAGGTAGGGAATCATAAGTGGATGAGTTGTAAGGACTTTAAAAACATATTCACCAAGTGTTTCTACCATGATATTTTTATCCTTGCTAATTCCTAGGAGTTCATAGACATCCATATGGGAGAACATTCACTGATGGGTTACATGAAATACATCATGGTGTTTATAAATTTTTCTTATACACTAATCACTAATAAAAATAGAAAAGACCATTAGTTTTGAATTGGACTAAAGTCATGAATTCAATATAAGGTATTATTGTTTTATTTTAATACCTATGATGAGGTGATGACTAAGCTCTGATGGAAGAGATTGATCAGGAATGTATGACATGCTTAATTAGGATGCTTATAGTATCAAGAAAAAGTTGGATTAGGTCATACAAAAATAGGAGTAAGTGTGAATAGAAGGTGTACGAGGGTGGTAGTATATCTTGATATCAACCCCTAATGCTTTTGTTAGATACTTCTATTAGAGGAGTTATCATATACCAATTATGTGGGAGATCTAGGCATGTGCGGTCCACATGAAATTTCCCACACAGTCCATGTTACCTTTATGGATTCAAGGCCCATATGAAGTAGTTTTTAAATGTTTCTTAGGGGAGTGGCCTCATAGTCATATGATTCAAGGATTATGGAATATAATTCTTATGTATGTGGAGGCAAGGGTGGATACAATTATCATCATAGTAATATTAATTTGGAGACAAAGGTCAGTATTCAGCACTAGTCTCAGTCAGAGGTGTAGAATCTATATGTGATGGACCATGAACAGGTGGAGTCTAATTTAAGGCATACAATAGTTTGAGGTACTATTATTTTTGAATCATCCATATTAATTAATTTTTTGTATATATGTGCTTCTCACTCTTTTATATCTAGTCACCTTAAATAATTGTTGAAGCTCCAAACTGTGATTATACTATATTCTAGGGATTTGGTTAAACCTTTGCGTATAAGGAAAGTGAAGGGTTTACAATTCCCATCTTCTATTGTCTCCTTTCTATAGGTGAATCTAAGGTGGTATTTCCTTATCATAGAGATGGAAATTTTTGATGTGATCCTAGTGATGGGTTTAACAATATCCATTAAGTTCTATTTTTATTTCTTCTATTGGAAGGGGACATTCATGGAACCTGATGGGATCACCCAAGACTTTTAGGGAGAATGGTATACACAATCAGGATGAGTTAGACCCCCACTTCCATGGTTAGAAAGTATTTCCTGTTAGGTATCCAATATTTTGTTAGAATATGATGAGAAAAGCTCATAGAGTGGTATTCCTTTCACATTAAGTGAGTTTATTGACTTGTTCTTAGTGCATTTTCAGGCTTACCACATGAATGAGATTTGGAGTTCACCATTGACTTAACACTTAGTAAATAATCGATATATATTTATTCATACCGTATTATCTCACTGATTTGAGGTAATTAAAGATAAAACTAGATTATTTGGAATATACAGGGTTTATTCACCTACGAATCTCTCCTCATGCCTCCCCAGTACACTTTTATAAGAAAGGTGATGGATCCCTTTGGCTCTTCATCGACTACCAAAACCTAAATCAAGTTAGAATAAAGAATAAATTTCCATTTCCCTATATTGATGATATTTTTGACCCAATCAAAGGGTAAATATGATTTTCAAAGATCTACCTTCATTAGGGTAAGAGAATTTTAGATTAACTAAAACACTTTTTGATGTATGTGAAACCATTTTTTGTATTTTTTAATGTCGTTCATATGGAATCCCACCTTTTTATTACATAACGTTTCATTACATTTTACAAATAGAGGACCGTTAAAGTCTAGTGTCTTGGAAATCAGGAACAAAATACATAAAAACTTAAAACACTCTTTTAAATACCCTTTAAAATACACTTGAAAATTTCATCCTATGTACAACTACTTCATCTCATAACCTGGAGACATACATTAAAGAAAAGGGTGGGAATAAGTTCTAGTAAGGAAAGCAAGGGAATCAGTTTACTTGTGATATCAATAGGAACTTGATGAAAAACATATGAGAAATGGAATTTGAGGCATATAATAATGAAAAGAACTTGAAAAAAAACTCTAATATGTAGATAAAACTTTTAATTTAGAAATTCATGAACATATCACCAAGGTTCATCCCCAAGGTGTCATAAATATTTCCAAGGTTATTCACTAAGGTATCATGAAACTTGTCATCTTTAGAGATTAAATTCTTTACCCAATGCATTAGAGAACTATCAGGGAACACCCTTAATATGTCTTTATTTTCATGTGATCCACATAGATCATAATAATATATTTCATAAATAACCAAAATAGAATAAAATAAATGGGTTTCATATCAAAATCATGACATTTAAAACGTACTAAAAAATAATATCATTATGTCATTTATAACCCATGTAAAGGGAGTAAGGGCTATATGTATGTCAATTCCAGAATCAAATAGATACTTTTTATGTATTAATTAATACCCATAGAAATTAAAATATATTTGGGTATTCACATAAATAAAACAATATAATTTCTTGTGAAAAAGAGAGATAGATTTTGAGATGAAAATTCAACAGCATAACGATTATACAACATGGTTTTAAAAAACATTAAAAAGAGAGGGTAAAGGGTAACCCACTAATAAATAACTAATAATATAGTATAGGTATAGAATAAAATTTAAATATGATCATGTTATGGATGTTTTAATGACATACCACATGAAAAGAAAACTTGAATGAAAAGAGAAGATGTGATTTCTTTTACGAAAATTCAACAGGCAAACGATGTCAATTAAAAATTTAGAAAATAAGTTGATGAGAGAAGAAAGGGTCTCTCATCAATTGGAAATGAAATAGATAGTAATAAGGATATATAATAACATACCCCAACATAATAAAATGGAAACTAGGAGACATAAAATAAAGGAAGTCATGACTTAAAAGAGGAGGGTGAAAGGTTCCCTTACCTTGAAAAGTGACATCGAATGCTCAAAGGTTGGGACCATAGGGTGCTTGGAGGAACCTTGGTAGGGCTCCTTGGGAGGTAAAAAGACCATATATCTATTGAGGTGGATCGTGGAATGAAAGTAATGGGGGAATGGATTGTATTTATAGAAAAACTGAGGGAATATTTAATTAATTTCCAAGGGACACCTCATCGGTGGTATTGGAAAAACCATGAGCTTGCCCAGAGTATTTTCCCATGGTATTGGCCACTTGGGAAACATCATAACATATCTTACTATAAAAAATTTACCCAAAATAATACATCACTATTACATCATTAATGATGTCATTAATCACACCGAAACTCAAAACAATATTATTATTATTCATTGAAAAACAAAACATTTTAGAAAAATATCATAAATTTACCCTAACCTAAAATCGATGCTTTGAATTCAAAAATGAACTCCATTTTATTAAAATAATTTTTTAATTATGATATATTTAATTTTTAAGTAAAAACACTGTTTACCTAAAAAATTCTAATACTTAACTAATAATTTCTGAAATAGTTATTTACTTATGCTGTTATATAACTTCACCATTAAAGAGGCCTAAATAATATTTATACTTTCTTAGGTGAGGTTAATATTCCATTGGTCACATTACTATTCATAAGGGTAATATTAATATTCATACTTTACTATTCACTATAAATTAAGTTGATCTTATTAGACTCTAAATTTCTTACAGGTCACAATTGTAAAAGACCATTTTTTGAAAATCATTTTATCTTATTCATTACTTAAAGTATACAAAATATATTTTAAAATACCCTTTTTCCAAAATTCATCAATAATATGGAACTTCATCCTACATTTAACTGGACATTTGAAATTTAAAAATTTAACATAATAATAAATAATAATTTTATTTATACAAAATGATTACACAATGTAACTAAGGTCTCGTTACATAGCCCCTTATAACACTTGAATATGAACTAAGTTTAAGATGTGATATGGTGATAGAATATAGGGGTGGCTCAGACAACATTGCCTGAGTGGTGATTTCTATCATCTTGAACTTCTCCAGTAGGCAATTCCGTTCAAGCATCACATATTAGAGTTCAGATTGGGATTTTTTTAGAGAAAAGCCCAGTGATGCAACCTCCATCACAAGCTCCGACAGATGGGCTTAATATGACCTGAGTCTACTAGATGAGGCCATCAACTCTTCTTTCTATATTAATTGACCAAGATCACCTGTATTTATAAACAATAATCATAACAGTAAGAATTTAGTTTCTAACAGTCATATTGACCAATGGTCATATAACAATCAAAAACCAGTGGTATTATTTTAATTATACTCACTACATTAATTAAATGATAAAGTTTTGTTGAGTATAAAATTAAATAATACAAAAAATTATGAAACAAATAATATTCAAAAGTTTGGGTCGTTACATTATTCTCCCCATAAATTTCATCCTTGAAATTTTAACTCCTACCCTCAGAAGTGAAAAGGTGTGGGTACTTCTGCCTCATAGACTCCTTTGGTTCCCACATGGTTTCTTCATATTTGTAGTTTCTCCACAACACCTTAACAAGGTTGGTAGTCTTGTTGCATAGAACCATGTTACTATGATCCAATATCTACACCGGCTACTCTTCATAAGAGAGTTCAGGTTCCAGTTGTACCACCTCTAGATTTATTACATGTAAAGGGTTAGGTATATACTTCATAAAGAGAGATACATGGAAGAAATCATGAACTTGTGCTAGATTTAGAGGAAGATAAAGCCGATAGGCCACTGCTCCTACAAGATCAAGGATTTCATAGGGGAAAATATACCTAGGGATGAGCTTCTATTTCTTCCCAAACCACATGACTATCTTCCAAAGTGAAATTCGAAGAAAGACTCTATCCCCAACATAAAACTACGAGTCCCTTCAATGGTTGTCTGCATAGCTCTTTTTCCGACTCTGAGCAGCCTTAATGTGTTACTGGATGGAATGGAACTTTTCTATCATCTCTTGCGCAAGATGAGGCCCAAGAAGCTCTATATCACTAGATTCATGCCAAAAATTTAAAGTTCTACATCGCTTACCATATAAAGCTTCATAGGGTTCCATTTGAATACTCACGTGGAAGCTATTGTTGTAAGAGAACTCAACTAAAGGGAGATGTTGATCCTATTTACCTTTAAATTCCATTGAGCATGTTCTCATCATATCCTCAAGGGTTTGAATAGTCCTTTGAGATTTTCCATCAGTTTTGGGGTGATAGGCCGTAATGAAATTCAATTTAGTGCTCAGATCATGTTGCAGACTTCTCCAAAATTTTGATGTGAACCTTTCATCATGATCAGATACGATATAAAGTTGAACTCTATGTAGCCTTACCACTTCCTTTACAAAAATCATGGAAAGTTGATCCAGAGAGAAATCTTACCAAATGGAGATAAAATGGGCAGTCTTGGTGAGACGGTCCACAATAACCCATATTAAATTATTTCCTTTGGAAGTTCTCGGGAGACCAGTGATGAAATATATAGCGATATTTCCCCACTTCCATGATGGTATGGGTAGTGGTTGCAATACCCCTTTAGGAAGTCGTCAATCTACCTTCACATGCTGACATACCAGGCACCTTGAAGTGTAGTCAACAATCTCCCTTTTTATATTATCCCACCAATAATGATCACAATGTCTCTATACATTTTCTTGATTCCTAGATGTATAGAGAAATTATATCTATGAGATTCATCCATCATCTCCTTCTTTATTTACAAAATAGTTAGAACACATACTCTTGTACAAAATTTCAGTACACCTTCTTGATCAATATTGAACTCAAGAAACTTCCCATCCTTCACAACCTCAATCTTCTTCTGTAACAAAGGATATTATTGTTTATCTTTCTTGGTCCTCTCTAGTAATGATAGTTGAGAAATCATTTGGGTTAGGGTTGATGATGTACCTTCCCTTATAATTCCCATGTCCATCTTTACTAGGTCATTGATAAAAGAATATCTTTGAATCTTCATCATGGAAAGAACAACTGGGTCTTTCCAGCTTAATGCATCAGCGACTTTGTTTACTCTTCCAGGATGATAATGAATTGAACAATCATAGTCTTTAATAATATCCAACCATCTCCTTTGTCTCATGTTCAATTCATTTTGTGTGAAAATATACATCAAACTATGATGGTATGTGTATACATCACATTTCTCCCCATAAAGATAGTGCCTCCATATCTTCATAGAAAAAATGACCACAGTACACTCTAGATCACATGTAGGATAGTTCTGCTCATGTGTCTTCAACTTTTGAGATGCATAAGCAATGACTTTGTTATTTTTCATGAGGATACACCCAATCCCTTTTAGAGATGAATCGCTAAAAATAAAAAATCCTTCTCCACTTGAGGGAAGAGTTAACACACGTGCAGTAACCAATCTCTTCTTTAGCTCTTGGAAACTTTTCTCACACTGCTTTCTCCAGATGAAATTGACCCCTTTTAGAGTTAACTTGGTTAATGGATCATAAAGTCGTGAATAGTTTTCACAAACCTCCAATAATATCCTACCAAGCCAAAGAAACTACGAATCTCAGTTATTGTTGTAGGCGGAGGCCACTCCTCTACAACTTTTGTCTTTGTAAGGTCAACTGTTATTCCTTCATTGGTAACAATGTTCCCCATGAAAGCAACTTGTTGTAACCAATATTCACATTTTCTGAACATTCCAAAAAGCCTATCCTTCCACAGATTTTTCAAAATAACCCTTAGACGATCTTCATGCTTCTTGAGACTTTTGGAATATATTAGAATATCATCAATAAAAAATACCAAAAAGTTATTAAGGTATCCCTTAAATACTCTTTTTATCAAATCCATAAAAATAGTAGGTGAATTATTCAGTCCGAAGGGCATAAAAACAAACTCATAGTGCCCATATCTTGATCGGAAGGCTGTTTTTGGAATATCTTCTTTCTTTACCCTCAATTGATGATAACCAGATCAAAGATCAATCTTAGAGAAGAATTTTTCCCCACAAAGTTGGTAAAATAAGTCATCAATTCTTGGGAGAGGGTATTTGTTCTTCTATGTGATTCCATTTAGTTCTCTATAATAAATACATAGCCACATTGATCCATCCTTCTTCTTCACAAAGAGAACATGTGCTCCACAAGGAGACACAATTGGACGGATAAGCCCCCTCTCCCAAAGATCTTGGAGTTGCTTCTTTAATTTCTCCAACTCAACATTTTCCATCATATATGAGGTATTTGATATCACATGAGATCTAGTTATGAGTTCAATGGAGAAATCTACGTCTTTTTCAAGGGGAGTTCCGTGTAACTCCTCAGGAAATACATCAATGTATTCCTGGAAGATGGGGACATTTTCTATCCTTAAACTCTCATTTCCTTCTTCTTCTTCACCGATAAACTCCATACAGAAGGATATACGAGGTTCTTCTAGACAAAGATTAGGTTTAGATATCTCTCCTTAGAAGATAACTGTAGGTTTTCCATTCAATACTACTAATACTTCGTTTCCTTTTCATTTGATCTTAGCATTATACTCTGAGAGCCAGTCCATCCCTAGTATAATGTCGAATTCTAACATGGTAATGACTACTAGATTTGTGATAATATTATGCTTACTATAGTAAATACTAGATTATCTAAACACTGATGATTCTTGGATAATCCCACTAATATTATTGAATGATAATTCTAAATTTATCAATTCAGGGGTTGATTCAAAATTATTTGCAAACATGGAGGAAATAAAGGAATGCATAGAACTAGAATCAAACAAAGTACTTGATTGCTTTGATAGAAAAACAAGACTACCTTCCACCACATAATTTGGTGCTTCAACATCAACCATAGTGATCTAAAATGTTCTACCTTGTTCCTTTGGCTGATGCTGAGGCTGATGATGATTCCCCTCCACTTCCCTCAGATTTGGATAGTGATTGGAAAAAAGCCCAAGTTGTACACACTTGTAGCATTGGACATCAGGTAGGGCCTGAACCATCTTTCCTTTGTTGTTAGTGTTTGAGAGTTGAGTCTTCACCCCACTATGATAGTTTCATGAAATATTTCCATCTTTTCCACACTTGTATCACTTCCCTCTCCCAAGAATAAATTTCTTTGAATGCTTTTTACCACATTTATTACACATGGTATGTTTTACTTGCTTTCCTCTTCTTCCCTGATCAAAAGTCATCCCTAAGATTGGATCAATCTATTTTTTCTTGTCATTGGATTTATGAGGCCATTGCGTCCCACCAAACTCTAGTTTTACTTTCATCTCACTCCGTACGATCTCCTCATAACTATCATAGTCTCGATTGGATAGATTCTTCCACAGATGAGGTCTTAGTCCACTGAAGAATCTATCAACCTTACCATTTGGATCCATGACCAAGCTAGAGGTGTAATGTGAAAGCCTCATGAAGTTCATCTCGTAGCTTCCCACAGATTCATTCTCCTTCAACTTCAGCTTGAGAAACTCCTTCCCCATTTTGGTTCTCATGGAATGAGGTAAATACTTACTAAAGAAGATCCCTCTGAACTCATCCCACAGAATTGCTTCAGCCTCCAATCTTGGACTCGTGTTTTTTATCATATCCCACCACTGATCAACTTCTCCCTCTAAGTGGTAAACAACCAGGGTGAACTTCTCTTGTTCCAAACAATGGAGCACATAAAATATCTTCTTGATAGTACTGATCCACAGTTCAGCAATCAATGGGTCGGTAGATCCACTAAAGGTTGGTGGTCATTGACGCATAAAGGATGCAACAGAATGTTGTTCTCTTCGTGGTGAGATCGGTATCTCAGCTTGATTAAATTTGTTTCCCATAACTTGAGTCAGTTGGTTCATCATTCTCATGAAAGTTTCCATCCCAGCTTCCATTAGAGGGTCGTCAACACATGGTCCATTATGGTCACTGTTTGCACAGTTACTCCTATTTCCCGCTATTTTCTAAAAGAATAAAACCTTAGTCAGAATCCTATTTCATTTATGGATCTTTTAACTATAAAGGATTTTATTTCTTTAAACTTCATGCTTAAAAAATTACATTTCTCTATAAATCATTTATATTGATTCATAAAAATTTTGGGATTGACTAAAAATATCCCCCAGGAGTGTCAAACCAGGAGTGCAGCAAGACCCATTTTCTTGTACTAGGATTCCCAGGGTTAAGACCAAAACTCCTTGTCATAGTTTTCACTCCTAGGTATATCTTTCCTAGAGCCACATCCACTTTTTCGTATCCAGACATGGATTTATTTGATCGGAAACCACTTACATAATATTTCTCCAAAATACCATGATGTTTTCCAAGGGACACCTCATCGGTGGTATTTTCAAAACCATGGGCTTTCCCATGGTATTTTCCCATGGTATTGGACACATGGGACACCTCATAAGATATATTACTATTCACAAGTCGACTAGAAAGAATAAATCATTATTACATCATTAATTATTTCATTAATCACACTGAAACTCAAAACTGTATTTTTACTATTCACTGAAAAACAAAACATTTTTTAAAAATATCATAAATTCACCCTAAACTAAAATCAATGATCTAAATTCCAAAATGAACTCCATTTTAAGAAAATAATTTTCTAATTATGAGATATTTAATTTTTAAGTAAAAAAACAATTTACCCTAAAAATACTAATACTTAACTAATAATTTCTGAAATAGTTATTTACTTAAGCTATTATATTTATATATATCACTTCATCATTAAATATGCCTAAATCATATTTATACTGTCTTATGTGAGGTTACTATTCCATTGGTTACATTAGTATTCGTAAGGGTAATAATACTATTCATACTTTACTATTCACTAAAAATTTAGTTGATCCTATTAGATTCTAAATTTCTTACTAGTCACAACTGTAGAAGACCATTTTTTGAAAATCATTTTAAATTATTTATTATTTAAAGTATACAGAAGTTATTTTAAAATACCCTTTTTCCAAAACTCATCAATAATATGGCACTTCATCCTACATTTATTCGGACATTTTAAATTCACAAATTTAACATAAAAAGAAATAATAATTTAATTTATACAAAAGGATTACACAACGTAACTAAGGTCTCATTACATAGCCCCTTGTAACTTATGCATAAGACCTAAGAGTATGATATGCTGTGGTGATAGAATTTTGGGGTGACTCAGACAACATTGACAGAGTGGTGATTTCTATCAGCTTGAACTTATCTCGTAGGCGATTCCATTAATGCTTCACATGTTGGAGTTCAGCTTGGGCTTGTTCCAGAGAAAATCCTAGTGATGAAACCTCCTTCCCAAGCTCTGATAGATGGGATTTTTATGGATCGAGACTACTGGATGAGGCCATAAAATATTATTTATGTATTAATTAACCATGATCACTTGTAAACAATAGTCATAACATAAAGAATTTTGTTTCCATTGGTCATATTGACCAACGGTCCTATAACATTCAAAACCCAGTGGTATTATTGTAATTATAATCACTTCATTAATTAAAGGACATGGTTTTGTTGAGTATAAAATAAAATAGTATACCCAATTATGAAATAAATATTATTCAAAATTTCAGGTTGTTATAGTTCAGATTAAAATATTCACCTGAAGTTATTATGTATCTTATGAACTGGGTTCTTTATAAATACCCTGACTCTTTTTTCATGGTATTTGTTTATGGAATTTTTGTGTATTCAAAAATAGAATATGAGTATGTGAATCATTTTAGGATTGTTATAGGAATACCGTGATACCATCAACTATTTTCCATGTTTCGGAAATATAGATTCTAGATATGGGAAGTCAAGTTTTTGGGTCCTGTGAGAATGAGAATGGGGTTTTAGTTGATCCAGATAAGGTTAGATCTATGATTTTTTGAAAGGATCCATGGAATGTTATTAAGATCTTCTTGGTCCTAGAAGGTTAATACAAATGATTCATTATATACTTCTCTCGACTTGTCTTGCATATGAAATTTATCACCCAGAATGGGGTAAAGTTGTCTTGGAGCCCAGAGTGTCATGAATATTTCAAGGAGATTAAGTAGCGATTGACCACTATCATTATCATAATTTTTTATAAATATGTATAGGGATACATGGTCTATTGTGATGCTTTAGGTATGGGTCTTTGTTGTGTTCTTATGAAATATGTCCATATGGTGGTGTATGGATCTCACTAACTTCGGCCACATAAGAAGAATTACCCTACCCACGACATCGATCATGTGGCTATCATGTATGAACTTAAATATTGGTGTTTCTATATTTTTGGGGAAATATTTATGGTTTGATTAGACCAAAAAATTTTGAGTTATATATTTACCTAAAAGGGAATGAATCCTAGGTAGAAATGGTCGATCGAATACCTTCAGGGGATTGACTTCAAAATCATACTCAATATAGGTATAGGTAATGTGGTCGCTAATTCCTTAAGAAGGAATATGTCTACTCAATATCTGATGTAGTCTAATGGTGTGTGGGATTTGATGAGACTTTTTGCTCAGTTGCATCTGAAAGCCAAAGAAGAGAGAGATGGTTTGTTCCTAACTAGTATACAGTTGACACATTCACTTATAGTGTTTATTCAAGATGATAATACAAAAGATTAGTTTCTATAGTGTTATATTTAATCACTAAATAGCGCGGAGTTTCATTTTGAATGGTCATCATCTCCCAAGGGAGTTCTTCTCTTCAAGGGACACTCTGTTGTACTATTATCTCAAAGGAAGGTGGCGATGTACTAATATCATTAATCTCAGTTAACCATTCATCATAGTTATACCAATATTTTATATGATATTCATAGATAATTTTGGTGTCCATGTATGAGGAATGAAATTTTTGATTTTTTATCTTGATGTAACACCTTTCTACAAGTTAAAGGCGATCACTATAGACCATTAGGCTTGCTCCGACATCTTTCTGTTCCCACCTAGAAGTAGGTTGAGTTATCCATGTAATTTATCATTGAATTACCCTTCATATCCTAGGGGAGGAATTATAATTGGGTTTTAATTGATCATATATAAAAATACACCCATTTCATTCAGATCAAGAACACCATAAAAGTGAAAGTGTTAGGAAGACTCTATGCCCAAGAAATCATGAGGCTATATGGGGTTCTATATTATACTGTTTCTGATAGGGAACCCCAGTAGCAATGGGGTCATAGGTTAATATTATATTGACATAAAATTCTAAAACAAATTTATAAATAGATAAGAATACCAGATCCAAGAAGAAATTCTTCATGCCTACATGTTAGATTTTTTTGGTTCATGGGATATCCATATGGGGTTGGTAGAATTTTCTTATAATAACAGTTACCAATTCTTGATCAAGATGGATCCATTTTATGCATTTTATGACTAACCCAAATAGTAACCTTTGTATTGGAGGGAAGTGGGTGAGACATCCATAGTGGGACTAAACATTGTACATAAAATGACTGATGAGATTTAGGTGACCAGGTAGTATTTGATGACATCTAAAATTCATCACAAGTTTTATAATGATCATCAACACCGATATTTGGAATTATTAGTGGGTGAATAGGTGTTTCTAAAGGTGACACCTTGTTTGGGTCATCACTATCTTGGGAAGAAGGGGAAGCTCATGGCAAGGTATTTCATACCCATCTAAATCACATAGAGGATCAATATACTCGCATAAAACTTGGTATTTCCTTCTCAGTTAATATGTATTCATGACATTTTCCATGCCTCTTAGTTGGAAAAGTATATTTTAGATCTTTATCATATTTTGAGATGAGGGGATCTTGAGTTGGAACCTGATATATTAGCGATTGATAAAGTAGTCTTGGTTATTGATTCCCAAGTGATGGTGATGTGGCAGAAATATATTCCACTAGTTCAGGTCATATGGAAACACAAGAATGATGATCAATAGAAATGGAAATAAAAGTACTGGGTAGAAGATTAGTATCCTCACTTATTCTTAGATCAGACTATTGATTGAATTTTTGATGGAGGAAAGTGATATGTTAGAGAGAACTTCCATACCCACAATGACACACTTAGGCATGTTTTTATTATTTTTGGTCCTTATTTTGTTCAGTTTCTTTTCAAGGTTTTTTATTTTTGAAAAATGGAAATATCTGGGAGACATAGGGTGGTGCATAGTTGGGGTGTGGTTAGTAGAAACCGTATTCAAACCCCTAAAAACCATGTATCCTAGATAGTAACATTGGAATTCCTATACAATTAGGAAAATGGTTTGTGAAATCATGTAGGCCAAAATACGTATCTTCCATTTATTGAGATAGAGGAACATGCATGGTTGTCACACAGTTTTCAAAACTATGTAGGCAAACCAAAATACCCACCTAGTTCTTAAATATTTTGTTTTTCCATTTTTAATCCTCCTAGATTTTACCCTCATAAACCCTCGTTTCCTCCCCTATTTATCCCCGACATCCCTAGTCATGCCTCCCATATCATCCAATTTCCTCTTGGATCAGATATTTCAGTGTTTTTTGACCAATATACTTTAAGTAATCCTAAAGTAAGTGTATCATCTCATCTCCCTTTGATCTTATCTCTATTAATTCTTGAGTTTTCTTTACTATAGTGGGTGTAACTATGTAAGCATGGTCTAATACAAACTTATTCTATTGTGTTTTTATTTATCGTGTGTAATCACTTCCATACGACCTCCCCTCATATTTTCTTGCAGTTTTCAACAAGTTTGTAGTGATTTCAAAGGTAACGTAAGGTGGTTTCCATTTTTTTAATTATTTGTTGATTCAAATGTTCTTGAAACTATTTCTAAATGTGTTCAAAAATTGTTTTTATGGTTAAATAGGTTATTTAAAAATGCATTGGTTTGATAAAAATCATGAAATGGTTTTATCTTCTATGAAATTGGTTGGAAATGGTGTGTTTGGAATGGACTTCTTAGGTTTATAATGAATGGTTATTTTCATGGTATAGAAATGGAATAAATCACTCGGTAACCCTAGGTGCCTATGGGGGAAGTCTAGGTCTAGTACACCGGGTGGGGTTATAGGGCCTTGACCCAATGTCCCTAGAAGTATCATGTAATATCACTAAATAAACTAAATAAGGATGACATGGACTATTACAATTGGACCTTTGGTTCATCTTCTCTAGTGGATCATTCATGAGAAAGGATATTTATATGATTTAATCACCAAGAGTATGAGAACCCTAGGACCTCGACTAACCTAGATACTTAGAGGCTTCCCGTGGTGATTATGCAGTGTTTTTTCCTACTTCTAATATTTCTTGAATCATTTACATTCCTTTCAATGTTAAATCATTTTCTAAAATTTCACTATTTCCCTTCTTTGAAAACAACTGACATTTTTATTTGTCTTACAATGGTTATGCTTGAAACAATTGGTGGGATCCTACAAGTTAAGTGATCTCACACCCTACATATACCTAATGGGTATATTTATACCTTTTTTTGTCAGACTCAAGTAAAGGTGAGGCCTCTTTTGGTGGTGGTGGATACTTTTTCTAGTTGATGTACTTTGGGGGATAAGTGATGGCAGTGGCATATGAGAGGATGGTACTCGTGTCATGAGGAGGATCATGTTTCTTCTGTTGGTCCCCTCCCATTTTTCGTTTTTGTATCATTTTGGTTATGAGTATACGCTTGAGTATTATATATGTTATTTTTGTATGGATTCTATTATGGATGATGGTTGTGATGCTTTGTGTAAATTTTATAATGTTTTATAATTCATATTATTGATATGGTATCTTTTTTTATGGATGTTGATTCTTATTATTTTATGAAATCATTCCATAAGGAGTTATTCGATGAAAATATGCTAGTTTCTAACACATAAGGATTGAGAATTCCCTTCAACCAATTCTGTGGGCTAGGTCAGGTGTAGATTTAGGATTTAAGACTAGTCTGTTTCTTAAAATACATAAATAATTAAGATCCCCACATGGGATGATCAAATAAAATGCTATCCCAAAAGAAATAATGATGAGAAAATAACACCAATTACTAAATTTTATTCCTTTACTAGTCCTACATCATTCTTCGACTGTCCATCCAACTCATCCATCTACTGTAGGGACCTCTCCCTTACTACATCCATGATCATAATGTTTCATGTGCACTGAGATACCTATATAGGGTTTGAGTACAACCCAATAGGCCACCATCAGCAGTGTCCTTAATAAAATCCAATTTATATATGTTCATGTTGATGCGACATGGAAATAAAAATATAAATAAATGAATAACAATGGTACCCTTAGGTTCTCAAAATCCTTCCTGGAAGGAACATACTTACTTTGGCTAATTCTGGTTATAAGACTTAACATGTCACATAAAGATACAGTGGGTTGAAATGATTTTCACCCATGAAACCATATCAATATGATCAGTGATATTATTTATAAATAAAACAAACTTAAAAACCATAAAATATATGTATTTACACTAAACCCAACCACTATAAATATACAGACGTTGTTATAATTTAACCTAATATCATCACTAGGATAACCAAGGATTAAATTACAACCAACCATATATAAAAGTAATTTTGAGGATGGAATTACACCCAACCTACATGATAACATTTCCTTGGTTTGTATTATACCCAACCCATATCACAAAAATTTCAAAGGTTGTCATTACTCACAATCGCATGCCAAAAAACACCCAATGTTTGCATTACATCTAGTCTTACACTAAACAATACACATGTTTTTCATTTACCTAACCACATATCAAGAATAACCCTTGTTTCAATTAAAACCAACCACACAGTATACAAAATTTATGGTTGGAACTACACCCAACCTACATCACAAGAATAATCATATTTAGCATTACACCGAACTAACATAACAAGAATGGCATGGTTGGTAGCACACCAACTCACAAAACCAAAAATTCCATGTTTGGAATTACACCCAAACACGTAACATAAATAATATAGGTTGTAATTACATGAAAACATCCCACCAAAAGTATTAATATCTACATTTCATTCAATATTATAGCAAAAAACATAACCATATTATAAATTAGGCATAAATAAAAATATTATACCAATAAATTTTTATAATACATCAAGGAAAATGAATCATGTTACATAAAAAACATAACCCTCATTGATTAATATGGGATAATATATCATCAAAATACAATTCATAATTTACATCTAGTTGGATTAATCACACATAATCTATTTTCTCCTTCCCAATCTCATTAAATCCACTTTTATATTCTTTCCATCATCAATAGATAATTTATGGAACTTATCATTGGATACTACATTATAATAATTCCATGGATACCCCTCAAGATGTTCAAATTTTCTATTTACACAATACTTTAATCAATATCATGGTCATCAAAAACCAAAATATCAAGAACAATACACAAAAAAAATCATATAAACCAATGGGGAATCATTAGGACCACCTACCTCATATTACTTAGAATATTCCCATATAACTTTTTTAGGTGAATAACCTCATTTGATAGACATAAAAAAAACCTAGTATAAACCCTGAAATTAGATATTTTTAATGAAGAATAATGAACAAATAAGAGAGAATGTGTTTGGTTGGAAGTGGATTTATAGAATCCCCTCTAGTCGTCCACTGAGATAGATAGAAGTAAAATATGATAAAAAAGAGGTGATCAACATAGCCTACCATAAAAGGCCTCATAAGGATCCATCAAAATAGATTCTTGATTACTATTACTATAAGAAAATATTATAAGCTATAAATGAAACTCCCATGAATGACAAAAATCCAAGGCATAATATTGAAGCATATTCTTTAATAATAATATAGTATGCTCAGTATACCCATTGGTTGGAGGATGATATACTCTACTCATATTCACATGAGCTCCCTAATATTTTTACAACCTTTCCAAAAATGGGTAGTGAATTGGGTATTATGATATGATAAAATACTCTTGGTAACACCGGGATGATACACTATGTCACTAACATAAATATTTTCTAGCTTGTCTAATAAATTGGTCTCCCTTATCAGAAAGAAATGTGCAACCTTTGTTATCAAATCCATAATAACCCATATAATGTCCATCCCTTAGGGTAACCTTGTAATCACTATCACAAATTCCATATTCATATGATTCCACTTCCAATCCAGAATGGGTGGTTATTGAAGAATACATATGGGTTATTGGTGCTTAGCCTTCACCATATGATTGCCATGGAATCCAAAAATGGACCCTAAAATATCTTTCTTCAACAAAAAGAAACTAATACTACTTATATGTATAATGGTACATAATGGAAATGTCCTAGAGAATATTCCATATCGAGGTGTGTAAATCCCATATAATATCCACATGAATACTCATATGGACTACATATCAAACTAAAACATATAGGAACCCATAATAATCCTAGGTCTAATACGCTGGTTGATTACCACCATATATACCATGCCTCAGACCCTTAAATATTTTTTATATAGCCGAATCTCTTTCAACCTCTAATTTAGTGAGTAGGTAATACTCATAACTATAAGGGTAGCAATTCCCTAACACACCTAGATATTAAGATTCATTTCAAAGAAGAGTCTTATCAGCGGCCACTTAATAAAAGTCTCATAAACCTTTTAATACCGAATCTTTCTACTTTTAATATCAACCAAAATATTCTATTTATGAAGGGAATATTCAATTATAATGTAAGTGTATTGAAGGTACTTGACCAGCCTTCTATATTACATGGTTATTCCATGATAAAAAAATAAATACCCATGAATATTGTCGTTAGTATACAACATGAACCTCTCACCCAATAGATATATTTTTTGTTAATATATTAAATTGTTCAACAAAAATTATATCTCTAAATAATTCGTTGAGAAATTACACTCATGCAACATCAGATGCATAGATCCATAAGGGACTACTCACCTATCCTATTTCAGAATTGGTCTAAGGATAATGCTCAATGCATCATAATACAATGTACACTCCTTAACTTATTCACATATGGTCAAGATTGGAATAGTAAAAAAAACTCATTTAAACTTTTAGAAGACTCAGTCAAAATAATAATAATAAAAAAATTTCCCCCCTTCTTGGCTAGAGCTTTCATTGGAACTTACAATATGTATAATTATTTAATACATCTTTAGTAATATCCTTCAAATACCACAAAGCTGTATGTCTCGAAAATGTTCTTGGGTCAATACTAATAAATTAAAGCATCAACCTCCTCAGGGTCCACTAATATATTACCCTCTGATATCACATACCCTGACAAGTGAACTACTATAATCCATAGACTATACCTCAAGATCTTGACAGAAATATGATGATCGCTTAGTACAACGAATAAAATATCTAAATGTTAACCATGAACCTCCCTCAACATAGAGTATAATCGAACTTTGTTAATGAATACAACAAAAAAATGAATCAAAATATTGGTGGAAAACCCTATTCATCTGGTCCATGAACACTGCCAACACATTTTTAAAATGAAATTACATCACAAAGAAATTATACAATCAATACATTCTCTTAATTATTATTTAGTACATCAGTTTACCTCACCCAAAACTAATGATAACCATATCTCAAATTTATCTTTGAGAACCACATAGATCCCCCCAACTAATAAAATCTGTCATATATACAAGTAACATGGTACTAGTTCTTAACCATTACTTGGTTAAACATAAAATAATTTACAATTAAGTTATATAAACTATTACACTTGTTGATAAACCAAATAGGATCACCCTAAGGGGGAATTCAAGGGTGAACGAATATGTTTACCTCAATATAATATTTATGAAACTTTATCTATATAGTCTCTAAGGGATCTATCCTATATTGAGGAATGGATATGGTGTCTATACCTTGTATTAGATCAATCAAAATCTTAACCACTATATCAGGTAGAAACTATAATAAATCATCAATAAAAAATGACTTTGAAGTAGTCAACAATAGGAGGAAATGTAACACCCCAGGTAAATAAAGAATATGACATTTTTATATTTATCCATATTTGTGAATAAAATATTAATATTACTTTAAAGGGTTTCTATGTTCGATAGCGTACCCGATACGCAACAAAGAGTTTCATTGAAATCTTACGTTGCACACTAGTAATAAAATAATATTATTTTAAATAGTAGTTAACATGTAGCAGTTGTATTGGCGGGAATGGATTGAAATAACTAAAATATGATTATATATGTTTTTAAATGTTTTTACATTTATCCAATAGAAGATAAAGGCTTAGAATATGGAAAGAATTCAATTTTAAGCGTATATGCCCTAGTTTTCACTAAAGGTTCACTTATCGCCTTTTGATGGCGAACCGTCATTAAATATAGTTTTGTTCACTCTTATACATTCTATTGGACCAAATAAAACTCTTCTTAAGAATTGGGACATCAAAATTTACTTTGTGTAATTTTTTGGTATCTTTCCGATAAAGTTCATTTTTTTAATGAATAGTGTAAAATGTTGTATTTTAATTCAAAACCTATTTTTAATCTAATTTATTTATATTATTAGATTATATTTTTAATTGGTTTTAAAGTGAAATTATAATATATTTTTACCATTAAATCCAATAGTGGTCGTTGGAATTAATTTCACTTTGAAATCAGACTTAAACTAGTGTCAATCTTTTGATACTTATTGTTTCATAAAAACACGCTATTTGCTCTGACAGCAGGAATTAATTATTAAATTAATTAATGTGACTTATATGTTTTGAATTTTGTAAAATATACTTCATTTTTTAATTCGGAATATCAAATATAGCTTAGGGTGAATTTTTGTGATTTTTCTGAAAAACTTCATTTTTTGATGAATAGTGAAACCACTAAGTGGTACTTATAAAAACTGATTTTTCCGTTTAAATGAAATTTTGCCATCTTTGTGTTTTGAATTTAAAAAATCCGACATAAATGGTTGTCATTAAGATGTAAAATGTGGTTCAATGGGATAAAAATAATTTTTTGGCGAATAGTAACTTATTAAGTTTTTAATCGCGATTAGAGGTAATTAGTGTAGTTTAAGGTAAAAATAATGTTTTAATAATATGAAATGAACTTGACACATGTCCTAACCTCATTGGATGTGTCATGGACGACCAAGAAAATCCACGGGTCAACTTGGGGACCCCATGAAGCCACTTTGGTTGGAAAATGACATTAATATCTTTTTATTTAAAGATAAAGTAAAAATGAGACAAACATGAAATGTTTTACTAAAACAATTTTTACATGGGGTTATAAAAATCATATTTTTGACTATAAATATTCATTGGAAATATAAAAAGATTTCCTACATTATAGTATTTTTTTTATAATTTTTAGGCATTAAATAAATTAAATTATTTATGACATCATGATGATGCATCGATGACCTCATTATTTAACGATTTAAATAAAATGGAAAGATAATGTAATATCTAAGACCTACACATGTCCAAAACCTATTGTATGAGTGGATTTAAAACCCTTATCACCTTATCCTCGAAACACATCAATGTGGGACCTCTTAAATCCGAATACCATTTTAAAATAAAGTGACCTTTCTTTACCTTCCAAGAGTGCCCCTCCTCTCCTCTTATAAAAGGCCCCCACCTATACCTCTTTACCCACACTCCCAAAGCCTTTGGCTCGGCCAAAATCTGCCCATTTTGTCTCTACACTTTCCTATATTACACCTTTAAGCCTCACTTGGGGCATAATTCTTCCCAAGTAAGCCTTTGAGCTCAAACCAAAGGGAGTTACCCGATTGTAAGGTAATGTCTTCACTTGAGTCCTTTTGTTTTATTTTGCTTCTCCAACCCCCTAAACTCTTTTTATTCATTTCTTTTGTAACAAATACAGTATCATAAATATACTAGGATGTTTTTATAAGAAGGATTCAAGCTACACTTTCACACACCTACATCTAATGGTTAAAGAACATACTGTTTCTGTGGATGACAAATTTCTGCCTCCCGAAACGATGATTGTTCAACAATCTTCTAACAACTTCAAAGGTGGCCATTAAGATGACACTATGTTTATATATGATATATAATATGTTTATGTTTTCCTTAAGATTCTTAATTTTTCATTTTGGGCATACCTTTATGGTTTCCATTATGGGTAAATGCGATATCTTCATTTAAGGAAGTGCGGACTACCACCCCCTCAAAGTGATTTGATTCGTTAATACCATATGTGGTATGTATAAAGTATATATTTAATGATATTATATATGATACCATACTGGAATTAAAATACTATTATGTATCATTATGTTTTAATTCCATTAAATATGAAATAGAAATGGAAGTAGCATTCATTCGTACGTACGACTTACCGTCTCCATGAACGGTACATTTCATTTCTTATCTCAAAATGTTATGTAATATTATAAGTACATATATATAATGGATATATATGTAATATATTACATCAAAATTATGGATATAATTATATAATTATAACATATATATATCTCTCTCATTTATTTTAATTCCATTAATATGACAAAAAATGAAAGTAGTGTTCATGCGTAAGTGCGGCCTACCGTCTCCATGAACGGTGCTTTTTGTTTTTTATCTCCAAATTATATGGAATAGTATGAAATGAATATTTACTGGATATATATGATATTTTAATCATTAATACTGTTCTGGAAATTATTTACTTATAACTACATGGGCAATATTTTTTCAAACAAGTTCATTTTTGACTCATGTACCAAACATCGGCAAAAACGTCTGATATGAACTAACATTATTAAACAATTATTATAACATTATAATATGTGATATTAACTGAATAATAATCTCTAAAGGAGGTACTTAGGCAATTATTAATTTACCAAAGTTTATTATTCAGGAATATAAAGAAACGAACAAGACAAGTTGGACTTGAGGTAAGGGATCCTACTCCTCTCTTTCTTTTTAAGTACACTATTTTATGTCATTACTTCTAAGATCATCTTTATTTTTATTGGGATGTTCTTTTATATTAATCTTAGTGTAATTTTTATGTTCATATGATGAGAGACCCTATTCTCTCTCATAAATACATTTTGGAAGTTTTGAGTGGCACCGTTAGGCTGCCGAATTTTCGTAAGAGATCTAACCTCTCTCTTTCTCTTTAAGTACTCCCCTTTATGTAACTTCTTTTAAGACCCTCTTTGTTATTATGGGGGATGTTATTTTAAATTCATCTTTCTGTACATTTTATTGTAATGTGATGAGATACCCTATTTGATCTCATCAATCCATTTTTGGAAGTTTTAAGTGGCGCTGTAAGGCTGCCGAGTTTTCGTAAGGGATTTTTCATCTCACTTTTATTCCCGTGAGATTTATGCTACATTTTCCACAATTTACTTTGAGTGGTGTATGTACTGACCATTATTTTACTCATTGAGTAATATTATTTCATTTATTATTATTTACATCAATGATGTATTGTCCTTCTTGCACATGGCATATGTTTCGAAAGATACCCATGTCGGTAAGGGAACCTTTCACCCTCCTCTTTTTAAAAGACTTATTTTGTTATGTCTTTTAATTCACATAATATTATTTTGGGATATGTTCTTCTATATCCTTATTGATGTGAATTTTATGTCCAAGTGATGAAATACCCTTTTTACCTCTCATCAACTCTTTTTCTGAATTTTGAAGTGATGCTGTTGGGATGTCTAATTATTGCAAGGGAACTTCTTAACCCAATTTAGATTCTTTGGGATAAACTTGTACACCTTGAATATGTCATTCTATGATTATGTGTGAATGTCCTACGATTGTTTTACACTTAATACCCACTTATATTTCGTGTATTCATTTGTCACACATAGTTATGTAACTGATTTATCCTTAATCCAAGGATACCGTCTTTGTATGGGACTTAATCTCAATCTCCTTTCATTGAGGCATATTTTGTTTTATAAACAACCTTCATTTATACGGTGTATAAACCCCTTTGACTTTTACATTTATCCAAAAGGAATCTTTTTATACAAAGCGTTTTACTAAACGAAAAAAGGGAATGTTTTTGTCGTACGTATGCGGCGACAATGACTTCTCCGCCGTCCTGACCATTATTTGAGTTTCGGCTTCCACTAAAAGACATACCTTCTTTTTAAAAGAAAAATAAATACCATGTTTTACTTTTCTTTTATTTTGGTATTGAAAATGGTTTTCATAATGTTTTTATATCAATGTGTTGTATTGATATCTTGTGATTGAAAGGTGGAAATGTTATGTTTCCTTTATGCATGTTTTATGTGATACGATTATGTTGAGGTTCTTGGGAATTATTATGAAGACGGGTGGTTCCGTGAAAAAATAAGGGCGGGTGAGCCTGATATAGCTCTCCAATGCATTTGGTAACGTGAAGGAGTGAAACGTTAATGTTTCTTCAAATAGATTTAGGGAATATACTGTGATGGGTATTCCAAACATAACCAAGAGGGTTACTCCCTACGTAAGAATGTTATGAATGCCTCAAGTTACCTTTATGTATTATGATTTATATGATTTATTAATGGTTTGATGAGGTACATTAAAGTGCCTATGTTTTATGGGTAAAGTATGATTTCATTCTTATGTATATATGAACTCATGTTTCCTTTCCATATTTTTATAACCCTTACTGAGCTTTTTATACTCATACCAAGTTTTTGAAATGTTTTTCACAGGTCAAGGGAAAGGTACATGATGTGATGATAGTGTCAAGGATGTGTCAAGAAAGAATCCATGATTTATTTTAAATATTTTTTCGTTGATGGGAAGAATGAATATTGTCTTTTATGTAACCACATTGTTTAAATGTGGAATGTAATGCATGTTTCATGATCTAATTCTCTAAAACTCTAAACCTAAAAAGATCCTCAATGTGTAATCTTGTAATAACTCAAGATTAAGTAAGGTTTAAGGCTGGGGCCTTATAGTTGGTATCAGAGGTCAGTTTAGATAACTTTAGAGGTTAGGGTATTCTTTAAGCATAAGTGGCATTACCATAATGGTTAGGATTTCAGAAGGAGTCCTAGTTTTAGATAAAGTGAATGAGTAAGTATATCTTAGTGTTTACCTTCCTCATTAATACATGATGGTCTTGTTGATATACTCACACTGACTTTTCTGTTTTTAGTGAATGGATGGATCTAGAAGGCACCAAATAGACAACAGGTTTGAAGGAAATTGTGGTGGTTCTCTGATTAATATACTAGATAAAATGGAGGATTCAATGAGGAAACTCGTGGTTGTTCTAAAACAAATATCAAGGAGTCATGATCAGCAACTTGAACCTTGGTACGTTATGTAATGCATCATGTATGAGATGACCAATCGATGTGGAAGTTCAGGTAATAATTATAAAGGTAACCATTAGAGTTTATATGATCCTTACTTTTGAGGTAATTATGGGTTACTCTATGATATGATGGAAAATGAAAGGCATGAGATAAAATTAATGTTAAAATATGTTATGATTATTTTTGAATATTTTATCTCGTTTTGGGGAATGTTTTAAGAATTATGTAGTTTTGGAAAAAGGACAACACGTAGACCGTGTGACAACCCGTCGCATCGGAAAAAGCTGTGGGAATCGAACCCACAACCAAAGTGCGACTGGTATTTATCGCCTACCACTGGACTACATGAAGTCTCTGGTTAGTTTGACTGATTCTCTTTAGTTATATGATTTTATGAATTAAGAGTAAGTTGATTTTGGGTTATCTAAGGAAATTTATTAACCTATCATGGAGGATATGTGATTAGGTTAAATTACTTTTCAATACGAGACTTTAGGAGCAACTGATGTTGTTTGGAGATAAATGTTACGATTTAACTTGGAAGACTTTGTGACTAAATCCTTCAAATATTTGGGTTTCAATCTTAGATTGGTTTACTTTGAATAATTTTATGGACAAATTTTTTATCGGATTTTCCTTGTTGAACTTTGGGTTTTGTGGGACAAATTTTGGAGATTAAGCATAGATTTTCTTTTTAATGGGTTATCCTTTTCTGGATTATCTGACCTTGTACTAACCTTTTTGGTTTTGGTTTTGGTTAAAGCCTAAAGACATGGGATGTATATAGTTCTCTTTGGTGGATTAGGTGATTCTCTAGAAGTTGATTATAGTACTCTTAATGCGAACAAGTCTCCCTAAATACCCGTCTTTTGGAAAAAATATGAGTTTGATTAAGGAATCTAGTAAAATTTGAAAGTCAACATGATAAGTGATTATGTTTCCTTATGAATAAATTCCTCAATAAAAAGTAACTTAAAACAAAAATGTTTTCTATTAACTTTTCCTACTGGGGAATCGAATACTGTTGAACCCATCACAAGTTTGTGATTTTCTTGTGGTTAACTTTCTCCTAAACATGTTTTCTATCACTCTCCATCAGAACATGACCCTATGTTTTCTCCTCCATGTCCATGTTTTCCTACATGGAATCCTAGTATGTGTTAACTCAGGTGACCTTTGTACTTATCTTTCTTTATTTTAAAGTGATTGTTTTACCGACTCTTGTTCCGATGTGGGACTTTCAAGGATGTTTCCAAGCTCAATTTTAAAATTGCGAGGACACAATTCCCAAAAGGGGGGAAGGATGTAACACCCCAGGTAAAAAAAGAATATGAAATTTTTATATTTATCCATATTTGTGAATAAAATATTAATATTACTTTAAAGGGTTGCTATGTTCGATAGCGTACCCGATACGCAACAAAGAGTTTCATTGAAATCTTACGTTGCACACTAGTAATAAAATAATATTATTTTAAATGGTAGTTAACATGTAGTAGTTGTATTGGCGGGAATGTATATAAATAACTAAAATATGATTATATATGTTTTTAAATGTTTTTACATTTATCCAATAAAAGATAAAGTCTTAAAATATGGAAAGAATTCAATTTTATGCGTATATGCCCTAGTTTTCACTAAAGGTTCACTTATCGCATTTTGATGGAAAACCGTCATTAAATATAGTTTTTTTCACTCTTATACATTCTATTGGACCAAATAAAACTCTTCTTAAGAATTGGGACATCAAAATTTACTTTGTGTAAATTTTTGGTATCTTTCCGATAAAGTTCATTTTTTTAATGAATAGTGTAAAATGTTGTATTTTAATTCAAAACATCTTTTTAATATAATTTATTTATATGATTAGATTATATTTTTAATTGGTTTTAAAGTGAAATTATAATATATTTTTACCATTAAATCCAATAGTGGTCATTGGAATTAATTTCACTTTGAAATCAGACTTAAACTAGTGTCAATCTTTTGATACTTATTGTTTCATAAAAACACGATATTTGCTATGACAGCGGGAATTAATTATTAAATTAATTAATGTGACTTATATTTTTTGAATTTTGTAAAATAGACTTCATTTTTGAATTCGTAATATCAAATATAGCTTAGGGTGAATTTTTGGGATTTTTCTGAAAAACTTCATTTTTTGATGAATAGTGAAACCACTAAGTGGTACTTATAAAAACTGATTTTTCCGTTTAAATTAAATTTTTCCATCTTTGGGTTTTGAATTTCAAAAATCCGACATTCATGGTTGTCATTAAGATGTAAAATGTGGTTCAATGGGATAAAAATAATTTTTGGTGAATAGTAACTTATTAAGTTTTTAATCGCGATTAGAGGTAATTAGTATAGTTTAAGGTAAAAATAATGTTTTAATAATATGAAATGAACATGACACATGTCCTAAACTCATTGGATGTGTCATGGACGACCAATAAAACCCATGGATCAACTTGGGGACCCCATGAAGCCACTTTGGTTGGAAAATGACATTAATATCTTTTTATTTAAAGTTAAAGTAAAAATGAGACAAACATGAAATGTTTTACTAAAACAATTTTTAAATGGGGTTATAAAAATAATATTTTTGACTATAAATATTAATTGGAAAGAGAAAAATATTTCCTACATTATAGTATTTTTTTTATAATTTTTAGGCATTAAATAAATTAAATTATTTATGACATCATGATGATGCACCGATGACTTCATTATTTAACGATTTAAATAAAATGGAAAGATAATGTAATATCTAAGAACTACACATGTCCAAAACCTATTTGATGAGTGGATTTCGAACCCTTACCACCTTATCCTAGAAACACATCAATGTGGCACCTCTTAAATCCGAATACCATTTTAAAATAAAGTGACTTTTCTTTACCTTCCAAGAGTGCCCCTCCTCTCCTCTTATAAAAGGCCCCCACCTCTACCTCCTTACCCACACTCCCAAAGCCTTTGGCTCGGCCATCCTCTTCCCATTTTGTCTCTACACTTCCCTATCTTACTCCTTGAAGCTGCAATTGGGGCAGAAATCTTCCTAAGGAAGCCTTTGAGCTCAAACCAAAGGGAGTTACCCGATTGTAAGGTAATGTCTTCACTTGAGTCCTTTTGTTTTATTTTGCTTCTCCAACCCCATAAAATCTTTTTATTCATTTCTTTTGTTACAACTAAAGTATCATAAATGTTCTAGGATGTTTTTATAAGAAGTATTCTAGCTACACTTTCACACACCTACATCTAATGGTTAAAGAACATACTGTTTCTGTGGATGGCGAATTTCTGCCTCCCGAAACGATGATTGTTCAACATTCTTCTAACACCTTCAAAGGTAGAAATTAAGATTACACTATATTTATATATGATATATAATATGTTTATGTTTTCCTTAAGCTTCTGTATTTTTCATTTTGGGCATACCTTTATGGTTTCCATTATGGGTAAACGCGATATCTTCATTTAAGGAAGTGCGGACTACCGCCCCCTCAAAGTGATTTGATTTGTTAATACCATATGTGGTACGTATAAAGGATATATTTAATGATATTATATATGATACCATACTGGAATAAAAATACTATTATGTATAATTATGTTTTAATTCCATTAAATATGAAATAGAAATGGAAGTAGCGTTCATGAGTACGTACGGCTTACCGTCTCCATTAACGGTACATTTCATTTCTTATCTCAAAATGTTATGTAATATTATAAGTACATATATATAATGGATATATATGTAATATATTACATCAAAATTATGGATATCATTCTGGAATTATAACATATATATATCTCTCTCATTTTGTTTTAATTCCATTAATATGACAAAAAATAAAAGTAGCATTCATGCGTACGTACGACCTACCGTCTCCATGAATGGTGCTTTTCGTTTTTTATCTCCAAATGATATGAAATAGTATTAAATGAATATTTACTGGATATATATGATATTTTAATCATTAATACTATTCTGGAAATTATTTACTTATAACTACATGGGAATTTTTTTTTCAAACAATGTCATTTTTGACTCATGTACCAAACATCGGCAAAAACGTTTGATATGAACTAACATTATTAAAAAATTATTATAACATTATAATATGTGATATTAACTGAATAATAATCTCTAAAGGAGGTACTTAGGAAATTATTAATTGACCAAAGTTTATTATTCAGGAATATAAAGAAACGAACAAGACAAGTTGGACTTGAGGTAAGGGATCATACTCCTCTCTTTCTTTTTAAGTACACTATTTTATGCCATTCCTTCTAAGATAATCTTTCTTGTTATTGGGATGTTCTTTTATATTAATCTTACTGTAATTTTTATGTTCATATGATGAGAGACCCTATTCTATCTCATCAATCCATTTTGGAAGTTTTGAGTGGCGCCGTTAGGCTGCCGAATTTTCGTAAGAGATCTAACCTCTCCCTTTCTCTTTAAGTACTCCCCTTTATGTCACTTATTTTAAGCTCCTATTTGTTATGATGGGGGATGTTCTCTTATATTACTCTTGCTTTAAATTGTATTGTAACGTGATGAGATACCCTATTTGATCTCATCAATCCATTTTTGGATGTTTTAAGTGGCGCCGTAAGGCTGCCAAGTTTTCATAAGGGATTTTTCATCTCACTTTTATTCCCGTGAGATTTATGCTACATTTGCCACAATTTCCTTTGAGTGGTGTATGTAATGACCATTATTTTACTCATTGAGTAATATTCTTTCATTTATGAGTATTTACATCAATGATGTATTGTCCTTCTTTCACGGGGCATATGTTTCGAAAGATACCCATGTCGGTAAGGGAACCTTTCACCCTCCTCTTTTTAAAAGACTTATTTTGTTATGTCTTTTAATTCACATAATATTATTTTGGGATATGTTCTTCTATATACTTATTGATGTCAATTTTATGTCCAAGTGATGAGATACCCTTTTTACCTCTCATCAACTCTTTTTCTGAATTTTGAAGTGACGCTGTTGGGCTGTCTTATTATTGCAAGGGAACTTCTTAACCCAATTTCGATTCATTGGGATAAACTTGTACACCTTGAATATGTCATTCTATGATTATGTGTGAATGTCCTCTGATTGTTTTACACTTAATACCCACTTATATTTTGTGTATTCGTTTGTCACACATAGTTATGTAACTGTTTTATCCTTAATCCAAGGATACCGTCTTTGTATGGGACTTCGTCTCAATCTCCTTTCATTGAGGAATATTTTGTTTTATACACAAAATTCATTTATACGGTGTATAAACCCCTTTGAATTTTACGTTTATCCAAAAGGAATCTTTTTATACAAAGTGTTTTACTAAACGACAAAAGGGAATGTTTTTGTCGTACGTATGCGGCGACAACGACTTCTCCGCCGTCGTGACCATTATTTGAGTTTCAGCTTCCTCTACAAGACAAACCTTCTTTTTAAAAGAAAAATAAATACCATGTTTTACTTTTCTTTTATTTTGGTATTGAAAATGGTTTTCATAATGTTTTTATATCAATGTATTGTATTGATATCTTGTGATTGAAAGGTGGAAATGTTATGTTTCCTTTATGCATGTTTTATGTGATACAATTATGTTGAGGTTCTTGGGCATTATTATGAAGACGGGTGGTTCCGTGAAAAACTAAGGGCGGGTGAGCCCGATATAGCTCTCCAATGCATTGGGTAATGCGAAAGAGTGAAACGTTAAGGTTTCTCCGAAGAGATTTAGGGAATATACTGTGATGGGTATTCCAAACGTAACCAAGAGGGTTACTCCCTACGTAAGAATGTTATGAATGACTCAAGTTACCTTTATGTATTATGATTTCTATGATTTATTCATGGTTTGATGAGGTATGTTAAAGTGCCTATGTTTTATGGGTAAAGTATGATTTCATTCTTATGTATATATGAACTCATGTTTCCTTTCCATATTTTTATAACCCTTACTGAGCTTTTTATACTCATCCCAAGTTTTTGAAATGTTTTTCACAGGTCAAGGGAAAGGTACATGATGTGATGATAGTGTCAAGGATGTGTCAAGAAAGAATCCGTGATTTATTTTAAATATGTTTCCATTGATGGGAAGAATTAATATTGTCTTTTATGTAACCACTTTGTTTAAATGTGGAATGTATTGCAAGTTTCATGATCTAATTCTCTAAAACTCTAAACCTAAAAAGATCCTCAATGTGTAATCTTGTAATAACTCAAGATTAAGTAAGGTTTAAGGCTGGGGCCTTATAGGAAATACCAACTATCTCATACCATAATCCTCTAAATAAAGTGTAGAAAAATAGATTGAAATTTTCCCTAGATTACTATGGTCAGATCCCAAATAATATTATTGAAAAAATAATCTCTAAAAAAGGTAATAAAATAAACCTAAGTATCTTCCAAATATACCCTTCGTTGATAGTATTTGATATGTTCTGGATACCGAGAAAAAAAATCCCAACGATCATATCAAGAATGAACATATATAATAGAAAAATTATAATATATGCTCATAACTATTGATCCTGATAGTGAACCTTGAACAACTATTAATACCATCAAAGTTCACTATTAAGGTTATAATAATCACCTTCACCCCCAGAAATACTATACCATGAGCCCCAAATCATTAACCACATGATTGAATACGAATGAGTGCGACACAACCATATTAAATAAAACAGATTATAAGTTTTAGGTCACTAAAATATTCCCTAGAATATATGATGGATCCTATCCATGATAAGAAGGAATCATCTTGAAAACATGAAAATTGATTAAACCTAAGAACCCAATCTAGCTCCAAAACCCCAACTTCTATGAGGAGAAAAACTTTTCTACCTCTGTTTTACCTATGTACCATGACCTACACAACACCCTAACTCAATGGAGGAACCCCAAATTCCACTTTGATATAGTACTCCCAGACCTACTCTAGAGCCTTAAGTCTACCCAGAACCATATAAATCCATTGATTATTGAGAACTCCTACAAAATCAAAGTAGGTTACCTATATATACATATAATAGAAACTCCATAGGCTTTAAATGGAAATGCGATCACACATGACTAGGAATAACACACTGGTAACACTCCATAGAAGATATCTATTTAGGGGGAAGAGATGAAACATGATCTTTAATACACTTCCCATAACCTCTCTATCTATAACCATCATACATACACTTCTTGTTCCCCAAATACCAACTACCAATCCCTGTAGAAAAAACAACCTACCTTGAAGTGCTATCCTAATTTAAGCTCCTCTTTACTATGAGGGCCTAGTACATAACCTCTGATAAATATGTCAGCTAAATGATGTTCACCTATACTTGAATTGAGTGTATCATCCCATATTTTAAGTGATCGACTATGATTGGTTTATTCTTAACCAACATCAGAGCGAAGATAAGAAGACCCAAAAATCATTTTGAATAATCCATAACTGACATCCTCCTTTGTTTATTATGTATAAACTCCCAAGAAATATACACCCTTAATTTCATGAAAAATAAATTCACACTGACCTAGAAATACTTCCAAGATAACCCCATATATGATTCCACCAAAACCAACACATCCCACTAGCACTTAGCTTTCCCTCACGACATATACATTACATGTTTCATCTTAATCTCAGGGTATGTATCATGATGATCAAATATGGCTTGTTTTCACATCCTGAAATACCATTTAGTAAACACCCTATAACTTCCTGTAATAGGTTAGTGACTAGAAACCAACATTGAGGTATCCCTACACAAATGGTTGGTGGAATTACATGTAACATGCTGATATTTTAATATATGGATTCCTTTAAATTGGAAAAATGTGTTTGACATTTTTTTCCACACGAAACACCAAAATAAAATGGAATGATGATGGATTTAGACAAAAATAAAAATATTAAGTATGGTAACTAAAACCTAGATGTTGAATTATAGGGCATGGAAATGATAAGTCACAATATAAAATATCCCTCCATCCAACGTCAAATTTTATTATTATTCAAGCCAACAAGAAAGACCTATAAGACAGAAAGACCAAAGCAAGCATCCTTAGGGGGGCCTATAGTAGTGAAGACGGAGGGCATCCCCTCTGATAAGATTAACCCCCTCGGGCTTGAAAGGATGGTTACTATGAAGAATATCTAAAATTGGTCCGTCCATAGAGGCCAAATAATCTGAAACATTATTCCCCTTCCTCTACATATGGGTCACCTATATATTATTTTTGATGAAGGTTTTTCAATTTCTGAGTGTATAGGCTATGGACCAAGGGATGTAACATTTTCCATGAAGGGCCTCATAGAGGATCAGAGAATCTGTTTCCACTTGGGATATCTCCAGGTTCTTCTGACTGCAGAGGGATAACCCTATCATCATAACTCTCGCCTCCACCTGAAGGGGATCACCAGTACCATACGTCTCAGAAAAGGCCAAAATTATAGTCCCCTGCACGTCTCACACCACTCCCTGACCTATCATATTTCCTAGAATACAAGACCCATCTATTTTAAGCTTATAACCTATTTCCGGGGGTTCCCAGCTTACCCATTGACACATTGGTTTGTTGGTAGAGACATGGGAATGCACGAGCCAACCGTTGAGTAGGTTTAGCAGAGGGCCATCACGCCAGTACCTGAAGAGGGAGGACTTGTCAAGAAGTAGGTTCTTTGTGTACACAATGATATCCCTTGAAGTTGGGTTAGTTCTCTCAAACCTGGATTGGTTTCGAACTGGCACACAATGAATGAAATTTATTTAGTATAACTAAAATAAATAAGAAAATAATTTAACGCTTAAAAACAATTTTTTTTCTAAAATTGGTGTTTTATTTTAAGAAAATAAGTATATCATGATTAGTTAATAAAAAAATATTTTGAGAATATTGAAATATATAACAAATAAATTAATTATTAATTAATATGAATTAATAATACGGAATAGTTTATATTTTAAAAATCTATTTTCCAATATGAACAACTTTCCAGTATATTCAAGGATTTTATTTAAATATTTAATTATAGAATTTCATAAATTTAATTTTAAAAAATGAACACCATTTTTTTTATTAAAAATAATAATACAATCTTAAGATTAAGTTTTTGTATTTTTCTAAAAATATTTATTTTGAGGTGAATAGTGAAAAATATCGTGGTTACAAATAACATGAATTTTATGAAATTTTTATTATAAAAGTATTAATTTTAAATGAATAATTTTTTTACAAGAACAAATATTTATTTTATATGTTTATTTAAAATGTTAAAAATGTTTTTTTTAATTTTCAAACAAATATTTTATATTTCAGAACCTTTGTAATTTTTTTCCTAAATATATTTTTAATTCATTATAGGTTTTTATTTGAAAATTAATTTTTATCACATATTTAAATTGAATAAAATGAAATTTGTTTCAAATTTATAATCATTGGATCAAAATTATATAATAAGGACTTCTTTTTTGGGCATAAATGATGATTTACCTTAGGTAAAAAAGTAATTATCGCAGTAAAAGACAAAAGGGTAACAATAATAATTCAAGGGGTAAAGGGAATCAAAACTGAAAAAATGTCTATAATTTAGTTTATTAGGTTTTTATCAACATTATATATTTCTCACGCCATAATCTCTTAATTTTGAAGTCACATGACATGTTTAACATGAGCTCCCTTCATATTAAGTTGAAATATTTATGATAAATTCCATTATCACCAATTATAAAAGGTTCATATCACCAACCCTTAAAAGAAGTATGAAAAATTAGGTTTCCAACTAAAACCCTACCATTTTCATTCCAAAATAATAATATTTCAATCTCTTTATATTATGGTCATAATATATTAGCCTATGCCATCCATTTTTTAGGGATCTTCCAATGAAATTTCAAAGTGTTGAACGCGAGAAATAATTTCTACTTAAGTTATTTCATTTATAACTTATTTTTTAACAAAAATTTTCAAATACCTATGTAATTAAATAATTATAAATTAAATAATAAATATTATTATTGTATATTAATGATCATGAATCAACTTTTCCCTTTTCTATTAAGAGAAATTAAATCATTATTCATGTGTTGTGTGGAATACTTCCTCCACAACACAACATGGTTTATTTTTAATAACCAAATTAAAAGGGTGGAATTAAATTTTAATTTAATAAATAATTATGATATTTATATAATTTTTATTATTCTTAAGTAATATACCATATTACTTCTTTCCCCTGTTCTATAGAAAATGAAATCGACGACCATGCATACGTGTAGACTACCACCTCCATAGAATGATTGATTTTAATTTTACCTTTCATCACCACCTTAAATAGATGCTAATGATAATGATATTGAATAATAAATAATATTTTTATTATTTCATTAATTTACTGGTTTAAAAAATTTGATAACCTATTAAGGACATGATCAATAAATGATTGTTGTTAATTGAATCATTTAAAATGAGCGAACTAAGAGGGAAATGATCTATTATTTCTAAGTAGTAACATTATATAAATTAACTTATATTTATATATATTTTAAAATTATTATATATGATTATAATAAACACTAAAAAAGGTAAATATTCTTTAGTTATAATGACTAAAAAATAAACCATCTTGTAATCATCCATTAATCATGCAAGGTTTAAGTTTGGATCGGTTTAACAAACAACATGAAAAATTCTATTAATTTATATCATTAATCACCTTTAAAAAATTTAATAGTATTATATGATATAAATATGTAAATATTGTTTTGTTTTTGGTTTTATAATTCTATATCATCATTTAACTCATTAATTAATAATACACATTTTGTTCATTAAGAATCACTGAAATATGACCATCGCCGATTTTATCCTCATGGATCAAAACCAAAATTACAATGGAATAAAATTATTACCTGAAACAATATCATATAAAACATACTCTATTACCTTATATTATCTAATAATTATGGAATTTTAGAAAACAATATATACCAACACCACTTTTTTGAAACTATTCTAAAGTGATATACATTACATGAAACCGGTGTTGATAATAGGTAAAAAATAATTAATATGTACGTATATAATGAATATAAATGAGTATTATAAGTTTTTATAGTTATTTATAATGTTATTAGGTGTGTATTTAATGAATTTTTTTAATTAATCAGTAAATTTTGTTGAATTTTATAAAGAATATGCATCGAGGTAATGGTTTTTGACTCAAATTCTTCTATTTGAGACATGTTTTTTATTATGAACCTAAATTAATTTATGTGTAATATATATAGAAAACTAGATATATTATATCTTGTAATATATTTTAATAATGGTATTTAAGTTCAAATAAAACCCCTCTCCTTCAAGGGGTTTTGATTAAATTTTTACTCAAACCATACGATTTCTTTGTCTAAAGATTTAATTTACATACACATGTTTATGTTATGGATTATGTTTTCTACTCAATCATGTATTCAATTAAAATGGATATATATTTATCATATTCATTTTTTGTTAATGGTAAATATTAATCCAAATCAGTTCCTTTTTATTAAATAGATCACACTCAACTGTTACCATAATTGTAAATTTTCTTGGTAACACCGTTATCATTCATTAAGTAATGATCATACACTTGGAATTAAAATTTGGGAACATTATAGCAATTGATTATATTATGTGGTATTATATTTTTTTCTATGATTTTACATTACTACCTTATAATAATTTTTTAAAAATATATCTTAATTCAAGAAGTATGTTGCATGTAAGAAATATTGATAACTCAATTAACGTTTCGTTGAGTTATATTTTTTTCATAAACATCTTTCTTCCATTTTTAGGATATCCCACACTGATATTTTATTATATGTTAATTTATCTACCTATTTGGAAAAAAATATATATTTATACAAAATAATGTTTTTTTTACTCTTTTTATAATGTGAGTTTTGAATAGTATTTTTCAAATAATAAATAATGGTTTTCCTATCTCCTTAATATATTTTTTATTCCAATCAATTTGAATAAAAGATTATTTATATTATAAAGGATATATTATTGAATATTATTTATAAATTATTTATTTTAAAAAAATTCACTTCACCATTGAATGAGTGTTTTGAAAGTGACATGTAACATCATCTTTTACATCAATGTTAAACAATTTTTCTATAATATCTTTTAACTTTTCACTTCAATTTAAATTTTCATTTTCAAAATTATTTACCCTAATAGGGTTTATATTTCAATAATTATACTCTAATATATATTTATCTTTTGGAGGATTGAACTCATGGTACAAAATAATTCAATTCCTACTCCCTTCTTAGGTGGTATCATGTAAACATTGTTTTCAAGGATGATTTTCATCTATGTCAACATAATTCTATATAATATTTTTTATACTAGTGTTATGTTTATTTAAAACCACCGACATTCTTTCTATGGATGGGTTATGATCATATTATCACTTTTATTGATATGGGGAAATGTATTCTAATTCCTTTTATTATTATTCTAATACGTATGATTATGGGTTAGTTGTCTATGTATTGTTTAGCCATCCAACTTCTTTCTTTAGATGGGTTACGATATTGGCATGGATTTTCTTGATATAGGGAAAATTATTGAAATTAATGATGATTATACACTTTTAAATCTAGTTGGTTATGTATTGAAGTCCTCTATTCTTCATTATATGGATATCAACTTTTTTATTCCACCAGAGGTTCCTTATGGAATGACATAAAATTTATTATTGACACTTATGGTGAATGCATTATACTTAAACATGTGATGTGTGGGGATCAAGATTATATATCCCCTCTATGAATTCATAGGTCTCATGTGGCAAAAAAACATAGGTTTTAGTGTATAATTGTACCCATATCAGTATAGTGTTTTGAAACAAGGCCTTGAAATCATATTTTTGATGTTTGACATTACGAATTCCATCAGTAAGAGATTAATAATAATTATTATCCATTTTTCATTTATATTCATGGATATGGAATTTTACCAACATAAATTTATTATGGAATTATTCCACTTGTATATTCCTACCATATTATGTATACGATGAATATGTTTTGAAAAACATTAGTTATATGTTTCCCTTATTGAGCATTTTATCTCGCCCCATTCTTATGTTTTAATTTCCACAGGTTACGAATAAAAAAATTACACATGATATGTATAAAAAATTTTATTATGGGAGACATTGTAGACCTTTTATTGATTAATTATTTTCTTATATAGTGGAAAAAATATCCATTAGTTGAGAAAGATATGGGTTTTGGTATTTTATGTTTTTTCATACTACTTGACATATCTAAATCTAAAAGGTCTACTAAATGGATATAATAGAATATTTTCTCTAAATAATGTAATTATGGGATAGTTTTATATAAGAATATATAGTAGGTTCCGAATCCTGTGTCTAAAGTATGTGTTTATGGCACTAAATTTTGGGGAGCGGGTATAAGGGCACCATATTATGTATCAGAGCAGGGTTTTAGAAAAATTTAGAGATTAAAATATTTGTTGAGGATAATTTAAAGGTTTATAAGATATAGTTGATCATAATTTTAAAGATTTAGGTAACCATAGGAGATAGAATATTATTTTTTGTTAATGTAATAATTCACTCTTTATTTTTGGATTGGGATAAGAGATCTTTAGTAAATATCCTAGGGATAATTATGAGTGTAAACTATAAATATAGGATAACATCATGAGGTTTTTGTAAATTAAATATTGTTTGTTTACTTTAGAAATTACATCATTGTATAGATATTAAAAGTATATGTAGGCTCTGAACCATATGTACTTAGGGTTAATAACCCTGAAAAGGGTGTATTTGGTATTAACTCAATCATTTCCTGGTGCATGAAAAATATGCCTAATTGTGCACCTATTTTGACACTCCTGGGGAATATTGTTTGGTTAATTAAAATTCTATTTATGAAATATTATGATGGATTTTAAAATTTTTAGGTTAAATATCTTAATAAGAATGTTACCATTGTATAAAAATGATTAAACCATAGATATTCATAAGTTAAGGTATATATTAATCGATATGAGATTTCCTATATAATATTAAAGTTATATTTTGAGTGCATTGATTTTAATGTTTTTAAGAATTTTATGGTGATTTGGGATCTATATTGTGAGTATTAGGTTAAGAATTATGATATAACCCAACTCTAAGTAACCTAGGTTAAACTAAGAAATATAAATTTTAAAATAAGTGTGATATGCGTTGAACAAATTTTAATAAAAGTTTCTTTGTAATAAATATAGGATAACATGGTAGTTTTATAAAGTGAGACATATTGAGGTTAAATTTTCCCATGGTTATTTATGATAATTCTCTTATAATGACCATTACCCTTGTTAACTCATTTCGTTTTAGTAATCGATAAAGACTGAAGGAACCAAGTTAACAACGTATTCTCTACCATCTACAATTTCTATCATGTAAAAATTTCTTTATTCTTTTTATGTATTTAATGTTTTTGGGTGATGTTTGGGAGGATTTGGGAGACTTATCTTTTCTAAAGTCACAACTTTGGTGAGCGGTTAGTGGAAATCATGAGACTCATATAGGAAATCATTCATAGCAAGACATGGGCAAAGGGGAAGGTGCATGGGTAGGGGCATGGTTTTTTGAAACCATGTGGCCACTAAAGAGATACCATGTAAAGTGGGATAGTGGTATTTTTCATAGTTTATGCATAGTTTTTCTAACCATGAATGATAATCATGTGGGGTCTTCCTTGTGGTAGAGGATAGTTCACGGTTTTCTTAACCGTCTGACTAACCATGCATGGTTTAAAAACTAGATCCACAAAAATTTGATTTAGGCTCAGATTAGATTATAACCCATACTTTTTCTCCATTTAGTCCATAAATTGATAATGATTTTCCCAAAAGTATGTGGAACTCTTCCCCATAAATTTATAAGTGATCTAGATGAGTTTCATGGTGTGTTGAATCCATATTCTTATGTTAAGTTTTCTTTTATGGTAGTCTTGGTGATTTTTATTTGATATACTTCTCACTATCTATCTTTTTTTCTTAGATCTAGTCTACCATGGATAGTTCTAAGGTGGGTTATCACAATCATAGTTATATTTGGACTTGGTTATGTTAGGGGAAGAGATCTAGGAAGGTTTTTAGAGATTTAATTTGGTTTTATGGATGTTTTTGTGCCGTTCTTCATTTTCGCCATAATTTCTAAGGTAGGTGGCTTCACTCTCAACTCTTCTTTCTAGAACTAGAAGGATTGATTTTAAATTAATTATTTTCCTTCATATTTATTGTGTAGTGTTTTAAATTCTTTATTGAAACCACCTTTGGTGTCAGTTTATAGAATTTTGAAAATTGAGTGTTTTGGTTGAAAGTGAAATTGGTAAATTGATTTTAAAATGATGATTTCAAAATGGTTATTTTTTTGATGCATGAAAAAGTTTTTTCAATAAAATTCTTGTTTTATTGGAATGATTTTTTGAAAAAGAGTTTTCAAAAAAAAGGGGTGGTTTTATTGTTATGGTTTCTTGGTATGGTGTTCAATAAAAGTGCAGTTTTATTTAGAGTTTTAATTAGAATTTGGTTGACTTAAATGGTTATGAATGGATATAATGGTATGGATAATGGTCATAAAGTACCTCTATCAAAGGGACAGTTTATGGATGTGAAGTTCCACCATCAATGGTAATAAAAAGCATGCGTGGTTGTGTGGTCAATTGTGTGTGTTAATATGTGAAATGGAATGGGTTATTCTAACATGAAAAATGTGGAATTGTTTAAAATATTGTTTGGTTGTTGACCCTTGGAAACTAGTCTATTATGGAAATGTGTGTTTGTATTATACTTATTGGATTTGAGATAAATTGTTTTCAATTGATTTATATAATATTTTATATAAATTTGATAACATGTTCTATCATAGTGGTATGAGTAGGGAAGTCATTTGGGGGAAGCCTACTGAGATTCATTACTCACCCCGTAATTGGAACCATAATGATTTTGCAGATATCATTTATTGACACACATGAAAAGGCAAAGTATCACACTTATCTAATGGATCTTTTTCATACTTAGGTTATTTTGAGGTATTTCAATATGTAACATGTTTGTAGTTATGGAGATATGTACTTGGAGTATTAGGGTTTTGTTAGTTGTGTCTTCCGCTATGTACATTGATGTTAGTTGTCTTCCACTTTGGTACTTTACTTTAGATTTGTTTTGATGTAAATGGTGTGGTTTTGAGTTGTTTACATTATTAACATGCATCATTTAATGGTTTAATTTTATATGTCATTTTTGGTTGGGTTATTTTATTTAAAAAAGTGAAAATCATCCCCCACTTGTATTGAAGCCCTTGGCATTTATTTATAGCCCTTGGTTCCTTAGGAATGTTTCTTAATGAAAAGTAGTAATTCCACCTTGACTCAAGCCAATGAGGAGGGGTGGGATGTAAGATGTAGTATCAGTCTTGGTCCTTCCAAATAATACTGGGAAAGTATAGAGACCCGTATCTTGACGTACATTGACATTACATTACTTTTGCGGAATACTTAGTACATTACAAAAACACACACACAAGGACCGTAATAGTTTAGTGTCTTTAGAAACTCGGACTATAATCTTCTAATCGTGGTGAAAGATCTTCAATATCTCCCATAAAGATCTTCCTTTTTTTTACCTAAAACCTTTCTTTATATCCTGAGGAAAAGAAAACATAAAAGGGTGAGCTCAAATGCTCAGTAAGGGTAAAGAAAATAAATATCAATCACATCATATTCATAAGAACATAACATTTTGGAAATCATAACCTGCAAAAGAGAGCATAATTTCATAATCATGGGATAAATCATGGCAGTGAAAAAGTAATCCCAATAATCATAACTTAAAACATGAAACTTTGTGTCATACACACATAATCATAGAGAATCATTTCTTGTTAGTCAAGACTAATTGCCAAGACTATCTTAGTGGACAAAGTCCCTTTCTGAATCGAGTAACCCTCGTTTCAGTCCTGTTTCACTGAACCGGTATAACCTACCGTTCCAGCCCTGTCTATCTCATGAGATATAAAATCTTTACCCAATGCATTGGAGGGAGATATAGGTCCCACCCATCTTATAATGAATCCTTTCTTATGTGTGCCACATAATCATAAAACATACATCATCGCATAACACATGTAACAAAAATGGGATTCTTGAAACATCATGACATCATAAATCAATTCATATAAGATAAAGGAATTCATAAAAATATTTCCATCACAACATAATCATATCAATTTAATAAGAGGTATAAAAACATAACCCTTTATTATCTTAGATGGAAAATAATTTTTATAAAACACTTGAACTCCATTCTTGAGGAAAATATCCTTTCTTCTTCAAAAACATTTTTTCCTTTATTAACATGTCATACAACTTTAAACTAAAATAAGTTGATTAAAAATAAACTTGAAAACTTGTAAAGGAGGTTTCTTGGAAATAATGTTTTAAAAATCCATTCATGCCGTATAAAAAATCATTCTTCTCGTACTTTTTTCAGAAAAGTCAAAAAGCACCTCGTACGAAAAACGACAAAAGATTCCTTTCATATCTTTTACTAAAAACTCACCGAAGGGTAAAATTGGATATAAACTATTGTAGAAGGATATAAATATTACATATTGGGGAAACATGGATGTAGATGATAAATATTCCCCAGTAAATTCTGAAGTATAAACAATCTCGGATAAAAATTGAGATTGCGAGATTTTCCCTTACCTTAGGTCCGATTTGCTTTGTACGTGTCCGAAGCTCCTGTATAATGGTTTAAATAATGTCATTGAATTATTAAAGAATCATATTCATTGTTATGATATCATATATGGTTCACTTATGACATTATATTACCCGTTCTTTTGTAAATTCCATGTTAAAGAAGCGTTTTGGGTAAAATCGTTTCTTTTATCGTAGGTGTTTTGACTTGTTGTTATTGACATTATTATTACTTATATCATGATTTACTTACTTCCAGAATATAAAATATGATTTATATATCATATATATTCAGTATATATATATATATATATATATAATAGATAGATAAATGAAATGAAAAACACCGTTCATGGAGACGGTAGTCCGTACGTACGCATGAACGCTGTTTTCCTTTCCCTATTGTCTTGAATGGAAGTAAGTAGATGACATACATATATATATATATATACATAAATCCAGTAGCTTTATAATGTCATATATTTCATTATTATTTCTTATATATACTTTATAATCATTCTTAAATGGTTAACATGGAGAATGAATCTCATCGCGTCGTGGAGACGGTAGTCCGTACGTACGCACGAGTGATGATATCATTTCCATAAATATTGAATTGAATTGGAGTGAATTATAAAATATATCAGAATCAATATGATGTTTTAATAACTATGTATAGTTATTCTTTACACCATTATACCCATCCATGTAAGGTGGTGGTGGAAAATAGATTACACCACGGCGTGGAGACGGTATTCCGTACGTATGCACGCGTGGTGATTTCTTTTTCCGTAGGATAGATAGATGGTGAAATAGGGTTGTTTCATACTTATAATAACATATCAGTATATGATTGATACTGATGTTATTACTTCATAATGAAACAACCTAAGAATAAGAAGTGGAAGAAGAAATAAAGATGAAAGAATTGGTAACGGTAATTACCTCTTCTGTGAAGCGCCTTTTGGAGACCTCCTCTTAGGGAACTAAAATTGGTCTTTGAGGAAGACCAGAACCTCTAGGATGTTGATAGGGAAGTGGAGAAGAGATTTTGGCAGGGGTTGGCCGAGCTTGAGTGCTCAAATTGGTGTGAGGAGGAGGGGGAGGAGGTGCCCTTTTATAAGGGAGGAGAGGGGCACCTTAGGAATATCTCAAAATATTATTTTATATTAAAGTAAAAATCGGTTTATAATGGTTCCAAAGGGTCTTATTTCGAAGCTAAAGTGGGGATGGGTCTAAATCCTATCAACCAATAGGATTTAGACAAGTTTAGGTTCTTATTTTAACCTTATCAATTAGATTTAACTCTAAGTTAAATAATTTAACTTTTACCGTGTCTTTTTGTTTTCTTTCACTATATGGTTAATACACTTACTATAACATGCCAAAAGAACCCCAAATTGTTTATTATTAATATATATATCCTTATCTAAGTCATTCGGCCGAACCTTAGATTTTTAGGAATAAAATAACAATTAATAATATAATATTTGATTTAAAAACTATTTTGTGTCAATTTTGACACTATTTGATATATGATTTTTGTGAAAGTCATAACAGAATTATATGTTCGAACCAAGTTTATTAAAGCAACAATAATATATCATAGTAACCTAGAAAATTAGTGGAATTCATAAAAAGTCTCAAATTACATTCATTTGAGTATTTATAACATAAATTATGTTAATATTTCCTTAAAAGGGTAATTACTGCATCATCGTTGTGTCATAAATAAATTAATTTATTTAAAGTCTAAAAATTATAAATAAAATATAATTATGTAGTAAATATTTTTAGCTTTCTAATGAATATTTATAGTCGAATTTATCTTATGTATAACCCCATATTAAAAATGTTTTAGTGAATAAACTTTGATTTTAACTCTTTTAACTCTTCTTTGAATTAAATAATAATAAATGTCCTAATCTAATCCAAGTGGGCCTAAATGATAATATTTTACACTTAAGGTTGTTTTTGGTCGAGATACACTTGTCCAATAGAGTTAGGACATGTGTTAGGGTAATATTAATATCATTCTTACCCTTAATTACCCTATTTACTTTTAACCGTGGTAAATAAAAGTAAGAAGTTACTATTCACCAAAAATTATTTTCATCTCATTGAACCACATTTTACTTACTGACATCAACCGTGTCTCTCGGATTTTTGAAATTCCATTTACAGAAGTGGTAAAATTAAGTTTTATGAAAAATTCAGTTTTCAACCTACCACTTAGTGGTTTCACTATTCATCAAAAATTGAAAGTTTTCAGAAAAATACCAAAATTTCATCCTAAGCTATATTTCATATTCCGAATTCAAAAATGAAGTCTATTTTACCAAATTCATAACATAGAAGTTGCATTAATTAATTTTATAATTAAATCCCGCTGTTAAAACAAATAGCGTGTTTTTAAGAAACAATATCTATCAAAAGATTGACACTTGTTTATGTCTGGTTTAAATGTGCAATTACATCCAATGACCAACATTGTATTAAATTGTAAAAATATATTCTAAATATACTTTAAAACTAATCCAATTAATAATTTATCACTATTAATTATTTCGATTAAAAAAGTTGTTTTTTTAGTAATTTTCACTATTCATCAGAATATGAAAGTTATCCGAAATGTACCAAAATTTCACCTTAGGATAAATTAGATACTCCCAATCCAAAAATGAAGTTCATTTTGAAAAATAAGATTTAGAGAATTTTAAAAAGTGGTTATTACTATTCATACCGGCTAGTTTTAATAATATTTTAATAGCATATCGTTGTTTAGTGAAACTCGGTATTGCGTATTACACACGCTATCGAGGAAGGTCGCGATTGCGTGTAATGCAAGGCAAGTCAAGGATGCGTGTTGTGCAAGCTCCTTTTGGTGTAGCATACAACACAAGACATTAATAAAATTAAAAAGAATATTTTTTATAAAATCTTGGGCTGTTACATTCTACCCCCCTTAAAATGAATTTCGCCCTCGAAATTCGTCGGGGTTGTAAATGGTTTACTATTTGAAAGTTTCTTTAATTGAAACCCACATCGTAAAAAGGAATATCAAAACCAATCTTTAAAAACAAAAGTATGAAACATAACGGTTACCCAAATAAACTAATCATTGGGTTTCCACATAGGTGAAAATATGGATATGGAAGAGAAATCTAACCATCATGTTCTGATGGAGAGTGGTAGAGAACATGGCTATGGAAAATCCAATAATCACAAATCCATAAATTTGTGACGATCTAAGGTACCATCCGATTCATTAGGTATAAGATCACTAGGACAACATTTTTGGTTTTCAAGATCATTTCCCTAAAGTTGAAAATTTGAATTGGAATAAATACTTTCTTTATTTTGGTACAATCTCACTATTGTTCGTGCCTAGAACAATTTCCACTTCATCTCTTAATTAAATGAAGTTGAATTTGTTATTCGTGAAGTGTTAGCAGATCATGTGATAGAATGACGGGTCATTCCATCTGTCTCAAACAAAAGGTTAGCAAAAATTATATACATAAGTCGATCTATAGTGAGATTAATCATATATAGTTCCTAAAATGGACTTATACTTCATATATCATAATGCTTAATATAATAAAACTAGTTTCTACTAAACAGGGACTTCCTGTAGGCCAGTGGTAGGCGATAAAGGCCAGTCGCACTTCGGTTGTGGGTTCGATTCCCACAGCCTTGTCTGAAGCGATGGGCTGTCGCCCGTCCTACAGGTTGTCCTTTTTCTAAAACTATATTACTATAACATCCCATAATATCGAAAAAACTTCTATCCTTAAACAATACTAACTTATGTCCAACATAATCCATTCCAATCTTTAGTCCTATCCATAATACTGCAGTCCATTCTCATAACATAGTGAAAACGATTACCAGAGATTTAATACCATCGTTGATCCCCATATATCATAAGATATATCTTGTTGGACACATTCCAAACATTCAAAGGCCTTAATCTTGTACTCTCTTGAATACCCATTGAACCTTAGTGAAAACTTGAATGCAGTTAAAAGTTAACACTTTCCACATACCAAAATCCTCAAAATTCTATATACTCAAACGATGATATCACTTAGTCCTTATATCAATCATGAGCTCATGAATACTGTTAAACATTTCATTTTCTCGTTTTCCCTTCATTATGCGCATAATATCTCAATCACTTTGAATACCACATTAGAACAATACATAAATATTCCAATATTCCATGATACAACATTATTTTGGAATCCCATTACATAAAAACTTAATCATTCCACCACATCGTTGTCATATTCAACATTGCCAATAGTGATCGCATGTGACTTCCCTTTGTCCTTTTCCTTAAGCGGTTGCTCATGTAGATCATCACTAACCCTTGGATCAGGGCATTTATTGGCATAATGTCCCATCTCCTTGCACTTGAAGCATTGAAGTGTTGGTTGTGCGTTCTCTACAGTGTTTGCTTTATTCACTTCATTAGAATCCCTTTTTCCATTACTTCGACACTCAGCTGCTCGATGACCTTCTTTTCCACACTTAAAACATTTTCTAGTCCCTTTAAGACAATCTCGACCATGCTTCTTTCCACACTTTGTGCATAAGGAAACATTCATCTTCTTTTCACCATTATTCTGAGATTTCTCCTTGAACTCCATCTTTCGTTTCTTGTCAAAACCATGAGATGGATATGTAACACCAACTTTCATTTCTACCTTGATAGCACAACGCACAATTTCTTCATAGCTACTGAAGTCTCTTATAGCTGATGCCCTTCGAAGACTTGGTTTTAAGCCACTGAAAAATCGATCAACTTTACTTTCAGGTTGGATGATAATGCCAGATGCATACCTTGCAAGTCTTGTAAAATTCGCTTCGTATATACCAACAGATTCATCATCCTTTTGCTTTAGTTCAAGAAACTCCTTCTCCATCTTCGTTCGAAGAATACGAGGGAAGTACTTACTGAAAAACAAGTTCTTGAACTCGTCCCATTCCATGGAATCAATTTCATCTCTTTGCCTCGTATTCTTGATAAGATTCCACCATTGATTAGCTTCACCTTCCAAACGATATACTGCTAAGATGACTTTATCATGTTCAGAACATTGAAGAACTGAAAATATCTTTTCAGTAGTACTAATCCATTGTTCAGCAACTAATGGATTAGTAGACCCACTGAAAGAAGGCGGACGCTGCCTCATGAAGGATTCAACAGAATGTTGCTCCTTCCTTTGCTCGTTTGGAAGTCCTGCATGATTCATAGCTTGAGAAAGTTGTGTGAGCATGGCTACAAGATTTTGCATTCCAGCTCCCATATCGTTTGGTTGCTCAGGGGGACAATCATTGCATTGTCCATTGCATTGATCAACACGGTTCCTTCGGGTTCCAGCCATCGTCTAAAACCCCAAAAGAATAGTGTGAGAGGAAAAAATCATGCTAGGGAAATCAACATAATAAAGGGGTAGTACCCTCAATATCTAACATCTTAAGTTAAATTCTAAGATCGTTAGAGCAATTCTAGGACTATAACCTATACGTATACTTAACCTTAGAGACATCCCTAGAAATACCTTAGAAATATCTCTAGGGATCTCACTAACGTTTTCGCATCCTAGTTTCCAAAGGTTGACTAAACCTTTCCTCTGATACCAACTGTAGAGACCCGTATCTTGACGTACATTGACATTACATTACTTTTGCGGAATACTTAGTACATTACAAAAACACACACACAAGGACCGTAATAGTTTAGTGTCTTTGGAAACTCGGACTATAATCTTCTAATCGTGGTGAAAGATCTTCAAAATCTCCCATAAAGATCTTCCTTTTTTTTTTACCTAAAACCTTTCTTTATATCCTGGGGAAAAGAAAACATAAAAGGGTGAGCTCAAATGCTCAGTAAGGGTAAACAAAATAAATATCAATCACATCATATTCATAAGAACATAACATTTTGGAAATCATAACCTGCAAAAGAGAGCATAATTTCATAATCATGGGATAAATCATGGTAGTGAAAAAGTAATCCCAATAATCATAACTTAAAACATGAAACTTTGTGGCATACACACATAATCATAGAGAATCATTTCTTGTTAGTCAAGACTAATTGCCAAGACTATCTTAGTGGACAAAGTCCCTTTCTGAATCGAGTAACCCTTGTTTCAGTCCTGTTTCACTGAACCGGTATAACCTACTGTTCCAGCCCTGTCTATCTCATGAGATATAAAATCTTTACCCAATGCATTGGAGGGAGATATAGGTCCCACCCATCTTATAATGAATCCTTTCTTATGTGTGCCACATAATCATAAAACATACATCATCGCATAACACATGTAACAAAAATGGGATTGTTGAAAAATCATGACATCATAAATCAATTCATATAAGATAAAGGAATTCATAAAAATATTTCCATCACAACATAATCATATCAATTTAATAATAGGTATAAAAACAGAACCCTTTATTATCTTAGATGGAAAATAATTTTTATAAAACACTTGAACTCCATTCTTGAGGAAAATATCCTTTCTTCTTCAAAAACATTTTTTCCTTTATTAACATGTCATACAACTTTAAACTAAAATAATTTGATTAAAAATAAACTTGAAAACTTGTAAAGGAGGTTTCTTGGAAATAATGTTTTAAAAATCCATTCATGCCGTATAAAAAATCATTCTTCTCGTACTTTTTTCAGAAAAGTCAAAAAGCACCTCGTACGAAAAACGACAAAAGATTCCTTTCATATCTTTTACTAAAAACTCACCGAAGGGTAAAATTGGATATAAACTATTGTAGAAGGATATAAATATTACATATTGGGGAAACATGGATGTAGATGATAAATATTCCCCAGTAAATTCTGAAGTATAAACAATCTCAGTTAAAAATTGAGATTGCGAGATTTTCCCTTACCTTAGGTCCGATTTGCTTTGTACGTGTCCGAAGCTCCTATATAATGGTTTAAATAATGTCATTGACTTATTAAAGAATCATATTCATTGTTATGATATCATATATGGTTCACTTATGACATTATATTACCCGTTCTTTTGTAAATTCCATGTTAAAGAAGCGTTTTGGGTAAAATCGTTTCTTTTATCGTAGGTGTTTTGACTTGTTGTTATTGACATTATTATTACTTATATCATGATTTACTTACTTCCAGAATATAAAATATGATTTATATATCATATATATCCAGTATATATATATATATATAATAGATAGATAAATGAAATGAAAAACACCGTTCATGGAGATGGTAGTCCGTACGTACGCATGAACGCTGTTTTCCTTTCCCTATTGTCTTGAATGGAAGTAAGTAGATGACATACATATATATATATATACATAAATCCAGTAGCTTTATAATGTCATATATTTCATTATTATTTCTTATATATACTTTATAATCATTCTTAAATGGTTAACATGGAGAATGAATCTCATTGCGTCGTGGAGACGGTAGTCCGTACGTACGCACGAGCGATGATATCATTTCCATAAATATTGAATTGAATTGGAGTGAATTATACAATATATCAGAATCAATATGATGTTTTAATAACTATGTATAGTTATTCTTTACACCATTATACCCATCCATGTAAGGTGGTGGTGGAAAATAGATTACACCACGGCGTGGAGACGGTATTCCGTACGTACGCACGCGCGGTGATTTCTTTTTCCGTAGGATAGATAGATGGTGAAATAGGGTTGTTTCATACTTATAATAACATATCAGTATACGAGTGATACTGATGTTATTACTTCATAATGAAACAACCTAAGAAGAAGAAGTGGAAGAAGAAATAAAGATGAAAGAATTGGTAACGGTAATTACCTCTTCTTTGAAGCGCCTTTTGGAGACCTCCTCTTAGGGAACTAAAATTGGTGTTTGAGGAAGACCAGAACCTCTAGGATGTTGCTAGGGAAGTGGAGAAGAGATTTTGGAAGGGGTTGGCCGAGCTTGAGTGCTCAAATTGGTGTGAGGAGGAGGGGGAGGAGGTGCCCTTTTATAAGGGAAGAGAGGGGCACCTTAGGAATATCTCAAAATATTATTTTATATTAAAGTAAAAATCGGTTTATAATGGTTCCAAAGGGTCTTATTTCGAAGCTAAAGTGGGTATGGGTCTAAATACTATCAACCAATAGGATTTAGACAAGTTTAGGTTCTTATTTTAACCTTATCAATTAGATTTAACTCTAAGTTAAATAATTTAACTTTTACCGTGTCTTTTTGTTTTCTTTCACTATATGGTTAATAAACTTACTATAACATGCCAAACGAACCCCAAATTGTTTATTATTAATATATATATCCTTATATAAGTCATTTGGCAGAACCTTAGATTTTTAGGAATAAAATAACAATTAATAATATAATATTTGATTTTAAAACTATTTTGTGTCAATTTTGACACTATTTGATATATGATTTTTGTGAAAGTCATAACAGAATTATATGTTCGAACCAAGTTTATTAAATCAACACTAATATATCATAGTAACCTATAAAATTAGTGGAATTCATAAAAAGTCTCAAATTACATTCATTTGAGTATTTATAACATCAATTATGTTAATATTTCCTTAAAAGGGTAATTACTGTATCATCGTTGTGTCATAAATACATTAATTTATTTAAAGTCTAAAAATTATAAATAAAATATAATTATGTAGGAAATATTTTTAGATTTCTAATGAATATTTATAGTCGAATTTATCTTATGTATAACCCCATATTAAAAATGTTTTAGTGAATAAACTTTGATTTTAACTCTTTTAACTCTTCTTTGAATTAAATAATAATAAATGTCCTCATCTAATCCAAGTGGGCCTAAATGATAATATTTTACACTTAAGGTTGTTTTTGGTCGAGATACACTTGTCCAATAGAGTTAGGACATGTGTTAGGGTAATATTAATATCATTCTTACCCTTAATTACCCTATTTACTTTTAACCGTGGTAAATAAAAGTAAGAAGTTACTATTCACCAAAAATTATTTTCATCTCATTGAACCACATTTTACTTACTGACATCAACCGTGTCTCTCGGATTTTTGAAATTCCATTTACAGAAGCGGTAAAATTAAGTTTTATGAAAAATTCAGTTTTCAACCTACCACTTAGTGGTTTCACTATTCATCAAAAATTGAAAGTTTTCAGAAAAATACCAAAATTTCATCCTAAGCTATATTTCATATTCCAAATTCAAAAATGAAGACTATTTTACCAAATTCATAACATAGAAGTTGCATTAATTAATTTTATAATTAAATCCCGCTGTTAAAACAAATAGCGTATTTTTAAGAAACAATATCTATCAAAAGATTGACACTTGTTTATGTCTGGTTTAAATGTGCAATTACATCCAATGACCAACATTGTATTAAATTGTAAAAATATATTCTAAATATACTTTAAAACTACTCCAATTAATAATTTATCACTATTAATTATTTCGATTAAAAAGTTGTTTTTTTAGTAATTTTCACTATTCATCAGAATATGAAAGTTATCCGAAATGTACCAAAATTTCACCTTAGGCTAAATTCGATACTCCCAATCCAAAAATGAAGTTCATTTTGAAAAATAAGATTTACAGAATTTTAAAAAGTGGTTATTACTATTCATACCGGCTAGTTTTAATAATATTTTAATAGCATATCGTTGTTTAGTGAAACTCGGTATTGCGTATTACACACGCTATCGAGGAAGGTCGCGATTGCGTGTAATGCAAGGCAAGTCAAGGATGCGTGTTGTGCAAGCTCCTTTTGGTGTAGCGTACAACACAAGACATTAATAAAATTAAAAAGAATATTTTTTATAAAATCTTGGGCTGTTACAGAAAGTGTGGTATATCTTGTTTGGTCCTTGACTAACAATTGGTCATCAGTTCTATCAGTCTTGGATTTGAAATTAATCCCTGTATATTCCTTGTTTTGGGTTGGTAGAAAAGAGTAGGACTGTTGGGACTTGAAATATAGATCACAAAAGGACATTTCTAAACTTTTTATTCTGAATCTCATGTTACCAAGGAGTTGGATACATAAGTGGATTGGAGACACTTATAGGATTTGGAATCTCATTGGCATGTATTTATCCCATGAGATGAGCACAACATACATTATAGAAATGAATTCCCACTAGGATTGCATATTTAATATTGGGTAATGATTTAGTATTTGGTACAAAAGTATTGATTTTTGAAAATTTCTAAAGTTTTTTTTTCAAAGATGAGATTTTTAAAAGGAATGAAATTTTTATTTTGAAAATGGTTTGATTTTCAAAATTATGGTGAATTTTTAAAAAATGGTTGAACATGGAAATGTTGAATTTTAGAAATATTTTTTTTGATAATATGATCTGTTAGAATTTGAAAAATTTAAGTCTTTGGTTCATAGAGAGGGACACTTATGGAATTTGTTGAATGTGTAGAAAATGGCACCTGATAGGCATCAAAAAAACCAACCAGAGGAAGATGATGAGAATGTGGTTTTACTTGAGCCACAAATGAAACAAGAGATGGTTCAGAGTATAATCCAAGATTTTCAGGATGTGGATAGATGGAACCGATAGGATGAACCATGGTAAGTGGATCAATTCATCTATTTCCAGAAGAAGAATCTACACATCTTTTTGGGTAATTTGGAACCAGAGAAGGAAAATGTGTTGTTGAACAAGATGAATCAAATATTTGATCTCCTTAGCACACAAAAAGAGTTGAAAGTAAATATGGTGACATATATGTTGGGGGATATTTCACGCCAATGGTGGGATTTAGTAGTTTAGGATAAATTATTCCAAAGATTATAATGGGAGGATTTTGAATATTTTTTCAAAAAAATATTTTATCATCATATGTTTAGGATCATAAGAATAATAGATTCCTCTAGCTTTAAATACGAAATAATGATAGTGACATAGTATGTGGACAAATTTCTAAATTTTTCTACTTTTCACCCAATGTTGCTGCTTGTACATCCTTGAAGGCACACATAATTGAATCAAGGATAAGGTAAGAGATTAGATCAAATATTGTTGTGATTTGTATAAAGGATTATACAGATATGGTTAATAGAGAGACATTGGTAGAAAGGTACATCTTAGGAGCTATGGGTGGATGGAGCATTTTGATACCTATGAGAAATGGTGGGAACTATAATTCTGGGAGAAAGAAGAAGAGGGAAACCTATTTCTATGGTTTTAGGAAGACTCAAAATCAGATGACTGGGTTGATAAATTTTCCACCAAGACCCAAGAGAAATCCACGTTGTTTCGAATGTGGTTCTCTTAGTCACATGAAGTGAGAGTGTATGACACAACCTATAAAATGATAAAATTGAAATAATATGGGGAAACTTTAGTGATATTTTCTTATTGTTCCGAGGTCAGGTGTTCAGGATACCTCTCAGGTGTGACAGGCATCATATGCTTTGACGAGATGAGGGAAGACGAATACCTCTTGTCAATATAATAGAGCTAGCCATTATGGTTCCAAGAATACCATGACTCCTCAGTATGGGAAATCTCAATAGAGCTATAGGGAATATAGTATAGCAAGCACACAACTATATGGAGCTGAGAAGGTCATTGTGCATGATCAATCTAGACCATAGACGATGTGAGGTATTATTCTTTTGAATTATACCCATATGAAATCGTATTTAGAGATAGGTACATCCCATTCCTTTATTTCTTCTCATGCTACTTTTTTTTTGTGTTTTAGTGTTGAGATGATTCCTTTTGTGTTAAAAATTCAAACATCTATTGGTCAAAGAGAATGTTGAGGCATTGTGTGTAAATAATGTTCTATAAATTTTATTGGAGATAAGATGATATGTGACTTATCTATGATTGAAATGGAAATCTATGATATAATATAGGGTATAGATTGATTGAAAACGTTTCAGGCTCACATTGAATGTTATACCAGAATAGTTTGTTTCATGACTGATGATGGTGTCAAGCATCTCTTTAGAGGATAATAAAATTTAAATACAAGTGAAAAGGGCTTTTTGGAACCAGCATTTGGAACGATATCATATCAGTTGGAAGCTCTGACCATGAAATCAATGTAAGAGTTCAAGGATAATAGTTTTCTAGTATTTTTTGATCAATTTATGGATGTCTCTCCAGAAACTTTCTTAGAGTTTTCTCCCATAGGAGAAGTAGAGTTTACAATTGTTCTCCACCTATGGAATAGTCCTATTTCAATTCCGTCTTTCGAGATGAAACCAAAACAATTAAGGGAATTGAAAGTGTAATTGTAAGATCTTGAATGAAAAACGTTCATTTATCCTAGCATGTCTTCGTGGGCAGCACCAGTCTTATTTTTCTAAAAGGAGGATATAAATATTTGGATATGTGTTGATTATTATAAGATTAACTAATTTATGATAAAGAATAATTATAAACTTCTATTCATTGATGATATTTTTGATCAATTGAGGATAGATCACTAGTTCTCTAAGATTGAATTGCGATCAAGATATCACCAATTGTGTGTTCAGAAGGAGGATATTCCAAATAATTATTTCATAAGTCTATATGGACCTTATGAATATGCGGTGATTTATTTAGGTCTCACAAATTCAACAATGGAATTTATGGAATTAATGAATTAGATATTTTAGAGACATTTGGATTCTCTTATGGTAGTGTTTGTGGATTACATATTGGTGTATTTAAGGACAAGGGTTGAGTATGAGAAAAACTTAGATAAATTATCAGGAATCGTGAAGGTTCATTAGTTGTATACCAAACTAGAAAAGTTTTATTTTTTGATACAATAGGTACATTTACTTTTCCATTTAATCTCTAAAAGAGGTGTTTATTTGGATTGAGAAAATATAGAGGTGGTTATCTCTTGGAAACTTCCAAATAATATCTTTGAGATACATAGTTTCCCTCATCTTTAAAGTTATTAATGATGATTTGTTCATGATTTTTCACAACTGGCCTAAACTATGACATATTTAAAAAGGAATAATGTTCAATTCCAATGGAGTAAAGAATGTCAAAAGTATTTTTAAGAGATTAAAGTTCACCTTACATCGACACTTATCAAGATATTTATAGATTGAGGACAAGGGTACATGGTGTATAGTGATGCTTTAGGATTAGAGTTGGTATGTTTTCTCATACAAGGATATCATGTTTTTGCTTTTATCTCAAAAAAATTATGGTATCATGAGAAGAAATACCCAAAAAATAATTTAGAGTCAGCTCCCATCGTCCATGATTTGAAGGCATGGAATCATTACCTCATTGGTAAGAAATTTACTATGTCTACAGATCATAAGGGATTGAAACATATTTTATCACAAAAATATTTGAACCTAAGACAAATAAGCTGGATGGAGTATCTCCAAATGTGTGACTTCAACTTGATGTATATACTGGGTAAAAGAAATTCCATGGAAGACACATTAAAAATACAATCATATACTATGTTTGAAAAAGAAGCATCAAATGTGTGTAAATTGATGTCGGTCCTAGACGACATGCACTTAGAATATAATGAATGATGTGAATTTGTAGTTTTCTTTCTAGTTTCTTTTTTTTCGGATTTGGTGGTGATTGTTATAGAGGCCCATATGTCTTATTCTGAATGAAATTCTATGAAGAAAAAACTCAATGGTTGGGAGAACATTGAGGGATGAAATCTAGATTAGAGTTCAATATTGTGATTTTGAAATTAGATGGTCTCACCTATGTCTTGTTAAGAACAGTTTCTTAAAGCTTACCACCATTCAAAATGGCCTGTTCATCCTAGGATACAATATATGTATAAGGTTTTGAAAGCATATTCTTTTGTGGGTTGGCATGAAAAGAAAGGTGGATGAGTTTTTTTTTGGGATGTTTAACTTTTTAGTAAGTTAAGGAAAAGCATTAGAAACCAGCAGGCATGTTGTAGTCTTTACCTATTCATATTTGGAAATGGGAGAATATGGCCATTAATTTTGTGATAGGTCTCCAAAGAAAAGTTTTGAAAAATGATTCTGTATGGATTTTAGTGTCTTTTCTCACAATGTTAGCTTATTCTATCCCTATTCATGACTCTCATACAGTGGAGGACTTGTCAAAAATCTATATATAAGAAGTGGTAAAGTGGCATGACATACCGATTTTCATAGTTTTGGATAGAGACTTAAGGTTTAAGTCTCATTTCTGAAAATCATTACAAAAATCCCATGGAACTATATTGACTATGAGTATGGGGCATTATCCATATAAGTTTGGTAAATCATAAAGGATGATACAAACTTTGGAATACATTCTGCGGGTTGTGTTATATATTTTGGTGGCTCATGGGAGGAGCATGTACCTTTAGTGGATTTTTTCATATAACAGTAGTTATCAGGAATGAATACATATGGATCATTTTAAATCATTTTTTGGGATTCCTTGTCATTCTACACTTTTTAAGGTGAAAATATGTGATTCTTCACTGGTTGGGTCAAGCCTTGTCTATTAAACAATGGATAAGATTCAGTTGATCATAAAATCGATGGAGATAGCACAGAGTCCCCAAAAATCATATGTGTCTCATCTTTGATGGCTATTGTTTTTCAATTTTAGTGATCCTGTGTTCTTGAGGATATCTTTAAGGCTTGGAATGAATTATTTTGGGAAGCAGGGAAAGTTTTATTTTCAATAAATAAGCCCTTTTGAGATCCTTGAATGAGTTGGTGAGGTGGCATATTAGTTCGAATTTACACTATGGTTTAGGGTATTTCATAATGTGTTTTATGTATATCTAATGAAAAATTATCATCCTAATATTGACCAAGTGATTCAATGGGATCACATTGACCTAGAGCAGGATTCATCAATGGTGAACATGCGAGTGCAGATTGTGGATAGGCATGAGAAAATCATTTATGGAAAAAGCATTGGTCTAGTGATGGTTTTGTGGAAACATGGTCATATATAGGAAGAGACTTGGGAATGATAGAAGGAAATGGTTGAGCAATTTACTGAACACTTTTGAGACAAAAATGGTTTTATACTTTTTGAGAATGGAAAGGCTAATGGTGGGGAGAATGTAGAACCCCCATTTTTAAGTAAGAAACCATTTATTTTTTATTTTCAAGTATGTAAAGTGTTTGGGTGATGTTTGGGAGGGTTTGAGAGACTTTGGGATTGATTTTGGGGATTTTATAAAGGTGAAGGTTGGTGAAGGGTTAGTGAAAACCATGCTATTTTTTTGAGAAACCGTGCATAATAAGAAATTGGCTAAGGGGAAGGCACACAAGTAGGCGCATGGTTTGTCTAATCCATGTGACCACTAAGGAGAAACCAAGAAAAGTGGGATGGTGGGATTTTACATGGTTATTTCATGGTTTTTCTTATTGTAGCATCCAACCATGTAAGGTCCTCCTTGTGGTAGAGTATGGGGCATGGTTTATGCACATTTTTCCTAACAGTAAGACTAAACGTGCAACGTTAGAAAATAGGATTAAAAAAGTAGATCTATGTTGGGATTAGAATTTAACCCCAATTTTTTCTCAATTTTATATCTAACTCAACAAATCCTCCTCCCAATGGCTATAGAACCCTTCCCCATTAATTTGGAAGAGCTCCAGAGGCGTTTCTTAGTCCATTGAATCCACATTATCACAGAAAGTCTCCATTTATGTTAGTTTTTGGTGTTTTTTATTAGATATACTTCTCTATCCCTCTATCTTAGTTTCTTATATTTCATCAACTATAGATAGGTATAAGGTGGTTTATGACAATAATGGTTATATTTTTCCATGTTTATGTTATTGGAAGGGATCGAAGGAGGGTTTTTGGAGATTTAATCTGATTTTGTGGATGTTTCCATGCCGTTCTTCATTTCCACAATAATTTTCAATGTAGGTAGATTCACTTTTGACTCTCTTTCTAGAAATATAAGGATTCATTTCAAATTGATTGTTTTACTTGATATTGGTTGTGGAATTTCTGTGAAATGCTTGATGGGAACCTCCCTTGGTAGTGGTTTATAGAATTGTGAAAATTAGGTGTTTTGATAGAAAGTGAAAATGGTAACTTGATTTTAAAATGGTTATTTGGTTTTGATGAGAGGAAACTTTTTTCAATAAAATTTTGGTTTTATTAGAATGGTTTGTTGGAAAACTCTTTTCAATAAAAAGGTACAGTTTTATTAAAATGGTTTGTTTGTATTGCTTTCAATAAAAGTGTATTTTTATTGAAAAAGATAAATTGTAATGTGGTTTAATTAAATAATTATTAATGGATGGAATGGGATGGATAATGGTCATAAATTACCACCATCAAAGGGATATAGTATGGATGTGAAGTTCCCCCATCTACAGTAACACCAAGCTTGCATGGTTGTGTGGTTACATGTTTGTGTGTGATTTTTTGAAATGGAATGGGTTATGCCAATATGGAAAATTTGGAATGGTGAAAAATATTGTTTAGTTAATATTATTTAGAAACTATTTAATAATGGAAAACTAGTTTGGTATTAAACTTCTTGTCTTTGAGAAAAAATATTTTCATTTTTTTATATAAATTGTTTTATATAAATGTGATAACATGTTCTATTCCAGTGTCTTTAGTAGGTAAGTAATTTGGGGGAATGCTATTGAGTTTTATTACTAACCCCTTCTTTAAAACATTGGTTCTTTTATAGATATTGTTTTTCCGGACACAAGCAAAGGTAAAGTATCACACTTCTCAAGTGGCGCTTCATGATACTAGGGTTGTTATGTGGTATTGGATAATGAAGCATGTTTGGAGTTATGAAGATATGTACATAGAGTATTTGGGTTTTGTTAGTTGTCTCTTCTACTATGTATTGTGATGTTAGTTGTATTCCACTGTGGTACTTTGCTATAGTTCGGTTTTGATGTCAATGGTATTTTTAAGAGTTATTTACATTGCTATCATGCATCATGTAATGGTTTAATTTGTTATGGAATTTTTGGTGGTATGTTTTATATTAAAAAGGGAAAATAATCCCCCACTTATAATGAATACCTTGGAATATATTTCTATCATTTGGTGCCTTGGTGTTGTCTCTAAAGTCCAAGTAGCAATTCTTCCTTGACTCAAGCCAATGGGAGGGGAAGGATGTTACATATTCTATGTAAAATTTGGAAACTGTTGTAATGAACAACCTATCAGGATAAGGATTATAGTGAGAAATATTTTTCTTTTTCCTATTAGTTATAAAAAATCTGATTGGAAATGGAAAAATTGTTGAAATCCCAAACACACCAAATAAGAGAAATATGTAATCTCATAGAAATTTGGGTCACCAAGATTATAGTGGAAATTAAATTAAATTTCCTATATGTGAAATATATGGTAAGAATAATTGTTGAAATTTCATTAAATTGATGGTTTAATACTATAAGTGTGGAGATAATGGTCAATATATTCACAAGTATAAGGGAAATATAGAAGCTAAAAAATTAATTGATTTAATTAAAAGAGTGTTGCAAATTTTGTGCCTCAATGTCCCAATCCATGGAATAATGATGAAGATAGCCTCCAACAACCATATGAACGTGGAAAATACTATACAACTACTTCTAATATATCAAATAATTAGTTCTAACTCTAGATCTTCTAGGGCCCAATTTCATGTATGTTTTCACTAACTTCCATATAGTGAGTTACAAATAAATCTGTAAGTTGTATGATTATTATATAAGTCATTTTCAATGTTTTCGGGAAGTTATTTATTTTAGATATAGATATTTTTACCTTAGTATAACTCTATGATAAATTATGAATGGGTTATTTCCCTTTATAAAGTTATTATAATGATTTTTCATATAGGTAAATCTCATTCCATATCCTAAATTAACCCATGATCACATATTGGTGTATGGTTAATTATGAGTTTACTATAGAAATTACTATGATCATATGAGTATAATTTCTAGGATGAAATTTATTTGAGGGGGGATAATGTAACACCATGATATTTTAATATATGTATTCTTTTAAATGTGTTGAATGTGTTTATAGATTTTTCTACAAACAACATTGAATTAAAATGAAAACGTGATATATTTAGAAAAAAATAAATATTATGTATAGCTATAAAAACATACTTTTTGAATTAATGAGAATGACTATGAGTAACCAATTAATTAAATATTTATAGGATGAAAATAACGTATAAATTTAATATGAATTAAGTTCAATTTGTATAGCTAAAACAACTAAGAAAATCATTTAATGCTTAAAAAGATATTTTCTTAAAATTTGTGTTTTATTTCAAGAAACGAGTTATATTATGATTGTATAATAATATTTTTTTTATAAAAAAATAAGATATAACCAATAAATTAAGTAGTAATTTATATAAAATAAGAATGAATAATAGTCTAGATTTTGAAAAGTTATTTTCCAATATGAAAAATTATCCACCACATTTTAGGATTTTATTTAAACATTGAATTTTAAAATTTAATAAATTTAATTAGAAAAAATGAATATAATTTTTTGATTATTCATAATAATATAATCTTAAGATATATTTTTTATATTCCAAAAGGATTGATTTTTAGTTTAATAGTTAAAACACTATTGTTACAAATAACATGAATTTTATGACATTATTAATTCATAAGTATGAATTGGAAATTAATGAAACAATTATTTAAGACAAAATATTTATCTTATAAATAAATTTAAATTTTTTAAAATGTTGGGTTTATTTTACTAAGACATATTTTTTATTTTAGAACCTATGTAATATTTTATAAACAATATTTTTAATACATTATAATTTTTTATTTTAAAATTAATTTTTATCACTTTTATAAATTCATTAAATTTAAATGAATTAAAAATTTAAAATAATTGGGTTTAATTTATCTAATAATGAAAAAATTATTTTTGAAACAAAGAATATGTTACCCTAGGAAAAAAGTTGTTACCCCGGTAAAAGATAAAATGGTAAAAGTAATAATACAAGGAGTAAATGGATTGAAGAAAACTAAAAAAATATCTATAATTGAGTGTATAAGGTGAATAAAAAACTTATCTCTTAACCAATCCATTATTTCTAAACTTTGGAGTCACATTAAATGTTTAACATGTTTTACCTTTATATTAAGTCGACACATTAACCAAAATAAATTTCTTACCACTTATAAAAGGGGCCTCTCAACACCACTTTAATGAACTCATAAAAATCATATTTCTCATTAAACACTACAATTTTTTATCCACTTATAATACTATTTTACTATATTGATATTTTGTTCATAATATATTATCCTATTCAATCCATTTCCAAGAGATATTCTAAGGAAACCTGAAAGTGCTTAATGTGGGTAATCATTTTCACCCAAATTATTTATTTCCTATTTTTTGACATTATTATTTTAAAATACCTATGTAATGAAATAAATATTTTTATATACTTAATTCTATTATTCTAGGGTAATAATTATTAGGAAACCTTTCCTTTTTCTGTTAGTAAAAAATAACCGTTATTCATGAATTGGGCATAGTATAACCTCCTCGATGAAACATGTCTCATTTCCATAAAAAACTACAAGGATAATATAAAAGTGTAATTTAATAAATAATTATGATATTTATATCATTTTTATTATTCTGAAATAACAAACCATATAACTCCTTTCTCCAAATTCCATGGAAAATAGAATCATCAAACACACGTATATATAGACTACCACCTCCATGGAACGATTGATTTTAATTTTTATTTTCATCAATTACTTACATGGATGGTAATGAAGATAGGATTATATGATACATATTAATATTATTGTATTATTAAGGTTTTTGTATGAAATTTTTATAACCTATTGATGATATGATCAACAGAATATTATCGTTAATTCAATCATTTAAAATGAGAGAACTAAGAGGGAAATTATCTATTCATTTTAAGAAATAATTTTATATAAATTATATTATATTTTAAATTATTTATAATTCTGATATATCACACTAATAAACTCTGAATGTGTTCATTATGTTTCTGGTGTAATGATATTACAACTAAACCATCTCATAATCATGCATTGATCATCGCAGGTTCATGTTTGAGTCAGTTTAACCACTGACTTGAACAATACTATTCATTTATATAATTGATTAAAATATGAATTTATTTAGTTTAATGATATGATTTAAATATTTAAATAATTTTTTATTTTTGGTTCTATAAATTTTATATCAATATTTAACTCTTTAATTAAGAAAATACTTTTATCTTGTAAGAATCACCGAAAATGACCATCACCGATTTTATTTTCATGGATCATAACAAAAACATTCAGGAAACGAAATTATATTTTAAAAATATATCTTTTAACATCTATTATAAAAACATATATGATCTAGGAATTATGGAATTTGCGGAAAAAAATACACACAAGCACCACTTTTATGAAACTAGTTCTAATCGATAGACATTACCTACACCCAGTGTTGAAAATAGGTAAAAAATATCTAATATAATAGTTTAAAAAATGACAATAAATGAGTATTATTAATGGTTATAGTGATGAATAATTTTATTATTATTTAATTAATTATATTAATTTAATTATTCTGGAAATTTTGTGAAAGTGCAAAACAAATCAGTACCAAATGTAAGTGTTTTCATTTAAGATTACTCTCTTTGAGACATGTTTGGTATTATGGAACTAATTTAATTTATGTGAAGTATATTATAAATATTTTAGATATAATATCATTGAATATATTTTAATAATTTTATCTTAATTTCAAATATATTCACCCTCCCCTAAGGGGTTTTTATTAGATTGTTACTCTATCAAAAAGGGTTCTTTGTCTCATATGTTAATTTCTTGAGACATATTTATGTTTTACACCATGTTTGATATTAAATGGTGTATTTAGTTCACATGTATGTATATTTATAATATATTTTTGGTTATTTATGGTAAATAATAATCCAAATTAGTTCCTTTTTGTTAAATATATTTTACTTAATTGTTACACTAGTTTTAAATCTTTTTAGTAACTCAATTTTCATTAATTGAGTTATGATCGTCTTCATGAACATAAAAGTTGATTAAGTTATACCAATTGATTATACTATATGGTATTATATTATTTTATATTAATTCACAAAACTACCACATAATACTGATTTTTGAAATATTGAAAACTTCAAAGAGTATGTTTCTCATAAGTAATATTGATAACTGAATTCTTCTTTCCTTGATTTGTAGTATTTCATCCTAAAATTATTCATTACATGATTGTTTTATCCCAAATAATATTTTATTGTATAAAAATGTCTCTACCTCTATAGGTAAAAATATATTTCAATACAAAAATAATGTTTTCTTAGTCTTTTTACAATGTGAGTTTTGAACAAAGGTAGGTTCCAAATAATGAGTAGGGTATTTCATTTTACATTCATATGTTTTTTATTAATCTCTCCATTTATAATAGATATAACTTATGAATTTTTAAGGACCTATAATTTAATAAAATTTTCAAATTTAATAGTTCTTTAAAATATTTCACTCCACATTTGAAAAAGAAATTTTGAAGTGACCCATAATATTGTCTTTTACATCAATGATAATTTTTTTTCCAGAAGATGTTTTTACATTTCAGTTCCATTTCAATTTTAATTTTCAAAAGGGTTTCCACTAATAGGTTTTATGTTTCATTACATATACTATACTATATATTTATATTTATGTATAATTAACTCTTGGTACAAAACATTATAATTTATATTATTTCCGTGGGTGATTTAATTTAAGAATTATTTTGTAAGGATGTTTTTCATCTATATCAACATCATTTTATTTCTCCTTTATTAAACAAGGGATATTTTACTTTGGAACCATCCAACTTCTTTATTCACATGGGTTATGATCATGTTTAACCTTTTATTTACATGGGGAAAATTATTGGAGTTCCTTATATTATTATTCTAATACTGATGATTATGATTAAGTTGACTATATATTTTTTAACCATACACATTCTTCCTTATGTTGAGTTATTATTATGTTATCCATTTTTTTCGGAATGGGGAAAAATATTTATATTCATGATCATTATTGAATTCTAAAAATGATTTATTATGAATTTGAAATTTCTATTCTAAATTATATATATATCCATGTTTTTATTTAGCTAGTGTTTCCATAGAGAATGAAATGAAATGTCTTGTTGACTCTTATGGTAAATGAATTGGACTTAAACAAGTGATGGGTAGGGAAAAAATCATATATCCCCTTGATGAATTAAAATTTTACATGAGGTAAAATATCTTGTTTTTTTGGCGCATTCCTCTCCCCAAATCAGTATAGTTGAAACTATATTTTTGATGTCCAACATTATACATTCCATCAGTATGATATCACTAATTATTGTTATTCATGTTTTCATTTTTTATCTTGGCTATTTTAATCTATATATTTTATTTTATTATGAAATTTTTATAATTATTTATTCCTTTTCTATTATGTATACTATTCTTATGTTTCAACATCTTTAGTTATATGTTTCCCTTAGCATTTGAGGTCACCCTTTTATTATGTTTCTATTTATCTAGGTTATAATGAAATAAATTACACATGATATGTATAACAATATAGATTGTGGGAGATGTTGAAGACTAGTTATAGATTATGTATTTCCTTATATAGTGTAAAAATATCCATCAATTGAGAAAGACTTGAGTTTTCTTAGTTTTTTTTATCATAATTCTTTAAATATATAATCCTAAAAGTTATTGGGAATGCATGTAATAAAATATTTGATTTAATTCATGTAATTTTTGAATAGTTATGTTCTAGAATCTATAGCTGACATTGAATCCTATATATAAAGTATGTGTTTATGACACTAGATTTGGTGGTGTGGGTCCTAGGGTGTCACATTACATCAAGATATAACTTATCCCCTACAATTATGAAACATAACCTACCATGACATAAATTAATCATAAAAAAATAAATAAAACATGTCTACATATAAAAAAGACTCTATTATATACTATAATATAATATAAAATAAATCACTAGATACAACTAAGAGTTCCCCAAAAAATGTAATCTTGAATATAGATGACTTGACAATAAACATTGCATAAAAAACTCCACTCTATCATTATCATGACAACCAATAATCTCTTTCCCGCATGGTCAACATGAAAAATAATTTTCCAATATTTATGAATATAAAGAAAACAGTGTATAAGTGAAAATTACAGGGTGTGAATTCATAATACTTAGATTAGTAATCCCAAGTAGTGTGATGACCCCATGAATATCTATTGTGTATGTGTGATGATAAAAAAGTGGTAGATAACCCAACAACACCTAACATCACCACTGGGAATAATCGTATACACGACAAGTCCGTATCAAACTACACATATATCACTTCTATTATAACCACACATTAATAAAATTTTCTTAAACTATATTGGAAAATAGTAATATGATCTCACATTGGTTCTTAGATTTTTGGATTGATAATTCACCATAGATACACTAACAATTACATGTTGGAGGAAATACATGTCTCTACCTATCTTTGAAGTGATAAAGGGAATAAAAATATATAAATCTTGAATATGTATAAGTATTTTGATAATATAGGAAATACACATATTCTTGGCAAGAGATGTATACTAGCGTAATAGAAGAAATACACATATTTAGGGTTACTATTATATATCTTGTCCTACTAAATACTACTGTTTTGAGTAAGAGAATAGAGAATATTTGGTGTATCTTCATCCACTTAAATCGTTTGGATGAGGGACATAAATAGTGTAAACACTCAGGAGAATCATATTCCTTTAGATTCTAAAATTTGGTATGTTGGAGGAACAAACAATCTCCACATATCCTATTTTGGAGATGATGGAAGAATACCAATCTTTATGCATCTCCCAATGAGTATCTGATCAATCTTAACCCAGTGTTGTGGATGAGTAAGGATATAAGTATATATAATTAATCAATAGTATCTACCGAGATTCATTGATGAAAACATCATGGTCACTTTCAAATGACTCTATCCTTGGTTAGAGGGTGAGTGTAAAGGAAACTACCATAGTATTTCATCACCATATATATCCAACCATCATAAGATGAATCACATATCTGGGTAGATAAGTATATAATGAAGCACCAAATTCACAATTAAAGATCCTATTTTTAGTCACATAAGACCACCCATATAGGAATCTAGAGAGGCTACATCTTCCTCAAAGGATTCCCACTTTTGAAGCATATAGAAAGCTAATGATAATTCAAAAACTATTCAATGTTTTTATTGAATTATTCGAATATCCACATAATAACATGGTTGATATAACAAACAGAAAGAATATTTTGAGTAATTTTATATTTAATTTCAATGTTTTTAGACAAACCAAAGTGTTATTTTATTAGAAATTGTGACATTTTTATGTTTTTTGTGGAATTTTGAGCTAAATTGTAAAAATGAAAAATTTCTGGGATTTATCTGTTTTATTTTTATTTTGTAGTTCGGACATAAATTTTTATAAACTAATTGATATTGTGAAATTATTTTTTGATGGATCCTAGAGATCATGGGCTATATTTCATCCTTCTAGACCACAAGCTGAATTTATCTATTAGAGGACCAAAATCAGATCACAACACAGACCTCTAAATGTATTCATAGATCTAGGATGTTTTAAATAAGACCTCATACCTAGAATTTATATGGCCCAATAAAGCTTAAATTTGATATCTACATGGATAATAAATTTATTAAAAACCTTAATTAAGGAAAAAAATTCATGAATCAGCCTTTTGAAAGGCCATTAAATCATGGGAAACTAGATACATGGAATATGGATTGGTTGTCCGAGAAGATTAAATTCATAGAGTGAAATGGTCATAACATTCACTCCACATGAAAAAATACACTGAAAGTTTAACGATGGCTCAAAAGACAATGGGTAACAACTTTCATGAAGGGGTCCACATGTGAATAGTCATTTTATTAGGTTTAACACACAGTTCATTTTGGAGGGAAAATATGAACTATAAAAGTAGGAGAGGTCATCCATCCCAAATGATTCCATTCCATCCAATTACATATGAGGAACCTCCTTCCAATTCCATCTAAGGAACCAAGGAGGATATCTACACAAAGGGATGAAGGAAAAAAATCTAAAAATTTTCTTATTATTCATTTATTTAGTTTTATTTATTTTAGTTTCATTTTCAATTATACTTTATATTTTAGTTTTGTTAAATTTACCCATGCATTTGTGTTTATTAATCCATTCCACAATTCTTCTTCTCAATTTTATTCTTTTAATTATATGTATTACTATTATTATTAATAGACTTGGTATTATTATTATTATTATTATCACAATTATAATATTTATAGTTTAAAATTATTTTATCCTTTTATTTCTCCCTCTTCTTGTTCAAAAATTCATCCTTCAATAATAATAATAATTATTATTTTAAAATTCTTTATAAATTATATATTTTATTATTTTCTTTTATTATTTCAATCTACCTCTCCATATCTCTCTATCTCTTCTCATCCCCCATTTTTCCAAATATTTTACATCCTTCATCCACCATTCATTCTTTATTCTTATTTTATTCATCTATTTTTTCCATCTAATCCACCATTGTGATATCTCACTCTCAGAAATGAGAGGATGACCTTGATGCTTAGCCCTAGGGGAGGTCAATGTGTTTATGAATTTTCTTCAAAGTTTATTTTAAGTTTGTAGATATAATTGAGTAGCATGCATGAGTGAGGATAATTCCCCCGATGTGGTGATTTCCCCCAATGAAATGCAACTCAATATATATCAAATATTTTATTTAATAACTTTTCCCTCTCTCTATTGGTCATTTATTCACAAGTTGGAGTTGAACTAATCATTGGATGAAACATCTTCGATTGAGATCAGTTCTGGAAGGTGGAACCTCCTAGACCAAGGAGTTTTATCAACCTCGATTAAAGGAGGAGGCAGAATTAAGAGTTCTTAGAAATTAAATGATATTCCACAATTATAAATGAATAATAGTAATACAAACATGACATTTAATTTTTCTATTATCAAACTAAAATCCAACACATATGAAGGAGAATAATGACTAAATCCAAGTCTAAACCCAAGACCAAATTATTTCTCCATTAACCCATTCCGTTTATCTTGCATGATAGTATAAATTTCCATTTTTTCATTTCATTACCATAAATACTAAAAAACCTGAAATTTTTCATTGTTTTCACTAGATAATAAAGAGAAGAGATATCTTAGGTGACATAGAAGAAGTAGGTGAAATAGGATGAAGGGATATTCAAGTGAGATGAACCTGGTCAGCCACTGTGCTGCATGAGGAAAAATTATTATTGCTTTTGACCATTCCCCATGATAGGCATGTGTCAGAAATGGCGCCGTTGTCATGGATGCAATTTGTTATTAATTTACCATTTCTATTTTCACATTTTAGATATATTCTTACTACTTTTATAAAAATAAAAACTAAAAAAAACAAATTTATTTCCATGATGAATTTAAATGATTAATATTCTGCATGGATTGAGGAATAATCACAAGTGAACAAGCCCTTAGCTAAAGCCCCATGGTCTAGAGAAGATAGTGTTACATTACGGTATATATAGATCAGGGGAGCACACATCCAAATTCTCAAAGAGGAATAATTGAAGGGCCTTATCTAGGATCTCAAGGAGACCCTTGAGGAACCAGTTAGTGAAGTATTGGGCAGAGAACTCACTAAATTCTGGGGGTACTTCCGAGAATTTTATCAAGAAGTGGCTGAGACACAAGAAGAGTGATCCTCGATTCCTCCACACACTTTTGAATAATTTCCACCAGAAAGTTTCTAGGGGAAAGTGAAAAAACAAATGTTCAAATGTGATATTCATGATATTGAAGATATGGTGAAAAATATACAAGAAAAACTAGATTGGATAACTACAAATGTCCAAGCACCATCAGTGCAATCCAAGTTTGAAGCTGAACTAGAGGATGGGAAATTTTTCTTACCCAAAGAGTCCAAGAAGAAGGTGACACTACTCATTGATGTTTTTTTATAAAATCTACGAATTTGAGGCCAAAATAGAGGTGGAGGATATTGAATACATACCTTCACTTTACACTATTAGATTCTAAGTGGAACTGAACACTGGGGCATTGATTAAGCCAGAAACAACATTAGAAGATGGTATTTCTTTAAACATTTAATATTTTTATTTTATAGAGAAAAAATTGTGTATCAATCCCCACTTCTTTGATTATATAAAATCCTAAAATATTTTCTATTCCTTGGGGGAAGAATATGAACCTAGAGGAGAACCTATTGAGGAACACATGGAGCTACCTCATTTTGATGAAAACACATTAGAGGAGCCCCATCATAAAGAGATCTGTGTTGCTGAGTAGGAGGAAATTAGAGAAGCGGTTGATTTTATTGAAGGGGAGAAATTACCCATTAAAAATTCATATTTTATTCAAGTAAAAATAACTATTTACTTCCCCTACAATTATTCAGTTCATGTGTCCCCTATGAAGCTAACACTGGAAGATAAGAAATTTGAACAAGTAGCAACTAAGGAAGTGGATGGCCTATACATCATCCTACCCCGCCATGAAATTCTTACCTCACTATGAAGGGGGAGGATCTATTGTACTATATCAATGGATAATTAATCACCCATAAGGATGAAGAACAATCTGGGAAAAGCCACATGTTTTGGTTTAAATACAATAAGCTTCATCCACCTTATGAATTTGGATAACAGCTGGTACTACCTTCTAGAGGCTGTAAAAATTTATGGCCCACTTAGGGGACAATACCATGAAATATCTCTTACTTTACTTCTAGTAACATAGATTTTAATTTCATTTATTAAGAAGTAGTGAAACATGGATCCCCCTTCCTATATCTTTTTGTGCTTAAAGACACGATCCTTGTGCTTAATTGTGTAATTCTATTTTGTAGGTTCATGATGGAAGGAGGCATCCAAAACTAGTGATGGAGAAGGAATAAGATTCATGGGAAAAGGAAATCACTTTTTAATAATTATATTTTAAAATACTTATAATTATTTGGTCCAAAACATGTTTTGATATTTAATGATAAAATTTCATTCCCACACATGAATTCATGTTTTACTTGACTAATCTAGGAGACATGAGTTTCATAGGAATCTTGTGATTCCATGTTTCTTATTTAGATGTTAATATGATTAAATGAGTAAAATGGAGAATTAAAATTTTAAAATTAAATATGTATAATAAAATTATGACTCATGATTTGAAGAAATTTATTGATACATGTAAATGAAATTTTTTGACCATTTTGCATACTTTTAATATTTGATATTTAGGTGAATTTATTTGTTATTATTAATAATTACTTGATTGATTATCCCAAAAAAAATTTCCCATTCTTGATAGTATTTCTAGACAGAGTACTTCTTATTTTATCTTGATCATATTTCATGAGTGGTCTTAGGACGTACCACTAGTTTGAACTTGAATTTGAACTTGTCGAAGCTATGAATGTGAAAAAACGCATTTAAAATATTTGAGGCATCCTTTTAAAAGAAACTTATCTTTAAAAGAAAACCTATAAATCAATACTTTTTTATCCCATAGAGACCATGAATGACCTTGTTAGGTATGATTAATGTTTCATGCCATTTTTTTCAATTCCTACCATAATATTAGTAAATTCATTATATTTTAATGTTGAAGTTTGGGGTTAATAAGAATCATGGAAAATGGGATGATTTACAATGTAAGGAATAAGTGTGGGGGTGATTATTATCTTAATTGTAAATGGTTATGGGATCATTAATTATACTCAATTTTCCCCCTATTTAATATAAAAAAATAAAAATAACAAAAAGAACTAGAAAAATGAGAAAATGGGTTTTGATTTTGGTAAACCAAAAATCACCATTACTAGACCTATGATTTATATCATAAATGGTTAGGTGGTGGATGTGTGGTTTTTTCTAAATCATAAAATTTGAAAAAGAAAAAAATGAAATGAAAAAGGTTCTTTTAAAATGAAAAAAATGAATAAAATTAAAAATAGAAAAATATTCAAGATAGGGAACAAATTATTCATTTTTCTTAAACTTATCATGATATTTACTTTGAATATTTGGGAAATTTGAGAATTGATACAATTTAAAGGGGAGATTTTCATTAAAAATTTTTCTTCAAATATCATGCTTTAGGCTTTAAGAGTTACAACTCTCCTTGAGATTTATTTTTAAACATTAAATCCTACTAACCATAGGTCTCGGAGTTGTTAGACCCTTAATTTAAAGTCCTCACGATTTTATTTGGTTTTGTTCTTTACGAATTGGATAAATTAGTTCTTTTACATGATTATATACAAGGAGCATGTTCTCTGGACATGAGAATAAATCTACATGAATTGTATCATGAGTGATGAGAGAAAAGAATAAAAAGTGAGGTAAATCATAACTTTTCATGTTTAATAATAATGAATTGAGGATCTAGAATTAAATAAATGATAATTTCAGTCATTTTTCAAAGGGGAAAAGTAAAATACATGAATTGAATGTTTCTTTGAAAAATGGGAAAGTAAATTGATATTTTACATGGAATTTAAAATTTATATTTGATATTAATAATTGTTTGATTATATTACATTGAAATTTGAATATTGAAAACATCAGTGCCCTTGGATTTTCAAAGTTGAGATTCTATTCTTGAGGAAAAACATGCTTTATGTATGGGGGAATAGACAGAAAGAATAATTTTGTAATAATATGAATTTTCCTCAGGCCCTTCCTTTGTGAAAATCTAGTGTTGAGGTGTTTTGGGAGCTTTCGATGGCTCATTTCAAGAGTTTCCCAAATTTACAATTTTTCCATCGGAATGTGAGTGTGTCAGCATATCAGTGCATCAGCATGTCAGTGTGTTGGTGAGTCAGTGGTGTCAGCATCAATGAGTCAAGGGTGTTGACATCGATGAGTCAGGGGCATCGATATCAGTGAGTCAGGGGCATCAAAATCAGTGAGTTAGGGGTGTTGGCATTGGTGAGTCAGTGGTGTCGGCATCCGTGAGTTGAGGGTATCAATGTCAGTAGGTAGAGGCATTAGTTGATCAATATCGGTAGGACTCATTAGTATCTCACCTGTCAGTGGATCAACATTGGTGACTCGTTTCCAGTGTTTCCAAGTTTTTCCAGTTTCGCCCCAATTACCTATTTTTATCTGTTTAATGTTAATCTATTAACTCATAGCCATATCCTGGTCTATCTCCAAATTTTATAAGGTGAATTATTAAATTTAAATTAATTCCAACATATGAAATGGCCCATCCATGTGGTCAAACCATGATCCGACTTTTATTTACTTCAAAATGATCTCCTATATTTTAGGATCTGGCCTCTTCTTGATCTGAGATCCTCTCTTCCTTGTTCATTTTTGTTTATCTTGGTTTTCCTAGAGAATTTCTCTGAAGAAGAGTCATTCACCCATGCTAGATCAATTCTTGCTCATCCTTGGAGTTCTTCCTGCAAGTTGTGCCATCCCCTGTTCTTGGCGCAAGATGGAACTTCAATCTTTGATCATCCAGGTAGAGATTTTCTTTTGCTTCTCTTTAATTATGCATCATACGAGGTGGGTACATTAATGGTTCCTTGTGAGGAATGGCTGGATACACTTATTAATACGATAATTAAACAAGGATTTAATATGATCAAAAGATAACTCGTGCAAATAAAATAATGGCAATGATGTGGTCTGATGTTGGTTGCCTATTATATTTTTTATCTTTGATTATTTTATGGATGTTGCAGCTATATAAATTCTGAAAATCATTTCCATTGGTGGTTTTTACTTGTGCATTGGTGTTGATATATTTCATTGTGATTTTTTGATGTTCAGATATAACATGAAATCTGATTAATCATGTACACTTAGTTAAATTAAGATATTCCCCAGGATCAAACCTATTCTGTGATCACCCTAGTTATATTCAAGAGGAAATTAAATATACCCTGTCGGTTAAATATGAAAACACTTGGTTTGATTGATTGAGGAATGGATAAAATTATAGGAATTGGGACTTTCCTTTGCATGTTGGTGTCTTAGTCTGAGATTTTGATTGATTGTGGAATGGATGAACTTGTATGAAGTTGAATTTCCTTTTGGTTGTATTGTGGTCACAAAGTGATGGTGAGCAGTGGGACTGCGGTGTGTTTATGGACTCGTTATGCTATGGGTCTTCATTAGGGATTTTTTGGGTAGTGGGGCTATAGGGCTGGGTTATGAGAGAATAAATTGGTTGTTTCTCTTGGAAGAGTGATAGTTAGCATGAGTTGAATGAGGATTTTTAGTGTGACTACGAGTCTAGTTTTATGTTTTTGTGTAATGGGATGGTAGTTTGGTTTTTTTCGTTGATTGGTGTGGTTATAGTTGTTATTTTCCCAATATTGAAGAAATAATTTAAAGTGAATCCCCTTAAATAAATAAATAGAAGTTGAAAAAGGGGGTTGGGTTCATGCTTGTAAGTGGTTGCTATATGGTTGTTCATGTAAGGGTAGCAGCAAAAGTGGTGCTGGTGTGGGATTGTTGTCTGTTCGTGTGAAACCCATAGGTTGGTGCTGAGTGTTTGTTTACCCCCCCCTCTCTCTATATATATTATAATTCATTGTGATTTCTATATGCACCCCATCCTTTTTTAAGAAGAATATTCTGAACACCTCCATTTCATGGGGGAGGGTTTCTTTCCAAACATCCTAGTGGGAGGATGAATAACTGGTAACCGATTTTCTTTCTCACACCCTATTTCAGATCTTCCATATTGGGCATATCTGGGAAGGATGTAATGACTTTAGGCTTACCATAGTCCAAGATTATTTGGGAAATGGTTTGTTTTTGATGAGGGGCACAGGTGTTGGCATGCCAGGTATGTTTTCCCAAGTATCTTCGAAATGAGGCCGATGTGTCATTGGGCGTGGTGTGTGGTTGTTGAGTCCAAGGTTTCTTTGAGCATGGTGGTGGTTGTTGTGGCTCAGGTATCTTTAGGCATGGTTGTGTTTGGTACGAGGCCCAGGTGTGTGCAGTTAGGTTATAGTAGTGGGACTACGTGTGGGAAGAGTGGTAGCATCATGACGTCATATCATTTGGAATGAGCAGTTAACTAGTGGGAAAGTGTTGTGGGGTACCCAAATATCATTATGATTATATTATTACATTACTTTACTTGCGTTACATGGGTGAGTGTGACTTGGTGAGGTTTGGATGGTTAGTCTTCCTTGGTAGGTTCTTGATGTTCTACTATTTTCTCACAGGGGAATTCGTCTGTTCCCTCACTCGTGCAAGAGTAGCTTTAGTTTCCCTGCCGAGTATACTTGTATGCTCACCCTATGTATGTAAAACAGTTTTCGGGTTTCCAGGAGGACTTTCAGAACCTTGCTAGACCTTACGCACTTAGGATTCAGGATAGTTGCTGTTGCTATTTAGTTTCTTTTCCTTTGTACACTATTAGAAAGTTTTTCCTTACTTTGTATTAGTTTTACTTTTGAACATGCATGTGGGAATAGATTCTTGGATTTAATTTTTTCCTTTATCCCTTTTTTATTTTTGGGATTTACCATTTTATCTCCCGATATTGATCTATAAAAAAGTTAATGCCTTCCATTTATGTGAGATTCTTTTCCCTGGGTGCTAGTCACCACTTTGGGGACTACTGAAGGCGAGACTTGGGGGTCATTATATCTCCTTTAATTTGAGGAAGGAAGAGCCTGGCACTTTTCTGTTCCTTCCCTCATCTTGGAGAAGGCGGGTCATGACAGAATGATATTAGTGGTGATGGTTGAGAGATAGGATGGATATTTTGGTTAGGCATAGTAAGGATTACGTGGGATGTTAGGGAAATAGTGTTAGGCAATCTTGGTGTGTGAAGTAGGCCATGGAAGACCGGCTAGGACATGGGATTTTAGGTCCCCTCATGATCCGATGCAAGGAATTTGGGCCTACTTAGTAACCGAGTGTGTCTATGCTGATTTCAGGGTAGATACCCTAAGAAAGGAACATTCATCATAATTACTTATATTCTTGTGTGTCTTAGGTGTTTTGGGAATTTAAAATAAATAAAGAGTTCAAGAAAAATTTAAATTTCACTACTCGGGCTAAAGAATTCTTTATTTCTCTTTTCAGCTATGGAACCCTAATGTCATCCACGGGTGGTGTGAGTAGTCGATGCCTAGTAGGTTGATATAGTTTATTAACCGAGGGATGATCAAGAGGAGGAGGACGACAAGTGGCAGAAGATGCTTCCTACCTTCTAGCGATAAACCCTAGGAAAGTACGAGGGCATCGTCTCAGACATGGATATAGAGAGTTGGATCGAGGATCTATTTATTTCTTTCAGCTTAATCTGGGATCTGAAAAAGAATTGGGTTCCAATGGAAGTTATCTATATGTTATGAGATGTAATGACCCTCCAATTGTCATTGTCTTGAGAGTACCACGTGTCATTACAAGGCCTTAAGTGACATCCCCAAGGCACCAAAGGCTGGCAATAAATGCCGAATGGTTTCAAGTACAAGTGGTGGATGATTTACCCCTTAAAAAATAAACCCATAAACCAACCAAGAATAACCAAAAATTCACTATATGATGCATGAAAAAATTAAATACCAACAAACAACTTCATTTATATCAAACCACATCAATGTACACACCAGTGGAAGACTAAACTAAGCTTCAAAGTACACAGCGGAAGAACAACTCAAGACTCTCAAAAGACACCAAAACTCCACGCTCCAACAGCTCCTAGCTCCACGATATCTCCAAATCATCACCACAAGCCTCTAGTAGTAAGATGCCTTACCTTTAACTGTGTCCCGGAATACGACATCTGCAAAAGAACCAACGTTCCAAAGCAGGGGTGAGTATAAAACTCAGTAGGTTTTCCCCAATGACTTCCCTACACATTCCACTAGGATAGAAGAGTTAGAAACATTTATATAATAACATTTTATACAAAACATTTTCTCAAAATCAGTTTATAACAAAATATAAACAAGTTTCCAAACCATTCATAACCAAAGGCATTTCAAGAGCAATTAATACAAATTTTCCAGCAAGTTATTTTTCCAGAAAAAAAACTAAACAAGCTTAAGAACCATTTCACAAACATTCCCTTTTTAGCATACCCAACTATTCCACAAACCCATGCAACCAACCATGCATGATACCTAGAAGAGGGGAGAATCCCTAACCCTTACCCATCCCAACCATGACGGGGGAGACTTCTTACCCTTATCCAACCCAAATGCACATGAATGCTTGACGGGGGAGAGCCCTAACCCTTATCCATCCCAACACTGATGGGGGTGACCCCTAACCCTTATCTGTCTCGAATGAAATATGAATGTTTGATAGGGGAGAGACCTAACCCTTATCCATCCAAAAACAGATGGGGGAGACTCCAAATCCTTATCCATCCTGAATGCAATATGAATGTTTGACGGGGGAGAGCCCTAACCCTTATCCATCCCAACACTGATGGGGGAGACTCCTAACCCTTACCCGTCCTGAATGAAATATGAATGTTTGAAGGGGGAGAGACCTAACCCTTATCCATCCCAACACTAATGGGGAAGACTCCAAACCCTTAACCATCCCACATGCCCATGAACACACACAACCATCATGTCAACTACCAAGTGTGTTTAACCAATTCAAACCATTTCAATAAAACTGCCTTTTTATTGAAAACCAATTCCATCAAAGTCATTCAAATATCAAAGAATTTCTATAAAATTCCCTTTTTATTGAAAACCCATTTTCATCAAACCATTTATTATTTCATAAAATCCATAATTTAAAATCCACATTTTAAATTCAAGAAGCCAAATCACTTTGCATAACAATTCACCAAGATTTCACAATTTCATCAAAACCATAAATCATCAGTAAAGAAGATATAGTCCATGCTTTTAACAATAAAATCCATTCAAACAAACCAATATAAAACTAAGCCAATCAATTCTAACAAGAGGAGTAAAGAGTGAAGCCACCTAACTCAATGGTTTTGACAAAATCCACAACGGTCGAAAAATGCTCAAGAAAACCAGGACGATTCACCAATAATCCAACTTATATCTCTTCTCCTAACACATCCAAGACCAAATCTTGTCATATTTGGAATCCACACACTTAGATATACCAATAACGGGTGTAGATATAAGAAACCAAGAGAAGAGGAGAAGTAGATCTAAGTAGATCTAAGAAACCGAACAAGAACGATCACATACCTCAAGAATCCAGCTTCGATTCGTCAAGAGAAGCCTTCAGATTTCCTCCAGAATGATAGGAGAACCCTCCTTGACCTTAGGAGAACCAAAATGATGAGTTAGGGCTACTTAGGAGCTTAAACGAGGCATTTAGAGGAAAAAACGTGTGAGATCCACAATTTAAGGATCTCATTTAAGTGCCTGCACGGTTAGTTCGCAGGGTTTGACAAACTGTATGCTAATAGTGCGTTTTCTACTACCTCGGTCACCCTTCTCGAATGGTTTGTCCACATGATTAGACAAACCGTATTCCACCTGTGGGGAAGCCACTGCTTCCAAGACCAACTACACACGGTTTGGCCTCACGGTTTAGAAAAACCGTGCGCTGCCCGTGCGACTTCCCCTTTTGCCTCAAAACTCATTCCAAGTTCTCCCGAATCTCCCATTCATCACCCTTAACTTTATAAACATTAAAAGAATCAATAAAGGGTTACATACCATAAACCGGGTGTACTATATTCTCCCCACCATTGGTCTTCCCATCCTTGGAAAGTAGAAAACCTTCAGCCAACTGAAAGAGTTCCGGCCAATGCTCTTTCATTTCCTTTTCAGGTTCCCAAGTCTCTTCCTGAATCTGACCGTGCAGCCATAAAACCCGCACTAGAATGATGTTTTTTCCATGCAAGACTTTCTCTTGCCTATCCACAATTCATACCAGGATATGTATCAATGAATCATCTGGCTCTAGGTCAACATGATCCCATCTGATCACATGGTCAGGATCAGGATGATACTTTTTCAACTGAGATACATGGAACACATTATGCACTGAACTAAACCATGGTGGTAATGACAACTGATATTCCACCTCTCCAACCCATTCCAGTATCTCAAAAGGGCCAATGTATCTTGGAGATAACTTACCCTGCTTCCTAAAACGATGATTTCCAAGCCTTGGAGTGATCCTCAAGAATACATGATCACCCATAACAAATGACAACGGTCTTCGACGATGATCTGCATAAGATTTCTGATGACTCCGAGTCATCTCCATCCTATTTCTAATCAACTGAATCTTCTCCGTTGTTTTTTGGACAAGGCTCGGCCCAACTAGTGAAGTTTCATGAGTTTCCACCCAGCATAGTGGAGAACGATAAGGACACCCATACAATGCTTCAAAAGGATCCATGCGTATCGAGGATTGAAAGATATTATTGTATGAGAACTCCACTAAGGGTATATGATTCTCCCATGAGACACCAAAATCCATTACACAATCCCAAAACATGTCTTCTACCATTTTTATCCTCCGCTCGGATTTCCCATCCGTCTGAGGATGATACGCTGTGATCATAGTCAATTGAGTTCCAAGGGCTTGCTGTAATGATTTCCATAAACGCGATGTGAACCTGAGATCTCTATCTGAGACTATAGACACTGGTACACCAAGCCTATTTACCACTTCTCGGATATAGATTCTTGAAATATCTTCCACTGTATGAGTTTCACGAATAGGGATGAAATGGGCCGACTTGGTTAGATGATCCACTATCACCCAAATGGCATCATGTTTCTGGACCTTTCTTGTAAGACCAGTAACAAAATCCATTGCTATATGATCCCATTTCCACAATGGGATAGGTAAAGATTGTAACATACCAGCTGGTCTCTAATGCTCTGCTTTAACCTGCTGAAAAGTCAAACACCGTGAGACAAACTTGAAAACCTTCCTTTTCATACCGCTCCACCAAAACTTCACCTTCAACGCCTTATAAATCTTTTGTGTACCTGGGTGTACATCCCATCTTGAATGGTGGTAAGCATGAAGGATTAGTTCCTGACAAACCATAGGTACAACCATCCGATCTCTGAAACACAAAATTGAACCCCCATTAACATCCCAGCAATCAATGGTCTCCCCACCATTGAGTTTTAAACATACAACCAGACATTCTGCATTAGATGTTTGGGCTTCTTTGATCCCCTTTACTAAATCAGGAACAAGGGTAGATGAAAAGAAAACAGTAACATCACCTCTTTCTTCACATTCCACATGAATGTCGGCTAATACCGACATCAAATTCCATTCATCTAAAGCTTCTTTCGCTAACTGAACATATGACTTTCTACTCAATGAATCTTCCACCAAATTTACTTTTCCTGGTGTGTATATCAAGTCAAAGTCAAATATTTGGAGATACTCCATCCACCTCCTTTAGCTCAGATTCAAATCTCGCTGTGAGAAAATGTGTTTCAAGATTTTGTGATCCGTAATCACAATAAATTTATCACCAAGGAGATAATGTCTCCATGTTTTCAATGCATGGATGACTGTAGCTAACTCCAAATCATGGGTTGGGTAATTCTTCTCATGCAACCTCAACTTCCTTGAACCATAATCAACCACATGGTATTCTTGCATGAGAACACAACCAAACCCTATTCTCGAAGCATCACAATACACCACATACCCCTGTCCTAATTCAGACAAGATCAAGACGGGTGGCGATGAAAGACGAACCTTCAGTTCCTGGAAAGACTTATGACATTCTTCTATCCATTGGAATGGAGTATTCTTCTTTTTCAGAGCTATCATAGGTGACACTAGTCGTGAGAAATCATGCACAAAGAGTTGGTAGTAACCAGCTAGACCAAGAAAACTTCGTATCTAGAACACATTCTTCAGTGGTTTCCAAGAGATAACAGCTTCTATCTTTTCAAGATCAAAAGAAACACCTTTCTCAGAAATGACATGTCCAAGGAAACGTACTTCCTGTATCCAAAAATCACACATTGATAATTTGGCATGAAAATGTTGATCTATCAAGATTTGTAACACTTATTTCTAGGTTCTCTTCATGATCAGAACTTGTCTTCAAATACACCAAGATATCATCCACAAACACAAAATGAAAAGAATCCAGATATCATTGAAATATCCGATTCATCAAAGCTAGGAAGACCACTGGTGCATTTGTTAGACATAAAGGCATGAATATATATTCGTAGTGTCCATATCAACTTCTGAAAGCTATCTTTGGAATATCCTCCTTCTGAACTCGCAATTGGTGATATCCTGATTGCAAGTCAATCTTGGAGAACCACTGAGCTCCCCTTAATTGATCTAACATATCATCAATGTGTGGAATTGAATATCTATTATTTATCATAACTTGGTTAAGCTTACGATAATCAACACACATCTAAAGAGTTCTATCTGCCTTTTTCATGAACAAAGCCTATGTTTCCCACGAATAAGTACTTGGTCGAATGAAACCCTTGATTTCTAGCTCCACTAACCGCACTTTCAATTCCCGTAACTCTGTTGGTGCCATCCTATAAGATGTAAGGGAAATAGGATTGGTCCCCAGAAAGAGATCAATCGTAAAATCCATATCCCTTAGAGGTGGTAACCTTAAGAAGTTTTTGGGAAAGACATATGGAAATTGATCCCCCACAGCTGGAAAAATATCTCTCTCGATCTCTTCCATTTATGCCAAAGTCAACGCTACCAGTTGTTAAGATTTCATTCCCACCATTTGTGCCAACAAGCTCTTTTCACCTTTCTTTACCATCCTCTCTCCTCGGAAGAGATGGTTGATGCCATCCTAAGTCATGAAACTTACCGTTCTCCTATAATAGTTGATGTGAGCCTTAAACATTTTCAACCAATCCATACCTAGGATTACATCATTGAAATCTATGTACACCATAGAGAAGTCCCATTTTAACTCATCTCTATAAACATTTATAGCATATTCTCTACACACAAATGCATGACATTCTCTTTCACCAAGTGGAGTTTTCAGTTTCAGAACACAAGGCATCATCTCTAGTTTTAAACATAGAAATTCAATAGCACGAGAAGAAATGAAGGAATGTGATGCAATAGTATCAAACAACACTTTCACAAGGGTAGAATTCAAAAAAAATGTACCTCTCACCATAAATGGTCCAGCCTGATCATCAACCATCATCTGCTCAGCTTCATATAATTACTTCGTCACTACACTATTATCCTTGTTGCCTTGCTGAGATTGCCCTAGTTGAGAAGTCATGATATTTCAAGAATCACCATGGCTAGATCTATTATGCCGACAAGGTTGACTCTGCTGTCCTCATCCTGTTGAAGCATACGATGCTTGCGATGCCTGGGAAGTGTCACGTGCACCCGTCCTTGGAGCATTCCTACAATAGCACTGTAGATTCCCCATATTCTTGCAATTGTGACATGCTCTAGGTTTATCCATACAATATCTCCTTTTGTGGTCAAGCTAAACACACTAGAAACAACCTACTTTTCTCTGGGGTTGTGGAAGAAGATTCATAGATCCCACTGTCTGATATTGATTTCCACTTGCACTGTGGAAATAGTTGACACTTTTCCTCTTGTTCCCAGAGGTTATGTTCCCACCGTTTCCTGTAGGTATCATCATTCCTCCTCCCATCATTCCTGAGATATCACGTTCAACAAGAGTTTCTCTGTTCACCATCTCTGTATAATCTGTAATATAGAGAACTGCATTCTTTGATCGAATCTCTTGCCTTAGCCCCGATTCGAAGATGTGTGCCTTCAACGACACACTTGCCGCAACCTCTGGTGAAAAACGGACTAAATTCATGAATTTAGCCACATACTCTATGACAGAGAGACTCTCTTGTTCCAGTCTGAAGAAGTCCGTCATTTTCTGGATCTTGAACATGTGAGGATAGAATTGTTTTTTGAACAATTCTTTAAAATCCTCCAATGTAAGGCCTTCATCCAATTTAGCCTGCACTACTAAATCTGACCACTAACGTGCAAGATCCTCGAGCATATACGTCGCCAACTTGACCTTGAGCACAGATGGTGTGCCGATGAAATCAAAGATATGATTCATCCTACTTAGCCACACCTCTGCCTTTTCAGGTTCAACATCACCCCGAAAGTTCGGTGGATTCTACTTCATGAACCAGATGGTATGATCCACATGCCTTGGTTCATTCCTCCGGTTCCCGGTATCCACAACATGAAAATCCTGGAGAATAATCTGAACCAACTATTGGTTCACACATGGTTTAGGTGCAACCACATTCTCCACAGCTTCTTCGGGTTGGTTCCGACAACGGCTACCGGGTTCCATTTTCTAAACCAACAACAACCTATGCCAATATCACTCTCTACCAACTGATGGCTTAGCATTTCAAATTCTATAACATCATCCATCACAATTTTTTTTTAAAAACAAACTTTTTCCCATGTTAAAACATTTTTTAAAACATTCCTCATGCCTTTGGAAATTCAACCCATATTCAAAATACACCAAATACCGTGTTTTCAAAATCTTTCACTTGAAAACTATTTCTGCTTTTTTAAAAAATTTACACCTTGAACAAAATCCTTACTCATTTGTCACAATGAGATATGAAATCCTAGTGGGAATTCATTCCTCTACAATTCATGTCATGATCCTCTCATTGGCTAAACCCATGACAATGAGATTTCTAACATTCTGGAAGTGTATCCAAAACACTTATGTAGCCAACACCATGGTAACTTGAAGTTCAGCATAAACAGGTTAGTTACGTCCTTTTATGCTATAAATTTCAAGTTCCGAAAATCCTACTCCTATATAAGATTTTTACCCATGTAATAGACAAGAATGAATTTCAACCCCAAGACAAAGAACAATGATGACTACTTGTTAGGCAAGGACCGAACAAGCTGATACCATTTGTAATGACTCACAAATTCTCATTTTCTTGAGAGTACCACGAGTCATTACTAGGCCTTAAGCGACATCCCCAAGGAGCCAATGGCTGGAAATAAATGCCAAAGGGTTTCAAGTACAAGTGGGGGACGATTTACCCTTTAAGAAATAAACTCACAAACCAACCAAGCATAACAAAAAATTCACTATATGATGCATGAAAAAATGAAAGACCAACAAAAAAATTCATTTATATCATACCACATCAAAGTACACAACAGCAGAAGACCAAACTAAGAATCAAAGTACATAACAGAAGAATAGCTCAAGACTCTCAAAAGACACCGCAACTCCACACTCCAACAGCTCCCAGCTCCACAACATCTCCAATGCATCAACACAATCCTCTAGCAGTAAGATGCCTTACCTTTACCTGTGTCCCAAAATAAGAAATCTGCAAAAGCACTGACATGCCAAAGCAGGGTTGAGTATAAAACTCAGTAGGTTTTCCCTAATGACTTCCCTACTCACGCCACTAGGATAGAAGAGTTAGCAACATTTATCAAAAAACAGTTTATATAAAACATTTTCTCAAAAGCAGTTTATAACTAAATATAAATTTTTTTCCAAACGATTCATAATGAAAGGAATTTCAAGAAGAATTAAAACAAATTTTCTAGAAAGTTTTTTTTCTATAAAAATAACCAAACAATCTTAAGAACCATTTCACAAACATTCCCTTTTTGGCATACCCAACCATTCCACAAACCCATGAAACCAACCATGCATGCTACCTGGAAGAGGGGAGAATTCCTAACCCTTATCCATCCCAACCATGATGGGGGTGACTTCTTACCCTTATCCCACCCAAATGAACATGAATTATTGACGGGGGAGAGCCCAAACCCTTATCCATCCCAACACTTATGGGGGAGACCCCTAACCCTTATCCGTCCCGAATGAAATATGAATGTTTGATGGGGGAGAGCCCTAACCCTTATCCATACCAACAGTGATGGGGGAGACTCCTAACCCTTATCTGTACCAAATGCAATATGAATATTTGATGGGGGATATCCCAAACCCTTACCCATCCCAACACTGATGGGGGAGACTCCTAACCCTTATCCGCCCCGAATGCAATATAAAAGTTTGAAGGGGGAGATCCCTAAAACTTATCCATCCCAACACTGATGGGGGAGACTATTAAACCTTATCCCCCCCACATGCCTGTGAACACACACAACCTTCATGTCAACTACCAAGTGTGTTCAACCAATTCAAACCATTTCAATAAAACATCCTTTTTATTGAAAACCAATTCCATCAAAGTCATTCCAATCTCAAACCATTTCAATAAAACCCCCTTTTTATTGAAAACCCATTTTTTATCAAACCATTTATGATTTTAGAAAATCCATAATTTAAAAGCAACATTTTAAATTTAAGAAACCAAATCACTTTTCACAACAAATCACCAAGATTTCACAATTTCATCAAAACCATAAATCATCACTAAAGAAAATTTATTTCATGATTTTCACAATCAAATCCATTTAAACAAACCAATTTGAAACTAATCTAATCAATTATAACAAGAGGAGTTAAGAGTGAATCCACCTACCTCAATGGTTTTGACGAAAACTACAACGGTCAAAAAACGCTCAAGAAAACAGGGCCGATTCACCAGGGATCCTCCTTATATCTCTTCTCTAAACACAACCAAGACCAAATCTCATCATATTTGGAATCCAACCACTTAGATCTACCCATAACAGGCATATATCTAAGAAACCAAGAGAAGAGAAGAAGTAGATCTAAGTAGATCTAATAAAACAAACAAGAACGATCACATACGTCAAGAATCCGACTTCGATTCGTCAAGAGAAGCCATCAGATCACCTTTGAAACGATGGGAGAACCCTACATGACCTTAGGAGAACCAAAATCCTGAGTTAGGGCCGCTTAGGAGATTAAACGAGGCATTTAGAGGCAAAAAACCGTGAGATCCACAATTTAAGGATGTCATTTAAGTGCCCGCACAGTTAGTTCGCATAGGTTGACAAACCGTGCGCTAACCGTGAGTTAACTACTGCCTAGGTCACCATTCTCGCATGGTATGTACACATTTTTAGACCAACCATGTGCTTCCCATGTGGAATCGACTTCCTCCAAGACCAAATATGCACGGTTTGGCCGCATGGTTTAGACAAACCGTGCACCGCCCATGCGAGTTCCCCTTTTGCCTCAAAACTCTTTCCAAGTTCTCCTGACTCTCCCATTCGTCAACCTTAACTTATAACCACTAAAATAATCAATAAAGGGTTACATACTTGAAACAGGGGGTACTATAGGAGAGGCGCATTAGTGTTGGATGATTTAGCTCGGTGATAGGAAGGAGACTGATGTCTCATGGACTGAATTTGACAGGGAGTTCCGGGAAGAATTAATTTCTTCCACGATGAAGGCTAAGAAGTGGCATAAGCTTATCTCCCCTTATAAAGAGAGTATGTAAGTTAGGGATTTGGGGATCAAGTACAAGTATATCCTTCGTTTTTATATGGATCTTTTTATGGATGAGGAGTTACGAGAAATATTCTTGGAGGAGGCACTCCGACCTTCTATTAAGTGTGCTGTTAATCCTTTTACTATTCCAATGTACTTGGAGTTTTAGAAGAAGGTTGAAGTAGAGGAGAGGATGCACAAACTGGGATGTGTGCTGCGAGAGGGGAGCCAACCGAGTTCGTCAAAGGGGAATGCCGTCACCAACAAGTCTCCGACTTCCGGTCTTTAGAGGTTTTAGCCAGTGGGGAGTAGGCCTCAGCAGTTCCAGTTTCCTTCTCCCAGTACTCAACCATTCCCCATAGGCCAAGGACTGAGATTCTTTATCTATGAAATCCATGGGAATATTTTGAATCAGTGCCCCATCCGATTTTATTACAACGTGAGTGGGAAGATTCAACACCCACCTCACGAGCATCAGCTTCCATCCACGCCTTTCCAACAGTAGGGGAAGTGAGCTCCCGCACCACCAAGGGTGGATATTGCTAGAGGAGGCCAACCTCAAGGCACTCCTTAGGGAACTCGACTAGAGCATGGTTGGGGAGGTAGTCGACAAACAAGGGGTATAGAGGTTGGGTGTGGGTAGTTGCACACCGCAAAAGTAGCAGTTCCTATAGGTCCAAAAAATGTTTGAGGTACGATCAGTTTGTTTAATAATCTTTCTTGTTCCTTGTTTGTTTCAGAACTTCACATTTCTTTGTTGCACCTAGTCTAGCCCAATACTTGTGTCTAGACTTTGAGAGACATTCCATGCCTATGGTGTTGAGTATGCTAGTTGGTGGTCAGACTAGCCTGTTTGATGTTTGTCGAGAATGTAGTCTGATGTTGGGGATATATCGGTCCAGTGGGGACCTTATTATACTAAATATGCAGACATAAGATGTCATAATAGTCATTGAAAGGATGTTTTTATGCATTATTTTATCGACTACTTCTAGAGAAGGTTTGTGTTCTTTGATATGGGTGTCCAGCCTATAGCTTTCATTGGCGAGTGAAGTTTCCAGGAGGGCAGTCGACATGTAGAGCCCCTTCTATCTTTATTAGCCAAAATGTCAGTGGAATTAGAAGACTCAAAGATGGTGGATATTCTGGGGATTTTAAGTGAGTTCCTAGAAGTCTTCCCTGAAGAGGTTGTGACTCTGCCCCCTCGATGTGATGTTGAGTTAGGGATAAAATCACAACCCAACGATCATCCAATTTTGATGGATCTCTATCCGATGATGCCTTCTACGTTGTGGGAGTTGTGTGTTTAGGTTGATGACATGATGAATATGGGTTTTATCCGACCAATTGTGTCGCCATGGGGTGCTCCAGTCTTGTTCACAAAGAAGGAAGATGGTGGTATCAGGTTGTGTATAGACTACCAAAGACTTAATCAGGTGACTGTCAAGAACTGTTACCCCCTCCCAAGGATCTAAGACCTTTTTGACCAGTTGAAGGGAGCATGTTGGTTCTCTAAGATCGACTTGTGGTCTGGATATCACCAGTTTAGGGTGGCATCTCGAAGACTGGTTTTAGGTGTAGATATGAGTACTTTGAGTTCGTGGTCATGCCTTTCAACATTACAACACACAAGCTATGTTAATAGAGATAATGAAATCTGTTTTTGATGAGTATATGGACCGGTTCTTGGTCATGTTCATCGAAGTCGTCCTTATATACTCAAGATCAGTGGAGGATCACATCGACCATTTAAGGATAGTTTTGGTGTCCATATGACATCACTATCTCTACAATAAGTTGTCCAAGTGAATGTTATTGACATGAGTGGTGAACTTTTTTGGACACATAATGTCCTAGTAGGGAATAGTAATGGACTTTTTGAAGGTTGAATTGGTTGTTTCATGGAAATAAACCAAGAATGTGGCATATGTTAATTGTTTTTCCAGGTATGGATGGTTACTACCGGTGGTTCATACCAAGCTTCTCTCAAGTTGTGGCTCTATTGACAGCTTTGACCAGAAAGAAATAGGATTTTTTATGGAGTGAGAAGTGCCAGGATGCTTTCATCTACCTAAAGGAGAAGCTAGTCAGTGCCCCAGTGCTTACACTGGCAGAAGAAGGGGTGATGTTCATGGTGTTCTGTGATGATTCCAGGATAGGCTTGGGATGTGTGTAGATGAAACGGTGGGGAGTAACATCTTATGGGTCTAGTTAGATACATCCCCACGAATGTAACTATTCCACCCAAGACCTGGAACTTTTAGTGTTTGTGTTCATACTGAAGTTGTGCTAGAATTACCTCATCGTGTAACGATTCTTGGTCTTCAAAAATCAAAAGAGATTGAGTTATATCTTCTCCCAATGAGACCTGAACATACAACAATGGAGGTGGATTGAGTTTCTTCAGGACTATGATTTAAAATCTCCCACACCTTTGGAAAGGGTAAGGTGGTGTCCGATGCCTTGAGTATGAAGTCATAGAAAGATGTATTTCGGGAGTCCTCAAATGCTTGGAAGGTAATAGAGGAGTTATATGACTTACATATGGGCCTGAGAGTGGAGGATGGTAAATGCTGCCTGTTTCAGATGACAATATAGTCTTCCTTTGTATGGAAGGTGCATGAGTTTTAGTGGGGAGACTTAAAGGCTAAAGTGATGTGTAATTGTGTTAGCCAGAGTGATGCTCTGGAGGGATGGTCGAGGGATAGTCAGAATCAGATATTGTTCTATGGGAAGCTATTTGTCCCAATGACAATGCATGAGGGAGTTCTCGGTGAGTTTTGATACTCACCCTTGGTGGTACATCCATGAGTCTCAAAAATTTACCAAGGCATGAGAGGTCATTTTTGGTAACTCAGAGTGAAGTGGGAAGTGGTAGAGTTTGTGGCGAGGTTCCTAATGTGTTAGTAAGTCAAGGCTGAACATCGTGTTACCAGCTATCTATTTTATCCCTTGGACGTTCTCGAGTTGAAGAGGGATGACAAATCAATGGATTTAATCACAAGACTACCCAAGGATGAGGGAGGCTGTGATGCCATCTGGGTAGTGGTGGATCTATTGACAATGTCAGCTCACTTATTAGCGCTTAAGGAGATGATTGAAGTGGATTAATTAGCACAAAGGTATGTCAGTGAAGTGGTACAACTACTCGGAGTTCCAAGATCCATCATTTCATATCTGGATACACGCTTCACCTCACAAGTCTGGAAGGGATTACAGTGGTATTTTGGCACCCAGCTATACCTTAGCACTGCTTTCCACCCTCATATGGATGGGTAGATAGATAGGACCATCCAGACATTAGAGGATATGTTGTGATCATGTGTTTTGGACTTCAGAGGATCATGGGTACAAAACATTCCCATTGTATATTTTTCTTACAACAATATCTATAACTCTACCATTGGCATGACACCATTAGATGACTTGTATGGAATACCATTTAATTCACCCATGTGATGGATAGAGGTTGGGAAGGCTGGTGTTATTAGACCAGATGTGGTGCATAGAACAACATAGAAGGTTCGACTTGTGCATGAAAGGTTGAAGGAAGATCAAGACCAAAAAAAGTTGTATTCCGACCATAAGAGGAGACCTTAGGAGTTTGAGGTTGGGTTCCACATGTTCATAATGGTCTCCCCTTGGTGTGGACAACAGAGGTTTGGTAGGGGAAGAAAACTTTCTCCCAGTTTCATCATACCTTTCGAGGTGTTGGGATGAGTTGGAGAGGTGGAGTATCAGCTAGTGTTACCATCGCTGTTGGAGAGGATCCACAACCTATTTCATGTCTCTCAAATCTGTCGGTATCTACATGATGACTCCCATGTCCTAGACTTGAGATAGTTGGATATCAAGGATGAAGTGACATTTGTGGAGAGACCGATGATAATCGAGGATCATAATGAGAAGGTGATTTATGGATGTACCATTCCTTTAGTTCGTGTGTTATGGAGTCATGATTTCCTTGAGGAGAGTACCTTGGAATGCAAGGAATAGATGCATTCCCAGTACCCAGAGTTGTTATGAGTTTTAATCTTGTGTTTTTTGTGCCTTTCTTATGATGTCATGTTTGACCTTGACTATTGTATGATAAGTTGTTTTCGTGTTCTCTAGATTTTTGTTAAAAATCATGAATATGGGGAGGGGAGGACCTGATCCCTAATCCAGATGCATTAATTTGTATGCGATTAAACTCGTGTGGGAGAGTCAATGCCACAGAAAGCAGATAATATCTTTACATGGAGGAAGGAGCTCCCTAATCCATGTGTATGAACTGTGTAACTTTTAGTGTTTGTGTGGTTACTTGAGGGAGCATAGTGGTAGTGTTTCTATAGATTTTTAGGAGATATATTTCAATAAGGTGTCCTCATATGTTTAGGTTTTTTCTCTAACTTTAGAACAACATAGGGTTTTTTACTCCAGAGAGGTATCTTATGGGATGGCTATTCGGAAATCCTTTTATTCATGGATAGTTTTGAAATTCTCATGGACCAGAATAGTTTGAGAGGTATCTGATGTAATAGCCTATATTTTCCCTAGGCCCTTCCTTTTTGAAAATCCAGTATTGTGGTTTTCTGGGAGCTATTAGTGGATCATTTCAACATTTTACCAAATTTCTAGTTTTTCCATCGGCATGTCAGTAGATCGACATGTCAGTGAATTGGCTTGTCAGTGTGTTGGTGTGTCAGGGGAATTGGAATTAGTGAGTCAGGGGCTTCAACACTGGTGAGTTAAGGGCATCGACATCAGTGAGCTAGGGGAATCATCATTAATGATTCAAAGGCGTCAGCATCATTGAGTGAGGGGCATCGACATTGTTGAGTCAATGGCACCAGTGTTGGTAGGTCAAGGCATCGATAGCTTAGAATTAGTGGATTATCATTGGTAGGTTAGGGAATTGGTATGTTGAGACATTGTTAGGTTGATGCGTCTATAGCTCAATGTCAGTAAGATGTGTCTGTATCTCACTCGTTGGTGGCTTAGTGTTGGTGACTCACCCATCGGTGTCTCATTTACCGTTTTTTCCAGTTTTCCCAGTTTCACCCCTATTACGTGTTTTTCTCTATTTAAAGTTAATCTATCAAATCAAAACTATCTGCTAGTCTATCTCCACCATTTCCAAGTGGAATTATTAAATCAAATTTAATTCCAACTTGTGAAACCGCCCAGCCACGTGGTCAACCCACAATCATAATTTTAAGTAATTTAAACCGGTCTCCCTAATTTTAGAATCTAACATCTTCTTAAACTGAGATCCTCTCTTCCTTATTCCTTTTTTCTTCTCTTGGAGTTCCTAGAGACTTCTTCCCGAGAGGAGTCGTGCACCCATGATGGAGTCTTTCTCACTCAGATGTGGAGTTCTTCCTAAAAGTCGCGCCATCCTTTATTCTTTGAATAATAGGGAACTTCACTCTTTGATCATCCAGGTTGGGATTTTCTTTTTCTTGTCTTTAATTGTGCATTATGAAGGATCTGTATATTAAGGGTTCCTTGTGAATAAAAACTGAAAACTCTTCTTAAAATGATAATTAAACATGGATTTCATATGATCAAAAGATAATTCACACAAATAAAATAACGGACAGGGTGTGGTTTGATGTTTTTCTCATATTGTATTTACTAATATTTTATTCATTTGTGGATGTTATGGCTGTATGCCTTATGAAAATCAGGGTCGTTGGTGCTCTTTTCTTGTGCACTAGTATCGATCTATTAGGTTGTGTTGTTTTGATGTACAAATGTAACATGAAATCTAATTAATCACATACACTCAATTATTTAAAGATATCCCCCAAGATCAAATCTGATATGTGATTACCCCGGTAATATTCAAGTGTAAATTAATGAACCCCTTCCAGTTATATTTGAAAATGATTGGTTTTATTGATTGTGGAATGGATAAAATTTTAAGCAATGGGACTTGCCTTTGCATGTTGGTGTCTCAGTCTCAGAGACTTATTAATTTTGGAATGGATGAACTTGTAGGTAGATGAACATTATTTAGGTTTTTTTGTGGCTACAAAGCGACATCGAGTAGTGGGACTGTAGTGTGGTTATGGACTCATTATGTCGTGTGAATGCATTGGGGAATTGCTTGGGTAGCAGGGCTGCATGGCTAGGTTGTGAGAGAATTAATGGGCGATACCACTTTGAAAAGTAATAATTGGAAGGATTTTAATGGGGATATGCAGATATAATTTGACTCTATTTTTGTGTTGTTGGGTAGTGGTACTATAGTTTGGTTTTGTTCATTGCTTGGTGTAGTTAAAGTTGTTAGTTTCCCATTAGTGATGGAATAATTTAAAGTGAATCCCCTTAAATAAATAAATGGAAGGTGAACAAAAATGGGGTTGGGTTTATTCTTGGTAGTGGTTGTTATATGGTTGTTCATGTAGGGGTAGTAGAAAAAGCAACGCTGGTGTGGTCTTTTTGTCTGTTCCTGTGAAACCATTAGGTTAGGGTTGAGTGTTTTTTACCTATATATATATTTATATTATAGTTAATTGTTATTTCTATATTCACCCCACACTTATTGAGAACTATGTCTGAAACACCTCCATTACATGGGGAGGGTGTCTTTCCCAACATCCCAGTGGGAGGATGGATGGTTGGTTACAAATTTTCTTCCTCGTACCCTCTTCCAAATATTACTGCTTGGGCATATCTGGGTAGGCTGTAATGGCATGAGTCTTACCATAGTCCAAGATTCTCCATGAAATGGTTTGTTTTATATGAGGGGATCAAGTGTTTGCGGGATAGGTATGTATTCCCAAGTATCCCCATGATGGGGACCATGTGTCTTCAGGTGTGGTGTATGGTTGTTGAGGCCCATGTGTCTTTGGGCATGGCAGTGGTTGTTGTGGCCTAGGTGTCTGTGGGCATGGTTGTGTGTGGTTTGAGGCCCAGGTGTGTGTAGGCAGGTTGCAACAATGGGAATTCCTGTGGGAAGAGTGGGAACATCAGGACGTCAGATCGTCAAGAATGAACAATTAACTAGTGGGGAAGTGGCACGAGGTACCCAAATATCATTGTGCTTATATTATTACTTTACTTGACATGAATTACACGGTTGAGTGTTCCTTGGTGTGGTTGGGATGGTTATTCTTCCTTGGTAAGTGTTTGAGGTTCTACTGTTTTTTTTTTCACAAGGGCATTAGTATGATCCCTCACTTATGCATGAGTAGTATTAGTTTCCCTGCTGAGTACACTTGTATGCTCACCCAACATTTGTAAAACTATTTTCAGGTTTCCAGGTGGAATTTTAGTACTGTGTTGGATGTTACTAGATCAGGATTTGAGATAGTTGCTATTTCTGTTTAGTTTCTTTTCCTTGGTACATTATTAGGTAGTTTTTCCTTAATTTGTATGAGTTTTACTTTTCAAATTTCACGTAGGAATGGATTATTGGCTTTAATTTTACGTTTAATATTTTTTGTTTCTAGGATTTACCATCTTATATCCCGATCTAGTTCTATAAAAATGGAGATGCCTTCAATTTATGTGATATTCTATACCCTTTATGCTAGTCGCCACTCTGGGGCCTACTGAAGGTGGGACTTGGGGGTCATTATCTCTACTTCATCTTGAGGTAGGAAGGGAAGGGAACTTTTCCATCCCTTACCTCATATTTGAGAATGTGGGTTGTCATAATTTTGAATAATTTTATACATAATTTAAATGTTTGTATTCCCACCAACGTGTTACTTTATTTGAAATTTTCACATTTTTGTACTTTTGTGGAATTTTGATCTTAAATGTAAAAATAGCCAAATTTTGGGATTTAAATATTTTATTTTTATTATATATTTTGTACATAACATTTTCTCAACTAATTTAAATTATGAAATTATTTTTTTAATGATACCAGACATCATGGGCTCTATTTATTCCTTCTGTACAAACAGCTCAATCCATTAATTGGAGGCCCAAAATCAGCTCACAACACATGCCTCTAAAACTATTAATAAATATAGAATGTTTGAAATGTTAGATTATATAACAAAATTTTCGAGAAAAAATAAGATGAAATTATAAATTTATATAGATTCCAAATTTATTAACAACTTTAATTAAGGATGAAACACGCGAATTAGTCATTTGGAAGGCAATTAAAGCATGGGAAACTAGATACATGGAATATGGAGAGGCTATTTGGGAAGATTAAATTCTAAAAGTAAAATGGTCATAACTTTATCTATATATGAAAAAATACACTAATATTTTTATGAGAGAGGAACAAGACAATGGGTAACAAATTTCATGAAGGGTCCATGCCTGAATATGCTATTTAATAGGACAAACACATGGTACATTTCAAAGGGGAAATCTGGCCTATAAAAGGAGGAGATCCCCCCTTCCCAAATGATTCTATTCCATCCCATTCTATCCAGGTAACCAAGGGGGAGATCTCCACTAAGGGAGGAAAGCCACAAATCTCTCAATTTTAATCTTCTTCATTTTTTTTAGTTTTCATTATTTTTATTTCATTTTATATTGTAATTTAAATTTGGGTTTTGTTAAATTAATTCATGAATTTATGTTTCTTCATCCATTCCATAATTCTTCTTCTCAATTTTATTCTATTAATTATAAGTAATAATAATAATAATAATTTTCATTTTAACATTCTCTATAAATTACATATTTTATTATTTTATTTTATTCTCTCTCTATATATCTCAAACTCTCTCTATCTGTTCTCATCCCCCATTTTTTCCATTTTTTACTTCTTTTATCCAACATTTTTTCTTTCCTCATCTCTTAATTATCGCATATTCCATCCACTCCACCATTATGATCTCCCACTCTCGGGAATGAGAGGCTGAACTCAAGGCTTGGCCCAAGGGGAGGTCAAGGTGTTCATTATTTTTCCCAAATGTTTATTTTATGTTTGTAGATAGAATTGAGTAGAATGAAAGGGTGAGGCGAATGACCCTAATGTGGTGTTTTCCACCAATGACATGCAACACAATCTACGTCTATTATTTTATTTAATAACTTTTCCCTCTCTCCATTGGTATGTTCTTCAAACATTGTATTTGAACTAATCAATGGATGGAACAACTTCAATTGAGATCAGTCTTGGAAGGTGGAACCTCCTATACCAAGGAGTTTCATCAACCGCAATTAAAGGAGGAGGTGTAATTAAGAGTTCTTAGGCATTCAATGATATTCCATAATTTCTAAATGATGAATAATAATAGAAACAAGAGACTTTATATTTTTATTATCAAAATGAAATCAATAACAGAAAAGGATAATAATAATTGAATCCAAGTCTAAACCTAAGACCAAGTTTTTTCTCCATTAACCCATTCTTTTTAGCTTGTATTCTAGTTTAAATTTCCATTTTTTCATGTCATTACCTTAAATAATCAAAAACCCAAAAAATAATTTCATTGTTTTCATTAGACAATATAAATATATAAAATAGATATCTTAGGTGATATAGAAGAAGTAGGTGAAAAAAATGAGATGCTCCTTAAGTGAGATGACCCTGGTCAGCCACTGTGCTTTACTAGAAAAACATATAATTTCTTTTGGCCATGCCCAATGATAGGCGTATGTCAATCACTTACCAAAATTTATGTTTTTTTGTAGCATCATAAGTAAGGAAAAGTACATCCAATGTGTTCCCTAGTCATTATCATGACATAATTGAATGTTTATTAGATATATTTGATTATATTACACTTTAAAGATCACACCCCCATTCCTCAATATTTTTCCAATAATTATATTAAAATCATTAAGTACTTAAAATTATCTCATAATTGGATCTCACTATTTTGACAATAACCCTTTATCTGAGACATGCCATCATTTAATTCCTCTTATTGAATTACAATACGATTCTTCATGACTATCCTCTATAGTTTAACCTCATTATCCAAACTTATTTGATTATCTAAATTCCATTTCTTTATGTAAATAAAAAAATTATATGATCCATTTAAATCCATTGAGATCATTCATGACACCATGTTTAATGTAATCACTAATTCTAAGTAGCATTTATTTTTTCATTAAATTAGTTATCTTACAAAATCAATAATTTATCTAAAAATATGACAAAACTATTTAATCTAAATTAGTACAGATAACCATTTTCACCACATTGATTTACTATTATCCATTCTATTAAAGTTTGATATTCATTTAAAATTTATTTTAATATAATAAATTTTATAACATCATTTGGTTTTGTATATATGATCTGGAATATATTTAAAAATATTAATGATTCAATTACCATTTCTATTTACATCTAATTAAAAACTATGATATACCAATATAGACAAGCCTATTCTTCTGTTGGTTAAGTAACTTATCTATTGATTTAGAAAAAATTCTAGTTTAATTTAATCATCATCACACTAAATATTATTATTAATAATCCATACTATTATCTTACCTGATAAAATAAAATTCAATAAGAAATCTAACTCTATAAATTCAAATTACATTGAGTTAATTTCACTCATTAATTCAATATCTAGTTATATATAGAGAAAAATCATGAAATCCCCTTGTTTAAAAAATTTATAAAAATATTTCATTTATGATAATAATTTTCAAATTAATTTATTCAGTATTAGCTTAATTCATTCATAAAACATCTCCAAAATGAGACAAAAATGTATTTATTAGGTTTGGGATATTAAGAGGAGTCTGACATAATTCTTAATGTGAAATTTATAGATCAAATTTTCACCAACATGCTCAATATCCTATCTAGAAATTTGTTAGTGTCACATGGAATCAGGCATATGGTGACTACATTTACCCCTCCGTGTCACTCCCCATACATGATTGTCCATTTGATTTGTGAGTAAAAAAATTTAATCATTCTATGTCTCTCCCATACATTTAGATCATAGCTTTCTAGTAGCCATTCTATTTTAATATCAAACATCTAGGATTCATGAAACTCACACCGGATGAGAGATACTACCCCAAATTATCTATGGCTATTTAGTGCATGATTGACCATTTGATCCATGAATTGATAGAATATGTGTTTATCCCACAATATATATAATATTCACACATGTATATCTTATTACCTCCCATTATTTTTCTTATTTGATATTGAATGATTTTCTTTCTCCTGTCATTCCCTTTCTAGACTAGCCACCATGGCCTCCTCCCACCGCAGATCACTACACATGAAAAAACATTATAGAGAGTGTAACCATTGTTAATCAAAATTCATGTTAGAGTAGATAAAAAACATTAGATCTAGATCTGTCCCCCTATTTTCCGTAATTTAATAATTTTATATGCCTAATCTAAGATAAATGGTGAAATCCTCAGAAAATTATCTCTAGATTTTCTCTCAAACTGCATGTCCAATCAGTGTGACTCTAATTCTATTAGGTGCATCTATATCATGAATTTATTGGTATTTTTGGTTTATATCATGATTAAACTAGATAAATATATTATTAATATACAATTAGAATGTCTCTAAAAATTATCTTAATGACTTTTTTTGAAATCCATGCTTTAGATTTGAATTAATCCAAAAACATTGGATATATCTATACAATGAATTTACATATAAAATGCTTTTGAGTAATTAAAGTAAGTAACCCCTCAAATTAAAGAGAGAAACATTATATCTATAAATTTATCTCTCTATGATTTGTCATAATCTATATGCTATATTTTAAAAATTCGATAGGAAGTATATTTATTTAGTCTTATAGAAAAACATAGTGTAATTTCTTATCATAATTCAAATAATAAAAATTAAAATGAGAAGTGATATGTTTATATTAACAAATAATAAATTAGATAAAAGAAATATTATATTCTATGAATATATATAAATATACATAAGTGATTCTTTCTTCTCTGATGAAGATTCTCTCTCCACGAAGGACCACTATGGTGTAATCCCCCATAACTCTAGCTTCCCTCCAAAATAATCATAGAAAGGAAAAGAATCGTCCAAAAATAATTTTATTAATAATATTTATCATCAATTTTTTCCACTAATGAAATAATTAATTACGAGTAACCTATTTATGAAATATTTATATAACTAAAATAATGGATACCTTTAATATTAATTAAATCAAATTAGTATCGCTAAATCAACTAAGAAAATCATTTTATAATAAAAACTATATTTTTCTAAAATTGGTGTTTTATTTCAAGAAACATGGTATATTATGATAAAATAATATTAAAATATTTTTATAAAATTAACAATACATAACAAATAAATTAATTAGTAATTTATATAAAATAAGATTAAATAGTAATTAACATTTTAAAAAGTTATTTTCTGATATGAAAAATTATCCACTACATTTTAGGATTTTATTTAAATATTTTATTTTATAAATTTTATAAATTTAGTTTGAAAAAATGAATATTACCTTTGTATTAATCATAATAATACAATCTTAAGATATATTTTGTCATATTTTTCTAAAGATATTGATTGTTCGGTGAATATTCAAAAATACTGTTGTTACAAATAACATGGCTTTTTGTGAAATTATTATTTTATTAGTATGAATTGTAAATGGTTGAAAAAATTATATAATACATCATATTTATTTTATAATTAAATTTATAATTTTTATAATGTTGATTTTTATTTCAAAACATATTTTTGATATTTTAGAACCATTATACATTTTTAATTTAAAATTAATTTTTATCATTTTTATAAATTGAATCAGTATAAATAGATTTAAAATTTATAATCATTGTATATAAATTATCTAATAATGAACACTATATTTTTTGGAATTACAGATAAGTTATCATAGGTAAAAACTAGTTACTACGGTAAAAGATAAAATGGAAAAAGTAATAATTACAGGGGTAAATGGATTGAATCATGTTAAAAATATGTATAATTAGGTGTATGAGGTGAATATGAATATTTATTATTACCCACTCCATTATTTCTCAATTATGGAGTCACTTGAAACGTTTAACATATTCCCCATTTATATTAAGTTGAAATATTAACCAAATACCATTCTTACCACCTATAAAAGGGGCCTCTCAACACCACCAAAATTCACTCCTAAAAATTATATTTATTCTTCAAAACCTACCATTGTTTATCCCCCTATAATACTATATAACTTTGTTGAGATTTTATTAAAAATTAATTAGAATATTCCATCCATTTTCAAGAGATCTTCTAATGAAATCTCAAAGTGATCAATACGAGTAATCATTTTTACTTAAATTTTTTAATATAATTTTCTATAATTATAATTTTCAAATACCTGTGTAATTTAGAATTTATTTATCCTATACTTAATTTAATTATGATATGGTAACAATAATTAAGAATCCTTTTAAAATTTATTTTAATGAAAAATAGAACTGTCATTTGTGCATTGTGTAGATTATCGCCTCCCTCATGCAACATGTTTCATTTTTTAAAAACATTAATGGGTTAGTATAAAATATTAATTTAATAAATAATTATAATTTTTATATAATGTTTATGATTTTTAATTAATAAACCATTTTACTCCTTCCTCTCATTCAATATAAAATGAAATCTTCAACTATGCATACGTGTAGACTACTTCCTCCACGGAATAATTGATTTTCAGTTTTATTTTCTTCACTTCCTTACATGGATTGTAGCACCCCTGGTTTCATGTAGGTAAATAATTGTTTATTATTTTTTAGAATAAGTATATGGTTGAAGTCTGGGAGAGTGTGGATAAGTTTTGGAATATTTTTGGTGCTTTTCAACAGGTTTAGGGTTTGGGAAAACCATTCAACACTTGTAAGAATCCTTGCACAGTGAGACGTGGGATAAGGTAAAGGGGAACGAGCAATGCACTATTTTTCAAAACTATGTGGAAGCCTAAGAAAAACCATTAATCTCGAGATAGTGGGATTTGGAATGGCTGGAACATGGTTTTAAAACCACGTGATCCAACCATGAGAGGTTTATCCTTGAGGTAGAGGCTGGAACATGGTTAACATGCAGTCTTCCAAACTATACAACAAACCGTGCACGAGTTAAAAGTGAGATCCTGAATTTTTGGATCTCACATATTTTGGTCTCTAACTCCCTTGTTTTTTCTCTTATGTGGCCCTAACACAATATTATCTATTCCTAAAGGATTTAGAATATTATCTCATCAATCCAAAGGTAATGCGAAGTCTTATATTGGTGATTTAAAGCTATATTCTCATGATTAGTCTTCATTCATAGTTGTTCTTAGTGGATTTCCTTAGATCTACTCCCCCCTCTTTCTTAGGTTCTTAGATCTACAACCAATGTGGATAGATATAAGGTATTTTTTTTCTAAATATGATTATATATTTCCTTGTTGATGATATGGGAAGATATATAAGGTGGGGTTTTGGAGTCTCAACCCATTTCCATGGAAGTTTTCATACCGTTTTCTATTTAGCCTAATCCTTCAGGGTAGGTGGATTCACACTCGGCTCATATTTCTGGATCTGATTGTATTAGTTTCAAATTTTAAAATTTATTGAAATTTATTGTGAAATTATTGTAAAAAGAATGGTAGAAACCCTCTTTAGTGATGATTTCTAGATTTTTTTGAAATTAAAGAATTATTTTACAAGATTCATTGATAAATGATTTTAATATTTTGATTTTAAGTAGTATCTTAGTTCGAATTATGGAAAAAATGTTTTCAATAAAAATGTTGTTTTATTGAAATGTTTTTTGAATTTAAATGGCATGGTATTTGAATGGTTTTGGTATTATTTTATTATCATGGTTTTTGGGTGTACTTGTTGGTGTGTGTACATATTGGTTTACAAGGATTGGTTGAAATACGACCTTGTGCTTGATTCCAAAGGTGTAATGGAACATCAAATTTAATTACACTATTATGAATTGATTGATCAATGAGAAACCACTCATGAGTAGGGAACTATCATAACGAATCATGAATGTCTAGATATGTGGATATGTGGATATGTGGATTGGAACGGGATATGAAAAACATAGAAACATTGAATGGTTTTGAGGAACTTTCCTGGTTTCCTTTGGGGAAAATAGTTTTAGTTTGAAAAAATATTCAGTTAAAGTAGTTTCGGTTGTGTGATAAACTATTTTAGGTTGTTATATATTAACTATTTTATATATTTTTTTAATAAAATGTGCTAACTAGTTCTATAATAGTGGTGTGACTAGGTAAATCATTGAGGAAAATCTAACAGGTTTCATTACTCACCCCTACTTCGGAAAATTGGTGCTTTTGTAGATGTTGTTTATTGGGACATAGGTAAAGAAAAAGTGTTTCACTTATCTAGTGGTACTTTAGGATTCTAGATCATGGATTTGAAGTTGGAGTTTGGAGATATTTCTTTGGAGTATGACACTTTCTAGTTTTTATTTTTATGTGAACTTTTCCATCATAGCCTTACACTATGGTACTTGGTTTTTGTTGATTTTTAATATCAATGGTTTTCTTTGAGTTGTTTTTCATTAATATCATGCGTCATGTAGTGGTTCATTTGGTTATGGTATATTTGGTTGTTTTTTATTTTCAAATGGAAATAGTCCCCCACATATATTGAATCCCTTTAGAATTTATTTATAGCCTTTAGTGTCTTGGGGATGCTGCTTAGGGCCAAGTAATATTCCACCCACCTTCTCAATCCAATGAGGATAGGAGGGATGTTACAAGTGGTATCAGTTTTGTTTGATCCAAAATATATTTGAGATAAGTGGTATCAAATTTTTTCGATCCAAAATATGTTTGAGACAAGTGGTATTAGCTTGGATCTTCTGAATCTCATGTAGAACAATTGGTATTTGTCTTGGTTATTCAATGACTTGGTATTGAATATTGTTCTTGGATTTGAATTCAGTATAATATATTCCTTGAGTTGTGATTATAGAAAGGAGTTGGATTTCCAAGACTTGAAAAACAGAGCAAAAAACTTATAGCTAACCTTTTTATTCTTAACGTTAGGTTACTAGGGAGTTGGGTAAATAAGTGTTTTGGATACAATTATAGGATTTGGAATCTCATTTTCATGGGTTTAGCTAATTATATAAGCATGGAATTCATTAGAGTAATGAAATTTAACAAGTATTAACTATTTCATTTTGAGTAATGATTTATGATTTTGTGTAAAAGTTTTGATTTGTGAAAAATGTTGAAATCAGTTACACATATAAGATATTGAAAATGGGAAAGGTTGGGATATTTTAAAAATGGTTTTATTTTCAAAAGAAAGTATATATTTTTAAGAAAATGGTTGAATGTGGAAAATATTGATTTTAGAAAGAATTGTTGTGATTGTACGATGTGGTGGAATTTTAAATTTTTTATACCTTTAGTTAATATATATTTAGACTTATGGCATTTGTTGTGTTTCTAGAAAATTGAACCTGATAGGCATCATAAAAACCAACCAGATGAAGCTACTAAGAATGTGGTTGCACCTGAACCGTTGGTGAACTAGCAACTGGTTTAGAGTATAGTCCAATATCTCTAGGCTATGGATTGCGGAAAAAGAGGGATGAACCCATGAAAGTGGATCATTCCATCCAATCCCAAAATTAGAATCCAACCATATTTGTGGGTGTGTCACGAACCAGGCCGGGTCGCCATCCGACCCGGTGCCCGACCCGGTCCGCGACATGGCCCGAAGGGCGTTCCCGATCCCCACGGACTGGCACAAGTGCCCAGGTATCAAGAGTAACCTGTGGGAACGGTTTACCCAAAATGGTATAAACAAACACTAACAAGATAATAAAAATGAAACTTGGAATTCGACAACCAAAGAGACCATAAAACTGAAATCAAAATTTAAAGGTTTACAACTAGAACCAATGTCCAAAAATAAACGACAACGAAAGGGACCAAAACTATAACTCAAACCTCCAAGCGACGTGAGTGGTGTAGCATCCGCACGCCACAACACCAACCTGCATGAGAAGGCCACTAACAACTCGAACCACCAACACTGATCACAAAGTCACAACCTGGAACACAGAAGAAATAGGAACTACATACACCCAAGGGTGTATGTAGGGTGTGAGCTAAAAGCCCAGTAGGATGCCACCGAGAGAAAGGTTCCATGCCACAACATCAAAAGACAATTCAAAGTGATTATTCAAAATTATACTTTCAAACTGCTTTCAAAGAAAACATTTACAGGCTAACTGCTAAAGAAAACACTAAAAAGGAACTCATTTCACAAACACGATTTTTAAAGTGGAAGAGGAAGGTTCATTATGGGCACACACACACACACACACATACTCACACACACACACACACACACACAGGTGTTCCTCCATATGCCGACAGAAGGCACCACACCATCGATGGTAGAGCACTATAGGTAAATCCCCTAAGGATCATCTAGCTCGAGTGGGACCCTAGAACCTCGTGTCTCGGTGAAACGTGGCTTAGAAGGCCACGACCCTCAGAAAACGTGGCTTAGAAGGCCACGAACCTCAGAACATGTGGCTTAGAAGGCCACGACCCTCAGATATCATATGTTTAGTTAGTGTTGCAATCGTCAATCCAGCTATGTGAGACAGGGACGATACCCATCCGGCTCATTAGCGCACTAGTTCTAGTCCTCCCACCTAGATACTCGGGGTTTTCCCTTGTGCTCAATCAAGTTTCACATTCACATGGTATATTGTTTTTCCCATATCACATACCAAACCAGACATTACACACAAGTCACTATTTTCACACCCAAACAACATTTCAAAAACTCACACACGCCAAAAATACCCTTTCCAAAAATATATTTGTCGTTACTTAATCATTTCGCAAAAACCCCATTTGGAAAACACTCAAACAAGAACATAAACAATTCAAACAACTTAGGAAGAATTATTTTAATAACACAACAAGGGCCGACACAAATAAACACACCAAATTACAAATAAGGGAGTCATTCAAACCACTTGCTTAATAAATTGTCCTTAAAACCAGTTTCACACCAACTACAAAATTATCTGAACCATCTGCACCTCTTGTGAAGCACCAAAACCCGCTTTGAAGAAGCCACCACTATTTACAAGACACCATTAAAAAAAAACAAAACCAATACAACACGCTTAAAATGATTCGCTACACATTAAAAATCCACATTTAGACACACAAAACTTAATTACCCTTAAAAACTAAGTTCGCACCAACCAAACATCACCTAGAACCCAACTTGAAAACATTGCACCAAAAAAACACATATTTTTAGGTGCAAAGACCACTTCAAAAACAATTTTTACACTCAATTATTCTAAAACCACCTTTGCACCATATAAACAATTGATTAAACAATTTTAGGACTTACCCCAATAAGGTAAAAATAAAAAAAACATGGTCATTTATAAAGAAAGTGAGATTTTCATTACGCACACATGACAAACAAATTTTAAAACGCCTTTTGCACAACCTATTGGACCCAACAATCACTTATACAACAACAAGCATATAGACGACAAACACATACTATTTCAGAAACCCAATTTTCATCAAACGAACACGCCAACACATTATAAACATAGATTACACCATGAAATTAATTCATAGAACATATTAAGTTAAACTAAACAAACAAATTAAATTATCTAAATGATGCAAAGGCATGGAACCACCTACCTTGTCATCGCAGACTTCACAACTGTGGTGCGCAACGACCGCCGCACATCAACTGCAACTCAAACAAAACCAAATAGACCCCAAACAAAAAATGGATCTAAAACATCAAGAATTAACCCAGAAATTTATTGAATTCTTCAACCGAACCTAAAGTGCACCATAAATGAACCAAAGGTAAACCACAAATCATGAGATTGAACCGATACAAATTAAGATCAAACCATGAAATCGGACCCATAAATAAGAGGCAAAACCCGACAATCAGGAGAAGGGATTACTGAGGCTGTTCGCGCGAGAGAGGTGGGGCGTCGGGCTAGTTGCGCGAAGGAGAATACGTGTCGAGTTCGGTCGCGCGAAAGGGGTGGTGCGTCGAAGCTGTTCGCACGACGGGGTCAGCCAACACCGAGCTGCAGCGCGATGAGGGCGAGGGAGGGGAGTTTGCTGCGTCGAGGTTGAAGCGGGTGACTTGGAGAGGGAGAAGAGGGTGATGCCAGACGAGAGGCGCAGCGAAGAAGGAGGGCAGGGGGGTTCGACGGGATTCCGAAATGGAATAGGAGGGTGCGCCGAAGGGGTGAGAACCTGGGGGGGGGGGGGGCGACCACGTGACTGGTCTGGGAAGGGAAGGGGCTACCGCGATGGGAAACAGAGGAATGAAGCAGAAAAAAAGGTATAACCCTAGCTCCAAAAAGAAAACAAAAACAACAAAAAGAAAAAGAAAATAAATAAATGAAATTAAAAGTAATAATAATATTATTACCATCAAAAGGACTAATTTTAATTTGTATCCCACTACTATTATTTTATATTAATTTTATTTTATGACTCATTTAATTTTATTTCTTCAATGTTAATTCACTTCATTTAAGTAGTTGCACATCAGAATGTGAGCGGGGAACCGAGCGAGATCACGTGGTGACCTGAGCGAAGTTGCGCGGCTTTGACCGTCCCCTACCCATGCATCAGACGCCTCCAAGACCAAAATATTCCTTTATCTGCAAAACGTAAAATTGAACGTCGGGCGGGTCACACGGCGGCGCTGGAGAAGTCACTAGGCTTCGCAGTTATATTTCGCACGTGCGTCGCACGTTGTCAAGCCCTGAGGAGTCGGGTGAGGTCACGTGTCAAGGCCAAAACATTAATTTATCAGTGCAAAAGCGCAAAAACCCAGTTGGGATTGCCCTGCATTTCATATACATACATACATATATATATATATCTATATAATAGAAATAATCATTTGAAGCAGATAAAATTATAAGATAAAACATAAAAATTAGAAACATGTCGCAACGTGAAGACCGGGTGTGACAATTCACCCCACCATAATGCTTTCCGTCCTCGGAAAGCCATAACCAGAACCAAACCCCACCACATAAAACCACACTCCCTTAAGGTTCAAAGGGAATCCCCACAAAGAGCAAGCAAATAGGGGAAAAAGTATTGTGCTCAGAGAAAGTGACTCGAAGACAACTTCGAGAAACTCATATAAAGATTTTCTTATATGTGTCGCCCGCCCCGAAGAGCTAGGATGCCTGCAACACCCCAGGTAAATAAAGAATATGACATTTTCTTATTTATCCATATTTGTGAATAAAATATTAATATGACTTTAAAGGGGACGCTATGCTCGATGGCTTACCCAACACGCAACAACGAGTTTCTTGGGAATCTTACGTTGCACTCTAATAATAAAATAATATTATTTTAAATGGTAGTTAACATGTAGCCGTTGTATTGGCGGGAATGGATTGAAATAACTAAAATATGATTATATATGTTTTTAAATGTTTTTACATTTATCCAATAAAAGATAAAGGCTTAAAATACGAAAAGAATTCAATTTTAGGCGTATATGACCTAGTTTTCACTAAAGGTTCACTTATCGCCTTTTGATGGAGAACCGTCATTAAATATAGTTTTTTTTCACTCTTATACATTCTATTGGACCAAATAAAACTCTTCTTAAGAATTGGGACATCAAAATTTATTTTGTGTAAATTTTTGGTATCTTTCCGATAAAGTTCATTTTTTAATGAATAGTGTAAAATGTTGTATTTTAATTCAAAACCTCTTTCTAATCTAATTAATTTATATGATTAGGTTATATTTTGAATTGTTTTTAAAGTGAAATTAGAATATATTTTTACCATTAAATCCGATAGTGGTCGTTGGAATTAATTTCACTTTGAAATCAGACTTAAACTAGTGTCAATTTTTGATACTTATTGTTTCATAAAAACACGCTATTTGCCCTGACAGGGGGAATTAATTATTAAACTATTTAATGTGACTTATATGTTTTGAATTTTTTAAAATAGACTTCATTTTTGAATTCAGAATATCAAATATACCTTAGGGTGAATTTTTGGTAATTTTCTGAAAAACTCCAATTTTTGATGAATAGTGAAACCACTAAGTGGTAATAAAGCAAACTGATTTTTCAGTTAAATGAATGTTTAAAACTAATGTGTATTGAATTTTGAAAATCCGACATACATGGTTGTCATTAGTATGTAAAATGTCGTTCAATGGGATGAAAATAATTTTTTGGTGAACAATAACTTTTTTTCATTAATTGCGATTAGAGGTAATTAGTGTAATTTAAGGTAAAAACGATATTATAAAAATATGAAAACACCATGACACTTGTCCTACCCCTATTTTATGAGTCATGGCCGACCAAGACAACCCATGGGTCGATTTAGGGGACCCTATGGAGCCTCTTGGGTGAGATAATGACTTTAATGCCTTTTTTTTAAATAAAGGTGAAAATGACACTAACATAAATTGTTTTACTAAACATTTTTTTAGAAGGGGTTATACTAATCATATCTTTGTCTATAAATACTCTTTGTAAAGATAGAAATATTTCCCAAATCAGGATATTTTTGTTATAATTTTTAAACATTAACTAAATTAATTTAATTATGACATCATGATGATGCAACGATGACCTCATTAATGAACAGTTTAAATAAAATGAAACGATAATATAAAATATAAGACCTACACATGTAAAAAAACTATTGGATGGGAATATTTCAAAGCCTTATCATCTTATCTTAGAAATATATCAATGTGGGACCTTAGAAATTCGAAACACTTTTGGAAATAAAATAATAGTTTCATGATTTCCAAAAGTGCCCCTCCTCTCCTCTTATAAAAGGCCCCCACCTCTACCTCATTTCACACACTCCTCAACCTTTTGGCTCGGCCATCCCCTGCCAATTTACTCTCTCCACATCCCTCTCCTCATCCTAGAGGATTCCCTTTGGGCAGAAGCCTTTCAAAGGAATCCTTTAGGCTCAAATCAAAAGGAGTTACACTTTTAAAGGTAATTCATTTTCTCATGTTCATTAGTTTTATTTTGCTTCTCCAACCCCCTAAACTCTTTTTATTTACTTATTTTGTAACAAAACCAGTATCTTAAATATACTAGGATGTTGTTATAAGATTTATTCGAGCTAAACTCTCACAAAACTACATCAAATGGTTAAATAACATACGGTTTCCGTGGATGGCGAAATTCTGCCTCCCGAAACGATGATTGTTCAATACTCATTTGACACCTTCAAAGGTGTCCATTATGATGTCACTATTCTTATATATGATATATAATATGTTTACTATTTCTTTAAGATTCTGTATTTTTCATTTATGGTATACCATTATTGTTTCAATTATGGGTAAACACGATATCTTCATTTTAGGAAGTGCGGACTACCGCCCCCTGAAAGTGATTTGATTCGTTAATACCATATGTGGGATGTGTAAAGGATAACGTTAATGATATTATATATGTTATTATACTGGAATTATAATATACTCTTATATCATTATGATTCCATTCCAGAAAATATGAAATAGAAATGGAAGTAGCGTTCATGCGTACGTATGGCTTACCGTCTCCATGAACGATACATTTCATTTCTTATCTCAAAATATTATGTACTATTATAAGTATATATATATAATGGATATATATGATTTATGATACATCTAAATGATTAATATAATTCTGGAATTAAAATATACATACCTCTCGTATAGTTTTAATTCCATTAATAGGACATAGAAATGAAAGTAGCGTTCATGCGTACGTACGACTTACCGTCTCCATGAAAGGTGCATTTCACTTATTTTCTCTAAATGATTATGTGATATTATAAATACATGTATATGATGTATATATATGATATATATGATATCCAAATCAGGAATGTCATTCTGGATATAAAGAACCTTTGACCACACGAACAACATGTAATTGTAAGAAGTCCACTTTCGACTTAAGAACCAAATATCGACAAAACAATCATTATTAACTTAATGATTACATAATGTTTATAACATGGAAATAAGTGATATAAAAGGAATAATAATTTTGAAAAAGGTTCTTAATCAAGTAAAAATTAACTCAATTTTATTATTCAGGAGATTAAAGAACGATCGAGTCAAGTCGGACCCAAGGTAAGAGATCCTACTCCTCTGTTTCTTTTTAAGTACACCCTTTTATGTCATTCCTTTTAAGCTCATATTTCTTGTTATTGGGATGTTCTTTTATATTAAAATTAATTTAATTTTTATGTTCATATGATGAGAGACCCTATTTCCTCTCATCAATCCATTTTAGATGTTTTAAGTGGCGCCGTTAGGCTGCCGAGTTTTCGTAAGGGGTTTTTCATCTCACTTTTATTCCCGTGAGATTTATGCTACATTTGCCACAATTTTCTTTGATTTGTGTATGTACTACCCACTATTATACACCTTGTGTAGTATAATTTCATTTATGGGTATTTTCATCTTCATTTTATGACCCTTCTTCCATGGGGTGTACGTTTCGAAAGTTACCCAACTCGGTAAGGGGACCTTTCACCCTCCTCTTTTCAAAAGACTTCTTTTGTTATGTCTTTTAATTCACATACTATTATGTTGGGTTATGTTATTTTATATCTTTATTGATGTAAATTTTATGTCCAAGTGATGAGATTCCCTTTTTATCTCTCATCAACCCATTTTCTGAATTTTTAAGTGATGCAGTTAGGCTCTCGAATTCTACCAAGGGAACTTTTTAACCCAATTTCGATTTATTTGGGTTCAACATGTAGTTATTGAATATGTAATCTTTTGAATATGTGTGAATGAACTTTTATTGTTTTACACTTAATATCCACTTATATTGGGTGTATTTATATTTGTCACACATAATTTTGAGATTAAATTATCCTTAATTTAAGGATACCTTCTTTATAAGGGAATTCATCACATTTGACATTTCTATTGATACTTCTTTGTTGTTATGCAACAATTCACTCTTATGTGGTGTATATACTATCCTTTGGAATATTATATCATGAATCCATTTATTATCATGATATTATAAAGTTCTAACTAATTGTTATTCCTCAATTATTGTATTCAAGTGTCTCTAATTTTGGTAAAACCCCTTTAACCAAAATATCGCTTTAAATGTTTTAATGATTTGTTCTTATTAATATCCATGTTTTCAAAATGGTTTTAAGGATTTATTTATATGTATATTAATGGTTTAATTTTTTTAAAGCTTCAAAGTGGTATGGGACTTCGTCTCAATCTCCTTTCCTTGAGGCATATTTTGTTTTATACACAACCTTCTTTTATACGGTGTATAAACCCCTTTGACTTTTACATTTATTCAAAAGGAATATTTTTTATACGAAGCATTTACTAAACGACAAAAGGGAATGTTTTTGTCGTACGTATGCGGCGACAACGACTTCTCTGCCGCCGTGACCGTTATTTGAGTTTCGACTTCCTCTACAAGCCATACATTCTTTTTAAAAGTAAAATAAATACCATGTTTTACTTTTCTTTTACTTTGGTATTGAAAATGGTTTTCATAATGTTTTTATTATATAAATGTGTTGTATTGATATCTCGTGATTGAAATGTGGAAATTTTATGTTTCCTTTATGCATGTTTTATGTGATATGAATTATGTTATGGTTCTTGGGAATTATTATGAAGACGGGTGGTTCCATGATAAAGTAAGGGCGGGTGAGCCCGATATAGCTCTCCAATGCATTGGGTAACGCGAAGGAGTGACACGTTAAGGTTTCTCCGAAGAGATTTAGGGAATATACTGTGATGGGTATTCCAAACGTAACCAAGAGGGTTTCTCCCTACGTTATAATGTTATGAATTCCTCAAGTTACCTTTATGTCATATGATTTCTATGATTTTATGAGGTATGTTAAAGTTCTTATGTTTTTTGGGTAAAGTATGATTTCATTCTTATGTATACATGTACTCATGTTTCCTTTCCATATTTTTATATCCCTTACTGAGCTTTTTATGCTCATCCCAAGTTTTTTTGAAATTTTTTTCACAGGTCAAGGGAAGGGTACATGATGTGATGATAGTGTCAATGATGTGTCAAGAAATAATCCATGTTATATTTTAAATATTTTTCTGTTGATGGGAAGAATGAATACTGTATTTTATGTAACCACTTTGTTTAAATGTGGAATGTAATGCAAGTTTCATGATCTAATTCTCTAAAACTCTAAACCTAAAAAGATCCTCAATGTGTAATCTTGTAATAACTCAAGATTAAGTAAGGTTTAAGGCTGGGGCCTTATAGTTGGTATCAAAGGTCGGTTTAGATAACTTTAGAGGTTAGGGTATTCTCTAAGCACAAGTGACATTACCATAATGGTTAGGATTTCAGAAAGAGTCCTAGTTTTAGATAAAGTAAATGAGTAAGTATATCTTAGGGTTTATCTTCTTCATTAGTACATGATGGTTATGTTGATATACTCACACTGACCTTTTTGGTTTTAGTAAATGGCTGCATCTAGCAGGCACCAAAGTGACAATGGATTTGAAGGAAACTGTGGTGGTTCTCTGATTAAGAGACTGGATGAGATGGGGGATTCAATGAGGAATGTCATGGTTGTTCTAAACCAACTATCAAGGAGTCATGATCAACCACTTCAACCTTGGTGAGTTCTCTAATGCATCATGTGGAAATTCAGGTAATAATTATTAAGGTAACCATTAGGGTTTATATGATCCTTACTTTTTAGGTAATTATGGGTTGCTCTATGATATGATGGAAAATGAAAGGAATGAGATAAACTTGAGGTTAAAATATGTTATGATCATTTTTGAATATTTTATCTCATTTTGGGTGATGTTTTAAGAATTATATAGTTTTGGAAAAAGGACAACACGCAGACCGTGTGACAACCCGTCACGTCGGACAAAGCTGTAGGAATCGAACCCACAACCAAAGTGCGACTGGTATTTATCGCCTACCACTGGACTACGTGAAGTCCCTAGTTAGTTTGACTGATTCATTCTAGTTATATGATTTTATGAATTAAGAGTAAGTTGATTTTGGGTTATTTATGAAAATGATTAACCTATCATGGAGGATATGTGATTAGGTTAATTACTTTTCAATACGAGACTTTAGGAGCAACTGATGTTGTTTGGAGATAAATGTTACGATTTAACTTGGAAGACTATGTGACTAAATCCTTCAAATATTTGGGTTTCAACCTTATTTTGGTTTACGTTGAAGAATTTTATGGACAAATTCTTTATCTAATGGTCCTCGTTGAACTTTGGGTTTTTTTGGACAAATTTTGGAGGTTAAGAATAGATTTTCTTTATATAAAGGGTTATCCTTTTCTGGATTATCTGACATTGTACTCACCTTTTTGGTTTTGGTTTTGGTTAAAGGCTAAAGACATGGGATGTATATAGTTCTCTTTGGTGGATTAGGTGATTCTCTAGAAGTTGATTATAGTACTCTTAATGCGAACAAGTCTCCCTAAATACTCATCTTTTGGAAAAAAATATGAGTTTGATTAAGGAATCTAGTAAAAGTTGAAAGTCAACATGATAAGTGATTATGTTTCCTTATGAATAAATTCCTCAATAAAAATTAACTTAAAACAAAATGTTGTCTATGAACTTTTCTTACTGGGGAATCGAATACCGTTTAACCCATCACAAGTTTGTGATTTTCTCGTGGTTAACTCTCTCCGAAACATGTTTTCTTTCACTCTCCATCAGAACATGATGCTTTGTTTTTTCCTCCATGTCCATATTTTCATACTTGGAATCCTAGTATGGGTTAACTCGGGTGACCTTTGTACTTATCTTTCTTTATTTTAAAGTGATTGTTTTACCGACTCTTGTTCCGATGTGGGACTTTCAAGGATGTTTCCAAGCGCAATTTTAAAATTGCGAGGACGCAATTCCCAAAAGGAGGGAAGGATGTAACGCCCCAGGTAAATAAAGAATATGACATTTTCTTATTTATCCATATTTGTGAATAAAATATTAATATGACTTTAAAGGGGATGCTATGCTCGATGGTGTACCCAACACACAACAACGAGTTTCTTGGGAATCTTACGTTGCACTCTAATAATAAAATAATATTATTTTAAATGGTAGTTAACATGTAGCCGTTGTATTGGCGGGAATGGATAGAAATAACTAAAATATGATTATATATGTTTTTAAATGTTTTTACATTTATCCAATAAAAGATAAAGGCTTAAAATACGAAAAGAATTCAATTTTAGGCGTATATGCCCTAGTTTTCACTAAAGGTTCACTTATCGCCTTTTGATGGCGAACCGTCATTAAATATAGTTTTTTTCACTCTTATACATTCTATTGGACCAAATAAAACTCTTCTTAAGAATTGGGACATCAAAATTTACTTTGTGTAAATTTTTGGTATCTTTCCGATAAAGTTCATTTTTTAATGAATAGTGTAAAATGTTGTATTTTAATTCAAAACCTCTTTTTAATCTAATTAATTTATATGATTAGATTATCTTTTGAATTTGTTTTAAAGTGAAATTAGAATATATTTTTACCATTAAATCCAATAGTGGTCGTTGGAATTAATTTCACTTTGAAATCAGACTTAAACTAGTGTCAATCTTTTGATACTTATTGTTTCATAAAAACACGCTATTTGCCCTGACAGCGGGAATTAATTATTAAATTAATTAATGTGACTTATATGTTTTGAATTTTGTAAAATATACTTAATTTTTTAATTCAGAATATCAAATATTTCTTAGGGTGAATATTTGGTAATTTTCTGAAAAACTCCAATTTTTGATGAATAGTGAAACCACTAAGTGGTAATCAAGAAAACTGATTTTTTAGTTAAATGAAAGTTTACCATTAATGTGTATTGAATTTTGAAAATCTGACATACATGGTTGTCATTAGTATGTAAAATGTGGTTCAATGGGATGAAAATAATTTTTTGGTGAATAGTAACTTTTTTTCATTAATCGCGATTAGAGGTAATTAGTGTAATTTAAGGTAAAAATGATATTATAAAAATATGAAAACACCATGACACTTATCCTACCCCTATTGGATGAGTCATGGCCGACCAAGACAACCCATGGGTCGATTTAGGGGACCCTATGGAGCCTCTTGGGTGAGATAATGACTTTAATGCCTTTTTTTTAAATAAAGGTGAAAATGACACTAACATAAATTGTTTTACTAAAAAAATATTTAGAAGGGGTTATACTAATCATATATTTGTCTATAAATACTCTTTGGAAAGTTAAAAAGATTTCATACATCAGGATATTTTTATTATAATTTTTAGACATTAAATAAATTAATTTAATTATGACATCATGATGATGCAACGATGACCTCATTAATGAACATTTTAAATAAAATGAAACCATAATATAAATTCTAAGACCTACACATGTCCAAAAACTATTGGATGGGAATATTTAAAAGCCTTATAATCTTATATTCGAAATATATAAATGTGGGACCTTAGAAATTTGAAACACTTTTGAAAATAAAATAATAGTTTCATGATTTCCAAAAGTGCCCCTCCTCTCCTCTTATAGAAGGCCCCCACCTCTACCTCATTTCACACACTCCTCAAGCCTTTGGATCGGCCATCTCCTGCCCATTTACTCTCTCCACATCCCTCTCCTAATCCTAGAGGATTCCCTTTGGGCATAATCCTTTCAAAGGAAGCCTTTAGTCTCAAATCAAAAGGAGTTACACTTTTAAAGGTAATTCATTCTCTCATGTTCATTTGTTTTATTTTGCTTCTCCAGCCCCCTAAACTCTTTTTCTTTACTTCTTTTGTAACAACACCAGTATCTTCAATATACTGGGATGTTTTTATAAGATTTATTCGAGCCACACTCTCACAAAACTACATCAAATGGTTAAAGAACATACGGTTTCTGTGGATGGTGAAATTCTGTCTCCCAAAATGATGATTGTTCAATACTCATTTAACACCTTCAAAGGTGGCCATTATGATGTCACTATTTTTATATATGATATATAATATGTTTACTCTTTCCTTAATCTTCTGTATTTTTCATTTATGGTATACCATTATTGTTTCAATTATGGGTAAACACGATATCTTCATTTTAGGAAGTGCAGACTACCGCCCCCTGAAAGTGATTTGATTCGTTAATACCATATGTGGGATGTGTAAAGGATAAAGTTAATGATATTATATATGTTATTATACTGGAATTATAATATAATCTTATATCAATATGATTCCATTCCAGAAAATATGAAATAGAAATGGAAGTAGCGTTCATGCGTACGTACGGCTTACCGTCTCCATGAACGGTACATTTCATTTATTATCTCAAAATATTATGTACTATTATAAGTACATATATATAATGGATATATATGATGTATGATACATCTAAATTATTAATATAATTCTGGAATTAAAATATACATACCTCTCATATAGTTTTAATTCCATTAACACGACATAGAAATGAAAGTAGCGTTCATGCGTACGTACGGCTTACCGTCTCCATGAACAGTGCATTTCATTTCTTTCCTCTAAATGATTATGTGATATTATAAATACATGTATATGCTGGATATATATGATATATATTATATCCAAATCAGGAATGTCATTCTGGATATAAATAACCTTTTACCACACGAACAACATGTAATTGTAAGAAGTCCACTTTCGACTTAAGAACCAAATATCGACAAAACAATCATTATTAACTTAATGATTACATAATGTTTATAACATGGAAATAAGTGATATAAAAGGAATAATAAGCTTTAAAAAGGTTCTTAATAAAGTAGAAATTAACTCAAGTTTATTATTCATGAGATTAAAGAACGATCGAGTCAAGTCGGACCCGAGGTAAGAGATCCTACTCCTCTCTTTCTTTTTAAGTACACCCTTTTATGACATTCCTTTTATGCTCATATTTCTTGTGATTGGGATGTTCTTTTATATTAATCTTACTATAATTTTTATGTTCGTATTATTAGAGACCCTAGTTCCTCTCATCAATCCATTTTAGAAGTTTTAAGTGGCGCCGTTAGGCTGCTGAGTTTTCGTAAGGGGTTTTTCATCTCACTTTTATTCCCGTGAGATTTATGCTACATTTTCCACAATTTCCTTTGAGTGGTGTATGTACTGACCACTATTATACACCTTTTGTAGTATAATTTCATTTATGGGTATTTTCATCTTTATTGTATGACCCTTCTTCCATGGGGTTTATGTTTCGAAAGTTACCCAACTCGGTAAGGGGACCTTTCACCCTCCTCTTTTCAAAAGACTTCTTTTGTTATGTCTTTTAATTCACATACTATTATGTTGGGATATGTTCTTTTATATCCTTATTAATGTAAATTTTATGTCCAAGTGATTATATTCCCTTTTTATCTCTCATCAACTCATTTTGTGAATTTTCAAGTGATGCCGTTAGGCTCTCGAATTCTACCAAGAGAACTTTTTAACCCAATTTCGATTTCTTTGGGATCAACATGTAGTTATTGAATATGTCATCTTTTGAATATGTGTGAATGAACTTTTATTGTTTTACACTTAATATCCACTTATATTGAGTGTATTTATATTTGTCACACATAATTTTGAGATTGAATTATCCTTAATTTAAGGATACCTTCTTTATAAGGGAATTCATCACATTTGACATTTCTATTGAGACTTCTTTGTTGTTATGCACCAATTCACTCTTATGTGGTGTAGATACTGTCCTTTGGATTATTATATCCTGAATCCATTTATTCTCATGATATTATAAACTTCTGACTAAATGTTATTCCTCAATTATTGTATTCAAGTGTCTCTAATTTTGGTAAAACCCCTTTAACCAAAATATCGCTTTAAATGTTTTAATGATTTGTTCTTATTAATATCCATATTTTCAAAATGGTTTTAAGGATTTATTTATATGGATATTAATGGTTTAATTTTCTTAAAGCTTCAAAGTGGTATGGGACTTCATCTCAATCTCCTTTCATTGAGGCATATTTTGTTTTATACACAACCTTCTTTTATACGGTGTATAAACCCCTTTTACTTTTACTTTTATTCAAAAGGAATATTTTTTATACGAAGCGTTTACTAAATGAAAAAAGGAAATGTTTTTGTCGTACGTATGCAGCGACAACGACTTCTCCGCCGCCGTGACCGTTATTTGAGTTTCGGCTTCCTCTACAAGCCATACCTTCTTTTTAAAAGAAAAATAAATACCATGTTTTACTTTTCTTTTACTTTGGTATTGAAAATGGTTTTCATAATGTTTTTATTATATCAATGTGTTGTATTGATATCTCGTGATTGAAATGTGGAAATTTTATGTTTCCTTTATGCATGTTTTATGTGATATGAACTATGTTATGGTTCTTGGGCATTATTATGAAGACGGGTGGTTCCGTGATAAACTAAGGGCGGGTGAGCCCGATATAGCTCTCCAATGCATTGGGTAACACGAAGGAGTGAAACGTTAAGGTTTCTCCAAAGAGATTTAGGGAATATACTGTGATGGGTATTCCAAACGTAACCAGGAGGGTTACTCCCTACGTAAGAATGTTATGAATGCCTCAAGTTACCTTTATGTCATATGATTTCTATGATTTTATGAGGTATGTTAAAGTGATTATGTTTTATGGGTAAAGTATGATTTCATTATTATGTATACATGTACTCATGTTTCCTTTCCATATTTTTATATCCCTTACTGAGCTTTTTATGCTCATCCCAAGTTTTTTTGAAATTTTTTTCACAGGTCAAGGGAAGGGTACATGATGTGATGATAGTGTCAAGGATGTGTCAAGAATGAATCCATGTTATATTCTAAATATGTTTCCGTTGATGGGAAGAATGAATACTGTCTTTTATGTAACCACTTTGTTTAAATGTGGAATGTAATGCATGTTTCATGATCTAATTCTCTAAAACTCTAAACCTGAAAAGATCCTCAATGTGTAATATTGTAATAACTTAAGATTAAGTAAGGTTTAAGGCTGGGGCCTTATAACGCCTCCAGTTGATTGTTTTAGAAAATTAACTCTTGAACCCACAGAAACCAACCTTACAAACCGAAACACCTCAAACACTATTAAACGAAAACCACAACATTTGGCTAGAATGGTCAAGCCACGTCCAAGAAACACTCTTATCACTTATCACCAACCCATATTTAAAAACAGAAGCATAAGGTCAACAAGAGGAGGCCCAAGGGGCTCCCCACCATTAGGAACTCAGTGACGCTCGAAACGAGACTGGAAAACCGACACGGTTAGGTTCGAGCGGACTCCCCTCCATTAAAGAAAAGTCTATCACAGATTCGTTCTAGATCCATTCGTGCGAGACCCAATGTGGGTCTCCCCACCATTTGAACTAACGGAAGGTATAGAACTTTGAAAATTTCTCAATGGTGACCAAACACCCCACCACAAGGGGCGGGGAGGGAGGGGCCCCGACTACCGGACGTCAAAAGAATGACCCAAGACAAACCAAAATTCCCACATTCCAGGATGAGCATTATTCAGATTTGAGACAGATTTACTCAACAAACTCTCATAAGGACCACTAAAACGATTGCTTCCAAGGGGACACAATCCCCAAGAATTTAAGGCAACGAGACGAACACACCTCCACATGGTCGTGAAAACCTTATGCAACCAGATGGCTCATTCGGAGCGGAACAACCTTGGAAACAACTTAAACTGCCTCTACTTTCAACACTGGTGACAAAAATAAAGTTGGGGTCCCATACAATCCCGGGGGTTCCTGACCACACGCCAGCTTCACTCCGAGGCCTATGGCTGGAGCCCTGGTGTTTGAAGCATCTTCTGCCTCGCACCCAGGCATTGAAGACTCCCGAGCGGAGCTTCTCATTTTGGTGTCACACGCAATCATATTGCACCCGAGGCAACACCATCAAACACAACACATTACAGCATCTGACTGATCATACGCGGAACATTCACCAACACCAGAGTTGAAATGGTGCATGCACATCACCCTTTATCACGCTGAATGAGAACACGACACCACCAATCGTCACCTGAACTTGACCGTTGCTGCTGAGAGGAACTTTACACTGAGAAAGACTTTAAACCCTGTCTTGAACAACACGTGATTCCTGCAAACAACCATAGCAGCCTCATACGACTGGGTATGCCAACTAGTAGCCTAACACAAACTTTTTCTTAAACGAAACAAACCCATACCAGAGGTTATTCAGAATGATAGACTGCACCAATGACTTAGGGTCGCTTCCACCTTTTTCCCACTGGAGCCTCCTCTACAACTTCCAAACCACCGTTGACTACCAAAGGGACCTTCCGCTGCAAGATGTCACGGAACATGACCCTTGTAGCCGATGTAGATACTATAAAGCCCTCCAAGACACTGGTCAACATTGAAAATTCCGAACCACCTTCACCCTTCCCCACAGGAATTCCTTTCGTCATTTCCAGGGGAAACCTTCAACTGCAACGACGTCAAATTTCATATTCGACGACTCAGACAACATAAAGAAACCAAAACTCTGCTCAACTCCCCTCGCATCTGTCATCCCGCTTCGGGAGGATCCACTTGTTGTAAAAAGGAGAGGTGGGTTCAATTATAGAATTCAAAAAGAGAGTACTCTGATCAACTGGAGGGCCGACCAATGACGAATTGCCCATGGCCATATTTCAATTACATTATAACGCTTTATGGGGGGAATACACTAGTCAAGAAAGAAAAACATGGACCCAAATCAAACTAGTCCAACGGTCAAGACATACCACACAAGAAAACACCAAACATGCAGGTGAAACCACTGCAAGGTCTCCCTGATGTACTCTTCAAAAGAATTTACTAACCACACACTTGCATACCAACTTACAAATAAGAACTCAAACTCGGGACACAAACCATTCAGAAAGAATACTCAGCTCAAAACACCACACATCTAACATCTCAAAAACACAAGGACACGCCACACAAACACCAAACTTTTCCTTTAACAAAACATTTAAAAAAAATAAGCAAAGGCAGTGGGTTGCACAAACACCAATGGTGTCCCATGGGCCTCACACATGCATGTTCTTGTGCCGCACTGGCACCCACCTCATATCTATCCAAGCACTTATCTGCTCGTACCATTAACTATTTCCCTTTTCGTATACACTCATGAATGTGGTTTTCCATGAGAGCACCAAGGATCAAAACCAAACCTTTCCATTTTTTTTCAAAACCAAAACATCCAACCCACACATTTCAAACCTCATACCTCATTTTCTTTTTAAAGCACTTCGTTTAAAAAAAATCACTTTCCAAGTCCAAAACATTTTTTACTTAAAAACCAAATTCTCACGAATCCAAAACAAAGAGACGGGAAATGACTCAAGAGAAACTTGTGTCAGAGGGTGACTGGAACATATGGTTGGCGGCCATACGCCAGTCATGCCACTGCCACAGAGGGTATTCTAGGACAGCATCCCCGGCTCCACATGGCATTCCAGAACCTGCGAGCTCACTAGGACCACTGACCTTACCCCTTTTTCATTTCCCATGGACAAGATTAACCGCAATGACCAAAAACACAGACAAACCTCAACACAATTTGGTAACTTGAGTCCCGCCACGAGGTGTGCTGGCCAGGCACATTGCTCGTAGCTAGAACGCCGAGTTCCGACAACCATAATTTTGGTCTACCGTGACTCTAACCGGAAAGAACACGACCCAAGAGAGAAAACCTTTCCCTCTGATACCATTTTGTCACGAACCAGGCCGGGTCGCCATCCGACCCGACGCCCGACCCGGTCCGCGACATGGCCCGAAGGGCGTTCCCGATCCCCATGGGCTGGCACAAGTGCCCGGGTAACAAGAGTAACCTGCGGGAATGGTTTACCTGAAATGTTATAAACAAACACTAACAAGATAATAAAAATGAAACTTGGAATTCGACAACCAAAGAGACCATAAAACTGAATTCAAAATTTAAAGGTTTACAACTAGAACCAATGTCCAAAAATAAACGACAACGAAAGAGACCAAAACTATAACTCAAACCTCCAAGCGACGATAGTGGTGTAGCATCCGCACGCCACAACACCAACCTGCATGAGAAGGCCACTAACAACTCGAACCACCAACACTGAGCACAAAGTCACAACCTGGAACACAGAAGAAACAGGAACTATATACACCCAAGGGTGTATGTAGGGTGTGAGATAAAATCCCAGTAGGATGCCACTGAGAAAAAGGTTCCATGCCACAACATCAAAAGACAATTCAAAGTTTTTATTCAAAATTATACTTTCAAACTGCTTTCAGAGAAAACCTTTACAGGCTAACTGCTAAAGAAAACACTAAAAAGGAACTCATTTCATAAACATGATTTTTAAAGAGGAAGAGGAAGGTTCATTATGGGCACACACACACACACATACACACACACACACACACACAGGTGGTCCTCCATATGCCAACGGAAGGCACCACGCCATCAATGGTAGAGCACTATAGGTAAATCCCCTAAGGATCAACTAGCTTGAGTGGGACCCTAGAACCTCGTGTCTCGGTGAAATGTGGCTTAGAAGGCCACAACCCTCAGAAAACATGGCTTAGAAGGCCACGACCCTCAGAACATGTGGCTTAGAAGGCCACGACCCTTAGATATTATATGTTTAGTTAGTGTTGCAATTGTCAATCCAACTATGTGAGACAGGGACGATACCCATCCGGCTCATTAGCGCACTAGTTCTAGTCCTCCCACCTAGATACCCGGGGTTTTCCCTTGAGCTCAATCAAGTTTCACATTCACATGGTATATTGTTTTTCCCATATTACATACCAAACCAGACATTACACACAAGTCACTATTTTCACACCCAAACAACATTTCAAAAACTCACGCACGCCAAAAATACCCTTTCCAAAAATATATTTGTCGTTACCTAATCATTTCACAAAAACCCCATTTGGAAAACACTCAAACAAGAACATAAACAATTCACACAACTTAGGGAGCATTATTTTTATAACACAATAAGGGCCGACACAAATAAACACACCAAATTACAAATAAGGGAGTCATTCAAACCACTTGCTGATTAAATTGTCCTTAAAACCAGTTTCACACCAACTACACAATTATCTAAACCATCTGCACCTCTTGTGAAGCACCAAAAACCACTTTGAAGAAGCAACCACTGTTTAAAAGACACCATTAAAAAAAAAACCAAGACAACACGCTTAAAATGATTCGCTACACATTAAAAATCCACATTTAGACACACAAAAATCAATTAACCTTAAAAACTAAGTTCGAACCAACCAAACATCACCTAGAACCCAACTTGAAAACATTGCACCAAAAAAACACATATTTTTAGGTGAAAAGACCACTTCAAAAACAATTTTTACACTCAATTATTCTAAAACCACCTTTGCACCATATAAAAAATTGATTAAACAATTTTAGGACTTTCCCCAATAATGTCAAAATAAAAAAAACATGGTCATTTATAAAGAAAGTGAGATTTTCATTACGCACACATGACAAACAAATTTTAAAACACCTTTCGCACAACCTATTAGACCCAGAAATCACTTATACAACAACACACATATAGACGACAAACACATACTATTTTAGAAACCCAATTTTCATCAAACGAACACGCCAACACATTATAAACATAGATTACAACATGCAATTAATTCATAGAACATATTAAATTAAAATAAACAAACAAATTAAATTATCTAAATGATGAAAAGGCATGGAACCACCTACCTTGTCATCGCAGACTTCACAACTGTGGTGCGCAACGACCGCCAGACATCAACTGCAACTCAAAAAAAACCAAACAGACCCTAAACAAACAATTGAACTAAAACATCAATAATTAACCCAGAAATTTATTGAATTCTTCAACTGAACCTAAAGCGCACCATAAACGAACCAAAGGTAAACCATAAATCATGAGATTGAACCGATACGAATTAAGATAAAACCCTGAAATTGGACCCATAAACAAGAGGCAAAACCTGAAAATCAGGAGAAGGGATTACCGAGGCTGTTCGTGCGAGAGAGGTGGGGCGTCGGGCTGGTTGTGCGAAGGAGAAAACGTGCCGAGTTCGGTCGCGCGAAAGAGGTGGTGCGTTGAAGCTGTTCGCACGATGAGGTCAGCGAACACCGAGCTGCAGCGCGACGAGGGGGAGGGAGGGGAGTTTGTCGCGTCGAGGTTGAAGCGGGTGACCTGGAGAGGGAGAAGAGGGCGACGCCAGACGAGAGGCACATCGAAGAAGGAGGGCAGGGGGGTTCGACGGGATTCCGAAATGGAATAGGAGGGTGCACAGAAGGGGTGAGAACCTGGGGGGGGGGGGCAGCCGTGCGACTGGTCTGGGAAGGGAAGGGGCTGTCGTGATGGGAAATAGAGGAATGAAGAAGAAAAAAAATGGTATAACCCTAGCTCCAAAAATAAAACAAAAAAAACAAAAAGAAAAAGAAAATAAATAAATGAAATTAATAGTAATAATAATATTATTACCATCAAAAGGATTAATTTTAATTTGTATCCCACTACTATTATTTTATATTAATTTTCTTTTATGAATCATTTAATTTTATTTCTTCATTGTTAATTCACTTCATTTAAGTAGTTGCACATCGAAAGGTGAGCGGGGAACCGAGCGAGATCACGCGGTGACCCGAGCGAAGTTGCGCGGCTTCGACCGTCCCCTACCCATGCATCGGATGCCGCAAAGCCCAAAATATTCCTTTATCTGCAAAACGTAAAATTGAACATCAGGAGGGTCACACAGAGGCGCTGGAGAAGTCACTAGGCTTCTCGGTTATATTTTGCACGTGCGTCGCACGTTGTCAAGCCCTGAGGAGTCGGGTGAGGTCACGTGTCAAGGCCAAAACATTAATTTATCAGTGAAAAACCGCAAAAACCTAGTTGGGATTGCCCTGCATTTCATATACACATATATATATATATATATAATATAAATAATCATTTGAAGCAGATAAAATTATAAGATAAAACATAAAAATTTGAAACATGTCGCGACACGAAGACCGGGTGTGACAGGGTGATTATAAACCATAGAAGGAATATGTGTGGCCAAATAAGATGAATCATATCTTTGATTTCGTTAGCACATCAAAAAAGTTGAAATTAATTCTAGAAACTTACATGTTGTAAATCATCAATGCTAGTCATGGGATTTAACTATTCAGGATAAATTAGACCATGAACTTACCTGGGAGGATTTTGAGAAATTTCTTACCAAACAATTCTATCCTCAAACGTTAAAAATCTAAAGAATGATGGAACTATTTAGTTTGAAGTAGGAAATTTTTTATTTTATGGAGTATGTGTGTAAATTCATGAATTTAGCATGATTTCCCCCTGAGGTTACTACTAGTGTGTCTTTAGAGGAAAAAATATTTGATTTGGGACTAAGACATGAAATTATCCCAAAGATTTTGTGCCCTTTATTAAAGATTATATAGTGATGGTTAATAGAGAGATGGTAGATGAAATGGATATCTCAAGAGCTATGGGAGGTGGAAGTATGATGATACCCATGGGAAACAGTGGGAAATATAATGTTGGTAGCAAGAAGAAGAGGGAAACCTATTTCTAATGTGGGAGCATGATCCAAAACTAGAAAGCTGGATGAGTAAACCTTCCTCTTTGACCCATGAGTGAAGCTAGATGATTCCAATGTTGTTCATTTGACCACATGAAGAGAGAGTTTATGAAACCACTGAGAGCAAGCTTCAATTTCAGAAAAAATGGGGCATCTTTAGTGCTATTGTTTCACTTTTCCAAGATCGGGTGTTCAAAACACTTCTCAAGTATCACAAGTGTTGTATTCTATGAAGAGATGAGGTAAGATTAATCAATCTCATCAAAAGAATAGAGATTTACATGGTGATTATAGAAATACCATGACTCCTTAGGCTGTCCAATCTCAATAAGGTAATAAAAAAAGTGCGATGAGCAAGTAATTATATGGATTTAAAACAGGTTACCATAAATGACCAGTTTGGAACATCTACGATGAGAGGTATGATTCTTGTTAATTCTAACCTGTTTCATGAATTGTTTGAAACTAGTTCTGACCATTTATTTATTTCTTATCGTATAGTTTATTTGCTGAGTTTAAAAGTTGAGATGACTTCTTTTATGATAAAATTTCAAACTCCTCTTAGTCAAAGTGAGTGTCGAACCTTTGTGTGTAGAGAATGTTTTATAACCTTTTATCCAACTGAAATGAAATGGGATTTCTCTGTTCTTGAGATCTATGTTTTAGAGGTAATACTGGGTATGGATTGGTTGAAAATGTTCAAGGATCAAATCAACTATTATACCAAAAAGGCCAGTTTTACAACTGAAGATGGTTTTGACTATCTTTTTCGAGGAGACCAGTGTATAAACTATGATGTGATGAGATTGTTTTCCCCAAAAATTGTATTGATCTTGTACCATTTTTAAGTGTTTTATTTGGCATTGAGGGATGAGATTGAGGATAACAGTTTTCCAATAGCTGTGGATGAGTTTTAGATATGTTTCCCAAAAATTTATCAAGGTTGACACTCATGAGAGAAGTGGAGTTTATGAATGATCTAATTATGGGGACTAGTCCCATTTCAATTTCATATTATCAAATGGATCCAATAAAATAAAGGGAGTTAAAAGTGTAAAAGGGTTAATTCAGCTAAGCATGTCTCCATGGGAAGCTCCAGTCTTGTCTACCAAAAAGGCAGATGGAACTCTTTAGTTGGGTGTGGATTATCATAATTTTAACCAAGATAAGATAAAGAATCAATATCCACATCCATGAATTTATGACCTCTTTGATAAATTTAGAGAAGCTCCATGGTTCTAAAAGATTGACTTGCAATCAAGATACACCCAATTGTGATTTTGGGAGGAAGAAAATCAGAATACCACTTTTAGGAGTAGATATGGCCATTTTGAAAATTTGTCAATGAATTTTGGTATTAAGAATTCACCAGTGGTCTTTATGGTGTTGATGAATCAGAAATTTTAGAGATATATAGATTCTTTGGTGTTTCTGTTTTTGAATGATATATTGTTGTATTCAAGGAAAAGTGATTACCATGAATAATACTTGGCGACGGTGTTGGGAATCTTGAGGGATCATCATCTGTATGCTAAATTATCAATGTGTGATTTTTGGGTATAAGAGGTATGTTTCCTTATCCAATGTAATATCTAAAATAGGTATTTCTGTTGATCAAGAAAAGACTGAGGGTATGATCTCTGGGAAACCACTAAATAATGTATTTTAGATACATAGTTTCTTTGGTCTATCTTGTTATTACTCACGCTTTGTTCATGATTCTCATGATTATCTTTTCGTACCATAACATTGAAAAATAATAATGTTCCATTCCAATGGAACATGGAATTACAAAAATAAATTTAGGAGCTAAATTTTTTCCTTACATTAACACTAATCATTATTTTTACAAAATCAAGAAAAGGTTACCTAGTGTATTTTGATGATTTGGGATTTGGGTTGGGATGTTTTATCATACAAGGATATCATGTTGTTGCTTATGGTGAATGAATTGGAGTGAAAAAAGAGATGTTTTTAAATTTTTTTTATAGAACCTTTATTCATCAAAAGTTCTCGTGAGATAAGACAACTTGGGGTTTTGGGGAAAAGTTTTCCCATATTAGTATAGTGTCTTGGAACTAGGCCTTGACACTATATTTTTGATGTACAAAATTATTCAATACATCTGTATAAGATTGGTAATAATTTTTATTCATGTTTTTATTTATTATTATGGATATAGTATGCTCTCAGTTTTAATATTTATCAAAATATTCAAATTATTTATTACTTCAATATTATTTATAGCATTATTATGTTTTAAGATTTTTAGTTATATATTTCCCTTACAAAGCATTTGTGCTCACTGATTTCTTATATATCCATTTATATAGGTTATAAAGAAATTAATTACACATGAGATGTATTATAATATAAATTGGGGGAGATGTTGAATACTTGTTATAGATTATTTAGTTCCTTATATAGTGTAAAAATATCCATTAGTTGAGAAAGAGACAAGTTTTCTTAGTTTATTTTTTATCATAACTATCAAAATCTATAAACCAAAAAGGTCTTGACAATGTATGTAATGTAATATTATATTTAATTAATTTAATTATTGAATAATTTTGATCAAAAATATGTATTTGGTATTAAATACTATATATAAAGTTGGTGTATATGAGGTTAGATCTGAGAGTCTGGGTCTTATGGTGTCACATTACATCTACATATGACTTATCACCTGCAATTATGAAACATCATACACCATGATATAAATAAATCATAAAAAATGAAATAAAAAATTTTTACATGAAAAAATGATATACTCTAATATAATATAGAAAAATCACAAGATATAACTAATAGATCCCCAAAAATGTATGCTTGAACATAAATGACCTGAGAGTGACCACTGTATAAGAAGCACATCTATATCATTATAATGACAAGCACTAATCTATAGCCACTAAGATCTACCTGATAAATCATTTTACAATATTTATGGACATAAGGTAAATAATGTATAAGTTCACATTCAAGGGTGTGAATTAATAATACTTAGCCTAGTCATCCCAAGTAGTGAGTTGACCCCAAGAATATCTACTGCCTACATGTGATGATAAAAAACCAGTAGATAACCCAATGGTAGAGAACATCACCACAAGGTATAATCTTATGAATGATCAATCATTATAAAAATACACATATCTCACTTATATTACACCCAAAAAATAATAAAATTTATTTAAAATATATTGAAAAATAGTAATATGATCTCACATCACTTCTTATATTTTTGTATTGATAATTCACCAAAGATACACTAACCATGAGATGATGGAGGAAATACATGTCTCTACCTATCTCGAAAGTGTTGAAGGGAATAAAAATACCTAAATAAAGAAGATATATAAATTTTGGGATAATAGAGTAAATAAGCATATTCTGAGCTATAGATGTATACTTTATTACTAGAAAAATTACACATATTTAGGGTTACAAGTGTATATATAGTCATACTAAATCCTAGTGTTGTGGGTAGGATAATAGAGAATATTTTTTGTATTTTCATCTACCTAAATCACATGGATGTGGAATATAAAGAGTGTAAACACTCAAGAGAATCATATTCCTTTAGATTCCCAGATCTTGTATGTTAGAGGAACTACTAATCTCCACATATCCTATATTGGAGACATAGGAGAATTACCCATCGCTTCCCATTTCCCTACCAATATCTAATTAGTCTCAACCTAGATGTGTGGATGAGTAGGGATATACATATATATAATTCATTGATAGTCTCTACCAAGATTTATTTGTTATAAGTGTATGATCAAATTCAAATCACTCTATCCTTGTTTATTGGGTGAGATTAAAGGAAACCACCATAGTATTTTATAACCATATATATCAAACCATCATAAGCGACATCAAATATCTAGGTAGATAAGTACACAATAAATCACCACATTCAGAATCAAGGATCCTCCTATGAGTCACATAAGACCTCTAATATAGAAATCTAGAGTGGATACATTGTCCTAAAAGGATTCCCACTTTTAAATCTTAAATAAATATAATGATAATTTTACAATTATTCAATTATTTTTATTGAATTATTATAGTATCCACAAAATAACATGGTTGAAATCACTTACCACAATATAATTTATGTTTGTAACATCAGATTTAACCCAAAGTACTTTAGCTGTATTCTCCTATCATTATCATAACTTACCGGAATATTTATAAAATAGATTTAATTATCTTATCTTTTAAATATCACATAACCATTACTCTTTATATTTCCAATAATTATAAAAAATTCATCCAGTACTTAAGATTACCTCATAATTGGATCCCACTATTTAGGGAATAACCCTTCCTTAGTGACATAGCATCATTTATTTCCTCTTAATGACTTACAATATAAGTCATAATGACTAGACTTTATTGTTTTTGTATTTATCCACTTTTATTTGGTTCTATAAATTCCATATCTTTATGTAAGTAAAAACATTTATATCACCCATTTAACTCCATTGGGATCCTTTTTGACCCCATGTTTAAAGTAATCACTAATTCTCAGTAGCATTTCTTTTATCATTTATGTAGTTAGCTTAAAACATTCATACATTATTTAAAAATATGATAGTGGCATTTAATTTAAATAATCACACATAACCATTTTTACCTCAATGAATTAATGTTATCCATTCCACTCATGTGCGATATTCAATTAAAATTCACTTGACTACAATGAATTTTTAAACATCATTTGGTTTTGTCAACATGCTTTGTCAAATCATAATAAATAATAATGATTTCATTAACCTTTCTATTTACATCTAATAACAACATATTATATACAATATATACAAACCTATTATTTCCTTGGTAATGTAAGAAATATATTGATTCACCAAATATTTTTATTTAATTTAATAAACATCTCACTAAATATTATTATTAATAAAGAAAAATAATATTTTACCCAATCAAATAAAAGTGAACATGACATCATAATCTAAAAATTCACATTCATATGACTTAATATCACCAATTAATTTAATATCCATATATATATAGATATATCTTGAAATCCCCTTATTTAAAAAGGTTTAATAAATATTATATTTATAGTAAAAATTTTCAAATCCATTTATTCATTATTATATTAATTTGTTTCAGAAACATCTCCAAAATGATTCAAACACAAATTAATTATTTTTGGGATATTGATATGAGTCTTACATAATTTTCAATGTGAAATTCATAGCTCTCATTTTCTCCAGCATTCCTAATATCCTATCTAGAAAACCGAGAGTGCCACATGGCACCTGCAACGTAGTGAGAACATTTACCCCTCCATGTCACTCTATAGAAATGCTCATCCATTTGATATGTGAATAAAATATCTTTGATAATGCACTTTATCTTCAATACATGCTGATAAAATCTATCTATCATCCATTCAATCTAAATATATGGCATTTTAGATTCCAAAAGCATGCACCGAATGGAAGCTTCTACCCTGAATTTTCTAGGGATATGTAGCTCACGAATGGCCATCCAATATATTATTTGAGAGAATATGTGATTCTACAATAATAAATATAATATTCAAAAATATAAGGATACATGAACTCTCATGATTTTTATTATCTCATATTGGATGACTTTCATTCCCCAATCCTTCCCTTTCCATACAAGCCACAATGGCCACCTCTCACCAAGGATCACTACACACGAAAAAACCCTATAGAGTGAGTGAAAATATTATTAATAAAAATTTATGGTCCTATAGGTACATACTATTGTATCAAATTTTGGCATCTGTTCCCTATATTTCAATCATTTGATATGACAAATCTACGATAAAATGTGAAATTATCAGAAACTTATATCAAGATTTTCTCTAAAACTACATGTCCAATCATTGTGATTCTAAATCCATTAGTGAATTTATATAAGTAATTTAAAGGTATTTTTGGATTATATCATGATTAAACAAAATGAAGATATTATTAATAGATGATAAAAAATGTCTCCAAACCTTCTCTATATGATTTCTAGAAATCCATGCTTTAAATTTAAATTAATCAAATTGTATTGAATTCATTTCTATATAAAGAATTTAGATATACAAGGGTTTTGATTAATTAAAACAATACACCCCTAAAAGAGAGAGAGAAGTTATAGATGTAAAAACGTGTCTCTCAATGATTTCTCATAATTTGCATGCCGGATTTCAAAAATTCAAAAGGAATTAAATTTATTTAATATTATTGAAAAATAGAGTGTAATTTCTTATTTTAATTGAAAGAATAAATAATATAATTAGGAGAGAGAAGTTTATATTCCTAAAAAACGTTAGATAAAAGAAATATTCTTTTCCATGATGATCTATCATTATCCTAAAGTGATACTTTCTTCTCTGATGAAGATTCTCTCTCTAACAGCGACCATTATGTTGGAATCCCTCAAAACTATATCTTCCCTCCAAAATAATCTTATAAAGTAGAATAAATGTCAAATTTTGTTTTTTACTAATAATACTTATCCTCTAAAAATAAACTCTAATAATGACACACTGAATTATTGACATTAAAAATTTACAAAAGTGTTATGTAAGGGAAAGATCCCATTCTAAAGTTAACAACACAGTCCATTTCTCAATCCAAAACTCCATTAAAGAAAAATTTATTATTTATCATTTTTAAGAAAAAAGAAAAATTTATTTTCAAGACTCCCTATGAAAATAAATTAATATGGTAAATTAAATCATTTAATTATAATGAGTGCTAATAAAATTAATTAATCTAGAATAGGAATCAAATTCTAAGCCCACGAAAGGTCATTCCTAGGTGAAAACCCATTTTTTATACCTTCACCACCATTAAAATTTCCACAGTTGAAAAAAACCTAAACCATATATAACCTATTCAATGTTTTTATTCATTTTTATTCCACCCCATAAAATGGAACCTTCCATATAATTGTTAACCACTAAATTAAAAACAATGATAAGAAAGTTAGTCATAAAAAACGACTATAAAAAATTCAAACTAAAATTTATATAGACAACATATTTATAAAAACTATGTTCACAATAGAACTTAACCATCATGAGTATCCACTGTATTGGTACCTTAATAAAACTATCTAAATGAATACACTTACAAAAATTCCAAAAAATAAAAATTTAGGATATTATTTTTTAAAAGTTCAAGGTTCACTCAAAACATTCAATCATATCTCAAATAAATTTAATATCAATCCCTAAAAATGATTTTCAATATACCCACATTTTAATTAGAGATAATGGTTTCTATAAAAAAGATATTTAATTAGGACTAATCCCATCATCAACATTTTCCCATGAGTTGATAACAAAACTCAATAATCGTTAACACACAAAAAATACTGACTCAATGTAACATCAACTATATAAAAACTCATTGGGTAACTTGATAGACTCACATAACAAAAAATACTTCATTGGCCAAGATGGAACCCAATTGAATATTCACAATATCTCAATAAGTAAAAGCTATCTAGGTTACCTTTAAATCATAAATTTGAACATTAAACCTTGTTTAATTCTCTACTCTATAGAGAAACCCCAAAAGAAAATATATATTCTATACTATTATAATATATTAATTGGATAGATTTTGATAAAAGAGTTTTTAGAGAAATCCAACATGTTAAATCTAACCAAAAACAAATCTCACAAAATAATTCAATTCTATATAGTTCTGTTTATTAAACATACGATAACTAATTAATTTAAATATTTCATCATGCCATGTTATTATTCCTAAATGAAACTTCTTATATAATGAATTATTACTCAATAAATTAATAATATCTAATTATCTATCACTTATTTCTACAAGAGATCAGTCTAATATAAAAATAACCTTATCACACTAGATGTTTATTTCCGTAGAAACTACTACCAAAATATAATATTAACTCTTGATTTTAATTCATAGGATTTACCAAACATAAGAAATTTTTTCTTTTAGCTACTCAAAACCATACACCCATCATACAATGAGATCACTTAAAATCTATGAATTACCATTAAAGGGAAACAATAAATACCTCTCTTATTCAATATCATAACATTAACTCTCAAAGTCTATGATATTTATATTAACATTGACCCTAAATGGTTTCTCAATAACCAGAGAAAAAGGTATTGTTCATCATCTCTTATATATAATCTATTGTTAAATAAGTATCAAAACCAAAACATACTTCCTCTAACCAATTAAGAAAATGGTTTACAGTTTATTGGAACCCATTCCATTAAATAAAAAATAAATAAAAAAACCATTAATATATAAAAATGACTATATACATTCCAATATAGACTGCAATATAATATATTACTAGATAATACAAAAATTGACACTTCTACTAAAAGACTCAAAATTATTCTTCTTAATATCTAAAAAATAATATTCTTAGTGCATCTGTAATCACTGAATAGATCCCCAAATAAACAGAAAATATCTGTTTGAATGGGAATAATCAAAGGTCATTCCCATGTGGTGACCCATCATATGAAATTGGGAATAAATACACTATTTACTTCCCTTTCAGAGAATTATACATATCAATTTACCCTAGAAAATTCCATTACAAAAATAATCCTCACAAGCACATGAATAAGAACCACAATTATCTTAGCTTTCACTATAATTACAATATTCTACTCTGATCATTTAGATCCCACTCTTCCTTTACAAATATAGGTGGCACTATAATCATTCATAACATAGTTGTATATCTCTTGAATTCAAAAAAAAAATCCATAGAGTCTTATAGATCATGAATGAAATAAATACATTGTTTCCCTGAAATCATAGCATAATAGTGATAAATTCAAAAAGAATCAATTAATTTCTCATCAATCCTATAATTAATCCATACCAAAAAATAAAAATACTATTATAAGAGTCTTATATGTCTTTTAACATTATTTATCTATATATATTCCACATCAAATTATTTACTCCCCATATCAGATCTCATCATCAGATACATTTATTTATAATGAAATATTCCCAAAATCTCTATGAAAACATATCAATCTATTGATCATAGTAAATGATGAGGATGTCGTAAATCCCCTTTCAGTCCATCACATTAAAATCATCCACTAATTTAATAAAATCAATAATAAAATAACAAAATCAGTACTTCGATCCATTGGATGAATGTTTTACTCCCTTACAATCCTAGTTTACTTAAAAAGGCCTTAATCATGAGTAATTAATAAGATTAATTCTTAAGAACATGTTTTCATCCACTATCTTTATAAATTAATCTATTTTGACAACATGAATTAGAGTTATATAGTAATAAATTTAAAAAACTATCCCAAACAAACCTTACATATGATTAAGTCCAAAAAAACCTATCAATTTGATATTAATCTTTCATGTACTAATATACTGATAAGTAAAATTACTTATCCCACCTATAATAGGATAGAGGATAGTTAACAGTGCTAACATATCCACACAAATGGTGGGAGGAATTACCTATAGATATAACCTATCACCTACTATCATGAGATAACATCAACCATGAGAAAAATGAGTCATAGATATAACAATAAAAAATGTGAATATATAAAAAAACCAGTGTGATATGATGTAATATAATATAAAATAAACTAATATATACAACCAAAACATATTGAAAATATGTAATCTCAAACCCCGTTGAAAAAAGAGTGGACATAGTATAAGAATCTTTACTCTATCAACTATTATATAAACCTCTCATATCCAGCTTATGTGATCAAACTCCAAATTTATCTATTGATGTGTATAGTCACAAGGTGTATAACATAGAAGTGGGAATATAGGGGTGAGTAATAATAATATTCCTTATGGTCATCCAGATCAATGAACTGACCCCTCGAGTATCTTTTTTCTACATAAAACTTTAAAAATGAAGGTGTAAACAACCCAAAATCACCAAAAATCACCATCAGACATAGCCATATGCACAATCAATCCATATAAAGCTAAACATAACTCCCTCCCATAAAGCACACCAATTTTTTTTCATATAATATAATGTGAAATATTAATATTATTTTACATCTCCTTGATGTTTTCCTTATTGATAATTCAACCTAAATACACAAATCCTGAAATGTTTAAGGAAATACACATCTGTACTTATCTCTAAATTATATGAAAAAATAAACATCTCTAATCCAAGTAGCTATATATAAATCTTGATACTAGAGGAAATTCATATCTCTAGGGATGTAGCTATATACCAGGGTTATAGAAGAAATATATATCTCCAAATATGTAAATATATATCTTGTCTTCATGAATTCTATCATTATATATTGAATAAGTGATAATATTCGATGCATCATTGATTACATTAATCCCAGATTTATGGAAGATAAATACTGTAAAAAATCACATACATTATGTTCTATCACATTCTCACACATGTTATTCTAGAGGAACTACCCATCTCCACCTACCCAATTCCATAGAATTTGGAGGAATACTCATCTCCACCTATCACCTATCCAATGTCTAGTCTATCTCAACCAAGAGTTGTGGGTGATTGGGGACAAACATATTTATAAATCATCACTAGTCTCTACATAGATCAATGGGTGGGAAGGATATATTCACTATCATCTCACTCTATCTCTCATTATAGGGTTAGTGTAAAGGAAACCCTTGCAGTATCCCATTGACATCAATATCAAACCATCAAATGGTGTATCATTAATTCATGTAGAGAAGTAAATAAAAAGGCCTTATTATAGCCAAGGATCCTCATATAAGTCACAGAATAACTCCCCAATAGCAATATCATGTGGTCCCCACATTCTCAATAGATTTCTAATTTCTAAGATCATATAAAGATAATGATAGTTTAATAATAGTAAAATGTTAGTTGTTGATTTTATTTATCTTGCTACTTAATTACTCGATTAACACCACTTACCATAATATAATTAATGTTAATTTCATTGGATGTGACCCAAATTACTTCCACTATATTCCCATTTCTTTATTATAACTCACATGAATCATTATTAGATTGTTTCTATTATATTTTACTTCAAATCTCACATCACTATTGTAGATTATATTTCCATTAATTATAGTATAATCATTATGTACATAAAATTAACACATAATTGGATCTCACAATTTGGGGATTAACCATTAATTATTGACAAACCATCATTTCATTCCACTTAATTAATTAAATATTAGCCATCATGAACAACCTTTTAAGTTCAACAACATTATCCTGTTAATTAGATTTTGTAAATTCTGTATCTGAATATAAGTATATTCATCTATATCATCCTTTTTACTTTGCTAAGTTAATTCTTATAAACAAATTTATCATAATCACCAATTCTCAAATGGAATATTTCTTTCATTTAAGTAGTTACATTAAAAATATTAATAGCTTATCTAATAATAAGATTACCATCTTTCACCTATATTTTTACACATAACCATTTTTAACACAATGCATTAATCTTATTCATTATATTATCATTTGATATTAATTTAAAATTTATTTATGTTAAAAAAATATCTATAAATATTATTATTAACAAGTAATAATAAAATTTTACATGGTCACGTCAAGATGAACTTGACCTCCCAGTCCGACAATTACTTTCCATTGAGTTCATCTCACTCATTAAAATAATATCAATATATTGGAAATTATGAATTCATGCAACCAGTTTGTTTTAATATAGAATAATTACTATTATTATATCTATAATAATAATTCTCACATTCATTTATTCATCATTATATTAATTAATTCATAAAAAATATCTAAAATGAATCAAAAATGGTTCAATTAGGTTCTGTATATCGAGAGGAGTCCAATGAAAATTGTAATGTCCAATTCTAAGATCACACCTTCCCCCCACACCCAAAATCTTATCTACCAATCCAGGGGTTCCATATAGAAACACCATGTGGTGATCACATGAACATCTTGGCGTTACACCACAAAATCACTCCACCATTTGATCCATGGATTGAACATACTGGATCATATTGTGTTATCCCGATCTATTTAAACACGAATAATTAATAGTTATCTGACCTAGAGATTAGAAAACTAGGATTCACATAACTTTTACTGGGTGGGCGACACTACACCAAATATTATAGGGTTATATGGATGGTATATTACTATTTCATTAAAGGATCAAGTGACTAATCATCACCCCTATAACATGTATCGACCACAGCCTCATTGGTCTACATGGTACCCAATTTTTTTCTTATTAGGGATAAGATGGTCCTTATTCTCCAACCATGATCTCACCAGACTAACCACTACCTAAATCAGCTTACCACTATACATGTAAGAACCCTAAAGAGATATGTAATCCTTTATTCACTAAAATTAATTTTCTAGAATATATTTCACCCCTCCGTTTAGATATAGTCTTTATTTTTTACAATTTGATCATTTGATGGGCTAAATCTAAGAGATACTATAATTTTTTTGAGAAAAATTATAAATAAAATTTACTAGAAACTGAAAATAAAATTTGTGTTAATCTAAATACATTTTTTTATATCTTAAAGATATATTTGGGGATTTATGATTCCTTTCACGATTAAACCAAATGAATTGGTTGTCATCAGATTATAAAAAAATCCCTAAAATATATCTCTAATATTTCCAAAAATATCTGATTTAGATTTTAATTAATTAAGAAGAATTGGATTCATAACTAAGATTATTTAGTTGAATGGGTTTTCTAGAATTCCAATAATAAGTCCCCTGAATAGAAGAGAGAAGTTTTATATTTATAAACATTTCTCTCTGATTTTTCATAATCCATGTGTTGGATTTCAAAAATTTCAATGGTTGTAGATTTATTAAATCATATAGAACAACATAGATGTATTTTGTTTCAAGATTTAGAGAAAAAATAATATAATGGAAAGAGGTCAATTTAGACTCATGAATAACACATCTGATCAAATAACCAAGCTTAATCAATGATGATCCGTTGACCGCCGATGGCGATCCTTCATTATCTTGTGAATTTGATCCCTTTAAAGGGTTCCTACATTGTATAATCCCCCTAAAACGTTGTGTTTCTGTAAAATGTTCTTATACAGGTGAATTTAGGAAATTGTTTTATAAATAATATCAATCCTCTAAAAATGCTTACCATTTATTACACAATTAAATAATGACTTCAAAATTTTTCAAATTTTTGTCATAAAGGAAACACCCTATTCAGAAATTTACAACCCAATTTGTTTATCAATTCCATATTCTTTAAATGTGGAAATTACTATTTTACCCATTTTAAAAAAAATTAACATTTCTTCTTAAAACAACACATGAAAATTAATTAATCCACAAAAGTTCTGGATTCAATTATAAAGAGTTTTAATAAATTTAAGGCACTAAAATGGGAATCAAATTCAAATAATAGAAAGGTCATTCCAAGGTAAAAACCTATATTGTTTCACTTATAAGGACTCAACCCAGATCTGAACATCTTGCATGATACCTTCACCTATGAGTAGGGGTAGATTCTATATTTGGAACTCCATTATCAAATCAGACATTGAAGGCCTAACTCTTGGACCATCTTTATCAATTGACTACACAACATGAAACCAACTATATATGAGATACTCACCTATAGTATTTCATTATGAAATAGAGGGATCCCGATCCACTACTAGTGTGGTATATTTTTACCCACCCTCCCGGTGCTCAAGTACATGTCTATATGGTGTAAAGATCTTATAATTGAAAACACACTACTCAAAAAAAAAATCTACCATAGTTATTGATATCATAGTTTAGGAAATTTTTTAAAAAGAAAAATTCCCCCTACTCTATAAACATGCCCTATAGTATAAGGGTCTTGGAAAACCTTGGTTATTTATCTCTATCACTAACTACCCATTGTCCAGGGACAAAAAACCCATATAATATTTATACAACAATCATCCGGCATTAGTGACACAATTATGAATAAAAATCTTTCAAAGTATTAGGCCACCAAAAATATATTCTAGAAAAATATTTATATGTTGTTGTTAGCCCTTTAAATGGAATAAATCTATATCATAATCAACTAATCAATCATAAACAAGAAAAAAATATCACGTGAGTACTATATGGTAAATATTATTGTTGAACATATTCCTCTTTCTACCATGGCCGAAGAGTAAAATTATAATGCACAAGTCAAACAACACATTTATTAATAATTTTGAAATCTTGAAATTTTAAAACCTAGAGAAACAATCCCATCCTCGGTAAGTTGGAATTTTCTATTTCATAGGTTAGTTACTCCCATGCATAATTTTCATCCCAATTTCTTAAAATATCGTACCTCTAACTAACATGTCTCAAATAGTATGAAAAATGAATATAATGATTTTTTACCAAATTTTAACTTTCCCTCCAATCTCACCTAAATTGTATCAAAACCAGTCACATTACATAACCATAAATTAATATCCTCACATTCTATAGTATCTTATCTAGCAAAAAAAGTATATATATACATGAAGATATTGTACCCTTTAGATCATATAACTTTATATAATAGAAAAATAAATAATAATAATATTTTATCATAATATAAAAATATAAAAATGGACATAACAACTAAGTGATAACTATACAAAAATAATAGAACATATGATATATAAAATTAAGAAATATAATATCACACAAGTCACATATAAATATAGAGGATCACCACATGGGATTATGATATACAATGTGATCCTAAAAGAATATAAAAATGGATATATAACACAAGAAACTAATTCAAAGTCCATATTTGGTCCCATATCATACTCAAACCATCAATAAACATCGACCATCTATGATAAGTCCCTTTACCTAACATGAATCACTGATCGTGAAGTTTTCATGTGCAATCAGATACCCATATTGGGTGTGAGTACATATCAATAGGACACCACTAATTGTGTCCCTAACCAAATACAGAATATAAAAGTGCATGATGAATAGACATGGAAATTATAAAATTAATAAATAAATAACCAGCGTACCCTATGGTTCTCACAATTCAATTGATAAAGACCATTATTAATTTTTGATAATGATGGTAAAGATTCTAAACAAATAAAAAAATATACCGAGTATTGACATTTCATTCAACCATGAAACCATATCATAAATCTAAAAATAATAATTTTAAATATACCCAACTTAGACACCATAAAGTGATGATTTGGAGTTACACCAAATTTCTATAAACATACACATGTTGTTAAAATTTTACCCTACATCAAAACTATGATAATCAATATTAGTATTAAACCAAAATATATATCACAAAAAAGATCAAGGTTGACATTACCCCAAACCAACATGACAACATGACCCTGGTTGGTAGTAGCCCCAACCTATATCCCAACCATGTCCAAGGTTAGAATTAAACCTAACACCATTCCAAAAAATAATCAATATTGGAATTACACCCAATAATATACCAAATAATAGACTTGAATGGTGATACACCCAACTAAATATCCATAATTTTTAAATTTGGAATTACAACCAATCACATACCCAAAAAAATACAAGGCTACCACTACACCCAACTTATATCCCAAGAAAAAGAATAGTTGGTATTACACCGAATTGATATAATTATAATTAAAAGGATTTAAGTACATAAAAATCACATAAAAAATAATCCATGGTTGGAATTTAACCAAAAAAAATAACACAAGGAGTCATGTTTGGCATTAAAAACAATCATATCACCATAACTATTAAGATCTACATCACACCAAATGTAATTCCCCGACCCCAGTTACCTAGAGTCGGTGCATTATTACATAACATTGGCATGATCACAAGAAGGATCAAATCTCGAAAGACCGATTGGTTTAGTAGCATTGGAAACACTAGATATATTCATAAGGCTTACATTACATCATAAAAATTAAAACTACAACAACATCTTTTCTTCATATTCCACACTCATATACCCATATACTATCCCTGCAGGTCATTCATAATTTACTTCTTCATACCTTGGAAAAAATAAAACATAGAAAAGGGGTGAGCTCAAATGCCTAGTAAGGATAACAATATAGCGGAAACTTTCATAAATAAGAATAAAAATTTAAGGCAATGTATAACTAAAACAAAAGACTTTTAAACTTGAACTTCAACATAGTATTGAAAAAATAAAATGAAATAATTCCATTTACTTATTCACATGGATATTCTACTAATCGAATAATCACATACAATATCAATAACCACTTTCATAATGATGGAATGCATAATGCCAGACTATCATAACCACATAGCCAAGGCCTCGTGCCAAGACTACAAATAAGATTTTGTCAAGGCCTTGTGCCAAGACACTAGTTTCTCTCATGAGACATACCGATGCATCAGGGAGCTATAGTGGGCTCCACTCGTCACATATTAAGTCCAATGCATTCCCATATGAAAAGGTTTAAACATAACATAAACATTCGTATTAAAACTAGCATATGAAATGTCAATACTTTCACCATAAACTATGAACGGTATAAAAATAGCACATCCACAGTCAAAAATATCACAAAACCTTCAATACAATATAGAAGTTTTGTATCATAATAAATCAACTTCAAATAAGCGTAAAATCAATCAAAGGATGTTGAGATAGATGAAATCAAAACTCTTTTTAGAGAAATATCTCTTTCTATTTTGAAATCATTTAAGAGTCTTATATTTATGAAATAAAACATTTTCTTTGAAAATATTCTTATAAACTTGTAAGGTAAGATTCGATGATTTTTTAACGGCGGAAAATAGCCGCACCTGCTGTATAAGTTAAAAAAACATTCTTACCTTAATTTTGTCGAAAAGGTTAAAAAGCACCTTGTTTGGAAAACGATGGAAATATTCCTTTATAAACCTATTATAAAAAGTCAAACAAGGGTATAAATGACTTTAACCCATATTCTAGTAAATAGTAAAAATGTTTTGAAATTCATTTTTAAGGAACATGGATGTGGATGATAAAGAGATCCCAGTAGATTGTTACGTATAAACAACCTCGGATAATGAAGAGATTGTGAAATAACCCTTACCTTGTACTTTTCCGTGGTTGGGGTAGGTTAACCTCCTGTATAATAGTGAAATAATTGTTTTTAAATTATACAAGAATCATATACATTCATATGATATCATATATGATCTTTTAACTTTGCTTTGTTAATAATATCTTAGTATTATCGCCGTTTCAGGTGTTAACTTACTCATTTTCTTTTATATGTTTTGTTACATAAGCCATGTTTGTCATGGATAGGTTTTAAATTATTCATATCCAGAATGATATCATGTCCTTAAACATTATTTTTAAATCATAAAATGATAATTATACTTGAATGGATACGATGGAGAATGAATCTCATCGCGTTCGTGGAGACGGTAGTCCGTACGTATGCACGAGCGACAATATCATTCTTTTGATATTAAAATAATATATAAATGGATGGTATATCATATATAAAGTTTCATTATCATGTTATATTTATTATTTACATGAGTTACACATCATTATTATACCCATCCAAATAATAATATATTGAATAACAATTACACCACGACATGGAGACGGTAAGCCGTACGTACGCACATATGGTGACATGTTTCTTAAAGTGTGGATAGAATACGGAATATGGTTGTACCATATTTATAATAACATCATAGTATATATAAGATACTATAGTTATTATTTTATAATGGTAATAAAAAAAAGAAAAAGTGGAAGAAGAAAGGAACTTGAAAAGGGGTGGTGAAAACATTACCTCTTCTTCAGGTTCTTCCTTTTGATTTGATCAAAAGGGATCCTTAGGTTGGCTTTCTGATCAAAATAAGTCCTCTAGGTTGTATTTAGGGAATTTGGGAGAGTATTGGGGCAGATTTTGGCCGATCCAAAAGGCTTTGAAGGTGTGATGAAATGAGAAAGAGGAGTTCCCTTTTATAATAGGGGTGAGGGGCACCTTTAGAAAAGCTAGAAATATTAATTTATAATAAATTCATATTCAGTTTATAATGGCTCCAAAGTGGATTATTTAAATGTTAAGGTGGGGATGGGTCGAAAAACACTCAACAGATAGAATTTAGATAGGTTTGGTTTCTTATATTAACCTTATCTTTAAGTATTAACTCTAAGTTAATTAGTTTCACTTTTACAATGTCTCTTTGTATTTTTATATTATATGGTTAATAAACTTACCATATACATCCAAGAGACACCGAAGTGGTGAATTAATGATATAAATATCATGATATAAGTCTCTTGGATGATCCTTAGATTTTTTGGAATTTAATATCAATTAATAATATAATATTTGTTTTAAAAAAACTCTTTTATGTCAATTTTGACACTATTCAATAGTTGATTTTTGTGAAACTCATAATAGAATTATTACTTCGAAAAAGTCAATTAAATCAATAATAATATGTCATATTATCCTAGAAAATTATTTTAATTCATTAAAAGTCTCAAATTATATTTATTTGGGTATTTATAATAACAATTATTCGAATTTTTCATTAATTAGGTAATTACTGCATCATCATTATGTCATAAATAAATTAAATTATTTAATGTCTAAAAATTATAAATAAAATATCATTATGTAAGAAATCGTTTTAGGTTTCTAAATAATATTTATAGTAGAAAATCCAACATATATAACCCTATGTAAAAAGTGTTTTTCTAAAAGATATATGCTTGTGTCATTTTTGTATTCATTTTAACTTAATTAAAATAAAGTGTCCCTATCACCTACAAGTGGCTCCATGGGGTACCAAAATCGACCCAAAGATTCCTATGGTCGAAAATGTATCAACCAATAAGTCCAGGACACATTTTAGTGTAATTTAGTATTGTTATAATATTATTATTTAACCCCTATTTACCAGATTTACCCTTAACCGTGGTAAATAAAATATTTACTGAAGTAATTATTCAAAATGTCTAAAAATAAAAGTTACCTATTTACACAATTTGAACATCTTGATTCCAAATATGGAATCCATTTTTCCAAATTCAAAATACAGAATTGGCAGAAATTAATTTAAAATTAATTCCCGTTGTTAAAATAAAAAGCGTGTTTTTAAGAGATAATAACTATCAAAAGATTGACACTTGTTTATGTCTGGTTTAATTATAAAATTATGTCCAATGACCAAAATTATATTAAATGGTAAAAATATATTCTAAATAATCTTTAAAACCACTCAAATGGATAATTTATCACTATTAATTATTTTGATTAAAAAAGTTGTTTTTAATTAAAATTTAGTAATTTTCACTAATCATCAAAATATTAAAGTTATCCGAAAAGTACCAAAATTTCACCTTAGGATAAATTCAATATTCTGAATCAAAAAATGAAGTCCATTTTAAAAAATAAAATATATATAATTTCAAAAAGTAGGTATTACTATTCATAACGGCTAGTTTGATTGGTTATGGTGTGTTAGAACTCGGTGTTGCGTACAACACACGCTATCACATTATTCAAAGAGAAGCGTACCGTGGAAGATTGGGGTGTTACATTATCCCCTCCTTCAAATAATTTCGTCCTCGAAATTTCTAGAATATTATCGCATGAAAAGACTCAGGTGGTTCATCATCATAAGTTCCTCGGGTTCCCACATTGCCTCTTCCATCTTATGGTTTCTCCACAAAACTTTTACTAGACGCGTCGTCCGGATTCTCCGTACTTGTTCTCTCATATCAAGAATCCTGAAAGGCTCTTCGCAATAAGACAGATCAGGTTCCAGTTCTAATTCCTCATAGGTGAGTACATGCATTTGGTCAGGCATGTATTTCCTTAATAGAGATACGTGGAACACATTGTGAACTTTGGAGAGACTTGGCGACATTGCCAATCGGTAAGCTACAACCCCAATTCGTTCTAGAATTTCGAAAGGTCCGATGTACCTGGGACTCAATTTACCTTTATTACCAAAACGTATGACTCCCTTCCATGGAGATACCTTCAAGAAAACATGATCACCGACTTGAAATTCCAAATACTTCCTTCGATTGTCGGCATAGCTCTTCTGCCTACTTTGAGCTTTTTTGATGTGATTTTAGATTACCTTCACCTTTTCTATCGTTTCCTCCACCAGTTTTGGGCCTACAAGTTTTCTTTCACCAACATCATCTCAACAGGTTGGTGTGTGACATCACTTTCCGTATAATGCTTTATATGGTGCCATCTGAATACTCCAATGGAAGCTATTGTTATAGGAAAATTCTACCAAAGGTAAATATTGATCCCACATACCCTGAAAGTCAAGTGATCAGGATCTCAACATGTCTTCTAAGGTTTGAATAGTCCGTTCTGATTGTCCGTCTGTCTGAGGGTGGTAGGTAATGCTCAAATGAAGTTCAGTATCTAAGGATTTCTGAAGACTTTTCCCGAATCTTGAAGTAAAATGGGGATCACGATCTGAAACAATCGATAGGGGTACTCCATGAAGTCTCACAACTTCATTAATATATAGTCTTTCTAGACATTCCAGTGGTAGATTTTCTCTTATAGCAAGAAAATGTGCTGACTTGGTAAGACGATCAACAATAACCCATATTGCATCGTTCATTCTATGAGTCTTTGGTAGTCCCATGACAAAGTCCATCGTAATATTTTTCCATTTCCACTCCGGTATGGGAAGAGGTTGCATGACTCCTCTAGGTTGCTTCCTTCCAGCTTTCACTTGTTGACAAACCATACATCTTGACACAATATTAGCAATCTCCCTCTTTATGTTGTCCCACCAAAAATGTTCCTTAAAATCTCTATACATTTTGGTGCTTCTAGGGTGTATAGAGAAATTGGAACTATGAGCATCATCCAGCAATTCCCTTTTTAGATCAGGTATATCGGGAACACAAAGTCTCTTCCCAAATTTCAAAATTCCATCTTCATACACACAGTCTCTCAATCTCCCATCATTCACAGCTTTAATCTTCTTTTGAAATTCTTCATCATCAGTCTGTGAACTCTTAATCTTTTCTAGTAAAGATGGTTTTGCAACCATTTGAAAAAGTATTGATGCTTTTCCTTCCCTGGTTATTCCCATGTCCATCTTCACTAGATCCATGAAAATTGGATCCCTTTCAATTCTCATATTGTTCAAAACTCCATGATCTTTTCTGCTCAAAGCATCTGCCACCTTTTTGCCTTCCCCGGGTGGTAGTGTATCGTGCAATCATAATCCTTGACTAATTCAAGCCATCTCCTTTTCCTCATGTTGAGTTCTTTTTGTGAGAAAATATACTTCAAACTCTTGTGATCAGTATAAATCTCACATTTTTCACCATAGAGGTAGTGCCTCCATTTCTTCAAAGCAAATATCACAGCTTCTAACTCGAGATCATGAGTAGGATAGTTTTGTTCATGAATTTTCAACTGTCGTGATGCCTAGGAAATAACCCTATCATTCTGCATAAGGACACAACCAAGTCCTTTCTTCGATGCATCACTATAAATAACGAACCCATCATTCCCCGATGATAGAGTCAATATAGGAGCATTGACTAATCTTATCTTCAGTTTTTCGAAACATTCTTCACACTCTTTTTTCCAAACAAATTTAACCCATTTACGTGTGAGCTTCATTAATGGGTTAGCCAATCGGGAAAAATTCTGGACGAAACGTCGATAATAACCTGCTAAACCAATAAAACTACGTACCTCAGTTATACTCGTTGGTGCTGGACATTCTTGGATTGCCTTGGTCTTAGAAGGATCAACAGAGATTCCATCTTTAGAGACAATATGGCCAAGAAAAGAAATTTCGTGAAGCCAGAATTCACAGTTGCTAAACTTCCCATATAATTCATGTCTTCTCAGAGTCTTCAAGATAATGCGCATGTGATTTTCATGATCTTCATAGCTTTTTGAGTATACCAAGATATCATCAATAAATACCACCACAAATTCATCGAGATATTACTTGAAAACTCTATTCATCAGATCCTTGAATACAAGGGGTGCATTAGTCAATCCAAAAGGCATTACTGTAAACTCATAATGCCCATACCTGGTTCGAAATGTTGTCTTCGGAATGTCTTCCTTCTTCACACACAGCTGATGGTATGCAGATCGAAGGTCAATATTTGAAAATTATTGAGCTCCATGTAGTTGGTCAAATAAATCATCAGTGCGAGGTAGGGGATACTTGTTATTTATCGTTATAGAATTGATCTCCCAGTAGTCAATACATAACCTCATAGATCAATCTTTCTTTTTAACAAAAAGAACAGGGGCTCCCCACAGAGAAACACTAGGGTGAATAAATCCTTTATTACTCAATTCCTCTAGTTGATTCTCTAGTTTGACTAATTCTACAGTGGGCATTCTATAAGGGGTCTTAGATATAGGCCTTGATCCAGGAATTAAATCAATGGAAAACTCAACTTCTCGTTCTGGAGGATGTCCAGGTAAATCTTCCGGAAATACATCTACATATTCTTTCACAACAGGTACATCTTCTATTTGAACATTCATTTCCTCACCCATTGTTATTTCATTCTCTTCCTCCCCAATAATTGAATTTAGTTGAGCTACTGGGGGTGGATCTAAATAAGAATTAGGTGGTGACTATTCTTCTCTAAAGATAAGGTGTTCCTTATCATCATCATCAAGAATCGTAACCTCTTTCTTCTTACAATAAATCTTCGCATCATAGTCCGAAAGCCTGTCCATACCGAGGATTATATCAAACTCAATCATAGGTATGACCACGAGATCATCATATAAAGAACATTTATGTGCTCTAATGGGGACTTATTCACAAAACTTTGTTGCAATGATACTTCCCTTAAGAGTTTTAACTGACAACTCCCTTGTTAAATCAAATTGGAAATATCTAATTTTCTTAGCAAACTGGGAAGATATGAAACAATGCGATGATCCCGAATCAAATAATGCATTTTCTAAACTTGAGGAAACCTTTAAATTACCTGCCACCACGTCTTTCAGAGATTCTACCTCAACAGTAGTGATAACATAAGCTTGGCCTTGATCCCTTGGCCTTTTCTGAGGTAAGTTCTCCTGATGCTTAGGACATTCATTTTCATAATTCCACATCTCCCTGCAATTGTATCACTGAACATTGGTAGCTTCCTTCTTCCCCTTGCAATCACAAGCTTGGTGGCCTTTTTCACCACACTTTTAACGGACTCATGTTCCCTTCAAGAAAGTACCGGGGTGTTTCTTACCACATTTACCACAGGATAGATATTCACCCTTTCCCTTCTTCCCCTTATTTCCATTCCCAGATTGATCAGCAAGTCTCTTCTTCTCTTGCATTTATTTAAAGTCATAAGACTTAGAGAATTCCTTTTTAGTCTTGATAGCACATGAGACAATGTCTTCGTATGATGAAAAGGATTGTGAGACTAATGCTAGACGGAGAAATGGTTTTAACCCATCAAAGAAATGATCAATCTTACTTCTTGGGTTACGTATATAATCTCCAGAATACCTTGCTAACCTTGTAAAGTTAGCCTCATACTTTGCGACATTCTCATCCTCCTTCTGTCTCAAACTCATAAATTGCCTTTCCATATCTGCTCGATGGTCGCGAGGAAAGTATTTTTCTAAAAATAGATCTTTGAACTCCCTCCATTCCATATTTGATACTTCATCATCTTCCTTAGTGTTTTGAATCAATGACCACCATTGATCAACATCTCCAGTGAGGCGGTAAATTGCCATGATAACTTTTTCTCTTTCACTACTCCCCAAAGCCTGAAATATTTTCTCTAGGGAATTTATCCATTGCTCAGATACTAAGGGATTTGTACTCCCATTGAACGTTGGTGGTCGTTTCCCCATGACTCTATCTAACATTGATCCTCCACGCTGCGGATCAGGGTGCTCCATACGGGTAATGTTATTATTCATAACCTGAGTGAGTTCTCCCAGTATGGTGATTAGCTGATCGACACCAGTTGCATCACCAGCTCCACTATAATTATCTTGAGCAGGAGGGAAATCCCTACATGGAGTGCGTGAATTAATAAAGTTTCCATTTCTTCCACTAGGCTCCATTTCTAAACAATGGAATAAACTAGATCAGTTTATGAATCAAAATACATAATCCCATACTTATAAAACACTTAACATAAATTTAACTATTTATGGATATAATCCATAATCATAAGAATGTTTTATTTGAGGAAGTATATACTCATAAACCCTTCATAATGATTTGTAAAGAAAATGAGAGTTATCCTAAGCATATCCCCCGGGAGTGTCGTAACCAAGAGTGCAGCAAGGCCCGTTGTCGTGCACCAGTTCCTGTTCGAGTCTAGGTCAAAGAGGTGTTTTCGGGTTTTACCCCTAGGTACATCTGTGCCAGAGCCGCCTCTACCTGCTCGTATCCAGACAGGGATGTATTTCTCGGAAAACTCACAAAATCTCTACAATACCAAAATTCTAGGAAGTTCTTCTATACTAATCCTCAAAGCTCATCTTAGGTCTACGTGCTCTAATTAGAGTTTATCTAAATATAGATTTCAAGGTTTGTACTAAACTTTCTCTGATACCAACTGTAATGTCCCGACCCCAGTTACCTAGAGTCGGTGCATTATTACATAACATTGGCATGATCACAAGAAGGATCAAATCTCAAAAGACCTATTGGTTTAGTAGCCTTGGAAACACTAGATATATTCAAAAGTCTTACATTACATCATAAAAATTAAAACTACAACAACATCTTTTTTTCATATTCCACACTCATATCCCCACATACTATCCCTGCAGGTCATTCATAATTTAATTCTTCATGGCCTGGGAAAAATAAAACATAGAAAAGGGGTGATCTCAAATGCCCAGTAAGTATAACAATATAGAGGAAACTTTCATAAATAAGAATAAACATTTAAGGCAATGTATAACTAAAACAAAAGCCTTTTAAACTTAAAGTTCAACATAGTATGGAAACAATAAAATGAAATAATGCCATTTACTTATTCACATGGATATTCTACTAATCGAATAATCACATGCAATATCAATGACCACTTTCATAATGATGGAATGCATAATGCCAGATTATCGTAACCACATAGCCAAGGCCTTGTGCCAAGAATACAAATTAGATTTTGTCAAGGCCTTGTGCCAAGACACTAGTTTGTCTCATGAGACCTACCGATGAATCGAGGAGCTATAGCGGGCTCCACCTTTCACATATTAAGTCCAATGCATTCCCATATGAAAAGGTTTAAACATAACATAAACATTCGTATCAAAACTAGCATACGAAATTTCAATACTTTCACCATAAACTATGAACGGTATAAAAATAGAACATTCATAGTCAAACATATCACAAAACCTTCAATACAATATTGAAGTTTTGTATCATAAGGAATCAACTTCAAATAAGCGTAAAATCCATCAAAGGATGTTGACATAGATGAAATCAAAACCCTTTTTAGAGAAATATTTCTTTTTATTTTGAAATCATTTAAGAGTCTTATATTTATGAAATAAAACATTTTCTTTGAAAATATTCTTATAAGCTTGTAAGGGAAGCTTTGAATATTTTATAATGGCAGAAAATAGCCGCACCCGCTGTATAAGTTAAAAAAAACATTCTTACCTTAATTTTGTCGAAAAGGTTAAAAAGCACCTTGTTTGGAAAACGACGGAAAGATTACTTTATAAACCTCTTATAAAAAGTCAAACAAGGGTATAAATTAATTTAACACATATTCTAGTAAATAGTAAAAATGTTTTGAAATTCATTTTTAAGAAACATGGATGTGGATGATAAAGAGATCCTAGTAGATTATTACGTATAAACAACCTCAGTTAATGAAGAGATTGTGAAATAACCCTTACCTTGTACTTTTCCTTGGTTGGGGTAGGTTAACCTCCTGTATAATAGTGAAATAATTGTTATTAAATTATACAATAATCATATACATTCATATGATATCATATATGATCTTTTAACATTGCTTTGTTAATAATATCTTAGTATTATCGTCGTTTCAGGTGTTAACTTAATCGTTTTCTTTTATATGTTTTGTTACATAAGCCATGTTTTTCATGGATAGGTTTTATATTATTCATATCCAGAATTTTATCAAGTCCTTAAACATTATTTTTAAATCATCAAATGATAATTATACTTGAATGGATACGATGGAGAATGAATCTCATCGTGTTCGTGGAGACGGTAGTCCGTACGTACGCACGAGCGACAATATCATTCTTTTGATATTAAAATAATATATAAATGGATGGTATATCATATATACAGAATCATTATCATGGTATATTTATTATTTTCATGAGTTACACATCATTATTATACCCATAAAGATAATAATATATTGAATAACAATTACACCACGACGTGGAGACGGTAAGCCGTACGTACTCACGTATGGTGACATGTTATTAAAAGGGTGGATAAAATAGTGAATATGGTTGTACCATATTTATAATAACATCACAGTATATATAAGATACTGGAGTTATTATTTTAGAATGGTAATAACAAAAAAAAGAAGAAGTGGAAGAAGAAATGAACTTGAAAAGGGGTGGTGAAAACATTACCTCTTCTTCGGGTTATTCCTTTTGATTTGATCAAAAGGTCTCTGTAGGTTGGATTTCTTATCAAACTAAGGACTCTAGGTTGTATTGAGGGAATTTGGGAGAGTATTTGGGCAGAGATTGGCCGAACCAAAAGGCTTTGAAGGTGTGAAAAAATGAGAAGGAGGATTGCCCTTTTATAAGAGGGGTGAGGGGCACCTTTGGAAAAGCCAGAAATATTAATTTATAATAAATTCATATTCGGTTTATAATGGCTCCATAGTGGATTATTTAAATGTTAAGGTGGGGATGGGTCGAAAACCACTCAACCAATATAATTTAGATAGGTTTGTGTACTTATATTAACCTTATCTTTATGTATTAACTCTAAGTTAATTAGTTTCACTTTTACAATGTCTCTTTGTATTTTTATATTATATGGTTAATAAACATACTATATACATCCAATAGACCCCCCAAGTGGTCCATTAATGATATAAACATCATTATATAAGTGTCTTTTCCGAACCTTAGATTTTTAGGAATTTAATATCAATTAATAATATAATATTTGTTTTTAAAAAACTCTTTTATGTAAATTTTGACACTATTCAATAATTGATTTTTGTGAAACTCATAACAGAATTATTACTTCGAAAAAATTCAATTAAATCAATACTAATATGTCATATTATCCTATAAAATTATTGTAATTTATTAAAAGTATTAAATTTTATTTATTTGGGTATTTATAATATCAATTATTCTAATTTTTCATTAATTAGGTAATTACTGCATCATCATTGTGTCATAAATAAATTAAATTATTTAATGTCTAAAAATTATAAATAAAATATCATTATGTAGTAAATCTTTTTATATTTATAAATAATTATTATAGTCGAAAATCCAACATATATAACCCTATGTAAAAATTGTTTTTCTAAAAGATATATGCTTGTGTCATTTTTGTATTCATTTTAACTTAATTAAAATAAAGTGTCCCTATCACCTACAAGTGGCTCCATGGGGTCCCAAAATCGACCCAAAGATGCCTATGGTCGAACATGTATCAACCAATAAGGCTAGGACACGTTTTAGGGTAATTTAGTATTATTATAATATTATTTGTTAACCATTATTTACCGGATTTACCCTTAACCATGGTAAATAAAATATTTACCGAAGTAATTATTCAAAATGTCTAAAAATAAATGTTACCTATTTACACAATTTGAACATCCTGATTCCAAATATGGAATCCATTTTTCAAAATTCAAAACACATAAGTGGCAGAAACTAATTTAAAATTAATTCCCGTTGTTAAAACAAAAAGCGTGTTTTTAAGAGATAATAACTATCAAAAGATTGCCACTTGTTTATGTCCGGTTTAATTGTAAAATTATGTCCAATGACCAAAATTTTATTAAATGGTAAAAATATATTCTAAATATAATTTAAAACCACTCAAATTCATAATTTATCACTATTAATTATTTTGATTAAAAAAGTTGTTTTTAATTAAAATTTAGTAATTTTCACTATTCATCAAAATATTAAAGTTATCCGAAAAGTACCAAAATTGCACCTTAGGCTAAATTCGATATTCCGAATACAAAAATGAATTCCATTTTAAAAAATAATATATATATATAATTTCAAAAAGTAGGTATTACTATTCATAACGACTAGTTGGATTGGTTATAGTGTGTTAGAACTCGGTGTTGCGTACAACACACGCTATCACATTATTCAAAGAGAAACGTACCGTGGAAGCTTGGGGTGTTACAAAAAATCTCATTTCAAATAACATAATCATATAAAAAAAGTATCATATCTAAAAATATCATGAAATGCTCTTTTTATAATACCTCAAGGATAATGACACATTCCACATAAAAAAATCCTTATTTAAAATCAATATGGGTTTAAATATCATACAATACATTTTGATACTTTACATCTGGCCTGTTTATTGGCACAAAACCCTTTTTCCAATCCAAAATATAATTTAATACTACCCTCAAGATAAACCTAATTTCCATCGTCAAGGAATAATTTGGGGAACCAATCAAGGTTCACTATGTTTTAACAAAACCATGGACACCCTTCATGGGCTCCCATTTTTTATTTCTATAACACTTTAATCAAGATAATGGTCATCAGTGATCATGAAATTAAGAACAACACATATAATACATCACATATAGATAAAAATTGTTACGTTACTAATTATACTACTAAATTTCATGTGGTTTAATACCAAAACATTTTTACATGACTTGTATATCACACACATCATTACACACATGAGAATTCATATAAACTAGTGAGAAACCAATAGGAACACCCACCTCATAGTATTAGTAGGATTCAAATTCAATTTAATTGGACAAATTTTCATTTTTTATATGAAATTAAAAACATATAATAACACCCTAAATGAGAAATTTATTGTGAATAATGATGAAACTGTTAGTAACAATATGAATAAAAAGAATACTTTTGATAATATCACCTCTAGTTGTCTACTGGGACAGAAAGAACACAAATACATTCACAAACATAAGATATTCTTCACTTGAGAGAGGAGAGTAAAATAAATTAAGGGAGAATGTCATGCATCTATGAGGGAGAAAGAGATTGAATTTATTTTTATAAAAATTTAAAATTTTTAAAAAATTATTTAACTTTTTTGGAAAAAACATGATATGGGACATTAAGTACTCACTACCCTTTAAACTAGTATTTTATTCCAACCAAGTAATCCCCCACTGTGATCCTATGTGGCCAATGCACCCCTAGGATAACCTCTCTATAGATGAATCAACTTAGTACCGAACCAATTACACTCAGTAACAAATGAATTCTATCTTGAAACGAAAGACTCCACATTGAATCCATTAACTAAATTAATAATACTCGGCCTCTGTCAACTCATCTAATAGTCCAAGACCTTCAAAATGAACATAATTGTTTTTGAAAAAAGTAAATTATGGTTTGGGGAACCATATATCATGGTATTATCATGAATATTTTGCGAGAATAGGCAAAATAATTATAGTCACAGTGAATATTCCAAGATATTGGTTATGGGAGTATTTAGGGGAGTAAAATGGCCCATTAGATTTATGGGATGGAGCTTTTTTAGAGCACATGTAATTATAATATTTGTTTAATAAGCTCTACTATAACATTCTCAGTCCTTCACTATATATTGGTAGTGTTCTTTTAACTTAATTACATATTTAAGGAATCCCATTACTTTGTTTCAACTCCTTTATGTTTTCTCAAACCTTTAACACCCAAGAAGATTGGTTGTGGTGGTATTTAATAACCTTTGGGGATATATAGATTTTATTTTTAAGATATTGATTATATATGAATAATAGATCATTTCCATCCCATTTATTTCATTCTTACTTGCTCATCTTCTTTCAAGGATGCTATGGAAATTATAGTGTCTATTTTTGGTGGATTTTTATGAAAGGTTTGATGAGGAGTTGATGTGTTATAGGTTTTGGATGGATGATCATTAGTTTATTACATTAAATCATTAGTTTATTCTTATCTTATTGAAGTGTTGATAAAGATTCATTCAAGGTAAGTAATTTAAATTATCTCTATTGTTTTTATATTAATGTATAAATATAAATATTTTATTTTATTTGGTAAGGTAGTTTAAATTAATGAAATTAATATTACTAATTGGACTCAATAAATTGAAAGTGAATGTTCCCCATATATTTTGTAAAAGGTTTTTATAATACTTTTTATGTGTTTTATTTTTTTTCTAAGAATTCAATTTTGATGTACATATTTTTTTATATTAGTACATGAAATCCTATTTTAAAGTGGTTAGATAATTAAAATATGGCAATGAGACTGAAGTAGTGAAATCCAGAACTATAATAATGTGATAATCACGATTTTATAATTAAATATTTAATGATGATAAATGGGTTTTTAATAATATAATATTACATTTACGTTTTTATAATAGTGGATATCTTATTTTATTTTTTTTGTTGTGATGGAGGAGGAGGTGTTGTTGTTATCTTCGTTATGGTAGTTTAGGTAGTGTAATGATTTCTTGTAGAGGTGGAAGGGATATTGTTGCAGGTCATTGGTATAGTTTCTTAACATGGATGTGTAACGAGGTTATGTTAGAAAAAAAGATAAAGTGAAAGGTGAGTTCATGGTTTTTATGATACGGGAGTTTGTGGTTGTTTGACTATTATTTTTGTGCCACCACAAAAGAGAGTACACAGAACAAAAATTTAATCTATGCACCATGCAGAAAAGTGTGCGGTATGAGTGACAATGATAAATAAGATGAGTTTATATGGAGAGTTAATATATATATATATATGGGTTTATTAGAGATATTTTACAATATAAAGGAACCCTAATCACATTATTCAACGGAGTGAGAGTTCATTAGAGAAATATTTGTTGAGGAATTTGGATGAGTCTGAAAATTCAAATGTAAGTTGTCATATTAAGGATGGGAGTTTTCAAAGGGAACCTCACAAGGGTGAAGATTAGAGTGAATAGTTTCCCACAAAGTTATTGCATGTGAGGCTACTTGTGAGTTCATCAAGGATGATTATATGAGGCTTTAGTTCATGGTGAACCACCTTGGAAATGGAGAGTTCATGATTTTGGTGGTTCATGAGGTTAGAGTTTATGGTGAAACATTCATTTGAAGTTGGAGTCTATGAGGTAGTAGGGATGTTTTTTATGAACGTGGTCCATGAGTATATAATTCACAGTGAAAAAAGTTTCACAAGTTCAAGTACATAGAAGTTTTGAGTTCATATATAATGCGAAGAAAGATATTTACTGAAAACTCACATACATGTGAACAAAATTTGAGTTTATATAGATCATCAAAAGAATATTTTAGTGGATAAGTGTGTTCAATAAAATAGAGAGATACATGTGATTTCATTTTTTTTAATGGTTGTAAACTATGGGTGACAATGATTCCACTCTAAAAATTATAAGAACAGTGTGCTATAATGGATTTGGTGCATCATCAAATTAACATTGTATGATCCTTGTATATTTTCCATTAAGGGTCAACATAGAAAAATTGATGTTTCGTATGTAAGTATGAATTTTTTAATTAATTACCATGGGAAATATAGGGAATATTGATTTGATTAACAACAAAACAAGATCAAAATGGTGTTTTTTTGAATTTATCATACCATGAATCACCCCCAAATGGGGGTATTTAACCTATTAGAACCAAAAATTGGAATAAGAGTGAAATTTTAAATAAAGTGACATATCTTAGTTTAATCCATGGTATCCATCATTCACAATGGGTTTTTGATTTTTGAGGGAAATGATTTTCAGATGTGGATGAATCAGATGCAGTACCACTTCTAGTTCTTTGGAATGGATGTGTATCCAAATTTTAGACAATATTGAGTTATCATATGTTTAATAAAGATAAATATATGTGGATGATAGAATAATAAATGATTTAGGGGGATATTTATTTATAAAATCAACACAAAATTAATGTCTTGTAAATCCTCATATTCAATTTGGGAAAAATAATAAGATACCTATGAAGTTGTTTAAATGTTTGAGAAGCTAAATTGAATGTTTTATGGAACAAGTATGAGGAATTGATGCTGAACACTAATAAATCTATTGATTCATTCTTTGATCAGGTGAATGTGATTTGGAGTACAAGCTTGGTCTTAGAGAATTTATCGACGATGTGAATATTTTTAAAAACAATACCACGAATATTAACATATGATTAAATATAGAAGTATATATTCTTGAGTATAAGGCTCCAAAATAGATGAAATTGGATAATTCTCATAGTATTTTTTCACATGTTATTTGTATAATGATGATAATGTGGATGTAAAAAAGGGAAAGTTTAAGGATGTGACATTCATGGCCTTGAAAAAGATCACAACTGTAATACCTTGTGATTTTTTATGAAATATAGATTTTTTAAAATTTATTTGAAATATTTTGTTGAATTATACAAAAAGATTAAATTTAACGACATGAAACACAAGATTATTTTTTGGTATTCATAAGACTATGATTGGATTCTATTACACACATGTTCGAGTTCTTTTGAAATATTTCATTTCATGTAAGACTAAGGTGAAACGAACAACTAAATTTTATTATTTCACCTTATAACCAGGCCATTATAATTATAGGTATGAAAAATATTAATTTAATTATTAAAATATTTTTTACACATGTATATATAATTAATTATTTGGAGAGAAATTAATTATAAATGAAAATAAAACACTTTTAAAATAAAAGAAAATGTTTTTCTAAAAAAACTATTTAAATGAAAATAAGCTATTTTATAAAATAATAAAATCACACTTTATGGATTTTATTAGTGAAATATATATTTATTATAATTTTTTAAATTATTCTTATATTTTTTATAGACATGATATAGGAACAAATTCAATTTTTTGAATAAAAGAAGTATTTTTAAAAAAATGCATTTTTCCACCTTTTGATGGTGCATCTATTTTAAATCTATTTTTTAAAAAAATTAAATTATATTTGACAAAAGAAACTTATTCTACAGAACTAGTATTTAAAAATTTACTTTTTTTTTGAATTTTTGGTATTTTTCTGATAATTTTTACATTTTGATGAATAGTAAAAAAAAATATTTCATGTAAATTGAGAACTAATTTTTCATAAAATTTATTTATAGTATTAAATTATATATTTTAATGGTTTTAATATATAAATATATTATATTTTTATCATTTAATATAATTTATGTCATTGGAATTAATTTTACGTTGAATCTTGAAGTAAAAACATTCAAATCATTAGCATATTTTCACTTTGAAAATTAATTTTCCCATTCTAACAATGTGATTAATTTTAAAATAACTACTATAAAATCTGTATTGAATTTTGAAAAATTGACTCCATATTTTGAATTACTATTTATAAATTACTTAAATATATTTCTTTTATTTTGGGGCATTATGAATAGTATCTATGATAATTTTTATTAATACATTAGAAGGGAAAATCAGGTAATTATTGGTAAAAATAATTTTATAAAATTACTCAAATGATTTTTCTAATATAATTTGATAAGTTTTTTTAATCCTAAATCATCCTTCGGTCGAAATGATATTCTTTGGAAGCCACATGGATGAGATTTGGATAATTATTTTATTTTATTTAATGAAAATTTAAATATGCCTTACTCAAATTTTAATAATTATATCATTTTAATATACGGTTATAGAGAAGATAAATTATACTATAAATACTCATTTAAAATCTAAAATTTTTTTATTTATAATTTTTATTAATTTATATTTTTTTGAAATAAATAATTACTTTAAAGGGTTATACCTTTATGATGATGAAATTATTTAATAGATGCAAAATCAATAAAATATTTTTTATTAAAATGGTAACAAACTTTAAAAGAAGAAAACACACAATCTTTTTTTTCCGAGTATATCTCGACCATAATAATACAAGGGTAAAATTATTGACCATTTTAAAACAAATGGTATAGATTATAACACTTATCATATTTTGTCTAAAGTAATGTTAATGTTGTCACAATCATGTTCTAGTAAATATAACATTTTTAATGTACGATTTTACAAAATATATATTCCACTATAAGTATTATTAGGAAATATAAAATATTTATATTACTCATGGTATTTTATTTTTAATTTTTACCTAAAAAATAAATACATTAAATATTTACACAAAACTTATGTAGTAATTTTTTTATTAATAAAAATCTCAAATTTATGTTATGAAAAATATTAAAATAAATATAATTTGGATTAATTAATATATAATATAAATTTTATATATTTATTTGACCCCTTAGGGATATAATAAAATATTTTTTTCATGGATAAAATCTTATCTTGATATTTCTAATAATACAATAATTGAATAGTTTCAAAATTGACACTATTGGTATTTTGTCAAAAAATTATTTTATTAATTTTTTATTAAAAACTAATCCAATTTTTAAAAAATAAAATAATTATGATATTATCTATAAAATTTTAAAATTTTCATTTATGGTATAATTTATAAAAAATAAGTAAAAATTATACTCTTTTAAAATTGAATCATTTGTTACCTTAGTTAAAATTAAATAGATAAACTAAAGGTTAATTAAATTGACAAGGTTTAAATTGATAGGCCAACTTTTCTAAAATTTATTGGATGATTATATTACAACCTTATATCATATAATAATTTAAAATATGAAATTTCTTGAGTTTTTTTGATGGGTTGTTTATTTTATTATAAATTTATATTTTTGGAGACTCTAAAAGGGTACCTCGTGTCAATTATAAATGGGAACATCCTCCCTAACTTAATCACTTCAATTTGGGACTTAAATATCATCCATTCACATTCCATTTACATTCTAAACTTACCTAGTCACATTTTGGAGGTTCTGGTCTTCTCAAAATACCAACTCAAGTGCTTTAAGAGGAGACTTAGCGGGAGATCGTCGAAGAAAATGTAATATCCTCTACAAATTCTTTCAAACTTTCCACTTCTTCTTCATGATTTGTTTCCATTATAAAGCAATAACTCAATTATATATTATATACTGATATTTTATTATGATTATGGAACAACCATATTCCACCTTCTATCAATCCAACAAAAAAATCACCACACGTTCGTACGTACGACTTATCGTCTTTACATTGCGATGTAATCTATTTTAATCACCACCATACATGGATGGTTATAATGATGGAAATAATAACTATATATTATTATTTTAACTTGATACAGATTTTGGAAGTAAATATATACCCTCCACTTCCACACTATTTCACAATTATGGGAATAATATCTTCCCTCTTCTGTACATATGACCTACCGTCTCCATGTTGTGATGTAATTCATTATACACAACATATATATTGAAGCATGATTATGTAAATTTATAAAATGAATAAATATGATATATATATTATATTAATATTACTTTGGAAATGAAATAACTATAATATAATAAAGAGAACCAGAACTTATTCAATAAACAAGCATAAAAAAATGAAGTAGTTAATACCCATTAAGGAGTAATAATGAAATGTTATAAAAAAATGGATAATAATATGATCATATATGAAATTATCAAAATTAATATGATTCTATAATTATTCAATGAAATTATTTAAATAATTATATAGGATATTTTTATACATATAAAGGATATTAGAACTGTGGTAAGGGATAATTTCACAATACCATTATTATATGAAATCATTAATATGTAAGTATTTACTGTGGTATATTTATTATCCACAACCATGTATTATAAAAATATTTTCATAAATTTATTAATATTCTCTTATGGATTTTGAAAGTAATTTTTACCCATTTTTAACTTTTTACTACACTTTATGAAAGGAATCTGGGTTTTTACTTCCAAAAGAGGTACTTTTTGACTTTTTCTAAAAAAGTACGAGAAGAACATTTTCTTTTAATTTATACGTCAAGAACGTATTTTTAAATTTTCATAACTCATTATTTCCATAAATATTCCTTTATAATATTTAAATATTATTTTCAAATTAATCATTTTCTCTTAAAATTGTGAGGCATATTGAGAAAAGGAAATGATTTTGAATAAGAAAGGATATTTTACTCAAGAATTAATTTCAAGTGTTATATAATAATTATTATCCATCTAAGTGGAAATTATTTAATAAGGTTATGTTTTTTGTATAATATCTCTATTATTATTATTGTTTGGTTATATTATTATTGAATGATATTTGTGAAATCTGTATGTTTTACATGGATTACGTTATGATGGAATGATGTTTAAAAAAGCAGTTTTATTACTTGGTTATGATATGATTAATGATTTATGTTTGGTGGCACACGTAAGAATGATTTCATTTTAAGATGGGTGGGACCTATATATCCCCCAAATGCATTGTGAAAACATTTAAATCTCATGAGATAGATAGGCCTAGAATGGGAAATGATCTCAGTTTAGTAATATAGGTATATAACGACAAGTAAACCCAATTGAATAATACAGGGCTGGAATGGGAAGTAAACCTAGTTCAGTAAAATAGCACTAGAATGAGAATTAAACCTAGTTCAATAATAAAGGGATGGAATGAGCAGTGAACTTGTTTCAATAATAGACTATATCCAATATGATGGTCTTTGCAATGAGCCTGAACTAATTTTGAAATGATTTTTTATGCTTATGTGTTTTCCATAATTTTATGTTTTATTCCTATTCTATTTTATCATGGATCTTATTAATCTATGTTTTATGCCTTATGAATAAAAAAGATTTATTTTATGACTTGAGAATTTGATAAATGTTATATGTGTTATGATTTTAAAAAGTTATTTTAATGTGTTTACATTCTTATGTTCATGTTTTTTGATATTTTCCATGTTTACCCATATTGAGCATTTGGTATCACCCTTTTCGTATGTTTTATTTTACCCAGGATATAAAGATAGGTTTTTAGGTATAAAAACTAAAGTGGAAGATATTAATGTGAGATGTTAAAGATCTCTCACCAAATTAAAATAATGTGTTCCATGTTTACAAAGGCACTAATCTAAAATGGTATATAGGAATCTATTTTTGTAATGTATTAAGTATTATGAAATATTAATGTAATGTCCATGTACGTCTAGATTGGGTTGTTATAGTTGGTATCAGAGCCAATTTCTATTTAACCATTGGATACTATGATGGGAATAATTTAGTGGGACCCCTAGAGATACTTATTAAAATATATATAGAGATTTACCTATGGATAAGTATAAGTATATATTAAAATCCTAGAATTTTGGTTACAATAAAGGAAAAACTAGGATTAAACCTATGATGTTTGAGATTGAAAGTAATTTACATTGATTATTTGGTTTTCCCTGTATCATTTTTCCACTCACACTATTCTTTATGGGTTTTAGATAATGGGTGGAACCCAGATTAGTCATGTTAATGATGAATATGATGGACAATCAAATGATCTTCCTCATGAGAAACCAAATGAAATGGCAGTTGGAAGGAAAAATATTGTTATTATGAAAAATCAGAAATATGATATTATAATTAACAATTTTAACTTTGGTGTGCTTCCTGACCCACCTAATAAGATCAAGATGGAGTTTTATGATGACCATAGAGGAACGGAAGTTCAATTTTCCTCTTGTAAATCATATGGGAAGAGTCACAAATGATAATATTTCAATGGAACTGGAAGATGCTTTGAATGTGAAAAAGAATGACACAAAGAAAGTAATTACAAAGTAAAAGGTTTAGTTAAAAAATGGAAAAGGATAATTTTATTGATAAGGAATAAATGATGATTATATGTTTTAAATGTTTAATGAATGGGAATTATAAAAAATAATTCCCTGGGGGAAAAGATCTGGAATAGAATCATCAATGTCATAAGAGTAGTATTTATATTGCTGATTATGAAGAGACTACAAATGAAATATGATATAAATTTTTTGTTAAGTAATAAAATGATGAATCATGGTCAATTGTTTAAGAAGATAGTGGAATGACTACATGTTTATCAAGAATAATGTTGTCTACGTAATATTATGGTATTATGGAATAAAGAAACATATAAAGATTTTTACACTATTGTTTTTCCTTAGGTATTTTAATATATATTTTGGTAACTATGAAAAGTGATTTAGATATTTTTGGGAAACTCATGATGAAAGGGAGGATAACCCTTAATATGTGCATAATGTTGGGATAAGTAAATAAAGAGATGTTTGATATTATTAATGACATTGGGACTGATATGATGACATCATGGATTGAGTTATAATTTTTAGATTTATGGTATGTGTAAAAGAGTTAATTTTTAAATGTACGAATGTTTTCATTAAGGTTATATAGTAATTGAATTTATTACCATGTTTCAAGAAAATACATGATGAAGGAATTAGCATGTTTGGAATCTGACCAACAATAGATACATTTTGATATATGGGGTATAAATGTTAAGACAAGGTGGTGATCCTCTTTATTTTTTTTGATTTTATGCTTTCAGAAGGATTGAAAGGTTATAAATTTATTGAAATTATAAGTTAAACTTTAGATTATGTTTGTTATATTAACTTATTATCCCACTATATGTGGACTTATATATATTTGATAACTTGTACTATCTATTTTTGTGTGTGATAAAGATAGATAGAATGACCTATAATTATTTTTATGGATCTCATGATCTACTAATGCTTGAGGAATGAAAATTTCCCCTTTACTTCTTGGAATAAGAGATGAGGTGGAAATTGATCAAGGAACAACAAAAGGATGAGATTATACTTAATCAAGTAATTATTTCTTATCATTTTTCAACTCTACGGAAGGGACCTTGAAACTAAAATTTTTATCCTAATACTGTCTTTACCAATGAATTAGATAGTCCCTTAGATCATCACAGATTTATGGATTTTGATTTATAACTTTCTCCCAATTTTGTTCTCTAGCACTATCTATCAAAATATTATAGTTTTATTTCACTTTCATATTCTGATTTCCACTTTCTACCTATGTTCTCATAGGTGGAAACCCATGTACGGGGGACTATGAGTAAAGTTTTTGTTTCAAACAATACTTTTTTTAAAATGATGTTTTATTATTAAATTTTACAATGTGGGTTTCTATGAAAGAAACTTTCAATTATTAATTCTTTCATAACCTAGATGAATTTGTAGGGAGAAATTCATTTTAAGGGGGGTAGAATACAACACCCTGAGATTTTTTCTGAGATATATATTTTTTGAAATTTATTTTATGTATTCTGTTTTATTCTACACTAAGATAAAATTTTTCTACACACAACACCATGATATCTTGCAGTATATGCAACACTATGCTTGGATTCTTTTACACAAAAGTTTGAGTTCTTTCGAAAGGTTTCATTTCACATATGACTCAGTTTAATCAAATAACTAAATTCAATTATGTTTCCTTATAAGCTATCCATACAATAGAATGTATGAAAAATATTAGTCAAATTATGAAGCTATGGTTTAAAAATGTTTATATAATTATTTCTTTAGTGAGAAATTAATCATAATGGAAAATAAAACCCCTTTTAAATAAAAGGAAATGTTTTTATGAAAAACTATTTAAATGAAAATAAGAGATTTCATAAAATAATAAAATAACTATTTATTGGTTTTATTAATGAAATAAAAATTAATTATATTGTTTAAAATTCATCTTATATGTTTTTATTCATGATATAAGAATAAATTCAATTTTTCGGATAAAACAAGTATTTTTCAAAAAATGAAGTTTTGTCACCTTTAGATGGAAAAAACATTTTAAATATAATTTTTTAACACCTTTTTATATTATATTTTTTAATATAAACCTCTTATTGGGAATCTAGATATAAAAGTTTAATTTTTTTTATTTCTTGTTATTTTTCTGATAAGTTTCACGTTTTGATGAATATTAAAAAAATAAGACATTTTAAATGAAAACTACATTTCCATCAAATTTATTTATAGTGGTAAATTATATATTTCAATGGTTTTAATGTATAAATATATTATATTTTTATCACTTAATATAATTTATTTCATTTTAATTAATTTTCCATTGAATTTAGATATAAAAACATTCTAATCTTTTGCATGTTTTAATTTTTAAAACCCATTTTACGATTGTGACAATGTGATTAAATTCAAATTAATTAATACAAATTTTATGTTTTGAATTTTAAAAAATGGATAAAATATTGGGAGTCATTATGAAAAAATTATGTAAATAGATTTATTTTATTATTGGTCATTATGACTAGTAAGTTTAGTAAATTTTATTAATATGGTAAAAGGGTGAGTCATGCAATTAAGGATGAAAATAATGTTATCAAATTACCCTAAAACTTTTTATAATATCATTTAATGTGTTTGTCTCAGAATAAATAATCTTTTGGTTGAAATGGTATCCTTCTAAAGCTACTTGGATGAGATTATCACATTTACATTATTTTATTTTATGGAAAGTTAAATATTTCTTACTCAAATTTTACTAATTATATCATTTTTCATATAAGGTTATACAAAATATAAACTAGAATATAAATAATTATTTCAAATCAAATTTTTTTATTTATGATGGTATTTTATTTTTAATTTTTATGAAATAAATAATTACCTTAAAGGATTATTCATTGATGATGCAGAAATTATTTAATTGATGGATCATCAGTAAAATATTTTTTATTAAAATGATAATAATCATTAAAAGAAATAAAACAAGATCCAATATGATTGGTTGAGTATATATCGACAATAATAATACAAGGGGCTAATTATTGACCATTTGGATCCACATGAAAAATACTATAACAATTTTAATATTTTATCCAAAGTAATGTTAATGTTGTCACATTCATGTTTTAATAAATATACCATTTTTAATTTATGATTTTATAGAAGAAATATTTTAAAAAAATTATTCTTATGAAATATATAACATTTATCTTCAAAATATTTTTTTTAAATTTTTACCCAAAAAATAAGTAACTTAAATAATTATAGAAAACTGATGTAGTAATTATTTTATTAATGGAAATATCAAATTAATGTTTTTAAAAAAATTTAAATAAATATAATTTGGGATAAATAATATACCCAACCAATTTTATGGATTACCCTGACATATTTGGGATATAATATTTTTTTTGAGGATAAAATCTTATCTTAACATTTTTAAAAAACCATGAAATGGATAGTGTCAAAATTGACACTATTGGTATTTTGTGAAAATAATGTTTTGTTAAATTACTTAAGTATATTAGTAAATTTTTAAAAATATAAAATAAATATTATATAGTGTAATATATTTTTAGTTTTTTATTTATGGTATAGTTTACACAAAATATTTAAAAGTTATAATCTTTTAATATTGAATGAGTAGATACCTTTGTAAAAATTAAATAGATTAATGAATTGTTAATTAAGATGACAAGGTTTAAATTGATAGAAAAACTTGTCTAAAATATATTTTTTATATTATCACAATATTATCTCATATAATATAAGAAAATATGAAATTTTAATGTTATTAAATGGGATTTTATTTTATTAAAAATTAATATTTTTGGATATTCTAAAAGTGCCCCTCACCACTATTATAAAAGGGAACATACTCGCTCACTCATTCACTTCACTTTGAGCCTTCAAGATTGGACATCCCTTGAAAATTTCCATACTAAACTTCACTATTCACATTATAGAGTTTTTTTCTTCTCTAAATACAACTTCTAGTGCTTTAAGAGGAGATTTAGAGGGAGATCATCGAAGAAGAGGTTATATCCTCTACTGATTATTTCAAACTAATTTCTTATTATACTTCCTCTTCATGACTTTTTCCATTATAAAGTAATAAAACTATATATATTATTTAATAATATGTTATTATGATTATAGAACCACAATATCACACCTTTTATCCATCATATGAAAAACAAAATCACGACGCGTGCGTACGTACAACTTACCATCTCCACACTGTGGTGCAATCTATTTTCACCACCACCTTACATGGATAGTTATAATGATGGAAATAATAACTATATATGATTATTATTACATTATATGAATTCTTAAAAAAAATATTCCATCCACTTACATACCATTTAACAATTTTGGGAATGATATCATCACTTGTGCGTACATATGGCCTACCATCTCCACGATGCGATGAAATTCATTCTACATGATATACCTTAACGAATGATTATATAAATATAAATATGGAATAAATATGATATATATTATATTAATATAATTTTGAAATGACATAACTATAACAAAATAAGGATAACTGGAACTTAATCGACAAACATGCATAAGTAAAATGAAGTAGTTAATACCCGAATAACGAGTAATAATGAAATGTTATTAAAAAGAAGATGTTAATATGAACATATATGATATAATAAAAATGAATATGAATCTAGAATAAATAATTATATTATTTAAATAATTATATAATAGTTTTAGATACATATAAAGGATATCAGACTTAAGGTAAGGGATAATTCTGCAATTTCATTATTATTTGAGATTGTTTAAACATAAGTATTTTATGGGGTATATTTGTCATTCAAATCCATGTTTTGAGAAAATGATTTCATATAATGTTTAATATTAGTCTATAGATATTTAAAGTCAGTTTTAACCAATTTTAGTTTTTACTACAATGTTTGAAAGGAATATTTCTTTCATTTTATAAACAAGGTACGTTTGACTTTTCCAAAAAAAGTATGAGAATAATATTTTTTAACTTATATAGTATGAAGGAATATTTATGTTTTTCTAAAAAATAATTTCCAAGAATATCACTTTATCATATTTTAATATTATTTTCAAATAAATTCTTTTATTTTAAAATTTCATAACATTTTGAGAAAAGAAAATGATTTTGAAGAAGAAAGCACATTTTCCTCCAAAATTAATTTCAAGCGTTCTATCAAAATTATTTTCCATCTAAGATGGAATTATTTAATAATGTTTTGTTTCCATTACACTATCCCTATTTTTTTGGATTGGTTATTTTATGGTAGAATGATATTTATAAAATCCATTTTTACATGGATTATGTTATGATGGGATTAAATTTTAGAAACCTGTTTTATTATTTGGGTTATGCTATAATGAGTGACTTATTTTGTGTCACATGTAATAATGATTTCATTAGGAGATGGGTGGGACCAGTATCTCCCTCTAATACATTGGGTAAAGATTTATATCTTATGAGATAGACATGTATGGAACAAGAAATGATCTCGGTTCAGCAATACAAGGATGAAATGTGTTGTAAACCCAGTTCAGTAATTCAGGGCTAGAATGGGAAAAAACCTGATTCAGTAATACAAGGCTCATAATGTATTTATTATTGTGCATATGAGCTCACCCTTTTTATATGTTTTATTTTCCCTAGGATATAAAGAATTTTTTCAGATAGGAAAACTAAAGGGGAAGATCATTATGGGAGATTTAGAAGATCAATAACCAAATTAGAATAATGTGTTCCATTATTCCAAAGGCACTAAACTAATATGGCCTTTGGGATTATGTTTGTGTAATATATTATTTATTCCATAAAATTAACGCAATGTGCATGTACATAAATATGGGGTTGTTATAACTATAGAGGATTATTACAAAGAAGTTTAATTTGATGAAGTCATTTAATTCTATTCTGCATATCTAGAAAGGGAAAAAATGAAAATTTTCAATAGAAACTTATACAAGTTTGGTTTCAATGTGGAATGGTTGGGCACCGTGTAGCAAATCATCCCATGTTGTTTCAAGAATATAGTGAGAATGATAAAATTCCCATGAAAAAGTATTTATCCAATGTGAATGGTATAAAAATCACAAATAACAAATAATTTATGGTGATGTACCCGATTTCACAAGAAAATAAAAATTTTAAAGAGATTACGATAAAAGAAATTTAAGATCACAAAGGGAATTATATGGAGGAAGTTTTAGTCAATTCATCGTTAATGGAAGAGAGAGACATAGATTAAGGAGAATAATAAGGAAGAGTTGATCTCCCATTCAAGGACAAGGGTTATCATAATGAAATTGATGTTTGGAGATCCAAAATAAATAAATCGAAAAAATTGGTTTATGATACAAAAATCTATATAGAGAATAAAGAATAAGAGTCTAAGTTAAAGGAATAAAGGTTGAAGCTCAAATATGCAAAGCTAGAAAACACATAGAGTGTCAGTGAGTACATGCTAAAAGTTTAAGAAAAATCCAGGGTTATCAAATTTTTGAATATGGTAATGAAATATTAGGTCAAATATATTGATGAAATTGAGGATAAAGTTGTCATCACGTGACGTAAAGCTGAATATGAAGAATTTTATTGAATCTTTGTATGAAATAAGGAAAATAGATCACAAAACCGAAATTAAAAATTAATTTGGGGTATAGAAGTCCATCATAATAGACAAATTACTATTCGTAAATAAAAAATTTAAATTTGAATGATAAGTTTGGTATAAGTCTAGATTTTAAATATAATGAAGAAATGGTTAATTCAAGACCACAAGCACCGACTCCATGGTTAAATGTTTATTTGGGTATAACTCAGACTATTTAGAGAAACTAAGGTAAAACTAATGCATTAAAAATAAAACACATGACTTTACCTTTCATTAGATGTTATTATTGTGGAAATACCGACCCGACCTTAACATACATGGATATTAATTCATTTTAGATCGATACTTAGTACATTACAAAAATACATTCTTGAGTACCATAATAGTTTAGCATCTATGGAAACTTGGAAACAAAATATTCTATCCTGGTAAAAGAACTTTAATATCTTCCATAAATATCTCCATCTTTAGTACTTATACTGAAACCCTTTCTTCCAAAATTGGGGAAATGAAACATAAGAAATGTGTGACATGGATTCTTATTAATGGTAAATAAATGAAATTTGTAAGCATAATCGGAAATAATGGGTATGAATCATGGGATACAATTTCAAGATCATGCATTGTATACTAGATATCATAATCAAGATTGGTAGTTCATAAGACATAAATCATTAGAGGATTAAGATTTTAAGTCATGAAATCATAACATAGTAATAAGAAATGGAATTTGTGTCATACACATTTTCTTAAAATGTTGTGAACATGTATAAGTATAAACAAGATCACTCATTAAGTTAAGGAAATGAAATAAGGACCCCACATAATCATATAGATATGAAACCATGTCCATGAATAACACTGTGAATGTGTACTAAAGATCAAACATAACCTTATGGACATGAAACCATGTCCATTAATAACTTTTTTAACATGTAATTAGTTTCACGAATAACATTGTGAACATGTAATCAGGTTCAAACATAAACCTAAGGACATTCAACTAGGTCAGTTAATAACATTGTGAACAAGTAATAAGGTTCACTCATAAAATTATGAACATGTTATCAGACTCACACATAAAATTATGGACATGAAACTGGGTCCATGAATAACATTATGAACATTTAGTCAGGTCCACTCATAATATTTATACTCATGAGTCATCCATAATTACCTAATGCATTGGATAGAGATATAGTTCCACCCCATCTCATAATAGAACCATTCATATATGTGCCACATGATAATAAAACATTCATCATATCAAGACCCATTAAAATATATGGGTTCTATAAACATAAAATCACAACACATGAAATGAAATGGGTATCATTATAATATCATCACATCATAACCTATTTAAAAGAGATAGGTTTCATAATCATTTTATGAAATCATAACCCCTAAAAAGAATCTGGTCTCAAAAAAATGTAACCTATGAAAGAGAAACATGTGTCATTATCATCATTACATCAAAACATATACCATTAAAGAAAGAATATGAGTAAAACATTTGAATTATTTCCTAGAAGTGAATGAGTAACATCAACAGATTTCAACATAGAAGGAAAATTAATTAGAATGATATTTTGAAAACATTTCTTGAGGAAAATATATTTTCTTCTTTGGAAAACCCTCTTTAAAACATAAAACCTTTTGGAAACCATTTCCTTTGAAAATAATTTGAAAATTTTGAAATAAGGCTTGAAAAAAATTTGGGATCCATTTTCCTTGAAAATTTATAAATTATGGTTGAAAACATTTTGAAAATCATTTTCCATGAAAATTATAAAATGATCTTGAAAACATTTTGAAAAAAATTTCATTGAAAACATATAAAAGGATATTGAAAACGTTTTGAAATCCATTCCTTTGAAAATATATTTTAGAATTTTTTTAATAATTAACATTTAAACTTGAATTTAAATATTCAAAGGATTGATGATAGATAAATCCCTACATGTCATACAAGATTAAAAGATTATTCATTTTTCATGGTAAAACGGATCGAAAAATGCCTCATTCAAAAAGAGAAAAAATAAACCACTGATAACATTGTTAAAATACATAAGGGAAAAAGTTTGTTTTTATGATCCTAGGTTATTAGTAGATTATTCTTGGAAATCCTTTTTAGAACACATTGTTTTAAAATATCACAGATTTTTTATTGAAGATAGGGTATTGTTGGGCTTTCATAAAATCACGTTCTTAACTATATTATGTACCAAAGAGTGGAATAAATGGTAAAAATATATGAATAAATCAAGAACAACTAGAGGAGAAGAAAAATCAATTTTTTTTGAGTTATGGGTCAAAATATTTCATCAAATTAAGCATAAACATAAATAATATTCAAAAGATATCAGATTGTCTCAATAAACACTTATCACTTAGTACCTTAGGATCAAGCTCCCTGTGTAAAAAAATAATTTAATGAATCCTACAATATTATGAAAATATATATATTAATTATATATCATGAAAAATGGAATTATACACACATAAAAACTAATTTAGTAGTATAATTAAACGTGATTCTCAAAGAAGGAAAATTGAAACAAAACTATTTTACCGATTTGGAATATTTTGAATCTTAAACCCCATGAATTAAAGTTTATAGAATTAATATTTAAATACTTATAAATTTAATTATAATAATAATTTATTACTTTAATGGGTAGTATACACACCACATAAAAGTAATGGGTTGTGAATAAAGCATTTATCTCATATAAATAAAAAGTTAATAAGAAATACCCTTACCTTGTCTCCTGACGCTCATCATACTTGTTTAAACCACATGTATAATAAATGTAAATTTATTAGAAATATTTTAAAGAATCATATTATTATATATAATACCATATATGGTTTGATTACGACCTTATATTAACCTCATGTTAACAATCCTATGTTAAGGTATCACTTTGGGTAATATTCACTTTATTATTCACATGTGTCTTAATTTGATTTATCATTGGTATTTATACTTCATATCATGATTTATAGAATTTAAACCATGATATAAATATCATGTATATAAATTATATATGTTTTATAATAATCTATAGAATATATATGTATGAAGCAGAATACACCATTCATGGAGATGGTAGGCTGTACATACACATGAACACTATTTCTATTTAACTGTCATATTGAAATATGGAATGTAAAACAAATTTATTCCTATATAAGAATATATATACATATATATAATTATTAAATTATATTTATGATATCATATATATATATATTATTATTTCACTAAAACCATCCTTAATATAATCCATGTAGTGTATGAACGAATCATATCTCTTATAGGGGGCGGTGGTACACACTTCCTCAAACGAAATTATCATATTAATAGAAAATGGAAAGAAAAAAAGTGATGGGCTGCAAAAGGAATAATTATGATTAAATAAATAATAAATATAATATATAAATAGTTTCTATCATAATATCCATCATGATAGGTGATAAAGAAAATTTAACAATCATCGTTTAGTGAGGCAGTAGTTTGTTGTAAATATAAAAATTATATTCATTATCCATTAGATGGAGGCTTTGTCGGGCTTTGTGCACATAATTTAAAAATATTTTTTTATGAATTTTAGAAACTTTATTCTAGGAAATGAACTTAATTTTTGAAATATACACGTTCAATTTATCTTTTTCTGAATTTTCAAGACTTTTACAAAAAGAATAATTTTTTGATGAATAATGAAAAATACTGATTTTTATTGAAAACTTCCCTTTTCATTTAAATTATTTACAATGTTAATTTTCATTAGAATTTGTTTTAAATTAATATAAGTTAAATTATATTACTATTTTACTAATTTAGTTCATTGTTATAAATTTAATATTGTATTATAAGATAATAACCTTTTTACCATTGGAATGTTTTTCTTCGGAAAAACTGTTTTTTCAATGCGCGCGTAGGTTTAATTTTAAATTGATATCTTCTACTCATGTGAATTGAATTTAGAAAAATGTATTCCTTATTTTAAATAAATATAATTATTATTATCTAATATTTTCAACATAATTTATTATAATAATGAATAGAAAATATAATAAAAATTAATCACCATAGTTAAAGTAAAAATTAGTCTTCCAAGGGGGTTAATCTAAGATGATAAGGGTTAAAAATGAAGCAAAACATTTACAAAAACAATTTACTAGACATATTTCTAACTTATAACCTATTAGTTTATATAAAGACTAATTATATAGGTTCTTATCAAGAGAAAAATGTGGGAATAAATTTTTCTTTTGAAAAATACCATGTGTGTCCTCTCCCCCGCTTATAAATGACACCCCTCTCTACTCCTTTTCAAAATTCCCAAAAAGATTTTGTTCTAGAAATACCTACCAATATATATTATTTAATTACATACACACATTATAAAGTCATTATTTATATTAGTAACCCCTCATATGAATCCTATAGGTATAAACCTGAAGAGGCTACCCGAAGAAGAGATAAAATTATTAAACATGCATATTTTTTTATTTATTATTTAAACTCCTTAAAATCATATTAAAATTTGTTAATATAACTAAAATAATATAAAATATATTATTATAATTTATTAGGTTAATGGAGTAACTAGATCCATCTCTACGTCCATCAAATGGGAAACAAAACCGTTAATCGTGTGTACGACATACTACCACCCCGCAAACTGATGTAATTCATTTTCCATCACCACCTTTCAAGGATGGTTATAATGACGGATTTGAAATATTTATTTGATATTTTGGAAATTATTAAACATCTTGAATTATTTTATCACATATTCAACCTTACTAACAATTCTATGGGGGATATGATAATGTCGCTCGTGAGTACAGTGGACTACCACCTCACAAAACGATGCAATTTGTTTTTCTCTTATTATTTACATGGAAGGTATTAAGGGAATATTTGATGAATATATGTGATATTTATGAATTAAAAAGACTTTTGGAAATATAATTTTATACTTAACTTCTTACCTTCCTATCTTTTGGAAAACAATAACACCACTCATGCGTATGTGTGGAGTACCGCCTCCACAGAACGATGTGAAATGTTTTTAATTTTAATTTTAAAAGGATAGAAATAAGGATATATTTTAATAATAAAAATTATATATATAACAAACTAATTATTGTTTTACATTTAATTAACATTTATTTTTCTTTCATTCCATCCATTAAAAAAAATAGAGACAATTTTCATGCGCACATAGGGATTACCTTCTATATGAATGGTGTAATCTATTTTCTATATTTAAATTTCATTGATTACTAAATATATATATATATAATTAATATATATTATATTTATATAATTTTTGAAATTATTTATATTTTGTAAACATGGTATAAGAAAAAGGACAAAAATTACTAAACCAAAACATACATAAAAACGAAGAAATTATTTTAACAAAGAATTGTTAATAAATAGGTGATAAAATAATATAAGTAAGTTGTATGTGGAATGAGATATATGAGTATGGTTATTTAATTTAAATATAATAAACTTATATTTTTTATAAATTAGGTTCATACGCATTATGGAAAACATCTAAAATGTGTAAGGGTTTCTCATGTGACATTTAATTCTTTGAGACATATGCCATATTCACCACTTATTCCTTAATGTAGGGTATATACATACCATTAGATATGATATATAATAAATATATTTATCTTAATGGTATTGAATATTTCATTTCATTTTATTCCTTTTATGGGTCTTACAATTCAAAAATTTACTAAAGTGGTAATAAATTTATGTTTCAATCTTAATTGAATATAGACTAATTATACTTGAATTTAAATTGGAGGAAATTATTTGATACTTTTCTAATAAACCCATTTGTTTTTAATATCTTCTAGTTATTCATTAATTTTATAGTAATAGTCCCGTATTCCTCTCTTTATTACTTAAAATTATTGATATTTGTTTTAATAAAACAAGAATTCATTTCACTCTTTGATCGAAAATCACTTTTCATCAAAATAATTATTTTCTAAATATGTTTTTATAATTATCCAAATGATTTATTAAATGCATTTTACCCATTTATAATTTTTTTTAATGTAGTCTTCATGTCATTTTACAAACAAATTCGAACTTTATTTTACAAAAAAAGTGAAATGAATAATTATTTTAATGTATATGGAATATATAAAAATTATTTCTATCAGGACTACTAAATATTTTGAAGAATACTTTATATTTTTATAAGGTTATTTTCAAAAAAAATATCTACATAATATTTTATGAAATTTTAGTTCTAAAAATATTTTAAAATTGAAAATTATATTTTCTTTAATATTTTTTTAATGGAACATTATGGTATTTATATTCATAAATGAAAAAACCCTTATTTTACATATGATGAATTTGGAATATGTTGTAGTTATACCATATATATTATTGTTTAAGATGGATTATGACCAGTTTAACTGAAGATGTACTATTTTGATTCCATTTTCAATAGTACTATGAATGGATTATGATTCTATTTATTGATTGGGGATAATATTAAAAAAATTTATACTAGTTTTTATAATATGAATGTTTATATTTATTTTGTTTCACCCCTTCTATATAAGGAATTAATTTGAATTAATAAGTGTTTAGAGGGGCCCACTATAGCACCACGATGCATTGGTAGGTATGATGAGAAAAACTAGCTTGGGTTATTGGCCAAGAATGTACCCATTTATATAAGTTGTCTTGGAAGGAGGCCTTTATGGTATAGTTATGATGTTTGAAATTATGTATTGCCTAATTATGATATTAATCATTTATGTACATGTGATTATTAAATTAGTTATAATATCCATGGAAAATTTTTAGGATCAAGTGATTATATATAAAACATTATTTTATTTTTATTTATTCATACCACATTATGATCAAGTTATTGATTTAGTGGAAAGTGTTTCAGTTATTTAAATTTCTATATTTATTTTTCTTTATTAAGTCATAGATTCTACCATATTCATACCCATAATGAGCATATAATCTCACCTCTTAGGTTTTAATTCCCCAATATACGAGAAATTGTTTCATGATTGATGTACAAGAGATATGTTGAGGGGAAATAAGGAATTATTAAAGAACAAACTTTTTTTATTTTATGATATCAATTGTAATGTGAGATTCAAGTATGTATCTAGTTTACCAAGACTAATAAACTATTAAATCCTTTGATATGTGATTCCTTGTATATTATTCCAATGTTTTAAAGTAACCATTGGCTCTGGGATACTAGGATGGTGGACTTAACAATTGGTATTAGAATAATCTTAGTACAATCCTTGGGAAATTGATTTTGTAAAACATTGTTTAGGGAATATAAATTTATGACAGATATTGAGGGTTAGCATAGAATAAATTCCTAATGTTTTGGTATGATATATATTTTTGGTTTTTTATTTGAAAAAAATCCCAATTTGGATACTATAGAAGAAAATGGTTCTTCAATTGATATACCTAGGGGTAATAACTCCAAAAAGGAATGTCATACTTGAATCAACCATTACCTAGTACATGAAAACTATAATTTATTGGACCTCTCTGGTCTATTACCTTACTAAAATATGGCAGTTGAGGTGTTCGTGGAGGTCAAGGTGACTCATCCCCAACACTTTTCTATATTTCCAGTTTTGTGAATAGTGTTTCCATATCGATAGGTCTATAGTGTATCCAGAATGGAAGTACTATAGTGTTTTTAGAATTTTAGGTCTACAATGTTTCCATAATGGTAGGTCTTTAGTGTTTCTAGATCAGTGGGTCTATAGTGTCTCCAAACCGGAAGAACTATAGTGTTTCCAGAATGGTAGGTCTATAATGTTTATATTCCAGTAGGTTTAGAGTGTTTACAGAATGGTAGTTCTATAATGTTTCCAGATAGGTAGATCTACAGTACCTCTAAACTAGATGATCTAAAATGTTTCTATAATGGAATATCTACATTTTTTCCAGACCAGTAGATCTACAATGTTTCTAGACTAGACGATCTATAGTGTTTCTAGAACTGTTTCATATTTCCTTTTCCAAATTTTTATATTTTTCCAGTTTCACCTATTTAACATTTTCTTTGATGTTAAACACATTAAAGGCCATGTTTTAAGGGATTTAAGGATGATTCAATGCCCATAATTCCGATATTAATTTTTCTAAGGTTCAGTATTTCATTACTTCGTCAAACCATGTGGTTTAATGTGACCCTCTTTTAGTGGAAAATCTAGCGTATCTTAAACCCTTTCTCTATTAAATCATCTAATGGGATGAGATATATTCCTCCCTTATTATTCCTCCTTGTTTTCTGGTGCAAGATGGTCATACCTTTTCTTTCTTCTTGTATTAGTCGTGCGATCAAACTTTCCTCCATAGATTGGTCTCCCTTAAAGTTCTTCTTGCTGCAAGTGCACCCCCTATTTTTGTGAAACCAAGAAGAATCGATCAATATTCAATATAAGGTATGATTTATCATCATTATTTTGGGTTTATCTTCTTCTATTTCTACTTTCACTCTTATGGAATGCTATCTCTATGTTACTAATTGAATTTTCTTGGGTGTTGTCCGGTGTGGTGGTGTCTCTGCATCCTCGGGTGGATGCAATCCTCTAAGAGAGGTGATCATGATCTATTTTGTTAGTCTTCTCAAATATCATCTAAATCCTTTTTCTGTTGGGGATTCATTGCTTCTCTATTCTTTTACGTGAAACTTTAGAGTTAGCATGTTTTATCATAATGGATCACAATGGAATTTAAAAAATAAATATTTGAACTGAATAAATAAATTGGCATCGAACGTATGTTATTGCCTCTTATTTTCCAAGATAGTGTAATATCTATTCTTTCCTTGTTTAGTATGTTGTTCTTGATGGAAATTGGTAAAGAACATAAACAAGGATTAATTTTAAATTAATTTTCAAAGATATGGAGGCATGTAAATGAATCTAGTTCTTCTTGTCGTAATTTTATGTTAATCAAATTGATGTAGTAAGCATATTTAATTGATTTTTGATAGTATGATAGCTTACTATTTAGGTTACCAATATTCATAACCTAAAAATAATAAATCAGTTAATTCCATATGGATTAAATAACTGGCTATTTGGTAAAAATATAATTCCTCATAGGGTTTTGAGTTACCATCTTTCTTCCAAAGTCCTAGAGACTATTTCATGGAGCAATGAGATCTTGTTTCATGTGAATGAAAAATGCCTTGTTTAGGGCCATGAGCCCAGTTTCTTTGTTTTTCCCTGATTCTTGTGATGTGTTGTGATCCTTGGTGGATGTTGTCATATGTCGGGGGGTAGGGAGGCCCTTTGGTTGTGGAAGTAGTTGACGCCTAGAGTGGTGAGATGCATTTGTTTATGCATGTGGGTGTCATGGAGGACATCAGAGATGATGAAACGAGTTGGATGTGAATGATTAGATGTTTTCTAATTCATGTTGGTTGTTTATGTACTTTAATTTACCCACTTCTCAAGGTTTCTAGTCTTGCTTACCCTCATTCGAAAAGGGGTGAAGACACGTAGGTTATTCCACGTGCTTTCTGTGTTTAGATTCTCAAGGGAGTATGGGTCTATGCTCTTGCTATAGGTGGAAAACACTTGACAGGTCGTTCATCTTCTCACCGTACTGATCCCTCTTGTGTTTAGTAGAATAGAATGTTTTTCTAAAATTCTTAAGAATATGGGAAGGTAATAATGGTGTTAATAAATTATTAAATAAATGATTTTATCCCATGCCTTTGGATCTTATTGGGATGCAATGCTAAGGATGCAATTTAAAGGAATAAAGGACTTTGTGTGTCATTCTAATGAAATATAACATGGAATTATTAATTGTTAATTAATGTTTAAATAAATAATTAACATAAAGTGAAATTGGAAAAAAACGAATGAAGTAATGTAATAAATATCCTTAGGTAGTTGTGTGCTTATAGGATACATAGTCTTAGGAGTGAACATCAGGAGTCTGAGAGACATTAGCTGTAGTTGAGTATACGACTAGGTTATTCCCATAGTGTGGTTGTGATATATAATATATTCTGTACATTTTGTTTTTCTATATGATACTCCACCCAGTCAGTTAGGGAAACTGACACCCTAGGGATTCTGAGCCATGGGGGGGGGGGGGGGGGTGTTTTCACCCACATTCCGGTGGGAGGATGGATGGCTGACTACCCACTTTGGCCATTCTCTCCTATCAGTAGTTACTTTTTCTCATATGCACATGGGTTATTTTTCTCTATATATGTTCGTTGAGGGATATAATGGCTTGTGGTTATTCAGACACATATATTATGGATGTAGTTTTCTATGTACTACTATAGGTGTAACATGTATAGGCTGTAATTGCTTGAGGATCCCTACTTGGTGTATGGGCTATAAGGGATTGAGGTTTAATACCCGACGTATGATAGATGTTATGTGAGCTACGGGGGCTCCTAAAAACTACCTAGTTACTTTGGTTGCGTGGATCTGGTGGTTGTACTGTATTTGGTTCATGTTGTGGTTCTTCCTCCAAGTGTCTGCGGGCAAGCCTTTTTGGAGAGATATGCTTAGGACGTGCGACATTGGGGAAAATAAAAAAACTGGTGGTGAAGTGGTAGAGGGGTACCCTTGATATTAATTATTATATTATATACTCTTGTATGCAATAATCAATGAGAGTATCCTTGATGTGGTTAGGAACTTAGTATACTTGTTTTGGTGACGAGTTAGTTTCACTTGATGTCCACTATTCTTTATCAAAACTTCTTTACTTTTTCATGAGAGGATCCAGGGAGGATCCTACTAAATATACTATTATACACACCCTATGTATATATAAACTATTTTCAGGTCACATGGTGTAGTTTGGAGATCAGGATGGTTACTACTAGCATAGGGTTGCAGGATCTGTTCGGGCTTTGTGGTTGCTGCTGTTTTTTAATTTCCTTTTGTACTAGCAGTTTTCCATTTCAGTTGTTATAGTTCTTGCATTAAATTACATATATTTACTTAGGATTTATTTTATATTTCATTTTGAGTTGGATTTGGTTAGTTCCAGTCTTATCTCTCTCATTTTTATGTGTTCTCTTCGAGGGTCATGCCTCCCATTTGTGTGTTTACTATACCCTCAGTGCTATTCTCCAACCCAAGGCCTACTAGAGGTGGGACTTAGGGGTCACTATATCCCTTATCAGAGTTCCAACATAGAAGGGGTACACCTTGCGGGGAGGGGGTCATGATAGAGTGGTATCAGAGGTCTTGTTGAGGGATAGGATGTATTTTTGTGTTAGGAATAGGTGAGGTTGCATGGGTTTGTTGGGAAAAGGTGTCAGTCAAGTTTAGCGAGTGATGTAAACACTGGATACCGGCTGAGACATAGGCATTTAGGGAAAAATATGATCTAATGCACGAACCTTTAACTTTACAATGGTTACTAAATGAGGTGATACTAGTTACAAGGTAGAGACCTATGAAAGGATATTGCATAATCCTTCTTTGTAATGGTGTTTGAATGGGTAGACCTTTGGATTGGTTAACCAAAAATGAATAAAAGAAAACAATTAATTAATTAATGTTGAGTCTTTCAAATTCTAGGTTTAGGATCTCTAATAATTTGTTAATTTGTAGGTATGGATTCAAGTCGACATCCTCGTCAGGTTCACATAGAAGATGTCCAGCAGGCTGTGCCAGCAAATCGCCGTGGGGTAGAGTTTGACAATGATGACACTTGGAGGATGACACTCTGTGAGTTTCAGTGCAAGTGTCTGTAGAAGTATGAGGGATTCATTTTAGATGCAGTCATAGAATACTATTTGGAGGTGTTCGAGATAGCCTTCAGTTCGATCTATGCTCAGAAGGAGCATTGGGTGTCTTTTTTTATGACGATGAAGTGTAGAGCAACAAGGCAACAATGGTTCTTGTTCCTCACTGATCGCGATGATTCAAAAATCTCTTGGGAGGAGTTCAGAGAAATGTTTAGATTCAAGTTTCTTTCTTCGACTGTGAAGGAATCTAGTCTCTATGAGCTTCATACCCATCTATAGGGGAGCTCCAGTGTATGAGTGTTTTGAATCTGTTTTAGGAACCTTTTATGATATGCTTTGGAGTTGTTACCACATGAGGTGGCCAGGGCGAGGCATTTTGTGGAGGCTTTGCATCTAAAGATCCAGTGCCAGGTCACCCCGTTTATGTTGAAGACATATATTGAGGTGATGTTAAGTGTAATGGTCGTTGAGAGGACATTGGTCAAAATTGGATTATCACGATAGGGGTTCATTATGATTCTTCACCACATAGAACTGTGGGTTAGGGTTCCTAGTTTTCAGGGAAGAAGAATTTCTATATGGTCGGGGGTAGGTATCAGCCCTCAGCATCTCATTTCTCTGGGGGCGGTGGATATCAAGACTATTCTATGGGACCATGCACTTTTTTTTGTGGAGAGTGAGGCCATAAGTAGAGAGAGTTCCTAACATTTTAGATCTGTCATTTTTCACCAAGTGTTCCGCTTTAGGTTCCTCTGTTAAGGCAGTTCCTTCCGAGGCAGCAGAAACAGGTTGCACCGGCTTTGGATTAGCAGAGGGTAGATGTGGCAGGAAGAGGACATCCTCGTGATGCTCCACATCTTTAGAGAGCGAAGCGCGACCATGGTGGTGGTCATCATCAGGGCCAGAGAGTTCATGTAGGAGGTCATGGTTAGCTTCATGCTTTAGTCTTGTCAGTTTCAGGTAACTTTTGAGTATCTGAAGGAGATTTTGGTATGTGCTCCAGTTCTTTTTCTTCTAATAGAGGGATTTCAGTTTGATGTTTTCTGAGATGCTTCTCATCTGCGGTTAGGTAGTGTTCTGATTTAGTAGAGACTAGTTGTTTCATATGGTTCTTGGTAGTTGCATCCCCATGAATAGAACTATTCCACCCATGATCTTCAGTTGGTGGCAGTTTTGTTTTCTCTGAAGTTGTGGAGACATTACCTCATTGGAGAGTGCTTTTTGGTTTTCATTGATCCTAATAGCCTGAGGTATGTTTTCTCCCAGTGTGACATAAACTTGCGGAAGAATAAGTGGATAGAGTTCTTATGAGAATAAGACTTTGAAATAACGTATACACCTCGAACGGGGAATTTTGTAGCTGATGCACTGAGTAGGATATCACATATTATTGAGATGATGAAATCTGGTGATTCTTGGAGTGTGATGGAAGAACTTTTAGTATTACATCTCGATATGGGAGAAGTTGGGGGCATAGGTTGTCTTTTTTTTTTCAAATGATGGTGTAGTCATCTCTGGTGTAGTAGGTGGATGTGTCCCATTTGGGGGATCAAGAGGTGGAGGTCTGGAGAGATCGTGTTTAATGTGGATAATCCCCTAAAAGTTGGTTTGAGGATGAAAAACACCGGTCATTGTATCATGGAAGGAAATTTTTTCTTTTGGGGATGCATGATATAGTTCTCAGAGAGTTCCATAGTTCTCCTTTGGTTGTGCATCCTGGCGCGATAAAGATGTACCGAGGAATGAAGAGTCAGTTTTGGTGGCATTGGATGAGTTGTTGAATTGCAGAGTTTGCGCCTCGATGTTTGGTTTGCAAGAAAGTCAAGGCTGAGCACCGTATCCCCGATGGTTTGATCCATCCATTAGATATTCTTCAGCAGAAGTGGGAGGAAATCTCAATGAACTTTGTTACTATTTTTCCTCAAGATCATAGAGGAAATGATGCTATTTGGGTGGTAGAGGATCGTTTAACAAAATTAGCACACTTTATAGTGAACAAGGAGTCGAGCTCCATGGATGTTTTGTCGAGGAAATATCTGGATGAGGGTGTGAGACTTCATATAGCCCTGAGAACAATCATTTATAATCAAGATCATCATTTTACCACTAGGGTGTGGATAGGTCTCCAATATTCTTTTGGTTCTCATCTGTTCCTTAGCACTTCTTTTCATCCATAGACAGATAGTCAGAGAGAGCAGACTGTCCAGACTCTTGAAGACATGTTGTGCTCTTGTGTCCTATATGTTGGAGGTTTGTGGATGAGGCAATTAACCTTGGTGGAGTTTTCTTACCACAATAGTTTTCACTCCACCATCGTTATGGCGCCATTTGAAGCCTTGTATGGATGACCTTTCTATTCTTCATTGTGTTGGACTGGGGTCAGAGAGTCAACAATTCTTGGACCGGAACTAGTGCGGAATATGACAAAGATGGTTTAAGTGATTCATGAGAGGATGAAGACAAGATATGATCGTTATAAATCATATGTCAATCAAAGGAGGAGACCATTAGAGTTTGATGTTGGGGATCACATATTTCTGAAGGTAACTCCCCATCATGGAAAGTGAAGGTTTGGTCATGGTAGTAATCTGTCACCCCATTTTTATGGGACTTTTGAGTTGTTGGATTGTGTTGAAGCCATGGAGTATCAAGTAACACTTCCCTTGTAGATGATCTAGATACGCCATGTTTTTCACTTGTCACAGCTCCGTTGTTATCTTCCTGATGACTCTCACATCAGCAATTGGGGAGAGATAAATATTGATGAAGATGCGAGCATCGAGGAGTGGCCTATGGAAATCCAAGACTGTAAAGAGAAGGTGTTGCATGGGTTTTCTATCCCATTGGTTCGTGTCTTGTGGAAAAATAATGCCATAGAAGAGAGTACCTTGGAATGTGAGTCTTAGATACATGCTCAATACCACTAGTTATTTGACATTTAACTCTTTTCATGTAAAAATGTTCACTTTGTGGTCATAGAACATTCGTGTTTATAAGATGGATATATTTTTTTGCTTCTTATGGCTTTCTCTCTTTTGATAGGTAACTAGATGGGTGGTTGTTTAGACCGCATTTATGTCTCCATCATTGTTGGTTTTGGATTTTCAAGGAATATAATGTTTTGAGAGGTATCTGATGTAATGGCTCAGACCTCTCTAGTCTATTACATTGCTGAAATATGGTGTTTGAGGTGTTATGAGAGGTCAAGGTGACTCAACCACAACAAATTTCAAAATTTTGAGTTTTGTGAATATTGTCTCCAGAATGGAAGATCTATAGTGTTTCTAGACAGGTAGGTCTAAAATGTATCTAGAACAGAATATCTACAATGTTTCCAGAATTTTAGTTTTATAGTGTTTCTAGAATGGTAGGTCTATTGTGTTTTCAGACCGGTAGGTCTACATTGTCTCTAGCCCAGAAGATTTACTATGTTACCAAAATGGTAGATCTACAATGTTTCTATACCGGTAGATCTACAATGTTTCCAGAATGGTATGTCTATAGTGTTCCCATATTGGTAGGTATACAGTGTCCTAGATTTTGGAGGTTCGTGGATGAGGAAATTACCATTTGTGGAGTTCTCTTACAACAATAGTTTTCACTCCACCATCATTATGGAACAGTTTGAATCCTTGTATGGACATCCTTGCTATTTTCCATTGTTCTAGATTGGGGTTGGAGAGTCCGCAATTCTTAGATAGGAACTAGTGAAGAATACGACAGAGATAGTTTAGGTGATTCATGAGAGGATGAAGACAGAACAAGATAGTCAGAAATCAAATTTTGATCAAAGGAGGAGACCTTTAGGGTTTGATTTTGGGGAACATGTGTTTCTGAAGGTTACTCCCCATTGTAGGCAGTGAAGGTTTGGTTGTGGTAGTAATATTTCTCCCCACTTTTCTGGTCCTTTCAAGGTATTGGCTAGTGTTGGTGCCGTGGTGTGTTGTGTAGCACTTCCCCCACAGATGAGCTAGACACATGATGTTTTTCATGTGTCACAGCTTCATCATTATTTTCATGATGTCCCTCACGCCAAATATTGGAGAGAGATCGATGTTGATGAATATGTGAGCTTCAAGGAGGATCCTGTAAGAATCTGAGACCATAAAGAGAAGATTTTTCCTGTGCTTTCTATCCCCTTGGTTCATGTCTTGTGGAGACAAGGTGTCATAGAGGAGAGTACCTAGGAACATGAGTCTCAGATACCTTCTCAGAACCCCGAGTTTTTTATGTTTAACTCTTTTCATGTAAAAATGTTCACTTTATGGTTATAGACCTTTCATGTTTATAAGATTTATTTCATTTTTTTCTTCTTGTGGCTTGCCCTCTTTTGAGAGGTATCTCTATGGGCCTTTGTTTAGACCCGTTTTCTGTTTCCTTATAAGTTGGATTCGGATTCTCAAGGATGAGAATGTATTGATAGGTGTCTGATGTAATGGCTTAGACCTCTCTGGTCCTTTCCCTTGCTGACATATGGTGGTTGAGGTGTTCTGGGAAGTCAAGGTGACTCATTCCCAACACTTTTCCAAATTTCCAGTTCTATGAATAGTGTTTCCAGAATGGAAGATCTACAATGTTTCAAGATCGGTAGGTCAATAGTGTCTCTAGACCCAAAGATCTACAATGTTTCTAGAATAGTAGGTCTACAATGTTTCTTTAATGGTATGTCTACAGTGTTTTAAGACCGGTAGGTCTACAGTGTATTTCGATCGGAAGATCTATAGTGTTTCCAGAAAGTTAGGTCTATAGGATTTCCATACTGGTAAGTCTATAGTGGTTCCTGAATGGTAGTTCAATAGTTTATCCAAACTGGTAGGCCTACATTGTCTCTCGAACAGAAGATCTACAGTGTTTCCAGAATGGTAATTCTACAGTGTTTCCAGACCAGAAGATCTATAGTTTTTTTAGACTGAATGATCTATAGTGTTTCTAGAACAGTTTCATATTTCATGTTCAAAAGTTCTAGATTTTTTTTTGAGTTTAAAAATTTTAACGTTTTCTTTGATGTTAAATACATTTAAGGCCTATTAAAATCTCATAACTCCTATATTAATATTTCTAAGGTCTGGGATGCTTATACTTGGTCAAACCGCATGGTTTAATATGACACTATTTTAATGGAAAATCCAGCGTATCTTAAACCTATGCTCCGTTAAATCTTCTAAAAGGATGAGATATCTTCATCCATTGTTCTACCTCCTTGTTCTATGGTGCAAGATGCTCGAACCTTTCCTCCCATCCCATATGATTCATGTGATAAAACTTTCTTCCTTGGATTGGTTCCCCTTGAAGATTTTCTTACTGCAAGTTCACCCCCTGTTTTGGTGAAACCATGCAGTATCGATCAATCTTCAATATAAGGTATGATCTATAATAGTTACTTTGGATTCATATTCTTATGTTTCTCCTCTCCCAATTATATAATGCTATCTCCATGTTCTTAATGGAATTTCTTTTGGTGCGGGCTGATGTGGTGGTGTCTCTACATCCTTAGGTGGATGCAGTCCCCCAAGGGAGGTGATCATGATCAATTTTTTAGTCAATTCAAAGAGAATTAGAAACATTTTGAGGTAGGGGATTCATTTCTTCTCTATTATTTTACATTCAACTATTGTGTTAGCATATTTCATCCCACTAGATCACAATTGAATTGACAAAATAAATATTTGAACTAGATAAATAAATTGGTATCGATCATATGTTATTGCCTCTAGTCTTCCCAAATATTGTGATATCTAGGCTTTCCTTATTTAGTATGCCTTTTGTGATGGAAATTGGGAAATAATGTAAACTAGGATTAATTGTAAATTAATTGTTAAAGATAACGAGGCACGTAAATGAATCTGGTTCTTCTTATTTTAATTTTATGTTAATATGATTTATGCAGTAAGGATTTTTAATTGATTTGTGATAGCTATGACAGATTGATGTGTAGGTTACCAATATTTGGAACCTACAAATAATAAATCTGTTAATTACAGATATATTAAATATGTATCTATTTGATAAAAAGATAATTCCTCATAGGGTTTTGAGTTACCCTCTTGCTTTTAAAGTCTATATCATAATGCTTGGAGCCGCGAGAGCTTGTTGCATGTGAAGTCAGAATACCTTTTTTAGGACTAGGATCCCAATTTATTTTTTCCATACTACTATTGACGTGTTGTGAGCCTTAGTTTATGTTGGGATATGTGGGGGAAGGGAGGCCAATTGGTTGTGGCAGTAGTTGATGCCTAGAGTGGCGAGATGCATCAGTTCATGCATGTGGGTGTCAGGGAGGACACTAGAGATGATGAAACGGGTTGGATGGGTATGTATGGATGTTTGCAGATTCTTTTTAGTTTTTTATCTAAATTACTTTCCCCATGGATCAAGGAACTTGGTCTTGCTTACCCTCCTTCTAAAAGAGACGAATACGCGCGGGGTATTCCACATGCTATCTGTGTTTAGTTTCTTGAGGGAGGATGTGTCTATGATCTTGCTATAGGTGGAAAAGACAAGACAAGCAGTTCATATACTAACCAAGTTAAGCCCACTTGGATTTAGTATCTTAGATTTTTTTCTCGAATTAATGAGAATATGGGAAGTTAATAATTCTATTAATAAATGATTGAATAAATGATGTTAACCCATGGGATTGGATCTTGATGGGATGCAATATTGAAGTTTCAATTTAAAGGAACAATGGACTTTGGCTGCGATGCTAATGAAATATAATAGTTAATTGTTAATGGTTAATTAATGTTTAAATTATTAATTAACATAAAGTTAAACTGATTAAAATAGAACGAAATAGTGTAATAAATCTTTTTAAATGGTTGTGTGATTACAAGATACCTAGTCTTAGAAGTGGCAGTCGAGAGTCTGAGAGACGTTAGCGGTAGTTGAGTCTAAAACTAGGTTATGCCCAAAATTTGGTTGCAAGATATCGTACATTCTTTAATTTTTTGCTTCGTTATGAAACTCCACCCATTCAGTTAAGGAAACTGACACCCCAGGGATTCTGAGCCTTATGGGGTGTTTTCACAAACATTCTGGTGAGAGGATGGAGGGATGACATCCCCCTTTGGCCCCACTATCTTCTCTTTTTAGTTAATTGTGCAGGTAGCCACGATGGTTAGTTTTCCCCACATATATGTCTAGAGGGTTGTAATGTCTTGTGTTTATTTACACAAATATATTATGGATATATTTTTCTATGGACTACTATAGGTCTAATGTGTATAGGTTGTAATGGCTTGAGGATCCTTACTCCGTGTATGGGCTATAATGGATTGGGGTTCACATCCAACGTACGATATACATTATGCGAGCTATGGTGGATCCCAGAAACTACCAGGTTACTTTGGTTATGTGGAAATTGTGGTTGTACTGCATGAGGTGAATTTTGTGGTAATTCTCCCAGGTGTCTACGGGAAAGCCTTTTTAGAGAGAGATGCTTAGGACTTGCAACATCAAGGAAAAGCGGCCAACTAGTAGAAGAGTGGTAGTAGGGTACCCTTAATTTTCATTATTATATTATGTACTCTTGTATTTGATACATAGTGAGAGTATCCATGGTGAGGCTGGGGACTTAGTTTACCTGTTTATATGATGAGTTAGTTTCACTTGCAGTTCACTATGCTTTAGCAAGCTTTCTTTACTTTTTCACTAGAGGTTGCAGAGAGGATCCTACCAAGTATACTGTTATGCTCACCCTATGTATATGTAGACTATTTTTTAGGTCCCATGGAGAAGGTTGGAGATTAGGCTGGTTACTACTACTATGGGGTTGCAGGAGATATTTAGGATTCATGGTTACTGCTATTTTTACTTTTCTTTGGAACTTGCAGTTTTCTATTTCAGTTGTTGTAGTTCTTTCATGACATTATATATGTGTACTTGGCATTTATTTTATATTGAAGTCTAAGTTTTAGTTGGTTGGTTTCTATATTATCTCCCTCTTTCGCATGTGTTATGTTAGAGGGTAATTCCTCCCATTTTTGGGTTTACTATACCCTCGGTTCTAGTTTCCATTCCAAGGCCTATTAGAGGTGGGAATCGGGGGTTACTCTCTCCCTTATCACATTTCCGGCCTAATATGGGTACACCTTTTGGGGAGGGGGTCATGAAAAAAACTAGCCTTACTATGATCATAGTTTGACACTCCCAGGGAATATGCCTTGTAAAACTAATATTTTCTCTACAAACCATTATAAGTGATTTAAATTGATGATGAAAATGAATAGCATAAGATAAAACAAAGTTTTCTTAGATGGAAAATAAGTTGTTATTATTTATACATCCTATTAATGATTATTTGGGAAACTTGGGCATTATTTAATTCAATGCCATCTTCTAAATGATAAACCATTGAACAAGGAATGGCCAATAATGAAGTAAAAGGGTTGAAGTATTTATGTATTGGTATTCAAGAATTAAATTTCAAAATAAGTATTATATTGAATTTTTTGAATCATATATGTCTTCATTCATGTAAGATTTAGGGATAACATCATTGATTTATGTGTTTAAGGCTTATTATAAGTTCAAATTCTCAAGAACCAATTTTTTAGGTTTTATGAGATGGGAGTTTACCAAGATTATCGATATTTTGGGAGATATTTTTAGAAATAAAAGCCATTTATTAGTATATATTTCAGTGAATTTTTTTTAAGGATGAATTCCTTTAAATTTTATGGGAGTACGTTTAATGGTATGTGCAACCTTTAGGGTTTATATTATCTTTATTATTGAGGTAATTATAAGTTGTTACACATTTGGAACTTTATATGAATTATATTAATATAGTTTTGTAAAAAGTAAAACCCATAAGCTGGTTTACAACCTATCACATCAGATTGGGCTATAGGGCATGAATTTCCAACTGAAGGGCGATATGGGTGAAACAACCACCACTGGATCATGTAGTGTTCTAGTTAATATGAAATTATTTTTAGATAAATGATTTTATGGAAAATTACTCATGAAAAGGATCATGTTTAATTTTTAGAGTTACAATACTGGTAATAAAGATTAATGTATTATATTAGACAAATTTTTCTAACCATTTTGGTTTTAGTAAAGACATGATGAAGAACTTGTTACTCTTTTATGGATCTTATGATCCATTAAATTTTAATTGTAGTCGTTTAGGAATAGAAGATTAGTTTTTGGATATTCTTATCATGGAGTAAGAGATAGTGTGGAAATTGTTCAATTCACAACCTAAGAATGAAATTATGCATCTAAAACAGAAATGTATCTGTTAATTAAATATTATTATTTTCATATATAATAAATTAATTCCAAAACATTAGGAAATTTATTTTGAAAAAAATGCTATCATATTAACTTTATATAAGATGAATTAGGTTTTTATCTAAATCATCATCAACTTACAGTTTTTAGGACCTCATATTTCCATTGATCTTTCACTTTCTTATGATCAATGATCTCCATCACTCTCTATAATTATTTATTATTTTGTTCAATGTTCATATCTTCACTTCCCACAAATTATCTTCTACAAGGAAACCTTTTTTTTATGAAAATTGTAATTACATTTATCTCTTATAAATAGGATGTTTTATTAACCCTTTAAATGACTTGGTTTTAAAAATGGTATTTTCCAATGTTAAACCCTAAATTTTTGAGATCAAGATTAAATTGTGAGGGTACAATTAATTTAAGGCGGCAGAATGTAACACCCTAAGACTCTAATAGAGGTTCATCATATTCGACAATGGTTATGACAAACAAAACAGATTTTAAAATATAAAATTACACGCTTAGACTTTATGATATATTTCTTTTTTAAAGAAATTAAATCTCCTAGATAGCCTACATTGCACACAATTCCATGTTTAAACAAAACGTGGTGCTCTATTAAAATATTATTATTTAAACATGACCATTATAATGTTTCCATTAAGTTGGAAGGTATAAATATATCTAAACAGATTATGAAAATTATATTATTTATTCATTTATAAAATAAATTAAGTGGCTATATATTTTTTTAGAAATAAACCAAGAACCATTTTATATAAAAAGTGATGTTTTCTGAAAAATTGATTTTTTCTAAAAGATGTTTTGTCACCCTTTGCACCCATAAGTAAAAATATTTTTTTACACTTTTAATAAATTTATTTGAAATAATAAACTTAATTTTTTAAATATAAATTTAATAAATATCTTTGGGTGAATTGTTTATATATTTAGGAAAAGATTAATTTTTTTTATGAATAATGAAAAATATTAATTTTTATTGAAAATCAACTTTAATATAAATTATTTACAATGTTAAATTATATTTTAAATTAAGTTTAAAGTCAAATTAGTTAAATCATATAAAAATTTAAATATTTAAGTTAATTTTATTCTATTTCATATTGAATCATTACATAAAATAATCTTAAACTTTTGAATGTTTTTCATTGGAAAAATCATTTTCTTCGATGTGCTTGTGGGTTTAATTTAAAAATAAATTCGGCCACTTATATGAATTTAATTTTGAAAATGTATTCCATATTTTTAATCAGAATAATTTATATTATCTAATATGGTCAACTTAATTTTATACCATAATTAATAGTAAAAAAGTAAAAATTAATTACCACGGTTACGATAAAAACGGGTTTACTAGTGGGTTAAACTAAGAACATAAGGTTTAAAAATGAAGTAAATATTGTCAAAAACACATTTTTTAGACATATTTAGATCTTATAACCTATAAGGTTTGTTGATTACTCATTTTGGATGCTTTTTAATGACAAAAACACTTCAATCACATTTTGTTTTCCAAAATACCAAGTGTGTCCTCTCCCCCACTTATAAAAGCCACCCCATCTACTCTCATCTTTACACTTCCAAAACCATTTTTTTTGGACAATAAAATAAAACATGTATTATTTAATTCCATACCACGAAACTATAGGCTTTATTTTTATTTAGAAGACCTCTTATGAAGGATTTAGGGATAAACCTAAAAAGCCTCTCTAAAGAAGAGGTAAAATCCTTAAACATGCGTATTTTTTATTATTATTTATAATCCTTAAAATTATCTTAAAATATGGTTATATAATAAAAATATTATACCGTATATACATATATGTTACTATTTTAAGGAAGAGACCCATATTTATATCCACTTCTATAAAATGGGAAACGAAACTCTCGACCGTGTGTACGGTGGACTACCTCCTCTCGATCCAATTTACTTAATTTTCCATCACCACCAATAAAAGATAGATATAATGGTGGATATATCATATTTATATTTTATTTTTCAAATTATTATAATTCTATAATTATTTTATCACATATATCATATTACTTATGTTTTTATTGGTGGATATGATAATGTTACTCGTAAGTATGGTGGACTGCCGCCTCACGAAGAAATGTGATTTGTTTTTCACTTAAAATTTACATGTAAGTTAATGAGGATGAATTTAAATAATACATGTGATATTTATGAACAAATAAATATCTATTTAAATATAACATAGAATCTAAAATTCTTACCTTCCAATCCATTTGAAAACAATATCATCGCTCGCACGTACATGTATACTACCACCGCCAAGTAAAAATGAAAGACGTTTTACATTTTTTTTAAATATATTGTAAAAATGATGGATTTAATTAATACAATTTATAAATATAAAATAATCATTATTCTTTAAACATTAATTAACATTTATTTCCCCTTTATGACACCCTTCTACAAAAATGGAATCAATTTTTATGCGTACGTACAACATACTGTATCCATCAAAGATGCCATCCATTTTCTATATATAACTTTTATAGATTACTATAAAGAAATATATAATGAATATATATGATACATATATCATGGTTTAAATTATGGAGATTATGTAACCATGATCAAAGAAAAAGGAATGAAAATACTGAACCAAAATAGACATGAAAAATGAAAGAAATATCATACAAAAATTTAATAAAGAATTTTTAATAAATGGGTGATAAAATATTATATGTAAATAATATATGTTATGGGTTATATGATTATGTTTATTTAATATATATATATATATATATAATATAATTATACTTATTTTTTTAGAGTTTCAAATATGTACAAAGGAATTCCAAACCGTAGTATGGGCTTTTTGTCTCACTTTTTGTTTGGTGAGATATATTCCATATTCACCACTTATTCCATTGTGTAATGTATATACCGAACCTTTTATATTATATATCATGGTTATATTTATCTATATGGTTTTTAAATTTTATCTATAGTTTAGTCCTTTAATAGGGCATATAATTCAAAAGTTTCCAATGTGATAAGAGATTTATGTTTCAATATCATTTTAATTGAGATTTTTTATACATGAACTTCCATCGAAGGAAATTATTTGATAATTATATATTAAATAAATTTATCCTTTATACCATTATTATTAATTAATAGTAATGTAATAAAATCATTTTCTCATCTTTGGTACTTAAAATTACTGAGAAAACGTTTGTAATAAAATCATACTATATTTCTACCTTCATCCAAAAATCATTTTTTTATAAATCTATGTTTTCTAAAAACATTATGAAAAATGTTTTTAACATTATATAAATGATTTATTAAAGAAATTTCTACACATATTTTAATTTTTAATTTTTTTGAATGAAATGTTCATGTCATTTTTCAAACAAGGACCGTTTTACTTTTATCGAAATTGCAAAAGGATTATTTGCTTTAACGTGTACGACTTGTATGGAATTTAATAATGTCATGAAAACACAATTTTTTAAATTATCGTTCACAATATATAAGGGTTATTTTTGTGAATTTTTTTTTAAAATATTTTTTGAAATTTTAGTTTTAAATATATTTTCAATGTAAGAAAAGAATATTTTTCTAAATAGTTTTTTTAATGTTATTTTTAAGGAATTTATATTCATTAATGAAAAAAACCCTTATTTAACTTTTGATACATTAGAAATATGTTGTAGTGATATGAACAGATTTATTTTTATGAATGGTCTATGTGTATTTTGAATAGGGATGTACTTTTTTTGATACCATTCAACATATTACCTTGATTAACCTATGATTATGTTTATTTATTGAGGAAATGTATGAACATATCATATTTTATTTTTTTTAACTAAAAATTAACTTTTAATTATCAAAAAACTTTTTTAGGGAAAGTTAAAAACCATTTAGTTCATCTTGGAATAAAACCATTAAAAAGACATGAAATAATCATTGAAATTATGGTTCAGACTATTAGAAATATTTTCCACATATAATTTCCAGAAGCGTGTACATACTTGTGTTCCTTGATCTTCCCTTATAAAATATTCAAAGTAGTTTTCCATATTTTCCAAAGTTTTAATGTAGTCATAATATTTTATCATACCTTAATTAAATACCTTTATCAATATATGGCCCTTGTTATTAATTTATGAAATTTACTGGCAATTAGTGTACACTTGGAGCACTCTTTCTGTCATTCTGTCTACATCCTCTTTATTGGGATTGATAATAAGATATTCCTCCACTATAACCTCCCTTGAATGGGCTAGGTGCTCCCATGGGTTATTGTTATTGAAATTATCCACCCCTATCTCCTATTGTTGACCATCCATAACTCTCTCATTCATGGCCTCACCCAATACAAAACTCTCTTCTTCAGGTTTTCTATGAACATTATCATGACCATAAGTTATGCAGTCCATCTCTTTTGTTTTGATTTTTTAAATGAACTGGTCTCCATTGGTTTTAGTAGGAATGAATAGTCTTTGTTCCATTTTTTTATTTACTTTAGTCAAATTGAATCTCCTCAAATCAGATCTAGTCTTCTTACCATTCTACTTACTCGAGTTATACAGACCTTGGGAGTGTCTTCCTCCAACATTTTCTTTAGTGTAGTAATAGTAGATTTTTCTTCCGATGTTGTTCCATAGGGTTCTTTCCCCTCAACATCATTATTCACCAATTTTATGCCTTCTTTGTCCTATGTAGCCCCTCAAGACCCATGAATTTAAATTTTTTTCTTATTGGGATGCTAATCTGGTTTTTCCCCATGTGGGATTTGGCCTTTCAACACACCAAATCAACTGGAGTACCCTGATTTGATGTGAAAAAAACCTTGTCACCTCTATCATCCTATACAACCGCTAGATAAATCACCTCTTGTATAGGGACTGCCTATGAGTGATGTGAAATGATCCAAATATTCATGAAATCATTAAAGCGATCCAACTTAGTCTTTTCAATATATATAGAAGCCTGCTTAGTTGATATTCACTCAACTAAATCACTCTTCAGGAGGTCAAAAATTCCCACAACCATCAGATCGGTCAAAGGTATTTCCACTTTCAAAAAAGTGGAGCTAGGAACCAGAACATTACATCTTAACTAATCTATTTACACATATTTAACCATCTTCATATCTAGTACCCCATAGCTGAATCCATCCTAACAATTGGAATCTAAATTCCTCGGGAACCAAAAAATATTTCAATAATCCACCCAGGATTCTAAGTACTACATTTTTTTCAATTGAATTATTCACCAACAGAAACCCACACCCACTCCACCAGTTCCTTGAAGATTTCAACCTCTACACATATCTGTGGGTTAATCTGATGGATAATAGAGAGTGTTATTTTATCTAAACACAAAAATCATCTGGCCATATTCCCAAGTATTTGAAGGATTGAAGTGTTTTGGAATAGGGAGTTCTGGGAAATTAACCATGAACTAGTAAGTGACGGCCAAGGCCCACTATATCCCCGGAGTGCATCAGTATGTCTTATAATAAAAACTTATTAGGTTTTTTGGATACTCCCTTACACATTTATGTAATATGACTAGACATAAGGCCTTGATGGTAATGTTATTATGTCTAGAATTATTCCTTACTTCCATATGAGACTAGTCATTGACATCCCTATGATTATTCGATTAGTTAGAATATCCATGGATATGTTTTATGATCAATTGAATATGTATATGTAATTATTTTATCCTTATTTATTTCTATCATATTATGATCATGTTATTTATTAAATAGGAAGTGTTTTAATTATTTACCTTTTTTATATTGATTATTTTTTATTTATTCATATATTTGGTTGTATGAATACCCTTAATAAGCATCTGATCTCAACCCTTTCTTATGTTTTGTTTCCCCTAGATACAAAGAAGTGTTTTGTGATTGATATGTATAGATATGAGAATGGGAAATAGGTAATTCTTAAATAAAACACTTTGTGTATTTTACATTTTCAATTATATCATTTGATTCAAGTATTAATATAGTTTACCAAGACTACTAAACTATTCATTCCATCATGATGCGATTTATTATATCTTATAACAATGAAATAAAGTAGACACATGCTCTAGGATACTGGAGTTAGGTTCTTTACATAGGACATGTGATAAAATTTACCATGTATTGTATCATAGCGATAAAAGATAGTGCAATAGTGATAAAAGGGACGAGTATGAAGGGAAATATCTACCTTATGAATAGAGAAGAAGATATTTGATTTATATCAAACAAATAAGAGAAAAAGTTATGGAATAAACATCTCAGTCATTTGATATGACCATGCATAAAATATTTGGTGAAACTTGATATAGATAATGACATTTAAAAGGTCTCAAATGATTGTACAATCACATGTGATTATTTACAAAAAGAAAATATTACTCAAAATACTTACAAGGAAAAATAATGATAATCAAAATAAATACTATAATTGGTGCATTGTAATGTGTGTATTCCTATCTCTCTAAAATATATTAATGAGAAGATATATTATATTCTTTTCATTGATGATTACATCATAATGACATGGATATTCATCCACACCAACATTTATGAGGTGTTTAGTTTCATTACTCAATATTAGAGAAGTCTAAAAAGATTCTAGGATATATAATTATTTGGATATGAAGAAAAATTGGTAAAAGGATTAGTAATATCTATGTTTAAGATTATTTCCATAAGTATGAGATAAATGACCATGTCTCAATATTGAGAATTCATCTACAAAATTGTGTGGATGAGTGTATAAAATAAATCATAAATAATATATGAAGAAAAATACTTATTGAGAAAGACACACCAGATCAGTTTTGAAAAAATCATTTTTAACATAAATCTATATTTCTAACAGATATTGTTTCCAATAGAATAAAAGACTCTCTACAATCAATAGTATATAATAAAGCTTATTTTGATGTGGATTTGAGTCATTAGAAGTAAGTGTTTGGTTCTCAATGATGAGAAAAACAATAAGTTTGAATGCCATGTAGAATATGGGATATTTCAAGGATACTTATAAAAGAGAAAAGCATATAAAATATTCAATATGTATGTAGGAATGGTTCTAGAGTGAAAATACGTTTTTGGGGTTGAAATGAGTATAATATTCAACAAATCAGAAAAAATAAGAGGTTAGTGTAAGATTAGAGAGAACCTCCGAGGGAGTGAAAGTTCTTAAATAGATGTAGATGAAAAAACTAATGATGAGAAATATGATGTCAGATATGATACTTCAAAGAAGATGAAGAGAAGGACTGAAATAATTGAGTATAATATCATTGGTAATCAGTTAGTGCCATTTTAGAAGAGTATAATGGTGTATCCACAACAGAAATATTTCCTATCATAATTTGAGCAACAATGTTTTAATCAATCTGAAAGATATGATAATTAGGTTCATAAAATTAATGAATAGATTGAACAAATTGAAAATAATTATACATTGGATATTATTTTGAGGCCAATAGACAAACATCATTGAGACCAAATGGGTATTTAGTAATAAGCTGAATGAAAATGAAATAGAGATTCAAAACAAAGCATATGGATTATGTGAAAAGGGATACTCTGAGATAGAGGGTACATATAATAGTGAAACATTTTCACCTATTTGAAGGACAGAGACAATTAAACTATTCTAAGACATAATAAGGAAAATAAAATTCAATTTTTTCTAGAGACATTCAAGGTAATGTTTTGTCTATATAGTTTTGTAAGAAGAAGTGTATATCGAAAAAACATATGGTTTCCTCATTCATGAAGATGAGAAAAATATTTATTTTTTTTGAAAATAATGTTATATATTGATGTAGGCACTAAGATCATGGAATTAAAATATTGATCTATATTAGAAGAATCTTGGTTTCTATCATGGTGTAGTAGATTACAATGTATATATAAATAGCGAGTGTAATCAAAGGATGTTTGTGCTAGTGCATGTCAATGAAATAATCATTGGTGGATTGAATGAAGATAAATGCTAATATTTTTTATAATGAATGATGAATGAGTTCAAGATTTAAATGATAGGTGATGTAACAGTTTTCCTTCATTTATATGTGAAGTAATGATGGCATGAAACATTTTTTCAAATCCAAATATGCTTATAAGGTTTTGAAAAAAATTGGAATGAGGAATTCCAAGGAGTTGAAAATTCTAGTTGATGCCTGGATGAAACTATTAAGCGATGATGATGGAAAAGTATTAAATGTAATAGAATATAGGTAGATCAATGGGAGCCTATTGTACATAACAATGAAATAACCTGATATTATTTGTTCCACGTGTCAAGAGACATCATATCAAAGTGATCCAAATAAAACTAACTTAATTTCATTTAAAATAATAATTTTTTAATATCAAAGAAATATAGTATTTTTGATTTATATATAATAAAAAATATCAAAAAGAGGTATTAGGTTATATAGATGAATTTGGACTTGGTTCAACATATGATAGAAGGTCAACAACAATTGGAGTGTTCTATCTTATTGTAATGTGTATTTTTTAGATAAGAAAGAAACATAATTGCATTTAATTATTCCAAATAGAAGAATAATATATTTTGGAAACTCTTTTTTTCACAATGTTATTACCAGTGAAGAATCATCCTGGAGACATGGGAGTTGAAGTGAAATATCTGACTAGAGTCAACTATAATAATTCATGTATAATAAATCCTAGAAAATATCAAGCCCATCACTCACGAACAAAGGACATTAAGATAAATTATTATTTTATAAAGGAGAAATTGGAACATGGGTTCATGAATTATGAGTACATGCCTATATAACTAAATTTTCATACATTCTGATAAATTCCTTACCCAAAGAAGTGTTTTAAAGTCATCAACTAGCTATTGGAGTTCATCTTACTCCCCACACATGAACATTATGTTTGTGGTATCCACATTACCTCAGTATGGAATGTTTTATCCTATGTGTTTATTAATGTTATTTTAAATATTAAATACTAAAAAAAGTAACCTTTAGGTTCATTAACAAAGGGGGAGAAGATGTGTTTATGAATGGGGGTGACACTGATAGGGGAGAAGGTATATAAGGGAAGTATTATTAATTTATAAATTGCTAATGCAATACAATCTTTGAAGACATATCACAAAAGGATGTTTGTGGGTTTCAGATGAAAGTATTATATGATATTAGGGTTAATAAGTGGTATTCATGTGAGAATTGTGTTGTAAAAATATTAGTATTGATATTAATCAATAATTTGTATCTATTTTCAAAGAATAATTGGTTTCGATAAATATTCATATTATGGTTTTTGAGATTAGAGTGATTCATTGATTCTATATCTATGATACTCATTCTCATTCCAAGGATAAATTATTTGGTCATATAGTACATGTTGTGTAACTATTTTATCACTATATAAAGTTGAAAAGAGTAAATGGAAGTTAGTGCACAAAGTGGATGAGTATTTTTAAAGCTAGGTTTCAAATTTCTTTCAATGTTTTTTTAACAAACCGAATGGGGGTGATTTTTTGTAAAAAATACACATTGATAAATTTTTAGTGTTTTTGGGACTATGTATTTTCTGAAAAATAATGTTAGAAAATCTATTTTGAATTTTTTGAATGTTTTTGGAGGTGATTAGAACTAACAAGTTGAATGTGGCGTCTTTTCCCTTTGTTTTCCAAATTTTTGGGCTGAATTTTTTTTTTCAATTTTTTTTAAACTAGAATGATTTACATGTAGTATAGTATGTTGAACTTGAGGTTATGTTTTCATAATAATAGTGTAACATCATGGATGGTGGAGTGTGATTCCAAGTAGGTGGACCGCAAGGTCGACTATTTTGTTGTAAGGTGGAACAATGTTTGTAGAGATAGAGTAGAAGGTAACTTTGAAGAGACTGACTAAAATGTGAGTTTGTAGTTATGAGTTATAAGGGTGTTCATGGTTTTTTATGATCATTTTTGGGCTACCAAATATTAAAGTACGCGAACCATAATGTCAACCCATGTAGCGTGAGGTGGAGTTAGATGTATGAGTTTCCATGATAAAGTAGAAGAATTTAAGTGAGGGGTGAAGTTGTAATTTACTATTTATAGGGTTTATAGGAAAGATTTGCCTATATAAAAAACCAAAATAAATTCTTTATTTAGGGAGATAATTAATTATTGAAATAATCAATATTGAAATATATTATGTTTGAATGGTCATATGAATGGTGTTAATTTTTTGAAGTGATTCTTGGATGGGAGTTCATGAGGTTGGAGTTTTTGATGAATAATAGTCCATGATGATAGTACATGTGGGGTACTTGTGACCTCTTGAAGGATGATTTTATGAGGTTGGATTTAATTTTGAAGAACCCTTTAAATAGAGAGTTTATAATGAAGATGGTATGTAAGGTTGGAGTTCATGGTGAACCATTTCTATGAATTTGGAGTACATGAGACAATAAGGAAGTTCAAAGTGAATTGTTTGCTTGAGGTCAGATATAACAGTGAATATTTTTTCATGAGGCCAAGTACATGGAAGGGTGTATTTCATATATACGGTGAAAACATATCTTTATAGAACAATCATATATGTGTGAAATAAATCTAAGATGATACATATATTTAGAAGAATCTTTTAGAGGAGAAGTTTGTTTAAATCAGTAGAGAGAGAAGTGATATTTCATTATGTGAATGAATGTAAACTAGGGGAAAAGTGAGTCTACTCCAAAAATTGTAATAGTAGCGAGCTATAGATGATTTAGTAATTTGGAACATTAACTTTATATTCTTATTGGATTTATCCTAGTAAGGGTGAACCAAGTAAAATTTCAATGTTCTGCGTATAGTTTAAATTTCTTTATGAATTTTTACTTTAAAAACCCAAACTTCTAAAAATGAGATTACCTTTTTGAATGAGTAAATTCCATATTAAGTAATATAGTCATAGAAAACACATTAGAAACTTGTTTATTTTAGAAAATTATAAGTTATATCCTATAATATTTAAAATATATTTAATAATCATAACCATTAATAGTATAACCATTATATAGTGATCACAAGATTATTATATATTAAGGGTTATGATAATTTCTAATTGACACAAAAAGGAAACGATGGTATTGACTAGTGGGATCATTCCCTATAGACGAAATACCCCCTTCCATGTACTTGATTGTAACGCCCCGACCCTAGTTACCCAGATTCGGTGCATTATTACATTACATTGGCATGATCACAAGAAATATAAAATCTAGAAAGACTGATTGGTTTAGTAGCCTTGGAAACACTAGATATATTCATAAAGTTTCACATTACATCATAAAGTGAAAAACTATTACAACAACATAGTCTCCATATTCCACACTCATATCCCCACATAAAATCCCTGTAGGTCATTCATAACTTACTTCTTCACATCCTGGGAAAAATAAAACATAGAAAAGGGGTGAGCTCAAATGCCCAGTAAGGATAACAATATAGCGGAACATTCAAAATAAGCATAAACATTTAAGGCAATGCATTACTAAAACAAAAGTCTTTTAAAATTGAACTTCAACATAGTATGGAAAAAGTAAAATGAAATAATGCCATTTACTTATTCACATGGATATTCTAAAAATCGAATAATCACATGCAAAATCAATAACCACTTTCATAATGATGGAATGCATAATGCTAAACTTTAATTTCTTTGTCAAGGCCTCGTCCCAAGACCTTGGGGATATCTGTAACCGAAACCCAACCCGGAGTGCCTCTAATAACCAAACACCAACCCAGAGTGCCTCTAATAACCGGACACCAACCCGGAGTTCCTCTAATAACCGGGGACCAAACCGGAGTTCCTCTAATAACCGGAGACCAAACTGGAGGGCTTACTTTTACCGGTCCCCAACCCGGAACATACTTGTCTAACACATTCATCTGAATGAAAGGTTGAAATATAACATAAACATTCGGATTAAAAATAACTTATGAAATGTCAATACTTAAAAAAAAACATGAGTGACATAATAATAGCTTATCCACAGTCAAAAATATCACAAAACATTTAATAAAATATGGATGTTTTGTTTCATAATAAACCAACTCCAAATAAGCTTAAAATCCATCAAAGGATGTTGATATAGATGAAATCAAAATTCTTTTTAAAGAAATATCTCTTTTTATTTTGAAATCATTTAAGATCCATATAAAATAAAACATTTTCTTTAAAAATATTCTTATAATCTTGTAAGGGAAGCTTTGACGATTTTATAACGGCGGTAAATAGCCGCACCCGCCGTATAAGTTAAAAAAACATTCTTACCTAAAATTGGCGAAAAGGTTAAAAGTGCCTTGTTTGGAAAACGACGGAAATATTCCTTTAGAAACACATAAGGGTATATTCTTGTAAATAGTTAAAATGTTTTGAAATACATTATTAAGAAACATGGATGTGGATGATAAAGAGATCCCAGTAGATTATTATGTATAAACAACCTCGGATAATGAAGAGATTGTGAAATAACCATTACCAATTTGGTAACTTATGAAACATACAACCCATGAAAGAGGTATCATACAATGAATATGTAAATAAACATAAATTAGAGTGTATTACACAAAGAATATAATTATGGCAGTACATACACCACACAAAAGGTGATGGTGGCAATATGACATGAATCTCACGGGAATACGGAGTGAGATGAAAACCCCTTACCTTGTACATTTACTTGGTTGGTGTAGGTTAACCTCCTGTATCATAGTGAAATAATTTTTATTAAATTATACAAGAATCATATATATTAATATGATAGCATATATGATCTTTAACTTTGCTTTGTTAATAATGTCTTAGTATTATCGTTGTTTCGGGTGTTAACTTACTCGTTTTATTTTATATGTTTTATTACGTAAGCCATGTTTTTAATGGATAGGTTGTATATTATTCATATCCATAATGATATCAAGTCCTTAAACATCATTTTTAAATCAGAAAATGATAATTATACTTGAATGGATATGATGGAGAATGAATCTCATCGCGTTCGTGGAGACGGTAGTCCGTACGTACGAACGAGCGACAATATCATTCTTTTGATATTAAAATAATATATAAATGGATGGTATATCATATATACATAATCATTAACATGTTATATTTATTATTTACATGAGTTACACATCATTATTATACCCATCCAAATAATAATATATTGAATAACAATTACACCACGACGTGGAGACGGTAAGCCGTACGTACGCACGTATGGTGACATGTTATTCAAAGCGTGGATAGAATACTGAATATGGTTGTACAATATTTATAATAACATCACAGTATATGTGAGATACTGGAGTTGTTATTTTAGAATGGTAAGAACAGAGAAAGAAGAAGTGGAAGAAGAAAGGAACTTGAAAAGGGGTGGTGAAAACATTACCTCTTCTTCGGGTTCTTCCTTTTGATTTGATCAAAAGGGATCCTTAGGTTGGATTTATGATCAAAATAAGGCCTCTAGGTTGTAGTTAGGGAAGTTGGGAGAGTATTTTGGTAGAGTTTGGCCGAACCAAAAGGCTTTGAAGGTGTGAATAAATGAGAAGGAGGAGTGCCCTTTTATAAGAGGGGTGAGGGGCACCTTTGGAAAAGATAGAAATATTAATTTATAATAAATTCATATTCGGTTTCTAATGGCTCCAAAGTTTATTATTAAAAGGTTAAGGTGGGGATAGGTATAAAACCACTCAACCAATATAATTTAGATAGGTTTGGGTACTTATATTAACCTTATCTTTAAGTATTAACTCTAAGTTATTTAGTTTCACTTTTACAATGTCTCTTTGTATTTTTAAATAATATGGTTAATAAACTTACTATATACATCCACGTGACCCCCAAGTGGTCCATTAATGATGAAAATATCATGATATAAGTCTCTTGGACGAACCTTATATTTTTAGGAATTTAATATCAATTAATAATATAATATTTGTTTTAATAACTCTTTTATGTCAATTTTGACACTATTCAATAGTTTATTTTTGTGAAACTCATAACCGATTGATTACTTCGAAAAAATTCAATTAAATCAATCCTAATATATCATATTATCCTATAAAATTAGTTTAATTCATTGAAAGGTTCATATTATATTTATTTGGGTATTTATAATATCAATTATTTTAATTTTTCACTATTATAGTAATTAATTCATCATCATTGTGTCATAAATAAATTAAATTATTTAATGTCTAAAAATTATAAATAAACTATCACTATGTAGGAAATATTTTTATCTTCCCAATGAATATTTATAATCTAAAATCCAACATATATAACCCTATGTAAAATTTTTTTTTCTAAAAGATATATGCTTGTGTCATTTTTGTATTCATTTTAACTTAATTAAAATAAAGTGTCCCTATCACCTACAAGTGGCACCATAGGGTCCCAAAATCGACCCAAAGATGCCTATGGTCGAACATGTATCAACAAATAAGTCTAGGACACGTTTTAGGGTAATTTAGTATTATTATAATATTATTTTTAACCCTTATTTACCGGATTTACCCTTAACCATGGTAAATAAAATATTTACCGCAGTAATTATTCAAAATGTCTAAAAATAAAAGTTACCTATTTACACAATTTGAACATCCTGATTCCAAATATGGAATCCATTTTTCTAAATTCAAAACACATAAGTGGCCGAAATTAATTTTAAATTAATTCCCGCTGTTAAAACAAAAAGCGTGTTTTTATGAGATAATAACTATCAAAAGATGGACACTTGTTTATGTTCGGTTTAATTGTAAAATTATGTCCAATGACCAAAATTATATTAGATGGTAAAAATATATTCTAAATATACTTTAAAACCACTCAAATTAATAATTTATCACTATTAATTTTTTTGATTAAAAAAGTTGTTTTTAATTAAAATTTAGTAATTTTCACTATTCATCAAAATATGAAAGTTATCCGAAAAGTACAAAAATTTCACCTTAGGCTAAATTTGATACTCCGAATCCAAAAATGATGTCCATTTTGAGAGATAAAATTTCAAAAATTTTAAAAGGTAGGTATTACTATTCATAACGGCTAGTTTGATTGGTTGTGGTGTGTTGGAATCTCGAAGTTGCGTACAATGCACGCCATTGCATTATTCAAAGGAAAGCGTACCGTGGAAGCTTGGGATGTTTCATTTTAAAATTTTTTGATGTCCCCATTTAGTCAAAAAGTTTAAAATATTGTATTTAAAAAGGTTTCACTATTAAAAGTTGATAAAAGTGCAATACTGAAAATGAATATGTTCTTGCATTATGTCTAAGAAACTCATAATATGAATTATAAAATTATAAGGATTATATAAAGTTTAAAATTTAGTTAATACTATTCATAACCTCTTTTTAATGGATTTTTTTTGTTAATTCATGGTGTGATTGAACTCGGTGTTGCGTGTAGTGCAAGTTATTGAATTATTTTGAATAAATAACACACTATGAAATCTTGGGGTGTTACATTCTCCCCTCCTTCAATAAATTGCGTCCTCGCAATTTGAAATTGTTCTTCAAAAATAAAAGGTTGAAAATAGAAAATATATTTGTGGGAAAACCCACATCGGAAATTGGGTTACTAAAATTTAGTCTTAATATGAGGAAAAATTAAATGAAAGGGTCACCACCAAATTATGATATCGATTAGGAGAACATTGGTGGCAATTAGAGACATATAATTGGAGGAAAAACGTAAATATTTATAGGTAGTGATTGAGGTCATCAATCACAAACAAGTATAAAATTGAGGTCCTTAAACTCATCAATCTATGATGATTTGAAATACCATCGGTTCAACAAAACATAGGGTATTGGGATAACACAATTTTGACGTTTCAAAATATCTTAGTTGAAATCCAACATCGAAAAATGAATTAATGAGGCCTCTATTTAAAATAAAGAGTGGAAAGTATGAAGATTACTGAAAATAACACATACTAGGGTTCCATGTAGGAAAATATGGATATGGAAGAGAAATCTAACCATCAATTATCTGATGGAGAGTGGTAGAGAACATGGCTATGAAAAGGCCAACAATCCCAAAGCCATAAATTATTGATGATTTAAGGTACCATCTAGGACAACATTTTTGTTCTAAGTTCCTTTTCTTAATGTTGAGGAATTTATTTATGAGATTGGCTAAGATCATAAAGAGATATACTTACTTTATAATTAGAGTTTTATCCATTAATAAATTTCTACCACAAACTCATCTTTCACTCTAAAAGATTATAGAACGTAAAAAAATTTCTATTTATACTATTCGTACAGGGTTCCAAAATAAATGAATTTATAATTCATCTACCAGATCTTTTTTAAAAAAACTACATTATTTAATCCAGGACATCTCGTGGGCCAGTGGTAGGTGATACACCCTTGTCTCCCTTCGGTTGCGGGTTCAAGTCTCGTGGCCTTGGCGGACGCGACAGGTTGCCGCCCGACCTCTGGGTTGTCCTTTTATGGCAATCCAAAATAATACAAACTAGAACTATCCAAAATACTTCTATCCAAACTCACATTCCAACATTTATAAGGAAGGTAAACATAATGTAGATCCTTTTTACCCCGTAATAGCATATGAATACCTTCATCATGTATTCTTTTAATACACTAAAACATCCTGAATTACCATATTCCTTATTGATTACATTCATGCTCCCTTATTCTATATAGAATGCTGGATATACTTCATCAATCCAAAAATGTTTTAAACCCCAACAATGATGGAATATACAAATCATTAATCAGTTCCAAGGTAGTCAAGAATATCCAATATAATTTATCCAAAACAATCATGTATTATTCCAAAATCACTACCTCGGTATCAGAACTATATTATGGTTTATCATTCTCTCAACCATATATTTTCCAAAAATTTATCCTGCTATTGAGTCACTTTTCTTTGTTCCACACAATCTCAAGTCCTTAATGAAATAGTACTGCAGTACAATCCTTATATACTCCATAATTATTATAACAAGTACATTGTTGATACAACACTCAATTGACATAATCAACATAAGAACTCTAATCATTCCTCTTCATCTGTGGTAGAATCATAACTTGATTATTATCCAATAGCATCATTTGCGGCATAGTCTGATGATTGGGACATAGGTTCGCGTAGTGTCCAAACTCCTTGCAAATGAAGCATTGTACATTTGAAACCATTTTCTTACCATTGCAGTCACATACTTTGTGCCCTTTTCCTCCACACTTATAACAAACTCCCATTCCTTTCAGGAAAGTTCCAGGGTGTTTCTTTCCACAGTTATCACATATGGGAAAATTCTTCTTTTCCCTCTTCCCTTTATCCATCTTTCTCTCTTCGATCCTTTTCTTCTCTTGCTTCCCTTCAAAACCATAGGAATCAGTAAACTCTTTACTTATCTTATCAACACATGATATTATTTCTTTGTATGATGATAAAAAATGGGAGACTATTTCTCCTATAAATTCTAGCTTAAGGACATGAAAGATATGATCCTTCTTTCTCTTTGGATCATGTGCATTGCTGGAGTTCTCATTCCTTCTACTGGGCACCATTTCTAAACAATGGCATACACTAGATTAGTTTATGAATAACAATACCTAATCCCAAACTTGTAAGACAAATAACATAAATTAAATAGTTTATGGATATAATCCATAATCATATAAATTTATCCTTTGAGGAAGTAAATCCACATAAACCCTTCATAATGGTTTTTAAAGAAAATGAGAATTATCCTAAGAATATCCCCCGGGAGTGTCGTAACCAAGAGTGCAGAAAGGCCCGTTGTCGTGCACCAGTTCCCGTTCGAGTCTAGCTCAAAGCGGTGTTTTCAGGTTTTACCCCTAGGTACATCTGTGCCAGAGCCGCCTCTACCTGCTCGTATCCAGACAGGGATGTACTGCTCAGAAAACTCACAAAATCTCTACAATACCAAAATTATAGGAAGTTCTTCTATACTAATCCTCAAATTCCATCTTAAGTCTATGTGCTCTAATCAGAGTTTATCTAAATCTAGCTTACAAGGATTGTACTAAACTTCCTCTGATACCAACTATAACGCCCCGACCCTAGTTACCCAAAGTCGGTGCATTATTACATTACATTGGCATGATCACAAGAAAGATCAAATCTCGAAATACCGATTGGTTTAGTAGCCTTGGAAACACTAGATATATTCATAAAGTTTCACATTACATCATAAAGTGAAAAACTACTACAACAACATAGTCTCCATATTCCGCACTCATATCCCCACATAAAATCCCTGCAGGTCATTCATAACTTATTTCTTCACATCCTGGGAAAAATAAAACATAGAAAAGGGGTGAGCTCAAATGCCCAGTAAGTATAACAATATAGCGGAACATTCAAAATAAGCATAAACATTTAAGGCAATGCATTACTAAAACAAAAACCTTTTAAACTTGAACTTCAACATAGTATGGAAAAAGTAAAATGAAATAATGCCATTTACTTATTCACATGGATATTCTACAAATCGAATAATCACATGAAAAATCAATAACCACTTTCATAATGATGGAATTCATAATGCTAAACTTTAATTTCTTTGTCAAGGCCTCGTCCCAAGACCTTGGGGCTATCTGTAACCGGAACCCAACCTGGAGTGCCTCTAATAACCGGACACAAACCAGGAGTGCCTCTAATAACCGGACACCAACCCGGAGTTCCTCTAATAACTGGAGACCAAAACGGAGTTCCTCTAATAACCGGAGACCAAACCGGAGGGCTTACTTTTACCGGTCCCCAACCCGGAACATACTTGTCTAACACATTCATCTGAATGAAAGGTTGAAATATAACATAAACATTCGGATTAAAAATAACTTATGAAATGTCAATACATAAAAAAAACATGAGTGACATAATAGTAGCTTATCCACAGTCAAAAATATCACAAAACATTTAATAAAATATGGATGTTTTGTATCATAATAAACCAACTCCAAATATGCTTAAAAGCCATCAAAGGATGTTGACATAGATGAAATGAAAATTCTTTTTAAAGAAATAAATCTTTTTATTTTGAAATCATTTAAGATCCATATAAAATAAAACATTTTCTTTAAAAATATTCTTATAATCTTGTAAGGGAAGCTTTGACGATATTATAACGGCGGTAAATAGCCGCACCCGCCGTATAAGTTAAAAAAACATTCATACCTTAAATTTGTCGAAAAGGTTAAAAGTGCCTTGTTTGGAAAATGACGAAAAGATTCCTTTCGAAACACATAAGGGTATAAATGACTTTAACCCATATTCTTGTAAATAGAAAAAATGTTTTGAAATACATTATTAAGAAACATGGATGTGGATGATAAAGAGATCCCAGTAGATTATTACGTATAAACAACCTCGGATAATGAAGAGATTGTGAAATAACCATTACCAATTTTGTAACTTATGAAACATACAACCCATGAAAGAGGTATCATACAATGAATATGTAAATACACATAAATTAGAGTGTATTACAAAAAAATATAATTATGGGCAGTACATACACCACACAAAAGGTGATGGTGGCAATATGACATGAATCTCACGGGAATAAGGAGTGAGATGAAAACCCCTTACCTTGTACTTTTACTTGGTTTGTGTAGGTTAACCTCCTGTATAATAGTGAAATAATTGTTATTAAATTATACAAGAATAATATATATTAATATGATATCATATATGATCTTTTAACTTTTCTTTGTTAATAATGTCTTAGTATTATCGTTGTTTCAGGTGTTAACTTACTCATGTTCTTTTATATGTTTTATTACGTAAGCCATGTTTGTAATGGATAGGTTTTATATTATTAATATCCATAATGATATCAAGTCCTTAAACATCATTTTTAAATCAGAAAATGATAATTATAATTGAATGGATATGATGGAGAATGAATCTCATCGCGTTCGTGGAGACGGTAGTCCGTACGTACGCACGAGCGACAATATCATTCTTTTGATTTTAAAATAATATATAAATGGATGGTATATCATATATACATAATAATTAACATGTTATATTTATTATTTACATGAGTTACACATCATTATTATACCCATCCAAATAATAATATATTGAATAACAATTACACTATGACGTGGAGACGGTAAGCCGTACGGACGCACGTATGGTGACATGTTATTCAAAGGGTGGATAGAATACTGAATATGGTTGTACAATATTTATAATAACATCAAAGTATATGTGAGATACTGGAGTTATTATTTTAGAATGGTAAGAACAAAGGAAGAAGAAGTGGAAGAAGAAAGGAACTTGAAAAGGGGTGGTGAAAACATTACCTCTTCTTCGGGTTATTCCTTTTGATTTGATCAAAAGGGCTCCTTAGGTTGGCTTTATGATCAAACTAAGGCCTCTAGGTTGTATTGAGGGAAGTTGGGAGAGTATTTGGGCAGATTTTGGACGATCCAAAAGGCTTTGAAGGTGTGAATAAATGAGAAGTAGGAGTGCCATTTTATAAGAGGGGTGAGGGGCACCTTTGGAAAAGCTAGAAATATTAATTTATAATAAATTCATATTGGGTTTCTAATGGCTCAAAAGTTTATTATTAAAAGGTTAAGGTGGGGATAGGTCGAAAACCACTCAACCAATAGAATTTAGACAGGTTTGGGTACTTATATTAACCTTATCTTTAAGTATTAACTCTAAGTTAATTAGTTTCACTTTTACAATGTCTCTTTGTATTTTTATATAATATGGTTAATAAACTTACTATATACATCTAAGAGACCCCCAAGTGGTCCATTAATGATGAAAATATCATGATATAAGTCTCTTGGCCGAACCTTAGATTTTTAGGAATTTAATATCTATTAATAATATAATATTTGTTTTAAGAACTCTTTTATTTCAATTTTGAAACTATTCAATAGTTGATTTTTGTGAAACTCATAACAGATTGATTACTTCTAACAAAGTCAATTAAATCAATACTAATATATCATATTATCCTAGAAAATTAGTTTAATTCATTAAAAGGTTCATATTATATTTATTTGGGTATTTATAATATCAATTATTTTAATTTTTCACTATTATAGTAATTAATTCATCATCATTGGGTCATAAATAAATTAAATTATTTAATGTCTAAAAATTATAAATAAAATATAACTATGTATGAAATCTTTTTTATCTTCCTAATGAATATTTATAATCTAAAATCCAACATATATAACCCTATGTAAAAATTGTTTTTCTAAAAGATATATGCTTGTGTCATTTTTGTATTCATTTTAACTTAATTAAAATAAAGTGTCCCTATCACCTACAAGTGGCACCATGGGGTCCTCAAATCGACCCAAAGATGACTATGGTCGAACATGTATCAACCAATAAGTCTAGGACACGTTTTAGGGTAATTTAGTATTATTATAATAATATTTTTTAACCCTTATTTACCGGATTTACCCTTAACCATGGTAAATAAAATATTTACCACAGTAATTATTCAAAATGTCTAAAAATAAAAGTTACCTATTTACACAATTTGAACATCCTGATTCAAAATATGGAATCCATTTTTATAAATTCAATACACATAAGTGGCAGAAATTAATTTAAAATTAATTCCCGCTGTTAAAACAAAAAGCGTGTTTTTAAGAGATAACAACTATCAAAAGATTGACACTTGTTTATGTTCATTTTAATTGTAAAATTATGTCCAATGACCAAAATTATATTAGATGGTAAAAATATATTCTAAATATACCTTAAAACCACTCAAATTAATAATTTATCACTATTAATTATTTTGATTAAAAAAGTTGTTTTTAATTAAAATTTAGTAATTTTCACTATTCATCAAAATATGAAAGTTATCCGAAAAGTACTAAAATTTCACCTTAGGCTAAATTCGATACTCCGAATCCAAAAATGATGTCCATTTTGAGAGATAAAATTTATAAAATTTTAAAAGGTAGGTATTACTATTCATAACGGCTAGTTTGATTGGTTGTGGTGTGTTGGAATCTCGAAGTTGCGTACAATGCACGCCATTGCATTATTCAAAGGAAAGCGTACCGTGGAATCTTGGGATGTTTCATTTTAAATTTTTTTGATGTCCCCATTTAGTAAAAAAGTTTAAAATATTGTATTTAAAAATGTTTCACTATTAAAAGTTGATATAAGTGCAATACTGAAAATGAATCTGTTCTTGCATTATGTCTAAGAAACTCATAATATGGATTCTAAAATTATAAGGATTATATAAAGTTTAAAATTTAGTTAATACTATTCATAACCTCTTTTCAATGGATTTTTTTTGTTAAGTCATGGTGTGATTGAACTCGGTGTTGCGTGTAGTGCAAGTTATTTAATTATTTTGAAGAAATAACACACTATGAAATCTTGGGGTGTTACATTGAACTTATAGATGAAGTATATAGAAGGGTGTATTTCAATAAAATAATGATTATATTTATTACTTTTTGTTTTTACCTTTTAAATTATATAATAATGAGTCTGTTAAAGATTTTATTTTTATATGATAAAACCCAAAATATATTTTTGGGAAATATATAATTTCAATCAAGAAAATATCTTTTATGAATTCAATAATTTTTGAAATATATTATATTTTAATAAACTATTATAAAAAATTAATACCTTTTAAATACATATGATAATATAATTTTATAAAGTCAAATGCAATTTTTATAATGGCCCCTAAGGTGTTATTATAAAAAAACTAAATTTTTTCAATAAATAGGGATTTTAAATTTTAAAATTTAAATTTTTATATTTATAGAATTATTTGGATAAAATAAATTTTATTTTTGAAATCATCATGTATACATTATCAAATAGTTATTTTTCTCATAATTTTCGAAGACAGTCAAATTTTTGTGAAAAAATTAAGTACAGTTTACCTATGTGATATATATTATGAAGTCATAAATGCCTAAAAGTGATGTAATAAATACTGTTATGTTTATCCCGGACCAAAATTATGTTTACCTATTAAAATTATTTTTTTATGTTATTTGATTAATTTTATAAACCCATAATGAATCCTCCAAAACCTATATTATAGTTTATGGTTTTGAAATCAGCTCTTTATAAACCCAACTCACTTCCACATCACTGATGGTATTATTTTAAGGGGTTCAGTTATTATTTTTATAAAATAAATAAATCCACTTATTATTTGGTAGAAACCATGGTAAAAACCATGATATGGTTTTTTTATTGGAAATATTTATCATATAGAGTTAAAAAATATGTTTGGAAATTAATAACTACTTATCCTCTATTTTTCAATATTACCCACCCAAACATCCATTACTATTCACTAAAAACACTTGGACCAATAATTTACTCAACACTTACCTCACCATATATCTCCTATGGTGTCCCTATGCTCTTAAGAAGTTCCCCCCAAGCTTTTACAAGCACCCACTCAATGTAAGGAACCCCTCCTTCTCCAATTTATTCAGGCACCTTATTTATATTATGACTTTTTATTCCCAATTTTTATATTTAGATATCTTTTAAACACCCCTATTACTCTAATTATTACTTATAAAGGATTATATATCCCATTCTCTCTCATTAAACAGTTCTATAAATCTTTATAGAACTCTGCTATGTTGGTGAAATTTTCCTACGATTTTCCATGCCAATCATTTTTGTTGTGAATACCCATACCCATTATAAATCATGGTGATTAACCTTGACATACCTATCTTTCAATGATAGGATACTACTATTTATTTAAGACACAATAAAATTTTTATCTCATGATTTTCCATGCATGGTGAACAAGAGGATATCCTATACACATTATGTTTTGATGTCTGAGAGGTTAGCCTTGACATATGATTTTGATGTAATGTTTTATATTGTTGAAAAATTTCTATGTTACATTAATGTTATCATTATATACCATGATTTGATGATTTTCTTATTATCACAGAATTTATGTCTTATTGATATTCCAATTGACTCACATGTATTACATTCATCGTGTTATGCTTGGATTGTTCCCTTACTGAGCATTATAGCTCACCCCTTTCTTATTAATGAGCCCAAGTTATCCCATGAAGTTTTAGAGGATAAATGTTTTTGTAAGATCATGTTAATGTAGTTTTAACTAATTTCATTGTATTTCTATTGCATGTTATTATCGTATGTAATTAATTATAAAAAGAAACTGGGTCTCACGATCTTATTGGGTTGTATTAAGTGTATATGTATATAATAAATCACAAAATATGGAATTTTAAAGATATGGGTTGTCCAATTTAAAGGAAGGATAGAGAATAGGATTTTGTTTAAAAACAAAACAAGAACAAAATGGATGATCATTTTAATTCATCATACCTTGATTGACCCCCTCTCAGGGTATGTAAAATAGTGGTACTATGAAGTTATAATGATTGAGGTGTTGTTGTTTTTGGTAACATGAAATAACATTGAATGAATAAATAAAATTGATTAAGTGGAATTGGAATAGACTATGATAAATTAATGATTAATTAGTATTAATGAACTCATATAGTGGATTAAAATATGTGGAAACTAGACTCTAAATGTCAAACATGATGTTGTTAAGGTGGAATAGTGGTGATTTGAAATCATATTGGGGCTGGTAAATGATGAATAAATTAGAATTGGAAATATAATATAAAATGGGATGGAGATGTTTTTTTTCAAGGTAGTGGTGTTGTCTGGTTATAATGGAGATTGTGTTGGGTTTACTTGTAAAAATGGTCAATGATGTGTAGTGGTGGAACTATGGTGATGAGTTTTTTTGAATTGTTTTTGTAAAAGGAGATAACCTAGGGATTGAGATTGTGAAATAGTATAATTCCATTATTTATTTTTTTATTTCTTATACACCACCACCCAATTAGAGTATCATGACCAATTCTCATATAATGTATAATGTCAAGAGTAATCTTATAGAATCTAGGATGTGGGAGATATAAATTATGAAATAATACTATTATCCCATTGAATCTTATACACTTAGAGTGGTCATATTGGGTAAAATTTGGCAGTGATGAGGTTATATAGTTTTGGTTGTGTGGTTGTGGCTGTGATGTGGTTTTGTGGTTGAGGCTATACTATGATATGTATAAAATTACATTATATGTGTATGAGGTTGTGGTATGTGGCATGCATCTAAGACTTTATAGGATTTGAAATCCACTAAAAATTAATTTCTTTTCATTTTTATCAAATATCTTCTTTTTTGTAGTTTGGTGGTTTTTTATTTTTAATGGTGTTAGGGATGGATGGGGACCACATTTTGATATAAGGGTCCATAGAGTGGAATTATTATTTATAGTAAACATCCCACAAGATGTATAATATGGGAAAATAATATTTTTTTCCATGATAGAGGATTTTGGATCTTCCATCGTGTAATGAACTGAGATTTTAATATATTTTTTTCAACTTCTTATGTCAAATATTTTTGATAACTTACTCCACATGGAAGACCGAAATAAAATGAAACCATGCAATATATATATTATAAATGTTAAATATTGGCACTAAACTAGTATTTGAATTATTAGATATAAATATAAAATACTGAATAGTGAAATATATTTATATATATAAAGGTTATTTTATACAAATTTACATAATTCATTATTATGCTCAAGAACCTATCTTTTTATGCATTGTACTTTTTTTAATGAAAAATAAGAATCTTATTTTCAAATGAAGATGTTAATAAAATATAATTTGTATTTCTAAATTTTATCTTTTTTAGTATTTTAATGAAATTAAGAATTATAAAAACTAGTATTTAAAAAATTTATCTTCTTATAAAATTGTTTCTCACTATGCTTGATAAATTTATTTAAAAGTTAAATTTATATATTTTAGAACATCAAATTGAAAAATAAACTCCATTTTGGGATTCATCATAAAAATATTATTTTATGATATTTTTTCTATAAAAATATATTTTAAACCGAATGGTTCCATATGTTTCTTTCACAAATATCATTCCTTTTATGACATTTTTAGTTTATAGGTTTGATTTTGAAATCTATGAAAACCATTTTATTGAGAAAATAATTATTTTATAACTAAAATTTTAAATATAAAAATATGAAATCTAGTTTACAAACCTAAAATTAAAATTTTATAATAAGTGCGATAATTTCCCAAAATTTGTTTTAATAAATTATTTATTTAGTATTTTTATATTAATTTTTATCACTTTTTAAAATTGAATAAAATAATATGATTCCAAATTTGGAATTATTAGTCCCAAATTATATAATAATTTCTATTTTCTTTTTTGTAAATATAGGATTATTTATTTTTGTAATGAACTAGTCTCTATTATAAAATCTAAAATAGTAATATTGAAAAATCAAATAGAAATGAGTTGAAAGAATTTGTGGGAATGGGTGGTTGAGGTCTAGCTTGAACTTATATCTTTTTATCTCCATTATTTATCCATTTTGGATCCACTTTAATTATAGTAAAATTCCCATGATTAAAAATTATTGGGTATTTTCCAAAACTTTATCCCTTCTCACTTATAAAAGGGCCTCTCTTCCATTGACTTTCCCTCACACCATAACCCACCTTGTTTAACCCAAAAAATCCCCAAACCTATCCTCAACATTCATAGACACCTTCAAGAGGTTTTGGTGTAAAACCAATGTAATGTTAGTAGAAAACAAATTTAATACCTTTTAAATATTCATCAATTATATTTTATAGAGTTATATTTACTATAAGAATATTATGTAATTTTTCAATAAAAAAAATAGTTTATATTCTAACTAAATTATTTATGCATTATATGGTTTTATTTAAAATATTTATTTTAAAATCTTACAATTTTAATTTAAAAATGTGAAAATAATTTTTAAATTTAGCATGTAAAAATTATCTTAGGCTCATCTTAATATAATTTTTTTTGAAAATATTTATTTTTAAAATGAATAGTGAAAAATACCATTTTTTTATTAAAATATATTTTTTCATTTCATGAATTTACAAAGTTCAATTTTTTATGATTATTTAAAGGGAAATTATTTCAATAATATTTTTAATAATTCTATTATGTTATTTTTAATGATTTTTAAACTTTATTTTGGTATAAAAATATTTTATACTAAAGAAGACATTTTTTTTGGGAAAACCACCCTTTTTATCACATTTAGCGGTTTACTTTTATATTATATTATGAAATTTATACGAATTTAATTTGATAAAATATATTTTATATTTTTAATAATAATTATTAATATTAGGTAATAAGATAATCTTAATTTCTGGCCGTTATGAATAGTAACCATTGTAAATATTTGTTACCATAGTAAAGGTAAAATGAGTTATTTAGGGTAAAACATAATGTGATAAGGATAGAAATTCATAAAAAACCTGATTTTATTTTACTGGATAATTCTTCTTTATACACAATCATCCAAAGATTAAAAATATGAACTTTTCATCCATTTATCTTTTATTATGAACTTTATATTATTTCAAGTGATGAATAAATACAAAATTTTACTTTAATTACATTAATATCTATAATATGTTTTGATATTGAAAAAAAGAGTTTATTTTTTAGTTATAAATTTTTATTTTAAATAAAAACCATTTATTTTTATTACAATATTTTTTTTTAATTTTTTGTGAATAAATAATTACATTAAATAATGACGCAACACCAACATAGTTCTTTTGCAGGCGACATAAAAATAAAGTAAATGATTTTAAAAATAATAAAAGTAAAAAACCTTGGATGAATTGTTGAGTTGTATGATTTTTAGATCAATATAACATATTATTAATGTTTTAATAGTTTATAGTCGAATTCATTTACTATATTCATTTATTTAAAGTCAAATTACATAAATAGTGTCCAAAAATAACATTAATGATATTTTTTAACAAATAATATTTTTTTTAAATTTTTTAAAAGTCATAAAAATATTTATATAGGTCAATTAAGATGATAAATTTTCTTTAATTTCATCCCTTTTTCCTATATGAACTAATTTTTAGCATATATGTAAATTTATAACCCTTTATAATTGATAAAGTTATTTTCACAGTTAAGCTTAAAAATTGTTAATGAAGGGATTAATCAAAACAATATGGTTTAAAATGGTAGAAAATCCTATCTAATTTTTATTTTATGATTATATTAATAACATTTAATCCATATATTTCAATCCATGCCATTTTCGAACCATTTTAAATTGTCTAGACACTTATTATATTATAATATTTCATGTATTCCCAAAAGTGCCACTCTAGTAACTTATAAAAGAAAACCACTATACTCTCATATAAACACATATAAGAGACATTTATTTCATCGAATACATACCCAAATACCTTACATACATCCATCTCCACATCCTAGAGTCTTTTTTGGGTTAGAAAACATACATATGAAGTATTTAGGCATAAACCTAATGTGGTTGTATGAAGAAGAGGTACAATTCTTAACCGAGCATTTTCATTTTATTTATTCTTCTACCTACATTAAATATTTTTCAAACATGATTAAATAATACCCAAATTACATTAAAATATTTATATGTTTTTATTTCAATGTAATAACCAATATCCATATCCTTCTTCTATCCAATGGGAAAAGAAAAGATCATTCATATGTACAACAGACTACCATCTCGTAAACAAATGTTATTAATTCTCCATCAATACCTCTCAAAGATAGTTTTAATGATATAGATAATATAGATATATCATATTAATTAAATAATTATCATTTTTTAAAGATAATATTTCATATACTTTCCTACATTTCCATCCATTGAAATATGATAACATCATTCGTGTTTACATATAGATTTCCACCTCGAAAAAAGGTATGTGATTTAATTTTCAGGAGCACATCACTTAAATTTTATATATAATTATATTTAATGAAATAATATGATATTAATTATATAGTAATTATTCTTCAAAAATGAAATTATACTTATACTATTTCTTTGTTTTTTATTGAATATTAGAAACATTACACTTGCATACATATGACCTATCATCTCTATTATTGTAATTTAGATCATTTATCATAAGTATATTTAATGGTTGGTTTTAAAAGTAAAACTTATATAAAAAAATTATAGTTATGTCATTATTATTCTGGATATTATGGGATAATTACCTCTTTGACAACTATAAACTTACCAAAGTCATTTTGCATATATTACCCTGATATCATCAAAACATATGATGTGAAATTAATTGATTAATTAATTATATGTAACATGGTAATATGTAAAATAAAAGGAACAATAAAATTTAAAATGATTCTTATTTTATTATATAATTAACATAATTTTATTATTCAAGAAGATAAATAACCACCATGGGGAGTCCAAATCGAGCTACGGGACACTTTACTTTAAAAACAACATTTTAAATGTTTTATTGATTTATTTTTAAAATATATTTATTCTATGTACATATTCCTTAAAATAAATTTTAAATGAATTTATTTGGAAATAAATTAATTATTAAGGTTATATTAGTGTTCTTTTTTTTCTTTATTTTTTTTCAAAAAGGATTTATTTTAAATATTATATACCGAACATTTTGACATTATTAAGAAAAGGAAAAATGGAATTTTATATTTTAACATATAAAACATAAGTTTTTTACCCTCTTTCAAAAAAATTATTTTATGTTTTTATTCCATTAGAATATTACAATTTTTCTTAAAATAAAAACATTCATTCCATTTATTTTGGGTATTTTAGTTTTTAAAATCATGTTTTAAAGTAAAGAGATATATCAATATCTTAAAATGATTTAATAATTGGTTCAAAAGGATATTTTTTATTAGTTTTATAATGGAAATGAATGACTTTATGTGTTTCATTCATGTTACAGTTCTTGGAAAACTTTTATGAAAAATGATAGATATTGATATAGCTCTAATGATGGGAGATCCCAATATATCCCCCAAATTCATTGCGTAATTATTATCTTCTCTGGAGAATTATATTGAAACTTAACTATATTAGTTATTCCACTTGTGAGGGTTCTATGAATATTATATACCATTTTACCAATATGAATTTTCTAATATTATATTATTTTTCATTTAAATTGTTTAATTTGTCATTGTAATCTAATGATCTTTTGCATTATAGGAATGATTATTCCATATTTTCAGTAAAAAGACATGTTTGTTAGAATTTTTTTTATTGGTTATAATGTTTTCTATGAAACCTTCATGTTTTTTATTTTACTATTATATTTTTCTATAAAGTTTTTTTTGAAATTTTTTGGTCAATAAATCTCATTTTCTGAGTATGAAAATCATTATTTTAGAATATTGTTTATTAAGTTAAAAGAATTATATATCTATTATTTCATGGTTTGAAAATTTATTAATAGATTTATTCCTCTTTTTATGTTTTTTAATAAGTGTTTTAATCTCGTCCCACATTTTCAAATTATTTTCATACTTTTTAAGGACTATTATGAATAATTAAAAAGCGATGTTGAAAATCATAAAGTTATTTCCAGAAAAAACAACATTCATTTTGAAATTTATATATTATATAAAAATTGTATACTAAGAGGAAGATGACAACTTGTAATGTGTGAGTTTTTATGTAATAGTCATGATATAATTATCTAAAACGATAATATTGGAAATATTTTTGGAAATACAAGGAAATTAATTCTAGTTTAAAATGGAAATTACGGCTTAAATAAGGATTGGGTCTTAATAGTTAGTATCATAGGAATGTTTTAGATAATTTTGGAAATTAGGATGTTTTTATGTGAGATTAAATTAAGAGTTATCATACCATCATGAGATTATAAGTTTAAGTTTGATCATAAGTTCAATGACATAAACACCACACTTGAGGATTAAGTGATGAGATTTTAATATTATTAATAGTATTTTAAGGAACATTTATAATAATTAAACCCTGGGGGTTAGAATACGTTTTATTGAAAAGGGGCATTAAGGAATAATTTTTTTTTATTTTATGGACATCAATAGAAAGGTATTGATATCCTTTATATTTAAATTGATCTTTGATGTTATGGTAATTATGGTAAATTAGGATAAAAGTGTTATTAAATATTGGGGACAAATTAGTAATATTATAGATAAACATGGGACTGAAATGTAATTTGAATACTAAGTAATAAAAATCTTTTTATAGAAGTTAAATATTTTGGAAAACATATATGATTAAGTTTAGTATAAATAATTTTGGATAATATGGGTTTTTTACTTATGGAATAAAGGTTCAATTATCTTTTTGAAGTATATATGATTTTATTATGGATTTATTGTGATTAATGTTATTTATGAAAAATATTAAAATATTATTAAGATTATATGATTACCAAATATATGTTTTTTGGTATTTTAATCTTCGGACAATTTATTTTATTTGAATATAAATGTTATGTTTATATTAGAAGAATATGTGATCAAATGATTTTTATATTTTAGTTTCAATTTTGTTCTAGAATATCTCTATGATTTTTAGGTTATTTATTTATGGAATGGTTTATATTTAAGTATGTGTATTAATTTTTCTGTATTGTGAGATTAATGTATTATTTATTCCCATTGGATACTATGTTAACCTTTTCCAACCATTTTGGTTTTAGATAATGTGTAATTTTTGGAGGAATGACTTGTTATCTTTTTTTTTTTGGATCTGGACTTAAGTTAAAATCCAATTTTAGTGATTTAAGAATGAAAAATATATCATTAACTTATTGGAGTAAGAGATAAGGTAGATGTGAAAAAAATTCCCAACGCACAACCAATAGTTTGAAATGTTCTTATGTTTTAGAAAGAAACAATGTAAATAAATTTTCTCGGGTTCTCTATCTTAACTATATTAGAATCCATAAACTTTAGAAAAAATATATTGAAATAAAAATATTATCATATTTCCTTTATTATAAATAATTAGTAGTCTTCTTTATCCTAATTGTATTTATGGTTTTTTGGTCATTAACTTCTATTTTACCATGTTTTCTACCAATTTTAACTATTCCATTGAAAATAATAGTAGTATTATGACCAAAATCTATATTTACCTTATTTTTGTTTTCAAAATGTTATTTTTTTCCCATTTTATAATGCAGGATTCCAAAAAAGTTTTTTAACATAAAAAATGGGTTTCCTTTCATGAGAATATTTTTTATCTTCTACTTAGTGGAATTGATTTTTTTGGAAAATTTAAACCCTTTTTGTGAGGAATTAGATAAAATTGAGTGGAAATTTATTAAGGGGTAGTGTAACATCCTAGTTGAAGTAAATATTCTTTTTATTGTTTAAGAGGATATATTATGGGTTTAGAGATCATTAAAGGTAAACATGGAGTTTTATAAGGGAAATTTGGTTGGGCACATGATAGTTAACTAGTTTATACCCTGAAATAATTATTAATAGTAGGAATGTTTTCTAGGTAGAATACATGATCCTTGTTCATAAAGAAAATATAATTCAGGACATTAATTATATTCACATAATTAATGGGATTATCATGACTATTAATTTGTGGAGATGTCTATTTTAGTGTACATGAAAGTTGGGGTTTTTATGTTATAAATCGATGATTTATGAGGTGAATGAGTTCAAAATATTATATTTTAATACACCAAAATCCTAATTCCTCCCTCATTAATATTTTCATCTTATCCCTTAATCTTTAGGATTTACCATGAAATTTTTGGGTGGATTCTACTCTTATCAACCCCCAATTTTGGTGCTTCGATCTCCACCATGGTTGGTTTCACTTATATTGGTAAGTGTGTCTGTTGTATTGTAATTGGATTAATATCCCATATATTTTATAAGAGTGTTGGGATACTGTTTCCAAATCCTGTTTATCGGGATGTGATCATCCTCAATCTTTTTGACCAGTCGGGTAATCATTTTCTGAAGGCTGTATCTTATGTTGGTTCTGGCGCGGTTTGTGAGGTTCTTGAGGTATGTGTCGACCTAATTTCTCATAAAAATCCTTTTTATATGGAACTAGATTATAATATGTGAGAATCTATTTTAGGTCCTCCATTAATTTACCTTATGATTCCCTTCCCACTTTTGGTGTGCACATCCTATCACATTTTGTGTGTGACCTGACTTTGAGGTAGGTGGTCTCATCTCTAGCCTATACTGGATGAAACTTTGATGATGTTGGTTTTATAAATATTTTTCAAATTAATTGGTATACTATTTTAATTGTATTTTTTTGTTTTTAAAAGTGTTTTTAGAAAATATTTTCCCATCATTTTGGCAGAATAATGGTTTTTGTCAAAGCATTTTCAAATGGATTTTGATTTTTTTCAAAGCATGTTTTTTTAAAGTGTTGTTTGGAATTTTCTTTTTTAATGTGACATTCCATTTTAAAATAATTTGATAAATATAGCATATGTGAGACTTGGGTAATTATGTGGATGGTGTTTTATTAGGCCTCATCATTTGAGTATCTTAGGGAATTCACTTTCTATGGTATTCTTATATTCCTACACTATAGATTTACGGGGAACTAATATTTTTTGAAAATTAGGGTGGTTTAAATTTATGATCTCGTTCTATTTTACAAATACATGATGTATGGGTTATAGGGAATATATGTCCTCACTAGTATTTTATTTAGTTATGAGTGGTATATCAAGATTTAACTTTTGTGATACTAGGAACATTTACCATTTTTCTTTAGATTTGTACTATTTTGGATCAGATAACTATTCTTTCATGAGTTGAAATGTCGTACCATATTTTTATTATAACACTATTTAACTAATTTTAATGCCATGTTTTCTTTTAATTTAATCATATTAGAATTTTTGTGTAGGTAATTAATATGGAAAAATTGGATGGGATCCTATAGAGCTTGTTTAGCCCACACCCTCCACACTCCATTATGGGTGTGTTGACCTTGTGGTGTCTTTTGATGTTGGAAAGGGAAAGGAATTGTAGTGAGGTGAATATTTGTTGTTAGATGGGTATGGGTCACTTGAGGTGTGATGGTGGGACATGGTCCATCCTTACACATGGAGTAGGTGTTTTGAATTTTAGATGAAATTGTGGTTTTTATTGACACATGTACCTTGGGTTTTATGTTCATTTTTTTGTTAAATCACGACATTTTCTCTGTTAGTTTATGGAATATATATTTTCTGGTTATTTGTACATATGAATATTTGTTCAAAGTAAATTTTTTAATGTTGTGTGAAATAATTTTCTGTAGTTATTGTTCAATTTCAGAGTGCTAGTCTCGAGTCCTTGGGTATTGGGAACACCTGTTAGGTCTTGTTACAGTATGGTTCAGAGCCCAGTTGATGGGTTATTCTGATTGGTTTGTATTGATTTGGTATCGTATCATGGTTATTATCAGTCTTGGGAAGTTTGTATATAGGATATATGATTTTTGGAACTTGAGGGGTAGGTTATGCTGAGTTCCTGGCCAACTATTACTATGAAGAGATTCAAGAAACCATGGGATGTTGGGATGTGTGTCTCTTGTGTTGGGTTTTAACCTTGATCTTAGTTTAATATAATATTATTCTAGTTTAAACTAACATTATCCTATTTTATGATCACTTACTTTTTTTTAGTGTGTGTTAACATGCCTTTTAAAAGTATTTAAAGGGTTACTCAATAGGAAAAATCAAGGGATGATGCTTAATGGAATCCTACTTTGGATAAAAATACTCTAGAATCTATCATATTATGAGTTTTTGTTGTTGATAGTAATGTTCAATAAATTGAGAACAAAAAATTTGAGGCATAATTAGGAGTCAAGGGAGGAAGATATTAAGCTCGATAGTTTACAATTGAGAAGACCCCATCCATTATGTGTATGAATTAACCACAATAGCTAGAGGATTGGATAGAAAATATTTATATGGTCATCCACTTGCTAGATACACTTGAGGCTATCAAGGTGAAGTGAGCTATGTTCAAGATTGAGGGTCCCAACAAGTGGTGGAAGGATTTTATTGTAAAGGCAAGCCAAAACATGGTATTTTATTGGAAGGGTTTAAAGACTCACATATTTCAGTACTTATGTACAATTTATCTAATGATAGTGAATTATATAGAGTTACTCTCTTTGTAATAGGAAGAGTGCTCAGTGTTAGAGTAAACCGACCATTTTGTGGAGCTAGTTCATTTTACTCTGGCAGTAGTGTCAAATGATCTATTGAAAGCTCAGACATACCTACAAGTCTTGCGACTAGACATCCAATAACATATATACACATATATATAATGAATATTTCCTCATATACTGACCTGGTTGATAGGTTTATGATGGATGAAAGGGATATAATGGGAAATAATGTTTTATATGCCTCTTCCCTTCTACCAAGTGTCCATTTCCGGGGTGGGAAGGGAAAGAAGAGGATATTTCAAGATAATTTCATGCATGGTGAAGGTGGTTATCAAAAGAGTCCCCCTCCTCAAAATCTGCAGTATTAAGTAGTGTACGTTTGATTTTATATTAGTCTGGAAATTTAGGGAACACCCAATTTACTTTCCCACACACTCAAATATTTTCAGTGATTTTGGCCCCCAAGGACATATGTAAAGGTTCTTCCATTCTTTGTTTATGCCATGTTTTGTATGGGGTCTTCAAATATAAGGTCCATTATAGAGTATTTACATGCTTCAAATCCTACAATAATCTATATACAAGCCTTAGGAGTGATGTAACATCACATAATGGATGAGTTTCTATCATAGGTTGATGTGGGATCAACTACAATTAGAGGTACCACCTTTGTTGCATGTTCTATGACAACTACTCTATTTGATATAGGTTCCTCACAGCCTTCTTTCATATATACCAATTTTATTTATTGGATAAAAATTCCCATGGTGATCATACCCATTATTAGGGAATTGGATATGCCTCTTGTTAAAAGGAAAGAGTAGGAATTTCATTATCATCCACTTTATCTATCGATAGTTGACACAATGTTAGTTTAGGAATTATTAGTTTTAAATAAGGATATATTAAACATCATCTGGTTATATTGGATTTTTTCTCATCACCAATATATTTATTATTTTCATTAAATTTTTTCATTTCATAATGCTTATGTTCTCAGGTGTTTTATGGATAGTGGGATCTAGGGTATAGTCATTAATGTCCTTCCAACATAAAGATCATGAGTTTTTTATCTACCATTGCAGTTGATCATAGTGATGATTCCCCTCTTGGAAATATTCCCTTTTATATTAGGGATATTCTTGATGTTTTCCTAGATTATTTCTCTGGTGTTCCTCCAGAGGGGGTGGTAGAGTTCTTGATCAATCTAGTGTTGGGTACATAGACGATTTTAATACCCCCTTACCAAATATCACTTGCAGAGTTGAGGGAGTTCAATATCAAGTTGGATGATTTGATGGATAAATATTGTTTTCTCCCTAGTAGTTCTCTATGAGAATCCCCTGTGTTCTTTTATTAGAATATAGATGGTTCACTTCATATTTTCATAGACTATCAAAAACTGAATCAGGTGACTGTTAAGAATATGTTCCCTTTTACCCATCTGGATGACCTATTTTGTTAGTTAAATTGGGATTGGTGGTTTAAAAAAAGTTCTTTGGTCTAGTTATCATCATTTTATGGTTTGAGAGTCTAATATTCTGAAGATTTCTTCATGACTAGGTATAAATATTAAGAATATCTTGTAGCGCCTCTTCGTCTAGCTAATTCTCTAACAGATTTTATTGATTTGATGAACAAGATATTACATCTATAGTTCAATAGATTTGTAATTGTGTTTTTTGAATGATATCATAGATTATTGTAGATCAGATTATGAGCATGAGAACCATGTAAATTTGGTTTTCAAAATCTTGAGTAGTAACCAAATATATGGGGATCTTTCGAGATGTAATTTATAGATAAAATAAGTGAAGTTATTGGGACACATGATTTTGGAACATGGTCCCTATATTATAATGGAATTATCCACTTTGGGGATTAGTTTATCATCTCATTATCCATCACGAATTAACTGTTTCATGATTTCTCTAGTTCTTCATGGTCTGTTCACCCTAGAATAATGAATATGTTTTATGACGTCATATAAAATTTTTGGTGGATGGTTATGAAGCATGAAATTTATAATTGTATTTTCCACAATGAAATATACCAATATAGATAGAAAGAGAACCGAAAACCTTTTTTTTATTCTCCTATAATTTTTGGAGGTGGTTTGTAAATGAGATGAGTTGTCTATGGAATTTAGTGTAGGGAGGCCTTAGAATCCAAAATGGAATTCTCCTATTTGAGTGGTGATTAATCAATTGATGAAACTAAATAATTTTATACCAATTAAGGACACTAAAAAGGTTGATCTTTTGGGTGACCTACAAGTGAAAGATATTGTGATGTGTTATGGGGTTACCTATTTCATTATTTTGATCGGAATTGATGTTTTAATTAGGGATTATGGAATAGTCTCTATGATGATATGGGGAATCAAGTAAAATTGAGTGTAGCTTACCATTCAAAATTGGATGGTTAGAAAAAGTGTGATATTCAGATTTTGGAGCATATTCTCTATTCGTACATCTTAGATTTTAGTGATGTAGGGATATCCATCTAGGATAGGTTGAGTTTTATTATAATAATCATTACTGGTCATCAATCAGAATGGTTCCCTTTGGGGATTTGTTTGTCCGCTCATGCATGTCACCTCTTTATTGGGAAGAGGTGGGAAGAGGCCTCTCTTATGGGACCAATCCACATTCATGAGACATTGGTGAGGATTAATGATATACAACAATGTTTCATTACATCTCATAGTTGGAAGAAATAAAATGTGTAATTCCAACACTATCCTTTGGAGTTTTTCATTGATGACTGGGTATTTTTGATTTTTTATCCTTAGTTCGGTCACCATCGGTTTGGGAAATAAAAATATTTGGTGCCAATATATGTTGGACCATTTGATATCACTGATAATATTCATTAGGTTTTATAAAAATTAGAATTACCATCTCAATTGATAGGTATATTTCATGTTTTCCACATATCTAAGCTTAAGAAGTACTATACAAATCCTTCCAATGTTTTGAATTATGAGTAGATTAAGTTATAGCCAGTTGTTTCCATTATGGAGAAACTAGTGTGGATATTTGAATCTCATATTAAATTATTATACGTGAAGCCCATTATATTAGTAAATTTGTTCTAGGGATAATGATCAAATTCTCATGAGACTTGGGAGTGTGAATTATCGGTGATGGTGTAGTGGCTTCACCTATCTTAGAGAACCTTTCTTCTAGGTGACATTCTAGAGACAAAAAGTTTTATAGTGGGGATAAATATTTTATACTGGTTAAATTAAATTATAATTTTAAGGTTTAGTAGGTTGTGATATGGTTTTAGGGAGTGTTAGAAAAAATATAATAGTTTTATAAGAGAACAATGGTAGGGTGTTGGCTATAGAACCAGTTCACACCATGAAATATATAATCACATTATGGATTTATTATGGTGAGAATCCATGAGCTTGGTTCATGATATTAAATGAGTTTAGGATGTGAAGTATATTCACAACATAAATGGGACACTCATGATTTCTAATCCAAGGTGGAATCTTTTTCGGTATATATGAAAACTAGAGAATTCAATTCATGAGACCATACTTCATGATGGGAATCAGTTCTTTATTCCAGGTTTTAATACACTTCATGATTGAGTTCTCCCTAATTCATCTTTATATATTATCCCTAGAACCCTAGGGATTATATAGACATTTTAGGTGGATTATTCTCTTCTAGACCCCTTTTGGTACTTTAATATATATATTGGTTGGTTGTTCATCTCTTGGTAAGAGTGTTTGTTCTCTTTTCATCAGATTCATTTCACTTATATCTTGTAGGGACCTTAGGCTATGGTTTTTAGAGTCTTTTGAACAAAATGTGATCATTCTCAATCCTTTTCCTATTTATTGTGTTATAATATTCGGGATTCCAGATCATATGCTGGTTGTGGTGCGACATGTTAGGTTCTGATGGAATGTGTTGATATAACTTCTCCACCATTACTTTTACTTATGAAAATCAATTCAATGATGTGAGAACTAATTTTAGGGCCTCTATTCAATTTTATTTTATTTTATTTTTACTTTTAGTTTGGGGATCCAATCATGATTGGTGTGTAACTTTAGTTTTACTTAGGTAGTTTCGTCTCTAGCCTATGTTGGATGGATATTGAATTCTATTAGTTTTATAATTTTTTATTCTAAATAATTGATATTATATTGGTATTGGTTTATTTTTTTGTGTAAATTGTTTCTTGATAATAGATGGGTCTACCCCTCATTTTGGAAAATGAAATGTTTTTTTCAATGAAATACCAAATGTATTGTGAAATTGGTTTTAAAATCATTTTTTCAATGAAAGTGTTGTTTGGAATTGTATTATGAAATGTGACAATCAATTTTAAAATTCTTTGATTAATGCATCACATGGGAACCTTGGTTACATAGGTTGAGGGTTTAGTTTTTGGCATATTCAATTGATTTTTTTGATGGAGTTTACTTTCTAAGGTGTTCTTCTATTACTAAACCATAGATGCATAGTCACTTGGATTTGTTAGAAATTATATGGGGTTCAATTTCTGTGGTCTTCCTCTACTCTCTAGATATGATGCATGGGTTCTAAGGTCTTGATGTGTGCACTAGTCTCTGATTGAGGTACTAATGATCTTGACCATTTGTGATCCTACACATGTTTTTTATTATGAATATGATTTGTTCTATTTTGGATCTGATATACAAGATTCGATAGATGAAAATGTTTTTAAGTGTTTTTGATATAGAAATATTTAACTTCTTATCATTATTATTTTTATTTGATGTTATAATATTAGGACTATTGTGCATAGACTTGATATGGAACACCAGGGTGGGATCCTATTGAGTTTATTTATCTAAAACACTGCACATTCCCTCAGTGGTGTTTAATACTTGTAATATATTTTTATGTAAGGGAAATGAACCATTGTGAGGTTATAAGGTTTCATTCTAATGGGTATAGGCAGCTGGTTGGGGTGACGGCGGGACGCGGTCCATACTTATCAAATGTAATAGTTATTTCCAATTTTAGTGGAATTGTTTTGGATTTGTAGATTGGGGTTTATCTTGCTGTTTTAAGTTGTATCTATATCCCACATTTCTCTATTATGGAATATATAATTTCTAGGTTTTATTATTATTGTCTATATATTCTATTTAACATGTTTTAGGTTGGGTGAAATTGTTCCCTATGGATTTCTTCAATGCGTGGGTGCTAGTCTCCAGCCTGTGGGGATCTAGAAGGCCCTTCATATCTTTTTTATTGTCCAATTCAAAGATTAGTTGACGAGCTATATAGATCGGGTTATGGTATGTATTATATTACAACACGGATAATGTAAATATTAAAAAAATTATAGACATTCTAAATTTTCATTTATTATATTTTATAGATTTATATTTACACAATTAATATTAATTATTTTTTCAGTAAAAAATTTAATAGTTTAGATTCATACTAATTTTGTTGTTATGTATTTCATGGTTTTATTTAAATTAATTATTTCCAAATTTTAAAATTTTAATTTTAAATTTGTTTATCATTTTTAAATTCATCATGTCAGAATTATCTTAAGGAAATTTTAAAGAATATTATTTTAATATATTTATTTTCTAATGAATAGTTTTAAAAAAGTAATTTTTATTAAAAATTATCTTTTTTGTTACAAGAATTTTATGAAGATATATATTTATCAAAATAATTTAAATGTAAAATTAGATCAATTATATTATTAATAATAAAATTATGGACATCGAAATTAATTTTATGTTTGATTTTGTTATAAAACGGTTTTATACTTAAGAGTACATTTTTTTCATAGAAAAATTCCTTTCATTGTGATTTGGAAACATAATTTTAAATTAAATTCTTCTACTTATTTGAATTGAATTTGAAAAAGTGGATTCTATATTTTTAATTATCATAATTATTGTTAGGTAATAGGTTTAACTTAATTTCTGTCATAATGAATTGTAACTTTAGTAAATAATTTCTACCACGATAAATGAAAAATGGATCACTTATGTTTAGAACTAATGTGATAAGTACTTAAATTCATTAAAACACTTGAATTTATTTAATTAGAATATTATATTTCATCCATAACCTTCCAAAATAAAAATTGACCTTTTTATATTTATATTTCATTATGTCTGTTATATTATTTTAAGTAAATAAAAAATAAAAAATATAACTTTCATTACTTTAATATATATAATATATTGTGGAAGTTATAAAAAAATTTAATTTTCAATTATATATTTTTTGAAATATTAATGAATTATTTCTATGCAAGAAATTTTATTTAAATTTTTAGTGATTAAATAATTACCTTAAATACTCAAGAAATACTAACAAAGTGTCTGTACAAGTGGTATGAAAAAAAAACAAATGATCTTAAAAACATTAAGAGTAATATAATTTTGATGATTTATTCAGATTAATGATTTTTTTTAAAAATATAACATATTAATAATGTTTAACAAGTTTAATTTTGAAATTCGATTATTATCTTCAAGATTTAAATTAGTATTATATGAATAGTGTCAAAAATTACATTAATGATATTTTATTAATTTTTTTATTACATTATTTAGAAATCTTAAAAAAATTTCAATAGGATAAGTTAGATTATAAGCTATCTAAAATTTCATAAATTTAACATTTATGAGACAATTTTTACTTTATTTGTAAATTTATAACCATTTATGATTGAAAAAGTTATTATTGAGGATAAGGTTAAAAATGGTTAACGAATGTGGTTAATCCAAATGATAATGTTTAAAATAATATAAAAAATATATAAATTTTATTTTATGACTCTATAATGAACATATAATTCTTATATTATATTCTACATCAAATTTTAACCATTTTAAATGTGTTATATACATATAAAATAATTTTATTTTATGTATTTACAAAAGTACCCCTCCCTTCAACTATAAAAGGACACCCCAATCCTTACCTCTCCACACATAAAGATCAATTTTATTCATTAAAACCATTCCTAAATGCCGTAATTATATCCCCAAATACGTTTCTTACATCCATACCTATATACTAGTTTCTGTGGTTTAATCATGAAAACAACCTTTAATGGCTTCAAGTATAAACCTAAAGTGGTTGTACAAAAAAGAGGTATAATTATTTACCGAGCGTTTTAATTTTATTTATTCTTCTACCTCCATAAAATGTTACTCAGAAAGAATTTGATGACATTACTAGTATCTTACATATACATATAGTTTTTTAAATTTTAAAAACCTATATCAATCTCTTTCTTCCATTAATTAGGCAATGAAACCATCATTCATGTGTGCGGTGGACAACCACCACTTGAACTGATGTAATTTGATTCCATAACCATCAATAATGACTAGTTATAATTATGTATTTAAGGTATACACATGATATTTTTAAATGTTTTATTATTTTTTAATGATAATATGTCATCTATTTTTTTACCTTTGGATCCATTGAAAAATGATAACGTCGTTCGTGCATACGTGCGGATTACCAACTCTACGAGGTGATGTAATTCATTTTCCATGACCACATAACATGGATTATTTATATCTTTATTTTAATAAAAAATATTATATTTAAGATATATACATTATTCTATGAAGATTAAATAATTCTTACTTCCTTTTCATCATGTTTGTTGAAAAATGGAAACGTTACTCATGCGTATATATGACTTACCATTTCAATGATTGTAATGTAATTAATTTTTATTAACCATCAGTCATGGTTTGTTTTAAAATTATAATTTATGAAAATAATAATTATGTCATTATTATTCATTATATGATTGAATAATTAACTATTTGACAATAATCAACGTATCAATGTCATTTTGAACATGTGATCTGAATATCGTTAAAACATTCGACAATAACAAATTTTGTTAAGTTGTTGTACATAAAACGGTAATAAATAAAATACTAAGAATAATAAACTTTAAAATTATACTTAATAAAGTAAATAATTAACAAAAGTTTATTATTCGATAAGATAAAGAATACACGTGGTGAGTCATACTTGAGGTAAGAGACATTTTACTTTTAAAACCCCATTTTAAATGTTTTAAAGATATATTTTATAAAACCTCTTATTACAAGTAAATAATATTAAAAATATTTTTTATATGTATTTATATATACATAAATGAATTACAAATGAAATTTTATGTATTTTTTTACTTTCTTTGAAACAATTTTAAAAGGAATCATTTTACATATTTTATACGGAACATTTCAAATTTCTATAAAAAATTTAATGTATATGAAATCAATAATTTTCCACCGCATCATAACCTATATTTTATTTTTGGATTATTTTATAATATTCCATTTTTTATTTAAAGAAAAAATCACCCTCCATTTTTTTCATTTTATTTTTGAAACATCGGTTCTAAAGAAAATAGAGAAATAGGTATCTGGAAATATTTTACTAATGAGTTTAGAAGGATATTTTTTATATATTTTAGGATTGAAATAAAATATTTAATATGTTTAATGAATTTTTTGGTCCTTGAACATTTTTTATGAATAAAAATTTATCAGGAATATCTCTCAAATTCATTAGGTAATGATTATCTTATAAAGAGAATTTTTTTGGAGGCTGAAAATATTTGTTATCCCACATGTAAGGGTTCTATGAATATGATATCCCAATGAACCTATATTACCTTTTCATTTTTTCTACTGATTTTTCCTGGAAATATTTTTTTTCAAAAGGTAAGATAATGATCCTTTTTAAATGAATGATTATATCCTATTAATGTGAAAGGTATTCTTTTAAGAAAATTTGTTTTTAAGGGTTGTGATGTTTTTTAATAGGCCCTCATGATTATTATTTTTTCCTTTATTTTTTCATATAAAGTGTTTTTTGGAAGAATGTTAGACAGAAAATATTATATAATGGGTAAGTAAATGAATCTTTGATCTCAATGTTTATTATGTTAAAGGAAAACAATCTTTTATGATATAATGGTTTTATAATGGACAAATAAATCTCTTTCTTTTTCTGTGTTCCATAATGAGATTTTTTTCTCAGACCATATTTTCATATATTATTCACTTGTTTTAAAGATTTTTATGAACAAGGTGAAGCTATGTTTAAAATCATAATGAATTTTCATGAAACCAAAATTTGTTTCACCTTAAAAGTCATATACTGAGGTAAAATGTATTATAGGAGGAAGTGAACAATTTATAATGTATGAGTTTTTTATGTATGAGTTTGGATCTAATTATTTAAAACTATAAACATGAAAATATATTCAGAAATAATTAAAAATAATTATTGTCAAAAAAATTAAATTATGGATTGAATACTCACTATTTCCTTATATATTATCTTCATAAAATACCACCCCTCAAAGTATTAACCCCCTTTTTAAAGGAGATAATCCAATAAGTGAACCACACATTTTTCACCACACAATTCTCTTTTCTATTTCCCCATGTGCAATTTATATTCAAAAAATAAAATTACACCATATTAAAATAAAATAATTACTATTATTAGTATAATTTTATGTTATTTAAATGATTTTACAAGAATTATACACCATTACCATTTCATTTAATAAAAATGAAACCGTCTTTTGAGCATTGTGAAAACTACCCCCTCCATGACATAATGTGTTTTTTATTAAAAAATAAATATATGGTACTAATAGGGAAAAAGATAAATAATTCTAATATTTATGATTTATTTCAAATTATAAGAAGATATAAAATATTTATATTTCTCGCTATTCTATGTAAAATTAAATCTCATCCATACATATGTGTGGATTACCACCTATATAGAACGATTGATTTCCATTTGTATTTTCATCACTGAATTATCTGGATTTTTATTAGAATGGATTTATCATATAAATATGATGTTTACGAAATTATTAATGTTCTATAAATATGAATTGGACAACCTATTAAAATTTTGAACAATGAACAACCTTAATAAATTCAGCTATCCAAAAGAGAGATCTAAGAGAAAAAATGATTTCGTCATACTATTAAATAAATTAATATAGGCTATATTATTATTATTATATTTATTCCAAATATTATATATCGAAATAATAAATATTAAATAATATCATTATGCTTTTGGTATAATTTTTCTATAACTAAATCGCTTCACAATCATTTATTAACTATGACAATGGATTAGATTAACTTCCTACATGAATAATGCTATAAATTTAATTAAGGGATGACCATTAAAGTGTAATTTCTAATAATATATTATATAAATAATTAAATAATGTGTTTTTTCTTTTTTTAATGGTAATATAAAAATTTAACTCATTAAGAAAAAGAACACCATTCATTCGATAAGGATCATCGAAACATGCTCATCACGAAATCTATCTTTAAGGATTGTAACCAAACCTCCCATAGAGTGAAATTATGAAATTATAAATAATTATAATTAATACATTCAACTGAATTTTTTGATATGTTAATGAATAAAATTGTGAAAAAATGAACAAAAACACTGCTATTATGAAGCTGGTTGGACAAGATCTAGATTATTCACACACAATATCAAAAATAGATAACATCAAACTAATATTCATGTAGAGAATAATTTCAAATAATTTTTTAAAGGGTTAAATATAAGAAATAAGTTCTTAAATGGGTGATTAATAAAGTTAATTTTAGTATACAAGATATTAGAGTTAATTTCAACTAAAGAGGAATTTAGGTAAGGGGTTCTTTGTCTTAAATTGAATTTCATATGGTATATTTATTATTGTGCATGATTATACCTTTAATATGATGTTATTACCAACTAATGAATTTTTATACTATAATAATGCGGGTTTAATATCTATATCATGTACTTTAATTAAATTCCATACAATTCTCAATATACCAATATTGAAAGAGGTTTTGATCAAAATGCTACTCAAATCGTTAGGGTTTCGATTTCAAATATAATTTTCCAGTAAAGATTGTTTTAGAAATGTACTAAATCTTGGGAATTTATATTCATTATAAAATAACTCATAATTTTAATGTATATTTTAATGGGGCTTTACATGCCCTTAAAAATATCATTTCCCCTATACTCATATTTTACCCAAACTGTTTCTGGAAAGTAAAACCACCCCATCTCATCTCCTCCATCCAGAGCCTCTATTTTTCCATATCTATATTCATTAAATTCCATTTAAAGTGTCCCTTTCTATGATTAAATTATTTATTAAATTAATTTTATACTACATGAACTTATTTTAAATTTTTTATATAGAATTTATTATTTTCTCTATGGGTCATTTTAATCAAAATAAAAAAAGTTTATATTTATAACATTTACATATGAAAATGTTATAACACATATATTTTTTATTAAAAATTTTATATCTTTTTTTCATGATTTATAAACAAAATTATTTTATTTTGAGTTATATAAAACATTTGTTTTAAAATTATTTCAAAGGATCATGGATATTTCTTCATTCTAATAAATTTTTTTAAAGCTTCAAAAAAATGTTTCATCTTTATTATTATTTTTATATATATATTACTCATGATCAAGGGATTTCGTAAAATTATACTATCCAACTTATTTTTCCATATGGATTATGTAATATCCCTCGATTTTATTATAATTATCCATAACCATCTTCATATTTCATAATCATTAACTATTTTAAAATATGAGATATTGTCTACTGTTTTTTGTCTATAGAAACAGTATATTTCATTACAATGATTATAGAGTGTTATACTAGGTAACTTACACAAATTTATTGGGTAGATTATTATCTCCGATTTATGAAATTTATCTATATGTTTTAAATGCCAAATGTTTTATTATATTGATTAAATAGTATATACCAATATTGTAATTGAATATATTTTAATAATCCTTTACTTATATAGTTTTATATTTTTATGATCTTTGGTTATATCTCTATGTAATTCCACTTGAAAAGGATATTAAACCCATTTTATTTCAATATGTTTATTATTATTTTTTTAATAAAATTCTTTTGTCATTGTGGGTTATTTATACTATTAATAGTGAATTATTTCCATTTTAAAGATATATGAAATCCAATTTATTTCTATGGGTTTTTATGATTTGATAAGTGAGTGGTTTCTATTTCAAATAGAATTCATAAGTATAAATTAATAATGGGTGGGTTCCTATATCTCCCTCAAGTTCTTGTTTAATGATTTATATATAATGAGATAAGTATACATGAGTATATTTTAGTTGCACATAATAAAGGGAACTAATCGTGTGGCACAAAAAGGTTATGTTTCTCAATTATAATGTTAGTTTTATATTTTAAAGATATCATAGATTCATGATTATCCTCATTCTTAGGTTATTATATAATGGATCATTCTTAATGACCCATTCATGTATTATGTTATATAAAGACTATTGGAAAGCTGCGTGATATATGTTTTATTAGGTCTATGTTTCTTATATATATTTATTATACCCGTATTATTATATAATTCTCATAAATAACATTCTGTTGTTATCATTTATACTTACCATTACGTGGAATCAAATCTCACCACTTTCTTATGTTTCCATTTCCATTGATTTTGGAGATATTAAATGTATGAAATGAAGAGAATATTTTCTCATGTAGAGATTATTTTGTGTAATATAAAAAAATAATTATGGATTTTGATGTTTTATATATAATAAGAAAAAAAATTCCCAATCAAAGAGTGAAAATTGGGTTTGTTAGATTAACTTTTGTCTTAATATTATAAAACCCTAAACCTAAAAGGTATTGAAAATGTATAGTGAAAAAATATTTCCTTTATGTTATATGGATGATATTTTCATTTTTATAGTAATATATTGTTGGTATCATATTAGAGTTGCAATAAATTTAGAGATTAGGATTATATCTATTGTGGATAAATTATGAGATATAACTTCCATCCATGGTTGATAAGTAAATTTTGATTATAATTTCAACAGTATTGAATACCCTTTAAGTAAATTGAGGAAATATTAATGGGATTTATATTGGATAAATTAAATGAAAACCCTAGGGATAAGCCTATGTATATAAGAACATTGTAAAAATTTATTAAATTAAATATGGTGAAGTATTCATATCAATTACATCCATGTATGGATATTAGAAAGGGGAATTGTCTATGCAACAAATGGACCTAGGGGAAATAACCTAAACAATAGACAGTTGAGCATTGAAATAATCTTTACATTGGTGAGAAATATGTGGGAATAAGACTCCACACATGGATAGACACTCCCATGGGATATGATTTGGTCAGTCACATTCCCTTTATGAACTAACATAAAAGATTTATTTCCTAATTAATTTAAGGAATTATTTTATGAATATAAAGATAACATTAATTAAATAAAGAAGATTTAAATAAATGAATCAAAGCATGAAATGAAAGTTTAATTAGAGAAGGAATATTAGGAATGAGTTTTCACGACCATTTACTCAAATTTTATTTAGAACTATTTTGGGTTTTAGTATTTGGTTGTGACAATATCACATGAATGAAGCTAAGAAATGTATGTATCAATAAACTGCTATGTATTATAACAAAATAGGGGATTATAATTAAAGGGTTGAGAATCATGGTATATGAATATTATGATGAATTTTTTTTGTTACATAGTATTACATATGAATTTTATGTTGATTTCATGACAAAAATTAATTCTTGATATTGTTAGAAATTTTCACTTGTGAGTGAATTTATGAGAAATTTTCTAGTATATTCTAAAAGTTATGAGAAGCATGTGAAACATAAAAGGACTATTCTAGAATAATTTTTTCCATTAATGGTTTGAAAACATATCTTAACTTGTATTAATAACCTTGAAATGTGATTTTATGACAAGGTTATATTTTAGGGATTCCTATTTGATATCACATGTATAGATGGCTCTTAGGTATGATATATGTTTGATATTGAGGTAATAAAGGGTTGATTGGTTTAGATAAAACTGATATTGATAGTATTGATATCGTTTTAATTAATAATTGATTTAATCAAATAGTGATCCATGATATAATTGGTAAAATTTATCCAATTTTTAGGTTTATGAAATATAATTATCAGTATGTAACATTTTCAACTATTAATTAATACATTTAAGGGTTAAGGATAAAGATAATTTTAGTGGAATATATAATCTTATAGTAGTTCATTATCTTGGAGAGTCAACTGGTTTTAGGAGAGGTATGTTATGAAGTATATATGATTATGGTATATATATTAGGGTATGTGATCGTATGAATGGATAATTTAATTTAAGAAAAGATAATTAACTTAATACTGCCTAAGAGAGTATGGTAGATTTAATATTCATAGTCATACCCCAAATTTTTAATAGGTTAATAATACCCTAACCTACTTTCATTATATATAAATAATTATCAATATGAGGACAAAATTTATTTAGGGTGGGGGAAGAATATAATGGCCATGTATTTTAATAGATGTTTTCCTTCAAATGAGTCAAATATGTTCGATAGCTTGCACCCCATGGATGGAAAAATTAAAACGACACCTCATTATAAATATTAATTACGGACCCGAAAACTAGGAATTTAATTAATATGTATGAATAATATTAACTGAATAATGAAATATATTAATATATATTTATATATAAAAGGTAATTTTATAAAAATGTACTTAATTCATTATTATGTTAAAACATATATCATTTTAGGAGCTATATTTTTTATTAAATAAATTATTTATATTATTGCTAATTTTTTTTTATTTTAATAAAATATAATATTTATTACTTAATTATATCATTATTAGTGTTTTATAAAATTTAAAACAAAAAAAACTAGTATTTTAAAAAGAAATTTTCCTATAAAAACAGGTTTTCATTATCCTTTATAATTTTCTTTAAAAGTTCAATTTATAAATTTTAGATTTCTAAATTCAAAAAATAATTTTTTTGTGTTCAACATAACAATTTTAGCATATAATAATTATTGGGGTTCTTTTAGGAAGTTGATTTAAAGGTCAATAGTGCAATATATTGTTTTCCAAAATACCATACATTTTAAAAAATTATTTTTTTATAAATATGATTTACAAATTTATTAAAACTATTTTATTTTTTTAGAAATTAAATTTTAAATTAAAACATAAATAATTTTTTTTTAAAACCATTAATTATAATTTTAGCACTTGGGTGATATTTTTTTATAAAAAATGAGTTTTAATACATTAGTCATTTAATATTTTAGACATAATTTTTATCACTTTTATAAATTGAATTAAATAAAATGGATTTAAAAATTTTAATTAGTATTTCCCAATTATGTAGTAAGTTATATTTGTTTGGGCATTAATGATAAGTTACAATCAGTAAAAAATAACTTCCACAGTAAAAGCAAAAAATGTAAAAGTGAAAAATCTATTCATAATGTAATGAAAACATGTGTAGAAATTGGTGGTTGAGGCCTAGATTGAAATTATATATTCCTTTATCCATTATTCTTCAATTTTGGAACAAATTTTAATGATATTGACTTTCCATTATTATAATGTTCTTAGTATTCACGAAAAAGAAATACATTTTCAATTATAAAAGGGGATTTCCAATCCTCACTTCCCCTCACACCACAAACCACATAGTTCAACTCAAACACTGCCCAAAATCTTCTAAACATGCCTATATACTTTTAAAATGTTATTTTACTCTACTAAGACAATACCTCAAAGGATTACCCCATTTGAGAAAGAGATAATCAACGAAGTGAGGTATAAATTTCTAACAACTCCAATCTCATTTATATTTATTTATGAGAACATATTCTTTTAAAATTATGTTAAACCATATTTAAATTACAGTATAATCATAATTATTATAATGGTAGGTTATTACAATTATTTTATAATAATTAACCACCTTTCCATTTTACTTTTAAAAAAATAAAACATACATTTATGAGTTGTGAGGACTAACACCTCCATGATACAACATGTTTCATTTTACTTCACTACCATAAAATAATGGTAAACATATTTAATTTAATATATATGTATGATATTTATTACGTATTTTATATTCTGAATTTATAAACCACATTACTCTTTTTCCTTGTTCTAAGGAAAATGAAATCATCATCAATGCGTATGTGTGGACCACCGTCTCCATGGAATGATTGATTTATGTATTTCCTTACATAAACAACTTAAATGGTAGGTCATGAAAGTATTTTTACTTTATATATATATTTTTTATTTAATTTTTATGGTTCATTAAAGAGAAATTTGAAAACCTACAAATAATATCAATAATAAATTACCACGGTAAATTTAACCGTCTAAAAGAGAGTGTTGGTCGGAGTGGATACTCAAGAGGGGTGGTGAATTGAGTTCCAATAAAAATTTCTGTAAAAAATATTTCTCTTAAAATCTGACAATTTAAAAACAAAGTTAAACTGTAGTGAATTTACACAGATTGTAAATGTTCAATTCGTTTTTCAAAGATTGATTAGGTCTCAGTAAATTTAATCTGATGATTAAATTGACTTTTGAAACTAACTTAATGGTTTTCAATTAGTATAAACACTTTCTAATTTAACTATCAAAATAACTTTAAAACAAATTATATTTCAAAGTAGCTAGCAGCGGAATATGAAATATAAAGTATACTTATGACTTAAACTAAAAAGCACAAAAGATGTAACCAGGAGGTTCAGTCTCAAGATGAGACTTAGTCGTCTCAAACAATTTATATAAATTGATCCACACCCTAGATCGGGGTAAAAACAATACAATACTATCCAGGTTCAAAGACCTCTACCACAGTTCGACGTGGGAAAACAAAGACAACAACTCACAGCTATCCAGGTCTTACTCGAACTCTACCACTATCCACAGTGGGATGCAAGGGAGTTATAGAGTTTGAATGAGGATTTAAGAATCCTACATCTTAGCTTAGGAGACAGTGTGTGTGTAAAATAAACAGGGTACACACACTGCTCAAAATTTAAATGAAAGAATCACTAATGTAAGTGTGAATGAGTTTAGAAAAGCTTTAGTGATTGGCAGTATAGGTCTAGACTCGTTTGATTGGTCAGAAAAGCTTCTGAGTCCTTCTCAGGTTTTTTGTTCTGAAAAACAGAGTATCTTTTTCTTCCTTGGTTCCAGGTTCAGCTTATCAGCCTGAGTGAATGAAGTGTTTGTTGTATTTCTTCACTCAAGGTGCGGCTTGTGTTCTCCTCTAGAATGAGTGACTTTGGGTATGTCCAGTTTTGTTGGAGTATGGATGTACCCTTGTGTGAATGCACCACGTTTCAACGCTATTGAGACTTTTTTTCACACTTCGCATGCCTTCTTAGTTCCTTGATTCTCTCTATTTCATTCTATCTAAGCTTCACGGTATTTTTCCTTCCCTTTATAGCTTTTAGCTCCGAAAAAATGGAATGATTATTTTTTTCATGGGTACTAGGTACGGTTCCCTGACATGCCAACAAATATCATTAAATAACATTAACTACATTAAAAACATAAAATGTAACTGTTAGCCTAATAAATAAATAGTAATGAGAGTATAGAGTTTGACTGGTTGGCCAATCATTAGTAGCCTTCTTTTGGTTGATGTGTACGGTGGAATTTTTTTAGCAGTGACCTTCTATCGGTAGCTCTTTGAACTTGCATCGGTAGCTCTTTGTATCAATAGCTCTTGGTATCAGTAGCTCTTAGTATCGGTAACTCCTTCTATCGGTAGACTTACTCTATCGGTAGCTTGGTAGACTTGTTCTATCGGAAACTCAATTCTATCGGTAACTATCTATATCAGTAGCTTGCTTAGTTTCGGTGATTATGTGTATCATTAGACTAAGTCTATCGGTAGACTATGTACTGGTAGCTCTGTATCAGTACCTATATGTACATCAGTGAATTAACATATCTATTTTATGCAAAACATATCCTATTAGGTTAGAAGAACTTCAGAACTCATACAAACATGGATGAACATTGATTAACATATGTCAAGGACTATTTTAATATTTTTATCATCTTGATAATAGAATATCATAGATTGAGAGAATTTTACTATAGATAAACATTAATTGAGATTATCAAAGTATGTGAAATCATAATTGGGATTATCAAAACAGGTGAGGTCAAAAATCTCCCCCCTTTTGATAATCACAACTTATGATATTATAGTTTTTAAAAAAGTGAGTAGTTGTATCAGAGTATATATCATAAAATTCAATTATCTCAGAGAAAACAGGATGTTATAGAACATAATGTATCAGAGGTAGAATTGAATGCAATGGTATCCGAGGGGCAAAGCATGGTAGTTCTTCCTTAGATAATATTTTACCTCATTTGAGAATATTTCTCCCCCCTTGATACTTTGATAATATTTCTCCCCCTTTGTGATAATCAAAAAGTGGGAAACAAGAATTAGAAAAAGGAACACAATGGGAAATAAATGACAGCCAATTGTATTATATGTTTCAAAAAGGTACATATAAAGAAAACAAAATACAAGGGATTCCTATCAAACATCTTAGCCACCTATTCAATCCACATCCTCAATGTGTGATTTTCCCTTTGGATGAGAAGAGGATTCAAACTGTGTGGATGCAGGTGAAGGCTTAGGAATTCCAGAGATGATCACAGGAGGCTGAGCCACTAACTCTATGCCTAGCCTGTACTGAGGAGTTCTCTGATTGATCATAGAAGTAAGGCTTGGAATGGCTTGGGCTGGAGTCATCTGAACTGGAGAAGTAGTATAGGTAGAGGTAGGTAAAGCAGGAGGTACAATCACTGGCCTAGCATCGACATGCAGGAAAGGCAGCGAAAGATTTTTTAAATCCATAATTACTCATCCTCCTCTCTCCATAGAAGATATGAAGTCATCATTGCTCTCCATGAATTTTTCCAAGGCTGGAGTCAATTCTCTTAGTTTGCTGACTTGCTCTCTGAAGGCTTGATTGATAGGAGGTAACTTCAGGTTTTCCAACATATGTTTGAAGTGATTGTTGAGTTTATGCTTAGTATAAGTATTTTGGAAATAACAGTCTACATTGTCTTTCACTTCTTTCTGAGAGTCATAAGATTCTCACATATAGTCTTGGACTATCTTAATTATTTATCTAGTTGAATCTATAGTAGAAAGCACAACTTTTCTCAGGTCGGATGAGTCCACAGTGCCACTGGTTGAAGCTGAACCAAGCCCCTCCTTAATCACAGCTCGAATCTGATCCAAATCCACTAAAGGTCTAGAAGCAACCGAACCAATAGAGAAGGATACTATTTCCTTGAAGTTTTTGGTCAAACCACTAATAAGATTTTGGACTTGGGAATCCTGGGTTATAACATGATCTTTCATGGAGGTTTTAAAAACTATGAACACTGAAACCATCTGGCTTACAACACTTTTGACATAGGCTAAGTCCTTGTCTGCTTGAGATTTTGAACTCTTATAAGAGTCGAAAGAGATAACAAATTTCTTTAGAGATTCAATATACTCTTCCAGTCTAGATACCTGAGTCTGGCAGACTGTAACTTCTTCCACTATTTCTTCCACAAAGGTTGACATATTACAACCTAGAGAGAGTTCAAAAGATTTTTTCAAATTGCTCATCTCTTCAACAAAGCAGTGCTTCAACTCAGCAACATAAGCACTAAAGGACTCTGTCAGCTCATCCTTTAAGGATTCAAGGTCAGCCCTGGTGATCATATCAGTAGGAGAAACTACAAAAGGTTCTCTTTCAGATGCTATACTATCTGCTGAGTCAGTTATAATCGATTGGATTGATGACACTAGTGAAGCTTCCATATTCCTTGTCTCTTCCACAAAACTGTCCTTAAGATTTTTCTTCAAAATATCCAGGTCATTCATTCTGACCACATCTTCAGGTAACAACTCAGTCTCAACATCATAATTGATCTTTGGTGTATTTAGAGATGCCTCATTATCAGAATCAGGATATTCTAATCCATAAACCACAAAACCTGGGTCTTCTTCCCAATCCTCAATATCAACAGCCACTGAAACTTTACCAAACATGGTTTGATGCTCCCCCTTAATGGGTGCAGTCTCTTGTACAACAAGGGAATTCTCAGTGGGTATTTCTTTATGAGGATAATCTTCTACTATCAATTTCATCTCTGAAACAGAAGGAGGTTCATCTATATTAGGTACAACTTCTTCCATTTCTCCTTCCACATCCTTAACGGGCACAACTGAGCTTCCAATCAGTGGAATCAATCTTAAGCAGACAGAATCATAGGATTCATATTCATTCTCCTTTTTCTTCTTCATGCTCAGGGGTTGTCTGGTCTTCCTCATCAGTAGGAGTCTATTCTTCTACTAAAGATTCCGTTTCCGAAGATACAATTTCAGTAGCATGACTTGGAGTTAAGTCCAGATCCCTTCCATCATCCATAGAGGTCTCTTATTCTTCAGTCTCATCACTATACTTATGTTCTTCTTCATCTGGTCCTAGACCTATATCCCTCACATCCTTAGGTCTTGATGGATGATTCACAGGATTGAATTTATCATACACATTCCTGTCATCATTAACCCATCATTTTCTCCATGGGTTCCATTTTATCTTCATGTATTTGAAAACCGTGGTTGTGATACAAAAATTATTCTTTACTACCACTATCTCATCTTGAGACTCAGCTACCCCTTTCACTTTAATCTTCACTAAGATCAACTTGGAAGAGAATAGGGCATTAGTCTTTGATTTTTTCCTTGTCATGTATTCTATTTGAATCATTAGAAATTTGCATAGATTCAATTTTACACAATGTCTTAAGAGATGCAGGAGATAGATATCCTGATATCTTAAATTCGCAAAGTCCCCTCACCTTGGTATTAAGACATACTGAACAAATTTGATCAACAATCTGTTCTCTCCATCCATTTCAGTAGCAACCACTTGTCTTTGATTTCCATCACTGGTGAGCTCCTCCAAGGCTGTATCATAATAGAATATATCACTTGTAGGTGGTATAGATTTCGAGACATATCCGGATACACCTCAATGTGGAACCATCAGGCATTCATCCCACTCAACAGATGAAAAAGATATCTCCTTTCCATTCACAAAAGAAATCACTCAGTTCTCATCTTCTGACTTCTCAAAACTGAAAAACTCATCAAATTGTTTCAGTATCTTTGGATAGTAGGGGCCATTGTTGTTTGAAAAGAAATCTACCCAGTTTTGATCTTCCAGCACTTTGAGCACTATCAATTTTCTAGCTAACAGCCATTCCACGCACAACTCCTTTTTGATCACAATAACCCTATTATGATAATTAGGGTTCACTGGTCGCCTACTCGACCTAGTCCTACCAACACTACCACTTGCTTCTGGCTCGGACTTCTGCTTCTTTTCATTCGGCTCATCAGTGTCATCTTTGATGGTAGGAAGATTGGTTTTTTCCATCTCTAGTTCAAGGAATTTAGGGTTTTTGAGAGATTCAGGAGCTATGGTTTGAGGGTAAATGATTTGAGTCTCGGTAGATTTAGAATTAACTAGGAATTTTTTTTATCATTTAGAAATCATAGAATAAATAAATAAAATGAAATAAAGTAAAAACGATTCAGATTCTGGCGGCAGACAAAATTTTAAAACAGCGCACTATCGGTAGGATTTATCGTTGAGAATTCCTATCAGTGAGGTCCATCGGTGAGGTCACATCGGTGAGGTTACATCGATGAGGTTACATCGGGGAGGTTACATCAGTGAGGTTACATCGGTGAGGTTACATCAGTGAGGTTACATCGGTGAGGTTACATCTGTGAGGTTACATCAGTGAGGTTACATCGGTGAGGTTACATCGGTGAGGTTACATCGGTGAGGTTACATCGGTGAGGTTACATCAGTGAGGTTAATCATTCCCAAATCATGCCTAATGTATCTTAATATATCCGAACATAAAGGTTTTGTGAAAATTTCAGAAAATTGATGTTCAGTACCTATAAATTCAAAAGTAATATCACTCTTTTGGTAATTATCTCTCAAGAAATGGTGCCTTACATCAATGTGTTTGGTCATAGAGTGAGATACAAGGTTCTTTGAAATGTTTATTTCCCTAGTATTGTCACAATTTATAGAAACATGCTTAAAATCATATCCATAGTCCAAAAGAGTGTGTTTCATCCACAGAATTTTTCCACAGCAACTACCAGCAGATATATACTCTACTTTGACAGTGGAAAAAGCTACAGAATTCCACTTCTTACTACACCATGATACTAAGTTTTTTCCCAATAAATGACATGTTCCAGATGAGTTTTTTCTATCCAACTTGCAACCAGCAAAGTCATCATCTGAATAACTCATTAACTCAAAGGATTGTCCTTTTGGGTAAAACAAACCTAATTTTATAGTGTGTTTAAGATACTTAAAAATTCTTTTAACAGCAAGTAAATGAGATTCTTTTGGATTAGGTTTAAATCTTGCACACATACACACACTAAACAAAATATCTCGTTGACTAGAAGTAAGGTAAAGTATACTTCCAATCATACCTCTGTAATTGGTGTGATCCACTGGTTTCCCAATTTCACCTACATCCAATTTAGAAACAGTACTCATAGATGTTTCACTTTCCTTAATACTATCCAAACCAAAACATTTTAAAAGATCCTCTGTATATTTACTTCGATTCAAAATAATACCATTTTCAATTTGAAAAACTTGAAATCCAAGAAAATATTTGAGTTCTCCCATTAATCTCATTTCAAATTCATTTTGCGTACTCTTTGAAAAATCAGTACATAAGGAGTGTTTAGAAGATCCAAAAATAGTATCATCAACATAGATTTGTACGATCAAAACATCTTTAGAAATTAATTTAATAAAAAGAGTTGGATCAGCAATCCCTTTAGTAAAACTTTTTGAAATAAGAAAATTAATAAGTCTATCATACGAAGCTCTTGGAGCTTGTTTTAAACCATATAAATCTTTAGAAAGTTTAAAAACTATATTTTGAAAAAGAGGATTATTAAATCTAGATGGTTGTTCAACAAAAACATCTTCAACAATAAAACCATTTAGAAAAGCACTTTTGACATCCATTTGATATAGCTTAAAATTCAGATGAGTAGTATAGGCAAGTAAGATGCTAATTGATTCTTATCTAGATACATGGGAAAAGGTTTCCTCATAGTCTATACCTTACTCTTGACTATATCCTTGTGCAAAAAACCTAGATTTATTTCTAACTATATTTCCAGATTCATCAACTTTGTTTCTAAAAACCCATTTAGTGCCTATTGTCAAAGTGCCTTGGGTTTGTCAACTAATTGCCAGAAATTGTTTCTTTCAAATTGATTTTAATCTTCTTGCATAGCCATTACCCAAAATTCCTCATTGATAGCATCATTGACATTTTTAGGTTCTAACTATGAAAGAAATTCTTGATGTTCAACCTGGTTTCTTAGAGAAGCTCTAGTATGTGTCCCTCTATCAAGATTACCAACAACAACATCCAAATGATGATTATTTAGAATCCTAGTTGATCTAGTAAAGGTAGGTCTAGAAATTTCTAGTTCATCTATAAGTTAGGGTTCTATAGAGACAAATTCTTGCATATCTCCATAACTGGATGTTTTTATAGTAGGTTCTTTAGATTTATCATTAAGTTCCAGAACAGACAATTCTTCTTCAAGATTTTCAAGAGAGGTTTTAGGCTCATGTGGATCAGTTTCATCAAACATGATGTGAATAGATTCTTCCACACATTTGGTCCTTTTATTAAAGACTCTATAAGATTTAATGGATATGTAATAACCTAGATGGATTCCTTCATCACTTTTAGAATCAAATTTATACAGATTATCCTTTGTATTAAGAATAAAAACCATACAACCAAAGACTCTAAAGTAACTAACTTTGGGTTTCCTGTTATTCCATAACTCAGAAGGGGTTCTTTTAAGAACATGTCTAATTAAGACTCTAATAATTAATATAAAAAGCTGTATTCACAAATTCATCCCAAAAATAAATAGGCAGGTCATACTCATTAAGCATAGTTCTTGTAATTTCATGAAGGGTTTTATTCCTTCTTTCTACTACACCATTCTGCTAAGGTGTCATAGGAGAAGAAAAGTTGTGACTATATCCACTGTGTGAGAAATAAGATTCAAACTCATGATTTTCAAACTCACAGCCATGATCACTTCTCATGGTTTTAATCTTATGTCCACTATGGTTATCTACAGACTTAGAGTATTTAACAAAGTAAGAAAAAGCTTCACTTTTGTGAGATAAGAAGTATACACAATTATATCAAGAAAAGTAATCTACTAAGACATAGACGTAGTGCTTCCCATTTAAACTAGAAACTCTAGAATTTCCAAACAAGTCCATGTGAACCAACTTGAAAGGTTGAGAAGTTGAGACTTCTTTATTTGATATAAAAGAAACTTTATGTTGCTTTCCCTTTTGACAGGGATTACAAACTTTTTCATTTGGGAATTAGAGTTTGGGTAAGTCTCTAACCAAGTTATTCCTAGTCAGTTTTATAAGTGAATGGATGTTGCAGTGTCCTAATATTCTGTGCCAAAGCCAATACTCTTTATGAAAAGCATTTAAACAAGTAACATTTTTCTTTGCTAAAGAATTCAAATAAATAGCCTAAACATTTTCATTTCTCAAGGTAGTGAACACTAAAACATTTTTAGAATTAAAAACATTACAGGAATCATTTTCAAATTTCAAATTAAATCCATCATCACATAATTGAGAAATACTTAACAGGTTATACTTAAGTCCATCAACAAATAAAACATTAGAAATCAAAACTGAATCACTGTTACCAATCTGGCCTAGGCTGATGATTTTTCCTTTAGAATTATCACCAAAGGTGACATAGCCTCCATCAACCTTTATTAAGCTTTTAAAGCATGAGTAATCTCCAGACATGTGCCTTGAACATCCAATATCCAAGTACCATACCTTCTTGTGAGAACTCATCAAGAAGGTCTCCTAAAAAATAGGTTTAGATGAAACTGACTTTGGTACCCAGATCTTCTTGGGTCCAGAAAGGTTAGCAAGCAAGGATTTAGGTACCCAGATTTGTCTTATGGGTCTCATATAATTTTCAGAATCAATAAATTTTTAAATATAAACATTATTTGATCTATGACCATATGAATAACTAGTTTAAGGATACGAATTTCCAGAACTGGAACAAGAAGAATTTTGTCCAGATTTCGGAATAAATCGAGTTTTAGTAAACTGTCTTTGTCAAGGTTGGTATCCCAAACCAGTAGTGTACTTTGGTGCCAATTTTTTACCTAGCATTTGAGTTAGAGTATCTTTTCCCTTTGTGAATTTTTCTAAGTCCTTTATAAGTTTCTCATTAGGCATTTTCAGTTTAGTATTTTCTGTCACGACCCGTCCTCGGGGCCCATGCCTTGACAACCCCAAACCCACCTTCCATAGGCCAGGGGATGGCGACTAGAACCAAATGCGTAAATAACGATAAAAGGGAAGGAATTTCCTTTATATAAGAAAAAAACACCACAGAGTACACAAGTCTAATTAAACACTATGTAAACTGAGTACAAAAGTAAGTGCTGGAAAGTAAATGGGCCAGTATACAAACCCAACTGAAAGTATAGTACAACGGATAAAAGAATGTACAACAGCTGAAAATTAGAGTAGAAACCACCAAGACATCCTCTAGAACTACCACCTAAAGGGTGAGTACAGATAGTCTCGTCAGCTCCTCGAGTCCGGTCGTCCACTCCGTGTACGTCCCGCCTGATAGTCCACCTCCAGGTACCATCCTGATCCACAAGCCTCAACCATGATCAGCGTTGTCCGTCATCTGCAACCAACACAACATAGTGTAGGCATAACACGTGCAGGGGTGAGTATATGATACTCAATAGGGACCCCGAGACTCTCGAAGGTCTCCCAGAATCCACGAAGGATAAACTACAAAGGAAAGATGCAATCACAAAATATCAACCAAATCTACTTAGTTGCATGCCCATACATATACCTAAGTCATCAATTCTAGTTCGGCTCCAAATTCCGAGCCCATGTTCAACCCAGTCCACACAAGAATGTACAACCCAATTCAAACAGGAAAGCACAACCGAATCCACACAAGAAACAAGTCAATCATATCGAAGATAATGATTGAAAGTCAAGACTCAACTCACACAGGTATATACTTCATAAAGCGATAGAGATGATCAGATGTAGCCACTGATTCATCTAAGCTGTCGGACCCACATAGGATACAAGACCAGCTAAGCTGTCAGACCCACACAGGATAAAAGACCAGCTACTCTACCGAACCCACATAGGATACAAGTACGAAGTCAAATACTGTCGGACCCACATAGGATACAAGAACAGTAGTCATCGCCGTCGAACCCACAGAGGATCCCGATACGGTCGTCGTCGCTATCGAACCCATGGAGGATCCAAGTACAGTCGTCATCACTGCCGAACCCATGTAGGATCCAAGTACAGTCGTCATCGCTGCCGAACCCACGTAGGATCCAAGTACAGTCGTCATCGTCATCGCAGTCACAACCAGCTCTATGGTTTCCTCACACAACACGCTCGATTCCAGGACGGTCCGCTCCATGAGCCAAGGGGTCGATACATCAACTGTCACGAAGTCAAGAGTTGATGTATCACAAAGTTCCATCTCAACAATAGGAACTCAATGCAATATACATCACATCAATCGGATGCTCGATTAATGAGATATTGGCTTTTCCGTCCCAGGGGTCCAATTATTTTTTAAGCTAAAACCAACCCGACCATACTCCAGCTACGTCCAAACCTTGAGAGGAGTAAAGAAAATGAACCGACTCACTAAGAGTAATTCATCAAAGTCGACAGCACGTCTATCGGACGTCTGGAGCTCAAGTTATATGTGTTTCCGCTTCGAGGGCCGGATTGGTTTCGTGCTCGAACCAACCGGCCATACCCAGAGTTCTTTGAAACCTTGAGTGTAATATAATTAAATGACCGTCTCGATCGAAGGATACCAACGCAACCAACAATGCATCATTCGGAGGTCCGTAGCCCAAGTTATGGGCATCTGAACGGATCTGTCCGAAATTAGGGGGTTTGGGCCCTGTCCGATGCAACCCAATACCCCCTGGGTCGGCCCGAACCGGGTCGACCTGACCTGGGTCCGGGTTGGCCTGTTTGGGCGAGGCGCTGCCCAGCGCGGGTGGTCCGGCCCGATGCTGGTGGTCTGGCCCGACGTGGGCGCCCGAGCGCCGAGCGAGAGCAGAAGGGGGTGACGCCCCTTGTCTTGAAACAACGGACCGTGGGGTCCGCCCTAGGCAAGCTGGCTAGGGGTTTCGAACCCCCAGACTTCCTGGAAACGTCTGGCCATTATGGCCGACCGGTGTTCCACACGGGACCCACAAGGGGGTCCCGCCTGCTTGGGCACCGACAACTGGCTTGGCCGGCCGCCTCCTGCTGTTCCGCCATGACCAAAAGATGCGGCTCTTTCCAGAGCGATGCGGCGCAATGGCGCCACGCCCCATCGCCGTGGCCCCCTCCGGCCGTGATCTTCATCGTCCATGAGCGGTGCAACAAAACCACGTCACCTTCGATTCAAGCCACTAAGAGGATCAACTATAAAAGGGGAGGAGGTTCGGCCGTGTTTGTGCAGTCCGACCTCCTCCCGTTATATCGATAGCAAGCGTCCAAACATTAATTAATGATGATTGTTAAGTAATACTCGAACGAAGAAACAACTGCTACCTAAAAATAGGTTCGCGGAAGCTAGCATCGTGGGGGTGGTTACGATGATGGCATTGGCGTGCGTCCAAGAAGGGGATGGCATCTCACACCAGCTGTGGAAAGGGAATAGAACGTCACGTCGTCTCTCTTTGGTGTCGGCATTCTTCGTCTAAGTCTTGGTGTTCTTTAATGAGGAAGATTAAGTTCTTCAGAAATAACTCAAGATCTCTCTCCCCTTTTCTTCCCACAACAAAAGCCAACCAAAATAAAACAAGGCTTTGCCTCATTTTGTTTACCCAAGAAAGCAATTCAAAATTTCAAAATCCAAAACCTTAGTTAAATTAATTGAATAGCTTTAATCAATTAATTTAATGTGAGAGTTGGCATGAAATAAATAGGGAGAGAGGGTGAGTTACAAATTAATGGGGGGTTTCCAAATTTAAGAGGGGTTAGAGGAATTTGAAGGGGTGGGGATCGTGTGGGCCCCACCTAACAAATATCCTAACAAGAGGAGTTATGATTTAGTGGGTCCCACCCCAACACCCATACATAGGATAAAACCACTTAAAAAAGAGGAATAAAATTGTAACACAATTTTATTTCACTTTACACTTAATCCAATTTTTTTTACAACTCCTCCCGAGCAAACGAAACTCCAGTAAAGGTATTCTTAAGAAATTACCAGTGCTGTGGTTTCATCAGTGCCCTCAGATTTCGATTCCGAGCACCAGTTCAAAAGTTAGAAAAACCCGCTCGTTCGTTCATTGAACATACCCAAGCTAAACTTAGGAAATTGATTCTGGGCACATCGGGCCTCAGAATCAGGTGCTGTCAGAAACTGTGTACTCATAAAATCCCAAAGAAATTAATAAAAAAAATTCCTTGAAATTTACAGGTCTTTACATTTTCCTTCAATAGTTGAGAATTCTTTTCCTTTTCTATATGAAGGGCAGATTTAACATTGTCAGGGAGAGCATGCTGTTTCTTTAATGACTTATATTTGTCCTTAAGTTCATTGCATGTTTCTTCCAGTATGTTACAGTATTCAAACAGTTCAGCCTTAGACATGTCTTCAGAATCAGAATCTGATTCTGCATCATCTCCAGAATAATAGAAATTTAAAACAAGAGTATCTAATGTTACCTCAGATGTGTTGGTCACGAAACACATGTTGGCCCAATTCTTTTCAGAATCAGAAACTTCAGATTCACTTTTGCTATCTTCTGAAGCACTCTAGGTTGCGTTCATGGCTTTCTTGTACTTCTTATCCTTATAATCATGTTTCACTTTGAATTTTAACTTCAGACAGTCAGCCTTGATGTGTCATTTCCTTTTGCATTCATAGCAGACTATATCATCTTCCTTATCAAATTTATTCCATTCCTTCTTCTAATGACCTTTATTGTCATACCTACCTTTGTAATTTGGTTTTCTGAAGAACTTCTTCTTCCTATAGAACTTCTTAAATCCACTTTCAGAGTCTAAATCTTTACTGGTTGATCTTTTAGTTGGTACATGCATTTTCTCCTTGTCTTTTCTCTTTGAAGCAGTAGACTTGAAAGCTACGGATTTTCTCATGGGTTAATCGTCTTCCTCCTTATTCACCTTGTGTTCTTCCTCTTACATCATTAATTTACCAATAATCTCTTTAAAAGGGAGAGCACCAATGTCACATGAATCTCTGATTGAAACAGAAGTGCCCCTCCATTGGTCTGGTAGACATATCAAGATTCTCATGATTTGTTCCTTTGCTGGAATAGACTTTCCAAGAGAGCTCATAGTATAGATACTCTCATTGAACCTGAGATACATGTCAGAAATAGGTTCATCAGATTTCACTTTAAAATTATCATATTTAATAGTATAATTATTTAATCTCATTTCTTTAACATTGGTTGTTCCTTCATGAGAAACACCCAAAGTATCCCATATTTCATAAGAAGTTTTTCAAGAAGATATTCTATTGAATTCCTCATCTCTTAATGAATAATACCGGGAATTCATAGCTTTACAATTATAATTGTAAGCAGTCTTTGTAGGTTCATACCATGTTGTTCTTTCAATTAATTGAATTTTATATTGTGACTCGATATTAGTCCAGATATCAAAACCCATACTTTCTAAATGAATTTTCATCTTAAGTTTCCACTGGGCATAGTTTTTACCATTGAATAATGGTGGACGGTTAGTGGCAACACCCTCTAGTCTATTATCCATAGATAGATTTTAGAAAATAATTTTAAAGAGATAAAATTTAGAACTAACAGAAATTTAAGATCTTTAAAGATGCAACTAAAATCACAGTTAAAAAATAGATAGTTTTGAAAAAATTTATTAATAAAAACAACCTCTGATACCAAGTGTTGGTCAGAGTGTATACTCAATAGGGGGGTGAATTGAGTTCCAATAAACATTTCTGTCAAAAATATTTCTCTTAAAATCCCAGAATTTAAAAACAAAGTTAAACTGTAGTGAATTTACACAGATTGTAAATGTTCAATTATTTTCTCAAAGATTTATTAGGTCTCAGTAAATTTAATCTGAAGATTAAATTGACTTTTGAAACTAACTTACTGGTTTTCAATTTGTATAAACAATTTTTAATTTAACTATCAATGTAACTTTAAAAAAAATTATATTTCAAATTAGTTAACAGCGGAATATGAAATATATAGTATACGTATGACTTAAACTAAAAAGCACAACAGATGTAACCAAGAGGTTCAATCTCAAGCCGTGACTTAGTCCTCTCAAACAATTTATATAAATTGATCCACACCCTAGATCAGGGTAAACGACATTACAATACTGCCCAAGTCCAAAGACCTCTACCACAGTTCTACGTGGGAAAACAAAGACAACAGCTCATAGTTGTCCAAGTCTTACTCGACCTCTACCACTATCCACAGTGGGATGTAAGGGAGTTATAGAGTTTGAATGAGGATTTAAGAATCCTCCAGCTTAGCTCAGGAGACAGTGTGTGTGTAAAATAAACATGGTACACCCAGTGCTCGAAATGTAAATGAAAGAATCACTAAAGTAAGTGTGAATGAGTTTAGAAAATCTTTAGTGATTGGAAGTGTAGTTCTGGACTCGTTTGATTGGTTAGAAAATCTTTTGAGTCTTTCTATGGTTTCTGGTTCTGAAAAACAGAGTATCATTTTCTTACATGGTTCCAGGTTCAACTTATCAACCTGAGTGCATGAAGTGCATGTTGTAGTTATTTTCTCAAGGTGCAGCTTGTGTTCTCCTCTATAATGAGTGTCTTCGGGTATGTACAGTGATCTTGGAGTATGGATGTAGCCTTGTGTGAATGCACCACATTTCAATGCTGTTGAGACTTTTTCTTTTTCACCCTTCGTGTGCCTTCTTAGTTCCTTGATTCTATCTCTTTCATTCTATCTATGCTACATGGTCTTTTTCCTTACCATTATAGCATTCAACTCTAGCAAAAAGGAATGATTACTTTTTTCATGGGTACTAGGTATGGTTCCCTGACATGCCAATAGATATAATTAAATAACATTAACTGTTTTAAAAAAAATCAAATGTAACCGTTAGCTTAATAAATAAGTAGTATTGAGATTATAGAGTTTGACTGTTTGGTCAATCATTAGTAGCCTTCTGTTGGTAGATGTGTACGGTGGACTTTGTGTAGTAGTGACCTTCTATTAGTAGCTTTTTGAAATTGTATCCGTAGCTCTTTGCATCAGTAGCTCTTGGTATCAGTAGCTCTTGGTATCGGTAACTCCTTCTATCGGTAGACTTACTCTATCAGTAGCTCAGTAGACTTGTTCTATCGGTAGCTCAATTCTGTCGATAACTTTCTGTATCGGTATCTTGCTTAGTTTTGGTGATTATGTGTATAGTTAGACTTATGCACATTGGTAGGCTCATTCTGTACTATTTGAAGACTTGTTCTATTGATAACCATCTTCATCGGTAACCTAGTTCTATGCTTACTGGTGGACTTGTGCATATCGGTAGCTCTGTGTATCAGTGACCTTAGCTTATTGGTGACTCTATCTATCGGTAGACTAATTCTATCGATAGAAGAAGTACCGGTAGCTCTGTATCAGTAGCTATATGCAGATTAGTGACTTAATATATCTGTTTTATGAAAAACATATCACATTAGGTTAGAATAACTTCAGAACTCATACAAACATGGATAAGAATTGATTAACATATCTAAAGGAAGATTTTAATATCATTATCATCTTGGTAATAGTATATCATAGATTGAGCGAATTTAAATATAGATAAACATTAATTGAGACTATCAAAGTATTTGAAAGCATAATTGGGATTATCAAAATAGGTGAGGTCAACAGAGAGTTCTAAGAGAAAAAATGAATTATTATTATAAATAAATAGCATTATGATTATTATATTATTATAATTCTTTTACGTTATGAAATAACACATAAATAAACACTAAAATGTTCATTATTCTTTGGGTATAATGATATTATAAATAAATCAATTTATATTCATCTATTAATTATGGTAAGGGTCGGTTTAATCACATACAAGAAAAATTCTATAAATTTATATCATGTATGAATATGATAATTAGAATTCTGGAAATATATAATATAATTAAGTAAATAATGAGTTTTTTGGTTCTAAAATTTTAATGAAAAAATTTAAATCGTTATTTAGAAAATCACCTTTTTTTCATTAAGAATTATCGAACCATGCCCTCACCAAATTCTTCATCAAGGGTCATTGGAAGAAATCCCATAGAATTAAAGTATAAAATTATAAGCAATTATAAAACAAAATTTTGAGTACCTTGTATTATCATTGAATTATTATTATTTTTATAATAATAATGTACAACACTGTTATTATGATACTTGTTAAAAAACCAAGATTAATCAAAACCGATATCAAAATTATATAATAAAAAACTAATATACAAGTTGATGATAATTATAAATGAAGTTTATAAATGGTTATATATATGAAAAATGTTCTATAATGGATTATTAAGATTTTTACTTTTTTATAAAGGAGGTTAGAGATCATTTTTCTAATTAGGAATTGAGGAAATGGGTTTTTTGGCCTAAAATTTAATTTCTTGGGAAATATTTCTTAATGTGCCCCAGGAAATATTTAATATGCTGTGATTGATACCTAATGAATTTATTTTAAAAAATCATGGGTTTTTAAGATACACATAGGTTAATTTATTTAAAATTAATTTTATTCAATAGGTACCATTGTTGAAAGGGGTTTGATCAAAATGTAACTCAAACTATAAGGATTTTGATTGCCAATCTTATTTTCAAATCAATACTATTTGAGAAATATAATCCTTCTAAGGAATTTTTATTCACTATAAAAACCCTTATCATTTTTATTTGTATATTCATGGTTTTTTACATGCACCCTGATAATATCATTACCCCTCAACTCATATTTTACCTGAAGTGTTTCTTGTAATTGAAACCATCCCTAACTCTTATTCCTAGTCATGAACCGCATTTTTTTTCATTTTTTATTCAGTTTGTTACTTTTAAAGTGTACTTATCTATGATTTTATAATTTATTTTGGTTATTTTACATTACGTTATATTATTTTCAATATTTGATGGAAATTTTAATTTTTTTATAGGGGTCATTTTCATGAAAATGTGAAAAAGTCTATTTTTAAAATTTATGTGTGAACATATTATCCCAGCACCTTTATTGTTTTATATTAATATTTCTAGCTACATATTCAAGGTTTATAAATATATTATTTTTTCTCAAATTTTATAAAATATTTATTTTGAAATGATTTCAAAAGATCATGAATATTTCTTATTTCAAATGTCTGTTTTCTAAAATATCAAAAAAGAATTTTTCATATAATTCATTATTCTTGGAAATATCCGAAAATTTACCAAGGAAATTATTTAATGGTTACCATACAACTTATTTCTTATGATGGATAATTTAATGCCACTCTCTTTTGTAAGAGTGATCATTCACAACCTTTGTCTTTCATAATCCTCCATTATCTATAAATACAAGCTACCTGATAGTTTTTTTATCTTTTTGAACACTACACATTTCCATCCTCTAATTTATAATTGTTCACCTTAGTACCATACATTTATTTTTTTGTGAAAATAATTATCTTAAATATATACCCTTTATCAATACTACTAAAATACTATGTTCTTTATTATCTTGATTTACGATAATTTACCAATAAGATTACTAAATATAATTAGATACATATTTTTTCCTAGGGTTTATATTATAATTATTATTGATGATTTGTTTATGTGATTTCATTTGAAAAGGATATGGTACCCAATTTATTTCCATGGGTTCTTTATTATGTGTTAAATGAAACCTATTTTCTTACCATGGGTTATTTATGCTATAAAGAGTGAATTAGTTTCATTTGAATGTTTTATAAAACCCACAAAATTTCCATGGGTTCCTTATTATTTGTTATTTGAATTGTTTTTTTCAATTGGAAATCATATGTATGGATTAATAATGGGTTAGAAACTAAATTTACCTCAAATTTATTGGTGGATAATTTTTATCTCCTGAGATAAGTATTCACGAGAACATTTTAGCTGCTGATAAGCATCAAAACATATAGTGTTGATCAGGAAAATAATGTCTGTTGATACTAATTTTTGTGATAAATTTGATAGATACCATAATTTTATCCCTATTCTTATTATTATGTTACGCTCTAATCGATCATGTTTTATTACCCACTCATGTATTAAGTTAATATAAGCCATATTCCATTATTTTTTATCAATGATTTTTGGGATACATGTTTGTTATGTACATTGATTATACCCATTTTCCAATATTTATTTCACCAAATATATTATATCATTATAATTTATAGTTAACCTCGCTAATAATATGAGATCCCTAATTACATATGTTTCCATTTCCTTAGGTTATAAATTTTGGAAATGTTTGAAATGTATAAAAGAGTTTCTTATGTGGAAAATTTATGATAGATGTTTTAGATTCATTATAGATTAAGTTGTTTCATATATAATGGTAAAATATACAATTGACACAAAGAACATGGTTTTTTAGTTAATGATTTTCATAATTCAATAAAACTCTAAAACAAATGTTCTTTGTAATGTAGTTATTGAAAACGTTTAATTAAGTTATGTAGTTGAAGGAGTCATGTACCTAGGATTCTATGCACAAGGTGTCTGATAGAGGTACACTGAGACCTCAAAATCCCACCAGAAATATATTGGGATACCACCCATCTTTGAATTGCTTTATTCTTGTTTAAAAAAAAATAAATTATAATTTTGTTTAATTAAAAGTAAAATTTTATCTGAAAACTAAAGGAAAAAATAATTCCTTATCATTTTATATATCAAGGATCTAACTAAATAATTATGTCTCATACGATCTCCTCTGAGTGGATATATATTTTACCTTGGTTTGTATCATCTATAATTAGTTTCAAAATCTGACCATTTGAAAGGTAAAGTGATTATCTTCCTCCAATCATTATTTTTCTTATTGTTTTATTGTAACAACTGGTATAATCCTATTTATTTGTGATTTTTGATTTTTAGAAATAATTTAATCTACTGGAACCCTTTTATTTAAGCTTATATAGGGTCTTAGATTTGGTTAATCTAAGGAAAGTTACTATTTTTTATTTCTAGATTCTATGTGTATAAGTAGCAGAGAATTAGTTTAATTAATTTATTATCTATGGTGGGTCATTATTGTAATTCGTGGTATGTTTTTTATTTTTAGGAAATAAAAAGGATTGTTTATAATTAATTTTGAAGTTTTACTCCTTATTCTACTCATACTAAAAGATATTTAACTTGGTAATAGTGAAGGGTCTAGTGAACCAAATTTAAATCAAGAGTATGAATTGAAAAAAAGGTGTTAGAAAATAAAAAATTGGTAAAGTAACTTGTTTTTGAATATTTTATTTAGTTTTGACATGTTTATTATGCTATTTTGATTATACTACATGTTCTGATTCCATGTATACTTTCTTATCATTTTCATTTCATGTTTGGTTTATGAGAAGATTTACGTATGACATATTATTCTTGTAAACCGATGTTTATTATATATTATGGTAATTTAGTTTATTCAACATGTTTAACTTGATATCAGTGTTATATGTCTTATTTTTTTGGGTTTTTACTTCGTCGTTATGTTATAATATAAGTATATTATGGAATATGAGTAGAGAATAAAACCACATGTTGGAAAACAAATGCGTGGATCCCCTATGGAATAGGTCAACTGGTTTTCCAGTTGGGCCATCTCACTTTCTGGGGGAACTGGCTTCAGATCAAGTCCAACTAGACTCAGAAACTGTGCATATTATGCACTAGGAGATTCAAATTCATTACTTAGCTGTGGAACATGTGATTCACACAGGTTGGGCGGAGCCCCAAATCCTACCAGACATGTTACCCTTACACACATTTTCTCAAGAGCCCCATCTCGGTTGGTGATGACTCAACAGATGAATCAATGAGAGATAAGATCAATTCCCGGAAGAAACATATTTCTGAGTACTATAGAATTACTTTAAGAAGTACTATAGTAGGTAATATAGAAATAACTATAGAAGGTACTGTTTGGTACTTTAGAATCTATAACTATTAATCCATTTGGGTTTGGGGCCCTAGTTTGGTCCTTGAGTCCTTCAAGGACTTCGGGCCACCGAAGTCCTTCTGTCCAGTAAGGATTCTGGGCCACCTAAATGACTTTGAGACAAATCAAGGCCTTTGGTCCATGCCATGTCCTTCGAGACACATGAAATTTTTCTTAAATGAACTAGATATACTCTACAAGTTGCATGATCTGGATGAGGACTCAAGAGAAAGGATCATTCTCCAGAGCAGAGCTAATAGATTTAGAAGAATAAGAGGGTATGAAAATTTTCATTGGGAGTAGCCTGTGCATGCACATGAATTTTATCCGAACAGAAATACGAATGTGGGGATCTTACATCATGTTTTAGACAATGGGGAGGAGTATTTTCAGGTAGTTATAGTTTGGTTTGTTTCCTCTAAGACCATCTAGTCATGAATTGTCATAAATCCTATGAGCCATGTAAGGGTTCCTCTTTATCCCTTAAAAGGGATGTTATCAAAAAATGAATAATACTAGAAGTCCTTCAGGCCATTTGGAGTAAAAAATTGGGTGGAATGTGATAGGGTTGAAAAAACATGAATTTTTATTCCATTTCGTAATGGATGGGGCTGTAAGATTACCCTAACGTGAGTAAAAATAATTATCTTCCCCCTGATTGGACATGCCTCTAAGGACATTAATTTATTAAACATAAAATCATATATGAATATTCCGACACACACCTAGACATAAAAATTTCTAATTTATATGTATGGGGACTACATCTCATACGGGATGGCACTAATATACTGTCTCAGATCTCGAGATGAGGCTCGAAGTAGGTATTCCAAGTATAGACCCACCTCATGTTGGAATTTACTCGTAATTATACTTTTTTTTTCTATTTCTTGGATAAATAATATATATATTTATACTACCCATTCCTCTAGCTCTGTGTTTTTGTTGTCATACACTCCAAATAACGATAGGTTTTTAGTGGTTGGAAAATTATCACTAACTGGGTATTATTATACTCATTCCACACCCATAACCCTATGGAGTTCATGAATCCCTTTTATATATGACCCATGAAAATGAGTGACCCCCCAAGTATGGGTTCTAGAGTAGATAAATAATGGAGTAAAATTGAAACTATTTATACATTTATGGAGTTGACTGATGAATGAGGTGAGGGATATCCTTGATTGTTTTTTTGGAGATTTCAATCATTGGGGATTCCCCTTTCTTCCTTACTCCATATTTTTGGTGCATCACTTATGGTAAAATAGTATTTTGTTTATCATTTATTAAATTTTCAATTTTGGGGATATATTTGGACTGTTATGGAGTTACATGTTCACATATGACAATAATTTTTTACTAATGTCACATGTGTCACCCATTTAAATTGATAACTGGTTCCATAATTTGGATGAGTAAATTTTTTGATAGGTCCATCCACACATATTTATATTCATTCTTTTGATTTATTACATCATTTAAAGGGGGAAAACCATCTCCCTCATGTGTATTACTCAACCCCTAATGTTTATAGACACATCTAGTGATCAATAGGTTCATTTGAGTTTTGACATCATGATTCAGCTAAACTTCATATATTTAGGTAATGGATGTTAATAAATGGTATGTAATTACACAATTCGGGATCTTAGGTATGGGATTTTAGAGTAGAATGGAGAAAAAACCATCATGACTCAAGAAGTAACCCATAATTTTTCATGGAGAAAAAAATTATGGTGAATTATTGAGTTACAAGGGTTAGTTATAGATTCATTTTTTACTACTTACCTTAAGTCAATACTATATCCTTGAGTATCATGTATCATATGAAGAATCAATCGGTAATCAGAGGTTGGATAATAAGATATATTATGGAGTTTTATATTATTGTTTATATTATTACTATTACCAGTTTATTATTCATATTAATGAAAACTTTAATAATAAATAAATATAATTTTACTATATATTTATTGTTAACAACTAGGTTAATATACATCAATATATAATTTCTCCAGTCAACAAAATACTTTTATGATGTTGATAGTTAGTAATTTTCAAGTTACATTATAATAGTTTCCTGTTTAGAAAAATGATATCTTTAGAAAAAAATAACATTTTAAAATATTTATTAATGGGTTTCTAAAAAAAATAAATAATAAAGAATATAAGAGAGATAAAATGGTGTTAAACCTAGTCTAGAGTATTGTTTTTATGTATTTGGTTGTCTCTGTAGGTAGAGGTTTTGGATTTATTTCTCTACTTTATTATAGATTATTCCACCACAGTAACCACCTTCAACTATGAAAGAAGAAAAATTATGAGCATGCTTCACCATCCAGAATTTTAATTCATCATTACGTTATAAATGGGATTTCATAATTTCTCTACAAATCAGGTCAATGAGCTTCTTAAAAGGAGTCAACCACATTTGTTGTTTTGAGGTATTTTTTATTCCACCACCCACAATGTTTTAGGGTGATATATTTTCTTAGGAGTATTAGGGTAGGACTATTAACATTCATTATATTTCCAAAATTATTATGTCATAGGAAAAAATCCATGTATTTTTACCCATATTCATTATGGAAGTGTAATTTCACGGGTGGTTAGACATGACTATTTGGGAAAATAAATTCTAGAGCCTCATTTGGTGGAAAGATAAAAATTTGTTCTTCAAGTAGTTATACCTAGAAACACTATGATGGGTCAAGTCAATAGTTTTAATGATCCTTCAGTAAGTATTGATGTTCATCATAGATTATTCTTCCATGTTCATAGATATACATTTATTAACTCACCATCAAAGTAGAGAAGAGGAATCCAATGTGAGACACTTCCAAATGGGTCTCAAATGTCCTTAGAAAACTTATGTCATAATATTTAATTTTTAAAATTCATTATATGTGGTTAATAATTATTTTCTTAGAGAGATAAGGCTCAAAGACGGTTTATAATTAGGTGGTCCACTAACTGGTTGGTCATCGGGTGATAGATCTTGTAGCGATCCATATAAATGATGATAGGATGTGTGTAAGGGATGCTTGGACTAGGGTATACATGGTGGAAGTATATATTTATCATATAACTTGGGAAAAGCATTAATTTTTTTGTCATTAGTGTAACTGATTAGGTCTGGGAAGCTTGATTTTACATTTTTGGTGACTTTGTTCCACTCTTGTGGTCAATGTGGCCATATTAAATGGTTCCACCTATTAGGTTCATCATAGAGTATCAATAAGAGTACTTAATAAACCCATGAATCTAGATCATAGTAAACTATACATTATACTGGAGTATTTCAACCACCATCTAGGAAATTTGATCTTGGTGGCTAAAATATGAAGTGCCCAGATCAGTGTGAATCACTGAGAGGGGGAGGGGGTGAATCAGTGATCCCTTAAAACTTTTTACTAATTGATTCTTTATCAATTAAACCTCTATGGCTGGTTAAAGCCTCGATCCACTCTTCTTGTATCTCTCACCTTTCCACGAATGATGCAGTAAATGTAAAGGCACTAGACACAAGGATTTACAAGGTTCGGCACCAAAGGCCTACATCCTTGCCATGCTCTCCCAGCATGGATTCTCCCATTATAATCGGTTAGTATTACAATGGTCGATACAGAGTCCCACTGTATCTCTCCTGAGTCCCACAGGAGGGTCTTTATACTGCTTCACACAGTGTTACCAGAGTCCCACTGGCCTGCTCCAGAATCCCACTGAAGACTTCTTCTCCCTGAGTCCCACAGGGTCTTCTCTTGGCTCCTCGAGTCACACGAGTAGCTCTTCTTCTCTATAAGGTCTTCAAGTAACTTCAGCAGCCTGGGATAAAGGCTGCTAGCCTTGCTCTTCTCTTCTGTTCACTTGTGATGAACATGACTCCTCAACTTGCTCAGGCTTTATCTCCTTCTTCTCAGGATGACCTGGCCTCTCTCTACAAGAATCTTCAATAGCCTCTAAAAGGTTTGTTGGTCTTGCTCAGCAACTTCTGATCACTTCTCTTGATCAGGCTCTTCTCAATCTACTGCAAACTCAGACAAACAATATCTTTCACTTCAGTCTGGCTCAGTCTCAACTCAAATCATCTGCATGCACTGAGTGCATGGCATCTCCTCTTCCTCATGCACTGACTGCATGGCCTTCTCAAAATATTCTTCAAGAACTTTCAGTCTTGGTCAACTCAGATGCACACAGCCTGATTTAGCTCTGTTCACGTGCGCATGTGCATGTATGCATGCATGCACTTCCCCTTTCCTTTTCTTGGTGCAGTAGACCCACAAAGGGTGTAATCACTTCACGCACACACCAACTCTGAACTTCACACACTTTATTCCTTTTGATTACACACTTAACAGTGTGTTATTCTTTTGTGTGGGTCTACTTCTTCCTTCTTCAATGTGTGTTCACTCCACTTAGAGCATACACATAGGTTCGGCCACTTCTTTAATTTGCACACACAAATTCTTCACTTAGCATACACTTGTAGTGACCTTCCTCTTCTTGCACACAACGAATGCCCGTAGGGTGTTCCTCTTCAATTTGCACACACACACACTCACATGAGGTGTGGTCTTCACTTCACCCACACAAGGCTTGCAAGTCTCGGCCTTCACTTCTTTACTTCACACACACAACCAAGCCTCGGGTTCTTCCTCTTTTGGCACACACAAAAGGTGTGGTCTCAATATACCCAAACGCAAACAAGGCGCGCAAGGGGGTGTGGCCCTCTTCTTGTCTTCAAATGCCACGCAGGCTCAAGTGTGCAAGGGTGCAACACTTCCTCGGGCGCTTCTGTCGCGCAAGCCTCAACGAACCACGAAGGCGCGCAGGTGGTGCGGCCTTGGGTTCCGTAAGTGCAAGGCACCGCGGGCTTCAACGTGGGGGCGCAAGTTGGCACAGCCCAACCTCTTCTTCTTGTCACGCAAGGAGTTAGCGCGCAAGGAACTCAAGCCGCGCAAGTTTACTTGCGCGGGGCTTCAACTTCGCGAGGCAGAGATCTCACGGGACTCGGATTTTCAACAGAGTTTCAGAAAGCTTCTTTGGAGCCTTGGGCTCTTCTTTTATAGGCGAAGCAGAGGCGGTTCATCCGCGTAGAGATACATTTAATCTCCCGAAGATTTCGGATCTTTTAAAATCTTCAAAATCATTACTTTTATCCTCTGTTTTACGCGGGTTCTCATTTTTAATTTCCTCTACGTGCATGCGACTTAGAACGCATGCACGTCCTTCTTTAAACCCAATCCATGCAAAGGCACGAACCCATGAAGCCTCGGCAACTTCGTTTGCCTCGGTATTGCTTCGAATTCTCTCTCGATGCATGCATGCAACATTTTAAAGCATGATCGTGTTCGTAGAGGCCAGACGATCACAATGGAGGCTTCAGCTCGATCAGCGGTGGCCGGGAACTCAAATTCTGTCGTAGGGAGGCTCCTGGTTCAGCGGCAGCTTCGCGGGTGGCTTCGGCTCGAGCTCGAGGTGTAAGACGAGCCACAGCCGTCGGATCAGGCGATGGAGATACATCGGACGGCCTGGATCAGATCGCCTCGCCGCAGATCAGTTGTGCGGCCGAGATCTGGCGCGAGATCGATCATGCGGCCAGGATCACTCCCGCGGAAAAAATCCGCGTCCCACATCGAAACGGCCTCCGATTTTTCCGCAGCTTATTACCCAAGCGCTCCCTCAACCCCGCAATTGAATCGTCTCCCCTCCCGGTGTCGCCCCGCACCGGGTTCTCTCTGCGGGCGCGCTCTGCGCCCACTCTCTGCTCCTGCGGGCGCGCTCTAGCGCCCACCATGCACACTCGTGTGCGCGGGCTTCACCACCGCGTGCCCTCGGGGCTAATACACGGCCCCGACCCTTGCCTCAGGGAGCGCCTTGGCCTTGAGGATTCCCCATGGGCGTGGCGCCTTAGGCCCATATGTGCCTTGGGTGATCCCTCGGCTGGCCTCCTTGGTGGCCATATTTTTGGCAAAGTAAATGTAAAGACTTTGTGAAAAACAAAGTTCTCCTCCATATAAAACATGCCAAGTGCCAAGTGCCAAGTGCCACTTCTCTAAGCCATCTTCCTCATTTCTCCTTCTTCCTCTCTTCTTCTTCATTTTAAATTCCTCCATTATCCTCAACATGTTTTCATCACTTAGGAATGGAATTCCAAACAGATTCTTCTTAATCTTCTTCATCTCCTCTTCCATATGTGTTCAATACTTAGGAGGGAAATTCCGAAGGTTCTTCATCAACCGAGCTCTTGAATCACATAAAATCTCCAATTTTCTTCATTGATCCAATCAGAGATCAAGTTGGATAAACTTCATGTTCACATGCACTAAGTGATAGTGCATGGACTCCTTCAGCTCACTTCATCCACTTAGGAGGTGTGGATGGATCTCATTCACTTCCTCATGCATTGTCAATACAATGCATGGTCTTCTAAAGCTTGTTATGACATTGTATCACATTGATACAAGTTCTTGGAACTTAATGATCAGTTCAACAATCGTCTGATTTCCATGGAGAATGTTTCAACCATATTCTCCAATGCCACTTAGTGAATCTCCTAAGTGACATTCCTCTAAGTTCCATGGCCATTCTCCATTCTTTACCAACACCATCACAACCTTTGTCATTTATATCTTGACATTACCTGACTTCCATTCATTCCAAGACAACTTCATGCCTCATTGACAACAAATGCAACACATTGCACTTCAGTCTCCCCCTTTGTATTTGTTGTCAATATCACACTTTCAGCACATATGAATGGGTCAATATGTGTGCCCAATCTTTTCTCCCCCTTATTGGCAATCAAATGCAAAGGTGTGGTGTGGTTCTCTCTCAAAAATCTCTTCCTCCTTTTGAAAAGTATTTTCTTGAAAAACACTGAGAGAGGGATGATGTCACATGTTCTTCTTTAGCAAAGAACCTTTAGTAGATCAACTCTAAGTCTACTTGGGCTAACCCGGTGTAGAAAACAAGAGTGATGTAACCAAGGAACTCAATGCTGTCCACAATTCTCTACACATGTGAGATCATGCTTAGGGGTTGAATTTTTTCAGATATTCGATGAATTTCTGAATCCTGCACATACTTTACAAAACACATTAGAATGTTCAGGTGCAAAGATAAAGCTCCCCCTTTCATCCATTTTTCTTCAATCCATACTCCCCCTTAATTGACAAGATAAACTCAATTAAGAAACAAGGGATGAAAGTATGATTGGAATACCTTCACTTTTCTTCTCAAGATGGTATTAATCTAAGAATCCCATCTTCTTCAGATTGGCTCCCCCTCAAGGGGTGCACTCCATTCTTTCCAAACCATCCTCCAGTTGAGAATGATCATCATCTTCAATTCCCTGTAATGTTATCACATGTAAATGCAAGTGATTAGGGAATAAGATGGAACCTCCTTGGTTCATCAATGTGAACAACAAGGTTGAGAAGATTCTCTCAACCGAGATGTCCCATTTTCACCAGTCTTCACACTTGCACATCCGATCTTCTTTGATGTTTGTGCTGGTGTGGATCTCAAAACATCTTCATGTGAAACCTTCTTCTTCCCTTTTGCTTTAGCAATTGCCAGAGCTTCATCTTCAACTCTTTGTAGTTATCTGGAAAGTTGCAACTGATGTGGCCATATGACAAGTAAATCATTTGGAAGAGTGGCCCCAGTTCTGTAAGTTCCACATGGTTCCTTAGATGCTGTCAAGCTACCTTTCTTAGGCAACTTGTTTTCAATCAATCCCTTCTTCTTCTTCTGGATTGATTGTCTTTTTGAGTCCAGTCTGCTTCTATTTAATTTCATGGCTTCTTTACAAAGATCCATGATATGTCCTTTCTTTCCACAGTAGAAGCATGTTTTCTTCTTGGTGGTCCTTCTGGATGCATCACCCTTCTTGGATTTCAAATCCAAGGACTTCTCTTCTTTTTTCAACATCTTCTTGGGAGCTTCTTCCACTTTCTTATGATTGCTTCCCAAGGATTCTTTCTGAGCCAGGTTCTGTGATCTTTTCTTCTTTCCAGCTTTGGATACAGTTGGAGATTGACATGTATCATTCTTTTGACCACTTTTGCAACCATCCCAGATGTTGTCAAGTAATCCAAATCTGTTAGCAGTAAACAGATGTCTCTGGACCTGTGGATGTTGCTTATTTCCTTCTGGCTTGCTCCCCCTTGGCATGAGCTTCCTTTGTGCTTTGACATTTAGTGGATTGTACCAACAATCCTTTGCACAGTGCCCATACTTATTACAACACCAACATTGACCCACAAATCTTGACTTCTTCAGTCCTTCTGATTTTAGGGTACTTGTCTTGAATTGTTGTGCTGCTTCAGGAGAGCTTTCTTTCTTCATTGTCTTCATCCATACTTGTTTGGAATTATTCTTCCATCCTGCACTTTGTGTGGAAACACAATTAGAAACATGAGTACAAGATGGGATGGACGGTACCTTCTTTTTAGAAGTTTTTGCCCTTTTATTATAGGATGTCTTTCTTTTAGAATCATCCTTTTCAAAGCTCACTTGAGTAGCAACATTTCTTCTTTCAGCTGACTGGGTGGCTTCAGCTTTGGGCGATTGCAGATTTTTCAATATCACCTCTAGTTCTAAGCATTTAATGTTAAGGGAGTTCTTCTCATCCTCAACAGTTCTTAGCCTTCCTTCCCAATTTTCTTTCAGCTGTTCTAACTGGTCTTCATGCACCTTCTTGATTTCAAGCATTGAGTTGTCAAGCTCATTCACCCTTTTGACTTTATCTTCTAGTTGAGCATATTTGACAATCATTGAGACTCTGTGCAGCTTCTCCAGTGCATGGAACACTTATTTGACCATTATCTTAAAGAATTCATTCTCAGAAAGGCTTCTTTGCAATTCTTCACCAGTGTCTTCATATCTTTCATTGCAAAGAGAAACAGTTTCATCTTTAGCCTTCACCAGCTTTCTGAGAGTGTTGGTTATGCCAACCCTTTTTGCCAATTGATCTTCCATTGTATTGGCTTCTTCTTCTAACTGTGATTTTTCTTCATGAAGATCATGGATGCCTGTAGCTATACACTTTGCCACTTCCATGGGAACTGTCTTCTGAAGATATTTGAGTGCACTCTGAAGATCATTCATTGTTTCAACTTCATCACAGCTAGGACAGGCTTTCTTCATCTTCTTGGCCTGTTTCTTCATTCTGTTTTTCAGAGTCTTGGCAGATATCTCCATTTTAGGCTGTTCTTTCATTTCCTCAAATCTGCACTTCATAAAGAATCCCTTGGATCTTTTAGAGGTAACCTTCCCTCTGATACCAATTGAAGTGCCCAGATCAGTGTGAATCACTGAGAGGGGGAGGGGGTGAATCAGTGATCCCTTAAAACTTTTTACTAATTGATTATTTATCAATTAAACCTCTATGGCTGGTTAAAGCCTCGATCCACTCTTCTTGTATCTCTCACCTTTCCACGAATGATGCAGTAAATTTAAAGGCACTGGACACAAGGATTTACAAGGTTCGGCACCAAAGGCCTACATCCTTGCCATGCTCTCCCAGCATGGATTCTCCCATTATAATCGGTTAGTATTACAATGCTCGATACAGAGTCCCACTGTATCTCTCCTGAGTCCCACAGGAGGGTCTTTATACTGCTTCACACAGTGTTACCAGAGTCCCACTGGCCTACTCCAGAATCCCACTGAAGACTTCTTCTCCCTGAGTCCCACAGGGTCTTCTCTTGTCTCCTCGAGTCACACGAGTAGCTATTCTTCTCTATAAGGTCTTCAAGTAACTTCAGCAGCCTGGGATAAAGGCTGCTGGTCTTGCTCTTCTCTTCTGTTCACTTGTGATGAACATGACTCCTCAACTTGCTCAGGCTTTATCTCCTTCTTCTCAGGATGACCTGGCCTCTCTCTACAAGAATCTTCAACAGCCTCTAAAAGGTCTGTTGGTCTTGCTCAGCAACTTCTGATCACTTCTCTTGATCAGGCTCTTCTCAATCTACTACAAACTCAGACAAACAATATCTTTCACTTCAGTCTGGCTCAGTCTCAACTCAAATCATCTTCATGCACTGAGTGCATGGCATCTCCTCTTCCTCATGCACTGACTGCATGGCCTTCTCAAAATATTCTTCAAGAACATTCAGTCTTGGTCAACTCATATGCACACAGCCTGATTTAGCTCTGTTCACGTGCGCATGTGCATGCATGCATGCATACACTTCCCCTTTCCTTTTCTTGGTGCAGTAGACCCACAAAGGGTGTAATCACTTCACGCACACACCAACTCTGAACTTCACACACTTTATTCCTTTTGATTATACACTTAACAGTGTGTTATTCTTTTGTGTGGGTCTACTTCTTCCTTATTCAATGTGTGTTCACTCCACTTAGAGCATACACATAGGTTCGGCCACTTCTTTAATTTGCACACACAAATTCTTCACTTAGCATACACTTGTAGTGACCTTCCTCTTCTTGCACACAACGAATGCCCGTAGGGTGTTCCTCTTCAATTTGCACACACACACACACACACTCACATGAGGTGTGGTCTTCACTTCACCCACACAAGGCTTGCAAGTCTCGGCCTTCACTTCTTTACTTCACACACACAACCAAGCCTCGGGTTCTTCCTCTTTTGGCACACACACAGGGTGTGGTCTCAATATACCCGAACGCAAACAAGGCGCGCAAGGGGGTGTGGCCCTCTTCTTGTCTTCAAATGCCGCGCAGGCTCAAGTGTGCAAGGGTGCAACACTGCCTCGGGCGCTTCTGTCGCGCAAGCCTCAACGAACCACGAAGGCGCGCAGGTGATGCGGCCTTGGGTTCCGTAAGTGCAAGGCACCGCGGGCTTCAACGTGGGGGCGCAAGTTGGCATAGCCCAGCCTCTTCTTCTTGTCACGCACGGAGTTAGCGCGCAAGGAACTCAAGCCGCGCAAGTTTACTTGCGCGGGGCTTCAACTTCGCGAGGCAGAGATCTCACGGGACTCGGATTTTCAACAGAGTTTCAGCAAGCTTCTTTGGAGCCTTGGGCTCTTCTTTTATAGGCGAAGCAGAGGCGGTTCATCCGCGTAGAGATACATTTAATCTCCTGAAGATTTCGGATCTTTTAAAATCTTCAAAATCTTTACTTTTATCCTCTGTTTTACGCGGGTTCTCATTTTTAATTTCCTCTACGTGCATGCGACTTAGAACGCATGCACGGCCTTCTTTAAACCCAATCCATGAAAAGGCACGAACCCATGAAGCCTCGGCAACTTCGTTTGCCTCGGTATTGCTTCGAATTATCTCTCGATGCATGCATGCAACATTTTAATGCATGATCGTGTTCGTAGAGGCCAGACGATCACAATGGAGGCTTCGGCTCGATCAGCGGTGGCCGGGAACTCAAATTCTGTCGTAGGGAGGCTCCTGGTTCAGCGGCAGCTTCGCGGGTGGCTTCGGCTCGAGCTCGAGGTGGAAGACGAGCCACGGCCGTCGGATCAGGCGATGGAGATACATCGGATGGCCTGGATCAGATCGCCTCGCCGCGGATCAGTTGTGCGGCCGAGATCTGGCGCGCGATCGATCGTGCGGCCAGGATCACTCCCGCGGAAAAAATCCGCATCCCACATCGAAACGGCCTCCGATTTTTCCGCAGCTTATTACCCAAGCGCTCCCTCAACCCCGCAATTGAATCTTCTCCCCTCCCGGTGCCGCCCCGCACCGGGTTCTCTCTGCGGGTGCGCTCTGCACCCACTCTCTGCTCCTGCGGGCGCGCTCTAGCGCTCACCATGCACACTCGGGTGCGCAGGATTCACCACCGCGTGCCCTCGGGGCTTATACACGGCCCTGACCCTTGCCTCAGGGAGCGCCTTGGCCTTGAGGGTTCCCCATGGGCGTGGTGCCTTAGGCCCATATGTGCCTTGGGTGATCCCTCGGCTGGCCTCCTTGGTGGCCATATTTTTGGCAAAGTAAATGTAAAGACTTTGTGAAAAACAAAGTTCTCCTCCATATAAAACATTCCAAGTTCCAAGTGCCAAGTTCCACTTCTCTAAGCCATCTTCCTCATTTCTCCTTCTTCCTCTCTTCTTCTTCATTTGAAATTCCTCCATTATCCTCAACATGTATTCATCACTTAGGAATGGAATTCCAAACGGATTCTTCTTAATCTTCTTCATCTCCTCTTCCATATGTGTTCAATACTTAGGAGGGAAATTCCGAAGGTTCTTCATCAACCGAGCTCTTGAATCACATAAAATCTCCGATGTTCTTCATTGATCCAATCAGAGATCAAGTTGGATCAACTTCATGTTCACATGCACTAAGTGATAGTGCATGGACTCCTTCAGCTCACTTCATCCACTTAGGAGGTGTGGATGGATCTCATTCACTTCCTCATGCATTGTCAATACAATGCATGGTCTTCTAAAGCTTGTTATGACATTGTATCACGTTGATACAAGTTCTTGGAACTTAATGATCAGTTCAACAATCGTCTGATTTCCATGGAGAATGTTTCAACCATATTCTCCAATGCCACTTAGTGAATCTCCTAAGTGACATTCCTCTAAGTTCCATGGCCATTCTCCATTCTTTACCAACATCATCACAACCTTTGTCATTTATATCTTGACATTCCCTGACTTCCATTCATTCCAAGACAACTTCATGCCTCATTGACAACAAATGCAACACATTGCACTTCAAAATAGATGTTAGGGATAATTATATATTATTCTATCTTTTTATGAAGCTTTTATACCTTTGGGTTATTTTGATGTAGTGGTTAGTGTGTATAATATAGACGAACCTACAAAAATTTATAGATTAGTGAAATATAATATCAAATGTTCTATTATAGTATATTTTACTTTTTTATATATTTTATTTGATATAGGATAATCTCATTATTTAATTTGGGATCACTTAGTGTCCCTTCTTGAAATGATTGTGGAGGCCTTACCTATATATATGAGCCTTTATACCCCTTTAGGGAAGATGAATGGGTAGATCAAAAATATTATATCATATTCCTTGGTGGTGTAATACTTTAGAAATATCTATGATTTTATGTTACATAATATGGATTCATTTTATATCACTTTTGGAATGGATAGGTTAACCCAATTCCTAACATACATTTATTTTTATTATATGATTGTATATTTATTAATTCCCAATGGTATTCAATACACTATTTGTTGAGTGTGAGAGTTTCATACTAGTTTATTGGATCTTGATTAGGGTAATGTAGAATAAATTATTGTAGGCATGGATAGGACTATCCTTATAGAAGTTGATGATAGGAACCAGAAAGTATTTCCAAAGATAATGGATTTGTATTCTAATGTCATCTTTAATGATATCCATTATTACCTCTTAATTGATAGGTAGTGTTTAGAATTGATTTACCTTCAGTTGATGAACTAATTTATATTTCACAATATCAAATGGAACCAACTATTTTTATATACATAAAGTTATAGTTTTAGGATATCAAAATGAAAGGGTTCAGTAGACAAAGTACTTGTGTTTGGAGCAATCTAGCACTATTTTCCTTAAAAACTGATCACAATATATGTTTATGTGAAGATAATAAAAATATAAATAAATTTTAAATCAAGAACCATTATCAATTGAAAAAAACTAATGATATTTATTGTTAAATAAAATAGTCAAAGTGTTACTCTAAAATTAACTGGGCTTAAGTTATTATCATATTTGAGTTAGACTAGTGGATATTCCAAATATCACTTTTGTAAGCCAGTAGAGTTAATAAAAGTATTTGGTAATTCCCTTGATGTTTACTAATTCACTAAATATAATCATGGATTTATTGAATTGAATCTTTCATCCATTCATATACTCCTTTATTATGGTCTACATTGATTATATCCAAGTATATTTGATATATCATGATAAACATAGATAAAATATTCATATAATATTTGAAAACATATTGGAGAATTAAATTTAAGACAATATTTCTAAATATAATTTCATGATCCTAGAATTCATGTTTCTCATTCATGTAATCTCCAAATCTATAATCTGAATAGATTTGGAGATGATATATTCAATTTAATTATGGAATGTTTCTTTGAATGAGTTTTAAATAAAGATTTTTCGTGTAATTTTTGGGTATAATTGAAATTTTAATCAAGTGTTTTATAAAATAGCTTCTCCCTTGAGTACTATAACAAATAAACAAATAAAACTTATTTGGTTAAAGAAATTAATATAGACATTCCAATATATAAAGGATTGGTTGAACATATCTTCAATTCTCATTCAAACTCATCTTAGTGAATAATTTTATGTGAATTGTGATACATAATTGGTTAGCCTAAACCATTTATTGGTCAACGACATTTTATTTGGGGAATATGGTTCCAAACCAAAAAAAATCATGAAATAAACTACCCTACCAGTGATATAGAAATGTATGTTGTTATTCATTCCTTGATGTGAGGTGAAAACATCCTATATGTTGAATATCTTATGGTGTTTATAAGCCACAAGTGCACAAAACACATCTTTTCACAATGAAATGTGAATATCTAGAAATGTAATAAGGTGGAATAAATTTATTCATTTTATTATAATATTTGATATGTTTTTGTAAAAGGAAATGTTATTTTCATTTTTCTTAGAAGTTATGTTCACCCTTAATGGGTGGAAAAAGAAAAGTATGAATGATGTTTGATATCACAGATGTCTGAAGAACAATTGGATATTAAATAAGATTAAATGGGTATATATATATTTCATAAAAAAACAAAAAAAAACACTAGTGGTGTATGTTACGGAATCCCATAGATCTGATATGGATTATACCATTATACAGGAGAGACATTATTTTAGTGAAATACTCAATAGTCGTTTTCAAGATTCAATTTCATTATTGGATGTCCATGTAATTATGGTTATTCCTACTATTATAAGTGAAAGTGTAATAAAATAATAACATGATTCTCGATGGACTATGAAAAGTAAAATTACAAATGTGTATTGTGATATTCACCACCAATTATGGTGTGCCCGTATTAGGAAAAATATCAAAAGGTTCATTTATAGGTACTTTACCTATCATTAGGTAAAGGCGAAGCACCAGAGTTCAGTCAATACTCTCTAAAAACATACTTTTCCAATATATAAATAGGAAATGGTCAAAATTTGTTTCATAAATATTATTTCAATAACATACAATTGGTTAGTTCTCAGAATATTTTTGAGTTAATAAATCTTTTACCCCATTTTTAAATCACAATACAGTCATATTAAAATAATTTCAGAAATAATTTTTTTGATGATTATTTTTTGAGTTCTTATGCTTTTTAGGTTTAAAATATATTTCCTTAACCTTAAAAGAACCTACCCAACATAGATATGCTCCTTAACATTGAGAAGATGTGTTGGTCTACGTAATTAGGAATTATAACACTGTGTTGGAATGTACAATAAAACTCATCAGACAATAGAGATAAACCCTTTATCCATTGGATGATGGAGTTTTGTGTCCAATACAGTTATAGAAATACCTGTATATCTTTTAATTCAACCATTTATTTTTTCAAAATAGAGGCTATGACTTAAACTAAGGGATTTATGGAGTAGAAGTTAAAAATTTATGAGAAACATTGAGAATTCTTTTAAATATTTTTACATTTTTATCATCTTGAATCAATGATAACATTCAATAGAATTTTTACAGTGTTTTTTATAAGATATTCCATCAGTGAGTTTTATTGTAAAAATCATTTTCTTTTCCAGGTAATTTTTCATTTTCCTATCCTTTTTTATTGAGAAGATTCTTGTCCAAGGACCTTTACTAATTTAGACCCTTCAGGATTGATGTTTTTCAAGCATTGGATGCTATTTTGTTTGAACCCTTATGTTCAATGAATTCCCCATTTAGAATTTCTACCAATTATTAAATCAAGAATGTTATCAAAGAGATAGATACCTTTGAATGATGTTTCTATTGAAGGGATTCCTAATATGTAATCACATGAACTAATCAGCTATAGTTGAAGATGTTTTGGGTTAGGAAGTTGATACCTTCTAAATAGTATACATTCAATGAATTGTTTTTTGGTCTTAGATACCATGGTTTAGGTTTTTTAACAACTTGAACTTTTTTTTAAAATAGAATAATCCATTTGATTATAATTTATGTGAAATAATATGATTTAGGGTTTTCTGGATTTTTGTCAAAAACTCCATGAATTTTTTATTTACTTTCCTTTTTATATTAATTTAAACTATGCATATTATTACTATAGGTTATTTTTTAACTTATGATTTATTTAAATCCAAATATTTCATTTCCTTTATCTAAAAATTATTTATTTTTTATTATTTCAATTCCATTATTCTTGATCTTGTTTTAGAGGTTTAAATTTCACAATAAAATTAATTGATAACTCTAATTTTTTATGTACTATTTTATTGAGTGGGAAGAAAAATAAAGTGTTGAATTTTGACAACAACTGAACCTATTATTATAGTTCTACATCTTCCTTTTCTAATAAAAAATTTGTTTTCAAATCATGCCGCTAATTTTGAGTGCTTTTTTCTGATTCAATCTTTTATTAGATTTTATAAAATCTAAATCCTAATCAAACACCCTAAATTGATTGTGGTGATTATAGATATTATAGATTTCGTATGGAAACATAAATTATTATCTTTGGAGTGTAGAATTAACTCATATTGATCGAAATTTGTAAAATTCACGAGGAAGTAGTTTCTATGTATACATGAGATGAATGGGACGAACTCCAACATAAATTTTGAGTTATAAATACATTACATTATGATATCTATAGGAATATATATTTGTTAGGTTTAATCATGTTTGATAAAATAAAGAATTTGTGAGAAGCTTAATTTTACGAACTTCATAACTTCTAATGTTCTAGATATGACAAGAGATATGATAAGAGTGCACAATCAATGTTTTTATTTTCTACTGGGTGAATCCAATTATAGACTAATGGTTTATGACCACTGTTAATAGTTTCCTATCACTTGGAGAGAACGAACTTTTAGATGATCATGTTATTGAAAAGATCATTGATATATTACTACTGAAATGGGATTCCAAGAGGATAACTATTTATGATACCAAATAGATTATGAAAAAGATATTAAATGATTTAATTTTAACTCTCATACAATATAAGAGAAGGCTTATGGGAGATAGTCAGAAAGAAATATATAATAATGTAATTTAATTTTCATTAGGTTTTGGGTCATTAAATTCAATATTTCACATTTCTAGTTAAATCACATCTAACGGTAATAGTTGTAAAGAACATTGAAAAGGTTATATCACTTGGTTTTCTAAAATGATGAAAACATATATTGGAAACAAAAACGTTCATAGAGATAACTGGAAGGATAGAAAATAAAAAAATGAAATGAAATATTCTTCAAACAATTGTCTTCTATGAATGTAAAAAACCATAAGAACCTTAAATGAGACTATCCAAGACCCAAAAAAGGATAAAGAAACAAAGATAAGCTCATAATAAAATCATATAATGTATTTTATAGATAAAAATGATACATAGAGTAATATAAAATATTCCTAATATTTATATAATATTATTAATTCAGATATTGATTGTAACCAAAAAATTATTGTTTTCTATGCTAAAATAACATGAAATAAGTTTTTCCTCATGAGAAAGGGAACGACTGGATATCTTACTAATATTTCAATTAGATCCTCACTTTTATTTTACTTCAAATGAAATTTAATCATTTTTATCAGATGATGGGGTGATTACCCATCATTTTAGGAGACAGTTATGTGTGTCAATAGTATGGATAAAAGAGTTAGATGAATAAAGGATGAATAAATCAATAAAAATTTTATTTTTTAAAAATTCTATTTTATATTTAGATATTAAGGTTAATGTTGTTAAAAATAAGATATAACATGTTGATTATATGAATGATTTGACTATGTTTAAGAATAATGTTATTAAGTAAGAATTTAAGATATAAAATTTTTCTCACAATATTATGTGAATGTCAACTGCTGTTAAATTAATAAATGATAATAATGATTTTTTAATCTTAAATATAATGTTGTATGATGAAACTGACCTAGAAAAACTCTCAAAATGGAACTCAACCTGAACCATGACTTACTTGATGGGAGTTCGTGATATCTATGGGATGGGGACATACACTCAGGCATCATAAAAAACTATTGGGAATGATTTTTTTCCGACCTGAAATAGGAAAATTTAAACACACACACACACACACAAACATAAATAACTACTCCATTTGGTAGCCGAATAGTCTCCAAGATAAAAGTCCAATAATGAAGGGAAAAAATGAAATAACTACTCCATTTGGAATAGTGGGAAAACTACCTCCATATCACCATTATCTATCTAGACATAGCTAACATAAACCTCAATTCTTCAATGAAATTCCTTTCTTTTCCCTTCATCTAAATCCATAATGAGGTTTATGCACCACAGAAGGCGTGAACATAGAGTGAGCTAAATATGCTTTGTTGGATCCAACCCTTGTGTTCCATTTCATGTATATGTAAAAAAAATATAAACAATCCCAACATTTAAGAATCCAAGGAATGATAAACAATTAGAATTTTTTATATCAAAATCATGGAAATTTTTTTCCTCTTTTCCATAGTTCCAAATAATCCAGGTAAAATAGTTTCAATGCATATAAAATATATAAAAGCAGTCAAAAAAATCATATATCTCATATCACTTGAAATATTTATCATTCCAAAACAAAAGACATGTAAAATCATACCATGGATCACTACATATGGTACTAGCTATAACACTCATACCCAAGAAATAAAAAATCGCATGGAAAAGTGTCTAGACATATGTAATAAATCTAGAGAGTTAAGGAACACAGAAAAATTAAACCACATAACTATTTCTAATGAGTCCCAAGAACAAAATTCCTAGAGTGTAGATGAAAACCCCATGAGTTAATCCCTATATAGTATCAATAGATTATTTCTATTACTACACCTTACACCTAACTACCCATGAATTCCAATGTTATACATTTTCCAAACCAGTTCCTCAAAACCATGATTTGAAAACTGTTTAATAAATCCATTTATCAATTAATTGAAAATTAAATTTCATTTATAAATATTTGGGAGAAACTATTCATCTCAAAAATACATTTCCAAACACACAATTTAATCATAACAATTCATTTATAAAAATTTTTTAAAAAATTGAGCGATAAAATTCATCCAACATATGATAGGGTAAAAACCACCAATATCAAACATAGTTCACACATGACCACAATGGAATCCACCAATATTAAAGGATGAAAAGATAATTATAGAATCCATAAAGTCAATCACTACATATTATAATCAACATAACTAGAAAAAATGGCTATTATAGAATATAGATGAAAAAAAACTCAAAGAAACTCACATGCCACACCACAACCAACAAAAAGGTCATCCTCTAGAGGAAGGTCTCACAAAATATCTAGAAAGGATAAAAAAGACTATCACCAATGATCAACAGATCCATACACGTAGTACAATGATGCTATAATTTTCTAAAACAATGAATAAGAAAAATATATCTTACCTAGATGGACACACAAAAATAACTATGATGATCAATAATTTAATGAATGATCTGAAATGGGAGGATATCACAAAAATCTATTTAGAGAGATCCTTGGTCTCGACATGGAATGTTGCCGCCAAATGAATAACAAATTAGTTGTGCAATACATATTAACTAGAAAATACATATATGTTTAATAAGTGAAACAATTTAATCATGTGAATTAATTAATAAATAAAGGATGCCAAAAAATGAATCACCTCAGATTAAAAATATTGATTTTGAACATTTCATAAAGTGAACGCAAATAATGAAATGTAAACCATTCACTCCATAAAACAATTCACTATATCTATCCTAAAAAATTTCTCATTTTGTGCACCTTTCATGATGTTAAGACATCCTATAGGAAGTACAAAATCTAGAATATAATGAAATAACCCAAAGCATCTTCGACATTCTTTGAACTTGAGGATAACCCCCCAAATCCTTTGACACATTTATACCTAGACTCCATTAATTACAAAAAACAAACATCCCCAAAAATTAGGTAAATTTCCCCAAAAAAGGATCTCAATCATCAAGAATCCCAAAATTCATCCAAACTAAGTTGGAAACAAAAAGAGAAATGAGATATACTGTAAAAAAGTAATAGTACATCACAAACTCCCCACCATAAAAATTTTCATACATAAGTAGTCATGTTCATGATTGGAGTCTAGTTAAAGGTGAGGCCAGTAATCTATCCTCAATTAATCACTCTACCATATTTCTTGAGAATATGATTTGTGACTTCGTAACACTAGGACTAAAGGAATCAACTTCCTAAATAATAATTTCACCTGAGAGGTAATGATTTTGACTAGTTACCCCACAAAAGAAAATCCTTTCTCTAACTTGATCTCTTCCCTACTAAAAACATGAGAGGGACAAGGATGGTTCTTTATGAGTTGATATATATGGAAGGAATAATGAATACATTCTAATTAAACTAGAAATTATAAATGATAATATACCTACCCAATCTACTCAGTGACCACAAAAGGTCTAAAATTTATCAAAGCTAATTTTATCTTTTTTCCAAGCAGATAGTGACTCAAATAATGGGAATGTTCCAAAAAAACACGGTCACCAATGAGAATCTAACAAGGATGATACCAATGATCTATATATGATTTATTTCAGTTAGTAATTATAAGTAGATGCCAATTTATATCCTAAATCCTCACTGATGTTTAAAAAACAAGACCCATTCCTATAAGTGTGTCCTCTCACACCTCGACACAATAGTGATGTTACAAGTATGAGAAACCATACAAATACCTAAAAAGAGACAATCTGATCGATGAATTATAAAAATTATTATATGAATACACAATATTAATAGATGGATATCCCATGTTCCACTTAAATCCAAGATAAAAGCAAGGAGCGTATCCTCGAGGATCTGAAAAAATAGGGAATCTGATCATCAGTCTATGGATGGTAAGATATACTCAAAGTTGAGTTCCCATCACCTCTTAGAGACTCTTACATAACTATGAGGTAAACCTAGTATCCTCATCTAAAATAATTGCTGAGGGAACCCCATGTAATCTCAAAAACCTTCTGCACATACAGTTTACCAATGTCTTTCACTATAGTGGTGACCAAAATCCAAATTATGTGAGATAAATTTTTCAACTAATGAATCACCACCTTGAATTAATTCATTCCTTGGGGAATCCATGGTAATATAAAAAAGTCCATGTAATCCTCATAGCATTTCAAAACATGAACCAAAAGTGGTAGGACAAACCGAGAGGATTTCAGATGCTCTGGATTTATCTATTGGTAGGCATAATAATGTGACAAAAAATCTAAAATTTCATGTTTTATACTCATCCACTATAATCACTACATTATTTCATAATAAATCTATATAGTTCCCAAATTAATGATAAAAATAAAAACTACAATAGTCAGGAAAAAATGATCTCCTCACAGATGCTGGGATGAAAATATGATCAATAAAATGGTGAATACCATATAAAGGGAGGGTCCAACTAGAAATGTTCTCCCAAACATAGAGAATATCTTGATAGCATCTATAACAACATTAAACTTTAAATGGGTGAAGGTGATTTCGATTTCAAATATCGAATGGTGTTAGACCCACCAAATTTATATCAGATTCATGTATTTTTGAGAAAAAGATATTTCTCAAAATCTTGTGGTATGAAAATATAGTGAAAATATCACCAAAAGATAGTACCACTATCATTTAAGTGTGTGCATAACCACAAAAAGATTTAAATCATTAGTTGGGAAATTCTTTTTATTTGGTCAAATCTGGAAATATCTGTAAGATGCCACATGATCATCATGCATAATCCGGAAACCCAAAATAGCACAAGAGTCATCATATAAAACTATATACCCTTTATTAGGATTAGGTAAGACCAAAATATAATCGGGTATTAGAAGTCAATTCATCTTTTCTAAAAAAGATTGAAACTCTGCATCCCAAATGAATTTCACCCCTTTTCTGGTATGACCAGATCATGTGATAATACCTTGGAATACTTGAATCTCATAGAAGTTTCATGGATCTCCCCATGAAAATACAACCATAAACTTATTAGGACCAATTGATAAGCCATGCCTAGAAATCACCGACCATAATAACATCAAATTTTGGAGCAAAAAACATCATTTTAGAAGATTTCCATACCAATAGAGAATCATCAGGGTCTCCAGAACCCAATTCAGATGTTTCTCAAGCTCATACTCAAATCTCTAATAAACTAAAATATCATCCATGAACACATTCGCAAATGTGTTAAGATACTCAAGGAATATCAGGTTCCTTAAATCAATCAAAATCATAGGATTTTAGTAAAAACAATTGGAATCATAAGATTTTCATAAAATCTATACATTATCTTGAAAATTGTCTTTAATATATTAGACTCCCGAACTTTTAGTTGATGATTAACCAACTGAATATTCATCTCTAAAAACCATTTTCCCTTTAAATGGTCAAAAATATCAGTTACATAGGGAAATGTATAGTTATTACTAACCATCACTTGGTTTGACACCTGATAGTCTACACACAATTGGAGTGAAAAAGTTTCATACATAGAAAAGAGAAACAAGGATTCACAATATGAAACACTATGGTGAACAAAAATATTCACCATCAGATCATCCAATTAAATCTTAATCTCTTTTAGCATCACTAGTTTCATACGATAAGTGGGTAATGAGATTGGATATTTAGCTAGAAATAGACCAATCATGAACTATACCTCCCTATCTAGAGAAGGACATGATAAATCATATTTGAAAACATCATGAAATTAACAAAAAAAATATATAAGATCAAAAAAGGAAGAACCATCATTGGGATCAACATCAACAATAGAAAAAAAAACAATTTAGATGTGGATGAGAAGGTCCTTTATAACCAAAATCATGTCCCACTCTCCCTAAAATAATATAGAGATCCCATCACCTTTATGAAAAAAAACACGATGATGATAACTATCAACATTAAAATGGGTAGAAATAATCCAATCCATATTGAGGATGATGTTAAATTGGTCCATATTGATAATGGAGAAATCCCTTTATCAAATAAAGCAGTTACAGATGAAGATGTTATAAAAATGATACCTCTCACTCTCTATATACTTGCATATACATTGATTAAAAACTCATCCACCGCATGATAGTGATTCACTCTCGGGGATTTTTTGGGATACGTGTAGTCATTAACGATTGTGAATGCACCATAGTATCATTTGGAGACAAAATTATCGACCATAATGAGGTATAAGCATATCACGAGAGAAATGATGAATATGGAAACCACATCCACAATTATTACACATCTTCACATGTGTGGAACAATAATTTTATGTGTGTCCAACCTTTCCATACTAATAATTGGTCAGAGGAACACTAACAGATATAACTGAAGGTGCATAGGAGGCCCTCTACTAGGATCCACCCCCACCATTCTTCTCATGATCACTCCAATTCCTATTCTTTCCAAATGTGATACTCAAGCTGTCAATAAGTGGAGGAGAAGGTGAATAATGTTTAAACTTTCCTCCCATATCAATGTTTTCCACCATAGCTCTAAATACCATCTCCACATAGGTTGAAAAAATCAACATAAATACCCATGATCTGATATCTTACTGAAAACCCTTCATGCACTTCTATGCCTTAAATAGGTCCTTATTTACTATATGTATGGGAAAAATAACATTTTTCATGAACCCATTATTGTACACCAACACCAAGAATTCACCCTTCTACAAGGAGTATAAATCTAGAGACTTTGAAAAAACCAGTTGCTCAATGAAAAACTATAGGAAGATGTGTGTTTTAAAACTGATCCTATCAAAGTATAAATTCTTATCATCATATACAATAGAATCCCACTATCACATACTTAGAACCTTAATTCTATACCAAGTAAACTTCACCTAGCTATTCTCCGGTGTTTCTAAGAAGAAAATATTTGATCAATCATTTCTATCAAGTTTTCCACCTTTGGAGGTTCATTATTACCCTTAAAGGATGATGTATTTATGTTTAAGAACTATCGTGGTAGATCTGTTTATCCTCCAACTCTCAGATGTACCTCAAAAAAATCATTTTGTATTTTTGATACATTTCTATCAACAATGAAAACTACCCAAATGATTTCCCCAATAAGATTCTGATCTATAGGTGGATTCCCTATAGGAGAACCCTCAACTCCCTCCTTAGTAACTCATAGATGAAATATCAGTGGTATACCGCTATACAATGAAAGAAATGAAATGACCAAATAGTGAGATAATCACATTTTACACTAGAAAACCATATGTAAAAACTCATACTATTCTCAATGAATCAAAATAGGAGACACACATCCCAACATCCCATGGTAACTTTAGTATCATCACTGAAAGAGATAACCAATAGCTCATAGTAACCTACCTCTCAAGTCCTGAAAATCCCATCTCTAATTTACCAAACATCTAATGAAAAGTAATATTGAGGAAATTTCAACCTCACCTCTAATATGAAACTATGATTTACCCAACATAGAAACCTTTTCAAACTAGTACTTGACCTAAATATTTATATACCTAAAGGGCGTTATTGATCCCCATAGGTTGGTGACATGAACGTAGGAATCAACAACAACCAAAGGGAACAATTTCGTCCAACCTGCAGCTGAAAACTTTATATATATAAATATATATATATATACACATGATTGTAAGAAACACCATATGAGTAAATACATAAATATATTTCATATAAAAAATAAAATAGCAGAAGTGATACAACTAAAAATGAGATAAATAATCTCCAAGATACAAGTCCGATGGAAAAAGGAAAATCTAAATTAACCACTCCTTGTGATAGTGTAGGAAAACTCCCCCAACCTCACCACCCAAAAATAGATGATAGAGATCTCACCAAATCACTATGGAACATCTCCTTTACCTGTATCAAAATACATAACAAGGTCTATACACCATCTAAGGGGTGAATAGGGTGTGAGCTAAATAGGATAAGTAAGATCCCACTCATGTGTTTCATATAATGTCTCTGTAAAACAATTTGAACATTCTCAACATTAATGAAAAAATTTCATGATAAATTGTTGAATAGTTATTATATCAAAATAATTGAAAAACTTTTCTCCTATTTCTATAGTTCCTAACAATCCAAGTAAAATAGTTTAAAAGAATGTCCCATATATCAAACATGTCCAAAAAATCATGTATCACAAATCATATAAAATCCAAAGTTGTCTAAAACAAAGAAAACATAACATCATGCCAAGGATCACTACATGAAATTATATATATAAAAATAATACCCAAGACATAAATAATCTCTCACATAAATCCTGTAGAAATATGAATCAAATATAGAGAGCATATGAACATCCTAAAAAAGTGAACCTTCCAACAGTGTCTAAGAAGTACCAAGAATAATGGGCCTAAAGCGCAGAGGAACACCCAATGAGTGAACCCACCAACAATGTAAACAAATGAGGACTAATACTATAACTTCAACCTATGTAACAAAGGCTTCCCATTTGATATATTTTTAAAACTACACCATCAAAACAATGATTTAAAATCTATTTCATAAATCCATTTCAATGTTCTTATTAATTAAATTTTCTTTTACTGAATCAAGTGAAAAACCATATTTTTTTCAAAACCCCATTTCCACACAAACAATTCAACTATGAAAATTCATTTATAAAACAATTTATAAAAAAACTAGAGTAGTACATTTCATCCAACATATGATAGATATAGAACCACCAACCTTACACATGGGTCATATATTCCTGCAATGGGATCCACCAATATGGAAGAATAAAAATAAAACAATGGTGGCCCTATAATCATTCCTTACATCTTAGAATCAATCTATGAAAAAAAGGTTAGTATAGAAGAAAAATCACAACATACCTCAAAGAAACTCTCACACCACATCAAAACCAAAACAAAGGTTAACCTCTAAAGGGAGATAACATAATATGTCTAGAAAGAATCAAGAAGCTTATCATAATAGAACAAAATATACATAATCATAGAGAAAAGATGACACCATTATCAACAATAATGAAGAAATAGAAGGATCTCTTACTCTGAGAAACAAACCACAACAACCATATTGAATAATCACAGAAAGAATGATCCATAAGGAGTGGGTATTAGAAAAATCACCTATGAAAGGTCCTATGTCTTGAGAGGGAAGGCAGTAGCTTAATGAAAAATAAATCATATCTGTAGTGTGTATGAAATGAAAAATCCCAAGAAATTCACAACATGAAACCACTTCATGAACTGAATTTTGTAATTGAAAAAATATACCAACAAAACGCATCAACATAGATTAAAAATATTGATTTGGACCATTTGATGATGTGAATCTGATTCATGGTGTGTAAACCTTTCATGCCTTGAACCAATTCACAACATCTTCCCTAAAAAGGATTCATATCGTTTAAACATTTCATGATGTGAAAATTTCCAACTGGCAGTTGACAACTAAGATTATGATGAAGGAACCCAAACCATCTTTGTTTTTCTATGAACATGGAAAGGACCCTAAAAATCCTTAGACACAATTATTCCCAGACTCCAATAATTCCAACTGATATACATCCTTGAAATTTGGTCATTCTATCTAGAAAAGGATTTTCATCCTTATGAATCCCAGAATAAACCAAAAAAAGTAGGAAATTAAAATAGAGATGATAAATACCTAAAATACGGTAACATAAAGCTACATTTATGGAGATTAATTTTTTTTGACTAACTTTATCTTCAGAGTATAATATTTTGGTAACTTTTCTAGGCAGTTGAGGTATCAGAGAAACACTTCTAGATTACGTATTAAATTAATAGAAATTATACATTATTGGAATAATTTCTTCTTCCATATTATTGCAGTATTATTTAAAACCTTTTATAGTGACATACACTAGAGTAAGAAATGTTCATTGAGAAAAGTATAATAGTTCTTGAAGAATTAAGAAACAAAAAGCACTCTATTACAGAGCCAATAAACAAATGTAGGTTCAAATTCAATTAAAGTAATCATTGATGGATTAATTATATATGTATTGGTATATAAATATTTATATCTGGTACCTAGATATGTTTATAGTTTTGTTAATTTTTCAATTTTTAGATGTTTTTCTATTAAATATTAACTCTCTTTTCTAGGGGAACTTTGTTTTTGTTTGGATAAATCTAATGCAAAGTAATTTTTGTAACTACTAATATTTTAATGGAAGATAAGAATAATATTTTAGAGTTATATATAGAATAATATACTATGGAATAATATTAGAACATTTATGACTGAGCATTACTTCAAGAAGGTTTCATTTTTTTATTTTTATAGTATGTTTTTAATGGTTAGTTTATCATAATTTTAGACATTAGTAAATTCTAATTCTTTCATGATTTTACTTTGGTAACTTGAATTTATAATAAGACAATCTATTATATATAATAAATTTAAAAACCATCCTTTTAATGAGAATACTGGAAAAATATTTTTTGGAGGGAAGGGTATTGGACCGTCAAATCAGAAGAGAATAATGATAATTAGAATCTCCTATATAAGAATTAGTGTATGTAAAGTTAGTTATTAACATTCATTGTAGAGTGATATGTATTTAAAATTTTATCATAAAGACCTTCTTTTTTCTTGTTCTAAATAAATTTTTTTAATTCAGTGAAGTAAAAGTAGGAGAAATTAATGTTTAATGGTTTATTGAGTGAGAGTGATTTTAAAATCCTGATGCTCTTTTGTAGAGTATTGTTACATATCAGGGTTTGGAGTTAATTTATTTTATTAGTGACGAGAGAATTTTTTTACCCCTTTAATATCCATCAATTTTATGGATATGTTATTTTAATTATATTTATGGAGTTAAGATTATGAAATTAAAAATTCAAGATGTTAAATTTGTGAAGTCTTTAAAATAAATTTTGTACAATATAGTAATTCATCATGAAAGTATAACCTTTCTCATGTCTCAAAATATTTCAAAAATATATATAATGTTCTACAATGTTAAATTTATGGGAGTGTATTTAGTGTTATATATTTTTAGGTAAGTGGGGTTTTTTCCTATCAAGGAATGGAGATAGATACTTCATGATGATTCAAGATCCACACCTGTTTGAATTTCCCTCTATAACAAGGAAGACAAATATTTTGAAGTTTATATAGAAATAAATTAGATACATATACACTAGAATAGTTAAACTGAAGATGTTTCAATACTCCCATATACTAAATGTTATTATTGCTAAGTTCATAGTGAATATGGGTGTTAAATATTTTGGTTTTTAGAAAATATTGAAGGATTATCCTATGAATAATGAGTCTATTTACTAGATTAATTTGTTTTATCCTCATGATGATAAAATATTGTTTATAGAGAAACATAAGTTAAACATGAATCTTGTAGTTTTTAATAGGGGAATCATGATATGATTCCAAAAGTAAAGAAGAAAAATAGATAAAAGGATAAGAGAAAATAATTAGAAAGTAATATGGAAGATAAATCTTATAATAATTTGAAAAATATGAAATTTTTTGTTGAGAATAATCAGAGATTAATTGGGAAGTATATAGTAGAGTTTAAAATATATTATAAATAGATTAGAAGGAATACTAAACAAAGGATGTATGTGAAACCTTACTTTGGGATTTCAAAATTTTAAGAAATGTTTGTGAAATAATGTGAGAATAAATGGACTGAAGATAAAAAAGAGAAGAGCAATTATTGAAATATTATGAAGTATCATATAATTACTCATCCTATTAATTTTGAGGAATCTATTGGATAAGTACAAAGCACAACAAATTGGGGATTTAAACATATAGATGATATGTTTGGAAAGGGTAAGAGGAACTTAATAGACGATGGATATGATTCCTCTTCTGATTTTTCAACACCCTTAAAATTTACTAAAGAGAAAAAAATTACTTTAAAATAATAATAAAAGGTGATTATAGCCACTGAAACTCCAATTACCCTAGAAAAAGTTTGTTTATTATGTACTAATAATTATTCATCACAAGAAAATTCATAAAATTTATCGTAATATTTAACCTATTAAGTTCAATAATTTTCCCCTGTGATGTGGAAGAAATAAGGAATATTCTATAGGCGATATCCCATCTTGGTCAGAATCTGTAGATTGAATAATTATTGAGAATTTGAAAACACCTGTAGATACAAGATTATATGGAACCGATATTGAAAAATGCGATGATGATCAACCTTCACATTATGTTGACTTAATGAAAGGTTACCCTTAGGAGAAGAGACAACTGAACATTACGAAAGAAGATATAGTTTCATGAGATTATATACGAAGTTATGTGGAAGATAGTTCTTCAAGGAATAACTAAAGAAACATGAGGAAAGAGAACCAAAATTATATAGAAATACATTTTCATATCATAAAACCTTTATTACATGGTACAAAATTTAACAATAATTTGTATATGTTGGGGTTTAGTCTCTTGGAAAGAGGAAAATAATAAAAAAATAAATATAAAAATTATTATAATCCACTTAAAAGATATCTTCATAGGTTCATCCAAATTAACTTTTACTAAGCCTCATATCCTGGGGACATACATCAATGAAATGATTGAGCATACATTTTAGCGAGGGAAATGTTAATGGAGTTACTTAGCATGTTAAAAAATAAGAATAATAAAAATGAATGATATTATAAACATGATTCATACCATAATAAAATAAAAAATAATCATAACATGGAAATGAGGATAAATATAAAAATGATACATTCATAATCATTTTACTAAGGTTTATCACGAAGGTGTCATAAATCATAATTACCAATGTTATTCACCATGGAATCATAAAACATGTCATATCTAGAGATTAATAAATTACCAAATACACTGGATAACTATTAAGGAGAACCCTTGATATGGCTTAATTCATGTGATCTACATTGATCATAACAAATAATTTCATTTAATTTTCATGGAAAATAAATAACAGGTTTCATATCAAAATCATTTTATTCAATGTCATTAAATACATGAAAAAAAAATAATTTTTAAACCATGAAAAGGGAACATGGGTTTCATATATGGAAATACCAGAATCAATAATTCATTATTATATCTAGGTAAATAACCATGGAAATAGAAGCAGTTTGGGTATTCACAGTATGAAAAATTTTCCTGTAAAAAAGAGAAATTGAAGAAATGATTTCGGCAACATGATGGTTTACATTATGGATTATGAAAAAGGAATAATGGGAGGGAAACAAGGAATACCATCAATAAAACATAATTTTTTCAATAAGGTTAAAATATAATGTGTATGAGATTGAAACTTATTAATATTCATAAGGTATACACAAAAGAGTACTTGGATAAAAAAGTAGAAGTGCAGAATTCCCTTATCTTGATATTTTCTTCCTAAAACTTGAGGATGGAACCTTAAGACCTTTAGGGATACTTAGAGGTTCTCTATGAGAGGTAAAATGACCATAAATTATTTATTATCGGATTTTAAGGTATACATTTTGGAGGGATTGGTGTATTTATACATAATGAGGTGTGTCTTTAAGTGATTAAATAAATATTATTTTTTATTTAAGGATAAAAACTATTGGGTGGAATTAGTTCAAATGATTTTGGTTGAAAATTAATGTTTTCAGGGATTTTTAAGGTAACTAAAAACATCAAACTCCCATTTAATTTTGTAGTTTTTAGTAATTTTAAGCTCTTCCATTTAACTTTAACCTGCTACATTATTTTACATATAATGTGATAAATCGTTTTTTACCATTGGTAAAGTTATTATGGGTATAAATAAAATTAACCATATTAACTAATTTTTAACTTCTAATATTAAATATACAATCCATATTACTTGATTAAATTTATAATAGTGATAAAAATAAATTCTAATACGATACGTTTATAACTCCTAAAAAAGTGTTAGAAAACGGGTAAAATCTTAGATTTTAAAATGCTAAAAATGTCTTTCTAAAAGTAAGACCTTATATAATTTTTTTAATTAAATAATTTTTTAATAATTATATGTATTAATAAATTTTAAAAAATTATCATTTCTTAATTATACAATATCTGTTTCCAGATTTCTTAAAAAATCGCATTTTCACATTTTAACCAAAAAATTAACTTTTATATAAAATTTTCATATATTTAATCAGAGATAATTTATATGAAATGAATAGAAAAATGTTTTTTATTTTATTAAAATCATTCTCCAAATATATTAATTTCATATTTTAAATAATTTTCCTTAATTATTTAATTTTTTCAATTACATAGAAAAATAAACATTTTACACATTATTTAAATTACTTAGGACTTAATTAGAATATATTATCATTTAAAAAGTGTTTAGTATGATTATTTAATTTAAGTAATTTTTTATAAAACATTAATATTTCTAATTTTTATAATAGAATATTTTTATATTCTCTATAAATAATAGTATTTTAATTATATTGTTATAAAACAAACTTACTAAATATAGTTAAAATTTTCTATATTGTGTAAAGTTATTATGGAATATAAAAGTATTTATAGATGCTCATAAAAAAAAATAAATTTTAAAATAATAGTTCTATTAATAACATAACTCATTTTTTTGGGTGTTACATTCTTCCACCCTTAGAGAATTTATGTCATTGAAATTTTACTCATTGAATAACACTTACTAAACCAAATTTTTTACCAAATTGTTATCCGTAGAAGTGAAACATTATGAACACATAGTATATAATAACATTGTGTGTTCATGTAGGTTATACTAAACCTAATAATTTATAATTGTTTGATCTATATAAGGATATATATCAAAATATTAAGAATCCTAATTTCCACAAAAAAACTAAGTCATCGTTTGATACGAAATATGGCAACCCACCTTTTTTATTTCAGAAACCATTCATTACATGAAGAAATATTTTACAATAAAAATTATACTTTGGGGATTATTGTCCTGGAAATATGATCATAATACATAAATCATAAACAATATTCTAATAAACTTTATATAAATGTTAATATGTTATTAACTAGTTACTTTTACTATGTTTCATATCATGGGGAATGAATTAAAGAAACCAGGTGACCATAAATCCCAATAAGGGAATAATCAAAGGAGATACTTAATATGTTAAATAGAGATATAAATATAATGCATGATCATATAAACATGTTAAATATCATAATATAAATAAAATTAATCATAGCATTAAAATGTGACTATAATATAAAAATAGAAAATTCGTAATCATATCACCATGGATTATCACTAGTGTGTAATACATCATAATTACCAATGTTATTCACCAAGGTATCATAAAACATGTCATTACAAGAGATTAATTTTTAATTTAATTCATTAGAGAACTCCGTGGGTGAAACTTTTATATATTTCAACTCATGTGAGCCACTCTGATCATTGTTTCTGACGCTTTCACCGGGGCGTGCATATCCGTCTGTGGGGGACGCGTTGTTGTTGCCCCGGATTCCGGATTTCCAAAGGTGGGCGGCAATCATTCTTTATTCAGGTACATTTTCTCCTTGATCGAAACGGGATGATGGGATGTTGGTTCTTCCATCCGTGGATTCCTCCCCAGAACTCATCACGTAGTCCGGGTCTCCCTCATAGATTTAATACGTTGTTCGTGAATCTCATTCTCGGTGCCATATCTTCATGGACACCGGTTAATTACACTACTTCCGTCAAGACTTTCCATAGTGTCTTGACATGGTAGAGACCTTCGGTCGGAGTAGACGGCAACGTCAGGCATGTTGGGGCATCTATGGGTGCGTGGACATAGGGGAACCTGTATTCTTCCTCATAAGAGGGCATCACAAGGGTGCAGAACCTGAGGCATGTGTCTGATGTTTTCCTCAGCTTCCCATGTTTAACACAGTTTATTCCGCGAGTTTTATGTCTTACGGAGATGGTTACGCCAAAGGCGTGTCATCCGAGGTTTTCCTCAGGCATCTCATGTTTATCACGAGGTAGGCTGTGAGTTTAACGTCTTACAGAGATGGTATGAGGGTGATCAAAACGTCCCCTCGAGATGGATCAGATTGGTACATCCCAAGGGGGGAAGACCTAGAAGATGGATAGATTAGGATGCCCAATGAGGACGGATCCGAGGTGGTGCGCTCCTAGGAGGGGGGATGTCACACCGTAATGGATGATCTGAACACCACTGAGGGCTGATCATGGGAAGTGCACCCCAGGATGGGGTACACCATGGATTACCATTGTTTGGGATTGAATCTCTTTGAGGTTTACTACATACCCTGTGTAGAGGACAGGGATCAAAACCCTTGTAGTTCGAAGGGGTGATGAATCGGGGTGAACACAGAGGACAACGACCCAGAGATATGCTGGGGATTACACGTGGAAAGCGGCCCATGTGCCGCTAGGTGCAGCGAGGAGGTGGATGGCATGATCCCACCGGGATGTGGTGGCCCGGGTGAGAATCCGGATGGGTGATGGATGAATGAATGAAGTGGAGGGGGAATGAAATGGGACCATCGCATGGGCAACGGTGAAGTTGGGATTGAGCCTCGAAGAGACGTCCTACGTATCCCTGTGTCAGGGAATCAAAGTCCGCGTAGTTTAGGATGGTGCCGGTGGACCGACCTGAAGGTGGACCTTGGTTCGATGGATGTTTTCAGCGAACCGACGTGAAGGTGGACCTTGGTCCGATGGACGATGTCGTCAGCGAACCGACATGAAGGTGGACATTGGTCCGAAGGGTATTGCTAGCGAACCGAGGTGAAGAGGGTTGGAGTGACCAACGGGTGGTGGGTTTGAACCTCTGGGAGGATTCCTACGTACCATGAGTTGACATGAATCAAAGAACTAATAGTTCAAATGAGGTGTGGAATACAGTTTAACGTCATGCAGGACGGGGGTGAACCGACGTGATTGAGGTCGGAACGATCGGGAGGTGGGATTGAACCTCGTGAGGCTTCCTATGTACCACGCCTTGACATCGATCAAAGACCACATAGTTCAAAGGGTGTGTCGGCGAACTGACGTGAGTGAGGACCTTGGTCTAGATGGTATGGGGCATACACACTAGGATGCCCAGGTGTTGGTGACCTGACGTGAAGAAGGTCAGAGTGACCAACAGGTGATGGGCTTGAACCTCTGGGAGGCTTCCTACGTACCATGCCTTGACATGGATCAAAGGCCACGTAGTTCAAGTTGGAAGCCGGAAGGCCGACGTGAATGAGGAGGACGAGGGGGGTCCCAGTGGTGGTGGGCTTAGACCTCGTGGAGGCTTCCTACGTACCATGCCTTTGCATGGATGAAAGACCACATAGTTCAGGTTGGTCACAACGACTTTTCGATGGATCAGAATGCAGTTTAACATTATACTGGACGAAGGTTCAAATGGGTGTGTAGTTTAATGTCATGCGCGACAAAAGAATATAGTTTAACATCATGCTAGATGAGGGAATACGGATTAACGTCATACTTGATGATGGAATACAGTTTAACATCATGCTGGATGAGGGAATACAGTTTAATGTCAGGCTGGATGAAGTGTTGTCATGGCCAATGCTTACTCTAAGCCCACGTGAGTCGTGCTCGGTGTGAGAAACAAGAGGCAGAAGGGACCTCACGATCACGTCGCGAAGGGTGCGTCCGTGAGAAACGAAGAGGGGCTTACGTGTTGGGTGGCCCATGGTGCTGAGACTTACTACAAGATAGAGGCCCAAGGGAAAGGATGATGATAGTTTCTGGCTTGAGCCTTGAAGAGGCTTCCTACGTATCCCCGTGGCAGGGAATCAAAGACCACGTAGTTCTTCTGATGACGGATTGCCACCGATTGTGGGTTTCAACGGCTCACCGCTGGATTGGGTCATAACAGTATACCACTGGATAAGGATGTGAATGGCTTACCGCTAAATGGGGTCGCAACGGATTACCGCTGGATTGGGTCATAATGGCTTACCACTGGATAAGGATGTGAACGACTTACCACTAGATGGGGTCGCAATGGCTTACCGCTGGATTGGGTCACAATGGCTTACCGCTAGATAAGGATGTGAACAGCTTACCGCTAAATGGGGTCGCAACGGATTACCGCTTGATTGGGTCAAAACGGCTTACCGCTGGAAAAGGATGTCAACGGATTACTGCTGCATAGGATCACAACGGCTTACCACTGATTGGGATCACAACAGTGGATGGGGATTATGCGAGGAAGCTTCCCGAGTGTCGCTATGGAGCGGAAATGGTGAATGGGGCATACAAAAAAGAAGCTGCCCGGGTGCCGCTATGGAGTGGCATTGGTGAATGGGGCTTAAGCAAGGATGCTGCCCAGGTGCCGCTATGGAACGGCAATGGTGAATGGGGCTTACGCAAGGAGATGCCCGAGTGCCACTATGGAGCGGAAATGATGAATGGGGCTTACGCTGGAAGCTACCCGGGTGCCACAATGGAGCGGTAATGGTGAATGGGGCTTATGCAAGGATGATGCCTGGGTGCCGCTATGGAGCGGAAAAGATGAATGGGGCTTACGATGGAAGCTGCCCGGGTGCCGCTATGGAGTGGCAATGGTGAGTGGGGCTTACGCAAGGATGCTGCCCATGTGCCGTTATGGAGCGGCAATGGTGAATGGGGCTTATGCAAAGAAGCGGCCCGGGTGCCGCTAAGGAGTGGCACTGGTGAATGGGGCTTATGCAAGGATGCTACCCGAGTGCCGCTATAGAGTGGAAATGATGAATGTGGCTTAATCAAGGATGCTGCCCAGGTGCCATTATGGAGCGACAATCGTGAATGGGGCTTACGCAAAGAAGGTGCCCGGGTGTCTTCCTCATGTCTGGCCATGAGGGCATCCCAAATCACTGGTGAATTGAGGCCTTCACATATGCACTGGTGCACAAGAGGGAGAATGCTAAGGGGTGTTGGAATTATGCCACTGTAATCAAGGCATTAGGTGTCTTATGCTTGGAGCATAAAACATCTCTTATTTAGTGCAAGAGGCATCCTGTGTTTGTTAGATAGGAAGTACTACAGTTTATAGTCATGTAGATAGAACTGTTAGGAAGAAGGTGCCTAGAAATGGTCGGTGTTGGGACTTACGTAAGGGCAGACCTTTCTGGTTCAACCTGGCATAGGAGCCAAGTGATTGGGTTTGGAGGAGTTTCTTGAGGAATGGTTCGTCTCAAGGTACTCGGGGAATTGGTGATGGGAATATCAACTCATAACATGAAAATGAAACCAGGAGGAATATATCCCCTCAAAGAGTTTCATGGGGTGCGGAGGATTATCTCAAGTCATGGTGTTTCATAGGGGGAAGGTGGGTGCGCATGAGGGCGCAATGGGAAATCCCGACGTCCTGGCCCGAAAAGTTCGCGGTGCGACTCTCCATTTTTAATGGGGGTCTGTGACGGTTGTGAAGGGACCAGAACTGACCCCGAGCGGGGGTGCGGGGGCGCAATCCCCGAGGTATGGACCGGTGGGCGCGAAGGTAGGATCCTCACAATGGATAGGTCTTCGCGAAGTGGCTTCGCAGAGCATGGCCTTGCGGAGCAATGGTCTCTCACGAAGCAAAGGGGTCTCGCAGAGCAAAGGGGTATCGCGGAGCAAAGAGCTCTCGCAGAGCAAAGGGCTCTCGCGAAGCTTGGTCTCATGGAGCAGCATCGCAGAGCATAGGCTCTTGGAGCATGGACTCAGGGAGCCTCGACTCGTGGATCAGCAACGCAAAGGAAGCTGCTCGCGGAGCATGGCCTCGCGGAGCCGCAATGCGGAGCTCTGCTTGCCCGCCCGAGGGGGCGAAGTGGACGTGGCCGTCTGTTCGGAGAAGGGGGGTGAGATGGGTATTTATAGTCAGGGGCTCCACGAAGCAGAGCTCATGCGGTGCAAAGGGGTGGCGGTTGCTTCGCGGCGGGTCGCGAAGGTCAACCGGGTTCGCGGAGCATTCCCACCTATGGGGCTTCGCGGCGAGCTCACGAACATCAGGGCGTTCGCGGAGCGTTACCACCTCCTCTGCTTCGCGGCGGGTCTTCTCGGCGCATCGTGAATGTCAGACAGGTTCTCGGAGCCTCTCGCCTCATTACTTCGCAGCGGTGCTCCGCGATCACGGAGGGGGCTTCGCGAACCTGATTTCCAGCCCAACTTCAAATGTCCATAACTCCTAATCTGTAGCTCCATTTGGGCCTTGCGACCTACCAAATCGAAGCTTGAAAAATGGACTAAGATCTGGGTTTGTGTATGGAAGGATTTGGAAAATTTTGGGAATGTGTTTTCCAGGGTCAACAATCATAATAATTTATTTCATCAATATCCTTTGGAAAATAAAGAATGAGTTTCATATCATAATCATCACGTATAATGTTCTTAAAGACTTGCTTATAACAATATTTTTGACCCACAAAAGGGCATAAGGATTACACATATATAAATCCAAGAAATAAATATTCAGGTTTATATCTAGGTGGATACCTGTATAAATATAAGTGGTTTTTTCATTTCACAATTTGATAATTTCTTATGAAGAAAAGATAAATTCAAGAATTGAATTTGGTAACAAGGTGGTATACATTTTGGCTTATGAAAAGGGAATAATTAGAGGGAAGGCAATTTAACCATTGATAAAACATAAATTATTCTATAAGGGTAATATCAAAAGTGTTAGATAATTAATATGATTAATATTTCGACGGTATACACAAATGGGGTACTTGGATGAAAAAGGAGAAGAATAGAATTCTCTTACCTTGAGGATTTTCTTCCTAAAACTTGATGATGGTAGTTTGAAACCAATAGGGAACCTTAGAAGGAATATTTGAAAGTTTAAATGAACTTAAATTTTCATTTAATGTATTTTGAGTGAAGGGGTGGGTGGGTAGGGGGTATTTATTCTTCCAGAGGGGAGGATTTAAGTGATTAAATAATCATTATTTTGTATTTAAGGATAACTGCTATTTGGTGGAATTAATTCTAATGATTTTAGTTGAAAATTAATGTTTCCAGGATGTTAAAGGTCATATAAAATATAAACTACCATTTTTTTAATTTTTAGGTATTTTAAGATTTTATCATTATTCATTAACTCGCTATATTATTTTACTTAAACTGCGGTAACACTTATTTTTACCATCGTAAATCTATCTTAGGGTAAAAATAAAATTATAATTATTACCTAATTTGTATATTTAAATTAAAAATATTCAATCCATGTTAGTTGATTTAATTTATAGAAGTGATAATAAAAATTTTTAATACGATATTTGTATAACTCATAAAAACATATTTTTTTAGAATGGATAAAATCAAGGTTTTCCAAATAGACTGCATCTGATTCTAAATGTAACACATTATAAAATATGTTGTTCATTAAATAATATCTTATTAAGAATAAGGTTTTATTGATTTTAAGTATTGATCATATTATCATTATATGAAAATATTTTTGATATTTTTCAAAAAAATAATGTTTTGAATTTTTAACCCAAAAAATAACTTTTTAGAAAATTACCATAAATTCACCCTATAATAATTTTGATGTACTGAATCCAAAAAAATATTTATTTTATAATAATAATTCTATAAATATGTATAATGAACCCAAATTTTTTCAATGGAAATTACCTTCTATAATTTTTTCATATCGAATACATAACATAAACACACTTTGAGAAAACAATAAAAAAAATTATAAATAGATAATGAATAAAATAAAAGGTATTTCTTAATGTTTAGGAACATTAACTAATAGAATAGTAAAATGACCTTTGGAATAGTAATGTGACCATTAGGAATAGTAAATTTTCCAATAGAATGGTAACTTCATCTATGATTATAAATAAACTTTCAGTATTTTACAAATGGTTATATGATATAATTATATCAGAGTATAAGTAATTATATATTTTAAAATATTATTTATTAACATTTGGTATTTTTATAAATATAAATGTTTACTTATAATTTTATAATTAAGATAATTTTTTAAAAGAGAATTTATTTTCATAAAATATATTCAAAAATTAAAATTTGGTTTCTTTATTATTATAAGATAATTTTATGTGACAATTATTAATTATTTAAAGTGTTATAAAATCAATTATAATGTTAAGATTGATATTTTCAAATTAAATGATGATTTTAATTAAAAATTAAATTTCTTATATTTAGAGAATAATTTTCATAAAATGGATTTCATTTTAAGATTCTACACATCAAAAAGTGGTTAAAATTAACTTTTGAGATTTTTCTAAAATACTTGATGTTTTTATGAATAGAGAAATACGATAAATTATAGTATATGTACATTATATGTTGAAAACATTATTACTTGAGTCATCAATAATTTAAGAACCATCATCTATAAATATCATTCAATATTTTAATATATTTTGTGATAATTATCAAACTATTCATAGTTGTGAGCCAAATTAGCAAACTGATGTATAAAATAACGAGGAAACACCTCTCTTTACGCCTATAAATACCATCCCAGAACACTTGTTCTCCTCACACCTCCAAATACATGAAACTTGTATATTTTCATTACCCCCTCCCCACAAAGTGTACCCCTCTTGGGATGGCAATGTGAGAAGGAAGATAATGATCCTCGAGTCCCACCTATAGTAGGCCTCAGGTTGGCGACTATCACTGAGGGTATAGTAACACACAAATGGGAGGCATTGCCCTCTAAGAGAACACATGCGGAAGAGAGAGATAAGATAGAGACCAAACAACTCCAACTGAAATTATAAAAGAAACCCAAGTACATATTTGAAATGCGATGCAAAAGGTACCACAACTAAAAGGGGAAACTACAAGTACCCAAAAGAAAGTAAAACAACAGCGACCAAAAGCCCGAACAGCTTCTGTAACCACAAGCTAGTAGTAACCATCCTAATCTCCAACCTGCTCCAAGTGACCTAAAAAACAGTTTATATATACGTAGGGTGAGTATAACAGTATACTCAGTAGGATCCCCCCTGAAGCCTCTTGTGCAAAAGTAAAGAAAGCATGCTAAAGCACAGTGAACAAAAAATGAAACTAACTCGTCACCTAAACAAGTATACTATGTTGCCAACCTTACCGTGGATACTCTCACCAAGTAATGCATACAATAATATAGTATATAGTAAAGAATATCAAGGGTACCCCGGTACTAATTCCCCACTAGTTTTCCAATTTTCCCCAACGACATACGTCATGTTCATCTCTCTCCAAAAGATTACCCATATAAACTAGGGCTAAGCTCCACAATCTGCACCACGTGCACCACAAAGGCTTGCCCGCAGACACCTGGGCTAAGCTCCAAACCATCCTCATAACCAAAAAGTAACCAGGTAGGTTCTGGGAGCCACCAAATCTTGCATAACGTATATCACACATCTGGTATTGTACCTCAAGAAATTACATTCCATACACCGAGTAAGGATCCTCAAGCCAACAAAACCTATACACGTTACACCTATAGTAGTCCATAGGATACTATATCCAGAATATATGTGTGGAAATAACCACAAGCCATTACAGCCCTCTATACACATGTATGGGAAAAACTAACCGTTGTGCCCACGACACTAGTATCTACCAAGAGAAGAGAGAAGGGTCAAAGGGAGTAGTCAGCCATTCATCCTCCCATTGTAATGTTAGGAAAAACACCCCCCAGGGCTCAGAATACCTAGGGTGTCAGTTTCCCTTACTAACAGGGTGGATTAGCATATAGAAACACAAAAATTACAGAATATATATAACTCACAACCACACTATGGGAATAACCAACTCTTAGCCTCAACTGCAGCTAACGACTCTCGGACTCCAGTCTGCTATTTCTAAGACTAGGCATCCTATAAGCACACAACCGGTTAAAGAACTTCATTAGGTAACTTCATTCCATTTTCCATCAATTCTAATTTACGTTAATTAATTCTTTTCACGTTAATTAACCATGAACAAAACCACATTTAAACTTTCTTGGCATCACATTCAAGATTAACTTTTCCATTAAAGTTATAACATTGCCATTAAATTCCAGCATCTCCATCCCCTTGGATTATCATCATTTAATAAAACTTTAATTTTAGAATTACTTTCCCATAATCCTAGACATTCTAGAAAATCATCCTAAGATACTAAACACAAGGTTTATCAACACGGTGAGTTGATATACTACCCATCGAGTCTTTGCCGCCTATAGAATGTGCGTAGACCCATTCTCCCTCAAGAGGCTAAACACGGAAAGAACGTGGCATACCCCGCATGTCTTCGCCCCTTTCAGAAGAAGGGTAATCAAAACTAGGTACCTTGAGAAGTGGGAGAAAAGTAAAGCAGATAACAACCAATCAAACCACCAAACATTCTGCTAACACATCCATTCCATACCATCCTCCCGGGTGTCCTCCCTGACACCCACATGCATAAACCGATGCATCTCTCCATTATAGGAATTATTCGCTGCCACAACCACAAGGATATTTGCTTCCACATATCACAACACCCTCCTAGGGTCACATCACAACACAAGCAGCAGGAAAACAACACGTTACATCAATTTGGATCTCATCCCTAATTCACAACAAGAGGGTAACTCAGAACCCTTCAAGGAATTCAATCAAGTTCATAGATCCATCTTGAATTAACATATTCAATTAGTTGGATCCAACTTAATGAACCAAAATAGTAAGCTATCAGAAGGATTCGACATGATTACTACGCCAAATTAATCAACATCAAATTACCACAAGAACCAGATTCTTTTTCATGCCTCTTTATTTTTATCCAATTAATTATCAATTAATTCCGGCATTATGTTCTTTACCAATTCATCAAGAACAACATGCTAAAAATCAAGGCATAGATATCACACTATCTAGAAAACACGAGGTAACAACACACGTTCAAAGCAATTTCTTAATTCTATCAAATATTTAATTTGGTAAATCCCATTGTGATCCAAAGAGCTGAATCATGATAACTCTACGATTACAAATAAACAAATAGAGAATCCACAAATCCCCTAACTCAACCGTTAAGGAACACTCAATCAACCAGGTCGATTTTCCATGAATCCTCTTTAGATCTCCTCTCCTAACACAACCAAGACCAAATCTCATCATTTTCGACATCCACAAACCTAGATCTAACCATAACAGGCATAGATCTAAGAAGACAAGAGAAGAGGATGAGTAGATCTATGTAGATCTAAGAAACCAAACATGAACGAGGATGAATGACCACATACCTCAAGAAACCGGCTTCGATTCGTGAAGAGAAGCCTCTAGATCGCCTCCAAAATGCTTGGTGGAGGTTTTTCCCCCTCCAAGGAAGGTCAATCCCGAGTTATGGCCGCTTAGGGGCTCAAAAGGGGTGATTAAAGGAAAAAGAGTTAGATCCACAATTTTAGGATCTAACTTTAAGTACCCGCATGGTTAGTCCGCATGGTTTAACAAACCGTGTGTTAACCGTGCATTAGATTCTTCCTCAACAACCCTCCTTGCATGGTTAGTCTGCACGGTTAGATAAATAGTGCGCTAACCATGTGTTATCCACTGCCTCCAAAACCAACCTTGCAAGGTTTGGCCGCACGGTTTAGGAAAACCATGTGCCAACCGTGCGAAAGCTATTACCCTTCACCTTTCCTTAAAGACCACCCAAACACACCCCCCAAGTCTCCTTGACCTCCCGGAACACCTTTAGCCTCACATTTCACAAAGGAATGGACTGGAGAGGTCTGAGAAATTACATATATATTGTACCAAATCGACTTCCCAAGCCCCTCCCCCATCTCCATGATCTATTATTCTCATCAAAATTCCAACCCCTTTCCCTATGGAGGCTCTCTAGGAAGAGAAATTCAATAGGTAAAATCGTCTCGCATTTTATTTTAATCAATTTTTAATTTCATTAATTTATTATCTTAATCTCACCTCCACTTATCAAAGAGGCCTGATAACTAAATTACATTTTATATACTATAATTTTATAATGTTAATGGAATAATTCTTCTTCAAATTTTTTCCCTTTTCCATTTATTTAAAAAATGATTATATCTTCCGTGGTGTGTCGATTTTTCACCACTGTGGATGATGTGTTTTCATTTTTCACTACCACCTTCAAGGATATACATAAAAAAATAATTATCCAGAAATAATATTTTATAATACATATTACAAGTTATATAATTTTTTGGAAGAAAAATATAATCATGTTGATAAATAATATGATATAATCTCATAATGGTCGTAAATCCACCAAAATTAATTAAACCATTATCATAAAAAATAAATCTAATAAATAATGTTCATAAAATATAAAAAATGATATATAAGATCATTTAATATTATTAAGGTTCCTTAATCAAGTATAATTTTAATTCAGATAAAATATTCATATTTTAAATCATCTTCCGTACTCATATACAAGCAAACCGATCATGAAAACCAAGTAATCGAACACTCCAAATGATGAAATTAAACACTATAACTCATAAAAAAGACCATAAATGAAGATAATAAAACAATAATGAATCAAATAATATCATAAAAGGTTATTTATTTTTAATTGATTGATTTTATTTTATTATCTTTGATATTAAAGTGTTGAAACAATTTCGAATAAGGAAAGGCGATTTCTCGAACCCAACTCAATTTATTTGGGGTTTCCCTATCTCACAAAATTTTCATCATGGATGTTCCTTAAATATATTTTATAATTATTTTATTTTTCCTTACCTTTTCATTGTTGGGATATACATGTTTCCAATCTAGTTTTAAGAAAAAGGAATTTTTTTTTGGAAAGAACTATTTCTTCTAAAAACATATTTTTTACATATCTTGTGACTATTTCTTCTTCACTAATGACTGATGATTTTTATACCAATTACGATACTCTCTCTTTCATGTTGGAAACAAAATGTTTATTCATGAATTTAATCTTTAGAAAATGAAATTCATTCATATACATGGGTTATTTTATGTCTAACAATTATATACATTCTATGTGGAATGCATGATAAAGTAAATGATATGATGTGATGGGTACGATCAGAACTATACAGGGAATGTAAATGTTATGATGTGATAGCCCTGCTCAGAATTATATAGAGCTCCAATTCACTGGGTAATGTGATGTATCTAATGATATAAAGTGGATTATTCATGAACATGATGCAAGATTTGTTTCCAACTATGTGTGGTGGTTGGAAACTAAGACATGATGTTTAATTTTTATGTATTGAAAAATTCTATTCTATTATGTAATATCCTCTTTCATGATTATAATTATGATATCTTTCTTATGTTACGATAATGATGATTTTTATCACCCATGTTTCATGAATTTTATTCATACTCTTAATGTGTTTTTAGCTCATCCATTATTTTGATGTACATAATCATGTGAATACATATACTATGTAGAATATAAGGCCCACTAAGAATTTATGGAATAAGTAATTAAATAAATTTTTTTGTTTTATTGTGTTAAAATTATGTATGGTCCTAATTTTCCCAAGTTACTAAACCTTTGGATTCTCGGTATATATCATTTTATGTTGTTTATCTTTAATGATGTGAGAATCACGTAAGAAAATCCAGGTTGCTATAATATGATAATTTATTTTTTAAAATTAATATCCCTATTCACTAAAATTTTAAAATTTCATAAAGAAACAAAAATTCCGACCATTATAGAAAATAATTAAGAAATCATTAAAATATATTATTATTTAATTTTTTTAAGATTATTTACATAAAGTAACATTTATCTAAAACTTTTATATTTATTATAAAAACAAAATTTTAAGAGAATATGTTTATAGTCTCTAAAAATAATAAAACTTTTATTATATAATTAAATAATCCATTTATTTTGTTGTATTTTTAGTTATTTAAGATATGGAATTTTATTATGAAATGTAAAATTATTTCTATATGATCATAATAAAACATTTATTATAAAAGTAGTGTTATATTAATAACATAAAGGGATTTTTGATGCATTAAAAACACGGTGTTATGGGTGAAAAACTAAGAATAATAAAAAAAACGTTTCAATCCTTCTGAATACTAATTATAGGATATGTATTATTTAAGAAATTGTAATGAAATATCAACCCTCTAAAACATTAAAGAAGATCATATATTTAGCAGTTGAGAATAATGTTGATGCAACATGTTTTAAGGATAACTCTAAACTGCTCCTCTAGAACATTCATAGGATAACCTAGTATAGGTGGTGATAGAGAAGTTATATTATTAGATTTTATGAATATTTTTGGACTATGATAGTATTTTTAAAGAGAATGATATGATGTTAAATGAACAAGATTAAGAGATAAAATATTGGATGAAATAGTGGAAGACATTCAAGGATTCTATAGAAAATAACAATTTGAGGGTGAATAATTTAAAAAAGTGATGGATAAAACTCATAGAAAATAATATATTTTAAATTTCTGTTCTATATTCTATATTTTTTCTAAATTTTAATTTCCAATGAATAATCCAAAATTTTAATTATATTTAATAGATGATTTTATTTAGTTAATGTGTCTTTTGTTATTTCATTACTTATGATATTTTTTTTATAAATTTCAATTTTTGAGATAGGATGAATTTATAGAAATTATTAATATCAAATATTTTCACCCTATATAAACTTTAAAATCTCAAATTAACCTATATCCCATGGTGATATTTTTATATGATAGGGAGAGTTCTCTATTTATTTTTGAGATTGTTTCTTATGATTATTTTTTCTTTATTTTTAATGTCTCTAGTTTTGAAAATCTAATAGGGGGAGATAAATGTTAATGAACTTGTGTATTTTATTTGTTTTTTTATAAATTATTTTAAGTGAAATAAATTTGAGATTTAGGATATATTTAAATAAGGGAGATTTATTTAAAATTAAGTCTTCATGATGATAAATTATAATGAAGTTTCATCAGAAGTTACATGGAATGTTTCATTTTTATATTATATCAAGGTTACATTCCCATTATTATCTTTTTATAGTTAAAAGAGGAATATTCCTGAGTCAACATAACTTATTATCCTTTTTTTGAAAGCTAAAATAAACTCACATTATACTCATGTTGTAAACTGATTGTTAGGAAGATTATTTTTTTGAGTTGTAATGTTTTTCATATTTAATGCCCACTTCTTTAATGTTCAACGAACATATCCACCTAAATTATGTTTTAGTATCTCGATAATATTTTTTGAACTACATCATAAACAACTATAACATTACAATTTAATGGAGAGATTAACTTAAAATATGGTAGACATAAATCCTACATCCATCATAAGATGGATTTTTTTGTCTAATATAGTTGAAACATTACCCTATGATCTTGGAATTAAACTATTGCTGTTTTTTATAACACTGGTTTTAAATTAAACCTTTGGATTTATGGAGAATAAAATAACAAGTTATGAGATATGATAATATTTCCTGTAGGAATTTGAAAATTTTATCATCTAGACAGTTTGAGGACTTATAATTATAATATTTTTAGTATTTTTTCTATATAGATTATTATGATTATGTTTTTTATAAAATATATTTTATTTGAATATTAGTTATTAATTTTTTGATTTCATGTGATTAAAGAGATTATGAGATTGGAATCTATACTGACTATAAACCTTTGAGATCAATGAGCTTTTGGTAATGGAATCCATTTTCTCAGAAATGATATGTTCATTAAAGTCCTAGTGTACAATTTCTATCAATCTTTATAATGAAATAGGGGAATGTGCCTAAAATTAATTTCCACAATATTCATAAGGTGGATTAAGTTTCTTATAATAATATAAATTTGAGGAGTTTTTTGGGTTTGGAACCTCATAAATTTTAACTAGTCTTCTATCAAATAATTTCCATTGGTACTTGGATCCATTTTTTCAGTTTATATAACCTCTTACCTCTTTGGCCTAAATGCGAATAATTCCTCATATTAGAATTGTTGGGGTAATAATTTCATTTAGTGATTTTTATATTTTTATCTGTAACTATGGACATTAGTTTTTACATTAGATTGTTATTTTTATTTTCTATGTACATATTATTACCATGATTATGTTTTAAATTTTGATTCATTAAATTTATAATATGATATTACTTTTATAAAAAAATGTTAACTTTTTTATTATTTAAATTTTATTGTTCTTTTACGTATCGTATGTTTTTAATTTTCATTCTATGATTAATCAAAAATTAAAAAAATACAATCAAATTTAATTATGATTGTGATGAAAAAAATTTGGTTAATTTTGACTAAAATTCATTTACCTGTTTTAGTGGCATTTCTTCCTTTAACAGGATAATAAAAATGCACAATATGGGTGTCAAGGATCATCTGACCAAGACTGATTATATTATCCCAGTTAAATAATATTCTTTAGTTAATGATCTTGGGGAAATCAATGTTAGATAGAATATTATGATTCATGAAGTACTAACTAGGATAATACGTGATAAGGACTCACTATTCAAGTCCTACCATTTAAAAGGGGTAGAATGTGCATCTGGTTATATGGTGAAATTGAGTGAAACACACCACCCGTAGACCAATTTAATATATGAGAATACCATTCATATTCTGAAATATATTCCCTGATCTTGTATTCTTGATATTATTGGCTCATGGTAGGTTCACCTCTCCTGGTTGAAAAAAATTACCTATCACTAGTTCTAATAATTCTATATTGATCCTTATATGGAAGGAAATTACATTATCCTTCACGTTGGATGAAAATAGGAGAGTCATAAGTGATTAGGGATAATTTCATATAGGATATGATTGAACTAGTAAAATTAATTCCAAAATTACATGTGATTTTCCCATATTTGAAAACAATTGTATGCTGATCAATGAAGGTGACCCTTGTAATTTTTAGCGAGACACCACATATTTCTTAATGTATTTCATTTTTTATTTCACCGATGGATCGAAATGATAGGTAAGATGACCATGATTGTTTTTGGAATTTCCAAATTTTAGGTAATGTTAGGGAAATTTCTGATCATCATGCCTTTCCATTGAAATTTAGTTCCATGTATAAAACATTCTATGTTTTCCAATTTAAAAATTTTGTACCCGTCCCTGCATACAAGATTTTTTATGACACTGTGGAGATCAAGGTTAATGTGTTCTGTATAGATTATCCTATCTATATCATTGATCCTAGTCTGAAATTGATATGAGGTAATGTAATTACTCTTTTTCAGGTTACATTTTAGTACGGTAATCTCCAAGATAAAAAATGGGAGATGGAGTATAGGATGAAGATACAATGGTTTGAGTTTCTCCCTCAAGTAGCTAGTTGAATATTTTCAAGGATATAAAGCCCAATAGTGTAGAGGTTGTAAAGGATCTGGACATTATATGATGATAATTATATTTAATTTTAGTATTTTATATATCTTATATGGTTTATTTTAGTTCTTTTTATGGTTGGATTAGTTGCGGAAGGTAAAAGGTTTCGTTTTCAGTGAAGGTTTTGGGAAGTGAATTTATTCCTAAAATAAGACTTCCCGCCAAAAGATTTATGGGAGATACAAGTATTTAAGTTTTGAAGACAAATGATTTTTCCTTTTCTACTAGGGATTCAGTGAGGGTTCATCAATGGTATGATATCCCACAAATGTTTTGGTGGGTTCTTACTTGTTCTTTTAAAATATAAAAATTATAATTTTATTTAATTGAAACCAATATTTAACTCTAAAATTAAGGGTGGATTGAGAATTCCTTGAAATTTACTCCCATAAGGATCACTATCATACTCCCCCACCCTTGAATCATCTCCAAGCATACCTCTCTTTTCCCTAATTCCAGACCATCTCAAATCGATCATGTACACTCACCTTCTCAATGTAAATTCATGATCTTACTTTAATACCCCTTATTCTTATTTTTCATTTCAAAATAATGCATATAATCCATTTTATAATAAATCTAGTAATTTTATAATTCACCAAATCTCTTATATTTCTTTCAATTTAGCTTTTGTAGGGTCTTATATTTATTTAATATAAATAATGCTCATGGTTTTCATATCTAAATTTTCTATATTTAAATTTTTGTTACATAAATCCCAAAATAACTTATATATCATGGCCAATTGTTTCTAATGGTGGAATCTATACACATAAAGGGACCATTAATGGACTTTTAAAATTTTTTTGGTACTTATACATATTCATCCTTCCAAACACATATTGATTTGACCAGACAATAGTGAAAGGCCTTGGATACCATACTAAAATAAACTTTTTGAAAATAATAAATGTTTTTCATAAATATTAAATGGGTAAAGTGGATTTTTTATATTTCCTTTGGTTGTGAGTATCATGTTACATAGATTAAATAGAATATATAGATTCCATTTATACCTACATGATAATTTTATTGATTTTTTCTATTTTATAATAGTGAAATGGGATAGATTTTTATTATAAAATACTTTTTTTGATAATTATGTTTATTTTAGTTTACCGTCCATTTATTAACCTAAAGTTATTATTATATATCCTATCTTTTTGGCATGTTTAATATTGTTTGTATATTTGAATATATATATACATTTTGGTTTATGAATTGAGTAGGTACCCAAATTTTGAAAAATATGTGAGTGTTATGGGTTGATCTTGAAATACCCGAAATTATTATACCCATTCCCTTATTCTTGAATGGTTGGGATATCAGGTTTCCATTACCCTAGTATAAAGTATTCCCTTTCCCACAATAGGGAGAGTATCTAGGACCCAAATTTATTACACGGACAGAGAAGGCTATCTATATATATATATTGTAACTCCTCGAACCAAGTTACCCAGAGTCGGTGCATTATTTCAAAACATTGGCCTGATCAAAATAGATCAACTCTCGAAAGAATGATTAGTTTAGTGGCCTTTGAAGTACTAGATACATACATAAGGTTCACATTACATTTTCAAATTAAAAACAAAAACATTGTGTCTCCTTTGAACACTCTTATATCCCATTGCCTATTCCTACATTTCGATCATAATATAATTCTTCACATCAAGGAAAAATAAAACATAATAAAGGGGTGTTCTTAGATGCTCAGTAAGGATACAAATATAGAAGAAACTGTAATAAATAATCCTAAACATTTAAGGTAATGTATAAGACTAAAACAAAAGCCTTTTAAACATAAACTTCTGCATAATATGGAAAATATAAATGAAATAATGTTATTTACTTATTCACATGGATATTCTACTAGTCTAATAATCACATGTAATATCAATATCTAATTTCATAATAATGGAATGCATAATTCCGGACATCATAACCACATAGTCAAGGCCTCATGCCATGACTACAAATAGAATTTTGTCAAGGACTTATTCCAAGACACTAGTTTCACTAATAAGACATACCAATGCATCGAGGAGATATAGCAGGATCTACCCATCACTTACTAAGTCCAATGCATCCCTCATATGAATAGTATGAAACATAATCTAAACATTCGTAATAAAACTAGCATACAAAATTTAAATATTTTAACCACAATCCATTAGTGGCATAAAAATATCACATCCACAGTCAAACATAAATCATTTAATACATTATTGAAGATTTTATTATAATAAATCATCCTCAATAAAGAATAGAATAAAATTAATGATATTGAAATAGATGAAAATAGTAAGTAAAACTATTTGAGATAAATATCCCCTTTTTCTTGAAAACAGTTAGAAGTTTCACTATTTATTAATGAAGTCATTTACAAGAGATTTTTGAATCTTAGTGTCACATACCAATTAGAAACATTTGAAATGAATTTTAATTTCAAAACATTAATGTCCATATAAATGAATACTAAAAATCATTTTTAAAACATGGACTTTAATGAAAATTATTTAGAAGAATAAATATTCAAAACATTTAAAATGATAGTTTAGTTAAAGAGTTCCTAACCAAATGAGAGATGCTTGAATACAAGAAATTGAGAAATAACAATAATGAAAACATTATAATATCATGAGAATAAATGGATTCATGATATAATAGGTCAATGGATAGTATATACACCATGTAAAAGTGAATTGGTGCATAATGACAAATAGGTCTCAATGGAATGTAAATTGAGACGAAATCCCTTATAGAGACCATATCCTTAGATTAATGATAAATCAATGAAATAATAATGTGTGAAAAATACAAATACACCCAAAATAATTGGATATTCAATATAAATCAACAAATGGACATTCACACATATTCATGTAAAAACAAAACCAATGACTTGGTTATTTAACTCAATGAATGGAAATTGAGTTAAGATTACCATTAACAAGTTCATATAAATGGAATGAAGATTTTTCAATGGAGTTATTATGTGTATAAAATGTATGTCCACACTAAGGGGAGTGTAAATTAATACATAAATAATAAATAGTGATTCCACACATAATCTTGGAGTAAAATAATCAATGAAGTATGCATAAAGCCCATTGAGTGGGAATTTAAATTTGAAATTACCTTATCAATTTAATAACATATGAAACATACACCCCGTGAAAGAAGTATCATACAATGAAGATGTAAATATCTATAAATTAAATTATATTAAACCAATAATATAATTGGGGGTAGTACAGACACCACTCAAAAGGAAATAGTGGCCAATATAGCCTGAATCTCACATGGATAAAAGTGAGATGAAAACCACTTACCTTGAACTTTTCCATATTTCAGGGTATGTTAAACTCTTTTATAATAGTTAAATATTGTTATTGAATTAAAAAATAACCACATAAATAAATATTATATCTTATATGATCTTATAATATTGCTTTATCAATAATATTTTATTAGTATCATTGTTTCGGGTGTTAACTGATTCGTTTAACTTTATAAATTTTTTATGTAATTCATGTTTGTTATGAATATATAGTATCTATTTGATTAATATACAGAATTATATTTAGTTATGAAACACAATTTTAATCATAAAATGAAAAATATTCTGGAATGGTTACGATGGGGAATGAATCTAATCGTGTTCATGGAGACGGTAATCCGTACATATGCATGAGTGAGAATATCATTCAATTGAAGGTGAAATAATATATAATTGTGTGTTATATTATACCGAATCATTAAAATATTATATTTATTATTTATTTCAATTATAAATCACTATTATACCCATCCAAATAATGAAGTGTTGAACAAAAACTACACCACGACGTGGAGATGGTAAGACGTACGTACGCACATATGTTGACTTTGTCATTCATAGGATGGATAAAATAATTAATATGGTTGTAAAATATTTTTAAAAACATCATAGTATGTATAAGGCCCTGGAGTTATTATTTTGGTATGTAAAAAAATAAAGTGGAAGTGGAAGTAGAAGATAACTTTGAAAGAGGTGATGAAATTATTACCTCTTCATTGGGTGCTTCCTTTTGATTTAATCAAAAGGGCACCATAGTTTGCCTTTATGATCAAAGGAAGGCCTCTAGAATGTAGTTATGGTATTTGGTATGATATTTGGGTGGTTTTTGGCCAAGAAAAATGGCTTGGAAGTGTGTAATTAAGAAAAGGAGAAGTGTCTTTTAATAAGAGAGGTGAGGGTTACTTTAGGAAAAGCTTGAAATATTATTTTATTATAAATTCATTTTCAGTTTCTAATGGCTCAAAATCAATTTATTTATATTAGAATGTGGGGATAGGTCGAAAACCTCTCATCCAATAGGTTTTATACAGGTTTACGTCAAAGTATTAACCTTATATTTTAGATTTAACTCATAGTTAAATAGTTTGACATTTACCATGTCTCCTTGTATTTTATATTATATGGTTAATAAATTTACTATAAACTGAAAACAGAACCTGAAGTTGTTCATTAATAACATATATATCATTTTATAAGTCGTTTTTCTAATCCTTAAATTTTTAGTGCTTTTATATAATTTAATAATATCAATTTTTTTAAAACTCAATTACGTCAATTTGGAAACTATTTCGTTATTGTTTTTTGTTAAAGTCATATCAACTTTGTTACTTCAAAAACAATTCATTAAAATAATCCTAACATGTCATATTAACCTATAAAATTCTTGGAATGCATCAAAAATCTCAAATTACATTTATTTTAATATTTATAATCTCAAATTTTTTAATCCTCCATTAATTAGGTAATTACGACATCATCATTGTGTCATAAATAAATTTAATTATTCAATGTCTAAAAATTATAAATAAAATATCATGATGTATGAATTATTTTTATCTTTCTTATTAATATTTATAGTCGAATTTATCTTATGTATAACCTTATATTAAAAATGGTTTAGTTATTAAATTTCAAATTTTACTCTTTTAACTCTTCTTTAAATAAAATAATAATAAATGCCATAATCTAATAAATGTGGATCAAAAGGATCATATTTTATTCCTAAGGTAGATTCTGGTCGAAATACACTTATACAATAGAATTAAGACAAGTGTTTGTGTAATTAAAATATCATTTTTACCATTAAATACCCTATTCACTTTTAATTGTGGTAAATAAAATTTAAAAGTCACTATTCACCAGAAATTATTTTCATCTTATTGAACCACATTTTACTTTCTGATGTCAACCATGTCTCTTGGAATTTTGAAATTCAATTCACATAAGCGGTAAAATTATGTTTTATGCAAATTTGCAAATGTGCATAGAAGGTGGATTAAAGATGGTAACAAGGTCAATAAAATTTTATACATATATTATTATTATAAAAGGACTTCAATGAATTAAATTGAATATATATATTTATTATGTATCTATTTTTACTTAAAATAAATTTAAATAAATTAAACAACAATTTATATAAACTTTCAGTTTTAAACAATAAAGCAATATTTTTCACTATTCATCAAAATCGAATGTTTTTAGAAAAATACCTAACATTCACTGTAATATAATTTTTGATATTTCAAATTAAAAAATTATATCTATTTCACCACATTAAAAACATATAAGTTTTATTAATTAGTTTAAAAAAGATATTCACATTGTCAAAATGAGAAAGCAGGTTTTTGGGAAGTAAAAACTATCAAAAGATTGATATGTGTTTATGTCCAATTTAAATATAAAAATAGTTCCAAGGAACAACATTGGATTAAATGATAAAAATATAATCTAATTATACCTAAAAACCATTCAAATTATAATTCAACGCAATGAAGTATTTTTATTAAAAAAGTTGTTCTTAATTAAAATTTAGTATTTTTCACTATTCATCAAAATATGAATGTTATCAGAAAAGCACAGAAAAATTTTCCAAACTAAATTTTTATGTCTCTCTTATAAATAAGCACCTATTTTAGTCAAATTTAATCTATAAAAGGATCAAATATTTTATTTAAAAATGGTTCACCATTAAAAGGAGGTAAAATTGCATTTTTTGAAAAAAACTTCTTTTATCTAAAAAACTGAATTTGTTTTTATATTATGTCTAAGAAACACAAAATATGGTTGTTAAAATTATATAGAGTATATAAAATTCAAAATTCAGTTAATACTATTCATAACCGCTTTTTGAACAGCTAGTTTGGTAAGTGGTAGTGCACTCGAACTCAGTGTTGGGTGAGTGCAAGCTATTGAATTACTTTAAAGAAAATAACTTACTAAAAAATCTTGGGGTGTAACATTCTTCCCCTATTTTAGAAATTGAATACTCATAATTTTAAAATTGGTCTTGGGAATATTATTTAATGTCCCACATTGGAAAAAGAGTCAATAATGTTATCTCTTTAAATGAAATAAAGAGAAGTACAAAGGTCACCCGAGATAACCCATACTAAGATTCCATATTGGAAAACATGGACATGGAAGATAAACTAAGTGTCAAGTTCTGAGGGAGAGTGAAAGTAAACATGATCAAGATAAAGCTAACAACATGAAAACCACAAAATTCTAATGGGTTAAATGGTCATTAGTTTCTCAATAAGAAAAGTAAAAGGAAAACATTTTTTTTGTTTCAAGTTTCATTTCATAAAGTTGAGGAATTTATTTATGAGATTGACAAAGAACATAAAGAGATATACTTATTTTTTAAGTATAGTTTCATCCTTTAATAAATTTATACCACAAACTCATATTTTCTCCAAACGATGAGTATTCAAGATGACTTGGTCACACTTGAAGCACTAGAATTAACTTATAGAGAATAACATAATACAAAAATGATGAACTATATATTTCCCTTGTCTTTAGAGATTAAACATACCCAAATGTTTAGTACAAGATCATATGATCCCAAAAATGGATAATCCTTTATACAAAAAATACGAATCTCAATTTCCAAAAATTGAACAAACAATTACCAAAGCTCAATAAAGACCATTAAATAAACATTTTACCTTACAATCCTTCAATATGATCCAAAATAGGATTGAAACCAAATCTCAAAATAATTTAATCACATAGTCCTTCATAGTAAATCTTATCATTTATCTCCAAATAACATTAACTACTCTTAAAGTCTCATTCAGATGTGTAATTAACCAAATCACATATTATCTATGATAGGTTAATCATTTCTATTAATAACATGAATCTCTATAAAAACATAGATTCTTCGAAAATAAAAAAACCCATCATTACTCCTCAAATTAAATTCCATTGTATTCTATTTTCCTTAGGCATATAGTGTTCCCAACAGAGCGTACATCTTCCAAAAGAACATTTTTCACTTAATCACCAAATAATTTTCCTATACTATGGATATCCATTTGATAAAGCATAAGATCCCAAATAAACATATTATTGATCAATAAAACCATTTAACTAAAAATAATTAGTCTTAATAACTAGGGACTTCATGTAGTCCAGTGGTAGGTGATAAATCCCAATCAGACATTGTTTGTGGGTTCGATTTCCGTAGCATTGTCTGACACGGTGGTTTGTACCATGGTTTGCGGGTTGTCCTTTTTCAAAAACAATTTTTTATAACATTCCCATGATGAGATAAATTCCAAAAAAATAACCATGACATAATTTAACCACAATTGTTATCTCATACCTTTCATTTTCATCCAAAAAACTAATAAAATGCAATTTCCTCAACTTCAAGGATCATATAAACCCAAATGGTTATTTATAATTATATCAACAAAAGAAAAGATAATTCTTCCTCAAATAGAATTTTCTCATAATAAACATCACAGTTACATAAACTAGAGAATAGTCTTCTAAAGTAATCTCATAAACAAAGATAATTAATACTTTTAACCATTTCACCATCCATTTATTTCCACATAGGATCTTCCTTGACCTAGAGGTTATCCTATAGAATAGGACATTGACTCAAGTAATGCCAAGGTCTCTTAAAATGATGATAAATAACAGTAATTAGATTCTTAGGAACATTTTAATTTTCTTCCATATTAATCTTCATTTTCCGTGACAATTCATTACATTATTTCATTTCCCACACATAAATTATTTCTTTGTTCAATTGATAATCTTTCTTCGGTGTCTCCTTCCACATTTCTGGGATGATGAAAATTGATCTTTCTTTTCTCCACAGTTTCCACTACTGGAACCCTTATCATTATCTGCCTTTCTCTTCTTTATTGAGTTAGGGAGTTGGCTAATGTAAATATTGTTGATTATATTTTTGGAAACCAGCTTCGAAATGAACACAATATCATTTACGCATAACAAAATTCCATTTAGTTTCTCATTTCCATCATCGTTCCTAGCTTGTAAATCATGTTTAATGTTACTATGAATTCCTTGTATTCCAACTATTGAGTAACATAAGAAAGCATAGTGTGAGTCATAAAATTATTTAAAGAATATCATGACACATAATTTTCAACCTAAAAAACCTTCAGATTAACCAAGTTAATTTATTCCCATATTATATTAAAATCCTTCAAATAGGTTTGTAAAGAAAATGTAAATTATACTATGCATATCTCCTAGGAGTGTCGTAACCAAGAGTGCAGCAAGGACCATGGTCATGTACCAGGATACCCTAGGTCAAGCTTGAAACTTCTTATCGGAGTTTTCACTCCCCGGTTCGTTTTTTGTAGAGCCGCCTTTACCTACTCGTATCCATACATGGATGCATTTCCTGAAAGAAACACATTATATTTACATTACCAATTTTTTTGGATGTTCTTATATACTAATTTTCAAAGTCTATCTTAGTGTAGGTTTTCCTAATCAGATTTAATCTAAATCTAGATTCCATGGTTTGTAATAAACTTCCCATGATACCAACTGTAATTCCTCAACCCTAGTTACTCAGAGTCGGTGCATTATTACATAACATTGGCATGATCAAAATAGATCAAGTCTCTAATAAAGACCGATTAGTTTAGAATCTTTGGATGTACTAGATACACACATAATTTTTACATTACATTATCAAAGGAAAAACCACAACATTTTGTCACCATTGAACACTCTTATATCGCTTATTATATTATTGTAGGTCGATTATAATATAATTCTTCACATCATAGGAAAAATAAAACATATGAAAGGGGTGAGCTCAGATTCTCTTTAAGGATAACAATATTGCAGAAACTATCATAAATAATCATAAACATTTAAGGCAATGTATAAGACTAAAACACAAGACTTTTAAGCATAAACATCAGCATAATATGGAATATATAAATCAAATAATTCCATTTACTTATTCACATTGATATTCTTCTAGTCGAATAATCACATGTAATATCAATATCTATTTTCAAAATTATGGAATGCATAATCCCGGATATCACAACCACATAGTCCATGCCTCGTGCCAAGACTACAAATAAAATTTTATCAAGGACTTGTGCCAAGACACTAATTCGTCTCAAGATCCCTACTGATGTAATGAAGAGCTATAGCGGGCTCCACCCGTCACTTACGAAGTCCAATGCATTCCTTACATGAAAAGGATGATACATAATCTAGACATTCATATTAAAACTAACATACGAAATGTCAATATTTTAACCACAATCCATGAATAGCATAAAAATAGCACATCTATAGTCAAACATAACTCATTCAATACAATATAAAATATTGTATAATAAAAAATAAACGACAATATGGAATAAAATAAAATGAAATATATTGACATATATGAAAATAGTTTGTAAAACTAGTTGAGATAAATGTCCCTTTTTTCTTGAAAACATTTAAAAGTTGCACTATTTATCAAAGAAGTCATTTAAAAGAGAATTTTGAATCAATGTTTCCCATACCACTTTAAAACATTGAAAGGAATTTTAATTTGAAAACATTAATTTCCATATAAATAAATTCTTAAAACGATATTTTAAAACATGAACAATTATGAGAAAGATTTAGAAGAATAAATCTTTCAAACATTTAAAACGATATTTTTGTTAAAGAGTTCTTAACCAAATGATAGACGCTTAAATACATGTAATTAAGGAATAAAAACAATCAAAACATAATAATATCATGAGAATAAAGGTTTTTATTATATAATATGTCATTGGATAGTATATACACCATATAAAGTTGAATTGGTGGATAACGACAAAGAGGTCTCAATGGAATGCAAATTGAGACGAAATCCCTTATAAAGACTGTATCCTTAGATTAAGGATAAATAAATGAAATAATTATGTGTGAAAAATATAAATACAATAAATATAATTTTATATTTTGTATAAATAAACAAGAGGACATTCACACATATTCATGTAAAAACAAAACCAATGACTTGGATGTTTAACTCAATGAATGGAAATTGTGTTAAGATTACCCTTAACAAGTTCATATCAATGGCATTAGAATTTATCAATGGAGTGATTTTGTGTATAAAATTTATATCCACAGAAAGGGGAGTGTAAATTACTACATAAATAATAAATAGTGATTCCACACATAATCTTTGAGTAAAATAATCAATGATGTATGCATAAATCCCAATGAGTGGAAATTTAAATTTGAAATTCCCTTATCAATTTTGTGACTTATGAAACATACACTCCATGAAAGAAGGATCATACAATGAAGATTTAAATACCCATAAATTAAATTATATTAAACCAAGAATATAATTAGGGGCAGTACATACACCACCTAAAGGAAATAGTGGCCAATATAGCATGAATCTCACGGGAATTAAAGTGAGATGAAAACCCCTTACCTTGCACTTTTCCTTAGTTGAGGGTACGTTAAACTCCTTTATAATAGTTAAATAAATGTTATTAAATTATACTAAAACCATATACATTAATATTATATCATATATGATCTTATAATATTTCTTTGTTAATAATATTTTAGTAGTATCATTGTTTTGGGTGTTAACGGATTCATTTTCCTTTATATGTTTTATTATGTAAGTCATGTTTTTATGGATAGTATGTATTTTATTAATATAATGAATTATTTTATGTTATAAAACATTATTTTTAATCATAAAATAAAAATTATTCTTGAATGGTTATGATGGGGAATGAATCTCATCACGTTCATGGAGACGATAATCCGTACGTACGCACGAGCGACAATATCATTCAATTGATGGTGAAATCATATATAATTGGATTTTATATCATATATAAATAATCATCAACATGTTATATTTATTATTTAAATCAATTATACATCATTATTAAACCCATCAAAATAATGATGTGTTGAATAACAACTACACCACGATGTGGAGACGGTAAGCCGTACCTACACACGTATAGTGACTTTTTCATTCATAGGATAGATAGAATAATGAATATATTTGTACCATATTTATAATAACATAAAATTATGTATAAGGTACTTGATATATTATTTTGTAATGGAAATAATAAATATAGAATAAGTGGATGTAGATGATAACATTGAATGAGATGATGATATTATTACCTCTTCTTTGGGTGCTTCCATTTGATTTGATAAAAAGGGATACATGGCATGGAATTCTGATCAAATAAATGCCTCTAGGATACATTTATGGTAGTTGGTAGGATATTTGGGAAGGGTCTTGTCGAACAAAATGGCTTTGGAGGTTTGAAATTAAGAGAAGGGGATGTTCTTTTTTATAAGAGAGGTGAGGGTCACTTTTGGAAAAACTTGAAATATTATTTTATTATAAATTATTTTTTGATTTATAATGGATCCAAATGGATTTATTTGGAGGATATGTTGGGTATGGGTCAAAAAACTCTCAAAAATAGGTTTTAGACATTTTTGGTCACCATATTAACTTTATCTTTTAGATTTTACTCTTAGTTAAATAGTTTGACATTTACCGTGTATCCTTGTACTTTTACATTATATGGTCAACAAACATACTATAAACATCCAATAGAACACCACGTGGTTCATTAATAACATATCTATCAATATATAAGTCCTTTTTCCGAACCATATATTTTTAGGACTATTATATAACTTAATAAAATAGTATTTGTTTTAAAACACATTTAAGTCAATTTTGACACTATTTATTATTTTGTTTTTGTTAAAGTCAATTAAATCAATCCTAACATGTCATATTAACCTATAAAATTATTGGAATGAATCAAAAGTCTCAATTTACATTTATTTTAATATTTATAATATCAAATATTTTAATCTTTCATTAATTAGGTAATTACTGCATCATCATTGTGTCGTAAATAAATATTATTATTTAATGTCTAAAAATTATAAATAAAATATAATGACGTAGGAAATATTTTTATCTTTCTAATTAATTTTTATAGTTTAATTTATCTTATGTATAACCCTATATTAAAATTGGTTTAGTTATTAATCATTGAATTTTATACTTTTAACACTACTTTTTGTAAAATAATAATAAGTTTTTTATCTAATCCATGTGGATCAAAACAATAATGTTTTATTAGTAAGGAAAATTTTAGTAGAAATACACTTATACAATAGAATTAGGAAATGTGTTAGGTTAATTATAATATCATTTTTACCATCAATTACCCTTTTTACTTTTAACCGCGGTTAATAAAATTCAAAAGTTTCCATTCACCAAAAATTATTTTCATCTTATTGAATCACTTTTTACTTACATATGTCTACTGTGTCTCCCAGACTTTTGAAATTCAATTCACATAAGTGGTAATATTCGGTTTTATGCAAATTTTCAAATGTGCCTTGATGGTGAATTAAAAGATGATAAAAAAGTTCAAAAAAATTTCATACATCAATTCTTATTATAAAATGAATCCAATGAATTTAATTGAATTAATATCGGTACTATGTAAAATTTTTAATTAAAATAAATGTAAATAAAATAAATAATTATTTAAATAAAAATCCAGTTTTAAACAAGAACGTAGTGTTTTTCACTATTCATCAAAAATCGAAAGTTTTCAGAAAAATACCAAAAATTCACTTCAAGCTAATTTTGATATTTCAAATTAAAAAATGATGGATGTTTCACCAAATTATAAACATAGAAGTTTTATTAACTAATTTAAAAAAAATATCTCCTTTATCAAAACCAGAAAGTAGGTTTTTGAGAACTAAAAACTATCAAAATATTGATAGGTGTTTATGTCCAATCTGAATGTAAAATTACTTCTAATGAACAAAATTGTATTAAATTATAAACATTTAATATAATTATATCTAAAAACCCTTCAAATATATAATTTAACACAATAAATTATTTTGATTAAAATAATTGTTCTTAATTAAAATTTAGTATTTTCACAATTCATCAAAATATGAAAGTTATCAGAAAAGAACTGAACATTTATCCAAACTAAATTTTTATGTCCCTATTCTAAAGAATAAGTTTATTTAGTAAAATTTAATATATAAATCTGTCCAATATTAGATTTAAAAATGATTCTCCATTAAAAGGTGGTAAAATTTCTTTTTAATAAAAATACTTCTTTTATCTGAAAAAATGAATTTTTTGATATATTATGTATAAAAAACAAATAATATTAATTTTAAAATTATATGGAGTAAATAAATTTCAAAATGCAGTTAATACTATTCATAAACACCTTTTGAACGGCTACTTTGGTAATTCATAGAGCGCTTGAACTCGGTGTTGCGTGTAGCACAAGCTATTAAATTACTTTAATGAAAATATCATACTATAAAATCTTTGGGTTTTACATATATATATATATATGTATATATATAATATTTTGGTATATTTATTGGTATAATAACTTCTTCCCATAGGTTGTGGAATTGATATTCCATTTTACTTCTTATGATTTTGGATAATGTAGGTAGTATTAGCAAGGAGCCTTTTTATGTAAAGACTTAATTATAATTACACGATTTTAGATCTATTTATTTGATAACTCATATATATATATATATATATATATATATATAATTTCAATACAAGATTCTATATCCTTGTAAATCTATCCCTATAAGATAACCTTGAACCCTTTGTCTAGTCATCAATGTCTAGAAATTATGGATCTCTCTTGTGGCCATGTGAAGTCTCATCTTGATGACATGATCATTCAATGGAGGGATATTAAAAAATGGAAATAAGGTATTTTATCTTATGATTTAATGGTATTTTGGTGTGGTTAGATTAATGATTTAGATTCAATACATTATATATATGATTTTTGTATGTTCTTGGATAACATAACCATATTGAACGTCTATTTTCCTAGGGTGTATGTTAATATATTTAATAATTATTTTGGATAAAAGAGGATAATGCTCAAAATGGATTATGAAATGGGACTAACTATACTATGGTATTTATAAAAAGAGTCGATGATTGATAATTGATGTTGTGTTTTAACTGTAACACCATAATTCCCACATAAGGGTGAGAGAGAGTTTGATTTACATGATATATATTATAAGGGAAATCCCCCCATAATGGGCCATTTTACGCTGATGGGAAGTGAGGATAAAGGGAAAAAACTATTAGAAAATGAGTTGGAGTATAAAATATCATTATCAGAGGAATAATAAGACATTTTTAGCTCATATCAGATCATATGGGACATGATTTAAACACTAAAGTAACACCAATGTGTAGATGATTAGATATAAGAGTCCATCACTCCTCAATTTTCCTGAAATTGGAATCAACACCTTGTTGTTTATATGATAGGAGTCCTGGTGTGACATGTGAGTACAAGTAATGAATTTAAAACCTCATGTACCACATTGGACTCTAAGAAATTTTATTTTATGAATATATATCATAAGAAAACTCTCCACCATAACGTGACCTCTCACAATGATGGGTAGTGATCTATTGGGAAAAAATACATCAATACAGTGTGATAAAGTAAAAAATATCATGATTATAGTGGGGGGATTAGGGTTCTAATTATTTTTCCCCAAATTATCATTTCCAAAATATGATATTGACTTTATTTTTATTAGGTTCACTCTTTTTATCTTAATTATATGTTGATCCATTATGTAATAAAATTTTACTTATCCCATTAACCACTTTGTTAAATAGTTTTTAAACACATTTACTGGGTTTAATCAGGAATAATTTAATGTAATGTAAATAGAAAATACATAAGGATTTTTATTGGTTCACCCATAATGGGATAATCCAAGGAACATGTAATATGTAAAGTGATGATTTTCTATAATCCAATAAACTCTGTGATGGATAGTGGTTTCCAAATGGGTATCTAATTATTGAGATCATTCCACTTATAATTGAATTATGATTCTATAAACCTCCTATAGAAATTGATTAAATCATGTCTAAATATACCCCCCCCCCCCAAATTGAATTAAGATATACATTTTAATACTATTCAATTCCTCCTATAATACATTATATTTAATTCTACGATTCTACTAACTCAATATCTTCCATGGTGCAAGCTTCACTATCAAAATAAGAACTTTTGTTCCTTATGATATTCATGTATGAAAATATATATCTCCATGGTGTAGAAATATTATTGTGGGCTAGTACCCTTCAAAATGGAAGAGCCCACAAAATCTTCTATAATTTTTCCACCATTACTTTTTTCTCTAAAATATGGTGCTTATTCAAAAAAGGGATCCTCAAAATCTATAGAGATATTATACTTGATTTTAATAATGATATTGAAAAAATATATATAAAATCATCAATATTAAAAATCATTATATGTCAATATTATTCCATGATATAGAGGCCTTAAAATAAAAAAAAACCACTGACATTCATTTGATAATACCCCATAGTGAAATGCATTTTCTATAGCATGAATGTCTTCAAATCATGGAAAAAACAAAAAAAATCTTGATTATCATATATGATGTGATTTCTCTCCCATATCATTTAAACTCTATTTCTTAATGCCATTATAAAATATATTTCACTTTTAATGGGAACATTTAAATAATGGTAGGGAAAAAGTAAACCATTTATAACTCACAACATCTTGATGTATGCCTTTGGGATGTAAATACCACTACCATAAATAAAAAAATGCCATCATATCATATCTTTATGGTGTGGTTTTTACATCAGGGAATAGAATTCATTACATAAAATTTTCTCTATATATGGGGAATACCACATCAAATTTCACTTCCGTTTTACCCAAATGAATAATTTTGAATGCAACATCCCTAAATCATTTTCCTCACATTGTGGAATCCCACACTATGACTAATAACATTGAAGTATCACCCCAATATTCCAAGGAAATGACCATCCTATCCCTATCATATGATAGCTTTTCCATAACTCATATACCATATGCTTGGCCTCAATACCATGATTATTTTCATATCAAACTTTAATTTCTCCATTTTCCCAAATAGGGGTTGGCCTAATTGAATTCCTTTGTTGACATGACCCATTTCATTGTGACGTAAATTGTTTATTTCACCAAAAATGAAAAAGGGATGATCCATTTGAAGTTTCCATGTACCTTACATACTTTTATATTTGAAGAGATAGTTGATTTAATGTACTGTTATTTATGTATAGCTTATAAAACACCAAAAAAAAATTCTTCCAAACCTCAAAACTTCTTCACTTTGGATCCAACAATATTAAACAAAAAACCAATTTTTGATGATTAAAAATTCAATAACTTAAACTTCTATTAATAATAATTACAAAACAATTTTTTTCTAAAAACATATTGAAAACAAATAGAAGACTATCCAATACCACATATATATTTTATGTTAATAATCTACCCTATTTTATTTTTTGGAAACAAATTTATCATAAATCCATTTCCTTAGGCATAATGGGAAATACCTCTATTGTTGAATCTAATTATTCTCCCCCAGGGGGGGGGGGGTAAAATTTTAACCCCCTTTGTGTTTTGGGTTAACTTATCCTCTTATATAGATTCACAATGGATTAATTATTCTTCTTATACACCTTGGACAACAAATACATAGCTTTTTACCAGTGCCATTATATATGACGAAAATATTACCAGTAGTCAAACATTAATGAGGGAATACTAACTTATGAAACTCCTACTATATCTTTGATATAAACAAAATAATATATTATCTTTTATATACCAATTTTTTATCTTTCAACACCACTATTTTCATTAATGTATCATCCATTACATCCAACAGAAGTCATAAGTTGATTTTATCCCCCCTTTTTAACAAAGTCTATACATTAAGTTAAAGAGACTAACCTATGCCTTTTATAATATAATCCAAGAATTAGGAAATTTCAAACTCCATTTTAAACCACTTTTCAAATATATATACCACCTATTAAACTCTAACTAATTTACACATCAACCTTTTAATTTATAAAATATTATCCCATGTGTGGCTATAAATTTTAAATATTTTTAGTGACTAGTCTTACCAATTTTGTACAAGATATAAAAAAATCTTCTATGCTTATTGTTTAAAAACTCAATATAGGGAAAACCGTACTATGCTAACAATGTTAATCTTATCTATTTTACTCACCTAATTAGATGTATTACATAAAACCAGGTTTTCATTATATACCAAGGAAATATTTTTTTGAACTCAAGAACACTTTTACGAAAGAATCAGTGAATAAAAACAACCATGTATAGTGTGATTCATACCTATGTTTCACCTTTTTAGTCCATATATGGTCACAAATAATACTACCAATTGTAAATGGAAAAACATATTGATATTAATTTTTTAATTTAAATTTATAAACATTGTTTTCTGGGGGTCCTTCATTGGATGATGAACATACCACTATTGGATCTTCAAACCAAATTCCCCCAGAATTATTTATCTTCATAAATGTGATTTATATATATATATTCAGTAAGAAGGTAATACTACTTTAACATAATTTTAAATCGTCAAATAATTAGATTATACCTATATTATACTAGTTGGATGATTCAAATGAATATGTCATGAGAACATATTTTTTTATCCTACTCATTGAAGATATTATCATACAAATTTAAAATTTTATACCAGTTGTTATAACCATTTAATAATATAACTTTTTATTGGATAATGTGTTCTTCGATAGCTCTTATTGAAATTTCATCTTTAATAAGATACATCTTGAACAAATTCCAATCCCAAATTTAAACTCTAGAAAATGCCTCAACATTACTTGCATCATTAAATGAAACTTTTGAATTGTTCATATATCCTCTAGAAACCAAAAACCACTCTAAATATAATTAATAAATATTTAAATAATTACGTAGAGGGAATTCATGCTTCCTTAAGTTATGGATGATAAAAAGTCACCATATAGCACCATTTCTTTCCATTATCATATATTTAGTAATAAATTTTCAAATACTAAGTAGTTTCAATGGAGTTGAAATTATCTTTTTGTTACATTTAATCAATCTTATGTTTTTGAACAAAATTATAAGTATATACTCATTAGGTATTCTTATCATTAAGGATTCTTTTATTCATCACTGGACGTTTTTTCATTTTCCAAATTTTCTTGATATTATTTTTTCCACTATTAAAATTATTACAATTTTTAACATATACCTTTTCGTGGGACACACCTTTTACATGTTATTTTCTAGTTTTAAAAACATGTGAATTCTTTTATTATTTATAAATAATTTTCAAAACACTGAAATAAATTTTTATTTTAATAGAATATTTTTAACTTATTTTCTATCTATTTTTAGCCTAATATTCTTCTTTGGAAATCCCATGAATTGTATTTTTTTTATAGGAATGTATTTATCATAGAATGCAGACCATTTTACACCTTTCATTATATATAACCTTCACCTTAAACTTCACCTAGAGACATGGTTAACATGGAAATATTTTTTGGAATAAGAACCATTTCTTATTTACTATTAAATTTTAAATAAATTTTCAGATCTTTCAACAATTTAACAATAGTTAATGATTTATTGTTCTTAAAAATAGAAATATTACTATGCATGAAATAGTTAATTCACTTGTTTTCAATCCTACCTATAAAACACATATAGTTTCCTTGTCATTATTATATACCCGATTTAGTGTTTTTCAATTACCTCTACAATTTTCCATTCTCTAGAGAATTTCAATGTCTCTCTTCTTATCATCCCCTAAAGTGGTTTCATTATAAAGGAGACCACATTTCCCATGAAAATTTGTCTTTGTGACATCAAAATATTTTCATATTTCACATATGAAAATATTATTGTCCGTTATCTAATTCCCTCCCACTTAATGATAATCAATGATTAAATGTAATTTTTTAAAAAAGTATCTTACTAATTGAAATGGATAACTATATTCCTTTTTTAGTTGAGATTAAATATTATTGAAAATTTTGGATTTGTTTCAAACTAATCATTCATTTATTTCCTTGAGTGTATTACCACTATAAATATCATCATTTAATGAATGGTTATTTCTGTTCAACAAGTATATTTTATCTTTTATTTTTATGTTTATCTGATAAATGTAGTCTTTATGACCTATCTCATCCTCCTGCAACCATTTCTTATCCTTGACCAATTGCGACAGCCGTGCATCAATATATTACTTACCTAAACTAAATTTACAATATTAATTTGAATATATTTCCTTATTACAAGAATGTACTTAAATATTTTCCATCATGGATTGAATATCTTCCAATTAATCAATATGAGAATCATTCTTCTCCCTTATATTGGTAGCCACTTCAATAAGTCTAATGTTCAAGCCATTAAGAATGTCAACATCAATCCTGATTCCATTCATATAAATATATTTAGACACTTTATCCCATATTAACAGTATGTTTTCTTATTTTATGTAATATTCCATGATTTTATATGTATTTCCATTGAAATAAAACAAGAAGTATTTGATAAATTTTTATATATAACACCCAATATGTATATGAATTTTGATATTGAAAATTGTTATAACATAGAAATTAAATGGAGTGTTTGAATATTAATAAAAAAATTATTGAATTTTTTTATTAATGTTATTACCCATGAAAATTTATTTATTAATTCATAATAAATAGATATTTAGTTTTTAGTAATGTCATTTTACACTTAAAAAATATGTCTTCTCAAAAAATGTTTTTATCGCATTTTTTAATAGAAAATTATAATTAATTTATACCATTACTAGACATTTTGTTTTATAAAACTGATATAATTTTTAAAATCATCGTTTCAATAATACCTCTATTGATTTTTTAATATTTTTTTTATTTTTAGTGAATAGTGAAAAATAACATTTTTGTAAAACATATAATTTATTTTAAATTAAATGTACAAATATTATTTAATTTTATACTAAAAAAATTATTTATCATTTATTTAAAAATAATATAATTAATTTCATACTAATCATCATTATACTTGATTTTGGTATAAGTTATTTTTTAGGCTTAAAATCTCATTTTTCAAAAGAACTATTTTTATAAACACAATGTTTTTTATCTTAATTAACTAATGTAATATAAACTAATTAATGATTTTAATGAAATTTATATATTCATTAGAACATTTAAAATACATTTTATGGGTTTTATAAGTTTTCGAATGGAGGTAAATTATGTTTTTTTCTTAAAAACCCATTTTCTGATAAAGTGTTTTCATTACGGGTTACACACAGAATTTTAAATAATTTTTTCCACTAATAGAAATATAATATATTAAATTAGATTCAATATTTTTAGTGAAAATAATTTATATAATATAATAGGGTAAAATTTATTTTTTGGGGATAGAGAAAAGTAAAAATAATAAATTGTTTACCATAATTATTGTTAAAATAGGTTTACCATGGGGTTAAACCATGAGATAAAAGCATGATTTCCACCAACCCATATAAAATTAGTATAGGCTGAAGATATTTAAAATTTAAATTACTATAAATTATAATAACATTCCATTTGGAGCCACTTCCCTAGAAAGTAACCGTAAATCATCGAAATATTTTATGAAATTCCATGTGTATCCGACCCATTAAATACAAAGGGGAACCTCTTATCCTCCCTTATTCACTCCATTTGAGATTCTTAAATCAAAAAATTACTAGTAAAAAACCTTCCTTGAATCCTTAGATAATTTATATAAATCTCTTTATTCTCATATTACAAATCCTTTAAGGCTTAAGGAGATTGAAAAATTAGGTCTCTCAAAGAATAGGTATGAATCTTAACCAAGTTAGTTCGATTTTAATTCCATGAATACTAATTATAAATTTTTTTAATCCATAATTTTTTTTACTAAATTATCATAAATATTCTTATATGTTATTATTATGACATAAAAATATTTTACTACACCTTCTGAATCCAACAGGAGATGAAATTATCCCTCATGCGTTTGTGTGGACTACCACCTTCACATTGCGATACGAATCATTCTCCACCACCATCACTAAAGGTTGGTTGTTATTATATATTTAATATTTATATATTAAATTTATTGTATAATAATGATAATGTAAATATTAATTAATATTTACCATTATTTCATTCTATCCATCAAAAATTGAAATGTCATCCAAGCATTCATATGGAAAACAGTCTCCAGGTAGTAATGTAATTAATGTTTCATAAATAATTTATATGAATTAAAATAAATATTTACATAATGAATACATATGATATTATAATTATATAATTATTAAATTTATTAATATTAAGGAACTATGATCAATGTTAAAGGATCATAACCTTTGATCCAAAACATACATGAAAAACGAAGAAATTAAATCAAGAAATGTTTTTGACAATGGATGATTGTTAACGAATAGGTGATAAAATGTTATATGTAATCTATGAATGTTTTTTAGTTATTATTATGGTTATACAATGTAATTATAATAAATTTAAATTTATTATTCATGAGTTTAGAGTTCATTTGAATCATGACATTATACAATTAAGTGTTTTATGTTACAATACGTTTTTATCAGGATTTTTTAGGATTAAATTTTTTGAGGGAAAAAATATTTGAAAAATATATCCCAAGTCGTATTTATTTTATTCTACCATTTTTATATCTATATATTTTAGGTTCTCCATTAATTTTACTCTCTTTATGTAGTTATGATACAAAAATAATGTTTTTAATAAAAATTCACTATGTTTTTCTCTTTGGGTAATAGTCTTTTCTTCCATGTTCATATTTTATTAAAAAACATTCAATAATGTTTTTAATATTAACCAAATATTTATTAAATTAATTTTTACCAATGTTTAGATTTATATGAAAAAAATTTAGAGTAATATTCTTTTAATTTTACAAATAAGATTCCTTAGACATTTTTACTAATAATATGAAATTTTTTTCGGTTTTAATATACACCACATGAATGACTTTCTGTACCATAAAAAATAAAATTTTCATTGAAAACTGAATTATTATTTTCCTGTTTTCATTTAAAATAAAAAATTTCCTTAATATTTTTATATTTTTTATATTTTATATAAGTGACTTTAAATTAGAAAAATTTCCCATAGAAGATTTCTAGAAATATTTTGAAATTATTTTTATCTATAACAAATTATTTGGACGTTTCTTATGATTTATATGGTATATGATACAATGTCACCATATTTATTATTTATATGGGTAGTTTTTGATTATGATGATTAAATGTTTATGGAACTAGTATCCTTTCAAAAGGTTATGATTTTATGACATGATGAATATTTTATGATGTTATAGCACACATATGTATGGTTTTCATTATGTGAGTTGTGGGATTTGAATTATTAATATCTTCATTTCATTGGATAAATAATTATATCCCATGAGATAATAATGAATGAAATAGGTATTGAACCTAGTCTAGTAAGGGAATTTATATTGAAAGATAGTCTTGTGAGTGTACTCTGACTAAGGAAATGATGAAAGGAGGAGTGAACCCAATCCACTATAAGAGACTTCGACATGATAATTGACCAAGAAAATTATTTTTTATTCTTATTTGTATGTCAAAAAATCATGTATCATTTTTATAATATGTTTTTATATATCATTAAATATTATTGATGATTCTCTACTCTTATCTCTTATGTCATTTGGTTTGAAACTCCATATTCCATGTTACATGAATAATTATTATAGATTGATTTGGTACAATCATTGTAATTATTTATCATATTCTCATATGCTTGTGATTATATTATCCTCACTTATGATCATTCATTGATATCTTTTCTATTTATCCTTACAGAGCATCTGAGCTCACCCTTTCTTATGTTTCCCTTCTCCATATTTTGAAGAATGGATTGAAGTATTATATGTCTATGAAGGATTCTAGTTATGATGATAATAATTAGAAATGATATGGATATTTTATGTACATATTATTTATATATAATTTTTTCCAAAGTCACTAAACCTCTATGATCTATAAAAATATATTATGGGATATGTATTAAATATTTATTTAAAATGATGTAATATTTATTTATGAAAATTATGGGTAACTATATTTTCATATGATGGAATAATTCTTATATTAGGTGTAATGTTTCCACCTTTATACTTATTTATATTATTTTATCATCATATGTTCCAACATCACTTGGCATATCATCTTCCACAGCCTAACATAAAACGTCATTAAATAAATTAATAGATTCACATTTTTTAACTATTCCATACCTTATTTTGATGAATGTTTAATTATTATATCCTAATCATACATTTTCTATAGACTATTCCATAAAATTAAATTTTTTTGGTGTTATAATATTCATTAAAATTCATCCCATTTTCCACATCACCAAAAGAATATGAGATAAGACTGAAAAAGTAAACACAAAAAATGAATCAGATTAATTTAGGGATAAAATAAAACAAATATAACACTTGGGATACCAATTATTATGATCAAAATGGATTAGGTGAGATATAGCTAGAGTGTGGGGGGGGGGATTCAAAGCATGGAAACTTATTTCAATTGAAAATTTCTTTGCAAAATATCACTTCCAAATGTAATATGAATGTTATTATTTACATGGCCTCTCTTTATCTCTTATTTATATTTTTAAATTATTTTTATTCAAGTTTTACTGATATTTTAATTAGTTAGTTAAATATTTTCTTACCCAATTTTATGATTTTTCATCATAAAAAATTGAAATTAATGTAAATACAAAAGAAGGAGGATTTTACTTGGTTCACCCACACAAGGCTCATTTATGTAGTATGAGATCAAAAATGTTTGGAAACATCAAAATCCAATATACTCACTAATTAATAGTTGGATAAAGCTAGATAAATTTCTCTCGGGGTAAGTCCCTTTACAATATTTAGGGAAAATCAGTTATGGAAGTAGATAATTTTGAGTAGTAGTAATGGTTTGATGTGTGGTGACGACGACCATGTTCCAGTAGTTCGGAATTTGATGGTCATGATTTTTATTAATGTTTTTGGATGGCTTCATATACTTTTAGTTGAATTTGTGTGGCCAATTTTGGATATTTCTTGCTTCAAGGTTCATCGATGACAGTATTTTTGGTTTCATTTGACTATGTTCTTCTTAATGAGGTTGTTTTCATGGGACCAATGATGAGAGGATGTTGCTGAGGGAATAGGTTGATCGACACAAAGTTCCACAGAACCCAAATGAGTCGACATTGGGGGATGGGCTGGATGATGGATATTTTACTCTATAATTTTATAGTTGAATTTAAAGTTTTTTGAAGGTTTCTCTACCTGAATTGTTGTTATCATAAATGGATATATTTTAGGATTCCCATTTATCCCTTAAAAAGGGATTATTTGAAAATTGAAAAAATTGACTTTGAGGAGAATGTGATTAGAAAATAAATTCTACCTGTTTATAAATTTACTTTTATGAAATTAATTTCGTTTTTGAATTTTTAATGTAAATATTATCTTAGAATTATTATTTAATATTTTCTAGAAATAGTTTTAATAAATACTGAAAATTACTTATTTTACAAATACTATCACTTTTACAAAATTGAAATCATATAATAATAAATTGAAACATACAAAAATCATTTTTATAGAAATTATATCTATTTAATAATAATTATAATTCAAATAAAAATATAATAATTTACTTATAAATACATACTTAACATTTTAAAAATCTAAGCGATGTTTTTTTCCAAAAAAAACAATTTTTTATTATTTATCTTAATCAAGTATTTAAAAGGTTAACATAGCTTTGGATTTATTTTTAATTAAATACAACTATACCTTTATCTATCATAATATAATTAATTCCATTACAATCATCATTATAATTTATTTAGATGAGAAATTATTTTTATGCTTTGATGGAACTTATTTCTAAAACAAATTTTTGTCGCATTTTGTTCACATATATTACAATTACCTATGAAAACTAATATTAATTAATTTATATAAAATGGACTAAAAATTAAGAATCACCACAATTAATATTAAGTAATAATTTCATATCAATATATGATAATAATGGATAGTAACCATGGTAAATATTTTTCACCTTAGTTAGGTGTAAAATGGGTTAAAATGGAAAAAAAATAAATGGATAAGGCATCAAGATAACAACAAAACATCCTTTAACCTCATTTATTTGTTTTATATGAACTTTAACCTTATAAAATTCAATTCTATGATAGTTTAAGCAAATTTTATACAAAAAGACTTAATATTTTAAAAATATTTTATGTAATTCCATGTGTGTCGTTTCCCTCACTTATAAATGGAAGCCACTTATCCTATCTTCTTTACACCCCTTGGGACTATTATATTGACCAATAACTAAGAAATACCATCCCAAAATTACTACCCACAACCTAGAGGGTCTTTTCTCTTCAATAAACCATCTTAGAAGTGTTAAGGAGTAAGATAATGATGTTTTTCCAAAGAAGAGGTATAACTATTAACATAGGGTTTTAATTTTATTTCCTATAACACTACAAGGTATTCCATAAACATGATAATATAATAAAATATGTATCTTCCATATACATAAATTTTATTATTATGGTGTCAAAACCCTTATTCATCTCCTTTATACTACATGGAAATGGAAACATCGGTCGTGCGTACGTATGACCTACCGTCTCCGTAAAGTAGTGTAATCCGTTTTTTACCACCATTTTATTTATATGGATATAAATAAAAAAATTATTAATATATAAGATTTTTATTAAATAAAAATTATTTTTTAAAATAAAATATACAATTCATATTTTGACCCTTACACCTTGCGCATGTGTATGTTTAGACTACCACCTCCATGAAGTGATATGAATCATTTTTCATGTCCATATTTCATGGATGACTGTAGACATGAATGTACATTATACAAATTTTATTTATATAATTATTAAAATTCTTAATATAAGGGAACCATTATCATAATTCTTGTACAAAATATTTAAAATGAAAAATTACAAGAGAAAAATAGTAAACACTAATAAATGACGATGTTAATTAAGGATTATTATTAAAAATGTGTTGAAATGTAATAAGTGTACCATATATGATATTATAAGTAATTATATGGTTATTTTATATTAGTATAATATAATTATATTTATTATAGAGGTGGTCAAAAGAACTTATGATGCATGTCAGGGCTACGGAAAAAGTTCATTCCATTATTTGATCCCTTTTTGGGAAGTTTATGTTTAAGTTTCCATTAGAGTAATTATATGATATTTTTATATTAAAACCCATATATTTTATATCTTATAATTATATATATAAATTACCAGTTTTACCTTCATTATTAACTATCTATATACTCAAAATATTGATAGAATGTTTCTGAAGAAAACAAAAATTGTATTTCAATTTGGATTTGAATGATTTTATTTCAGGTCCATATTTTCCTTAAAATATTTTCAAGAATGTATTCAATATTATCCAATAATTAATTAAAATCATTTATCTTCTACTCATTTTAAAAATGGGGAACTTTTTATTGAAAGTGTGAACAAAATATTTTTTAATGTATAAAATACAGACAAATTTTTCTTATTTTAATGACTACTCTTTGATTTTATGATTCATTTATAAGTTTCCTTGGTTATATTCTAATTATTTTTTTTGTAATACTTTGGAAATTTTTATATTTTAAATATGTTATTTCAAAATGAAATTTTGATTTTACTCAAGAAATTTTTTCATGATCTTTTAAAATTATTTTCATCTATGTCAACACTAATGTTACCATCCACCATGTTTAATTAGATGGATTATGAAAATTTTGAATTGTAAAATTGTTGACATTACATATTATACTTCTTATAAAATTTATTGGTATAGATTATTAAGTCATTTTAAATATGTTTTATTGAATATTAAAAAAATAAATACATTTTACTTAACAAGTGACGGATGGGACACGAAATTACATAGCCTTTAGATGAATAGTATGCATCATGAGAAAAGATACATTTTTCATATTTGTAAAATTCCTTACCCAATTATATATTATTTCTTAGAAATAATCCTAAATGGTATGTATAATATTTTTTAAATTGTACATTCTATCTTTATGAAATTAGTTATTGATTTCCATGTGATTATTAAAATAGTTGTGATATACATGGATACATTTCAATAAAATGTGATTATTTATATAGAACTAGTCAACCATCATTTATTAATTACATATTATTAATTTCTTATTTAATATATAAAATCTTATATTATAGTAAATCCTTTACTGCGCATCTAAGATCACACTTTTATTTTTTTTATTTTTCCCGCAATTCAAGGATGTACACTTCGGTTGATAAGAAAGGATATACTAGACATAATAAAAATGTTCCAAATAAAATAATATATTTTATGTTATTTTTTTAAATGTAACATGTGACTCAATCATGTATCTAGTTATCCAAGACAACTAAACTAAAATATCCTTCAGAATGAAGTCACTTTAATCTAGTAAAAATGTAATAAATAATCTATTATATTGGGGCTACAAGAGTCAATATTATTATAGTTGGTATTAAGGGAATTTTTTTATAAACATTGAGAAACAGATTTTTGTAAAATATATATTAGATAAAATAATAATATAATAAAATAAAGGGATATTTATATTTATATAATAATATAAATAAGTTTTGTTAAGTTAGAGAATATGTGGTTTCAATGAAAATACAACGATGTATTGATACTAGAAGGTGGATATGGTTACGGCATAAATTTACCTAGGTGTAATAACTCTGAAAGGGTAAAATTAGTTATTAAATATATTTTCAATAGTGATTGATGAGTGGGAATAAAACTCCACACCTAACTAAACATTCATGGGTGATATTATTTGTTCATTTATCATCTCTTTACAAACTATTATGAAATATGTTGAATTTTTTATAATTTGAATAGATTATGAATGATAATAAGATTATATATGTATAAATTTTTATGTTATTTCAATTGTTTCGATATTTTTAGAATTATACATTATGATTTAAAATATATAGCGTCACAATATAATCTAGTAGACGCCATCATTCAAAAATGGTTTATAATGTAAGGAATAAAAAATGTATCGATACAGGTAATATATGCATGGATTTACAACCTATGTTAGACAATGATGCTAGAGATAGAGTTTGAGTTACATAAGTTATTACTATGAAGAGGAAGCTGACTCAGTTTAGGGCTAATAACATTACTGATATAGTGTATCATACTGATCCCTAATGTATTGTAACAATGTTAGATTATTTAATGAGTCAACATCCACCCTCATTCAATAGAAGCACAAATTGATTAGTAGATGATAAAGGGAAATGTTTTGTAAAAAATATATTTCTCACATTAGGATTTAATGAAAGGGATAAGGTTTTCAAGGAAGCTTATCATCTCATAGGGGAGATCAATTAATGGTGGTCATTTATTCAAAAGACTAAGGATGTGGAGAAAATATATAACATTAAGTGTAAGGTTTTTAAGGTACTTTTCTTTGAAAAATATATTCCTAACAAACAATGAATAGTTATAAAGAGACAATTCATGAGTCTAAAAGAAAAGAAAAATCGTGCTATGTATGATTCCATATTTACACGGTGAGCAAAGCATGATACAAATCTCACATTTAATCCAAATATTAATATTTTTGATTTATTTTGTGGTATTAATCCAATCCTTTGAAGTGTACTAGTATCCCATACATTCTCACTATAAATGGATATAATAACATGTTCAATAAAGATATATAAATAATTATCTAATCCAAATGAATTTAAAGTAAATTAATATAAGAATAGGATAACTGAGTTACTCATTAAGAAAAAATTTTAAGGGGGGTAGAAATGGTAAAATTTACAATATGTGATACTTGGAGAAGGAACCACCTAGGTAAATTTTTGAAGGGGACATAATATTTCTTTAAGTGTGGAGATAAATAACATAATACTCATTAATTAAAGGGAAAGGGAGTATCCATTAAGGTATAATTATATACCTATAATGAGAAGGTTAACTATTCTAACCAATCAATAAACCATTAATCTATATTATTAAAAAAGTGGAAAATGGGAGACAGATAATCATATGCTATTACTATACTCGAATTTAATGTTCCCAGAAATGTGGTTGTATGAAATTTTATCATAACATCCAAGTTAAATTATAATTTATTTGATTCTACATCCTATCACACTTTTATATATTTTATGTTAGAAAATAAAATAATTTTTTTCTCTAGTATACTGATATAAGATTAAACCATAAAGACACCTAGAAAATTATTATTTAAAATAAGATATTCGATTCAATCCCCAAAATAATTCATTGACATATCCTATTCTAAAATTTTATTATTATATCTTTGGTAAAATTGTATATAATAATTAATATTTATTTTGATTCAAATTAGTAAAAAAAATTAATTACGATGATAATGAGATCATGAATTTTGATGAAGATGTACAATTCCTTATCTTTAAAAAAGAGGCTTCATCACTAGAATAATGTATATATCAACCCTAAATTTCCCTCTTTAACAAAATTTTGGGATACGAAGAGTAGAAACAACTTATGGATTTGAAATGTAACCTTATTATACAATTTGTTCTTATTTTTAAGGAATAAATTGATGAATTTCTGAATGAACTATAAAAAATGAACATGTTTGATGTTTAGTTTTTATCGATATCTTCCATACAGAAAACCCATATCTAAGACTCATTAAAAAACGAACAATATGATGTTAGTGAAATAAATACATTATTTTTGTTGGAAGGGAATCATGCCCCCCAAGTGCTTCCTCTTTGGGAGATTTTCTTTTGTTAATGAAACAATGATGATACATTGAGGACATGATTTGATTTTAGGGAAATAAATTCTATTAACCTGAATAGAAAGTATACACTATCTCATATTGATGAATTGTTTGAAATAATTCAAGGATCACAAAAAATTTCAAAGATCTATCTTCATTTGGGGTATCATGAATTGCGAGTAAGGAAGACATTATAAAGAAAAACATATTTCCTACGAGGTGTGGACATAATGATATTATAGTAGTACCATACCAATTTACTAATTCACCCAATATTTTTTGGATTTGATGAATATATAGATCAATGAATATATTTATAATTTCATTATGGTATTCATTGATGATATATTTATATAATCCATATATCAGGAAAAGAATAAGATTCATTTATTAAAAATTCACTCGGATCATAGGGAAAAATAGTTATAAAGTTAATTTAAAAAGTGTGAATTCTAGTTTTGGGATGTTCCTTTTCTTGGACATAGTATCTATAAGGATATAATATTTGGCCGTCCTTAAAATACAATTTCCTACACGAAATGGTTTATGATGAAAAACATAACTGATTTATATAATTTTATTGGATTACCAGGTTACTATAAGTGATATTTTTCTATTTTTAATGAATTAGAAAACCCATTAACCAAGTTTACATGTAAATGGGTTATGTTCTTAATTAAAAAGGAATCTGAAGAATTTTTTGAAGAGCTAAAGTATTGTTTGATCAATGAACTGATGTTGAAATTACCATTAGGAGGGGATGGATTTTTGATATATAGTTACACATAAAATAAAGGACTTGGATGCGACCTTATAAAAAATGATAAAGTTATTAACTATGTATCATGAAAATGAAAGGTCGATGAAAAAATAATCTAACCCATGATCTTAATTTGGTAGACAAATTATTTTCTTTGAGACATGCAATATTTTTATCTATAATGAATATGTGAGATATATATAGATCATAAGAGCTTGGAATATATATTTTCAATGAAGGAGATTATAATGAGGTAATAGAGATAGATAGACCTACTCGAGGATTATGAATGCTCGATACACTACAACATTGGGAAGGCTAACAAGGTATAATATTCATTGAGTAAAAATAGTATAGAATTCTGACTAAGTTGAGGATTGAAAAGGAATCTATATTTATATACTTTATAATGTTGGATATATAAATTACTAAGGATGTGTATATATAACTACTTTTCCAAATTATTTCTGAAGAACCCTTATTAAAAAATATAAAGGGATCAAAACATGATGATAAGAGTTTTAAAAAGAAAACTACAGTTATTAATAATGGTAAACTGGTAGATTTTTCTATGATGATGGAGTGGTAATATTTAGAATGATTTTATTTTTTATATCCATACCTCTGATAAAAATATAATCATTAAATGAATCCCATGTAATTAATTTTTCCATACACTATGGTATTACCAAAATATATTTTTATGTGAGACAACATTTTTATGGGATTATATAAAACAAAATATTGCATAATCTGTATAAAAATATTTGTTTTTCAATTGGAAAAGGTTAAAATAAAACATCTTAAAGGATTCATTAAAACCTTAGCTATTTATTTCCGTAATTGAGATGGAATTATTATATAATATGTTATATGATTACTATATTACTCTATAAATATTGATTACATTTGAGTTATTATTGATCTCATTACCATGTCAGTACATTTCCTCACCATATGAAACGATCTACCTCTTGAGTGTCTTGAAATGATCAATATTAATAATGTTGTGAGACTCAATGGTACACCTATTTTTATTATATCTAATCATTATCATCAATTTACTTACAAATTCTGGTGGATTCATCCGAAGGGTTTTCATAATGAGCAATGATTGAGGACCACTTCTCATCTACACACAAAATAGAATCTTAAATGGATTATTTAGAAATTATAATACATGTTAATGTCATGATCACTTGGCATTATCGTTATGTGGGATCAATATTTAAATTTGATTTAATTTTAATGTAATAATATATTCTACTCAATTATTCAAATAGAACTGTATGAAGCATTTTATAGGAAGATATTTTATACTCAAACTTATTTGGATGATGTTTTTAAAAGGAAGGATATAGTCCTTGAACTCATTGAGGAGAAAACTGTGAATGTGATGACTATTCGAAATCATATTACGAAAAATCTGAGTATACATATGGGATATTATAATAACCAAATGAAATATTTGGAATTTTATGTGGGGGATCATGTTTTTAGGAAATTATATCCATGGAAGGGTGTTATATGGTTTGCTATGAAAGTTATATCAATTATTAGGTACATCGAGACATTTGAAAGTCTAGAAATAATTAGATTTATTGATTACTATTTAGAATTGAAACCCAACCTCTCTAAAGTTCATAATGTGTTCTATATATCATAATTGAGTAAGTGAATTCCCTATCCAAAAACATATACTCACCTATGAGGAATTATAATTGGAACTTAATTTTTTTTAAATATCTTATCTATATTCTTAACACTAAAGAATGAGTGTTGAGAAAAAAGATCACTCAACTGGTAAAAGAATTTTAGAAAAATATGAGGATATAAGTGGTAATATGGGTAATTGATGAATTTATAATTATGAAATACCCATATCATTTCATGAGTTGATATTTTTAAAATTATTAGTCTTAAATTTCTGAAAGGAGGGAATAATGAAACACTAGAGCCCCTATTATAGCATGATTTTCATTCAAGATAATCAATAACACAATGCACACAACTTTATTCAAGAATATTATTAAAACAAAAAATAAAGTATGTTTCAAATTTAATTTGATCAAATTAATTTTATTTTTTATTTTATCATGTAAAAATTGAATCTATGGAATTATTTATATTAATTAGGAATAGATTTTTTCTAGATGAATAGTGAAAAATTCTGATTTTATAGAAAAAATCAATTTTATGACATTTTAACGATATAAAAATTATTACAACACTGATGAAACATTATTTATAGAATAAATATATATTTAATATGGAATATAATTTATACAGAAATATTATGTTATAATTTGAAATATATATTTATCATTTTAAAATTATAATTAATGTTTTTATCAAAATGAAAATTATTTTTCATTTATATATATTAATAAAGTTTTTTTAAAGCTATTTTCTGTTTGTATTTGGTTTTAATGGAAAATAAATACCCCTATAATTAAAATAAATCAATTAATTACATTATAATAAATATTATACTTTATTTTGTTATAAAATCATTTTATTCTTAAATCACATTTATAAAACAATTAGTTTCATTACCTTTTACACGCTTATATTAAAAATAACTTTCCAAAAACATCAAAAAATTTAATCATGAAAAACAGATTACATATTTTGAATCATCCTAAATTTTTAGGTAATAATATCAACTCAATTTTTTTTTATAATGAATCATAATCATTAATAATATTTATGACCTTAGTTCAAGGTAAAATGAGTTAAAAGGGTTAAAAATAAAGGGATAAAGAATAAAGATAACATAAAACAATTTATGAAACCACATTGTTTTTTTATTTCAAAATTAAACATATAATATTTTGATATATGAAAAATTTCATCCCCCAAAAAAAGAAAAATGAAATATATTATTAAAATATTTAATGTAATTTCAATTATGTCATTTCCCACACTTATAAAAGAGCCCCACTTCTCCTCTAATGTTAAAACATCTTGAAAAACTTGTGTCAATAAATCCCTAGTCAAATACCTTCAAAAAATTCCTCGTAATGTCCTATAATATCTTTTCTAGAAACATTACCAACCAAGAAGGCTTAATGTTTATGTTAAAATAGATTTTTAGAAGAAGAGGTATAACTTTTAATTGAGTGTTTTTATTTTATTTAATCTTATAAATCATTCTAATATTTTGTCTCTATGATCAAAAAATAAAATAATTATATTAAATAAATTTAAATATTATTATTCTTGGGGAAAAATATTTATTCATACCATTTTTATCTAATACAAAACATTAACATCACTTGTGAATACGTATAACTTATCATCTCCACACATCAGTGTAATTTTTTTTCATTTACATTTTAATTGTATAGTAATGAAGATAAAAATAGTGAAAATATTTTATATTTCTGACATAATTACGATTCATTAAATATATGGTTCTATTTACCTTCTTACACTTTTACACATTACAAAATGATATTTTCCCTTGTGTGTACGGGTGGACTACCGCCTCCATAGAGAAATCTGATTTATTTTTCATGTATTAAAATAATGATGACTGTAAATATGTATTCAATGAATATATATTATATTTATATCATGATAAATTTTTTTCATAATATGGGACCATGTTAAATATTCAAGTATTGAAACTACTGAATTGAAGCTTACATGTGTAAAGAAATATTTAACTCTTAAAAATTATGATTTTAATGAATAATTATTAATAAATTGCGTTTCAAATGTTTTAAGTGAATCATATATGATATTATAATTTTTGGTATGGTTCTATTATAGAATTATTATAAATTAAAATTTATTATATTTTATGTTTAAATCAATAATTAAATAATTCAGTCCTCAGGAAAGTGTGTATTTCAAAATATCATACTTTTTTAGGATTATTTTTGTTTCAGTTTATATTAGAGGAAATATATGATAATTTTATCTTTAATCCCATCAATTTTAATAAAATTTTATAATTTAATAAAAATATGTGTTTTTATTTCCTTTCCCTCTCACTATATACTCAAAATTATGAAATAATGTTTTTAAGGGAAACATGATTTGTTTTTCTATTTGGTTGGAAATATTTTCCTTCCATTTCCAAATTATTTCAAAATTTACTCATGAGTGTTTTTAATTTTTAACAATGATCAATTAAATTCATTTTTATAGTTTTCTTACTTTATATCAAAAGGTTTAAATGGAATATTATTTTTTCTAAATAAGGCACTTTTTATTGAAGGTGTTAACATAATATTTTTTAACCTGTATAACACGAATGGTTTTTACCATAGTTGAGACCAATATTTTATTTTAATTATAATTTATAAGTTTTTGTGTTACTTTCCCAAGAATATTTTTTTTCTAATATTGAATAAATTTTTAGATTTTAAATAATAGATTTTAAAATGAATAGGGGTTTTCTGCGGGAAATATTATAGTGATCTTCTAAAAGTAATTTCATCTAGGTAAATATACATTGATTAATCTTATGATTTAATGAGGATATACATTAATTATAATAGCCACAATATTTCTCTAGATGTTTTAGGATCATTTTGACATAGAAATGTAATGAAATTCTATATTCGAGTTCTTCTAGTAAGGATAATTATTGATCATTAAGGAATGTAAATTAAGTTTTATTGTTTATTCATAAGATAAAATCAGTTTCTTTTTTTATGTAGTTTGTGGATCCTTGAATTACATATCCATTTAATTCACCAATATGGACCATGAGATAAAACATTTTCAATATTAGGATTATGAATTTCTAATTTTTGTATGATTTCTTTGCATGATGCCTAGATGATTATTTTAAGATGTTTTACGTTATTCATTCCATTATTATGATACTATTTATTGATACCAATGTCATTATTTGAATAGTTAAAATATCCACGGATAAGTTTCAAACTTATTGGAATATTTATATGGAATTACTTTATCATCATTTTTCTTTTCATATTAAACATTTATTATTTATTCAATGATAGATTACATTGTACACAAACACTTATTGAGCATCTAATCTCACACTTAATATATTTTCCTTTCCCCAGGAATCTAGGAATTGTTCAATGATTGATATTCAAGTATATTATATTGGGAATAATAATTTTCTCAAAGAAAATACTATGTTGTATCTTACATTTTCAAATGTAATGTGAGAGTCAATAAAGTTTCTACTCTCCCAAACTATCTAATCCAATAGGATTATATCTATGGTAAATTGTTTTTATGTAGAAAAAAATTAAAATATTTGGTTTATGAGTGTCAGGGTATTACAACCACCCTAGGATCTTGTCCCCAAAACATTCTATGCCTTTTCTCATTGGTATATGAATGGATTACCACTTTGGGATATAATAAAAGGTAAATAGTGTGAATAATATTTTGTTTCACAAGATAATGATAGGTGAATCCAATTTTATTGGGGTTTTCCCTTATATTATAATCATGAAATAAATCACAATCAGACTCATCTCATTTATATGAGACAACTTGAAAGAAAATTCAGATTCTCTGGAAAATTTATCAATAAATTCCACTATATCTTCTTACTTTTGTTTTGTAAATGTTCTCTCATAATAAAAGTTGTGTCAAATTTTCTACACAACAAACATGAGTGGTCTTAACTACTTATAGTGAATGATATCAATATAATATCATGTTTACATAATTCTTTCTCATTAATTTAGGACACATTATCCCTTTTATCCTTTAATAATGTCTTCATGTATTCATGAGTGTGGTGGTAAAATACATCTTTATATTTAATTTGAAAAAATATGAAGTCATCCAAATATACCATTTACATTTATGTCATGAAATCCCTTTTAAAAATATTTAATTCCTCCTCAAACACATAATATTTAATTCAAATATTATGTTTTCTTGACATCGTCCTTGATAAAAAAATTACCAATATTTCAAAAAGTCCAATTCCTTTTGATATACATGTTTTTTTATGAATCTCTTGAGTTGAGAAATATACGTCTGGAAAGGCCCCCATTAAAATCAAAAAATCCACTTTAATATAATTTTATATCTTATTGTTTTGAATTATTTGATGCGGCTTAGTTCATAGTCAAAAACCATATCCAAAAATTCCATAGTGATCTTCTATTCAATTCACATGAGGATCTCAATGTGATTCTCTCTATCTTACTCGATCATTTGACCCACTGTGGATTAATTATTATTACACTATGTGGAGACCTTCAAATGAACATACCCACTGTCCTTCATCTAACCATCCTCTATATTGTACTATGTTCACTATAGCATTAAGGTCATTAAATAAACCAAATCATTAAATTATTCTTGATCATACACTACACCAAGAAATGCATCATACGGCATATAAAGTTTATTACTCAATGATAATATAATGTATACGGATGATATGTTATTGAACAATCCAAAATTATAGTGCTATATGAATCAATTCCAAAATCTATATATCTTGATGTACCTACTTACGACATGAATACCTGGTCACAAAAAACATATAGTCAATATATTGAATCTTAATAGTATGATTTCTTCATTGTTTTTTCGGTGTAAATTAATAAGTATTTACCCACATATGGTGAATTATATTGAATTAAAATTCCATTTTACTCCAATTAAAAAGATAAAATATAACATCCCTGACTTACTGTGATCTCATTGTGCTAGCCTGCACTACGATCACTGATCTCAAAGATTCTCCATGTGATGGGTATAGACTTAATGACATAGCACAACTCAAACTTCGTATGTCACTACTCTACCACCCATTCATGTACTAGATCTAAACCATGGTTTCCCATAGTGTTATCCTTTTTAGATTATCTATCTTATGGTTACTTTATTTTTCTATTACATGAACTCATTCTGTTTCATGGAATATTGTAATGTGGTGTGAAGGGTTTATTTAAAAAAATGGTATTGGGATAAACCATATGAAGTTTCCATTAGTTTACAAAATTTATTCTTTATGACACAAGATGATTAACTATGGTGTGATTTCTGTCACAAAAAAATCCAACTCCATCTCTTTCCAGACCTGAGGACTTCTTTACTTTGGAGCCAACAATCTTCAACACCAAAACAAATTTTTATTGAAAAAATAGTCATTAGAAAAAAATTAAAATTATATTCAAAAAATTACACTCACATCCACTTATAAATAATTCTCCACAATAAATCCAACACTATCTAATATCAAATCAATTAGTTATAAAAAAACCCCTTGTATTCTTTTATAACAACTGTTATCATAAATATATTTCCCTAGATACTATAGGAAATACCTCCACTTTTCAATCCAATGATTCTCCAACAAAAGGGTTGGGAAAACATCCATTCTCCCTTTATGGTTTAAGAAAACTCATCTCCCTATCAAGATTCATCATGGATTCAGGATTCTTCTTCTCCTCCTTTGACCTCAATTCATAATACTTCTATTTAATCCATTTAATTTATATTACATTTTACTACAAGTCATGTTATTATGATAGCATACTACCAAATGATATCCCAATATAACGACCCATACATTACATGCATTGTTAATACTTCAAAATTGAAGTACAATTATTACAACATATAACAAAACCAGGAAAGGACCGTATAGGTATAGAGTCTTTAGAAACTGGGAAACATAAACAACTGGTTCATAAAGAATCTAAATTATCTCCCATTAATTTCATCATATCTAGAGTCCCATTTGGAATATCGTACTTAATAACCTTCTTCCTGACCAGGGGAAAGAAAACATACAAAAGGGTGAGCTCAAATTCTCAGTAAGGGTAAACAAAAGAAATATCAATCACATCATATTCATAAGAACCGAACATTTTTGAAATCTTAACCTGCAAAAGAGATCATAATTTGATAACATGGGATAAATCATAGTAGTGAAATGTAATCCCAATAATCATAACATAAAACATGAAACTTTGTGGCATACACACATAATCATAGAGAATCATTTCTTAGTAGTCAAGACTCATATCCAAGACTATCTTAGCGGACAAAGTCCATTTCTGAACCGAGTTCACTCCTCGTTTCAGTCCTGCTTCACTGAACCAGATTAAACTGACGTTCCAGTCATGTCTATATCATGAGATATAAATCTTTAACCAATGCATTGGAGGGAGATATAGGTCCCACCCATCTCATAATGATACCATTCTTATGTGTGCCACAAAATCATAAACCATAAATCATAGCATAACCCATGTAATAAAAATGGGAATCTTAAACATCATGTCGTCATAACATAATCTATATAAGATAAAAAGACATCATAAAAATAATTCCATCATAACATAATAAAATCAATGTAAAAAATAGGGATAGAAACATAACCCTATATTATCATGGATGGAAAATAATTTTGATAAAACACTTGAACTCCATTCTTGAGGAAAATAACCTTTCTATTTAAAAAACCTTTCACTTTCGTAACACGTTATATAATTTTGAACTAAAAGAAGTTGATTAAAAATAAACTTGAAAACATGTAAAGGAAGCTTCATGGAAATATTCTTCTAAAAATCCATTCATGCTGTATAAGTTAAAAAAATATTCTTCTCGTAATTATGTCGGAAAAGTCAAATAGTACATCGTACGAAAAACAACAAAATATTCATTTCATATCTTTTAATAAATAATCACTGAAGGGTAAAATTGGATTCAGAAAATTGTAGGAGGATATAAATAATATTACATATTTAGGATACATGTATGTTGATTATAAATATTCCCCAGTAAATTCTGATGTATAAACAATCTCGGATAAAAATTGTGATTGCGAGATTGTCTCTTACCTTAGATCAGATTTGCTTCATAAGTGTCTGAACCTCCAATATAATGATTTAAATAATGTCATTGACTTATTCCAGAATCATACTCATTGTTATGATATCTTATATGGTCATATTCTTAGCTTCTTATTATTAATATTTCATTGCTACTTGTTATTCGGGTATTTATTACTTTTTGTTCTTATGCATGTTTTGTCAAATAAATTCTCATTCTTATTTTTAGGTTATAGATACCTCATTAACAGAATGGGATTAGTGTAATATATATCATATTTATTCATTCAATTTATTTATAAAATCATTATGCAATGATGATCATGTAGAACGAGTCGCATCACATCGTGGAGACGGTATTCTGTACGTACGCACGAGCGATGATATAGTTCCCATGATCGTGGAATTGCATTGGAGTGTATGTATACTATTTCATAATAAATATCAATTTCATATAATAATTTATAGTCATTATTTACTCCATTATACCCATCCAAGTAAGGTGGTGGTGGAAAATAGATTACACCACGGCGTGGAGACGGTATTCCGTACGTACACACGCGTGGTGATTTCATTTTCCGTAGGATGGATAGATGGTGAAATAGGGTTGTTTCATACTTATAATAACATATCAGTACATGAGTGATAATTATGTTAATACTTTATAATGAAACAATTAAATAAGAAGAAGTGGAAGAAGAAATAAATTTGAAAGAATCGGTAACGGACATTACCTCTTCTTTGAAGCGCCTCTTTGAGACCTCCTTTTATGGCACTAAAATTGGTCTTTGAAAAATAAAATGACCTCTACAATGTTTCTAGGGAAGTGGACAAGTTAATTTTACAGGGTTTGGCCGATCGTGAAGGCTCAAAGTGGCGTGAGGAAGAGAGGGAGGAGGTGCCAATTTATAAGGGAGGAGAGGGGCACCTTAGGAAAAAAATATTATTTTATTATAAAGCCATATTCAGTTTTTAATAGCTCCAAATTGATTTATTTTGAAGCTAATGTGGGGATGGGTCGAAATCCTCTCATCCAATAGAATTTAGAGAAGTTTAGGTTTCAAATTTAACTTTATCATTTAGATTTAACTTTAATTTAGATAATTTAACTTTTACTGTGTGTTCTTGTTTTCTTAAAATATAAAGTTAATAAACTTATTATAACAAGAAAAACGAACCCCAAGTTGTTTATTATTAATAGATATAACCTTATCTAAGTCATTTGGTCGAACCTTATATTTCTAGGAATAAAATAACAATTAATAATATAATATTTCATTTAAAAACTATTTTATGTCAATTTTGACACTATTTGGTAATTTATTTTTGTGAAGGTTATAAAATAATGCTTAGTTCTACAAATGGTAATTAAATCAACACTAACATGTCATATTAACATAGAAAATTATTTTAATTCATAAAAATTATGAAATTACATTTATTTGGGTATTTATAACATCAATCATGTCAATATTTCATTAATAAGATAATTAATGCATCATCATTGTGTCATAAATAAATTAAATTATTTAATGTCTAAAAATTAAAAATAAAATAACATTATGTAAAAAATATTTTTATCTTTCTAATGAATATTTATAGTCGAATTTATCTTATGTATAACTCTGTATTCAAAATTATTTAGTTATTAAACTTTGATTTTTACTATTTTAACCCTTCTTTAAATAAATTAATAATAAATGACCTAATCTAATCCATGTGGGCCTAAATGGTCATATTTTATTCTAATGTTGTTTTTGTCTAATTAAACTTATAAAATAGAATTAGGACATGTGTTAGGGAAATAATAATATCATTTTTACCCTTAATTACTCTATTTACTTTTAACCGTGGTAAAAAAAAGTTAAAAGTTACTATTCACCAAAAATTATTTTCATCTCATTGAACCACATTTTAGTCCTAGATATTAATCGTGTCTTTTGGATTTTAGAAATTCTACTCACAGAAGTGGTAAAATTAAGTTTTATGTGAATTTCCAGATTCTCTTAGGAGGTGGGTAAAAGACGGTGAAAAGATTAATAAAATTTATATATATAAAACATTATTTTAAAATGACTCTAATGAATTGAATTGAACTATAGGTATTATGTATCAATTTTTACCTATAATAAACTTATATAAATTAAATAATTATTTAAATAAAAAGTCGGTTATTAAATAGTAACCTAGTGTTTTCACTATTCATCAAAAATTGAATGTTTTCAGAAAAATACCAAAATTTCACCCTAGGCTAATTTTGATATTCTGAATCCAAAAATGAAGTCCATTTTGAAGGATAAAATTTATAAAATTTCAAAAAGTGGGTATTACTATTCATAACGGGTTGTTTTAATAATATTCTAATAACATATCGTTGTTTAGTGAAACTCGGTATTGCGTACAACACAAACTATCGAGGAAGGCTGCGGTTGCGTGTAAAGAAAGCCAAGCTAGTGTTGTGTGTAGTGAAAGATTCCTGTGATGATTTATCTAACATAAAAACAAAATATTTCTCATAAAAGTCTCGGGTGTTACATTCTACCCCCCTTATAATGAATTTTGCACTCGAAATTTGTCACTTTGTAACAGACAGATGAGGATACCTCTCCCTCATCATATCCTCAAGCTCCCATGTAGATTCTTCTAATTGGTGGTTCCTCCATAAAACTTTCACCAAGCGAGTGGTCTTGTTCTATAGGACTTTTTCGCTACGATCCAGAATCTCTATTGGCTGTTCTTCATAAGAAAGATCTTGCTCCAGCGGTACAACTTCTGAGCTGAGTACATGTGGAGGATCAGGTATGTACTTTCTCAAGAGAGATATATGGAAAAAATCCTGAACTTGAGAGAGATTCAGTGGAAGCATCAATCAGTAATCTACCTTCCCAACATGATCCAGTATTTCGAAAGGACTGATATACCTAGGGCTCAGCTTTCCCTTCTTTCCAAATCTCATTACTCTCTTCTAATGAGATATTCGTAAGAACACTTTATCACCCACTACAAACTCTAGTCCTTTTCTTCGGTTATCGGCATAACTTTTTTGTCAACTCTGAGCTTCTCTTATGTGTTGTTGAATAGATCAGATCTTTTCTGCCATCTCATCAAAAAGATCAGGTTCTAATAGAATTCTTTCCCCAACTTCATCCCAGCATGTTGGAGTCCTACATTTCTTTCCATAGAGAGCTTCATAAGGAGCCATATGAATAATGGAGTGAAAGCTATTATTATAAGAAAATTCAACCAAAGGTAGGTGTTCATCCCAACCACCTTTTAAATCCATAGAGAAAGCTCTCAACATATCTTCTAGAGGTTGAATTTTCTTCTCAGACTGACCATCTGTCCGAGGATGATAAGCAGTGCTGAAACTCAACTCTATATCCAGAGTATGCTGAAGACTTCGCCAGAACGTTGAGGTAAACCTCAGATCCCGATCAAATATAATATGAAGTGGTACTCCATGCAATCTTACCACTTCTTTTACATATATCATGGCAAGCTGATCTAGAGAGAAATCCTATCTAATAGCAATGAAGTGTGCAGACTTTGTAAGACGATCAACTATGACCCAGATAGCATTATTTCCTTTGGATGTTTTAGGATGTCCAGTGACAAAGTCCATAGTGATGTTTTCCCATTTCCATTCAGGTATGGGTAATGGTTGTAACATCTCCTTAGACTTCTATCTCTCAGCTTTAACTTACTGACAAACCAAGCATCGAGAGACATATTCATCAACATCTCTTTTCATGCCATCCCACCAGAAGTACTCTTTCATGTCCCTATACATCTTCGTGCTTCCAGGATGAATAGAGAATGAAGAACTATGAGCCTCATCCAGTAGCTCCTTCTTTAATTCGGGGATGGGAAAAACATAAACCCGATTCCTGAACTTTATTTTCCCATCACAATTAAGGTTGAATTCAGGAGCATTTCTCACCTTCTTTTGTAACTCTACATCTTATTTCTATGACTCTTTAATCTTCACATGTATAGATGTTTGAACATTCATTTGAGAAAGATACGATTTTTACCCTTCTATTATAATTCCAAGATCCATCCTTTGTAAATCCATAAATATTCGATCTTTTGTGATCCTCATCATGGATAAGCTAGCATGGTCTTGTCGACTTAATGCTTCTTCCACCTTGTTTGCTTTCCCAGGGTGGTAATGAATTGAGCAGTTGTAATCCTTAATCATCTCCAACCATCTTCTTTGGCGCATATTCAGCTCCTTTTGTGTGAAAATATACTTTAAACTTTTATGATCAGTATAAATATCACACCTTTCTCCATAAAGATAATGCCTCCCAATATTTAATGCAAAGATTACCACAGCTAACTCCAAATCATGTGTTGGGTAATTTTTCTCATGTATTTTCAACTATCGTGAGGCATAAGCTATCACCATATCGTTTTTCATGAGAACACACCCCAACCCCTTCTTGGATGCATCACTGTAGATCACAAACCTTTCTCTGCTACAAGCAGTGTGAGCACAGGTGCACTGGATAACCTTCTTTTTAACTCCTTGAAATTCTCTTCACATTCCTCTATCCAAACAAAATTAAATCCTTTCTGAGTTAACCTAGTGAGTGGATTAGATAATCGTGAAAAATATTTCACAAAACGTAGATAATAACTAGCCAAACCAAGAAAACATCGGATCTCGGTTACTATTGTTGGTCTCGACCATCTTTCGATAACCTCTATTTTTGCTGGATCCACAGATATCCCCACTTTTGAGATTATGTGACCGAAAAATGCAACTTTTTGAAGACAAAATTAACACTTGGTAAATTTAGCATAAATCTTCCCCTTTTTTAGGGTCTTCAATATAATTCTCAAGTGATCTTCATGTTCTTCCTTGCTCTTTGAATAGACAAGAATATCATCTATAAAGACTACTACAAACTGATCAAGATAACCTCTAAAGACTCTATTTATCTGATCCATGAATATAGCAGGGGAATTAGTAAGACCAAATGGCATCACTATAAATTCATAGTGTCCATACCTTGTACGGAAATACGTCTTTGGTATATCCTCCCTTTTGACCCTTAATTGCTGATACCCAGAATGAAGATCAATCTTGGAAAAGTATTGAGCTCTGCGTAGTTGGTCAAATAAGTCATCAATGCACGGGAGAGGATATTTTTTCTTGATAATGATCTTGTTAAGTTCTCAATAATCAATGCAGAGTCTCATTGATCCATCTTTCTTCTTAACAAATAGAACAGGTGATCCCCAAGGTGACGAACTAGGGCGTATGAATCCTTTATCAAGATTCTCTTGGAGGTGCTTCTTCAATTCCTTTAACTCAATTGGGGCCATTCTATAAGGTGTCTCTGAAATAGGTAAATCACCCTGTATGAGTTTTATTGAAAAATCAACTTCACGATTTGGTGGAAGACCCGACAATTCCTCTGGAATGACATCGTCAAACACCCGTAAAATGGGCGTATTCTCAATCATGAGTTTCTCACCAACCATTTGAGATAAATAACCTTCATTTAGTGGAATCAAGACCCATAAGATGGAAGAAATTTCCACTGTAAGGTTATGTTCATCCTTGCATCGATAGACGATCATAGATTGATCTGGAATATGAAATGTGACTTCTCTTCTTTGGAAATTGATATGAGCTCCATATAAAGAAATCCAATCCATGACAATAATCACATCAAATTCTACTATAGGATGGATCACAAGATTTGCAGGAAGCACTTTCCCACAAACTTCAATCAGAGAAGAATTATAAACTTTTGATGCGACTGTTGTGCCATTAGGGGTTTCACAACTAACTCAACATTTAATTTTTGAGGTAATACGACGATAACCTTAGAAAATTATTTAGAAATAAAAGAGTGGGTGGATCCAGAATCAAATACAACATTTTCTACTTTAGAGTGGATGGTAAGTGTACCTTTCACCACTTCGTTATCATACTCCACATCGCTGATAGAAATTGCATGTGAATTTCCTTTTTCTTTAGCCTTAAGAGTTTGTCGACGTAGATCATCACAAACAACCCTTGGATTAGGGAATTGATTGGCATAATGCCCCATTTCCTTGAACTTGTAACATTGATGTGTAAAAGGTGCACTCTATGTAGCCTTTTCTTTGTTCGCATCACTAGACATCTTATTCCCATCATTGCAGCATTCCAATGCCCGATGACCTTCTTTTCCATATTTAAAACATTTACTTTTCCCTTTAAGACAAATACCTCCATGTTTCTTTCCACACTTTGAGTATAAGGGAAAAATCATCTTCTTTTCAGTGTGCTCTTTAGATTTTCCTTTGAATTCCATTTTCCACTTCTTATCAAACCCATATGACTGATGGGTTACTCCAATCTCCATATCAACTTTGAGAGCACATCGAACAATTTCCTCGTAGCTATTGAAGTACCTTATGGATAACACCCATCGAAGACATGGTTTTAAGACACTAATGAATCGATTGATCTTACTCTTAGGTTGGATAATAATACCAGAAGTGTACCTTGCAATTCTTGTAAAATTTTCTTCGTAGGTACCAACAGATTCATCATCCTTTTGCTTTAGTTCAAGAAACTCCTTCTCCATATTTGTTCAAAGAATATGAGGGAATTACTTATTGAAAAATAAGGTCTTGAACTCGTCCCATTCCATGGACTCAATTTCATCTCTTTTCCTCATATTCTTGATAAGACTCCACCATTGATCAGTATCTCTTTCCAAATGATACACTACTAAGATGACTTTATCATGTTCAGAACATTGAAGAACTGAAAATATCTTTTCAGTAGTACTAATCCATTGTTCAGCAACTAATGGATCAGTAGACCCGCTGACTGAAGGTGGACACTGCCTCATGAAGGATTCAACCGAATTTTTCTCCTTACTTTTCTCGTTTGAAAGTCATGCATGATTCATAGCTTGTGAAAGTTGTGTGAGCATGGCTACAAGATTTTACATTCCAGCTCCCATAACGTTTGGTTTCTTAGGGGGACAATCATTTCATTTCCCGTCGCATTCCGCATTAATACGGTTCCTTCGGGTTCCATCCATTGACTAAAACCAAGAAGAATAGTGTGAGAAACACTAATTATAATAGGAAAAACAAATAATCAAGAATAAAATTTCACACTTAAGGTCTTATCATAGGTTGTTCATGGACATTTCTAAAACACTAAGATTGTGCTCTAGGCTTAGACTTATCCACAGGGTTCTTAATAATGCTTTCACATCCTAGTTTCCAAAGGTTAACTATACCTTTCCTCTGATACAGACTATAACGACCCATACTTTACATACATTGTTAATACTTCAAAATTGAAGTACACTTATTACAACATATAACAAAACCAGTAAAGGACCATATAGGTATAGAGTCTTTAGAAAATTGGAAACATAAACAACTGGTTCATAAAGAATCTACATTGTCCCCCATTTATTTCATCATATCTAGAGTCCATTTTGGCATATCCTACTTAATAACCTTCTTCCTGACCTGGGGAAATAAAACATACAAAAGGGTAAGCTCAAATGCTCAGTAAGGGTAAACAAAAGAAATATCAATCACATCATATTCATAAGAACATATCATTTTTGAAATCTTAACCTGTAGAATAGATCATAATTTCATAACATGGGATAAATCATAGTAGTGAAATGTAATCCCAATTATGATAACATAAAACATGAAACTTTGTGGCATACACACATAATCATAGAGAATAATTTCTTAGTAGTCAAGACTCATATCCAAAAATATCTTAGCGGAAAAAGTCCATTTCTGAACCGAGTTCACTCCTCGTTTCAGTCCTGTTTCACTGAACCGGATTAACCTGCTGTTGCAGCCATGTCTATCTCATGAGATATAAATCTTTACCCAATGCATTGTAGGGAGATATAGGTCTTACCCATCTCATTATGATACCATTCTTATGTGTGCCACAAAATCATAAACCATACATCATAGAATAACCCATGTAATAAAAATGCGAATCTTAAACATCATGCCATCATAACATAATCTATATAAGATAAAAGGACATCATAAAAATAATTCCATCATAACATAATCAAATCAATGTAAAAAATAGGGATATAAAATGATCCCTATATTATCTTAGATGGAAAACAATTTTTATAAAACCCTTGAACTCCATTCTTGAGGAAAATATCCTTTCTACTTCAAAAACATTTTTCTTTCTTAACACGTCATATAATATTGAACTAAAAGAAGTTGATTAAAAATAAACTTGAAAACATGTAAAGGAAGCATCATGGAAATAATTTTATAAAAATCCATTCATGCCGTATAAGTTAAAAAATCATTCTTCTCATACTTATTTCGGAAAAGTCAAAAAGTACCTCAAACAAAAAACAACAAAATATTCCTTTCATATCTTTTACTAAGAACTCACCGAAGGGTAAAATTGGATTTAAAATTTTTTAGGAGGATATAAATAATATTAAATATTGAGGAAACATGGATGTGGATGATAAATATTCCCCAGTAAATTCTGAAGTATAAACAATCTCGGATAAAAATTGAGATTGCGAGATTGTCCCTTACCTTAGGTCCGATTTGCTTCGTAAGTGTCCAAACCTCCTGTATAATGATGTAAATAATGTCATTTACTTATTCCAGAATAATAATCATTGTTATGATATCATATATGGTCATATTGTTAGATTCTTATTAGTAATATTTCATTGCTACTGGTTATTCGGGTGTTTATTACTTTTTGTTCATATGTGTGTTTTGTCGAATAAATTATCATTATTATATTTAGGATATAGATACCTCATTTACATAATGGTATTAGTGTAATATATATCATATTTATTCATTCAATTCATTTATATAATCATTATTCAATTAAGATCATGTAGAATGAGTCACATCACATCGTGGAGATAGTATTCTGTACGTACGCACGAGCGATGATATCATTCCCATGATCGTAGAATTGTATTGGAGTGTATGTATACTATTTCAGAATCAATATAAATTTACAATAATCATATATTGTCATTTGTTACACCATTATACCCATCCAAGTAAGGTGGTGGTGGAAAATAGATTACACCACGGTGTGGAGACGATATTTAGTACGTACGCACGCGCAATGATTTTGTTTTCCGTAGGATGGATAGATGGTGAAATAGGGTTGTTTCATACTTATAATAACATATCAGTATATCAGTGATAATTATTTTATTACTTCATAATGAAATAACTAAAGAAGAATAAGTGGAATAAGAAATAAAGTTGAAAGAATGGGTAACAGACATCACCACTTCTTTGAAGCGCCTCTTTGAGACCTCCTTTTAGGGCACTAAAATTGGTCTTTTAAGAATACCAGGACCTGTAGGATGTTTCTAGGGAAGTGTAGAAGATAATTTGGCAGGGGTTGGTCGAGATTGAAGGCTCAAAGTGGTGTGAGGAAGAGAGGGAAGAGGTTCCTTTTATAAGGGAGGAGAGGGGCACCTTAGGAAAAACAAAAAATATTAGTTTATTATAAATCCATATTTGGTTTTTAATAGCTCCAAATTGATTTATTTCAAATCTAAGGTGAGTATGGGTCTAAATAATCTCATACAATATAATTTATACAAGTTTAGGTTTCTATTTTAACCTTATCATTTAGATTTAACTTTAAGTTAGATAATTTAACTTTTACCGTGTCTTCTTGTTTTCTTACACTATAAGGTCAATAAACATACTATAACAAGCCAAACGACCCCCAAGTTGTTTATTATTAATATATATAACCTTATCTAATTCATTTGGCGGAACCATAGATTTATAAGAATAAAAGAACAATTAATAATATAATATTTGTTTTAAAAACTATTTTATGTCAATTTTGACACTATTTGGTAATTGATTTTTGTGAAAATCATAACAGAATTATTAGTTCTAAAAAATTTAATTAAATCACTACTAACATGTAATATTAACATATAAAATTATTGGAATTCATAAAAAGTCTCAAATTACATTTATTTGGGTACTTATAACATCAATTATGTCAATATTTCATTAATAATATAATTATTGCATCATCATTGTGTCATAAATAAATTAAACTATTTAATGTCTAAAAATTAAAAATAAAATACCATTATGTAGGAAATATTTTTATATTTATAATGAATATTTATAGTCTAATTTATCTTATGTATAACTCTATATTAAAAATTATTTAGTTATTAAACTTTGATTTTAACTATTTTAACCCTTCTTTAAATAAATTAATAATAAATGTCCTAATCTAATCCAAGTGGGCCTAAATGGTCATATTTTATTCATAAGGTTGTTTTTGGTCGAATTACACTTATCCAATAGAATTAGGACATGTGTTAGGGTAATAATAATATCATTTTTACCCTTAATTACCCTATTTACTTTTAACCGTGGTAAAAAAAAGTAAAAAGTTACTATTCACCAAAAATTATTTTCATCTCATTGAACCACATTTTAGTCCTAGATATTAACCATGTCTCTCGGATTTTCAAAATTTCACTCATAGAAGCGGTAAAATTAAGTTTTATGTGAATTTCCAAATACTCCTAGGAGGTGGGTAAAAGAGGGTGAAAAGTTAAATAAAATTTATATATATATATATATATATAATTATTATAAAATGACTCCAATGAATTTCATTGAACTTATATAGGTATTATGTATCAATTTTTAACTAAAATAAATTTAATTAAAATAAATAATTATTTAAATAAAAAGTCAGTTTTTAAATAGTAACCCAGTGTTTTCACTATTCATCAAAAATTGAAAGTTTTCAGAAAAATACCAAAATTTCACCCTAGGCTAATTTCGATATTCCGAATCCAAAAATGAAGTCCATTTTGAAAGATAAAATTCATAAAATTTCAAAAATTGGGTATTACTATTCATAACGGTTAGTTTTAATAATATTTTAACAGTATATCATAGTTTAGTGAAACTCGGTATTGCATACAACGCAAGCTATCGAGGAAGGCCGTGGTTGCGTGTATAGCAAGCCAAGCTAGTGTTTTGTGTAGTGAAATATTCCTTTGATGATTTATATAAAATAAAAACAAAATATTTCTCATAAAAGTCTCGGGTGTTACAGCCAATATCTTTGATATCGATAACCACCATATATAATATTTTAGATACCAATTTATTATCTTTAAAAAACCACTATTTTCTTGAAAGACTCCTCCTTTACATCCTAAAGATATCATAAAATGATCTTCTCCCACTCTGTCATCAAATTTCATGCATCAAATTAGAGAGTATAATCTTTTAATTTTAAAATATACTCTATGACTAATGTAATTTAAACCTCTATTTTTCAACAACCTTTTAACACTAGATATTTCTTGTTAAACACTAACTAAATTGTAGATTTAAAATTAATTCTATGAAATATTCTCCAATTTGTGGCTATATACAGTATATATATTTTTTGAGTTTCCTTACAACTTAGTCATGAGTTATCAACAAAACCACTAAGACTAATAATTATGATCGTCCTATAAGAAACTATATATTAAGATAACTAAATCAATGGTCTGCATTACACTCACGTAATTACATAATTTATACAATCACACATTTTTAGCTTCTACCAAGGAATAATTTCTTTTAACTCAATCACACATTCACCAAACCATTAATGGGTAAAACACAACCACATAGTATGTGATTCATATCATATTTTATCCTTCTATGTTTATCTCAAGATATTAATCATGATAAAAAAATTTAATAGAAAAATGGAATGATATCAATTAATTAAAATAGATATTTTCACTTTCTTTTCTAGGTTTCCTTCCTTGGTTGATGGGGATACCAATATTTTACATTCATATCCAAAAAACAACTTAATTATTTAACATCATCACTGAATATAGTATATACACTCACTATGAGATTCACCATCCTTTAGATGATTTTGATATCCTAAAAAAAATCATTTTTTAATAAATAAAAAACAACTGGTTAGTTTTAAAATAATATTTCATATGAATATATTTACCACTAGTCATCCTTTATGATGTTCTATTCCACATTAAATGTTTTATTCAAATTATATGATTACCTTTTCATTAGATAATTTATGATTCCACAACTCTTGTTGCGTTTTTAGATTTAATATTGTATCACCTTCATTACATAAAATACTTAATTTAAACTATGGAGCAATACCTGAAATTAATTTAGTCATTTGAAACATTCTCCCTATGGATTGTATCAACCACATAATAAGAAACCACTTTAATAATATTTAATCATTATTAAAATACCTTGGGAAATAGGAACTTAGGATTTTTATGGTTGTGGTTTATGGTGAATAACTATAGACTAACTTTTTCCCTTTACCCTTCAATTTAGACATACATTTTTCCTTTATCCTTCAATTTAGAATCTTTTTTTGATCTAAAGTATTTTTCTAGGGAGTTAACATTATCTTCATTTTCCTTAAAACTTGATCTCTAATTCTCAAACGAGATTGAAATTACAACATTATAATGTATCCTTCAAATAAAATATTTATCCATTCATCATTGGTTGGGGTTTCTATTTAAAAACCATCATATTTTTATTCTTATCCCAATTGTAATTATTTAATTTTTCAATATTAATATTATCTTGGAACACTCCTTTTATATGGTATTTCCCAGTTTCAGTAACACATGAATTGTTTCCTTATTTCCAAATCTTCCTCTCTCTCAGATAAGTTTTGGTTTCTATAGAAACATTAGAAATACTTATCAATCTATATTTAGTTTGAAATTATTCTTTGACTACCCCCTAAAACATATTTCTCAAGGAAACATATTTATCCTTAAATATTGTCTAGTTTCCCCCTTTCATTCCATCTAAACTTCTCATGAAAAATTCACTAGAGACATGGTTCAGACGATATGAATTATTAGAATAATAACCGTTCCTTCATTACACTGAATTGTAGCTCATATTTTTTAAATCTTCCACCATATTTTAATTAGTTTATTTATTCTAATGCTTCTAGACAAAAATAGAAATATAAACATGAGAGAAATAATAAAATAACATGTATAACATCCCAATATTTTTAATCTTTTAAAGTAATACTATCCTAAGTAGCTTGTGTCACACACAATCCTGATCTAGTAAAATAACTGATTAAAAAAAACAAAAACATATAAAAAATACATTAATAATAAAATCATTAGTATATAAAGTAATAATAACCAGTTGAAATAAATATATATTATCATTCTCATTGATTAATATTTTAAAAAGGATGTCTCTGGAATAACCACAAAAGGGGTATAAAAAATTAACTTAATAAATTATATTTATCCAATATAAAAGTTTATTATAATTTGAAATATTTAAATTTCAAATTTCATTTATAAAATTTTATAATTTTTTTTAATCACACTGAATGTTTAAGATGTTATTTTTCATTAAAAAAGCCTGCATCATATTTTATATTTTTATTTAAATAATTAAGTATATACATTTTATAATTTAAAAATTATTAAAATTAATTCATTTTTGAATCTATAATGTCAAAATTATATTAGGGTTATTTTTGTGTTATTTTTCCAAAATAATTGATTTTTTGGTGAATAGTGAAAAATACAGTTTTGGAAAATACTATGACTTTTATGGAATAACATGGATTTAGGCATAATGTAAAACAAAATAAACATTTTTATTGTTAAAATTAATGTTTTATAAGTAACATTATATTTTTCGAAATATTATATGTGAATTATAAATTAATGTTATATATTTTAAAACCGTAGTAGTATTTTTTCAAATATTGTTCTTAATATATTATACACTAGTATATTAAAATTGGTTTTTATATCTGTTAAAAAAATCAAATTAAATGGATATAAAATTTATAATAAATTGTCCCAAATTATCTAATACTATCCACATTATATTTAGGCATAAATATTAAGTTACATTGGGTTTATTTACCTCGATAAAATAATTATTTTTTGAAGAATAATATTGTTCTAAATATTTTTTATTTTTAAAATTAAATGGAAATATTTTAAATTAACAATATACCATAAATTTTAAACATATATAAATATTAACTAAAAATCATTTAATTAGTAATCAACATTAAATTATATTACAAATAGAGAATGATAAAAATAAAATTTATCTACAAAACTATTTTCTAACCCATTATATATTTAGATTTAAAAGTTAATTTTATCCTATTTAGAAACTAAATTAGGTTAAAAGGATACCATATTAGTATTCATAAAATTTAAATTTATTAAAAATATTCATCTTATATTTTTGGTAATAAGATAATAACCCTGATTATTATTTATATCCTGACTAGTAAATGTAAAATCGATTAATTAATGAATTTGAAATTTTTAAAAATTAAATGGTCACTTAAACCTTCTAGAAATATTTTTTTAGGTATTAAAGTGATACCCAAATTATCCACAAAATATAACAAACTCACCCAAAACCTCTATGATTTCATTTATACCCCTAACCAAACTATGTTATCAATGAAGAAACCCATTTTACAACTATAAAATGAGATCACTCCCACCCATTCTATAATTATTATACACTAAAAATTAATTTTTCATTAATTTTACTTTACAATAAATATTTATTTCATTCCAAGGAGTTCTTAATGTTCTATTGTTACCTCCCATGCTTTAAAAATCTACTTATCACGAAAAGGGTTCCCATCCTCTTTTTAATTCAAGAAATTGTTTTTTGCTAATCCCCTTGAGTTTTAATTGATTACTCTGTAATATTTAAATAATGAAACATTTAACAAACAAATTATTTTATAATAATGAGATAATAACCTTACCTAATATTAAACCAACTCTATAAAACTCATTGCACAATATTTATGCTGCCGAAATCACTCCTTGATTCCATGCTTCTTCTTTTCTATTGATTGAATTCATTTGTTTTAAGGATTTTTATTTTCATGTTATTATGATAACAAATATTTATAATCAATACATTATAATTTTAATGGTTCCTTATGGATGAGAAGATATATTTTACTCTCATTAAACCACTTCATAATCCATTTTCTATAGTTAGCATGCTGCCAAAATCATTTATTGATTTTTTAACTTCATGTTACAAATACTCACCTATAACAACATTCAACGGTATATATATATATATATATAATTTTTATAAAAGGTTGTGGAAAATAAATTTTTTTTAAAGAGGAAACAAATATAGTTATGTTTTTCACATAGGTGGTTATAGAAATTTCAAGTCAACGAAAATTCAAGGAATGGGTTTTTTTCATTTCAATTTACCCTATTTGAGACATGTTTTAATGTTATAGAAAAATTTATTATATCTATGATCTATACTCTACCAAAAAATGTATTTTTTTATATTAAATGATTTAATTCAAGGGGTTTACATATCAAATTTTTTTATTCTTCCAACGAATTTTGATTCAAAATTACTTAAGTTAGAGATTTTATAACTTAATTACTTTCAATTGAGTTATACTCATATTTATTTAATTGTATCTTTAAAAGTTAGTTCTAATAATCCATATGATAAAATTATGTTTTTAAACTTTTTTATGTTTTTGGTAATTATGTTTTATATACCTGTCTTATTCCATGACGATTTCATTTATAAAGTGTGAGTTTTCAAAGAATAATTGTTATATTCTATAATCGAACAATTTTTATATGTCCTTATTTTTAATATCTTCCAAATATGTTCCTATTATTCTGAAATAAATTATGTTTTATCACTTTTGACCCTCATCATTCTCATTATAAATTATTAAATTTATTTTTTATGAAATCTATTTAAAATACATGGTTTTAAAAAATATATATTATTTTGATATTAAACAGTTATAATTTCAGGATCATAAATTTAATCTTCTAAAGTAAATTTTCATACAGGAAAACTATTATTTAAAAATACCTTTCTTACCTAAGTAATATTTTCAAAGAATCATTCAAAATTTATGAAAATTATTCTGGAAATGTTCTTAAACTTCGTTTTACGATCTATAGAAATGATTTTAAATAAATTTTTTTTAATAAGTTTTACATTAAATTTATTCTTGGTTAGTCAATATTTAACTCTAGTGAAGATTTTTTCATTATTGATATTATATGTTATCTAATTATTTATTTAATATTTCTAAAACATTTTTGGAATCATTCGATTTTATTATTGAATCTATTTTTGGAGATACCATTTTATAATGTCAAGAAACCCAATTTTCCTTTTATGGGTTATTATATGTTGTGATTATTATTTTTCTAGTGGAACATAAATTTTTAAATCTCATGATTTTAGAAAATATATTATTCAAAATTAATTTGAATTATTTCATAGCTTGTGTTGCATGAAATGAACAATTTGTCTTCTATAATACACAACCCCATTTTTATTCAGTGTCACACATAAAATTTAGTTTCAATGATAGCTTATGCCGAGTATAATGTCGAGTCAAACCAGAAAACAACATAATATTGATATTATTATTTATAATGATATTTATAATAGTTCCATTAGAATGTAAAGAATTAATGAGATTAATTAAATTATAAAAATGTAGTTTTCAAATTTTTATAAAATAAATTCATTGTTTACAAATTAATTATAAATGAAAATAAAAAAATTAAATATAATGGAATTATTTTTATGAAAAAACTAATTTAATACTCACAAAATACTTTTTTATTAATAAATTAAATTAATCAGTTTAGTGAAGGATATTAAATAAATTATATTTTATATATTCAATAATTTTTTTAAATTCATCCAATAAATTTGATAGTCTTAATATTAGAATAAATCCAATTTTCATCATAAAAAAAATATTTTTCTAAAAGTATTTTCCGCTACTTTTAATAAAACACTTGTATTAAAACAAAAAATTAAAATTTGTTTAAAATTTATTTGAAAAAAAAAATTATTTTTTGAATAATAATATCAAAATTAAGATTGGGTGATTTTTTGGTATTTTTCTAAGAAGTTTCATGTTTTGATGAATAATGAAAAATACTTGATTTTAATTGAAAAATGCATTTTCATATAAATAATTTATAATGTTAAATTATATATTTAATATATTTTAAAGTATTATTTTTTAAATTTTAAATAATTTAATAAAATTTATTTTATTTATTCAATTTCACATTGGAATAAGATATTAAAATAGGTTAATCTTTGAAACTTTTAACTTTAAAATCATTCTTTTTTTTTCATCCAGGGGATTTATTTTTAATTAAAATTCCACACTTATGTGATTTTAATTTGGAAAAATGAATAAAATATTTGTAATAATAATATTTTTAATTTCTAGTAAGGTCAACTATGTTTTTTAAATAAAAATATTGGTGAATGATGTTAAAATTAATTATAATGATTAATGTAAAAATGAGTATACTTAGTGGTTAAAGATTAATCTTATGGGGCCAAATGACCTATAAATTTTCTAAAAAACTATTTTAGGGAAATATATATACCATTACCACAAATTTATTCAGTTCTATTTGTTATTGGAATCAGATTATTTAAGGAAGACCTCCTAATATTGTTTACCTTAAAATATTTAAAAGAATGCTAGTCCCCCAACAATATAAAGGGAACTCAACCCTCACTTATTTACATCTCTCAGGAAATGTTTTCTCACAAAAAATATGATAAAAATAAAAAACTCCTAATACCATTTTATAAGCATAAAAGTAGGAATAAATAAAACCAAGGAAGTCCTTTGGTGGAAGCCAAAAGCAGTTACCCAAAGAAGAGGTTACATTCTTTAACGAGAAAATTTATTTTATTTCCTTTTCATTTAAATAAAATATTATTATTCCTTGATTATATAATAACATAATATTCCAAAATATCATTAAAATTTTTAATTTAATGGTTCTATCTACACCTACACATACATCCATTAAATGGGTAATAAAATCACCATTCATGTGTACGTTGAACGACCACCTCACAAAATGATGTCATTAATTTTTCATTTAACACATATTATTGCTGATAATTATGATAGACATACCTTTATTATATTATATATATGATATTTATAATTTATTCATAATTTTTTAATTTTTATATAATGAAAAATTTAATGATTTCCATTTAGTGGGAATATGAAAACATCATTTGTGGATGTCTGGACGACCACCTCCTGAAATAGATATGTTATGCTCATACATTACATGGAATTTACTAAGGAACTAGTTGATAAAAATATGTGATCTAAGTGACATATATATGACATTAATGACATTATTACCTATCTATAAATATAATATATTATTTTCATTATTACTTTTTCAAACAAAAAGAGTGATAATGTCATTTGTGGACGTGTGGACTACCACCTCCTGAAAGCTAAGTGATTCTTCCTTTTTCATAACCACATCACAAGAATGATATTTATAAGTATATATAATTATGTAATATGATATTTATAATATAATGTTCATTCTGGAAAGATAAACATTTTTCATGACCTGTTCCCTAGGGCCTGTTCCGTGACAACCCCAAGCCCGCCTCCAATAGGCCAAGGGTTGGTGACTAGCATCAAGTAGGCATATCCCACAAGTTGAAGGAATTTTCCAAAGTACCTTTACACATGCACTCGTCTCTAAGAAAAAGTTCTAAAACCAAAACCACTGATCATACATGCACATATACTACTAATAAAACCCACACACTGTAATCTATACAAACTAAAAATTAGGTGGGCCTTTATAGAATCCGAACCAATGAAAAGTAATATCTCTTTGAATCCATCTACTAAAAACCCTACCTTAAGGGTAGGTATGGAAGCTATCTAAAAGCACTGAAGTGCACCTCTTCTTTCGAGCATCATTTGAAGTACCACCTGTGTCCAACCCACCAAGGCTCTCACCAAATTTTTCAGTCATCTGCACAAGACATGACATGTGTGTGTGAATCCTGTGCATGGGTGAGTAAAACAATACTTAGTAGGGACCCAAAACCACAAATGTATACTATACAGAAATACATAAATAAGTCTTCCAAGAGGTACACAAAGTGTATCCTCTATGAAGTACAATAAAGTGAGTCACTGCAATCATCTCACTCCAATATATGTTTATGACATACACATATGAAGAAAGCACAGGCAGATTCATATCAACGGAGACACCCTTCGGGTCTTCATAGGAGGCACACTCCACATAGTCACCAATGATACACTCTATATAGGCACAGAAGACATAGTCCATAGGAGACAAAATCAGTGTAGGAATAAGAGACACACTCTGTGTAGGCATAAGAGACAAACTATGTAGGAGACAGAATCCATATAGGAAAAGGAGACACAATTTGTGTTGGTCACAACCAGAAACTGGATTCCTCTCTTAGCGCACTCATTATGGGACCACATACACATCGATATAAAAAAGGCCTCACACTAACCTCCATGAAAAGTCCCATAGATTATCTCAAAAGAACCTCTTCATCGCAATGGCCCCATAATCGAAAATGGCTTGTCAAATGGACATACGGTTTGAACGTTACAGGACTTTTAGTGAAAAAGGGATTATTGTGTCCATGTACGGTCCACCCTGGTCAGACCGACCCAACCGGACTTAGGTCCTGGAGACCGGACACTCTGGGTCGACCCAGCACACCCCGTCTTAGCCCAACCTATTATGCTAGCATGTACCACTACAAGCTTGGACCACCTACTCCATCCTAGCCTACTTGAGCAAGAAATTTTAGTCCACCTGGATGCAGAAGCTATAGCATCCCTGCCATGTTAACGTTGGTGGTCGCTTTAGGACCCACCCTGCGGTGGTTACCGCTAGGTCCTGTAGTGTGATGTGGAATCCCACTGCATATTAGTTGCAGTTTCTGTAATCCAGCCTATCAATGGTCCGGGTCACAAAGTGTGGTCGTGCACTATGGGACCCTTCCACTACTGTGGTCTTGTTGGAACACACCCATATCTTCTGCCCAACAGGTGAGCTGTGCTACCACGTGCGGCCGTGAGCCTCTACATGCGTCGGCCGCTAGCGAAGCATACTCAGCTAATGTCCTCGTCTCCTCTGGTGCCTCGTTTTTCAAAACAGTGACACCCTTGTGATCCTTGGGTCACTGAATTCATTGAAACAAGATCAAAAATGTATTTTTTTTGCTCTGGTGGTTCTATCATATTTATAACCCCTCAATAAAGCCCGATGAGACCACATGGGTCCATCTACAAAAAATGAAAGAATGGGGTAGGAAAAATAATAAATAACCCCTGAAGAATGAACATCAGCATTTTTTGTTTCAACCTTCATGCAAACCATTTGAAAAGGGGGAAAAACAAAAAGGATAATAACTAATTTTTAATCCCTTTAAATCTTATAGTCTACCCATCCCACAAGAACAATCGAACAACAGATCAACCTGTTCGTGGGTCGGTCTCCATTCATCATTGAAAATAAGAATGCAGAAAGAATTCAAAAGACAACCCCTACATGGTTTTGAATCACTCAATGACTAGGATCAATCATTGAGTTGTTGTTATTGGCATGACCGTTTGAAGAGGAGGTATTTTTTTGTCATTGGTGATCCATCGTTCTTCGTTCACCAATGTATTTTCTCTAGAGGATACAGGTAATTATAGGGTTTGGAATTAACACTGAATTCCTATTTAATTTAGGAGAATGAAAAATGTGTCAACCTGTTGTTTTGTTACAGTGTCTTCACATTGTTCCATTATGCAATGAAGGGGGATAACTCATCGCTGTGTTGCTTAAAAATGTTAAAATAAAACAAAATAAACCTTCTATGTTTATTTTATTATCCTTTAAAATGTCTAGAAACTATTTTTCATAGTTGTCCTGTATCGGTTGATGTTAGGCCTTTAATTAGTAGAACACCATATTACAAACTCAATGGTGGTATATGATTTCTAATCTGAGTGACCATTCATGAGTACTTAGGATTTTAATAGAAAATAATTTTATTTAATAATTTTATTTATGGTTATTTCCATTTCAGATTTTCTCACTAAAGACCCACGTCGACTAATGTTAAGTCGCATCTAGGGTAAAACCACCATTATGAATGCAACAATTCCATCAGATTTCTGATTCGAGAACTCATTTAGAATTAATTCCACTTTTTCAATAAAACCACTTCTTCACGGTATTAAAAACATAACAGTTTTCATCAAACCATTCTGGTCACACTAGACATCGGAATAGCATTCTGTCTTAGCGCCTGATGTCGGAATTTTGACAATTAATTTATAAAAATAAACTAGGAAAAAATCCAAGTAATTAAATTCTCCCAACCTTAGGGATTCATATCCCTGAAATCCAAAATAAGGGCTACTCAAAAAGGTAGGGGTATTGAGCATGAATCATAGCCTCCCACTCCCATGTTCTCTCCTGAAATTCTCATGCTTCCACCAAATGTGAACTATATGAATCAACTATCAACAAAATATACTCTCCTATCGATTCTAGACCTCCACCAGGTACTCCTTGAATGTCTCCCCATCGTCAATCTTATTCTCACCCCAATTAATGGTTTGTGAATATTTGTGCACGTATCTCCTCAATTGTGATATGCGGAAGACATATTGAACCTTCTCTAACTGCGGAGGTAGAGGCAAGTGGTATGCCACCTCCCTGACTCTATGAAATATCTATAGGGGTCCAATGAACCTCAGATATAACTTTTCACCCATCCAAATCTCTGTATCCCTTGTTGAGGAGATACCAAAAGGAACACGTGGTCTCCCTCATCAAACTCCATGGGTTTCCATTTCATATCAACAAAGGACATATGACGTCTCTGTGAAGTCCTCATCCTCCCCTGGATGTTTTGAAACTTCTCAGTGTAATACCATACCAACTATAGACCCATGAGTGCTGACTCCTCTCGGACAGTCAAGTATAGTAGTGACCATCATGGTCTCTTATAAATGTCCTCGAACGGTGTCTTACTAATGGTGGAGTGGTAGATATTTTTGTACTCAAACTCCACCAGAGGTAGGTGATCCTCCCAACATTAACCAAAGTCTATGATGAAAGAATGTAGAATGTACTCTATAACATGGATGGTCCTCTCTGTCTAGCTGTCCACTTGGTGATGAAATTCCATGCTCAAATACAACTGAGTCCCAAACACCTCCTGTAGTCCCTTCCAAATTTGGGATGTGAAACAAGCATCACAGTCTAAAAATTTCTTCAAGGGTACCCCATGAAATCTATATATATATTGAACGTAGATGAATTCCAATCCCTCTACTTATCTATTCTCTTGGATAAGTAGGAAGTGTGCCAACTTGGTGAGTCAATCAACAATCACCATGATGGTATCATGTCCCCCAAATTTGTGTGGTAAAACTATCATGATGTCCACTGATATACCATCCTACTTCTACTCAGGCACCTTGAGTGGATGAGTTAATCCTACTAGAACTTGATGATCTACCTTTACATGCTAACATGTGAGGCACTAAGAAGTGAACTATACCCCAAAATTCTTTATCCTTTCCAATAGTTCTAACATCGGAGAACTTGGTACATATTTTCCACAACTAAATGTACCTCCAAAAGGGATGTGTGAAATTCCCAATGTACCTCCTCCCACTGTGCCACCAGTACAATGGTGTGCCATCTGAAATGGATGAAGTTCTCCCCACCAATCAAATATCCATAAGGGGCCTACATTTTGGAAATCTAAGCATGTCGAGCCTCACAATAGATATCCCCTAGTTTTGCCCCCATGAATTTCTTTTATAGTGGAGGGATAAAAACTATCGACTTAAGATACGCTGATATGTCATCATCCACAAATGATATTCACATTGCGGCTAACTTCTCTGATGCCTCACTCAACAATTGAAAACTGGATCTCCTGCTTAGTGCGTCTTCCACCACATTCCCCTTTCATAGAGTATATACTTTTTCGAAGTCATAATCATGGAGGATATATAGCCACTAACTCCATATCAAGTACAAATCGTTCTAGGAGAGGATATACTTGAGACCATTATGGTCGGAGTAGATGGTAACCCACTCACCAAGAAAGTAGTGTCAATACATCTTTTGTGTGAAGACTACTGATTCCATATCAAGATCATGGGTTGTGTAGTTATACTCATATTGTCTCAAATATCGTCAACCATAGGCAATCATCGCTTTCCACTAAATCAGGACACAACCTATCCCGGTCTCAGATGCATCAGAGAACACTATATACTTGACACCCTCCTTTGGAAATCCTAGGATAAGAGCACTCATCATAATATACTTCATCTATTAAAAACATTCTTGAAAATTTCCCATCAACGAGAAACATTTACACTTTTGTTTCAAAGCCTCCATGGGAGATTCTAATAGGTATAATTTGGGTAAGAACCTTTGATAGTACCCAGCCAACCTAAGGAAATTATGTACCTCTGTAACGCTCTTGTGTGGCTCGCAAGCAAGAATCAAATCTATGAATGATGAATCCACTACAACTCCAACCTCATAGATGATGTGTCCTTGAAAGTGGACCTCTCATATCTAGAACCGATCGTTCAAGAGATTCATGTAATGGTGGTGCTCTCGGAGTAAGTACAAGACCATCCTCAAGTGTATCACGTGCTCCTCATAGGATGTCAATTACACCTGCATGTCATCAATGAAGACCACCATGAGCCGGTCTAAGTATGGATGGAAGATCCTTTTCATTAGTTCCATGAACACTATTGGGAAGTTTTCAATGCCAAACGACATTAATAAGTATTCATAGTGGCTGTAATGACATCTTAACACCATCTTTATGATTTCCTCATCTCGGACATGATGCCGATGATAGCCAGATATCATGTTTATCTTTAGGAACCACATCACACCCTTCAGTTGATCAAAGAGTTCATCAATTCTTGGTACTGGATATTTTTTCTTCATGGTCACTTGGTTTAGGATCTTGTAGTCTACACACATCCTCAATCTCCCATCTTCTTTGTTCTCAAACAAAATTAGGGCCACCCAAGGTGAAAAACTGGGTCTCACGAAGACCTTACTATGAAAATCCACTAGTTTTACCCACAAATCATTGATATATTTGAGAGACATCAGATATTAAAGAGTATATATCAGTTCCATACCAGGGTATAGATCAATAAAGAAGTAAACGTCCCTATGGTGAGGTAATCCTAGAACATCCTCCAGGATGATGTCCTCATACTCATCCATCATGGCATGAAACTGAGGAATCCTCTCATCCACTACACTAATGGTAAGGATAGAAAACTTGTGAGTAATTAGATACACCCTCACCTGAGAAATCCCATCCATTATTTCATGTGTTTCCTTTTTAATAGTAAAGGAAAACTTTCTCCCATTTTCATGGACACACCACACTCTACACCTAAAACAATCAATCTGATAATGGACTATGGATAAACTGTCTGTACCCTGAATGACATTGTAAGGCCTTGATTCAGATACTAGAATATTCCAGTTGAAGATCATTCCTCAAAGAGTAAGATCACACATCTAGTATCCGTGTATGATCATCGAATCCACTCTCAAAGGAGTCTCTAAATGTATTGATCGAGCCATCAACTCTACCAGAATCTCTGAGCTCCGAACATGGTATGTGTAAAGAAAGGATTGAGTGGAACCTATGTCTATAAAAACTTCATATATGGTGGATAAGACACAAATCAAACCTTTAATCATCACTAGATCATTGAGGTCATAAGCCTCCATCACCTACAGTTGGTCTCACCCTTATCCACAATCTCCGAAAGCTCGGGGTGGACCACTTGGGGGTGGTGGTGGTAGTAACTCAAACCTACAACCACCTATTTATGATAATAATCCTCCTCTGAAACATCCACCTCATGGTGGACCATCCTGTTCCTATCTTCGTCGCTACCTTGGAGGTCCCTCATCCATCTGCTGATCGGTAATATAGTTGGTCAGAAAATCTATAGCCATATGTACCCAGCCAACACAAGGGTATCAAAACCTCTCCTTTGGCTGAACTATTCTACCATGGAATCCCTACACTAACGATCCTAAATTAGGTGGGTTTCCCATCAATAGTCTGGTCCTCTTGGACCCCAGAGTTAGCTATAAGATACATGAAGCTGATGACTCATCTACCTGATGCCCGGTGGCAGCTCCCACCGACGGTGCCTGCTCTTCCAGAAATACCTCTACATGAAGAGCTCTCTCCGGCACCGTAGAATGTGTTGGAATGAATATGGATACCATCAACACCTGGCCCTCATATTGTAGCCTCTGTTTGAAGGTACATGCCCAAAATATCAGTTCCCACACCATGTTTGTGGAGTCGAAAGAATGATATGTGAATCTCGTTGAGTACTTTGCTCCCATATGACTACCCTATTGTAGTTGTAGTGTCTACTTTATAATAATAGAGCATAATTTCACCTAGGAGAAATCCTCCCTGACGAGGTGATCAATTTCTGTCTAGGAAAGGTTTACCTCTCCACGTGTCTGGATCAACAACCTCCACCATCTCCCTACTGAACCCTGAAGAAGTCTCACAGCTAGGACATCCATCGGGTTAAGAGGCGTCCTCTCTAGGAAGAGAACTCATGTAACTACCTCCACCCAATCCCATAATACCTAAGGATCTATCTCACTTAATAAACTTGTAAGAAACTATATGTGAAAATCACACAATGCACTGAACCTTCATGCATCATCCTCTAGTAACACTAGTAAGAACTGCTGCTCTCTGGGTGGTGGTATCGCTGGTTCACCAAAAGGGGGTCCAATCTCTAGTAACGATCCCTATAATGATGCCTCATCACTCAGTTGAACATCTTCACTATCTCACCCTATAATCCTGGTCAGCTTAATGTGTGGAAGTATACTGAAAAGAAACACGATGTACCACCGTAAATAGAGTATACATGGTGAGCTGACTCAGGCTAAAAAGGGGAATTATATCACAATCAATTTTTATATGATGCTTTCAAATAGTGATTTAATGAACTAAGTTGAAATTAAGAATTTAGCGTCCTGGTTTATGGATACATCAGCTCCCACACCCACACTGGACCTACTCTCCTAAAATCCGAACTAGAAACACTTAACACGGTTTCCCACAATAGAATTCATAGACTCTTGGTCCTTAAAATGGAACATCATGGGCTCTAACACCACTCTCTCATGACCCGTCCCCTAAGGCCTATACGGTGACTACCACAAGCCCACCTCACATTGGATAGGGGCTGGAAACTAGTTTTTATTAGAAATGTCACACAAGTTGGAGTCATTTTACTAAATACATGCACACACACAATCCTCTCCATGAAAAATTGCTGAAACAGAAAACACTGAGTAGAGAGGTATGCATACTGTTAATAAAACCCACTAAAAGTAAATATCACAAACCAAAAGTAAAGGGGGGATAAAATACAGTCAAAAAAAGAAATGTAAATTCCTTTACAATCCTTATTTGGAAAAACCTACCTGAAGGATAGATACAGAAGATATAGAAAGTCGTTGATGTGCACCTCATCTGTCAAGCCTCTCTCTAAGTACCACCTCTGTCAAGGCCACCAAGGCTCCCGTAAAAGTTTCCAGTCATCCTCACAAGACACGACAGGTGTAGGTGAATCCTTTACAGGGGTGTTTACAATAATACTCAGTAGGGAGCCCAAACCACAAAGGTATAGCCTAGATAAACATAGAAAGAGGACTACCAAGAGGTACACGAAATGTATCTACTAATATGTACATCCCAAAGAGTCACTGGAGTCATCTCACACTAGTATATGTGTATGAAAAACATATACAAAGAATTTACAGTCACATTAAAATCCATGGGGACAAACTCTGGGTTTTTGTATGAGACACACTCTGTATATGCGCGGGAGCCACACTCCACATAGGCGCATGAGGCGCACTCCGTGTAGGAATAGGAGACACAATCCTAAGGAAATACACTCCATGTAGGTGTATTTGAAACACTACATAGGATACACACTCTATGTAAGCCTAGGTGACACACTTCTTTTGAGAAACACTCCGTGTAGGTCACAACCACTAAATAGATTTTATTCTTAGCACGCTTATTTCGGAAGAACCTACTCCTCAAGCCAAAACAGTCTTATGAAAAACTCTATGAAAAATCTAGTAGAGTATATCAAAATAAAATTCTCATTGTGAGGGTCCCAATGCCAAAAACGGCTCGTGAAATGGACATACAATTTGAATTTTACACGCCTTTTAGTGAAAACGGGCCAATTGGGTCTGGGTATTGCCAACCCAACCCACCGTGGCTAGGACCGGACCAACCCGCTGCTGACCCAACCCGCTGTTGGCCTTGCCCAACCCACTACAAGCCCGACCTTCTACTGGTTGTGCCAAACTATTACAGACCAACCAACTCAAGTGGGATGACTAGGTTCACCCAAATGTAGCCCCTACCACATCCTCATCTGGTCAATGTAGCTAGCATTCTCCTATAATACTGCAAAACACTACATGACCCACCCCACGGTAGTTTCCATGGGGTCCCACTGGACCAAAGCTGTGTGCCATGGTCCCCTTCCGTTGGCGCAATCCACCTAGACCGCTCCCTTATTTTCCACGCCACTGGCGTGCTGTTCCATTGTGCAACACCTCGCACCATCGTGTGCTTCCTTTGGTGCCGACCACCAGTGGGCTCTGATTTGTAGACTACCTCATCTTCTATAGTTCCCCGTTTTTTAAAACAAGGACACCCTTTCAATCCTTGGGTCTCCTTATTCACTGAAACATGGTCCAAAACGTATTTTATTCTCTCTTGGGGTCCAGAAACATTCAGAACCTCCCTGAAAAGCCCGACAGGACCTCATGGTTCCATCGACAACGAAAGAAAGAATGGGGTAGAATAGAACACCAAGGACACTCGAAGAACGAATTTCTGCCTTGTAAATTTTAGTCTTCATTCATCCTATAATAAAATTGTGATAAAAAAATGGGATAATCACTAAAGATTAATACCTTTAAATCACACAGTCTTACCATCATGCAAGAATGATCGAACCGCAAACCAACCTATTTATTCGTTGGTCAACTTACTCATTGAAAACAAGAACATGGAATGATTTCAAAAGACAACCACTACCTAAGTTTGGATCACTCACTGACTAAGATCGATTTTTAAATCATCATCATTGGAAAGATCATTCGAAGAGGAGCGCCTGTTGTCATTCGCGATCTATCGTTCATCATTGTTCATCATCCGACAACGTCCTTTCTCTAGAGGTTATAGGGAATTCCAAGGTTAAGAATTAATGTTGATTTTCAGTTTAATTTATGAGAATATAAAATGCATCACCCCGTCATTTTGTTGAAGAAATTCCATGTTTTTCCTTTATGAAATGAAATAAACTGCCTCATCATAGTGTCGTAGCGTTGCTGTGACAATTTCAAAGGAAAAAAAAAACCTTTGAATTTTATTTTATTATCCTTTAAAATGTATAAAAATTAACATTCATAGTCGACCCACACAATCAATGTTATGTATTTCCTATATAAAAGGCCACATTACGAACTCAACGATTGTCTCATATTTATAATATGAGTCAATGTTCACAAGTTATTAATGTTTTAAAATAAAATTATCTTATTTAATGATTTTATTTATGATTACAACCTTTTCAGGTTTTCTCACTAATGAACCACACCAACTAATGATAAGTTACATATAGGTTAAAAAATTAATTCTAAATGCAACAATTCCCTTATAATTCTAATCTAGGCACCCATTTAGAAGTAATTCCAATTTTTAGTAAAACCAATTACACAGGCTTTTAAAAATATAATTGTTTTCATCGAACCGTTTTGGGAACACCAAACCTCATAATCACATGCCGTCTCCATGAAATGCTAGATAATTTTCATAATGAATTTAAAAAAATTAACCATAGAAAAATCAGATTCATTGCAACATTATTTACTCTTTTTCAATATTGATAATTGAAAAATAGAAACGCTACTCATGTGTACATATGACCTACCTTATCTATGGTCATAATTTCATAACCATATTTACATTATGATTTTAAAATAACAATTTATGTAAAAAATGATAATTATGTCTTGTTTATTATTCTTTATATATTTAAAAAATTTCCTCACTGACCATCATCGACATATCAAAGTGTGTCTTGACATAGAAGCCAAATATAGTCACAACATCTGACTTAAGAATTATTGATCATGTAATTTCATATAACTTATTTATATGATAAATAAAATTAATAATAAACAAAATTAATGGTTATCAATAATGTAAATAATTAACTTAAGTTTATTATTCCTGAAAAAAGAGGATAATAATGAAATCATGACTCAATGTAAGGGATATTCCTCTCAATTTTTTATATTAGTGAGATAAATGTAATACTCACCACATACTTATTTCATATGGTGTATCTCACACCAATTATGTTATTTTATATCATGAATTATTTTATATTCATCGTCTTTAAATGTTTCTTTTGATTGCTATTAATTTTGGGGTTTTTGATTCAGATGTTACCATAATTATATGGGGATTTATAGTCTCACTTTTATTTTTGTAAGAATAATTTCATATACACCACTTGTTTTTATGGGGTATATATAAAACCTTTGAGGTATAATACCATTAATTTATTTATTATAATGATATTTAATGTATCTTTAAATTTTATTTTTTCATGGTGATTAGGATTCAAAAGATTCAATGTGGTATGAGAAACTTTAAATGTTTAATGATTATTTTCCTCAAGAATGTTTTTAATTATATTTTGATGCTATTTAAATTCATCAACATCATCAACCCTTTTTTTATATATCCGCTAATGGGGTTATTTTTTACCAATTCCATCCTCATTATTTCTTTGGATGTATTAAGATTTTGCATTGATATTATTATTGAACCAATTTACCATCAAATGTTTATACAATTTTCAAATAGAATGTTATGGAACATTTTTCATTTGCATGGATTAATCATGTTTTATAGATAATTTTCTAAAATCCATTTACTTTATATAGGTTAATTAAGGTATAAAAAGGGTTATAACTTGTTATCATTATTTTACGATGAAATGAAAGCTTTTATTTGTGATGATTTTCAAATAGTTATTGGGCCATTGATAGGTGGTTATGTGATAAACAAATGATGAGTGGTTTTGTAATAAAAAAATGATGATTGGTTTTGTGATAAACCAATCATGGTTGGTTCCATGATAAACCAACTATGGGTGGTACCTTGATAGGCCAACATCAAGTGGGTTAGTGATAGCCCACCATTGCATTTGGTATGAATGTTGACCACATGGTTTTTCAATTTGTAAGAGTGATTGCAAGAGTAAAATGAAAAATGATATCCCAAGTACGTAAATGTTTTATTTAATATTTCTATGGGTTTATAATGTTTCTAATGATTGTGACTGATACCACAAGGATCATGATTATTCATTATGATGGATATTTTCTTCACCATATTTTCATAATCAACGATCCAACTTTTGATGGGAATGAGTTCTTTTGTGATTCATTTATGAAATTTTATTATTTAATCTTTCCCTTATGAAATATTATTATCATTGATGATATTTGATTTTAATGATTATCTCTTCCCTTAATAAGAATTTCATCTAACTAATATTTTGCATCTTTTTCACGTGGTTTTAAAAAATGATTTTGAACAATTTATGAATATAAACTATTTTATAAGGATGATGCTGATGACATATTGTAAAATAATAAAATCTGGGTTAAATAGAAGAAATTTTATTTTTATTATCTGTGAGTCGTTTATGTTGGATTTTTTCATAATTTTCATAAACTATAATTCTAAAAGGTCCTCCAAGATATAATTTTTCCAGTTTTTAATGTTGATATTGTAAGGCTTCATAGAAAGAAACATAGTCACACTTATCGTCATCAAAGCCGAAAAATATAAAGTTAGGGATTTTAACAAAGGATCTGAGACATTGTGTTCTGTGCTATTATGGTTGTCTATAAAGGTAATTTCAGATTACTTTGGTGATTTTTAAGTTTTAATACGAGGTTATCTTATGATTTATGGATAACATAACAGAACTATGTTTAAGATTGATCATAAGTTCTATATATTAATATACCCCATGAATGTTTTAAATTAGTATAAATGTTGAGGTTGTCATTGAATTTTTAAATAAATTATTTAGTTTGAGGTATTTTTAACCCCTAAAAACAACATGAAGTGTTTTTAGAGAGGATTTATTTTCCTTGGTTAATAAAAAAATTTGGAGAACCCCTATCCTGGGTGACAACCCTTCAAATCCATATCAGTGGTGGGGCTTGAACCCATGTTTGAAGGATGATAGTTTTTTCAAGCACATCCATGAATCTACACAATGTACTGGTTAACATTATTTTTATAGGTAGAAATTATTTTTATTAAATAAAAAAAATGATATTTTGTTTTAAGAATAAATGCTGATTTATTTTGGAAGAATATATGATAAAATCTTTTTAATATTTGGGTTTCAAACATATAAAAGAAATGCTTCAATAATTTTAAGGACAATAATTTATGAACTTATTTGGTTTTAACTTTGGGTATCACTATTGAATTTTCAATATAAGTGTATCATATAAAGGTTCAATGATATTGGAAATTATAATACTGTGTTGTAACCATTTTGGTTTTGGTTAATGTATAATGATATGAGTTATAACGTTACTATCACTACATTGGTTATACAGTATTTAAATACTAATTTTAGTTCTTCAGTAATTAAAAATTTGACATGAATACTCATCATTTGGGGAAAATGATTACATTTTGGTTAAATTTTATTAAAGGATTTAATTATAATCATCAAGTATATTTCTATATTCTTTTGGTCTATATGGTGAGGGAATTATTTGACTTCAAGAAAAAGGATCTAGAAATAAATGTACTATCCTAATACTTATAATTATGATGAATGAATAATATTTTTTATCATCAATGATGTATGATTGTGAGGAATTTAACTTTTCAATGTTCTTTCACATGGTTGTGATCAATGAACTCAATCACTATCTATAATTATCTATGATTTCCACCATTCCCACCAATGTTCTCCCTATGCGGAAACCTAGTTATGCGTAGCTTCATGTGACCTTTTTGTTTCCCACTTTACCTTTTTAAAATTAAATTGTATTAATAAATTATATGATGTTAGTTTTAATTATGTAAATTTAAAAGTTGTATCCTTTTATAACAAAGACTAATTTCTTGGGTGAAGTTTATTTTATGGGGGGTAGGATATAACATCCTGAGATTTTAAGAATTATATTCTTTCAAATTAATTTTAATAACTTGAAATATTAAATTAAAATAAATTCAAATTTTACCTTTAAATATATTAAACACCAATTTTCAATCATAAGTAAAATTGAGTTTTTATGATAAATTGGGATGCACACAATGTTGAGTATTACCGAACAAAAACATACTATGAATATAATTATTTTCCTAGACTATTATCACCTAGACATTGTAATGGATGATATGAATGATATTTAATAAATTATTAAAATAAATGTTTTCACAATTTTATAAAATGATTATATTGTTTAACTATAAATTATAAATGAAAATTAAAACCTATTGAATATAAAGGTTGTACTTTTATGAAAAACTATTTTATTCCCCCAATGTTGTTTTATATTAAAAAGTTGAATAAATAAATATTAGTGAATGATATTAATGAAATATATATGTTATAAATTAAACTAAATGTTTTCAAATTTATCCAATAAGTTTTATAGGCTTAATATAATAATTACTCAAATTTCAAGCATAAAAGATATATTTTTCTAAAAGATAGTTTTGCCGCTTTTTAATGGAACAAATGTTTTAAAAATATAGATTGAAAATTTTATAAATTATATTTCAAAAAATAAAATTCTTTTTTAATGTTTAATTTTAAAATTTACTTTGGTTAGATTTTTGGTATTTTTCTGAGAAGTGTCATGTTTTGATGAATAATAAAAAATACTATATTTTAGTTGAAAACTGTTTTATCATATAAATAATTTATCATATTTAATTATATTTTTTATTTATTTTAATGTTTAATATTTGAATTTTTATATAATTTAATCCAATTTATTTAATTTTAATCAATTTCACATTGAAATTTGATAGAAAACATTTCACAATTTTGAACATTTTACTCTAAAAACTCTTCTTCTCATTCCGTCTCTAAGAATAATCTTAAATAAAATTATGTGAGTTATGTTCTTGGAATTTTAAAAAATTGTTTCCATATTTTTAATAATTATTATTTATAATTTATAGGAATATCAACATGCCTTTTTACCGCAAAATATCAGTTAAATGAATTAAAAATAATTTTCAGCAATTAATGTCAAAATAAGATTAATTAGTTGTTAAAATTTAATCATAAGGGTCCAAATGACCTTTAAAATTGTTAAAAACATTTTTATGGTCATATTTTATCCATATATCCTTTTATATATAATTATATTCATTATTAGAGTCAAATGATGTAAGGGTGACCTCTCAATACTTTTTACCTTTTTTATAATTTCTAGAACGCCACTCATCATCCACTATAAAAGGCCACTTATACCCCTCAATTGTTCACACCACTCAATCCATTTTGGCTCATAAAACCATACCCAAATAAACTACAAAAATCCATCATATCTTCCTACAATACTCAATTTGGAAATAATGAAAACCGATGTTATCCATAGGTGAAAACCAAAAAGAGTTACTTGAAGAAGAGGTAACATTCTGCAATGAGAACATTTTTTATTTATTTATCCACTCAATAATTTATTCTAATTACATGATTATATAATAACAACAGTATAATAGGTACACTTATTTTTTGATATTTTTTGGGTTTTACCTAAAACTGTACACACTTCTATTAAATGGGTAATGAAATCACCATTTGTGTGTACAATGAACTACCTCCTTATAAAACGTTGTCGGTCGTTTTTTCCTTTACCACCTTTTATGGTAGAAGTTATGATGGAAATAATTTTTTTATAATATATATATATATATGATATTTATAATTTTTTCATAATTATGAAATTATTATATGACATGTACCTTCATACATTCCTTTTGGTGGGAATATGAAAACATCGTGTGTGGACTTTTGGACTACTGCCTCCTCCAAGCGATGTGATTTGTTCACACATAACATGGGATGTATTAAGGGAAGGTTTAATAAATCAATTTGGTATAAATGAAATATATATTATATTTGTGACATAATTAAAATTTTTAAAATATAATATTTCATTTTCTTTGTTACCTTTTCACACATTAAAAAAGTGATTATGTCGTTTGTGGATGTGTGGACTGCTGCCTCCTCAAAGCAATGTGATTCTCCCCTTTTAACCCCAAATCTCAAGAATTGTATAAATATATATAAGTATATATAATTAAATAATATGGTATTTGTATTGTAATATCATATTTGGAAAGATAAATTTAACTTACATTCTTTCTATATTGATCATTGAAAAATGGAAACGTTACTCATGCGTACATACATTCTACCACCTCCAAGATAATAATGTTGGTTAATTTTTAATAAATATAATAAATATATTATTTTAATATTATAATTTATGTTAAATTTTAATAATTATTTAATGTTTATTTTTCTATATTTGGTTAAATAATGTATTTATTGACCATAGTCAACCTATCAAATTCAATTTTGACACATAAGCTGAATATGGTCAAAACTTTTGAATTAAACATTATTGATTATGTTATTTTATATAAATTATTCACAAGTAAAATTAATGTAATAATAAAATTTTAAAAGGTAAATAATCAATTAAATAATTAACATATGTTCATTATTTAGGAATATATAGTACAATCATTACAAATCAGTCTCAAGGTATGGGATTTTTGTATCAATTTTTATATATATGAGATAAATGTCATAATCACCACTTACTTATTTTTTGTGGGGTATATAATTATAAGTTGGATATATTATATAATTAATTATTTTATATTCATGTTATTAAAATGGTTCATTTTATGATTTTTTACTTTATGGTCTTCTAATTAAGATGTCACCACAATTTTACAAGGATTTCTTGTCTCACTTTTATTTCTGCAAAACATATGTAATATCACCAGTAGTTTATGTTTTGTTGTGTATATAATTTTTTTTGAAATATAATATCATTAATTTATTTATTCTAATTTTATTTAATGTATTCTTAAATCATATTCCATTATGGGGATTTTGATTCAAAACATTTCATATTATTATGGTGAATTTTGAATGTTTAAAGATTCTTTAGCTCAAGAATGTTACTAATGACATTTCAAAAGTATTTTTATTAATTAAGATCAACAAACCATAATTTTACTTATCCTCCAATGGGGATATATTCTATTGATACCATCCTCATTATTTCTCTTGATAGATTATGATTGTTTAAAAGGTGATGATATTGAACTCATTTGTCTTCAATGGGTTAATCTTGTTTCAAAGAGATTGTTATTGAATCCATTTCCTTTCCATGGGATAATTATTTAACAAAGAGATTTAAGTGAAACCAACTTCTTTTCTAGGGGTTAATTATGTTTTAAATAGACTTTTATAGAACTATTTTCTTTTCCATGGGATAATCATGTTATAAAAGGGGTTATTGGTTGTTCCAATGGGTTTATGATGAAATTAAATATTTTACGCGTGATTATTTTAAAATGTTTATTTTAAATTTTATGGGTGGTTATGTTTTAAACAAATGATGGGTGGTTACATTATAATCCAATGATTGGTGGTTTAGTGATATACCAATAATGAGTGGGAGCAAGATATCCCTCTAACGCATTGGTTATGGAATTTGAGGTCACCCTTCTTAAGTTTTCTTTTCCCCAGGTTATTGAAGAATGTGGTTGAATGATTTTCATCTATAAAGTATTTCAAAAGGATTATATTTATATCTTGTTGTGAAATAAGAAAATATGGGTTAAATGGTAGAAATTTTCTTTTGATTACTTTTGATTTATTTTTGTAGGAGTTTTTTTCTAATTATATTAAACTATAAACCTAAAAGTTACTACAAGATATATGTATTCATCTTTTTCATTTTTATGTTGTATGGTTTTAGGAAAAAATAGGGTCACAATTATTAGTATCCATGCCAAATATGTAAAGTTATGAATTTTAGTGTAGGATCTATGAGTATAGTTTATGGGATGTAATACAAATTTATATATTACGAGATGTCTGAGATATATATTTCTTTCCAATTCATTGGGTAAGGGATTATATATCAAGAGGTTGAAATGTTATTTGAATAGGTTAGTAAGTATCTAGGTTCTCAAATGTTGAGTGTGATTGTGAGTAGATATGATCATATTGTTTTCTAAATATGTTTCAATTAGCGTGGATCAAAAAGGGTGAGTGTGATTATGTTTAGATCCACTCATAGTTTTTTGTGATAACTGGTTGTAAATTATCTTTTTTTATAATTTTAAGAGATTATATGTTTATGATTTTTCCACTTTATTTCCCATGTTTCATGGATCATGTAATATGCTTCATGTTTTATATCCTCATGCCATGGTAAAAGGGTTATCCTTTGTGGTGTTATTTTTATCTTTAATTCTTATGGCTAATTTTTTGAATTATATTGCACTAAATCAGAAATTTTCACATTTTCATGGTTTTATATATTTTTAAAATCTAACCATTATGGATCTTGTTATGCTATCCCTTAATGAGTGTTTGAGACAAGACCATATAATGTTTTCATTTCCCAGGATTTGAATATGATTATGTCTCTGGAAATGTCTATGAGTGAGTCTATTTCATAGAGAAATATTTATATCTTTTAAACTATGTGTTTTACGCTTCTATTCTCAAATACTCTAACACTTCAGGTCCTTGGGTTTTACGACTATTTTTGAGATGTATTATTCGAATCATGATATCAATGTGTTATTTACATACATATAACTTGGGTAACATCAATTGGTATTAGTGTAGGGTTTATTGATTTTTTGTGATTTTCTTAGTTACCATTTGTGTTTGTGTGGGAGAACCTTAGTGAAAACCCTAGAGGCGAGTCAATGTATTGGATGATATCTTAAAATATAGGTAAATTATCAAGTTGATGGTTTCCCATAAAAATAGACCAATTACGTGATACTATAAATGGATATAGGATCTGTAATAATTGTACCATGATGCGACAACATAGAAAAGGATCTCTTGGGTATTACATAAATAATCATATAGTATAAAACAAATGGTCGTAATTTCATAACTGATTTGACACTCTCGAGAGACATGTTTTTTTCAATCACATTCTATTTACGAACCATTATTAAGTATCTATTTACAAATTAAATTAATGGATTCTGTTACGAAGTATGATAGACATAACTCACAATAACCTAGTTATATCGAAGATATTTATAGGATTAACCAAGCATGAAATAGGTGAAATAAATGGAAGGATTCATTAGAGAAGACACATTCAAATTTAACTTTCATATTCATATAATTTGATTCTTTTAGATGTTAACTAAACCTTTTTAGATTCAGTATTTGGTTGAAACAATATCATAAGGATGATATCAAGAAAGCTATGTATCTAAAAACCACTATGTATTAATAAGGGATTATACTTAAATAGCTTAAAAATTAGTTTATTTCTATTATTATAGAATAAGTGACTCTCCAAGTCTTACCTCACGTAGTGTGGTAAATACTAAAATAAAAATTATTTCTTGATAACCATGGCTATTTTTGTTGGTTTATACTACTTATCAATGGTATTTTGGTAATTATAAAAGTTATTAGTGTAATGTGATGTATATATGGATTTTTATTCATTATTTATTCTTTAATTGTTTTGAAACATATATTAAATGGAATTAATATTCTTAAAAATTGTTTTTATAAAAATGTTTTTTGGGGAAAATTCAAGAACTCATGATTGATGTATAGATAACTATGAGTGTTAATTTATTCTTAATGTTGAGTTAATTAAGGATTGATTGATTTTGAGAAAAGTGGGTTAGATAGTATTGGTAAATCTGGAATTGATTAATGATTTAATGAAAACGTGATTCATGATATTCTTGGTGAATTTTATTTCACTTTTTTGAGATATGGTAAATATTAACTAGTGTGTGACATTATGAACTTGTGGTGAATATTTTTTATAATTAAATATAGAGTTATTTTCAAAGGGAAAAATGATTTCATATAGTTTAATGTCTTGCATATTCAAATTGTTTCTCTGTTGGTAAACTCTATAAAATATATGATTTGGGTATAAACAATAAATTTTGATATAGGAAAGATAAAGATGTTGATATAGCTTAAGATAGTAAGGTAGATTTGACATTGGAAGTTATATCTAGAATAATAAATATGTTAATAACTCCCCCTCTATCTTTATTTAGTGTGTAATAATTTAATAGGGAGGGCATAATATATTTATGGGGGGTAGAATGCAATCACACTGATTTTGGATCCTTTAAATTAATACTATTATTCATAAATTGTGTCAAAAACAACATTTACTAACAGTAATCAAACTAAAAGAAACCGTGAACTATTAAAAATACATGAATAATATTATCATTAGAATATAAAATAATAATAAACAATTTAAATAATTAAATACTATGATTCTCTTTTATTAATATTTCAAAATGGATTCCTTTTGATAAACCACCTAAAAGGATATAGTATATTACCTTAATAAATTACTTTGATCATATATAAAAGTTTATTATAATATTTTAAATTTATTTTTAAAAAATTATTATTAAAATATAAAATTATATATGAATATATATGAAATAATATTAAAGAAACCTTATGATTATGAAGTCATTTTTCAATAAAAAGAGTTTTCTTCATACATTTTATATTTATTTAAATAAATATATATATATATATATATATTAATTTTAATTTATTGAATATAATTATATTTTTGAATTTATAAATTAAAAATTATCTTAGGTATAATTTTTTGTATTTTTTTCAAATGATATTTTAGGTGAACAATGAAAAATATGGCTTTTGAAAATTGCGTGTCTTTTTTGAAATCACTTGGATATAAGCAAAAACTAAAAATTATGAGATCATATTCATGATAAAATATATTTCTCATAAGTAAAATAATTTATTTTAAAGTATTAATACTTAATTATAAACATATATCTGATATTTTAGAACGTAAGTATTATTTTCTCAAAAATTGTTTTTAGTACATTAAAATTTTTTATTTTAATTTTTTTTACTGTTTTTATATATTTAACCAAATTTAATTTTCTTAAAATTTATAATCAGTGGGTATAATGTATTCAGTAAGGGATAATTGTTTTAGTCTTAAATATTATGTTACCTTGGGTTTTTTATCCCAGTAAAAAAATTATATTTCCAAAAATTACAATATTCTAAATGTTATATATTTTTAAAATTAAATGAATCTATTTTAAATTGAAACTCTAATATGTTTTTAAAAAGATATCAAAATTAATTAACCCTAATATATATGGTAATCTATTTCAAACAATATTAATAACACTTAATGATTAAAAGGCCTTATTTTAGAAAAATATGTTTTAACAAAATAAATGTTTTTATTTAAACATTTATTTTCTCTTATTTAGAAATTTCATTATGTTAAATGGGGATTAAATTCCAGTTCATCATGTCAAATTTTGGCAAAAATTTTCATATTATATTTTTTAACAAGTTAATTAACGTGATTATTTTTTAATCAAGAGTAATAAATATAAAAATGTTATATTAAAGTATCAAAAATTTTAATAATTAAAAGGTTAGTTAAACATTATAAATAGACTCTTTAGTTATTAAAATAATACTAATATGTAAATTTATTCACATAATTAACCTAATATACGCAACCCACCTAACTAATACGTCATTCCATTCGTACACCATACATAACTGTAGTTTCCATGAAAAATATATTCCTTTCAACTAAAAATGGATCTCACTCGCACTAATTATCTCATTACTCTACCATCCAAAGGACTCAATCACATATATTCCAACAATATCACTCTATAATTTCCATAAAAGGGGTTCCTATGGTTCTAAATATTGATCCCTAGATTTAATAAGCTACATATCAAGGTATGGGTTCTCCTCCTCCTCATTTTCATTCAAGCACTTGTATTATGATAATACCATTTATTTTCAATTGATTATGAACTAATATATACATATTCAACTGATGAATTTTAACAATTATTACCTACTAATGAGATAATACCATTATATATCATTAAACCAATTCTATAAAACCTTTTGTATAACCATTTTGCTGCCAAAATCAATATTTGATTCTCACCCTCTTTTTTTAGTTAAATAACTTCATTTGTCCTAAGGGATTTTATTTACATGTGATTATTATTAAAAATATTTATAATTAATCCTTTAATATCATAGTAATACCATATTTAAGAAATTATTTATTTATCTCTCATTATTTAATTTCAAATTCCCATTTCAACAGTAATCATGCTCCTAAAATAATTCCATGACTTCACATCTTCATCGTGTTAATAGTGAACTCTAATAACATTCGCTGGTATCCATATAAATGAAATATATAAAGTTTTGTTGATATTTTAAGTTAATGTAATATTAATCTAATGTAATTATATTTCTAATGTAGTAGGTTTGAGAAAGTCCAGTTCATCATAAAATCATGGTAAGTGTTTTTATCTCAATTTCTCTTCATGGAGACATGTTTTAATGTGATGTAACAATTTCTTATATCCATAATGTATATACTATTGAAGAATATATTTTTCTATATTCCATGATTTTGTTCTTTGGATTTATATATCCATTTGATTTTAAATTTTCTAATTAAATTTTATTCAAATATTACCCAATCCAAAATGGTTTTGATAACACAATTATCTTTCATTGAATTATAATCCTCTTAATTTAACGGTACCTATAAAATGTAGTTATAATCTCCCCTATAATTAAATTATATTATATACCCTTACTTATTTTCTAGGGATTTATTTTTTATACGCATATCTTCTTCCATTATGATTTCAGGTATAATGTGTGGTTTTTCAATGAATAATTCTCATATTTTATAATAAACATTTTTCCAATACCGTATTTTCCCTATCCACTAAATTTTTCCATATTATTTTAAAATCTAGTATATTTTAACATTTATTACCCTCATATTTATCATTAACACTTATTAAATGGATGTTTTACAAGCTCTAATTAAAGTATTTAATTTTGAATAAATACATAAAAATATAGTGCCATTAAAAGTTTATAATTTGAGACTCTTATAATTTATTTATAAACTATATTTTCTTACAAAATATTATTCTTTCAAAATTATTTTTTTCATAAATAATTTTATAAAATTACTATAGAATTATTTTGAAAAATATTTTAAACATTGTTTTACAAACAATTTCCATGTTTTTAAATTAAATACTTTTTTAAAAAGGTTTTACTTCCAAATTCTTCTTCATCTCAAAAAGATTTACCTAAAATGGAGTTTTTTTACGATTCTACTTTTTTGTTATAAAGTTATTAATTTAATTCAGGTTATGTTTTTAGTATCATTTTATTTTACTATTTAATATTATTATGATATATAATTTTATAATGTCATGAAACCCATTTTTTTCTTTTGGTTATTTTAGGATGAGATATTTTTTTAATGTGGTAAAAACATTCATGGATTATAATATGGGTGGAACCTATCTATCACTTAAATTTATAAGGTAAAGTCTTATATATGTTGATATAGGAGTTTTATGTAAACTTGTTTGTGATTAGAAAGGTTTCCAAAGGGTGAGTGTGATAGTGAGTAGCTATTAAAAAAATTAAATGTGGACAAGTTGGTAGAAAACAAGGATCCCAAAGTTAATAAATCATATGTTTATTATTATTCCACATTATTTTATATATTCAATGGATCATGTTTTATGATTAATGTCATATTTTCTCATGTCGTGTTTAATTTTTTATAGTTTGAGTTTTTATTTATATCTATCACGGTTATTTTTAAACCTTATTGATTTGTTTTATTTTAAATCAGATATTTCTCCCTATTCATGTTGGTCCATATGTTTATGATCTAATAATTATGGAATTTTTTCCTTATCCCTTACTATGTGTTTTATCTATCACCTTCTTATGTTTTCCCTTCTCTGGATTTAAGGACTATTATATCTAATGGAATGTTAAATAGTTGGAATATTTTGTGGATAAATGTTCTCAACTTTTAAACTATGTGTTTTTATGCTTCTAGTTTCCAAGACACTAAAAATTTTGGTACCTGGCTTGTGTGACTAATTGTGAGATATACTATTTGAATCTTGCGATTATTAAATTATTTATGCTTGTTTAACTTGGTTAATTTCATCTAGATATGATACCTACATGTTAAAATCATATTTTAGTCTCAAATTTTTTTAGATGTTCTTTAGTATATTTTCATCACATCCAAGATTTTTCCATATCATAGGAATTTTCATGGATATATTATTATCATTGATTTTATTTTATTCATTATATAAAGGAATTGTTTTTTCTATTCCATGTGGTCATTTTGACCTAAAAATATTTTCAGGTTTCCATTATAAAACATCATGATTTCCCTTCATCTAATTTTATCTTTCTTAATGATAATTAAATAGTCAATGTAAATCATCTTTATGGAATATAATAACCTTGGAATCGGATTTCTTTACATTATTTATCATATATATAAAATAATCAACACATTTCTATATATTTCTAATCATTTTTTCTTGTAGAAAATCGAAATAATCATTTAGTGTCTACCTACTTGAAATATCATCCTCTAATGCACGAGAATGTTGTTCTGGAATGTTTCAATTCTCCATCATTGTTTATTCATATGACTAGTGAAGTATTTATGTATCACATTGTCTTACTAGATGCATTTCTTCTCCTCAACCAATTAAAACAATTACGTAAAAAGATCTTCTGTCTTAGACCATATTTATTGAATTTATTATGAATTAGGATCATTTTTCCTTGAATTAGTTTATTTTTTCCTTTGAATAAATAATTTAAAATTACTCAAATTGTGAATATTTATTCTCTTTTATATTATTATCCACTTTAAGCAGACTCATATTAATTCTTTTCAAATCATCTCCTAATATTGAATACTTTGATATGAATATATTATGACTTCTTCTCCTATTTTATCTTCATGTTTTCTTATTTTAGTGATAGATCAAACTAATCTATGTGAGGTAAGGTTTCTACCTTCAGAATTATTGATATTTTTTATCATTATAAGTTGTAACATCACTTGGTACATCCCACTCCTTAGTAAAAACTATAGAATCATTAAATTATTTACCAATTAACACTCCAATTCTTTTATACATTTCTGTTAAATGATGCTAGATTCTTCAATATGTTTCACAATTTTACCATATATTTATCTAAAAATGGATTTTTTATTTATTTATTCATTTTAATAAAAAATTTCCATTTCTAATATCAACAAATGATTATAAGAGATGTGTAAAAAATGAAATAAAAAATTATTCTGATCAATCTGGGGGAAATCTAGTAAAAATGATGTATTCTTTGAAACTGATTTTTAGTACTATAAGGGGATTAGGTAAATGAAACCCCGAGTTGGGGGGAGATAATTTCCTGGAAACTTATTCTAATTAAATTATTTTCCTTAAACTCTCATTTCTCTTATATGATAATGACTTTATTGTTTATTGGATCACTTTTTTTATCTTGTTTGGATGTCGATCTGTTTATTACATCACTTTTCAATATAATTTTAATAGGTAACATTGATATTTTATTTCGAAATTTTACTATGTTACACCATTAATAAGATAAATTAATTTAAGAATAGAATATCTAAGGATTCATCTTCGTTCACCCATACTGGGCTAATCCTTGGAGCTTGCAATCTATAATGTTCTGTTACACTAGAATCCGCTATCCTCATTTATTAATGGTGGGTTAATTATAGTCTACTCCTAAATAGGTTCACTCCCCTTAATATGATTATGGATATACAACTACTAACCTTATATCACTTTCCTCACACTTTCACTCATATTTCTTAGAGATACGATAATGGTTTACGATGTTTTCATACATGAAAAGAGTTATAGATTCATTACTATTATATTACATGGAATTTATATAGGTTAATTTTATCTCTTTCAGATACTAATTTAAATAAAATACATGAATTCCTATATGAAAAATTCCATATCCTTTCCAAGAGACTTCATATAAAACTACATTATTTTTATTTATAAAAATCACAAATGATATCTAATCTATATTCTTATTTGGAATTTTGAAAATTTTCATATCATAATATTAGACTTATAAATTTTTTCATACAGTACAAATATATGGTATTAATATTTTATGAGAATTAAATCTTTATAATATCATATTTTTAGAATTTAATCTTTCTAATTTATCAAAGATTCTAATCTTTTACCTTTATGAAGTTATTCAAGTATTCATGAGTATAGTAGGAAGATCCATCCTTAAATATCTTTTTAAAACTAAATCAAAATAATCCAAATATCACTTTTGAATTCCGGAAAATATATCCTTATTAATACACTTCAATTACTATAAATGAAAGGATATTTAATTATGATATTATTGTAACTTGTTATATTACACTTCAAATGTTTCACCACCATGGTACATACATAAAATATTTCTAATATGGAATTATATTCTTCAATAAATACACAATGGATAAATATTATTATGGCATGGTCCCCTTCAAAATAAAATATCCACTCAAATCTTATTTAATCCATTTCAACTTGGCCTTCTTCTCTACGATGTGATTCCTGGTCAAAAACCAAATCAAAAAATATATGAGGAGATATTAATTTCAATTCTCTGTAGGATCTTACTATGATTATCTTTATTTCAATAAATTTTTAGACTATTTACAACATCACAATTCTGACATGGTGTGGATAACTTCAGTTCACTAGAACCATTAAAATTTTATTGATTATCCTCTACATTGAAACTCATTCAACATGGTATGAACGTCTTTAAATAACCCAAAACAATAAACACTCACCCATTACCCTTTATGAAATACAATCCATTATGTGGTATGAAAATTTAATTACTCAATAATAAGAATGTGTGTATGGATCCTATGGTTTGGAAGTGTACAAAATTTCAGGGCCACAAGAATCAATTTAGAACTCATGGCATGATGTACTTCCTTGTAGAACGAATACCTAAACACCAAAACACTATGTCCAACATATTGAATATTTGTTTTATGGTTTCTCCATTTTTTCATTTACAAGATTTCATGAATATTTTCCCATATATAGTGAACCACACATTAAATTTCACTTATCCTTTACTCCACTTAATATGATTAAATGAAACATCCACGAAATGTTGTCTTCTAGTGGTCCCACCCCTCACTACACCCTCCGATGCTATAATTCCAGCCTAAACTACTTATGAACTGAAAAACCTAGTGTCTTACAACATTAGATATGAAACTCCTCTTTCTACCCATAATTTTATTAAAAATCAAGCTTACTACCACAAATCATTGTCCTCATGCCAATTTGCAACTAGGGGTTGATCCATTTTTCTTTTACTCAAAAATATTTTTTTGGACCCACTACAGGATATCATAAAGGGGCTATTTATATAAAAATGTAAAATGGATGAATCATTAAATGTTTCTATCTAATAGACACACTTCTTTCATTGTGATATAACTTGATTTACAATGCTATGATTTATACCTTCCAAAAAGAACTCCACCTATAGATAATTCCATACATTGAACCTTATTTTCATGGTTCTATAAAACATTAACATGCAAATCCACAATGTGTTGATAATTGATTCAAAACAACTACATGAAATCTTTACAACAAAACCAATACATTCCAATTCCAAACAACTATAGAAAATAAATCCAACAACATCAAATATTGAATCATAATTGGATGATAAAAATTTTAAAAATTGGATTTTGATATATGATTAGAATTTTGTTGAGAGTGAGTAGTGGGGAATTATGGAAAAGCATTTTCATATAGGGATATTATATATATGTCAAAAAATGGGTTGATGACTGATTTTTGATTTAAATATTAGTTCTATTTTTGAATTATTAATAAACTAATTAATGTTTTATTTAATATTTTATTAACAATGGATTAATTAGATAATATTTTTTAAATTATTTTGTTAATTTATTATATTCAGTTTGACTTAAATAATTACCTAGATATTATGTGTTGGATGTGATGCACGATGTCTGTTTTATTTTTGAATATTTATATATTTATTACATATCAATGTGTTATTTTTTGTAGAATTATAGAACATAAGAAGTAATTTGATGAGATTTATGATAAGGTAGTTTTGAATGATCATTTTTATAAGGTGTATATATAAGATGAATATGGGAATGTTCCTTTGGTGGTGATTCTTATTATTTTATAGAAGAACTAGATCACAAAGGGTATTTAAAGAGTGATTCAAAATAAAGAAAAGTAACCACTATAGGAGGTCATAGTGTTGTTATATTAGGTTTGAAATAATCAGGAAAAAAAACCTTATATATTTATCGGATATTTGTGGCCTCAGGGATCTGAATAGTTTATAGAGGGGATGAATTTGAATTTTTTTCTTGATCGATACACTTCAAGGGAAGAATATTAATATTTTTATTTTCAAGATTAATGGACTAGTTAAATGTTGGTAAGATATCATGGTCTAAGAAGAAAAGTACTGATGGGTTATAATGGGAAGATTTCAGGGTGATTTTCATTGAGAAGTTCTATATATAGACATTAGGAATGGATAGAGGATAAGAGTTAAGGTGATGAAGAGAATAATTATGTCCATTCCTGATTATACCTATATGTTTATAGAAATTATCTATGATACTTTTATATTGTGTGTTAGCGAGACTTATAAGGATCATTGATTTGAATACATGAAAAATATATATATTCAATTGAAGGTTTATATATATTTTTAACTTCCTTAAAGGATGCAGTAAAAAATATTTTATAGAAGAGAAGGATCTTAAAGAAGATAAGGGAACTTTAGTTGGAGTAGTTCTATATTGTAGTTGGAAGATGAGGAAAATATATTATTTTTATATGGATGGTGATTTATCAAGTATTGAATGAAAATTTGTCATCTCCATAATCTACTGGCAATTCACTATTAGAGTTACATTAGGGCATCCCAAAATGTTATACTTTGCTTTTTTTCCTGGTGAGAAAAATCAGTGTCACTCTTGTGAAAATTGTGTTATCTTTATTAGTTCTTCTAGAAGGTATTATAGAGAATTAGAGGTATTTATTCAACATCCATAATGGTATATCATGCATTTTCTAGTGAACCTGATAATAAATGTAGTCAGGTTTTTCTAGAAAGTACGATCATTAAAGTAAAAGTTGTCTTAATTGATAGATTCAATGAGGGGATGCCTTGTATAGGAAATTAGTGACCTAGGTGTCAAGTAATGGTGTAGTGTTTGGTATGTTTCTTGATATTAAATAAGAGATTATTTATATTTGTCTAGGGATGATCATGGATTGGATGTGGTTATGATCCATGGTTATTCTAATGGGTTTGATAAATTTAAATCAATCTAGAAATTTTGGAAAGAGTTTATATGATGGTTTTAATGGATTACATGGAGGTTATCTTTTTTATAATCATGATCTTGAGTGAGTTTTGGAGAATCTTTATTTTACATGATAATTAGAAAGAATCCCATTTCATTTTTCATGGTGTGAAACAATGTGGGAATGATTATGAACTATCAACTTTGGTGATGGTCTGAACTATTGGTATTACATAACCTCAAGTACACCTCCTATGATTTATTGGAATTTTTATTAGGTACATGGATCTATAATAAAAATCAGGGAGAAAATACCCTCTAGATTAGAAAACAATAAATAAGATAAAAATAAATAAGAATAAAATATCACTATACTATAATATTATTAAAGGAATAATTTATCAAAGATCTAATAACAAGGAAATAAAAGAACACATGTTATATCAAATTAATCATTGTATTGTCAAATAATTCATACCTAAATAAATAGGATCACTACATCAGTGGTCATATAAAAATATATCCCAAAAGAACAATAGGATAGAGAAATAACACCCAAAATAGATATGATTCTCTACCTAACATTGTTTCCTACAATGAAAATCCTTCTAGATCATCTATATATCATAGATACCTTATTTTTACATATATCATTGACCATGAAGAATAAGTTTACATTAAGATACCCAAGTAGGGTGTGAGTACAACTTACTAGTCCACAACCAAGGGTGTCCTTAACCAAATCCAAAATATATAAATACATATTGATTTGACATGTCAACAATATTAACAATAAATAAATAATAATTACACCCTTAGGATCTCACAGGATACCCTAAATCAAACATTCCTACTTCATCCAGTATATTTAATGAGTTTGAACATATCGAATAATGATTATAAGGGTTTTCATGATTACTTCATATGAAACCATTTCAACAAGATCAATGATAAAATTTTTAAATACCCACAATATAAAATCAAAAAATATCATGGGATGTCATTATATCCAATTTCTATAACCATAAACATGTAGTGAAAATATCACACAATATCGTCATCATGATTTCCAAATTTATATTTAAACCCAACCACTTGTATCAAAAAATAAAAACGATAGAATTATACCCAACCTACACCATAATATGGATTTGTATTGAAGTACATCGAACCTATATCACAGTAACGACAAAGGATTCAACTAAACCAGAACACATTACAAAAGACACCCAAGGTTAGATACATACAGAACTATTTACCAAATAATAAAAAAAGGTTTTCATTATACACTATTAAATATTAATAATTGTTACACCACAAGGTTTTATAGTACAATATCTCTTTAAAGTAATTCAATAGCTTGCACCTCACACAAAACTGAGTTCGAGCACACCACGAATTACCAATCTAGCCGTTCAAAAGAGGTTATGAATAATATTAACTTGATTTTTAATTTTATATACTCCATATAATTTTAACTTATGTATTATGTGTTTCTTAGCCATATTATAAGAACAAATTCAATTTTTCAGATAAAAAAATGTAATTTTTTTAAAAAATCATTTTTACAACCTTTTAATGGAGAACCCTTTTAAATATAATATTTTACCCTTTTAAATATTAATTTTTACAAAATAAAATTCTTCTGTAAAATCGGCACATAAAAATTTACTTTGGATGAAATTTTAATAATATTCATTTTTTATGAATAGTGAGAAATAATATATTTTAATTCAAAACTGCCTTTTAATCTAATTTATTTATATGGCTAGATTATATTTTAAATTGGTTTTGAAGTTTAATTAGATTATATTTTTTCCCTTTAATCCAATGTTGGTCATTGGAATTAATTTCACTTTGAAATTATACATAGACAAGTGTCAATATTTTGATAGTTATGGTTTCTTAAAAACACGCTATTTGTTTTGACAGCAGGAATGAATTTTAATTTAATTAATCCAACATCTTTGTTTTGAATTTGGTAAAATATAAATCAATTTTGAATTCAGAATATCAAATATATCTTAGGCTGAATTTTTGGTATTTTTCTGAAAAACTTCAATTTTGTTGAATAGTGAAACCACTAAGTAGTAGTTAAAAATCGGACATTCTCATTTAAATGAAATTTTACCGCTTCTGTGAATGGAATTTAAAAAATCCGAGATACATGTTTGTTATTAGTAAGTAAAATGTGGTTCAATAAGATGATTTTTTTGTTGAATAGTAACTTTTGACCTTTATTTACTGCAGTTAAAGGTAAATAGGGTAATTCAAGGTAAAAATAATATTATAATAATACAAAATTACCTTGAAACTTGTCCTAACCTTATTGGATGAGTGATGACCAACCATTGGAATCCTTGGGTCAATTTTGTGACCCCACGGAGCCACTTAATAATGATAATGACACTTTATTTTAATTAACTTAAAGTAAAGGAAAAAATGACATTAACCAATATATTTTAGTTTATCAATATTTATATGGGGTTATATAAGTAATATTTTTGAATATAAATAATAATTGGAAGGATAAAAAGATTTCCTATATTATGGTAATTTTTTTATAATTTTTAGACATCAAATAAATTAAATTATTTATGACACAATAATGATGTAGTATTTACATCATTATTAAATGATTTAAATAAATATGATAATTAATATTAAAATAATATCCAAAACCTGTCCAATTATTATTGGATGATTTTATTTCGACCAAGATTTGTCTTATCATTGACTTTAATTAGTATTGTACATTTATAAACCGAATATCACTGTATAATAATAGAATATTTTCACACTTTCCTAAAGAGCCCCTCCTCCCCCTTATAAAAGGACACCACTTTTAACCCATTCCACACACCGCTCAAGCCCCTTGGCTCATCCAACCCCAGACAAAATATTCTATCATGATCCCCATATTCCTCCGAGATTCTTCATCTTAGGCATAAAAACTTCAAGAAGTCCTTTTGGTTTAAACCAAAGGATGTTACCCAAATTAAAGGTAACACTTTCTCTTAAATTCTTTTGTTTTATTTTTTATTATTTTACTTATCCAACCCCTTAAACTCTTATTATTACATTATTTTATAACAACAACAGTATCCTCATTATACTAAGATGTTTTTATGAGAATGATTCAAATTACACTTACAGAAACCTCCATCTAATGTGTGAAGAAGATAATGTTTATGTGGATGGAAATCTAACATCTCACGAAACGATGATTGTTCAATTATCTCATACCGCCTCTCATGATGGCCATTATAATGGAATTTTATTTATATATGACATATATATTATGTTTATGTTTTATTTATGCTTCGGTATTTTCCATTTATATCATTATTTTATTGTTTCCATTATGGGTAAAACACAATAATTTCCTTTGATGAAGTGCGGACTACCGCCCCTCAAAATGATATGACTCATTAATGTCTTATGTGGGATGTATAAAAGATGTAATTAAGGATATTATATATGATATTATACTAGAATTATAATATTCTTAGGTATCATTATGTTTTAATTCCATTAAAATAAAAATAGAAATGAAAGTAGCGTTTATGCGTACGTATGACTTAACGTCTCCATGAATGGTACATTTCATATCTCCAATTTCTATGTACTGTTATAAATAGATATATATTGGATATATAATATATATATGATATTTAAATCATGTATTCCATTCTGTATATAATAGACTTTTGACCACATGGAAAAATTGTAATTATAACAAGTTCATTTTTGACTCAAGTTCCAAACATTGATAAAATATCCAATATGAACTAAAATAATTAAATAATTATTATATAAAGGTAATAAATGATATAAAAGGAATAATAAAATTGAATAATTTCTTAATCAATATGAAATTATCTTAAGTTTATTGTTCGTGAAGATCAAGGAACATGCAAGACAAGTCAGACTTAATGTAAGGGGTTTCTTTTCTCACTTTTAATTTCGTGAGATTTCCATTGTTTGCCACTTATTTATTTCATGTGGGGTATTGTGTAATGATATTTGATATATATTATCATTTTTCTATTTATATTGATGTTATTATGTGATTCATTTAGTTTATATTAACTTTTGTTCATACGACTCGATTGATTACAACAAAGTACGGGTTTTCCCCTCACTTTTATTCTGGTGAGATTCATTCTATATTGGCCACTATTTCCTTTTGTGTGGAGTATGCACTACCCCTGATTGTATTCTTTTTGTAATATACTATAATTTATGGGTATTTAAATGGTCATTGTATGATACTTCTTTCATGGGGTGTATATTTCATAAGTTACCGAATCTCTTAGGGAATTTCAAATTTCAATTTCCACTCATTGGGCTTTACGCATATTCATTGATTATTTTACACCATGATTATGTGTGGAATCACTATTTATTATTTTTTTAGTAATTTCCGTGCCATTTATGTGGATTTACTTATTATACACACAGTCACTCCATTGATAAATTATCAAGTCATCAATATGAACTCGACAAGAGTAATTTTAAATCAATCTCCATTTATTGAGTTAAACATCCAATTCATTGGTGTTGTTTTTACAAAAATATGTTTGAATGTACTCTGATTGATTTACACAGAATATCCAATCATATTGAGTGTATTTATATTTTTTAAACATAATTATTTCGTTGATTTATCCTTAACCTAAGGATACAGTCTTTATAAGATATTTCATGTCAATTTACATTCCACTGAGACTTCATTGTTTTTGTACACAAATTCAATTTTATATGGTGTATATAATGTACTTTGACATAGTATAACATGAATACCTTTATACTCATGATACTATAAAGTTTTTATTACATCAATTATTTGTATTCAACTGTCGCTCTTTTGGTTATGAACTCTAACAAAAATATCATTTTAAATGTTTTAAATAATTATTATTCTAAATCATTCTCATTAATGTACATGTTTTAAAAATGGTTTAAAGGATTTATTTATATGTAAATTAATGTTTTAAAATAAAATTTTCTTTTAAAAGTTTCAAAGTGGTACGGGACACTTTGATTCAAAAACCTATTTTAAAATGGATTTGTGGAAAATAGTGTGACTTTTAAATGTTTTCAAGAAAAAGTGGGATATTACTCTCAAATAGTTTTGATGATTATTTTCATCTATGTCAATATCCTTGATTATTATCAATTGAGGTTAATCTGTTACAATGCAATATTCTATATTGTATTTAATGAGTTAAGTTTGACTGTGGATGTGTATTTTTTATACGATTCATGGTTTGTGGATAAAGTATTGACATTGTGTATGCATGTTTTAATAAGAATGTGTATGTTATGTTTCAAACATTTCATATGAGGAATGCATTAAACTTAGTAAGTGACCAGTGGAGCCTGCTATAGCTCCTTGATGAATCATTAAGTCTCATGATAAAAACTAGTGTCTTGACACTAGGCCTTGACAAAATCTTATTGGTAGTCTTGGAAAAAGGCCTTGACTATGTAATTATGATGTCTGACATTATGCATTCCATCATTATGAGTTTAAATATTTATATTTAATGTGGTTATTCGACTAGTAGAATACCCATGACTATGTTTTATTATGGCATTATTTACTCAACTCACATTCCTTCCATAAAGTGTTCATGTTAATTATTTGTAAAGGCGTGTGTTTTAAATTATTGACCACGTCTAATGTTTATGTTATCTTCTGCTGTATTTCTTAATCTTATTGAGTGATTGATCTCACAACTTTCTCATTTTCATTTTCCCAGGATATGATGAAGTTAGTTATGAGTGACTTATAGGAATAATATAAAAATATTGTATGTTTCTAATGGAATAATTTAGAGTTGTTTTTCTATTCATGTTGTAATGTTGAACATATGTATGTATATTGTTTCCAAGACTACTAAACTGATCAGTCCTTTTGGAATTGATTCCTTATAATCATGAAAATGTATTAAAATAATGAACCGGCTCTTAGATTCTGGGGGTCGGTGTGTTACATTTGGAATCAAAGGAAGTTTAGTACAAACCTTGGAAACTAGATTTAGAAAAACTTTGATTAGAGAACAATACACATAGATAGAATTTGGAGATTAGTATAGAAGAATATCCAAAATATTTGGTAAGGTAAATTTTTTGTGGGTTATCCAAGCAATAAATCTCTTTCTGGATCCGAGCCGGTAGAGGTGGCTCTGGAACAGATGTACTTTGGGGTAAAAACTAAAAACACCGCTTTGAGCTAGACTCGAATGAGAACTAGTGCATGACAACAGGCCTTGCTGCACTCTTGGTTACAACACACCTGGGGGATATGCTTAGGATAATTCATATATTCATTACAAACTGATGTGAAGGATTTTAATATAAGATGAGAATAAATAACCATGGTTAATCCTCGAGTTTTTTAGATTGAAAGTAAGGTGTGATGAAATTTTATAAATAATTTTATGACTATTCTTACTCACACAATGCTTTCTGGTTTTAGTTAATGGCTGGATACCAAGGAATTCATTGTAACATTGAACAGGATGTACAAGGTGGGAATAGTGGTGGAATTGAGAAACAAAATTGAGTATTGATAGGTGTAAAAGATATTGTCATCATGCCAAATCAATTTCCCAAAAACATGATCAACAAAATATATATTAACCAACTCCTAGACTTAACAAAGAAGGGAACGACGGTGAATGATAAGAGCCCCAACTGTTGAGACCATGGAGTGAAGAAAACTCAATTTCCATCATTCCATAAATGTAGAAGGAGACACTCATGAAAGCGTCTCAATGGAACAATGAAATTCTTTATGTGTGGGAAATAAGGTCATAATGTAAAGAATTTTCAGAGAAAAAATGAACTGTACTATAAATGAAAATAAAATTGATCCTAAGAATCTAATTACAGTCATTTTTCATAAATGTAAGAAACCTGGGCATTACCCAAGTAAATGGAATATTTTATAGGATAACCTCTTAGTCAAGGAAGAACCTATGTGTAAATAAATGGAAGGAAAAATGTTTAAGGGTATTAGTGCTCTTTTTGATGAGATTACTTTGGATGAATTTTCTCTTTTATGTGTAACCCTTCAATTTATCATGTGAAAATGATATTTTAGGATGAATTATCTTTTATCTAGTGGATATAGTTATAAATAACCATTTGGTTTTATATGATCCTTGAATTTGAGGAAATTACAAGCTCTTAAATTTTGGGATGAAAATGCGAGGTATGAGATAACATTTGTGGTAAAATTATGTTATGGTTATTTTGAGAAATTTATCTCATTTTGGTAATGTAATAAAATATATATTTGCAAAAAGGAAAACAAACAGACCATGTGACAACCCATCATGCCAGACAATGCTGTGGGAATCGAACCCACAACCAGAGTGCGATTGGGATTTATTGCCTACCAATGGACTATGTGAAGTCCCTGGTCAGTGTGATTAAATCTTTTTTAGTTAAATTATTTTATTAAGTTGATTTGGGACATTGTGTATTATCAAATGGATATCCTTAGTTTTGGAAAATGATTTGGTGATTAAGTGATAAATGTTATTTTGGAAGATGTTCGCTGTGTTGTAAACACTATATGCAGAAAGAAAATAGAATACTATGGGATTTTATTTGAAGAGTAGTGGTGGATATTTTTCAATGAATTTATTGTGGATTTATAGTGATTTTGGTTATTTATGGAAATGATTAACCAATCATATAGAATATGTGATTAGTTTAATTATTTTTTAGTATGTGACTTTAAGAGTAGTCGATGTTATTTGGGCATACAATTTAACATGGAAGACAATGTAATCAAATTCTTCTGAGTTTTGGGTTTCAATCCTAGTTGGGATTATATTGAAGTATTTTTAGGAAAATTTTTCATTGAAGGGTATTTTTTGAACTTTGGGTATTGTTTGTTTAAATTTTGGACATTAAGAGTAGTATTTATTTCTATAAAGGATTGTACTTTTTGGGGATCATATGATCATGTACTGACCATTTTGTTATGGGTTAATGTTTAATGACCATGGGAATATATAGTTCATACTTTGTGGATTATGTGTTTTTCTGTAAGTTGATTGTAGCACTTCAGGTGTAACCAATCATCTTGAATACTCATCGTTTGGAGAAAATAATAGTTTGTGGTAAAAATTTATTAATGGATGAAACTATACTTGTGAAGTAAGTATATATCCTTATACTCTTAGTCAATATCTTAAATAAACTCATCAGAAATATGAAAAGGAACTTAAAACAAAAATGTTGTTCGTTTACTTTTCCAGTTGGGTAATCAATGACCTTTCATCCCATCACAAGTTTATGGTTTTTAGATCGTTAACTTTCTCCTAATAATATTCTTGATCACTCTCCATCAGAACATGATGACTAGTTTTCTCTTCTGTATCCATGTTTTCTTACATGGAACCCTAATATGCCTTATGTTCGGTAACCTTCATACTTACCTTTATTTATTTTAAAATAGAGGCCTCTTTAATCCATTTTCAATGTGGGATTTCAACTAAGATATTTTGAAATATCAAAATCCATGTTTTCAATTCCGATCTTAAATTGCGAGGATGTAATTTATTGAAGGATGGGATATTGTAATACCACAAGGTTTCATATTACAATATGTCTTTAAAGTAATTCAATAGCTTGCACCTCACACAACACTGAGTTCGAGCACACCACGAATTACCGAACTAACTATTCAAAAGCAGTTATGAATACTATTAACTAGATTTTTAATTTAATATACTCCATAAAATTATAACTTATGTATTATGTGTTTCTTAGACATATTATGAGAACAAATTCAATTTTTCAGATAAAAAAAGTATTTTTCAAAAAAAATCAATTTTACCACCTTTTTATGGCGAACCCTTTTTAAATCCAATATTTGAACCATTTACATATTCATTTTAACAAAATAAAATTCTTATTTAGAATAAAGACATAAAAATTTATATTGGATGAAATTTTGGTATTTTTCTAATAATATTCATTTTTTATGAATAGTGAGAAATAATCTATTTTAATTCAAAACTGTCTTTTAATATAATTTATCTATATTGTTATATTATATTTTAAATTGGTTTGTAAGTGTAACTAGATTATATTTTTACCCTGTAATACAATTGTGGTCATTGGAAATAATTTCACTTTGAAATTATACATAAACAAGTGTCAATATTTTGATAGTTATTATTTCTTAAAAACACTCTATTTGTTTTAATAACGGGAATTAATTTTAAATTAATTAATCCAACTTTTTTGTTTTCAATTTGGTAAAATAGAAATAATTTTTGAATTCATAATATCAAATATAGTTTAGGATAATTTTTTGGTATTTTTATGAAAAACGTCAATTTTTGATGAATAGTGAACCCACTAAGTAGTAGTTAAAAATCCGACATTTTCATTTAAATGAAATTTTTCCAATTATGTGAATTTAATTTCAAAAATTAAAGATACATGGTTGTTATTTGTAAGTAAAATGTGGTTCAATAAGATGAAAATAATTTTTGGTGAATAGTAACTTTTGACTTTTATTTACCATGGTTAAAGGTCAATATGGAAATTCAAGGTGAAAAGAATATTATAGTAATACAAAATTACCTTAACACTTGTCCTAAAATTATTGGATGAGTAATGGCCGACCATGGGAATCCTTGGGTCAATTTTGGGACCCCACGGAGCCCCTTAATAATGATAATGACACTTTATTTTAATTAACATAAAGTTAATACAAACAAATATACTGTAGTATATCAATACATGGGGTTATATAAGTAATACTTACAACTATGAATAATAATTAGAAATATTAAAAGATTTCCTACATTATGGTATTTTTTAATAATTTTTAGACATCTAATAAATTAAATTATTTCAGACACAATAATGATGTAGTATATACCTCATTAATAAATGATTTAAATAAATATGATTATAAATATTAAACTAATATCCAAAACATGTCCAATTCTTATTGAATGATTTTATTTCGACCATGTGTCATCTTAGCTTTTACTTTAATTAGTTTTGGAACTTTAGAAACCAAATATCACCATATAATAAAATAACATTTCCCACCTTCCTAAATAGCCCCTCCCCCCCTTATATAAGGACACCACTTCTAACCCATTCCACACTCCTCTCAAGCCCCTTGGATTGTCCAACCCCTACCAAAATAATCTCTAAAGATCCCCCTATTCCTCCTATAATCCTCACCTTATGCCGAAGGAACATCAAGAAGTTTTTTTGGTTCAAACCAAAGGAAGTTACCCAAATTAAAGGTAACACTTTCTCTTAAATTATTTTGTTTTATTTTGTTTTATTTTACTTTTCCAACCCACTAAACAGTTTTTATTACTTTGTTTTATTACAAAAACATTATACTCAATATACTAGGATGTTTTAATGATAATTATTTTAACTACACATACACACACCTCCATCGAATGGGTGAAGAACATACTATTTCTGTGGATGGAAAACTAATGCCTCACAAAGCGATGATTGTTCGATTATCTCATACTGCCTCTCATTATGGCCATTAAGATGGAACTTTATTTATATATTATATATATATATTATGTTTAAGTTTTCTTTATGCTTCTCTATTTTCCATTTATATCATTATTTTATGGTTTCCATTATGGGTAAAACACGATAATTTCATTTGAGAAAGTGCGGACTACCGCCCCCTCAAAATGATATGACTCGTTAATGCCTTATATGGGTTGTATAAAGGATGTAATTAATGTTATTATATATGATATTATATTGGATTTATAATATACCTATTTATAATTATTTTTTAATTCATTTAAATGAAAAAATTGAAATGAAAGTAGCGTTCATGCGTACGTACGACTTACCGTCCCCATAAACGGTACATTTCATTTCTTATCTCCAAATGGTATATAATGTTATAAATAGATATATATACTGGATATATAATATTTATATATGATATTTAAATCATTTATATCATTATGGATAAAATATACTTTTGACCACATGGGAAAATTGTAATTATAACAAGTTCATTTTTGACTCATGTTCTGAACATCGATAAAATATCCAATATGAACTCAAATATTTAACTAATTGTTATAGAAAGGTAATAAGTGATATAAAAGGAATAATAAAATTTAAAAATGTAATTAATTAAATATAAATTAACATAATTTTATTATTCAAGAAGAACAACAAACATACAAGACAAGTCGCACTTGAGGTAAGGGGTTTCTTATCTCACTTTTAATTCCGTGAGATTTCAATTGTTCGCCACTTATTTATTGCATGTGGTGTATTGTCTACTGACATTTGATATATATTATCATTATTATCTTTATATTCATGGTATTTTGTCACTCATTTGGTGGTTATTAACTTTTTTTTCATATGACTCTATTGATTACAACGAAGTTAGGGTTTTCCATCTGACTTTTTTCCCGTGAGATTCATGCTATATTAGCCACTATTTCCTTTTGTGTGGAGTATGTGATGCCACTGATTGTATTATCTTTGTAATATAATTTATTTAATGGGTATTTACATCTTCATTTTATGATACTTCTTTCATGGGGTGTATGTTTCATATGTTACCAAATCGGTAAGGGAATTTCAAATTTTAATTTCCACTCATTGGGCTTTACGCATACTTCATTGATTATTTTACACTATGATTATGTGTAGAATAACTATTTCTTATTTGTGAAGTAATTTCCAATACCCTTTCTGTGGATGTACTTTTGATAAAAATAATCACTCCATTGATAAATTTTCATGTCATCTATATGAACTTGATAAGAGTAATTTGAACTCAATCTCCATTTATTGAGTTTAACATCCAATTCATTGGTGTTGTTTTTACAAGAATATGTGTGTATGTCATTTGATTGATTTACACTGAATATCCAATCATATTGAGTGTATTTATGATTGTCACACATAATTATGTTGCTAATTTATCCTTAACCTAATGATACAGTCTTTATAAGAGATTTCATCTCAATTTACATTCCATTGAGAATTCTTTGTTGTTATACACCAATTAACTTTTATATGGTGTATATAATGTACTTTGACATAGTATATCATGTATCCCTTTATTATCATGATATTATAATGTTTTGATTAACTCAATTATTTGTATTCAACTGCCTCTCTTTTGGTTAGGAACTCTAACTAAAATACCATTTTAAATGTTTTAAAAATTTATTATTCTAAATATTTTTCATTAATGTCCATGTATTAAAAATGGTTTTAAGGATTTATTTATATGGACATTAAAGTTTTAAAATTAAAATTTCATTTAAAAGTTTAAAAGTGGTATGGGAAACTTTGATTAAAAAATATATTTCTAAATGTCTTCTTGAAAAATAGTGTGACATTTAAATGTTTTCAAGGAAAAGGGGTATATTTCCCTCAAATAGTTTTGATGATTATATTAATATATGTCAATATCCTTCATTATTCTTGATTGAGGTTAATCTGTTACAATAAAATCTTCCATATTGTATTGAATGAGTTTTGTTTGACTGTGGATGTTCTATTTTTATATGATTCATGTTATGTAGATAAAGTACTGACATTTTGTATGTTAGTTTTAATATGAATGTTTTTGTTATGTTTCAAACATTTCATATGAGGAATGCATTGGACTTAAAAAGTTACGAGTGGAGCCTGCTATAGCTCCTCGATTGATTGGTAGGTCTCATGACACAAACTATTGTCTTTCCACAAGGCCTTGACAAAATCTTATTTGTAGTCTGGCACGAGGCCTTGACTATGTGGTTATGATGTCCGACATCATTATGAGATTATCTATTGATATTTCATGTTGTTATTAGACAAGTAGAATACCCATGACTATGTTTTATTTTGACATTATTTACTCAACTCATATTCCTGCCATAAAGTGTTCATGTTAATTATTTGTAAAGGCATGTGTTTTCAATCATTCACCATGTCTAATGCTTGTGTTATCTTCGGCTGTATTACCTACTCTTACTGAGCATTTGAGATCACCCCTTTCACATGTTTCATTTTCCCAGGATATGATAAAGTTAGTTATGAGTGACTTGAACGCATAATCTAGGAAGCTTTGATGTTTCTAATGTAATTATTTAGTGTTGTTTTTCTTTTCAAGTTGTAATGTTGAACTTATATATGTATCTTGTTTCCAAGACTACTAAACTGATTAGTCCTTTGGGACTTGATTCTTTGTAATCATGCCAATGTATTAAAATAATGCACCGGATTCTGGATTCTAGGGGTCAGTGTGTTACAAGAATGGTCATGGTTGGGGTTACACCCAAATACATACTAAAAAAATGTCAATGATGGAGTTACATCCATGATAAAAAATAATAATAACCAAAATTATCATTAAAAAGGACTAATATAATGATAATGACATGGTTAACCATACACCCACCTTACAAAGAGTTTAGGTTTTTATTGGGCCAAAACAAATCACCCTAGTGATTTATATTTGTATAACACAAAATATTATATAAAAATCATATAAACAATCAAAAAAAAGTAACCATATCATAACAATGTCATATTACAATACATAAAGGGCTATTAGATGTTTCATATAACAATAATCTCTCTCATGGACCATCAGGGATTTTTATCTCATTGAACTATATTTTACAATTTATATATGGCTAGTTTACTCACACAAAACCCTTTATCCACTTAGAAATATCAATTGTTGATACCATCATGATAGTCCAACTTTTAGATATTTTCCATTATCAAGGGGTAATTTAGGGTATCTATCTATGTTCACAACATTTAAAAAAACAAAGGATACACCTCATAGGTTCCTATTTTCCATTTCCATAATAATTTAATCCACATTATGGTCCATGAATACCACTACATCTAGTGAAGAAAAAGTAAGACATCACAAAGACCAGACCATTATTACTCTCCTCATTAGATACTAATGTAAAGAACCTGAAATTTCAAGGAAAGTTTTTTCTTAAATTCTTTGGGATTTTACGAGTACACAGTTTCTGATGGCACCTGATTCTGAGGCCCGATGTGCCCTGAAATGTTTTTCCGAAATTTAGCTCGGGTACGTTCAGTGAACGAACGAGCGGGTTTTTATATATTTTGAACTAGTTCTCGGAATCAAAATCTGAGGGCACCGATGAACTCGCAGCGCCGGTAATTGCTTAAGGGGACCATTACCACAGTTGTGTTTTAAGCGGGTTGAGAAATTTTTTTTTGGGGAAATAGTTTAAAATAAATAAAATTGGTGGAAAAATTTTATTTTTAGGGTTGGTTGGTAATTCCTCCCAAGGGGAGTTGAAGGTGGGTATACACCCACATAACCTTCCATGGGAGGATATTTGTGGGGTGGATCCCACACGTGACCTAAACTATGTATCTCCCATAACACCCCTTAAACCCCCCATAACTCTCATAAACCCCCTTCTTTATTTTGTTAACTCCTCTTAAATGTGAGACTACTCACGTTCTATTATCTCCAACTTTAACACTTGCCAACCCATTAATTTAATGAATTAAACCACTTTAATTAATTTCATTATGTTCTTTGAATTTTGAAATTTAAATTACTTGTGTTAATAAAATAATAGCATTAGTCTATTATTTTACTTTAGCACATGTTGGGTAGGGAGAAATTGGTGGGAGCACTTGTGTAAAATGGAAAAGGATGTTCCCCTTTAGAAGAACATCATCCTCCCATGAAGAACGTCATCTCTAAGATGAATAATGCCATCACCACAAAGAGAGACGACGTGCCTTTCCTTTTTCTCCCTACGAATAGTGTGGAGACTCCGTTCCCTCCTTGGTCGTATGCCAACATCGTCTCCGAAACCACACCCCGCGACGCTGTCTTCCACAATGCCCGATGTACGCCATCAATTTTGAGGTAGGGCATGTTGATTCAATTTTATTGAAAATAAAATAGTTCGTTGTGTTTCGTGAACCTTTGGCATTCTTGGATATGTGATACCATCTAACGCGGAGGGCACAGGCTGAACGAACAATGCCCAACAACCATCCACTAGAACTTTATTCCTTTGGATTTGGCAACTGGAGGCGGGGAAAACATGGTGTCGTCGTGCCCTACCGGGATCGTGGCAAAGAGAACCGGTGTCTTCACGCCAGTTGTTCGGAACAAACTTCGGCCCAACATGCGGACCGCTACGGATGATGAACCGGCCGGCCTGTCGGCCAGCCATGTGGAGGTGAACCGCAGCGCCAGGAGGGCGCTGCACTGGAAGAGTGGCAACCCGCCCATGCGGGCCGCGTGCGCATAAGACTGGCTGGTCTAGCCAGCCGGTTTGGGGAAGGGCGGCACCGCCTGTCGCCGCTGGTGCAGAAAACCGGGGGGGGGGGGGGGCTGCGCCCCCCCTTGGAACCCGTGCGGTCAGTCGGCCGAGCTAACAGCGCCGCACCGGGCCGGGCCGAGGCGGGCCGCGTCAGGCCGGGTCGGGCCGCGCCGCGCCACATCGGGTCGGGCCACGCCACATCGGGCCGGGCCACGTCCCATCAGGCCGAGTTGGGTATTTTCTTCGGACCATTCCGATACCCCTGCTAGGTCAAACCCGTCAAACTGGGTCAACCCGACCCGTCGGCCAACTGTGCTAAACGAGTCGGGACTATTAATCACTTAAACGAGGTTAACATAAGGATCGCGTGTCTGATCGACGGGCCGTCTGTGACACTAGGACTCTTTAGATGAGACAGTCATTTTGAGACACCCTAAGTGAGTTTCAGATGATTTTGGATATTGGTTGGGTTAGAAACAAGCATATTTCTAACCGGGCCCCCTGGGACGGAAAAGCCTATATCTCTCAGACCGGGCGTCCGATTGACGCGTCGTCTGTCGCGTTGAGTTTCTATTGAAGAGGCCAAACTTTGGGATATATCAACTCTAGAAATTGTGAACGTTGATGTATCGACCCTCTTGGCACGTGGAGCAGACCCTCCCCGAATCGATCGTGTTCTGTGCAGGAACCCTTGAGCGGGTTGCGACTGCGATGACGATGGCGACTGTAATTGGATCCTACGTGGGTTCAGCAGCGAGGAAGACTGTACTTGGATCCCCCATGGGTTCAGCAGCGAGGGCGACTATACGTGGATCCTACGTGGGTTTGGCTGCGATGGTTACTATACTTGGATCCTACGTGGGGTCGGCAGCGACAAATTACTGTACATGGATCCTACGTGGGTTCGGCATCGACGAATTCCGTACTTAGATCCTACGTGGGTTCGCCAGAGGAGATGATTCCAAGGCTACATCTAATCATCTCCACCCATCATCATGAGTAGTATACCTGTGTGAGCTGAGTCTTGACTTTCAATCATTATCTGCGATATGATTGTCTTGCTTTCCTTTGTGGACTGAGTTGTGCTTTCCTGTGTGGAATGGATTGTACTTGTGCTCTTGAGTTGCAGTCGAACTAGAATTGATGACTTAGGTATATGTATGGTCATATACCTAAGTAGAGTTGGATGATACTTTGGGATTGTATCTTTCCTTTGTGGCTTATCCTTCGTGGATTCTGGGAGGCCTTCATGGGTCTCGGGGTCTCTACTGAGTATTGTATACGCACCCCTACACGGGCTATGCCCGCACTACGTTGTGTTGGTTACAGACGATGGACAACGCTGATCGTGGTTGAGGCTTGTGGAGCGGGACGGTATCTGGAGGTGGAATATCAGGCGAGTCGTACACGGAGCGGACAGACGAACTTGAGGAGCTGAGGAGACCATATGTACCCACCATTCAGGTTGGGTTTTTAGACGATGTCTCGGTGGTTGCTGCTTTAATTTTCGACCGTTGTACTTCATTTTTTCTCAGTTTTACTATACTTTCAGTTGGGTTTGTATACTGGCCCATTTACTTTCTAGCACTTACTTTTGTACTCAGTTTACTTAGTGTTTATTTCAGCTTGCATACTCTGTTGTGTTTGTTTCCTTATATAAAGGCAATTCCTCCCCTTTTATCAGGATTTATGCCTTTGGAGCTATTCACTAGCCCTTGGCCTATGGAAGGCGGGCTTGGGGTAGTCACTACACTGGCCCCGAGGATGGGTCGTGACAAATTGGTATCAGAGGAGTCAGTTCTACCACAGAACTCAGGACTCTAATAATTTCTTCTCTATGAAGAAATAGTGTTAAGACTACTGAGTATGGTGTTCAGTTCAGGGAGTCCAGTGTTGGTGCGGTGGCCGACGTATCCATACAGCAGGACCCTGACTTCTAATTTATGACCTAGTGCACGAAACACTAATTGCATGTGTGTTTTAAATGTTTTCTGTGTGATTACTTTTTTTCAGCTCACCAGGTATACTGAATTAACCATGGAATACCTGTTTCTTTTCCAGATGGCCCCATGATGGCAGCTAGCTAGGGTTCCCAGTTATGTGCGAGATAGAATCCCATCGAGCGACGAGGCCTCGGTGCAGGGCCCCATTACAGCGGAGGTACCGACGATACCTTTACCCGCCGAGCCACCGATGCCACCAGCCCCAACAGTGGAGAGTGCACGTCTTCTGAGTGCGCTGCATGAGTTTCAGCATCAGAGGCCACCCAGGTTCCACTGAGATACGGACCCTCAGACAGTAGATGATTGGATGGAAGCTATCATCCGAGTCTTCAGATTATTAGGGACACCAGCTGACCTTATGGTGATCCTTGCAGCGAGTCTCCTTCACGCAGCCGCTGGTAGATGGTGGAGCCTGATACTCCAGGTGCACGATGAGACATCACTACTTTGGATGGACTTCGAGAGCCTCTTCCGCTCGGAGTTTTTTCTATCCACCCTTCATGTGGTGCGTATCCATGAGTTACTACAACTGTGGAAGGGCAGCATGTCAGTAGCCCAATACTCGGCGAGATTTATCGACCTCTCGCGTTACTCCACAGACATTGTAAGAGACCCATTCTTCTGGGCCTGGACCTTCGAGCAGGGACTGAGGTATGAGATCATGGCTTCAATGATCTCCCTCAGCATTCCGATGCAGGCAGGAGTACTAGAGCGAGCCCTTCTATTGGAGAGCATTGTTGCTGAGCCTACACCAGCAGCGAGGCCTACCGCAGGATGACACGTAGCGGAGTCTTCTGCAGCCGATAGTAGACAGATGTCGCAGAGGTCCAAGCGGACCAGGCCATCTGGTGGGAGACCACATGATACTGGTTCAGAAGTGCAGGGAACACGCAGCAGATCCAGTCATACAAGAGGTAGATAGTGCTATGCATGCCGCGGGTAGGGCTACATGGATCGTGACTACCCGACCCGCCATGCAGAGGAGCAGAAGACGGTTGAGGGACCACCCAGGTAGAGGCAGAGGTTCGATCGTGGCGGTCCGCATAGAGCATGCGGATGAGGCAGAGGAGCTGGCCGAGCAGCAGGTGGTGGACGACGAATCGAGGCTCTACCACCACCACCACCAGGAGGACCACCCCGACCACAGAGAGTTGGAAAACAGGGACAAGATCAGCTCCAGACAGTCGAGGCCTATGACAACGACGCACCTGAGATGATTTGAGGTACTATCTATGTCTAATCCACCCCTGCTACAGTTCTTATAGGCACAAGAGAAAGTAATTCTTTTATTTCCACTGCCCTTGTTCGGAGCTCGGAGATTCCGATGGAGCCGTTGGCACGATCCTTACGGCTAGAGACTCCTACGGGAGCAGACTCGACAATTACCCACTGGTGCCGGTAGTTTTATATTACTCTAAGAAGTAAGATCTTCGGCTGGGATCTTCTTGTAGCGGCGTCGATGACTTACGACATCATCTTGGCCATGGATTGGCTATCTACAGTTCATTCTCAAATCGATAGTATTAGGTGCAAAGTGTGGTGTGTCCTCACATATGAGAGTAGGTTCACCTTTACCAGTGAGAAGAGAGCCTTTGCAGCTCAGGATAGACTCACACAGAGGAGAGGACATTCGATCACTCATTATTTGGCTCGTCACATCTTTGGAGCAGTTGATGTGCGAAGTCTGAGTTTTCCTTTTGTGGTGGAGCAATATGCAGACATTTTTCTTGACGACGTTCCAGGACTACCTCTTCACATAGAGGTAGACTACTATATTGACCGGTACCCCGGGAAAACCCCGATATCTACTCTAGCATATCGGATGGCTCCCACTGAGCTTCGAGAGCTACGGGTACAGCTGGAGGACTTGCAGGGCAAGAGATTCATCTGAACCAGTGTTTCACCCTGGGCTTCTCTGATTTTATTCTCCATGAAGGTGGATGGGAGCATACGACTATGTTTCGACTACCGTCGCCTGAATCAGGTGACCATAAAGATCATGTATCCACTCTCAAGGATTGACGAAATCTTTGATCAGATCAAGGGAGCACGATGGTTCTTGAAGATAGACCTCAGGTCAGGCTATCATCATCTCAGAGATCGAGACGAGGATGTGAAGAAGACAACCTTCAGGAGTTGGTTTGGCCACTATGAGTTCTTCGTTATGAATTTTGGTGAATCCAACAATCCAGAAGTGTTCATGAGTCTCATGAATAATATCTTCCTGCCTTACCTCGATCAATTTGTAGTAGTCTTCATCGACGACATATTGATTTACTCGACTATTGAGGAGGAGCACGCCTACCATTTACGGGTTGTACTGGACACACTCTAAGAGCACCATCTTTATGGTAAGATCTCAAAGTGTCAGTTCTGGATTTGAGAGGTCCAATTCTTGGGGTACTTCATCTTTGATGTGGGAGTTCTTGTGCATCCTACGAAGGTTGAGGCTGTAATTTCTTGGGAGCACCCATGAGCATGATGGAGGTAATGAGTTTCCTAGGTCTGTCTGGGTACTATCGGAGATTTGTGCCAAACTTCTCCAGAGTTGCAGCACTGATTTTGGCTTTGAAGAAGAAAGGAAAACCCTTCGTGTGGTCAGATAGATGTCAGTTGAGCTTCCAAGAGCTAAGACATAGATTAACCAGTGCACCCATCTTGAGGCTACTGGAGGAGGGCATAGGGTACGTAGTTTACTGTGATGCATCAGGGACCGAACATGGGTGTGTCCTGAAGCAGGAGCGGGCAATGATCGCTTATGGTTCACGACAATTGAGGAAACATGAGAAGAACTATGCTACCCATGACCTGGAGGAAGCAGCAGTGGTATTCACCTTGAAGATGTGGTGGAACTGTCTTATGGGTGAGCGCTTTACAGTCTACTCTGACCACCAGAGTATCAGGTATATCTTCTCGTAGAAGGACCTGAACCTGAGACAACGGTTATGGCTCGAGTTCCTCCAAGACTATGACTTTGAGATAATATATACTCATGGGAAGGGGAACATAGTAGCTGATGCTCTCAGCAGGAGATTGGGCATTCATCTACTTGGAGAGGCGACAGAGAAGCTAGCCGCATTGCAGATATCCTTTGTGAATAGAGATGGACCAGCCTTTCTACAGTTGCTCACAGTCACTCCTACATTACTTCAGCAGGTCAGGGAGGCGTAGCGTGGGGATGTTGACTGTGAGGCGCGACGTGCTTAGATATCCACAAGGCTGGCACCCGAAGGATTTTCTGAAGGCAGGGAGAACGCCATCCTTTTCAAGGGATGTACCATGGTACCAGTTATACTACAGGAGGAGGTGCGGAGGGAGTTCCACACTTCCCCTCTAGTGGTACATCCTGGAGTAGTGATGATGTACTAGGACCTCAGATGACATCACTGGTGGCCGGGTATGTAGAAGGGTCTGGTAGAGTTTGTTTCACGATGCCTCATCTTCCAGTAGATAAAGGTCGGGCACCAGGTACCAACAGGCTTGGTGTATCCCTTATAGGTCCCAGAGTGGAAGTGGGACAAGATATCCATGGATTTTGTGACAGGGCTTCCACGTACTTCTAGAGGACACGACTCCATCTGGGTGATTGTTGACCGACTCACCATGTCGGCCCACTTCCTACCTATCAGAGAGCAGGGCTCAGTGGAGATCATAGGATGCCTCTACATTCAAGATATCATACGGCTTCATGGTGTTACATCATCTATCATCTCCGATCGAGACGCTCTCTTTACTTCTCATCTTTGGAAGGGGTTGCAGGAGGCCTTTGGGATGCAGCTACGCTTGAGCACCACCTTTCACCCTCGGACGGATGGCCATATGGAGAGGACCATTCAGACTTTCAAGGACATGCTCCGTGCATGTGTCATTGAATTTGGTCGCAATTGGGAGGATCACCTACCTTTGGTGGAGTTTGCGTACAACAACATCTACCACTCCACCATCGGGATGGCACCATACGAAGCACTGTATGGCCAAATTTGCAGATCACCTCTGCGCTGGACTGACCCTGGGGAGTCAGCACTCATTGGACCAGAGATGGTTCAAGCTATGACAGAGAAGGTGCATATCATCCAGGAGCAGATAAGGACTACACAGAGAAGGCAGAAGTGTTATGCTGATAGGAGGAAGAGACCACTGGAGTTTGAGTATGGCGACCACATTTTCTTATGGGTGACATCTCGACGTGGATTACAGAGATTTGGCCGGGGCGACAAGTTATTTCCGTGCTTCATCAGACCATTCCAGGTCCTCAGTAGCGTAGGCATGGTGGCTTACTTCCTAGCCCTTCCACCTCAGCTGCACCGGGTGCATGACGTCTTCCACGTATCTCAGCTGAGGAGATACGTGCACAACCCGACGCATATCATCGACCACGGGGAGCTGGACATCGATGACGGGGCAACATATGCGTAGGTTCCGATGGAGATCGAGGATCGATAGGATTGGGTCCTACATGGATGGTCTATTCCTCTAGTGCGCATCAGGTGGCTGCACATGAACCTTTAAAAGATCACATGGGAGCAGGAGGCTCAGATGCGTGCACAGTACCCTCATTTGTTTCAATAGATTTTGTTGTTGCTTTACGGGAACATAAATCCTGGGGGAGGGAGTAATGTAAAGACCTGAAAATTTGAAGGAAATTATTTTCTTATATTCTTTGGGATTTTACGAGTGTGCAGTTTCTGACGGCACCTGATTCCGAGGCCCGGTGTGCCCAGAATAATTCTCCGAAGCTAAGCTCGGGTATGTTCAGTGAACGAATGAGCGGGTTTCTCTATCTTTTGAACCAGTGCTTGGAATAAAAATCCGAGGGAACCGATGAACTCATAGCGCCTGTAGTTTCATAAGGGGTCCTTTACTGCAGTTTCTTCTTAAGCGGGTTGAGAAATAATTTTTTGGGGAAATAGTTTAAAATAAATAAAATTGGTGGCACAACTTTATTTTTATGATTGGTGGTTAATTCCTCCCAAGGGGAGTTGAAGGTGGGCCCACACCCACATAACCTCCCATGGGAGGATATTTTTGGGATGGATCCCACATGTGACCTAAACTATTCACCTCCCATAACCCCCTTAAAACCCCCCATAACTCTCATAAACCCCCCTTCATTATTTTGATAACTCAACTTAAATGTGAGACCACTCACCTTCTCCTATCTCCCTCTTTAACACTTGCCAACCCATTAATTTAATGAATTCAACCACTTTAATTAATTTGATTAAGTGTTTTGAATTTTGAAATTTAAATTACTTGTGATAAAAAAATAATTTCATTAGTGTATTATTTTACTTTAGCACATGTTTTGTTGGGAGAAATTGGTGGGAGCACTTGTGTAAAATGGAGAAGGAAGTTCCTCTTTTGAAGAACATCATCCTCCCGTGAATAACGTCATCTATTCAATGAAGAAATCTTTCACCACAAAGAGCGATGAAGTTCCTTTCTTTGTTCTCTCCGCAACTAGTGTGGAGACGTCGTTCCCTCCTTGGTCACACGCCAACATCGTCTTCAAAACCACACCCCGCAACGCCGTCTTCCGAGACGCCCAACGTACGCCATCAATTTTCAGGTAGGGCATGTTGATTCAATTTTTTTGAAAATAAAATTGTTTGTTGTGTTTCTGGAACCACGTGCATTCTTCGGTATTTGATACCGTCTAACGTGGAGGGCGCGGGCCGAACGAACACGACCCGAAAACCCTCCAATGGAACTTTATTCCTTTGGATTTGGCAACCAGAGGTGGGGGAAAACATGGAGTCGTCGCGCCGTGCCGGTATCGTGGTGAATAGAACCGGCACCGTCACACTTGTTGTGTGGAACGAAACACGACCCGCAATGTAGGCCGGTAAGACGGAAGAACCGGCGGGCCCGTCGGCCGGCCGGGCAGTGGCAAACCGCGACGCCAGGTGGGCGCCCCGCTATGGAACCGGCCAGCACGTCGGCCGAATGGGTGGAGTTGGTCTGCGGCTCCAGGAGGGCACCATGCTGGAAGATCGGAAACCCACCAATGCGGGTCGTGTGCGCAGAAGAACGGCCAGTCTAACTTGCCGATTTGGAGAAGGGCGGCGCCGTCGGTGCGGAAACTAGGCCCCCCCCTTGGAACCTGCTCAGCTTTGGCCGAGCTGCTCGGCCAACCCACCGAGCCAGTCGGGCCGCGCACCCAGCCGGGCCGCGCCACGCTGGGCCGAGCCGGGCCGCGCCGAATCAGGCCGCGGCAGGCCGGGGCGGGCCGTGCTCCGCCGAGTCGGGCCACACCACTTCGGGCCGGACCGCGCCTTTTCTGGTCAAGTCGCGCCACTTCGGGTTGGGCCGCGTCCCTTCGGGCCAAGTTGAGTATTTGTTTCGGACCAGTCTGACACCCATGCTGGGTCGAACCCGTCAAACTGGGTCAACCCGACCCGTCGGCCCACTGGACTAAGCGAGTCGAGCCTGTTAATCACTTAAACGAGGTTAACATAAGGACCACACATTTGATCGACGCGCCGTCTGTGGCACTAGGGCTCTTTCGATGAGACAGTCCTTTTGCGATACTCTATGTGAGTTTTGAATGATTTTGGATATTGGCTGGGTCAGAAACGAGCATATTTTTGACTAGGCCCCTTGGATGGAAAAGCCTATATCTCTTAGACCGGGCGTGTAGAGACCCCAAGCTTGACGTACATAGAAATTACATTACTTTTTCATAATACTTAATACATAACAAAAACAGACACACATGGACCGTAATAGTTTATTGTCTTTGGAAACTCAGAATATAATCTTCTAATCGTGATTAAAGATCTTCAACATCTCCCATAAATATCTTCCCCTTTTTGTTTTCTTACCTAAAACCTTTCTTTATATCATGGGGAAAAGAAAACATATAAAGGATGAGCTCAAATCCTCAGTAAGGGTAAGCATGGTGAAAATAAAACAAACCATATTCATTTGACCATAAAAAAAAGAACATAATGTTTATACATCGAAATCTTGAGCAATGACATAAAACATGGCAGTAAGTAAGGCATATATCATAATAGAACATTAATCATGATAAAATAGCTTGGGAATAAAACTTTTAATTGTGCAAAAACATTAAGAACATGATATGATTTCAATGGTAGCCAGGGAATTGCTTCCAAGACCATCTTAGTGGACAAAGTCCCTTTCTGAATCGAGTTCACTCCTCGTTTCAGTCCTGTAACACTGAATTAGATTAACTTACCGTTCCAGCCATGTCTATATCATGAGATATAAATCTTTAACCAATGAATTGGAGGGAGATATAGGTCCCACCCATCTCATAATGAAATCATTCTTACTTGTGCCAATAAATAAACATACATAATTCGTAATAACCCTACAAATAAAATGGGTTTCATAAACATCATCCCATCATCACATAATCCATATAAAAGAAATGGATATCATTTCAAAATCAGAAAATTGAAACCATGTAAATAATAGAGACATTATACATGAAACATACACATATGAAATAATTTCATCTTAGAGGGAAAATGGTTTTGATAAATCACTTGAAATGAATTCTTGATGAAAATATCCATTCTTCTTCAAAATAATTTTCTTTTCACAAAATGTCATGAAATTTTAAAAGAAACAGATTTTTTTGAAAATTTTCATGAAATATTTTGGAGGAAGCTTCATGAAAATAAGGCTTTATAAAACCGTAAAAATCCGTTCATTCTGTATAAGTTAAAAAAACATTCTTCTCATAGTTCTGTTGGAAAAGTCAAAAAGTACCTCGTAGGGTAAACAAAAGAAAGATTAGTTCCATACCATGGGGTAAAAGACAAAATGGGTAAAAAAAGAAATTAAACATACATGAAAACAATTTTATAAAACATGGAAATGGATGATAACAATAACCCTAGTAAATACTTATGAATAAGCAATCTCGGATAAAAATGAGATTTTTAAAATTAGCCCTTACCTTAGGTCTGATATGCTTCGTACGTATCTGAACCTCATGTATAATGATTTAAATAAAGTCATTGACTTATTATAGAATCATATTCATTGTTATGATATCATATATGGTTCACTTATGACTTTATATTACCAGTTCTTTTGTAAAGTCCATGTTAAAGCAGCGTTTTGGGTAAAATCATTTCATTTATCGTCTGTGTTTCGATTTTTCGTTCTTGATATTATTAATCATATCTTTATTTACAGAATTACATAATTTAAAACATGATTTATATATAATATGTACTTAGTATATAAATATATATGATAGATCGATAAATGGAATGAAATACACCGTTTATGGAGACGGTAGGTTGTACGTACGCATGAACGCTATTTTTGTTTCCTTATTGAATTATATGGAATTAAGTAAGTGAAACATATATGTATGTAAATCCAGTATAATTATTATTTAATATCTTTCATGATTATCTATTACATATATACTTTATAACCATACATGAATGGTTAATCATGGAAAATGAATCTCATCGCGTTCGTGGAGATAGTAGTATGTACGTACGCACAAGTGATGATATCATTCCCATAATTATTGAATAGAATTGGAGTTAATTATATAATATCTCAGAATCAGTATGATGTTATAATAATCATATATATTTGTTCTTTACACCATTATACCCATCCGTGTATGTTGGTGGTGGAAAAAACCTGATTACACCACGCCGTGGAGACGGTATTCTGTACGTACGCACGCACAATGATTTCATTTTCCGTAGGATGGATAGAAGGTGAAAGGATGTTTTTTCATATTTATAATAACATATCAGTATATAATTAATACTTATGTTATTAATTTATAATGAAACAAATAAATAATAAGTAGTTGAAGAAGAACGAAATTGGAAAGGATTGGTAATGGATGTTACCTCTTCTTTGACGCGCCTCTTCTAAACCTCCTCTAAGGTTACTAGAGTTGGTCTTTGAAGAATACCCGGACCTAAAGGATGTCTCTAGGGAAGTGTAGAAGAGAAATATTTAGGGGTTGTCCGAGCATCAAGGCTCAGAATGGTGTGAAGAGAAGAGAGAAGGGGTTCCCTTTTATAAAGGAGCAGAGGGGCACCTTTGGAAAAACTTAAAATATTATTTTATTATAAAGTCATATTAGGTTTTTAATAGCTCCAAATTGATTTATTTCAAAACTAAGGTGGGTATGGGTCTAAAAAATCTCATCCAATAGATTTTGGACATGTTTTGGTTACTATTTTATCCTTATCATTTAGATTTAACTCAAAGTTAAATAATTTAACTTTTACCGTGTCTTTTTGTTTTCTTACACTATATGGTTCATAAACTTACCATAACAAGACAAACGAACCGCAAGTGCTTAATTATTAATATATATATCCTTATCTAAGTAATTTGGCCAAACCTTATATTTTTAGGAATAAAATAACAATTAATAAAATAATATTTGTTTTAACAACTATTTTATCTCAATTTGGACACTATTTGGTACTTGATTTTTTTAAAACTTTTAACAACATGATTAGTTCGAAAAAAGTTACTTAAATCAATAATAACATGTAATATTAACTTATAAAATTAGTGTAATTCATAAAATGCCTCAAATTACATTTATTTGGGTATTTATAACATCAATTATGTTAATATTTAATTAATAAGGTAATTACTGCATCATCATTGTGTCCTAACTAAATTTAATTATATAATGTATAAAAATTATAAATAAAATACCATTATGTATTAATTCTTTTTATATTTCTAATTAATATTTATAGTTGAATTTATCTTATGTATAACCCTATATTAAAAATGTTTTAGTTATTAAACATTGATTTTAACTATTTTAATTCTTCTTTAAATAAAATAATAATAAATTTCCTCATACAATCCAAGTGGACCTAAAGGGTAATATTTTATTCCTAATATTGTTTTTGGCAGAATTACACTTATCCAATTGAATTAGGATATGTGTTAGGGTAATAGTAATATCATTTTTAACCTTAATTACCCTATTTACTTTTAACTGCGGTAAATTAAAGTAAAAAGTTACTATTCAACAAAAATTATTATCATCTCATTGAACCACATTTTAGTCCTTGATATTAACCGTGTCTCTCGGATTTTCTAAATTCCACTCACAGAAGCAGTAAAATTATGTTTTTTGTGAATTTCCAAATTCTCATAGAAGGTGGGTAAAAGACAGTGAAAATTTCAATAAAATATTTATATATCTAAAATTATTATAAAATGACTCTATTGAATTTCATTGAACTTATATAGATATTATGTATCAATTTTTACCTAAAATAAATTTAAATAAAATAAATTATTATTTAAATAAAAAGTCGGTTTTTAAATAGTAACGTAGTGTTTTCACTATTCATCAAAAATTGAATGTTTTCAAAAAAATACCAAAAATTCACCCTAGGATAATTTCGATATTCCGAACCCCACAATGAAGTCCATTTTGAAAGCTAAAAATTATAAAATTCCAAAAAGTGGGTATTAGTATTCCTAACGGCTAGTTCATAGTAATATTATAATAATATCTTGTTTAGTGAAACTCGGTATTGCGTACTACACATGTTATCGAAGAAGGTCTTGATTGCGTGTTATTCAAGACAAATCAGGGCTGCGTGTATTGAAAGCTCCGTTTGGTGTTCCGTATAACATAATCAAAACTTATTTCATTTATGCATTAAAAATAATCTATACATAATGTTGCGTACAATAATTTTTACAAAACAAACTTGAAATTGTGTGTAACGCTTGAAAAGAATAGTGTTTCTTATACTACAAGCTAATATGATGTAGCGTATAGTACAAACTAATCTTGGTGTACAATAGAAAAATTAAAAATAATATATCTCATAAAATCTCAGGGTGTTACAGGGCGTCCGATTGACTCGCCATCTGTCGCGTTGAGTTCCTATTGACGAGATGAATCTTTGGGATACATCAACTATGGACATTATGACAGTTGATGTATCAACCCTCTTGGCTCGTGGAGCGGACCCTCCAAGAATCGAGCGTGCTGTGTGTGGGAAACCTAGAGTTGGCTGCGACTGCGATGACGATGGAAACTATACATGGATCCTACGTGGGTTCGGAAGCGGGGACAAGTATACTTGGATCCTCTGTGGGTTCGGAAGTGAGGACGACTATACTTGGATCCTACGTGGGTTCGATAGTGATGGTTACTGTACATGGATCCTACGTGGGTTCGGTAGTGACGACTTACTCTACTTGGATCCTACGTGGGTTCGGCAGCGACGGCTTCCGTACTTGAATCCTACGTGGGTTCGGCAGAGGAGATGATTCAGAGGCTACATCTAATTATCTCCACCCCTCTTCGTGAGTAGTATACCTGTGAGAGCTGAGGCTTGACTTTCAATCATTATCTGTGATACGATTTTCTTTCTTTCCAGTGTGGACTGAGTTGTTCTTTCCTGTGTGGACTAAGTTTTATTTGGGCTCTTGAGTTGGAGTCGAACCGGAATTGATGACTTAGGTATATGTATGGTAATATACCTAAGTAGAGTTGGTTGATACTTCGTGATTGTATCTTTACTTTGTGGTTTATCCTTTGTGGATTCTTGGAGGCCTTCGGGGGTCTCAGGGTCCCTACTGTGTATTGTATACTCACCCCTACATAGGTTATGCCCGCACTACGTTGTATTGGTTGCAGAAGACGGACATCGCTGATCGTGGTTGAAGCATGTGGAGCGGGACGGTATCCACAGGTGGACTATAAGGTGAGTTGTACGTGGAGCGGACAGACAGACTCGAGGTGCTGAGGAGACCATCTGTATCCACCCTTTAGGTGGGGTTTTTGGAGGACGTCTTGGTGGTTGCTTCATTACTTTTTGGTCATTGTACATCACTTTTTCTCAGTTGTACAGTACTTTCAGTTGGGTTTGTATACTGGCCCATTTACTTTCCAGAACTTACTTTTGTACTAAGTTTACTTAGTGTTTACTTCAGCTTGCATACTCTGTTGTGTTTTTTTCCTTATATAAAGGAAATGCCTTCCCTTTTATCGGGATTTACGCCTTTGGTGCTAGTCTCCATCCCCTAGCCTATGGATGGCTGGCTTAGGGTAGTCACGACACGGGCCCCGAGGGCGGGTCGTGACAACTAAAATTTTTCAAATGGTTTCATACAAGAATATTCACACATTCTCAATATTGCATGAACATAGAAACACAGATACATGTTCAAACAATCTGATAAAAAATATAAGGGATTACCTACCTCATAATTACATGAGTTTTCTCATGACCGATCATTTAATGATTCAGAATAATTTTGAATAAATTGAATGACCTATAATAAAAAATATATTAGGTTTTTTAGTGAAAATTGATGAAAAATGGAGTGTGAGAATTAATATATATAATACGAATGATAGACTCACCTCTAGTGGTTTACTATGATAAAAATGAATTAAATTCAATCACAAACCAAGGATATTACCAATTTGATAGATGAGAGGAAGTGAGAGTATGGGAAGGTTGTTTTTCATCTATTAGGTAGATAGAGAGGGGTTTTATTTTTTTATATAATTTTTTTCATTTAATAAATTAAAAAATCCTTTTTTAAAGGAGACTGAACACCATTGGGTACCTTTTTTACTATAATTGTGTTCCTACTCTAGGCCCTTTGGGTGACCAATGACCCTATAGGATACACCCACTCTTCCTGAATCCATCGGGTACCCAACCCATAATATTGGGTAGAATATGTAGTTTTTACTAAAATGAAAGAATCCACATTGAGTACTTCACCATCAAAATAGACCATAGAACTATTTTAACTCAACCAAAAATATAAATCCCCCAAACTATATGTCCATTAGAAAATTTAAAATGATCATATACCTCGGTGTATGAGTTTTGTTAAAATGTGGTTTAGAGAACCATATTACCCATATTTTATCCTGGAATATTATCAAGATAATAAAAAATAGTCATGTTTAGGAGGGCTATGACATGTCCTTGGTTAAGGGAGCATTTTATTGCAAAAAATTACCAGTGAGATTTAGGTGCTGGATTGGTTCTAAATTCTTTAATTTTTAACCTCTATTAAAAAAGTTTTATAATATCATTCTTATTATTTTACTATATTATGGTTGATATAATTGAAATATATTATAAATTACTATTTATGTATTTCTATATATGTATTACTTTGGATTCATTGAAACCATTGATACAATGGGAGCTTGATTTTCCTATTCCTTAATTCCCTTAGTATTTCTACATCTCATAGATTTTTTTGGTAGATTACATACTATCTGAGGTGATTTTTCCTCTCTATTTAATTATTTATTATCTAGTATAATAAAATATTTCTCAAGTCATGTGTTTTGTTTTTATGGTTCTATAATATAGGTTTTATGTTTTGATGTTTGGGGATGTATTTTCAGGAGTTTTTCATGTTTTATCATTGGTTTCTTCTTTTCTTCAGAAAGCGGTGTTGTAAAATCAAAATCCCAATTAATTGATTCATATTATTTATAATATTTTCTGCTAATATGTATTTATAATTATTTATTCTTCTTTAGATAGCGTGATTTAATTGACCTAATAATTCCAATACATCTGGATAAATAAATTAAAGTGGAAAGTGTTTTGTTTTTTTTATATGGTATTTGTAATATTGTTTTTGTTTTTTTCTTTATTTAATGAGTATGTTATTAGGATTTAATGAAGTTATCATTATTGGTTAATTAATTTTTTATAAAGTGTTTGGATAATTGAAAATTTTAAAAATAATGATGAGGTTAAATACATAATTGTAGTTGAATTATAATATGATATGAATTGGTTGGTAATTAATTAGTGAATCATGATATAAATGAATTATTAGTCTGTTATAGTAATTATTTTTTTCTGTTGTTATAATTGTGGTAATTTTATTGTATATTATTTTTATGGTGGAATAGAATGTGTTTTGGTGATCTTTTTTATGATATATTGATGAAATTGATAAATGATGGTGTAGATATTGATGTGAAGGTGGTGGGGATATTTTTATGGTACAATCGAATGGTTTTTTTAACATGTTAGTTTCATGATGATATTATGATTGGAAAGTCATATTTTCTGAGGAAATAGAAGCATAATGAAAGAATTAATAAAATTTAATAAGTTGAATTTGTGTATACTTTGATTAATTTTTGATGTGTTGGGATTAATGAACTAATATAGTGGAGTAAGATATTTGGAAATTTAATAGTAAATGTGAAATTAGATGTGGTTAATAATGAAAAGTAGTGGAAAAAAATCATTGAAAGGTCAATGAAATAACATATTTGGTAAATAAAAATTAAACTATATTTTTAATATGAAATATATATTGATTGATATATCTTTTTATAAGGAAGTAATATTATCTAGTTTTAGTTTTGGTTGTGTTGTTTCTAGGGGTAGTAGGGGATGATGATTTATGTTAGTGAATATGTGGTAATATGTTGTGGTTATAAGTGTGTCTTGATAGTATTAGAACCCAGGATTGTACTTAAGTGATATTAAAATTGAATTATATGTTTTCTATTTCTTATGCACTACCATAATAGTTGAGTAACATGACCGAATCCCATATGTGTTTTTGGGTAATGAGTTTACCAACAATATCCAAGATGTGGGTGATAAAAATGATAGTATACATCATATTTATAGCTATATATTTGATAAATAGTATGGTCATATGGTGATAGAATGTGGTAGTGATGCAAAAATGTTTCATTAGTTGTGAGGTTATAGCAATTATGTTTTTGTGCAGTTGTGGATATGTTGTGGCATATGTATAGGGTTGTGGTTTGTTTTACCCCAAGATTTTAGAATTTATTTATAATTTAAATAAGTCTGGGGTATTTAAATGATTAGGTTACATAAAACACTAAACAAATTGAACAATTATGTATTTTATTATAGTATACGATTAAAATACAAAATGAAATTCATTATAAGATATCTAAATGAAACATTTTTAGTAAATTATTTATTGAATGAAACTAAAAGTAAATAAAAATACTACAAGGTTAAAGTTATCATTATTGTCCTCTTATATGAAGAATAAACCACTAATGATAACTATAATAAGAATACCACAAGTTCAAAATATGGAAAATATTTTGAAAAAGAATGTAGAGAATATGATGAATGATTTTACGGATATATGAAAATCTATATAGAGTAATGTAATATAATGGTTAAATATATTTCCATTGGTTATATAGTCACAAGATATATTTCCATTGGATATATTTGTATCTAATAGGTACATTGATGTTTTCCAATTATTAGTAACATATTAATAATAATATAGTTCACATATAATAACTAATTCAAGATTTAAATGAAAAGATAATAATAAATAAAAATGATTTATTTTGAAATTTTTTATTTTTATTCATTACATATTATTATTATAAAAAATTGATTTGATATGTTTATAATGTTAATATAAATATTCTAATACCAATTTATTGATAAAATCTAATTGTTTTCCTATAAATAAATATTTTTAATGATATGATCAATATCATTTTATGTTTAAAAGGTGTATTTTCCAAAAAAGTATTTGTTTTCTCAGTGTTGTGTATTTTTATCGTAATAAATATAATTAATCAATTTTAGAGAAAAATGAAAACAAAATTTAATGTTATAATTTATAAAAAAATTTTACACCCATTTAATTAATAATTAATATGAAATTAGATTAAAAACACAAAATGCTTAAAAATAATTTTTTATTCAATTTTTTTGTTATATATTTTATGTTTTCATTTAAAAGTTAAATTTATTATATTTATAAATTCCATTTGATTTAATGTATTTTTAATTATTAATCAAAACATATAAATTATTTAATAGGGCAGATTTCATTTTTACGAAAAAAAATATGTCACCATGGTAAAAAATTGAGTTACCACAGTGAAGATAATATATGGTAAAAAAAGATAAATTAAAGTGTGATGGATTAAAAAAAATATATCCTTGTCTATAAATTATTTTTATGTGGTTATTAATTTCCTATATCCATTATTTTTACATTTTATATCAACTTTACCATTAAAATGATAGCATTACATCTTATAGAATAAGTATTTGTAGAAATTCCACTAAAAATATCCTATAAAATAACCCATAATATAACTGTAAAAAACCATTATTTTATTTATTTTATATTTTTCATAAATTATAAAATTAAATCTATAAAGGTATTAGTACCCATTTGGAAAAAAAATCAAAGAGGCCCAAAATCCTCCATTCTGAAGGAACCCGTTTCGAGGAGAGAATTAACCAATGTTAGTACCTAGTTCTTCACTGTACTTTTTAGTTAACTTCATATATAAAATATTAATAAATATCTTTAAAAAATATAACGATGTTATATTAAGTTTATTATTCTTATTTCCAAATTATATTACCATTATATAACTCTATACTCCTTTTCATTTCTTAGTATAACATGTTATTGTTTGGGTCAATTCAACCACTTGTATGAATGATTCTATACCAGCACATAATTTTCTTCATAAATGAGTATAAATATATTAATATTAGTAATATATTATATTTAATATTAATTTATGTTATGTATATTGTTGAGTAATGCTGACACAAAAATTTATTGTAATTATAAATTAACTCATTGTTAAAGTTAAATTAGCTGAATCATTCTCATCATAAATTCTATTCAAATGATCCATATCCATATATTCCATTAAATAGTCATGAGATTAAATAAATCATTACAACAAAATTATTTCACTATCTTGAATATTATGGGAAGGATGACATTGTTTACAAATAATGTGGTTCAACATTACCATTAAAAAACTTGTGTGAAATATTCAAAATTTCTAACTTCTTATGATGAAAATAAACAATATATAACAAAAATTTGTATATAAATGATTATACTGGAGTATTATATAAGGTAATAAATATTAAATATTCTCTAAAAAAACTTATTAATAATGTTATCATTATTAAAAATAAGGGTAAATCATTTTTATAGAAGTTAGGGTAAAGTTAAGGGTTTCTTTTCTAATCTCACATTGAAATGAAAATTTTCAATGTCTAAATTATTATTTGGCATACATTTATGCAATATATCTCTAAATAATCATTTCATTCATTCTCTTATGGCAATTTTTTGGTTTTATAAATTTTCATTCCATTTCACCCTCTTAGGTTCATGATTGAACTAAAATAATTATTGAAAGTGGAGCCAACGTTGTTGATTCTTTTCAATCAAGAACCATTCACCTCTGTGTCCATGTTTTTTTGATATTATTATAGTTAGGTCCTTATACATACTTCTATGATTTCTTATGGTCATTTTAAATTGTATTTTACTTCATTTAAATAGGGGTTTGAGGAATATTTTTAAATGTTTTCCACACATTTAGTTGGTCCCACACAATTTCTTGGTTTTATTGATAAATAATCCTTTCAATGTTTACATGGTTATTCAATGAAAATATTAATCAATTTCCCATTTTCAACTAAAACAATTTATTTAATATTTTTTTACTTTTCTAATACAATTTTTTTATTATAAAGGATACTTCTTCTTATTTTATAAATAATTTATTTAATATTATAAGAAATTGTTTTCAAAAATTTTAAAATAGATTAATGTATTTTATTCTTAAATAATGATCTTCCTTAATGATACTGTTAACCATTATTATTTATAACATTACTATTCTATCTTGTAAAACTATTCACGAAACCATTTTTTTAATCATGGGTTAATTAATCTAGGATGGAAATATAAATAATTTGTTATTCATATAGAATACCATTTTATGGGAATTAACTATGTCATGAGTGGGAATATAATTGTATATCAATCTAATTAATTTGGTAAATATTTATATACCATGAGATGAAATATATGGGACTCTGGGGGGAACCAAATCAATGTAAATTATGGGAATATATAGTGAACACAATATACTTTGTTATGTGACTCTATCTACTATGTGACGTCTATATTAGATGGTATAATTTACATAAGAAATGATTTTACATGATTATGTATATTCCACATTATTATTATAAACTTATATGTTATGAAAAATTTCTATGTTATTTTTCCATGGATTATGATAACTATATCATGATCCCACATTACTATGACTTATTTCACATTTGATGTAAAATTCAATATGTTATCATTCAAGATATATGATCCACAATTTATTAGGAAAAAGTACTTGTGTTATGTACATATACCATTATTTTGTTATCATAATGGCATGTCAATATTATGTTCACTTATGATCTTAGATTGATATAACTAATATTCACCATTACGGATCATTTGATCTCACCCTTATGTTTTTATTTACTAGGTTATGAAAAAGAGTACTATATTTGTTATTAATAGAAATGTATCATTAGCGAATTTTTTTGTGGGAGAGATATTGAATAATTATTGTAAAATGTGTTGGTTATGTGTTTAATATCTAAATATGATATACCTAATGGTCATGGGTGGGCATTTATTATGAAATTTACTAAATATTAATTTAAAATGATGTAATATGAATACATAATATGGTTGGGTCATCTCAGGGTATGTATATAAGCCTATGTTATATGGTATGTGGCTATGGAAATTCAGTTATTGTTATGATGTGATTCTATAGTTATGGTATGTGGATATTGAAGATATAAGAGAAACATGATACATGTCATGGGGTTGTGAGGATGACTAGATCAGTTATAATGTGGTCATAAGATACCTTTACCAATATATTTTCTGGATTATCATATTATTCTATACTTGTATACAAAAATGGAGAGTGATCATTTGTGAAGTTGGTGTGATTTTCAGGTCATTGGTAATGAGTTTGTATAACTATTTATTCATGTAGACATTAGTATACTTACTTTTTATTTTCGTGAGCATTTCTCTAGAAAACCCCATTGAGTACACTTCTATTACTATCCCCATATTCTATATTCATTTTTCATAAATTTGTAGGATAGTGTTTGATATAAGATATGATATTACAAGATTCCAGTTTATTGGTTTTATAGATTCAATGTTAGATTCACTTCCATATGATTTTTTTGTTTTGGTATTTTTATTTGGGGACCCTATGTTCATATATGACATTCGTGAATTATTGGAATTTTGGATTTTATATTACCCCATCTTGTGTTTGTTACTGGATGATTCTTATCATTAAATGGTTTAAAGGTTAATTATTGCCATTATGTTTATTTCATACCCTCCATGCTATTATCCAACAATTTTTCCTATTAGAGTTGGCATTTGAGGGTCAACACTATCTTGAATCCCAATATAGAAGTAGTTCTCATGGGGATGTGTCATGAAAAAGAGGTATCAGTTCTTTTGTTGAAAATAATAATGGATATTGGAGTTAGGAACGTGTTAATAATACAATATTTTGATTTGGACACATTATTATTAAAGATTAGTGTGAGATATTGGAATCAGAGACCATCTAATATGGGAAAGGGACCATGTGATTCAACTCTAGGACTGTGAGCTTAATTAATATAATAACTTTAAATTAAACTATTTGTATTGTAATTTCCTCAGAGTGGTACATCTATCGTTATTTTAAAAAATATATTTTAATTGAGGATGATGTTGATATGTTAAATGTAATTTAATTGAAAAACTCTAAAATTAATTCCATATCTTGGGTTTATAAGTTCTTGTTTTTTTATTAATATGGATGGTTTTCATTGTCTTTATGTGGTTCAAGTTTCCAAGGTATGTCAGTATGTACCAGTAGATTGTAGGTGGGTTTATCCAGAGAAGGAATATTACGGTTGAAGGAATTGTATGAGATTTAGTGTCGATGTTTGTTGAAGTATAAGGGGTTAGTCTCTCACTAGAAAATAGAGCGGCATCTAGAAAATATTGACAAAGGATTTTGAATAATCTAATCATCAGATAAAAATTATATTTCATTATTTGTTGGTTTATAATGAGGTGTATCTAAGAAGTGGTGGGATCCTAATCTTTGTGATTGTTAGGTTTTGGAGGTGACACAAGAAAAGTTTCAGAGTCACTTCCCTAAAGAGAGACCCTCTTAAATTCTTAAGGTAGAATGATGGTCAAGGTTTATCACCATCTAATATGTGTGATTTTATGTGTATAATATTATATTTAGGTTCTTCAATGATATTCATAATTCTCTTGATATTATTCTTGATGATAAGTAAGAGTATATCATTTTGAGGAGGCACTATGTCTATAGATTCCACATTTGCTCACTCCATTCATAATGATAATATATATTGAGCTGTTTATGAAGGATAAAGAGATTGGGGATATATATATTTTAATGGCCCGAACCCTCATGAACCCTCCCTTTGAAAAATTTCGGTGTGTGACCGATCGACGTGACCGATCGGCCCGAACAATTGGTGTCACCCAACCCTGGCAGACATTTCTTCTACAGCCTCTCCCATAACCCATCTTTTTGGCCTTTTTGACCTTTTAAGGCGTTTCAAGGCCATTTTTAAACCATAATTAATATCTAAAAATCCATAAAGACCTCAACACTAAATAACAATTAATCCAGTCATGTGTAACCACCTAACCACGTGGAAGAACCGTGATCCGACTTCCAAGGCGTTCAAATTTCATATCTCATAACATTGGGATCTCACCTTTTTATCATGCTGGATTTTCTTCTCCTTCATCTTGGATAGTCTCCTCTTCCTTCTGTGTTTGATGTCCTTTGTTCCCGAGGCTAGTGGTGCCCCTGTGCCAGAGCCCTGTAAGTCGCTCATCCCATGTTCCTGACACGGGGTTGGAACTTCGATAGTTGATCAATAAAGTAGGGATTTTCTCCTTCGTCTCTCCCTTGTGTGTATGATGCGGGGTGGGCATGATTTGTCTCTGTGGAAATTGATGAAACATAACTTAATAAAGATAATGAATGGACCTTTAGAGAATGAAAGAGGGTGTGATCGATGTCTTGTTGTGCTCTTTTCTTGTTGATATGTGTTGTGAATTATACGGGCCTATGCTCCCGGAAAATCATGGCCATTAGTGGTCTTTCTCTTCGCACTAATAAACCTCGGTGCTCCTGGATGTTTAAATAACAGTAACGTGGAATTGGTTAATTATGTATACTCGGTTGAATAAACTGAAAGCACTAGGATCAACCCTCTTCTGTGATAACCTAGGTTAAAGTACAGTGGAATTGAAACCATGGAGTGTGTTTAATCTTTTAAATCTTAAAATACCTGCTTGGGTCGGCCTTGTGTTGGTGATAGTGGTTTGGTTGTTTCCTTCACAGGCCGATTTCTGGGGTGATATGGGTGGGGATGGGATCCTCTGTTTCTAGACTTTCACTGGATGTGAATTTTCGGCTGGGTGGTTGTTCTGTTTATATCACGAATTGGGGTGGACTCCTCTGTTGTTGAGAAATAGTTTGCTCCTGGATTTTGGGGACATGGGGTTGTATCTCGGGGGTTTTCATTAGTTCAAGTACTTCGAGGGATCTCACTTATCCTGTTGTTGTTGTGAATTTACAAGAGAACCGGTTGTGAATGATTAAATTGATTTTTGGATGGTTCTTTCCCTTTTTGGCTTGTGGATTATGCTTGTTAGTTTCCCAGTTGTGTACAATTCACCTAAATGGGATCACTTGAACATGAGAGCAAAAACGATATAAATGGGGAGTTGGTTCTGGGATGGATTGTGACCTGGCTGTGGGTGGTGTACCTTTCATGAATGAATAGTGATGCGGTGTTAGCACTTAGGCGGTTTTCGGAACCCCGGGTTGGGTTGAGTGCTAATTTACTTATGTATATACTTGTAGATTTTATGTTTCTTATTCGAACCCCACCCAAGTTGAGCACTTAAGTGTCGAACACTCCCATTTCATGGGAGAGGATGTTTTCCCAATACTCCTTTGAGTGGCTGGTTATTAGTTCCTTTTCTGCTCCCTTTCCCGAATAGCCCAAGACTCTTCGGGCAGGATGTGTTGGCCTGAAGTCCATTATTATCCCAAGAATCTTCAGGCGGTGTAGTTGTGGTGGTTGGCCCAAGTGTTTGTGGGTAGGTAGTTTCCCAAGATTCTTTAGGATGAGGCCCAGGTGTCTTCGGGCGTGGTAGTGGTTGTTCTGACCCAGGTGTTTGTGGGCATGGTTATACGTGGTGGTTGTGGCCTAGGTGTCTGTGGGCGGAATGTGCGGTTGTGGCCCAGGTGTGTGCGGGAAAGGTTTGGTAGTGAGACTACGTGAGGATATGGACCAGGTGTGTGCGGGCGGGGTTTGGCAGTGGGACTGCGGTGAGAATGGCATGATTGGTTCGATGCATAGGATGTCTTCAATAACCAGTTGGAAAGTGGTGCGAGGTACCCAAATGTCGATGTGCTATACTATAATTTACTTTCCTTGCATTATTTGGGGAGTTTTCCTTGGAGAGATTTGGGTGGATAGATTTTCCTTTTTGGGTGTTTGGTTATCTATTCTTTCCACATGACATTAGAATGTCTCCTCACTTGTGAACAGGAGTCTTTGGTTTTCCCTACTGAGTATACTTGTATTCTCACCCTACATATATAAAACTACTTTTATGTTTCCAGGAGGACTTCAGGGATCGTATGAGACCATACTAGCTTGGACCTTTGTGGTAGTAGTTGTTGTTGTTTTCCTTTTCTTGGTATCTGTTACCTTTGGAGTTTTAATGACTTGTATTTGTTACATTTGAACATGCATATGGGAATGGTTTACTTTCATCTTTACTTGCATTTTTTCCAGTTTTGGTGTTGTGGGATTTACATTCTTATCTCCTGATCCTATTAAAAGAAAAACGGTAATGCCTTCCATTTAGTGAGTGATTCTATACCCTTGGTGTTGGTCTCCACTTTGGGACCTATTGAAGGCGGGTTTCAGGGGTCATTATCGATCCTTCAACTTAGAGAAGGAAGGGCCTGTAAATCTGCTGACCCTTCCCTCCGTTTGGTGAAGGCGGGTCATGATAGAATGGTATCAGAGAAGGTTGAGAGATAGGATGGAGTCTGGAGTTAGGAACAGTGAGAAATGCATGGGATGGTAGGGAAACATTGATGTATGACCTTGGTGTGTGAACTAGGCCAGGGAAGACCGGCTAGGACACGGGATTTTAGGGTCCCCTGTGATCCGATACAAGGACTCTAGACCTACCAAATGACCAAGTGAGACTACTCTGATTACAGGGTAGAGACCCTAGGAAAGGTACATGCATCATAATGACTTGTGTTCTCGTGTTTCATGGGTGTTTTGGGGATTTAAATAAATAAGAAGTATAATAAATTTTAAGAAAAATATTCTACACTGCTTGGGCTTAGGTATTCCTTATTTTGCTTGCAGCTATGGAACCTAGGAGATGACCACGATTTGTGCAGGCGATCGAGTCCTAGGAAGTCGTCTTGGCCGACTGGAAGAGGATCAACTGAGAGGAGGAGGATGACCAGTGGCATAAGACGCTTCAAGACTTCTAGCGACAGACCCTCGAGAAGTATGAGGGCAGAAACTCTGACAACAAGACAAAGAGCTGGCTAGAGGATCTGGTGATAGCTTTCGGCTTGATCTGGGCTCCAACGGAGTAATGGGTTCCTCTGGCCGTGAGCTAGATGTGGGGAGCAGCGCGTTAGTGGTGGACGCTCTACCTGGGAAGAGGAGAGAGGCTGAGGTGGCATGGGCTGATTTCGAGAAGGAGTTCTGGGAGGAGTTCCTCTCTTCTACGAAGAAGGCGGAGAAGAGACATGAGCTACTCTCCCTCCAGAATGGGAGTATTTCAGTAAGGGAGTTGGGGATCACGTTCAAGTATGTACTTCGCTTTGCTTCAGATCTCTTTCCGGGTGAGGAGTCTTGGGCGAGACATTTAGAGGAGGTGCTTCGACCCTCCTTCCAGTACGATGTTACCCCCTTCACCTTGTCGACATACTTAGAGGTCCAGAAGCTAGCCGAAGTGTTGAAGAGGATGATGGGAGGTGTGTCACGTGAGGGGATCCATTTGGGCTCGTTGAAGGGGAAGGATGTCGGCATCAGACCTCTAGCATCAGGACCCTCTAGGTTCCGACCAGCATGGAGCAGACCACAGCAGTTCCAGTTCCGTTCCCCCGGTTCTTGCCCTTTTCTTTTGGGCATAGGACCGAGGTGCTTTGTCTGTGGCAGCCATGGGAACCTTCAGAACCAATGCCCGGATAGAGTACATTATGACGGTAGTGGGTAGGCCTAGCACATACTTCAGTAGCAGCTTCTAGCTAGGCCCTTTCAGCAGCAGCATCAGGGGAAGCGAGCTTCTGCTCCTCCAAGGGAAGACGTTGCGAGAGGAGGCCGACCACAGGGTGCTCCCCAGGGACCTCGACCAGGGTATGGTCGGGGAGTTGGCCGACAGCCGAGGGGTAGAGGAGCTGGGCGTGGGTAGTTGCACGCCGCGGAGGCAGCAGTTCCAGCATGACTGGAGGTCGTTCGAGGTACGATCAGTTTGTTCGGTACCATTGCATACGCCTTGTTCGATACCAGAGCTTCTCAATCCTTTGTTGCCCTCAGTCTGGACCATGATCTGGGTCTACATGCTGAGAGACATCTAGTTCCACTGGTGCTGAGTACACCAGTCGGAGGTCAGACCTACTTGTTATATGTTTTTCGAGGATGCATGCTGATGATAGGGCCGCATCAGTCAGTCATGGTTCTACTACTGCTACAAATATAGCTATACGATGTCATCCTAGGCATTGACTGACTGTTCTTTGTGTGTTCCACCATCAACTACTTCCTAGGAAGTGTTGTGTTCTCACAGTTGGGTGGCCGACGAGTTACTTTCACCGACGAGCGGAGTGGCCAGAAGGGCAGCAGGCGAGAGGAAACCCTCCTCTCCTTGTAAGCTGAGCTGTCAGTAGAGTCAGTAGATGCTGAGATAATAGAGGTACCAGAGATCTTCAGTGAGTTTATGGACGTCATCCCTGAGGAGTTGATGACTCTAACCCCTCGAAATGATATCGCGTTTGGGATAGACTTGCATCCTGGTGCTCATCCGATTTCGATGGCTCCCTATCGGATGACACCTTCGGGGGTACGGGAGTTGCATATTCAGATTGATTATCTGATGAAGAGGGGTTATGTTCGACCCAGTGCATCATCGGGGGGTTCTCCAGTATTTTTTTCAAAGAAGGTAGATGGAGGTCTCAGGTTGTGCATAGACTACAGGAGGCTGAATCAGGTAACGATCAAGTAACGCTACCCTCTTTCGAGGATAGACGATCTTTTCGACCAGCTGAAAGGTGCATGATAGTTCTCAAAGATCGACCTGCGGTCTGGGTATCACCAGTTGAGGGTGAAGGAGGAAGACATCTTGAAGATAGCCTTTAGGTGTAGATATGGTCACTTCAATTTTTTAGTCATGCCTTTCGGCATTACAAACGCTCCGGCTGTGTTTATGGGGCTTATGAACTCTGTCTTCCAAGAGTATCTGGATCAGTTTGTAGTTGTGTTCATCAAAGAAAGCCTGATCTATTCAAGATCAGAGGAGGACCATGTGGAGCACCTAAGTATGGTTTTGGAGGTCCTCCGGCAGCACCAGCTCTATGGGAATTTGTCAAAGTGCAAGTTCTGGACGCGAGAAGTACACTTCTTTGGGCACGTAGTGTCCGAGCAGGGGGTAGCGGTGGACCCACCAAGGTTGAGGCAGTTGTTTCTTGGGAATCACCCAAGAACGTGGAAGAGGTTCATATTTTCCTTGGGCTGGAAGGTTACTATCAGAGGTTCGTACACAACTTCTCCCGAGTTGCATCCCCTTTGACAGCCTTGACCAAGAAGGACCAGGATTTCGCATCGAGTGAGCAGTGCGAGGCAACCATCAGCTATCTGAAGGAGATGTTGGTTAGTGCCTTAGTGCTGAGACTACCAGATGAAGGGGAAGCATATGAGGTGTTCTGTGATGCTTCAGGTAAAGGCCTCAGATGTGTGTTGATGCAGCGTCAAGGGGTGATCTCTTATGGGTCTTGGAAGATACTCCCTCATGAGCCTAATTATGCAACCAACGATCTGGATCTTGCAATAGTAGTTTTTTCAATAAAGTTGTGGTGGCATTACCTCATCGGATAACACTTTATGGTCTTCACGGATCACAAAATATTGAGGTATATCTTCTCCCAGCGGGACCTAAACTTACGACAGTGACGGTGGATAGATTTCCTCTAGGATTACGACTTCGAGATTTCCTACAATTCAGGAAAAGGAAATGTAGTGGCCAATGCTTCAAGCAGGAGGTTACAGAAGGATGCGGTCCGAGAGTCGGCAGAAGCTTGTAAGGCGAATTAGGAGTTGGCTACCTTGCACCTAGATGTGAGGATGGATAGTGGTAGAGGATACCTATATCAAATGATAGTACAGTCTTCTCTGTTACAACAAGTGGAGGAGTCTCAGGGGGGAGACTCGGAGAGTGAAGTGATGTGTGACCGAGTTATCCAAGACAATTCTCTGGAAAAGTGGACATAGGATGGTCATAATCAAATGTTTTTCTGTGGGAAATTGTTCATTACGAAGGCAATACACGATAGAGTTCATGGTGAATTCCATAGCTCACCCCTAGCGGTACACCAAGGAGTTTCCAAGATGTACTAGGGCCTGAGGAGATAGCTTTGGTGGCTCGGAGTAAAGAAAGAAGTGGCAGAGTTTGTGGCCAAGTGCCTAGTGTGTCAGCAGGTGAAGGCTGAACACTGTGTTCCAGGAGAGTTGTTGCAAACTTTAGATGTCTCCGAGTGGAAGTGGGACGAAATCTCAATGGATTTCTTCATGAGACTACCCAAGGTGCAAGGAGGCTGCGACACCATATGGGTAGTAGTGGACCAATTGATGAAATCAGCTTACTTTCTGGAGATTATGGAGTCAATTGTAGTGGACTCTCTAGAACAGAAGTATGTGGACAAGGTAGTGCGGTTGCATGGAGTTCTGAGTTCCATAGTCTGGGATAGGGATGCACGATTTACCTCACGAGTCTGGAGGGGTTTGAAGCATGCTTTTGGCACCCAGCTGTTCCTTAACACTGCCTTTCACCCCCAGACAGATGGGCAGACATAACACACTATCCAAACCATGGAAGATATGCTCGAAGAATTTGTTCTGGACTTAGGGGGATCAGGGGTGCGACACTTTCCTCAGGTAGAGTTCTCCAACATTAATAGCTATCACTCTACCATTGGGATGGCTCCGTTCGAAGCCCTATATGGAAGGCCATGTCACTCACCCGTGTGCTAGACTGTGGTTAGGGAAGCAGGTGTTCTTGGCCCAGAGGTGGTGCAGAGCATGAAAAAGAAGGATCAGCTTATACTAGAGAGGATGAAGGCATCTCAGGACTGGCAGAAGTCATATGTCGATGACAGGAGGAGACCCTTGGAGTTCGAGGTCGGGGACAACGTGTTCTTGAAGGTCTCCCCTCGGCGTGGACAGCAGAGGTTCGGCAGGGGAAGTTAGCTTTCACCTAGGTTCATCAGACCCTTATAAGTGTTGTGACAGGTCAGTGAAGTGGCTTATCTACTAGCGATACCACCACCACTACTGAGGATACATGATGTATTCCATGTGTCCCAGCTCTGATGATATCTGCACGATGATTCACACATCCTCAACTGGGGAGGGCTAGATATCAAAGATGATGCAATATTCGTGGAGCGACTAGTTATGATTGAGGGTTGTGAGGATAAGTTGCTTCATGGATGAACAATCCCATTGGTTTACGTGTTGTGGAGGCATCATGGGCTTGAGGAGAGTACCTGGGAGAGGGAAGCACAAATGCATGCCCAGTACCCAAAGTTTTTTTTAGTGTTATCCCGTTTTTTCAGTACATGGTTGCTGTGTAATGATTTACCTTGTTAAATATGGATGTGCAGTTTCCTTTTCTGTGGTTGTGTGTGTGAAGTGACCTAAAGAATGGGGAGGGGAGGACCTGTTCCCTAGTTAAGATGCATTAATGTAGATGTGCCTAAACCCGTGTGGGCGAGTTAGTGCTACCCAAAGCGTATAGTATCTTAACATGGGGGAAGGGAAACCATCTCCCACTAGATCATATGGTTTAGCCTTTTTGTTTTGCATGGTTTGATAAGGAAAGGGGCGGTAGGGCATTCTTATTTATTCAGGAAATAAGGTGTTCCTATGTCAGAGAGGTTCACTCATGAGAGGTATCTTCTGGGGTGGTTGTTCGGACCCCCATCTGTCCTTCAGTCTGGGATTTGATTCTCGAGGACGAGAATGGGTTGAGAGTTATCTAATGTAATGGCCCAGACCTTCATGACCCCTACCTTTTCCAAATTTTGGTGTGCGACCGATCGACGCGACCGATTGGCGTGACCGATCGGCGCGACCGATTGGTGGACTGATCGGTGACACCTAGCCTTGGCGTACATTTCTTCTGCAGCCTCTCCCATAACCCATCTTTTAGGCCTTTATGACATTATAAGGAGTTTCAAGGCTGTTTATTTAAACCATAATTATTATCTAAAAATCCCAAGAGACCTCGGTACTAAATAACAATTAATCCATTCATGTGTAACCAGCCAACCGCGTGGAAGAACCAAGATCCGACTTCCAAGGAGTTCAAATTTCTTATCCCGTAACATTGGGTTCTCACATTTTAATCACACTGGATTTTATTTTCCATCGTCTTTTCTAGTATCCTCTTCCTTGTGTGTTTGAAGTCCTTTTTTCCTGAGGCAAGTGTTCCACATGTGCCGGAGCCTACAAGTCGCGCATCCCTTGTTCCTGATGCGGGATTGGATCTTCGATCGTTGATCAATCAAGTAGGGAATTTCTCCTTTGTCTCTCCCTTCTGTGTATCATGCGGGGTTGGCATGCTTTGTCTCTATGGAAATTGATGAAACCGAACTTAATGAAGATAATGAACGGACCTTTACAGAATTAAAGTGGGGTGTGATCGATGTCCTGCTATTCTCTTTTCCTGTGGATATGTGTTGTGAATTTTATGGTCCTATGCTCACTGAAAATCATGGTCGTTGGTGGTCTTTCAATGGTCACTTATAAACCTCAATGCTCTTGGATGTTAAAATAATCATGGCATCGAATGGGTTAATTACGTATACTCGGTTGAATAATCTGAAAGCCCCAGGATCAACCCTCATCAGTGATAACCCCGGTTAAAGTGCAGTGGAATTGAAACCATGGAGTGTGTTAAATATTGTAAATCCAAAAATACCTTCTTGGGTCGGCCTTGTGTTGGTGGTAGTGATTTGGTTTTTTCCTTCACAGGACGATTTCTGGGATGATATGGGTGGGGATGGGATCCCCTATTGTTATAATTTCGCTGGTTGTGAATTTGAGGCTGGGTGGTTATTCTGTTTATATCACGAATTGGGGAGGAATCCCCTATTGTTGAGAAACCATTGGCTCATGGATTTTCGGTACATGGGGTTGTATCTCGGGGTTTTTCTTTGGTTCCAATACTTCGAGGGATCTCACTTATCCCTTTGTTGTTTTGACTTTACAAGATAACCAGGTCTGAATTCTTAAATTGTTGTTTGGCTGGTTCTTTCCCTTTTTGGCTTGTGTATTATGCCTATTAGTTGCCCAGTAGTGTAGAATTCACATAAATTGGATCACTTGAACATGAGGGCAAGAACGATATAAATGGGGAGTTGGTTCTAGGATGGATTGTGACCTGGCTATGGGTGGTATACCTTTTATGAATGAATAGTGATGTGGTGTTGGCACATAAGCGGTTTTCAAAGCCCTTGGTTGGGTTGATTGCTTGATTACTTATGTATATACTTGTAGTTTTTATGGTTGTTATTCGCACCCCACCTATGTTGAGAACTTAAGTTCCTAACACTCCCATTTCATGGGAGAGGGTGTTTTCCCCAACACTCCTATGAGTGGCTGGTTATTATCTCATTTTATGCTCCCTTTCCCGAATAGCCCAAGACTCTTTGGGCAAGCTGTGATGGCCTGAAGTCCATTATTAGACCAAGAATCTTCGGGCAGGGTAGTTTTGGTGGTTGGGAGATGTTTTTTCGGGGAGGTTGTTTCCCAAGTGTCTTCGGGATGAGGCCCAGGTGTCTTCGGGCGTGGAAGTGGTTCTTCTAACCCAGGTGTTTACGGGTATGGTTATGCGTTGTGGTTGTGGCCCATGTGTCTGCGGGTGGAATGTGCGGTTGTGGCCCAGGTGTGTGCAGGCGAGGTTTGGCAGTGGGACTGCGTGAGGATATGGCCCAGGTTTGTGAGGGTGGGGTTTGGAAGTGGGACTGCGGTGAGAATGGTGGGATTGGTTCGATGCGTAGGATGTCTTCAATAACCCGTCGAAAAGTGGCGTGGGGTACCCAAATGTCGATGTGCTATTACTATACCATACTTGCCTTGCATTATTTTGGGAGTGTTCCATGGTGAGGTTTGGGTGGATAGCTTTTCCTTGTTGGGTGTTTGGTTATCTCTTTTTCCATGAGACATTAGAATATTTCCTCACCTGTGCATGAGAGTCTTTGGTTTTCCCTACTGAGTATACTTGTATGCTCACCCTACGTATATAAAACTGCTTTCAGGTTTCTAGGAGGACATCAGGGATCGTGCGGGACCGTAGTAGCTTGGACCTTTGGGGTAGTTGCTATTGTTGTTTTCCTTCTCTTATTATCTATTACCTTTGTAGTTTTAATGTCTTGTGTTTGTTACCTTTTAACATGCATATGGGAATGGTTTACCTTCAGCTGTACTTGCATTTTTTTCCAGTTTTGGTATTTTGGGATTTAATATCTTATCTCCCGATCCTATTAAAAGAAAAAGGGTAATTACTTCAATTTAGTGAGTGATTATATACCCTTGGTGCTGGTCGCCACTCTGGGACCTATTGAAGGCGGGTTTCATGAGTCATTATCTCTCCATCAACTTGAAGAAGGAAGGGCTGACAATTTACTGACCCTTCCCTCCTTTTCGTGAAGGCGGGTCGTGACATTTATATAGATGTGTTCATCTCTAGATGGAATTTATTAGGTCACTATAAATATTGGATATATGGATGTAGGTTCTTAATTGTTTTGTTAGTTTAGATTTTTTCCATAAAGGAGTTACCCTCAATTTTGTTCTTCTCTTTTAATAAAATTTGAATATTTTTAGGCTTCCAAAGGGTGATCAATATTGTTTATATTTTTTATGTTGAGGAAATTAGAAATTTTAGTTTCTAACCCTTCTTGATGGTCATCATGGGATATGTGTCCAATTTAAAATGTATCCATAGTAGCAATTTACTCAAGGCCCTATATGTTGTAGCTGAGTTAGAAGTATTATGAATATAAGAGAAGGGATGGAGTTACCATAGGATAAAAATGATATATTCTCATTATAAAAGGGATTAGATATGAGAATAGTTTTGAAATAGGATATTATTTTGGACATTGAGGTAGATTATAATGGCCTAACAAGATACTTTCTACTTAGGTACAAGAGCTAGGAGAACTAATTTTCATTTAAGATTCTATATGTCTATCTGTTAGCCGATATTATTATAGGATTGACTCAAAATATTAAAACTCCTTTTTTTCACACAAGTTTTCCTTTTTTGGGGATTTACAGGGAAAATATTCATAACACTATGGTGTTATATTTTCTAATTAGATATCAGTCTCAATTTTTTAAGGTGTGTTAGGGATGCGAGTAGATGATACAGAAGCACTAGTTAATTAGAGAGTTTTTATTATTATTTATTCAACAATATGATATAATACATCACATATATTCATTAAATTTGATAATGGACCTTATTTATTTCTATCATAGAATAGTGACATTCATTAATGTGGATGATTAAAGGTTGGTGTCCATCAGGGAGTAGGATCATCAGACGGATCATTGTTGTTTTGTTCCAATTCCTTTATAGTTAGTATAATTTATGTTGGGATTAGTTCAAGGGTATGTAATCATGCTTTGGATAGTTTTATATGATTTTATTTATGTTTTTTCCAAATAGGCGGTGACACTACCCCTCAATGTTCTAACTAGTAAGAAATAGTGTTATAAAAAGTGTTTCTATGATTTCTATGTTTATATAAAAGAAAAATTCGTGAATGTTTCATGGGATATAGAATCAAATTGATCATTTTTCATACAACTATTCTATCGATCATAGTTCTTAACATTGAGGATATAATGTTTTTTTATAAATTTGGATCACTGTGTTTTTTCATTGAGTTAATTAAATTCAAATTAATAAAGTGATGGTAAATAACTGCTATCCCCTCCCGAGGATTGATAATTTTTTAGATTAGTTGAAGGAGGAATTTTTGTTCTCAATTATACTTTTATGATATAGGTATCACTAAATAAGGCTATGGGGGACGATATATTTTTGATTACTTTATGGTGTTGTTATAAAAACTTTTATTTTGTGGTTATTAAATTTTTATAATGTAAAATATCAACCATTTTCTTGGGATTTATAAACATAGTGTCTTAATAAATTCTAGAGTAGTCTTAGGTTTTCTCATTTACAACATCATGGTGTATTTATGAATAGATCAGGATCAAGAAAATCCTTTTTGGGATATTTTAATTTTCATTTTAAATCCTCACATATATGATTAGTTGTCCTAGTGTATATCAATGACATGTGATGTGTATTTCTATAGACATTCCATTTATCTATAGGGTGTGGATGTTGATCCTTTGTAAATTGTGGTAGTTTTTCTTGAATAACCATCGATTTTTTTTAAAGTTAGTAGTTTCCTTAGTATTAAAGGCTAGTATAATATATCCACATCTATGTAATCTCATGTTACAACAACTTTGTCAAATTTGAATTGGAATGATCAGGAATTTTTGTTAAAATATCTATGTTAGGGGAATTTTAAGTTCACAAAATGAAGTTGAATAATATTGAAATCCATTACTTATATAGGTATTAATTATGTTCAATTCATTTTGTGATGATTCTTGTATTGGTCTGGGTTGTGTATTTATCTAGTAGTTAATGATGATATCCTTTGGGTCATAGAGGTTATGTCCTCATGAACATAATTACTTTTCTGATGATATTGAGCATTAAGTTACAATGGTTTCACTAGATATATAAAAATATTATCTTATTGGTGAGTTATATTTTGTATTCATAGAGTAAAAGTTACCTTTAAATATTGTACCTTCATACTATTAAAATTTTACACAATTGACATTGGTTTAGTTCATTATGGATTATGAAATCTAGGATTATTAAACCTCGAGGAATGGAAATATAGTTGGTGATGCATTGAGTAGAATTTCACCTGTTGATGATTCCATAGAGGCTATAAATGAGTGTTAAATCATGAAGGATCTTATATATATATATATATATATGGATATGAATAAATATGGCGGTGGATTTTACTTATACTATAAAATATGGAATTTTTTTATTTAAATAGGTATATGAACTACATTATGGAGATCCTCAAGTAGAGGTAAGGAGAGATCACATAACTTTTAGATATTATCAAACAGATGGTATGAGAATAATCCACATTATGTTTTTTTGGGAAGATACTTATTACACTTGTAATGTGAGAAGTGTTTTTTCTCATGTTTCATAGATTATATTTGGTTTTTTTCTATGTATGTCCATAATTAATATTTTTGGGGAGTATTTCCTAGTGGCATGGTATGAAGTAGTTAGTGGATGAGTTTTTGTGTTAGTGATTAGTTTTTAGTGAGTCAAATATATGAATTGAGTCCCACCGTGGTTATTATAGACATTGCATGTTCCATTGTTTAAATGAAAATATATTTTTATATATTTATCCTTGGATTACCTCACTATTTTGTTACATGTGACTCTATTTGGGTGATTATAGATGGGTGGATGAACCAAAATCCTATATTAGTGACTAGGGAATCGAGTGTGGTAGATGAATTGGTGAGGATTTATATGAATTTTGTGGAAAGGATTCATTATATTCTAGGGAGGGTTGTCTCTGATCGAGATCTTTATTTTACCATACTAGTGTGGAAGAGTCTATAATTTTTTTTTTGATCTCAATTATGGTTTATCATATCATTTCATCCTCATATAGATGAGTAAATATAGTGGATGATCCATATATTAGGGGAAATGTTTCTCACATGTGTTCTTGACTTTAATGGTTCATTGGAGAATCATTTTATATGTGTTTAGTTTTCTTATAAGAGTATCCATAACTCTTCCATTGGTAATTCTATATTTATATCAATGTATAGGTAGTCTTATAGATTTCCATTGTAAAGACCCGCTAATTTCAAGGAAATTTTTTTTCTTAATTTTCTTTGGAATTTTACAAGAGCGCAACTTCAGACGGCACCTGATTCCGAGGCCCGGTGTGCCCGGAATCAATTTCCGAAGTTTGGCTCGGGTACGTTCAGTGAACGGACGAGCGGGTTTTTCTATCTTTTGAACCGGTGCCCGGAATCGAATTCTGAGGGCACCGATGAAATCGCAGCGCCGATATTTTCTTAGAAACGCCTCTTCCGGAGTTGCGTTTGCTCAGACGTGGTTTTTAAATTTTGGGGCTTTAAGTCAGAAATAAAATAAGTTTGTGCGACAACTTTATTTTATTTCACTTAAGCTGCTTGGAAGCCACTTGAACTAAGTTAAACTGGATAGGATGCTATCCAGAAATATCCTACCCCCTTGGTAGGATATTTGTGAGGTGGGGCCCGCACGAGCCCCGCCGTTTCTTTCGCTAAGTAACGCACCCGCGAAAACCCGTCAAAGTAACTGAAAAGTCAACCGACGCATTTTCTTTAATTCTTAACAGACCATTTAATTGGGCGGTTTATTTCGTGAATTAAATGGGTTGTTTCATTCGTTGAATTAATTCAACGAATTTAATGGTTCGTTACTTACGCGTTTGCGTTCGTTGGCAAAATAATAAAATAAGACCAACTCTTTCTTTTGGAGGATTACTCGTTGTGCGAGATTCTCTGGGCCTCCACCCTCTCCGCGAAGAACGCGAAGAACGCGAAGAACGCGAAGAACGCCGGCGACCGGAATTCGACGACGCACACCGTGATCTGCGACGTCGACGAGCTTTACCCGCGACGTTCTTCGGCGACGCCTCTTCTTCCGCAGCCGATCCTCGTTCGACAACTAAGGTAAGAATCGGATCGTTTAAATTCTCCCTTTTTAAATTTCATGGCAACGGATTTAATTAATTAAACCCGTTTGTTCTTGATCCGGAGATTTGGCGACGCGACGCCGGATACCGCGACGACGCGTCGATCCCCTTCTTCCGCGACGAGCGATTCCGCGACGACCTCTCGTCCGACGACGACGACAAGGTAAGGGTTGATTGGAATATTTTTCCTTTCCCGTGATTTTATTTCTTTTAAAGTAAAGAGCCTGATCTTCGAACAATTTTAATTTATTTAAAATTGTTGTTGATTATTTTCTTTTCCTCCCGATGATGTTTATGACTAATGCGGAGGGTGCGGATCTAACAAACAAGACCCGGCAACCCTCCGCCGATCTTCCCTTTTTTGTGCGGATTTGGCGGACGACGACGAACCGTGCGGCAAGGGCGATCCGTTGATCCCGCAGTGAAGATCGGCCCCCGGGAGGAGCAACGGCGCAGACGGGAGGCAAAACGGGCCACCGGAGCAACTCCGGCGGCCCGCGGAAGGTGGCGGCGGCGCGGGCCGCCGGCGCGGCGGCGCCGGCGACCGGAGGCGGCGGCACCCGGCGCGCCGCCGGAGGAGTCCGCCGCGGCCGAGCCGCGGCGGCGGCGAACCGCCGGACCGCGTCCGCGGTCCGGCCACCCAGCACGCGGCCCGCGCGGGCCGCGTTTCTCCAAAGCCGCGGGTCAAACCCGCGGCGGCTCATTCGGCCGCTCGGCCGAAGCCGAGCCGGCCGGTCCGGTCGGCCGGGCCGCGCCCAGGCCAGAACGGACCCGGCCTCGCCGGGTCGGGCCGGGTTGGGCCGACCTGGTTCGGGCCAACCCGGTTCGGCCGACCCAGGGGGGGTTCGGGCCGGGTCGCCCCGGGCCCAGAACCCCCTTTCGGGCCCTCTTCGGTCTTTCGCCCATATCTTGGGCCTGGGACCTCCGATTGACGAACCGTCAGCGGCTACGCGATCCTTGGATTGAGACGGTCGTTTCGGTATATTATACTCAAGGTTTCAGAAGACTTTGGGTACGGACGGGTTGGTTCGTACACGAAACCAACCGGGCCCTCGGAGCGGAAACGCTCATAACTTGAGCTACGGACGTCCGATCGACGTACCGTCAGCTGTGGTAGTTTCCTCTAAGTGAGATGGAACTTTTGGCATACTCCGCCCGAGGATCGGATACAGGCGGAGTACGGTCGGGTTGGTTTTGCCCTAAAATCCAACCGGGCCCCTGGGACGAAAATGCCAATAACTCTCAGACCGGGCGTCCGATTGACGCGCTGTCTGTTGCGTTGAGATCCTGTTGTCGATACGGAACTTTTGGATACATCAACTTCGGACTACGTGTCAGTTGATGTATCAGCCTCTCGGCTTGTGGAGCGGACCCTCCTAAACGAGCTCGCTAAGTGCGGGAACCCTAGCGCTGGTTGTGACTTCGACGACAGAGCAGAGATCCTCCGTGGACTGCGACGACGGCAGAGCAGAGATCCTCAGTGGACTGCGACGACGGCAGAGCAGAGATCCTTCGTGGACTGCGGCGACGACTGTGCAGAGATCCTCAGTGGACTGCGTCGACTACTGCACTCAGCGATCCTACGTGGATCAGTGCTACAGGTTCTGTGTGAGCCCGATCCTATGTGGGTCCTTACTACCGGTTCTGTGTGAGCCACTGCCTACAGGTTCTGTGTGAGCCCGATCCTACGTGGGTCTTTTGCGGGGGTTAGTACCTATCGATCCTTCGTGGGTCCGACGACTTAGATGGATCAGTGATCATCTTTGACGTCATCTGAAAAAAGTATACCTGGTTGAGCTGAATCTTATGTTACTATCCATTGTGGATTTACTGTTTACTCTCCTTTGTGGATTGTGTTGAACTATCCTTTGTGGATTTACTGTTTACTCTCCTTGTGGATTTGAGTCTTGCTTTCCTTTGTGGATTGAGTTGTTCTTGAGCTCGTGAGCAGAGCTAGAATTGGGGACTTAGGTATATGTATGGGCATATACCTAAGTCGAGTCAGATGTTACTTCGTGATTGCATCTTTCATTTGTGCTATATCCTTTGTGGATTTCGGGAGACCTTCGGGGGTCTCGGGGTCCTTACTGAGTAGCTTATACTCACCCCTACACGGGCTATGCCCGCACCTTGTTGTGTTGGATGCAGACGACGGACAGCGCTGATCGCGGTTGGGGCGTGGAGCAGGACGGTACCTGGAGGTGGACCACTGGGCGGGACGTGCTCGGAGCGGACGTGGGACCCGAGGAGCCTGGAGGCTATCTGTACCCACCCTTCAGGTGGGATTTCCAGTGGACGACACGAGGCCGCCGTCTTTTCTTCAGTTGCTGTACTTTACTTTTCAGTTGTACTTTACAGTTGGGCTTGAATTTCCGGCCCCCTTTACTTTTCTGCACTCTGTAGTTACTTTCCGCTTGCTGACTCTGTGGTGGTTGTTACTTATAAAGGCAATACCTTCCCTGTTTACCGGGAATTTACGCCTTGGTGCTAGTCGCCAGCCCCTGGCCTATGGAAGGCGGGCTTGGGGTAGTCACAGCACGGGCCCCGAGGACGGGTCGTGACAAATTGGTATCAGAGGTGGTCGGTTCTACCGCAAACTCTGATCGTCTTTTCTTTTTATATGAAGCAATAGTGTTTAGTGTATTGAGTGTGGTCATCAGTTTAGGGAGCCCAGTGTTGGTGCGGCGGCCGACGTATCCGTACACCAGGACCCTGACTCCTGATTTCCGACTTAATGCATGAAAACATTGATTGCGTGTGTGTTTCAAGTCTTCTTTGTGATTACTTGTGTCAGCTCACCGGGTATACTGATCTGCTTCATGAAAGTCTCAAGTTTTCCTTGTGATTACTTGTGCCAACTCACTAGGTATACTGTTCTGACTATGGTGCTCTTGTTCTCCTTTTCAGGATGGCCCCGCGACGACAGCCAGCTAGGGTTCCGAGTGTAGGGCACGACGGCAGCCCACTGAGCGACGAGGCCTCGGTGCAGGGCCCTTTGCCAGCAGTGGCACCGGCGGTAGCCTTACCCGCCGAGCCACCGATGCTTCCAGTACCAGACGCTGACGATGCACGTCGCCTCAGGGCACTGCATGAGTTTCAGAGCCAGCGACCGCCCAGGTTTCGCGGTGAGGCGGACCCCCAGGCCGCCGAGGACTGGCTAGAGGCGGTGGTACGGATCTTTAGGCTAGTGAGGACACCAGCGGATCTCATGGTGATCCTCGCGGCGAGCCTCCTGCAGGCGGCGGCAGGACGATGGTGGAGCTTGATGCTCCAGGTTCACGATGAGGCATCCTTGCTCTGGACGGACTTCGAGAGCCTCTTCCGCTCTGAGTTCGTCCCAGCCACCCTCCGAGCGGTGCACATCCAGGAGCTTCTCCAGCTGCGCCAGGGCAGCATGACGGTCGCTCAGTACGCGGCGAGGTTCACTGACCTATCTCGCTACTCGACCGACATGGTACGGGACCCCTTCTTCCGGGCCCGGACCTTCGAGCAGGGCTTGCGACAGGAGATTCGGGCGTCGCTGATCTCCCTCAGCATTCCGACCCAGGCGGGAGTGTTGGAGCGAGCCCTCCTGATCGAGAGCTTCCTAGAAGAGCCTTCTTCAGCGGCGAGACCTAGCGCAGGGCGGCAGGTAGCTGAGTCTTTGGCAGCAGGTAGCCGACGGATGACTCTCGGGGCCAGGCAGACCAGACCCCCACGCAGACGGCCTCAGGACACCGGCTCAGCAGTGCGAGGCACACAGCGGAGTGCCAGCCTTCCGAGAGGCAGGCTGTGCTACTCCTGCGGCGGGCAGGGTCACATGGCTCGTGACTGCCCGACTCGCCGACCAGAGGAGCAGCAGACGGTGGAGGGGCCACCCAGGCAGAGGCAGAGGGTTGACCGTGGCGGTCCGCAGGGAGGAGGCGGACGAGGCAGAGGAGCTGGCCGAGCAGCGGGTGGTGGGCGACGCTTCCAGGCTCTACCCCCACCACCACCAGGAGGGCCACCTCGACCACAGGGAGCTGGCGGGCAGGGACAGGCCCAGCTCCAGGCAGTGGAGGCCTACGACCCTGACATGCCAGAGATGATTCGAGGTACGATCTGTGTCTATTCCACCCTTGCTGCAGTACTTATAGACACAGGAGCGAGTCACTCTTTCATAGCCTCTGCCCTTGTTCGGAGCTCGGAGATTCCGACTGAGCCGTTGGCTCGATCCTTACGGCTAGAGACTCCTACGGGAGCAGACTCGACGATTACGCACTGGTGCCGGCAGTGTGAGCTTACTCTAGGAGGCGAGAGCTTCGGCTGGGATCTCCTTGTAGCGGCGTCGAGGCCTTACGACGTCATCTTGGGCATGGATTGGCTATCCACGGTTCATGCCCAGATCGACTCTTTTTGGCGCAAGGTGCGATGTGTTCGCACCGACGGGAGCAGGTTTACCTTCACCGGCGAGAAGGGAACCTTTGCAGCACAGGATGGACTTCCGCGGAGGAGAGTGCAGCCCATCTCTCATCAGTTGGCTAGCCTCATCCTAGGAGCAGTGGACGTGCGGAGTCCAGTTTTTCCTGCAGTGGTGGACCAGTACGTGGACGTCTTTCTCGACGACGTTCCAGGGCTACCTCCTCGTAGAGAGGTAGACTTTTACATCGACTTGTACCCCGGGACAGCCCCGATATCTACTCCAGCATATCGGATGGCCCCCGCCGAGCTTCGGGAGCTGCGGGTACAGTTGGAGGACTCACCAATTCGGCACACTTCTTACCCATCAGAGAGCAGGGCTCAGTGGAGAGCTTGGGACGTCTTTACGTCCAGGAGATCGTACGGCTTCACGGTGTGCCATCGTCTATCGTCTCCGATTGAGATGCTCGTTTCACTTCCCGGCTTTGGAAGGGGTTGCAGGAGGCATTCGGGACGCGGCTCCATCTGAGGACAGCCTTCCACCCTCAGACGGATGGTCAGACGGAGAGGACCATACAGACACTCGAGGACATGCTCCGTGCATGTGTTCTCGACTTTGGTCGCAGCTGGGAGGACCACCTACCCTTGGTGGAGTTCGCGTACAACAACAGCTACAACTCCACCATCGGGATGGCACCATACGAGGCGTTGTACGGCAGACCCTGCAGATCACCGTTGTGTTGGACAGACCCTAGGGAGTCAGCACTCGTGGGACCAGAGATGGTCCGAGCCACGACAGAGAAGGTCCAGATCATCCAGGAGAGGATGAGGACAGCTCAGATCCGGCAAAAGTCATATGCTGACAGGAGGCGGAGGCCACTGGAGTTCGAGGATGGCGACCACGTCTTTTTGCGTGTCTCACCTCGACGTGGTTTACGGAGATTTGGCCGAGGTGGCAAGTTGTCTCCACGCTTCATCGGGCCTTTCCAGGTCCTCAGCAGGATAGGAGAGGTGGCTTATCGCCTGGCTCTACCACCTCAGTTGCACCGGGTGCACGACGTCTTCCACGTGTCTCAGCTGAGGAGATACGTGCACGACCCGACGCACATCATCGACTTTGGGGAGCTGGACGTGGACGATGGGGCGACTTTTGCGGAGGTCCCAGTGGAGATCGAGTATCGACAGGAGCGGGTCCTACGTGGGCGGTCGATTCCTCTTGTGCGCGTCAGATGGCAGCACGGGAACCTCCAGGAGAGAACTTGGGAGCGGGAGGCTCAGATGCGTGCTCAGTACCCCCATTTGTTCCCCTAGTTTTTGATGTATCTTTACGGGGACGTAAAGCCCTGAGGTGGGAGTAATGTAAAGACCCGCGAATTTCAAGGAAATTTTTTTTCTTAATTTTCTTTGGAATTTTACAAGAGTGCAGCTTCAGACGGCACCTGATTCCGAGGCCCGGTGTGCCCGGAATCAATTTCCGAAGTTTGGCTCGGGTACGTTCAGTGAACGGACGAGCGGGTTTTTCTATCTTTTGAACCGGTGCCCGGAATCGAATTCTGGGGGTACCGATGAAATCGCAGCGCCGGTATTTGCTTAGAAACGCCTCTTCCAGAGTTGCGTTTTCTCAGACGTGGTTTTTAAATTTTGGGGCTTTAAGTCAGAAATAAAATAAGTTTGTGCGACAACTTTATTTTATTTCACTTAAGCTGCTTGGAAGCCACTTGAACTAAGTTAAACTGGATAGGATGCTATCCAGAAATATCCTACCCCCTTGGTAGGATATTTGTGAGGTGGGGCCCGCACGAGCCCCGCCGTTTCTTTCGCTAAGTAACGCACCCGCGAAAACCCGTCAAAGTAACTGAAAAGTCAACCGACGCGTTTTCTTTAATTCTTAACAGACCATTTAATTGGGCAGTTTATTTCGTGAATTAAATGGGCTCTTTCATTCGTTGAATTAATTCAATGAATTTAATGGGTCGTTACTTACACGTTTGCGTTCGTTGGCAAAATAATAAAATAAGACCAACTCTTTCTTTTGGAGGATTACTCGTTTTGCGAGATTCTCTGAGCCTCCACCCTCTCCGCGAAGAACGCGAAAAACGCGAAGAACGCGAAGAACGCGAAGAACACGAAGAACGCGAAGAACGCCGGCGACCGGAATTCGACGACGCACACCGTGATCTGCGACGTCGACGAGCTTTACCCGCGACGTTCTTCGGCGACGCCTCTTCTTCCGCAGCCGATCCTCGTTCGGCAACTAAGGTAAGAATCGGATCGTTTAAATTCTCCCTTTTTAAATTTCATGGCAACGGATTTAATTAATTAAACCCGTTTGTTCTTGATCCGGAGATTTGGCGACGCGACGCCGGATACCGCGACGACGCGTCGATCCCCTTCTTCCGCGACGACCACTCGTCCGACGACGACGACAAGGTAAGGGTTGATTGGAATATTTTTCCTTTCCCGAGATTTTATTTCTTTTAAAGTAAAGAGCCTGATCTTCGAACAATTTTAATTTATTTAAAATTGTTGTTGATTATTTTCTTTTCCTCCCGATGATGTTTATGACTAACGCGGAGGGTGTGGATCTAACAAACAAGACCCGGAAACCCTCCGCCGATCTTCCCTTTTTTGTGCGGATTTGGCGGACGACGACGAACCGTGCGGCAAGGGGGATCCGTTGATCCCGCAGTGAAGATCGGCCCCCGGGAGGAGCAACGGCGCAGACGGGAGGCAAAACGGGCCACCGGAGCAACTCCGGCGGCCCGCGGAAGGTGGCGGCGGCGCGGGTCGCCGGCGCGGCGGCGCCGGCGACCGGAGGCGGCGGCACCCGGCGCACCGCCGGAGGAGTCCGCCGCGGCCGAGCCGCGGCGGCGGCGAACCGCCGGACCGCGTCCGCGGTCCGGCCACCCAGCACGCGGCCCGTGTGAGCTTGGATCGAGGCGGTCGTTTCGGTATATTATACTCAAGGTTTCGGAAGACTTTGGGTTCGGCCGGGTTGGTTCGTACACGAAACCAACCGGCTCTAGTATGTGTCTTCCACATTAAAATTAGAGTTTTTTGTGAAGAATATAATAAGTATACTTATATTATTATTATTATATTCAATATATTTATTTTATAAATGTATTGAAAAATGTTAGATATTGAGGAGTACATTACTATAACATAGTTATGTGGGTTGTTGGAGTCGTTGTTAGAGTCACTTCCATATGAGTTTTTTAGTTTGGTATTTTACTTCAGTGACCTTGTGTTCCTGTATGAGATAACATGAATTATTTGGATTTTGGTTTTTTTATTAGTTTTTTTATTATACTCTTTATTGGGGTTTATAGGGTCATGCCACCCATTATGTGTGTTTTATAAACTTAGTGCTAGTCCTCAATTTATGGCATGTTGGTGGTGAGTTTTGGGTCATCATTAGTATCATCAAAACAAATCAAGAGAGGTTACAATATATATTTGTTATGACATAACTAATACATGTATCAAAGGTGTATCATGAAGAAATTAGTATAGTATTTTTCAGGATATTAACTCGACCACCCTTGAAGCATGATGCTATTTGGTGTTACAAACCACGTCGTGACATTCTAAGAAAAACATGACAAATTTTAATTTTTTATCTCTCAAGTGGATTTGAGGAAAAAAATTTAAATTTACAATATCATAATATCATGGAAAATATTTATGACCACTCCATTGGTCTTGGAATATGTTTTTTTACCCAAGGCCATATGATTGGTGGAATTCATAGCTATTCAAATTTTGGACAAATATTTTATATTTAGTTAATAAAATAGTATTTATTCATTCATATTCATTTAGTGATAAATTCAATTAAGTGTATTTAATTGGAATTCTAAATTATATTTTGCGTTAGGAATGGGGGGTTTTCCTAGGTAGGGAATAACCAATTGTTGGGCATTAGGTTCAGGCTATGTGTCCTTTTCTATTATATTTTTTATTTCCTTTTTCTATTTATTTTTTGTTTTTTATATCCTTTTATTATTTTTACTATTTTATACCCCTACTGTTTCATTAATTACCTCCATTGGGAAATACCTTTTTCCTAGACTGAGAAGTGGGATTATAGGGGGAGAGAATAAGGATAGAGGGAGAATGAGGTGCCACTACGGTACGTGGGGTGCACTAGTACATCATGTTATAGATTTATAAAATGAATCAAATCGTAGATTAAATTGTTTATACCTAGTTTTATAAACTTTTAATGCTTGCACTATATATCTTTGTAAATTATTTTTTAATTTTTATGTGGGTTTAGGGTTTTTTGGGACCCCTGAAGGGTTGATTTGGTGGTTTTTGGTTGAATTAGAGGGTTTCCGGTTGTTCAATGTGATTCTTGTTTGGTAAATCTTGATCAAACATCATGTTTTTTTGATGAAAACACACCATGTGTCCATATTATTTAGGAAAGATTTCATTTTTATAAGTACTCTGCATTTACTTTATGTACATTATTTGTAGTAGTACATGGAAATGTACCTAGCCATGTGGCCTTGTACATGGATAGGTGAATTTTGGGATTTAAATTACATATACTATGGGTACATGCCGTATAGTTGGAGATGGAAATGTAGACATGTACTCAAGAAGACATCCTATATGATGTATGATCTATTAATTCACTTTTACACTGAACACCCCATGTTAGCTCCTGTAATGTAGTAGTACATGGACATGTAAAACTATGAGTGCAGACACTGTGGACTCAGAAGTAAATGCCATATACTTTACCCAGAAAAGGGTTTATGGGTGTCTTTTTGCCCTTGAGTTAGAATTGGACTTGGAGGTTGTAGATTTTGAGATTTTCCCTACTATATTGTATTTATGGAATTCTTTCATCATTTATAGTATGTCTGGATGGTGTTTTGAATTATTAGAGTTTTGGAAGAGGTTTCATTTGAGGTTGTGGTTATAGAATCCATACAGAGGTTGGGTTATGAGTTTTAGGCTCATGTGAAGGTGGGTCATCATTGAACTTCTTCACCTGATGAGAAATGTAAGTTTTATTATATTTCATTGGATAGATTCTAGAAAGTGGTGGATTGGGAAGAGGCCCAACGGTTTATGTTCGACCAGGATAGGTCGTTTATGGTATGAGGTTTGTTCATGAGTTTTTTCCACCATAATGAAGAATGAGTACGTAGTTTGGCTCAGATTACTATTAGAAACTTGGGTTTTTTATCTTCCTTTATTTTTATTCTATTTTTGGTCAGTCCAGTGGGTGACTACTATCGATATTCTTTTTCCTTGAGTCTATATTCATCATTCCATTTATTATAGTTATTATAATTGTTTATTTATTTATGTTCACTTTTGTGTTCATAGATATTTATATTTTTAGACTATTTCCACTGTTAAAACACTATTATATGATGAAATAGTCTCTCCATTGTATCCTTTTAGGCCCCAAATTCCATTCAACATCCTCTATCATATGAGGAGACACACATGTGGCCTTTTTTAAGGCCAATTCGGGTATCGTGTTGGGTAAACCCATGCCATTTCATTACAAAATGGAATTATAGGACTTTTTTCCAATTGAATTACTATTTGAGGAGTTAATAGTTTAGAGATATAGTAATATGTTGGAAAATGATATGGATACTATACTAGAGCATCATGAACACCTATTATGGTAGGATGTCCATGTTACTAGGGTTTTGGGATTATTGTTCCTGGTTTTTTTGTTATAGTTAAATTATTTTCACCTAGAGTGATGAAATTATTTCCGATGACATTTTTATTTCTATGTTTTTATCTTCATGAATCATTCTAGGAATATAGGATTTATATGTCTATCTGTGTGTATTTTTACTAATGATAGAGGTTCATTTTATAAAGTATCATAAAATGATTATACAATGTTTCATAATATAAATAATTAGTGGAATTCTGCTCAATAAGACAAATTTAGTCTTTCTTATTATTAAAATTCATGTGGAGCCTTTTGTAAGGTGTTATGTAGTGGTGGAGATGTATTCACTTAAATGGGAGATATTTTGGAAACCCTTCCAAGTTGGTATGTGATTTGGGATTCCATGCTGCTGTGGTAGGTGGTCAGATCGATGAAAGAATTGTTATATGAGAGATTATTGGTTCAAGATTACATTGAACCATGGTGTTTATGGACCTAATAAGATATATGGTGAGGATGAGTTTTCCTTGGGCCTTTATGGTGGAGTTATAGGAGTGATCTTGGTTTTTTAGTTAGATTTTTGGTTTTATGGCCTGTTGAGAGGGAAGTTTTTTTTATTCTAGAAGCTATTGGTTTTTGTTGAACATTGGCTAGTGAGGTAAGAGTATTGTTTGTACCTTATTGCCATAGTTATATTACATGGTGGAGGGTGGTCATGTTGGTGGATCTCTATATGATTTAGAAGCCTTGTTTCAGAATAGGATTCCTTAGGGTGCTCTAGAATTTTAGGACATGTCTGTGTGAGGAGCATGGTTAATGGTTCTATAAACCATATAATAGGTTATTTAGGTTAGGAATCATTTTATCATGGTGGTTTTTAAGAGGATATTTATGTATCATTATTCCCTAATGAGGGTAGTGGTTTTGCTATGGATTTTTTTGGAGGAAACCATAATGAGAAATCATGTGTGTGCGGGTTAGGAGTAGGGATCATTGGGATGTGTGGGGATGATAAGAGTTGTTTTAGTATTGAGAAAGCCTTATAGTGGGCATTACATAATTTTTCAGGGATTTGGTTTCTCATTTTATGGGTTTTAGTTGAGTGTGTGGATTTTATTCTAGGTGTTTCAGGAATGGGCAGTGGTTGTTTTTCTGTGTTGGTGCTCTAGTGTGAGTGATTTGGCCATTTATTTGAATATAATTTGTTAGTGGAAGGAGAGTGGGCCATGGATATTGGTTCTTTGTTGAGGGATGATTATACGAATACATATATGGAGGGGAGAATAATATCTATCACAGTTAAATGTTCCTCGTATTGGATGTGTTGTGGGAACTAGGAGACTGGTTGGGGGATAGTCGTTGTTTTGGTAGAAGATCCTATGTTTGAGGTGATGTTTGGAATCTTTTTAACCATAGAGTATTCTCAAGGGTGAGAAAAATTTATGGTGGGGAGATTTTCAGGAACCACATCGTGATGGTTTAAGAAAAACATTGTAAATTTGAATTTATACACTATAGTGGAATCAAGGAAAAAACAGTAATTTCATATGTCAGAATATCTTAGATTCTTTTTCTAACCACTATATTTTTCCCTGAAATGGGTGTTTATCCATATATAGGATTGGTTTTAAATTCTGAGCCATTTTAATTTTGGATTAATATTTAATAATTAGTTAATTAAATAGTATTTATTTGTGGATGTTCATTTGGTGATATATTCTGTTTAGATTCTAATATTTGAATTCTGAATTTCCTGTTGACTCTTGAATAGACAGTTTTTCATAGGTAGGTCATAACCTTGTTCTAAGTATCAGATTTGGTTCGGGAACCATTTTCTTCTCCCTCTTACTTTTTATTTTCAATTTCATTTTTTTCCTTTTTATTATTTTTATGTTTTCTTCTCATAGTGGGTTACATACGCCTACATTGGGCCTTCTTTCATCCAAGAGAGAGACAATAGAGAATGGAAGGAGAGAACAATGAGAGAGGGATAAGGAGGTTACACTATGGAGCTTAGGTCTTGCCATTTCATTGTACGGGTGCTACAGAATATGAATTGGATCAAATCATTTTTGGTTTCTTCCCGTTGGTTGGGAATATTAATTATTCCACTAAAGATCCTCCTAAAGTATCAATTTTTATTTTTTAATCATTTTTGTGTTATTGGGTACCCCCATAGGGTTTATTTGGTGGGTTGTTGGTGAATTAGTGGTGGTGGTGGTGGGGTTTGGGTGTTTAGATGTATTTATACTCAGAAAATACTAATAACACAATCAGTGGCTTCATGAAAAAAATGTCATGTGTTTTGCCTATTCGAAGAAGATGGTGTTTTTATAAGATAACTACATATAATTTATGTACACAATGTGTAGTATTACTTGTCCATGTACCTAGCTATGTGGTTGTGTACATGAAAAAGTTGATTTTGGGAAGTACACACCATATAATAGGGGTACACCATGTTTAGTGATACATGTACTTCTGTCCATTTACATTGAAAGAAAACAAATGTGAAAGGTATGTGGCCATGAATTTGTATATATCTCAACCCCATGAATGCTCTGACTGTGTAGCAGTACAACTAATGACACCATGTTTTCTTTAGTAATGTAGATTTACATGGGAAGGTACAACCTTGAAAGTACCCACCATATACGTGGATGTACACATAATTTAATTTTTTTAGGAAAATGGGTTTTGGGGGTCTTTATTCCCTAGATCCAATTTTTTTTTTCTAATAAGTATTCTTTTATTAGTTTTTTCCATGTAGCTCATAATGATGGAATCCATTCAGCATTTAAGGGTTGTTTGGATGGTTTTTTGACCTTTTTATTTTTGTTGGTGTTTTCCTGTGATTTTTTTGGTTCTATAATCCTTTCAGGAGTTTACTTGTATGTTTTGTGCTTATGTGATTGTGCGAGCTCGTTGATCACCTTGGCTTGAGGACTCTAGGTGAGTTTTATTGGAGTTCGTTGGATAGATTCTTGGAGGTAGTGGGTCAAAAAAGGCCCGATGTAGCATGATGAAGAAGGATATCTTGTGTAGGTTCTGAGGTTCATGATGGAGCTATCTAGATATAAAATAGACCAAGTATGTTGTTCAGATCAGAATATTTATAGAGCCTAGTGTATTTATTTTAAGTTATTTTTATTCTGGGTGTGGTCGACCTAGTTGGTGACTAGTTTCTGCATGACTTATCATTGAGTCTGTATGCAACATTGAACTTATTATAGTTTCTATTGGCATTAATTTAGTTATTCCCAATCTAAAGTTCATCAATATGAATATTTTTATATTATTTTGATATTAATTCACTATAATATGTGGGAATAGTCTCCCCTATATCTGTTTAGGCTCTCACCTCTAGTCAGCAGCCTCTAGCATATGGGGAGTCATGGTTGATGCATTTTTTTGTGCACTGGATTAGAAAATAGGTTGGGTCAACATTGGTTTATTACTGAAATTTTGGGTGTGATATATTATCTCAAAATGTTAACATTATTCTTAACTTTCTCTGAGAAATGTTTCATCAAGTATCTTGCAAGGATATATTAAAAGCATCTTGTTAGAAAAAATGGAGTTATGATGACTATTGTTTCTTATCAAGATCCTAATTTCACTTTAAAAATTGTTAAGGGACTTATGTATTCTGTGATAACATAATTGATAATGAATATATACAATCATTCATAAATTGATGATAAAATAATGGTTTATATAAATTTTTAAAGATATACTTTAGAAATGTGTTATTTATTCCATATAGAGTTGGGAATAAAATTTATCTTTGTTTGAATTTTCAAACAAGAATAATTACTTATATTAAATTTGTAAAAAAAATATTTTAATTATTTATATGATTTTCCTTACTAATTAATTTTATTTGGTTGGAAACCAGATATATGTTTAACATTTTGGATGAAGTCTAGCTAATGTTTTTATATATTAGATTATTGTAATATTGAATAGTGTAACAATGATGAAGATTAAATAAAAGTAACATGATAATAGTTGATGATTAACCTTGATATTTTGTGTTGGAGACTATTTATTTTTGCAGGTAGATAATGATGTCATGTGGAAATGGGAAGCTACATAATGGTATGAAGACCCATTTGAGATTTTATAAAAAAATTGTGATTGTGTTTATCATTTTTCATTACTTCCTATACATAATGTATTTGAATTTTTTTCATGAATCTTTTTTGAGAATATAATTACAAGAACAATCTCAGGTTCTGAATTTATATTTAGTATCCTTGAAACCAAATATGACTTTTATCAAGAGACCAACAAAAAATTAGGATGGGGAAGAAATTATTTTATGGGGAGGAACCATTACTCTCCTTAGAGAGATATATAAATATGATAATATACTAGAAGAAATAAGATAGAGGGTATGTGCCCTAAAAAAATAGTGGCTGGATATTTTTAGAGAATGAATATGAATTTGTGAGGGTGATTATTTTTTATGTTAGGGAGAGTTATTATAGCCCTAAATTTGAGTTTATTTAATGGATCTTGAGAATTGATTGAGTAAATTTATTAATATATTTTTCTTAATAGAAAATGAAAATACAATTATATTTAAAAAATCATGGTTTTGTTATGTGGGCATGTGATTCATCAAATATTATAAAACTAAATAGGTAACAAACCAATTATATCATCCCATTCATTTTACATGAGATGACCCATCACGATGATCAAATTAGATTCCCGATCATCATGATATGGAAACACTTTCCAAGGGAAACAATATAACTCATTGATAATGATTTCTGAGGAAAAAATACAACACCAAATGAAAGATTCCAGTTGGGATTCTGGCATGACCATTCTATATATAAGATAAGTCACCCTCATGAAATAAATAGTTATAAAATTAATTTATAGCCAAATAGGTAATTAAAACACATTATTCAATTTAGTATACTAGAAAATATAAGTAACAAACATATCTAAGACATTTAAACATATATAAAATTGAACATTCTTCCAAAAAAATAAAAAATTTAACATGACAAAAATAATATAGAATTGAAATGAGAATGCCAATGGGGATTGATACATGAGATAAAACACAATACATAACTAAAATAAAAAACCAACCCAACAAAATCATCTCATTATGATAAGAATGAAATAGCCACTTTTCACAACAAATATACTTGAAACATAACTATGTATCGTAAATTATAACTTGTGGTTACAAAATTACACCAATATCCTATTATCAAGGTATATATACCCCCAAGTGTGTATGTGAGGTGTGAGAAATTTTAACCAGAAGGATTCCATAAAATAATTAATGTAGAACCATTAAAAATTAATCCTTTAGTGATTTTTAAAATATTATATGAAATTAAAATTTTTATTTTATAAAAAACAATGAGATTTGATTATAATTCATTCTAAAATATTTCTTTTAACGAAAAATTGTTATGAAATTTTTATCAAACAATGTTAGATTTTGAATAATGGTAAATCTATGTAGAAAACCATTCTTTAATAAAAAGAAAAAAAGAATCACGATATTAGACCAAGGAAAACTATGGTCATGTAATATATAGGATCCTCATTGTATAAAATCTACCCAAATACACATAGATATTAAATATATATAATCCCATCATGAAAAATATTGGGACTATAATATTGAAAATCAATTGATATAAGTAATTGTCCATAATTTCATCATATTCAAGTATGCATCCTATGTTTTTCTAGTCAAAGTGATAATAATTTTCTATACATAACCCCATCATTAACTAATGTGAGACCCCTTATGGGACAATCGTGTGAGATCCAATAAACATTGTCTTACCAAACTCTAGCATTGACCTATATTAGGCTAATTAAATGGTACCTAATTTCCATGGCATTACCATGACCTAATGGGGACCTATGACATGAAAAATAATGTAGCACATACTATGTTGAGTTTCTATATAATAATTGCGTGGTAATTTTCCTTGATTGACACATAAGTTTAAAGGTCATGGATCCATGTAGTCCAACATTATGCATATTTATGGGGATTTTGGGTAACAATAGAAGATTGGATTGAGTCCAGAGTGGTTTAGATGCTAAAAGATGGATGTTGTGAGAATACAAGACGTGTTTGTGTTTCATGTTTTGTATTATTAGTTCACAGATTATTATGGATGGATCCAGGGGTAATTATTGATATAAAATAATATAGGATTAAAGGATTTAAAGAGGCAAATTTTTCAATGAGATCTAAATCCAAAAATTTATACATTGTGATAGCTTTACATGCCATGTAAATCCACTGCAAGGGGTTCTAATAAATGATATTGACACATAGGAGTTCACAAAACCCTATGTCTCTTATTAATTATTGGCGATCTAGAAACCGTCTTTCTTGGATTTTTTAGATTACCTAGATGGGGATCAATCCTTGGCTTCATGTATTTGATCCATGGCGATTCATGGAATTTTCTACATCATCTCTCATGGTTCTTCAATCTAGTTTTTCATATTTCTTACTTCCATGAGATGACAAATTATCTCTATGACTCTAATGGAGTATTTCTTGGTGTTTTTTAGTGTGGTTGTGCCGTTGCATCCTCTGGGGATAGAACTTATTATGGTAGAGGTGATCAGCATTCAAAATATTGGTGTATTCACGTGCAAGGACTATTGACACATTTTATGTAGGATATTAATTTCATATCCTTTATTTATTTATAGTCAAAAAATAGACCATGATTTATACCTTTGGATGACAATATAATTTAACTAATAATTATTGAACTGGATTAATGAAATTTTTTGTGATTGCATATTGACGATGTTGTTGCTTTTTATTGTGATAGTAGTTCACCAAATGATTTTATAGATATCATGATATATATGCACTACTTTGATAGAATGTTGGTATTCTTGGAGTACCATGTTAAAATTGATAAATAACATAAGATCTAAATTAATTGACATTTAATCTACCTTTGAAATTATTCAATTGAATATTTGCGATCTAGTGGTTAATGTAATTTGATGATTATCAAATTGATATAGTGTTCATGCTTAATTAAATGTGATTTTCCATGTGACTAATAGAATAAATAATTAATTTGAAGCATATTTGTTGTTGTTGTTAATAATAATAAAAATTCATTCCAAATGCGAATGGTTGGATGCTTGGAAGCATGACTAAATTAATTTTTAATTAATTTTATATCTTGATATAGATTTAGGCCTTAGGTTTCTCATAGATGGTATTTGTTAGTAATGAATCAGTTAGTTCATGATGGAATAAGAACTGATTGTGTGATAATGATAATTAAAAGGGCATGAGTTCCCAGTCTCATTGAGAAGGAAGTGTTCCTTGAGATTGGATTCATGATAGATGTTTTATGTGTGAAGGATGTGATCCTTTTTAGGGAATATATTTATCAGCTGACTGTTTTTGATTGTTAATTGTTTCCTTGTTATGTACTATGGATGTGATCTTATCTATGTGATGATTTATAATACTAGTATAGCTGATCCATGGATAGTTGATGTGATACATGGTTGGGGAGACTTGGAGTTGTGACACCACTTGATGCCTATGATGGCGAGATGCATAGGTATATGCGTGTGGGAATTGTAGATGGAAAAAGAAATTATGGAATGGGTTGATGTTGGGATTACACATTAATGTGATGCTTTGATTTGGGGTTCATTATTATGAATATTCATAAGAGAAAATGTACATGTTTCTTATTTTATCTAAATTACTTTCAACACACTTTGAGCTAGATGAGTGTGATTTGTTTCATATTTCTTCATGGTGATCGCTTAGGATGGTTTTCCAAGAGTACCCAGATTATGGAATGATTTTAATAACAAGTATATAATTCTTAACCCACGTGGTTGGTTTATTTTAGGTTAAAAACTGTAAAATATGGTACTCTTACAAAATCATGGACTCAGTTTGGATTATTCCAAGGGGGTATAGAATTTAATCTGATGATAAATGATTTAATGTAATGTAATTTGGAATAATATTAATGTTTAATTGTTGGTTAATAATTTAAATAATGGAAGGTAATTATAAGAAAAATAAATAAGTAATCTAATGTATCTCTTTTAAGTGCTTGTTTTATTATAAGATATCTAATATTCGTATTGGAAGTTGGGAGTTCGAGAAATGTTAGCTACCCTTGAGTCTAAGAATAGATTACTACTATAGTATGGCTATACAATATATTTTATCTTTTATACAATGTGAATTCATAAAATAAACCACCCATTTTCGGTATGGTTACTAACACCTAGTGGACTATGGGAGGGTGTTTTCCCTGACTTCTCAGGGTGGAAGATGGATGGCTGGCTACCCCCTCTATCCCCACTCTCATCTCTCAGTAGTTACCTGTGTTGGTTTTCACGGTGGTTTGTTTTCCCTTATATGTGTATAGAGGGATGCATATTCTTGTGTTTATTTCACACACATGTATTACAAGATATAGTAACTAAAGGATTATTCTTGGAATGACATGTATAGTTTGGAATGGCTTGAGGGAGTTACTCAGTGTACGAGATGTAATGTATTGAGTACGATACCTAATTTTTTTATATACATCATATTGGACATGGTGGATATTAGATATAACATGGTTAATATAAGAGGATATGTGTTATGGAATGATGTTGGGATGTAATTCATGAGCTACATGCTCGAATGCCTTGCCTAGTACTGGCTTTCTTTTGGAGAGAGATGGCTCAAGTTGTGCGACATTGGGCGAGTGTAAAAAACAAGTGGGGAAATGGGAGTAAGGTAACTTTGATGTTTCATTACTATATTATATGATATATTTTATGCATTACTTGGTGAGAGTTATATAGGTTAAGGTAGGGAACTTAGTATACCTATTTAGTTGATGAGTTAGTTTCATTGTTTTTCATTGTGCTTTAGCATGATTTATTTATATTTTGAATTAGAGGATCTAAGGAGGATCATATGAAGTATAATTATATGCTCACATGACGTATATACACACTATTTTTTTTGGGTTCTTTAGAGATGTTTGGATATTAGGGTGTGTATTACTAGACCATTATATTATAGGAGATGTTTGTGGTTGATGGTCCCTATCATCATTACATTTTGGTACTTGTATTTTCCCTTTCAATTATTATATGTACTATATGAAATTTCTTTTTTTTCAATTTAGATTTGTTTATATATATGTATGATTAGGTTTTGATTCTATTATCTTATTTATCAATATCTTCCACATTTTTATCTTTGAGGGTAGTGTCTCCTATATGCAACTTAATTATACCTTTGGTGCTAGTCTCAAACTTGGGGCGGCTAGAGGTGGGACTTGGGAAATCACTATCCCTCAACCCTAATTTCAATTTCTTTGTGGGGAGGGAGTAATGTCATATGTACCCATGGTATTCAATGAGGAATATCAAGATTCAATAGATTCAATAAATCAAAAGAACATAATAGAGAAAAATTCAATATTATTAAGTCACCATGATCATTAAAATAAATATTATAAGTTCAATTTATGTCATAATTCATGATATAAATATTTTATCAATGTTTTTTACTTGGGATAAAAATCAATTCAATTCAAGGGTTTTATTCATAAACCATTTTAATAAAACCATAAAAAAATTTATTTAGTATTTCAACATGGCTTCACCATTTCAATGTTTTTAATAATTTAAATCTCACTTTATCACAAATAATACTTCATAGAAAGCCATACATAATTGTTCATAAATTATCTCCAATCTTTTATACCAAATATTTCCATATATTTCAAATTAAACCATTATTTAATTTTCAATGAACAGTTTTTGAGAATTATGTGACTCCAAACCTAATTTTTTTTAAGAATTCCTTTCCACATATCTTATAAAAAAATAATGAAAATATTATGAAATAAAATTTTCTCATAAATGATATCTAACCAACATTAATTTATATCAAAACATATGGAAACATCAAACATTAAGGTTTCCTTGAAATAAAGAAAACATATAGTGTTCCTTATAAGAAAAATTTTATTATAGAAAAAATCTACTTCACGGTAACTGAAAATGTTATAAAATTTTGAAAAAATAAATAAAAAAAAGTCCCTAAATAATTACAAATTATAATATCACAACCCATTAATACATAATTATTTAATTCAAGAATAATAAATGGTGACCTTTATACAAATTTATTTAGTATACTTGTTCCACAAAATTATATCTTAGATAGTTAATTATACAAATTCGACTTGATTTCAAAAACAATTTGAAGAATGAAGAATCCATTTCAATTCATACAAATAATTTATACCTTATATATTCCAATTTAAAATATAGTTTAGATTACACAAGCACTAATAATTATATAATAAAATGTAAATTCATGATGGCACCAATATTAATGGATGATCCATTTTTCCCCTAGGGATGTGATAATGGACACTTAGAAAATAATATCACGACTAACAAAAAATAATCATTGAATTATCCTAAAAAACAAAACCCCTTAACTACTATGGTTGTTTGGTGATGAATAAGTGAATGAAAATTGGACTAGATTATTGTGTAAGAAGAAAAAACCACTTAATCGATTGAAACAAATAGATTTGTTTGAATCCAAAAATATGATTCCTCGTGGAATGGGATACTGATTCATTTTAGGGGGAGCTCTTTGAGAGTTCTGGAGAGTTTGGGGAGGAAATTGGAACCTTTATTCATTTAAATTGGGTTAGAATTTAAATAAATCAATAAACATCATAATAAATTACTAGAATATCGAAATATAAATCCTTCATAAATAAAAAATAATAATAAATACAAATACGATCTAAATAACAAGAGAGTTTAAGTCATATTAAAAAAACCATAAAAATTCAAATTTATAACAACCGGTTTGTTCATTTAAAAAACATGAATATCATAATTTCAAATAACAATATAAAGAAACAACATTAACTATATATTTTGTAATTAAAAAATTAATTAAAAAAAACTATAAATAAATGTGCAAATCTAAATCCAATTTTACACAACGTATCAATAATAAATCTAATATTTTAATGGAAAAAGGAAAACTAAAACATAAAAATTCTAAGTTACTCACTGTGAAATTTTCATAAAAAATTATATACCCATTATTAAATTTATAAATATCACTAACTTAAATAAAAACTCTTACATTATTCAATGAAGTAGGAAAATCATAAATCTTATGAGAAAACATCATAGAAATTGTAAAGAAAAATCAACAGTGCTAAATTTTTTTAAAACAAAATATATATAAGAATAATTAGTAATTCGAGTACACCTATGAATGATTAAGTTTACAAATATGAATAACATATTTTGAAATCTATTTTTAAAAATATATTTAAAATAGTATTGGTTTTGAAAAAATCATCCTTTTTTAAAACTAGGTTATCCTCAAACCCCAAATATCATGGAATTCAATAAAAGTGCTATAAAAATTATGAATATTTTTTAAAATAAAATCCCTAGGAATGTTTTATTTTCTATAATTTTTTTAAAACCATATCACTAAAAATGTTACAAAAAAACAACCATCATAGATTAGAATAAATATCTTTACTAAAAAGTTGAATTAAAATTAAATTCCCATTATATTATGTTTATTTATCTCTAAACCAACCAACACATCATATTTGTAAAACATAAATTTTTAAAATTTAAAATTCCATAATTTAATTCACATATACCCACCTTTATTTAGAAAAAAGTAAAAAAATACAAAAAATCAAGACAAAAAATATCCAATAAACTCACATTAAATTATCAAAATTAAAATAAATTAATATGGTTAAATTAAGTGTTCATCCATTTAAAGATTAATTTCCTCTGAAATAAGTAATTTATCATTAGTTATAAGACATATTTAGTGATGGTAAAACTAAATTTAGCTCCACTCCATTTTCCGACCGCCTATGATAGAAACATAACATACTAAGAAAACAGTTATTCATTATCTATACATTCTTGAATCAATTTTAAAATATTGTCCCATGTTAATAATAATGGTTATAAAAATTTTCCATTTATGTAACCTAATATATATGCACAAAGGCTTTTTAGATTAGTGGAATTATTATATGTTTCTCTTTTATCATTTAACAATAAAAATTACATGCCTACTACCTAATCATGGGAACAAATCATTTACCACACACATAATAAAAAAATAATGAAAAATATCAAGAAATGTGAAGTAATATATTAATAAATATTCTATTAAATAAAAGTGTATTAAAATATATTTGAAAAATGTAAAAATTAAATAAAACATTTAAGTCCAACTATAACCTTGCAAAACATTAATTAAGACCACAAATGTTTCTTAAGAATCATATAAAACCACATTATGAAAATTATTAAATAAAATTACATATTGAAATTCCTAGATTTTCCAAAAGCATATTGATTCATTTTCTACAATATATGAACCAAAAATGTACAACCTCATAAAGAACCTTAAATAAAAACATTAAAATTAACCTCTCTTACATCCTTAAAATTTAAACTAACATCATGTAATGTGGTGCTCAAACACTTACTGATGACCTACCCTTTTAGTTATGATGTCACTATCATAGATCTACCATAAATTACAAAAAAAAAATAGAAAGTAGGATCCATTTGGATTTTTAATGAACCAACATTGGATGCCCCATCTTAGTACCCGAGTATGTCCTCTGTAAGTCATGTAGTGTGTTTGTAATTGATGTATAATGGAAACAATTTATAAGGGAATATTATAAAATTATAAGAATTATTTCATCCAATAAATACCAAACCAAATGAATGATTTTAAATGGGAATATCAAAATAAAATTAAATATATTAGATAGTTCACCCCTATAAAATTTGTTGTTATGAAATTAATATGAAAACAAAAGGAAATAGAAACACATTACATAATTTATAATCCCAAAAAAATAATTAGTCAGAATAATGAAGTTTAAAAAATTTATATACAATTGTGGTTTGTGGGATAAAATAAAACACAAAAAAAGTTTTAAATGATGAAATACGATTGATTTTGTGGCTTGATACCTGAGATACTACCTAAGACATAACCATAATACCAAAATAACATAAATATATCATCTCATCCTAAAATAAATAAATAAACACTTTTCACCACCAATGTTCTTGAAAAATAGTAAATTATAATTTTATATAAAAAGTTGTGTAATGATTCTACTTATACCAAATAAGATTGGCCTATATTCCACTTGAAGCATATATATGATGTGAAAATTGGTATCTATAAGGATTCGACCAAATAATATACACAAAACAAGTACAAAATAATACTTATAGTGGTATTTTGAAATGAAATATGAAATTACCATTTCAATATTATATTAAAGAATTCAAAATGAATATGTTTTTTTAATTTATCTTTAAGAAAAATAGTTACACTATTTTTACTGAATTGTGTGATAAAGTGTGAGAATGTATATATTAGTAGAAACTTTATCATTAATAAAAACACACCTTCTATCCTAGTAGTATAATAATGGAATGTATTATCATGTAACAACTAGGATCCCTAGAATATATAACAGATTCAACTATTCCAAAAGATCCACTGGTAATAATTACATCATAAACATACATGGTAACATTATTATATATTATCATATGTTTCTCTTTAATATAGTTTGATATGTTTGATAGCATGAATTATACACAACACCGTGATAAAATAAGTCAAGTTATTCAATTAAAATATTATCATTCAATGTGACGATTATCACCTAACCATTGTATTAATAGGTATAAATGGAATGAACTAAATTATGAAAAATATGTATAAATGTTTTCATTAAATAAAAACTCTTGTCGAATATCGAGGAAGTATGTAGTAAATTTTAAATAAAAAAAAATTATGTCATATTATTTTAAAAGATTGATTTTAAAAATTTATTTATTTATTTATTTTATATGAATTTTTTATTAAAAATATAATATTATTTTGATGAAATATATTTTTATTTATTTAAATAAATGAATAATTTTTCGTAGTTGTATTATAAATTTGTTATAAGTGACGATACAATCATTTAAAGTTAAAGAGTGTTATTTTTTAGAAAACCCTTTTAATGTTCATAATGTTTTATTGTCATAGTAAAATAAATTTATCCATATTGATTAATCATTTCAATATAATTTGTGGAATATATAAGCAATAAATTATATTTAAATCAATATAATGGTTGTTACTAAGAAACGAATTTGATTAAAATCATATTATTCTAAAAACAAATTTTATCTAAAAATGGGGTTATCATGTATTATGAAAACATATTAAAATTAATTTATAAATATTCCTGAAAATTTATATTTTAAAATAAAATTAACTTTATTAATAATTATAATAAATAATTAGTAATATGGTTGACTTAATATTTTTTCCTCAATGAATAGTTTCCATGGGAAAAAATCTTATGGCCATAATATGTGTCAAATTGTTTAAAAGAGGCGTTAAACTAAGAGAAAAGGTTTAAAATACCACAAAACACTTGATTATATTTTACTCGTTGATGTTATTTCACCATAAACATTTTAATTTTTTTAATATTTTTAAATTTGTATCCACATTCCCACGAGGGTTACATTAATATATTTTAATGTTCTTAATATCTTCAAGTTCGACACTGAACTCACTTATAAAAGGGCACATACTCTTATCACTTAACCACACCACTTCATATCATTATAAAAACTATTATATACTAAAATAATCTCTAATAATCATTATTCATGACCTTTAGGTGCTCTGATTCCCAAAAATCCCATTCAAGAATCCTTAAGGTGCTTTTTAAGAGAGGATACCTGAAGAAGAGGTATATGTTCTTAATGATATTTTTTCATGTCTATTTCTTCGTAATACTGTTAAAAATGTTCTATAATAATATTAAAATTATTTAATTAGTAAATATATTATTTTTATTTTATTTTATCTTATTTTTATATCCATTTTATATCTATATTGCATCTGTTGCTGAATGATATCATCATTCATACGTATGTGTGGACTACCACCCCAATGAAGATATGTGATTTATTTTCCATTTATATATTACGTGGCTATTAATAATAATATATTTAATTAATATTAATGAAATTTATGATATAATTATGGTTATAAAGGTGAATTATTTTTTCAGCTCTTTTTTCCAACCATCAATAAATTGAAAACATCACCTATGTATTTGTATAGACTACTGAATCCTCATAGTGATGTAATTTATTTTTCATAAAAAATTTATATAAATGGTTAAAAATATATATATTATGATCAAATATTATTTTTTTTAACATTTTAAATATTTTATAGACAATGAAATCCTGACCATGTTTTAAGGACTTGAACCACAAAACCGAAACACCTATGGAAAAGGGAACCAATTTAACATGAATAATTATTTTATTGGAATAATTATTGATAATAGTGTAATTAGAAATTATAATGTATTATTTATATTAATATCTATATGAAAATAGTTCTATAATATATTTGTAATAAATATATATTTATAATACAAGATCATCAAAATGATACAATGCAAAACATGAGCTACTATAAGGGTTCTTTTCCTTAATATTGTTCCATTGAGACATGTTTCATCTTATAAAACTATTTTTGATTATTTTATGTATATAATTACTCGTTTACATATTATTTCATGAAACTATTTATATTTATGGTATTTAATGTTCTATTTATAGTTATTTCTTCCAAGGATTTTATTATTCAAAGGTTACTAAAGTAATACATTTTAACGTCAAAATATCATTTCATTTTGGGAATTTCAATGATAAATTTTCATTGAGGAAAATTATAATATACTTATCCTTCTCACCCCACCTATTTTATTCTATAAATTTAATTTCTAGAATTATATAATTTTATATTTTTGTTGGTAAATAAATTTTTTCAGAAAATGTTCTCATGAAAAGCTGACCTTATTTGTTTATTTTTTATTGGGACTCTTTTTCATCCATATCAATGTTCTTCAAATAGTTTTATGGAATTTGTTACCAATAAATTAATTTTTTTAAAAATTGAATTTAATTAATTTTTAGTTTATTAATAATTTTCTAAAATGATTATATTAAAAATAAATTATGAAAAAGTCATTTTGGACTTGTTACAAAAGCATGAAATGATTGTAATCTTTAATAATATATGAAATGAACAAATTTTACCATATTAATGAATATTATTTTATTTCAAGATTTATTTAAATGTTTCCATATATATTTTTAAATAAATTATGTTTCGAAATACTATAGGAATTAATATTTAAATGATATAACAAAATGATATTTTCTCATATTTTTAGAGAATGTTTTAAATGTTGTTTTAAAATTATTTTTAATCTATTTGAATATAATTTTATGTTTATTATTCTTTATTATGGATATTATTCTACAATATTGTCTAATTTTCTATATTACATATGTTGTTTATTTTCAATGGATAATTTAGTGGAACCAATTTCTATTGCATGAGTTAATTTATCTATATTGAGATAATATATATTGTCTTGATAAAAACAACTACGTTTCTCTGGATGGATTATGACTAAGTTATAATGAGTTGTTCAAAAAATATTTTTATTTTCAATGGGTTATAAAATGATTATACAATGAAGGTTATTATGATCCTATTCCACACACATGTATGGTGTTACTTATGTGATTGTTGGTCCTAAAATCATATACCCATCTACTGAATTGGGAGGAGAATGATATCTCATGAGATGATAGGGAATGGAATGGGGAGTAAACATTGTTCAACTGGTGTATGTATCTACTATGATAGTCTTGGTAGTGATACATGATTAAATAAATGATTGAATATGGAAGTGATCTTAATCAACTATGGGACTCTATCAATTTTTTAGGCCTTACATGTGAGTATAAACTAAGAAAATTATTTTAAAAACATATATGTATTCCAAAAACTTGTGTTCTATTATTATGATACGTTCGCATTTCCTGTGATTTGTTATTGATGATTTCTTACTTTTATGGATTATGATTTTTTTATGATAACATCTTATTCCATGACTCATAATTATATATCTTTGATAGATTTATTATGAATTTCATAAGTTATAAACATATTGTATTTCCATTATGATTATATTATTCTCACTTATGATCATTTATTGATAAATCCAATTTTTACTCGCACTATAAATTTAAGATCACTATTACTTATGCTTCATTTTCCCCATGTTTTTAAGAATTTTTTTTAAATGTTTCATTTTAATGAACGATTAAATTTGAGAAGTTATTTTGGAGAGATATTGGAGATAAATCCTGAAATAAATGAATTATTAATATAGTCTCAAAATAAAGAAAAAAATTACGGTTATAGAGAATTCATTGTTATAATTTTTATTAAATATTTATCTAAAATGAATTAAAATTTATTATTGTAATGATAGGGTTTCCTTATTTGGTGTTAGAGTCTAGTTTCTTTATGTTTAGTGTTTAGGATTATAAACAAATTAGTAAAAAAATATGTAAATGTTTATGTAATGTTTATCATCTTGATGTTTTCGTATAGATGATATTTTTCATTTTCAAGAAATAATATCATTGTCCAGATACAATAAAGTTGATGCAGGATCTAACACATATGCACGTAGATGCAATAACCCTACAAATCATGGTTGGCTATTAGCACAATATTCACCTGGTGAATGATAAATATTTCCATCTACAAATATAGTTTCACATTACCAGGTGATATTCTTTGGTTAAACAATGTTACCGTTATGAATCATTATAATGAATGAGGCGATATAATATATAATTATATATAATAAAATAGTAACACACGATAAACGTAATGTTTAAATGATTAATTAAAAGGATTCATTATTTGAGAATTTTTTTGGAATGGATTTTATGATTATATAATTCCTTAATATAATTAATGAATATTTATGTTCATGATCACCATTTTAGTTTTAATAAAGGATTCATTATAGAATACTGATGTTAAACTGGTGACATGTATGATCAAATACTGATGTTTTTTATTTTATCTTAGTCACCTAAATTCCATAATATCATGAATAGTATATAGTAATTTTAATTTATATTCTCAATGATTTTATATTGAGTTAGTTGTGAAAAATTCTAATGATAAGATGATTTCATTATCAGTCTATAACTCCTTACTGATATTTTTTATTGGAAATGTTCTTCATACAAATATTGTTATTCTCCCTTTATTTGAATTTGATTTTATTTTGGGGATGAATCAGATCTATTCATATATAGTCCATATCAATTATCGGGAATGGGAAGTGACATTTCATATTTCAAATCAACTGATGATATTTTTTCGTTGGAAGGATGAATTTAAGTTCCAATGATAAATACTTCCATTGTATGGGTATTAATATATATTCATGTGGGATATTTGTGTAAATAGTCTAGTATAAACTCAAAATTAATCATATATGCCTATTTATGGGGAATTTTGTGATTTATTTCATAAATACAATCCAATTATTCTCTTGAAGTAGGATGTTGAGTTTATAATGGAATTCATACCATTTGTATAATTATTTCAAAGGATCTATATAGAATAACCCCAATTGAGTTTTTGAAATTGAAGAAGAAATAGTAGGATAATATTGATATATGATCCATATGACTTAGTTCTTCACCATGGTGTGCATCTATATATTCTTATTAATAAGAAATATAGGGAAATTAATATTTTCATTGATTATTGAGAACTTAATATGAGAACTATTGAAGATGAGCTCGTAAGGGGCACTCCTCAGCTAGGTTTCCCTATCTCCGCGTCCTTCTGCATCGTGTCAATCTTGCTCCCCTCTTCGGCGCCTGCTTGGTGAGATTGTGGCGTTGGATTCTCCTTCAACAATGGCGTCGTGTGACGATGTGGACTCGTCCGTCTCAGCATCTTGTCGTTGCTAGCTAGCATCGCGCCTCACTCCACCTTAGCTGGATATGGCTTCCAATAGCGGCGCGATGATGGCCAGTCGGTCGAGATCTGCTTCCGCTTCTGAGAGTTTTTGCCTCATATCCTAGTATTTGTTGGGTGTTCTACTGTGGTCTCCATGTGTAGAGATGGCGATGATGGGTTTTGGGTTCTAATTTTCAATGGGGGCCAATGATCTTGGAGTTTCGGTGGCCAGCTATTTTGTGATGGTTTCTTGAATTCTAATTCTTACCCTTGTTTTCATTGATTTTGGTCGCCGCTCGTGGGTTGGTTGTCTGGTCGTGTTCTTTTTTGGCCGATGAGCTCCTAGTTTTTATTGCATATGCTGTTCTATTTTTTTGATTTCGGTATTTGTGACATTATTTCTTGTTGGAGGAGGTGTGAGGATTTGGTTTTCGTTACTCTGTTGGTGATCTGGTTTTGATTATGATTACTGGGTTTCATCATGGATTATACCATTTTTTGTGTTTTGGAACCAAGGTTCCATTTTATTGCTAAATCAATTTTGCATAGGCAAGTTCTTCTTGTCTCCACTTACATGATAGTGGAGTTGGAAGGTGCATTTGGATTATAGTTTCTCCACCTGATTCAGCAAAAAAAATCTTCATATTTTAGCATAGTTCAGCATGAAAGCAGCTAGATAGAATTAGTCAGGTTACTGTTCTTATGAATTATGACCGTCATTATATGTCTAAGTAGATGAGTATGAAGGTTTGTTTGAAGGAGACCTTGGCAGCATGCATAATGAAGTAATCTGTCAGTTGGTTTGTTTTTTTTTTATGGTTTTTTCTTGTCCCATACATTCTACAAGGATTTCTCCAGATGTGGTTTTTGAGTAGGTTGTCTTCACCATGGGTGGCTACTCAAATTTTGATGACTGAGAGGGTATGGCACAACCATTGGTACCAGGCCCGTGTGTTTCTACACGGGACAACTTGCTGACCAGTCATGTAAAGGTGGAGGCGTGCCATATTGACATTGATGCTGGGGGAGGTATTTCTGCGTAGTCTTATTCTGGGATGACTGTGACACTTTGATCTTTATATTTTTTTAATGTCTCTTGTCTTTTTTGTCTTGTGAGGTTTCCCCCTTTACCCTTAAAAGTTGGTTTATCCAAAAATAAATAAAAATTTCAGGCCTTCGGGCCATTCAGTCAATATGACCACAATAAAGAACAATTTTCAACTTCCCCATATTGATGATATATTTGATCAATTGGGAGGAGCTCAATATGTTTTCAAATATTGAACTTCATTATATATATTATTAACTAGGAGTAAAAAAGGAGGAAATTCACAAGGCATACTTCTACACTAGTTATGGTCATTATGAATTTATATTTATTTCATTTGGTCTTACCTGTTCCTATATTGTCTTCATGGATTTATGGAATAATGACTTTTGAAATTAAATTGAATAGTTTATTATCGTATTTATATATTATATAAGTATATATTATAAGAGGTATAAAGAACATAAATATCATCTAGGGATTATGTTTAATACCACAAGGAAAGATAAGATATATACTAAATTTTTAATGTATAAATTCTTGCTACATAAAATTTCATTCTTTGGTAATATAATCTCATGCGATGGTATACTAGTAGATAATTTATTGATGAATGTAATTGTGAAATGTCCAAGAACAACCTTGGGGATTGAGATCCACATTTTTTTAATTATTGATGGATACTATGAATTCACTATTAGAAATATCCCATGGGTACTAATACCAATATCCATATTGTATTATAAGGGTTCGATGTACCATTGGGGAGATAAATGTCAGTAAAATTTTATGGTTCTAAAAAGATGCTCGGTTAGTGAATCTTTTCTCACACTACCCTATAATGGGTAAGGGATTATAATCTATAATGATTCATTATAGTTGTGAATTGGATAAATCTCCATGTAGAATGATATAATGATATCTTATGTATAAGTCGAATTAAAAATTAATGACTAAAATTACCTAATTCATGAATTAATGTTAGTGTGAATATTTTTTTTCATTGAAAATATGAAGGGACTCTCTTTATAGAAAATTATGTGATATATATACTAATCATAACAGTTTTATGTATATAGTAATTTTTTTTAATAAGCATGAAATGATATGGTTTTAGTAGATTAATGACTATTTATTTATAAAACATTACCCCAATGGAAAGGTGAACAATTTGGATAATAATATATGTTAGAAAGACCATTATTCTTTTTACATGGAGTGGATTGAAATACAAAAAATAATTAAGGATTTGTTGAAGATGGATCATAAAATGAAAAGGAATGAGTAAACCAGCATTTCCCTTCTGACTCAATATATTAGCCACCTTGTTTTCCTTCCCAAGGCGGTAGTTTGAGGAGTAAAGAGGTTCATACGGAAGACAAGGAACTACCTTAAAAGGTGCAGGATATTACTGAGTCAAATAATGATTGGGATAAAATGATAAGGTTCATGAATAGTGTATGTGTCCCATAAATACAATATTTGGTAAATATTATAGTGGATTGAAATGAAACAGATTATTTCCATTTTTATTTTAATAAATTCCTTAGGAAAATACTGAGACCAAGTGCTAAGACAACATGCAATTCTATGGACCGGTGTTCCTGGTATAACTCGTTGAAAAAATGAGTCTTTTTAATATCATGTGCATTCATCATTCCTTAAAAAGAATAATATATTTTAAATGGACGCCCGGATCAGAAATCTAAGGGCAGTTTTGAGCTCATAATTGCGGCTTTACCCTAGGCGTGACCTCACATTAGTCGGGGAACTTAATTTGAAGAAAAATTCCCCAAGTATGTAACCATAAATAAAATTATTTTAATTTATAATCCTAATAAATATTGAAATGTGAGTCATATTGGAAATATGAAACCACCATTGAGATCATAATTTGGAGTTTTCCCAAGGCAGGGAATAAAATCTACGGACGTGGGCTAGCTATTAAAATTAGTTTTCGGATGTTTTAATGAATAAAATAAACTCCGAGTTAATTTTATTTTAATGTTATGTTGATTTAGTGGTGCTGTTTAATTGATATAATGAGCTAGAATGTGACCTAGGGTTAGGTTTATAACCGTGAAAATTACCTAGAGGATTGGGATATAATCCTTAGAGAATTCACTTTGTAGTTACAAAAAACACTAGGATCAAAGAATGTTCCAGAAAAATATCTAATGGAAATAAATCATTGACAGCGAATGATCCATATCCCAGGCAGGGAATTTGATTTATAATTTCATTTCCCTATTATTTATTTCCATGATGAAAAAGGGTCAATCAACAAATAGATTGATCCATGGTTCAATCGTTGTTGTGGGATGGGTTTGTGTTGCGGTATTATCAGGAGATTATATTATCCACTTCGTTTATCCTTCTAATGAGAATGAATTGAGGCCAACATGAAAAAAGGATAAAGTTAATTCATCTTACAATCATGTGATTTCTATCCTCTATTCTTGGCGTTCTTATCCATTGAATCCTCATAAACACATATTGGCTTTCTAGGAGGCTTCAAATGTTACTGGTCCCCCATATTGGAGGCAAGATGAAACCGAGGCCAAATCAGTGTAGCTAGGGACCCGTGAACAACAAATGTGTTTTTATTTCAGAGATTAGTGCACCAGAAGAATAATATAGGACCATGGAAGGAAGGGAACTAGTGGCTGGTGCAGGTGGCAGTGGCACACAGTGGAATGGTATGTCCGGAGATTGGACGATGTTGTAAAGTGGTGACGTGGACTGGGGACTATCGCCACGGGTGACCATGTGACCCAACCAACCCAGCAATGAGATGGGTCAGGTGAGTGAGTTGGGTCGGGCCCAGCCGGAACGTTCTAGGTTCGACCTGATAGATCGGGTCGGCCCATGCATGTTGGGAATGACTCAGTCTGGGCCCGACCTACTAGAATAAGTCACGGTCGACTATGGCTCACGTCCGACCGAGCTACCGCTTGGATATGAGAGCTGAAGCATGATCGACAACAAAATTCGATGGACTGACCATACAGTCGGTCCACGACCTATTGAACCCCCTTATGAACATTTCAAATGACCAAAACATTCAAGATAGATGTTCACTTGAAAAGATGTCTATGGCATAGGGACCCTTAATATGTGTCATCCTTTTAGAGATATCCAAAATTGGTTTTTGTGGGAGAGTGAAAGCGACCTAATGGATTGAGGAGTGAGTTCTCCTAGAACGGGAGATCTTTTATCTAATAGATTTTGTGACTGGATTTGACCTAGATACTATGTGTCATATGAAGGTTGAATGTATTATCGAGAATGTGTGTCCTATAGAGATGGTTTGTATTATATAGACCATGGGCCTTGTTGTGAGTATGGGTCTTATTAGATTGAATATATCTGGATGTTCATAATATATTTACTTTAGACATATATTTATTTGGAGATGACTATGAATTACTTTTTAGTATTACCTTATGGTATTCCTTTGTGGTATTCATTGGTGGTATTCCATTGTGGTATTTCTTTTGGGGAACTCTTGTTTGGTATTCCTTCGTGGTATTTTACTTTTGGCATTCCTTCCTGGAATTTAATTTGTGTTATTACTTTGTGATTTTAGGGTGTCCTACTGAATTTTATTTTAGTCACCCCTACACATGCTTTTCCTACACATGTTGTGTCTTCTGTAGAAAATTGACTCATAGATAGTGTCCAGGAAGACTTGGACTAGGCAGGACCTTGTGATATCGGACAGGCCGATGTGTGTTCTAGCATCATTTATAGCGACAATCCAAACACCTATTACATTATTGGTTGGGATTAAGGCTATATAATATTTTATTTTGGTTGGAATATCTTGGATATATTTAATTTCTAGTACATTCACTATTGTACTCATGTTGTGGGATATAATGGTTTGAATGCATTGTTTACTTAGTGGTTTTAAATTTCCTCATTTGTGGCTTAGAGAGCTGTGCGTGTGTACATGTACATAAGATAATGCCTCCCATTTTTGAAATATTCATACTCGGTTCTAGTCACTAGATCATGGCCTATTAGAGGATTTCTTGAGGTAGTCACGACATGAGCCCATTTGAGATGGGTCCTAAAAGAGTGGTATCATAGGAGGTTGGTTCTACCTTTGGACCAGGAGTCACTGAGGTTGGTTTAGGGAAAAATTGTTATGTTTTTTGATTTTGGATTTCAGGATAGGGAATCCAAAGTTTGTGTGGTGACCAACATATCCATACACTAGGACTCTTGGAACCTTCTTTTCAACTCGGTACGTGAAAACATTGTTTGGAGGGAAAATAATGGTACATACATCATATAGGAATGGATTTTTTTATCCATGTCCTTCTTGAGTTAGTCCTTAAAATATACTCTATTGAACATGGTACATAATTTTCTATTACATGATGCCTCTACACAGATAGCCATCGATGATTTCATTGCATGATCAGAAGGATGATCTTCATAGTGAAAAGGCATTAGTACAAGGGCTTGTACCCGAGATAGAACCACCTGGGGGATTACCAGCTATACTACCAACCATCCAGAAATAGATAGTACCATCAATAACAGATGAAGATTCATGTATAATGAGAATGCTTCCTTAGTTTTAGATGTAGCAATTTTCTAGGTTTCGAGCTGAGCCGGACCACCGGGTAGCTGTGGATTGGATGGATGAATTTACCAATGTCATCCGCATTTTTAGGATGCCTTCTGATGAGATGGAAATCTTTTTCAGGAGTATTTTTAGGGATCTGTGGGGATATGATTGAGCTTCATGACCCAAAAACATGATGATATGACCCTCTCTTGGGAGGACTTCAAGAATCTCTTCACAGAGGAGCTATTTCGATCGATTTTTTAGTAGGTGAATATATAAGAGATTATTTATCTATAGAAGGGTAGTTAGACTATGGCAGACTATTCAATGAGATTTAATGATCTATTATGCTATTCCATGTATATGGTAGAAGACACATTAATCATGGCTCGGACCTCCAAGTGTGTTTTACAATGGGAGATCAGAGAATCCATGATATCCCTTATCATTCATATTTATGTTGGGGTACTTTTGTGAGCCCTGAGAGTGGAGAGTTTTCTAGAAGAGTATGCACCAACAGTGGGAGCTACCAGCATGAACCAGGTAGCTGAGACCCCGTTAGTAGGTATCTGAGAGAAGGTTCAGAGACCCAATCAGGTCAGGTGCATCGGGAGTCAATCCCATGATAGAGGATCAATTGTACATGGCTCCCAAGGTTGCTCGAGTTAGCTAAGGGAAAAAATGTGTTACTCATGTGGTGGTCATGGACATCTAACATGATATTTCTCGACCCATTGTATGACCAATCATGAGACAGTCAGCGGGCCACCGAGTCATAGTGCGGTGTTTCCTTAGTGATGGGACAATGTATAAAATCTTTAGTGAAAAGGAAACGTAGCCATCACTGGATTCACTCAGTCATAGGATGGTGAAACCGATCACTAATTAATTGACTATCTCAACCCTCTATGAAGTTGATTATTTGAGTCCATAATTTTATTTAGTAGTGACAGAGTATAAGGAAATATTTCATGAGGATGTTGAAGGATTAAATCCTTATAGGGAGGGAGACTTTATTATTGATCTATACCCATAGACAATGCTGATAACAACACCTACATAATAGATGCACTACAAAATAATTATCCTTTTACAACATGGGTATATATATTGGTAAAAGTGAATTTTCTTTTAGTAAAAAGGTTTACCATAAAAAATATCCATTTTAACAAACTGTTAGTAAAAACTTGGTCTCTTAATGTTATTGCAAAAAATAAAATTGTTCTCTAATAATTATAATAATATTAACAGATAGCATATATATTGGTCAAAGGTTTTTGCAATGGATTCATAGACAAATATATCTATTGGTAATAATATTTTAAATATATATTATATAATTATAAATTACATTAAAATAAAAATTATAAATTTTTATTGTTAGAAAAATTTCATATTATATTTATTAATTTATCATATATAATACACCAATTATATTTATCAAAACGAAGATGATTTTAACACATGTTAAAAATTGGAAAAATATTATTTATACTAATAATTGAATATAATACAAAATGAATCAATACAAACTCTAAGTTGGTCGATAGCTAAAATGATCATAAAAATCACAAAAACCAAGGATGCAGTTTTGAACCCCCCAATGGTAAAGGGGCATGTCATCTATTGAGTGAAATACACTAGAACCCGTCATGGTAGAAGAATAGTTCCACCAAAGGACATTAAACACCCCCATGTATCCCATTAGAATAAACAAACCAATTCAACTCTAGTACCGGTGAGGAACCTCAAGACACCGTCATACTGCAGCCATTAGCTCCATGATCTACAAAGCACACAACCAAAATGTATATGCAAAAATCACTTAAAAATATATGCATTAATTGAAACAATAAATGAAAGTATAAAATAAATATTTAGAGATAATGAGAATTTTTTATCCATCATCCCTATTTACATCTCAACCAATCAAGTCATCTCAAATACCATTGGTGAATGTCAAGTCGATGCAATTCCACACGCTTCTGCTATATGATCTAGACCACACAGAACCAAGGAGTATACCGAAAAATTAGTGGAAAATCTCTACTTGAATTGAAAAAAATAAAAATAAATGGAAATATAAAATAATGACCTACATTAAATTGGTATTTTCCATTTTACATCAATGTTATCTATCCACGAGCTTCATTCAATAGTTCATTAGGGGTTGTAACGAAAATTCAAAACAATTACCTCAATATGCAGTAAATATTTATAATAATCTACAATACTAAAACTACATTGGATGGTCACAAAAGAAATTAATGGATTTTTAATAAAAATGAATCAATTTTCAATGAAAAAAAATTAACTTCTCAATTTTCTCATTGAGATGTGGATATATTGTCATTGACAGTTTTAGAAAATCATAAAATTAAACATTAATCATCTTCATTAGACAACTGAAATGACAAAACCATTTCTAAATGAATAGGAATTGAGGGGGGTGTGACTGTGGGTGAATTTAATGGCAATGAGTCGATGGGGTGAAGGTAATGAAACAAATTTTCAGTGTATAGTTAGTGGGAATCCTAAAAAACAATATAAAAAATACAATACCATTGAATATCAAATGATGTCTATATATATTAAACTACATGTACAATTTAAACTATATTTTTAAAACATTAAACAATATGTCTAACTGAACTAATTTATATTAATTTCCTTTTTTGAATGTTTTATTTACAAAACAATTGATGAAATAAAATTCAGTAAATGTGTTTCCAAAATATAAGTTTATCATATAGAAGAGAGTATATTATGTAATTTTATATAAACTGACAGTGATGATCTATTTATGTAGTCTGTTATCCATAAAAAAATTACTATAAAGACATCCATCCATAATTTTAATTATTATATTAAATCAAACCTATGTGGTTAAATGGGAGAAAAAAATTATTTTTACTGGGAATCATGCAAATAAAAAAAACATATACAAAACAAAACATTGCATGGTTGTCCATGAAACTCCATGGGGATTTATTTCTCACTAATAAACCAAAGACAAAAAATGAAAATAAATAAAATTACAATAATAAAACCAAAACACACAACATTTTTAGCACTACCATAAAAATTTAAAACGTGGAACCTGCAACCAGACTGATGCTTGAAATTCATTCCTCAAATACAGATGAGAACTCTCAGTATAGCCGAAATTAATAGTTTGAATGAAAAAAATCACTTCAGATCGTCCTAAGTAGCGGTAAATGATAAGATCAATGAACCAACAAAAAAAATTCAATTTGACCACAACTCAAATTTTATGAACCAAAAAGCTCACCCAAATGAAACAGATAACATCATCGGCCTAAAACACAATTGAATTAGCATAAATAGCTAACAGGTACTGAATGTACTTTATCCCGGAATAAAAAGAAAAGAAGTGAAAGAATCCCCAACAAAGAAACTGAAAAAATGGAACTTGTTCTAAAAGAATTCCAAGCCGAAAAAATTACAGTCACAACAATAATTTTTAGATCAGAACCCAAATAAGTATTATGATAATAAATTAGGATATTAGAGCCTTATTGATATAATTTAATAAAGGAATAAATTTTTAAGAGGGGATATTAAAGTCATGACATACATTTATATAGTGACTAATTATTAATTAAGACTTCTTGTTATTAAAATAATGTATTAGGAAAATTTTGAGATTGTAATTAAAGAAAAATATTATTCAATCACATGAATCCCTTATTGACTGAGTGGTCATGATGTATATACATGGTTTTGTTCATTTTGAAATAGTGTATGTGGAATATTAAACATTCTAAAGAGGTATTTTCTAACCCAAACTTGTTTTTTATGGGTAGGTCCTATAGGGCTGCATGCAATAATACATCATATGAAAAACAATGAGAAGAATGCAATTTATTCCATATTTAATGAAAAACTAACAACTTTTTATCAATTAATATCGAAATGAAAAGTTAATAACATAATATTTCACAATGTTTAATAAAATATAGTTACTATTTATTAACAAATAAACTAAACTTCAAATAACATAAATAATAATTAATTTCAAATACTAAAACAAAATATGATTCATTAACAAGAAACATTATTAGTTGATGAACACATAAATATGTCATTTTGAGGTTCAAAATATATATGGAATTCAAAATATATATCAATTATTATGATCAAACCAACTAATTAATCTTTGAACACAAGGTATGCATTGTAAAAAACTATTTGATGTACAGAATCTCAATATCAAATTCAATTGTACACTAAATAATTAATGAATCAAAATGTATATAATTCATTTTAAATCACACGGAATGGGAATCATGAATTAATAAAGAAAATGAAAAAAATTGTACCACTCCGCATACCAAATCAATAATGAATTCTAACAAGATTCAATATAGACAAACATTTTTCACAAAATTATGAAAAGGTACCCTTTTAATTAGATGATTTAGGATGAACCCATATGTCAATCATTCAATATAAACTAATAAATAGTGTAAAATTACAATGCATATTTTATGATTTAGTAAAATGTATAGAATGGAAACATTTAAGTTCATTTGAAATGTGATTTCTTCTTAGAACGATACATACAATGGATTTTGGTCAGTCAAGATTTAAATAAAGCACCCATTCATCTTTATGGGACCCTTACTTTCAATATCAATGTATTTGGAAAATAAGTAATTTTCAAGTGTAATTTTTTTCTTTTTATTGGAAAAAATATATTAGTATAAAAGCTACTACATCTAAGGGGATCATCACATTTATGATGACTAGTATTAGGATTTTATCTATTAGTGATGAAATGTAAAATAGAGGAATTAAATCATTAGTAAAGACTAAATTTGTTAATAATGAATGAAATTTCACATTTTTTTATTCTAACATGTTCCCCACATCCTAATACATCTATTTCTTACCCAAATTTTACATTTTCACTTGATGTTTCTGATTCTACGAACAATCTGATTGATTATGATGTTATATGCTAAAAATTCATGATATAATTATTCCCATTCAACAAAAAAGTTCATTTGAGAGTAACCAATGATTTACTAGATGGTTTACCTTTACTGATTCTTCTCCAATAAATCATTGAGAGTTCTTCATATTTTTCCCACATTTTCTTCAATTTATCCATAATCATGAATCAGAATAATGTCCCATTCCTTTAAACTCATAAAGATCAAAATTCCTTCCTGGCCATGATTCTCATTACTAACAAAAAAAACACTTTTAGAATATCATTAAGGATATTTGTTGGGGATCATAATTCCAGCAGGGGTTGTAGAAGTTGGAAGACTCCTATCCACAATAATGTAATTTAATATTGGGATAAAAAAAATCCATGTGATGTGATAAATGAATATATTTTATTGAAGTATGTAATTAGAATCCCAAATTCACCCAAAAGAATAAAAAATAATAACAAATATTTTTTGTTTTGAATTTAAATAAAACCCTATCTTAAATTAAATTCAATTAAAAAAATATGTATCCATGATTTTAGGTCCTAAAAATTCAAGGGAGGAATTACATACCTAATAAGAGGGTAAAACATGGATGGATTGAATGTGAAATGTGTATATTTCAACAACTCTACCTTCACCTCATCTCCAATATTGAAATAGAGAAACAAAATTGAACATTAGTGTTAGGGGGATGAGAAGTTTTAGATAATCATATGTATTGGTGTGGGGTGCGATGAACCTATAGAGTGTGTATTGGTGGGGATTGCTAATCCATGGGTGGAAAGCGACAAAGATCTGGTGGCCGTTGTGTGAGGGGTTGGGGACGAAAACTACAATATTGATTTAGATATTGATATACATTTGATAAAAGTAATATAATTTTATAAATATAGTTTTGCGAAAATAAAAATTATTTATAAAATATTTTTTATAGTGAAAAAAATACTATTAATAGAATTATATGTTGAAAATAACATTTTAGAAATAATAATTAATTAAAATGGATTCATTTGATGGATATATATTGTAATATTAATTCGATTAAGTAACAAATTTATGTTTTAGTAAAGTATATGTTGGTATAAAAAAATTATTAATAATAGATATATTTTTTGCTAAAAATAAATGTTGGAAGAAGAAATTATTTCCAATGAAACATAATATCTGTAGGAATTATAAATTTATACCAACAAATATATTGATTGTCACTAAATTTCTATTGGTAAAAGTCAATTTCATTGTATTTATATCTCCCATAGAGCCTTGTGAACTGAGGGTGCTTTTGGAGGAATTTTAGAGGAATGGATTCTTTTGACCCAATGTTTCACCCATGGTATCCCCAGTTTAGTCATCAAAGAAGGAGGATTAGATCATGAGGTTATGTTTCAACTTCTAGTTCTTGAACCAGGTGACTGTGAATAATAGGTATCAACTACCACAGATAGATGATCTCTTCGATCAATAGATAGGGGTGCGATGGTTAGCTAATATTAAAGTCCGAGTTTACTATCACTCGGTATGAGTAGGGGATGAGGATATACCAAAAATGACCTTAAGATATTATTAAGACACTATGATTACTTGGTGATGTTTTTTTATGATGATCATCCCAGTAGTGTTCATGGGACTCATGAACAAGATATTTCATTTTTATATAGACATGTTCATGGTGGTGTTCATTTATGACATCCTAGTTTACTCAGCGTCCAAAGAGAAGCATGCTAGCACTTGAGGATGGTATTGGACACACTCTTAGAGAACCAACATTATGAAAAACACTCTAAGTGTCATTTTTGGATTCGACATGTCCATTTTATGTGAAACATCATTTCAAGGGCTAGGGTTTCAGTGGTTCTAATGAACATTAAGGTAGTGCATTCTTGGGAGCGTGCCATGAGTGTACCTAAGGTTTGGAGTTTCCATGGTTTGGCTGGGTACTATCGAAGAAATGAACATGAATTTTCTAGAGTGGAATCATCCTTGATAGCATTGACATGAATGGTAAGACCATTCACGTGGATAGAGAAGTTCCAAGAAAGTTTTCACCAATTGAGGCGCAGATTGACAAGCCCTCCAATCATGAGATTTCCAGATGAGGGTACCTAGTATGTAGTGTTCTGCGATGCATCAGGAACTAGAATTGGTTGTGTGATGATGTAGGTGTAAGCATAGATTTTCTATGTTTCATGCTAGTTGAAACCACTCAAGCATAACTATGAAACCCGTGATCTAGAGTTAGTAGCGGTAGTATTCACTTTGAAGATACGTCGACACTACCAGAGGGGAAAGTGGTTTATCATATACTTTTACCACCAGAGTCTCAAGTATATATTAACTTCTAAGGATTTGAACATGATGCAAATTCAATGGCTATAGTTCCACCTAGATAATAAATTTGAGATTTTCTATACTCTTGGGAATGTGAATGTGGTAGAAGATGCTCTTAGTCAGAGATCTAGTTTTCAGTTGCTGAATAAGGAATCAAATTAGTTACCCTCCTTGAAGATATCCTTTGTGGATGGATATGGAGAAAATTACCTCTATTCAATGGTTGTAACCCCTCCACTCTTACACTGAGTCAGAGAGGCACAACTTGGGGATACCGACTTTTGGAATTTACGTGATCAGATGTCCACATGGAATGCCACTGATGAATAATAAAAAGTTGGGGAGAACACCATTATTTTAAGAGGGTGCACTATAGTACCAGTGTCTTTGTAGGAGGAGGTTTTGATGGTGTTCCATTTATACCATTTTTTTTCATACAGGTGTAGAGAAGTTTCACTAGGACCTCTGACGTTAGTTTGGGTTTTACCGAATGAAGAAGAGATTTGTAGATTTTAATTCTCAATGCCTCACTTTTCAGTAAGTGAATGCCAAGCAACATGTTCTTGTAGGTTTGAATCAACCCCTTGAGGTACCATAATGGATGTGGGCTAGAATATCAATGGAAATTGTGATAGGTCTACCACTTATGTGCAAGGGACATGATAACATTAAGCTGATCATTGAACAACTCACAATGTCAGCCCACTTCCTAGGTATTCATGAGTAGAGTTCAGTTGAGATCTTGAGACTCCTTTACATATAGTAGATTGTTTGAATCCATATAGTTCCCTCAATTATAGTCCCAGATCACGATGCTAACTTTACTTCTTAGTTGTGTAATGGATTCCAGGAGGCGTTTGGTAATCAGTTATGCTTGAGCATAGCCAATCACCCTCAAAATAATGACCAAACTGAGCGGACTTTTCTGGTTCTAGAGGGAATGTTGTAGGCACACATTATAGTTTTTAGTCATATTTGGGAGGATCACATACCACTAGTTTTGTTTACATAGAAAATAGCTACCATTACACCATCGGTGTGGAACCATTAGAGGCACTGTACGGGTGACCCTATAGGTTTCCGCTTTGCATGACTGACCCATGATAGTCAACACTCATGGGAATGGAGTTGGTGAGAGTTACCATGGAGAAGGTGCAGATTTTATAGGGTAAGATGAAGACTTCACAAGGCCAAAAATGTCACATGTCAATAGGTAGCAGATTCCATTGGAGTTTGAAGAAGGATACCACAAGTTCTTTCAGGTCTCACCTCAACATTGATTACTATGATTTGGCCGGGAAGGAAACCTATCTAGGGGATTCATTAGATGTTTCATGATACTACATAGAGTTGGTGAGGTGGTGAACCACTTGCATATACCTCCATAATTAGATTGGTTTCATGACATCTTCTACATGTTGCAGCAGGGAAGGTACGTGCGAGAAACATCAAACATCCTTGATTGGGCCAAGATGGACAATGATGATGGGTTGAATTTTTCTGAGTACCCAACGGAGATTAAAGATTGACCATATATGATCTTTCATGGGTGTTTGATTCCTATAGTGTGTTTTCAATGGAAATATAGGATTCTCCAGGAGATCACATGAGAACTGGAGGTTTAGATTTGTGTTCAGTTCCCTCATTTTTTTAGTCTTTGTTTTGACTTTTGGGGATATTAATCCTAAAGGTGAGATGAATATAATGACTTGGATTTCTACCAATCTTATTTTTTTATATTATTTGTGAAAATTCTGGGACCATGGTCTCAGACTTCATGTGATTATGAGGTCCGGTGTTACAGGAACAATACATTAAAAAATGATAAGTTTTTAATAGAATAGATGCATAGATTTAATTAAAAATTTTAATATGTTTAAAACGGTTGCTCGGATTAGAAATATAAGGGAACCTTTGATCTCATAATGGTGGTTTTACCCTAGGAATATGTTTCTTTGGTCGGCATAGGTCAAGTCATGAAATAGACACTAAGGACGTAACCATATAAAAAATAATTAAATTAAATTATTTTATATTAAAAATCCTAAAAACTCATAAATGGTTAATCGGAATGGAAATTTGAGACCACCGTTGAGTTTTTAATGTGGTTTTTTTCTAAGATATGTATAACATTGGCATGCATTATTCAACATTAAAAATAGTTCTTGGATATTTTAATGAATAAAATAATGTGTGAGTTTATTTGATTTTATCATTACGTTGATGTAGTGACACTATTTCTTTTAAATGATGAGCATGGTAAGGAACCAACATTTGGTTGATAAAAATGGAAATTACCTAGAGGCCCTCAAGAGAATCCTTAGTGAATTCTCTCCGCAGAGATGAAAAAAAAATATTTTTGGAGATCATTCTTGACGGATCACCAAGAAAAATAAATACTCGATAGTGAATGATGCATATTGTAGGAAGGGAATTTGATTTCTGATTTCAATTCACCATTCATTATTTCCATGATGAACATAGGTAAATCCACAAATAGATTGATCAGTGGTTTGGTTGTTGTTGTGGGATGGGTTATTGTTGTAGGATAATCGGGATATTAGGTTTTCCTCTTCATTTATCCTTATAATGAGAACGAATCAAGGTTGGCACGAACAAAAGGAAGGGTGCTAGTGGTAACGCAGCCTGTCCAATAGCCACGTGGAGCGAATCTATCCACCACAGGCGACTTTGTTTGCAAACCGACCCGACAATAGGACAGGCTAGCGTAGTGGGCTAGACATGCGATATGGGATAGGCCAAGCCAAAGTTGTCTGGGGTGGAACCGAAGGACTAGGTTAAACCATGTAGGACGAGTTGGACTCCACGGGTCAGGGTGTGCTCAGGTTGGACCCGATCATCCAGACTAAGCCATGGTCCATCATGAGCCACATTCGATCTTGAGCCACGATCAACTGAGTAGTCACATGACATTGACAGTTGGGGTGTAGTAGACCACCGCGACTGCTCGAGCTACTGCAGGTGATCAATAACCATAGTCAGTCCACGACCTAGTGAAACCCCTAATGATCCTTTCAAATGGCCATAACATTTAAAACGAATGTCAATTTGATAATGCATCTATGATGTTGGGTCCCTTAAGAATATTCACTCTTTTAGAGGTATCCCTTGTGGATTTTTATGGGAGTGTGAACAGAAACTAATGGATTGAGGAGTGAGTTCTCCTAGAGTTCTGCTAGAATGAGTGCACTTTGAGAAATCTTTTCTATGGTTGTATGTGACCTAGAGACTGTGTGTATTATAGATATTGAGTGCCATATGGAGATTTTCTGCCTTATGAAGGATTTATGTCTTATGGAGACTTTGTGTCTTATAGAGATTATGTGCCTTGTGGAGACTGTGTGTCATAATGAATGAATATATCTGGATGTTCTCGATATATTTACAAAAGACATATATCAGTGTAGAGATGACTAGGAATTCCATTGTTTTATTCTATTGTGGTATTCATTTGTGGAATTCTATGGTGGTATTCCATCATGGTAATCCTTCAAGGTTTTTAATTTTTGATAATATATTATGGTTTTACTTCGTGGAATTTACCTTATGGTATTACTTTTTGGTATTTTTGTTGTGAAATCTTTTTTGTGGTATTCCTTTGTAGTTTCCGGGTGTCCTTCTGAGTACTGTTTTACTCACCCCTCCACATTCTTTTCATGCACATGTTGTGTCTTTTGAAGAAGATCAAATCTTCAATGATTTTCCAGGAAGACTTGGACCAGGTGGTGCCTTTGGAGGCTAGAAATTTTGAGGTGAGTTATGGTCGTGTTTTCGATGACAATCCTGATACCTTTTACTTTACAAGTTGGACTGGTGGCTTTAGAATCTTTTTTTGTTTGGTTTGTATTTGACCTATTTACATTTCAGTTCCATAACTTTTGTACTCTGGGTGGGAGATATATTAGTTTCATACATTTTCTACCTAGTTATTTTACAATTCATTATTTGTGGTTTGGAGAGGTTTTCATGCGTACATGTACTATGGAAAATGCCTCTCATTTGTTGGATATTCCTATACAGTACTAGTGACTTTCCCCTAGAAAATTGGAGGGGATATTGGGGTAGTCATGGAACATGCCCTTCTGGGACGATTCGTGACATGAATGAAACTAATAGTTCGTCATTTTATATTCATCTAGGATGTTTGAATATGTATTCAGATGTAAATGAGTAGTTTTGGAGGGGCAACGAGAAAAGGGATATTATGGGGGTATGTATCTCATTTCATGATATGTTATAAAATTTAGGCTTAAATACATAATTCTAGTGGGGAATCTACCACAATTATAAATACTAGAATGGATATAGGAAAGCATCCCCATGTATTTCATTATAAAAATCCCCAAAAAATGTAAAGGCTATAATGACATTTGGGTTACAGTCGATGGAAATATGATGTTATCACATTTTATTTATATTAGAGAATATTTAAATTCTGACCATCTTATTGAGATATACATTAATTATGTGCTATGGTTTTATTAAGTAACCCATTCTGTTTTATTTGTTCGTGTTATAAGGCTTACATTAATGTTCTAGATATATATTTAGTAAGATTTTAATATAGAGGTGAAATTTATCACTACATTTCATCCTCATATATATTTTTAGTCTGAGAGGACCATTATAACCCTCAAATATTTGTTGATATCCAATTCTATGGTTTTAAAAGGTATTTGGGATCAATACCTTCAAATATCAGATGCTTCCTATAATAATTGATTTCACTCAAGCATTTACACAGATCCTTATGAATCCCTCTATAAAAGAGGTACATAAATCTGTCAGACTAAAATGAAGTGGCATCATGAAATATATTGGAACATGGGATCATTAAGAAAATGGAATGGATATTTAGAACTATGAAACATCACATTAAGGAAGCTCAAAGTCCCCAGAAGAGTTATGTCAATAATTATCGATGAGATCTAGAGTTTAAAGTTGTATAAAATTAATTTCTACGGATATATATTTGAGTAAGGTTATAATATTATTAAATAAGGGAATGATAAACCCTAGAAAAATCAATACATTTGATATTATTAGACATATCATGATGGTTTCATATTTCTTGGAAATACCACCGAACCTCTCTTAAGTTCATAAGGTTTTCCAGGTATTTTTTTAGGGAAAGTATATTCATGATCCTTTATATGAACTAAAATTAAATGTTACAACTCTAGAGTGTGATATTTATTATAAGGAACATCTATTCTAGATATTGACTGAAAATTACATTTTTATTATTCAGTCACTTTTGAGGAAAAAGTGAGAAACCATACAGGTCTTCACATAATTAAAACCATTAAAGGCACCCCAATAGAAAAATTTAAGGGAAAAAAACTCATTCAATCCTACATAGAAGTGCTCCTATCTAGAATCATAAACATTAATTTAGTTTCTCATACTCACTGCTTCATTTAATTTTGTCCCATGCATGACTGTAAAGGGATGGAACTGATGGAAAATTCATACGTTTAGAAACATCCATATAAAAAAAACCATGAGAAAACATATGCCATGAACCCCATCTAATGAAATTCGTATAAGAAAATAGTTGCAATGACTCTCAAACCTCAAACCACAGGCACCAAAATTCCATTCTTGAATCAAAAATCTCTGTCCATGCAACAAATCACTACATTAAAACGATCACACCCCATTTTTTCCACTACCAATTCTTTACAAAAAACTACTAGATTGTCTACAATTATCACCAAAACACCTGAAAAACTCCATGAAGAAAAAAACAATTCATAAAAACTGAAATCATTGGAGAAAGAAAATAGTTTCCATCATTGTTATTTATGTGACTTTGGCTCAAACCATCCGAAATCGGTAAAAAATAAAACATCATAAACAAAACAAGCATTACTTTGGTTTGAAGGGAACCACACAACAATTCCTCCAGAAGAATCACCAACATAAAAAGATCACCTCATATAAAATTTCACCAATGAAGATAGTAACTTATTTACTAATAAATGTCATAGCCCTACTACAATAAACCCAAAAGAGACCTACCATAACTGCAACCACATATCTGAGAAAAACTCGGGAAGACGTACCAGTGGCTGAATCGAGAAAGCTTCCTAAAGAGGAAGAGGGGGAGATAACGAGGACCTTGGGAGGGGCCATAATAATGCCGAAAAACCATCCTAAGACCATCCACCATCAAGACCACATTTAAAAAGAACCAAAAATATTCTAATGGAAAAATCCCACGAGAGAGGAAGAAAACCCTAGGACCACGAGAGAGGAAGGGGAAGGCAATAATGAGGGAATATACTAAAACCAGTACACAATCATCCCCACTCTAGATTGACTCCCTGAAAAACGCTAGCTTCATTAGAAGAGGGTGCACTACCACTTAGTGGTGAGGTCTTCACCAGTGGAGACACTTTATTGAAGAGATATAGTGATGTGGAATAAGATGACTCTTTGATTTAATGTTAAATGGAAAAACCACATATTTTATGAAGTTATGCAGGAACCTGAAGATGTAATTAGGTTGAAGTATCCACATTTTCATCAGCAAAGTAACAAAATATTAAGGGAGAAACTATTATAAGGGGTTATAATTGAACTCCCAATGATTTTATGATATATTTCTATTTAAATAAATTATATAGGTTTCATAACATTCATTACATGAACCACCAGTATAAAATGAACCACATTATATAATTGGAATATTAGTAATAAATATGAATGTTTCACTGAGTCATTGGATTGGAGGGTATAAATTGGATTAACTAAATTATAAGAAATATCTATAAAAGTAATAATTAATGAAAATGTATTAATTAATTCATATTAAATAAGCACTCAATTCAAAATGTAAAAACAGTATCAGGTTATTTTAAAACATCAATTACTCAATGTATTATATTTTTAGTGTTTAATTTTTTTAATTAAAATTAAAATGTAAATTTTATGAAATATGTTGGTATTAAATCTAAAATAATGTATAATATTTCATAAATTTTTATCAATTTTTTAAGTGATGAAAAAATCATTTGAATGTAAAAAGAGTTATTTTTTGGAAAACTATTTTTTTTGTGAAAAATTTATTTTATCTTAGAAAAATAAATTATTATTATTGAAAAATTATGAAAAATTATTTTATAGATCATTTATTCAATCTAATATATTGTTATTTGTCTTATGTTTTTTATTAAAAAATGAAAGAGACGAAAATCATTTTATGCTTGAAAATATACTTTCTCGAAAAATTTGTTTTCTGTGTTTTATTCATGGATATTATAATTTTTTATATATATTTATAGGAACTGAATCATGTAAAAAGAATCAAATTTTAGGAGTAATCATAATTAATTTTTGGTAATATGTTCATATTATTTTTTGAGAATATTAAATTGTTAACGTAGTCAAAATTTAAAAAATGGTATGAGTTCAAATGGGTAAATGATGGGTTAACCTAAGAGATAAGTTTTTAAATATAATAAAATAACTAATTTAATTTTATGGTTGATGGTTTATAGAGATTAATCTTATTATCATTGTAACTTGGTAAATTTGGATCCACTTTTTCATGATAATGACATCATTATATTTTAATGTTTGTAATAATCACATGTTATCCACCCACATCACATATAATAGGGAACCTCATCTTCTCAATTATACACACCACATGATCCCTTTATCATGAAACATATCTTCTATGATATTCTAAAAACACTCCTATACATGAACATTAATGTTTTGGTCTTCCCAAAAGAACGATCCAATAATCCTTAAGGTTCTTTTCAATTTAGGATACCCTAAGAAGAGGTATATGTTATTACAAATATTTTTCATGTATCTTTCATATTATACCTCAAAAAAATGATCAAAAAACATATTAACATTATGAAATTATTAAATTTACTAAGATGTAGTTTTTATGTTGATTTTATATCCATTTTATATCTCATTCCCATCCATCAGAAAATGATTATTCCACTCATGTGTACATGAGGAATACCACCTACATGAAGTAATGCTATATATGTTTTCATATCCTATTTAGACGAACTATTATATGGATATATATAATGAATATATATTATATCTATGATATAATAATGATTCTTTAAATATGAATTATTATTTACCTTTCTATCATTCCATCCATCGAAATATTAAAACATGACTTGGGCTCACATACATTCTAATATCGCCATGAAATTATGTAATTAATTATTCACCATCAATTTATATAAATTGTAATGGAATTAAATATAAAAAATAAAAATGATATTTATTAAATGATTAATACTACTAATATTATTAAAATATTACCATGTTGAATGAATAAAAACCATCAAACTAAAACATGCATGGAATACAGACATGTTTTCACAAAAATAATCATTCTAATGCAGAATTGTTAATAAAAGTAAAATTTAAAATTATATCTGAAATATTTATAGTAATATATATATTAATATTTTTAATTAATTTATGTATAATTAATATATATTTATTATACAAGATGTGTTAACAAGTTCAATGAATGGTGATACCTAAGTTAAGGGTTCATCATCTCAATATTGTTCCATTGAGACTTGTTTCATGTTATACAACCACATGTGTTTATATAGTTCATAAATTTACCTATTGATATTTTATATAAAAAATATATTCATATTTATGGGCTTTAAAAGAAATTTATCATGTTTTTTCTATCAAGGGTTTATAAATCAAAAGTTACCAAAGTATTAATGGATTATCTTAAAATCTCATTTTTTTATCAGAAATATCTATGTTAAATTTCCATTGAGGTAAATTTAATGATCCTTATATTATAAAGCTAGTATATTTTCTTATCCATATTTAATTTTTGGAATATTCATACATTGTTACCATTTTGATCATAGTGGTACTTAAAATGATCTATAAAAATCATTCAATAAAATTTGACCTAACTTCTTATTTCATGGGATGAGAATATTTATCTTTCATGGCCATGTTATTAAAATTTTTTATGGATGTTTTAATCAATATTTTAAATTTTATAAATTTTCTATTTATCTACTGTTTACATTATTAAATAATTTTTAATTTTTTTTTTTGAAAATGTTTTCTAAACAGGTCATTTTTTACCTTTAAAAAAATATTAAAAAGAATATTTTACTTTATGGTATACAACATGAATTATTTTTCTCACCATCATTAATAAACTATATATTAAAGAATTATTTATAAATGTACATGTTTATTTCAAATTAAATTCATTTTATAAATATTTGTAGTGATTTTTCTTTTAAATGTTATCAAATGAAAAGGATAATTTTCTAATATTCTCAGTGAGTGTTTCAAATATTCATCTAATGTTATTTTTCATATATGACAATATCCCTTTCTGAATATTATGATTCATTTTGGATATTATCTTTGGATACAATCCAGATGAATTATGATTAATATTTTCAAAGGATTATTTCATGAAACCAATTTCGTTTTTCTGGATTGATTATGATTTTCGGGAGGATTAGAAGTTTAAAAAACTAATTTTTTACCATGGGTTATTCTTGTATTATATGATGAATGATATTAAAATCTCTTGGAACACATATAGATGGTTTTAATTATGTGATGTTTGGGTTGAAAATTATATAGGTACATAATTCATTGTGTAAAGATTGATATATCTTAAGATAATATGGATAAAAATGTAGAGTGAGCCCAATTCAGTAGGGAACTCTATCAACTATGATAGCCTTGGTAGTGATCATTGACAAAGAAATAATGGAATGGGGAATTATTATAATCTATTCTAGGAATCAATCCATCATTATTGTGTTGATAGTGAGTGTTTACTAATGAAATTATTTTCAATATCTATGTTTATTCCATAATCTTATTCATTATTATTATGATGTGTTCTCATAGATCATGATTTAATATTTATGATTCCAAACGACAATGACATATGTATTTTTTACAACAAATATTTATTCTATTACTCATAAATAATGATTTATGACTTAGAATGCTTGACTATGGTATGTTATGATCATGTTATTAGAACCTCATTGTTATCTTATGACAAATAATGAATGTTAATTGATATCTCATATGTTTACATTTTCTGGGTATCTAAGATCACCCTTTTTTATATTTCCTTTCACCCAGGCTATATATACTTTCTTTTAAATTATGTATTTATAAGAAGTGTATGAGTTGGGAAGAAATTAATGGTAGATGTTGATGATATCTGCTAAAATAAGATGATTATGAATCTTGTTTCTAAAGATGCTACAAATTTAATGTTTTAGATCCTATAGTATTATGATATCTATTGAATATTTATATAAAATGATATATTATTTAGGTATTAAATCCTTGATTCACCTAATATTTGGGCCCATAATAGGTATAATAAATCAATAGAAGCCACCAACAATAATTTCATCCTATTTTATAATGGGGATCATCTAGATACAGTTGAATTGAAAAATAATTGATACCGATAATTCCATAATTTACTAGTGTATGAACCATAATTTTATAGTTATGTGATATCCCACAGCCAGAATTTATCATGAATTTTCTTGGACCCCTAAATTCTTAATAATATGGTATCCATTACTTTCGGTGTTATGATAAAAAAATAATGACTCCTGATGGGAAGAATAAAATTTTCACACATAAGTATCATTTTTTATTATAATTTTATTTATTTACTAATTTTTGAATACTTTGGGTTTTCCATGTACAATTTTTTACAAATTTTTAGAAGCTGTTTTATGTGGAAAAGTTATTACATGGTCATAGAATAGTTAGTAGTAATTGTGTAGTATAATCTGGTATGTGTTCCTCCTAGCTTTTAATGTCACATGGTTAGATCATTATTTATGGTAAAAGATCCTCTTAACCATATCTAATAAACTAAAAACCATCTAATTATCATTACATGAGAAATTAATATCCAATTAGAGTTACAAAATCAATACATAGTTAACAGTAACAATATACTGGAATCTTAAATTAAGTGATTAGTTGAATTATGTGATCTAAACTCTTTATGAGATTTCAAGTTCAATAGTAGTTCTTGGTTTTTATATAGTGACTTGTAACTATGAGATCTAATCACATATAAGATTTATTCATTTATTGTAAACCACATGCATTATATATGTTTTGGATAAATTATTTATCCAGACCATGTGGGGTACACAACTAAATTCTTGTGGATATTGAATGGTTGGTATATGGTTTCCTATAATTTCTAGCCAAACAATGATAGATAATAATTATAAAAATTTGTGAAAATTTCTTGATACCCCTACTCAATTTTAGAGATCCTTTTTGCCTCCTACTTTCATTATTTGATGTTTCTAGCCCCCATGAGCATCTCTGCCTTTGGTTTTCCCTAACCTTTGGCATCTTCATAAGATTAGTTCATCTGCTTGTGTATATTATTCATCGTAAAATAATTTAAACCTAGTATTAACCATTTTTTACTTTATACTATCTTTTTTCATGAACTAAGATAGTCATGATGACCTGGGGTTAATTATTTCTAGAAAAAAAAAATTATTTATTTATTTGTTGTTCATCAATTTGGGTTTATTATTTTTTGTCATATTTATAAGTATATGTCACTTGTTGACTGCTCACCTTCATTTATATATCATGGGAAGAAATCAGTAATATGATCTGAAATATATGTATGGGTACTAAAAAAGTTTATGATTATACTAGGGCTAGGGACCCCATGTTTTACTATTCAATTATTAGGATATTTTTCCTCTTGATCATGATTAGTAGGGTAAATAAGAGTTTTTATGAAGTTGAATCTCATCCAGTGAAAATTACAAAGATTCTGTTTTTGTGTTATCCTTGATTATCTTTGGGGTACCTAGGTGTTCCCATGATGATTATGATTTTAAAATTTTATTAACATATTTTTATGGATACTATGTGATGACATCTTATTTATTTTTATGATTATTATGTTATATTTTTTTCATTGGTGTTACTCTTTTGTTATGAAAATTTTGTTATAATTATTTTTCACAAACTCATAAAAAAACTTTCTTTATAGAGATTTAATATATTTAAATGGGTTTTAAAAATTTCCTTTAAATATAGAGTCCAATTAATATGAAAATTTAGTATTTATGTGTTATGTTTTAATGTTTAACCTCAATATCTTTGAATAAAGAGTTTCCTGTAATGAATTTGTGTTACTTATTTCATAAACATAGATTGATTGATATATTTATAGTTGTATTTGAAACTAATGTTTAATGGATTTAAATTTAAATGATATTCCATGGGGTGCGGGTTGGATACCTTGTAGGAATTATTTTATTACACCTATAATATTAATGGTTCCACAATGGTTTTTATTAGATGTAAAAGATTGTATAGGGATTTCAGTTAAACTTTCAAGGTATTGGAATATGAAGACACCTCACTAGGTTCATTGAGATGGGTGTTTATGATTTACTTTTGATCTTGTTTGTTAGTGTTTATATTTTCATCTAGTGCACCTAGCCACCTAAAATATCTCCATTTAGTTATTTTCCTATTTTATATTGGATTTCAAAAATAATTGTGACCCATTTTTATTTTATAATGTTTTTATGGATTAATGGTTCTACTTATTGTATAATTAGATAAAATTCTACCATCATGAATTGTTTGGATTTTTAGTATTATCAAAACATTTGATAGTCATTGGTGTGATCCTTTTACTTATGTATTGGTCACTTTAGACTCATAGTTGAATGTATTCACATGAGTATTCTTATATTGGTAGAAATAACTACTATAAATTTATGGTATGATTCCTAGGCACAGTTGTCAGCCCACAATGATAATGAATACACTAGAGGCCCTATCATTGGATGGATCAGTTATTAAGTTTAGATTTATCAGGTTAGAAAATGAAAAAATGTTATGGGGGACTGATTATTTTTTATTAAACCACAATATATAGAATTTAAGATCATTTAAGATCAATGGGTATATTTGAGAGAATGTTTGGACAACACTTTTAGTAGATAACATGAAGTTACCAGGTATTTCCATGATGTGTGTTTCTAAAATTCATGTTTATTATCAATTATTCAAGTGGATTTTTATCGTTGTTTATGTAATTAAAGTTTATATTTGAAAATTAATAGGTTTTAGTGTAGAAAATGGTGATAATTCCATGGTCACATAGTTACTATGTGTAGTCTATAAAATCGTTTGTAGACCATGTAACATAATCTATGTATATTCTTATAGACTTTTCAAATTTAGTGAATTTATTTCTAGACTATGATGATAAATAATTCATATTTATTAAATATTTTATTAACCTTTTTATTATGGTTTCGTATGGTTTTAATTTGTTTTTATATTTTCCTATTATTTATTAATGGTGAATTAATTTGATTTAATTAGAATCTTGATTATATAGAGAGCGATTTCATTGGGATTTTAATGATAAAAGAATTTTTTACATTTTAATGGGATGTGATCAAATATTTTGGATTTAAATAGTGGTTTAAACAAAAAAATCTATGTGTTTTTTATTTATGGTATTTTATTTTTAAATGTGTTAAAAAAATTATTTTTAATGTCTTAATGTATTGTGAGATTCATTTAGATATTCAAAAAGAAGGTTTCATGAATCCTTTTCGTTAAATTTTTTATTGCATTCCATTATGTTATAATGAATGATTTTTTTAATATTTAGTTTTACAAGGTTTTGAGTTTTTATACATATATTTAATATTATTTTATTTTCTAATTATTTTAGAGTACACACCTCCAATAATTCATTAGGCATTCTAAATTTTTATTTGGAGTCGATTCACTGAAAATAAATAATATACTTAATAAAATTTTATTTGAGTTATTTTCCCCATATGCTTCTACTTTACAGAATAATCATTATTCTCTCCTAGTTCAAACTGGATTATATTTTTGAGATTTTAATAGTTTTAATGCCCTTATCATCCATGGGAATCAAGGTCCACATAAATTGAAAGAGTTTCTATAAATTATTTGGAGTAATTTCAACATTCTTGAACTCCCAGATTCTCTCAAGAATAGGTTTATTATATTCATGATTGATGGTATGTGTTAAATGTTGTGAAATTACATCATTCTAACTAAACCAAAACATAACCATTTTTTGAGGGTTTAAAGGTATTTTTTCATTCAGTAATATTTTATTGAAACAATGAAAGTATATAAAGGAATATAATTTTATAGACTTGATCATATGGGTTAGTTGTTTTTTATGCCTGTTCTTTAACGTGTCATAGATGATTGTCCAAAATTTAAATTTTTTATAAGAGGTCGGATTTAAGATCATCTATTTAAAGTGTCATTTTTTGAAAAACCTAATATATAAATTTGGTGAATCAAGATTTTATAATTGAGGAATCTATGGATTGAATGCCTAAAGGGATTGATATTTCCACAATTTCTATAGGTTTTAAAGGGATATCTAATAGTCAAAAGAAAATGTTTATGGATTATTTTCATCTGGGTGACCATACCAAGAATATATCCCATCTTAACTCACTAGATCCTTGCTGGTGTTAGTCATTGGGGTACAATAGTTGTTGTAAATTGAGTTATAAGAGGCCTTCATGTCGTGATACTCCCAAATACATCTATACATGTGGAAGTTTTGGTAATATGTGGAGGTTTTATAATACAGATACTCATTAAATAGTTAGATCCATTTCTACCACTCCATAAGATACTACAATTCCACCTACTGAACCTGATACATTCATAACTGATGCTTGAGGTATTCCTCTTTATTTTATTCAACTTTCAATAGAGCTTCATGAAAGATGTATTTTATTTTAGATGATATTATTAATTGATGATAGAACTTCAGGGTTTCTATTTATGATAAAATTTATAATGAAAATTTATTTTAGAGTTCTATAACCATTTTGATGAATAATTAATTTGGAATATCAAGAAACTATTCAAATGATATTCATATTCTCGACGTGTTTTTATCAGTTTCTCAACTGGGTGATGAACACATAAAAACTGGTGAATATTTTATTTAGTCCTTGAGAGTGATCAATTGATTTTAGTGGATGATATATTTTATATATTACTAAATATTTTGAAGATACCGACATTGAGGATTTTTTTTCTTGTTGTAAGAAAATATCATGGTTCATTTACATATAACATTGAGGTTTTAGTGATGTAATATTATTGGGGGAGTCTTATATAGAATATGTAATGTTAAGAAAATACTAGAAATATATTCATATCATTGATGTATTTCTATCAGATTCTAACATGGTTGGTGAGAAGATATAATTGAAAAATTATAGTCTTAGTTTTTTATAGTGATAAATTGATTTCAGTGGATTTTATATTAGATATATTAATAAATATGATGGGCGTGATAACATTTATTTTTTTATAGTATTAAAGAAATACCATGGTTTATTTCATTATCACCTGGAGGAGTAATGATATTAGATTGTTGGAAATGTCTTTTCATGAATATCAGAGTTGAACCATACCAAATATTTGATAAAATCATCTAATAAGACATTATAGGGGAAAAGTTATATGGCATGGAAAATTTTCAAACAATATTTTTAAATTTTCATATTTATTTATTTATTTATGGTATTTTTGTAGACTTGAGGAAGTCAAATTTTAAGTTTTTTTAGGGTTTTAAAATGTTTTTTCCCATATAGAGTTTATAAATTCGTCATTATTAGATAATTTTCATCAATTTGAGAGTTGAACCATATTTATTATTCGATAAAATTTTCTAATAATACTTTCTGTGGGAACATTATGATATTTTGGGGAGAATTTTAAAAACATAGTATCAATTTTTATTATTTTATTATATATTTAACTATTTTTATAGAATTTACACGACTAAAAATCTGAGCTATAGCCACGGACCTATAGCCACGGTTTTATAGGTCCATGGAAATATCTTTTATACAGCCACAGTTAATTATTTCATCCATGGCTATATCCAGCAGCCCCATTTTTTACCCAAACCCATCGGGCTCCTTCTCCTCCCCCTTGCGATTCCTCATCCTCATCGCGCCCTCCCCCTCCCCGATGCCTCCATGCATACGCCTCCTCCGTGCCACGCCCTCCTCGCCGCACCCTCCTCATCGCGCCCTCCTCGCTGCGCCCTCCTCCTCGCCGCGCCCTCCTCCCCGATGCCTCCTCACCATACCCTCCTCCCCAATGCCTCCTCGCCGACGCCTCCTCCGCACCGCGCCCTCCTCGCCGCGCCCTCCTCGCCGCGCCCTCCGCGCCGCGCCCTCCTCTCCATGGTGTCAGTGAGCATTACTCGGTTATGGCACTGAAGAATATGGATGAGGGTGGTCTCAAGAATCCCTCCATTTTCTCATTTTCAACAAGCGACAATGTATCAGAATAGGTTTAAGGGAGTGAGGCCACATTCATGAAGAGTTCTACAGAAGTGGGAGGTATTGTGATGGATAACCATTTTGATCTTTTGTCATATGATGAACTAGTCCAGAATTTTGAACAATACCTGGTCAGAACCGTTGGAGAGGAGCAGGTCCCTGAAAATTGGTCATGTGATGAATGTTCTTTCCAATTTTTAGGTGATTTAGAGGATGAGGTTCATGATTAAATGTATCCATGTATGAGAAGAGTAAGATAGGGAGGGTCAACTAGAAATATAAAAGGGATTACTCATATTTTTCTCTACCAATGGGGACTAGGTCTATGAATATGTCAAAGGAAAAATAGAAGGAATGTAACCCACCTCTCCAAGGTGGTAATTTATTAGTGGGATATTTTTTATAATACTTTCAAAATTCTTGTGTAATCATAAGATGATGAACCAATTAAAGATACCCTTTCCTTTAATTTGAAAAATTATCATATTGAGGATTTTTGTTTTGATAAGAGGTTGGAGGAGGTTGAATAAATCACTTCTAACTTAGAAACACTCCTAGGATAACCGTTTTTTCTTTAAAACGAGCAAGATGACCAAATTAATGAAGTTTTTTATTTAATTTAACAAGATTTTATTTTATATTATTATGATTTTGTGTGTGTATGATTTTGATTTCTCTTCTCCCTATGTATTATGTGTAGATTTAAGTTAACTTCATGATTTACTAGAGGTACATGAGAAGGTTATTAATACACCTGATGAGAAACTTTTGAAACTCAAAAAATCTAATTGTAAGTCAAAGTTTGGGAGTAGTCGAAGAGAAATAGGATATTTTGAAGTTGCACACTAATGAAAAAGTAGATATTGATACATATGTGGTTTTTAATAATGAATTTATATAGGATATTGAATCGGATGAAAAATCACATCCAAGAATTGAATTTTTACTATTTATGCACATCACTCCTCAAGTTGAAGAAGAGGGAATATACCCCCTTTCCCCCCTTTCCACTACTCCAAGGAAGTTATAATTTCAAAGTGGTGAAATTAAAAGAATATGAAAATGCGGTGTTAAAAACTATTTGAGTTGATTACTATAGCTAGAAAGAAGATTTTATGCTAGTTCATAAGTAAGAAGACACACCCTCTATCTAATTGGGGTTGAATCAATGATTTTTCAATTGAGAGAAATCTAAATATAGAACTCCTTGGGGGATAAACCCAATATTATCTTGTTACTTTTTTTAGTTTTTTTATTTGACCTTCTTTAATAAAGTTTTTTTGATTGAGGTCTTTTTTTGTAGGAAGTTAGGTGGGTCACTTCACATGGAATCCCATTTTGAGTAACTTCTTTCACTCTAAGAAAATTTTCAGGTTGTTTCCTTCCACCCTTAAATTTTTAAGAGTTTAAATTCGTATTATATACTTCAAATTAAGTGTGAGGTCAGGGTACACAATTTTTTTCTGATCCTAAATTTTATAATTCTAAATCATTGTTTAAACATTCCTTTTTATTGATTTTTATTAAAAAAATTTATGTTATTAACATAGAATAAGTGAATGTACGTTATAATTTCTATTTTTTAGTACTTTGGTGAGCATAATTTCACATCCTATTGAAGTATAGATTCAACGATTTTTATAGATCTAGAGAATTTATATTTCATAGTAACTTTGAACCAATCTACCTTAGTTATTACTCTAGTTTTGTTCTGTTTTGAACTTTAAATTATATAAATTAATGTATATGTTTAGACTTATAGGAGATGAAATTTTGGAAACCAAAGGTACTTATTCAACAAGAAAAGAAGGAAATTTTTTTCCAATGATCTCAAATGAATAGAGCATCTACACCATGGGAGTAATAGTTTAAATTTTGTGATTTTTCTACTTAAACATGAAAATTCACTTCTTTTTTTAGTTGATATAAATGGTTGGATGTTTCCTTTTAATAAATTTTGTATGTTGAAATCATCTTGTTAAATCTGTTGGTTGTTGCTTCCTTTTTTACTACCTTTTTGTATTGAAATTCTGGTGTGTATGCTTATTTTAATGTTTTACAAAAAGTCATTTTTGAACTTCAAATGTTAACATGCATCAACAATAAAATCCATGAATATGTGTTGAAGTTGTTAATATAGTAACTAGTGGGTATCAGTCATGCATTTTGTGTGATTGTTTGAACTCTCCGTTCTTCATTTCTTTTGATTTTAATATATTAGTTATATGCTTTGTTTGTAATTAGATAAAAAAATTCATTATTGTTACAAATTGATTCATATATCTAATTAATCATTTCTACCATAGGACGAGGTGGTTGGTGTTGGTTCAAATGCGGGCACGTTGGAATGTAACTAACAAGCAAGGGGGAACAACCATTCTTGGTAATGGGCATCTATGTGAACTTCACTTCTCAGTTATTGGATTTGATTTTAGTGATATTAATATATTATTTTGTTCCCATGTAGTTTTACAAAAATAAAATAAAAATTTAATAATAGTTTTATGGTTCCAATTCTAAAATATTTTTTATGAGCTGAATTCTATGGTACTCAATTTTTGTGCTTGATATGATTGCATCACCTTCTTTCTTCCATAAAACTTTTACAGTTTGATGAAGATAGGGTGCAACTGGTGATGAAATTTTTGAAGCTCTAATTTCTAATAGTTGAACTTTTCAAAACAAAACATTTTCCTCTCAAGTAAGCTTTGATTTGTGGTTCTTGCATCTACTATTTTTGCAGGATACATGTTTGTATTCAGGCACATAAACACAAATATATTTCTTATCAATTATTTATTCTCTACATAATTACTTCTAATTTATTTTGATCTTTTTCTCTTTATTTCATGTAGTTAAAATATAGGCTTAGGGTGAAAAAGAAATATGCACCCAAATTACTCTTAAGGCACTATTTTGTATGATGGTAACATTTTGGTAAGTTCATTTATTTCTTTTTACCATACTACATCATGTATGTTGAGAGGGGTCTTTGATTTGTGGTTCTTGCATCATATATTTTGGTATTTTGTTATATTTGTTGAAAATAGTCATTTTATGTCTTGAAGTGTTTTTGATAATATCTTCGGGATGTATTGAAGTATGATAGGGGGATGGGTGGAGGGGGGCAGGGGGCAGGGTGCAGGGGTGCAGGGGGGGTAGGGTGGAGGGGGTTAGGGGGCATGGGGGCAGGGGGTAGGGGTAGGGGCAGGGGGGGAGGGTGGAGGGGGGCAGGGGGCAGGGAGGGTGCAGGGGGGGTGCAGGGGGTGTTGTGCAGGCTAAGGGGCTGGGTGGAGGGGGGTAGGGGGCAGGGGATAGGGTGCAGGATGGAGGGGGGCAGGGGGGCAGGGGGGAGGGGGCAGGGGGCAGGGGGCAGTTTCTCCATACCATTACTCCAATTAATTTTCTTGTTCTTTAATTTTGGGTCACTACCTATACCTTTATCATACATGTATTTAGATTTTGGATATTCGTCTTCATTTACCATATTGGAGGTGATGATAACCTTCTAACTGATTGAAATTTCCTCATCATATTCATACCATAATACACGACTTAAGTGTGTAAATTTATCCATATACTATCTAGGATAATATTGTGACTCTATGGAGGCCCTATTCTTAGTAATCATTGCAGTAGGTACTTTCGTGAAACCCCATACTGATCATTATTTTTAGTAGGTAAGGGATTCTGCTGCAACTTATTTTGATGATCCTCGGGTGTACTCATATTCAGCGAACCTGGTGAGGTTTCCTTCCTGGATTGTTCCTAGATATCTATGTATGAAACATGCATGAGGGGTCCCTCAGAATGTGTCATCATAAATTAATGATAGGTAGGAACCTGCATGAATTTATTCCCATTTTTCACCACTTGAGAACCATGATATGCAATCAGGTTCGGTAAAGCATCCTAAAAGCAACACCTCTATGTAGGCATTCCATGAAATGTTGCCTCATTTGAAGTACTCTCTTCAAGACCAGCTACATTTGTATAGAGGTCCACATTGACTTTCTGCCTATTTTTCCCATTCGTGAGTATTTACATTAGGCTTTCCTACAAAGTTGCAAATACCTACAGTCCCTTGGATCTGTACAAAACATCAGGGAAAGGTGCCCACAAAATACATGCCCCTCGAACTGGATGTTCTATCCAATTTTTATCTCTCTATCAAGAAGGGGTACATTGTCCTCATTCAAGGATTTTCCCCGGGGTGGACCCTCTAGAGTAAATATTACACACTGAGAATAATCAAAGTTTTTTTCATTAGAAGGACCATCCTAAGGTGATGTTGAAGTGATTAAGTCTGTAGTTTTCCCAGTATCCTTCTACACTGATATAACCCCTATCTTATCCACATTATAAGGTACAGTAGTGTATTTTCTCTCTAACTCATAGATTGCAATATTCATCTTACTGTTCCAAATTTCATAGTTAGAGACATAATTCCCCTTCATATTGTAAAAAGAACACTCCTTGTCCCTATTACATTCTGGAGAATGATGGAAAAAACATATAATTCATATAGAACTATGGTTTCCTTTCGTATTGGATCATAAAGTCTATACATTCATCTATTTAGTTAAGACTACTTCTTCTAGAATCATTATATACATGTCCACATTCACATGGGTTATCACATAGTGTCCAAACCTTGGGTTATCGGTATGTATATCCTACCAAATTGAGTTCCCCACGACTGAGAAAATTTCCAATAATTGTGTGAGTACCAATAGAGCTATCCAGGCAGGGGAGGGGTGTCCGGTAGGGGGAGGGGTGTCCGACAGGGGGGAGGGGTGTCCGGCAGGGGGGATGGGCTGTCCAGGCAGGGGGAGGGGTGTCCCACAGGGGGAGGGGTGTCTAGCAGGGGGGAAGGGTGTCCAGGCAAGGGGGAGGGGCTTTCTAGTAGGGGGGGAGGGTTTTCCAACAGGGGGGAGGGCTGTCCAGCAGGGGGAGGAGTGTACGGCAGGGGGGAGGGGTGTCTGGCAGGGGGGATGGGCTGTCTAGGCAGGGGGAGGGGGTGTCCAGCAGGGGGAGGGGTGTCCAGTAGGGGGAGGGGTGTCCAGGCAGGGGGAGGGGCTATCCAGCAGGGGGGAGGGGTGTCCAAGTAGGGGGAGGGGCTGTCCAGCAGGGGGAGGGCTGTCCAGCAGGGGGGAGCGGTGTCCAGTAGGGGGGAGGGGTGTCCGGCAGGGGGAGGGGTGTCCGGTAGGTGGGCGGGCTGTCCAGCAGGGGGGCGGGGCTGTCCAACAGGGGGGAGGGCTGTCCAGCAGGGGGGTGTCCAGCAGGGGGGAGGGAAGTCCAGCAGGGGGGAGGTCTATCCAGCCGGGGGAGGGTGTCCAATAGGGGGAGGGGTGTCCAGGCAGGGGGCGGGGCTGTCCAGCAGGGGGGCGGGCTGTCCGGCAGGGGGCGGGCTGTCAGGCAGGGGGGAGGGGGTGTCCAGCAGGGGAGGGGCTGTACGGAAGGGGGGAGGGCTGTCCAGCAAGGGGGAGGTCTGTCCAGCAGGGGGGGAGGGATCTCCATCAAGGGGGGGAGGGTTGTCCAGTAGGGGAGGGCAGTCCAGAAGGGGGGAGGGGTGTCCAGCAGGGGGGGAGGGCTGTCCATCAGGGGGGAGGGCTGTCCAGCAGGGGGCGGGGTTGTCCAGCAGGGGGAGGGGCTATCCAGGTAGGGGGAGGGGCTATCCAGGCAGGGGGCGGGGCTGTCCAGTAGGGGGGAGGGGCTGTCCAGGCAGGGGGAGGGGCTGTCCATGTAGGGGGCGGGGCTGTCCAGCCGGGGGGAGGGGCTGTCCCGCAGGGGGGGGAGGGGTGTCCAATAGGGGGAGGGATGTCCAGCAGGGGGGAGGGGTGTCCAGTAGGGGGAGGGGTGTACAGGCAGGGGGAGGGGTTGTCCAGCAGGGGGAGGGGCTGTCCTTGAGGAATGTCTAGCTGAGAAGGAGCATGAATAGGTGTAACAGTAGGTAGATTAAAATGTGGCAGCCCTATTTGTATATGTCATGTGTAACCTATAGGGTGAGGTCTGTAATGATGGTCCTAGACATGTTATGGTTGTGTAAAAAATGTTGGGAACAATCTATTTTCTATTTCTTGATTCATGTATGTTGGTTTTTGGTACCCCAGGTGACCTCTTTTTAACCTTTTTTGTATTTTTTTCTAACATACTATTTGGTATTAATATTTTTCCCTTTCAGAGAAACTTTAAACGAAGTATTAATAGAGGATGGCTTGTAGAACTTCTGTACAATTCTGCCCTTATAAGTGGCATGGGGGGGTGTCCAGCAGGGGGAGGGGTGTCCGGTAGGGGGGGTGTCCAGCAGGGGGGAGGGGTGTCCAGGGGGTGTCCAGTGGGGCTATCCAGTTGGGGCATGGGGGATGTCCAGTGGGGTGCAGGGGGCAGGGGATAGTGGGCAGGGGGCAGGGGGTAGGGGGTAGGGGCCAGGGGCAGGGGGAATAGGGCAGGGGGTAGGGGGCAGGGGCAAGGGTGTCCAGTAGGGGGAGGGGTGTCCAACATGGGGAGGGGCTGTCCAGCCAGGGGGGGAGGGGTGTCCAGGGTCTGGGGGGGACTGGCAGGGGTGTCTAGGGTCTGGGGGGGGGGGACTGGCAGGGGTGTCTAGGGCTTGGGTTCTTTATATTTTTGTTATGTGTTTTGGATTTCATTGAGGTGGATTCGAGTCGCTGTTGACGAAGGCTTACATGTGTATGCATAGTAAGAAAAATTCATATATAATTTCCCCCTTTATATATATTCACTCATGGTAGTATGAATATATATATTTGGGCTAGGTGTTCTTATATATAGATATGAAAAATGCATACACGTGTAAGTATAAAGGGGTACATTCAAGTATAAACATATATCTAAGGCCCCCCTTGTGCATATTTGGCCATGAAAATATGTACATTAGGGCTAGGTGTCCTTACATATATGTTAAGTTGCATATGCGTGCAAGCGGAAAAAAGGAAGATTCGAGTTGTCTTCGTCAAAAGCAAACGCGCCTTGAGGTTGAGGTAGGGTCCCTCTCATAGCCCATTTAATTTGAGAATGTTTTAAATTTCATTTAGTTTCCTTCTTAATTTTTCATGTTTATATTAAATTGAAATTCTTGAATAAGTTTTAGTTCAGATAATTGCTTCGATTGATAAATAAGTCCTGGTTTTGTAATAAAACCCCTCCAATGGAGGTGCGCTGTCTGCGAAAACTCACAGTGGTATACCATGCTTAACAATATTGCACTAATGTTTTCCATATACTTGATGTCATTGTTAGTCATAAAGCACACATCGTACTTGACCCTTTTTATATCCCTGTAGGGGGTTTCCCTCTTTTTATTAAAATATTTGTTTGAACCAAGACAATCTTTAAGTGCCGTTAGACTTTTATGATGGGTCCCATGTTGTGTGACCATGTCACATGGCATGTGATATTTAAATCCAACCAAAATCCCAGTTCCACATCACAGGGGTCCCACAATACCAGTAATGTCAGATTACATGTTATGTAACCTGTGATTTTCCTGATCCCATGGGGTATTCCTCTAGGTATTCCTACACATTTCTAGATCTCCAAACCTCACCGAATTAGGTATATCAGGGGTCATCCAATCCTCTAGTCATCATAGATTAGCATTCATTTCTTTAAATCTTCTGAGAAAACATCCTCTCATGCCATCCGTATCATCCTATTTGAAACGAAGTGGAAGATGTTGCCCCGCGGATGTCGCTGGACCGGGCCAACACATTGTGGTCATGCAGCGTTCGCACCGCGGTCGCGCCGCGGTCATGCCGCGGTCACGTCGTGGTCACGCCGCGGTCACGCCGCGGTCACGCCGTGATTTGGCCCTGCTCCAAGACGACACCCTGCGGTGGTTACTCCTCCAGGACGACACCCTGCGACAGTTACTCCTCCAAGACGACACCCTGCGGCAGTTACTCCTCCAGGACGACACCTTGCAGCAGTCACGCCGCGGTCACGCCACAGTCACGCCGTGATTTTTCCCTTCTCCAGGATGACACCATGCTGCGGTTACTCCTCCTTAGAGAAACATTTAATGATTAGCTCTATAATTTTTCCTATTTCCTCATTCCTAAACTATATCTCCTCTCAGCACTGCCTCTCATCCATCTTTCCACAAAACGTGCATAGCAGGTGGTAAAAAGGCTCAATTCAACTGAAAACATTGGTTTGGAATTGTCTGGAATATTTTATTGTACATGTATCACATAATATTTGTTCGAAAATTCTTCTTTTTACTCATCCTCTTCACATGTTTTCCGAACCAGATCATCCTCATCCTCTGCACATGTCGTCTGAACCGGATCAGTCTATTGTGATGGAAATTCAATGTCTGCTTTTGGCTGTTTTAGATGAAATTCCTTCCATAATTCCCTCATCTCATGTAGTACTCATTGGAGGAGGATGATCACTGCCAAGTTGAGTTTTAAAGTCTACACACAATCTATTTGATGCAATTCCAAAGAGGTTGTTCTATTCTGAGATCCTATTTCATGTTGGAGTTCCCACATTTCCCCCACAAGCTGGAAAAGGGAGGTCTGTTTGGGCCTATGCAAACAGGGCTTGTTTGTTATGGACAAAGATGCAACTTGAGACCTGGTTTGCTTGAAGAGTTTCCATGAAGGGTCTTCACTATAGAGGAGACTAGATCTGGTATGTATTTGGTAGTTTCTTCCATGATGGTTCCCACAACCGTTTGACTGAATTTCACACCAAACCAAGCCCTGGTAGTGACTATATTTCTATGCACTATAAAAATTCCATGGCCAACCCACCAAAATCAAACCACCTATTCCAGGGCCATTTCCACTCTCACTAAAAAATCCAAACCCAAGCCCTACTAAAATTCCAAGATCCCACTTCAATTTAGCCACTATGAACTCCTTCCCAGCCCCCCACTATTTTTCAATCCACCTAGGCAACCCATCCACAACTTGACCACCAATCAGGCCTACCCACCTCTCAACTTCTAAGCCACCAACCCCACATTTTCCACCAGGAATCCCACTTTAAAACCATTCAAAACCTCACCCAATTATAACAAATTAAACTAGACCCCTTAACATTAGAAGCCCTCATCTAAATTACTGTTCCAACTCACTTATTTTAGACCCAATCTGCCCTGCCACTTCAGAAAAACAAGAGAAGCCTACTTAAAATCCAGTCCAACTTAGTTTCCTTCATGCTTTCCCCCATGAGTCCACAACCTCACCTCAACCAAATTATTTACCACCTGGACACCTGGAAGCCACAAAAAGAGAGAGAAGGTTTATATATTTTTTTTGTAATATTTTATTCCATTGGAAGAGAATTTGTTGGATGCTTCCACTTGTAATGAGGTACTTAATTTCCTCCCCCTCATTCTTCCATTAAATATTAGACAGATCCTATGTAAAAAAAACATTCTCCACCTCCAGGGAAGGAACTCTCAGCTACCATTCTTCTGTTCTTCTTCTTGTTGATGAATAAAATTCCCCAAGTATATTGGAAAAATTTTATTCATTTTTCTTCATTTACCTCTTCTTACTTACTGCTGATTTCAGCAGCCGGATTCAGTCTTTTAGCAATAGCCCATGACATCTGTCCGTTGACCCAGTGGGGGGGGGGGGGGGGTCCGTCCTGGGGTGTCTAGGGTCTGGGGGGGCTGTCCTGGGGGGTTTGTCCATGGGGTGTCTAGGGGGTCCAGTGGGGGGGGGGTCTGTCCTGGGGTGTCCAGGGTCTGGGGGGGGTCTGTCCTGGGGGGGTCTGGGTTTGGTGGGGGGGGGGTAGGTTCTGGGGGGTGTCCATGGTCTGGGGGGCTGTCCAGGTTCTGGGGGGGTCTGTCCTGGGGTGTCCAGGGTCTGGGGGGGGGGGGAAGGACTGGCAGGGGTATCCAGGGTCTGGGGGGGTCTGTCCTGGGGTGGTGTCTATCCTGGGGTGTCCAGGGTCAGGGGGCAGGGGGCAGGGGTGTCCAGCAGGCGGAGGGTGTCCAGCAGGGGGAGGGGCTGTCCAGGCAGGGGGAGGGGTGTCGAGCATGGGGGAGGGGTGTCCAGGGGGGTGGTCCAAGGGTGTCCAGGGGTGGTGGTCCAGGGGGAGGGGTGTCACGCAGTGGTGTCTATTGCTGGTATTCTTTTTTGGACTTCAACAGATTATGTAAGGACTCAACGAATGGTCCTTCAACAAATTATGCAAGGACTCGGTGAATGGTTCTTCCACTTCTTCCTCTTCTCCCCCAAACTGTAACTCTCTCTCTCTCTGTACTGCTTGCTCTCAATACAGAAATTTATCATTGTACCTTCTTGTTTTTATCCTATCTCAATTTTATTCCTAACAAAATGTGTGTCCTCTGTTTCTATCAACCTTCAACACACCGTCTATACATATTCAACTTGTATTCCTTCCACCTATTTCGTAAATAATATGTGCAAGAAATGTATGTTCTGTGTTGTTCTCAGTGGTCTGCAAACTTAGGTTCTGTGAACTGAAATGTATGAAATAACATATGTTTGTGCTTATGCTCTGTATAAAAAAATTATATTTTGTGCTTCTCAATGCACCTCCAAGTCTCCCATTATTCTTAAAATATCATCCAAAAACTTCATTGATCAATCAACATTCAAATATAAAGTGGCATGGGTGTCTAGGGGGTCCAATGGGGGGGGGGATCTGTCCAAGGGGTGTCTAGGGGGTCCAGTGGGGGGGGGGGGTCCAATGGGGGGGGGGTCTGTCCTGGGGTGTCCAGGTTCTGGGGGGTGTCCAGGCAGGGGGGTGTCCCGGCAGGGGGGAGGGTGTCCGGGCAGGGGGGTGTGCAGATGGGGGGGGGGGGGGGGCAGGGAGGGGGTGTGCAGGTGGGGCCAGGGGGGGTAGGGGGTGTGCTGGGGTTGGGGGAGGGGTGTGTGCAGGTGGGGGGGGGGGTGGGCAGGTGGGGGGAAGGGGGAAGGGGGCAGGGAGGGGGTGTGTAGGTGGGGGGGGGGGTAGGGGGGACTGGTGCAGGGGGGGTGTGTTGGGGGCCTGGGTGCAGGGGGCAGTGGGGGTGCCGGTGTGGGTGGATAGTTGGGGTGCCATGGGGGGGACCTGGGTGCAAGGGGTTGTGAGGGGGCTGGGTTTAGGGGGTGGGGGTGGATATAGGGCTGGGTGTAGGGGGGATGGGGGTGGGGCTGGGGGCCTGGGTGTAGGGGGGCAGTGGGGGTGCGGGTGGGGGTGGATAGTGGGGGTGCAGTGGGGGGGAGGGGGACCTGGGTGCAAGGGGTAGTGAGGAGGCTGGGTGTAGGGGGGTGGGGGCTGGATATAGGGATGGGTGTTGGGGGGATGAGGGGGGGCTGGGGGCCTGGGTGCAGGGGGGGCAGTGGGGGTGTAGTGGGGGGGGGGGGAGGGGGACCTAGGTGCAAGGGGTAGTGAGGGGGCTGGGTGTAGGGGGTGGGGGCTAGATATAGGGATGGGTTCAGGGGGGATGGGGGGGCTGGGGGCCTGGGTGCAGGGGGCAGTGGGGGTGTGGGTGGGGGTGGATAGTGGGGGTGCAGTGGGGGGGGGGGGGAGGGGGACCTGGGTGCAAGGGGTAGTGAGGGTGCTGGGTGTAGGAGTTGGGGGCTGGATATAGGGCTGGGTGTAGGGGGGATGGGGGGGGGGGGTGGGTGCAGGTGGTACTGGGCGTGCAGGGGGGTGTCAAGGGGGGTGTCCAGGGGTGTCAAGGGGGGGGGGGGGGGTTCTAAGGGGTTCTATCCAGAGGGGAGAGTGGTGGTGTGTAAAGGGGTGGGGGATGTGCTATGGGAGTCTGTCCAAGGGGGAAGGGAGGAGCTATAAGGGGTTTGTCCAGTGAGGGGGTGTCTAGGTGGGGGGGGGGAAGGTTCTAGGGGGGTCTGTGTTTGGGGGGGCTGGTTCTGGGGGGTGTCCATGGTCTGGGGAGGTGTCCAGGTTCTAGGGGGGCAGGTTCTGGGGGGGCAGGGTCTGGGGGGCAGACTGGCAGGGGTGTCCAGGGTCTGGGGGGGGGGGGGGTCTGTCCTAGGGTGGGTTCCAGGGGGGTGTCCTGGGGTTTTGGGGGTGTCCAAGGGGTGTGTGCAGGTGGGGGGTGTCATGGGGTTTAGACTAACTTACATACATATCATTCTTAAATTTTAGTTCAATATCATCTAGTATAATTATGAGTTCATATTTCCTCATGAACTGAATATTTAGAAGTTAAAAACAATCTGTATATTTTAGTTGGATTATTATAAAAATAACAATTTATTGTAATCATTAATTAAGAATAAGAAAAATTTGTGAATTAAACTACTTTTATAGTTAATTTAGTAGTTTTCATTTGTATTGAATTCATGCTAACTGAATTAAATTTTGTGGGGGGGCAGGGAGGGGGTGTGCAGGTGGGGGGGGGGGGGGGGTAGGTGGTGTGCTGGGTCAGGGGGGCTGGTGCGGGGGGGGGGGGGGGGGGGGTCTGCAGGAGGTGTCTAAGGGGGTGTCTGGGGGTGTCCAGGGTGTGTCCAGGAGGTGTCCAGGGGGTGTTCAGGGTCTTTCCAGGGTGTGTCCAGGGGGTGTCCCGGGTGTGTCCAGGGGGTGTTTAGGGCGTGTCCAGGGGGGTGTCCATGGGCGTGTCCATGGGGTGTCCAGGGGGTGTCCAAGGGGGTGTCCAGGGGGTATTTTTTATGGATTTGGACAACCTATATCCACAGTTCTAAACCGTGGCTATTGGTTTATTACCACGGTATTTAACCGTGGCTATAAACATAATGCCACGGTTTTAAACCGTGGCTATATATTCTGTCCGGCCTTTATTAGAGCCACAGTTTGAACCGTGGCTGTATACCTAAAGCCAGGGTTTGAACCGTGGCTATAGATTTAAATCCACGATTTGAGGGTCTATAGCCACGGTTTAGAACCGTTGCTATAGCCCGAATTTCTAGTAGTGTTAAGAAGTCCATGTTTTATTTTTTTTTAATGTTTTGTAAATTTTTGGGGGCCTCACTATATTTTCAAGACCAGTTCATGTATATTAATAACCATATTGTTTAATTTGACATGAATTCCTTCTATATTTTTACTGTTCCATAGTTGGGTTGTAGTTAAGATAACACTATTCATTAAACTTATATATGTTAGAAGAGACCATGAAATTAAGCTTACATGATAGATATTAGTTAAATTAGAGGTGTATGGTTGCTTCATTATCAAGAGTAATGGATAAATATTATCATAACAAAGAGATTATTAGAAACCATGTGATAAAATATCATGTATAGAATTTTCATTTTAGTTGTGTTGCATAGTTTATATCGGGCTAGGAATAATAGTTTTATTTAACAGTATGTTGTATTTTTACTTAATTAGAAACCACATGGGTTGTAATTAGTTAGGAGGAACATTAATAAATAACCATATAGGGTTCACAAGTGATATCTAGTTTCTATTGTATAGTTGTCACACCATTTCCGAAACAGTATAACTAAATAATGATGAGCTGATAAGTTTTAAAATTTGTGAAAATACATATATTCCGCAACACAATTTTACATCCCATTTTATAATATTCATTTTTCTATTCAAAATTTCATTCCCCCTATAGCGAGTCATCATTCTTTGATCCATCTCTTTTGGATTCTTTAGATTTTATTTATTTATTAGTGTTGATTCATTGAGGTAAACTCTTTTAAACCACTTTTCTCTCCAAATTCTCCCTTCAATTAAATTTTCCTATCACTATAATGGAAATTGGGACCTAGGTAATATTTTTGCACAAATTAACTTTGGGGTTTTTTTAATTTTGGGTTTATAAAGATCTGGTAAGGGATTCTGTTTCCTCTTTGTAGTTGAATGAAACAATTGTCAATGGATTCTACTATTTGAGAAAGGTTTCTCTGAATATTTCTTTTAAACGTGATTACTTATGTACTTTATTTATTTATATCCCTACATAGAATACATTATAACACATATTATGTTCAACTATATACTCTACGTCAAAATGAAATATTTTTTCTCATGGATTTTAGTTTGCATAAATTAAGGTTTATCATGTTTCAGTAGTTAAATTATGTTTTCATATGATAACACCATCAATGCATTTGTAAAATGTACAATGATGTTCTTTAAAATAAATATGATAATTAAAATTGGTGTTTAAAAAACTGATAAATTTATAAAATAGTTTGATATGATATTTAATGATTTTTTTTAAAGATAACAGTGTGTTTGGATTTTCAAAAGGTGAATTTTTTTCATTGATAATTTTAGGATCTTTAATGATATTTATATGTTTCTTAGAATTTTATCTAACTGGATGATATTTTGAATGAAACAATTTTATTATGAAATTATTGAAAAATATTGTTTCGACTAATTTTTTCAAAAGATAAAATTATAACCTAGTTTGTGAAATGATATTCTAATGGACCAATTTTCTATTAAATAAAGGTACAATAGATGTACGTAAACCGTAGATGTGAGAAATTCATATTTTATATTTAAATGTTAAATACAATTATGTGGTGTTTCAATTGATGAATTTATCTTAGTTTTGGAATTTTTTTATTTTATGTTAATCTAGAAAAGGGGATACTTCTAGGAATAGAGATTAGAGTTGAGGGGGTATTATAATTATTAATTATAATATTTATTTTTATATTTTACCGCTTTATTTTTCACCTCTATTTGTATATCAATAGAATCCATAGGTAGCTAGTTGGTAAATAAAGATAATATTACTATAAAGGTTAATGATTCTTCTCTGGCTAGTGTTACCATGTAGGACTATGCTCAGATCATGGAATTATTCATATTGGTTAGTATAGGTAGTGTAAAACCATGTAATTGAATATTTGGATTCCATGAGGTTCCAACTATATGGATTTTGTTTTATTATTTTACTAGATTACCACCAGACCTCCACGATCTTCCCATGAAGATTGTGATTCAACAAATATTTCTTTTTGGATACATCATAATAGTCTCTTATATATTATAGAGATTAATATGGTAGTGTTTATTTTCATTAATGTTACACTTTTATTATTTCAATTATTTATATATTTTCTTTAATAAATAATAATAAATTTATTTATCCAAATAAAATAATAATTTTTAAAAATATTAAAAATGTTTTCTTTATATCCCATTTCATCTTTCTTTGAGAAGGTATTTATTATGATTAATTTTTAAAATTATAACCAATATATAATTATAAAAATATTTTCATGTAATGATTTTTTATTTCTAGTATTCTAAACCTAGACCAAAATATTCTCTTTATAGTAATATTTAGAACTAACCTATAATCGATTTACATTTAAAGGTTATGCATGGGGTATGAGGTGGACACATAATGGAAAGTAAATTCTCATGTCTATCATATTTAAGGTTTAGTATATGTTCTTTTTGTAAATAGAATACGGCCCAAGGATTCCATTTCATATTTTTTTATTATTTTAATTAGAGATTATTCACCAGATACATAGAGATATAAGTTTCTTCTTTCTATTATCTCCTATTAATTCGTGTTAATTGGTTCAACTTGTATAACTAACCCCTATGTATTTCTTACTGATATTCAATTTTTTAATGTTTGATTTTATAACTAATTTTTGTTTTTAATTTAGGATTTTGGGATTCATTATTGGTTGTACTCATTGTTTAATCAGTTATGCTCATAAAAATATACATTGTTTTCATCATTTATAATATTAAAAGGGACTATATTCATTGGTGTGATCGTCTTATTTATATAGTGGTTATTACAATAAATTATGTGTAATTACTCTTTTGATTACTTTTTTATCAACAGTAATTGGATCAATCAGTATGGGTTATGATGCCTATGAACTAATTTATAGGTTGTGGTGAATAATAACCCACCTCATGTTCATTTATAAGCAGTCTCTGGTATCTAATCATGATATTTAATATTGGTATATGATAAAATATGAATTTAATAGGTCATGATTCTTTATAAAACTACCATGATAATTGTCTTAGGTTCCCAAAAAAGAACCCAAGTTATTCCATGATGTATATATGAATGAATAATTTAAAATATCACAAGATGTAACCATTAAATATTAATGAGTTGACATGTCTATAATATCAAAATATTATTATTTCACTTTGATATCATAAGGATCAATATTATATTTTTCATTTAAATGATCACTTGGGATAAAAATCATGTTATCTCATAGTTTTCTTTCAGTTATTTAGAAAATCCTCACAAATAATTTTTTTACATTCCAATAAGATATCAATATTATAATGGTTTTAATAATTTAATCTCCACCCTATCACATGTAATTCTTCATCAAAATCCATCCATAAATATGTATAAATTAAAAACTAGTAATTTAAAAAATCATTTATTACTATTTAATATTAAAAAATTTCTAATATTACATCAAACAACTTATGGTGATTATATGATTCAAAACAAAATATATATCTTTCAAGTAATTTTTATTACATAAATTTTTTAAAATATGAGTATTATTAAATACTAATGTAACCTCAAAGATATCTAAGCGCCTTTTATTTATATTAAAAAACTAAAAATTGACTCTTTTATAAAATAAGTAAAACATATAGAGATTCATATAATATGAAATTTCATACTAAAAATGTCAACATCAAACTAACCATAAAGTTCTAATTTCTTAAAAAATAATTCAATAAAAATAGTTTATTAAATCATTATAAAACATAAAGAGTTCATCCAATTGATAATTATTTAATTAATTCATGAAAAATATAGTTTTTTTTGTTTATGAACCCTTTAGGTTCACTTGTACCATGAAATAAAATCTCAGATTATTATATATATACAAATTATTTTTGTTTTTAATAGAAATTTGAATAAAAAATAAAGATCCATTTTAAACACCTAAACAATTTATACTGTTGAATTGTTGTTTCCCGATCCTGGGATGATATTAGTCTAAATACTGGGGGACCAAACTGCATGGTAGACCATCACTACCAGATCCCAATTTTGGGGGTACTATAGAAATAATAAAATACTATGGTAGAGTTGAAGGATGAAACTGGTAGGCTACTGTAGTAGTGTAGACATACTATATAATTATGCAATAAGAAAATGTAGGAATGGGTATATAAAATGGAAATTTAGCAACATGTGGTTGGTGAAATTGCTATTTCTTTATAGCTATACAGACTTCCAGCCACTAGTTACTCAACACAATGGACTTACTATGCGATTGGTGGCACAGTTAAACCATCTTATTTATACGAATATTTTAGCTATGTATCTAGTTTTTATGAAACAATCATTTTCAACATGTAATTATGATAAAACCATGGTGATAATTATAACTTTCTATATACATAAATATCATTTCCTGATCCACATAATTCTCTATGTCCCAGAATATTCTTTTGGTTATTTTTGTTTTCCCTTTAACTATTAAAACTTTAACCATTGTTCATTTGTTACTAAAAACTTTTCTAAATAATATATAACATATATATCAATTCAAAAAATCAATTAGGAAATTGAATAACTCATATTTCTTTAATGAGTGTTAAATACATAAATTAACATACTCACAAGGACAAATCTATTGAAAAATGGTTTTATTCCAAATGAGATAGTGAAAATGGGTCCTTAGAAAACTAGACAAATCCATAGATAAAACAATCCCCCTTTAAATTTCCTAAAAAAAGACTTTTAAAACCATGGATGTTGAGTGATAAAAGGATGAAAGAAAAGGGTGAAAGAATATATAGGGAGATGAACATTTCCTTTTACATAAATAATTTAAATAGTTTCGATGATGAATCCCCAATGAAAACAAAAAGAGGAAGGGGAGAATAAGAAGCCAACATGATTTGGTTATCCTAAAAAGTTCTAAAGAGTAAGGATTGATTTAAAACACTCACTAATTCACGGGGTTTTTTAAAGGATACACTGTTTCTCTATATGAGTAGAGATCCCATGCACCATACCAATGAGAATAACTATATCAAAGGGGAATTTTTTTCTTTTCACTTTTTCTTGTATTGGACCTACATGTGCATGAAAAATACCAATCAATACCAGAAACCCTTTAACAAATTTACCATTTTGATCCTAATGTCGATGTAAATGTTATTACCAATAAATAAAATATTAAATACTTCAATAATGACTATATAAGTGTTAATAAATAAACATAAAAAATATTTTAAAGGATGTTAAGATTTATATTTCAAATTTTAAATCTATTATAGTTAATTTTATAATAATAAAGGATATAAATAAAGGTTTTTATCATGTGTGTTGTAGTGGTACACTATTAGTGTTTTGTTGTAAAATATTGGAGTTATGATATAAGAGTGTGGGGTGATTTTTTCCCATTAAATGATAGAGTATTACATGGGGAGTTAATCAGAAAGTGGTCTCTTTGTTATTTTGAATATGGAATGGTCTTATATATTTTTTAATACCATATATGAGATCGATATTGTCAATTTATAGTAACAAAATTCATTATTTATAACATTTTTATTTTAAAAATTATTTTTATGTCATATTTTAATAAAATATTAGAGATTATTGGGGACAATAGATCTTACCCTACTAGTGAAAATTGTGAAACCCAAAGCATATGTTGGGGTGTGACACTTTTCATAAATGTTCACATGGTTGGAATATAATTTACAAAAATGGGAAACAAAACTATGTGAGCCACACCACATTAAAATTTATAAAATTAATATTCTACCCCAGTCAATTTTAACCCCTTAGATTATCATACATTAATTTTCCTAAGGAAGTCATAATTTATAGTTAACATTTAAAGGTTAGGTTATTTAAATTTGTAAAAGTTGTATATTTTTCATTGTAGTTGACCTATAATTTTTTAATGTTTATGTTGATATCATAATGTGGTGTTTACCCTTTGGATAAATTTTGGTTGGATTCTGACTTAGAGTTATTTTGAGGGAAATTTAATATATATTGAATAAATAAATAATTATTGAGTGATCACAAACATCAATATATCCTTAATAAAGGCACAAATATAATTTAATAGATAAATTTGGAATAAAAAGTGTTGTTTTTAATATCCATGATAAAAAATTATACCCATTGGTTGAACTTTAGACTAAGTATTTTGATGTTTTTTAATATTATTCCTAATTAATTCCATAATTGAAACAATTATAGTTATAAATATCATTTTATAAACACTATATGTAGAAATTCATTGTGAATAAAATCATCCTTGAGGATTTAAGGATTTTTCCTAATGATTAGTAGTGATTTTTTATGGTTCCATTAATGATGGAAGTGCCCTAAGCAATGTTATCGAAGAGGAAATTATTCCACATAAAGGTAGAAAAAATTTATTATTTTATATCACCTATTCATTGGTATATTCATGCTTCATATCTACACTTCATTTTAGAAAATTCTTATTGATTTTTATACGGTAATGTTATTAAATGATGAAAAACATTATTTTTGAAAATTATTCAATTTTATTAGAAATATGGAATTCATTGACCAATGATTTTTCATGAATAATATATTTTGATAATTGAATAAATTTTTTTAATTGAATAAGAAATATACCATGTTGATTTTTTTTAATTATTATTATTTTTTGTGATAAAATATTTTGGAACATCGAATATCCATTTTTCAATGTGAAAAATCAATTGGGTTTTTAAGTGAAAAAATTTTTATTTGGATTTTAATAATAAATGTTCATATATAGGTCATCAATTTATTATAATTAATATTTATGATGGGGACTTTATGCTTCCTTTGTTTCTTAACATGAAACACCATGTTGTAAACGAATCATAGTAATATATTAAAATATTATTAGTTAAATGTGTCTATTACAACCTATACATTAAATTGGAAGGTATGAATAATAATAACCATATTATAAAAAATAATTATAAATGTTTTATATAATTTATTGATGAAGGAATAATAATAATGTGATCAATTTCCAGTAAAGTCATTTTATGCTTCAAAAATACATTATCATCCAAAGTGGGCTTTATTGAATTTTGTGGGTGGATAACATATTTAATTTATTTTGATTTTTTAAATTTTATTTTAAAAATTGGAAATAATTTATGAATTTATAATTTTAAAATTATAATAGGATGAATATTTTATAATTATATAAATGTTTTTTTGTAGATTATTAAAAAATTATTGTTTTTATTAAAAAATATCTTTTTATAATTTCAATAAATTAAAAAGTAAAATTTTATTTTTAAATGTTAAAATATTAAAATAGTTAATTTATCTTAATAATAACTTAATTAGGGTCTTTATAATCAATTTCATACTTGATTTTGATATACTAATTTTAATACTAAAGAAGAAATGTTTTATGGAAAACTGCATTTCTTCACCTTTTATTAGTTTTATTTAAAATTAAATTCATTAAAATCACTGAACTAAATTTGATAAAAAGTATTGTTAATTTTGAATCCAAATTATTAATATTGGGAAAATATTTACATTTTATTTTTTTCATTATTTATAGTAACTATGGTAAATATATATATCATAATAAATGAGAAATCATCTTAATTAAGGTTAAACTTATGTGAATTATTTTTAAAAAATACATAACACTTTTAGTTATATTATTTGGTGATTTTGGTTCATCCATAATCATCCATGTTTTTAATTTATGGCTACTTGGATCCATTTTTCTTTGATGATGACTTATATAATATTTTAAGAGATGAAAAATACAAAATGTCACTCTATTACTTTTAAAATAATATTTTATGTTTACAAAGTGATATATATAATCATTAAATGAATACTAAATTTAATTTTTAAAAATAACGAATTTTTATGATTGTAATTATTTTATCATTTTTAGTGATTTTATAACTAACTAATAAACTAATACAGCATTGACATAATTATTATATAAATAATAGAAAAATAGAAGTAAATAATTTTAAAAAAAAATTAAAATTAATGTATTTTGAAAGAATTAGGGTGAACCGTGAATTCTAATGTTAATAAAAAATAATTATTTATGGTAAAATGGATAACAGTCTAATTCCATTTTTATCTTGATGGAATTAATTTCAAATTAAATTAATACTTCCAAAATAACAATAATAATATATTATAATAAAAAAATTTAAACAATTTAAAACTATAAGAAAAATAAATAATAAAACAATTTATAGGGAGATGGTTTATAATAAAAACCATTGTCTATTTATTGGGTAATGAAACATTTATAATAACTTTATTGACCCATAAAGAGTTGGAAAATATTATGTCATGGTACTCTCTAAAAGGGTTAATGGGGGGTTAAGACAAATACATAATGGTGAAAAAATTAACTAAAATTTCCCAAATTTTATTGGAATAATTGTATCCTTAGAGGGAATATCAGGTAAATAAAATTTGATTTTCTGAAGAAGATATATAAATTATAACCAAATGTTTTAGTTTTACTTTTTATAATGCCTCATTATAAACAACTATAACCATTACGATATAATAACATCAGTATATCCCATATAATTATATATTATAATGTTTATTTATTAACATTAATCTATCTCATTCTTAATATAATCAGAAAAAAACTCATCATTTGTATGTACATCAGGCTATCTTGGGAACCGATGTAAGATGTTTTCCACAACCATATATCATGGCTGGTTATAATGATCTTTTTAAATATATATTATATTCACGAAATATTTATAATTCTTTAAACATAATCAATTAACTATTTTATTAGAATTCCATCCAATGAAAAATGATAATGTTATTCATTCACATGTGTGGTTTACTACCTCCACAACATGATGTGATGGAATTTTTTCATCAACACCTCACATGGATATTATATATAACATTATATAAAGAGACAATATGATAAAAATTATATAATCATAACTATATAAATGTAAAATAGTACATACATTATTTTTCAAATGTTCAGTTAAAAATGGAAATATTACCCTTGCATACATACGAACTATAATCTCCACGAATTTAATGAAATTTATTTTTTGTAGCAACCATACTTGGCTGGTTTGAAAAATACAATTAATTATAAAAAATAAAAATATTTCAGGATTCTTATTATTTAGATTATGTATTAATTAAATTTTTTCCTTGGTCATCATACTTAATTAATTTTGATGTTATTTACCGAACATCCTCAAAATAATAGATGTAGAATTAAATAGAAAAGTAATTAGATATTCCATTGAAATAAATTAAATAAATGGTTTAATGATAAATTATTCAAACTATAAAATGTAATTTGGAAAGTAAATATTTGATAATAGTTTTTGGTACATGATATAAATAATTTACATAATAAGTCACATACAATGTAAGGGACACTTTACCTTAAACATTGTTTTGAATGTTTGAAATATTTATTTTCTAAATATTTTTCATCCATGAACATGTTCAAACAAATTATTTTTATGAATGTATTTATATAGAAATAAATGAATTTTAAATGAAAATATATTCCTATTTTTTACATTATTTCAATGGTTTTTAAAAGAAATATTTTTACATATTTTATATAGAATGTTTTGAATAAAGTGAAAAATAATATTCTATTTTAAAATATAATAAGTCGATTATTTTTCCCACCATGGTAACTATTATTTTTTTGGACTCCTTTACAAGATTTTATATATTCATAAAATAAAATCATTTTCAATGTTTTGTGTATTATAATTTTGAAAATATGGGTTTAATGAAAATGGGTATATCAATATGAAAAAATGTTTTACTTATGGGTTCAAAAGTATATTTTTATGAGTGTGAGGATGTAAATGAAATATTTCATGTTTCATGATTCTGTTATATTTCATTGAAATTTTTTGTAAAGAAGGGAGATCCAAATATAGTTCACTATCATGGGTGAACATGATATATTACTCCAATGTATTTGGTAAAGGGATATAGTTCAATGATTGTAGGTTTCCCAAAATAGATTATCCAAATTTACTTGGTATGTTATTTTATATGTAAGAGTGATTGTGAGTGTGCTATTAAAATGATATACTAAGTTACCGATATTACATTTCTATGCATTCTAATGAGTTTTCATAGAAATATTTTTTTATAAGGAAATATAATGATATTTTGTTTTGACGGAATGGTTATGAAGATTCTAGATAAAAAATTCGGTTTTGAGTTTTTTTCAATGGATATCATGTTATCAAAATCAACTTCCAGGATTTAAATTTTCTTTTTTCTCTTTTCTAATAATTTATTTTATGAATAAATTTGGGTAGTAAAATTTGTTTTCTTTCTAAGTACATTATTATTTGAGCTCAATGTTTATAATGTTAATGGGAAAAAATATATTATAGGACCTCAGCGTTTTAAAATGGACTAATGGGTTTACATTTATTTTCTAGATGTCCCATAATTATTTTTTTTCTCATTCGATGTTGTAAAATAATTTTTTTCATTGGAATTATTTAATATTAGAACATATAATAATGTAAGATTTCAAAATATAGAATTTACCTCAAAAGAAACGGGCCTATATTTATAATGAACAATCTCTTGTTATAAAAAGGGGATATCATGATGAAATTTATAATTTTAAATATTTTATCATATTTATCGGAAACTATAAATAAAAACTACCTCTGAGTATGTAAGTAAAAAAATATAAGTATTGTGTAATATTTATTAGAAAAATACATTGGGAACGATTTATTAGTATCAAATCCATAAGGTATAATATTATTTTTTTAGCACTGGATCATAGAGAGCTGGTTTCATGGATTTTACAGTTTTTATTAGAGTAAGGTTTAGATAAATTTCTAGATTATGATATATTCATGAATGGTTAACTTAATATTTATGTATACCATCACATGCTTATATGTTTAAGTTTTATGATAATATCATATTCATAGACAACCATTGCGAGGATTTAAGTAATGATATTATGAGATTACTAAGATTATTTTGGGAGATATTTAAGGTTATAAAACCTTTGGATTTATTATATGTTTTGGTGAAATATTTATTTGTTGAATATTGATTTTATAATTTAGGGAAGAGAGCATAATAGTATTTAAAACCATTAGGGTAAAATGATCATTGATTTTTAAATCATTATCATTAATTGTTATAAGATATTTATAATATATTGGTTCCATATGATTAGTCATATATATAAACATGGGTTTGGAAATTATTTTTGGGTCTAGATGATTAAATTTAATTTTGGATAATTTCACTGATTTAGGAAATTTATATGATTAAGTTTAATAAAAATAATTTTGGATAATATGGGATTTAATTTTATGAATAAATATTGATTTGGATTTTTTATTTTTATATGATTTTATTGTGACTTTGTTTTCAGAAGTGATTAGTATATTTTGGATAATAGGTTCTTAAGACATATATATTTCTGGTATCATACTCTATGAGCGACTGATGTTATTTAGAGATAAATTCCAAATTTATCTTGGAAAAATATGTGATCAAATAATTATAATCAATGACTTTAAATCTTAGTTAGGATGGTTTTGATAAGATTTTAGGATAGTTAATTATCAAATTATTTATACTGAATTTGGGTATTATTTCTAAATTTTGTGGATTAATTTATTATTTCATCATATGATGTTTTATTCATTTTGGGAATTATCTTAACATGTTATAACCATTTTGATTTTAGTAAAACATAAATAAAATATATTTATCCATTCATAAACCTCATGGTAAATATGTTTCTGATTCTAGTGATTTCAGAAATAACTATTCATACTATTTTTTTAGAGAAAAGATGATATAATGGTTGAAATTGATTGAAACATGCAACCAAAGGATGAATTTTTTTATAGAATTAATTAAAATCAAGTAATTATATTTCATTATTTTCATATTCTAGATTGTTATTGAATAGATCAACTATTAGAAAAGGATATTGAAATTAAAATGTTATCATGTTATCATTCTATCTGACAAATTGACGGTCTTCTTCCAAATTCGTTGGGTTTTGGTAGTTTGGTTATTTTAATTATCATGATCTTTAAATATATTGTTATTATTTTTCTCTATCACTCTCCATCATTATTTTGACATTAATGTTTCTTCCATGACCATATTTTAATTTTGCAGAAATGTTGTTTTATTGGGAAATATGATAATGTTTCACTTTAGGAGACCTCCAAATTTTTATGTCATCTTTTTAAAAAATAAATTTTATTATCCTTTTATATGATGTGGGTTTTCAATAAAGTGATTTTTTAAAATATTAAAAATCCTTAAATTCCTGATCATTCACATTTGAATTGATTCATAAGATTTTTGAAACCCTTTATATAAGGAAGGAGATAAAATTAGGTGGGTGTAATTTCATAATGTTGGAATAATTTAAAAACTATAAAAATTTTATTTAAAAGAATACTAAGAATGATAACTTTCTTAATATAAAACATGAAGGTTTAAACTAAATTTGATATTCAATAGAAAATATTATTATTTAAATGGGACCATTATAATATTACTATTAAATTGGTATGTATGAATATTAAAAAATATATATGAAAAATAGATATAATGTTTTTATATTATTTGCAACACCCCCAAATGATAAAGGGTTAAATGACTAAATAAAATTACTCATGTTAATAAGGTGCACCTTCCTTTTAAGAAGGCTACCTGATTAGAACTCGACAGTTATTTTTGCTAGACTTGGAGTAGTGATCATGATGGGTGACCATTTTGGGAGATTTCTCAGGGTGTGTGTGAGTGAGGATAAAGCACACTCGAAAGGACATGTGTTGGTATGTGGGGACTATCATTAGTCAGATGACCCGTTCAGGCACAAAGCACACTCTAAAGAACATGTGTTGGCATGTGGGGACTATCCTTAGTCAGATGACCCATTCAGGCACATGGGTGGGCCCCAGGGGGGGACCACATGTCTACGGGGTAACTGGTGGTACCTGGTGGGCTAGGACCTAACGACCATATTAAGGCGGGGTATTTGTGTAGTCACCAAGGCCAGGTTGTTACAATTGGTATTAGAGGAGGAACCCGGCCTTAAGTGTGGTGCACTGCTTGGGATGAGATGTAGGGCCCACAATGAGGATGATGTGCTCTAGGGGGGGTGGGTTATTGTAAGACCACCAAATGATAAAGGGTTAAATAACTAAATGACAAGACTCATGATAACAGGGTGCACCTTCCTTTTCAAGAGGCTACTTGTTTAGAACTCCACATTTAAGCGTGTTTGAATTGGAGTAGTGATCATGATGGGTGAACTTCTGGGAGGTTTCTCAGGGTGTGTGAGAGTGAGGACAAATCACACTAAAAAGACATGTGTTGGCATGTGGGGACGATCATTAGTCAGATGACCCGTTCGAGCACGTGGGTGGGCCCTGGGGTGGGGAACACATGTCTGCGGGGTAACTGGTGGTACTTGGTGGGAATGGATGTGACAACCATTTTAAGGCGGGGTGTTTGTGCAGTCATCAGGGCCTAGTTGTTAGAATTAATTGTCACACTCAGTTTTTCTTTTTTCTTTTCATGTCATGGTTTTGATCCGATTAATTGAAAATTTCAATCTTTTTATTGGGTGTTGGGTGAGATTAATTTTGAGTTTATAACTACCATATATGTCTAATCACACTAATTTTGGTTCATCATTTCTTATTTAGGGGTTTTTGGAGAATGGGTGGTTACTTAACGAATTCGGCCAACTCTGTTTTTCTTTTTTCTTTTCATGTCATGGTTTAGATCTGGTTTATTGAAAATCTAGATCCTTTTATTGGGTGTTGGGATATATTAATTTTGAGTTTTAAACTACCATATATGTCTAATCATCCTAATTTGGGTTCTCTATTTCGTGTTTAAGAGTTTTCTGAGAAAGGGTGGTTACTTCATGATTTGGGCCAACCGTGAGGCCATTTCCCAATTTAACATATTTCGTTTCTTTTATAACTCATTATTTTTTTTTATCATTTTTGACTCATTCCACATCCCAATTTTCCTACAATGACATATTAAAACTTCCATATCATTTTTTATCCTATAAAAATTCATAAGCATGGTGAATTGGGGTAACTTATTTATGTATTGGGCCAGCCCATGGGCCCATTTCCAGTTTTAAATAAATAAATTATTTATTTTATATAGAACTAAATTACTGGTATTTTTCGGTGATTAAACCTAAAAATAAAATCCAATACCCCTATCGTCACCACCAATATCTATTTTACCTCTATGAAGCTCATATGAGTAACAAATTATGTAAAACCTCTCAATGTCTCCCAAATCGTCCAGAATCACGAAGGTAAATTATTTCATCCATAAAGCATTCCATTAATTCTTGTTTTCCAACAAATAATCTTTCCCTGGTTCTTCCATACCTTAGGAGACTCTCCATGAGGTTTCAAGACATTCCCTTTTTTCTATGGGTGCAATTATTATGGAAGAAGAAGAGTTTTCTTGTTGAAAAGGTGAGATTCCTTCACCTTTCACCTCCCTCTTCTTTGTCGATTCATTATTTCATGGTTTTATAATATACAAGAGTCGTGATCTACCAAGGGTTATTCTATTATATGATTTTTATAGGGTTTTTATTCATTTCGGTATGGTCGTCATAGGTTTTGGGTTTGTAATCCCTCGGATGGTGATATTGGGTGTGCGTTTCAATTACGCCAAGGATTTGAGGTAGGATATCCCATGAAAATGCCTTAATATTTTAATATTAATCATTTTCTTATTGTTTTAATGCGATATATTTTAATATTATTATTTTTCATCATTTGTATAATTTTCTAGGTATGAAAAATGGTTTTTTAATCCTTGTTTTGTGAATGGTAGTGTTGTTTTGTCATAAAAGTGCACACCAAGTGTCTGTTTAAATGTTAAAAAAACTTTAAAAACTATTTTTTGAAGTTTAGAACCTAGTTTATGGTATTTTGAATATATAATAGTATATTTTATAAAATATGGTAAGAAATTGGTGTTTTATTGTTTGTCATGTGCTTAAAATAAATTGTTTTGTTTAAAAGGGGATGTCATGTGTTCGGTAAATTGCCCGGTTGGCTTTTATTTGTTATGTTTGATTTAAAAATTATTTTTTTGTATATATAAATTAATTTTATGATTTATAAATGGTATTTTGGTTCCTTATATGTATTTCCAATTTGGATTTGGTTTTACAAACAAATGGGTTTGGGTTTAAAACATGTTCTGGCCTGAGTTGTCAGAAAATGGTCTGTTTCACATACTTTTGAAAATAGTTGGGTTTTGAATATGTATCTTAAATGTTTTAAGGGATTTAAGAATTTTTTCATTTTTAAATATTATTTATACACTTCCTTAAAAAAATTGAAATGCTTACCTTGGTCAAAGGATAGTTTTGAGAAAGTCTTATAGGCCCATTTGGCATTTGTTTTTTTTTTGTAAAAATGGTTTCCAAGTGTATTTCATGTTCTATCATTTGGGGAAATTTTATGGTCAATGAAAATAATTTATTAATTGGTTTTGGGGCTTCCAAATTATGGTTTTAATGTAATTTATGGGTTTTTTTCTTTAAAAGATCATTTTTGAATGGATTTTATGTGCAAGTCCCCGTTATACTCCTTGAAATTTTTTTATGAATCTTTCTAGTTGTTTATTGATTTGTGAAAGAAATGTGAAGCATGTTTGTGGTATGTTTTTTTTATGGTTTGGTAATGGGATTTTGATGTGGATATATTATTTTATAATATGTGTAACTTTATTGAGCACTAAAGGGAATCAGGTGTATCTAGGTAGGTGGATGTATACCATTAGGCTTATTTTATCAGGGGGTTTGGCCCTTATTTCACGTAGTAAGTTTTATGATGATAAAACTAACTAAAATATGATGATGATGTAGTTTAGGGACCACTAGGTTATGGGTATTCTCCCTACTAGTGGCTTGTGTTCATGAGAACTAATATTTATTATGGTTACTTTCATCGAGATACGAGGTACCTGGGGCTCACAACAAAGTAGTGCCTAGGGGTGTTCCCATGACTTTTTCTCATTGGATATTTTGTACTCACCCTTGGTATATGGTGTGTTTGGTTGGGTAATTCGGTAGTGTGTGTGATTTATTTAAAATTGTGAATTATTTAAATCAACCATCTTGAAAACTATTTTCATTTTGATGTTGCACATCTTTGAAAATTGTAACTAGCATTATTGTTTATTAAACATGCAAGTTTCTGTCTGGTAATTTTTATTATATAGCATGGGACCTCTGTTAGAAAACATAACATTATATATTTTATTTACAAATTTTAATTTATGTTTATTTTATTTTAATGGATCTGAAATGCGAATAGAATATCAAGCTAACCTGTTGAGTTTTAATACTCACACCTATAGTCTTCTTCTGTTATTTTCCCTTGTGTAGGTTTTATCTTGAGTTCGATCACCTTGGTTGATATGCGATCATTATATTGGAGAGTGACCAAAAGGGTTATATGGAGTTATTTGGTTACCGGGTTTGTTCAGATGAGTTGTTGTCTTAGTTTCACTTTTAGTTTCTTTTATAAATAATGTTCAGTTTAGTTTTTATATAAATTTATTTTGAGCAATCCATTTCATTCTTCTATATGTTTGATTATTTATATATGGGAGAAATCATCACTTTGTGTACTCTATTGATTCCATTGGTGATTGTCTCCACCCTGAGAGGACCGGGAACACCTTTCGGGACTTTCCATGGGCTAGCCCTTGTGCCCGGTTCAGGGTCAACTCGCGCTGGTTTGTGACAAAATTGTATCGGAGGAGGTCAGATCTTAGCAGACCTTTCTTTTTAGAGAACCCTTGTTGTTTAGGGGTATGTAAAGGTATATAGAGTAGGATTTTTGGGAATTGAGGGGTATTTTCGGGAAGAGCATCGCGGAATCTTTCTCATTCTGATACTTGAGTTTCCAAAGGATGTCCAGTTTTATTAGTTTCATTTGTTCTTGATGATTGTTTGTTGTTGGGATATGACTAGGGGAGTCAGACTAATAGTCTCTGTGAGGTCGCAGTTCCTGAAAAGCCATGTAGAGCTGGGTCATGGTTCTAATCAGTCTCTATGTTTTGGTGTTGTGTTTGACCTATGGCCGCTAACCATATGGTCAAGTCACCCACTAACACTTGGCCCCTTTTGTGGGTTTCTCAGAACATTCTTGAATTCTGATTTTTTTTAAAATACTTGTATGAGATTTGTAAAAATGTTTTTTAAAGGAAGGATTGTATTCTTAAAATAGGAAAAAGGGGTATTCAAAAAAATAATATATTAATTGTTTTGGAAGGTTGTGTTTTTTGGAAAAAAAAGGAAGTGGAAATGATTTAACGATATTGGATTATCTGCAATCTATCCTTGTGGTTTGTTGGAATAAAATGTTGTGAAATTTTGAATCATTTTAAGGCGATTCTGAATCTATGTTTTAAATGGGGTGTTTTGGGATGTAGAAAAGTATATGAATCTAATGAATTAGTTTTGGAAATTTGTTTTGAGTGGTTGGTGTTTTCCTAGAAAGGGTATGGTCTCAATGACCATTATATAAGGAAATGATACCTTGCTGAATTTTAGAAAATGGGAAGGGGTTGTTTGGGGTATCTTGGTTGTATTAAAAGTTGGTAAAAATTTAATGGGGTAGGTTTTTAAGAATATAGTTCTCTATGATGTGTGGTTTAATTTCTGAAATATGAAAAGGGTTTTTTGACATGGTGGTTGGTGTTCCTTTTGAAGGTACATGATTTTTGGAATGATATTGTTTTGTTTTAGCCTTTGGTGTTTTTATGGGTGCTCACATGCATGGTTTTATTAATATCCGGAAGGATGGCCTATATGGAATGATGTTTGGGTGCCTAGGGTGGAATGGAAATGTTCATGTGGGTGAGACTTGATGAAACACCGTTGGTGAATGTAGAAACCCACCATGTTAGTTTGTTTTTCAAAAGTCTTCTGTGCTGAAAAATTATAGCCTATATTTATAAAACAATGGTTATGTGGCTAGTTTTTTCTATGTCTTAGAAGATTTGTTTATTTAGTAAGATTTTTTGTGATCTAGAAGTCAAACTCTTGTTTAATTTTGAGATGATATCTTGTTGGTGGATCGGTTTTGGAGTATTGTTCATTGGGTTTCTAAAGATGTGTCTGATGTTGTGATGTGACCTTGAATAGTTTTCCATTAGAAATATTTCATATTTATCAACCTGAGGATTCATTTTAAATGTTAAATCCACCTCTTCAAATTATACCTCAACCCATTTTTTGAAATAGAGAGCTATTTGGGAATGATTTATAGTATCTTCCATTTATGTTGGTTCTCTCAGTTGTAGTAGTTGTGCTCGGTAACATTTAGTTGATGTTTTTGTGTACTTTGTTCATTCTGCTCCTTATTCGGAGTGAGAGATTATAGTGTTGTGTAACTCTATGTTCTAGTTTTGATAAAAATGTGTTGTCCAGGAATAGAGTTTCATGGTGTATCTCGATCTATTATTTCTTCCTGTGAGTGTTATAAGGTACTATTTGGAACTAAGGGAAGGAGTACAAGTTGGGGATTATCAAATCCTGACTGCGAGTCAAAAGATGCTTCATCCATCAGAGCTCCAGCCATAGGTTTCAGAGTGAAGATGTCGCATAGTTAGGAGTCCTATGATTGTTCTTAGTTTTGAAAGGATCATACCTCTACCATTTCATTGAGGTAGTTACTTTGTTTCTTTTTTGGTTTCAATGGCCCAATGAATGGGTCCCCTTCCCCCCCCTCCCAAATTGGTGGGGTTTTGGATCCGTGCAGAGAATGTTGACCCAGTTCTTACTACCTCCTTTCGAGAGTGGGTTGCTTAAATGTTCATGTTGTGTTCCTATCAACTTGGGATGGTAAGTTTTTGTAGGATAGTTTGGAGGGGGGGCTTGTGCGAGTGAGTCTTGATTCTAGATCATATTGAATTCTGGTTAGTTCGTTGCAAGTTGGGTTCTAATAGTGGGGAGACCCACCACAGGTCTCATTGATTTTTCCTCATAAGAACTTATCTAGTGCTAGTTGTTTCCTAATAGTGAGGAGTCTATACCATAATCCACTAGAATATTTGGTTTCTATGAGTTATCTTGAGTTTTGGTGATTTTTGGGTTCATTGGTAGAAGGCCCAACAACAGGGTTCTTGGTTTGGTTATGGAGGTAGTGACTCGATCTTTCGGTTGATTATCAAGAAGTTGGTGAGAGTATGTGTTTTGGTTGAGGTAAGGAGATTATGTTACATTAATGGATGATGGTGTTTCATTGGATTAATAGGCTAGACCATATATATAATGAATATATAGGTGTTGATCATTCAACTACAATGTTCTATGTCTTTCCCAAGGCGAAAAGATTTAATGGAGGGAGAATTATTACACATAGTTTTTCTTCTTTCTTTTCATGTCATGGTTTTGATCCAGTTCATTGAAAATACAAATCCTTTTATTGGGAATTGGGTGAGATTAATTTTGAGTTTTGAACTAATATATATGTATAATCACTCTAATTTGTGTTCTCCATTTCTTGTTTAGTACTTTCTGGAGAAAGGGTGGTTACTTCTTTATTTGGGCCAACTGTGAGGCCATTTCCAGATTTAAAAACATATTTTGTTTCTTTTGTAACTCATACTTTTTTATCATTTTTGACTCATTCCATGTCCCACATTTCTTACACTGACATATTAAAACCACCATATCCTTTTTCATCCCTTAGAAATTCATAAGCATGGTGAATTGGGGTTACTTATTTTGGTAATGGGCCAACCCAAGGGCCCATTTCCAATTTAAAAAAACATAATTGCTTGCTTTTATATATAATTCAATTTTTTATTGTTTTTGTGGATTCCACCACACAATCGAAGCCAATACCTCTATCCTCACCCCCATTATTGATACTACCTCTTTGGAGCTCATATGAGTCTCAGTTCAGGGAAACACATTCAATGTCTCTCAAATCATCCAGAATCTTGAAGGTAAACTAATTCATTAATAAATCATTACATTATTACTCTATTTCCCAAAAATTATCATTCCATGGTTCCTAAAGACCTTTATAGACTCTACAAGATGATCCAATCCATTACCTTTTCTCTAAGGTTTATGATCTAAGGGAAGACCGAGAGTTTTGAAGCATAAAAGTTGAGATTCATTCTCCTTTCTACTCCCTCTTCTTCATCCTTTCATTATTTCTTGGTTTTATAATCTCCACTAGTCATGATCATCCTAGGGTTATACTATAATATTATTTTTGTTGGGGTAATGGTTTTTTGGGTCTTTTCGTCATACATTTATGGTTTCTAAACCCTCTTATGGTGATATTGGGTGTGTGTTTCCATTACGCCACAGATTTGATGTAGGATATCCCTTGACCACGCATTTTTATTTAAATATTAATCATTTTATTATTGTTATAATTTAATTTATATGTTTATTATTATTTTTCATCATTTGGATAATTTTCATGGTGTGAAAAATGGTTGTTTAATCCTTGTTTTGTGAAAGGTAGTGTTGTTTTGTCATAAAAGTGCACACCAAGTGTTTGTTTGAATGTTCTAAAATCATTAAAAACTATTTTGTGAGGTTTAGAACATGGTTTAAGGAATTATATATATGTTACAATATCTTTTATAAAATATGGAAAGTAATTGGTGATTTATTCTTTTTCAAGTACTTAAAATAAATCGTTTTGTTTAAAAGGGCATGTCATGTATTGTGTAAATTGCCCGGTTGGATTTTATGTGTTATGTTTGATTTAAATATTATTTGTTTTTATTTATAAAAGAATTATTAGAATAATAAATGTTATTTTGGGTCCTCATATGGATTTGAAAATTGTATTTGGTTTTACAAACAAATGTGATTTGGTTTACAACACGTTTTGGCCCGAGTTGTTGGAAAATGGCCTGTTTCACATCCTTATGAAAAATGTTGTGTTTTGAATATGTATTCTGAATTTTTTAAGGGATTTATGAATTTTTTTTCTGCTATAAATGGTGTGTATACACCACATTAATAAAAGTTAAATGTATACCTTGGTCAAATGATAGATTGGAGAAAGGATTAAATGCCCATTTTCTATTATTTGTAAAAATGATTTCTATGTGTGTTTCATGTTCCATCATTTGGGGCAATTTTATAGTCCAAGAATATTATTTATGAATTGATTTTGGGGATTCCAAATTTGTGTTTTTATGTTATTAATGGTTTTCTAGCCTTAAAATAGAATTTTTGAATGGATTTTATGTCAAAGGCCCTGTTATACTCCTTGAAATTGTTTTATGAATCATTTTACCGATTTATTGATTCATGAAAGAAATGTGAAGCTTGTTTATGGGATGATTGTGTGTTTATGGTTTGGTAATGTAATTTTGATGTGTAAAGTGTATTTGATAATATGTGTTACTTTATTGATCACTAAAATGAATCCCATGAATCTAGGTGGGCAGACGTGTACTAGTATGCTAGTGATTCCGCAGGGTTTGGCCCCTGTTTCATGTAGCATGTTTGATGATGACAACACTAACTAAACAATGATGATGATGTTGTTCGGGGGCCAATAGGTAATGGGTATTCTCCCTACTAGTGGCTCATGTGCACAAGAATACATATTTATTATGGTTACTTTCACCGAGATATGAGGTGCATAGGGCTCACAACTAACTAGTGCCTAGGGGTGTTCCCGTGACTTGTGCACATTGGCTATTTTGTACTCACTATTGGCATACGGTGTGTTTTCTTGGTAAATTCAGTATTGTGTGTGATTTATTTAAAAGTGAAAATTCCTTAAAGAAGCCCTCTTGAAAACTATTTTTATTTTTAAGTTGCAGCGTTTTGAAAATTGTTACAAGCATTCTTGTTTATAAAACATGAAATTTTTTGTCTGGTATTTTTTTTATATTTAATAGGACCTCATTTGAAAAACACACCATTATATGTTGTATTTAAAACGTGAAATTGATGTTTCCATTATTTTAAATGTTGTGAATTGAGAATAGAATATTGGGATAACCTACTGGGTTTTAACCCTCATGCCTATAGTCTTCTTCTATTTTTAGCCATTTTGTAGGATTCAACATTAGTTTGATCGCCTTTGGTTACATCTGATCATTATGTTAGACAGTGACTAGAAGGGTCACATGGAGTTAGTTGGTTATCTGGTATGGTCAGATGAGTTATTGGTTTAGTTTTACTTTTAGTTTCTTGTACATATAATGATCTGTTTAGTTTTTATATAGATTTATTTTGGGTTTCCCATTTCGTTCTTCTATTTGTTTGATTTCTTATATATGGGAGAAATCGTTCCCTTGTGTACTCTATTGATTCCCTTGGTACTTGTCGCTATCCCAGGAGGACTGGGAACACCTCTCGGGACTTGTCATGGGCTGGTCCTTGTGACCTATTTAGGGTCGACATATGCTGGTTTCTGGCATTATTCATTTATTAATTCATAATTAATAAGTACTAAATTTCCAGTAATGTCATTCTGTACTTAAAAAATACATTTTCTTGAAAAAAAGTTTTTATTTCTTATTGTTTATAGATAATATAATTAATTTTAGAAAAAATTAAAATTTTTATTGGAAAAAAGGTGATAGAATTTTATAATTCCGAATTCTAAAATTCTGTTAGGATGAATTACTTATAATTATCAGAAAAGATTGATTTTTTGAATGAATAGCAAAAATTATAGATTTTTTTTGATAAATTTATTTTTTTCTAAGCAGTTGAAATGATAGTTTTTTTAAAAAACTGTTTCAAAGTAACATTATTTAATTTTTATTACCAATAATATAATTAATGTCTCTGGAGTTAACATTATGGTAGATTTGCGCATTAAATTGTTTACTTACGATTTTTTTTAAGAAAATACCTTTTCATAGATTTTCTCAGTATTATGTTTAAATTTAATTCTCTAATTTCATTGAATTTAATTTTATAAAATGGAATTCATATTTAGAATATACATAATATTTTTTTAAATACGTATCTTTTATTTTTTTTCATTATGAATATTAACTATCGTAAATTGTTGTACCACATTAAACGATAAATCATGTTAATTACTGTAAAAACTACTGTGCGAAAGATTTGGAATCTACCTAAAACATTACATAATATAGTTTTATGAGTGTGTTTTGTCTATCCTCAAATATATTTTGTGAACTTATATCCACTTGGATCATTTTTCCTTTGATAATGACCTATATAATAATTTCTATAAAGGAAAATACAAAATTCCACTCTCTGGATTTAAATTTCTCTTATATGTTCACATATGGATAAATACAATATTTTAATAAATATTAAAAATTATTTTTAAAATTATAAATATTCTTGTTATGTTTATTCATTTTCCAATTTTTTTGTGACTAAATAGTTATCTTAAACAATTTCATAATTCTCATACAATTCATGTGCATATAGTGGAAAAATAAAAGTAAATAATTTTTTAAAAATTTACGGTAATGTATTTTGGAATAATTATGATACTAAATGAATTTTAACATTATTAATAATGCATTTTTTTATAAAATGGATTATATTAGAATTCTAATTTTTTATTGATGAATTCAATGTCAAATTAAATCCAAACTTCTAAAATTAAATTAATGATATTTCATATAAAAAAATATTTTATTAATTGATTTAAAATTCATAAAAATATATATTTTTTCAAAATTGAAATTTATAAGGTCAACAATATCAACCATTTTACATTTATGGGTCAATTAACCATTTATAGTATCTTTCTTGATCCCTAAAGTGTATAAACAATTGATATCAATGTAATCATCACACTAGTTAACATGGGGAGTTAAAGTAAAGATATAAGGGTCAAAATATAAAAACAATTGTCTAAATTTTATTGGATGGGAGGTTTTAAAATAATAATAATACTATAATCTAAATATATAATATTTGTTCCAGTTTTTAAGGATAATTACTTTATAATTTTTTTAATAATTTTTGATATTCCAAGAGTGCTCCTCCCCTCACTTATAAAAGGGAACCTCATAGCCTCTATTCCTCAAATATTTTGTGAATTCTATTTTGGTTAGTAATAACCCAAATATACTCCTATAATATAATTCCTTGTAATATAGGTGTAATTTTATGCATAATACTATCCATAGAGGGTTAATTTGTAATGTAAATGACATTGTTCGAAGAAGAGGAACATCATTTAACAGAATTCTTTAGTTTCATTTCTTCTTATACATTATATAAAAATATTTTTTACTTTTAACAATAATAACATCATAATATACCATATAATTATAACTCTTTTTTTAATTAATAAAATCAATCCAATTTATTCATCATATAATGTGAAACGAAACCATCATTGGTACGTACAGAAGACTACTGCGTTCTGAACAGATATAATTTGTTTTCCATCACTGCCTCCCAATGATGGAAATAATGATGGATTTAAGGTAAATATATAATATATTCATGAAATAATTATAATTATAAATAGAAAATTTATCATCTATTTTCTTACCATCCCATATATTGAAGAATGCTAACAACGCTGAGGTATAGGAGTGGATTCCACATCCACAATGTGATGTGATTAATATTTCCATCACATATGCAAATGGATAGTATATATAAGTTAATTTATATATATAATAAGATTTTTATTATATAAAAAAAATTATATAAATATTAAATGTTTCTTACCTTCCATCTCTCGTGTTCATTAAAAAATTGAAATGTTACCCATGTGTATGTCCAACTTACCATATCCGTGAGCGTAAAATAATCATTTTTAATAAACACTGTACATGGTTTAATTTAAAAGTATAATTAATATATATAATTAAAAATTATTTAATGATTATTATTCTAGATATATGGAATAATGAATTATTTGATAATAGTCAACATACCAATATTCTTTTGAGGTTACGAACTAATCATCCTCAAAACACCTGATGACGATATAAAGGATTATGTAATTAAATATGTTATTATAAAAATGAAAAAATGGTTTAGGTATAAGGTATTAGACAAATAAAGGTTTTAAAATAAATTAAATATTTAATAATATTTTATTTTATTGATGATAATGAATGAACATGACAAATCAGACTCGAGTTATGAGAGAATTTACCTAAAAACATTGTCTTTAATGTTTTAATGATTAATTTTATAAATATTTTCGTCAATTTATACATTCATAAATTATATTTTCATGAATGTGTTTTTATATACATAAATTATTTGTAATGTAAATTTTATATCTCTTTTTGAAAAAACCTAAAAACTACACTCCCTAATATAGTTCATAAAACATAATATTTATATTTACGGTTTTGATACCAATAAATGTTACCCAATTTCACAAATAAAAAAATATAAAACATAATATGGAAATATGTAATCAGTTAAATACCCAAGGTTATTTTAGGTTTATTTTTTTAGATATTGTGGACTAAATTTTATATAATAATACCCATGTCCTCATTTGAGCAATATTTCCATTAAGACCAATATTTTGTTACATCCCATGAATTATTCACAATATCCCTTAAAATTATCAGCATAAGAAACAAATATAGATATAAGTAATTTAACATAATTTTTTATTGCCTAGGGAAAAGGAAACATAATAGGGGAAAGGATAAAGAAAACCCGTAGTCATCTTAGAACATTATCTTTATATTACTTCTTAAAATAAATATTTCACATGGAATAACATAAAAAATAAATTATTAAAATTTGTTAGGATAAACCTATGAATGGATAATCCGATATCATTACTCAATGAATTAGATGTCTATAATGGACCCACCCGTCATTGGATTATATATTAACCAGTCGTCCTTAGTTAATGATAGAATCACTCAACCTTATTTTAAAATGGAAGAAACCATACTTGGTTTGTTATGGATCTAGTCATCATGAAAAATGATTTCAATAAACAATAACATAAATAAAATACATAAATATTTTATTTCATCATAAAATTAATAGAAACATCGATTGTTCCTTTCATAAAATTATTAATCCATGGTAAAGAAATGATCACCATGATAATGTTATTGAAACAATCATAATACATCTTCATAAATAAATAGAATCATATAAATTCAAAATATCCCTTTTGGGGAATAATTAACATGAACTTATTTTATTATTGATAAATAAAAATACATTGAAAAGACCATTAAAATATAATTGGGGAAAATAAAAATTCAGCTTTGAAAATCCCTTAAAAACAAAAAATCCACAAATTATTGCGATAATTGTTTTATTTGAAAACAACCATAGAAAGGTAGAATGTAATATTCAATAAAAATAACTGTCATTAAAGTGGGAATTTCCATTCATGTCATAAAATTTTGTAATAAAAATTATTTTTAAATTTTCGTAAGGATAGTCAAAGGTGATCTATACAGAAACCATTATGATGTTTCATTTTAAAACTATTTAAAATAAGTCCATTGAACATATAAAATAAAATTAGGTAATAATTTATATTTATAAATATAAATTTAGAAATCATTTTTAAAAAAAGTATTTGAATGAGAATCATTAATGATCTAAAAGATGATACAGGATTAATATCACATACAAACAACATTCTGAATTATTAATTAATAAATAAGGATAGAAATATAAATTTAAAATGTAAAAAAATTAATAAACAGAGAGGACTAAAATTGACAGGTTTAAAAACAAGATCTTCATATGATTTTCCCCAAAGTAACCTTGAGTATAAACAATTACGTAATGCAATGAGATTTTAACATAATGCATTGATCGATTTGGTAAATTTTGTAATCAAAATTCATTGAATGAAAGAATATTATATTTATTTTAAAATTACATTAATTTAAATAAGTTATATGAAGTCATTAAATATTGATGTTTATGTGAAAAATACTAAAAAATCATAGTGAATGACATTAAACATGTCCCAAGAAAATAATATTGAGATAAAAAGGACCCTTATAAAAATCATAAGTTTTTAATTGATAATTAATCCAAAAATTGATGTTTCGAAAATGTTTCAATCCAAATAAAATTAAGGAAAAAAAATAAAAAAAAATTATAGATCAATTCACACATTATCATGACTTAATAAATTTAATAATGTATAAAAATAAACGATTGAATGGAAATTTAGTTAAGAAAATCTTTAAGGATTTAATTATTTCTGAAACAAAAACCCTTGGATGAATTAACATGAATTGTAACATAAAATTCCATGATGTATGAAGGGTCAAGGATAGACCATGTAAATTTGAATTATAAACACCACATTAAATAAATTAGTTATATGACATTAAAATATGCCTCAATGATGTGAAATTGAGACAAAATCACTTACTACAAGTATATATTTATTATGTGTGTCCTTTAACACATGTATTTTTAACATACATAAATTATTTAATTTACAATAATAAATTTCTTGGATTAATTATCATTAGAAATTTTATTTCATTTATATCAATGAAATATTAAATTACTTCATCTGTTAATTTTATGTAGGGTGTTTGAAGATGTTTGGTTCATAACATAAAAATAGTTTTTTTAATTCAACTATAGTCAAAGACGTAATAATTGAATAATATAAAAAAGTAATTATCATGAAATAATTAACATTTTTATAAATAAATTATACTTTTAAAACCAACCATGGTTGATGATTATGAAAACCCAGCTTTGTTATAATCAAGGAGATGGTTAGTCGTATATACGCATGACTAACATTTCCATTTTTCAAAGAGAATGAACCAAATAAGTTATATAAAAATTTATATTTTCAAATTTATTATTAAATCATAAATTTATTATTATATTTTTAAATTATTTATATATATCATTCATGTGATGTAGGGACGAAAAATGAGGTATATCATTTCGGGAAGGTGGAAATCCACAAGTACGCCCAAATGACATTATCATTTTTCAGTGGATGGAATATCAAGAAAATATATGATATATTAAATTTAAATAATGAAAAATATTTCATTAATATTACATATAGAATTAATTTATCATTATATTCATCCCTAATAGGTTTTGATAGAAAAAAATGAAATCGGTTCATGAGGCTGTAGTCCGTTGCACACAAGAACTATTGATTCATTTCCCATTTGATAGAAGGAGATGAATATAGGTTGTTTAATTAAAATGATAAAATATAAAAATATAGAAGATAATTTTAATAATATTTCATCATGATTTTATATGATTTTAAGGATGTAAAATAAGAAATAAAACAAAAAAATTTGGTTAGATCCTATACCTCTCCTTAAGACAACCTCATTTTCTTTACATATCAATCCATAAAAGGTTAGTATTCAACCATAAATAAGACCTTTAGAACATGGGTATATATTTTAGGATGGTATTTGGTCAGTTTTTTCCAAAACAAGTGGTTTATGACATGTGAATAAGAGAGTGTAGGGGGTGTCCATTTTATAATTGAGGGGAGGGGGCTTCTTAAAATTTTATAATGTATGAAATTAATATAAACTTATGTTCGTGTTCAAATATATTAGAATTTTTATAATTAATATATTGGAATATTATTGGTATTTATACTCTCACAGAATTAAAATTTTACATTCTTAGGTGATTTTTCACTAATATCTCTTTTTTAACCCCTATTAACCACTTGGACAATTACCACAATATCATTATTTTTTAATATTCAAGGGTCATGAACGTTACTAAAAAATGACACGTGACCCATAAATGGAAAATGGTTGAAATTTTAAATCATAAAAAATTAACATGGATAAATATATTATTTTTATTAATTTTAAATTTGTCAATAATGTCTTGTTTATTATAAAATATCATTAACGTTATTTTTGAAAAATACATGAAATATTATACTATAATATGTCTCTAACTTATATAAAATGGTTTAAAAATGAAATTTATTCATTTTTAATGACTATATTATCTTTATATAAAAACCCAAAAATATTAATATTGGTTTTTTTTAATTTTAAATAATAAATTATGGTTTAACCCCTTTGTTAAATAATTTTAACCATAATCATAATAAAGATATTTTCAATATTAAAGAGTCATAATTTTAATTATAGGGTAAAATTTGGATCATAAATTTAAAAGGGTTTAACTTTTAGACCATTTATCATCTTAATTTCTCAATATATATATATATATATATATAATTTATTTTCTAAGAAATTAATAAATTATATGAAACATAAAATTCTATTAATGTTATTCTAAGAACTATTCACAAAATTTTACATTTAAAATAACATGGAACAAATGTAATTATAATATAAACCATTAATACATATATATTATGTTATATTAGTCTTAAAAAATTCTCGTAAAACAATTACATTACTAAAAAGTTATAGTTTTAGTGTTTTTAAATTAATTTACTTTATTTTTATACAACTTTCACTAGTATTCTCTTAGTGTTTTACACACATTTCAGTTAGAATATCATCACTAGAAACTAGAAATAAATTACAATGGAAAAAATAATCCACCAAAATATATAATAACAAAATATAACTATAAATAGGATATTTTGAACAATTTGAAAAAAATATTATAATTATTGAAAGATAAAATGTGACCTTTTTTACTTTACCTTAACATAAAATATAATAAAGGTGAAAATCAATGTTAAATTAAAAAAGGAAATATTATAATATTATCGATGGTTTTTAATGAAATATAATCATCTAATAAAATTAATGTACGTGTTTTAATTAGTATTTATCATTATCACATTGGTTATAGCCATAATTAACCCATTTAATTTTTCTAGGGTAACAAAATTTTTTATGTTTTTAATTCATAATAACCCAAAATTTAGTTGATTCAGAAAATGGAATCCATTTTATAAAATTAAACTCACATAATTAGAAGTATTTAATTTAAAATTAAGCCTACAAAATTCGATGAAAAGCAATTTCTTAGAAAAATGAATATTTATGTAAATTTTTTTTTATATCAAATAAAAGAATAATGTTGATTTCGGTAAAATTTATTTTATTTTCTTAATAAAAAGGAATGGATAAAATTTAAATATAAATAAAATAAATAATTGACTTTTAATTACTAGAAAATAAAATATAAATTTAATTAAAATTCATTATTTTTAATTAGTAAATGAAAAATAAAACATGTTATAAAATTTTGATAAAAATATCCATATATAATTATAAAAATATAATTTCATAAATGTTTTTATTTTTACCAAATAAATTTACTAAATTTTTAAAACATTGTGTAAAATATTATATCACAAAAAAATTATTTTTTTAAGAACAAATATTTTTGAAGCATAAATGACTTTACAAAAAAATTGAGTTCTAATTTAAAAAGAATTAATTAATAAATTTGTATTGAGTAAGAAAATTATATATATATTGTAATGTGTTTAATCTTATTTATCCCTTAGAATTTAACTACTAGGTTATAACTATAACATTTAAATATTAATATTTCATGGTTCTTTTAAGATCAGTGTTTCATATGGTATACACCATTAAACATAGTGTTATTTTGAAATAACGTTATATTAAATTATACCCTAACCCTTGAATAAATTTTCTGCCTTAAAATTTGATCATGAGATTAGTAAGTAAGGATTTGAAATTTTAAAATTCCTTTTTTGAAAACCCATAACATAAAAAAATTTATAAAAATTCCATTTGAAAAAATTGAATTGGAAATTTGAATATCATATAGAATAACACATATTAGGTTTCCAAATAATAGTACATTAGTTGGATGTAAAAATATGTTCATATGGTAAGAATGTATGGTCTAAATTATGATTGAGAGTGATAAAAAATTGACAATATGCATATTAATATTCAAGATTAAGTTAATGAAAAAACTATAAACCAAGGTGGTGTAAAAAATACAACGATTCATCAGAAATGATGTTAATAAGGTAACATTTTTTTCAAGATCATTTTCATTGATTTGTGGAATTAGTTTACCATCTAAAATATTAACATAAGGACATATACTTACTTGACACGTAAAATTTCATCCTTTTTTCAATTTTCAGCAAAACCGCATATTTTTCTCTTCATAACGATTATTTTAGATGGATTTTTCCTGCGTGAATCACTTATATCAATATATGTAAGATCACATAATATACAAAAGGGGAAAAAATATTCATCATAGCTTTCGATATCATCCAAAAATGAAATTCTTAGAACATGTAACGTAAATATTCAAAATATAGAAACTTTCTTAGGATGTAATATTACATTAATATCAAAAAATTCTACAATTGCACCAAATGTTCAACTTGACCATTACATAAATAAATAACCCTATATCCTAAATAACCTCAATATCCTCGATATTAAAGAATGTTTTAACTTCATTGGTTATCTCTTAACATTTATCATACATAACCAAATATGTAATAACATTATTCTGAAATAATACTTCATGCTAAACCAAAGGATTACAAATTCCTGAAACCAATAAAAAATATCCCAAAATATTATTAATCTAACAAAAATATCATCACCAAAAAACTCCAATGGGGTTTCTAAGACTCTAAACTTTCAACCGTAATCTTATAAAGCCATGATGGTGTCAATAAATATTGAGAGGACCTCACATGAAATCATCATAATATCAAAATTTATCTAAACATTTATTTGACACCAACTATAAAAGTATGGAATTATAAAAAAAATGGGATATAAATGATACCCATCAGAGAACTCCTTGTGCAACTACACCTCCTAGGGGGGACACTTACTACCATACATAGTGGAAACAATTTCCCCACAATTCCCTTGGGTAGGGAGTCATTCTTTACCCAATGTTATGATGTTAGAGTTCCCAAGGGTAAAATTACATCAGTTGATTCGATACCAACTATGAAATACCTGAACATGTACTCTGAAATATGGTTCATAAAACATAATATTTACATGTATAGATTTGATGAAAATAAATATTACCCAATTTCATCCTTTCAAAACATAAAAAAAGGAAATATTGTATCACATACAAACCCAATTAAATTATAGGTTTTCATTTTTATATATTTAGGAATAACTCTTAAATAAAAATTCCCATGTAATGAAATGAGAAATTTTTCAACCATAACCATCTTTTCTTATTTCCTAATAAGTCTTCAACACATCCCCTAAAATTAACCCCAAATTAAACCATTATAGACAAAAATAATTTAATATCACTATTAAAAATGTAGGGAAGTTTAAATATTATATGGGTCAACATAAACACTCAGTAAGGGTAAAAACAATCATTAACAATTGAATGTCATCATTGAGAATACGGTGATCATTATGGTAAGATGACATAATAAATGTGTATGATCATAACATAATAGAATTTATACCCCAAAAAATATGGATCATATTTAATGATACATGGAATAAATATATAACATATGAAAAGAGTCATAATAATCAATAATCATAAGCCATGTGATTTCAATCTTGATCAAAGGAATCATTAAACTACTCTATGAAATTATAATGAAAATGTGTTGGTTTATTGGATCACTATCATCATATAACTCATTAAATCACTCATAAAATATAATAAACTAGATGGTTAAGTTAAGAAAATCTATTAACAAAAACCCATAACTAGTTAACTCTATCTCTTTACGTAATTCATTATAGGGCTATAACAGACCCAACTCTCATTTGTATATAAGAGATCCACTCTTATTTGGATTATAACTGAGCCCCCATAATCATAAATAATTTCCATTAACTAAAAAATGAATACAGTAAAAATATCATATATTTCATTACAAAACGTATATCGATAACCATTATTCCTTTAATAAATTGATTATCCTTTTCAAAGGAGATGAGATACAAGAAAATATAATTGAAAAAATAATAATCCATCTAGAAAATGAATTAGGATGGTAAAATTAAAAAATATATCCCGTGGATCATATCTGACATCATGTATTTTTTTGTTAGTGACTAAGAATCCCATTAAAAATATCATTAAAATATTTCTTGAGAAAATTACCATTTCCACATTGAAAATAAATTAATTTAAAAAACTAAAAATTAAATAATTATTAAGAAAATAATTTTATATTAATATAATAATGGAAAATATAAAAGGAATATTGAAATAAAATAATGTCCAAGATGTTTGGAAAATCCATTCATGTCATAAATGTTTAAAATTAACATTTGTTTTTTCAAAATATTCTAAAGAGAGTCAAAACTGACCCTGTAGAAAATGTTAAGAAATTTCCTTTTAATGTAATTAAAAGAAAATCAACGGTCATGAAAATTATATTTCATAAATAAAAAATGTTTATAAAAGTATATTATTGAATTAATTGTTGAATACATAGATTTTTAATAGACTGATTTCCGATTTAAAGGTAGATACATGATTGATATCACTTATAAAATATTCTTGACATGAATTAAAATAAATGGGAGTAAATGTGAGTTAAAAATGTAAAAAAAATTACTTAAAAGAGGATAATAAAATATATGTGGGTCAAGAATAGAAGATAATATTACTTCCCCTATTGGAATGTTGAACATTAATACTTCAGAAAATAAATGATAATTTAACATAAACCCTTTACCATTTTGGTAACTTTCAGTATGAAATTTCTTTATATAAATAATATAATATGGATCTATAAATATATTAAATTTAATTAATTAATATATCATGATTCAATAATTATGTTAAAACTAAACAATATAATCAAACCATGGTGGATGATATGAAACATTTCTCCTAAAAATGAAATTGAGACAAAAAAAACTTGAAATGATCATAACATTTGAAGTGATAATTAAAAAATGAAGTGATTATGTGACATATTTAAATCCACATAGAAAATGAGAAAAAATAAAACAATTTTGAGATCAATTATCACATAATAATGTAATAACAACATCAATTAAAAAGAATTATAAAAAATCAATGGAAATTGAGTTATAAAAAACCATAGTATTTTAGAAATTTATGAATCAAACCCCATTGAATGAATTTACACAGATTGGAACTAAAAAATTAATTTATTAGGAATTATTCATGATATAACTAGTAAACGGGAAGTATGAACACTATATAATATAAATTAATTGTATAACATGAAAACATGCCTCAATGAATGGAGATTGATACGAATTCTCTTACCTTGAGAAAAAAAATTCTACGCATGTCATTTAAAACCAATATAATAAACTTATATCTATTATTTTATTTCTGTATTGAATTTAATTTATTAAAAAAAATTCACATACCACTTATTTCATTAATTTTAATTACATATTGAACTACTTAATTTGTTATGTCCATGTATTTTGTTTTCACCATGTTCAGGGATTAAAATAAAAAAACTACATTGGAAATTTTTCTACGTTTAATAGGAAACTATTTTATAATATCTATAACAATAATAATTAATTAATTATCATTTTTATAATTAAATTATCCTTTTAAAACCATCCATGAGAGATGGTAATAAAAAATTAACTAAATTATAATAATGGAGAGGGTATGTTATATGAATCCGTGAATAAAAAATTCAATTCTTCAAAGAGCCTGTAGGAAATAAGGTAAGTGTAGTTTTAATTTTATGAATGATTAATATATCATAAATTTCATATTTACTCTTTAAATACTTTATATATATCAGTTATGTGATGTAGTTTGTAAAAATGAATCACATCGCTTCATGGAGGTAGCAATCTACAAGAATGCCCGAACGACGTTATAATTTTTCATTGGATGGAAAGGTAATAGAATAGATTATATATTATATTTAAATAATTAAAAATATTACATTAATATCATATAAAAATATTAAATCCATCGTTATATACATATATAATAGGTTGATATGGAAAATTAATTACATCGCTTCACAAAGTGATAGTCCTCCACACACCGAAACAATGGGTTCATTTCCCATGTGATGGAAGAAGAAGATGGATATAGGATAATAAATTAACGTAAAAACAACAATGTATATTTAATATTATATTTTTATCATTTAATCATGTATGAATAATAGTTGGAGGAGTTAGAATAATAAATAAAACATAATCATTTAGTTAAAAGCTACAACTGTTCTTTGGAAAAACTAATTACGTTAAAACATAAGTCGTATAAGTTGACTATTATTACTAAAATAATACATAAAGGACATGGGGTGGGATTTTAGAAAGGTATTTATATAGGTTTTGACTGAACAAAATGTCCCCTGATGTATGAATTGAAGAGTATTGGGGTTTTCCTTTTATGAGTTAGTGGAGGGGTATTTTGGGAATTTTCTAATGTATTCAATTAATATAAATAATTTTCATTTCAAAATTTAATACATATTATTTAATTTAAATATATGATTATTATGTGTATAAATAAACTCATAAAATTAAATTGAGACATTTATAGGTGATATTTTCACCCTTACACAACTGTTTTAACCCCATGTTAACACTTTTGACAATTACCCACATATCAATGCATTTTAGGATTTAGAGGTTAATAAGGGTACTATAAAAGGATATGTGACCCATAAATGGTTCATTATTTATATTTAAAACAATAAATAATTCACATGGATTAATATAGTATTTTTTTAATATTAAATCTTTCAATCAAATATTGTTTACTATAAAATATAATTAATGTCATATTTTGAAATACATGAACTATTATAATACAATATTTGTATAAATTATGTAAAATGGTTCTAAAATGACATTAAAAAGATTATAGGGATTTAATGGTCTTAATATAATCACAAATCCAAATTTATATAGGTTTGGATATTATTGTAAATCTTATCTTCTGGTTTAACCTATTGGTTAACAAATTTTAACATTAATCGTGGTAATCACCTGTTCAAAATTAAAGAGTTATAATTTTAATTATATATTGAAAATTACTCTGTAAATTTCCAAGAGTTAAAAATGGAAACCATATAACCTCCTAATTTTCATAATTGTATATATTTATGATTTTCATGTAATTTAATAAAAATTATTTAGAAAAAAGACAATTTGGATGTAATTTTAAGATTCATTCACAGAATTTGAATTAGTAAAAAATAAGAGAGAAATATAATTTGAATATAATACTTAAAAAAATAAATTATAGGTTGTATTTATCTTAAAATTTTTTGTAGAATATTAAATTATATAAAAACTATTACTTTTATAGTTTTTAAAATAGTTTATTTTAATTTTTCTAATTATTTCCCGAGCACTATGTGGGTGATGAGAAAGTGTTTAATATAATTATTTCATCACTAAAAATAAAAAATTACTTATAATGAGAATAATAATTTATTAATATTTAAAAATAACTATTTGAAACAAACAAATATTTTTTAACCCATTTCAAAAAATATCATTAATATTTAAATAAAAGAGTTACACTTTTTATATTACCTTTGCTTAAAATTTTATAATTGTAAAATCAAAGGTAAATGTAAAATAAGTTATATTATCAAATTTTTTATGATTATAGATGATATATACTAATCTAAATAAATTCATTCAAGTGTTTGAATGAAATCGAAGCTCTATCACATTAGTTCTAACCTTAATTAACTTCTTTTACCTTGACCTTGGAAACATGAATTTACTATGGTTACTATTCATATTTTCTAAATATTAAGTTAATCAAATTAATTAGTATTAGTAGTTATATTTTCAAATATTAAATATATTTTATTAAATTCAATAAATATATGTAGATGAATTTAATATATAATTAAACCCACAAAATGCAACAAAAAATGATTTTTATAGAATACTGATTGGTTAAGAATAAAATTGTGTTTATATCAAATTAATGAAAAATAGTGATTTTAATAACATGTATTGAATTATTTTTAATCAAATGTAATTAATAAAATATTGAAACTAATGTGAAATATAATTTTACATTGTAATTACTTTAAAATAAATGATTGTTTTCAACAAAAATCAACAGTTTGACAATTCAATTAAAAATTCAAACTCTTAAAAATTTATAAAAAATTCATTGTAAGATATTTTTGAAAATATTAATTTAAATATTATCTTTTTTATAATATAAAATTCATCAAAGTTCCAATAAATAATTATAAAATTCTATTACTAAAAAGAAATAAAATTATTTTTTGAAGAAAACATATTTTTTAATAATAAAAAGACTTTATTGAAAAATTAAGTTATTATTTACAAAGCATAGATCTATATATTTTTATTGAGTATGAAAATTATATAAATTTCATAATATAGTAAATAATATTCACAACTAGCAAATTAATATCTAGGTTATAATTATAACATTTAAATATAAATATTTCATGGTTCATTTAAGCTTAGTGTAGTGTAATGTATATGATATAAAATATTTAATTATTTAAAAATATTGGGTTATTTTAATTTGGAATTTAATTAAAATGTTTTCCAAGAGAATATTTTTATGTATTTTATATGGGGTTTTTTAGCAAAATGAAAAATAAATGTTCCTTTTAAATGTATATATTATCAACCATTTTTCTTCCACCATAAATTATATTTTCAATGCATGTTACTTTAAAACATTTCATGTTTAATAAAAAGAAAACCTTTTATTCAAAATTTTATGGGAAAATTAAAATTGAATTTTTTTTTTCATGTAAATGATTATATCAATATTTGACAATGTTTTTCTTATGGGTATAAAAGAATATTTATATGACAAAGATAATGTAATTGAAAGATTTCATGTGTCATTATTATTTTATGGTTGGTTGATATTATTTATAATGATGGCTGAGACTGATATGGCTAATGATGATGTGTGATCTAGATATATCTCCATAATTCAATGGGTAAATTGACAAAGATAAGTAGTTATAGAATTCTCCTAAAATATTTTTGGTACTTATCAGGAAGTTTATTCAATTTTTAAGTGTGATATAGAAATATTGTCATAAGTTACATATTTGATATTTCTATGATTTGTATTGAGTTTTCATTGAAATAGTTTGAATTATTAAGATAACCAATTGATATTTTCTTATAAGTTAATTATTTTCCCCTTTTTGGGTAAAATATAATGTTTTTAAGAAAATTATTCTTCTCGGGATCTCATTTTTTCTTAAAAAACGTACATGATTATGATTTTTTCTTTTATGTTTTCTTATAAACTGTTCTGTGAAAAAAATTTGACACTAAAAAATATTCCATATTTTACTAATAATTTATTTGAAATCGATGTTCATTATATTAAGTTAGAAAAAATCTAAGATGAACTTTGGATTTTAATTGAACTTATGGTTTTCTATTCATTTTTTATATGTACCATACATGTTTTTCTCATATAATGTTTTCAAAATATTTTTTATCGGCCTTAAAGATGATTTGAATATTGAATAAATTTAAAATTCAATATATATAAGTTAGCATGAATAAAGAATGCATATATTTATAATGAACTTGTTCAATTTTAAAAAAGGATTCTGTGTGTAAATGTAATCATAAAAATATTTTTTCTTAATTATATAAGAATCTTAACTTTGACAAACCTTTTCTGTGTAAGTGATCAAATATTTCTATTTGATTTTATATGTTTTTGATGCATAAAATTTGGAAACATTTACTGTATTCAAATATAGAAATGTATTAATTATGTTATTTGTAACAGATCTAGGAGTAAGAGTTTGGGGTTGTTACATTATTGATAATTATAATTTCATTACTAATAATTTTTGTAGAATTTTTTTTATCATGCAACAACTGATGGTGAAAAATATAGAATAACTAATGTTTCATTTATTGAATTATTATATCAACATTATAATCTCTGTATTATATAAAAAATATATCTTCTTAAAGGTAGGAATAATTGGATAATCCTTAAAAATTCTCTTGATTAAATTATTTTCTCATTCCGCAATGAATATGAATTTGAGCCAGTATTTTGGGAAGACACTTTCCCATCTAACATCATTTATTGATACTTCAACCATGGAATTATGGATTTGGATCAACCACTAGTTCCACAATGAAACATTAAGTATTGATTTATGACTTTAGTTTGGCTTGGAAAACATGTATTTACAAAGATAAGGATGTGGTATAAAAAATATTTTAAAGTGAGAATTTTATAATAGATTATATAGAGTTTAAATAGTGAGCACAAGAATTAAAGATGCCCCGATGAAGCATGATGGAGGTGTGGGGAGGTGTTCAGATGTGTAGTAAGTGATCTATGTTATTATTGTAGTGAAGATATTGATGCGTGATTTGAAATCAATGAGGATTATGGTTCTAGTTGAAATTTCCCAACTACATGTGGTTTTGTTCTCTAAGATGGAATCTATAGTGTAAGATCTACTATTCTAGGGTAACATGTTGGATCAAAAAGTATATGAAAATTGAGAAATAAAATAGTTATGGGTTAATGGTTGGTTTAAAAACTATTTGTTTTTATCCCAAAAGTTATTTAGTTTAAAAAAATTAAACTAAATCAATTCACAATACCTATTAATGTAATAAAACATTAATCGGACATGGCCATGGGTCTGGTTATATATGTATTGTAATTGGATTGATTATTATAATATAATACACTGGTAATAAATGAAATTAATTATATTCAAATATGAAATGATTTAAATAGAGTAAGCATGTAAAATATCATAATCAAAATGGATACAATGATCAAATTTAAGACAATATAATGATTAAATCATAAAGCATATTAAATAATTTTGAGTAAATGAAATTTATCATAATCACTTCAATTTTGATTACAAATATCATAATAAGAGTATATTACAAAAGTATCGTAACCATATTTTTTATGATAACCAATGTAACCAATTGAAAAATGAATATATAAAACAGTGCACTTTCTTTTAAAATATAAAGGAAATTTAAAAGAATGCAATTCATTTAACCCAAAGAGAAGGGTATCCAATAACCATGGATAGAGGTCCCGTGATATATACATTCATGAAAGTTTTTATTCCCCACACCAGTGTATAATTTCAATATGATGATCTCGTTTTGTATTTCTATCCTCGCACACCCATAATAAAGAAGGTGATCAGTACCACTATCTTTATAACCATGAAATCCATCAATAATCCAATAATTAACATGTCTATCTTCCTATCCATGAATTTCCTCCATCTTAATCACCAATGATCAAGGTCACATTATGAAAAGAAAAAATATTGAAAGTAAACAGTTTTTATAATGAGGAGTTAACGACTTGTGATATTTTGAGTTTTCATACAAAGAATCATTTTTACAGAAATCCCACAGAGTTTCTATAATTCATCGAAACTTTCAGGTTCATTATTTCATGAACCACGTTCAAATGAATCACTATTTGTAGGCTAATGTCCTAACAGTCATCTTTGATTCCTGGAATCAGATTTTCTCTAGAAAATGCAAAGGGAATTGGACACCATGCACTAAAATGGTCCTCTTGTAACTAAAATAATGACATCGTTTCATAACACATATTTAACCAGAATACCCTACATCATTTTAATTGAAAAAATTTCCTATAATTAAGAATGTGTTTTATCGATAAAAACTAGAATAAACTCAGTATGATGATAATCATAATGGCAGTAAGTACAATTTATATATTTATGATAAAGTTGTTAGCAAGAATAATGATCACCATGTATGATAAATAGTAATTGGTGTGTATGATAAAAAATAATATCATGCTCATTATGATAACCATAAAAATATTTTATATTTGAATTTATTGGTGTGTATGAAATTTATCATACACATTATGAAAATCTTGAAAAAATGGTCTGACAATGTAATTAAAGTATGTATGATAAAATAATATGTTCTTTTATAAAAAGAGAGTTTTTTATTTAAAAAAACGCAATATAAAAATAAAAAGAATATTTTGACTCAACAATGTCCCCCTTTTTGAGATCAAAAACCATGAGTTAAAACAAATAGAAGTAAAGTTAATTGTTTTCTATTCAGAATTGAATACTTATACTTATCTCCCTTAGAGTTTTAAAACTCCTCTGAATGTGGTTTGAATATGACTAATCTCTCACTTATGAGAACAAAAAATCATTAAGGATCGGGTTTTAAAAAAATGTTCCCCCTTTCTAAGAGCATTCTTAATTTTAAGATAATTCTTCCATTCTTCTCCTATTGAATACATTCTCCCCCTATATAACACATTCTACACTTAGTTATTTATAAAAAGGAATTGGAAAAGTATTATAATACTTGAAAATGGTTAGAGAAACAATGTGTATATATAAATAAAGAGTTTCATCATCAATAACTAATGAAGGAATATTCATCAAAAAATGGAAAAAATTAAATGAATATATATATATATTAAAAAAATCAATTAATTAATTTTTCAAAAAATATGATATGAGTTCAAAAAATTATTCATTTCTATTCCTTTTCATTATCCATATTCAATTGATCTAAAACAATAATATTTATTTTCATGAACTATATTTTTCCATCCATCAATTTATCAAAATATTACTTCTAAGATTGAAATTCCTCTTCTAAATTTAAAAAGAGCTTCTCCTATGTATGAATTTTTTCATCTTGAAATTGACCATTTCTTCTAGAAAATGAATATGAGGTTCCAAATTTTAAAATTATATAATTTAAATTCCATCCTATCAATCAGAAATACATTTTTATATTTCAAATAAATTATCTCCCCTTTATAAAACTTTAGATTTACAAACTTTTATTTAATAACATCCAGATTCCTTTCAAATTTTCTGAAATCATGGAAGTGACTTTCATCTGGACTTCTGACTGCTTTCAATTCTTGAGTTTTATCATTTTCAACTTATTGAATGTGATTGAGAGTTTATTAAAAATATTTATAATATCATATATTTTTTTTTGTGTTGATTGATCCTAACAACAGACTTATAAGACCACTTCAAAAACTTATTACAAGCAATCCAATGTTTTTTAGTGCTTTCTTAAAAAACATTTAAATGAACCACAAGTTTTAGTACTCTATTTTTCTAAAAAACATGATGGAGTCTGATCGATCATTTTGATTTTCTACAACAAAATAAATCATCCCTCATATCATCGGGAGGTATAGAATTTTCCATTTAATTATTTTACTTTATTGATCAATGTACTAATTCTTTTTTAAAAAATTGTTTTTTTTTCAGAATTGGTGTCTTCTGTACAAGTGATTATATCTTCTAAATGACTTTCATCAGCATCGACCTTTGAATACTGATTATAATTTTTATTAGATACACTCACATCATCATTATCTATTATTTTAATTTGTTTTTGAGATTTAAAACTTTGATAATCCTTCTTTGGTGAGTCAACTACTATGGATATAAATTTACATGATGTTTATTGGGAATATCATACTAATTTTTTTTCAAACTCCCCTTCTTGATCAGATTATTTTTCATTCACATCCTCCGCCTTTTGAAATTTTTTCTCTTCTTTATTAACCAGATAATCATTTAATTCAAAATCATCACCATTTAATTAATCTGTCTCTCTAATCTATGTATCTTTATTTTCATCAAAAAAATTCTCATGAGAAATTAGCTAAGATGACAATTCTTTTTGAGTTTTTTTCACTTTTCATTACCTTATATTAGATAGATAGAATTATTTCCTCTTATTCTAGAATTGGTTGTTGGATTATAATATAAGAACATCCATTTTCACCACTTTTCAATATATTTTCATTATTAAAATTTTAACCCATTAATTTCTCTTTTTATTATTTTTATCATCTTCTATTAGTGTTTCTTGAGTCTAGATCATTTTAGCTCAAGCTTCTGTGGGTTTCCGAATAAATTGTGAATCTCCATGTTTCCTTTGAGCTTTGTCCTTTCTCCACTTAGATATAATTTCAGCATTGTAAAAATTATTATTTTTTGTCTTTAGAATAATATCATACATGTCATTCTATTACATTTATGAAATAATCAGTAATAATGGTTTTTGGATACATTGAATACCTCCAAATATATCTTTTGGTGTTTCATGTTTTATATCTGTAACAAAATTATTTGATTATTGATAAAAAAATTCAACCTCTTTATTGTATCATCACCAATCCTTGTAACTCTCAATTTTTTGGCTCAAACATAAACTCTTTGTTTAAAACATTCATGCTATAAAAAATGCGCCTTCTTAGAATCATTCAAAACATGAAATGTTATGATATAGTTACACGAGAAAAAATATTTTTCTTGTTTTGATAATGTAACACATAATGTTTATATTTATAATGTTTACTAAATAATCTTGGATAAAAACATCAGAAGCCTACAACGTTTCTCTATCACCTTTCCTTGGAATTAAAAATCCTTGCATCCGAAAGGATACCAAATGACTCTCCATAAAAAGACGATTTGTTTTTCTTTTATGTTATTGGATATAAAAAATTTATTCTTCATATATTTTCTTAATGAAGTTACCTTTTAATTTTGGAAACATGTGGGACAGACAAAATTCATCTCCCATAAAATGAACACCTAAGAAATGAGCAACTTATTTTATAGATATACCAATTTCTCTATCATAAATTTGAAATGTAATATTCAACACTTTATCAAAATTAAATGTTTTATTTAATTGTCTGACATCATTCACAATAATTAGGTCTTGAAAATATTTAGTTTTTTCTACACATATTGACCCCCATCCTTGTGAGTTAATGATTTTTTTCAAACATGTAGCATAATTATCATAAAATTATCTATTGACTATCCTTTCCCTAAAAAATTTTTTGTTGTTGAAATATTTCAAAGGAATTAATTTTGGAGTGGTTGATGATAATTAAGACATGGGTACTATGCAATTCTCAAAGAAAAATAATCATTAGACGTATCTATATGAGGTGGGAAGACCTTCAACTCAGAGAATTAGAAATCCCATGTGGGACAGGGAGTAGGGGTGGGGGCTGGGGAGCATTTATATAGGTGATGGAAAAAATTCCATTTTACTTCTACTATATAAATTTGATAAGAAAGATCAAATGGATGATTTTTTTAACACTTGTTTATTTTTTAAAAAATATATCATATTCTAAATTAATTTGATAAAATTTTAAAAACATTTACCAAAAATTATAATATAATTGACAAGGAAAAATTAAGATAAGATATTTTACATTTATATGTCTCAAAATATATTTTTGAGAATCAATTAATTGTTTTTAAAAAATAATATGTATGAAAAAGATTATAACACATACGATGGAAAAATAAATTGAACATAAAAAATAAGTAGAAAAAATATTATAACTCGTATGAAGGAAATATAAAGAGAACAATAAAAAGGAATAAGAAAAAGATTATAATTTGTAAGATGGATATATAAGGTGAACTATAAAAATGAGTATGAAAAATATTATGGATATGAAAAAAAGTTTGGGTATGAAAAAAATTTTGGGTTGGGAAAAATTTGTTTGGTATGAGAAAAAATTTGGGTATGAAAAAAAAATTTGTATGAAAAATAAGTTAGAGTACACATTTTTTTTGGGTATGGATTGAAATTTTGGGTGTGAAAGAGAAGGTATGAAAAGAAATTATTGCTATGAAAAACTACTATTCGTATAAAAAAATATTGGGTATGAAAAAAATGGTTATAAAAAGATTTTTTTTTAATTTATTAATCTTATGTACTCTACATTTGAAATAGAGTAACTTAATTTAAGGATATTTTTTAAACAAGAGGTAGATATTAATGATTAATATATTGTGAATATTCCTTGATTATATTTATTGTAGTCAAATATATTAGAAAGGTCATGGTTTTATAAAAATATCGGTAAGTTGATCTTGCATTCTGAAAAAATGTATAATGATATATCATTCAAGTGTGATATCATTAAGAATGTTATTCCTAATATCTATGTGTTTTTCATGTGAGTGATTTGAAATTTTTTTACTTTAATCTATTTCAATAGTGTTGCCACATAGTATTTGAGTTTTAGTAAAACTCATCCTATAATCAGTGAGTGTGTGTATCATTCACAACATTTGAGAACAACAACTTCCGGCTGCCATATATTTGGCTTCAATAGTGGAATGTTCTACTGATTTTGGTTTCATTAAAGACCATGAAACTAAGGAATCACCTGGGAATTGATAAATTCCATTTGTACTTTTTATACCCATTCTAAAACCACCAAAATCATCATCTGAAAAACTTTTCAATTCAAAATCATTTCCATTGGAAAAAATTCCTAAATCTATATTCCCTTTTAGGTAATGAAAAATTATCTTCATAGATTTTAAATGGGATTATTTTTTATTTTCAACTTATCAAGAACACAAGAATACTGAAAACATTAATTCTGGCTAACTAGTTATTAAATATTGTAAACTTCCTATCATCTCCCTAAAGGTTTTTTGCTTTACCAGTAGTCTAGCTTCATCAATTTCAAGAGTATTTGAGGTACCTATTGGAGTACTAGTACTTTTAGTAAAGTAATATCTATATTCTGTAATAAGATATTTAATATACTTAATTTGAGATATATATGTTCCTTCTAGTTTGTTAAAAATAAGAAAACCAAGAATGAATGTTAAATCACCCATCATACACATCTAAAACTCATATTTCATAATATTTGTAATGAAATCAGTAAAAGATGATTGAGTTGATCCAAATATAATGTCATCAACATAAATTTCAATGATCAAAACATATTTTCATTCATTCTTTATAAAAAGTGTTGGATCAAAAGTTCCATTAACAATTTTTTGGTAACAAAGCTCATGTTAATTTAACATTATATGATATTGGGTCCCTTTAATGTCTGTATAAAGCATTGGTATATTTGAAAACATATTCAGGATGTTTGGTATCCTCCAAAACAGGATGTTCCTCATCAAAAACTTTGTCTTGAAGATATCCATTAAAAAAATCAAACTTCACATCCATTTGAAAAATTTTGAAGTTAAAGAATTCTTAAATGGCTAATAGTATTTGAAAAAATTAATGTCTAGATACCATAAAATAAGTTTCTTCATAGTCTATTAATTCTTTTTTATTATATCCTTTATCAAAAAGTCTTACTTTATTTCAAATAATTATTTCATTTTCACCACATTTGTTTCTGATGATTGATTTTACTCCAATTGCAGATGTTTATTAGGTATTTCAACTATGGTATAGAATTTATTCCATTTGTATTAATTTAGTTCATCTTGTATTGATTTAATCTAGTCTTCATCACCAAAATCCTAATCAGGAATTTTTGGACAAATTGAGAAATATCTTCTAGATGATATGCTTCATGTCTAAAAGAAATTATTTCCCTTAGTGGTTTATTTACATCACCAAAGACACTATCTATAAATTATTCATAAGAAACAACTGACTTGGGCTTTTGAAAATATGTTCATTAATATAAGGTACCAATCCTTTTAGAGTAAATTCGTCAGAGAAAATTCTTTAGTATTCTTCTTATTAGAAGAGTCTTATATCAAAGTTTGATAATCATTTATGGAAATCCCCTTAGAAGATGTAGGTTGGGATTGTTTATAAACAATGTGATCAGTTTCATTAAATTTAACATGTAATGTTTCTTCAATAGTATATGAATTTTCATTGAATACACTATAATATAGAGAAGTAGTGGAATATCCTATGAATACAACATCATCATTTTTTTGAAGAAATATTAAGTAATTTATCTTTTGATTTCAAAATAAAATTATTGCTTTCAAAAATGTTGAAGTACACAAATTTTGGTTTTCAGCCTATCCATAACTCATAAGGTGTTTTATTAAAAAATGGTATAATTGAAACTCTATTTATTATATGACTAGAAGAACTCATAGTTTCATCCCAGAATTATTTTTCAATAAAATATTAACTCAACAAGGTTATTTTTATCTATTGAAGAGTAAAATTTGTTCTTTCAACAACACCATTTCGTTATGTACTTCTAGGGAATAAAAAGTTATAAGTAACTCTTTTCATAATAAAAAATCTTCAAAATTAGAATTTAAAAATTCTCCATCATGATCACTATGAATAGTTTTCAACAGATGGTTTTGATGATTTTTAAATTTGGTTACAAATGATTTAATATTTAAATAGAATTTATATTTAATTACTAGAAAATAGACCCATCTATATCTGTTATAGTCATTACCTAAACAAATACATAATACTTGCCTCTAATAATTCATGTTTTTATAGGACCAAAAATATCAATGGAAACTAACTGTAAGTATTAGATGTTTAAAATTCCCAAAATGATCTAAATTTTTACTTATGATTCATTATATATTCAGAAGGGTCTCATAATTTGGAATAATTGAATCTATGTCATAGTAGTTCCTTAACAAGACTCTTCCTAGAAAATTTATATATGTTTCTAAGATTAAAATGTCTTCATCTTCTATGTCATAAAAAATATTGATCTTCCATTGAACAATTTAAAGGTAAGTCTTGGCTTCTACTATATTCTAAGTTGAGTTTGGACACACACCCATGCTGATTGGCAGAAATAATGAATTCATCCTTGGAATTGTGTAATATACAATTATTATTCCTAAAATTCAAAAGTTAACATTTATAACATAATTTAATTATTCTTATAAGGTTGTGCTTAATACCTTTTAAATTTGCTTTTTAAATAATATACATTCATAGAATTACAATATTACTTATACCCAAAATCATTCCTTGAGGATTGTCATTGAAGTTAACTCTTTGACCTTTCATTTCAATAATCTTTTCAAAACAATATTTTTTACCAATAATATGCCAGGAACCTAAACTATTCACGTACCATATAAATTTTTTATGGTACTTCCTTTGTTTTCATGAACACAATACAATTTGAATTTTTGATTCCAAAATTTCTTGGATCTATAAATGTTAGAAATAACTTTTTCCACAATACAATTTTTTTAAAAAAATGGGCTTTGTAGAATTCCTAATATTGAATTTTATTTAAGGAATAATTTGTATTCCAATGTCCTCCACTATGATATTTTGTGCAAAAGGGTGTATTTTTAGGGACAAAGTAATTATTACTAAAAATAGGTTTTGAAGGAGTATATTTAATTCCTGAACTCTTACCTTGGGTAAAATGTGGTTTATATATTTTACCAGAACCTTATTTACCGAGTTCAAATTTTTATCAAAAGTTTCAAAAACAAAAATCTTTCAAACCATAGGCTTATATCTAAATTTTTATCCACATTACTACTTTATTTTAAAGTGAGTTTTGACTCTAAAACTTTTTTCTCGTAAATTTATTTTTGAAATCATTTGAAAGCTTATCCTTTTCAAAAATACTTTTCTCATGGTTTTTATAAATAAAATCTATTTCAAATATTTTATTATCACGATCATTTAAAATAACTGATACTTCTTTGGTCAAAACATTTATTCTAGCAATTATTTTTCGAATTTCATACTAACTTCGGAATTTTCATTTTCAATCAATTTAGAAAATGTAAAAACCACTTCGTATGAAGGTAATGTATTATTATAAATGAATGAGGATGAATCTTCGTATGAAGATGTATAATTTTTCTCTTTAGGATAATTTTCATTTAATGACATGTTAGTAAAATATTTTGAAGTTTGTATCCTTTCCATGAAATATTGATTTTCAATAGGTATTCTGACAAGAAGCCCAATATTCTAATTTCCAGAATTTTCATTATCTAATGATTCATCTGAATAGTCTCATCTACAAGCACTCTTAGTGTTATTTTCCTTCAATATATTCTTTTCTTTTGACTTATAGTACTATTTATAATTCCTCTCAAAATTTATTTCTTTTCTATAGTTTCTTTTTAGCTTTGAGAAATCATGTTTTATGTGTCCATATTTCTTATATTCATAACATGTAACTTCATAAAATTTCATGTCATTCTTGTACTTGTTACTTTTCTTATATCTATACTGAAATTACTTCTTTCCAAAAATATATTCCATTCATTTACTAGGATTGTATTACACACTCTATGAATGTTCTAATTCACTTGAGTTTGATTGAACTAACTATTTCTCAGGAGTCATGGAATTATTTTGATTTAAAGTAGAATTAAAAGAAACTCCTCTCATATTTTTATTTTATTTCAATGCATCTCTTTTAAATCTATTCTCATATTTCAATAGAGTTCCAAAAAACTTCCAAGAGTAACAATTTTAACTTTTTTTAATTCATCAATAGTTTTCTTATTTAATTATTATTCATTTTGAATGATATATTTGATCTTTTCTACTAGGATTTCATAGTCCTTTCTATTTTCCACCATGGATTATAAGATCTTCATGATTATGATGAATATCTATTTTACCTTAACTATAGGTTCTATATAAGGAAATTTTAATGCTTAATAATATACTATTATCATAGTTCCTATTGTCTCAACAACTTTGGATGTACCAAAATAATTAATTTATAGATTCTCCAAAATACTGTTAGCTATATAAAAAGATGAAATATGGTTGTATATGTTTCTTATCATTGAGAAAAGTACATAATTTTCTACCTTTCAGATGATATTATTATTTTTCTCTATTTGTAAAAAGTTTACCTTCCTTGTTAAGAATTTTATAGTCACCAGTCATAATGAAAAAATTATCAACTTCTCTGTTTATTAATAAAATATGCATTCCATCTCTCTTTTTTTCATAATCATTCCAATAAACAATTACTGGTCTTGTATGATTGATATTGTCAATTGAACGAACATTAACTCATGCCATCATTAAAATAGAAAAAAATTTCTTCTCCCAAAATGCATGTTAGTGTATAATATATTTATAAAAAAAATTTATAAAATAAATATAACTAACATGGAAAAATATTGAATCAAAATATATTAGTAGTGGAAACCTACTATGATATCAATTTTTTGATTAAAAAAGTATTTATAGATATAACAATACAAGAGGGCGAGGATGAATTGTAGGTGTAAAAACATTTTTTTGTCCCTAAAGGATTTTAGTTAAAAATAATTTAACCTAATTCAAATCACAATACCTCTCATTATATTAAAACCATAATTGGGAAGGGCCATGAGTCTTGTTATAAAAGTATCTTAATCATATTGCATGCGATAATGTAACCAAATATCGTAAATAAAATTAACTATATTCACAGTTGAAGTGATTTTAATAGGGTAATCATGTCAAAGATTGTTATCACAATAGCTACAATGATCATAGTAAAACAATACAATGATTCAAACATAATGCATACTGAATCATTTTGAGTAATTGAAAAAGATCATAATCACTATAATCATAATTACAGAGAATGTAATCAGAGTATATTACAAAAGTATCATATTCAGATTTGGTATGATAGAAAAAGTACGCAATAAAAAAGTGAATATATAAACCAATACAATTTTTATTATAATAAAATGGAAATATCAAAGAATACGATTCATTTAACCCAAAGAGAGGGGTATCAAATAACTTTTGATAAAGGTAACTTGATTTATACTTTCAAGCATATCTATCTCACCCAAATAAAGGTAAGACCTAGATATGATGACCAACTTATGTCTTGATTTCCCCAAAATCCCTCAATCAAGAAGGTGATCAGTGCCTCTATCTTTCTAACAACTGAATCCCTCAATCTTCAAATTATAGGAAATTTTATATTCTTATCCATAAAATCCCCCGATCAAAATCACCATGAATCATTATCGCACTAATAAAATAAAAACACTTGAATGTAACAAGTATGTAGAACTCGAATCTCATAACATGATTTCTTCATAGTCTTTCACACGAAGTAGAAATTTGAGAGAACTCTATCAGAGTGCCTTGAATTTATCAAAAAGTTCATAATCATTTTATCATCGAGCTTATTCAAAAGACTAGGTATTTATTAGTCAAGGCCCTAATTGACTTATTTGATTCCAACAGTCCCATTTTATCCAAAAAATTTTGAGGGACTTTGAAACATTGCAATCTGACATTCATCTTGTATCTGAAACAAAGGAATCATTTCATAATACATATTCAACAATAATACATGAAATAAATATGGTTTAATAGTTTTTGTTTCATTACAACTATATTTTATGGATTCAGAAAATTATAATAAAATGACTATGATGATTATTATAACATGAGTCAATAGGATTTATATTGTTATGACAAAAGTTTCATTATGAATGTTTTGTAGTATGTATGATAAATTTGTAATAGGTCTGTATGATAAAAAATCTATCAGGCTCATTATGATAACCAGGAAATATTTATATTTTCATTTTTCAGTTTGAATGATATTTATTGTATGCACTATTAAAATCGTTGAAAAATGGTAAAATAGAACCCTTAAAGTAAGTATGATGAAACAATATATGCTTTAACAAAAAAATGTTTATTGATTTAAAAAACAAATATTAATAGAAAATTCAAAATAATACAATTGAATAAATAATAATTTGTTTGATAAATATACAATTTTGTGTTCTTTGGTCTAAGTGCCTTGGCGTACACTCTGTATACATTGTATGTCACTATGTGAGACCAATTCAACATGTTAAATTTAATAAAGTTCAGGTCTATTAGGATCATTATTTATAGTACATATATTCCAATTAACCTAATGGAATAGTGAACCATGTAATCCATTGTACAATAAATGAAAATCTGTAAGGTAACTCACCACCTATCCAGTGTACACATAGACTAGTCTATGGCACTATATATGTTGTCTATCTCACAGGATGCATCATGTATATCATTTTTCACATTGATTAGACTAGAGTTAATTAAGTATTAATACAACCAAGGATTACACATCCTTTCTTATTTTTTACGTGATACACATTGGATAGTTTTTAGTATATTTAAAAATTATTTTATTATATGTATGTTTTTGATGTCTGGGTAGTCCACCATATGTAATTTTACTTATAAAATGTAATTATACATATTTCTAAATTATCTTGGGGGTTTTCTTATGATGATTGATCAATTAGAGTATTATATCTATCTAGTGATGATGATGGGTGTGTTGAAATTATTACATTATATGTGGTATTTGTAGCCTTCCTATAAATAAAATATCTCTAGGGAACGTATTAACTGTATTTTTAGTGGAGTTTGTAACCCTCAAATAATGGATGGGTATGTGTCCCCCATATCTAGTGAAGGTGGCCCTCTTGGACAATAAAGATTACGCATTATAAGGTGAGGGTCCTCCATGGTTGTCGATAACCATCTCAAATTAAATTATCCCTTGCGTGAAGTGTGGGTCATGTATTACTACTATCATTGGGAGATGTTTAGGGAGGGCCTTTAGTGAGTTATTTTAAAAGATATAGATTCTGTGGTGTTTTTAATATGGGACAGGTAATGAGGTTTCAATCCCACAAGGTCTCATTACCTCTTGACTAATGCATATTACATGACATGGTAATAGTCCCCTATCAGGAATTATGAGATCTAATGAAATTTTGGAAGGATTATAAGTGTTATTTATGAGTTATACAGTTGTTAAAAACAGATAGATAAATCAATAATATCAGGTTTCCATTGAGGTATAACTTACTCCTATGATAGAAGCATTGAGTTTTATGAAATATTTCTTATACTCAGAATATTTAGATGTACATGAGGTATGACTCTTCATAGAGATGCACCTAGATACATTAGACTCTTATCATTTCATAGTTTTTTTATAATAGATCATGATGGTTTTCCATGAGGCTCACCTATCTATAGACCTTAGATTTTTGTTTTGATCTTATCTAATATTTATCTCTGCTCTATGTTTTTAAGAGGGCCCTATGTGGAATATTGACTCTCCCCTATACATGGTCCCTATACCTATATGTGTTTTTTGCATATATATTTCATGCTATGGGGAAACCTTTAAGTACCTAGAGCAAGAGAAGACAATGGATATGGTTATGATGATGTATAATATAAAATGTTGGTTCTTGGTCATGCCAGTTACTTCTTATTTCCACTTCCCAGACATTCATACAACTTAGAGATTATCTTCCATGTAATAAAATGTTTATTCATGGTGATATTTTCAATATTAAATTTACCATTAAAATTAAACTATGTAACTTTGTATTGGATAACTATTGTCCCTTTCAAACATCAACTATAGATTTTTTTTATGAATATTGTTGGTGGTTGATATATATACATCAAGACTACTTGGGGTTCATATATGTTTTATATTTATATATTTTATGTTATATCATGTTTATATCTACCTTCTTTGTGCCAATATCTACCCCTAGCTTATTGAAGGTTTTCTTGGGGTGGAACGAAATTCCAATTTCTATACCAGGTGGGGTCTTCGTGGGTCGGGTAATGATCAAATGGTATTAAAGTGGTTTTAGTTTTATGAATATATTATAGAGTTATTTATCTTTTGAGTATTGTATTATTTATTTAGTGAAAACATTATACTGGTGACATGAGTTTAGTTATTAGAATATAGATACTTTCATGGGTTTAGTGACTGATGTATCATTTCTAGGGTATTTAGATAACCTATTAGAGAAGTCAAAGCTATATGGAATCATTTTAAGGGTATAATTATGTTATTATACTCATCATAGAATAGTCATTTAAGATGTTTTCCATATATTTCCTTTTTCATTTGATTTAAATATTCATTAGTCATTGTGGGTTCATTCTCGATAGACAGAGAATGATACCAATAGATAATTATCCCATATTGAGAGGGAGGTTTATGATGATATAGTTTTGGTGTTTGAGCCTATGTTTATTAATCAGATGTGTGACATGATTTTATAGGGTTCTATTGATCTGCCTCATTACTTTATGAGTAGAGGAAATATCCTTCCATCGTTTATGATTAGTAAACTCTATTTGAATGTTTTTATCTAGAAAAATAACTTTTATGTTTTATGTGATAACCTTATGACCATCATAACCTTATCTATATAATTCCTATTTTATTAGATTTATAAAAAGTGACATTTGTGTTTTGTATAGATTTATTGAAAGACTCCATGTTTTTTCCCTTTGGGATAGAAATTGATGCCTATAGTTTTAAAATTCTATATTCAGTCAAATAATATATGACTCATGGGGTTATGAGTCAAGACAAATATTTGAGTGATAGTGGATTGATTGGAGTCTAGGAATCATACATAACTACATGGTTATGACACCCAATGAGTAAATGGTGATTCATTATTTTGATTTACACACATAGAGTAGATATGCATTATAAAATTCTCACTCAAAATCTAAATAATAATACACAACTATAACTAGTGTTTAAGTGTTTTTAGGATGTTTTGTTCAAAAACACTAAATTAAGTTAAACCCTCTATAGAATAGAAATATTGTGAGAAAATTCATGTTCATTTTGTGAATGTGATATTCTTTAGAATATAACAAGAATGATTTTTCATTGATCTTGTTGGCTTGAGTGTGTTCTCTAGAGAGATAATTCATGTTGGTGTTATACATTAATTCATTCATGTTTATGATAAATAGATTGAGAAAGCATTGAGAGTTCAATGTTTTATATTATAGGTGAACCCTATCTTAGAACATGAAGAAGAGGCTATTTGTATATCCTAACTAGTTCTTTTAATGGACCTCTTTGTTGATTTCATTATTGAGCTAAAAAATCTTCTTTGTAGAAGAACTATTGTTCAATAGGGAGGCATTAGTGGTATTTGAGTCAATAATAATAGATGGCTTTGAAAAGGTAGTAACTGATGAGGATTTAATTATGATGTGTGTTCTTCACTAACATTCATATTCAATAACATTAAGGAAATGCATACCATATCATTTATATCGTTGTTTGGAATCTAGAGATTCCAATGATGATTATGAGAAGGTTTTTTTTCTTAGAAAATCGTATTAATTATGTTCATCATTGATCATAGTGATTAGGAATTTGATATTTACCCTTAAATGTTGAATAAATTTTATGGGATTATAACAAGTCAGAATGAAGTTATAATAACCTACACCTAACACCCCATCTGCGTCGTTGTGCAATATGGACTGAAGACCACCTCCATAAATGCCATTGGTTTCTAACTAGAGATGAGGGCCTAATACATATAGTTGGATGACTATGTACATGAATTTAATTCAAACTACATATTGGAAATAACCACAAAACCAACAACCTAATCATAGTAATAAGAAATAAAATAACCAAAAATTATACAATGAAATATAATGATTCAATATATAACCACAATCAAATAAGTCATAAAATATAACTCCCACTAGGAATATCACATATAAAAATAAAAAAACAAAATATGAATTTTAGAATTACTTTCATCCCCATACCTCCACAAAACATAGTCACTAGATATCCTTGAGACATTCCATCCGGATCCACTGCATGTCATGTGCTGAAACTAAAAGTAGATATATGGTCCTAAAACACACACCAAGGTGCCACTGTAGGTCATGAAAAATACATCTCATAATGGCCTCACCAATTTCCCATAGTATATGACATCTGACACATGTATTCTTTTGGAAAATAAAAATTTCACAAAAGAACCTTTGACAAGACGTTCTAACCAAGCCACCAAGTCCCCCATCACATCAAATCACCAAGTGCTAACTAGATCACCATGACACCCAACCAATCCAACATATATTAAAAATTTTATTTCTTATCTTTTATTCATCAAATTTGATATATAACCTATGTTATAACTATAGAATCATGATAGGGAATTTTACAAGTCCTTGTAACTACCCAAAGGGGGAGGGAAGGGTCATATGTGAAGAATCTTAACTCACCATCTTACATAATGTTGTCAGATATCCAACACATTATCTTTACTATCTCACTCATGGTGGGGTACATCGATCTGATATTGCATTACACCAAGACCTCATCTCACACATGGAGGTCTCTTCTTCCAATCCAACATTATAAAATATCCCAAACTCCATCTCACTCATTTCAGTCCTATATTATGGTCACATGACTCTATGCCCATGCCAAGGAATCCATCTCAGTAATGGGAGTCTTTATAATGCTATCATATCTACAGTGAGTCCAAAATGAACACCTGAAACACCATCTCACACATATTTGTCTTGTACATCAATAATGTACATGTGACATTACCTCACCATGACAATCTCACCCACACTATCACACTCATAGTAGTTTAAGACCTCAATATCTACACCCAATTCATAATCCATCATCTATCGTAAGAACATGAAAGAAAAATTGGGCCATAACACATAAAAAAGAAACCAAATCATCTTGTCGAGTCATAGTCCTTAACTAGCCTCTTATATCACAGAAAATATCATCTCACTCATTAGAGAATCCACTAGGGACATTCAGGCTCATCCCGATCAACAATTTTTTATAACATCTCTCATTCTGAAATATTTTGTTAAATCACGACCTACAGGCTCATCCAATAGTATATAACAATTCTTTATCCATCTTATCAACCTTGGTGACATAATATTGTATTGTTCTAATCATCCAATTCTAATCCCCCTCGAAATCTTGGATCCCAGCCCCATAAAAATATCATAACCCCACATAGATTCCATCTCACATAAGCCAGGGGATATGTCTCCCCCATCACATAAAGTGAAACCCTATACATCATACCCCATCTAGTCAAAGTGGGATAATTGTTATCATAGTTCCCATTTATCTCTAATGACACCTTCAAATGGATATATCTTATCATGTGTGAGGCTAACAGTCGTCACACCCAATGTAACATGGATGAAGCCTCTATACCTAAGTAAAAATTCCCCAAGGAAACTGACCTTAACTATCTACATCAATACTCAAACAAGGAGACCAACATAAGGCCTCATGTTAAATCAATGGGCACTCTCTCCCCTTGGGGACATTGTCGTCAGGCAATCCAAAGGACTCAATGTTCTAAATATCGCCCATCTCTGACATGGGAGGCCGAAAACCATACAAGATTATCATATTAGAGTCCCGCATTAGTCCATATCCAGATAAATCATATCATTAAATAGATATAAGAAATAACACCCATGAATAACAAAGTATATGAATATATTTAAAAGGGGATTGCCACCTTCATCAAGGGGTTTCCACATAGGCGCCACTATAAACCACCTCGACCAAGCTCGTGGAAGTTGTAACATTCAAATTGAAACATATATCACACCACAACACTACAATCATTAATATTAAATAATTATAATTAGTTATATAATATAATAACAAAGATGTATTTGTTGGAAAGATCACCAGGAAATGCTACTACATCAGAACAACTCGAAACCCTAGAAATTCATTATCCATGTTCCACATCTTGCCACTGCACTTGAAATCCCAACCATCCTTAGTTTATTCCACCATGTTCAGATTGAATAAAAAAACCCAAGCCAAATTCAAATGTAAATAAATTTCTAGAAATTAGGGACAAGAACATTGGTGTAAAAAATGGAATACTGTATCGTAGATCATCACTGAAATGCCTTATGGAGAACCCATAGTCAAAGGGGACTGAAATAGTGGAATGAGTGTAAATAATAAGGTACAAAATAGAATATCTAGTTGTTTTAAACCTATAAATAATGGAACACATAGTCCTATAAAAATGATATTACCCACAAATAAAAACAATGACCCAAGAACAATTCATAGTGTAACCATTTTGGATTAGACCATGAATCCATTCAACATTGTATGTTCACTACTTGAATGGACCAAGGTAGAGGGGATCTCCATTAGAAAAATTTCATATATTATGTGAAATTGTGTCATGGAAGAAAAAAATGGGTAAGGAGATCCTAACTCAATCCACATCATTCATTTCCTACAGGGCACCCAAAAAGATCATTTTCGACATGAACAGCTGATCACACCAAGAATGACATGATGGTTTAGTTTTTATGATGAATTCCCATTGAACCACTAGTATTCCATCTTAATTAAAACCCAGGTCAACAACTAATCCCAAATCCATGTCGAAAAATACTATTTACTATCATCAAAACACTCAAAATTCCAATCTATGTTTGGGTTCTCAAATCGAACCCCTCACCAAACCAAAATTCAAAATTCCTCTATAATATAATGACCCAAAAATCATTGGGGTGTTATAAAAATCCAATCATAAAGATGAATATACACAAGAATCAATTGTATTCTTCTAATTATCTAACCGAAACTGTCATAGACATTAATTAAACATAAACATACTATGTTCTATCTCCAAACACCTAATATGTATCTATAGTAAAAACCAAAACACCAAGACTGAATCCACTAGATTATATTCTAAAAAACTTGGTCCAATATCTCAACCACCATAAGAATATATCTACTTATGCTCCTGTAATGTTTATAATCTCACCTTTTCCAATTCTCATCTAAAACAAAATTCATATTTCCTCTACACGACTTGTAAAAAAATTATCTTCCAAATCTGTTGACATTCCACCAACTACCCGATCATGAATACCTATTAGCTAGGGGAATCATGTGACTATACAAATTCCAACACCTATGTTTGAACCTTACATTTAGTACAATTTCATGGATATATCAAAAACTTTCTACTCTAGCATCCATAATCCCACTATGAGCATCATATTTTCTATGATATGAAAGTCTTTCAGATCACCCCAACTCCACCCCAAAGCAGGATGAAAATGCATCAGGTCCAAACAAATATTCCTCCAAATTTAGGTTTCATATTTACTAAGGAACATGATCACATTAGATCTTTTGGAACAACTCACTACGGAAAAATAACGATTTAGCGACAGTTTTTTTCGTTCCACAGTGGTTTAAACCGCCGCTAAATCGATTGGCGGCAGTTTTGAAAAACCGCCGCTAAATTGTGCATCGAAAAACTATTCTCGGTGGTTTTGAAAACTACCGTAGAAAGTTTCCCGATGGGTTTTTAGCGACGGTTTAATCCGCCGCTAAATGATTTAGCGGCAGTTTTTTTTATTTTTTTAATTTTTTATTTAATTTTTATTTATTTGTTCTTTATTTTTTATTTATTTATTTTTATTTGTTTGTTTCTTTTATTTATTTATTTATTTATTTTTTTGTTTATTCTTTTTTTATTTATTTATGTATTTTAATTATTTATTTTATTTATTTTATTGTATTTATTTATTTATTTCATTTATTTCATTTTTTTTATTTTGTTTTTTTTAATTTTTTTGTTAATGCGACTGGGGAGATTTGAACCCATAACCTCTTGCATATTTTTCAAAGACATTACCACTCCAGCAAACTTGTCATGTGGTTAATAAACAGAATTTAATATACTTATATATACTAATTGAAAAAACAAATAATACACAACTAATAGATATAAACTCAATAATAATTAAACAATAAGCAATAATCAATAATTACTAACCAATAATTAATAGTTAATAATTTTTGATTTATTAGTTTTTTATTGTGTTATTTACTATTATTTCCAATTTATTATAATAAATAACAAATAAATTATAATAATATTTACATAAATTATAAAATTATGAAAATAAAATAATAAAATAATAAAAGTATGAAATTAAAATAATAAAGAATAAAGAATATAGAATATAGAATAAAGAATAAAGAATAAAGAATAAATAATAAATAATAAATACTAAATAAGAAATAAGAAATAAGAAATAATAATAAATAAGAAACAATAAATAACAATAAATAATAATAAATAATAATAAATAATAAATAATAACTAATAACTAATAACTAAGAATAAATAATAAATAATATACTATAAAGAATAAATAAAAAATAATAAATAACAAGTAATAAATAATAATAAATAATAAATAATAATAAACAAATAATAAATAATAAATAATAAATAATAAATAATAAATAATAAATAATAAATAAAAAATAAAAAAGAATAATTAATAAAAAAAAATAAAAAAAAAATAATAAGTAATAAATAATAAATAATAATAAATAATAATAAACAAATCATAAATAATAAATAAAAAATAAAAAATAAAAAATAAAAAATAATAAATAATAAATAATAAATAAAAAATAATAAAAAATAAAAAATAAAAAATAATAATAAATAATAAATAATAAATAATAAATAATAAATAATAAATAACAAAAAACAAATAATAAATAATAATAAATAATAATAAAATAATAAATAATAAATAATAAATAATAAATAATAAATAATAAATAATAAATAAGAAATAAGAAATAAGACATAAGGAATAATAAATAAGAAATAATAAATAATAAATAAGAAATAAGAAATAAGAAATAATAAATAAGAAATAATAAATAATAAATAATAAATAATAAATAATAAATAATAACTAATAATAATAATAATAATAAATAATAATAAATAATAAATAATAATAATTAATAAATAATAAATAATAAATAATAAATAACAAATAACAAATAATAACTAATAACTAATAAATAAAAAATAAAAAATAAAAAATAATAAATAATAACAATAAATAAATAATAATAAATAATAAATAATAAAAAAGAATTAAAAAAAATAAAAAATAAAAAATAATAAAAAAAAATATAATATATAATATATAATATATAATATATAATATAAAAAATATTATTATTATTATTAATAAATAATAAATAATAAATAAGATATAATAAATAATAAATAACGAGTAACAAATATTATTATTATTAATAATAAATAATAAATAATAAATAATAAATATTAAATAATAAATAACAAATAACAAATAACAAATAACAAATAATAAATAAATATAAATAATAGATAAATATAAATATTAAATAAATATAAATAGTAAATAATAAATAACCCGTAACAAATAATAGATAATAAATAAATTAAAGTATATTATAAATAATAAATAATAAATAATAAATAATAATTGAAACACTTGTAAAAGTACTAAAAGTCATGATAAGGGATGAAAAATTATGAAAACGCATGAAAACCGTGGGAGAAGCATGAAGAAGGAAGCATTAGAAAGCATGATAACACATGCAAACTCATGAAATCTCTGGAAAACCCCTTAAGAATTTAACATAATCATCATAATAACCCACAAAAAACCATTGATAAAGATAACACGTCATGGAAACCCAAATAAACAGTAATAAATGGAGCAACTGTTAAAACCCGTCAAAACGGTCATAAAGTGACAAAAACATTGGACTCACAATAACGGAGATAACTTATGATCCGAGAGCCTGATACAGATCCACGACCAGTCAAATAAAAGATCCTAAAATGATCATTGAGCTGATAGGTGAAAGAGGATGAATAGACTTGCGGATCAAAAGTTACGACCATTTAAAAAAACTGACGGGGAACGTGTGCTAGAAACGATGCATCGAAAAACATAACAAACCTGATACCCACTAAAAAGACCATAACATATGATCCAAGAGTCCATGTGGGCACCATGACCAGTCAAACTGAATCTCATGGAACAGACTAAGATCTGGCAGGCGGATGAGTCCGAACTGACATGCGGGTCGAAATTTAGGTCCATCTGAAGACAAGTTCAACGAGACAACGGTGATGGAAAAAGATTTTTAAAGGCCTTAGGAAGGGCTTTTGGGGTCAAAAAATATGACAGAAAATTTCTTGTGTTAATTGGGTGTGTAGCTCTCTTTGCTAGCTTCGATTTGATATGTGGTAGAGCCCAAACGGACACTCGGAGTGAAAGTTATGGCCATTTGAAGTTGGAGAACTTTTATCAAGTTTTTTATAACTCGCATATCTTCCATATAATAGACTGTCTCACGGTTTTGATTATACGTGCCTCTATATCTCTTCATGATCTTCGATTTGACTGGTCTTGGCGCTCCAACGGATGCCCGGATAAAAAGTTATGGATGTTTTAGTGATTTCGGGGTTTCTCATGTTTTTTTTATTTTTTTCTTTTCATTTCGCGGTGGTTTTACCCAAACTGCCACTATTTCATGGAGGTTTTTTAAATAACCACCGCTAATCCATGAAAAATTAAAACAAGAATAATAAATATAAATAAATAATTTACACATTTCACGGCAATTTTTAAAACCGTCGTGAAACCCTCGTTTTCCTGTAGTGACTGCATCATAGTGAAACCATGACTACCCACCAACTAGTTTCTCTAAACTGATGATCAATCAACCATGAGGGTTGTTCACCAATGACCTATAAGGTTCTACCCACACTAGAAGTGTCATTATCATATTAAATTGATTCAAAACACCATTATACATGGCCCAAATGCTTCCAATTACCACCTAAATGGATGGATGTGGTCTACCGACTTATAAATGATCACTAACAAGAAACACTAATTATAATAATACCCAGTCTACCAAGACCATTATTCATCCATATCTAATAGTTCACTACCCACCATGTGGTTTTCCTTATGTTGTTCCTTGAGAAGTAACCCAAATGGGTTTCATTATCACCCCCCAAAAAACACCCCTTTCAAGGACCAAACCCCTGGGCCTCCATGACCATGAACATATCACATCTAAACTAAAATCGTAACACTAATTAGGTTCATCCAAATCAAAAATCATTTTTACAAAACGCATATGTTTCCATTTTACCAATCCACAACTCATCTAGAACCACATTTACCTAGTGTGCTACTGTCCTCACACATCAAGACGTTTTTGTAAAAACTTAAATTATCACTATACTCTACCAAGGTTCATGTGATCCACCAATAACCATATCATAGGTTCTTATCCACTTTCCACCTCAGTATCACGAGAAATCAATGGTTTTATCATCCCATATAACCTTATCACTGAACCAAAATATGTTTCCCTTGGGTCACACCCCATTGAACATAGGATCATGATTTGAACTCACTAAATATAACCCAATGCATGGTTGGCTCACCCAAAAACCAATGGAATGATTCATTACAATGATAACTAGGAAATCATCCACAAAAGGAGTGTCAATCCCAAAAAAGAGCATCTTTCTGCACTTCCCACATTCAACCAAAAGTATTATAAGAACTCGTACTTTCTTTTCAGGTATGTTTTTCCTTTTTTTGGCGTTTTTGAGAAAAGAGGAGTTTCGGGAAATTTTTTTAAGTACATGTTGTGTACTTTATGAGTATACGCCATGTACTTCATTACTTCAGGAGGCCGTGTGATAGTCTTGTCATGGCCACACACATGGTCTTTTGGGGTGATGTAGAGGCCCCCTAAAGCGGAGTACAAAAAAAAGGAAAATACACGTTGGGTACTTCAAAAGTACACGTCGTGTATTTTTTTTCATTAAACGCACTGGGGTCGTGGTTGATGGACAAAACCATCTTCTTCTATCCCTTCTTCATCTGATAGATCTTTTACGGCCATGTATCATTGACGAACCCCCGACCCTCCTTGCTTCCATTGAATAGAACTCCATCGGTTGCGTTGGAATCGCATCGCTGAGTTCTCTCTTCTTATAGAGCATCGTTTCCCAATTCCTTCTCTTTTCCAAGTTATTGGGGGTTTAATGTTTTATGCTTTTTTGTAGATATATGGTGTTCTAAGGTGATTCAATCCTGTTGGTTCAAGTATATTGATCCCCCAACGCCAAGGTCGGTGGTTTTTGCCCTTCTATAGAATGTCTTTGAGTATTATGTGAACATTCCACCAATACCCTTGAAAACAGTATTGCGTGTTTTCTATTTTTCCACTGTTGTTTGTTTTCTTTTCTTTTATTCCTGAGTAATGGTTATTGTTTGTGGATAGTGTAATTGGATGTGCTTTGGATGTATTGACCATGCATGTTTTTCCTGTTTATGACTGCTTGGTCTAGTTTTTCCTATTAGGCGATTTCCAGTTCCATTCCGAGTGTTGTTGGATGAAGTGTTCTTTTTATGTCATGCTGTTATGCTATAGAATTCTAGACAAGTAGTTATTGAGGTTTACTATGTCCATTATGCGATGGATACTTGCTGAATTTACATAGGGCTGTGAGAATGTAGTTTAGTATACCCTAGAGAGAATAGATGTAAGGGCTTCTCCAGAGTGTCTTTATAATTTACGATGTGAAACTACATGGGTAATTGATGTTGAGTGCTTCCTCAGAGAGTCTATAGTTCATCGACACATGACATAGAGGGAATGTGATGTAGGTGATTCCCTAGAGTGCCTTTAGTACCGATACGAGACTATAGGGGGAATTGACGGTGAGTGCTTTCTTAGAGAGTCTATACTTTAGCTGAACCAGATGGGTGAGACTGTGTGTGCAACCCAGAGGGTTGATTTCTTCCTCTAGGTAGCACCAGAGGGGATGGGCTGTGAGTACTTCCCAAAGGGTTACCTATTTGTGTTATCTGTATTGATTAGATGTTTCTTGATAATTGGAATGTGGATTGATTGCTGCTTAGTACTTTCATGTGTACTTCTTTCTGTACTTTTACCTGCCATATATTCACTGACTGTTAGGCATAGATCTTTTGGTGGTTACCAACTAGTATTAGTCTCACATCTAGTTTGGGTCAAGCTTTTGGGCCCAAACAGATTATATTGTTGAAGGTATAGATAAGGGCAAGCGCCCTTCGACTTCTGGTTGTTGATTGCTGTGGATCTGGAGAGCACGGGACCAAGCTATGGCTTGCGATGCAGAGGAGTTTATCTACTTTCTTTTGAACATTGGTTTATCACTGTTGTATTCCGGCATTGTGACATTCTTGGATACTTTCCTAGACATATATGTATCATGCATCATTTATATATATATCTTCTCTAGTTGTTTTCTTTATCAGCCTTCCGCTGTTATTGTTGTTTGGTATTCACTTCTTCGGCTATTGTATAATAGTTTATCTTCCACTGTGTTAGTCTTACAATGATGTTAGATTTTCACCACTATCACACCCAAGGCCCTTGCAGCTAGTCAGCTTCCTCTGGCATTCGGGGAAATGCGTTTGAGGCAATGTGACCAACCGGGTACGGGGCGCCTCTGGGTGGCTTCCGGAACCGGGACATTACAAAGTGGTCTCAGAGGATTCTTTTCTCTTGACTTATTGTTTGGAGCCTTTAGCCAGGGATAGGATGGAATGGGTAATAGGTAATAGGCAATGCTCGGGAGTAGCTAACTAGTGTACATGGAAATTCCAACATACCATGTTTATTTCAATTTTTATGGTTTAGCAATTTTACAGTTCATTTCATTTTAGCATTGGGTGATTCACATGTTTAGTACTATTATCGTTGGTGTTGTTGAGGATCTATTTATATCGCAACCCGATTAGATGAGGGTATGCCATCTCATGCATCATATAGGCACTTTCTAGAAATCACATGTCATGTATTCTTTCCATGTCATCTAGGATTCATTATCAATTGCATGTTGTTGTGATAGATGTTGTGCAGAATATGCATGCTTTTGTGATAGATGCCTTGATAAAAATAGCTTCTTCTTATTAGATCATTGATTGTGTAAGGTTTTGTTTGAAGTAATGCCATGATTTGGTTTGTGAGGTATTAAGGGCCCTCATGGATCGGAATTTGGTGGATCATTGACTTTATTACCTTGTTTATAACATGTGTATGATGCCAAACATTGATTCTCGGGGATTATGGTCCCTCACGTGTCGTAATTTGGCACTTTTAGAGTTCGTTTTAGTGTTTTCAGGGCTCCAGAGTATTTTATGAGGCTTATAGTTCGGAAAAACCTAGAATACATACCGTGTAGATTTGAAAACATACCATGTGTTATTCTATTCGGGAATAAACAATTGTTCTTATGTACATGCCAGGTACTTTATGTGCACTCCAGGTAGTCTCTAACGGTGTCATAGGCAGTGTGGGAAGAGACACGGGATATGGAAAATCTCTTGGAAACACACAGTGTACCGGTTATACACGATGTGTAGTGTAATCCTAGGAATCCGACCATGTAGTTAACAACACGATTGGTGGAGTATCTTCTTATAAATGCCATTTCCACCTTGAACACACCATGTAGTCTGACCCACGTAGCTGGCCATGTCACGAACAACACAGGTCAGTGTCATCCTTTCTCATACACGCTATGTCCGCCTCGAAAACGGTGTGTAGTGTCAGCTGTGTAGCCGACCGTGTAGCTAACCACAAGGTCAGTTAGGACTTATTAATACAAGATGTGTTCATCTGGAATATTCCATGTAGTGTAACATGGGTACACATGCCGTGTCACTAATAACATAGGCTAGGTGAATCTTGATGAGTACACGTCGTGTCTAACTTGAACACACCTTGTAGTTTTTTCATAGGAGAGCCGTATGGCTTAACCGTGTAGAATGACTTGGGCAGGGGAAGAGTATTTAGGCACACACTATGTGTTAGGATAACACGCCATGTGTTTGGGGTGTTACATGACCACTTTTCCAGAAGTTCATGCCCATGTAAATGACTTAAGGGAACACGTCGTGTAGTATTTATACACGTCATGTAGTCATGTTTTGTAAAATTTGAACGACTTATTTCTACTATTCCTGTATTATGCTCCTAGTTTTCAGTCCTTGATAATGTTGATATAAGGTGTGAATTTGACCTTGTAGATTCATGGAACTTTGATGTCCTCCAGTTGCACGCCAGTTTCCATTCGGTGATCAGACGCCGGATATGGCTGATCAGGGACATCCAGCAGATCCTCCTGTTGTTCCAGTCTTGGAACCAGCCATTTTACCTGACACAGTAGCTGATTCTCAGTTGAGAGAGGGAGTTATAAAGATGATGCAGACCTTCTAGGGAGCTCGGCCTCCTGCAACGTCTATGGGATACTTGAGGCAAGTTTTCAAGCAGCAACATCCTCCCACCTTCTCAAGGGAAGGAGAACCGTTGGCTACAATGTCATGGCAAGAAGCCATGATAACGATCCTTGAGACTCTGGAGATGCCTCCAGAGAGGAGGGTCATGCTCGATACCTATATTCTACTGGACTCTGCCAAGAGGTGGTGGTATGTGATCTCACAGGTGGGTCATCAGCAAGTTATGGCTTGGGAGGAGTTACATCGCATCTTCTATGACTACTTCTATCTGGAGACCCTGAAGGGTGATAGAGCTCAAGATTTTATGAGTCTAGTGCATGGTAATCTTTATTTCATGGTGTATTCCTTACACTTCATCAAGATTCTGCATTTCACACCCTTGCTAGGAGGATATTGGTTATTCCTAGCAATGAAGATCAAGGATGGTCTCAGGCACGACATCCATTCCCAGGTGAACATCTTCTGGTTAACTTCCATCACTTCTATCATCAACCAGCCGCTAATCACAGAGAGAAATCTAAGAGATTCTAGAGTTGTGATCCAGGGTGGCTCAGAATCTGGAGTTATCATTCCTTCTACAAATAGTAGGAAGAGCCATAGGAATTCTTCACACAGTGATTCGAAGAGGCTAGACACATATTCTAATAGCCATGTGGTTTGTTACCAATGTGGAAGGGCTGGAAAAATGAGTCTGTAGTGCGAGAGAGTCCCAGTGGGGTGCCAATATTTTGGAAAGATGGGTCCCCTTCAGCGTTTCTGTCAGATCTTCTCACCCGAAGATGGTGACACGGGTTCTTCTATGACTCCGCGTTCAGGAGTAGCACCGCTAGTTTCTAACCAGTCTAGGAACTGGAGTTCTTCAAGACATCAAGTAAAAGGTGGAGGTCGTGGCCATGGTATTCAGTCACCAGTCTTTTAGCGACAGGAGATTGGATCATCTCATAATGGTCAAGCAGGGTCACAGGTCCATGGAGTTGGCCAAACCTTTGCAGTGGAGAAGACCCAGTCAGAGCATGATCCTAGACCTTCTACAGTTCGATGTATAATCCTAGTTGCCTCAATATTATAGTTAGCTCTTTTCGATACAGGGGTTTCTCATTGATTTATATCTATTTCTATCATGGAGAACCTTGGGTTCTGTATCGTCTCTTCTGGTCATATCGTGATGGTAGACACTCTGATTGATACTAGAACGGCTAGTGTACAACAGTGAAAGGAGTGCCCTCTTGGGATTGGTGGGTGTCACTTCTTATGGGATCTATATGTCCTAGAGATGACATGCTATGATTTCATTCTTGGAATGGACTGGCTAGTCCCCTTCCAGGCAGTCGTCGACTTTTATCACCACAGGGTGAGTTTCATATCACCAAAGGGTTGATATTTTCATTATAAGGGAGAGTGGGATGTCCAGGCAAGTAGAGCGAGTCTAAAGCATCATGTGCTAGGAGGAGTTACATCCCATATTGTTGGTCTATATCTGGATGACCCGGGGACATCACAGTTGGACATTCCTCCAATGGTGAATCGTTTCTAGGTTGTCTTTCCAGAGGACATTTCAGTTTTTCCTCTAGAGCGAGAGGTTGACTTTTTGATTGATCTTGTTCTAGGAGAGACACCGTTGTCCATTCCTCAATATAGGATGGCTACACCAGAGTTGCAGGAGATCAAGAAGAAATTGGAGGAGTTGAAGGAAAAGGGTTTCATCCGACCCAGTACTTCTCCATGGGGTTCACCTGTCCTGTCTGTGAAGAAGGTAGCGGAAACCCTCAGGATTTGTATCGATTATCAGAAGTTGAACTAGTTGACGGTCAAGAACCGATATCCCTCCCCCAGGATTGATGATCTCTTTGATCTTCTTCGGGGAGCCTGGGTGTTCTAGAAGATTGACTTGAGGTCTAGTTACCATCAGTTTCACGTTAGACCATCTAATATAACTCTCACAACCTTCCAGAGCAGATATAGTCTATATGAGTAAATGGTTGTGCCGTTTGGCCTCACGAACACGCCGACAGTTTTCATGGAATTGATGAACCGATATCTTGGTGTACTCTCACACTCAACACAACCATTCCACACATCTTGAGATCATTCTATGTACACTAAAAGAGCATCAATTATATGATCAGCTCTCAAAATACGACTTTTTGATGGACCATGTTCACTTCTTGGGTGATGTTATATCAGAGATAAGAGTATCAGTAGACCTAGAGAATGTGAGATTAGTATTTTTCTGGGAACATACGAAGAAAGTATTTGAGGTGAAAAGTTTTCTAGGGTTGGATGGATACTATAGACGCTTCATATAAGTATTTTAACGCTTAATAGCACCGCTAACGGATATGACTAAGAAAGGTGTGAAGTTCACGTGGTCAGATTAATGTGACTCAGCCTTTCAAGAGCTGAAAGGGAGGTTGAATTCAGCACTGATACTAGTCTTTCCAGATCCGGGCAAGAGATATACTATTTATTTTTATCCCTCAGGTATCAGGTTTGGATCTGTGCTTATGTAGTGAGATGGAGTCATTGCATACGAGTCTCAGTAATTGAGGCCACATGAGAGGAATTACCCGACACACGATCTGGAGTTGGTAGCTGTTGTTCATGCCTTGCGCTGCTATAGAAATTATCTTTTGGGTGATCATTTTGTGGTGTTCACCAACCAGAAAAGACTCATGTACACCTTCACATAGTGTGATCTGAATTTGAGACAGCGAAGGTGGGTTGAGTACCTCCAGTCCTTAGATTTTGAGATTGCCTATACGCTGGGTAAGGGCAACGTAGTGTCTGATGCATTGAGTGGGAGGACTCCGATACAAGAAGTTCAGGAGGCTAGTATTGAGTGGCATCTTGTGGATCTATTATCTGAGATGCATCTGGAGGTGCAAAACAGACGAGGTCAGACGTTCATTTCTTCTGTAGTTGTTACCACTACACTTCTTGAATGAGTTCAAATGAGGCAGCTATCAGATTCTGAAGGCCTGGTCCTAAGGGAAAGTGTGTCAAGAGGGGACCCTATTCCTGGGTCGACCATAGGTGAGGATGAAATCTTGCGTTTCCAGGGACGTGTATGAGTGCCAGCAGATATAAGCGAGGAGCTGATGCAGGACTTTCATTCCTCCGTTTGGGAAGTTCATCCTGGCGTCACCAAGATGTATCGAGACCTACACTGTTAGTATTGGTGGACAAGAATGAAGAGGGATGTTGTTGGTCTCATCATGATGTGTTCAACTTGTCATTAGGTGAAAGCAGAGCATTAGCGGCCAGCAAGGCTTTTAGAGTAGTTACCCATTCCTGAGTGGAAGTGCAATGACGTCGCGATGGATTTCATGACAGGGTTGCCGAGGTCTTCTCGACGGAACAATGCAGTATGGGTATTCATCCACAGACTTAAAAATGTCACTCACTTCTTGACGATCAAGGAGAACTTTAGTGCTGATGAGCTTGGAGGGATGTACATCCGTGAGATTGTACGTCTGCATGGAGTTCCACACTCCATAGTTTCAGATAGGGATGCTCGTTTTACATCTCGGGTCTGGAAGGGGCTTTAGAAGGCTTTCGGTACACAAGTACTTTTGAGTACAACTTATCACCACCAGACAGATGGCAAGTCCGAACGTATGATTTAGGTGCTTGAGAACATGCTCCGAGCATGCATTCTGGATTTTGGAGGTTCTTGGGAGTAGCATATTCCTCTTGTGGAGGTTTCCTGCATTGATAGTTTTCAAGCAGCTATTCAGATGGCACCTTATGAGGCTTTGTACAGTAGGCCATGCGAGTCACCCTTATGTTGGCTGGAGGTAGGAGAGGCAACTTTGTTGGGACCTCGTCTTGTTTAGGGGACCACATAACATATAGAGTCGATTCAGAAAAGGATTTCTACTGCACAGTCTCATCATAAGTCTTATGCTGGTCAGCGGAGATGACCTCTAGGGTTCATGGTCAGGGATCATGTTTTTCTACGTGTCACATAGAGGTTGGGACACAAGCGGATCAGGAGATAGGGTAAGCTTTCGCGGAGGTACGTCTGTCCATTTGAGTTGTTGGATATAGTTGGGTCGGTATCCAATCGTTTGTAGTTACCACAATGGTACCGGACTATGCACAACGTTTTCCACGTTTCTCAGCACCAACGTTACTTTTCAGACCCGTCTCATGCTTTCCAACTCGACGAAGTCGAGTTCGAGGTGGATGCATCTTTCAAGGAGCATCCTATCTAGATTGTCAATCCCAGTACAATGGTTCTCTATAGCTTGTCTTTTCCTCTGGTACATGTGCTATGGCAACATGGGCGAGTACATGACAAGGCATGGGAGAGGGAGGCTGATGTACGATCATAGTGGCCGGAGTTGTTCAAGGATTCTTCTTCTACGCCGCGTTAGGGAAATTCGGGGAATAATTTCTTTAAGGGGGGATGTTTGTAAGAGCACAGACCTTTTTTTGGTATTTTTTTCCTTTTTCTGCATTTTTTTAGAAAAGATGTGTTTCTGGAAATTTTTAATGTACATGTCGTGTACTTCCTTACCACAGGAGGCCATGTGCTGGCCGTGTCATGTCCACACACATGGTCATGTGAGGAGATGTGGAGGCCGCCTAAAGAAGAGTACTGAAAGGGAAAGTACACACCATGCAGTCCAAAAGTACATGCCGTGTATTTTTATTTTTTCATTAAACACAATAGGGTTGCTTCTGACGGACATAACCATCTTCTTCTAGAAATTCTTAATCTGAGAGAACCTACATGACCAAGGATCTTCGACGAACCCCCAAGCCTCCATCCATCCTCCTGATCGATCTCTACCGGTTGTGTTGGAATCCCATCATTGAGTTATCTCATCTTTTAGAGCATCATTTTCCAATTCCTTCTTTTATACATGTTATCATGGGTTTAACGTTTTATACATTTTCAAAGATCTATGATGTTCTAAGGTGATCCAATCCTCGTCGTTCAAATATAGTTATCCCCCAATGCCAAGGTAGCTGGTTTGTTCCTTTCTGTTGAATGTTTTTTAGTATTGTGTGCAAATTCAACTAATACCCTTGAACGAGGTATCGCGTGTTTACTATTTTCCAAATGTTGTTGACTTCATTGATTGTATGCCTGAGTAGGGGTTGTTTATTGTGGATAGGGTGATTTTTTGTGCTTTGGAGGTATTTCCCATGCATGTTTTTCCTGTTTATGACCATTTGGTCTAGTTTATCCTTTTTGGTTATTGCCAGTTCAATTCCTAGTGTTGTTGGATGGAGTGTTCTTTTCTGACATGATGTTATGATGTAGAATGCTAGATAGGTAGTTCATGAGCTTTATATTGGCCGTTATGCGATGCGATACTTGTTAACTTTACACAGGGCTGTGAGAAACTAGTGTAGTATACCATAATGAGAATGGACATAAGGGATTCTCCAGAGTGTCTATAATTTATGATGTCAGACCACCGGGAGGAATTGATGTTGAGTTCTTTCTCAGAGAGTCTTTAGTTCCTCGATGTGGGCCACATAGGGAATGTGATGTAAGTGCTTCCCTAGAGTTCCTTTAGTATCGATACAAGTCTATAGGGGGAATTGACGATCAGTGCTTCCTTAGAGAGTCTATACATTTGCTGAACCAGAGGGGTTAGACTATGTGTGCTTCCTAGAGGTTTTAATGATTCTTCTAGGTAGGACCAGAGGGGATATGTTGTGAGTACTTTTTAGAGGGTTACCTGTTTGTGTTATCTACTTTCATTAGCTATTTCTTGATAATTGGACTGTGGATTGTTTGATGTTGATTACTTTCCTTTTTAATGATTTCTGTACTTTTACCTGCCATATATTCACTGATAGTTAGGCACATATTTTAGGGTGGTTGACTATTGGGATTAGTCGCACACCCTGTTTGGTTCATGCTTTTGGGCCCAAACATATTATATTGTTGCAAGTATAGATAAGGGCAAGCACCCTTCCACTTCAGGTTCTTGATTACTGCGGAGCTAGAGAGCATTGGAACAAGCTATGGCTTGCGATGTTGGGGAGTTTATCTAATTTATTTTTCACTTTGGTTTATCACTGTTTTATTTTGTCATTGTGACTTACTTGGATGCTTTCCTAGACATATATTTATCATGCATAATTTTTATATATACATCTTCTCTAGTTGTTTTCTTTTTCAGCCATCCGCTATTACTGTCATTTGGTATTTACTACTTCCTCTGTTGTATAATTGTTTATCTTTAGCTATGTTACTCTTCCAATGAGGGAATAGTTCCCCCACTATGATACCCAAGGCCGTTTCTGCTAGTCATCAGCCTCTGGCATTCGTGGAAATGCTCTTGAGGCCATGTGACCAACCAGGTACGGGTCGCCTCTGGGAGGCTTCCGGAACCGGGATGTTACAAGTTTGTAAAAATAACCAATTTTCCTTGAATTTAACCGATCCTACCCATTTAAAAAAACCGTGATACCAAAAACCCACCAAGAACTTCACATACCAAAATATGAAGTCATTCAATTAGATTTAATTATCTAGTGAGTTCAATTTCATTGAATGAAACCATGAATATATATAGGAAAACACAATATTGGTTGTTGTTGAAACATTATTTAACTAAACTTGCATCCTAAAAAAAACCCAACCCTATCATCGAATGATTACCTAGGTATACAATTCCTATAACTACCCACTATGGGTCTCCAAACATTCCATGATTAAGTTACAACAAAGATGACAAAAAAATATTTCTTACACAAATATCAATATAATATTCTAATAGAATAAACCATCTTTGGGATAGTTTATTATAATATAAATAACATGTTGTACAAGAGAACACTATATATGAATTTTTCAGACCATATATACTCAAACATTGTCATTAGAAAATACGATCACACCCAAGATGCAATATGTAATGGGATATATACATGGAAAATTTGTTGCATGAACATGATCCTATTTCAAATAGGCCATGTTAAAAAATACCTAATAAAAAAGATCCCACAATCATACCATATTCAATAAAAATATCAATCATAAAAGATCAATCGAATAATAGTAATCCCAAAACCCTTGTTAACCATGATTTCACTCTAGAAAGTTGTTCATGAATCCCTAGTCCGAGGTCCGTCATAAGTACTGATACATTGCTAAAACACCTGTCTACCATATCCCAGAATAAGAATACAAAAAAATCTAAACCCACATTGTGACACCCTAGTCTAGATCCACCATATGAGACAATGATCCACATGTTTCCAAGAGTTACTCCCCATATTAACGTGGTTTTTGAATAGTTTTAGGAAATAAAAAATTATAGAAATTACAAAAACCTGAGTAGTATATTCAATGTGAAAAAAATTAATAACCACAAATCTATAATATGATGTAATTTTTTAATACATATCTACTATCAAAGAAGAAATATAATTTCCCACCCATTTAACTAATAATGTATAAAAATAAATGAAATAAAAATTAAGCAAGCATACCATAATACAATCCATGTGAATAAACACTACGCAATCATCAAATACCCTTAAACTGCTCCATCCTGATCTACTACACATCATCGACTAAACCCAAAAGATGACATAAGTCTTGCACCCGCATCAGGGTGTCCACACATGTTGTTAGAAATATATCTTATTAGGGTCTAAAAATGTTAAAAAGGTATAAAAAATCAAATACATAAATTCAGGGGTAAAATAATCATTTAAAACAAGTGATATTTTCTTCATGTGAAAACTAAGTCACTATGAATCATTTCACATCAAGTTACCACAAACTAACCTAGCCAGCACAACACCCGAGCATACAATTTTTGACACCATTCTCAAATTAAATTCATCCTCTTAGGACATCATCAATGTATCCTAGACAACACATGAAGAATTAGGTTATGAATTCATCTATGTCATAAAAATTAACAAAAGGGGTCGGGTAGGGTTCTATCCCCTTGTTTCAAACTCACCTTCTCACCCAAGGTTGTCTGATGCCCAATACCCAAGCTTTACCTTTTCACTCACGATATGGTCCATCCATATGATCCCAAATCACACCTATAATCCATATCACTCATGGTAATCCTATCGTCTAATACTACAAAACAAACATCCAAGACTCTATCTCACTCATGAAAGTCCAACCATCTAATCACATGCCATCACTCCCATACCAGTAACTCTATCTTACTTATGGAAGGGAAGATGATTTTTTCTCCCTCATAGTGGGGGATAAAATGGTCCTAAAACACACTATATCACTGATGGTTATACTGGAATTCAAACATATATCATGGATTTCACCTGACCATGGTAGTCAAACCCAATCTATTAAAGTTGTTGGAGGGAAATAAATTGGTATCCATCACCAAAAAGATAATATATCACCTATCCCAAGAACATGAAATAAACAGAGGGCCACATACTAACAGAAAAATACAATATCATATCATCTAGTCTTATCACTCAGCTAGCCTCTATCATCAAAAAAATATCATCTCACTCACCAAGACTTCCATTAGGTCCCTTTATAATCTTCATAGTCTCTTCTTGTTGATACCATGTAACATCCATAAATCATCGGTGACATCACATATTATATGATCATCATTATATAAACCTATAATTCAATTCATAGATATTACATATTAATCTATGATTATTTATTACAAAATATAAAAATTCATGTTGTAATCGTAGAGGTCTAGTGCATTTAGAAACATTGATACAAAAACCTAGTTCATAGATGAAATACATCATCCCCCAAAAAGTTATTCATAATTAAAACCCATCTTAGATATATAAAAAATAACACATTTCTTTATAACCATGGTTAAAAAATAAAGGAAATTTGCAACTTAAATTCTTAGTAAGGGTAAACAATATAGATATTAGTTATCACATAAACGTAACATCAGAATAACATATTGAGAGCATGAGACTATCATTTGATAACCACAACCTTCATATCATAGATAAAAATGAAGGGTTAAGGAATGAATCATGGGAGTTAATAAGAAATTAATAATAAATGAATCAAACAACATAATCCTTGAGGGTATAACATTTTTATAAGGCATAGTGTTTTGGAATACATATAATCATAAAATATCATTACCTTAGTTTTCAAGTATCATTTCCAAGACCATAATAATGGATTGAGTATAGTTACCAAACTATCAAAGTAGTCAAGGTTCACTCCCTAGATTATCATAGTGGAAAAAATATCTTACTAATCTAGCTTCACTTCCCATTCCATTCATTTTTATCTAAATAGATATATATCTTTACCTAATACTTTTTTGGGATATATAAGTCTGGGAAGACCCATCACATAATGAAAATAATTAATATGTCTTCCATAAAATCATCAAAAAATCATCATATCATAACCCAATAAAATGAAAAAGGTTTCATAAAATTTTATCATATCATAACAAATGGAAAAAAGAATGGATTTCCAAATATCTCGTAATCATAAATAAAAAAAATATAATTATCAATTATGGATAATAACTTTGGATCATATCACTATTATAAATTTATGCAACATCAACAGATGTTATCATAAAAAAATCCTTTTTAATATTACTTGGAAAATTTCATGAGGAAAATAACTTTTAGAATTTAAAATAATTTATTTATAATCAAAAAAAATATCTGAAATATTATGGAAAACATTTTCCTTGAAAAAAATTGAGAAATTATAAAGGAAACATCAAATAATATTGTGATTATGGTGGTGTGAAATTCCATTTATTCTTTATATGTTAAAAGAAAGCATACCTTTAACATTTCTGTAAAAAAAATTCATATAGTACTTCATTTAGAAAATAACATGAAGATTCTATTTAATTTTTTTAAAAGTAAATAATGTGTAATTTTTCTTTGATAAATAATAGTATAATTTAAAAAATTTCTTGAAAATAATTTTAGAAAATATATTTATGGAAGAAAAATAATTTTTAAATGAAGAGATAAATAAAGCCAGTTTTCCTTAAAAAAATATCTAATGTATTTAGTTCTTAAAGAGAGGAATATGGAATGAAAACAACTAATATATTAAAAAAATCATAATATAAAAAATTGAGTAGTTTATTGAATGTTAGATCATGAAGTTAAATAATTATAAAAATCATCTTAAAAATTTCAGATAAATAATGATATTTTGTTATAAAACGCTTACCTTAGACCCAAATGCCATCACACATGTTGAAACATACTATAAAATAAATATAAATTTATTATAAATAAATTTAAGAAACATAATAATATATATAACACCATAAATTATTTATCTATAACCATTTACAATGAGTTTTTTATATTTGTTTTTTAAAATCATTGTTCCTGGTGATAACTGCATCGTTTTTCTTAAATGTTTTGGAATAGTAGATTTAAAAATTTTAATTTGATCATGGATACAATATCGGAAAATCTTTTATCATTATATAAAATCAATATCTTTAAATTTTATATAAATTTATAGTCATCCTTTAATGTTAGAGGGAGAAAAATGAATTACACCATTGATGGAGACGGTAGTTCATACATACGCATGAATGCTATTTTCATTTTATGAATAATGGAAAGAAAGAAAGTAAAATAACAATTCACAATTAATAAATTATTATTATATAACATATTCTATTAATTTTAATTAAATCAAACCTTATTACCAACGCTTCATGGAGGTCGTAGTCCATATGTATGCACCAGTGATGTTATCATTTTCCAACAGGTTTGATAGTAATAAGGTAGATGTAATATTATAATAAAATGTGTGTAATAAAAACATAAATATAATATATATAATTTAAATCTATCATTGTATATAGCCATGATAGGAGGTGATGTAGAATGAATTACATCGATTCCTGAAGCTATATTCCTCTTTACACATTATCAACAGTTTCAGTAACCATTTGATGGAAGAGGAGATATATTTTGATTTTGAATTAAAATAATAACATCTAATAATATTAAAGATACTATATTTGTTATTAAATCATGGTTTAATAATAATTGAAGGAGGTAAAATAATAAATAAATGAAAAATCATGTGTAATAACTATAACTATTATTCCAGAAACCACATTAGGTTTATACCAAATGAATTGATAAGATGGGTTTCTATTCCAAATAAAGACTCTGGGTCATATGGAAGAATTAATGTAATGTATTGGTATTTATTTGTTAAAAAAATTATATATAACAGTGGGGAGGATAATAGGTGTTGTTTCCTTTTATATGTTTAGGAAAAGACCCTATTGGATTTATTGGAAAAGAATAAAATTCTATTAAAGCCTTATTCACACAAAATGGATACCAAATGAATCATTAATGAAAATTAGATGATATAAGGTATATATATATAATGGATTTTATTCATATTCTTATTAATTTTAAACCCTTATATATTTAGTTTAAACGTCAGAAAAACTGTTTTAACATTAACTGTTGTAACAAATAATTTATTATTACTATTCATTAAGAAAAAAAATTGATTTAAAAATATTAAGAAATATTAATTATTATGACTAAAATTTTTTAATATATTTTATCAAATTTAATTTACATAATTGGTAGAATTTAATTTAAAATTAAACCCATAAATGTGGAAATTGTTTTTCCAAAGATAAAAGTTTTATTAAGTATAAATATTTTTAAAATCAAAATTGACCATAAAACAGATTATAATGACCTAGATTGAATTAATAATTCAAAATTTAAATTAATATTACATTTTAACCCATTTTAAAACAACGTTTAATCTTATTAATTAAATAAATGAAATTATCAATTTTACTGAAAAACTGAATTTCTCAATATTCATCAAAAAATTAATCTTTTCAAAAAATTCATAACAGTTCACTAAAAGATGATTTTTACCAATTCATTTTAAAAATTATGTACATTTTTTCAAATAAATTTTCTAAAACTGGAAAAAATTATTTATATTATTTTCTCAAAAAAAATTAATAAATGCTATTTAAAGGAAAAATATCTATTTTATTCATTTAAGAACTTTTCTAAAACATATATTTATGTTATCTAAAACATTTTGAACATATTTTGAACATTGGTTCTCCCTATTCATATTATTAATTTAACATGGAGGATATAATGATATACTATATTATGGTTCTCTCAGACTTATGGATTTGTTTATCACAAACTATCAAAGGGAGTATATATATATATATATATATATAATATCAGGTTGTTACATTCTAACACAATTAAAATTAATTTCCCACTGAAATTCTATCACACAGTTAAAAAATAGAACATATATTTTTTTTGTTACGTCCTTGGGTTCCCAAGATGCTTTTTGAAATTTATGATTCCTCTAGAAGACATTAACTAGATGAGTAGTCATGTTCCATAAAACATTGTCTCTATGATCCAATATTTATACTTATTCATGTTCATGGGATATGTTTTTTTTTTGTTTTTTGACCACTATGTTTAGAACATGTGAATGATCAAAAATGTACTTCCTTAGGAGAGATAGATAGAATACATCACAAACATGAGGGAGGTTTTGTGGGAGTTCCATGTTATAAGATATCATCTCCACTTGATCAATAATATCAATGTGGCTAATATTCATAGGAAAAAACATTCATTTATTCCCAAATCACGTAAACTTATTCTATGGGGAAATTTATAGAAACACCTTATCACTAATATTGAACTCAAAATCTATTTGATGATGATCAGAATATTATTTCTTTCGAATTTGATCTTCCTTGTTGTGATGTTAAGTTACTCTGACATTCTATTCCATTTCCTTATCTATTTCTAGTCTAATTTTCTTTATTTACCCAAATTCATCATAACAAGTCAGAGTTGTTCACTTCCAGCCATAGAGATCCTCATAACGAGACATCAGAATGTTTGAGGGAATGCTATTATAATAAGGAAACTCAACATGATGAATGTGCTTCTCCCAACCTCCTTGGAATAATAGAGAAAAATATCGAAAAATATCCTTGAGGGTTTGAATGATTTTCTTATACAAACCATCTACATTTATATGATAATCAATACTTAAAAACACCATATCTGGAGCCTACTAGAAAAATCACATGAATATCGAGGTAAACCATAGATCTAAATATGTTACAATAAATTTTTTTTCTCTATTCTATCTTATCACTTAAAATATATTCTATAAATATGATCCAGAGAGGAATATAATTTTATAGTAATGAAGTGTACTAACATTGTAAGGCGATCGAGTGAAACCCAAATAGCATTATAATCTTTTGGATTTTAGGGGAGTCTGATGAGAAAATACATGGTGTTGTTTTCCAATTTGAACTCAGGTATAGGTATTGGTTGCAACATAACCTTATAATTTTATTCCAAAGATAACATACTAACATTCCATGAACTAAGATACTGACTCAAAAATATATCTCTTCATACAATGCCACCAAAAATACTCTTTTAGATTTCTAAACATAGGTTTACACATAAGACGAATATATAATGATGAACTATAATCATAATCCAACACCTCCATCTTCAAATATGCTATAGAAAGAATAAAAACATGGATATTGAACCTTATCATTCCATCATAATCAAATTTTATCTCAAGAACATTTACCCCTTCTTTTGTAGCTCTACATAATCTATCATTGAACCATTAATCTTCACCTGGATATATGGTTGAACACTTATTTGAGTAAGATTATACTTATCCCCCTCCTTAAATATTTCAATATTAATCCTTTCTATGTTAATAAATATTCAGTCTTTTTTGTCCTCATCATAGATAAGAAAAAATGATCCTTTCAACTCAGAGAATCTACCACGTTTTTATACTTACGATGGGGGTAATGTATTTGGTAGTCATAATATTTAAATAGATCAAAAAATGTATCCAAAATATATTAAATTATTTATATGTCAATATTAAATTTAAACTTTTATATTCAGAATATTAATAACATCTTTGACCATATAGACAATGCCTCAACATCTTTAGTGAGATTCCCATAGTTAACCCCAAATCATATTTTCTGGAATTTTTCTCACGAACTGTAAATTGTAAAGAGGAATAATATGTAACTATATAATTATTCATGATACTAAATTCTAATCCCACCAATGATTCATCACTATAGATTATAAACCCTTCTCCACTACAGGTTAATGTAAGAACATGTATGCTAACCAACATTCTCATCAGTTCCATGAAATTTTACAAAAAAATTTATGTCTAAAAGAATTTATCTTCTTTTTAAGTTAACTTTATGAGTGGTTTATACAGTCATGGAAAATATTCTATGAAGTATGAATAATATCCAACAATGACATATTAACTGAAAATCATAGTCCCTGTGGTTGGTCTAGGACAACATTCAATAACTTCCTTTTTTGATAGATCAAAAAATACACCTTCTCTTGAGATTATATGACCCAAAAATTGTATCTGATTTTATGCAAAATTTCAACATTGTAAATTATTCATAAAAATATTCCTTACATATGGTATTCAATATAATTCTCATGTGATATTCATTAATTTCATTTATCTTTGAATATATAAGAATATCACCTTTCTGGACTACCACAAACTAATCAGGGTAATCTTTAAAGACTATATTAATTAAATCCATGATGACATTTAGGGAATTATTATAACCAAATGAAATAAATATATACTCCTAGAATCTATATCTTGTAAAAAATATTGTATTTCTATATCTTACTTCTTAACCATTAATTAATGAAATCCTGAATGAAGATAAATATTGGAAAAGTATTGAGATCGGCATATTTAATAAAAAATTTCATTAATACATGGTAGATGATACTTATCCTTGATTAGGATCTTGGTATATACCTAAAAATCAATATATATTAACGTTGATCCATTATTATTCTTAAATAAAATATGTGGTGTATCCCTCGGTGATGCACTTATCCAAATAAACCTATTTTCAATATTCTCATGGATTTTATTCTCTAATTCCTGTAACTCAATCTGGGACATTCTATATAGAGTATTTGAGATTGGTGTATCACTAGGTTTGAGTTATATTGAGGAATCCACATCATTATTTAGTGTAATATTTAGAAAATATTTCATAAAGACATAAGGAAATTCAAGAAAAATAGGAATATCATGGATGTTGCATTTTTTCCTAACCATTAAAGATAGAAAACCCCTTTGAATAGAAATAGATACCCCTGTATTGGATATTATTTCCTTTATTATTTCATATTTTTCATCACAATGATATATGATCATTAGTTAGTTTGGAATACAAAATAAGACTTCCCCTCTTTAAAACATTAATTTTTATTTTTGTAGATAAATCCAATTCATTCCTAATGTAATATAATATTCAACAACAGGAAGAATAACAAGTTTTTAGGGAGAATATTCACATAATTTTCAATTGTATAATAATAACAGAATTGAGATTTTTCATTGTACAATTAGGGATGTTCACTAAAAATTCAGTTTCTAATTGTTGGGGTGGTTTTTTGATACCCTTTCTAAATTTTTCAGAGATACACGAGGGTTTAGATCTAGGTTAAAATAAGACAATAATATTTTTAGAGTAGATGGTTAGTGAACCTTTCACCACTTCATTATTGTAACCCTCCTTATAAATAGTGATCACATGCGATATCCATTTGTATCAATTATCAAGATGTTGCTGACATCATTCATTATCATCAAACTTCATTTTTGAGAACTAGTTACAATAATTCCCATACATTATGTATATCAAACACTACAGTGTGGGTGGTGCATTCTATGAATATTTATCTCTTTCCACATCATCAGCTAATTTCTTCCCATCAATTCATCATTCAATTTACCAAGAAAATTCATTTCCATTATGAAATCATTACCCATATTCTTAAAATAATTTTCTACATGTATTTTATACACTTCTATCATAATGTAATATTAACATCATTATCTCCATGTTTTTTTATAATTTCCTTGGTATTCAATATTTCTTTTCTTTTCAAAACTGTTATATTAATTGCAAGTTCAAATATAAATTTCCTCCTTGATAACACATATAATGATTAATTCTTACCTACAAATGTACCTTAGGGATAATAACCTTGATATACTTGGATTTAAGCCATTTCATAATCAATCAACCTTACGTTAAGGTTAAATGATAATATAGGAAGTGTACATCACATGTCAGGTAAACACTTTCTCATAGGTACCGATATATTCATCATTATTTTTCTTTATCATAATTAATTTCTTCTCCATTTTCATACAATGAGTTTGTAGAATTTATTTATTGAAAAACTAGATCATAAAATAATCTCACACCATGGAATTAATTTATTTCTATTGGTCTGTATTCTCTATAAGTTTCCACTATTTATTTGGATAACATTTAAAATGAAAGATGAAAAAAATGAAATTTACATCTGATGAAAATTGTTCCCTCCTTTGTTATTTTTTACATCATCATGATTCATATAATGATAATGTTGTGTTAGAATAATAATAAGTTTTTCAATATATATCCCATAACATCTTTTTTCTCAGGAGGAAAATCATTTCACTATCTACAACACTTAGCATTCACACGACTCCTTGAGGTTCCATCTATTAACTAAAACCAAGAAAACAATTTGTGGAAGACAGTAATCAAATTTTAAAACCATATAATCATGAAAAATCATATATAGGATATCTAAATCTTGAAACTTTCTTTTTAAAAATAGGACACATTTGGTTTTACCGACATTAGAAAAGATCATTATCAATATAAATCCTTCATGATTTTTCATAAAGAAAATTTTAATTAACCTAATAATATCTCTTGAGACTGTAATACCAGGGGAAAAGTAATTGAACATGCACCATTCATGTCACGACCCGACCCTTCCCGAGATCAAGCCATAACTACCCCAAGCCCGCCTCCGTAGGCCAGGGGCTGGCGACAAGAACCAAAGGCAAGACAACTCGGGGAGGCCTTTGCCTATGTACCAGTACACACACATGAAGCCCACTCAATGAATAAGTGCAGAGTACAAGGATAAGTAAAGTACCAACTGCTATAAAGTAACCACAAAGGTGCATCAACCTCTAAACATTACAAAGTGAGTGTTGAAGGTAAACTGGAAAGAAAAGGGAAAAAGACGTGCCCCACCAGAAAAGTGCCACAACCCGACAATTGGTAAAAAAAGTAAAACAACTAGGAGAGTCCCACACCTAGAACCCAACTACGACCACTGAACATGTTCTAAGCTCTTGAACTCCAAAGAAATTCTATAGTCATGAGTAACGAGTCCGTCGTCTGCAAGGGAACACCAAGTGAGGGAAAAGACCAAGCAGGGGTGAGTATATAAATACTCAGTAGGATTCCCCGAAGGCTCGAGGGAGAAAAAAAGGAGGTACCGAAGAGTGAGCAGTAGATCAAACAGATAATAGTAAAGGAGTACAATAGAGAGTGCAGTAAAGAGTAAAACTCAATCCAACAGGAGGAAGGAAGTAGACTCGTCCTAACACAAGGAGCTAGGAATGGTGAGAAGGTGAACTTCCCGTCAAGCCATCACTACCTGTAGCAAGAGAGTAGACTCTTCCAACCCCGAGAAGATGGACACAGAAATCATGTGGCATACCACGCGCGTCTTCACCTCTCATGGAAGGAGAGCAACCAAAACCCAAGAAGTTGGTACTAGAAAAAGGTATATCCATATCCATATTCTCAACAAGAAACCCGAACAAGATCATAAAAGGATCTCAATCTCATAGCTCAGCCCAAGAATGTGAGTCACCAACAGTCCTAGAAGTAAACACCATCGATGCACAGAATCCTTCATATCTTCCTTGAACTAGAAGCTAAGGGTCTCAAATAACCACACTCTGACACTATCCACTTTGGGAGTCACTGACTCGCCCACACAGTTTTTCGTCACGTCACAAGGATTCTTCTTGGTGGGGAAAGTGCCCCTCGTACATGAGAGTTCTGGGTAAGAGAAACCACACCTCTTCACTATCACACAGTCGAGAGGTCTTCTCAAAGTCAAAGCTATCACATCACTGACCCGTACAACCAAGGGTCCTGTTCTGTTAGTCATGGAGAAAATCCACAGACTAGCCTAGTAGAAAGGACTGATTCTGAAAGAATTCGTCGGGTAACCCACTGCCCAGCCCCGCTGGAGGGTAAACCCTAAGATTTCATTAGTTAGCCCACTTCCCATTCCCTGCTTGAGGGTAAACCCTAACATGAATTTGGGTGAACCACTGCCCTATCTTTGATGGAGGGTAAACTCTAATACATCATCAAGTAATCCACTTCCCAGTCTGTGTTGGAGGGTCAACCCTAAGAGGTCATCAGGTAACCCATTTCCCAGTCTCTGCTGGAGTGTAAACCCTAAAAGGTCATCGGGTAACCCACTGCCCAGTCTCTGCAGGAGGGTAAACTCTAAGAGGTCATCGGGTAACCCACTGCCCAGTCTCTACTGGAGGGTGAACCCTAAGAGGTCGTCGGGTAACCCACTGGCCAGTCTCTGTTGGAGGGTAAACCATAAGAGGTCATCAAGTAACACACTACCCAGTCTCTACTAGAGGGTAAACCCGAAGAAGTCAATGACCAAACCACTGCCCAGCCCCGCTGAAGGGTAAACCCAAAAATTCTCTGGCCATCCCTAATGGATGGTACAACACTGGCCAATAGAACACGTAGTGGGTATCACACAACCACCCAACTCTAGAACAATTCACCTAGTTGAGGTTCAACGACCATGTAGTGTGGGTCACGCCAATACCAGGAGCTCTTACTAGGGAAACACGTCACGGTATATCGAAGAAGGAGGATATGATCTCGATACTCGGTTAAGGAATTTGCGCCTAGGCTCACTAGGGCTCCATACCCTACTGGAAACAACCTACTGGGTAGAGGATTGGTACCTGCCTAAAGTATTGGTCACAATGAATCCACAAAAACACTACCAGGGAACACGAAGGAACCTGATACTGAAAGCCCACATGGCTGAAGGAAAAAGTGGAACCCAAAAAACTCTACCGATCACACCGTTGAGAACCGAACCAGGGGAAAACACTCCACCATGCTGGTTTAAACCATCGTGAATAGAGTGACCCTCTATGACACGAGAGATCAAAGTTATGTAATGAAGAACACGACTCTTACAAGGGGCCCACATGATGTGTAAACCTATCTCATATCCAACCCATGTACACAAACATTAGCTAGTACAAACTACAACATGTACCTCCAAGAATCCCCGTATACTCTCAGAGTATACTACATCTCTAGCCCAAAGGTTTTCGTGCACACAACACCCAACATTAGCGCGAAGGGAGAAAATGTAATTTCTCCAACCAGCTTCCTCTACGGCCCTAGCATGGCCAACCACATGTATTTAAACATCTACTTCACTAACACTGGAGTGAACATGATTACACGCCAAGGGTTCCCTATAAACACTACAGGAAGAACCACCATCAGTACATCCTTCATGCCTCCACATTTAATGAGATCTTGAATGAGGCTCCACACATCCAAAAAAATCGTACCATTGTAATCCACATGGAAAAACACGTGAGATCGACTATTTTCCCGCTGATAATAGACATACGACGTAAATTTCACTCAACACTGCTTTGCGCCCGAACGTCATCCCGTGCTCCATAGCCTCGGACCCGAAAACAGTCGGGCGCATCACACCATTTTGATCCCCTCGGGAAAACACATCAATTTCACTGTTTACTTTTTTGGAATGGATGTCTGAAGAAAAAAGATGCATTTCACCACAACGCACACGAGCGGTGCTTCGTGGAACCCACATCTTTTTCCCCAAGTTCAATGAACGAATCACACTGTTGCGATTCTCTTGGAAAACTACACAAGATTGACTATTCACTTATCCGAACCGGACACCCGGTGAAAAAGATGGATATCACCACCATCTCCAAAAACGGCCCTCATGGGGCCGGCACCACCATGTGGAAATAAATCAGGTGGATTGCGCCATTGCAATGCCCTCGAAAAAACACTCAGAATCGACTACTTTCACGCCCCGAACAGACGTCTGAGGAGAAAGCTACAAAACGATGCTCACAGCTTAAAAGACGGGCCGTGGGGCCCATGCCTCAACTCCGGTTTCAACACATGAAACCATTCAAGAAATATTCTTCTCAACGCCAAGGTTTCAATGCTGCTGACGACGCTCAAATCGGACACCGGATGTGTCTCCGCCGCCCAAAACAAGAACCCCCGGAATAACGTCAATCCGCTTAAAGGCGTGTCGTGCCACCGAGGCCCCTCGTTTTGGGAATTAAAAACCATTGAAACCATCTCAAAAGCATCTTCTCATTTCCAAGAATGCACTGCCATAGATGGCACGCAAAACAGACACCCATAGCGAAACATACGGGTGTCTGATGTCGGAGTGGGGCCAACCCCGTGGGCTGGACCGACCTGGTTCGGCCGGTTCGCCCGGTCTAGGCCCACCCATGCCGGACGGCCCGGCTCGCAGCGCCGACCCGTGGATCAGCTGTACGACCTAGCCGTGGACCTCGGGTCCATGCAGCACTGACCGGTAGTGATGGCTGGTTGCGGTCTTCTGTGGAGACTCGCAGTGTGTGGGTCTCTATCCCTGCACGGGGTCGTGTGCTGCGACCCGGCCCTCGTCGTGCCACGACATGCTCACCCGCCACCTGGAGCCACCGACCGAACGCCTTGCTACTGAGCCGCCAAAGCCTGTGGACACCTCCCATGCTCGACCTCCATCGCCTGCTCCGAGCCACCATCCGCAGCCGCGATGCCACCGCCAGGGATGGCCGGACCGCCGTCGGAACCTACTGATGCTTCCGAAAAACACCTAAACACAACCAGATCTTCGTCGGACAGCTGCAGACATCTCGGGACTCGAAATTCCAGTACAAAATATGTTTCATAAAGCTCAAAACATATAACACGCATTCATGGGATTTTCTCTAAAATTCTACGACAGTTCGATGCTATGATTTGAGCTCAAGTTATGTGGGAAAATAAAAGGAAATGAAAAGATCCTACCTCTTTGGGTGTAGCCCGACGCTTCATCGTCAATCCACCATAGTCGGATCTGCAATGGCTTATTTAGGAGAGGAGGGGTTATTGAGGAGAAGGATGGATTCCTTGTTGGGAGTTATTCCACCAAAAAAATGGAGAAGGAGGGGAGGGTGTTGGCCTAACTAATGGAAACTTAATTAAAAAGTTGAATTAATTTAAACCCCCAAATTGACCCACATCCAAAACACTCGATAGTGTCGAGGTTGAGCCTCTCCTAGGGTAAAAACCACCTCCCGAGGACAATGTAGGTATCAGAATTTTAATCTGAGCCACCATTCAGATGTTATAAAATTTAACACCTGAGGCCGCTAAATTACAAAAATGCCCCGGGTGGCATATTTCATAGAAGGCATGCGCCCGCGAAAGTTACACTCCTCCCAGGGTATATGACATGCTCTGGACTCAATAGTTCCCTAGGTTTTCCCATCAGAGCTAACATTTAGGTGCTATTCCATTTATTTTGCGTGCCCAATGTGAACGCACTAAAAATTTAATTCCGGCCACACCGGGGCTCGGAATCGCACGCCGTATGAAGGCACTGCTCTAAAATAACTTCAAGAAAATTCCAAATTCATTTATAGAAAAATATAGGTTCTTAAATCATTCCCTCCATCAATATTTTCATCCCTGAAAAGCAAAACCAAGGAACAACAATGGGTACTAAGCCCACACCAGGATCTTCTGTACCCTAAAGAACTCACGTACAATTCTGCGCCACTGCACATAGAACAAAAGATTTGATCGGTTCACGCGAGGTATGCCCTTGCTGATGATGTGCATAGGAGTAAAAACACTTTTTCTCGGGTGAGTCATGTGGGAGATTTCATGCTCCCAAACCAGCCTTTGGGTTTAGGGTAAGGCGGTGGGGACCTCTCCATCCCTTCACATGGTCTCAAACGGCCCGAAGGACCTTGGGGGTATCTCACCTCCCTGGTCGCACCTCTACGTCGCACGCTACGACTGGAATCACCATATGGACCTGGGACAAAGCCCGGTGACTCCCTCCTTTAGAATATCCATATGGAGAAACACCCAAGGATATCCTGTCACTTACGGATTCACAGTCGATGTCCCCCGACCAAGACTCTCTTACATGCTCGAAAGGCGAAGGAGTCCCCACCATCGAATAAAGAGAATGGTTCCCCACTTTTTATTCCACTAACACAGGGTTACACTAAAGTCCCACGTCACTCTGGTAACTACCCAGGTAAGGAGAAGTGAGAAAAAAATTTCACACACAGAGTCTGACAATTCTACTACAAAAAGTAGAAGAGCAGTAAAGTGTAACTCTTGTCACTTCATTCTCTACATGATCGTAAAGATCCAAAGCTTGTGGCTGTTCCCAGTCCCAACTGTCAGCTCCTGGGGAATGACGTGGACCGCCTGGTGGTGATCGGAAGACCTCATAATGTCGTCCCCCGCTTCCAGTTTCTCCCAATACTCTTCTATCACCACCTCTCTGGGTACCACTCCGATCACGGAGATGCCTCTGTCGTGGTGGTGCGCTTGCGGCCTACCCAATATTCTCAGCGTGCTAGGTCGAGCATTCTCACACCAAGTGACCTCTCCCATCGCAAGCATAACACTGACTCTCTATGGGATGCACTGGAGCCCTCCAACACCCATGTGGTGTACGACCATGCCCTTGAGTCCGGTTATCAGAAATCCACCTTTGTCGAGGTTCTGTTAGCAGATGCCCGCTAGCTGTGGCAGACGTCTCGGCTTTGTCGAGACTGCTGGAACCACCAACTGTAGAACATGACAGGAAGATATCTGTCACCAACACCTGCTCTAGCACCTCGGAATAAGTGGGAATGACAATGGGTACTATAATAGCACAAATCTCTCTACGGAGACCCTGCTCGAACCACTGTGCTCGGAAGTTTCCGTCGTGGACAAAGTCTGGGTAAAAATGTGCACGGTCTGCGAAACTAGTCACGTACCCAGTCACCGTCATCCCTCTCTACTGAAACATCGTGAGCTCCTAGATCCGAATGGAGCGTAAACAGGAGGGGTAACACTCCTCATGAAACAACAGCTAAAATTCTTCCCACGAATGTGATGACTCATTGAGTAACTGAGTCACCAGACTCCACCAATTCCCAGCTGCTCTGTGGAAAAGGCTAGCGGCCAAATCCACCATCAGATCTGTCGGTGTCTACACAAGCCTTAAGAGGTGAACCACTGTCTCTAGAAAAACATCTGCTTCCTGAGGGTCTGGCTCACTGCTGAACCTTAACGGTCTCTGCAACTGGAACTCACGGAGCGCACTCAACATGCACTCAAGCTTAGTCTGCTCTGCTGATGCTGTCTGCTGCTCACCGGGTGGGGGTGCTACTACCGGCCCACCCGGAGAAAGGGACTTGCATGATGAGTTCTGAACTAAGGCCTCTTAGCTCACAAGGTCATTGTCATGAACCAAAGCTAGTATCCTGGCTGGCAGTCTTTAGGGAGACACCCTCAAGATTATCAAGGAGTGCCACAATCAGATGACCATATATGTATATATAACAGTCAAAACAATGGGGACCTGATACCAAGAAGGATAGTGAATGACTCGATCCTATGTGATGCACAAGACAATTTCCCTGCAACGATTGTCTCAGCATACCGAGTCAATAAGTTGGTTGTCAGAGTCCTAGTGAATGGATACGTCGGCCACCACACCATCACTAGACTCTCTGGCCTGAGAGCCGCTCTCGAGACACGTTGACACTATTTCCCTAGATCCCAACCAATTCATTTTTACGGACGTCCGAAAATGTCCCAAGGAACGAACTAGATCTGATACCACTTTGTCACAACCCAACCCTACCCGGGCTTGAGCTGCAACTACCCCAAGCATGCCTCCATAGGCCACGGGCCGGCAAAAAGCACTGAAGGCTAAACAACTTGGGGATGCCTTTGCCTATGTACATGTACACACACACGTAGCCCAATCAATGTAAAAGTGCAGAGTACAAGGAAACGTAATGTACCAACTACTATAAACTAACCACAAAGGTGCATTGACCTCTAAATAGTAAAAAGTGAGTTCTTAAGGTAAACTGAAAAGAAAAGGACAAAACACGCGCCCTACCAGAAAAGTGACACAACTCGGCAAGAGGTAAAGAAAAGTAAAATAGATGGAAGAGTCCCACACCTAGAACTCGACTGTGACCACCTCACATGGCCCAATATCCCGAACTCCTAAGCTCCTCTATAGTCACGAGAAACCTTTCTTTCGTATACAAGGGAACACCAAGTTCCATTAAAGCACAAGTAGGGGTGAGTATAAAAATTATCATTAGGATACCCCGAAGGCTGGATGAAGCAAAAAAGGAGGTATCGAAGAGTGAGTAGTAGATCAAACAGAGAATAGTAAAGGAGTAAAATAGATAGTGCAGTAAATAGTAAAGGTCAACCCAATAAGAGGAAGGATGTAGACTCATCCTAACACAAGGAGCTATGAACAGTGAGAAGTTGAACTTCCCGCTGAGCCTTCACTAACTATAGCAGGATAGTAGACTCCTCCAACCACGAGAATCTAGACACAGAAAGCACGATGCATACCCTACATGTCTTTGCATTTCCTAGAAGAAGAACAACCAAAACCCAAGAAGTGGGTACTGGAAAAAGGTATATACATATCGATATGCTCAACAAGAAACCCAATCAATATTGTAAGAGGATCTCCAACTCATAGCTCAACCTAAGAAAGCGAGTCGCCAACATTCCAGAAGTAAACACCATAGATTCCCAACATTCGGCACATCTTCCCCGAACTGCAAGCCATGGGTCTCAAATCACCACACCCTGACACTTTCCTCTTCGGGTGGTACTGAATCACCGGAAAAGATTTAGGTCACGTCACAAGGATGCGTCTTGGTGGGGGAAGCGCCCCTTGAACTTGAGAGTTCGGGGTAAGTGAAACCACACCTCCTCACAGTCACATAGTCGAGACATATTCTCAATGTAAAAGTTGTCACAACATTGACCCATACAACCAAGGGTCCCACTCTGGTAGTCACGGAGAAAAGCCATAGACTAGCCTAGTAGAAAGGATTGAGTCTGAAAGAAGTCATCGGGTAACCCACTGCCCAGCCCCACTGGAGGGTAAACCCTAAGAGGTCTTCAGGTAACTCACTACCCAATATCTGCTGGAGGGTGTACCCTAATAGGTCTTCGGGTGACCCACTGCCCAGTCTTTAAAGGAGGGTAATGCCTAAGAGGTCGTTCGGTAACCCACTGTTGAGTATATCCTAGAGGGTAAACCCTAAGAGGGCGTCAGGTAACCCACTGCCCAGTCTCTGCTGGAGGGTAAAACCTAAGAGGTCGTCAGGTAACCCACTCCCTAGTCTCTACTGCAGGGTAAACCCTAAGAGGTCGTCTGGGTACCCACTGCCCAGTCTCTGCTGGAGGGTAAACCCTAAGAGGTCATCGGGTAACCCACTACCCAGTCTCTACTAAAGGGTAAACCCTAAGAGTTCATCGGGTTACCCACTGCCCAGTCTCTGCTGGAGGGTAAACCCATAGAAGTCGATGAGCAACCCACTGCCCAGCCCCACTAGAGGGTTAACCCAGAACTGCTATATCCATCTCTACTAGATGATACAACACTGGACAAAAGAACATAGAGTGGGTATCGCGCAACCACCCAACTCCAGAACAATTCACTTTGTAGAGGATCAACGCCCGTGTAGTGTGGGTCACACTGATACCTGGAGCACTGCCTAGGGAAACACGTCACAGAAGATTGTAGAAGGATGATATGATCTCGATACTCGGTTAGGTAATCTATGCCCAGGCTCACTAGGGCTCTGTACCCTACTGGAAACAACGACCTGGGTAGAGGATCGGTTCTCGCGTAAAGTATTGGTCACAATGAAATTAAAAAAAATCTACCAGGGAACATGAAGGGATGTGATAAAAAAACCCACAAAACTGAAGGAAAAAGGGGAACCCAAACAACTCCACTAATCACACTATCGAGAACCAAACTAGGGGAAACCACTCAACCCTGCTGGTTTAAACCCTCGTGAACAGAGGGACCCTCTATGTCGCGAGGGATCAAAGGTATGTAAAGCAGAACATGACACGCACAAGGGACCCACATGACGTGTTGCCCTATCTCATCTCCAACCCAGGTACACAAAAATTAGTTGGTACAAACTACAACATGTACCTCCAAGAATACCCGTATACTCCCAGAGTATATCACATCTCTATCCCAAAAGTTATCATGCACACGAAACCCAATGTCAGTGCAAAGGGAAAAAATGTAATTTCGGAAACTTTCTTCCTCTACGACCCTAGCACGACCATCCAAATCTCATTAAACATCTACATCACTCACATGGGAGTGGACACGATCACACGCCAAGGGTTCCCCACAAACACCGTAGGAAGAACCTCTACCGGTACATCTTTCACGCCTCCACATTTAATGAGATCTCGTATGAGGCTCCACACATCCAAATGGATCATACCATTGTAATACTCGTGGAAAAATATGTGAGATTGACTATTTAATCGCCTAAAATAGACATCCGATGTAAAAGTCTCTCAACACTGCTTTACGCCTGAACGACATCCCATGGTCCCGAGCCTCGGCCCCGAAAACAGCCGGGCACATCTTACCATTTCGATCCCCTCGGGAAATCATGTCAAATTGACTGTTTACTTGTGTGGAAGTGATTTTCGGTGAAAAATATGCATTTCACTACACCGCAGACGAGTGCGGATTCATGTAACCCACATCCCAATCCCAAAGCACATCGAACAAATCAAACTGTTACGATTCTCTCAGAAAACTACACAAGATTGACTATTCACTTGTCTGAATCAGACACCCGGTGAAGAAGATGGAAATAACCCCCAACTCCAAAAATGGGCCTCGTGGGGCCTACAAAACCGTGTAGAAATAAAGCATGCGGATTTCACCATTGCAATTCCCTCAGAAAAACACTCAGAATCAACTGCTCTCATGCCCTGAACGGACGTCCAATGAGAAAGTTACAAATCGCTGTCACAGCTTAAAGTACGGTCTGTGGGGACCACGAATCAACTCTGGTTTCAATGCCTGAAACTGTACATGAAATCTTCATCTTGATGCCAGCGTCACAACGCTGCTGATGGCGCTCAAATAGGACATCAGATGTGTCCGCGCAGCCCAAAACAAAAACCACCGGAATATTGTCAATCCACTTAAAGGCGTGTCGCGCCACCGAGGACCCCTGTTTCGGGAACTAAAACCCCCTAAAACCAACTCAAAAGCTTCGTCTCGATTCCATGAATGTATTTCTGCAAATAACACTCAAAACAGATAGCTGTAGGGAAAATTACGGGTGTCCGAAGTCGGAGGGGGCGAACCCCTTGGGCCGGACCAGCCTGGTTCGACCGGTCTGCCCGGTCTGGGCATGCCCATACCGGCCCACGTCACAGCCACTCGGCCTGGCCGTAGACCCCGGGTCCACACAGTGCCGACTGGCCATGAGGTCCAGTGGTGGTCTTCTGTGGAGACCCGCAGTATGCAGGTCTCTTTCCCCGCACGGGGTCGCACGCCGCGACCCCGCCCTCATCGTGCCCTGGCGTTCTTGCCCGCCGCCTGGAACCACCGCCCGGATGCCCAGCTACCGAACCGCCGAAGCCCACGGTCACCTCCCATGCTCGAACGCCATCGCCCGCTCCGTGCCACTATCCCTAGCGGCCACGCCGCTACCTGGGGTGGCCGGACCGCCGCCGGAACCTGCTAAAGCCGCCCGAAAACACCTAAACACACCTGGATCTTGGTCAAACAGTTGCGGACACCTCGGGACTCGAAATTCAAGTCCGAAATAGGAGTTGGAAAGATCATAACATATAATACACATTCATGGAATATTATATAAAACTTGACGACAGTTAGACACAATGAATTGAGCTCAACCTATGCAGTAAAATGAAAGGAAACGAAAAGATCCTACCTCTTTGGGCATAGCCCGACGCTTCGTCGTCGATCCACCGTAGTCGGATCCACAACACCTTATTGAGGAGATGAGGGGTACTTGAAGAGAGGGATGGATTATTTGTTGGGAGTTATTCCGCCAGAGAAAAAAATGGAGCAGGAGGGGAGGGTGTTGGCTTAAGTTAAGGAAAATTAATTAATACGTTTAATTAATTTAAACCCCCAAATTGACCCGCATCCGAAAATCTCAACGGGGTCGAGGTTAAGCCTCCCATAGGGTAAACACCACATCCCGAGAACAACGGAGGTCTCGTTATTATAATCCGAGCCTCCGTTTAGAAGTTATAAAATTTAACTTCCGAGGCTGCTAAATTATGAAAACGCCCCTGATGGAATTTTTCACAGAAGGCCCACGCCCGTGAAAGTTACACTCCTATAAGGGTAAACAACACGCTCTGGACTCCACAGTGCCCTCGGTTTTCCCATACAAGCTACCGTTTAGGATTTATTCCATTTATCTTTCATGCCTAGTGTGAACGCACTGAAAATTTAATTCCGGCCACACCGTGGCACGGAATCACACACCGTCTGAAGGAGCTGCACTGGAATAACATCAAGAAAACTCCAAAGTCTTTTAAAAAAACATTGTTCTTATAGTGCACCAGATTTATGGTCATGATATAATCAGCCAACTATTTTTAGAGTGTTCCACCTAGATACATATTTTCCAAACCCACTTCCTATTATAAAATCATGACACGGATATTTTTCTTGGAGAACCACACTCCACTCTTTTCCATAACATAAAGACTCATTATATTCATAGAATTATCCTATGGATTATTAAAAAATGTTCTCATCCTATTTTTCAATGGTAACAGTATAATGACTCTAACATTTATAAATGAAACCCCCTTTATGATTTAATTAAATGACCTAATATATATTATAGATATATTAATCATATGACCTTATTGGTTTCGTTATATCAAATTAGATTCAAATGACGATTATTTATCATTAACATTGACAATATAGAAGTTGAATAATGATATTATGATTAGTATATATATAGGGTTTTGATAAATCTAATTGACACTAACAAAGGAAGTGATATCCACAACCAGTTGGATCATACCCTATACTGCCTTTTATTAGAGCTTTCAAGAGAGATATCATCTATGATATTTTCTTGTTACCAAGCCTAAGATGATATACAATAACTTATGCATGAGCTTACCCATTTATGGTATAAGATCAGGATCAGTAAGATCATAACCAAAACCATGTATTCCCAACCACTCCATGAAAGTTTCACAATTACATATCTTAGTCTTAGGGAATTTTCTAGTCTATTAAAGGTATATGTTTCAAGAACCAAATAATATAAATATGTATATATAATTTTTAATATAATAATTGTTATATTTACTTGATTATAATATTTTATAAATTATTTCAATTTTTATTCAGGAAAACAGAAATTGTATTTTGTTAAATAAATGGATTATTGAAATAAATAATATTTTGACAAAATCATCTTACTAAATAATATATTAATTAAATTTAAATGATCATATAATTTTTATTATGTCAAATGTATTTTTTTATAAGGGTCCAAAAAAATTACATTAAAAAAATAATCATTTCTCAATGAAGATCGTTTTATATTTTTAATATAAATAATTAAAAGAAATAATAAATTTTATTGATATATAATTTTTTGTAAAAGTAAATTATGGTATAAATATATAGTCTCTATTATGAAATCATAGTGATGTAGAATTAATGTAAAGAATAATTTAATTGATATCCACTAACAAATATATGTTTTAAATTTAAAATATAATTATATATTTTTTATTTTAATAATTTTTCAAAGACAATTTGAATTCTTTAAATGAAATAATATATTTTAATGTTTTAGAATCATTTCATTAAGATTATGATTTACTTACACATGAACAAGGTTAATATTTTAATAATTTCTTCTCGTGTGATTATAAAATAACCCAAAAACACAATATATTGAATAAAACGTTTGATACAAACATGGTAAGGTTCATGGTTTTGGTTATTTTATTATATTGATTCCAAAACCTAATCCTGTGAAACAATAAATTATTCACCTATATTTTGATATATAAACTCACCAAATCTCTCATTTATCTTACCTAAAAATCCTTGTATCATATTATTAATCTTATATCTCCTCTACATAGTCCTCCAATGGTGCCTCAAATATCTCAACAAGATCCTCTCAGGCATTTGGAGCCACAATCTTAAGGTATGAGATCCTCTTCTTCTCCTTGTTATTCAAGTATGTTTTTTTCTTCCATAATTTATCTTTATTTAAGATTGATAAGATTTGTTCGTCCATACCCTATTACTATCAATTTTATTTATACATTATTAGATACCCCTTTCACTCTCATAAATCCCTCCCATGAACATTCATACACCATCATTATGCTATTAAAATTTCACCATGATCTTATATGGAAAACAATGGTGTAGTTAATACCTATAACTATTTTTTATCATGTGTGTTAACATTTATGCACTTATAATTCATTTATTGGATATTTATAGTCATTTATTCTAGAATCAATTATCATTGAATAATATATGTTTATGAATGAATCCAGGTTATATGATCTGTATGGAACAATTAAGCATGAGAATGAAATGGAAGCGACGAGTGCACCCAAAATTATATAGCACTCCAATGCATTGGGTAATGTTTTAGTCTCATGATACTTCATATAATGGATTAGGGAGTGAACCTAATCCATAATGGGACGACTTCCATCATGATTTCTGGGATGTTTACCATGAACTATGTTTATGATGCAATGTTTTATATTGTTTCCACATTTTCCAAGTTGAATTTATGAATATCATTCTATAACATGCCTCATTAATAATGTTTATGATTTTGACCAATTTTATACCCCATTAATATGACTATTTTCTAACATGTATTACATTTTTTTATTACATTTTTATTCCCTTACTGGTAATTATAAACCACCATTTATTATGTATGTCCTCATGCTATCCCTTGACATTATAAGTGAAATAATGTTAAGGATGTTTTCAATAAAGAAAATATTTTCATGTTTTAATTTGTTATGTAATATACCTAATTAAAAAAACTATAATTATCATTTATTAGAGGTTGTAATATGTTTACTCTTGTTGAGCCCTCTGGAAGATTTTTGAATTCTTCCTATGATTGCTGTTTTAATAATCACAAATCATCGTTTACTTAATCCGGTTGGATTTCTCATATACATAATCACAATATCTTAGTGAATCTGTTTATATTTGTTAGATCATGTTTTTATCTATTTATTATTGATTTTCAAGTATTCTGGAAGTCTTATGGATCAAACAGACACTTTGTGTTCTGTTAAGTGAACGGTTGCACTGATGCATATCAAAAGACAACGGTCGCACCGATCCATATCAAAAGACAACGGTCGCACCGATCCATATCAAAAGACAACTGACACACCTATGCTGATCAAGTCTCACCGATGCTAATCATCTGAGGCACCGAAGATGTCTCACCGATGCTGACCATCTCAGTCACCGAAGATGTCTCACCGATGCTGATCAAATGAGTCACCGATCATGACACACCGATGCTGATCAAATGAGTCACCGATCATGTCACACAGATGCTGATCATCTGAGTCTCCGAAGATGTATCACCGATGTTGATCAAATGAGTCACTGATCATGAGACACCGATGCTGATCAAATGAGTCACCGATCATGAAACAATGATGCTGATCAAATGAGTCACCGATCATGACACACCGATGTCTAGCCACCAATGTTGATGCAGATGACCTACCGATCACATGACTCACCGATAGTCATAAACAGCTGTTTGAATTTATTTATCTTTATTTAATCTAACCAACGATCATATTAGGAGTATTTTAATTCTCTGTTATTTATTTGATGAAGGTTGTTGGATGTTAGGGAACCGTACCTTGTACCTGCAAAAAGAAATCATTTTCTTTTGCTGGAGCTCGTGCTATAAAAACAAGAAGTCCCGGTTAATGAAAATATACCCATGTGACAATGACGAGACACATATGAGTGAAAAGAGTGGTGGATGAAATAGTTTCAGAAGACACAGAACCTCATACACACTCAAGCTTACTCAAGAAGAGTTTTTTACATTCATGAGGACATTAAAGAACATCATTGACTACATTTCTCACTATCTCTGAACCTAGATGCCAAGCAGATGACACTCTGTTTTTAGACAAAAACAAGAAGAGGACTCAGAATCATTTCTGATCAAACTCAAGGAGTCCAAAGCTTCACAACAATCAATAGAGCCATTTTTGAACTCTACATCTCTGCTCTGTGATTCATTATTTTACATATCGAGTAGTGTGTGTTATCTGCTGTATTCAACACACACACTGTCTCTTGTACTTTAGCTGGAGGATCTGTAAATCCTCAGAAAACTCTTTACATATTTCATTTCCCATAGTAATAGTAGTAGAGGTCGTGTGTGACTTGGACAGCTGGTTGCTGTTGTTTTGTTTTCCCATGAATAACAGTGGTAGAGGTCTTGGACCTGGACATTTATAAACTGTTGTGAACCCCGATCCAGGGTGTGGATCAATTTTATATAAAGTGTTGAGAGGACTAAGTCCCGGATTGAGACTAAACCTCTTGGTTATATCTGCTGTGATGCATCTTTCAAAGTTATTCCTTTTTATTCTGCTGCTAATTACATTAAAACAAAAAATGTTTTAAAGTCACTTTGATAATTAAACTCGCATGTGCTTATATTAGTTGTGAATCAGTAAGTTAGTTTCAAAAGTTAATCAACTCATCTGTTGTGATTAACTGGGAAATAATCAATCCCTTGAGAACCCAACAGAACCTTTACTTTGATATAAATTCACTACAATTTAATTCAGTATTTTATTTGGGATTTTTAAGACAATGTTTTTAAAACAGAAATTTTAATTGGAACTCAATTCACCCCCCTCTTGAGTATCCACTCCAACAAACAAGTGGTGTCAAAGGTTGTTTAAATATTTTCTAAATTACTCTGTTTTTCAACTGTGATTTTAGTTGTATTTTAAAGTTCTTAAAATTTCTGTTATTTATAAATTTTTATCTCTTTAAAATCCTTGATTTATGTAAGCTATCATGGATAATAGACTTGAAGGTGTTGCTACCAATAGACCACCATTTTTCAGTGGAACTAACTATTCTCAGTGGAAAATCAAGACGAAAATTCATTTAGAAAGCATGGGTTTTGATATTTCGACTACTATAGAATCAGAATATAAAATTCCTACTAATATTAGAACTACTTGGAATGAAGTGACTAAGGATGCCTATAATAACAATTGCAAAGCTATGAATGCCTTGTACTATGCTTTAGGAGATGAGGAATTTAATAGAATATTTGCCTGTAAAACTGCTTCTGAAATTTGGGATACCATAGCCGTTTCTCGTGAAGGAACAACTAATGTTAAGGAAATGAGACTGAATACTTATACTATTAAGTATGATAATTTTATGATGAAGCCTGATGAACCCATTTCTGACATTTATCTCATGTTTAATGAAATTTTCAACATAATGACTTCTTTGGGAAAGGATGTTCCATCAAAGGAACAAATTATGAGAATTCTGAGATGTCTACCAGAAATATGGAGAGGAACTTCTGTCTCAATTAGAGAATCATGTGATATTGGTGAACTGCCAGTGAAGGAACTAATTGGCATGTTGATGATATATGAAGATGAATCAAGGTTAACAAAGAAGAAGAAGATGAACCTAGAAGGAAGTCAGTTGCTTTCAAGACTTCAACTTCAAAGAACAAGGATAAGGAAAACTTCAAGCTATAAATGAGAGTTCAAGCTGTTAAGACAGTGAAAGTGATTCTGATAGTGATGCTGAGATGGTTCACATTTCCAGAAGGTTTAAAAAGATTTATAGGAAGAAGAAGTTTTTCAGAAAATCAAATTATAAAGGTAAGTATGATAACAAGGGACATTGGAAAAAGGATTGGAAAAAATCTGACAAATCAGATGAAGTTGTCTGCTATGAGTGCAAAAGAAAGGAACACATAAAAGAAGACTGTCCAAAGTTGAAATACAAGAAGAGGTATGAATAAAAGGACAATAAGTTTAAGAAATCCATGAAGGATACCTGGAGTGCTTCTGAGGATAGCTCCACAGAATCTGATGTTTTTGAAACTACACAAAAAAACAAGGCAAACATGTGTTTTATGACAAACACCTCTGAGGTAGCATCTGAAACTCCTGCTTTAAACTCATATTATTCTGGAGATGATTCTGACTTAAAAAAAATGTCAAAATATGAACTATTTGAATACTGTGATATGTTAGAAGAAACCTGTAATGAGCTGAAAGACAAATACAAAGGTTTAAAGAAACAGTATTCTTTTATTGTTAAACATAAATCTGATCTTGATATTGAAATGGAAAAGAATGCACAGTTGCCTAAAGAAAACACTGAACTGAAATTATCTAATGAGTAACTCAAGAAAGACATAGAGAAATTTACCAATGGAAAATATACTCTTACTCAGATTCTAGGTAAGAAAATATCACCTAGATACACTATTGGTATAGGATACCAACCTGGAAAAAGGAAAATTACCAAAACTAAATTCATTCCTAAATCGGGATAGAATGTAGCTAGTTCTGAAACTTCATATGCTTAAACTAGTTATATTCATAGTTATGGATCTAATAAGGTTTATCTTTCAAAATCTTTTAACTCTATAAATCTTATGAGACCCATTAGACAAATATTGGTACCTAAAGTTTTATTGGATAACCTGTCTGGACCCAAGAAGATCTGGGTACCAAAATCATTTCCTATCTAAATCAGTTTTGTAGGGAACCTGCCTAAAGAGATCCTGTAGAAAGCATTGGTATTTGGACAGTGGATGTTCAAGACATATGTAAGGAGACTTCTCATGCTTTAAAAGCTTAGTCAATGTTGATGGAGGGTTTGTCACTTTTGGTGATAACTCTAAAGGGAAAATCATCAGCTTAGGCCAGATTGGTAACACTAACTCAGTATTAATTTCTATGGTTTTATTTGTTGATGGACTTAAATACAATTTGTTAAGTATTACTCAGTTATGTGGTGACTGTTTTTATGTTAAATTTGAAAATGATTCTTGCAATGTTTTTAATTCTAAAAATTCTTTAGTGTTTTCTGCTTTAAGAAATGAAAATGTTTATGTTATTGATTTAAATTCTTTAGCTAAGCAAAATATTACTTATTTAAATGCTTTTCACAAAGAGTCTTTGCTTTGGAACATAAGATTAGGACACTGCAATGTTCATTCACTTAGAAAACTTGCTAGGAAGAACTTAGTTAGAGACCTACCCAAAGCTGAATTTCTAGTAGACAATGTTTTTAATGCCTGTCAAAAGGGAAAGAAACAAAAAGTTTCTTTTAAATCAAAGAAAGACGTTTCAACTTCTCAACCTCTCTAGTTGGTTCACATGGATTTATTTAGACCTTCTAGAGTTTCTAGTTTAAAGGAGAAGCACTATGACTATGTTCTTGTAGATGACTTTTTTAGATATACTTGGGTATATTTTCTAGCTCACAAAAGTGAAGCTTATTCTTGCTTTGTAAAATATTCCAAGTCTATAGAAAACCTTAGTGGACTTAAAATTAAAACCCTGAGAAGTGATCATGGCCATGAGTGTGAAAATCATGAGTTTGAATCTTACTGCTCACACAATGGCTATAGTCACAATTTCTCTGCCCCTAGGACACCCTGACAGAATGGTGTAGTAAAAAGGAGGAATAGAACCCGACATGAAATTGTTAGGACTATGCTTAATGAGTATGACCTACTTGTTTATTTTTGGGCAGAAGCTGTCAATACAACTTGTTATGTTATTAATAGAGTCTTGATCAGACCTGTTCTTAAGAGGACCCCTTATGAGTTGTAGAACCATAGGAAACCTAAGGTTAACTACTTCAGAGTTTTTGGCTGCAAAGTCTTTATTCTTAATACTAAAGACAATATCGACAAATTATCATCCAAGAGTGATGAAGAAATTTTCCTAGGTTACTCTACTTCTATTAAAGCCTATATAGTTTTCAATAAAAGAATCAAATGTGTGGAGGAATCTGTTCACATCAAATTTGATGAAACTGGTCCACATGAACCTAAGACCTCTCTTGAAAATCTTGAAGATGATCTATCTGCTTTGAACCTTAATGATTAGGACAGTGGACATGTAGTAAAAACATCCAGTTCTGGAAATTTCCCAGAACCTGCTTCTGTTGATTCCCAACCTATAGATGAACCTGAAATCTCTAGCCCTATATTTTCTAGACCAACTAGGACTCTAAAGAACCATCCTTTAGATGCTGTTGTTGGTAAATTAGATAGAGGAACACAGACTAGAGCTTCTCTAAGAAATCAGGTTGAACATCAAGATTTTATTTTACAGTTAGAACCTAAAAATATCAATGATGCTATCAATGATGAATTTTGGGTAATGGATATGCAAGAAGAACTAAATCAATTTGAAAGAAAAAAAGTCTGGAAATTAGTAGAAAGACCTAAGGACACTATAACCATAGGCACAAAATGGGTATTTAGAAAGAAAGATGATGAATCTTGAAACATCATTAGAAACAAAGCTAGGCTAGTCGCACAAGGTTACAATCAAGAAGAAGGAATTGACTATGAGTAATCCTTTGCACCAGTAGCTAGATTAGAGGCTATTAGGATCTTACTTGCCTATACATCAAATTTGAATTTCAAGTTATATCAAATGGATGTGAAAAGTGCTTTTTTAAATGGTTTTATTGTTTAAGATGTTTTTGTAGAACAACCACCTGGTTTCTCAAATCCTCATTTTCAAAATCATGTTTTTAAACTTTCTAAAGCTTTATATGGTTTAAAACAAGCTCCAAGAGCTTGGTATGAAAGACTTGGAAACTTTCTTATTTCAAGAGGATTTACAAAAGGAATAGATGACCCCACTATTTTTATAAAAAGGATATCAAAATATGTGTTAATAGTACAAATCTATGTTGATGATATTATTTTTGGATCTTCTAAAAATTCTTTATGTGCTGATTTTGCAAAAGTTATGAAAAATGAGTTTGAAATGAGCTTAATGGGAGAGCTTAAGTATTTTCTTGGATTTCAAATCTTTCAAACTAAAGATGGTATTATTCTAAATCAATGTAAATATACTAAGGATTTATTAAAACGTTTTGGTTTGTATAGTATTAAGGAATGTGATATACCTATGAGTACTACCTGTAAATTGGATGTTGATGAAACTGGGAAACTAGTTGATCAAACCTATTATAGAGGCATGATTGGGAGTTTACATTATATTACTGATAGTTGACCGGATATTATGTTTAGTGTGTGTATGTGTGCTAGATTTCAAGCTAATCCTAATGAATCACACTTACTAGATATTAAAAGGATTTTTAAATATCTTAAGTATACTGTGAATTTATGTTTTTTTATCCAAAAGGACAATCATTTGACCTAACTAGTTATTCAGATGATGACTTTTCTGGATGTAAGTTAGATAGGAAAAGCACATCTGGAACATGTCATTTACTTGGAAAGTCCCTAGTATCATGGTGTAGTAAGAAACAGAACTTAGTTGCATTGTCTACTGCTGAAGCAGAATATATTGCTGCTGGTAGTTGCTGTGCACAGATTCTGTGGATGAAACACACTTTATTGGACAATGGATTTGATTTTAAACATGTTTCAATTAACTGTGACAACAATAGTGTGGTCAACATATCTAAGAACCCTGTGTGTCACTCTAGGACTAAGAACATTGATGTCAGACATCACTTTCTAAGAGATCATTATCAGAAAGGTGATATTTTTCTAGAATTTATTAGTTCTGAAAATCAATTAGCTGATATTTTTACAAAGCCTTTATGTTATGAAAGAATGAATTTTATTAAACATGAATTGTGTATGATTGATCTGTGAAACCGATCTGTGAAAATGATCTGTGAAACAGATATGTGAAACTGATCTATGAAACTGATCTGTGAAACCGATCTGTGAAACTGATCTGTGAAACTGATCTGTGAAATGGATATGTGAAACTAATCTGTGAAACCGATCTGTGAAACTGATTTGTGAAACCGATCTGTGAAACTGATCTGTCAAACCGATCTTTCTTTCTATTACTTTTTATTATGTTGTAATTAATTAATTACTTTTATATTTATTATGGAAACCCTAAATTATGAAATAAATGATACAAGGATATTTCTATTCCCCAAACCATTGACCTTTCATTTCCCACCAAGCCTTATATCCTCTCTTCTCCTTTACTTCGAACCTTCGAACTCCTGCTTTCCCCAGAATCTGTAAATGGCTAAGCAAAAGAGACCAAGAAAAGGATCAGAAAGTCTTGTACCTTCAATGAGTGCTCGAGGCGAGTCGAGTAGTACCACTCAAAGATCAGTAAATCCAAACCTGGAAACTCGGATTGTTTCTATAGAAAAGGAAGTCAGTTCTTCCTGGCTTTTGACAAGTAAGTCGCTGTTGTTACAAGTTTTAGAATCGCAAGGATGGAAAGTCTGGTTCTCAGATAACACTCATGTATACTACCCAAAGCTAGTGCATGAGTTTTATATAAATCTGCAAGTTACTTTGGATGGTGTAGAGGATTCCAGAATGTATTCTATAGTGAAAGGAAAGAAAATATCGTTTTCGTCTAAGCAATGGGATGAATGTTTAAATGTACCCCATGAGGGTCGGTATGAGGATTATGCTGGAAATATTCTTCCAACCACTGGATACTTCTCTTATGAGTTAGCTTTAGAGATTTTTACTGGAAACAGAGAGTCAAGTAGAATCACAGCCTCAGATTTTGATGGTGAATGTAGACTTCTCTTTAAGTTTATTCATCACCAAATTTTCCCCAGGAAAGGAGATTTTTCTGCTGTAAAAAACCAGGATGTTTTTCTATTGTTTCTTCTAAAGACCCATGAGAAGATCAATTTGTGTAGATATCTAATGGTGCACATAGCTGGAATGGTGAAACCTTCTAAGAAAGCCACTTCCCTGTTTTATTCCAAAATGATCTTTACTATGTTAAAGAATCTGGAATGTGATGATGAAGTTGATGAGATAGCTGAATCTGATAGTGCTTTTTGTGTTAACAATGAAATTTGAAAGAGGATGAAAATAAATTGGAACCAATGGAAGAAATTTTGGGTTGCTGATGAGGAAAAGTTGTATGAGTCCTACAATCCCACTGATCATAGAAAGAGGCCGATAGTTCTCAAAGACCCTGGTTTGAAATCAAATGAGGAGCCAATTTACTCTGATGATGAGGAAGAAGTAGATGTTGAAAGGAATAAGGATACTGAAGATTCTGGTAAACAAGGGATGGAAGAAGCTGAAACAGAAGAAGGAAGTATGTCACCTCATGATGATAGGAGTGATCCTGATACTGTGAGCCCTAAGAGAAGAGTGGACTTTGGATATACCAGTCCACCTTTACCCTTACCTGAATCAGAACCAGTTCTTGGTGATGAAGAAGCTAGTGACACTAAAGTATCTGACAGTGAAGTTTCTGTGTAGAATGGAAATGGGAATGATTATGATGATGATGATGCTGATAATGATTATGATGGTGATAACTGACCAGTGGATGGTCTTGCTGTACCTCCAACAGAAACACATCAAACTATACCAGAAACAAATACCAATGGAAAGAGAGATTCACTAGAAATCAGTGGAAAAGCAAGTTATGATAAACCGAAATATACTCTGTGTGCTGCTGTCTGGGATGATTACCCTGGTTTTTCTGTTTTGGGTTTAGAGTATTCTGAAGAAGAGGAGGATGAATCAGAATCTGCTGCGGGTGTGAAGGAAAGAAAACCAGTTGAGGAAAGGTCGGCTCATGCTGTTGATGCTGTAGATGCTCATCTACCTAGTTCTACTGTCTCTCTGTCTGATTTTGATAAGTTGAAAATTGAGTCACTTGCTGCTGTGAGAGATACAGTCAGAGAAGAAATTTCAAATGCTATTAGACCAGACCTGGCCAATACTGGCGAGTTTATTGGCAGGCCCATAGCCTCTCTAAATCAGATTCTAAAGGATCTATAGTCTGGATTAGTATCTTTATCAAACTAATTTAGATCAACCATCTCTGGTATGATGGAAGTGTTGAGGAATATGATTGAACATCTTAAGAAGTCTAATATGAGAAAGTTGAAAGCTGAGATAACTCAGATAGTTGCACAAGCCATTACAACCAAAGTAACCAAGATCACTACTCGTGAGCTAGACGCTCTAAGGCGGATTGTGCATGTTGAATTGGCCGCCATTAGATAAGTTCTTGATTTGGACTCATTGAGGAAGATGAAGGAGCACAGTGATCACATTCATAAGATGGTAACAATATATTCAGATGATGCCACAAAAGCTCAGAGAGAGATCAAGGAAAAGTTTGAACATTACTTTTCAAAGATTTATACAAAGTATGAGATGACTGCGAATTTCAAAGTGTTGGTTGGTAATATGAAACTACCTCTAGTCACTCATGCTTTCAAGACTCAAGTTCGTCAGTTGCAAGATTTTACTCCTACCTTGGAATGGTTCATGGAGAATAAATATGATTTTGAGAAGGCTATGCAGTATGGTGAAGAAGTTATTCATAATTTCATAAATATTTTGAAGACTAATTTGAATGCACAAGCCACTGCTATTGTGGTTCCTACTGCTGACCCTCTCAGTGCCTCTGATGTTGCTCCAAATCAGATCTCCATTGCTCAAGCTCTATCTCAACTCTGATCAGTTCCTCAGCAATCTTCTCAACCAGCTGCTACTGCTTCATAGCAAATCCTCGTGGCATCTACTCCTCCACCTTCCCGAGTCATCTTACCACCTTTTCAAATTCTCCCAGTTCAAGCTGCCTCCAAGCCCTCCAACTTCCCTACCATTGATCCTTCTGAAAAAGGTAAATCCCCGTTACATCCCCAGAAATAGTTGTGTCTTGTTGTTGATAGGGTGACCAGTGCTCTATTTGTACTTTAATGTACTTTGCAACATTTCTTTTCTCTCTCTATATTCTCTATGATTCCTTATTTTAATATCTTATTTATGTGTTTTCTATCCTTTTTGATTATCCCAATGGGGGAGATTTATATCTATGGGGGAGAAACATACTATGGCAGGGGGAGGAATGTTTACATAAATATACAAAGGCATAAATTCAGGGGGATATTTATATCTCATTGTGTTTTTATTCTTATTATGCCTTGTCACTATTATTGATGATATATTATTTTTTTATGGCTAAGATTTGTGATTATCAAAAAGGGGGAGATTGTTGAGCCCTCTGGAAAATTGTTGAATTCTTCCTATGATTGCTATTTTAATAATCACAAATCACCGATTACATAATCCGGTTGGATTTCTCATATACATAATCACAATCTCTTATTGAATCTGTTTATATTGGTTGGATCATGGGTTTATCTCTTTGTTATTGATTTTCAAGTATTATGGAAGTCTTTTGGATCAAACAGACACTTTGTGTTCTCTTAAGTGAATGGTCGCACCGATCCATATCAAGAGACAACGGTCATACCGATCCATATCAAAAGACAACAGTCGAACTGATCCATATCGAAAGATAACTGACACAACGATGCTGATCAAGTCTCACCGATGCTGATCATCTGAGTCACCGAAGATGTCTCACCGATGCTGATCATCTGAGTCACCGAAGATGTCTCACCAATGCTGATCAAATGAGTCACCGATCATGACACACCGATGCTGATCAAATGAGTCACCGATCATGTCATACCGATGCTGATCATCTGAGTCACCGAAGATGTCTCACCGATGCTGATCAAATGAGTCACCGATCATGACACACCGATGCTCATCAAATGAGTCACCGATCATGACACACCGATACTGATCAAATGAGTCACCGATCATGACACACCGATTTCTAGCCACCGATGTTGATGCTGATGACCTACCGATCACTTGACTCACTGATAGTCATAAACAAATGTTTGAATTTCTTTATCTTTATTTAATGTAACCAACGGTCATATTAGGCATATTTTATTGCTCTGTCATTTATTTAATGAAGGTTGTTGGATGTCAGGGAACCGTACCTCGTACCTGTAAAAAGAAATCATTTCCTTTGCTGGAGCTCGTGCTATAAATACAAGAAGTCCCTGTTAATGAAAATATACCCATGTGACAATGACGATACACATATGAGTGAAAAGAGTGGTGGATGAGATAGTTGCAGAAGACACAGAACCTCATACACACTCAAGCTTACTCAAGAAGAGTTCTGTACATTCATGAGGACATTAAAGAACTTCATCGACTACATTTCTCACTATCTCTGAACCTGGATGCCAAGCAGTCGACACTCTGTTTTTTAGAAAAAAACCAGAAGATGACTCAGAATCATTTTCGAACAAACTCAAGGAGTCCAAAGCTTCACTTACAATCACTAGATCCATTTCTAAACTCTACATCTCTGCTCTGTGATTCATTATTTTACATTTCGAGCAGTGTGTGTTATCTGCTGTATTCAACACACACACTGTCTCTTGTACTTTAGCTGGAGGATCTGTAAATCCTCAGAAAATTCTTTAAATCTTTCATTTCCCACAGTAATAGTGGTATAGGTCGTGTGTGACCTGGACAGCTGGATGCTGTTGTTTTGTTTTCCCACGAATAACAGTGGTATAGGTCTTGGACCTGGACAATTATAAACTGTTGTGAACCCCGATCCAGGGTGTGGGTCATTTTTATATAAAGTGTTGAGAGGACTAAGTCTCGCCTTGAGACTGAACCTCTTGGTTATATCTACTGTGCTACATCTTTCAAAGTTATTCCTTTTTATTCCGCTGCTAATTACATTAAAACCAAAACTATTTTATAGTCACTTTGATAATTAAACTCGCAAGTGTTTATATTAGTTGTGAATCAATAAGTTAGTTTCAAAAGTTAATCAACTCATCTGTTGTGATTAACTCGGAAATAATCAATCCCTTGAGAACCCAACAGAACCTTTACTTTGATATAAATTCACTACAGTTTAATTCAGTATTTTATTTGGGGTTTTTAAGACAAAGTTTTTAAAATAGAAATTTTAGTTGGAACTCAATTCACCCCCCCTCTTGAGTATCCACTCCGACCAACAACTCTTTTGTAATGAATCATGTACTAATATATAATAATGAGAAGGGTTGTCACAGTTGTAATTAAAGGAATGATTATTTATTTTTGGGATTAAGATTAGAAAACTATAGTGAAACCCTTAAGGATATTATTAAATATAATAAAAATCCCTAATTTTTTTTACAATATAGAGAACGTGGTTAATTAAAAAAATACATCCCTCTCTAGATGCTACAAGTGGATTTATCTCTAGATCATATGTACATAATGGTAAAAATAAATAACACCACATTAAGCTCGTCTATACCAGGAATTAGTGGCTAAAAATGGGACTGGCTACACACCTATTTTGACAATAGTAGGGGATATGCCTTGTTAAGAGAAAATGTTTATTATAAACAATTATTAATGGGACAAAAAATCCTAATACTATAAGTTAGTAAACTGATCATGCATAACATAGATTGAAGCATACAAATTCACATGTTAAGAAAAAAATGGAAATTTTATGTAATATTGTTAATTTCATTGGATTTATATTTATGTTTTTAATCGTTCAAAAATACTCATCCTAATTTTTTCAATTTATTCAAGTCAATGGGTGGAAAAAAGAGGAATTGGGTAAATAAATAATGTGATGGAAAAAGTGATGACTACCCAAAGAAGATGCCCAACCTGGTGGTAATAGGAATCATGAAAATTGCAATGATACTCCATCAGCTAACTCGGGTTATGAAGATAAAACTAGATCAAGAAGAGCAACCAAACCCCTTATAAGAAATAAAAAAGATGGAATTGAGATATTTATGCGAAGAAGGCCTCCAACATTTAAGGGATCATATTATCCCATAATCACGAAATATGGGATCAAACACGTTGAGAAGTTCTTACACATCCTTCAATGATTAGATCATGAATAAGTTCAATTGGTTATTTCTGATATTGAGGGAGAAGCTAGTCAATGGTGGAAATTGATCAATAATAAAAATCTTGATGAAGAGATCAATGCGATGTGGTGGATGAAAATATTTAAAATGGATTTGATAAATATTTTTCTCACATTCTATAACATAAAATGGAAATGGATTTCCCTAACCTGTTGAAAATAGTGACAAATCTATTAGGGTATATGAGGAAAACATCAAAATACATTAACGATACTAATCCAACTTTTTTGTTATCCAAGAATTAAATGTTAACTTCTAATTTTGTGAGATGAAACCCAACCTATGAATTGACCTAGTGTTATGAGAATTTGATAGGTATGAGGAAATTATCTAATGTTTCCTCAAAGTCAAAATAGAGACTATTTAAAATTAAGGGTATCATGGGGATATGAAGTGTAATGGGTAATATTATTGTTACAGTCCTATAGAGAAATCTAATTGTGCTTTGAAATTTCCACATCCCACCTGTCAAAAGTGCGGAAATAAAAACCCAAAATAAATTTCCTAAGTGTAATGATATAATTCTTTAGGTGTGGGAATGAAAGACATCTATCTAGAGATTGCCGAAAAAATTAACCTACTAATATGATGGAGAAAATGAATTATCATGTAAATGATTAGCAAATTGTTCATTATTCTGACAACCAGAAACCATGAAAATTTCAAACCAATGCACTTATCTAGGGGTTATCAAAGACAATCCCAACCTCTAAGGTAGCAAGGGATAGATTATGCTACCAAAACGACTATGGTGGATCCCAAAAATGATGTGTTGAATGGTATGTTGGTTATTTATTAATGAATAGGAAACAATCATTTTGATTCCAGTTATATGAATTCCTTCATATTTAGATGGTATAAGATAAAAATTTAAACACCACAAAAAAATTGAAGTTTAGCTCTTAGTGAAAATGGGAAATGGGGAAAATTATTTAATCTTTATTATATATATTCTTCTCTACTACTATTTGTTGGATTAACTTCCCAATGAACCTTATGATACAAAAAATTAGTGAATTTGATGAAATTCTTGGCATGGATCAGATTTCCCTATAGAGAGACAACAAAAATTGGTATGATTAGAAAATCACTCATTATATTATAAATCGAACCCTAATTCTGTACAAGTGCAATGGGGAGGATGTATCATGTTTTTCTGAAAAAATCTCATGAATGTAAATTATTTCTCTATGAGTGACAATGTCTGGATAAAATAATTTATTAAAATGAAAAGACAATCCATGAAAAAACGTTCATTGCATGGAATATGGTGATGTGTTTCCTGAATATTTTCTTGGTATTCCTCGTAGTCAAGTAGTTGAAATTTAAATCGATCTTATACCTACGAAATTATAATTATCCCAGAATCTATATAAAATTTTAGTTGTGGAACCTCGGGATATTAAGAAAAAACTTCCGGAGAATCTAGATAAAGGGTTCATATTCCCAAGTGCTTCACCTTGTGTTGTATGAGTCCTCTTCGACAAGAAGAAGGATGGGTCAATGCGCCATTTCATTGATTATCATAAGCTCATAAAATAGCCTGATAAAGAAAAAGTATCATCTTACAAAGATTTATGACTTATTCGATCAGATACGTTAAAAATAATACTTATGATTGGCGGATCATCAGTCAAGATATTTTCTAGTAATTTTGAATAAGGTGGATATCTCTAATACTTCATTCCATAAAACATACAGGCACTATGAGATCATTGTAATTCCCTTCAGACGTACTAATACTCTATAAATATTCATGGATTTGATGAATAAAGTCATTAGATATTACCTCATCAAATATTTGGTTGTATTTATAGATGATAACATAATATACTTCAAAATCAATGAGGATCACGAGGCAGATCAGACGACTATGATGATGACCTTAAGAAAGGTTATGATTTCTTCAATGTAAAATAAACGTGAGTGGTGGTTGAAGAAAGTATCATTTTTAAGGAATATTATCACATGTAATGGGATATTTGTGGACCATTTAACGACATATTCAATTGAAGGATGGATGAGGCCAAAATATTTGTTAGATATCCATAGATTCCTTGGATTAGCTAGGTACTATCCTTGATTTGTGAGAAATTTATTGTGATTATAAAACACTGTTTCTAAGATAACCTTGAATGGATTAATTTTTTTAAATGATGATTGTGAAGACAGATTCATGAAGAAGAAAAATTGGCTTATCACTACACATGTAATTATGATACCCATGAGTGGAAAACTTTTCATCATATTTAGAGATGCTTTGTAGAAGGGTTTGGATTTTTTTTCAATAGATAATGAAAAAGTGACAACCTCTTCTTCAATGAAATTGAATTAGCATGAAAATAACTAACCAAAAAATGATCTATAGTTGGTTGTAGTGATATTCACATAGAAATTATAATTCGGTTATATTTTTGGGGAGAAATTTGAATTAAATATGTATCAGAAGATCCTGAAGTAATATTCACACCAAAATAGATGAATATGTGCCATCAACAATTGTTAAAAATGATCAAGGAAATTGAATGATCAATCCTATACCATCCAAGGAATGATAATAATGTGATAGATGATCTAATTAGAAAAGATTCATAAATATTATCATTGATGTGAATTGAGATGGATGTGATCTTCTTAGATTAGAAAATAATGGACACGGGACTTATAAATAAAGTAACATCATCAACCCTTTCACATATTATTGGTAAAGAGTACATTTTGAAGAGGATGAAGAAAAACCAAATATATGAGGAACATGTTTAGAAAAAAGTTGAATATATAAGAAAAGGGAAATAATAAGAGTTCTATGTCAATGAAGGTGTTGTCAAATTAGTGTTACAACTTTTTTAAAATTAAATCCTAAGTTAATGAAGGATGTTTTTGGATGATGCACATAGATCAACCTTTTACATCAATCTGGTAATCGCAATGATGTATAAAGATATGTAAGAGAATTATTGGTTGGATAATATAAAGAAGGAGGTCAAAAACTATATATCCAGGTGTCTTGCATGTCGTAAATTGAAGGTAGAAAGGAGAAAAACCATAGAGATGATGAAACTGTTACCCATTCCAACATGGAAATGGGAAAACATGACCACAGACATTTCCAAAGGTAGTAAGGGGAAATAATGATATATGGGTATTAGTGGATCATCTTACAAAGACTGATCAGTTTATTGCAATTGAAGATGACTTCTTATTTGATAAAAATAAAAGGATATACATTAAAGAAGTGTTGAGGTAGCATAGAACACCACTATCAATTATACATGATAGGGACATAAGGTTTACCTAGATTTTCATTAAGTGTATCCAACATTCTCTAAGTACAGTGAAGAACTTCATCATATATTTTCAACCTCAAAATTATTTCCAATATGAGAGAACAATCTAGAAATGCTAGGACATGTCGAGAGAATTCTCAATTGAATTTAAAGAAGGATTGTATTAAAATCTTCCTCTAGTATAGTTCTCATAAAATAACTGTTTTCACTCTAGCATTGAAATTATATCCTATAAATCCATTTATGGGATGAGGTTTGGAACAACTTCTTGATGGTAAGATGTTCAGAAATGCTAACTTCGAGGTCTTGAAATGGTTGAAGAAATGAGGGATAAGGTAAAGACCATTCAAAAACACATCAATGATATACTAGAGTTTGAGGTTAGATAAATTCTATATCTATGTTTATCTCCATGGAATAATGTCATGTGATTTGGGAAGAAGGAAAAACATAGTTCAAGATAAATCGGTCTTATTGAGATCCTTCATCGCATTGGGGAGATGGAAAATCAAATAACACTCCCACCTAGAATATCTCAAGTATATAATGTGTTCCATGTATTCATCTTGAGGAAGTAAAAATGAGAACCCTCACATGTACTCAATATATAGGTGGTACCATAAGATAATTACCTTTCCTATGAGGAGAAATTAGGGATGATATTAGATCATAGAGACAATGTTCGAAGAAACAAAACAATGCACCACGTTGAAGAATTATAAAACACTACACGTTTGAAGAAGCGGTGTGGGAATAAAATTAAGTAATGCAAAATGAGTACACTAATCTATTATATTGGGTTAAATAAATAATTTTCGCTAAAAATTCTTGGAGGGGGAAGATTTGTAACAATAAGAACATTTATAAATGAAATTTCACTTAACTTTAGTTAAGTGTCTTCTTATATATTACAGATATAGAAAACACAAACCCTTATTTGTTTTCATTATATCCAATTGGATTCAAAATATAGTTTAGTATAATTATCATTTATATTATATATATTGAACAGTGATATTATGATTAGTGTAAAAAATAGGACTTTGATAAATCCAATTGACACAGACAAAATATGTGATGTACTCAACGAATAGGATCATACCATATTATGACCATTTTTCAGGGCTTACAAGGGAGGTAACATCTATTTGATTTTCCATTGACCAATCCCAAGATAATATCAAACAACTCAATCATGAGATAAAGAAATTACACGATAATTTCAAGTTCATCCAGATCATGACCCAATCCATGTACACTAAACCACCCCATGAAAGTCTCACCATTGAGCACATAACTCTTAGGGAATTTGATGGTCTATTAATGTGAAATTTATGTTAAAATAACAATTTGAATATATATATATATATTACATTCAATAACATAATGTATATATTTACTTCTTATTTTTATTTTATAATTTATTTCAATTTAGATACAGTATAACAAAAACACAGTTTTTTGGTAATATTAAATTGGTATTTAGAGATCTAATTTGATGAGTAAATTGTTTTTTGAAATAAAAAATATTTTAATAAAAAATTATAATTAATAACATTTATTAAATGTAAATGATAATACAATTTAGTATATGTCAAAGGAAAATTTTATAATGGTTCAAAAACTATTATTGCCAAAATACACAACATTCCTCAATAAATATTGATTGATATTTATAAAACTAAAAATTAAAATATATTGAAAATTATTTTGCTAAAATGAATAATACATTTGCAATCAAAGTGCCCAAATTATCCAATGGTGAATTCTTAATAATTTTTTGAGATATACTAATTTTTAGGTAAAAATTAAATACGGTATAAATATATTGTGTATTATGACCTCAAAACGAACCAAAAATGATGTAATAAACACTAAAATTGGTATCCAAGACCAAGAATATTTTTTTATTAAAATAATTTAATTTAATTTTTATTTTAATAAATTTATAAATCCATGATGATTCATAAAATACCAATAAAATATTTTATGGGTTTAAAATACTATATTTAATAGTATGACTCACTTAAACATCACCAAGGGTAATATATTAATAATTTAAGACCTTGTAATTATAAAATAATTAAAACCACCACTCTATGAAATATTTTTTTGGAAAAAACAATGTTAATGTTTATTGTTTTGGTTATTTTTTTATATAGAGTCCACAAATATATGTTTGGAAAAAAATAACGAACTCCCCTCACTTTTCCTATACAAACCCACCCAAGATATCATTTTTCTCCACTCAAAATACTTAGAGAACGTCCTTAGTCTTACCTCCCATATCTATAGTTCCCATATGGTTCCCCCAATAAATTAAGAATCTTATCCCAAGCATTTCGAGTCACACTATAAAGGCAATTTATCCTCTTCTTTTCCTATTTGTTCAATTATCATTTTTATCTTATTTATTTTATCTACATTTAATAATTCTATTATAAGTTATTAAATATCCCCTAACTATACATTTTATTTTTAAATCTTTATATACCCCTTTAAATATCACCAATAACTCCCATGAACATTCATATACCCCCATTATTCTACTAAAATTTCACCAAGATTTTCCAAGCAAAACAATTTGGTATTGAATACCCAAACCCATTTTATATCAAGGGTGTTCACCTTTATGAAATTATAATTATTTTATTTGGGAGTTATATTTTTATATTACAAACTTGATGATCCAATAATATAATATAATTATGAATGAATATATGTTTTATGATATATTTGGTACACATAAGCACAATAATGAAATGAAAGTGACGAGTGCACCCAAAATTATATTACACCCCAATGCGTTGGGTAACTTTTTAGTTTAATGAGGCATCATGAAAGATATTAAGGAGTTAAAATAATCCATAAAAATAATTTTTCCATCATGATATATTGGATTTTATCAATGCCTTATATTTATGGTGTAGGTTTTTATGTTTTTTCTATATTAACCATGTCATCTTTATGACTATCATTATATATCATGTTTCATTCTTCATGTTTATGATTCTCACCCATTTTATTCATGATTGATATGCCTATTGTATAACATGAGTTACCTTTTCCATGTTATTCCATGTTTATTCCTTTAATTTGGTTTATATCTCACCCCTTTTTTATATATATTCCCCATGTTATCCCATGAAGTTTTATGTATCAGCATGTAAAGTAATGTTTCAATAAAGATTAAGTTTTTCCGCTTTTAGGATGGTGTGTAATGTACCAAATTCCTAAAGTCTCTAGAAATCATGATATTTGAAGTTTTATTATGTGTACTATTATTTAATTAATCATGAATTAATATGTAATAAATGTATGGTTTGGTCATATACTAAACCTTTCACTAATACTAACTATTGCAACAAATAAATTTCCTACATAGATATCACATCTTAATAGATTAATATTCATTGCATAACATAATGAACCATGCCAAAATCATATAGCTATAGTGTATTTGGAAAATTGGATATATATAAAAAAATTCATATCTGAACCACATCATATCCCACTTACTTCTTCATAAATAGAACCCTTTTTAGTTTTATAAATTTTAATAAATTTCTTCATTACATTGGGAAGGAAACCTAAAAAATGGTTAGCACAAATTCCTAGTAAGGGTAAAAAAGGGAGATATTAATGATCAACTAAACATGGTATGAGTATAAGTGTATGAGAACTTGATATGAACATTTTAGAACCATAACCTATATATAATATATCAAAATATCGATTCATGGTATAATTCTTTTCTGTTCATAAGACATTAAACAAAAAAGAGTCAATGAACATAATCTATGAGATCATAACATTGGCGTACGAAATCGATTTTTGGGATAAACATAAGGAAAGAAAATTATTTCCTCCTTAGAAAAGGATAATTTATAAGCCTATCAATGTATATTCAGTCCACTCCCCAATACACCATAATAGTCAAGGTTTACTTTCCAGGCCATCATAGTAGACAACGTCCCTTACCGAATTGGGTTCCCTCCACATTCCAATTCTATTTATCAGATGAGATATATATATATATTTACCCAATTCAATATAGGGTCATATAATTATGGTCTCACCCATCGCATAATAAAATTCATACACTTTATTGCACAAGATTATAAAACATTCATCATATAATTACCCATGAAAAAGAAATGTGTTTGATATTCATTTAATTAGAACATAAGCCTCGGAAAAGGAATTGATTTCATAAAAAATATTATCATCATAAAAATAAACCATCCAATAAAAGAATAATTATGGTATCATTTAATAATAACACCATTATAAATTTATGTAACATCAAAGGATTTTATCATATATAGAAAACTCTTCTAAAAGATCACTTCGAACATTTATTGATGAAAATACAATTTTCTATTTGAAATCAGTAATTTAAATTATAAAAACCCCCAAATATTAAATACATGTTTTACATGAAAAAACATTAAAAAAACAGTTTATGATTAAAATCATTGAGTGTTCATGATGGAGGGAAATTAAATTCAAGAAATAAATGATAAAAAACACTCATTTTACACATTGGTAAGAAGTCTAAATGTACCCCATTTAGAAAATTAAATAGGGAATTATATTAAACCATTCTATAAAAATTATATTATGGTTAATTTTTTCATTAAAAAATAATTTATAAATATTAAAAAAATTTCTTAAAAACATTTGATGGAAACATGGATATGAAAGGAAAATGATTTTCAAATGAGGAGAGAAATATAACTGGGTTTTCATAAAATAATTCATTCATTATATTAAATTAATAAAGAGATGGAAAATATAAAACTATAAATATATATAAATAACATGGAGATATGAGATTTTATTAGTTTCTTGAGAGTTAGTTCATGAAATTTCATCGTAAAAAACATAATCTTGTAAAATCTTGACAAACAACGAGATTGTAACATAAAACCATTACATCATGTTTGAATTACTTTATATGTTTTCAGTATACCATAATAATAAATATATTTTGTTATAAATATTTCTTATAAACATAATCATATATAATTTACCTCTTATTGTTTATCTACAATTTATCAACATTTCATTATTAAAACCACAATTCCTGGTGATAAATTCTACAGTTTCCATATATGTTTTGGTTTGATAGTTTTGTTTCATTTACCTTAATCGTTTTTAAATTATCACCAAAATTTTAATAATGATATAAAAAATATATTTGTTCATTTTCTACAAATTTAGATTCCTCAAATAAATTTTTATAGAGAAAAATTAATCACCATGTTCATTGAGATGGTAGGCCACACGTGCGCTTGAACGATGTTTTAATTTTTTTTAAAAATGTAACAAAAAAAGATAAATAATTATTATAAATTATATAATTATTAATATATTATATATAACATTATATGTTTTCTTTATTACAATTCATGTCAAGAAAAAAGGGAAAAAATTGCTTCATTGAGGTGGTAATCCCCACGTACGATGAAAAAACGTTATCATTTTTAATTAAATTGAATGATATGAATATATATGTAATATTATAATTATAGAATTATAATTTTTTCAAAATAATATATATATAAATTAAATATATCATTAAATCAATCCATTGGAGGTGGGTATGGAAAATGAATTACATTAGTTCACAAGGCAATAGTCTAAGGTACACATGACCAACATTTTTATTTCCCAGTTGATGGAAGTGCAGATGGAAATATTTTATTCCAATAAATTAATAACAAATTATTATATGGATTTTAGTGGTGTTATTATTTCAACATGGTTGAATACTATTTTAATGTTGTTGAATAATAAGAAAAACTAAAATTCATGGTTAAAAAATATACCTCAAACATGGAAAACATATTTTGGTTTATACCGAAATCATTTATAAGATGGTTTTGTGATGAAAATATAGACTCTAGTTGATGGATAAGGATATAAGGAATGGATTTTAGAAGGAAATTTAAAAACAAAAAGTCTCTTAATATGGAATCAATGTGTTTCCCCTAAAATTCATTGAAATATATCTTGTAATTTTTTTTTTGAGGTAGGCATGGAGACAACACACTGTTCTGAGGGCTGGTGATCCCTGAAATGATATTTAAAAAATATTTAATATATTAATATAAATCCCATGAATATATGATTAAAAATTGAAATAACTTAATAATGTAGGTTCATTTTAGAATTATGAGTATTTCATTGTATTCAGAATATTGGTTTTTCAATGGGAATGAGATTACCTTTTTCTACTTTATGTGTTTTGATAAAGTTCTACCACAAGTGAAAAAATAAAATAAATGAATAATTTGATGATTTTTTTATTTTTTTATTATGGATGAAGTGATCTAACCAACATCTTTTAAAATATGATTATAACTAATTTTCAGGGTTTTCCTAGTAAACATGAGAATTAAGATGATATATTGTTGGAGATCATTAGTGAATGAAAATAGTTCATAGGATCAGACTGATAATATAGGGATATTAAATACTAATATAGTTTTTTGGATTTTATTAGTGACTAAAAAGAAGGATTATTCATCGTTAATGAATGAAAAACTCGAGTTGTGTCATTTTTATATGGATTTATCCCTATTTGTTTATCTTATTATGAATGTGTATAAATTCTTCTAATAGTTTTATTCATGGGTTTATCATTCCTATAGGTTCATGTTTATTATTCTTTGGATTTTAGGGAATTGAATTTTTTTTGATATTACTCTTCATTCATCATTCTAACGACATCGAATCGTGTCCATCTTTAGACTTGATAATGTTCATTTCTCATTTAATTATTTATGGATTTATATACAAATTATATGTTAGAACATCATTAGATTTTTTATTTTATAGAGGTTCAATAATTACCTAATATAGGATCATTGAAAAAAATATACTTAGTTTAATAGATCATTGACACAAATTTGAGAAGGATATAAATGACATAATGGCGGTGCGTGATAGTGGAACGAGATTGGACCCGTAGGATTCCTCTGTGGAATAGATGTTTTAGTATATGGATGTGACAAGAGATGTTATTTGAGCATATTTATGTATGAATTTTAGTGGGAAGTGACGATGAGGGTTGTTCAATAGAAATCAATTATAACCGATGAGTATCACTGCTAGATTGAAGGTTGAAGTAATGGGAGAATATGCATGATAGAAATGTAGAATCTATAAATTTCCATTTTACATGGAATGTACTTTATAAAAATACATGTTTTTCAGACCAATATGTCATGCTATTGTTTCTGATGATGTTAAATATCACACTTAGTGTGACATATTTCATATTCCACATGAATATTTCACATTCCACATGACCTGATGCTGGAAACCTAACATGTATTCTAGGAGTACCCGACAACATACACAACATTACGTAAGGTCATGGGTAGAGTAAATGGACCTATCTATGTACTTAGAAACAGCCAGGTACAATGGCACACCAACTATACAAATCCATGACGCAATGTATATGGCCACTTCCCAGTGAACATGGGCATAGGTCGGTGGTACACTGAGTGACGAATCAACCTGTACATGTTTTGATCCCCTATGGGACATTCTGTGTATATGGATATATACATGAAGTGCTAGAAATAATGATATGAACAAAACAGTGGTTGTAAAGTCACACCCTGTAACCTTAGTACACAAATTTTACATACGTTGAGGATGTTTATATCCATTCACTTATAAATTATAGTCCATGTTTAGCTGAGTGTGATTCCTTGGTCATTTCTCATAGGGATAATGTGTGGTATTACATCCTTAGAATACGATTTTGATCCCCTACACGGGTTTAGTATTGTATTGAATTCAATTCTTCCATCCTATTGGACCAGAGTGGGGTCCTCTAACATTTCTTGGTGAGGAACATTATATCGACATGACCACCATCCACATGTCATTTATCCCCTATCTAGCATGCTAATCCAGAAGGGGTTTTGGTGTCCCCTAGAGGCCCTAGATTTGATCCCCTACCTAGATGATGAGATATTCTGAGATCATGTAAATACATCATGGTGAGATAAGAGGAGAACAACTTATCAAATGTGTTTCCTCAATGAAAACATATCTCATGGAGTATGTTATCTTAGAACATGACATACCACGACTCCTCAAGTCGCATATTTCGGATGGCAGTATTGATTGGGAAAACTTGAGACTAATAATAAGTTATGTGTATATGTGGGTTTAATTTATTATTTAAATAAAACTTTTTATTTTAACATATATTGTGATGTGGTAAATAATCATTATGGTTTATGGTTAGTGATTTTATGGGTCCTAAAGTTATCATTATACACATCACAACTTATTCCTTTCACACAAATTTAATGTCATATATAGGTGTCCTGAAATTTGATTGTTTTTTAGGAGGACCAATAGTAGAAAAATTATAGATTTGTTTAGACAGACTTATGTGTTTATCATGTTTTTCATTTGATTTTAGTCTACTCCTTCTTTGAATTTTGGACGCCATTGAATTTTTTTGGGCTGGTATTTGACCATATTATCTCTTCCCAAAAATTATTATCATAATTTGATGAGGGATAAATATTTTCCATGAATTTAATATATCAATGATTTTTGGTTTCATAGAATTTTATAGGATTGGAGATGTGTTTGAGTGTATAGGTACTTTAAAATAATACATCCCATGTGTGTGACATTCCTACTCAGTACTAGTCCCTAGAAAATGAACAATTATATGTTGGTTTGTGGTGGTAAGACTAGGCTCATCACCATCCAGGTGGGCCCTAGTGGTTTGGGTCCTGAAAAAGTGTTATTATAGTGTGGTTATACCTAATGACCAAAGAATATGGGTTTTCTAGCAGGGAAATTGGTTTGGGATTTAAGGTAATAGTTTTAAAGTATTATATGTTTAGAATTCTATCTAGGAACTCCAATAATTGTGTTGTGGTTGAAATATTCATTCAAAAGGACACTAATAATCTTCATATTGATTCCGAAAATATAGACACCGGGTTTAGGAAAAACATTGTCACATGAAACATATAGGAATGGGTTTTTTCCAAGTCCTTATTGAGTCTTCCATTAATATTTTATCCTTAACCATAGTGTGGCTTGTTTATTTAATGATCCCTTCCCAATTATAGTCATCTAGGATTCGACTATGTGATCATGAGGATGTTTCACCGAGTGAAGAGACTTTAGAATAGGGGCATGTTTATGAGGTAATATCTCTATGTAGTTTTCTAGTTATGGTACCAAACATATAAAAGAAGTCAATAGCAGATGTTTTGGATGAGGATTCATATAGGATGAGTGAAATGCATGAGATTCTTATGTAGTGAAATCATATGTTTCTTTTTTATCTATACACTAAGGTATATGGGGACTATGAAGAGGTATTCACCAAATTTTTCCACCTCATGAGGAAACCTACATATTTGATGGTGTTCCTTCAAACAATATTTCTTCATGGATGCACTAGGGTGTGTTAGAATCTAGTGACTCAGTCACACAACTAGAAAACTCGTCCATGGTTAAACATCAAGCATCTCATCAAGGAAGATTTTTATCTTACCAAATTGGAATTCGTGTCCATACAGGTTCTTAAACATTAATAGTAGTATAGTATGTCCACAGTGGACTATTTAAGGGGGTATAATAATCTCTTAAGATACACCGCATAGATTGTTTTGTTCTATTAATCAATTCACAGACATTTGATCAGGGATAATGCTAGAATATTAGGTTGTCTATGAAATCCTATTGCACTCCCACATATGTTAGAGTGATTTAGTGGGGTTTAATATGGGAGATCTTCCAGGAATATTAGATACCAAAAATGGGTTCCAATACATGACACATCGGAGTGAAGACCTAGGATTATAGTAGCTGATGATATTCACAAGGATCGGGGAATATAATATAGATAAAAAGATGATCCTAGGATAGAGGGTCACCAATTTTGGAAATGTAGTATGGTTCAGGTAAGTTGAGGGAGAGATAGTTCTACAATTAAAGTGATCATGGAAATCATTCCTAGGATTATTAAAATCGTCATATAGATGATAGGGAGATAGTAAATGAAATAACAAGAAAAAGTACATGGTCAGTGTATGGAAATTTGTGGGGTGAATAATTTGGAATAGGAGAAGGTAGATTGGTTGGAGGTGGAAGAATGTTTGACTTGTTTCCAGCACTACCCCAGCTAGTCTATGATAGGATCAGGGAGTTGGTAGATACGGGAGGGGATAACTTTAATACGTGGAGGCCTACAAAACTAATGATCCATGGATGATTAAATTTATGTTTAGTGTTTTCTATACATTATATATATTAATTATAGACACAGGTTATTACAACTATTTTATGAAAATATCTATATTTTATGACATAGATATTCTAGTTGAGCCCTTTCCTTGACCATTTAATTCAGAGACACTGATAGAAGGTTACTCAATGATCACACACTACTTCTAATAGGGTGACCCGATTATTAGAGATGATATCCAATTATGGGATATATTCATAGTAATTATGAGGACTTATGATGTTGTCTTTGGTATGGATCGACTATCCACATTTTATGCCCATATAGATTGCTTTAAGAATATGATGTTGTGTATCCACAGATACAAATTGAGGTTTTCCTTTATAATTGATAAGGAAACCCAATAATAGTGGGATTAACTCATGTTTATATCAATTTAGATGATTAATCACTAGTTTTCAGGAATTTCCCATGGAGTAGTTGATGGTATGGGTATTCAGTTCCCTGTTGTGGTGGCAAAATATGAGGACATCATTCATGAGGACATTCCAGTCTTACCTCCCCCCATAAGGAAGTAAATTTTCACTGACTTACTCCCTAGGATGACTATAATATAGAAATTGACATATGATATGGATCCCATAGAGCATTTATTGGTGAGGGTGTAGTTGGAGGACACGTAGAGGAAGGGATTTGTGAGACACAATGTTTTCCCCATTGGAAGCCCTAATGTTGTTCAGAAAGGAGGATGAAAGATTGAGGATTTATGTGACTTACCAGATCATAAATAATTTAAATATAAAGAATTGATATCCACAAAAAAGATCAAAAATAATTTTTATTAAATGAGAGGGGAACACTGGTTCTCCTTGATTTACCTAAGATTAGGCTATCACCATCTTCAAGTACAATATGAGGATATACATAAAATAGAATTATTATGTAGCATCATTTAGTATGAGTACATGCTACTTTCATTCAGTGTGTATAACTCCCCAATAGTATTTATAGAACTCATTAATCAAATATTTCATCCTATCTTTGATTATATTGTGGTTGTCTTTATTTACGACATCTTTGTTCACATAGTATTCGAGGAGGAGTTCCCAAGACACTAGAGGATGATCGAGAACGTACTATAATAAAAAAAATACTTATGGTAATCTATCGATGTTTCTGTTTTAGATTCTTGAGAACCAATTTCATGGAAATATTATCTCATTTGATGGTGTAGTTGTGGGATTATTGAATGTGAGGCAGTGTTAGTTTGGAAGCCACCAAGAGCGTGTGTAAAGTGCAGAGCTTCCTTCGGTTGGTAGGATACTGAAATAAGGTTTTTCCCTATTTATCTATAATACTACAGCCAATTAATTATTTTAATATTACATATTCACCATTAATTTATATTTATAGTTTCTAAAATGATTTTCTGTAGTTGAGGAAGTGGCTTATGAGTGCCCGACATCTTATGATTTCTATAAGAAGGGTGATGAGTAAGTAGTGTTTGGAAATGTACGAGGGACTTGACATTATCATGTGCTAATGAATAGGTATAATGTGATTTCATATAGGTCATATTAGTTGAGACAATATGATTAAAACTATATGACCCATGAGAATGAGTTGGTAACAATTGTCTTTACCTTGAATATGTGGTGAAACTACATATTGGTGAGTTGTTTATCATCTACTTTGACTATAAGAGTATAAATTATAATATCTACTAGAATTATATTAAATTGATATAGAGTAAATTAATTGTGTACCTCTATTACTATTACATCGATATAGCCTATACTCTTGGGAAGGAGGAAAATGTAGTAGATTCTCTTAGTAGCAAATCTTTCATTCAGTTCTTGACTGAGGCTTCAATGCAGTTATCCACGTTTCATTTTTTCTTTTGAGGACATAGATGGTTGTTCATATAATCCTTATATGTTTGCAAATCCACTAATTCTATAGTGTGTTAGGGAGGCTCAACAAGGAAATATTTACTATGATACCTTTCATACTAGGATATCAAATGGACATCGTCATGATGGATTTTATTAAGTTAGGGATTGCATCCCCCTTTAAAAAAGAATAAACTATGGAACCACTGAAATTTCATGATGAGGTGATGAGTAAGATCCATACATACCCTTTTAGAACACATCAATATTTGTAATATATGTATAATGTAATTCCATGTCAGTTTTTGTGTCCATGTATGAAGAAGTATGTAGCACATTTTGTCTCACAATTCTTTACGTTTCCATATGTGAAGGCTAAAAATAAATATCTAGTGGGTTTAGTTCAAAAATTTATGTTTCCAAGTGTAAGTGGGATGATATATCTTTGTAATTAGTGATGGTGATTACATGGAGGTCTAGAGGAAATGATTCCATCCGGGTGATTATAAATTCTCTCATCGTGTTGCCCACTTCCTAGCTATCCAAGAGAATAGTTTAGTTGAGTTATTGGGTTTCCTTTATGTGTATATGGTAGTCCAAGTCTAGAGAGTTCCCTTGAATATAATATTATTCCATCATGATCTCGTTACATAATGACTATGGAGTGGATTTTAGGAGGTCTTTGGGACTCTGTAACATTAGATGATGATGTTTTATGGCTATACTAATGGAGAGAATGAGAAGATCATTTTGGTTTAGGAGGACATACTATGGAATTTAAGGTTAAAATTTGGACGTAGTAAGGAGGATAACCTACCCTTGGTAGAGTTTTCACACAAAAATAGTTATTATTCCACTATTGGAATAGAACCATTTGAGGCATAGTATAAGAGAATCTAAAAGTAACCAATATGTTGGAATAATCCATGTGATTCCACACACTTGAACTAGAGTTGGTGTGGGATATGTTTAAGAGATTGATGATCATCTAAGAGTGGATAAGGAATGAAAAATATGCTAGAAGTCATATGATTATTTATATAGAAGGATTTGATGTTTTAGGAGGGAGACCACTTGTTTTGGAAGGTATCACCTCAATATTGATTATAAATATTTTCATGGGAAATGAAAGTATATTTAATGGTAATTAAACCATTAATTAAATTATGTATATTTGATGTGTGGTATACCACTTTTATCTGCAACCATTGTTTGATTGGTAGGCATCATCTTTCACGTTTCATAGTTGTGGAAGTATGTACAGGACCTGTCACATTTTATCAAATGGGGGAGATGGAAATGGTGGATGTATGTACCTCAATGTATTACAAAGTGGATATTGATAATCAATAAGACAAAATAATATATGGAAATGTGATTCCCTTGGTACATGTCTGGTGCCATCTGAAGAGTATTCAAGAGAGCACCTGGGAGTGGGAGACTCATATGCAATATTATTAACCATACTATTTTTAATATTTTTTTATCTATTCAAGGAATAAATAACTAAGGTTGGGAGAATGTATCATCTATTTTATTCCATGTAAATATTTTAAATATATGTTTTAAAATATTTTGGAGCCAATACTAAGAAGATGTGGTTTTCTGAGTCTCGTTGAGCCCAAAATTTGTATTTTAAAAAATTAAAAGCATTAATATAATGTGCACATAATTATCCTAAAAAAGTGGAATAAATCCAAAATTGAGGCTTAGATAAGAAATATAAGGCCTCTATTGTGTTTATATTATGATTTTTACCCATTGTATGACAAAATCTCTCTTGGTGTCAGGAATTTTAGTAAATTACTATCACAGGAGAAAAAAATGAAAAAAATGAAATAATTAATTATATTAATTAAATTTTTTATTATTTATGAAATGAACTATCCCTATTAATTTTAAACCAAAAAAATTCTAATTATTAGGGTAATTAATATAAAATTGAGAACCAATAGGAGTTCATGAAGGATATTGTTGGTGGACAACAATGAATCCTTCGATTGAACCAATACTTCAGGGATCATCAATGTTAATAGTATTTATGGAATTCACTAATGACTATGTTTCAATATCATTATTCATTGGTTAAAAAAAAAATTATGTATGGTGTTTTTTATGCTTATTAACCCATATTAATTTATCATATGATGATTGTGAATAAATTATTTTAATAGTTACGTTAATGGGTTCTGGTTTATGGTTCCTAGTATTTAAGGTAATTAGGATTGTTTGTTGATATCATTATAAATTTTTGTTTCTAAAATCAATGATTCAAGGAAAACTTTAATAAGGACATGTTTCATTATTTATTTATAGGTTTATGGTTTTCTTTCCCTAAATATGTGCGATATCTATTAGAATTTACATTGGTCTATGGTTGGAAAACTCTCTGATATATGATCATTGCGTAAAAGTTTTATGATGCGACATATCATTTATATAGTTTTGGGAAGGAGATAAACACCATGATGGTAGTATATGATAGTGGATCGATATTGCGATGGGATTTTTCATCCATGTATTGGGAGTTTAGGCATGAGGACGCGGCTGGTGATTCAATTTGAGGGGATTGAAAACTAGATTTCAACAAGGGGTGATGAAGTGGTTCAACCAACCTAGATACATTATTACTAGTTGGTATCATGGTATCCCCCGAGGCATTAGTCAAGTGGTTCACCGGTTGGGCCATTTCGCTGTCTTGGGGAACTGGCATAGGCCAGAGTCTGGCCAAGCTCAGACACTGTTCATATTAAGAACAAGGCTATTCAACGCCACCGCTTAGATGGGGAACATCTTTCTCCCTTTGTTGGCGGAACCACCATACGGGAAAAGAAGGTGACCTAATTGACAACCATGTTTGCAGACGAGGCTTAGCCCGGTTGGTGAGGACTTGGTAGGAGCATCCAAGAGACCCAAGATTAAATCTGGGAGGAGGCCTATTTTCAGGTTATTCTAGAAGGTACTATTCCAGGTACTATTCTATAGTGTAGCAGCCAGAACTATTCTTCCATTTGGGCCTTTGGGCCACCTGTTTGGGTCTCAGGTCTTGTAAGGATTTCAAGCCACCCATAGCCTTCAGTCAAGTTGATATTCAAGGCCTTCGAGCCACCATAAGGCCTTTGGGCCCCAAAGGCCTTCAGGCCACTTGAATTCAGATGTACTAGTTTGATTATAAGGAAAAATGCATCAGATAAGGATACCTGGCATGCACATTCACGAGAACAAAGCTAACCAGGTTTAGAAGAATGAGAGGGTATGTATTGGCCATCGGTACCAGGCCTGTGCAGCTTAGCATAGGACAGCTGGTTGACCAGCCCTGTGAATGTGGAGCGCTGATATCCAAACATATACTGGGGGGAGTAGTTCCAAGTCGTCTTTTCAAGTTGATTCCCTCTAAGACCAACGCATCATGTAATTTTCTCTAAGCCTTCAGGCCTTGTAAGGGTTCCACATCACCCCTTGAAAGGTGTATTTTCAAATGATAATAAAAAAACGAGGCCTTTGGGACATTCTAACTGAGTATCATTGTGAGAGAAAATTGAAAATACACAGTCGAACATGTGTTAAAGAACCACATATTCTTTAAAATTCTTTGATATACAACTTATACCTCAAAATAACTCACACTATGTTGACCCTGCTATAGTGCCAGGGCTTTCACAATAGTAAAATATCACACACTATGTGAATGTTATCACACAATTTGTGGCCGAATAAGGGAAGTACAATGTGTAATATGGGATTAAAAAGGAATATACACTACTAAGAACATTGACATGGGTAGAGTACATAGTCAGGACATGGTACTTAGACATGAAAAAGTACATGGGCATGACTATTGCACATGGGCATGACCAATTGTACATGGGAACTATCAAGAGTACAAAGGCACAAGAAGGTGGAATGGTGAGTTCCAATAGGAACTCTACATGATATGTACCCCTAAGACACATCCATTGTTTATAGAGGTATATTTTCCATGTGATATTGAATGAATTTGGTAGACTAGGGGTTAGAATGAAATGTTGTGTACCCTGAGTACATGTGGTGTACTCCATTTAAGGATGTTTAGAGACAATTATTTCATTATGATAGACCATGTTTATCTTAGTGCAATACATTGGTCCATTATAATGTTGTTATATTTTATTAATATTTCCTCACCATAGTTTTCCCCCTCCATGGGTTTATTATTGGATTTATTTTGATTGATCCTCAGTTAGGCTAGGGTGTGATCCTCTATTATTCATATGTGCGGTTAATGGTTTTTATTTGATCCCCAAACATAAAGAATAGATTTCCTATATAGGAGGCTGATCTAATAGGGTATGTGGTGTCTCTTAATGTCTCTACGGGTGATCCCATACCATGATGATGAGATATTCAGAGATCTAGGGAGTATATCTTGATAATAATAAACGAGTATTACCTCATGGATGATTGTCAATAATTACAATATAGCTCTTAGAGTAAGTGATAACATAATTTGAATTAACATGAAGAATCAATTAATATCTTATGGCTAGAAGTATTTTTTGAGACTACTTGGGGTTTGTTTTCTATTACGAGTATATGTTGGTTTTGTTTTTTATTTCTATGTCTCTTATTTTGTTAACGTATCTTGTGATGAGCATGATACTCTTGATTTATTATGTAAGACATATGGGTTTCCAATTGGGTATTTTTATACTAAACCATACATGATATTTTCCCACACATTTCATGTATTCTGTTCATGAATGTTTGTTAGATGGTGTCCTAGGTGGACTGAGAGAAGGTAGAGGTATGAATAGGCTTGACAGAAAGAGGTGTTTACTGGGTGTTTTAATGGATAGTTGTCTCCTCCATTTTAGAAGATTGAAATACTTTAAAATGTGGTTTATGAATTTTATCTATCCCCTTTATCACTTCTAAGTAATTATTATCATACTATGATGTGGTATAGATTTTGTTTATGTATTTATTATATCAATATTTTTTATATTTTCTGCATTTTATGGTCCTGGAGGTGTGTGCGTACATACAAATAATTTGGGCTAATTCCTATTTGGTGTGTCATATGCCTACTTGGTGCTAGTCACCAACCATAGTATATTAAATGTAGGTTTGGTGTTGTAAATCATGGATCATCAATTGAAATGTGTCCCCCAGTCGGTCTACTTGTGATACTTATAGTGTAGACATTAGAGGAGAGAGTGTGTCCTTTTATAAGTGGGGTAGGGGACCCACTAATAATTTTTGAAAAGAATAAATATATATTAATTTATTATAAAAAATGGATTTTAAATGGACCATTACTAATTATTATATGATATATGATCCAAATATGGTAATATTATAGAATTTAAACATGTTTTGAAGCCATTTTAACCCCAATTTCTTTATTTTAACCCATGGTAAATCTGTTTTAACATTCACAATGGTAACAATGTATTTATATTTTAATAAATAATTGTGGAAAAAATGAATTTGACCATATTATATAATATTAATTATGTATATTAATGATAATTAATTCATTTAATCAAATTCAATACAGAGAATTGGAAGAAATTAATTTAAAATTAAACCCACAAAAGCGATGAAAAGTTATTTTACAAATAAATTGGTTTCTTATGTATAAAATTTTATTATATAACAATTCATTTTTTACTAAAATGACATAAAATTTGATTTATAATAAAATAATTTATTTAATACTACTTTTGAAACAATTTCAAAATAAAAGGGAACTTTGTATATTCTTTAAACGAAAAGACATTTTTTTAATAAAATATAGTATTTTTCACTATTAATTGAAATATTAATATTATCATAAAATTATTAAAAAATAAATATAAGATAATTTATATATGTATATGTTTAATATTATTCCCATTTTTTCAAAAAAAATCTGGGAGTGTTAAAAAATTAATTATATTAATTCCTCACAAATATCAAAAAAATGATTTAAAGGGAAAAGTAACTTTTAGAAACATATATATTATAGACTAAAAAATATATTCTATTTATCTAAAAAAATACAAATACTTTTGAATTTTTTTATTCATATTCATACCATCAATTTAATAGGTATGTAGTAGTGGTATGATATATTATGATGAATTCCAACATAGGGTTATGTGTATCACACGATATTGAAGAAATTAATTTAAAAAAAAAAATATGTCATTCAATACACATTTGTTATAGTACTATAAAAACCTATATTTTTGGTATATCCTCATCAACTATGGTCTTTCTACATAGTGATCATCCCAATTCATCTAGTCTTATGTCCCCTTGGCATCTTGGTGCTATGTACTAAAAAATAAAATAAACCCCACCTATGTTCCTTCCCAAATAACATAAGTGATAACTATCATCACATTACATAGATGAAAACCCTATATATCACATCCTTCCTCGTCATAGTGGACTCATTCTATTTATAGTACTTACTGATCTTTCATACCACCCATTGAAGTGTGTATGTCATTAGGCATGACATGAAATGTCATCTCACCCATAATCATTAGGTTTAAGCTTCTCTTACCTATCCTATTATCACTAGGTAAAAAAATATTGTTTATTTTTATCTCACCACATAACTTGAGAACAGCCCAAGGTCTTACATCATCCCATTTTACACTCTCAAACCTTCGAAATAAAGTATTTTAGTGATCTAATTAATTAGTTTTCTAAAGGGAAATCATCCTGATTCTAGGGGGATAACCACAATCCTATACAATTCTCTCTTGGTCCCTATCCATATACAAAATCTCATTAAAATCATATAGGGAACAAAAAACTTACATAAAAAATCATACAACATTATATTAAAGATTCTGCTTACCTCCATTAAGGAGTTACCACCCAATCGCTACTCCACACCACCATGGAAAAGCCTGCTCAATCTATAACCTCACCTAGAGAACTATCTTGTTCCAAAATTTCATAATAATTAATTATAAACAATTATTTATATTTATTTAAATAAATTTTATATTTTAAGATTATAGGAAATATAATATACATCCCAACATCACTAAAATATCATAAAAAATTGGTTTTAATTCTCCTAGGTCCTCATCTAGCCACCTCACTTGAAATCCCTACCATCCTCAATCAATATGAACTCGCAATAATGGAATTATCACTAAACACATCGACCATGTCAATTGCAAACCAATGTACATAATGGAGGAAAATAATAGATATAAAAAGAGAATATCATTCCTTAGATCTCCAAAGAATCACACCTACAAGAACCGCTAAATTAAGGAGACCCAATGAAGAGTTTTTGTTGGGAAAATCATTTAAAAATGTCTTCTCTCTATATCTATAGCCCCATAATTAGGGAAACACATCAACATAGGGAATAATTTTTTTCCTCATATAAAAGCCTACACCAATTCACCATTTATGACTTGAATAATAGGGTTCACACAAAGAATTAATTTCATTGGTTTCATTCATGGATTAAATGTCCATGAGAAGAGGGGAACTCCCTCAGTTCAACCCTCATCCAAGGTATAAATTATATTTTTGCGGTAAAATACTTTTTGTTGGGGATCTTATACCATCCCACCCTTATTAGTAGTCTTAAAGGCTCCCCACAGAGACCATTCATGGTGTGAACACCATATCTATCCATAAATGACTTGCTACTATATATTTTAGAAGTAGTACATCCTTCTCACTACGTAGAAATATATCTAAACACCTAAGGAATCCATTGAAAATAAAGAATCATTAAAACCCCATATTTAAGAACACCCATACACTAAGAATAACAAGTATATTTCTGATTCTCTTAATGAATCCCTCACTAAACAATTCAAATCCTGTTATTACATTATAACCCAAAAATCTACATGTAATTGAAAACACCCAATTTTGTTTCATCCTCAAGAAGCTAAGGTAGTACTCCATTAATTTAAACCAATATATCTATTTCATTATATAAATGAAAACATTATATGATCTATTTATGAATTCCAATCATGATTCCACTGTACAACACAAACCACTAAGCCTAGATCCACTAAAATGTCTTCTAAAACTCATTTTATGATCCCTAGATCACCCTAACTAAATAGTAAACGATTCTAATGGTATATAACTCAATACTAAAAACTCCATGAAAAAACAAAATTAACAATTAATATAGATGAATTCTCTAAAAAACCATAGCCTTATCCCTTTATAAGCCACCAAATACCCGATCCTGACTCCTTAACACCTGGAAGAAACCTGTTACCATCCTAATTCTTAAAATATATTCTAAAACAAAATTATATTTTTATTTAATAATTAAATTACAAAATACTTACTTTATCCACTAATCTCCGACTTTGATCATTGAGTCACCCCTAATCTGAATCACTATAAGATCACTGTAACATTACCCCATGGCTGGTACCGTCCCACCAAATCCAACTAACACCATATATAAATTTCATGTTTAATATTTATCAAGGGACTATATCAAATTAAAGATTTCTCTACTCAAGAATCCCTATGTAACCTCAACAATCTCTCGAACAGTCTCACAACATCCACGACCCCTCATACACGAAGTTCATTCACCCACAACTAATACGATTATCTACTCTATAAGAGAATTTTATCAGTCCCCTCAAAATCAAAATGTCAATTTTCTTAGTCAATGCTCCACCCATTACGACACACAATTACTAGACATGAATAACATGGTCATACCCCAGACCTAATAGGAAACACCATCACTGCCGATCCGTAACCAACATGGAATAACATTCTCCAAAAGCTAATGGTTCAATCCCCATCGAGTAGTCTCCTTTATACTGATACCTAAGCACAAAACCATGAAACATACATTAGAATGATAACTGGAAACATGCTTTTAAATGAATAAAATCCATGTGAAATTTAAGATATGTTTACCACCTTTGAACAAAAATGGTAGGAATGCTCATGTTTATCCATAAAATAAATTATTCTCAATGGAACTGAATGTGACCCATTATGTAATCCCTAAATCAATCATATACCTAACGCATGTAGTGTGAACATTCACATTTAAATCTTGAATTTCCCCTTAAAAGGGACTCCAATACTCACTCTCCTTTACCAACGGTTGAGTGATCCCCTCAGAATAATATCCCATGTTTTAACCCAATTTAAAACATTATTTTAATTAATCCCATATAATATATACCCCTATATAAACTAATCACATAACTAGAATCATGATACTATGGGTCATGTCCCACTGAACCTCGTCTCAAATGAAAACCTATTGACTCTGCGCCACTACATTTCGTTCCCACCCAAAAGACATAGGCATCACTTATTCCAAATTTTACTACATGTTCACCTACCACATGGGTGTCATCCCAAAACCAGAATTGTATATCCACAGTCATAGAATGCTTCTGAATGTGTATCAAAAAAATAGCGGTATACATCTATCCAAACCTCCCTAAAAAAATGCCTCCAACCAGAAATTACTTGATGACTTTATAACTCAAAATCCTAAGGTATTCACATTATATCCTTAGAAACCCAATTTATTTAGATAAAATTACACCATAAATCCATCTGGAAAATACTATATAGATTATTGTTAACACATACTATACGTAAACATGTATCCTTATTGAAACCTATTTCTGTCATCAGACTATTTATTTGGAATCCAATTCCTTTACCGACCCACCAAGGGTCTCCGTACATCCCTCTATGATGGGATTTTATAACCACCACTTGAGAATATCATGTTCCTAGATCCACATAAATTCCTTTGGAAGAAACAATTTATGGTTTAGTTTTTTAGAATTCCACAAATGAATTATATGAAAAAATGTCATATATTTTATTTTTTTATATTATATAACCAAACCTTCTATAAAGTAAATCCTATAAAACATAATTACAAGAATGAATTCCTCTATGGAAAATATGACACATCGGAACATTTATATTCAAAATCTTTCAAGATCCAATATCCCAAAATTAAAACCTCTAATAAGTTCACCATATTCAATAAACATCTAATCCACAAAGAGAACATACCTAAAAAAATCCCATGACCATTGTAACTAGTACATACCCTAGTAATGTGTTTATGAATCACCCATTCAAGGTATATTAAAATATCCAACACATTCCTAGACCCCAAATATACCATATCCTTAAATCACAAAATAGAATAAAAGATCTGATACCACTTTGTGATGTCCCTGTGTAGAAAAAATATCATTGGGAGCATGGAATGTGTCCTCAAGTGTTCCTCCCCATATATTAGATGGTATTAAATAGAAATTAAATCCCAATACTTTTATTGGGATGAATATTCAATCAAATATGAGTCATACATCATAGTATAAATAACCAAGATATCAATAACACAATCAATATATATAGAAATCATGTAACTATATTTCTACAATAACATATAATGTTATCATAAATACCCAAATTTATATACAAAATACAATTGATCACCCACATAGAAAATCACATATACTAATAACCCAATGAACGAAAATATGCATGATGTACCTACTAACATCACAAAACTAGATCACAACCTGATCTCCAAATACCCTTGATCAACTCATTCCCAATCAACAACATGTTATGTGTTGAACCTAAAAGTAGAATTGATTTCTAAATGTCCATTAATGTTCCCATGTTGGGTGTGAGAAATAAAAATCATTAGGGTACCACCATGTGATACTAGTATATGTAGTAATAGAGGTATTTGAATGATGAAAATGAACATTTCAGACAAGATCCATGTATATCAAGTGTTAACTAGGCCACCACGACTCCCATCACATCTTGTCACATTGTTCTTACAACACCATCATGGCACGAAAACATATGTGGTTAAACACAATGTCCGAATTCATGTTGTCATCTTATGAAATTTTTCACAAAGCACAACTCATACATACTTCAGTTCCTTTCAAAATAACCAACCTGTAAATTCTCACTAATGGTAAGGTTTATCTATCTAAACCCACATTACACCAACACTCCATCTCATTCATTGTAGTATTCTCAACTAATACCACATCAAATCACATCCTTGAATTTATATCACTATTGGAAGTTACATTATCCTATCTTATCCATAAAACAAATTCCAGGGACTCCATCTCACTCATGAAAATCCCTCCAATTCTATCTCACTCATTTAAAGGACAAACTAGACCCAAGACACACCATATTTATCATTGTTGGACAAAACTTCACACATATACAATGGAATCCACTTCACCATGATATTCCCACTTACACTATCTCAATAATACTAGAGAAAGGACATTGGATCCATCACCCACAATATAATTTATCAACTACCAAAAAAATAAATTCACATAGGTCCACAACTCATCACACAAATCATGTAATCATATAATCCTGACCTAGACCTCAGATATTCTTTCACCTCATTAAACATATCGTATCATCCATTAGGGAATCTACTCCGGAAATTTAGACCAATGTTAGTCTCAACACACCAATACCATCTTAGGTTAAAAACCTATTAATGACCTCACAACCAGTTGTCTCAGCATTACCTAAACATCAAGTCCTTGTCCATCATCTTCAAACATTCCCCACTACCCAGTGTCCATCCAAAGTCATCTTGGTCGAAGGAAAATTTCAATAATAGTTCCAAGTCCCAAATAACTCCCACAATCCACACCTAGGTTTCATCTCTTAGATCTTAATATATATATATATTATCTTTAACCTTGGTGGAAACCAATCATAGTCACATCAAGTCTTGTCCTTGAGTACTTTTTATTCTCACATCACCCACCAAGGTCTCATAACACCCTTATATAGGTGTATCTCACTAGGCATGAGATGAACTATCTTTTAACTTATACTAATGAGGCCAAATCATTTCTCTCTAATATAATTATCCCTAGGGAAAACCACACAATTTATATTCATCACAATTCATATATTGTGACATAATTAATCATAACATCAACTCAATCAACATTCTCCCACCCAAGAGATATAGTCATCAAGTGATCCAAGGAACTAAAAGTAGTAAAGTGAACTCATCATAGGTATCAAAGGCTAAAAAATATCTTATCTCTTCCATCCAAGAATATATTAACCCTATATATGTACTTATTACCATTCGAATCATCAAATAAAGTACACCTATTCATAAACAAGAACAATATTTTTTATTAAAGGGACCACCTACCTCAATTATAGTGTTACCACTGATGTAATACTCTAAACCACTATGGATAAGCCCTTCAGAGCTGTAACATTATCCTGAGAACCCAGGTCACTCCAAAAAACCAAAATAATTACTTTAAAAAATTATTATTAATTTTTTAAAAACAAATATAAAGGTTTATTAATTGAATAATTAATTATGAAATTTCATCACATAGAAATTACTAAGACCCCCATGCATTCAACCTCACAGTTCCTCCTATATCTACCACACATGAAATCCCAATAATCACATGAAAAATAAACCATTATTTTCTAGAACTGACATTGAAATGCTAGCTTATATCAAACCAACATAATGGGATAGAAAATAGTAACATGAAAATTGAAAAAAGAAAATTATATATTGTACCATAAATCATCATATAAACACATAAAAACCCACCCCTAAATTAATGTGACTAAAAGAGGGGTATGAGAGGGGAGAATCTGCTAAAAAATGGCCTCTCCTAATCTCCCAAACCCAATAAATTATAAAAATATATATATAAATGTATAAGTCTTCAATATCTAAAATCACACAACCATGGACCATGTAGAACATTCCTAATAGGGTCATGACATGAATTCCAATAAAATTGATCAGTTATATAATGAATGGAACAACTTATAGGTAATCTTCATAGGTCATTCCAAATTCAAAATATAAACTATAATAACTCTATGAAAAACTTGTGGAATGGGATATTACCCAGGTCCTCACACATTCCAGTATTAACAGTCACATGATAAAGAAAATTCATAGAATTAACACCCTATCATGTTGTGAATAGACTGGTGTTGTGGGTTTTCAGTAGGCCAACCACTTGATAATTGATCTAAAATATTATTGACCACTATAGGTATCCAAAAAGACATATGAAAAACATAAAAACTAATTAATGACATCTAATATCACAATACATGTAATAGTTCTAAAAAACCCCACTAAAAATTTCAAATTCCTCCAAAATGTAATGACTTAAAAATATATAGAGGTATTATTATGGATATATTAAACTAAAATTTTTTTATTGATTTTTTAACTTACTAATGTAATTTCAATATGGTGGGATAATTATTTCAACAATTGTTTCTATATTTCACTAATATAGAGAGTACATATTTATTGTGCTATATAAAATATGGAAGGTTCTTGAGGCTTCATTTTGGGATACTAAAGTATAATTCCTTGAGAATGATATTTGAGTAGTGGTTAGTTTATCTTCAAATTGAAGAAATATTGACATATGATATTAGAGTTGAACACTGTTGTGATTTTAGTTTATTAACATAGTGAGAGTTAAAATTCTCAGTTGATGTTAGAGAAATATGGGTAACTACCATTTGCACATTCTTATTACGAGTGCATTGAAGAGAAAGATATAGTATGTAATTTTTTGATGATTAATGATACACAAATATCAACAAGTGTTTGAGGTATGAAATAGAAGCATTGAAGTTTGAGAGTATGTCATTTTTATTAATTGTTTTACAGTGGTGTTCCTAAAAATGAAAATTTTGGGGTCCCAAAGATCAATTCTGAACAATCATTTGTAATTGGAGTATGGAACCAGGGTGGGTTTTGTAATGATGAGGATTGATGTAAAGTTTATGGAAAATATCTATATTTAGTTAATGATGTTTATCATTGGGATATCTTTTTTTCTTCATGAGTTCTTAAAATCATATCATAGTGTTTAGAACTGATATAGGGGTTATCTAAATGTTAATGACCATCCACATAATATCATAGAGCAATAGTTATCCAATGTGAAAACATTTGACTGTATGAATGTTGGATGAGATATCTTACATTTTTATATACTCATCAGTATGTTTTAGGATGTGAGACCACAACCCAACCATTTAATTTGGTGTGGATATGGGTTATATTGATGTTAGATGTTATATTGTGTGGTTATTCTAATACTATAATTAATGGATGATATTATTATTGATAGATTCCATAATCATAATGTCTGAAACTTTTATAAGAAACCTTTTTCAAGATATAATGATATGTTTAGGTCATCCTCAATGTGTCTATTTGATTTCACTTGTAGGGTTAGTGTATGATCTTTGGTAAGAGAAGAGTGTCTAAACACACTCCTAGAAAACAATGCTCTTGTGTCTCCTACACACTTTTCCAGGGGACTTAATCTTTTGGTGATGGTTCTTCCCTATGTTTCCATATCTCATAATCTCTTTACCCTTATTTAAAGGTAGTTTTCCCATTTATTCCATATTATTTCATCCCTTTTTTTGTAGTCAAATCCAATTTCTCTCTCATCCTACAATCTTTCTCAATATCCCATTTTTCTAGAGCATATATTGGCCTATATAGATATATCCTTAGTCATATTTGGATGGAGATAGTGTAGGGTTGGTATAGTGATTTGAGTGATTTGGTTTGGGGGTTTTCATGTATATTGAGATTGTTTTTAAGATCGGGGATAACATATATGGAAAATCATCTATTCCAATATACTATTTTTATAGTATATGTTATTCCCCATATAGTCTAGCATTTTAGTGTTGGTGCTCTTATTTTTTTTGGAATTTCTACATAGTTGCAGATTTCCCATTCTGGTGGCTGATATTCATTATTTCTTTATTGAAGGCCCTATTTATTTTTGTTTTACTTGTGTTTTATAATTCAAGTAATGATCTATTTTGGTGATATGAGGTTCTTATTAAGATATTTCAATATTTCACTATATCATCTGTGTGTTTTATAAATCTTGTTTATCAGGGTTTTCAGTGATGGTCTGGATTAATTTCCACATAGTTTCTCTAGCATGTTGGAATCCTCGATAGAGATGGTATCAAGATCTATAATGAATCCATGATTTGAAAAAAATTTCTACTTATTATGGAGGTTTATATCACTTAAAAGGTTTTATTATACTTCATAAATTTCTATTCCCCATGGATTCCACCACTCATTTCCCATTCACACTCACATAGTTGGTTTTATAGTGTTTTGGGATGTGATGTTTGAGAGGTAAAAAGTGTTCTAGGAGGTGTCTTCATCTCTATAATTGGGTCATTGATTTGTTTTATCATAGTAGTGGTTTTGTACTACTATGAGTACTGGTATTTGTGGATTTCAGGTTTTTATGTTCTATTATGAAGTATTGATGGTAGAAATGTTGGATTCTTGAAGGTGGTTCTCACTTGAGAAATGGTGTTGGGGATGGGTATGATTTTTATTAGGGTTCATGATATGAGGTAGTACATGGGCCATGGAAGTGACAATGGTTTAAATTGAAATTTTGAAATATTTATTTTTTCGAGGATGCATGACTCAAATTGATGTAGTTAATGTTTTTGTAAGGTTCCCACATACCCAAAAGCAGTCTTTCAAAAATATTAAAAATTTTATTGAAGTTGGGATCTTTATTTGAATGAATTCAGTGTATTTATTTGGAAATAGTAATTTCATTTTATTTATTACTTGTTGAACCTTAATGGTGGAATGAATAATAATCTAAAGAAATTATGGCTATTCAAAAGAATTATTTTTGGTCATGTTGATGGTACATTATTTTTTATCTTCTTCTATTTGGGTAGGATTAGTAATAAGTTAGGGAGTGGTTACTGATGATTGATTCCCATCATCTATTAGATCCTAAAAAGTCTCATTCAAATCAAGTGTATTTTATAAAATGGGTTATTAAATTTTAGGTTGTTCAGTGTGCTTCCCATTTCAACTTCTCGTGTGGTTTCATTTACAAGGATTCAAATTATTAAAGATGGGAAGAATTTAGAAACCTATATTATTACTAAGAGATAGTAAATTTAATTTCTAGTTATAAAGGACTAGTTATTTAGAGGGAAACGTTTAAAATTTACTTTAATGATTGATCTCAACGAAATATTATTGGGGTTATATTAATCTTGGAACCGAAGGTTTACAATTGTGTAAATTTTCATTATATTTCAACTTGATAGATTATAATGGATATTTAAATTATATTGAATAAATAAATCATTATCTCATGAAAATTAATGTTAATATTTTCTAAATAGAGGCTCAACTGGAGATTTTGAAATTTTAATTTTTTTTAGGAAGAAATATTTTCCCTATGTGTTATATACCTTTTTTTATCAATATCAAAAACCTAGACTGAGTTTTTTTTTGGGTTTATAAATAGGATATTTTATTTGAGTGCTCATTATTTTATTTGTGCTGGAGAATTAAAAATATAGACCATGGAATGGTTATCAAATAGAATATTATTCTTCAACAAGGTAGGATAATTTTTTTAAACCTTTCATTAGTTTTTATAAATTTGATCTTCCATGTATGATAATGTTTTCTAAACTATTGAATATAAAGATTTATTAAAGGAATTAATTTAGGAAAATCTAAATATTTGATAATTGTTCAATAAAGTTAGAAATGATTATTAATTTCAACAATTAATAACAATTAATATGTCATTTTTATTATTGAATAAAATATTTTTAACAGGGTAAAAAAATATAATGGGGAAATATTCTTCATTGAAATATTATTTTAGATGATAATTATTTATGGAATTTGAAATATTCATTTTTAATCTAAAAAATAATTTTATAATTTAAGGGAAATAATATGTATTGAGTTTTTAGTGATGAATTTATTCATATTGGTAAAGAAAATGAATCTAATTACTTTTCAAAATTGAAGATTAAAATTTAACTTATTAAAAATATATTTTGGATGGATATCCATTAATTTTCATAAATATTAATTTGACTTATAATAATACTTTTAATATTAATATTTTCTAGTGGAAATTAATTTTATTATACAAGAAAAGTCAAAACATTGTAGCTATCCTAAAAGTTCGATCCTAGAATATTTTTTTTCATATTTATAATCTATATGTTTACATGAAGATAATATACATACATATTGAATAATTTTAGATGAATCTTCCATACATGACACTATAATTAATGCCCAGAATCATAAAGGTATAGTGTTATTGAATAATTGATACATAATAAAAATATTTCATGAAAAACATTCAAGATATAAAAAAGTTTATTCCTTCAATGAACCCATAATTAAAATATACTACATAAAATATTTCTCTATAACATGAGAAAAAACAGAAACATAAGAATGAGTGAACTCAGATGCACAGTAAGGGTAAGCATGGGAGGTATCAATCACCATTCATATAAATGATTAAGATACGAATATGGGTATGATACCATGATGATAGATTACGATGTTCATACCCAATCTATCCCAGATCATAAATATTGAGTTATGGAATAAATCTATAGTAGTTCATAATACATGAGTCATAAGAGTGAAGAATCATTATTATTCATTCGTGATCAATGTGAGAATATTAAAATCATAACAAAATGTCATTGGAATTTTTAAAAAATCATAATCATTTAAAATAATTTCGTAAGATAATGATAAATAAGAATACTGTCATAGCGGAAAAAGTACAGTAGTGGATAGGGTTCACTCCATATTCCACCATTCCCTTATTCAAGGATCACTCCCAAGACTATCATAGTGGATGTAGTCTCTTACTAAACTAGGTTCCCACACATTATTTCTCATATTATCCAATGAGATATCAATAACCACATTTTTTAATAGAGAGCTTCAATGGACACGCCAATCACATAAATGGAACCATAGATATGTGTGAAAAATGATTATGAAAAAATTCATCATTATTTCATTGCACATCCCATGGAAAAGAAGAATGATTCATAAATATTTCAACAATCACAAAATCATAATCCATATACATGATTGTAAAAGAAGGTATCATTATATCATATACTTCATTGAGTATTATAAATCTCAAAGGATGTTCATATTGATGAAAATTAACTTCTAATGAACATTTTAACATTTCATTGAAAACATGGTAAAATACATTTTCATTCACTATCATTTAGAAATAAAAATTCATTGAATTTTGGGAAAAAAAATTATTTTTTTGAAAATCACAATATACCACATTAATTATTTTCAAAATAATATAATATTTATTATAATGGGTATATTTTTTCATTTAACAAATACTAAAATGAAATTTGTTCACACCTTTTTTCAAATCTCATTGAATAAGGGAAAATAAGATTTATTTTATAAATTTTAATTTTATTGAATATTAATTTAAATATTCATTTTAATACGGAACAAAACATTCATGCAAAAAAATCTAGGAACCTGGAATGGAAGTGAAATTATTCTGACCAAACATGAAATAAGGCCATCATTTCTTAAATCTAATTTCTCAATACTTTTATTACAAATGAGAAAAAAATTGCACAATTACTCGAAAATTATAAAAATTACAACAGAACAATAAAATATATTGTGTTTAGTCTATAATATCAATATAATTTCCTATAATTGAAATTTATCACATAAAATTTTGAAATAAACTGAAATAGTTACAAGAACACTTACCTTAGGTCCTGAAATGTTTCACATGATATCTAAAGTTATATAATAATAAATACTGATTTTTTATAATTACATAATCGAACCATATTATTACTTATATTTAAATATATCATTCCTTTAAAATTTATAATTACACTTTTATTAATAATTATTCAATAAAATCATTATTTAGGTGAAAACCGTATTCTTTTCCATGCATGTTTTCGAATAATGGATAATGTCTTTGCGCCATGGTTGTGGAATCATCATTTAAGGAATTTTATTAATGTTATAAATACCATAATTATTCATTATATACAATTTGTTTTATAAATTCATATATTTTTTATGAAAAATTAATTAAATTTCTCCATGGAGATGAGTGTCTATATATATGCACGAGTAATTTCATAACATTTCAAATAATAGAAAGAAAATTTAATAAATAATAATATATTTTTTCATAAACATAAAATATTATAATTATCATATATATTAATTAAACCTATCCATATTACCATTTTTTTATAACTGATATGAAAAATGAATCACATCCCTTTATAGATTTGCAAGTCCATACAAATGCACAAAAATGTTATCATTTCAAATTGGATGGAAAGGAGGTAGAAAATTAATTTATAATTCACAAAAAACATTAATTATATTAAATATATTGTTTTATCATTTTAATATGTTTATTGAATATTAATGGGGGTTATGGAATAATGAAACACCACTAGATTAGTAAAGACAATTTCCCTTATTTGTAAAACCTCTTTTAGATTACAAATTATGCCTTCAATGATGATATTTGGGATGGCCATAATTACTAGAACATATGTAAGAAATTTAGAAAGGTATTTGGGTAATTAATGTCCCTTCTATATGTCTCAAATAGTGTGATGGAGTTAGTAGGAGAGGACCTTTTCTTATATGTGAGATGGATGGAAAACATATAAATACATTAAACATTAAAATATAATAATGTAATATTTAGGTTGAAGTGGAACCAAATTTAAAAATAATAAAATATAAGATATTCTAACCTCCAAATCTGTTAAACAAATAATTTTTTGAAATGTTTATTGAATATTTTGAACCTTATGTTTTATTTTAACCCCCTCATCGACCCTTTTTATCCTTCATCGAGCTGATAAATATTTACCATAGTAAACATTTTCAAAAATGAAAAATTAATATGGAATCAAATACAGATTTTTTTTTATAAAATTCAATTTATAAATGTGAAATAAATTAATTTTAATATATGTCTGAAAACCCAAAAGAAACTATTTGTATGAAAATTCATTATAAGATAAACACTAAATTTAAATTAAATACATGCCTAGTAAAAACAATTAAATAAATGTTAAATAATTTTGATTGGAAAGAGAGAAAACACAAATAAATATAGTTGGGTTCGAGAATCCCCTTACACTATGTCAGAATTATTTATTCACTTTAATATCCTATATAATTAAAAAAATTATTTTATTTATTAAAAAATAATATTTTAAACAATAATTTCATCCATTATATTTTTATTAACTTCATATATGGTATTTTTGATGTTTTATTGAGTTTCATTTCATCGTTTAATAGTGTTCCATTCCTTGATTTTCGGGATTGGATAGCTTGTTTGTGGGTATAGAAGTTTATTTAAAGTAGGAATGATTATATAGAATTTAAATTATATGTTATTACTGAAAATATATATTTTTAATTTTAATATATTTCATTTGGTTTTATGGTATGGATATGATTCATTAGATAAATAATTAATGAATATGATTTAATTTATTTAGTGAATTTTATGACCATCAGGTGCTCAAAAAATTTTATTGAATATAATATTTATATATTGGTTCCAAAACATTATATCACTTATAACATGTAAAATAAAACAATATTTGACCATAATTAATGTTTTATAACCAACGTTGAAGGAAATAGTGAAAAATGAAAACACATCCTCTATGGTTGTAATAAATTGACACACTAAAAACGATATTTCAAATTTTTGAATCAAATTAAAAGGTAAGAGATTAGAAGATAAATTATTCCATTAAAATAATAATAGTATAGTATATAAATTATAATGGAGTTATTATTACTCTTGCATAGGTGTTTTTTATGAGAGTATGGTAATATAAATGAAATTGAAAAAAATAGAAGAAAAAGAATGAGGGTTTTACCTCTTGAACTCCTCAACTTTGAGAACCAAATTAGAAAAAAGGTTTTGGTTTTTTGATGAGAGAAAGATCTCCTAGACATCAGGGAGGGTCTTGGGAAGATTATTAAAAAATGGATAATTATGAAATATTAGTAGGTGTTATGAGAAGAGGTGGTGATGGGTGGTATTTATAAGGGAGGAGAGAGGTGTTTACTCATTATTTTGTTCATTATTTTATTATTTTGGATCAATAATATGAATATTGTGATACTTATCGCTAAATAATTAAAATAATGAAGGATATTTCTAGATATTGGGCATACATTATCCTTATATCATCTATGAATCAGAAATTCATTTATTTAACTTTTATCCTAAATTATCGTATTTTATTATTCCCAAAATGTCAACCTAACCATTTATCACTGTGTATAATTCAAATATGAATTCCATTTTATGAATTTGGTATTCTAAATATGAGAAATTTAATTCATAAAATGTTAATTTACTTGGAAAATATTAATTTTAATATTATAACTGACTTTATAACACTTTGAAAAATTAATCAAGGACTCAAAAAATTATTTTATAACCATAATAAAAAAATGTTAATTTAAAAATATATTTTATGAAAATAAAATTATTTTAAATAATTATATTATTTATGATATTATAAATAAACATTTATGTTGTATAAAAATGGAAACAATTAATCAAAAAAAGTTAAAATATTTATTTACTTGTACTATTATATAATTATATTATATATTCATTTAGAAGAACCCTAAATTTTATTTTTACCTTCATAGATGAGGTTACTATTCTATTTGCTACTTTACTATTCCTAATGTTCAAATTACATTTCCAAGGGTAATGTAATTGTTTTATTAGGATAAATTCGTTAATTTCAAGAAATGCCACTTATTTCATTCTTAAATCATTTAAAATGTTTGTATTGTGTTTTATAAGAGATTTTATGTGATTGATAATATATGATTGAATAATAAGAAGGTAATTTCCATTGATAAAATTTTGGCTCATAAAATTCTTCCTGCCATAAGAAATCTCTCCCTAGAAATTTTGTTTTACATGCTATGGTAAAAAATATTGAGGGTACTTCTCCTTCATCACTTCCTCCGATTCCCATGTTGTCTCTTCATACTTAGGGTTCCTCCATAGTACTTTGACTGTGTAATTTTTCTTGTTTCATATAATTTTATCTCTACGATCCAAGATCATAACTTGTATCTCCTCATAAAAGATTTCTTTTTCCAACTATACCACCTCTAGATTTAGTACATGTGAAGGATCTTGGATGTACTTCATCAAGAGGGATAAATGGAATACATTGTGTACTTGAGACATGGTTGGTGGAAGTGAAAATCGATAGGTAACAACTCCAACAGATATAGAATCTAAAGGGCATGACGTACTTGGTACTCATATTTCCTTTCTTCCAAAATCTCATGATCTTATTCATTGAATATATATGCAAGAATACCATCTCTCCATCATTAATCTCCAAGCCATATTAATGATTTTCTACAATGAGCTTTTCCCCACTTTTGGTTGCCTTGATTTTATGCTTGGTAGTTTTCACCATTCCCACCATTTCATAAACCATTTCAGGTCCTAAAAGATTATGTTCACTGACTTTAACCTAGCATGCTGGTGTTCGACAACTTTTCACATGAAGGGATTTATATAGAGACATTTAGATGCTTAAGTGGAAAATATTGTTGTAAGAGAACTTAACCAGATGTAGATGTTGGTACCATCATCCTTTGAAGTCCATAGAGCATGATCTCGAAATTTATTATAGTTTTAATTTTTTTTCTCAGATTGGCCTTAAGTTTGAAGATGATAAACTGTACTGAAGTTAAGCTTATTGTTTAGAGCATATTGGATACCTTTCCAGAACATAGAGGTGAATCTCAGATATTGATCAAATAAAATTCTGTGTGGTAATCCCTATATCATTACCACTTATCTAATTTATATTTCTGAAAGTTTATCCAATGATAATTCTTCTCAAATTTTGATAAAGTGAGCTATCTTTGTGAGATGATCTATAGTAACCCATATAGCATTTTTTATTTTGGATGTCTTCGGAAGTTCGGTGACAATGTCCAAGGAGATATTTACCCATTTCCATGTTTGTGTAGTAAATGGTTTCCTCAACAAATTATTATTTTTTCTTTAAAAAATACATGTAAACATACCACGAAATTAGACCTATAATTAGAGATCTCCACTTTCATATTCTCCCACAAATAGTTCTCTCAAAGATTTCGATACATCCTTGAACTACCTTGGTGAATAGATATGTTTGAGCTTTGTGAATCATTAATAATATAAATATTTCTTCTAGATTTTATGTTACACATAATCATGAACCAAATCTTATATCTCATTTCACATCAATATTGATTTTTTAGGATTTCTCCTTTCTCATGGCTTCCAGCTTCATCAGAATTCCCACATCATTTCTTTGAGTATCCTTTATTTTCTCAATGAGGGATGGTTTAGAAATAATTTAAGAAAGGATATATGATGTTCCATCCTTAATTATTTCCATGTAAATCCTTTTAAAATATATGATGATTGGATTCTTCTCAATTATCATCATTTATAATGTTATAAGACACCTTATGCTTAGAGAATTTGTCACTTTATTCACTATTCCAGGATAGAAATGGATTGATCAGTCATAATAATTTATTATCTCTAACAATATTTCTTACTACATATTATGATCATTCTATGTGAATATATATATTGGGATCTTATTATTAGTATATATTTCAAACTTCTCACCATTGAGATAATGCTGCCATATTTTTAACAAAAAGATCACAACTGCCAACTCTAGATCATGCGTATGACATTTTTTCTCATGAATTTTCATGTACCATGAGGTGTAAGAAATTACATTATATCTTTTCATCAGTAAACAACCTAAGTGCTTCTTTTATGAAGCGTTCTACACAACAAAGTGTTTCCCAATTATGGGAAGTGTGAGTACTAGGGATGTAAAAGATAACTTTTTTTAATTTTATAAAGCATCATTCACATTCACTAATCTAGAAAAAAATTTCCCTCTTCCGTGTTATCTAGGTTAGTTCACTTGATAGCCATGACAAGTTCTTTCGAAATAATCTGTAATACCAATCTAAACCAAAAAAACTATAGATCTCAATTTACAAATGTTGGCTTGGGTGACACTTCCATTTCAATTATCTTAGAAGGGTACAAAGTATTACTTTGGTGATGATAAATTTTCTTGGGAGTGATAATTCCCCCATTCATAAATCACATTTACTATAATATTAATAAATATTCTCTCTTCGCATTTTATTTAGAAAATTATACAATCAATCATCATGTTTTCCATAATCTTGGAGTATATCATATTATAGTTGATACATACCACCACAAATTTGTCGAGGTAATATCTAAATAATCTATTCATTACATACATGAATATTGTGGGAGAATTAGAATGTTTGAAATGAATCACTATAAACTCATATATTATCTAACTTGCTCAAATAAAACAATTGGGACCATCTCTATTCCCCACAAATAATTTGTTACATGTAAACCAACGGTCCCCCATAGAGAAAAACATGGTCCCATTTAACTGATCGAAAAAGTCATCAATCCAGGGAAGGAGATAATTTTAAATTATTGTGAATTTTTTTAGATCATGATAATCAATGTAGAGGAGAATTGATCCATCATACTTCATAACAATGTGGATAGGAACACCACATAGAGAAGCACTTGGGAATATATAACACTTTTCTAAATTCTCTTATAAAATCTTCATATGTTTCTCCAATTCTGTGGGGGTCATTCTATACGGTGTTTTTAATATAGGTAGAGATTCAAGAAAAAGGATCAATTTAGAACTCAAACTCTCTCTTAGGAGGAAGAGTACGAAATTCATTGGTGAACACATTAGTGAATTCCCTCACAATGGGCATGTCTTTGACTAGAATTTTTTCTTTGCCTCAACAATTTGATACAAATATACCTTCTCATATTGCAATAATATTCACACTTGGGATGATGGATCCGAATAAGATTCATACCCCTTGTTAAACATTTATAGAATTAGAGGTTTCATTTGGATATGAAAAGTGATATAACTTTTATGATCACTTATGTTGGATTTGTATAATGATAACCAATCAATGCCAAAAATAGCTTCAAAATCCATAAATGGAATTTGGAACAGATTTTCTTGGTGGTTTATTCTAAAGACATTAACTGGGGAGGAGTTATATTCATAGGATATTATAATTACCCCATTTTTTATTTTTATAGGTAACTTAACCTCAATATTTTTTGGTGGTGTCTGAATAGTTCTATTAATATTGCAAGATATGAATGAATGTGTAGAACCATAGTTTAATAGAAAATTTACTATTCTTGAACGAATAAGCAGCGTACCTATCACGACATCATTTTCAAAATCCACCTCAATAGTAGTGGTGTATTAAACCTTGAATTTATCATTTGTATTGGGTGGATGATGAAGATGATTACCCTCAAGGACTCAAGGTTTAGGGAACTAGATTGCATAGTTCACTTCCACATGAAAATTTATGAATTAAACCATGGGTGGTTCTCTCTTTTCCTCTTCCACATTGTCCTCATTCATCATGCCTCTTGTACATTCATGATCTTGGTGGCCTTATTTCCCCCACTTATTACACTTCCTCGTACCTTTGAGGTAATTCTCATGATACTTCTTACCAAATTTGGACATGTGGGTTGTTGATTTCTCTTTCTTCCTTTTTCATTTAATATTATAGTTGAAACTCCATCCCTACATTGATAGAACAACAAACAAAATATTCATAACTCACAATGTCTATAATTAATATAGGCATTAAAAGGTGTGGTTTTAAGCCACTAATGAATATATATCATTTCCTATAATTATTGATAACAAGACCCAAAGTGTAACTTGAACTCCTTGTAAAATTTTCTTCATAGGCTAGGACAAATTCTCCATCAATTTTATTTTGCTCCATGAAATCTCTCTACTTCTCTATACAAAGTGTTTGATTGAAATAATTGTTAAGAAACAATATATTATAGTCTTCCCACTCCATATATTATATTTTATCCCTAGGATTGGTCTTCTTAGTCAAAACACACCATTTTTTGGCCTCTACATCTAAATGATAAACCACCAGAGTCACCATCTCCATATCAAAATAGTGAAGCACAAAAACTATCTTCAGAACTGATTTGGGCCACTATTCCACAATGAGTGGATTATAATATCCAATAAATATCACTGGTCATTGCCAATGAAAAGATTCGGTATCTTGTTATTTCTTCTTTGGCGAATGCTGATGTTCCACATTATTCAGGTTATTGTTCACAGATTAAGATAGCTGGGTAAGAATCAGTATGAAATTTTGAACTCCACCTCCCAAGGAATTGGGAATATCATTTGTGTAGCCACTGAATTTTCCATTACTTGGGTTGTTGGCCTAGTTTCTCCTTGTTCCCACATTTATATAAACTTTAAATTTTAGGACTTAAAATAAATCAAAAAGTCAAGAATAAATAATTTATTCCATTGGGAATTTAATTCTATATTAACATGTTGTAAGATACATATGTTTAGAATTTTCTAAAAAAAATATTATTATGTTCTTACAAATATTTAGTCTCATACTAAGTGTTTTCACAAAGGTTATCTAATCCTAATTCTCAAATTTACTAAACCGTTCCCTGATATCAATGATAGGGACACTATATTTTATTAAATAACTATTATGTCATTTCAAAGTAAGAAAAACGTTTCAAAAAAACTTGATAAAAAGTTTTAGTGTTTTTGGAAAATTGGTACCCTACATGACTTTAACATAATTAGACAAAAATATTTATTTAATTAATTGTTTTCTAGATTTTTATTGGACCTCATGATTTCCATTTCACAAGTATTCATCTGCCGATATATATAAAAATAAGAATTGAGCTAAAATCCCTGTAAAAGGATGAATTAGTGAAATTAAACATGAGTGAACATAATAATCATAATTATAATATAAGAAAAGGATCATAATCATAATAAAATGAGGAAACATTTTATAAAGTCAGGGAATGAGGCAATTCATAAAAAAGAAACATCATGCCCTAGTAGTAAACTAACAAAAATAATTTTTAACAAATATTGCATCATTTTTATGCATATTTCACATTATTGATTGAGATTCCTCACATTACCCAATGCACTGGAGTCTATACAATTCCAGGTGGCCCATCACATCACAACATTTATATTATAATGCATTCAACATAGAACATATATCAATCATTGATATAATATAACCCATGGAAAGGAATATGTTTTATTTGATAAATAATACATTTGTAAAATTTTGAACTGACAAAAAATGGGATAAGATTCTTGTCATCAATCATGATTGTAGAAGAAACAATCTAATGAGAATTATTTGACATGTTGGTTTAGGTTGAAGACTTTATTTAAAAAAAATTCATTTGTCATAAACCCGGATTGGAAAAATTTATATCCTAGAAAATGAAATGGAATGAAAAATAAATGATATATATAGAAATATAAAGTATCATATATAATGACAATTTAGTGAAAGAGAGAAAACCTAAATAAATATAGTTGGGTTTGAGAATCCCTTTTTCTTATGTGTTAATTAATTATTTACTTTCATATAGTGTGTGATCTAATTAATTAATTAATTTAAAAAATATGAACATTTTATACATTTATCAAATTCATTATTGTTTTATTATGTTCATTTATGGACTTTTAAATGAGTTATAGAGTTCAATTTCATCATTTTAAAGTGTTCATTTTCATAGTTTTCATGATCAGTTCACTTGTATATGATAATGGAAGTTTATGTAAAATGGTAATGATTAAATAGAATGGAATTTATATGTAATTAATGAATATAAATTAGTGTATTTGGTATTATATTTCATTTTTTATATAGTACGAGGATGAATCGTTAGAAAAATATTTAATTGAAATGATTTAATATATTTGGCGAATTTTATGACCATCAAGAACACATTTTATTTTATATAATTTCATGTATACATGTTATATCCAGAACAATATATACCATATAATTTGTTTAATAAAATATTTCTTTACTAAAATTTATGTTCTATAACCATCCATGAAGGTGTTGGTGAAAAAATAAAATGCAACATCCATGGTGGCGGTAAATCGACACACCACAAATAATATTTTCATTTTAGAATAAAATGAAAAGGGAAGATATTAAAAGATAGATTATTCCATTAACATAATAAAATGATATTATATAGATGATACTATAGTAATAATTTATCTTGTATAGGTGGAGGTTATGATAGGATAAGATATGAAATGAAATTGAAAAGAAATTAAAAAAAAGAAAGTGGATTTTACCCCCATTAAATTCTCCTCCTTGAGATCCTCTTTATGAAAAATGGTATAGTATTTTGATGAGACCATGAGATCCTTGACTTATGGTAGGTTCATTGGAAGAGTATTGGTTAGCACATCGATAAGGCTCAAATCCTAGAAGGTCTGATGAGATGAGGTGGCAAGGGGTGGTATTTATAGGGGAGTAAAGGGGTGTTTTCTCATTACTTTATTTATTATTTAATTATTTTGGGTCAATAAATTGAATAGTTTGTCATTTATCACTAAATATGTTAATATAATGAAGAATGATGAGATACATTGTTCTTCCATCTTCCATAAACCATATATGACTCAATAATTCATGTATTTAGTTTTTACTGTAAATTATCATATTTTACTATTCAGTAAAAAATCACGTAATTTAGAAAAATTCAAAAAATTCAACTTAACCCTATTTCAACCTGTACAATAAACACCAAATAACAATATTTGAAAATAATTGTATAATTATGAGAAATTTAATATTTAATATAATCATTTGAATTGAAAATACCAATTTTACATTTATTACCAATTTTATAATAGTTTGAAAATTTTATTAAGGTCTTATAAATTTATAATATAACAATAATAAAACAAAATATAATTTTATAAATATATTTCATTTAAATAAAAATAAATTTAAATAACTATATTAATTAATAAGTTGTTAATATAAATTAATGTTTTATAAAAATACCAACACTTAATATATAATTCTTTTAATATTTAATTACATATACTATGATATAATTATATAATATTGTCATTTATAAGATGTCTAAATTCAATTTTATCATTCATATGTGAGGTAACTATTTTATTTGACATTTTACTATTTCTAATGGTTATAATACCATCACAAATGTCAAGTTACTCTTCTATTGGTATAGGTTCCATAATTTCTAGAAATACCTCTTATTTAATTCATACTTCATTTTAAGTGTTTGTATTGAGTCCTCTATGTTATTTTATGTGATTTATACTTTAAGAACTAATTATAAAAAGGGAATTTCCATTAATGAAACACTGGGTCATTATATTATAATTATAATATTTATTCAATATATAATATATTATTACCATTCATATAGGGTGGTGATGAAAAATTTATTACATCACTTCTTGGTGACGATATTCCATACATAAACAGGAGTAATGTTAAAATTTTCTAATAAATGAAAAGAAAGGGAAAAATAATTTATCTCTATATAATTATATTAATATCATAAATATCATATATTTAATCATTAAACACATGATTATTACCAATCATGTATGGATAATATTATAAAAATTTCACATCGCTTCGTGGAGGATATAGTCTACACGTATGCATGAACGATACAATAATATTTCAAAAGATTGATAGGTGGTAGAAAAATGATTTCAAATTAACATAAAAATATATTATTATATTAAAACAATATATATTAATGTTATTATTTTAATAAAATATTTGGATGAGGTAAAGGAATAATAAAACTCAAAATATATTTTTGATGACAATTACCTCGTCTTTCAGAAACAAGCTTTATCTTACACCTAAAGCCTTAAAAGTATTGTGTTTTGTAAAGAAAAGAGGCTCTAAGACATGATGGTGGTGGTAAATAAGGTATAATTTTTAATTATTTGTAGATATAGATGACTCAAAATATTTTAAGAAGTGTTGGGGAGATGCCCTCATTTAATAACATTCATGGGTGGAAAATATGTAAATATTTAAAGCATTAAAATATATTAAAGTAATATTTATGTGAACATGGATGATAAGATAAGATAAGGTTGAAATATATTAAAAAAATCAAATTTATAATTTCTAATTGAAAATTTTATCCTAATCATATAGTTAAACCCCCTTTATTAACCATTTTTAACGTTAATCGATGTGTTTTTTTTACCAAAATTACAATTCAATGCGGAAAAAATGAAAGTGTAATTTTTTAAAAAATATAAATTCTGATTGAAAATATTAAAACCATATTGGGATATTAATTTTCTCCAAATTTTATAAATTATTTTTAAAATAAAAATTCATAACATAATTATAATGTTTTAAAAAAATGAATTTTTGAGAATAAAAATGGATTTAATATAATTATATTCCTATTGAAACAATTTTTTTAACGAATTTTTTTCCAGAATATATTAACATAAAATATAATTAATGTATTTTATAAATAATGTTCAAATTAAATTTGTTAGACAAAATATTTTATGCATAAAAAATTATTTTTTTTCCAGAAAAACATCTATTTCTTCAATGAAGTTCATTTATATTAATAAAAACCCATGGATTCATTTTATACATGGGTAAAAATTAATTTTTCATTACATTAATACTCTAGATAATTTTTTTTAAAAAAAATTTATAAAAAAATCAATTCTCACTAAAATATTTATTTCAAAATTATTCTTTTCGATCAATATTATTTCTAAGGGAGTTAGAAATTATTTATCACTAAAATACCATATATTTTGATTAATTTTATAATTTTTAGGAATGATTTAGATAATTTAATTATTTTATTATTTAATACCTATAAAACACATTGAATTTAACTACTGGAAATTAGATCATACCCAACGCTTCTATACCAATGGTTTGCAAAACCCATTGGTATAGGTCCCCTTTCCCAACAGTTTGGCCAAACGGTTGGGAAAGGTAGACCTATCCCAACGGTTCGGCCAAACCATTGCGAAAGGCCCCCCAAATTGGCCACTTTTCTCAACGGTTTGGCTAAACCGTTGGGAAAGGTAGACCTATCCCAACGGTTTGGCCAAACCGTTGGGAAAAGTCCCCAAATATGCCACCTTTCCCAACGGTTTGGCCAAACCGTTGGGAAAAGTGGGCCAAAATTCAACATCCTCCACAGAATGAAAATCACAACCAAATACCTATACCAACGGTTGTTAAAACCCTTGGTATAGGTCTATACCAACGGTTTTAACAACCATTGGTATTGGTACTTTCATTTTTTATCGGACCTTCATACCGAGAACATTATATAAATCAAAATTTAAAATATTTATGAGAATACATATATATATATATATATATTTATGTAATTATGATCACAAAAGTCATGTTAGGTTAGTGGTTGAGTCGTTCAATGATAAACGAGGGGTCCTGGGATCAAATCCCAGTGGATGTTTTATTTTTGGAATTTATATACCAACAGTTCCATTACCGTTGGTATAGATTTCATATTACCTATACCAATGGTTTCCAAAATCGTTGGTATAGGTCTATACCAATGGTTTTTGGAAAACCGTTGGTATAGACCTATCCCAATGACTTACTTGGCTACGGTTCTCCCAACCGTTGGTATAGCCTATTCCAACAGTTTGGAGGCCTATACCAACGGTTCCAAACCGTTGGTAAAGGTTAGTTTTTCCAGTAGTGTTTATTAAAAATGATATGTTTTTTTAAATCTTAGCATGTTACAATCTGTTAATTATTTCTGAATAAGAACTTTATTGAGAATTAATATAGCATGTAATATGGAAAAAATATTTTGACTTTCACTAATTATTACTTCTTAATCATTTCCAATATAAACCTAGATTTATTTGGTATATTCCACCCCTCAAATACTATTAATTTATTCATCACCCATACTCTTCCTTTTTTAGACCAATAATGGGTTCCATTATATAATATTGAGGATTGATCAATGGTTACGGTCTAGTTTTTATAGCTTGTGTCACAAAAAAGAGGCTCCAATGTGATGTTGATTTTATAGTGATAATCATAATTATATATTATCTATTATATAGAAAGAGAATTTAAATCTATAGGGGAACTATATGGGTGTGTTTTAGGTGCTGATAAGTGTTAATATATGTGTGTGGTGATCATGGAATATCTTGTAAAAAATATTTGGATTAGGGTGGTTCCATCATAAAAGTATATGGTTATGGAAAAAATATCCTTACTAGAATTTGTTTTTCATTCATGTAATACACTATTTGATTCAATCAAAACAATTCACACATTAATGAGTTTATTAAATATAACACTAACCTTGGGTCACACATCGTATTATTTGAGTCAAGCACCTCAGCGTGTACTCCTTGTAAATTCGAACTCAAAATATGGGACTGACATGATTTCACATGCAAAATAAAAAAATTGATATAAATTGTTTTGTATATCCTAGAAACACTTATTACCTATACAAACCCTCAAAAAATGTATTTAACAGTACATTCCATTTTAAGAAAGAAAGGTAACACAAAATGTTAGTAAATTACGTGTGGACTAGTTCATTTGACTTGAAACACCATGGACCCCACAAGACATTTCATTTACATAAAGTTTCACATTTATTTTTCCACAATGACCAATGGATGAATTGTTTTAAAGTCTATAATTTATTTAAAACATAGTACATGACGTGTATAAGTAATTTTTTTAGAATTATTCATTTTATATTCTTAAGTGTTCATTTTGGATGTATAAGTATCATAATTGGAGGATTTTTCACATATAATGTGATAATATGTATTTATTATTCATATAGATTTTTTTTCATGGTGTTTTTGTGATTGGGATTTACAAGAATTTCTTAGATGACGATGTGCGTGGGTGAATGATTAGGGGAGGCACATATCTAGCAATCCTTCTAGAAGTATAATTAATAAATGGATTTAGTACAATGTATATTTTGTGGAGACATTACCCTCAAATAATAGTAATGTATTAGTCTATCAAAAATGGATTTGGAAAACCTATTATCTGATACACATTACTCTGGGTGAGGTGATGGTCCTCCATAGGGGTTAGTAACCCTTTCAACTAACTTACACTATTTAACAATGTGTGGGTAACCTATTAATTTTTCTATTATAGGAAATTTTGTATGTTCTCATACTGAAGTAATTATGGTGTTTTAGAATATTAAATATTTTCACTTAAGGATAATATATTATTTTTTCCTCTCATAACACCAAGTTCCCCCTTGATTGATGTAAATTACACAACATGGTACAAATCCATTATCATGGATAATGAGTTATAATATGGTTTTAGAGGTTGGACTACTTATAATGCAGAGTTATGTGGTAGTCATAAAACTTATGATTTATTATGTATTATGAATGTCTGGTTACCTTTTTGGTATGATATATAGTAAGGATATTGAATTCATGTTTTTTGATATTTAGGTTACATTGGGTATCTCTAGTTTTATAAGTGATACGACTCTTTGTTGATCCATACTATGTTGATTGATACACATCTCTCTATTTTTATTTTAATGAGATTAGAACATATCGTGCTATATTTAGTTTTCACTAATCTTTATCTTTCTGTATTAGGTTTTTTGATGGCCTATTTTTTAACATTATTTATTTTAGGGAATCATATTACATTTTTTGGTATACACGTCTTCACAAGCCCTATACAGACACATGTTATGTTTGTAGAAATATTTGAAGGGTTGGTGTATACATTGGGTATATGGAGCCTATGTAGAAATCCATGTAGACATGTAGTGGTAATTTATAGAGATTGTAAAATATTTTAGATTCTAATATTTATTTACCAAATTTTCATTCAGAATGGAGGTGATTTTCCTAGTAATATGTTAGTTGGTCATGGTGGAGTTTTAAAGTATATTTCACTTTTATATTTTACAATGCCATGTTACATTAGATGAAAATTGACACATTCATGATATATATCTACATATTAGTTTTATTATTTATGTCATTGGTGGTTTTCTGATATATAAATAATGCATATTTTGGCTTTATATCTACTAGGATTGAAATAGAATAAGCCCTCCCAAGTAAATTTATACATATCATTTTTCTAGTCTCCATACCATGATATATATGATATGGGGTTTATGTAAAAAAATAAATATACTATTAGACCATGTGAGTAATTGGTGGTTCAGATCATGTTTCATTATCTTCACCTCCCCATTTGAATCATTTAGGGCTTCCATCTTCCTCCACTTACTATTGTCAATTCTCCCTGGCATCCTTGTAATTATTTCAACATGAATTTTGAGTTAAGTGTTTTCATTATTTCCCATTATTCATTACCATATATCTTTCTCCATTATTTATAATCTTTATTGTCAAGATATCCTCTAGATCACGTCATTCACATATTTGAGTTATGGGTTTTTTTATAAGGTATTCTAATCAATTTTTAAATGGACTTTACTATTTGAAACTTGTGGGATAACAAAATTCATTATAGATTCTATCAATATATTGTATGTGGAAATATTTTCCGTCAATTATTATTGAAAAATTATCTTCTTAAATCATACCAATATCTTATAAGTATAATGATAATTCATAAAACATTAAGATTATTTTTAAACACGGGCATGTGTTTTCTTTTGGATTATATATTCTAACAGGAATGGATTTTTTAAATGGTATTTAATTTTATTAGTTTAAATGTTGAATAAATGTTTTTTTGATATTTAATAAGTGATTTACATTATAATAAATGATGATTTTTTTATTAAAATTGACACCCTTGATTATTAAAGAATTGTCGAAGTGGTTTTAGGGAATAAATAAATGTTTTAAGAGGGTTTCAGATTATGTAAAAGGATACTACCACATAAAAAATATATCTACTAAAATTTTTTATATTAAATGAGAATAAATAATGAAATATGATTAAAATATTATTAATCCCATTTTATACATTTTATTATTATTTTAATAACAAATCATTGTGAATTTTTAAAATTAACTTGATCCTAATGGGTATCCTGAGGTACGTTGAGGGAACTAGGAAACATATCATGATTTGTTTAGGGAATCTACCTACGTAGATGATATTATTTGTATATCCCACTATGGGACTAAAATAATTCATGGTATTCCATGGATAATATATCTACCCTTTAGTTATCCCTTTTTGACCCATGCTAGGGCATGATGAGAAACTTCCAAGAAGATATAGCGGACCTATGGATTTGTTGGTACAAACCATAGGTTTCCCAAAAATTGGTACCAGTTGTTTTATAATGATTATTATTTGTTATTTTATAATATATTTTCCATTTTATGTGAATTCACTTCATTATTATAATTGTACATTTTAATTCAATTTATAACTTGTTTAATTATAAATTATTATCGTTAAAATTTTTATGTATGAAAAGTTAACAATTAAATATCATAGTTCAAACGAGTGAGATATAGTTTATTTCATTTGGGTTACATATAGAGTACGCGGTGGGATCTTTATAGGATTAAATTGATCTATCAAGAATCAATTGGGGTCATCCCTAAACTAGACACCTGAGTTGGCCCATTGCAATTCCCTAGTTGAATCCATTATTTCAAAGAGTGGGATACAAGTGAATGATTATCATGAACTACCATTGGGAATGATTTATCACATAATGAACAGAAAAATAAATATATTGAATATATAAATTATATATTATATTCTAATTTGAATATAGAAAATGGAATTAAAAGAGTAAAATGAAATACATGTTCCAAACCAAAACATGCAAATCAATGTATATAAGACCACTCACAACCTATGCCCATGTGATATGTGGGTTATCATCCCACCATGTCCCCACAAAACCCTGACACCCCTGTAACATGGAAACCTAAAACAACCATGTGGTGCCATTCAATTACATGTGTTGGATAAAACAAGATCTACACACAACCAAAGGTATATAAAGGTTGTAAATAAAAAATAATAGTAAGATCCCAAAAACATTTTCATAAGAATTTTATAAAATAAAAATATTTCAAAAATTTATTGATGTAAATGGAATGAAATATATATTTATACAGTTTTCAAGAAATTAATAAAATCTATAATTTCTATAATAGTTTATAAAGAAATCATGAAGAAGAATTTTTAAATAAATTTTCTAATAAAATATTTCTCAAGGAATATAAAAATAATTAATCTAAAAGGAACAGAATTGAAACTAATTCTATTTCTAGATATGTTTGGGGTAACTAAGATCTGAACATGTCAATGATCAAATGACTACGTGCACAAATATCCCTAGAATACAGGCTATGATATGAGAGGATATCCTAATATCTGAACCCTCTATCCTTACAATGTTATATTAGATGTCTAATTATTCAATGATTAGTAGCTGCAATCAATTATGGGATTCTTCTTCCAATCTATTCCCCATCTATATAACCCATGCACTTATGTATCATATCCCACACATGGAGGATTTTAATTTTAGAAGAATCCCATACTTAGAGGGTTTTATTTTCACAGTTAAATCATTTTAAGGACATATCCCTCATCAACAACCAAACTACTAACCTATAAAAAATGTTCTTAAAAATCCAGTTTAATTTTCAATAAGAAAATGAAATAAATTTTATAAGAGAATAAAAAATAATAATCCTTAAAAAATAAATAATCATACCTTAAAAAAATTTAAAAAATTAATTTTGGATGGACAAGGAAAAATGGTTTATAAAAAATATTTTTCATAACAAAACCTATCTCAAACTATTTTTATATTCAAAGAACAAACATGATTCACATTTTAAAAAAAATAAGGATTATTATAATAAAAATATACATAAACCAATGAATACATCAAAAAACTATACAAACTCAAAAAACTCTAACACAATTGAGATAAGGAAAATTTCTTACCTAGAGAAATCTTGAAGAAGTATACACTATTTAAAAATTACATAGTCCCTTTTCCATCCTTATAATTTATATAATTGAATTATATTTTGATCATTAAAAACCAATAGATCTAACCATATAATCATAGATATATGGCCTCTTTCTATAGAAAGTGATAATATATTGATAAATAATGAAGAATAATGGAGAATGGGCACTTTCCTTTAGTTTTATATATCAAAATCCACTAGAAAACTGATTAATCTCTCCAAATATTTTTATACCACAAAAATATCCAAGGAGAGTCTTTATATTTTAGATCCATGGTTGTAGGATGATGATTTAAAAAAGATATTTTATGATCAAAAAATAATTTAAAGATTCATTAAGGCACATCATATAATTTTTCCATAATGTATTACAAATCATGGACCAACCATGCACCCATTTATACAAAATAAGGGAAGACAAGAGTTTTTTTTCACATTAATTCATTAACCATGTTCCAACTATGAAAAACACAACAATCCTAAAACATCACTAATCTCATGGTTTCTTGAGATTTCTTTATGGTTTCTCCTAACCATGTTCATACGAATAAACCTCCAAAATTCCCAAAAAACATCTTAAAAACCGAATAAGGGTTAAAAAATATGTTAAAAACGAAAATAATTACATGAAATTGATATTATTATGCTATAATTATCCCCACCACATAACTTTTCTCCACATTATTTTAAACTAAAGAATATTAATACATGAAAAGATAAGGCCACTACTGATTTATCATTAATTCTTATTCCAAAGTCTCATGAGAATATATCTATGTTCCCACCAGACACAAACTAACCAAACTGACTTCTCAGGACGAATACTTTCATTATAATCTATAACATGAAAAATTAATTAATTAAATGAAATTTCCAATTTAAAATCCATATATCGAAAACAAAGTACTCCCCCTAGGTTAAACAACCAATAAAAAAGGTCTCTCCATCATATATAGAGTTCATGATACTCAAATACTCTTTATGATAATGTTTATATAAGAAAAAATACTTGATAATAGATGAGATCAACTAATAACTACCCAAAAAATACTAGTATATTTCTTTATCACATCCAGGTGCATCTGAGTGAAGATACTTAAGAGATACCATTTATATTTCAATTCCAAAAATTCGTGAGATGGGAATTATTTAGTTCTATCATCTAAATAAATATTTCCCTTTCCCATGGTATATTAAATATTCATGTTGAGAGACTAATGATACTTTTTCCATATTCTCTATTTAAGGTTCACATATTTCTGAGATAATATATAACTCAAAATCTTATTGTCTGAATGAATAATGATCCCTTACCAAAAGTGGTTAATTAACTAATTATTAAGAGAATTAATTTCTAATAAATGTCTTAAATTATAGATTTGGTAACTCTTCCAACGTGTTCAAAAATGAGGAGATCTGTACACCACTACATGATCTTTTTTGATAGGAAAAAAGATGAATCCAGAACCTAATGTATCAAAAAACACCACATAGTCATTTCCTGTATCTGGTAAATTTAAAACTTATTATTTTGTCATAAGTCAATTTAATTCATCAACATAACTCTATTATTTAAAAACCCATATGAATTTTACCCCTATCCTGGTAAGATTAGTCAAGAAATATATATTCTTTACAAAGTATTTTAAAAACCAAAGATAATATCGTACAAAATACAGGAATCATTGAATTTGAAAGACATTCCATTGTTACTCCCATGACAAAAAAAATCACATCCTTAGGATAAATATTGAAACCATGTTCCAAATCCATTTATCATAAGAATGTCACATCTCAAATCCAAAAAGAACATTTTTATTACATAGAATTAAATAGGTGATCCCTCAATATTAATAGAATAGATTTATGGGGACACTCATTTTCATATTTAATTATAATTTAATTATGAGGTATTCCTTGAATAACATGACAAATCAGTCATGGTATCTCTAGAAAATAAAATTCATCAGTTCTATGAACATAGATAGAGAATTTTTTTGACAAAACGACATCCAGTGATATTCAATGTGTTATACTAGATCTTAATACTATCCTTTTTAATATTTTACTCCTTAAATATTATTTGATGATATCTAGTTTGAGGGATGGTTTTTTTAGAACCCATTATCCCAATTAATTTTTTATAGAAGTCCTTGATAAGTATTAATAGAAACATATTCATCATTATCATAAAATTAATCATCTGGTAGTCAAAAAATAAATAGACTGTCCCATTAATCTTTTTTAATGATGGTAAATAATGGTGATACACTATGATGAATGAGTAAACTGGCTTTCAAATCATCTAATTAAATATTAAATTCCATTAATTCCACAAAAGAATCATTTTTTAGAGTAATGAATATCATCTATGTTCCCAACACAAAATGAAATGAAAAATATGATTCCCTCTCTATAGTAAGGCATGTGAAATAACAAGAGGAGAATTCATGAAATTAATTTACCACTAATGGTTGATCACATCTCATAGTTTCCCCCACCCAATTTTGGCTGTAAAAAATCAACATTCACTATATTGGAAATGGAGGTATTGCTAAACTAGATATCATATCCATAATTAATGAAAAATCTAGTATTTAATATCAATTATAGTAAAGAACACCCATCGATTATATCAATAAATATTTAATTTTTAGAAAACCAACGACTCCATCCAGAGGATAAAATAAAAGAGACCCAAGTTGGGAATTAGAATATAGGAAAATTTCACAACAATGGATTTCAAAATATACCATGATGGTAAATAAAAACCTTGAACTTTAAACATTAAATATTAATAATCATATGTATAGAATGAGTGTGTTTTCCAATGAAATTTTTAAAAGATTCATGATATAGTTTAACATAAATGATTTAAAGGAACTTGTATCAAATTAGTAACTCTTTATAGAAAATAAATAATTATATTATATCTCAAATTTATAGGGTCTAGATCAACTTCCACACTAGAATATTTTAATAAATTTCACTACTTTGTTAATGTGGACTAATGATGAATCATTTATGTCATTGAAGCATTTTACTTTACCAAAAATCCATTAGGCGTTGATGATCATTTACCATAACAAGGAGAAGGAAAATCTTGATATAGATTCTATAATTTTCCTCAACATCCACACAGGTTTCATATTTGAGTATATGTGGGGAATATACGTCTCATATTTTGTATATTTCTACACTGGTAGAATGTAAAAGGTCAATTTATAGATACTTATTAATATGTGGTATATGTCCCCTACATAGAGCCACATCATAAATCATTATAAACCACATTAAACATAATTTTCCTCCTGGAGGAGCTACTAAAACTACCTTTGGGTAGAGGAGGATTCCTCAATATCCCTAACCTTCCTAATTGGTCAAAATATTCTATTAGGTATTTATCCACCACTATAAAGTAGGTAGTATGTTTCATTGTCGAAATATGAGATTGAAAATTTGGTCTCATTCCCTTAAAACCCTCCAAGACTAATACTTATCACTTGATAATATATTAATAGATAAATGAGCCATTGTGGGTAATCATTTGGGATATTACATTATATTTGAATTACCTTGTTGAAGGGTAAAGAAATCCATGGATTTATCAATTTTTAATGATGTAGGAAAAACTATTGGAGAAATATAGGATTATATCCTTTCAAATCTAATCCATTATATTGTTTATCCGAAAACATTTGTTCCCACTATCTCTTACATGGATGTTCTAGATTAAGAGACATTTGTTCCTCTTTGATAGAATTTACAGTTTACAAGATGATTAAATATGTGTGATCTTGTCTAACCAATCCTCAACATTCTAAGGATCCTCCATTATTTAGAAGGAAAGTGGTTATTGATAAATAAAATCATATGATCAATATTTATATTCATTATTCCATGGTTTTGATACTCAATATTGACATGTGGTGGGGGTAAAACCCATGGTACATAGCATAGAATACAGAAACATATGATTCAATAGGATTCAAATTGATTGAAAAGTTCCTTCATGGAATATTATGCACAACCACCTCCTAAGTGACTCTATTAATATATCTAGGGGCATGGAACAACCTGAAAGAAAGAATATAGATCATCATACATGTGATAAATCGATGTTTAAATCATGTTAATATAATCCTTGTATTAAAATTAAATCAGAAATAAACACCAAGAGAAACATTTCCAAACACCCAATGGTAACTTAATGCTCATTTTGATGAGAACTTCCAAGTAACTGACACATAAGAAAACAATTATATACTAAAAATCTTATCTCTTGTGAAACAGATCATCACATGTCATGATGGGCATATGACATAAAATATATTTTGGATACAAATTTTTCACAAACCAAACTACATCATCACTAAAACAAAAACCCAAGTCATCCCATAGCGAGGACCATTGTGAATTCCTAATCCCCGTGGACTGGTGAAAAGTTCCTAGGATTCTATAAATACCATTGGGAATGATTTAATTCACAAAAACCCAAGAAATTAGTAGATTCAATATCCAAAATAAATTTAACATGCTAATTAAAAGTTAGATATTGGATGAAAAAGTGAATATGGATGTAAATTTTCCAAAAACATATAGGTAAACAAACTTACATAAGACCCTAAAAAACCCATTGTCATGTGATTTGTGGATCGACATCCCACCAAGTCACTGGAGAACATTCACAACTGACTAAGAAGAATAAATATCACCACTATGAAGTGACCATTCTTTTCACTTTTTTGACAAAACATGATTTACATTCACCCAAATCTATGTGAAGTATGTGAGAAAAATCACAAAAGGATCCCACTATGTTTTCTATGAGAATTAATTTAAAAAAGAAACCAATTATGTTCATTTAAGGAAATACCAGACATGATGTATAGATTTACATAGTCATTAATAAATCAAGGAATTGAATCTTTTTTAGAACAATTTATAAATAATTAATTAACATAAAAATTTAAATTATTTTCCAAATATTCCATTTTTTTAAGAATACTTAAATAATAAATCTAGAAATAAAATTTTGGAAACTAGTCTAAGGGTATGTTTGTTACATTTTAGCTATGATCTGTACACCTCAAGGATAAAATTTCTATGTTCTAAAAATCTATATATCATAGGGAAAGGAATGAGAGAGAACCCTAATAAGTAAACCCCCTATCAGAATAATGTTTAGCTAGAATTTTTCAGGTTTGTCCATTCTAGGTAGCCACAAACCATCATAGAATTATTGTCCAAATCTTACCAGCTATTATGTACCCATGTTTCCCAGTTGAAATTTACTACACATAGGGTCTTTCACTTATAAAAAATTAACACACTTGGAGGATTTAATTTTCATAGTTCAAATCATTTCATTGTTATACCACACATCAATAACCAAACTACCCAATTAGACAATACAACATTGCTTGAAATAGATTTACATTTTCAATAAAATTAAGAAAATCCATTTTATGAGATAATACAAAAGTATCACATTACAAGAATTAGAAATGAAGCCTTAATTTTTTTATTAAAACAAATTTAAAAGAAGATAGAAAGCATGTTCTACAAAAAATATATGTTCTTGAAACTGATGACCTCAAACAATTAGAATATCCGATAAATTACTGAGATCTATATTCTAATATAAAGGGATTTTAAGTGGAAAATGAGAACCTGAAACAATGGAACCAAAATAATAAAAAATAGATTCAAGAAACTCTTTATTAATAAATACATGCAAAAATCACTTACCAAGACAATTTTCAAATAATAGAACAAAACATAAGGTAAATCAGGTGACTTTCATCATTACTCATATTAGATAAAATAAAACTATCATTATATCATGAAATCACTCATAGATTTAACTATAACATTATTTTTGTATGGTTTAATAAAATGGAATTAGAAAATATCTATAAAAACAATTAATAACAAAGGATATTAAACATACCTTGATTATAAAAGATTCAATACCCTTAGATAAATTATAATCATTCTCCAGAAGAGTCAGTATCACAAAAATATTCCCGCGGAACACTACGGTCAGGAAACATGGTTTTAAGGGGAATAATGAGACATGAAGGGTATTTTTATTATTAAAAAAAATTCTCATTAATTAAATTGTAAGAACTCTGTTCTTTTTCTCCGGTATGTTTTTACTTTTCTAGCAGTTTTTGAGAAAAAGAGGAAAATCGGGAAAAATATAGAAATTTTCAAAATACATGTCGTGTACTTTTTGAGTACACACCGTGTACTTTGATACAGCTCGAGGCCATGTGTTATCTAGGTCATGGACACACATATGGCCATGTAAGGGTGATTCAAAGGCCGCCTAAAGCGGAGTACAGAAAAGGCATGTACACGCCGTGTACTTCAGAAGTACACACCGTGTACGTCTTTTTTATTTTGTTAAACTGATCAGGATCGTGTCTTAAACCTAATATCACCTTCTTCTCCACCTAATTCCATCCAGAGCATTCGAGGAGGGCGAATATTTTCCAATCCACCGATCTGTCACCGGTTATCCAAATCGAACACTGTCAGTTGCAATAGAATCGCAACGGTGAGTTCTTGGTTCTTCTTTGGTCATGTTTCATAACTCTTTCTCTTATGAGAGTTATCTATGATTGAATGTTTTAAACATTTTTTCATATCTACTCCTTTCTAGGCCAATTCACTGGCCTAGGTTCAAGTATATAGATCTCATAGGATCGAGGTAGGTGGTTTGTTTCCTTACGTTGAATGTCTTTGAGTTTTTGTGAAAAAAGCGTCGGATTCCCATGTTTCGGGTATCTCGGGTTAGGGTTTTGATCCTATATTATTATCTTCCTTAGATTTCATGTGTGATTGAGTTTATTAGATGAATAATGTTTTATTTTAAGCATGTTTTAGGGTCATCCCAAGGGTTTTTTTCCCACTATTTTGGTTGTTTATCACCGTTTGGCTTAGGTTGCCTATGAGGCAGACCTTGTTGCATTGATTGTCTACCTATATATAATTGATTAAATGTATTTACTACTATTTATATGATTTGGATGCATTGTATCTATCATCCAAGTAGTTTTTTAACTTACTTAGGGATGCATACAGTTGATTATGCACGACTAGACTGCTTAGGACTGTGTAAAACTGGTGCGGTAGACTAAAGAGGGAATTGACGATAAAGGGCTTCCCTAGAGAGTCTGTTATAAATTAGTATCATTCGCAGGACCTAAAATAATTAGACGTTGTGATTCCTAAATGTTTTATTAGTTACATATTGAGAGTACATGGGGAATTAGACATAAGTGCTTCCTCAGAGAGTCTATAGATCTCATTACCAGACCGCATGGGAATTGATGGCGAGAGCTTCCCAGAGTGTCTGTTCTTTTTTATGATTACATGAGTAGAGGGGTATTCCAGTAGAGCCACCCAGAGAGTCATTATGAATATTTTTTGCTTGGTTGTGATGAGTCCACCAAGCCAAAGAACAATCTTGGGTTTTGTACTACTTGTTGTTAGGTAGTATGCTATGATACCTTTTGTGTTACTAGATACGCCTTGTGAATATACAACTGTTTTCTAGATTCCTTGGTTGATAATTAAATGATTTAGTTAAATTAACAAATAAAGGTGAATGGATATTTGTAGGATTGATTACTTAGTGTATTCTTGTCTCTTTGATGCATTTACTTCCATTACTTTTTCTGTATTTCTCACTGACTGTAGGGAATAGATCTTGTGGTGGTTGCCAACTGGGATTAGTCTCACACCCTGTTTTGATTCTACTTTTCGTCCCAAACAGGTTATATGGTTTTATGTTTTGATAGGGATTATGGCCCTTCTACTTCAGGTACTTGATATTCTGGTTAGATATAGAGAGCATGGGACCGAGCTTTGGCATGAGATGCTGCTGGAGATTTCTGTTTACTTTTAGTACTTTGGTTTCAGTTGTATTTTATCACATTGCTTTGTCTACTTCTTTCCATAGATACATGTACCGTGCTACATCATTATTATATTATGCATTGCTTCAGCTGCTTAGTTTCAGTTATTGTATGTCGTTTACTACATCAACTATTGACTATTATTTCCTTTCCCTTTTAAACATTACCAAATGAGGGCATAATTTCCCCAATGACTCACCACGACCCTCATTGCTAGTCAGAAGCATCTGTAATTTGGGTAAATGTTCTTGAGGTCATGTGGAAATCCGGGTATGGGGCACCAGTTGAGTGGCTCCGGATTCGGGTCGTTACAAAGTGGTATCAAAGCAGGTTCTTTTCTTTTCTATTGACTTACTATTTAGTGACATTAGACAGGGATAAGATGAAATCAGTAAATGGTAAATAGATGTTCTTTGGAGTTCTAGAACCCGTGTACAGGGAAAAATCCAGGTTACCTCTAATATTGCTGTTTTTGAGTTTTGAAAATGTTACAGTTTACTTGATTTCACCATTGGGTGTTGAACATGTGTTGTGATGTTACTGTTTATATGATTGTGTTTCTATCATGTTGCAACAAGATGAGATGAGGGTATGCCATATTAGGCATCATATTGGAAATTGATTGAAAATCACATGTCATGCATTTTGGATTGCCATCTAAATTACATTAGAAATTGCATGCTGTTGTGATAGAATTTGTGATAGACTATGCATGCTGTTGTGATAGATGTTGTGATAGAATACCTGATATGTTGATAGGGTATCGTTTTTTAGTTCTTTTTTATCTTGGATGCCAAACTATGGTCTTAGAGGTGTTATGGGCCCTTGAGGATCAGAATTTGGTGGATCGTGAGTTCATTATGTTGTTTACTTGTTATATGCATTGTTATGATTCCGTGTTTTAATTCGTGTGGAGTATGGCCCCCGACAGATAATAATTTGGCACCTTAAGGCTTGTTTTTTCTATGTTTTCTTGGCTCCGGTTCAGTTCTGAGGCTACTATCCAGAAAAACCAAGAATACATGGCATGTACTTTATGAATACACAACATGTAGTTTTTAGATGTGTCGCTAACTATGTGGGTAGGGACATGGGGTTGTTCAATTTCTTGTTGGAACACACCGTGTACTAGTTTACACATCGTGTAATATGACTTGTGTATCCAGTCATGTAACAACACGAGCTGGGGATTTCCTTCATGTTCATTTCGTGTCCCTCTGGAACACGCCATGTATAGTTAACCGTGGAGATGGCCGTGTATCTAACAACACGGGTTGATGTTACCTTTCTATTACATGCAATGTCTGTCAGGAACACACTGTGTAGTTTTTGCCTTGTGTCGGGCCGTGTCGCTAACAACACAGGCCAGGTAAGGCATGTCTATTACACGTTGTGTCTCCTTTCAACATGCCATGTAGTTTTGTCTTAGAGGAGCCGTGTGATCGAGCCGTGTAGCTGAATACATGGGTTGGGAAATTCTCCGGGAAACATGCCACGTACCATGTTGACACGCCGTGTAGTAGTGGTCCATTTACCAGTCCGTGTGACTAACGACACTGACATGAGAAAAATCATAAGGAAACACTGTGTAGTGGAAAAACATGCTGTGTTGTTTCCTACTTGGACAGTCTATGTTCCTAGCCATGTAGGAGTAACCGAACAGGGAGAAAAAGGGTTATTACGCACCGTTTAGTTTGAGAACATGCCGTGTAGCCGAGTGGATTACATAGCCATGTATGTCCAAGGTACACGCCTAGGGTAAAATTTTAGGAAACATGCCTTGTAGTGGTACTACACGCCATGTAATCATGTTTTCCCCAAATTATAGAGTGTGTCTTCTCTCATGTTCCATTTTTATCTCTTCAGTTGCAACTGTGTTTCTCATTAAGGAATGTGTGCTTGTGACCTTGCAGACCCATGCCACCAAGACGTCCTCCTGTTGCACGTCAGGAACCAAGAAATGACTGTACACCTGATATGGAAGACCAGGGACTACTAGTTATTCCGCATATCATTCCGTACATGGCACCTGTAGTGATTCCAGACACTGGTGTCAATGCTCAGTTTAGAAAGGGTTTCATGAGATTCATGCAGACCTTCCAGGGAGATCAGCATCCTGCCCCATCTATATCAGAGCTGACGCGGGGTTTTCAGCAGCACCATCCTACCACGTTCATAGGGGATGGAGGACAACAGGCTGCAGAGTCATGGATAGAAGCCATGTTATACCTATTCGAGCACCCGGAGACACCTTCGGAGAGGAGAGTGAAGCTTTCGACTTATATACTGTGAGATTACGCCAAGAGATGGTTGTATGTAGTTTCGCAGGCAGGGCGCCAACATGCTATGACTTGGGAAGAGTTTCAGCATATGTTCTACGAGTACTTCTACCTAGCGACGCTGAGGGATGATAGAGCTAGAGAGTTCATGAACCTACAACAGAGTACTCTCACAGTTATAGAGTATTCCTCTCTCTTCACAGAGTTACATCATTTCACTCCCATTTAGGGGAATGAAGAGTTGTTTTTAGCAAATAAGTTTGAGGAAGGCCTCAGATCAGACATCAGATCATAGGTGATCATCTTTCAGCTGAATTATATTACTCTGATAGTCAACCAAGCGCTTATCAGGGAGAGAAATCTAGGAGATACTGGAGCTGTGGACCAGGGTGGTTCAGTATCAGGGCTGATTCGTTTCAGATAGACAGCAGGAAGCACCACCGAGATTCTACACGAGGTGACTCGAGGAAGCAGGGTATTCCTCATGGTAGGCGGGATCTTCCATATGGAAACCATGTGCTGAGATATTAGTGTGTAAGAAACGGGCATAATAATCCTCATTGCCCAAGAGACCCAGTGGAGTGCCGATATTGAGACAATATGGGTCATCTGCTATGTTTCTGCAAGGTTCTCCTTCCAGTTTCTAGTGAAGGAGGATCAGTTTTAATAACGCGTACAAGAGCATGATTACCAGTTCCATAGAAGACTGGGGGCTAGAGTTCTTCAGGTAGTTCAAGCTAGGGTAGAGGTCATGGACACAGTGGTCAGGCTTAAGAAGGGTGGGCTTAGGGATCTTAGGCTGCTATAGAGGGCCGCGGTGGAGGCCAGACTTTTTCGGTAGAGCATATTAATCAGGAGAAGGATCCTGGACCTTCTACAATCCGAGGATTGATTTTAGTAGCCTCATGTTTATCCTCTGCACTTTTCGATACAATATCTTCTCATAGCATCATTTCTGTGCATACTGTGGATGTCTTAGAATTACTGTTTATACTTCTGAGGATATGATGATGATAGACACTCCCTTGAGAATTAGAACTACTAGCATGCGTCAATTCTTAGACTACCACCATGAGGTTGGTGGGTGTCATTTTTCATGGAGTCTCTATGTTTTGGAGATGACAGGCTATGATGTCATTCTTGGTATGGACTGGTTAGTTCCCCTCCAGGCCTTTGTCGATTTTTATCACCATAGGGTGAGTTTCACATCACCATAGGGCATACGTTTTCCTCACAAGGTAGAATGGGATGTCCAGGCGGGCAAAGCTGGACCAGAGCATCATGGGTTGGGTGGCGTTACAGCCCATATTGCTAACTTATATCTGGATGATCAGGGGAATTCAAAGTTAAATTTTCCACCAGTGGTAGATCGCTTTCCAGATGTCTTTCTAGAAGACTTTTTAGGTTTTCCTCCGGAGCGAGAGGTAGAATTCTCTATTGATCTTTTAGTAGGAGCGGCACCAGTTTCCATTCCTCCTTATAAGATTTCCACACATGAGTTGTAGGAGCTCAAGAAGTAGTTGGCGGAGTTGCAGGAAATGGGTTTTATCTGACCCAGTACTTCTCCTTGGGGTTCGCCAATCCTTTTTGCGAAGAAGGCAGACAACAACCATAGGATTTTTATGGATTATTGGAGGCTAAACCAGTTTATGGTCAAGAACCGATATCCATTGCCACAGGTAGATGATCTCTTTGATCAGCTTTGAGGATCCAGAGTTTTCTCGAAGATCGACTTGAGATCCGGATATCATTAGGTCCATGTTAGACCATCTAATATACCTCTTAAATCCTTATGGAGAAGGTATGGTTTGTATGAGTAGTTGGTTATGCCGTTTGGTCTTACAAATGTGCCAGAAGCTTTCATGGCACTGATGAACAATGTTTTCCATCCTTACTTGGATTCATTCATGGTGGTTTTCATGGACGATATCTTGGTGCACTGTCACACTCGATATGACCATGCTTCCCATATTGCGATCATTTGAGTACACCGAGGGAGCCTCAGTTATATGCTATGCTCTCAAAGTGCCACTTTTAGATGGACTAGATTTACTTCCTGTGTCATGTCATCTCAGAGATAAGAGTATTAGTGGGTATAGGGTTGGAGAGAGCAGTAGTTACCTAGGAACAGCCGAAGAATGTCTTCGAGGTGTGATGGTTCTTAGGGCTGGATGGTTACTACCGGCAGTTTATACAGGACTTCTCACACATAACATCACCGTTGACATGCTTAACAAAGAAGGGGGTGAAGTATGTTTGGTCAGAAGCCCATGATTCAGACTTTCAAGAGCGGAAGGGGAGACTGACTTCAGCACCGATTCTAGTTTTGCCGAAGCTGGGGAAGAGTTATACAGTTTTCAGTGATGCATCTGGCATTAGTCTTGGAGCAGTGCTTATGCAGGAGGATCCTATTATTGCTTATGGATCTCGGTAGTTGAGGCCACATGTGAGTAATTATCCTAAATACGACCTTGAGTTGGCTGCAGTTGTTCATGCTTTGCGTTGTTGGAGACATTATCTTCTGAGAGAGAATTTTGTGGTATATACTGACCTCAAGAGCCTCAAGTATATATTTATGCAGTGGGACATGAATCTCAGATAGTGGAGGTGGGTTGAGTACCTACAGACTATCGATTTTGATCTTTCTTATACGCCTGGGAAAGGCAATGTTGTGGAAGATGCACTGATCAGGAGGACACATATACATGAAGTTGACAAGGCCAGTAGCGAGTGGTAGCTTATGGCTCTGTTTTCTGAAATTCATTCGAAGGTGCACGACATACAGGGTTTGACCTTTCTTTCATCTGTAGCTGGTACCTCTACCCTTCTTGGAGGAGTTCGAATAAGGCAGCTATTAGATTCTGAAGGCCTAGTCTTACGGGAAAGCATGTCAGGAGATGACCCTCTTCCCGGATGGACCGTAGGAGAGGGTGTGATCTTGAGTTTCTGGGGACGCATATGGGTTTCATAAGATATACGCGAGGAGATTATGTGACACTTACATTCCTCAGTTTGGGCAGTTTATCCCGGCATCACCAAGATGTATCATGATCTGAACTGCCAGTATTGGTGGCCAGGTATGAAGAGAGATGTTGGTGGTTTTTTCGTTAGGTGTTCCACTTATCAGCAGGTGAAGGCGGAGCACTAGCGACCAGCATGGATTTTATAGTAGATACCCATTCCCAACTATAAGTGGAATGATGTCGTGATGGACTTAGTGATAGGGTTACCGAGATCACCTCGAGGGAATGAAGCAGTTTGGGTTGTCATTGACAGGATCACGAAGGTTGGGCGGTTGTACATCCGTGAGATTGTACGCTTTCATGGGCTTCAGAGTTCTATCATTTCAGAGTGGGACACCCAATTTATGTCACATTTCTAGGAAGGGTTAAAGAGGGATTTTGGTACACAGGTACTTCTGAGTACAACTTACCATTCCCAAATAGATGGCCAGTCTGAGCGCACGAATCTAGTGTTTGAGGACATGAAATGAGCACGTGTCCTTGATTTTGGAGGTTCTTGGGAGAGACATATACCTCGAGTGTATTTTCCCTACAATAATAGTTTTCAAGCAACTATTAAAATGGCACCTTACAAGGCTTTGTATGTTAGGCTGTACCGATCACCCTTGGGATGGCTGATGGTAGGAGAGGCAGCTATTCTAGGACCTCGTCTTGTTGAGGAGACCACATAACATGTGGAGTTGATTCGGAAGAGGATGTCTACTGCACAGTCTCAGAATAAATCTTATGATGATCAGTGGAGTTGACCTTTGGATTTCTTGGTCGAAGATCAGGTTTTTCTATGTGTTACCCCGAGGTCGGGACACAAGAGGATCAGGAGACAGGGCAAGCTTTCACGGAGATACGTGGTCCCATTTGAGGTTCGGGAGAGAGTCGGGCTGGTTTCTTATAGGTCGCAGTTACCTAAAAGGTACCGGGCTATGCACGACGTCTTCTATGTTTCTCAGCTTTGATGCTATTTCTAAGACTCTTCTCATGTTTTTATACCTGAGGAGGTTGAGGTGGAGCTAGATGTGTCATTTGAGGAGCATCCTATCTGGATTGTTGATCATAGTGAAAAGGTACTCTATGGCCGGTCTGTTCCTCTAGTACGGGTGCTATAGCAGAACGACCGTGTATAAGATGCGACTTGGGAGAGGGAGGCCGATATGGGATCATAGTGGCTAGAGTTGTTTGAGTTTTCTTCTTCGCCACCTTGTTAGGGAAATTCGGGGATGAATTTCTTCAAGGGGGAAAGTTTTTAAAAACACAGATCTTCTTTTCAGGTATGTTTTTCCTTTTCTGGTTTTTTTGAGAAAAAGAGGAAAATCTGGAAAAATCTAGAAATTTTAAAAAATACCCACCATGTACTTTATGAGTACACGCCGTGTACTTTGATGTCGCTCGAGGCTGTGTGCTGGCCATGTCCTGGCCACACACACGACTGTGTAAGGGTGATTTAGAGGCCGTGTAAGGGTGTTTTGGAGGCCTACTAAGGCGGTGTACGGAAAAGTCAAGTACACACCATGTTCTCCAGAAGTACACGCTGTATAATTTCATTTTTATTTCGTTAAATGGACCGGGATCTCGTCTTAAACCTTATTTCATCTTCTTCTCCGCTTAATTCTGTCCAGAGTGTTCGAGGAGGAAGAATCTTTTATGAGTCGTTGATCTTTCACCGGTTATCCAAATCAATCATCTTCGGTTGCAATAGAATCATAACGGTGAGTTCTTGGTTCGTCTTTGGCCACATTTCATGATTCTTTCTCTTATGAGAGTTATCTGAGGTTGAACGTTTTAGATCTTTTTTGCGGACCTACTCCATTCTAGGCTGATTCATGGTTCCTGGTTCATGTATATCAATCTCATAGAATTTAGCTAGGTGGTTTGTTGCCTTATGTTGAATGTATTTGAGTTTTTGCGAAGAAAGTGTTGAATTCCCATGTTTTGGGTATCTCGGGTAAGGGTTTTGATTATATATTATTATATACCTTAGATTTCTTGTGTTATTCAGTCTATTAGATGAATAATGATATCTTTTTATCATGTTTTAAGATCACCCCATGGGTGTTTTCCCTTGTTTTGGTTGTTTATCAACGTTTGGCTTAGGTTGCCTATGAGGCAGACCTTGTTGCATTGATTTCATGCCTTGATATAATTGATAGAATTTATTTACTAGTTTTTATATGCTTTTCATGCATTGAAGATATTAACCATGTAGTTTTTGTACATACTTAGGGCTCCAGACAGTCGATTACACATGACTAGACTACTCCTGGATGTGTCAACATGGTGCGGTAGTCTAAAGAGGGAATTGATGATTAAGGGATTCCCTAGAGAGTCTGTTAAAAATTAGTATCATTAACAGGACCTACGGGAATTGGACTTTGTGCTTCCTCAGAGTGTCCATAGTTATGTATCAAGAATACATGGGGAATTAGACGTAAGTGCTTCCTCAGAGATTCTATAGCTATCGTTACCAGACCGTATGGGAATTGATGGTGGGAGCTTCCCAAAGTGTCTGTGCTTTTGTATGATTACATGACTAGAGGCGCTTCCAGTACGATCCACCCAGAGAGTTAGTGTGAATATTATTTGGTTGGTTGGGATGAGTCAACCAAGACAATGAACAAGCTTGGGTATTGTACTACTTGTTGTTTAGGTAGTCTGCTGAGATACATGTTGTGTTACTTTATATGCCTTGGGAATATAGAGATGTTTGATAGATTCCTTGGTTGATAAATAAAAGATTTAATTAAATTAAAAAATAAATGTTAATGGAGATTTGGAGGATTGATTAATTATTGTATTCCTGTGTGTCTGATGCATTTACTTTCATTACTTTTGCTATATTTCGCACTGACATTTGGGCACATTTCTTATGGTGGTTGCCTACTCAGATTAGTCTCACACCCTGTTTGGGTACTTCTTTTTGGCCCAAACAGGTTATATGGATGCGGGTGTGGATAGGGATTTTGGTTCTTCTACTTCATGTACTTGATTACTGGTCAGAGCTGGAGAGCATGGGATCGAGCTTAGGCTTGCGATGCTGATGGAGTTTTATTTTTTACTTTTAGGACATTGGATTTAGTTGTATTTTAGAATGTTACATTGTTTACTGCTTTCCATAGATACATGTACCATGCTTCATCACTATTATACTTACATTACTTCTGATGCTTAGTTTCAGTTGTTGAATACTGTTTACTGCTTCTGCTATTGACTGTTATTTCCTTTCCCTTGTATACTTTACCAAATGAGGGCATAGTTTTCCCAACAACTCGCCAAGGCCCTCACTGCTAGTCGTCATCCTTTAACGTTTGGGGAAACACACTTGAGGTCAAGTGGCGATCCAGGTAAGGGACACCAGTTGAGTGGCTCTGGATTCAAGTCGTTACATAAATCAAGTTGTACTATTTTGATGCATGGTTTAATAAACCACATGACGACCATGCAACCGTTTCTAACCAATGACAGAAGTTATATTGTTTGGTCAAAATTATTTTCTATCGATGAAGCAACTAAGTACAATTGCAATATCCCTAAACACCATAACTGAAATGGTTTCCTGTGAATGCTGCATGAACTTTCCTAACCGTGCACCTACCGTGAATATTCCCAAATAAATCCTCTAAAAGATGACAAAACATATTAAATAAAAAACATAATAATAGTTATAAATAAAATATTCTAAAAAGTACAATTATTTCCTAAAATGGATATTGGTTTGTGACATGATCAATCCATAAGTACACATTTTTGTTGTATGTATACCTTTTTTTCATGGATATAATTAAAGGAAGAGATCTTTTTGGTTGAAAATGATATTCGTATCCTAATCAAATGGGTAGATACAATCATTTTATTTTATCTAACTTTTTTATTATTCACCGATAATGTAAATTTCTCCATTAGCTTCCCATCTAATTATTCCTTTTTATTTTTTTACTATTCTGGTTGATTTCTATATTTTTATTTGAAAGGTTATATTTTAAAATTTTGTATGTTGGATTATTTAAACTTTTATTCCATGGTTTTGATTACATAAAATCATTTATTTTATTCCTTTTTATTATTTTCCTTAATTTTAATTTCTATATTAGAGAATTCATTTTCAATATATGATATGGTCATGTTAGGTTATCCGAATTGATCCTTTATTATCATTTTATTCATTACCAGAAAATCATTTTCTCATATATAATTCATTCATTCCCTAGGATTAGTTTATATATTGAGATTATTTAGAATTATCCAAATGAATTTTTATGACTACATCATATTACAAGACAACATATCCATGTTAGTTAGTTAAAAAATGAAATTAAAGCTCTATCTAAATTTTATTTTATTTGGTAAGTCAAGGTATTTATGAGATAAGATGTTTAAAACTTTTGGGGTATTATTCAAGTGATATTTTAGGGAAAAATAATCATAAGATGGATTAATTTTACATTTGATTTTGAAAAATATTTTTTTTTATATAATTAAGTTTTTTGATGTTTCTTTAGGAATATTGGGCTAAATGAGTTGTATTTTGAGGAAACTTACAATGTATGTGATTTGAGTACATGAGCTACTATCCATTTGAAAACCTTGAATCCAGATCTAGAATGGTTTAATAATTCCCTACACATTTAGAACTAAGCATGGGAAACTATGTGGCCCAACTATTGACCTTTTTTTCCTCAACCATCCATTGGGTTTTAAACAGCTAGATAAGGTTTTTGAAGACTAGGTGGCTTGATAGTGATGTTGAGAATTATCTTACTCCATTTTGATTGTATTCCATAGACCATTAATTGTTTATTAGGTATTATTTATTTTAATTAATTAATAATACTTTTTTAATTGAATTCCAAAAAATATAAAGATATTATCTTCCTTATTTGAATTTATTTAGTACCATTCCCCCTTAAATAGCTATAATGAACCCACCGATGGGAGATATAGATAACATTCTACAACTAATAATGAAATTTGTTGAAACCTTATCAAGAGAACATCTGTATCGATTGGGAGGTGGTACACGATGATGGACCTCTTACTTGATATACTAAAGAAGTTATTCTTGGTGAAACCCGAGACACAGATCGATTTAAAGAGTTTCTTACCCATATAACTCAATACTTATAAAAAATTAATGACCAAAAAAATGGAGTAAGATTAGATAAGAATGATTAAATATATGTTAGAATTTTAATGAACTTGTGAATCAAAAAATGTGAAGTGTGGTTCGTTTTTTAATGATGAAGCAAATTAGAAATGGTGGGGTATCATTTTCCATGCCACGCTATATGATATACTAAAGTATAAATACTTTAATGTAATTTTACAAAATATTTGTATCCTAATATTACGGATTTTATGAATTATAGTGTTTATGATTCCAAAAAATAGAAATATAATAGATATTAAATTCACTAAAATATTTTCATATCATGTTCACTTCTCTCATAAGATGTAATTAAATGATAATAATAAAACTCAATTATTTGAAATGGGCCTTCATCCAATAATATGATCTCAAGTTTCCAATTGAAAATCCTCAACTATTATAAAGTCTTTTTCATGAATTTATTGTATATATAGATTAAGAATGTGAAAAAGTGCATAACATGCATAGATATTATGTTATTTCCATGATTAAACAATATGTATCTCAAATAAATCAAACTATCTCAAAATCAAATGATTTAATGTCTTTAAATATTAACTATATAAATGTATTTTTGTGCAATATATCTTGAACATATCCATTAAAATGATGTAGTCATAAACTCATATTATAAATAAATCTATGTTTAATTCCCCAAGGAAATGGTTAACTTAAGAAGGAGTGATCTCAAATTCACAGTGGAAAAAATCTTTATCAGTGAGTTGTAAAGATTTAAATCATATTCGAGTGAGAAATAAATTAAAATTAGAGAAAATAATGATTAAAAGATAATGGGATTATAAATGATTATTATAATACATGATATAACAATACATATAATGGAATGCGATTTTAAGAAAAAACAATTCTCACTATGGGAGAATAGAATACATACTAAGGAATGTAAACATGTGATGGAAAACCAAATCCATGGAAATATACAATAAGAACATGGAATAAACAATAGAATATAAACCATAACCTATATAAAGGTTAAAAACCAAAACCAATATAAAATAATAGATTAGGAATCTACCAATATCTAATTCCATAATTGATCTGGTGCTAGTATCTATATCCCATAGTGGATAAATATTCTCTACTTACATCACATAATAATATCATTACATATAATAATATACCCAGTTCTATAGAGGAATATATTCTACCCAACAATCATATAATGATAAACTATACATATGTGTACCATATGAAATTAATTATATATCTTATCATGACAACCCAATTATTGAAGATTGTTTACATAACATTTGAAAATGGCAGTGCATAGAATTTATTCAATTATTAGAGAATCTGATTTGAAAAAACCAATCAACCAATATAGTTATTTAATAAGATATTTCGGATAGTGATTAGTGAATCATAAATCCAAAGGATATATTTTTTTTTGAGTTAGATAGACAAATTCGTTTGAAATCCTTAAAATGATTTTCTTAATGATTTTGCAACTCTGTTATAGAAATAATGTTATAAGTAACATTGAAAATCCATTTAAAGGGTTGAATAGGAGGATTTAAAAAAACATTAAAAATAATTTTTTAATAATATTATATTTGAAATTAAAAATTTTCAATTATAAGAAATATGGATTGAATGATACAAAATTTATGGCTATGAAAAGAAATTATTTTTAGGTATTTTTGATATTATAAAAGAAAACTCACATCAATCAATGAGTTATGAATTTTCGTTTTTTAATTAATATAATTTGAAATATGAATCCAGTAGAATATTTTATGTATTCTTTCTATATAAATAAGAAAATAAAACATTTTTGTTAATAAATTATTTGGAAATTGATGAGAATGTGTGAAAAGAGAGGATGTTAAATATTATTTTAACAATATTTTTTATGAATCAAATCCATCATATAATCATATTTCATCGTGAATGTAATTTAACTACCATAATAATGTAAATATGTTTTTGAAAATATTGTTAGAATATATCAATCATATATGAGAATAGTAATAAAAGAGATATTTTTACTCAAGGGAAAGAGATTGGGTCAGAAAAAACCCTTAACATGTATAATATTTTGGTCAGACAAGCTCTAACATCCTATTTAATAAATTCAAGATTATTATTAACCTATATTAAATACATATTATTATTATTTTCATCTTATTACTATCATGTATACTTTTTTAAATATTTATTAATAATTATTTTTTAAAATTAGTATTCATGCGTTAATAATCTTGTTTTCTATTTGATAGAACCGGTTTAGAGGTTATAATCTTTAATACTTGATCATGTGTTCATAACATAAAAATTTTCATATATATTATGTAGGTTTGTTTGATATATTTCTAAATTCTAATGGTAATGTTTTGTAATATATGGCGAGAGTTTGTAAAGTGTGATTAAAATAACTTTTTTTCTGAATCTTTAATCAATAAAATGAATTCATTTTATTTATAAATATACCTACATATTACCATTATATAATTATTAAACCTAATATAATTAGTTATTATTACATCATATTTCAAATATTTATGTTTTAATAATCATTAATTGAATATAAATTATACCATAATTCATGTTAGTGGTAAAATCAACACAAAGAATAACATTTAATATATAATGAATGAATATGAGCATAGAGTTAAATCGTGATAATTGAAATTTTATAAAATTAATGTGATTTTAATATTCTAAAATTATAATGGATAATTATATTTTAAAAGGTTTTAATGATAAAGTAAATGAATTTAATGAATAAGAGCTTGATACATTGATGAAATATATCATTCTTATAACAACACCATACAAAATAATGGACTTAGGAATCCTTCATGGAAGCAATGGGAAAAAATATGAGATATTACATTAAGATAGTGAATCTATATAGGTATGAAATATAAAAAAATAATGTTATATCGGATTTCGAATATGTGTAAGAGGCATCAGTTTATAAGTGAAAATGAGAGACATTTTATTGGAAACTAGTTTTAGGTGAATGTAAAATGGAACACATGATAGTTAGGTGAGGTAGGTATTCAAATGTCAAAGATATTTATAGTATTATCTAAAAAATTTAATATTTAATTTGTTTATATAATTTGAATTGTCAAACGTTTGATCTAGATAATTTTTACACATTTTCATGTCTTTCTACCTTGTGAAATTATTTACAATATACTTAATTTTTAAAGCAAATAAAACATGATCAAACATAACTTGTTTTTATGTGTTTATTTGAAAATTTAACTCTATTTTATCTAATTAAGTATCTATTTAAGATAAATTTAATTTTTAAATTTAATAATTAGATAAATAGTAAATATTATTTTTAATGAAAAATAACTTTTTGAACATCTTGTGTTCTAATTCTTAGTTAATATGAATTCCTAGTCATAACATGAGTGGAATCTAATTTTTTATACCTATAAAAATTAAATTTAAAAATCTAATAAAAATACATGGTATATTTATATTGTTAATGTAAAAATTACATAACACATAATAAAATTTTTATTTTAGATACTGTATTTCAAGGCCCTAAAATGAATTTCTTCTTATTCCATCCCATTTGATAATCATCATATGAATTTAAATTTATTTTTTCATATCTACTACAAATAGAAAAACTTATAATAATTATTTAGTTGGCTTTTAGGAAAATACCTTACTTGTAAAAAAATCAACAAAATATCTCCTTTTCAGACATAAAATGATTTTATTTATATTTATTTAAAATTGATTACTTATTTATTAAATATAAAATGAATTTTATGATATAATACTGTCACAAAAAATTATCATTTACCTGAGTATGCATTAATCTTATATAAGTGTTATCCCTTGAAATAATTACTGATGTTTACCCTGTTATTAGTATTGATAAAAACATAATGATGCTACACCATTTCTAGGATTTTGAAAATGAGCCTTATAATGAAGACCTATACACCAAGAGATAATTTATTCCCACTTTTATATATATTTCATATTGTGGTTATCATTATTTATAATTTCTTATTTAATGACTGTGTTATAAATGTAACATTTTAAAAAATATGTACATATAATTTATCTCATTAGATATTATTGTGTCCATTTTCAGAATCCACCACCATATAATCCCAATTTATATATTATCATAATGAATATATAATCTCGATGACCATATATATTGTTGTCATATTACATTGTAATATAAAACCTCAGAGACTTGACCAAAATCACTCACCTCATTGTTTCATTTTAATTATAAATATGTTTTTCACTTTTCATATTTTTTAAATGTTTTAAATTTTTATCATTAGAAAAGTGGTCCTCAAAGAAAAATGATATGTGTAAAATTTATATCATTTTGTATTTTTATTATCATATAGTATTTTTTAAAATTTTATCTAATTTTGATTCATTTCTTATGTGGTAATCTATTTATTGATGTGATATAAATTATTTCATTTATTAAATAAGAAAACATTCATTTCAGTTTAATGTTTTATGTAAGAGAAGATTTCATGTAATAGAAAAATTTAGCACTATATTTTTCTGGTGATTCATTATTCCCCCATAAGAGAATTAATCCCTTGAAACTTCATTACATAGATAAAAAATTGATGACACTTTTGTCTCTATATTTCTTCTTGTTCATAAATGTATACCATAAAGATATGATATTTCCCTATAACATTGAATTAATATCCTATCAATTTAAACAAATAATTTTCCCAATAATCCATGATCACTACGAGTTTTTCCTTATATGAGATACCATATTATAACTAAAAAACATTTAATTTATATAAATTTCATTGATTTTGTATAAACTTCCTTAAAAGAGTTATAGGTATCACATTATACACCTATGATAGGTTTTGTGGAAGTAGTAGTTGATAAGATACCATTCATACATAGCCAGTAATATTAAAGGGACTAATATATCATGATATTTGATTCCCTTTATTTAAAAATATCATAACCCTCTTCCATAGTGATATTATATGTAATTTTTTTCACAAACAAAAAACTCTGCATCTCATCATTGATAATTTTCATACCTCTTCTATTAACATTTCACTAATAAAATATATCACTAATGGGTTTCCACCTACAAGAATAAATCTTATCAATTTACTATATCAAACATCATGCCATAATGTATCATTTCTACATATCTTTCTATATAAATCCTAGTATGGTTCCATTTTGATGTTATAGTGGAAAGAGTTATTATATGAGAACATAAGTATAGAGAGAAATTAATCCCAAATTCCATAAGAATCTTTTGAGAATGATATTATCATATATTTAAATATAAAAATTGTTCTTTCAGACAAATTTTTTTAGGATGATAATCCTTTATAGAGCCATAAATTTTATCCAATACATATTTGAGACATCATTATAATTTTTATGTGGACATTGTGTCATGGTATGATACAGTAGAGAAATGTACTCCATGAAACATTAACATTTCTTTTATGTATATCTTATCAATAAAATATATTGAGAAAAACTATATAATATAGATGAAATATACCATATTTTTTTATGAATATACATTAATAACTTGATGGGATTGTTTCTATTATGTTTTTTAATAATAATAGTGATAGAATCCATAGTGATGTTTTCCCCTTTCCATACTGGTATAGGTACTAATTTTATTATTCTATAAAATTCCTATCATTCATAATTTACTTGTTTTAAGTCCATTTATAGAGATGTATACTCTATAATCTCCCTCCCCATGTTATCACACCATATGTGGTGTTTTATATTTTTTAAAATCTTCCAGCTTCATTGGTGAAAAGAGAAGGATGAAATGTTTTAATCATTAAAAATATATCTTTTAAACTTTGGCATGGATGAGACACATATATGGGTTCCAAATATTCTAAAAATATATCTATTAATGTGGAAGTCCAAAATATTTTTTAATATCTTCTATAGTTTCATATTATGTTTTAGTGCCCCCTTGATCTTCCCATAGATTGATGGTTGTGAAATTATTTGTGAATGATAAAATTTCATCACATTATTTATGATTTCCATATCCTTCCTTGTAATATAAAAAATAATTGGGTCCCATTAAATCATTTTGAGGATAATATTTAATTATTCATTCTAAATAGAGGATTATCCACCTTTCTTATATTTTGAGGATGATAATGTCTTATGAAATATTTTTCACTGATTAACTTTAATAATCTACATTGGAGCATGTTTAACTATATGAATGTGAATTTATAATTTATTCTATTATGATCATATATATATATTACACTATTCACTATTAATATAATTAAGTCATATTGTTAGTGTAAATATTATGGTCGTCATCTCTAGATCATGGATTGGGTAATTTTCCACACGAGTCACTAATTGACCTGAGGTGTAATATATCACAATGTCATTTTGAGTAAGTACACATACCAATCTCGTATTTTAATAATCACTATATATAATATTTCTTATCTAATATATGGTATATTAAACATATGTTTAGTTACTATCGTATTCTCAGGTCACTAGAAGACATATTAATATTCTTTTATTGTAGGAAACATCACTACCATACACATTAATTTGGTTATTAAATTTTATAATCATTAGTAAATTTTTAAAAATATCAATACAATAATGATAATCCATAAAAACTATAGATATATATCACCATTGTTATTATGGGAAATTAATCAATCGCCTTATTAATTTAAGGGTCCATAAATATACCCACTCTTGTGATTACATTCCTCAAGAAGGATACATTTTGTATTGAAAAATAAAAAAAAAATTAACATAAATTAATATTTTTACATCTATAATTAATTTATTATAAACCTAAAATTCTCTTCTTGTTATTCCTTTATCATATAATAAATGAAAATATCATCATCATTGACCACGAGAAATTTATCATAGTAATCACTAAATAATCGGTTTATTCTATCCCCAATGATAGTTAGGGGATTTATAATTTTGAAAGGGATTACTATGAATTTGTAACGTCCCTACGTTACATAGAACAGTTTTGTTGCCATATATTCTCTTATTTCCCTAAATTAATGGTATCGAGATCGAATATCCATTTTGAGATGTATTTATCCACAATACATTATTCAAAAATAAATAATATGAGTAGTGGTTTTTTTTCAATCTCATGATCATGTTTTATTTGTAGTCATCAATACAATTACACATTAATATGTTCTTATTCATGATAAATAAGGCCATATAACCCCATGATAAATAAATTGGGAATACAAAATTATTTATTATATTCTCTTTCACATGTTTCTTCAACTATTCTATTTCAATGGTGTCTATTATATAATGAAACATCTCTAATCCCTTAGAAAAGTGTATGAGTTCAATTGTAATATCGACCTCAAATTATTAGAAATGACTAGTTAATTAGAAAGGATATATATATATATCAATATATTCCCAATTAAATGGATCATAATTTCTTTTTGGTTTTTAATCTATACATTTTATCTATTTATCTATTATTGTTGGTTTTCAAAGCCCTTATTTAAAAAATAGATATAAAATGGAGCTCCTAAAAATATATCATTTTCATTCGATGATAGGATGATTAAATATTTGAAATGAGGTACCTTATTCTAATAACTGGTATGATATGTATGTAGGTAGAGTCAATCGATGTGAAATATTACATCAAATTTTTCCAATGGATCAATAATATGATTTTTAATAAGATTATTCTCAACAAACAATTTGATAAAAGTGATATAATTTTGATTTATCATCTCACTATTGTGTGTTTACATTGATAATTAAGAATAATAGTATTGTGGTTATATATTATTAGTCTTATAGACTATGAAATATATGAAGGAATATATATAGGTAAAATAAAATAGAATGCATCTTTGACTTATCAGGACACTTTTAACCACATCAATTTAATTATTCTTTTATAAATAATTGACTACAAAATGTATTACATGAGTAATGAACAATAATATCATTAACTTAGTAGATAAAATAATCATATAACTGTGAAATATTAAATATAATATTCATTACTTTTAAACACCTTCACTTTATCTGATGAAACATTTCACATAATCTATTTTTCTTTTGGTTTAGTTCTATTATACTTATTAAACTAACCCCCATATATAATTAAATTATACTATAATACCAACTAAGATGATATGATAATAACATGAGCATACTTGATATCATTTCAATGAAAAAAATTATATTCCCCAAATGAGAAAATCCCAGAACCAAAAGATATATATTATTCAGAGAATAGCTACATAAATGACTTATTACACATTATTTATTCAACATCTCCCAAAATATTCTCCCAAAATGATTTTTTTCTAAATATATTTTGTTATATAACTTACCATGTAAGTGGGAAGGATAAATAGTGAGCCTAAAAGATTAGTAAGGGAAAATATTTTCAATGATTCAATGGGGTTAGACCCTAAGCATATGAGAAAACTATAAAATGGGATAAATAAATAATAAAAAATATTTTGAGATCATATGAGTTGATCGTAATATATGTGACACCCACATGTATTTGTATTAATTAATTTGTATTATTATATCTTATATTGGGTCACCATGGGTCCCAAAAAGTATCTTGCTGGAAATTTGATGTTTTTTGGATTTTTGTCGGTGGTGTTCTATTTTCCCACACAGGTAGTAGTAACCGTGAAATTACCATGTGTAGGATGATATCATGGAGATAATTTTATTTTTCACAGTTTTGACATGGCTTTTAAAATAATTAAAATCATCACAAGGAACCAAGGAACACTTTTTGTGTAGCAGAGTACTCCCGCAATGTTGGCACGTATTTTCTAAAATCATGTGGCCTTAAAGAATCATTTAAAATATGATTTTACCTTAATAATATTTTGGGAATTTATCCTTTACAAAATATATTACACCCCATTCATTCGATAAAATAAACGAATCCTAATGGGAGTTCCATCCTTCTCCTCCTTTTATTCTTAATCCGTTGTTCATTATTCTAATGTAATTTTTATGGTAAATCCTCCTCCAAACCACTATTTTCATATACTAACCTTATTTTATATTGTTTTGGGTTTCTAATGAATAACCTAGGGGTATTATAGGTTTATTATGGGTTTAGGGTAGACTTATATCTTTATAATTTTTTCCAGTGTTTATAGGCACCATATCCATCATTGCATGGGTGATAGATATTGAAGGCAAACCGTTTTGGCTTATAGCGACTTGTTCTCCACTTATTAAAAGAAGGTTTTTCTATAAAATTTATTTATTTTTTAATGCAAAGTATATTTTTATTTATAAATATATGTCAATTGAAGGAACGAGTTTATGTGATATCCATATGTTGCTTTTATATCATTTATATGAAATTCTGGGGTTGCAGAATGAGTTTCTATTGTAAATTTCATATCTTAATTTGGAAATGTAATGTTTTTATATTCCTAATTTTTTAAAAATATATATGATTCTTTTTGAAATTATTTTAATAGTCCATTTTTTATTTTATTTCTTCTTGGTTTTCTAAGAAATAAATTGCGTTAGAAATTGATATTTCTTTGTAAATGTGGGTTTAACCTCAAAATGGTTTAAAAAGTGGTTCTCTGAAGTACATAAGTTTTTTTTAATGAATTGAATATGTTTCCATTATACATGTTAATAAAATAAGGGATATTTAAAATCTTTTTTATGGTTACGAAAGGCCCTCAGGCATGATTTGGATTTCAAAGAGAGAAATCCTTAATTAAAATGGTTTATTTTAAATGTAAATAGTGTGTATTGTTTTAATGGATGTCAAAAGGATTTTTGAAGTATAGTTTTATAGAATTAGAAAGACTAATACATTAAAATCCATAATTTTTAATAATGTTTTGATTAAATATATATACAATCTTTCATTTAATACGTATTAGACACTTTTATTCCCCCTTATGTATATAGCTTATCAACATTTTATTTTTTTTCACCAATTTGATCGATGATTTACATTAGTTCCATGGATGTATGATGTGAATGGGATTTTCTATGTAATGGTTTTGGAGATGAGGTAGAGATAATACTTGTGAAATATGAATTGATCTTGTATTTTTTATCCACTAAACTCTATTTTATATTTAGTCATAGGAACCTTGGTAAAGTGGGATAACTAGATTTATGTAACAATATTTGGATTAAACCCCATTATTATACCTCTATTAATGCTAGAAAGTAGGGAAATGATGGGGTACCATTCATTAGGAGGCTATTTTTGAATAGTTGGATGTAATGTGGATGATTTTTACTAATCATATAAAATAAGTTTGTCCTTATGAAAAATTGATAATGATATATACATCCCACATTAATACAAAAGGCAGATCACATAGACCACTTATTTCTTTATTGGTAGTTTATATAGGGAATACATATCTAGTGTTTGATTGAATCATCCCCTTACATACATTGTTGTGGAACCACTCTCTATATTATCCTTATTATATATATCTAGAATTTGTGTTTCCACTTTACATATATTTTGTCCATGGTGTTTGGGTATCTTACCTTTTAAATTGGTTTTAAAAATGATTAGAATCCAATGTTTGAATTATGGTCTCCCATGTTGGATATTTAAATTTTCTTTTATAATTATAATTATTATTTAATAATGGATAAAGTTGAGTAACACTTTTGAAGTGATATTATACATTTATAGAAACAAAAAAATGAATGTGTTGAAATTTTTTTATTAACGCGATCTTTGGTTTTTATGTTTTTATATTTGATAAAACTATTTTATTATGTATTTAACAACATTTATTTTTTAGTTTCCTTATGAAAAAAAAATTCATATATTTAGATGGTGTAAACAAAATATGGTTTTTAAGTCAATCATATGTATTTTAGGTTGTTGGTTTTTATATTTACTTATGGTTTATTAATACAGAATATATTGATTGAGTTAGGTGGTTGTGAGAAAGAAGCAATTGAAAGGTGTTGGTATTTGGACTAGCATGATAATTTGTTTGTTTTTTTATCAATGTATCAAAATATTTGACCCCCTTATAGTAAATTTCAATTATATTTATTTTATATGGTTATTTCATTCTATTTTTTATCCTTTTTATATGATGTGTTATATTTATTTAAATGGATAGAATCAGTCTTGTTGTTTGCAAACCATTTTAAAATTCTATTTTTATTTTGGTTATATATGCTTGATGCTATATTGAGATCCAATATATAGAGAGTCAATTCTGGATGTTTGTGGAAGTATTCCACTATAACTAAATTTGAATTGAGTGTGATATCATTCCAAAAGGCAGTTCCTTTGATGCCCTATAACTGGCTTCCAACATTTGGGAGTCGGGGATTCCCGTTGGGCCTAGTGGTGAGCATGTCCATATTCCATGTTTGTGTGCGGGGGAGTGGGGGTATTCAATTTCAATTTGTTATAAATTATATCAAATCCTTTGTTCTTTATTCATTGACTAGTTATATTAACTAACTATTTTTTTATTTGGGGTGTGTCATGGTATAAAAAAGATTAAGGTATTCGATTCTTGATATGTAAGGATAGAGACAATATATCTAGATATTTTTCATCATGATCCACATGTTTCAATTGGATGTTTTGTTTAAAATATGAATTTATATTTTTTAGTCTTTTATAATGGATTTTGTTTTGAAATGATGATGGTTTGATCCCAATTGAGTAATAAAGTTATTTGTGGGATATATTGTAACAACATGATATCTTATGAGATTATTTATTTTTAATTTCGTTGATGTCTTGTGTTGAATGCTACACCCAAATTAGGATTTCATACACGCAATAGTGACTTCACTTGCATTACATGCAGGAGGGAACTTCCTTGATATATTGTGTTGTACGTGATAGAGAGTTTCACAAAACAATGGTATTTTAGAAGTTATATTTGACAATAAAAACTTCTTGTTTGGAAGGGGGACATAAAAATTTAAATTTTATAAATATTTGATATTTTCTAATAACTATTATATTTTAATTAATATTAAAAGTATGAAAAATATTAATTGAAACCAGATTTATTAATTGAAATAATTTATATGTTTTTAATATATTTTTCAACAGGTTTGAAGTATAAATAGAATATATTTTTATATTTTAGGACAATTTAATTCATTATAATTTATTTTATGTTGAATTAATATGTAAAAAAATTTCAATATTTTATAAAAAACAGATTCCATATTTGGAATCAGGTGGTCTAAATTGTGTAAATAGGCAACATTTATTTTTAGACACTATGAATAGTTACATCGGTAAATATATTGATTATCATGATTGAAGAATAAATATGGTAAATAAGGGTAATAAATATTCTTATAATTACCCTAAAACCTATCCTAAACCTATTGGATGATACATGTCCAACCATGTGCATCCATGGGACGATTTTGGTAGCCCATGAAGCCACTTGTAATTAAAAATGACATTTAATTATTTTTTCTTTAATGTTAAGGAAAATGTAACCTAAACATATATCTTTTAAAAAACAAATTTTTATACTTGGATATATAAGATATATATTTTTACTATAAATATTAATTAAAAATATAAAATATTATATACATCATGATATTTTATTTTTAATTTTTGGACATTAAATAAAAAAAATTAATTATGACACAAGGATGACCCAAAGATTGCTTCATTAATAAAAGATTTAAATAAATGAATTTATAAATTTTAAAAAAAATTTAATTTGGTTATTTTGATGCCATCCTTAAATTTTATTGATGATATTGACATATTATCTTTGAGTTAATTCCTTATTTTCTAAGGAATCATATTTTTATGAATTTTAAAAAAAAGCCTTGTATGAATGGTGTCCAAAATTGAAAAACTTCATTACATAAATAATAAAATAGTTTGTTAAATGATATCAAATTCCTAAAAATAAAAGATTTAGAAAAATAGTTAATATAAGTCCAAATATATAATAAATAATTTTTTTGGGTCATTTGACAACATATAGTGATTACATTAACCCAAAATGTGTAAATAACATGATATTGTGGTAGGATTATAATAGTAAAATAAGGGTACAACAAAATAAGGATAAAAAATATAAAAAACTTGTCAAAAAATTATTGGATTATTGTTATTTGATTAGAAATAATCTTATATTATAAGTAAATATGATTTTAACCATTGGAAGTCAAAATATAATTTATAATAAATTACTATTTTGTAACATTCCTAATGTGCCCCTCCCCTCTCTTATAAAAAGGGAACCTCATCTGTCTCATCTTCACTATATGATGAGACATAAATATTAGAAAACCCCTTCCCATTTCTCTTCTGAACATCCCTAGATACATTATAGCGGTTCTCATCTCATCAATATACCAACTGTAGTGCCCTATGTAGAAAATTAAAGGAGGCCCATCAAGGAAGAGCCAATCCCTTCTACCGATTCATACAAATTTATTTATTCTTCTAATTCCCATTTTTTTGTTGCTTAATTGTAAATTAAAAAAAATAGTATTACTAAAATACTTATATGTTATTATAACTATGAAAAAACCCTATTTCACCTTCTATCCATCCTATAAAAGATGAATTCACAACGCGTGCTTACGTACGGATTACCATCTCCACGCAGTGGTGTAATAATTTTTTCACCCCCACCTTATATAGATGGGTATAATGGTGGGAATAATAACTGTATATGATTATTATGAAATTATACTAATTAATATATATTATACCCAATCTACTTCTATACCGTTCAACATTATGGGAATGATATCATCGCTCGTGGGTTTGTATGGCTTATCGTCTTCATGACACGATGAGATTCATTATCCATTCATGAATGATTATGAAGTATACATAATAAATAATCATGAAATATATGAAATAATAATTCTAATAGATTTATGTGTATATATATATCTATTTTATTTAATTACTTCCATTCAATTTAATAAGTAAATGAAAACAGCATTCATGAGTACATATGGCCTACCATCTCCATGAACAGTGTATTCCATTTCATTAATCTATCTACTATATATATAAACATATATATTTATATAATAAATATAAAAGATATATATATACAGTGTTTTAAATTTTAAAAGTGTGTAAAACATGATCTAAGTAATCATACAATGAATAAAAAGTCCAAACAAGTACAACAAATGAAACAATTATTACACAAAACGTTGCATCAACATGGAGTTTACAAATGAACATGTACTATAAAGTTGTAAGTGAATAATATATGATATAATAAATATTATTATGGTTCTTTTACAAGTTAATAATATGTTTAAAACCACTATTCAATAGTTTCAGACACATACGAATAAAATCAGACCTAAGGTAAGGGATAATTTTGCAATTTCATTTTTATCTGAGATTGTTTATATGGAAGTATTTACTGGGGTTATATTTATCATCCATGTCCATTTTATTCTAAATATGTTTCTTAAATTTCTTAATATTCATACATTTATTTTAAATTTTATTTTTACCCATTTTTACTTCTACTACAAGGTATGGAAGGAATCATTCTATTGTTTACAATACAAGTTACTTTTTGACTTTTCTGGTAAAAGTCCAAGGAGAATGTTCTTTAATCTTATATGACAAGAATAGAATTTTACATCATCTTAACGCCTTTTTTTAATTATTCATCCTTTATATAATTTCATGATTATTTTCAACTAAGTTATTTTCTTTTAAATTTTCATGAAATTTTGAGAAAACAAAACATTTTTGAAGAGGAAAGGATATTTTCCTCAAGAACTGAGATCAAGTGTTTTATCAAAATTATTTTTTCATTTATGATGAAATTGGGTTATGTTTCTATCCAGATTAATTCTTTGTTTCTATTGAGTTTATTATGGAATTCTTTTTTTGATGTTCATCATTCTTATAGGGATTATGTTATGATGACTTGATATTTATGAATCCCATTTTATTTGATGGATTATGCTATGACGAATGATTTATGTTTTAGTGGAACATGTAAGGATTTTTTTGATATGAGATGGGTGGGGAATATATCTCGCTTCAATGAATTTGGTAAATTGTTATATTTACTTCTATATACATGGATGAAACATCATGTAAATATGGTTTAGAAATACAGGGCTAGAATGAAAAGTAAAACCGCTTCAGTAATGGACTTCATCCCCTATGATTGTATGGACAACAATTCCTTGGATACTATGGAAATCACATTATGTGCTTAGTGGGTTTCCACAATTCCATGTTTTATTCCCATGATATTTTATCATGGTTAATGTTCCATTATGATATATTCCTTACATACTGCAAATATTTATTTCATTTCTCAAGATTTTGAGGATTAATCTTTTTGTTCATGTTTTTATATTCAAATTTCTATCATTTGTCTTTATGTTTCCCATGTTTACCCTTACTTAGAATTTTATCTCACCCTTTTATGTTTTATATTCCCCAATACATAAAGTTAAATTATAGGTATGAAAATAAAAAGTGGATGATAATTATGGGAGATATTGAATATCTTTCACCATGATTAGAAGATTATGTTATGAGTTTCCAAAGACACTAAAATAAAATGGTCTTCAGGCATCTTTTTCTATAATGTATTAAGTATTCCTCAAAAGTGTTGTAATTTATATGTATTTAATTAGTGTATATCTATATTTGGTATTAGATTGATGGTTTTGTCAACATTTGGAAATTAGGATGTACAAAATTTAGTGAGATCCATAGATATATTTCTAGGGTATGTCTAGTGATGTAGAAAATGTTAAGTATAACTATCAATTATAGTCTAATAATTATGATAACGATCATGAATAACCTATGATTAAACATAATATATTATATATTTAATGTACTCCCCTATGATATGTTGTTTCCTAGAATGATTTTTCATCTCACACTATTCTTTTTGGGTTTATGAAAATGGATGGAAATAGAAGGATTCATGTTAGTGGAGAATATTATAGACAATTTAATGATATTCTCCATGAGAAACAAAATGAATAAGGAGTTTTACGGAGTAACAAACTTATTATGACTAATCATAAATAAAAAAATATGGTTAATAAAATAAACATTGGTGAGTTTCTTGAAGGATATGGTAAGGGAATGATGGAGTTTCATGGTGATCATAGATAAAATAAAATTCAATTTTCCTCATGTAAATAATGTGGAAAGGGACATCAAGGATATTGTTTCAAAGGAACTAGAAAATTCTTTGGTGGTGGAAAAGAAGGGAAAAATGCCTGTAATTCCAATGGAAATGGTTTAGTTAACATAATGGACAAGGATAAAGGTATTTCTAAGAAATCAAGAATAGTTACATGCTTTAAATGTGTAATGTACATTAATTATGAAAATTGATTCTCTAAGGGAAAATCTCATCAAGATAATAAGCATGGTCGTATGGGTATTATTTATTTTGATGATAATTAATAGTCTACAAATGATATATGCGACAAAAGATGTTTTGAGGAATAAAATGATAAAGCTCAGTCAGTGGTTTAAGAAGGTAGTTGAATGATTGGATGTTTATCAAGAGTATTTCTATATAAGTAATTTAATGGTACTATGGAATAATGAAACATGTAAGTATTATTACACTATTGTTTTTTCTTAAGTATTTAAAAATATATGTTGAATGGTACTTGTTACCATGAAATGTTATTCATATATTTTTAGAAATCACATGATATGTGCATAATGAAAGGATAATGAGATAATGAGATGTTTAATGGTATTAATGAGATCATGCATGGTATAAGGACAAAGTGATATCATGTATTGAGTATAATTGTTTTTGGGATTTTGGTATGTAGAAAGTGTTAACTTTTGACAGCATTCATGTTTTCACTATTGTAATATGGTAATTCATGTTTAAATAAAATACACGATTTAGGTATTCACTTGTTTGGAATGTGACTAGAAATATATATCTTATGGTAAAAAGGAGATAAATTTTGGTATTCACATGCTTGTTATATGACCTTTCTAGTAATTATTTTCATTGTACTGTGAGTTTGGACATAAGCATATTTTATAATCCTAAAGGTTGGAATCAATTAAGTTAGACATCAAATAGTATTGTTTAAGTATACAATAATTTTTTATATTATTTCAGAAATGTTATAATAGTATAGTTTTAGAGAAAGGACAAATGGTTGGATGGTCGAAAACCCATCGCGTCGGACATGGATGCGGGAATCAAAACCCCAACTGAAGTGCAACATTCCTTTATCACATACCCCTTGCCTACGGGATTTCCCATGTTAGAGTAAATTAGTTTTATTTTATGTAAGTAGAATGATTGATGATGTATAAGTCCATTTATAAAAACATGTACGATTAATCTCACCATAGATGGACTTATGCATAATTAGTAACCTGTGATAGCCTTTTTGTGATAGAGAAAGATGGAATGACCTATCATTCCATTGCATGCTATGTTATCACTTCAAAAGGGACAAATTCAACTCATTTCTTTAAATAAGAGACGTAGTGGAAATTTTTCAAAGCATGAACACTGGTGAGATTGTACCAAAATCAAGTATGCATTTCTCCTTATGAAAAAAATCATCAACATTAGGGAAAGGATCTGGAAAACCAAAAATTTTATCCCAATAACTTATTATTTAATGAATCATATTTTCCCTTAAATCATTTCATATTTATGGATTCCTAGTAGTTAACTTTCTCAAAACCATATTCTCTACCACTAACCATCAGAACATGATGGTTATATTTCTGTTCCATATACATGTTTTCACATCCCACCTATGTTTTCCTATATGGAAATCTAGTGATGAGTTAATTTGGGTTACCGTTATGTTTATAATGTTCCTTTTTAAAATAAAGTTTTAGTGTTCCTTTTTACAGTGTGGATTTCCATGAATGAAACTTTCTAGTAGAAAACCATTTATAACCCTGACGAATTTTGAGGAAGAAAATTATTTTTAGGGGGTATAATATAATAGCCTGAGATTTTATGAGATAAATTATTTTTAATTTCTTTAATGTCTTGTGATGTATTCTACACCAAGATTTTCATTCACTACCCTCAATATTTACATGACTTGCATTAAACGTAAAAGTGACCTTCCTTGATAGCTTGTGTTGTATGCGATACATAGTTTCAATAAGAAATGATAAATTATTTAAATATTATTATTGAATGGAATATAACTAGAATTTATGAATATTATTATCCAAATTTAAATTTTCATAAAACATTAACATTTATCTTATGTATTTTCTATACATGATATAAGAACATGATCATTTTCTCAGATAAAAGAAGTATTAAGAAAATCAGTTTTACCAATTTTTGATGGATCAACTATTTATAATCTAGTTTTTGACAATTTTATAAGTTATAATTGACAATATAATCTTCTTCATTTTATGTGGGACATAAAAAAATTAATTTGTATAATTTTTTGATAAATTTATGATAACATTCATGTTTAGATTAATAGTGAAAATACACAAAATTTTAATCAAAAAAAATTTTATTCATTGAAATAATTAAAATTGTAAAAATATATTATTTAATGCATTAAAAGTATAAATAAAAAATATTTCTATAGTTTAATTAATTTATTTCATTTTCATTAATTTTACATTGAATTAATATGTAAAAACATTTCTATATTTTACAATCTTTTAAACAAGAACCCATTTATCGATAGCTGAATTAATAATAAATTAATTACAAAATATATATGTGTTATTAATATGTAAAAATGATTTCTATATTTGGAATTATGAGGTCCAAATTGTGTAAATAGATAACCTTTATTTTTAGACATTATGAATAGTAATTTAGTAAATATTTTATTTATCATAGTTTAAGGGTAAATCTTGTAAATAGGGGTACAAAATAATATTACAATTACCCTAAAACGTGTCTTACATTTATTGGATTTTACATGTCCAACCATGGGCATCCGTGGGTTGATTTTGGACCCCGTGGAACAACTTTTTTGTGAAAATTACATTTAATTACTTTTAATTCTATGTTATGGAAAATATAACGTAAACATATATCTTTTAATAAATAATTATTATATGGGGTTATATAAGTTCTATTTTTTACTATAAATATTCATTATAAAAATAAAAATATATTATACATCATGATATTTTATTTGTAAATTTTTTACATTAAATAAATAAATTTAATTACTTCACAAGGATCATGTAGTGATTTCGTCATTAATAATGGATTCAAATAAACTAATTTATTAATATTAAAACAAATTTAATGTGGTATTTTGTATGTCATACATGAATTTTAATGATGAAATTAAAATATTATATTTTATTTAGTTCGATATTTGATAAATAATTAGGTTTTAGTGATTTTTAAAAAAAGTCATCCATGAATAGTGTCCACAATTGACACAATTCGTAACATAAAACATAAAATAGTTTATTAAATGATTATAAATTATTTAAAATCTATGATTTGGACACATGGTTAATAATATTCCAAATATGTCCTAAATAACTTGTTTTCGTTCATTGGACCTAATATGGTAATTATATTAACCAAAAATGTGTAAATAACATGATATCATGGTATGAATAAAAAGGTTAAAATAATAGTAAAACCAAAACAATAAGGATAATGAATATTAAAAAACATGTCAAAATATTATTTTATGATGGTTATTCGAACAAAAAAACATCTTATATTAAAATTTTATATGATTTGGTCTATTTTATGTTGAAATTTAATTTATAATAAATTAATATTTTGGATGTTTCCTAAAGTGCCCCTCCCGTCTCTTATAAATAAGGGAACCTCCTCCCTCACCTCTTCACTTCATTTTGAGAATTCATGATCAGCCAAAACCTAACCATTAATCTTCTCAAATTGCATAGTTACATTCTAGAGTTTCTGGCATTTTAAAAAGGCCAAATCTAGTGCCCTATGAGAAAATTTAAAGGAGGCACATTGAGGAAAGGGTAATCTCTTCTACCAATTCTTTCAAATTTATTTCTTCTTATACATTATTTTCTTTAGTTGTTTCATTATGAATTAATAAAATTAGTATCCCCGTGTAATTAAATTTTATTATAAATATGAATCAACCTTATTTCAAGTTCTATCCATCCTACAAAAAATGAGATCACCACCTATGCGTACGTACAGATTACCATCTCCATGCCGTGGTGTGATCTGTTTTTCGCCGCCATCTTACTTGGATTGGATATAATGGTGGAAATAACAACTATATAAAATTATTATAACATGATACTAATTATGAGATTTTATAAACCATCTACTTCAATACTGTTCAATAATTATGGGAATAATATTAGCACTTGTGTGTACATACGATTTACCGTCCCCATGACGGAATGAGATTCATTTTCAATGTTAACAAATCAAAAATTATTATAAATTATAAAAAATAAATAATCATGAAGTATATGATATAATAATTATAATGGATTTATGTATATATATATGTCATTTACTTACTTCTATTCAATTTAATAAGGAAAAAAAACAGTGTTCATACGTACGTGTGACCTACTGTCTCCATGAACAGTGTATTCCATTTCATCTATCTATCAATTATATATATATTTATATAATGAATATATATGATATATATAAATCATGTTTCATATTCGGTATGTAATTAAATCACAGTCTATGTAATCATATGAATAATAAAAAGACCAAACACATACGATAACCGAAATGATTATTACCCTAAACATTGGTCTAACGTGGAATTTGAAAATTAACAGGTAATATAAATTCATAAGTGAATCATATATGATATGATAAATATTATTATAGTTTTTTTACATTTTAATAATATGTATAAACCCACTATTTAAAAGTTTGAGACACATACCAATGAAATAAAACCTAAGGTAAGGGATAATTTTGCAATCTCATTTTAATCTGAGATTATTTATACGAAAGTATTTATTAGTGCTATATTTATCATCCATATCTATGTTTTTTAAACACATTTTCATAAAATTTTCACTATTCTTCTATGTGTTTTTAATGTCGTTTTTACCCATTTATGACTTTTACTACATGGTTTGGAAGGAATATTTCTTTTGTTTACCATATGATGTACTATTTACTTTTACGGTAAAATTACAAGGATGATGTTTTTATAACATAAAATGCATGAATGGATTTTTATGCCTTCTTAAAACCTTATTTCCATGAATCATCCTCTACACTATTTCATGTTTATTTTTAATTAACTTATTTTCTTTTAAAATTTCACAACATTTTGAGAAAAGAAAATATTTTGGAAGAAGAATGGTTATTTTCCTCATGAACTACGTTAAAGTGTTTTATCAAAATTGTTTTTCCATATAAGATAAAATAAGGTTATGTTTCTATCCTATTATTTATTTTTTTTATTGTGTTTATGATGGAAATATTTTATGATGTCTATTTATCTTATATGGATTATGTAATGATGACATGATGTTTAAGAATCCCATTTTATTTCATGGTTTATGCTATGATGAAAGAATTATGTTTTTGTAGCACATATAACAGTGATTTCTACATGGGATAGGTGGGACTTATATCTCCCTCCAATGCATTGGGTAAATATTTATATCTCATGGGATAGACATGGATGGAAACACATTTAAATCGGGTGTAGTAATACAGGGCTGGAATGACATGTGAAACCAATATATTAATGGACTTCATCCACAATGATGGTCTTAGCCGCAATTCCATGGCTACTAAGGAAATCATCTTACAGGCCTATTTGTTTTCCACAATTCCCTGTTTTATTCAAATGATATTTTATGATGATAAATGTTCTTTTATGATCGATGCCTTATATAATACCATAATTTAAGTCATTGCTGATGATATTGACGTTTAAACTTTATGTTTATGTTGTTATATTCAAATGTTTATGGTTTTTTAATGTTCTCCATGTTTACCCTTACTGAACATTAGAGATCACTATTTTTATGTTTTCTTTTCCCCTGGATATGACGAAAAGTTTTAGGTTGGGAAAAAGGGGAATATCATTATAAGAGATGTTCAAGAACTTTTAACATGATTAGAAGACTATGTTTCGAGTTTCCAAATACACTAAACTAATATATTATTTGGGAATCTGTTTTTTTTATGTATTAAGTATTCCGAAAAAGTAATGTAATTTCTATTTACGTCATGATTGGGTATCTATATATATGGTTGTATTTTGGGTAAAAATTGAAAAAAAATTGAGATTCATGACGATATCACCTATTCTGGACAATCATTTTGTGCTCACATTATTTAGTTATGTCACCTTATAGAGAATTGTATATGTTATCCAGATAGTTTTCCACCATATGTGTCCAAACCATGAACAACAATATTTCTTCCACAGTTGTGTTTTTTTTGAATCCTCCTATTTTTGGATTTATTTTGAATTTATTCTAACCTATTTTATATGAATTAAAGAAGCATTTTATGAAATTTTGATGTTGTTAAAATAATTTTTTTATTTATTGTGTAGTTATTTATTTGTATATAATTTAAAAATGACATATTTAAAGTATTTTAGAATGAAAAATTAAAGAGGATTTTGTGATGGGTTATTTTTGTGAGGTGTCTTCCACAATGGTTGGTTTGTTTTTAAATATGGATTTGACTTGATATTATAGTGTATGATTTAGTAAAGTGTGTGATTAAATTTTATTAGTTAAATTTTATTTTTATAATTAAAATTTTCTTTTTCAATGTTTTTCCTTTGATGATTTATATTATATAATTTTATTCCTAGTTCATAATAGGATATTTCGGTTTAAGATATGAGGCATTAAATGATGATGTTAATATATTGTGTTATATATAGCTTTCCACCCATAATGGTCAAAATAAACGTTAAAACCAATTTTCTTGAGGATTAACTTCTCAATGAATCCCTTCATATCATATCAATAGTTTATTAAATTATGAAACATATCTAGACTATGAATGATATGGTTGTCCTAAAAACTTATGTTAATCCTGATACTGTTATATAATTATTGAAACAATATTTCGATTGGTTTTTAGAGGTAAAATTTTAATTTAAGTAGTAGGTTGGTTAAAATTTATTGATGGAATCATAAAATCTCTAAGAACACCTAAAATATTTAGGGTTGAATATGGTTGAATGATTCTTGTTGGATTTATCCCAATGTGGTGAAAATCTCTGATACCTTATCTATTAAATACTGACATGTCTTTAGAGTTTTTGAGGAAGGAATTTATCTAGTGGTTCTATAATTATGTAACTAAAATAGAGAATCATATCAATATTTTATGTCTTATTTATGGTGAAAAATCTGTAAATAATTAAATAAATAACATTTTATAGTTGGTGAAAATCTATACAGGGAAGGTTATCAATTAATTTTAAAAACCATGTTTCTTTAGAAGAGTTATTCTCCCAGATTTTTTATCCATTATTCTTGAATCTACCATGTAATCCTCTAAGATAATCATCAATGAGGCCATTCATGTGTATGCTGATTGGTCTAGGAAATCAATGATGGTTGATTCCTTGATTCCATTAGATGAGTGTCAGTGTGGCAATGTGGGTAGAGAGAATATATAGGATGAGGCTAAGTTATATGTAAATGTCCCTTCTCATCAAGTAGAACATGCCTCGATTTTGGGGACCCTGGGAAATATATGATGTCCTATATTTAATCCCATATAACTTTCCACCATTTGGGGTGTTTATGTCACATTTACAGTTTTTATGCACAAGGTTTTTTGAATATGTATCATGTTTGATCAATTTTTTGTATTAAATTTCATTGCGACTTTTTATATGGTTTTTTTAGATTAAGTTAATATTTTGAGTTCCTGTTATTTATTTTTAGGATCCTAGTGGTTGGTTATTTTATCGATATTATTTATATATGTATTTTAATGTTTTATTTGGAGTGAAATAATCTTATATGGATGGAAGTGAGATTTTTTCCCCGAGTTATTCAGATGAATTTCATTTTATTGATTTTTTGTACTGTTTGGTTGTGTTGAGATTTTGAGATTATAATTGACTGGACATTTGGAAATTCCATCGGTGCATATTTGGGAAGCTTAGGCATCTAACTATTCATTTTATATTATTTAATTTTTGGTGTTTGTCTTGTACTATAATGGTTTAACCATGATTTAGTGATCTAGTTTTTTAATCTTGTTTATTTATTTGGGTTCATATACTAAGTATAGAAGTCATTTCACTTCTTCTATTTTTGGTGAGATTTCCTCTTTTCTTTCATTATTCAATTGTTGATGGTTTGTATAAGAGATTCACTCATGGTTGTTCGCCTTTTTTGAGGATGAGTCTCTATTTAGATTCTTATGGTTCCTCTAAATTAGATGAATTCTAAATTTTAGGGGAGCCATGTTAGATATCCTTTCATTCATTGGAGTTGTGGTATTCCATTCAAATTTTCTTTATTCATGGAGATGTCTTGAAATTCTTATGGATGTTCTATCCAACCATTTTTAGTATCATGGTAGTTTAATATTGAGGTCAAATCATATGTAGTGGTTCTCTTTGGTTTGGTCATCATTGTTTTTTTATCATTCAAAATCTATTTTCCCCTTCGACATTATAACTGAATAAAGTTTCATAGTAGAGATAATTATGATGTCCATGTGTCACTTTATTGACTAATATTTACTATATTCTCTTATACAGGGTCACCTTGTGTATAAATACATTTGGTAAATAAATTGAATGTTTTAGAGTTTGTAGGTGTTTCTTAATTTACAAGCATGGTAAGTAGTTACCATGTGGAAACCAAGTGATGGTTACAGTGATAAACCCCATGTGGGTTTTCATAGTATTCACATGGTTTGTTATACCTTGCAAATAATCACAAGGAACCACACAAAAATGTTTTTTCATAAAGATACCCATGCATGGTCAATGTAGGGAATATAATACTATACAACCAAACCATGAAAACTTCCCCAAATTTGACAAAAAATTATTTAACAAATTTACATCTTTTTTTTAACACCCTATGATTTCATGATATATTTATTTACATTTAATCTCATCGATTGCATGAAATTCATGAAATGTCAATTTGAAATGAACCTTACTATAGTATACCATTATAATATATCCTTTATAATGATGGGTATTAAAAGAACTGAATAAATTATTAAGATCATATGGTTTACACATTTATAAAATGAATTTATTGGTTAAAAATAGACAAAAAAGTAAATAAAATAAAAACCTTGTGAAAGTAAAGAAAATGATTTTATGTAAAATTTTAATTTATATTAATAATTTAGTTGAATAACTATTATGGAATAATTATAATGAAATTTAAATATTTTATATCCATTAATATTTTTTTTCCATTCAACTAATTTTGTTTCTATTTATAGAATAAGAATAAATCCAATTGTATGAATAGAAATCGTATTTTTTCAAAAAGATAGATTTCACAATTTTTGAAGTTATTATAAAATTTAATTTAATTTAATTTATAGTTTTTTTATAAAAAGAAATTTCTTCTATTAAATAATAATTAAATAATTACTTTACAATGATTTTTTTATTATTTTCATAAAATACTAATTTTTTAAAAAAAACTTCAAAATACTGTTTTTATGGAAAACATCCATTTCATTTATAGATTTTACAAATTACTGTTAAAAAAATATTTTAAAAAAGTAAATTAGTTCAATTATGTTATTATTAATCCATTTTAGTTAATTGTAATTAATTTTACATTGAATATTAATAGCATAAATGAATTTACATAAGGAAACATTATCCTTTGAAACCCACTTTTTGTCACACTTTTGAGATTACTATTTAATTATATCCCACAACATATGTGAATTTTCTTTGGAAAAGTATATTAAATTTTTAGAATAATAAAAATTAAAATAATGTAATAAGTTCAACAGGACTTTGGTTTATAATGAATAGTTAAAATATTAAAAATATGTTAACACAGTTAAAGTTAAAACAAGATTAATAGGGGTTAACCCATATATCAAAATTATTTTTTTAGATTAAAATTATTTAAATAAAATTGGATGGAAATATTTTATATTCTGATATTCAAAATTAATTTATCTATCTAATTTTAGGAATATGGTTTTGGAATTACTTTGGATTTTTAATTTTTTAGGAAATATCTGAGTGGGTCACATCCGCCACTTATAAAAGGAAACAATCTATAATCATATATCCACACTTAAAAAGCATATTGGTATTGATATTAGCTTAGAAAATATATTCCTTACATACCTACTCAGAACCTAGAGTCACTAGTTTGATAAAAAAACCTTCCTAGGATTAATTTATGTATCAACCTAAATCAGTTCTACGAAGAAGATATATAGTTCTTAACAATTCATATTTATTTTATTTATTCATACAAACTCTTAATATATTATGAAAATATGATAAAATAATAAAAAAAGTAACTTCCATATGCTGAGATATTATAATGTAAATGTGACAATTTATGTACATCCCATCGTCCATCAAATGGGAAACAAAACTGTTTATCATGTGTACACAAGACTACCACCTCACAAACTAATGTAGTTTGGTTTCCATTAGTGCCTCTCATTAATAAATATATTTATGGATCTATTATATACATATAAAAATGATAATTATTAAATAAATATTATTCTAATAGTATGATATCATATTTACCTTCTTACCATCAAATCTTTTGTAAAATGGTATTTTTGCTTGTTTGTACAGGTGGGAAACTCCCTCGACGAAGCAATGTGATCAATTTTTTAGTTTATTTAGACATTGAAGTTAATAAATAATTTATTTAATAAATAAATATGATAAATATGATATAATAATGATTTCGAAATGATCCATTATTATTTTTGTTTCTTTTCATTTTATCCGTTAAAAAAGGTAAAAGAATCATGAAGAGATATGATCTACCATCTCATCAAATAGTGTAATTCAATTTTTTATCTCTAAATTTTATTTAATAATATAAATAAATAAATATTATATATATAAATATATATCATGATTAACATTTTGGATATGATGGACCCATGATCAAATTTCAAAGACTAAACCTACTGAACCAAAACATACATGGAATGTGAAGTATTTGTCACCTTGAATAACGAATTTAATAAATAATTCACTAATTAAAAATTATGATTCAACATTAAATTTATGACATGAAATTTTTAATAAATAATATCATAATGGAAATTAATAAACATTCAACATCAATTTTAAATATATGAAAATTAAATATATTCATGATTTTTCATTGGCCACCATTTTAATAAAAATTGATTCTAATTTTTTTATTAGAAATGATCATGTTGGTTTTTATTAAAAAGAATGACAAATACTTTTTCAATTTTAGGAGACTATTTTTATTTAAAATGACATGGTTTTTTTGTTTTTTAACTTTTTCTTAAAACATAATGATGACTATAGTCATTTAAAAATTACTTTTGCATGTTTTCCCCTCCCTCATCAGTGTCACTATTTCTAGAGACCCTAAAACCCATAATGCATGACTCTCTACCCATTTTCATTTTCCTTAATTTTCCCGATTGATCCATTTTTACCTTAATTTTAATCATTTTATTCTATATTACATCCATAACTCCCCATTCTCTTCAATAGGTCCTTTATGCTCTATTTTGTAGTCATATTGTTTCAACCTATTATTTATACTTTATATTTTTTTATCGTTTTCAATCAATTGTTCATCAATAATCATTTCATATATCTATACTATAAATTAAACTCATCTCTGTATTTTTTGAGAGGGATATTCATTATATTTTTTATCTGTTTTTAAATTATTACATGCAATTTTGAAATTGTATTTAATTATTTTTTCATATTCAAATATTTTTTAATTATAAATTTTTATGGTTGTAAAAACTTGTATTTTTTAAATATTTATTTGATAAAAAAATTTTATTGTGTTAGAATTTCATTTTCATTAGAATTTTCATTGTTTTTAATTGTATAAATTAATAAATGTTTTATTTAAAAAATTTATGGTTAAGATTATTTGTAATTAGATTATGAAGGATATACATTTTATGATTGAAGGAATGTTTTTTATTAGGTAATATTTGATATAATACAACATTTTGAAGTGGGTTTACTCAAAAATAGCATGTTAATAAAAAAATATCTAACTTATTTCCCAACTTTATAGACTAAAAAACAACTTTCTTTGAATAAACTCATCTATATAATAAATTTTAAAAATATAAATTTAAAATGAAATTATCTAAATAAAATCATAAAATATAAAACAAAATTGGATTTACTATTATTAATAATTTATTTAAATAAAATTAAATTATATACACACTCAAATCAATATTTAGAATGAATAAATTAAAATTAAAAGGATTTAATTTTAGTTATTGTATGTCAGTGTGTTATGAAATTTAAAATATTTTTTTTTAGATCATCTCAGTTTAATAAAATTTAATCACATTTTCAAATGATAATTTTTAGTCATTATGTATAATTTCTTATACATTATATTGAAATGGTTAGTTGACGTTTTGAATAAAATTCATTATAGTTTAAATTAATATTATTATATATATATTTAAATGTTTATATGTTTTAATATATAAAAGGTTTATATCATGATCTTAGGTAACTAATGGATCAAAATAAGAAACATTTATGAATAAATCACAATGAATATGAAAACATTATAGATGATTTCAAGGAATTTTCTAAATAATTTATTCAAAATATAGATATTATTTTCTCTAAATCTAAAAAGTGTTAAAATATGAGAAACTTTATTCTAGAGAAATAAATGATCATATGATTTTCTACGATTTTATATGTTCTTATACATTCTAGGATATGGAATAGAGAAGTAACAAGAAATTAAACATCAAATGTTGATGAAAATATTCTGCTTGATATAATGGATTGCATTGGTGAAGTAATTCCCAATGTTGGCATTGAATCCATTAAAAAGAAAAAAACCGTTGAATAGTTTTATGATGTTTTTGAGAAACCACTATTCATAGGTTACAATAAATTTAAAATGTTATCAACAGTTTTGAGATCAGTTAACATGAAAGAATGAAACGGGGGTTGGTATACAAGTTTATCTGAATTTCATAATCTTTTAAAATACACACTTCTAAATGCCAATGAGAATAAAAATTCCAATTATGATACAAAGAATATATTATTACCAATTTCATTGATGTATAAAAGATACATTATTTAACCAATTACATTTTATTGTATATTAAGTAATATGAATATTTATCAAAATTTCCTTAATATAGTATGTCACGATATAAGATGGCTGGAAAATTCTACTCTGATTCATTCTAATGTACCAACAAGACTAAAAATTAATATTTTTTTATTATCAAAACACTTTTGAGGAAATGCGAGAAACCATAAAATCCAATACCATACATTGAAATAAAAAAGAAAACTCAATACAGACATAGGATCGGCTCCTCCCCAACAGTTGAACCATATTATAGCCTTCAACAAAGAAGGAACCTTTGGAAAACAGTCTTGTTCATAAGTGTACGAGGCACAAAACTGATAGGAAATACATACCCTCTTAGTGACCAAATTTGAATGGCAAGCTCCGGTGATGACTTCATGCTTTGGTCCCATTTTGGAGATAAACAACATGATGTGATGAGAGAAAGCACCTTACTTTCAGCATGAAAATCCATAAAACTAAGACAAACACAGGTACTCCATGTAATTTTTTTTTAAAAAAAAACCAAAACCACCTAACAAACATAGACAGATTCAAAAATTAGTAACTTAAAATTACCGGAATCCACCTCCATAAACAATTTCCATGATAAAGATGAAATATAAGTGTCTTTTACCTCAATCACTAGCTTTTCAAACTTCAAATCTAGCTGGTCCCATTACTGCATATAATCCTCCATACAAATCTTCTTTTTATTGAATTACCCTACCAAGATGAGGTATTGATTGTAAATGAAATGGTGTTTCTCCTCATTAAGAAACACTATTAAAGACCTCCCCATCATCTTGGTTTCTTCCTCTTCATTTTCATTAATCAAAAATTCCTTCTCAGTTACTTTCTCATTAGAACATAAAATCAAATCCAAGGAATGATCACCCTACTCCACTAATCCCTTATGGCATGGAGTCTCCCTGGTTAGCTTATTTTCAGTTAACTTTTTTTGACAACCGAGTCTCCGAAGTGGTTGGTAGCGAAAGGGTAATCCCTCTTCTCTTTTCTTCTTATAACAATTCATCTATTCTTCGGACTTAATGCTTCATCTGCTGAGTGGTTATGATCACTCCCATTGGGTTCCTTCACGCATCCCTAATCCCTCATATTATCAACATCAAACCTACTAAAAAACCAATGTTAAACCTTCAAATAATTTATCATTTAAATAATATATTTTTAAATTCAAATAATGAAAAAATAGTGATACGATATATTGTTGATTGTATGTCTGATGAAAACAAACATCCCCCTTTTGATTCTGCATAGTGGGAGGGACATGATGAAAATATTCTATATTTTTTAAGGGAATATAGAATTATGAAAATTGGATTATTAATAGATACAATTACTCAAAAATATATCCATCATATCAAAAAAAGTTCATAGACTATTAATGTGGTAGTTTACAATTTCTACCCTCCCACATATATATAAGTATGTATAGTAATAAAATACATTTTCATGATCTTTATTATATCTGGACTAAAACAGCTAGGAACTGATATTGACGAGCATAGTTCACCATTGATTGGTAATTTAAATATTCTACGAGAGACATGTGTCATAATTGTTCACTTATATATGAAATATTATTTTATTTTGGGAGATACAGTAATGTTCCCTATAAAAAATATCTTATATATTGAAGCAAAACCTGATACTATGATATGGATATAAATCTTGTCCAATTTGTGAATATGTGTATTCCTATTATACATTTGAAATATGGGGTAATGATTGTGTACATGGAAGATCACTAATTTTTTATAAAGGGATCATCCTTATTGAATATTGATAAAATAATTTAAAAGTTTACATGAATATAATTATCCTCACAACCACATTTAATTGACGAATATTATGAAATGGTTAAAAAATATTTATTTCAATTTTATATGTAAAAGAAGTTATTATCATTAATATATATATATATGAAATTGTTTATCTTTTTAGAACAACATTATTTCATATTTTTAGAGATGAAACGTCTCATAAACATTATGTATTTTATAAATAACATATGTGATAGTTTTATTGATACATTATATGACATAAAAGTAAATAAAAAAGATGGATTTCATAAAATATTGGACTTGATATCCATGTGAAAACTTTTGAAGTTATCTCTTACTATGAATGGAAAATGAATATATTTTCCTTCAGCTTATCACACATTAAGAATGAGTGAGTAGAATTTGATTTCGAATTTCAACATGGCCTTAAAGTACCAAGTGGATATTGATCAAATGTAAATGATTTAGTGTTACGAATATAAGGCCCCATCCTTAAACCTTACTTAATCTTGAGTTATTACAAGATTACACATTGAGGATCCTTTCAGGTTTAGAGTTTTAGAGAATTAGAACATAAAACTTGCATTACATTCCACATTTAAACAAAGTGGTTACAGAAAGATAGTATTAATTTTTTTCCCATCAACAGAAACATATTTAAAATAAAACATGGATTCTTTCTTGACACTTCCTTGACACTATTATCATATCATGTACCTTTCCCTTGACCTATGAAAAACATTTAAAAAAAACTTGGGATGAGCATAAAAAGATCAGTATGGGTTATAAGAATATGGAAAGGAAACATAAGTTCATATACACATAAGAATGAAATCATACATTACCCATAAAACATAAGCACTATAACATACCTCATCAAATCATGAACAAATCATAGAAATCATAATACATAAAGGTAACATGAGGCATTCCTAACATTCTTACGTAGGGAGTAACCCTCTTGGTTATGTTTGGAATACCCATCACAGTATATTACCTAAATATCATCAGAGAAACCTTAACGTTTCACTCCTTTGCATTACCCAATGCATTGGAGAGATATATCAGGCTCACCCGCCCTTAGTTTATCACGGAACCACCCGTCTTCATATCAATGCCCAAGAACCATAACATAATCGTATCACATAAAACATACATAAAGGAAACATAACATTTCCACATTTCAATCACAAGATATCAATAACACAGTGATATAAAAAAACATTATCAAAACCATTTTAAATACCAAAATAAAAGAAAAGTAAAACATGGTATTTATTTTTCTTTAAAAAAAAGGTATGGCTTGTAGAGGAAGCCGAAACTCAAATAATGGTCACGGCGGCGAAGAAGTCGTTGTCGCCGCATACGTACGATAAAAAACATTCCCTTTTGTTGTTTTTTAAAACGCTTCGTATAAAAAAAGATTCATTTTCAATAAACGTAAAAGTCAAAGGGGTTTATACACCTTATAAAAGAAGGATTTGTATAAAACAAAATATGCCTCAATGAAAGGAGATTGAGACGAAGTCCCATACCTCGGGTCCGACTTGACTCGATAATTCTTTAATCTCCTGAATATTAAACTTGAGTTAATTTCTACTTGCTTAAGATCCTTCTTCAAGTTCATTATTCCTTTTATATCACTTATTACCATGTCATGAACACTATGTAATTATTTTAGTTAATAACGTTCGTTTTAACGATCCTTGGTACTTGAGTCAAAATATTCTCTTTATAATTACATGTTGTTCATGTATCAATAATTTCCAGAGTTATAATCATGATTTATATATCATATATGTCATATATATCCAGTATATACATGCAGTTATAATATTACATAATCATTTAGAGGTAAGAAATGAAATGCACAGTTCATGGAGACGGTAAGCCGTACGTACGCATGAACGCTACTTTCATTTCAATTTAGTATTTTATAGAATGGAATCATAATTATATAAAGGTATATTATAATTCCAGTATAATATCATATATAAAATCATAACTCCATCCTTTATATGTCCCACAAATGGTATTAACGAACCAAATCACTTTGAGGGGGTGGTAGTCCGCATTTCCTTAAATGAGGATATCGCGTTTACCCATAATGGAAAACATAAAGGTATGAACAAAATGAAAAATACAAAATCTTAAGGAAAACATAAAAATATTATATATCATATAAAAATATAGTGTCATCTTAATGTCCACCTTTGAAGGTGTTAAAATAATGTTGAACAATCATCGTTTCGGGAGGCAGAAATTCACCATCCATAGAAACTGTATGTTCTTTAACCATTAGATGTAGGTGTGTGTAAGTGTAACTCAAATACTTCTTATAACAACATCCTACTATATTTAATATACTGTAGTTGTTACAAAAGAAATGAATAAAAAGAGTTTAGGGGGTTGGAGAAGAAAAATAAAACAAAAGGACTCAAGTGAAGACATTACCTTAAAATCGGGTAACTCCCTTTGGTTTGAACTCAAAGGCTTCCTTGGGAAGACTTATGCACAATGTGAGGCCTAAAGCAGTAAGAGGGGAATGTGGAGAGACAAAATGGGCAGGGGTTGGCCGAGCCAAATGCTTTGGGAGTGTGGGTAAAGAGGTAGAGGTGGGGGCCTTTTATAAGAGGAGAGGAGGGGCACTTTTGGAAACTAAAGAAATGTTACTCTATTTTAAAATGATTTTAGGATTTAAAAGGTCCCAAATTGATTTAATTCGAGGATAAGGTGATAAAGGTTCTAAATATACCCACCCAATAGGCTTTTACATGTGTAGGTCATAGATTTTACATTATCTTTTCATTTTATTTAAATCCTTTATTAAAGAGGTAATCGCTGCATTATAATGTTGTCATAAATAATTTAATATATTTAATGTCTAAAAATTATAAAAAAAGTCATGATGTAGGAAATCTTTTTATCTTTCTAATGAATATTTATAGTCAAAAATCTGACTTGTATAACCCCATGCAAAAATTGTTTTAGTAAAACATTTCATGTTTGTGTCATTTTTACTTTTACATTAAATAAAAAGTTATTTATGTCATTTCCCAACTAGAGTGGCTCCATGGGGTCCCCAAGATGACCCATGGATTTTCTTGGTCGGCCATGACACATCCAATGAGGGTATGACATGTTTCAAGCTCATCTCATATTATTAAAACATTATTTTTACCTTAAACTACACTAATTACCTCTAATCACGATTAAAAACATAAAAGTTACTATTCACCAAAAAATTATTTTAATCCCATTGAACCACATTTTACTTCTTATTGACAACCATGTATGTCAGATTTTTGAAATTTAAAACACAGAGGTGGTAAAATTTCATTTAAACGAAAAATCAGTTTTTTAAGTACCACTTAGTGGTTTCACTATTCATCAAAAATTGAAGTTTTTCAGAAAAATTCCAGAACTTCACCCTAAGATATATTTGATATTATGAATTCAAAAATGATGTCTATTTTACAAAATTAATAACATATAAGTTGCATTAATTAATTTAATAATTAATTCCCGCTGTCAGAGCAAATAGGGTGTTTTTATGAAACAATAAGTATCAAAATATTGACACTAGTTTAAGTCCAATTTCAAAGTGAAATTAATTCCAATGACCACTATTGGATTAAATGGTAAAAATATATTCTAATTGAACATTAAAACCAATTAAAAATATAATCTAATCATATAAATGATTTAGATGAAAAAGAAGTTTTGATGTAAAATGCAGTATTTTTCACTATTCATTAAAAAATGAACATTGTCAGAAAAATACCAAAAATTTACACAAAGTATATTTTGATTTCCCAATCATAAAGAATAAGTTTATTTTGACAAATAGAGCTTATAAAATTGTCAAAATATAGATTTAAAAGATTTTTTTCCATCAAAAGGCAGTAAAACAATCTTTTAAAAATATTAGTGTATTCAATGCTTAAGATTGGATTTATTCTCCTTTTAAGCCTCTAAAACACTATCTAATTAATTAATAGGCATAAATAAAAATATATATTATTCAATACTTACTTGGGATGTTACATCCTTCCCCCATTTAGAAAATTGTGTCCCCACAATTTATTTACCTATCGAATAAGTGGGGATATTTAGCTCTCATTGCATTTTCAGATTCCCATGTTGCCTCTTCAATCATGTGGTTTTTCCACAAAACCTTTACCTGATTAATCACCTTATTCCGTAACACCTGCTCCCTATGATCAAGAATCTGGACCGGTTGTTCCTCATAAGATAGTTTCTCTTCCAGCTGAACTACCTCTGGCCTCAAAACATGAGATGGATCTGGCATATACTTTCTCAACATCAAAACATGAAAAACATTGTGTACCTGAGATAAACTCGGAGGTAAAGACACTCGGTAAGCGACTGATCCAACTCTCTCCAGAATTTCATATGGTTCAATGAACCTTGGACTCAGCTTTCCTTTCTTACCAAATCGCATCACACTTTTCCATGGTGAAACTTTGAGAAAAACATGATCACCTACCTCAAAAGATAGATCCTTCCTCATGTTGTCTGCATAACTCTTCTGCCTACTCTAAGCTATTCTCATGTGTTTCTAAATCAAATGAATTTTTTATGCCATCTCTTCTACCAATTCTGGTCCCATCAACTTCCTTTCACCCACTTCATCCCAGAAAGCTGGAGTTCGACACCGATTCCCATATAATGCCTGAAATGGTGCCATCTGTATACTCGAATGAAAACTGTTATTATATGAAAACTCAACCAAAGAAAGATGTTGGTCCCAGCTTCCCTAATAATCCATTGAACAAGCTCGTAGAATATCCTCCATGGTCTGAATTGTTCGTTCTGACTGCCCATCTGATTGAGGATAAAAAGCTGTACAAAAATTTAATTCAGTACCCAATGACTTTTGAAGGCCTTTTCAAAAGTTAGAAGTAAACCTAGGATCACGATCAGATACAATGGATAGAGTAACTCCATGAAACCTGACTATATCTTTAAGGTACAATTGAGAAAGTTGATCTAGAGAGAATGTATCTCTAATTGGAAGGAAATGACTAGATTTAGTCAAGTGATCAACAATAACCCAGATTGCATTATTACCTTGAGATGTCCTCGGTAATCCCACAACAAAGTCCATGGATATATTCTCCCATTTCCACTCTAGCACTGGTAGAGGCTGAAGCATCTCTTTCGGTAACTGCCACTCTGCTTTAACCTGCTGACAAGTCAAACACTTCGCAGTAAAATCAACAATATCTCTTTTCATTCCGTCCCACCAGTAATGCTCCCGATGATCTCTATACATCTTAGTACTGACAGGATGAACTGAAAATGGAGAACTATGAGTTTCACCTAACAACTCTCTCTTCAACTGTGAATCGTAAGGCACACACAATTTCTTCCCAAATCTCAAAACACAATCATTATCAATGTTGAATTCAGGCAACTTACCCTTCTGAAGCAGCTCTACCTTTTTCTGCAACTCAATGTCTTGCTTCTGTGCTTGCTTAATTCTGTCTGATAGAGAAGATTTCACTGATACCTGAAACAAAACAGAAGAAAATCCTACACCAACAACTTCTATGCCAATGTTCAGCAAATCCTTAACTAAAGGATCACGTTCCAAAGGCAAAATTGTTAATGAAGCATTACTTTTTCGACTCAAAGCATCAGCCACTTTATTTTCTTTTCCCAGATGGTAATGAATCGTACAATAATCTTTGATTAATTCTAGCCATCTCCTCTGTCTCATGTTCAATTCTTCTTGAGTGAATATATACTATATACTTTTGTGATCGATATATATTTCACACTTTACTCCATTCAAATGATGCCTCAAAATTTTTAAAGAGAAAACAACAGCAGCTAATTCCAAATCATGTGTAGGGTAATTTACCTCATGAGTTTTCAACCGACGTGAAGCATAAGCAATTACCTGATCATTCTGCATTAAGACACAACCATGTCCTTTCAATGAAGCATCACTGTATATAACAAACTCACCATTCCTGGAAGGTAGTACCAAAATTGGAGCATTCACCAATCTTCTTTTTAGTTCCTGAAAACAATCATCACATTATTTTGTCCAGATAAACTTAACAACCTTCCGAGTTAGCTTAGTTATTGGACTAGATAACCATGAAAAATTTCTAACAAACCTTCGGTAATAGCCTGCCAAACCAAGGAAACTACGAATCTCAGTAACATTTATGGGTCTTGGCCATTCCTCCACAACCTTTGTTTTTGTAGGATCAACATTTATCTCATATTTAGAAACAATATGACCAAGGAAAGAAATTTTTTGCAACCAAAACTCACACTTGCTAAATTTCCCATACAATTTCTTTTCTTTCAAGGTTTAAAAAACATCCCTTAAATGTCTTTCATGCTCTTCTTTACTTTTAGAAAACACCAAAATATCATCAATGAAAACAACTACAAAATTATCCAAGAACTCATGGAAAATTCTATTCATTAAGTCCATGAATACAGTAGATGCATTGGTTATCCCAAAAGGCATTACTACAAATAATACTGGCCATATCTTGTACGAAACGCAGTCTTCGGATCAACTGCTTCCTTTACCTTCAACTGATGGTACCCCGATATCAATTCTATCTTTGAAAAATACTGAGCTCCCTGGAGCTGATCAAACAAATCATCGATATGAGGAAAAGGATATTTGTTCTTAACAGTGATGTTATTCAAGGCTCTATAATCAATGCAAAGTCTCATAGACCCATCTTTCTTTTTAACAAATAAAACAGGAGAACCCCATGGTGATGTTCTAGTTCGAATGAAACCTTTCTCTAATAAATCTTTCAATTTCTCCTTCAACTCTAAAAGTTCAATTTGAGCCATTCGATAATTGGGTTTTGAAATTGGATTAGAATCAGGAACTAAGTCAACAGTAAACTCAACTTCCCGATCTGGTATTATTCCAGGAAACTCATCAGGAAAAACATCAGGATACACATTTACCACTGGCACATCATTAATCTGAACAGTTCCTTTATTTTCAATGATGTGTGAAATGTAACATTCATTTCCATCTTTTACATGTTTCTTAGCCTCTTGATATGTTATCAATAGTAAGGGTTCATTCTTGTACACAAACTGAAAGTCTTTCTGAAAAGAAACTTCTTTAGCTCTACAGTCAATCTTATCATGGTAAATAGAGAGCCAATCCATACCCAGGATAACATCAAACTCTTCTAGAGGGAAAACAATAAGGTTCGCAAGTAGTTTCTTTCCACGGATAAGGATATGAATATTATAATAAATTATTTTCGCCTCAAAATCTCCCTCAGGTGTTTTTACCACAATTTCAGGAGTCATTTCTTGAGATGGTATTCCCATTTTACTAGAAAAGTTTTTAGAGATGAAAGAATGTGTAGACCCCGAATCAAACAACACACTGGCATAATATGAGAAAACAAACAAAGTACCTGATACAACTTCATTTGGCGGCCCGACATCTGCTGAATTAGTTGCAAAGGATTTCACCCCCTCTTTCGGCTTGTATTCTAACTGCTTCCCATCAATCAAGCTCTTTGTCGGACACTCGTTTTGCATAGTGACCCATCTTATTGGGCTTAAAACATTTCACTAACTATAAATCAAATTTGGTCTTACCATCACCCTGATCTTTTTCAGTGCAATCATGAGCCTTATGTCTTATCTTACCACATCAGTATCACTTTCCATAATTCAGAAGTCATTTCACAGCATGCCTTTTACCACATTTATCACAAACTGGAAACTTAGTTTTCTTACCGTTAGACCTTTTTGAAGAATTCTTTCCTTTCTCCTACTACCTCGGTCTCTTCTTCTGCTTTTTGTTATAGAACACTTGATCATCGGAAAACTCCATTTCCACCTTCTCAGCACATCGAAAAATCTTTTCATAACTTTTAATCTCACGAAAAGATAATGCCCTTTGATATTTTGGCATTAATCCTGAGTAAAAACGATTGATTTTACTATCAAGGTCTCAGATAAAATTTGGAGCATACCTTGCCAATAGAGTGAACCTTTCTTCATAGGAGGCCACTGAGTCTTCCTCTTGCCTCAATTCCAGGAATTGTTTTTCCATCCTAAGTCGAACAACCTTAAGAAAATACTTCTCAAGAAACATACCTTTGAATTCATCCCAGTCAAGAGCATCAATCTCATTAGCGTCCCTGTTATTTTTAACCATAGACCACCACTGATCTGCTTCACCCTCCAAACGGTAAATAGCAAGACTAACCTTTTGATTGTCTGAACACCCCATGACATCAAAAATCTTCTCTAGTGCTTTAATCCACCCTTCAGCTAGCACAGGGCAGATGATCCTCTGAATGATGGGGGTTGTTGCCTCATGAAATGTTCCACCACTGAAATGTTCTTCTGCGGTTGATCTGGCTGATCTCATGCATGGATACCACCTCCATTTATAGCTTGAGTCAACAGCACCATTACTGCAACAAATTGTTCAGTTCCAATTCCGACCATCTCATGATGCTAATTCATAAGGTTATTTCCTTCTGTATTCCTTCCTAGAACTTCTTCACTATTTCCTCTGCGGAAAACCATTCTGAACAAACATGTCTTAGATGAAGCAACATGGTAATCTTAAAATGCTATATCATTTCAATTTGACTATAAAAAATATTTTTGAATAATAATTTAATAGAATTCTATCTCCTAATGTTATCTAAACTGACCTCTGATACCAACTATAAGGCCCCAGCCTTAAACCTTACTTAATCTTGAGTTATTACAAGTTTACACATTGAGGATATTTTCAGGTTTAGAGTTTTAGAGAATTAGAACATAAAAATTGCATTACATTCCACATTTAAACAAAGTTGTTACATAAAGATAGTATTCATTTTTGTCCCATCAACAGAAATATATTTAAAATAAAACATGGATTCTTTCTTGACACTTCCTTGACAATATCATCATATCATGTACCTTTCCCTTGACCTGTGAAAAACATTTCAAAAAAAACTTGGAATGAACATAAAAAGCTTAGTATGGGTTATAAAATATGGAAAGGAAACATAAGTTCATATATACATAAGAATGAAATCATACTTTACCCATAAAACATAAGCACTTTAACATACCTCATCAAATCATGAATAAATCATTGAAATCATAAGACATAAAGGTAACTTGAGGCATTCATAACATTCTTACGTAGGGAGTAACCCTCTTGGTTACGTTTGGAATACCCATCACAGAATATTCCCTTAATCTCTTCGTAGAAACCTTAACGTTTCAATCCTTTGCATTACCCAATGCATTGGAGAGCTATATCGGGCTCACCTGCCCTTAGTTTATCACGGAACCACCCATCTTCATAACAATTCCCAAGAACCATAACATAATCGTATCACATAAAACATACATAAAGGAAACATAACATTTCCACATTTCAATCACAAGATATCAATAACACAATGATATAATAAAAACATTATCAAAACCATTTTAAATACCATAATAAAAGAAAATTAAAACATGGTATTTATTTTTCTTTAAAAAAAGGTATGGCTTGTAGATGAAGCCGAAACTCAAATAATGGTCACGGCGGTGGAGAAGTTGTTGTCTCCACATACGTACGAAAAAAAACATTCCCGTTTGTCGTTTTGTAAAATGCTTCGTATAAAAAAATATTCCTTTTGGATAAACGTAAATGTCAAAGGAGTTTATACACCGTACAAAAGAAGGTTGTGTATAAAATAAAATATGCCTCAATGAAAGGAGATTGAGACGAAGTCCCATACCTCGTAACCAACATGACTTGATTGTTCTTTAATCTCAGGAATAATAAACTTGAGTTAATTTCTACTTGATTAATAACCTTTTTCATGTTCATTATTCATTTTATATCACTTATTACCATGTCATGAACAATATGTAATTATTTTAGTTAATAACGGTCGTTTTAACGATCATTGGTACTTGAGTCAAAATATGCTCTTTATAATTACAAGTTGTTCATGTATTCATTATATCCAGAGTTATAATCATGATGTGTATATCATATATATCATATATATCTAGTATATACATGAATTTATAATATTACATAATCATTTATAGGTAAGAAATAAATTCACCATTCATGGAGACGGTAAGCCGTACGTACGCATGAACGCTGCTTTCATTTAAATTTCATATTTTATAGAATGGAATCATAATGATATAAAGGTATATTATAATTCCAGTATAATATCATATATAATATCATAACTCCATCCTTTATACGTCCCACATATGGTATTAACGAATCAAATCACTTTGAGGGGCGGTGGTCCGCACTTCCTTAAATGAAGATTTCGTGTTTACCCATAATGGAAACCATAAAGGTATGACCAAAATGAAAAATAAAGAATATTAAGTAAACCATAAACATATTGTATATCATATATAAATATAGTGTCATCTTAATGGCCCCCTTTGAAGGTGTTAAAATAATGTTGAACAATCATCATTTCGGGAGGCAGAAATTCACCATCCACAGAAACAGTATGTTCTTTAACCATTAGATGTAGGTGTGTGTAAGTTTAGCTTGAATCCTTATTATAAAAAAATACTAGTATATTGATTATACTGGAGTTGTTAAAAAATAAACTAATAAAAATATTTTAGGGGGTTGGAGAAGCAAAATAAAACAAAAGGACTCAAGTGAAGACATTACCTTAAAATCGGGTAACTCCATTTGGTTTGAGCTCAAAGGCTTCCTTGGGAAGACTTATGACAAAAGTGAGGCTTCAAGGAGTAAGAGAGGGATGTGGAGAGACAAAATGGGCAGGGTTTGTCTGAGCCAAAGGCTTTGTAAGTGTGGGTATGGAGGAAGAGTTGGGGGCCTTTTATAAGAGGAGAGGAGGGGCACTCTTGGAAAGTAAAGAAATGTCACTTTATTTTAAAATGAGTTTCGGATTTAAAAGGTCCCACATTGATATAATTATAGGATAAGGTGATAAGGGTTCTAAAAAGGCCCACCGAATAGGATTTGGACCTGTTTAGGGTATAAATTTTACATTTTATCTTTTCATTCTATTTAAATCCTTTATTAATGAGGTAATCGCTGCATCATCATGATGTCATAAATAATTTAATATATTTAATGTCTAAAAATTATAAAAAATATGTCATGATGTAGGAAATCTTTTTATCTTTCTAATGAATATTTATAGTAAAACAAATGTCTTGTATAACCCCATGTAAAAAGTTTTTTAGTAAAACATCTCATGTTTGTGTCATTTTTACTTTTACATTAAATAAAAAGTTATTTATGTCATTTCCCAACCAAAGTGGCTCCATGGGGTCCCCAAGTTGACCCATGGATTTTCTTTGTCGTCCATGACACATCCAATGAGGGTATTACATGTGTCAAGATCATCTCATATTATTAAAACATTATTTTTACCTTAAACTACACTAATTACCTCTAATCGCGATTAAAAACATAAAAGTTACTATTCAACAAAAAAATTATTTTAATCCCATTGAACCACATTTTACTTCTTAATGACAACCATGTATATCAGATTTTTGGAATTCAAAACACATAGGTGGTAAAATTTCATTTAAACGAAAAATGAGTTTTTTAAGTACCACTTAGTGGTTTCAATATTCATCAAAAAATGAAATTTTTCAGAAAAATTCCAAAACATCACCCAAAGCTATATTTGATATTATGAATTAAAAAATGATGAATATTTTACAAAATTAAAAACATATAAGTTGCATTAATTAATTTAATAATTAATTCCCTCTGTCAGAGCAAATAGCGTGTTTTTATGAAATAATAAGTATCAAAAGATTGACAATAGTTTAAGTCCAATTTCAAAGTGATATTAATTCCAACGACCACTATTATATTAAATGGTGAAAATATATTCTAATTTAACTTTGAAACACATTCAAAATATAATCTAATAATATAAATAAATTAGATGAAAAAGAAGTTTTGATGTAAAATGCAGTATTTTTCACTATTCATTAAAAAATGAACATTGTCAGAAAAATACCAAAAATTTACACAAAGTAAATTTTGATTTCCCAATCATAAAGAATAAGTTTATTTTGACAAAAAGAGCTTATAAAATTTGCAAAAGATAGATTTAAAAGATGGTTTTCCATCAAAAGGCAGTAAAAAATATTTTAAAAATATTAGTGTATTCCATGCTTAAGATTGGATTTATTCTCCTTTTAAGCCTCTAAAACACTATCTAATTCATTAATAGGCAGAGATAAAAATATCTATTATTCATTACTTACTTGCGATGTTACAACAAAAGTATTTTAAATTTATAGCTATGTAATATCTGGAATGTCATGTCTTGATGAAGGATCATCAACTAGTCAATCTTTGTGGAATATTTATGATACCTATCATAAATATGATTATCCGGATATGTTATATTTTTGAAATCCATTTTTTGAATTTTTTTTAATAAAATGGTTTTATATTTTTTGTAGATGAAGTTTTCATCACGCTTTATCGAATAGAAATGTTTTTACCAATAATACTTATTGATTTATTAGTTCTTCTGGTGATTCATTTAGTGTGATAGATAAAATATGTGGGAATGTTTATTTATGTTGGATGTATCAATTTCAAAGGAATATAATTTTTTTGATGGGATAATTTAAAAATAATCATTGATTAGAGGCCTCTATTATTTAAAAACACATATTGGAAGAGGTTATTAGGGTTTTCGCATACACTTTGTATAAATTGAAGCATTCTTTTCTTCTTATAACTCAATATTTTTAACTTGAGGTTGATTGAAGATGGATTCATGTATTAATGGTAAAGTTCATTCTACATGTTGTAGGGACATTTAAACATTTTAAACAACATAAATGAGGTAAACAATATATATTATCACATATTATTGGCTTGATGGTATGATATATTAAGAAAAATTAAAAATGGTTGATTATTGATTATAAAAATTTATTTTTTCAGGGTTTATAAAGTTAGTAAATATAGACTTATCTACATAAAAAACATTGAAATAGTTTTCAGGGGGATCATCTCTTACTGTGATCACATGGTCTAGTATTCATATTATTATATACACCATTAATAAAAAAATCAGGACAACAAGTGTATCATTCAAAATAGTTTTTTAATGTTCATTACTGAAGAATTCAATTTTTAATGGAAAATGATAAAAAACCAATTTTAGAATCTATGACATATTTTTCACTTTTGGATGATATATGAGAAATTGATTATAATAAACATCATGTAATTGTAATTTTGTGCAACTGGGTTGATTGTAACCATGGTGCGTAACATGATGGTAAGAGATTTGAACTTATTGATTGGAATGTATTTATTTGTAAAGAGTAACCAATTATCATTGTGATACATGAAAAGAAACCATTTTATGTTGCTACCCCATCGAAGGATATGTGGTCTATCATTTTATAGGGAAGATAATTTATTTGGGTGATGAAGATGATGAGATGTTATGGATTTAGGAGAGGTATCTTCATTTATTTTTGTGATTTCTAGATGATAACAATGACCATATATAGAAGAACATCATGATGTATGAAATAATCATACTAAAGGGATAATTGTAAACCCCAATTTAATCTATAATTAATTCGAGTATACATATATTTAAATTCTACCCAGGTAAAAAAATTTAATTTTGAAATTTAAATCTCTAAATATTGATTATTGTTATGAAGTTTGTGTCAAATTTTAGATTCGACTGTTTTGGTTAAATATTTTTTTCACTGAACTACTAGACATACTGTAGGATCGAAATAGTGATGTAGATGCTCAATTTACAAGAGTGGGGGTGAATTGTATACTTTAAAAATTCCTTTGGAACCATTAAAGTTAGTTACAAATAACTATGTTTTCCTTAATCAAAGGAAAGGGCTAAGTTTAACAAAGTTAAACTAAGAAAATTCACAACACCTCTAACACCGAATGAAAACTTGGAAAGAGATTCCGAAAGTAGGTTCCGGAAATATGGTTCCGGAAATTGAAACTTAACAAAAGTTACAATATGAGATTCTACCTTAAAGCGTATAGAATCTAAATGAAACAGAGTACAAGTAAAGAAGTATAAGAAAGTTATACATTCCTTATAATACAAAATGCAGCGGAAATAAATAAGTAGTAGAACTACAAGTAACAAGATAAAAGTATTTTAACCCAAAGAGAAGGGTATCCAACAACCTTGGATAATGATCCCTTGATTTATACATTCAAGCAGGTCTGTCTTACCCACACCAGGGTAAGCCCTCGATATGAAGACCGAAGTGTCTCTATCTTGCTATCCCCGCAATCCCTCAACTTCAAGGTAGTTGGCAACCTCTGTCTTCCTCAACAAGGAAGCCCTCAACTTCAAGGTGTTGGAAACCCTTGTCTTCCTATCCAGGGAGGTCCTCGAATTTAATCACCAACATTCGTAGTCACAGGAAGCTTTGAGAGTTAATAAGAGCCTCTCTCTCTCTAGAAATCACTCCAGGTGTATTTCACATGAGTCGAAGATCAGTCAGCCTTTCAGCTCTGAGCTCTTTCAAATGAACTCCTATTTATAGGCAAATTTACAACGGTCGGCTCCTTCCAACGGTCATATTTTCCATGAAATTCGGAAGGACCTGTACACGTGTAACTCAAGCAAAGGTTAATAAGAAACAGAATAGATGACATCGTTTTATAAAAAACATTCTATAACTGAATGTACAACATTGTTTTGGAATGAAGAAAATGTAAGTAAAGACTAATTAATAGTTCGGAGTGTTAAACAAGTCAAAGGTTTGGAGTCTAACCAAAATGAAGTTCGGATTATATGTTATGAAATGTTCGGATTCTATTTTATAGGAAATTAGAGTCTGGTTTCATCAGAAATCGGATTCTAAATCTGTAGAGTTCGGAGTCGAATTTCTAAAGAGTTTGGAGTCGAACTTCTAAAGAGTTCGGAGTCGAACTTCCTAAGAGTTCGGAGTCGAACTTCTAAAGAGATCGGAGTCGAACTTCTTAAGAGTTCGGAGTCGAACTTCTAAAGAGTTCAGAGTCGAACTTCTTAAGAGTTAGGAGTCGAACTTCTTAAGAGTTCGGAGTCGAACTTCTAAAGATTTCGGAGTCAAACTTCTTAAGAGTTCAGAGTCGAACTTCTAAAGAGTTCGGAGTCGAACTTCTTAAGAGTTCGGAGTCGAATTTCTAAAGATTTCGGAGTTGAACTTCTTAAGAGTTCGGAGTCGAACTTTTTAAGAGTTCAGAGTCAAACTTATAAAGAGTTCGGAGTTGAACTTCTTAATAGTTTGGAGTCGAACTTGTTAAGAGTTAGGAGTCGAACATCTAAAGAGTTCGGAGTCGAACTTCTTAAGAGTTCGGGGTCGATATTCTTAAGAGTTCGAATTAGAACTTCTTCATAGTTTGGAATCCAGAATTCGGATTAAAACTATAATACAGATCATATCCAAGATTCAGATCCTAAAAACAGAATACTCCAACTTTTCATTATAAGGCTCCGACAATTTGGTTTTGATTACGGTTTTTTAATTTAAGGGAAAAAATGGCTAAGTATAAGAAAATCTAGGTTAAGGTATATTTCCTTAAGGAAGTAAATTTTCCTTATTTGAGTAATAATAATATTTACTTAAGTATAAGGTGTTTGTGATTTTCAAAACAAGAAGGAATGGAAAAGTAATAAGGAAAACATTATTGACTCAACAATCTCTCCCTTTTTGGAAAGCACAAACATCCTTTTGAAAAAGTATATAAGGATTTTGAAAAATTTCATTAGAATATTTAAAACTTATCTCCCTTCGTTCATGGATAGAAGTGAATACAAAAAACTCCCCCTTAGGCATTGAAACTCTAAAGATTGTATTCTGGGTTTCTAGAGTAGAGTTTTCATTATTGTAAGAATGAAACAAAACGTAGTGGGAAACTCCCCCTTTCTTTAAGGATATTTCTCTCAGAAATTTTTCTTTTCTCCTCCTCAATAATAGTTCTTTTTTACTTCTCCCCCTTTATTATTTTCAAAATGAATTGAAGGGAATGGAAAACAAATTATGCTACCTGAAACATTAGTATACAACAAGAGACAAACCGAACAGATAATCATTTCATTAGAGTTGTGGGAAAAAAATTACAAGGAAAGGCAACTACAAAAAATGATCAGAGTGGGTTCATTTGTCTTCCTTTTCCTTTGGAATAAGCTGCTTCAACAAGGCTTTGAGTTTCTTCAGGTCTCTTTGGTCGTCCTCTCATTGACTCTCCAAGGCTTTTATCTTTTCTTCTTGGGATTTTAACAGCTGTGCTTGAGCCTCCAGGGCTTCTTTTTTCAAATTCAATAACTCATCCTGCTTCTGCATCCTCTGATGAAACTCAATCTTGAAATCTCTTTCAAATTTACAATTATGAGATACTGAGTTACGCTTGCCATTCAGATCCCTGACCTGTTGATTCCGGACATTTTGTTCCTGGGTCAACTTCTCATTAATTTCAGTAACCTTTTTGTCCTCCATTCCAAAAGCACTTTGAACATCTTCCTGAAAATTTTCAAAGTGTACTAAATCTTCTTCCACTCTCTTAGACCACTTGGTTACTTTACTACATGATTTCATATGCACGTCATAATCAATCAGAAAACTTTTCTGTTCAGCTTCCAACTTCACAAACTTATCCATTACCATGGATAAGGAATCCGATTTTTGATTCATTTATTGTTGCAGCAACTGGAATCTAGAATATATAGTTGGAAGAATCGGTATTTTGTCCACCAGCTTTCTCAGAGATTTAACCACAAAATCATGCCCATGGGATGATGATTCCGAATCAAAGACTTCTTTTTGAGATTACTTTTCTTCAACTGGCATCAGCTTCCTTCTAGAGGTACCACCAACCACTTTCTTTCTAATGATATCTTTAATAGGTGTCTCCATTAAAGTTTTCTTGCCTTTATCGGATTTCATAATGGATTTCACATTTGGAGAAACTTCCTCATATTCAGAAACATGAATAATCTGATATTCATCTAGTTGCTCTCTTTCTTGTCCTTCTTCAAGATAGTTCCTTCGATGGGATTCTTCTTCATCAAACAACTCATTCCCTTATTCTTCCTCTTGGTGTTGCTTGTCGGCTTCCTCATCTCCCTTCCCTTGAGATACTATTTTTCCGGATTCAGCCTTAAAATTATGAAATTTTTTGATCAAGGTATCTAGATCTTCACTCTCCTCCTCTTCTTCTTCATCTTCCTCTACTTGTTCTACTTCTTCCTCAATAGCTTCATCACCTTCTTTCTCAGCTTCTACTGCAGGTTCATTTCCCTTGTTCTTTTCCGGAGTGACAAAAATTTTCGCTGATGTTTTTGGTAAAGAAGGTTCGACTCCGAATGTTTCCGGAACTGGAATCCTTTTTGAAGCCAACTCTGTACCTTTTAGAAACGATTGTACTAGTTCAGCTTCAGTCATCTTCTTCCTCAACTTCTTTTCCTTCGTTTGTCTTTCCATATCCTCAGCAGCATTTTCTTTTAAAGCCTTAGCCTCAGCAGGGTCTAGCTACTAGAGCATAGGTTTCTTCATAGTCTATTCCTTCTTGATTATTATAGCCTTTAGCAACAAGTCTAGATTTATTTCTTACTATGACTCCATTTTCATCACATTTATTTCTGAGAACCCATTTTACTCCAATAACAGAAGTTTCCTTAGGGCTTTCAACCAAGGTCCATACTTTATTCCTTTTGAATTCATTTAGTTCATCTTGCATGGCTTTAATCCAGTCATCACCACCTAAAGCTTCATCAGTGCTTTTAGGTTCTAATTGGGAAAGAAATGCTAGATGTTCTACATTATTTCTTAAGGAACTTATAGTCCTTACAAGTTGATTTACATCACCAATGATACTATCACTGGGACGATTCTTAAGAAACACCTGATTTGGGTTTTGTAAAACCTGTTCATCAACATAGGGTAGAAAGTCTTCTGGGGTAAATGTTTCAGAAGTATCTTCTAGAACATTATCCTTATCTGAAGGTTCTTCTATCAAAGGTTGATAATCAGTTTTTGAAAACACATCCTAGGAAGAAGGTAGGGATGGTTTAAAAACAAAAGGATCTGACTCATCAAATTTTACATGTACTGTTTCTTCAAGAGTGCAAGTATTTTTATTAAAAACTCTATAAGCCTTAGAGGTTGTGGAATATCCTAAGAAAATTCCTTCATCAGATTTTTGTGAGAATTTATGTAAGTTATCTTTAGTATTCAAAATGAATACTTTGCAACCAAAAACCTTGAAGTAGGATAGTCTTGGTTTTCTACCATTCTATAACTCATAATGAGTTTTATTAAGAAAAGGTCTAATTAAAACTCGATTTATAGTATAGCAAGCAGTACTTACAACTTCAGCCCAGAAATGTCTAGCAATAGAATATTCACTCAACATGGTTCTAGTTATCTCTTGAAGAATTATATTTCTTCTTTCAACTACACCATTCTGTTGAGGAGTTCTAGGTGCTGAAAAATTGTGAGTAATACCTTTCTTACTACAAAAAGTTTCAAAATCAGAATTTTGAAATTCTCCTCCATGATCACTATGAATAGTTTTCAATGGAAGGTTTTTCTCATTTTTAACTTGAGCTCTAAAACTTTTGAAATATGAAAAAGCTTCAGACTTCATTGCTAGAAAATAGACCCAAGTAAACCTAGTGTAATAATCAACTAGAACAAACACATAGTATTTGCCTCCAATACATCCAGTTTGTGTTGGACCAAAAATATCCTTGTGCACTAACTATAATGCATTGGTTGTTGAGAATTCACCGATTGATTTAAAACTATATTTATGTTTCTTTCCATATTGACAAGGATCACAAACTTTAGAAAAATAAAATCTAAGCTCTGGTAGATCCTTAACTAGTTTCTTCTTAGAGAGTTTACATAGGTTCCTAAGGTTATAGTGACCTAGTCTTCTATGCCATAACCAGGAGTGATCTTCCATTGCACTTAGGCACGGTAAATCTTGGCTTCTGAGGTCTTCTATGTTCAGAGTGTAAACATTCTCTTTCCAATTGGTTGAGAGAATAAATTCTTCCTTGGAATTGTGAACTAAGAACTTATCATTCCTAAAATTTACAAGGTAACATTCATCACATAACTGACTTATGCTAATGAGGTTGTGCTTAAGACCTTTAAAAAAAAGAACATTTGAAATCAAAGTTTTACCAAGAAGAACAATATTACCAATACCAAGAATCTCTCCCTAAGAATTAACTCTGAAAGTTACCTTTCCTCCTTTTGTTTTGATAATCTTTTCAAAAAAGCTTTTGTTACCAGTCATATGCCGGGAACATCCACTATCCATGTACCATGTATTGTTGCTGGTACTCTCTTTATTTTCTTGAAATCATGAATAAAATTATACTTTCGGAATCCAAACTTGTTTGGATCCGAGATTTCTAGATAATAAAATTTTAGGAACCCACATATTCTTAGAAAAGTAAGCTTTGTGAAATCCTAAAGATTGGGTTTTGTTTAAGGAACAATTCTTTGCCCAGTGACCACCACATTGACACTTGGTAAAAAATGGGGCACTTTGAGGAAAAAAATAATTATTACTGAAAATTGGTTTTGCATGGGTATAACCAAATACGGATTTATTTCTTAAAGGTTGTATTTGAGAATACATTTTATCAAATTTTTCCTTACCATGGGTAAAGTTTGATAAACACTTCTTTAAGGAAAAAATTTCGGACTTGAGTTTTACAACCAAGTTTTTATCCTCAAAATCATTAGTTTTAGAACTAGAGCTAGGATCAAAAACATTTTTATTAGAAATTACTTTTTCTAATTCTTTAGAAAGTTGGTTCTTCTCAGAACATACTTCCTCAAGATTCTTTGAAATGATTTCAAAATCAGAATTTTTCTTATTAAGATCTTTAGAAAGATCTGATATCTCTTTTGTAAGAATAGAATTCCTAGATTTTTCCTTATCAAGTTTTTTATTGAGTTTGTAATTCTCAATTTCAAGAAGTTCAGCAAACCTAGACACTTCTTCATAAGTAGGTAAAGTATTTTCCTCATCAGAAGATGATTCTTCATCAGAAGAGTTATAATACTTACTATCATTGGAATTTAAAGAAACATTGGTCAATGATTCATCATTTCGCACCTTAGCCATAAAATAATGATTATCAATAGGTAATCTGGCTATAAGACCAAGATTCTTCTGTCCTGAAGATTCATAATCAGAAGATTCATTTGAAGAGTCACCACCACTTCCACTCCAGGTGTCATTGGCTTTCAAAACTTTCTTAGCTTTAGCTTTATAATATTTCTTTCTATTCTTGTCTGAATTCCTTTCTTTTTGAGCATAGGGCAATCTGGTCTAATATGTCCATCTTTTTTGCATTCATAACAAGAAACTTCTCCATATTTCTTATCTTTACTTTCCTTTTTCTTATACTTTGATTGGAAATTTCTCTGGCCAGCTATCTTGTTAATCCTTCGAGAAAGATTTTCTAGTTCATTTTCTGAGACTTCACTCTCACTATATTCTCATTGGAAAATAACATTCTTATACTTGGATCTGGTTACTCTCTCAGGAGTCTTATCTTTCATCTGATTTGAAGTTGTAGTAAAAGCAACAGTACCATTTCCATTCTTCTTCTTGATGTTGTCTGCATCTCTCTTCATTCTGGTTTCATGTTGTAGAAGTGTTCAAAAAATCTTATCAAGAGGGATCTGAGTGACCTTCCTGTTTTCATCTATAGATGTTCTTTTGGATTCCCACTCATTGGGCATAATATCAATTATTTTATCTACAATAGCTTCATAATCTAAACCTTTCTATACCATAGATTGTTGGCTGTTGACTATAGTCATGAATCTCTGTTGAACATTATAGATTGGTTCTCCGTAAGGAAAGTTGAAGCCATGATATTCAGCTCTAAGCATAGCTCTTCTAGTCTCAATCACTTTAGAAGTCCCAAAGTGTGTAACCTCTATCTTCTTCCATATACAGTTAGCTGCTTCAGAAGAAGAAATTTGGCTATATATATTTCTAGTCATTGAACAAAGTAGAGTGTTGCGTACCTTATAATTAAGTTGATATTCTTGCTTTTCCTGGTTAGTGAAAGTTCTAACTTCCTTGTCAGGAATTAATAATCACCAGTAAGAATTACAAAATTATCCACTCCAGTGTTGATAACAAATGTCTTAATTCAATCTCTCCATTACTCATAGTCATTACCATCAAATATAGGTGGTCTTGTAGGATTTATATTTTCAATCGAACCAACATTAATTCCTGCCATACTAGAACAACCCTTGGCACACAAATTTGTTAGAAGCAAAAGTTTTGTAATAACAAAGTTCGGAATTAGAAAGTTCGGAATGGTAAAGTTCAGAATGACAAAGTGAGCAAGAAAAACTTATTCGCAAGTATAAGTATTTTAGAAACCTCCTCTGATACCAATTTTAGGATCGAAATAGTGATGTAGATGCTCAATTTACAAGAGGGGGGGTGAATTGTATACTTTAAAAATTCCTTTGGAACCTTTAATGTTAGTTACAAATAACTATGTTTTCCTTAAGCAAAGGAAAGGGCTAAGTTTAACAATGTTAAACTACGAAAATTCACAACACCTCTAACACCGAATGAAAACTTGGAAATAGATTCCTAAAGTAGGTTCCGGAAATATGGTTCTAGAAATTGAAACTTAACAAAAGTTACAATATGAGATTCTACCTTAAAGTGTATAGAATCTAAATGAAATAGAGTAAAATTAATGAAGTATAAGAAAGTTATACTTTCCTTATAATAAAAAATGCAGCGGAAATAAACAAGTAGTAGAACTACAAGTAACAAGATAAAAGTCTTTTAACCCAAAGAGAAGGGTATCCAACAACCTTGGATAAAGATCCCTTGATTTATACTTTCAAGAAAGTCTATCTTACCCACAACAGGGTAAGCCCTCGATAAGAAGACCGGAGTGTCTCTGTCTTGCTATCCCCACAAGCCCTCAACTTCAAGGTAGTTGGAAACCTCTGTCTTCCTCAACAAGGAAGCCCTCAACTTCAAGGTGCTGGAAACCTCTGTCTTCCTATCCCCGGAAAACCTCAAATGCAATCACCAACATTCGGAGTTGCACGAAGCTTTGAGAGTTAATAAGAGCCTCTCTCTCTCTTGAAATCACTTCATGTATGTAATCACATGAGTCGAAGATCAGTCAGCCTTTCAGCTCTGAGCTCTTTCAAATGAGATCCTATTTATAGGAAAATTTCCAACGGTCGGCTCCTTCTTCTAACAGTCATATTTTCCATGAAATTCGGAACGACCTGTACACGTGTAACTCAACCAACCGTTAATAAGAAACAGAATAGATGACATCATTTTATAACAAACTTTGTATAACTAAATGTACGACATCGTTTTGGAATGAAGCAAATGTAAGTAAAGACTAATTAATAGTTCGGAGTGTTAATCAAGTCAAAGGTTTGAAGTCTAACCAAAATGAAGTTCGGAGTCTATGTTAAGAAATGTTTGGATTCTATTTTATAGGAAATCAGAGTCTGGTTTCATTAGAAATCGGATTCTAAATCTGTAGAGTTCAAAGTCGAATTTCTAAAGAGTTCGGAGTCTAACTTCTAAAGAGTTCAGAGTCGAACTTCTTAAGAGTTCAGAGTCGAACTTCTAAAGAGATTGAAGTCGAACTTCTTAAGAGTTTGGAGTCGAACTTATAAAGAGTTCGGAGTCGAACTTCTTAAGAGTTTGTAGTCGAACTTCTTAAGAGTTCGGAGTCGAACTTCTAATGAGTTCGGAGTCGAACTTATTAAGAGTTCAGAGTCAAACTTCTAAAGGGTTCGGAGTCGAAATTCTTAAGAGTTCAGAGTCAAACTTCTTAAGAGTTCAGAGTCGAACTTCTAAAGAGTTCGGAGTCGAACTTCTTAAGAGTTCGGAGTCAAACTTCTTAAGAGTTCGGAGTCGAACTGCTAAAGAGTTCGGAGTCGAACTTTTTATGAGTTCGGGGTCGAACTTCTTAAGAGTTCGAATTAGAACTACTTCATAGTTTGGAATCTAGAATTCGGATTAAAACTATATTACAGGCCACATCCCAGATTCGGATCCTAAAAATAGAATACTCCAACTTTTCATTATAAGGCTCAAACAATTTGGTTATGATTCTGGTTTTTTAATTTTAGGGAAAAAATGGCTAAGTATAAGAAAATCTAGGTTAAGGTAAATTTCCATAAGGAAGTAAATTTTCCTTATTTGAGTAATAATAATATTTACTTATGTATAAGGTGTTTGTGATTTTCAAAACAAGAAGGAATGGAAAATCCATAAGGAAAACCTTATTGACTCAACACATACATCATTTTGTTTGAAATAAATTCCCACATATAAATACAATATTCATTACTATTATATTAAAATTTATAAATGTGGATTATTTCTATCATATTGGAATTTATTTTTATATATATTTGTTTGCGATACATATTTTTTGTTTAGGAATCAAAACGTCATTATTAATTTTGAAACATAAACATGCCCGCCACTATTTTTTTAGATAAATATTATTTATAATCATTGTTTGTAGACATTCACTTTTCAAATAATATGATGGTATACAGAATATAATTATATTTTTCTATTTAAATGACAAACACAATGGTAAATGAACATTTATTAAGGTACACGTTTGTTTTTTCATATTATTATATATTAAAATTTAAATTATATAATGAAAATAAAAAATCAATTTTGAAAAATTATTTGCAAAATAGTTTGTGGGACTCTTATAGAAGAGTGTTCTTGTTATTATGTAGAGAGAATGATTCTTAGAGTTGGTAGAGAAGGAATTTCTCATTTACCAAAATATTCACTTTATAATGAAAAAAGAGGATGTATATCAAAATTGATGATAATATTAATCTAGTTATACCAAATAAAATACATTTTAATATTCACATTCAAATATATATCATTTATAATATTACAATTTTTATATCTTAATTGGATGTTTGATGGAAAGACAATGAAATAATAATAGTGAGTGTCCATAAAATATGACGAGTCTTAGATTTGGTAGAGATGGGATTTCACATTTACCAAAATATTCACTTTATCATGAATAAAAGAGGATGTAAATCAATTTTGATGATAATAATAATCCAATTATTCCAAATAAAATACATTTTAGGATTTATATCTCAATACAGATCCATTGTAGGATTATCATTTTATATCCTAATTGGATGTCAGTTAGCATGATGAAGAAGGACTATTAGTGAGAGTCTATAATGGTAAATTATCAACATTGATTTATTTTAATCTTATTATTTGAATGTTATGTATTTTATTTGACTAATATTTAATTATTTAAATTAGTGAAAACATTAAACCTTCAAAAAATGAATGAAAATAAGAAAATCTATTTATCTTTCACATTGGTTGGACAAATATTATTTATAAAGATGTAGAAAAAAAATATTTTGGGGATGTTAGAAAACGAAAACCCAAGACTCATGTATGGGTACATAGATATAGATGCATGAAATAAATGTTTATCAAACCCCCATAATTAGTCATTTGTCGTGTGGTAATTATTTTATATTTTAATATTTATTATTTATTAACTGATCACTTTTTCATTAATTATATGTAATAGGTATCCATGAGATATCTCCAATAGATCCTGTTTTGCAAAATGTATACACTCGTACATTAACAAATAGAAGGTATCATTTATTGGAGGAGAAAACTATCTCATAAACTATTGATGCATTAAGATGTAAATATTAAATTGGTTTAGAAGATGTCATGTACAGTCCTCCATATCTCCTCAATCGTAATGAAGAAAATAGTAGAGTGAGAATGAAATAAGATTCGTACCTATTAATATAAATTAGTAAGTGACATAATTATGAGAAATTAATTTTTTATTTTTTATTTAATGTTTGTATTTTATAAAATTAATAAAACTAACATACCATTTTAATATATAATTTTAGGATGAACTTTATGAGTATGTGACATAGGGGACATTTATACCTGAGGATGGGATGGACGTTCTTTTTCTTACATTAATACATCCAGTACACCACGGTCGTGTAAGATGATATAAGGTAGGTTTTAATATTATGAAACTATTTTGGAATCAAAGTAATAAAAATAAGGACACATAAATAGATTCTCTAAAATTTTAGATGGGAGAAAAAAATCGTCCATGTGTGAAAAAATTAAATCAGTAGTGCAGTCTTTGTTGGGACAAATGATGATACAATCACAACATGCACAACATGCATACTTAGATCCTTAACCGCATTATTCAGACCATACATTATTGTAGATTATAAATTCATACATATTACATGGGATTATGTACGTTATCATCATATATAGTTGGGTCAGGTAAGATTATCAGTACATGATATTATTCATCCAAATTATCTTGTGTCATTTTATATAGGGGAAGTTACTGGAGATAGAGATTTTGTGGTTTATTTTTTACTCTGGACAGATGTCCTTCTTCATCACTTGACATTTGAGCTATACAGTGACTTTGAAGTATAATATTTTTTTACCATTACTATTAAATTTTAATATATATAATTTATATTTTAGTGTCTAAAATAAAAATAATATATTCAAAATATATAAAGGGTTTTTAAATGAACAACATTGGATAAAGATGAAATATCTTATAGTAATAAAACATTATCAGATATTTTATCTATCTTGGATAATGTTTATGAGTTTTTAATGATGTCTCACATATATTGAAGATATGATGAATTGATAATATTCAAAAAATAAAATATGTTATAGTTTTTTCCATGTAATAAAAATTATATTATATTTTTCATTATTTAAGTAAATATAAACTGACAAGAATTAATTTACTTTACATTTAATTAGATATGTACAAAATATTTTATTAAAAAATGAGACCACTTCGATTTATGGTTTTATGAATCCAAAATATATTTCAACCATAGTGAAACATCTAAATAATTATGTTAGAGTTACATATATATGAAACATATTGGAAAAAACTGATATTGGGTGTTGGGGTCTTTAATTTCATGATAGGTAATAAGATTAACATAATTATGAACAAAAAATCATTATTAAGTTATTAATTGAATTTTTTTTATATTTTATTGGTCATTGGATGTTAGTCATATTTTATAAAAAATTATTTCACATTGAATTTGTTTTTCTTTTTATTAGGGGGTGTTCATAAATGATTAAGATACATGTAAAATATGTATATTTTATTCTTTTTTATAAGTTATTTAACGTAATTATGGTAATTTAACATGTTTTTATTTGATATATTAGTATATGTGTCAAAGATATAGTTTAACCTTAATCACTTATCGCAAGAGAATCCAAATAAAATCAAACTCATAAGATAAATGGTAAATAAATTTTATATAAAATATCAATTTTTTATCGTATATATACATTTTGTTTTTTAATTTCATGTTAAAATTTAATTAACACAATTTCATCATCAAAAAATAATTTTGGAATGTGGTTATTATGTTCTATGATTGAAAATCAAGACAATCACAACTAAGATCATGATTAAATTTAATATGGGTAATTATATTATATATTCTAGTTTTTGTATAAAAAGTATTATATCTTAATCATAGAAAATATATTTTAATTATATTTTTTCAATAATGTCACACAATATACAGATTAAGAATATATATGAATTTAATAATTTCTTTCAAACTATTTTTATATATTTCTAATTTCTAAAATGATTATTCATTTTGTATATTTAAATTTTTGAAAATAAAATGATTATTTGAACAATTGTTTTCTTATTTATCTCATATATTTCTAATTTTTTTTATAGATTATTTATATTTTCATTATAGGTAAAGTATCTTCAATCGTTTTCAAAAAATTATATCTTTTCACATCAGTTTTGTTACCAACCAATGTTGAATATTACAGGGAGGACATTCAATGTTATGTTTTAGACATAAATTTCATCCAATGTACATTTTGAAATCTATTTTATTATAAAACTGAGGTTGAATGTTTGGTAATTTTATAATTTTTTTTGATATATTTTTGGTATAAAATGAAATAAAAATTCCATTTCCTTACTTTTGTTGTGATAATGATGTTGAAGGATTTTCACAATTTTTAGACAATTATTTGTGATTAAAAAAAATCTTAAAATCCCAATTTATTATTTTTGAGTCTTTTGAAACTAGTTTTATGAAATAAATTGTATGGAAATACAAGAATATTTTTTGATTTACATGTCTATATAATATTTAAACTCATGTGAAAATTTATTTTAAACTATAGATGTAAAAAATATGATGAAAAGTCAATTAATTTTTTTATTTTGTGTATAAACTACAATTTTAAAAAATTCCAACATCAAAAACATTATTTTTAACATCTATGGTAATAATTTTGTGTAAAAAGTGATTTTGCTATTTTTTAAAACATACACAATCATAATCCTATCCAACAGTTACTATTAATAAATAAATGATAAATGGTTATATGTAAATTATATATGGTATAATATTTGATAATAGGTTTTGGGAAAATAATTATAATAAATTTAGGTATATTATATAGTAGGTTTGGACACCTTTGAAGGAAGTTGATCCTAAGGTAAGGGTTCATTTCAAAATCAATTCATTATTCAACATTGTTTATGATTAAGTCTAGATTGGTGTAATTAAATTGATATTTTATCATAAACCAAATATATTTTACTTCCCCCTGGTTATTATATTAAATTAAATGTTTTCGTTTAAATTTCATCTTCTTATGTACTTATGATATTGAAATAATGTATTTGAGGAAAACTGATATATTATTTCTACTCGGTCAGGAATCATTCTTTTTAATGTCCCTATTTTTTTTCAAAATTTCTAAAAGGCTTTCCATATCAATATAATCTGAATTGTTAAATAAAATTGTACACATGTTTGACATAATAAAAAAATGGTTTAAAAGAAATCTTCTTTTCATTTTCTGAACATTTTTTTGGAGCATTTTATTAAACCTTATCATGAATGATTTTTAATGAAACATATGAAAGAACCCAATATCCCGACCACTAATTTCTCTGAAGTATCATTTTAAAACTCAAATATTTAGGTAGTATTTTACAGTTTTGATGTTTTTTTCAATGTCTAAAGGGTATCTTCTTCCTGAAATTTTCAACTGGTCTTTTGAAAGTACATTCATATAAGTCAATATAATTTGTTGAGTATTATTATTTAATGGGGTTATACTATATTGATACCATTTTCCATATTACTCTGGATGGTCTATTATATTTTTTAATGATGGGGTATGGCTTTTAAATTTAAATTGATAGATTTTCAATATAATGTTTATGTTGTTTATGTTTCACCGCATTTATAGGACAAATTTGATTAAATTACTAAGTGTATGGAAGGACCCACTAAATCCACTCGATGCAACAGTTTTTCTCATGAGGAAAACTATTTTGTAAATTTTTTAAGGCCTTACTAATTTATATATGATGTGTTAGAATAAGGCATTGATGAATGTCTATGATGTCAGAGATTATTAATTCAATCATTATATGACTAGTTAATAATATTTATGTGATTATTTTGATTCTTATGTCATTCATGAATCTATTCCCCAATAATATATTTTTACTTATCTGTAAAGAATATTTATTTTATACTTATTCCATATTATTAATGTATTATTTACTTGATGGTAGATTCCATTTTAGGTATACCCTTATATAGCATCAATGATCATCCTTTTCTCATGATTCCTTTCACCAGGTTGTTAAGTAGAATATTAAGATTGATATAACGGGATATTCTAAAAGGTCTAATGTGTTTCTTAAAGAAAATACTATGTTTTATTTTATGTTTTCATCTATAATGGTGGATTCAAGTATATATCTAGTATAACATGACTACTAATGTATTTTAACCTTCTAGATGTGATTCCTTATATATAGTGTGAATGTGACTGTGTAACCAAAAAATCAAGGAAACTGGGGTCACGTTATTTATAGTTTGTATCAAAGAAAGCTTAGTTTAAACCTTGGGGAAAAGATTTATGAAATCATATATTAGGGAATATAACCATATGACTTATTTTTTAGGATATGTATAAGTATAAGATAACATACTAATGTTTTTATATAGTATAGAATATGTTTTCCCATGAAATACATGAAATTATGGATACTAAAATTGGATGTAGTTTTAGGTATGATTTATATTGGGATAATAACCCTGAAAAGAGTTGGTTTGAGTATTTATTTGTCATCATTATAGATTATGATGAGTGTTACCTTAATACATACCTAGTTTGAAACTTTAAACAGATATGATTCCATTATCTAAAATTTATTAACTAACCGTTATGTTGTATTTGAAAACATTTTCTTGAATTGATAAAATTTTCAAAAGGAATAAAAATTAGACTTTTTGATTTTCTATGATTTCTTTTTTCAATTTAGGTTATGCGCTTCACTAGATTTGAAACAATTAGTCACAATACATAATTTTACGATATAATCTATTATATTTAATTAATTAGAAATGGATCATAATAGAAGGAATGGAAACCATACCAATGAACAGAATCAATATAGGGAATCCCCTAATGTGAAATATGACAAATATAGAGCTATAGTTGGAGCAGATAAAATTCAAATGTTACTGGTGAATCTTACTCATGTAATAGCCAACAACCTTCACCTTATTGAGAATTATGCTGATCCACAAAGCGATGTAACCATGATAGACTGATTCATGTGTGAAAAAACTCCATCACTTAATGCGAATTAAAATAATTTTGTAGATAACAAATGTAAAACTTCCATAGATAAGAAATTTTCCACTATATAGAGTAAATAAATGGAGAATGTTGTCATGGAAATTTATCATATCTCTTGAGATACAGATCAATGGTAGAGATAAATTCAAAATACTAAGGATGAGGAGGAAATTATGGGAATGGAATGGAAGGATTTTAATGAAATCTTATTGGAATAATACTTTCCTTATGGTGAATAAGAAGATATGTTGAGAGAATAGTTTTGTGTCATAAAATGGAAGATGAAAATGTTTCTATATATAAAGAAAATTTACAATGTATGGGATAAATCAAATCCTTCAAATATAACATTCATCCCAAACCTTTTCATTATATCATGAAATAATATAATGTGATTTCAATATAGAAAAATAATTTTATAAATATTATGACATCGATGTAAAGAATGATAAGAAAAGGGAACATGAGAAATATATAAATGAAAATATTAAACAAGGGAAGAATGAAATATTGGAATTTAGAATAAGAAATAAACGTGAATGGAAACCCATAAGAACATTGTTACTAATAATGGGAGTATTCATCTATTGTGGAGAAAAAGTACAATTTTCCCATTATTAAAATTGAAAAAAAGGTGTTCATGTTCAATTAATCAACTATAAGAAAATGGTGCACTATGAAAATGATGATCCCAGGCATGAAGGGAATTTTACACAAAGATGTCTATGGGAGAAATTGAAAACTTATGTGATCATGATATCTAAGGTATATGTTCTGAAAGATGTTATTGTAGTAAATTTAATCATATCTTAATATTTAAAAAATAATTTATTTTAATAATTATCATCACACTCAATTATACTTATCATGTTTTCCTAGAAAAATAAATATTTCCTTTGAACCATAAGATGTGTGTTATCATTCATAACTCTTAGTGGATGTATCACTATAACAAATATGTCTTAGTATGTTACCATTATGATAGATAAACATGCCATATTTTATTACATTTTTGTTATACTCGTGGTTTATTTTGATATAATCCATGGCGTGGAATAGATTTCAGAATATGGTGAAAAACATTATTATATAGAGAAGGAAATTACAATTCATGATAAATATGTTGAATTACACATCTTTAGAGGGGATACATCATCATATGAATCATGTATAAATCCATGCATAGTAGCTCTTTTGAATGAGATCCTTGGGGAAGAAGAAAAGACACAATCTATCGATCAAAATGTTAATCTTTAAATTGAGGTTGGACCTATTGGACCTGAATAAATTGATGTATTTTCTAAGTAATTACATGGAAATCCACCCGGGCATGAAGATGATTTTTTCATTGATATAATCCTTGATGAATCACCAATATAAAATGATATATATATAATGTAAACTCTGTTGTTTGTGGAATTAAAGAAATAACTAGAGGAGTTGTCTAATAAGGGACTTATTCTCCCTAGTGTTTTATGTTGGTGAACCACAATTTTTTTCATTAAAAATAATTATAGATCATTGAAGTAATTAATTTATTATAGGAAAATGAATAAAATCACGACAAAGGAAAATTAACCTTTACCTCACTTGGATGAAATATCAATCCAACATTAAAGAGCATAATATTTGTGTATCATAAAATTAATGAATATATGGAAGATATCATAAATCCATTATTTAGAATGAGTTATGAACATTACAAGCTACAATATTTTCATTTGTATCGACTAATGGATATTCTATTTTTATGGATATAATGAAAAAGGTATTCATGGAATATATTAATGATTTTATATGGTATTTATTAATGATATATTGGTTTATTATAAAATATATAATGTCTTTGAGAATCTCTTACAGATCATTCTGGGGACACATAAAATAAAACTTTTATATTTGAAACATATAAATTGTGAATTATTCTTAAAATTTTTTATTTTCATAGCTATATTTTCTATGAGGATAAAATCTATGTTGATCCTATAATGATAATGGTGTCCATGAATTTCATACACCAAAAATAAAAAAGAGGTCTTTATTTTCATTATATGGATATGTTACCACCATTGAATTGTTGAAGTGTTTAATTAGTGGATAAACCATTAACAATGATTACTCATAAAATTGTTATATTCATATGGATAAATAAATGAGAAGGATTTTTTGTAGATTTAAAGAAGATAATGATGAATCTGATGGTTTGTATTCTACCATAAAAAATTGATGAATCTGTGATGTATAGTGATGCATCATGGAAGGGACTTGTTTGTTTATTTATAAATAATGATTATTTTTTACCTATAAATTAAAGAATTCAATTATTCATGAATAAAATTGTCCAACCCATGATCTTGAGTTGGTATCATTAATCTTTTGATTGATAATACATACACATTCTCTATATGATGAATGATGTAATATATAAATAGATCATATGATTCCAAAATAAGTCTTATCATATATAGAGGTCAACATTATGTAAAGTATATTGCTAGAGATAATAGATGATAACTATTTGTCAATACACTACCACCCATGCATGTCATGTAATGTAGTGGATGCATTGGGCAATAATTATCAAAGACTTCAGAAAAATAAGGATATTAAGTGATTTTAAGTTCATGGATATATTAAATATGGATATGGGAATTATTAATGGATGGTAGACATAAATAATTTTTAAAATTATTTCCAAACCATATTTATTTTAAAGGATAAAAAATTTTCAACCTCAAGCTAGAAATATACCCAAAAAAATTACATTTGTGAATGATGGAAAATTGGAAATCATGTTAGATATGGTGTTATTGATATTCAGAAAGAGTCTATGTTTTCCATATATATCTATATTGCAGATGGAATTTTTCCATGATTCATGAAGTTGAAATTTATCTATAAATTCTATTAGCACCATTATATAAGGTGATTTGAATGAAATTTTTTTGTGGTATAATATGATTAGGGAAACTAATGATTATGAGTCAAGATGACTATGTTGTCAACATGTGGTGGTTGACAGACAGTACGGTAGGGGATTCGTGCAACCAATACCTATTAATATGTTGAATTGGGATGACATTACTATGGATTTACACATTTTAATTTCGAATACAACTAGAAAGAATGACGAAATATGGGTTATTGTAGATCTCCGCAGAAAATATAAATATTTCTTCACATTAAGAGAATATTTACCTCATGGGTTCCTTTCATGGTTCTATATAAATAATTTTGTAAGACTTTATGGGTCACCTCTTTATATTTTATCTTATCATAAACCATAAATAAAATAAAAATTCTAAAAATGTGTTCATAAGACTCTTGACACTAACCTCAATTAGAGCACCAATTTTAACTCTTAGCACAATGGATTATTTAAAACCACTATTAAAACAATATTTGACATGTTGATATTTTGATATCTTGTCCTTTCAAGGTATCAGTGATCATAACATACCTTAGGTATACTTATTCAATAATAATAGCTTCCATTCATATATTGAAATGGTTCTCTGATGACCCAGACCCCCCTTGGTCCCTTCCTTTGCCAATCGGTGAGACCGATCGGTGCGACCGATCGGTGAGACCGGCCGACGTCGGCCGGCCTTGCCAAGTTGTTCCAGTAACGTTCCTTTTTCGCAAATAGGGTTTTAAACCCTATTCTGCCTTGTTAAAAATGTCTTGGGAATCCGAAACGCGCACAAAGGTTTTAATTAAATGCTTCATTAATTCATGGGTCGGTTAAAACCACCCAGTGCCATTAATGATGATTCAAGCCACGTGGTCAACCCACGACTCCCTCGTCTTCTGTGGTTTTGTGTTTCATCTCAACCGTCCCCAGCTCTTATAATTAAGGGTTAGGCCGTGGTTTTCCCCCTTCTTCGATCGTGGCTCTTCTGGTGCATCGGGACCGCCGCGTCGTTATCCGTAAAGTTCCACGCCCCCGGCCTAAACGTCGATCATCTATCAACAAGTAGGGAATTTCTCTCATCTCTCACTTTTGTGTATCATGCGGGGTGGGCGTTACTTTTGTTCCTATGGAATTGGTTGAACCAAACCCTAATGAAGATAATAAACAACGTTCTAAAGGAATAAGGGTTAGGGGTTGTGATCGTTGTTATGCTTTATCTTGTGATCATCCCTTTTGTTGTACTGGTTTATGTTTTCTGAAAATTGAGGTCGTTGGTGGTCGTGTGTGTGCACTTGAATCCCCTCATGATGTTTTAAATGGGTTGCTGAAATTGTGAACTCCTGCTGTGAAATTGGTTAACCACATATATCCGGCTGAATAATTGAAAGCACCAGGATCGGCGCTTCTGTGATAACTCCCGGTTAGAACACACAGAATTTGAAACCATGGAGTGTGTTAAATCGTTTAAATCTGAAAATCCCTGACTTGTGTTGGTAGTGGTTAGTGGTTGTTTTCCCTTCGGGCCGTTTGCTGGAAATGTGGGAGGGGATGGGATCCCCTGTTCTTTTTATACTCTCGGTGGCTGTGTGAATTTGGGGGATGGGATCTCCTGTTGGCATGGTTTCAGTGGTTGTGAGTTTTTATCACAAATTGGGGAGAGATCCTCTGTTGGCAGAACCGGGTGTGAGTGTTTTGGTTGATCTATGCTTTGACGTTTTCCTTGGTTATTCTTATGGTAGTTGCCCAGTAGTGCTTAAAATTAATTTAACATTTTGACTGAACGTGAAACAATAATGTGACAAATGGTTTTGTGGGCAAGGGTCGTGAATTGTGACTCGGACGCTGTGGTATTGTGTTCTGTAGGTTGGCTAGGAAAACCTAAGTTTTGGGTGAGTGTTTGTTACCTATATCTATACTTGTAGTTTTGTGTTTCTTATTCGCGCCCCACCCATGTTGAGATCTTAGTGTCGAACACCCCCATTTATGGGGGAAGGGTGTTTTTCCCAACACTATACTTAGTGGCTGGTTATTGGCTCCTTTTCTGCTCCCTTTCCCGGATAGCCCAAGTACCTTCGGGCAGGCTGTGATGGCCTGAAGTCCATTATTAGCCCAAGAACCATCGGGCAGGGTGTTGTGGTGGTTGGCCAGGTGTGTGCGGCAGGTGGTTTCCCAAGTGTCTTCGGGATGAGGCCCAGGTGTTTTCGGGCGTGGCAGTGGATCCTTTAGCCCAGGTGTCTTCGGGCGTATCGGTGGTTGTTCTGGCCTAGGTGTTTGTAGGAATGGTTACTTGTGACAGTTGAGGCATAGGTGTGTGCGGGCGGGATTTGGCAGTGGGACTGCGTGTGGTGGTGGCCCAGGTGTGTGCGGGCGGGATTTGGCAGTGGGACTGCGTGTGGTGGTGGCCCAGGTGTGTGCGGGCGGGTGTGGCAGTGGGACTGCGGTGAGAATGGCGGGATTGGTCCGATGCGTAGGATGTCTCAATAACCAGTGGGGAAGTGGCGCGGGGTACCCCAAACATCGATGTGCTCTTATTATATATATTACTTGACTTGAGTTATTTGGGGAGTGAGCCTTGGTGAGGCCTGGGATGGATAGTTTGCCTTGTTAGTTGTTTGGTTCACTCTTTTCTCACGGGACTTTAGTACGTTCCCCTACTTGTGCACGAGAGTCTTGGTTTTCCCTACTGAGTGTACTTGTATGCTCACCCTACGTTTACTTTCAGGTTTCCAGGAGGACTACCAGGGCTGCGCGGGACCCTATTAGTCGGATAGTTGGAGTTGTCGCTGTTGTCGTACCTTTGTTTTCTTTTGGTATTGTACTTGAGAGCTTTCTTTTTCTTTTGTACTTGTACCTTGTTGTAAACTGTTTAAACATGCATGGGGACTTTATTTGGGTTCATTTATATAAACTTGTTTCTTTTCCTTTTTGGGAGGTCGACTTTTCCTTTTTCCCGATCCTAAATAATAAAAAGGGTAATGCCTTCCATTTGCGAAAATTTTCTATACCCTTGGTGCTAGTCGCCACTCCGGGACCTATTGAAGGCGGGTTTCGGGGGTCATTATCTCTCCTTCAACTTAAAGAAGGAAGGGCCTGGCAATCCGCTGACTCTTCCCTCCTTTTGGTGAAGGCGGGTCGTGACAGAATGGTATCAGAGGTGGTTGAGAGATAGGACGGAGTCTGGAGTTAGGCACAGTAAGGATTGCATGGGATGGTAAGGCAACAACGTTGGGTGACCTTGGTGCGTGAATTAGGCCAGGGAGGACCGGCTAGAACACGGGATTTTAGGGCCCCCCGTGATCCGATGCAAGGACTCTGGACCTACCGAACGACCAAGTGAGGCCACACTGATTGCAGGGTAGAGACCCTAGGAAAGGTACATGCATCATAAATGACTTGTGTTTTTGTGTTTCTGGGATGTCTTGGGAATTTAAGAATAAATTAAATCTTAACAAGTTTTGAGAACGGTTTTCCTTGCACTACTGGGCTTAGGCATTCCTTGTTTACCTTGCAGCTATGGCACCTGGAAGGCGACCACGTGTGGTACGGGCGATCGAGACTCCTGAGACTACTTTGGCCAATCGGCAGAGAGCTGATCGGGAGGAAGAGGACGACCAGTGGCAGAAGACTCTTCGAGCCTTTCAGCGACAGGCCCTCGAGAAATATGAGGGCAGCACCTCCGACATGAAGACGGAAGGCTGGCTGGAGGAGCTAGTCATAGCCTTCGGCCTGATTCGGGCCCCGACGGAGTACTGGGTTCCTCTGGCTGTTATCCAGATGCGAGGAGCGGCACATCAGTGGTGGATGCTTCACCTGGGGAGTAGGAAGGAGTCTGAGGTTGCTTGGGCGGACTTCGAGAGGGAGTTCCGGGCGGAGTTCCTCTCTTTGACAATGAAGGCGGAGAAGAGGCAGGAGCTACTCTCCCTCCAGCAGGGGAGCATGTCCGTGAGGGAACTTGGAATCAAGTTCAAGGACCTCCTGCGTTTTGCCCCGGACCTCTTTCCCGATGAGGAGTCTCGGGCAAGATGTTTGGAGGAGGCGCTCCGACCCTCCCTCCAGTATGCTGTTACCCCCTTTACCCTTCCGACATACTTAGAGGTTCAGAAGAAGGATGAAGTGGTGGAAAGGATGCACGCTCTAGGCGGACTGTCACGAGAAGGGATCCAGCTGGGACCATCGAAGGGGAAGGCCGTCAGCACCAGGCCTCCGGCATCGGGACCCTCCAGGTTCCGACCCGCAGGGAGCAGGCCGCAGCAGTTTCAGTTTCGATCCCCTGGCCCACGTTCTTTTCCTTCAGGCTCGGGACCACGGTGCTTCATCTGCGGGAGCCCTGGACATCTTCGGAGTCAGTGCCCCGATCGGGTGCAGTACAGCAGTGGCAGTCATCCCCAACGTCTGCCGCAGCAGCAGTTCCCAGCCAGACCCTTCCAGCAGCAGCAGCAGGGACAGCGAGCTCCCGCTCCTCCGCAGACAGACATAGGAGGGGGAGGCCGACCTCAGGGCGCTCCCCAGGGACCTCGACCAGGGCGTGGTCGGGGAGGTGGCCGACAGCCGAGGGGCAGGGGAGTTGGGTGTGGACAATTACACGCCGTAGAAGCAACAGTTCCAGCAGGGCCAGAGGTTGTTCGAGGTACGATCAGTGTGTTTAGCACTCTTGCTTATGCTTTGTTCGATACCGGAGCTTCACACTCCTTTGTTACACCCAGTCTAGCCCGCGCCTTGGGTCTAGATGCCGAGAGACTTCCAGTGCCCCTGGTGTTGAGCACACCAGTTAGAGGTCAGACCGACTTGTTGTTCGTTTGTTGGGGATGTAGACTGATGTTGGGGCCACATCAGTCGGTTAAGGATCTCCTTCTGCTAGAGATTCGGCCGTACGATGTCATCCTAGGCATCGACTGGCTATTTTCTGTGTGCGCCGTCATCGACTGTTTCCAAGGGAGGGTGGTGTTCTCCGGTTTGGACGGCCAACGTGTTACTTTCACCGGCGAGCGGAGCTGTCCGAAGGGAAACAGGAGGGAGGAACCTCTCCTCTCCTTGTTGACCGAACTGACGATAGAATCAACAGATGAGGAAATGGTGGAAGTACCAGAGATCATTCGTGAATTTGTGGATGTCTTTCCTGAGGAGGTGACGACTCTACCCCCTCGACGTGACATCGAGTTCGGGATAGACCTGCAGCCCGGCTCTCGACCAATCTCGATGGCTCCTTACCGGATGGCACCTTCGGAGCTACGGGAGTTGCGGATACAGATTGACGATCTGATGAAGAGGGGTTATGTTCGTCCAAGTGCATCACCGTGGGGTGCCCCAGTCTTGTTCGCAAAGAAGGCAGATGGTGGCCTCAGGTTGTGCATCGATTACAGGAGGCTGAATCAGGTAACGATCAAGAACTGCTACCCTCTTCCGAGGATAGATGATCTTTTCGACCAGCTGAAGTGGGCAGGATGGTTCTCGAAGATCGACCTGCGATCCGGGTACCACCAGCTGAGGGTGAAGGATATCGACGTCCCGAAGACGACGTTCAGGTGCAGGTATGGGCACTTCGAGTTCGTGGTCATGCCCTTTGGTGTTACGAACGCCCTGGCTGTGTTCATGGGGATTATGAACTCCATCTTTCGGGAGTACCTGGATCGGTTTGTGGTGGTGTTCATCGACGATATCCTGATCTATTCAAAGTCATAAGAGGACCATGCAGAGCACCTGAGGACGGTTTTGGAGGTCCTCCGACAGCACCAGCTCTATGGGAAGTTGTCAAAGTGCAAGTTCTGGGCACGAGAAGTGCACTTCCTCGGACATGTAGTGTCTGAGCAGGGAGTAGCAGTCGACCCATCAAAGGTTGAGGCAATTGTTTCTTGGGCATCACCCAAGAATGTGGCGGAAGTTCGGAGTTTCCTCGGACTGGCGGGCTACTACCGGAGATTCGTACCCAACTTCTCCCGGGTAGCAGCCCCTTTGACGGCTTTGACCAAGAAGGACCAGGTTTTCATGTGGAGCGAGCAGTGTGAGTCGTCCTTCAGCTACCTAAAAGAAAAACTGGTTAGTGCCCCAGTGTTGAGATTGCCCGAAGAAGGGATGGCCTATGAGGTATTCTGTGATGCTTCGGGACAGGGCCTGGGGTGCGTATTGATGCAGCGACAAGGGGTGATCTCTTACGGGTCCAGGCAGCTACGCACCCATGAGCGGAACTATGCCACCCATGACCTGGAGCTTGCAGCGGTAGTGTTCGCATTAAAGCTGTGGCGACATTACCTCTTTGGGGAGTGCTTTGTGGTCTTCACCGATCACAAAAGCTTGCGCTATATCTTCTCCCAGCGTGACTTGAACTTGCGACAGTGGAGGTGGGTCGAGTTTCTCCAGGACTACGACTTTGAGATCTCATACACTGTAGGTAAGGGAAACGTTGTGGCTGATGCCCTGAGCAGGAAGCCGCATCAGGAGGTGGTTCGGAAATCTGCTGATGCTTGGAGGGTGATGGGGGAATTTCCTGCCTTGCACTTGGATGCAAGGGTGGAAGGTACTAGAGGCTGTTTGTTTCAGATGACGGTACAGTCCTCTTTGTTGCAGCAAGTGGATGAGTCTCAGTGGGGAGATCTTGAGGTGGAAGTGTTGCGGGATCGTATCGATCAGGGGAACGCCCCAGAAGGATGGTCGGAGGACAGCCGACGTCAGATGCTCTTTCATCGGAGGTTGTTTGTTCCAGAGGTGATGTGTGATGAAGTCCTTCGTGAGTTCCATAGCTCAGCCTTGGCAGTACATCCGGGTGTTTCGAAAATGTACCAAGGCCTGAGGGGACAGTTTTGGTGGCCTGGGGTGAAACGGGCAGTGGCAGAGTTCGTGGCTAAATGCCTGGTGTGTCAGCAGGTGAAGGCTGAACACCGTGTTCCTGGTGGTCTGTTACATCCTCTAGATGTTCCCGAGTGGAAGTGGGACGACGTCTCGATGGACTTCGTCACGGGACTTACCAGAGCTCAGGGCGGGCATGATGCTATCTGGGTAGTGGTGGATCGATTGACAAAATCTGCTCACTTCTTGGCTATCAAGGAGTCAGGACCCGTGAGTACCTTAGCACAGAGGTACGTGGATGAGGTGGTGTGTTTGCATGGAGTTCCGAAAACGATCTTCTCAGATCGGGACACTCGATTCACCTCACGAGTCTGGAAGGGGTTACAACATGCTTTTGGCACCCAACTACGCCTTAGCACTGCTTTTCACCCTCAGACTGATGGTCAGACAGAGCGGACTATCCAGACCTTGGAGGACATGCTGCGAGCATGCGTTCTGGATTTCGGAGGATCATGGGTACGACACTTGCCTTTAGTAGAGTTTGCCTACAACAACAGTTTTCACTCTACTATTGGCATGGCTCCTTTTGAGGATTTGTATGGAAGACCATGTCTTTCACCCTTATGCTGGGCAGAGGTTGGTGAGACTGGTACTCTTGGACCAGAAGTAGTGCAGAGCACCACGGAGAAAGTCCAGCTAGTGCGGGAGAGGATGAAAGCAGCTCAGGATCGGCAGAAATCTTATGCTGATCGTCGGAGGAGGCCCCTGAAGTTCGAGGTGGGAGATCATGTGTTTTTGAAGGTTTCCCCTCGACGGGGGCAGCGGAGGTTCGGAAAGGGGAGTAAGCTCTCCCCTAGGTTCATCGGACCTTTCGAGGTGCTGAGGCGAGTTGGCGAGGTAGCATATCAGCTGGCCCTACCACCTCAGTTGGAGAGGGTCCATGACGTCTTCCATGTCTCCCAGCTTCGTCAGTACTTACATGATGACTCTCATGTCATCAACTGGGGAGAGCTAGATGTGGGAGGAGACGCGACCTTCGAGGAACGGCCAGTCAGAATCGAGGATCGCAAGGAGAAAGTGCTCCGTGGACGAACCGTCGGCCTGGTTCGTGTGTTGTGGAGACATGGCGGCCTCGAAGAGAGCACGTGGGAGAGGGAAGCACAGATGCGTGCCCAATACCCCGAGTTGTTCTGAGCTTTGAACCTTTGGTGCCTGTTGTGACAGAACGTTTGACCTTTTTGTCTATGAAATGTGCTAGTTCCTTTCCTCTGTTATGTGTGGAAAGCCCGGGCTAAAGGGAAGGGGAAACCCGACCCCTAATCAGGATGCATTAAGGTGGATGCGATTAAACCCGTGCGGGCAAGTCAGTGTCGTCCAAAGCGGATAATATCTTGACATGGGGGAGGGGAACTCCCCAAACCCACATGACCGGTGCGACCGATCGGTGAGACTGATCGGTGAGACCGGCCGACGTCGGCCGGCCTTGCCAAGTTGTTCCAGTAACATTCCTTTTTCGCAAATAGGGTTTTAAACCCTATTCTGCCTTGTTAAAAATGTCTTGGGAATCCGAAACGCGCACAAAGGTTTTAATTAAATGCTTCATTAATTCATGGGTCGGTTAAAACCACCCAGTGCCATTAATGATGATTCAAGCCACGTGGTCAACCCACGACTCCCTCGTCTTCCGTGGTTTTGTGTTTCATCTCAACCGTCCCCAGCTCTTATAATTAAGGGTTAGGCCGTGGTTTTCCCCCTTCTTCGATCGTGGCTCTTCTGGTGCATCGGGACCGCCGCGTCGTTATCCGTAAAGTTCCGCGCCCCCGGCCTAAACGTCGATCATCTATCAACAAGTAGGGAATTTCTCTCGTCTCTCACTTTTGTGTATCATGCGGGGTGGGCGTTACTTTTGTTCCTATAGAATTGGTTGAACCAAACCCTAATGAAGATAATAAACAAGGTTATAAAGGAAGAAGGGGAAGGGGTTGTGATCGTTGTTATGCTTTATCTTGTGATCATCCCTTTTTTTGTACTGGTTTATGTTTTCTGAAAATTGAGGCCGTTGGTGGTCGTGTGTGTGCACTTGAATCCCCTCATGATGTTTTAAATGGGTTGCTGAAATTGTGAACTCCTGCTGTGAAATTGGTTAACCACGTATATCCGGCTGAATAATTGAAAGCACTAGGATCGGCCCTTCTGTGATAACTCCCGGTTTGAACACACGGAATTTGAAACCATGGAGTGTGTTAAATCGTTTAAATCTGAAAATCCCTGACTTGTGTTGGTAGTGGTTAGTGGTTGTTTTCCCTTCGGGCCGTTTGCTGGAAATGTGGGAGGGGATGGGATCCCCTGTTCTTTTTATACTCTCGGTTGCTGTGTGAATTTGGGGGATGGGATCTCCTGTTGGCATGGTTTCAGTGGTTGTGAGTTTTTATCACAAATTGGGGAGAGATCCTCTGTTGGCAGAACTGGGTGTGAGTGTTTTGGTTGATCTATGCTTTGACGTTTTCCTTGGTTATGCTTATGGTAGTTGCCCAGTAGTGCTTAAAATTAATTGAACATTTTTACTGAACGTGAAACAAGAATGGGACAAATGGTTTTGTGGGCAAGGGTCGTGAATTGTGACTCGGACGCTGTGGTATTGTGTTCTGTAGGTTGGCTAGGAAAACCTAAGTTTTGGGTGAGTGTTTGTTACCTATATCTATACTTGTAGCATTGTGTTTCTTATTCGCGCCCCACCCAAGTTGAGCTCTTAGTGCCGAACACCCCCATTTATGGGGGAAGGGTGTTTTTCCCAACACTATACTTAGTGGCTGGTTATTGGCTCGTTTTCTGCTCCCTTTCCCGGATAGCCCAAGTACCTTCGGGCAGGCTGTGATGGCCTGAAGTCCATTATTAGCCCAATTACCATCGGGCAGGGTGTTGTGGTGGTTGGCCAGGTGTGTGCGGCAGGTGGTTTCCCAAGTGTCTTCGGGATGAGGCCCAGGTGTTTTCGGGCATGGCAGTGGATCCTTTAGCCCAGGTGTCTTCGGGCGTAGCGGTGGTTGTTCTGGCCTAGGTGTTTGCAGGCATGGTTACTTGTGACAGTTGAGGCCCAGGTGTGTGCGGGCGGGATTTGGCAGTGGGACTGCGTGTGGTGGGGCCCAGGTGTGTGCGGGCGGGATTTGGCAGTGGGACTGCGTGTGGTGGTGGCCCAGGTGTGTGCGGGCGGGTGTGGCAGTGGGACTGCGGTGAGAATGGCGGGATTGGTCCGATGCGTAGGATGTCTCAATAACCAGTGGGGAAGTGGCGCGGGGTACCCCAAACATCGATGTGCTCTTATTATATATATTACTTGACTTGCGTTATTTGGGGAGTGAGCCTTGGTGAGGCCTGGGATGGATAGTTTGCCTTGTTAGTTGTTTGGTTCACTCTTTTCTCATGGGACTTTAGTACGTTCCCCCACTTGTGCACGAGAGTCTTGGTTTTCCCTACTGAGTGTACTTGTATGCTCACCCTACGTTTACTTTCAGGTTTCCAGGAGGACTACCAGGGCTGCGCGGGACCCTATTAGTCGGATAGTTGGAGTTGTCGCTGTTGTCGTACCTTTGTTTTCTTTTGGTATTGTACTTGAGAGATTTCTTTTTCTTTTGTACTTGTACCTTGTTGTAAACTGTTTAAACATGCATGGGGACTTTATTTGGGTTCATTTATATAAAATTGTTTCTTTTCCTTTTTGGGAGGTCGACTTGTCCTTTTTCCCGATCCTAAATAATAAAAAGGGTAATGCCTTCCATTTGCGAAAATTTTCTATACCCTTGGTGCTAGTCGCCACTCCGGGACCTATTGAAGGCGGGTTTCGGGGGTCATTATCTCTCCTTCAACTTAAAGAAGGAAGGGCCTGGCAATCCGCTGACTCTTCCCTCCTTTTGGTGAAGGCGGGTCGTGACAGGTTCCATATGAAGCAGTATATGGAAAGATATGTCATAGTCCAACTTGTTTGGATGATGTTGGTGATATGAGGTTTTTTTTCAAAATATGTTAAGGATACAAAAAGAAATGTAAATATTTTTCCAACTCATATCAATGAAGATCAATGTATAAAAAATATTTCTATTAATAACCAAAAGAAAGATTTAGAATTTCATGTGGGAGATCATGGTTTCTAGAACATATCTCTATTTAAGGGTGTTATAAGGTTAGGTAAGAAAAGGAAATGGAGCCCCTGGTAAAGTGGACCCTTTGATATCCACGAATGAATTGGTTCCATGGATTAGTATTTTGGAATGACACCAAGTATATTTTACATAAATTGTACATCCTGTTTATCCTGTTTAAGGAAGTACATGATGGACCCAATTTAAGTGATCATTTGTAATGAAATATAATTGCAACTCGATCTATCTTAATATGAATAGACTATCCAATTTGTTGATACTAGATAACTAGTGTTGATGAATCAAATTAATAGATGGTATAGTTAATTTCAAGAAATAATAAGATATAGGTGGGAACATGGGAACTTGAATAAATTATTATGAATAATAGCTCAAATCATTTTAGTAGGGGACATTTTGAAAATTTCAAGGATAAAATTTTTTAATGTAGGGAAGAATATAACACCAAGTTATTTTTTGATCTATTTATTTAAAATTAATTTCATCGATATATTTCAATACAGACAAATATGAATCTAAATAAACAATAATATTGAATAATATTATAACCATGATGTTCAACTTTTAGGTATGAATAATACTAACTATATAATGAAAACTACATGGTTTAAACATGTATAAAACAAATTCATTAGTTAATAACTGAAAAAAATAAAAATAATTAATGAAATTTTTTATCTTAATAAACTAAATTAATTAATATTGCTGAATTATTTTCCCAGAATTTATATATATTATATATTGAATCAATTGTTTTATCACTCAACTAATATTTTTTAATCGTGTGATAAGAAAAAAATTTGTTACATGCTTATAAAATCTATTTTTCAAATGTGTGTTTGTGTCTCATTTTTAGAAAAATTATTAAAAATAATTATTTGTAATATCAGAAAATTAATTAGAAAAAAATATTTTATATATCATCATTTCAAAATTATATCATAGTGACGTTTTGATTATTTTCAGGATAAAATATTTTTTTGATGAATAGTGTTTTTTGTTTTCAATTGAATCCTGTATTTTTTAAAGAATTTAAAATGTTTTATTTTGTTTTAAATAAAATTTAAACCTTTAAATTGTTCAATAATATTATTATTAATACAATTTAGGTCATTTTAATCAATTTTATATTGAATCATGTTATAAAAAAATTTACTTATGACAACTCTTTCACTTGAAAACAAATTGTCATTGATATTGCATATTTTATTTTTAAATAAATTATTCCAATTCACGGAATTGAATTTGTAAAAAACTAGTCCATGTTTGAAATCAAAAAAATTATAATTTGGTAATAATTGGAACCTAATTATTGATCATAATTTATAGTAAAATCAAATAAAATATGTTACTATGGTTATGGTTAAAATGGGTTCCCTGTGGGGTTAAACCAAATGATATGGGTATGTTTTCCAATTAAAATTTTCAAAATAATATTTTATAGATATATTTTGACCTTATATTATCCCAATTTTTAATATTTTAAAACTTTGAATCATTTTCAAGGTAATTACATTATCATTTTTTATTCATTAATGAAATTTCCAAGCATTTCACTACCCTCACTTATAAACGGACACCCCTATCATCCATTATTCACACCTTCAGAGCCTTTTGGTTAGGAAAATAATTACCATAAAACATAAATTACATACCTACTGATAACCTAGAATCCATGGTTTGATCAGAAAACCATCATTTGAAGGGTTTAGGTATAAAATTATATATGTCCCTTCTACCATCAAATGTGAACAAAAATGCCGATTATTTGTATGACAGACCGCCGCCTCATTAACTAATGTAATTTATTTTCCTTCACCATATCTCAATAAAGTACATAAATATGGATTTAATTTATTTATACATATATTTATATGTATTATATTTATGAAATTATTATAATTATTTAATTATAGTTTCACTTATACCTTGTTACCTTCCAATCCATTCGAAAATGTTAACATCCATTGTGAATGCGAGAAGACTACTCACTCTACGATGAGATGTGATACATTTTTCATTTTATTTTTATGAGTATTACAAAAATGATATATATAATGAATATATATGATATAAATTTTATAAAAATTATTTGATAACGGTGAGTTGTTATTTACCTTTGATTCATTCTTTCCATCGATAATTGGAAACAACGGTAATGCATATATATGGCCTAACATCTCTATAAAAGATGTAATTAATTTTTCTATCTAAACATTTCATGTAATAATATAAATTAATTTATAATTAATATATACATGATATTTATATCATTATTTACATTTTAGATATGATTGATCCTTGAACAAAGTGTGAGGACCAAATCTAGAAACCAAAACATTTAAAAAAAGAAGTTACCACCAAGAATAATGATTTTAATAATGAATTACTCTTAAATAGTGATAAAATGTTATAAGAAAATACTAAGTGGTATGATATATATAATTATGGTTCTTTAATTTATTTATATTAAATATTTATTTTTTATATTGGCGGATCAGACACATATGAATAAATTTAAACAAAAGTTAAGTGTTTATTTCACAGTGTTTTCATTATTCGGGATTTATTATGTTTAAGTATTCCATAACGATTTTTTTTAGAAATTTCAATGTAAATGAAATATATTTTTTTATTTTCTATTTATATAAATTAATTTTTTTCCATTTTAACTAAATACCAATGATACAAAATTAATATTTCTTTATGGAAAACCATCATTGTCTCTTAGTCAGTCGAGCATATTACGTTTCACTGACCATATTTTACATAAAATGCAAAAAGTAATGATTTAATCATTATTAAATGATATTATTGATTTTTTTAAAATGTATTTTACTTTCATGAAAAAATTATTCAAATTAGTATTCTTGTTGTTTTCATAAAAATTTTATCTTGACCTTCTTACAACAATGTAAAATGAATGTTTTTTAATGAAACATATTTAATTACACACCATCACTATAACTATTGTAATTGAATATTAATTAACAATATTATAATTATATTTTCAAGAAAATATTTTCCATAATATTTGGGTTGTGTTTTAGACTAAAACTAAGTTATTTCATTGTTCATGGGTATTTTACCCATGATGTTTTAGATCAATATATTTAATTTATATTCTTCTATGTCAAAATTATTTGGGGAATTTTATAATTCAAGGGATTTAAATTTTTTATTTAATTATCCATTTATATATGTGTGTATTGTGAGTATATTTATTTATTAGGAATATTATTAACATTTTGTTTGTTCATATATCAAAAAAATGTTTCTTCTGATTACAATTCACTATTTTCACATAATGAATGCATTAGACATAGTATGTAAAAAATGGGGATATCTATAACCTCTCGATGAATCATTAATCAACATGACAAAAACTATATTGGGTATTTGATTAGGTCCTTACCCATTTTTTATGATTATGTTCATTTATTTGGGATTTTATTAACATTCCTTATGTTCATTTTTCAATATGAATGTTTATGTGGATTTTTCTTAACCCTTTTCAAATGATGAATGCATTAGACATAGTAAGTGACATGTTGGACCATTTATACCCCCTAGATGAATCTGTATTCATCATGAAACAAACTAGTTTTTGTATTTGGTTATGGCCTTACAATTTTATGCAAGATTTCTTGCGATGAGGCCATAACGATAATTTCATGATTTATGAAATTATTGAATCAATATTTATGAAACAAAATATTATTATCAATGTAATTTTTTATTTTTTTATGTTAGCAATTTTTTTAGTCCACTCTTATATGATATTTGTTAATTTGAAATTTGGAATATTTTATATTTTGACCATATTATTTATTTTTTATATACCTAATTATAGCATCCATTATATGTATACCATTTCAAAGAATCTTAGATCACCCCTTTAGTATGTTTCCTTTCCCTAGTATTCTAGTAAGTTTATTATTATTGATTTACATGGATATGATAATGGGAATTATTCTGTTTTCAAGGAAAACACAATGTTTTATTTTATGTTAACACTTGAAAAGTGGGATTCAATTATTAATTTATTTTAATAGGACAAAATAACTATTCATTATTTTAGGACGAAATTCATTGTGGCTAGTGCCAATATAAAAACGTAACTACCAACTCTCAATATATAGGATTAGGGTAATCAAAATTTTATAGATTTTATAACCTCCCATCCCTCTTCATTAATTCATCTAGATCTGAGGATTTGAAAGGGGTGTTCCATCCTTCTCCGCCATTAATTTGATGCATTTCTTGATGATTCTAAAGTTATGGGACTAGAAATCCATATGTGTATGTTATGAGGCATTGACATAATTACATATAATTTCGTTTTACATTAACACCCCATTGGGTTTTTGGCATTGGGAGCCTCTCCTCCCTCTAGATTCATTCTAGCGACTCCGAGGATCACATATGAAAGTTCCATACTTTTCAGCCTTTGATTTGTGTCTTTTTATTCATGGTTTTAAAGTGATTTATAAGAAAACTCCTATTATAAAAACATTTTTATCCCTTTATACCACCATTTATCCTAGTTTTGGATTATTTTAAAAAATTTATGTCTCACATTTGGTGATTTAATTTTATGGGATGACTGAATATAGGGAATTTTAGTTCCCAAGGTTCATATAGGTTGTCTCAATACCTGTTTGGGTGATCACTTTCAAAGGTGACACGTTATTTCATACCCTATATTTATTTATACTTATTCCAAGATGATGTGTCCTTTTAATTTCCCCATACTTGAATTCAACATATAATTGAGATTTATAATGATATTTTTATTAAAAATCTGAATATGTATGATATCTATATAGTGTTTCTAAATAGCTCACTGAAATTTAGGCTTGACATAGTGGTTTTCTATTTTGAATTCAATGCATTCATTTTAAAATATATTTTTTTATTTTCAAATAACTTATTAAATTATAATGAGTGCTTTTAAAATATTATAATGATTTGTGTTGTATTTTCATTATTTTTTGTTTTCAATGTTAGAAAACTATGTTCTGAAGGGTTATTTGTTTTTTAATGAGGTATTGACTTTGAAATGATTTCAAAAGGGGTTCCATGATGAATTTAAAAGGTTTAGTGAAAATATTGTGTTTCCATGGTCCTTTAAAAAATATTTAATGTATCTTTAAAATGTATGTGATTTAAATTCAAGTACCCCATCCTTATTTTGTGTGTCAAATATGAATGAAAATTTCTTAAAGGGTATTTTGAAATGTAAATGTTGTGTGTGTATATAATGAATTTATAAGGAATGTTTAAAGTGGAGTTCCTTAAAATGTGGAATGGATTTACATTTTGAGCCATATATTGTTATAATGTCTTGGTTCCCACATTATAAAACATGTTATTAAATGATTATGAGAGAGTATAGATTTCCCCTTTAGTTTTACCCCCATATGTGGGCTATTTATCACTATGTGATTGTGATTAGTCCCCTATGGAAGATTTTTTATATATGTTATATGGAAATTTGATGTGTAAATGGGATTTTATATGAAAGGGTGATGTAGGTGAGGTGGGGTTATTACTTGTCCATTGTGTGTTTATCTTGGATTTATTTTTCACTAACCTATAATTTATGTTTTGTGATAAGATCATGGGTAATAAATTATATATCTGTATTTATATTACGCTAGTTGGTTTAAATGTAGCTAGTTTACCTCCAATAATGCTAGGATTTAGGGATAGGGGAGGGTTCCACTTTCTATGAGTGTATTGTGGGAAAGATGGACAGATTGGGGATGGTTTTCACCCAACATATTCCAATAGTTGGTCTCTACCAGAATACGAAAAAGTTAGATGTGTCTCATTTAAGTACATATGGTAGCTCCCATTACACTATTATTTCATGATTAGTGGATTAAATAGGGTATATCTATCATATTCATAATTATATCTTCCACTTTCATGTATTTTTAAGGAACCATTATCTTTATATCTTCATTTTATATATTTAGACTTATGGTGCCCATGTTTTATATTTTTATCCCATGTTGTCTCGGTATCTTCCATTTTATCTTTTTTGCAAGGTTTTTTGGAAAAAAAATTTTAATTTAATATACTCATGTCATGTTTTTAAATTGGATTTTAAAATTCATTTTTTTAAAATAGAATAGTCCAATGATCAATTTTAGAGGGATTATTTTCATTTATGAATGGAAAAATGAATGTTTCGAAAAGGTTTTATGGACTTAATTTTGGTATATCTTGTGTTTATATTTGAAAACACTATTTTTATGATTTATTTAAAATCTATAATATATGAATTAAATATTGAAAAAATTTCATAAATTTAGGGGATGGTGACCTATTGGGCAATTTAGCTAATGCATATATATTTCAGAATTTAGGATTTTTTCCGGACCAGGTGCTTTCTTATGGGGTCAACATTTTGTGAGTTTAGTGGTAGTGATAAATTGATGGTGTCAAAGAGTTTTATTTGATAATTATTGAGTTTGTTATGTTTTCTTTTATCATTTGTCCAGTGCAAATGACCTCCAATTTTGTTTTTTTCAGTTATTTTTATTATGGATGGTTATCCTTTGTTATGTTGTATCATTTTTAGATTATGTGTTATATTTATGTAAATGGGTTTAATTAAATTTATTTTAAGACACAATTGTACATTCTTGTTTATTTTGGTTATATATGATTGATGTCACATTGACATATAACATAATTAATATATATTTCAAACTCTTTAGTAAATAATCCACTATTATTTAAATATGATATATCGGTGAATCATTCCCAAATTTGTATCTTATGATTACTTGGAACGAGTTACATGACCATGGTTATTGGGATTACCTTTCATGCATAATTAAGAGTTTGTTCATGTTCAATGTATATTGAAAGTTAGGTTGGTGCAATATAATACAGGATAAGACAATATATATCTTTTAATGGGAATATAAAATCACAAAATGTTCATCATGAAATTATGTCACATATAATATGGAATTTTGAAATGTAAAGACAATTATAAAATAGGGAAACATAACATTTAATTTATAAAAAAATATATGAATAAAAATCATAAAAAATGTCAATCTTAACCACTTATATTATCCTAATATAGGGGATCATGAATCCCAACCTTCTTCCCGTAACACATTGGATCATAGGCCACTATATGGGTAAAATGTGTGTATTGGGAATCACTACTCCCATCCCCAAATAATTTTATATTAAATGAAAATATACATAATTATATATAGAGATATATCAGTCCCACCAATCATATAATGATAAATAATTCATATAATTGTAACTTGAAATCAAGTATATTTTTTTAAAAAAAAATTCTAAACAATTTTTGTTAGAGAAAATTTTAAAATGGAAGTAAATAAAATTACTTTACGAAACAAATCATTTGATACCAATAAAATTTAATCAACCCTAATATCTATGTCATAATAAAATTTATATGGGGATTTCTATAATTGATATAACTATTGGAGAAAGAATGAAAAATGGAAGTGAAATGATAAATATAATTTTATTAAATATTTTTAACAGTGTCAAAAAAATGATGTCATTGATCACTTTGAAAATCATTTTCAAGGGAAGACAAGAAGAATTTGAAAATGTACATTTTTTTAAAATTCCATATAATGTCAGATTAAAATATTTTATTGAATATCTAATGTGGTAAGGATAATATAAAATATAAAAAGTGAAAATACATTCCTATTTAATCATTTTAGGCATTTTTAAGTTAATACCTATGTCAATGAAATTGTTATCTAATTTCATTTTCAAATGAGGTAATGAAAAATATGAAAGGGTACCAAAGAAATTGAATATTTGGATTTAAAATTATGAAAGTAAAAAAATTTCTATGAAATAATATGGATATAGAGGAGAAATATCAAAGATAGAGGATTAGAATTATTCATAACAATTCCATATTTTTTCTTGCAGAATAAAATTCATTAAAGAAGAACATTATAATATGAATATGTGTTTTTCCAAGATTAAATTATAAAAAAATTTATAAATAAAATTTAATTATATATCAATCATATAGTTACTTTATCAGAGAATAAATATTATGAGCTAAGGAAAAATGATTTAGTCTGGATGAATTGTCACCTCTGATTCCTATAGGTATTTCCATGAATGAAACTACTACATAATAAATTTAATTTTATTAAGAATATACATTTGATCCATATTTATATTTATTTTTATTTATAAATTTAATTTATATATATACATTTCCTTTTTTAATGAATACTTATTAAAAATAATATTCTGGTTTTAATTGTCCTATATGTTCCACGCTAGGTTAGGTATAGAATTTTTGGTCCATAATATATTCTATTGTATTCACAAAAGAAAATATTTAAACATATATTTAGTTGGTGTTTAATGTTGGATCGATTTTAGGATAGATATTATAATGATTGTAGTATCAAACTATGGTGTAGATAATCAATATAAAAGAGGGGTGTGAATTGTATACATTAAATATTCCTTAAGGAAATTTTGTATAAACAATATTCACAACTCTATGTTCTACTAATTTTCTTGATTATGGAAAAGTGATTCTGTTAATGAAACTTAACAAAAGTTTACAAAAACTATGATTCTACATTAAATCCTATATATTCTTGTTTAAGTCGAGTACAATTCTAAGGAAGTATAAGATAGTTATACATTCCTCAACAACCAAAATTATAGTGGAAAAAAATTGAAACACTACAACAAGTTGTAAATATTTTATCCCAAAGAGAAGGGTATCCGACAACCTTGGATAAAGGTCCCTTGAATAATAATTTCAAGAAAGTTTGTCTTACCCAAACCCAGGTATTCCCTCAATCTAAAGATCAGTATCTATCTTACTATCCTTGCAAGACCTCGATTTGTTTGTAAATCGGCACCTCTGACTTCACAATCCGAAGTCGCAGATTTTAAGGAAATCACACCTCTGGAAAAATCAATTTTGCATGAAGCAATGTTTGAACAAGTTATACAAACATTCTGCATGAAGCATGATAGTTTATAAGAGCCTCTATCTCTACAAATCACTTCAACAACATGTGAGAATGTTCTGCCAAAAGTTGATTATTTATTACTGAGCTCGTTCAAATGAGGTCCTATTTATAGGCACAACTTCAACTGTTGGCTCCCTCCTCCAACAGTCATATTTTTCCATGAATTTCAGAGGTACCTATACATGTTTCACTAAAACAACATTTAGAAAGTAACTGAATGCATGTCATTATTTTATTTCCAAAACATGAATAAAAAAATATGGTTACTTAAAAAAATTCATTTTTCAGAGTGTAAGAAAAAAATCTTTGTTTTGAGTCTAACACAAAACTATTCAGATTCAATAATACATGTATATTTGGATTTTTTTTATCAGAAGAATTCGAAGTCAAAATTCATAAGAGTTTGTAGTCTAAACTTAAAAAGATCAGAGTCTGAATTCATTAATGTTCGGAGTCTAAACATACACAAGTTCGGAGTCTGAATTAATAAGAGTTTGGAGTCTAAACATACAATGTTTGAGGTATTAATTTTAAAGAGTTTGGAGTCTAAACTTACAATGTTCGGAGTCTAAATTACGATAACTCGGAGTCAGAACTCAGAAGAGTTCGGAGTCTAAATTCAGAGAAGTCAGAGTCAGAACTCAGAAAGTTTGGAATCTGAATTCAGAGAACTCGATGTCAGAACATAGAAATTTCGGAACCTGAATTGGGATCCTGAAAACAGAATTCTTTATATCTATGTATATATATGATTCTGAGGCTTTGGATACGAAACTGAATTTTATACTTAAAGAAAAAATGATCCACGAAAAACATGGTAAGGATAAATTTCCTTGGGGAAGGAAATTTTTCTTATGAAAGCAAAGCATATGGTAAAATGAAATTTTCCTTAAGATAAATTGTTTGTGATTTTGATAACAAGAAGGAATGGTAAAGTCCTAAGGAAACCTTATTGACTCAATAATCTCCCCAAACATGAAGGAATGGAAAATTCACAAGGAAAAACTTATTGACTCAACAATTTCTCCCTTTTTGGAAAGCACAAACATCCTTACGAAAAAGAATATAAGGACTTAGGAAATATTTTTCTAGGATTTGAAAACAAAACATATCTCCCTTATCTCATGGGCAGTGATAAATACGAATAACTCTCCCTTAGGCTTTGGAACACTAAGGATTATATTCTAAAATTCTGGAATGATATTTTTTATTATCTTGAATATGGAAATCTTTGTAATGAAAAATCCCCCTTAGATGAACACTCCCCTTTACATAAGGAAACTTCTTTTTTTACTTAGAATTATTTTTTCCTTTATCCCCATTTGTGATTTTCAAAAAGAAATTTGAGCTAATGGAAAACAAATTATGGTACCTGAAATATTAGTACAAAACATGAAAAAGAGAAGCAACCAAAAATTCATTATGGTAGAAAAAATTTGTACAAGGAATGGAATAAATCAAAATATCAGATTTAAACAATATCATCCTTCCGTTTCCTTGGTCATCCGCTCATTTCCTATTTTTTTTCTGCTTCTTGAGTTCCTTATGATCTTCATCTACTCGTTTGAGAATCTGATCCTGATCCTCATCGTTCTTCTCTAAAGCTTTTATTCTATCTTCCTAATCTGTAAGGGCTTCTGCCTAAGCCTTCAATACTTTTTCCAGCTTGACAAGATTTTCTTCAATCTCAACATGATGATCCCTTTCTCTCTATCAGCTTTGAGAAACTGAATACAATTTTCCATTCAAATCCTTTACATTTTGAATTCGAGAATTCTATTCCAGAGTCATCTTTTCTTCAAAACTTCTTGTGTGATCCTTGATCTTACCACCTTCAATTTCAAAAGCCTCCTTAACACCATCTTGGAACTCATCAAGTTCTCTCAAATCATCAAATGTCTTCTCTTAACAGCCAACCATTTTCTTACAGGACCATTTGTGGGCATTGTAGTTAATGAAGAAATTCTTGAAATCAGCCTCAAGATTTACAAAATTATCCATCACACTGGATACTAAATCTGATTTTTGATTTAGTGTGTGTTGAATCATCTAACATCAATATTCTATGCTTGGAAAAATCAGAATGGTGCCAACAATATTCTTCAATGATTGAACAACCAGATAATGTCCAAGAGATGATGATTCTGAATGTGAAACTTTTCTTGGTGAGGGATCTTTCTCTAGCTCAACAAGATTCTTTTTTGAAGATCTACCAGCTTCCTCTTTCTTTACAATGACTTTAGTATGTGTATCAAAAAGCACATATTTACCGTTATTGGTTTTCGGAATGGCTTCCTCATCTAGAGATTTATGTTCACTGTCAAATAGTTGAACAATATTATCTTCATCTATATTTTCTTTCTCATATCTTGCCTCAGCAACCTTTAGGTGAATGAATTCATGATTAAAACATTCTTCCTCAGAGAGCTTATTCACTTCATCTTTAGTCTTGTCATCTAATGTAACGCCCCAAGATTTTATGAAAAATATTTTTTTTAATTTCATTAATGTCTTGTGTTGTACGCTACAACAAAAGAAGCTTTCACAATACGCATCCTTGACTTTCCTTCCGTTACACGCAATCGCGACCTTCCTCGATAGCGTGTGTAGTACGCAATACTGAGTTTCACGAAACAACGATATGCTATTAAAATATTATTAAAACTAGCCGTTATGAATAGTAATAACCACTTTTTGGAAATTTTGTAAATTTTATTTTTCAAAATGGAATTCATTTTTGGATTCGGAGTATCGAATTTAGCCTAAGGTGAAATTTTGGTACTTTTCGGATAACTTTCATATTCTAATGAATAGTGAAAATTACTAAATTATAATTAAAAACAACCTTTTTAATCGAAATAATTAATAGTGATAAATTATTAATTTGAGTGGTTTTAAAGTATATTTAGAATATATTTTTACAATTTAATACAATGTTGGTCATTGTTTGTAATTTCACATTTAAACCAGACATAATCAAGTGTCAATCTTTTGATAGATTTTGTTTCTTAAAAAACACGCTATTTGTTTTAACAGCGGGATTTAATTATAAAATTAATTAATGCAACTTCTATGTTATGAATTTGGTAAAATAGACTTCATTTTTGAATTCGGAATATGAAATATAGCTTAGGATGAAATTTTGGCATTTTTCTGAAAACTTTCAATTTTTGATGAATAGTGAAACCACTAAGTGGTAGGTTAAAAACAGAATTTTGCATAAAACTTAATTTTACCGCTTCTGTGAATGGAATTTCGAAAATCCGAGAGACACGGTTAATATCAAGGACTAAAATGTGGTTCAATGAGATGAAAATAATTTTTTGGTGAATAGTAACTTTTTACTTTTTTTACCACGGTTAATAGTAAATAGGGTAACTAAGGGTAAATATGATATTAATATTACCCTAACACATGTCCTAATTCTATTGGACAAGTGTAATTCGACCAAAAACAAACTTAGGAATAAAATATGACCATTTAGGCCCACTTGGATTAGATTAGGACATTTATTATTAATTTATTTAAAGAAGGGTTAAAACAGTTAAAATCAAAGTTTAATAAGTAAATCATTTTTAATATGGGGTTATACATAAGATAAATTCGACTATAAATATTCATTAGAAAGCTAAAAAGATTTCCTACATGATGGTATTTTATTTGTAATTTTTAGACAGCATATAATATAATTTATTTATGACACAAAGATGATGCAGTAATTATCTTATTAATGAAATATTGACATAATTGATAATATAAATACCAAAATAAATGTAATTTAAGACTTTTTATGAATTCCACTAATTTTCTAGGTTACTATGATATATTAGTGTTGATTTAATCAACTTGGTTCGAATATATAATTCTGTTATGACTTTCAAAAAAAAATCATATATCAAATAGTGTCAAAATTGACACAAAATAGTTTTTAAATCAAATATTATATTATTAATTGTTATTTTATTCCTAAAAATCTAAGGTTCGGCCAAATGACTTAGATAAGGATATATGTATTAATAATATACAATTTGGGGTTCGTTTGGCATGTTATAGTAAGTGTATTAACCATATAGTGAAAGAAAACAAAAAGACACGGTAAAAGTTAAATTATTTAACTTAGAGTTAAATCTAATTGATAAGGTTTAAAATAAGATCCAAACATGTATAAATTTGATTGGTTGATGAGATTACAACCCTATCTCATCTAAGCTTCGAATATGAGTCATTTTTGGAGGTTTTTAAGTGGGGTTATATTTATTATAAATTAATATTTTTAAGAATTCCTAAGGTGCCCCTCTCCTCCCTTATAAAAGGACACCTCCTCCCCCTCCTCCTCACACCAATTTGAGCACTCAAGCTCGGCCAACCCCTGCCAAAATCTCTTCTCCACTTCCCTAGAAACATCCTAGAGGTTCTGTTCTTCCTCAAAGACCAATTCTAGTGCCCTAAGAGGAGGTCTCAAAGAGGCACTTCAAAGAAGAGGTAATTACCGTTACCAATTCTTTCATCTTTATTTCTTCTTCCACTTCTTCTTCTTAGGTTGTTTCATTATGAAGTAATAACATCAGTATCACTCATATACTGATATGTTATTATAAGTATGAAACAACCCTATTTCACCATCTATCCATCCTACGGAAAAAGAAATCACCGCGCGTGCGTACGTACGGAATACCGTCTCCACGCCGTGGTGTAATCTATTTTCCACCACCACCTTACATGGATGGGTATAATGGTGTAAAGAATAACTATACATAGTTATTACAACATCATATTGATTCTGATATATTGTATAATTCACTCCAATTCAATTCAATACTTATAGAAATGATATCATCGCTCGTGAGTACGTACGGACTACCGTCTCCACGACGCGATGAGATTCATTATCCATATTAACCATTTAAGAATGATTATAAAGTATATATAAGAAATAATAATGAAATATATGACATTATAAAGCTACTGGATTTATGTATATATATACATATGTATGTCATCTACTTACTTCCATTTCAAGACAATAAGGAAAGGAAAACAACGTTCATGCGTACGTACGGACTACCGTCTCCATGAACGGTGTTTTTCATTTTATTTATCTACCTATTATATATATATATACTGAATATATATGATATATAAATCATATTTTATATTCTGGAAGTAAGTAAATCATGATATAAGTAATAATGATGTCAAGAACAACAAGTCAAAACACCTACGATAAATGAAATGATTTTACCCAAAACGCTTCTTTAACATGGAATTTACAAAAGAACGGGTAATATAATGTCATAAGTGAACCATATATGATATCATAACAATGAATATGATTCTGTAATAAGTCAATGACATTATTTAAATCATTATACAGGAGGTTCGGACACATACGAAGCAAATTGGACCTAAGGTAAGGGAAATATCACAATCTCATTTTTATCCGAGATTGTTTATACATTGGCATTTACTGGGGTGCATTTTATCATCCACATTCATGTTTCCTCGATATGACATATTATTTACATCCAACTACAATGGTTTAAATCCAATTTTACCCTTTGGTGTGTTTTTAGTAAAAGATATGAAAGGAATATTTTTTTCGTTTTTCGTACGAGGTACTTTTTGACTTTTCCGACAAAAGTACGAAGAATGTTTTTTTTTAACTTATACGGCACGAACGGCTTTCTACTGTTTTATAAAGCCTTATTTTCATGAAGCTTCCTCTAAAAGATTTCATGACTATTTTCAATAAAATCTCTTTCTTTTAAAGTTGCATGATGTTTTGTGAAAAGAAATTGATTTTGAAGAAGAAAGGATATTTTCCTCAAGAATTCAATTCAAGTGTTTTATCAAAATTATTTTCCATCTAAGATAATAAAGAGTTCTGTTTCTATCCATATTTTTACATTGATTTGACTATGTTGTGATGGAATTATGTTTATGAATTCCTTTATCTTATATGAATGGTTTTATGATGTCATGTTGTTTAAGAATCCCATTTTTATTACATGGGTTATGAAATGATGTATGATTTATGATTTTGTGGCACACATAAGAAAAGATTCATTAAGAGATGGGTGGGACCTATATCTCCCTCCAATGAATTGGGTAAAGATTTTATATCTCATGAGATAGACATGGCTGGAATGGTAGGTTATACCGGTTCAGTGAAACAGGACTGAAACGAGGATTACTCGATTCAGAAAGGGACTTTGTCCACCAAGATAGTCTTGGCAATGAGTCTTGACTAACAAGAAATGATTCTCTATGATTATGTGTGTACGCCACAATGAGTAATGTTTTAAGTTATGATTTCATTTCACTACTATGATTTATCCCATGTTATGAAATTATGCTCTCTTTTGCAGGTTAAGATTTCCAAAAATGTTATGTTCTTATGAAAATTATGTGATTGATATTTCCTTTGTTTACCCTTACTGAGCATTTGAGCTCACCCTTTTATGTTTTCTTTTCCCCAGGATATAAAGAAAGGTTTTAGGTAGAAAAAAGGGATGACCTTTATGGGAGTTATTGAAGAACTTTCACCACGATTAGAAGATTACGTTCCGAGTTTCCAAAGACACTAAACTATTACGATCTTTTAGTGTGTGTTTTTGTTATGTACTAAGTATTCCGCAAATGTAATGTAATGTCCATGTACGTCAAGATACGGGTCTCTACAGTTGGTATCAGAGGAAAGGTTTAGTCAACCTTTGGAAACAAGGATGCGAGAACTTTAGTGAGATCCCTAGAGATATTTCTAAGGTATGTCTAGGGATGTCTCTAAGGTTAAGTATACGTATAGGTTATAGTCCTAGAATTACGCTAACGATCTTCGAATTTAACCTAAGATGTTAGATATTGAGGGTACTAACCCTTTATTATGTTGTTTTCCCTAGCATGATTTTTGCCTCTCACACAATTCTTTTGGGGTTTTAGACGATGGCTGGAACCCGAAGGAACCGTGTTAATGCGGAATGTGATGGGCAATGCAATGATTGTACCCCTGAGCAACCAAACGATATAGGAGCTGGAATGCAAAATCTTGTAGCCATGCTCACACAACTTTCTCAAGCTATGAATCATGCAGGACTTCCAAACGAGCAAAGGAAGGAGCAACATTCTGTTGAATCCTTCATGAGGCAGCGTCCACCTTCTTTCAGTGGGTCTACTGATCCATTAGTTGCTGAACAATGGATTAGTACTACTGAAAAGATATTTTCAGTTCTTCAATGTTCTGAACATGATAAAGTCATCCTAGCAGTGTATCGTTTGGAAGGAGATGCTGATCAATGGTGGAATCTTATTAAGAATACAAGGCAAAGGGATGAAATTGAGTCTATGGAATGGGACGAGTTCAAGAACTTATTTTTCAATAAGTACTTCCCTCGTATTCTTCGAACAAAGATGGAGAAAGAGTTTCTTGAACTGAAGCAAAGGGACGATGAATCTGTTGGTACCTATGAAGCAAATTTTACAAGACTTGCAAGGTATGCTTCTGGAATTATCATCCAACCTGAAAGTAAAGTTGATCGATTTTTCAGTGGCTTAAAACCAAGTCTTCGAAGGGCATTAGCTATAAGAGACTTCAGTAGCTATGAAGAAATTGTGCGTTGTGCTATCAAGGTAGAAATGGAAGTTGGTGTTACATATCCATCTCATGGTTTTGACAAGAAACGAAAGATGGAGTTCAAGGAGAAATCTCAGAATAATGGTGAAAAGAAGATGAATGTTTCCTTATGCACAAAGTGTGGAAAGAAGCATGGTGGAGATTGTCTAAAAGGGACTAGAAAATGTTTTAAGTGTGGAAAAGAAGGTCATCGAGCAGCTGAGTGTCGAAGTAATGGAAAAAGGGTTTCTAATGATAAAGCAAACACTGCAGAGAACGCACCGCCAACACTTCAATGCTTCAAGTGCAAGGAAATGGGGCATTATGCTAATAATTGCCCTAATCCAAGGGTTAGTGATGATCAACATGAGCAACCACTGAAGGCAAAGGACAAAGGGAAATCACATGCGATCACTATTGGCAATGTTGAATATGACAACGATGTGGTGGAATGATTAAGTGTTTATGTAATGGGATTCCAAAATAATGTTGTATCATTGAGTATTGCAATATTTATTGATGTGGTATTCAAAGTGATTGAGATATTTTTTTTTGGAAATAAGATGATATGCGCATAATGAAGACGAGAAAATGAAATGTTTAATAGTATTCATGAGCTCATGATTGATATAAGGACTAAGTGATATCATGGTTTGAGTATAAATAATTTTGAGGATTTTGGTATGTGTAAAGTGTTAACTTTTAACTGCATTCAAGTTTTCACTAAGGTTCAATGGGTATTCAAGAGTATACATGATTAAGGACTTTGAATGTTTGGAATGTGACCAAAAAAAAACATATCTTATGATATATGGGGATCAACGATGATATTAAATCTCTGGTAATTGTTTTCACTATGTTATGAGAGTGGACTGCAGTATTATGGATAAGCCTAAAGATTGGAATGGATTGTGTTGGACGATATTATTGATGGGATGTTATAGTAGTTTTGGAAAAAGGACAACCTGCAGGACGGGCGACAGCCCATCGCTTCGGACAAGGCTGTGGGAATCGAACCCACAACCGAAGTGCGACTGGCCTTTATCGCCTACCACTGACCTACAGGAAGTCCCTGTTTAGTAGAAACTAGTTTTATTATATTAAGCAGTATGATATATGAAGTATAAGTCCATTTTAGGAACCATATATGATTAATCTCACTATATATCGACTTATGTATATAAGTTTTGCTAACCTTTTGTTTGAGACAGATGGAATGACCTGTCATTCTATCACATGATCTGCTAACACATCACGAATAACAAATTCAACTTCATTTATTTAAGAGATGAAGTAGAAATTGTTCAAGGCACGAACAAAAGTGATATTTTACCAAAATAAAGTAAGTATTTATTCTAAGCAAATTTTCAACTTTAGGGAAATGATCTTGAAAACCAAAAATGTTTTCCTAGTGATCTTATACCTGATGAATCAGATGGTACCTTATATCATCACAAATCTATGGATTTGTGATTACTGGATTTTCCATAGCCATGTTCTCTACCACTCTCCATCAGAACATGATGGTTAGATTTTTCTTCCATATCCATATTTTCACCTATGTGGAAACCCAGTGATTAGTATATTTGGGTAATCGTTACATTTCATACTTTAGTTTTTAAAGCCATGTTTTGGTATTCCTTTTTACGATGTGGGTTTCTATCAAAGAAAATTTTGAATAGTAAACCATTTATAACCCCGACGAATTTCGAGGGCGAAATTCATTTTAAGGGGGGTAGAATGTAACGCCCCAAGATTTTATGAAAAATATTCTTTTTAATTTCATTAATGTCTTGTGTTGTACGCTACAACAAAAGAAGCTTTCACAATACGCATCCTTGACTTTCCTTCCGTTACACGCAATCACGACCTTCCTCGATAGCGTGTGTAGTACGCAATACTGAGTTTCACGAAACAACGATATGCTATTAAAATATTATTAAAACTAGCCGTTATGAATAGTAATAACCACTTTTTGGAAATTTTGTAAATTTTATTTTTCAAAATGGAATTCATTTTTGGATTCGGAGTATCGAATTTAGCCTAAGGTGAAATTTTGGTACTTTTCGAATAACTTTCATATTCTAATGAATAGTGAAAATTACTAAATTATAATTAAAAACAACTTTTTTAATCGAAATAATTAATAGTGATAAATTATTAATTTGAGTGGTTTTAAAGTATATTTAGAATATATTTTTACAATTTAATACAATGTTGGTCATTGTTTGTAATTTCACATTTAAACCAGACATAATCAAGTGTCAATCTTTTGATAGATTTTGTTTCTTAAAAAACACGCTATTTGTTTTAACAGCGGGATTTAATTATAAAATTAATTAATGCAACTTCTATGTTATGAATTTGGTAAAATAGACTTCATTTTTGAATTCGGAATATGAAATATAGCTTAGGATGAAATTTTGGCATTTTTCTGAAAACTTTCAATTTTTGATGAATAGTGAAACCACTAAGTGGTAGGTTAAAAACGGAATTTTGCATAAAACTTAATTTTACCGCTTCTGTGAATGGAATTTCGAAAATCCGAGAGACACGGTTAATATCAAGGACTAAAATGTGGTTCAATGAGATGAAAATAATTTTTTGGTGAATAGTAACTTTTTACTTTTTTTACCACGGTTAATAGTAAATAGGGTAACTAAGGGTAAATATGATATTAATATTACTCTAACACATGTCCTAATTCTATTGGACAAGTGTAATTCGACCAAAAACAAACTTAGAAATAAAATATGACCATTTAGGCCCACTTGGATTAGATTAGGACATTTATTATTAATTTATTTAAAGAAGGGTTAAAACAGTTAAAATCAAAGTTTAATAAGTAAATAATTTTTAATATGGGGTTATACATAAGCTAAATTCGACTATAAATATTCATTAGAAAGCTAAAAAGATTTTCTACATGATGGTATTTTATTTCTAATTTTTAGGCAGCATATAATATAATTTATTTATGACACAAAGATGATGCAGTAATTATCTTATTAATGAAATATTGACATAATTGATAATATAAATACCAAAATAAATGTAATTTAAGGCTTTTTATGAATTCCACTAATTTTCTAGGTTACTATGATATATTAGTGTTGATGTAATCAACTTGGTTCGAATATATAATTCTGTTATGACTTTCAAAAAAAATCATATATCAAATAGTGTCAAAATTGACACAAAATAGTTTTTAAATCAAATATTATATTATTAATTGTTATTTTATTTCTAAAAATCTAAGGTTCGGCCAAATGACTTAGATAAGGATATATGTATTAATAATATACAATTTGGGGTTCGTTTGGCATGTTATAGTAAGTGTATTAACCATATAGTGAAAGAAAACAAAAAGACACGGTAAAAGTTAAATTATTTAACTTAGAGTTAAATCTAATTGATAAGGTTTAAAATAAGATCCAAACATGTATAAATTTGATTGGTTGATGAGATTACAACCCTATCTCATCTAAGCTTCGAATATGAGTCATTTTTGGAGATTTTTAAGTGGGGTTATATTTATTATAAATTAATATTTTTAAGAATTCCTAAGGTGCCCCTCTCCTCCCTTATAAAAGGACACCTCCTCCCCCTCCTCCTCACACCAATTTGAGCACTCAAGCTCGGCCAACCCCTGCCAAAATCTCTTCTCCACTTCCCTAGCAACATCCTAGAGGTTCTGGTCTTCCTCAAAGACCAATTCTAGTGCCCTAAGAGGAGGTCTCAAAGAGGCACTTCAAAGAAGAGGTAATTACCGTTACCAATTCTTTCATCTTTATTTCTTCTTCCACTTCTTCTTCTTAGGTTGTTTCATTATGAAGTAATAACATCAGTATCACTCATATACTGATATGTTATTATAAGTATGAAACAACCCTATTTCACCATCTATCCATCCTACGGAGAAAGAAATCACCGCGCGTGCGTACGTACGGAATACCGTCTCCACGCCGTGGTGTAATCTATTTTCCACCACCACCTTACATGGATGGGTATAATGGTGTAAAGAATAACTATACATAGTTATTACAACATCATATTGATTCTGATATATTGTATAATTCACTCCAATTCAATTCAATACTTATAGAAATGATATCATCGCTCGTGAGTACGTACGGACTACCGTCTCCACGACGCGATGAGATTCATTATCCATATTAACCATTTAAGAATGATTATAAAGTATATATAAGAAATAATAATGAAATATATGACATTATAAAGCTACTGGATTTATGTATATATATACATATGTATGTCATCTACTTACTTCCATTTCAAGACAATAAGGAAAGGAAAACAACGTTCATGCGTACGTACGGACTACCGTCTCCATGAACGGTGTTTTTCATTTTATTTATCTACCTATTATATATATATATACTGAATATATATGATATATAAATCATATTTTATATTCTGGAAGTAAGTAAATCATGATATAAGTAATAATGATGTCAAGAACAACAAGTCAAAACACCTACGATAAATGAAATGATTTTACCCAAAACGCTTCTTTAACATGGAATTTACAAAAGAACGGGTAATATAATGTCATAAGTGAACCATATATGATATCATAACAATGAATATGATTCTTTAATAAGTCAATGACATTATTTAAATCATTATACAGGAGGTTCGGACACATACGAAGCAAATTGGACCTAAGGTAAGGGAAATATCACAATCTCATTTTTATCCGAGATTGTTTATACATTGGCATTTACTGGGGTGCATTTTATCATCCACATTCATGTTTCCTCGATATGACATATTATTTACATCCAACTACAATGGTTTAAATCCAATTTTACCCTTTGGTGTGTTTTTAGTAAAAGATATGAAAGGAATATTTTTTTCGTTTTTCGTACGAGGTACTTTTTGACTTTTCCGACAAAAGTACGAAGAATGTTTTTCTTTTTAACTTATACGGCACGAACGGATTTCTACTGTTTTATAAAGCCTTATTTTCATGAAGCTTCCTCTAAAAGATTTCATGACTATTTTCAATAAAATCTCTTTCTTTTAAAGTTGCATGATGTTTTGTGAAAAGAAATTGATTTTGAAGAAGAAAGGATATTTTCCTCAAGAATTCAATTCAAGTGTTTTATCAAAATTATTTTCCATCTAAGATAATAAAGAGTTCTGTTTCTATCCATATTTTTACATTGATTTGACTATGTTGTGATGGAATTATGTTTATGAATTCCTTTATCTTATATGAATGGTTTTATGATGTCATGTTGTTTAAGAATCCCATTTTTATTACATGGGTTATGAAATGATGTATGATTTATGATTTTGTGGCACACATAAGAAAAGATTCATTAAGAGATGGGTGGGACCTATATCTCCCTCCAATGCATTGGGTAAAGATTTTATATCTCATGAGATAGACATGGCTGGAATGGTAGGTTATACCGGTTCAGTGAAACAGGACTGAAACGAGGATTACTCGATTCAGAAAGGGACTTTGTCCACCAAGATAGTCTTGGCAATGAGTCTTGACTAACAAGAAATGATTCTCTATGATTATGTGTGTATGCCACAATGAGTAATGTTTTAAGTTATGATTTCATTTCACTACTATGATTTATCCCATGTTATGAAATTATGCTCTCTTTTGCAGGTTAAGATTTCCAAAAATGTTATGTTCTTATGAAAATTATGTGATTGATATTTCCTTTGTTTACCCTTACTGAGCATTTGAGCTCACCCTTTTATGTTTTCTTTTCCCCAGGATATAAAGAAAGGTTTTAGGTAGAAAAAAGGGATGACCTTTATGGGAGATATTGAAGAACTTTCACCACGATTAGAAGATTACGTTCCGAGTTTCCAAAGACACTAAACTATTACGATCCTTTAGTGTGTGTTTTTGTTATGTACTAAGTATTCCGCAAATGTAATGTAATGTCCATGTACGTCAAGATACGGGTCTCTACATCTAACCCAAGAGTGTCATGCTTTTAATATTCGGCTTGAGAGATTCATATTGAAAATTTCTCGAATGAGATTTCCTTCTGATGAATGTCTTCCACTTGCTTACTCAAATCTTCGGTGTCACCACTAATTTTAGATACTTCTTCTTCTTCTATTACTTTTTCTACTTCTTTTTCTTCAACAATATTTTCTTGGACTTTTTCCGGAGTGAGAAATTTCTTACTCGGATTCATATGTAAAGATTATACTAAGAAAGATTCTAGTACATAAATTATTTATGATGCTCTGTCTGTATCCCTTAGAAGGGATTGCACTATCTTATCTTCATTCGTCTTCTTCTTTAACTACTTTTCTTTAGCCTTCCTTTCAATCTCATCACTTGTATTCTCTTTTAAGGCTTTTGCTTTAGTAGGATCCAAACCAAAAATTGGATCCCCTACTTTCCTTTTTTCATTATCTTCCATCCACTTATATACTTCCTCACCCAGATAGGATTTTCTTCTTTTGTTTTGGAGGTGCAGATTGAGCTTTCATAGCTTTATAGGGGGTTTCCTTCATCTTCTACTTCTTTCAACATCCTCTTTTTTCCTCCATTTTTGGACAGTTTAGCCACTTCTTGTATCTTCGGAACACCTTTAGATTCTTCCTCTGGTAAGTCAAAAAATTGTCTTGAGTATTTAGAAAATCCAATGTTCATCCTCTTTAAAGTATCATCACTGACTAGAATTACCTTGAAATTTCTTGGCTTCAAGCTGCATAGAATTTTAAAGGATTCTAAGAACCAAACAATTAACGTGGAAAGAATGGCGGGATACATGATTATTTGAGCCTTAAATTTTCTATTCTTAATATTCTCAATCTTAATGAGAATATGTTTATCCAAAATTATCTTCTATAGATTTACCAAAAAATCCAAGATATAAATATCACGATTCTTCAAGGAGTCCTTTTCAAATTTTATCAAAATTATAAAACCTTGATCCCATAATTCCAGAATCAGATAATTTGTACAAAGATGCACAATCATCAGAGTCATTACCTCATAAATACCAAGACATTCCATATCCTTTTCCTTAAAAAAACATCCTTTTACATCCAGCAACTTATGGGAACAGAATTAAGCTTCCCCTTCATATGAAATACCAATCAAACTAGATGCCTTAGTATATGATAGAGCATAGCTCTTCCCATAGGGCTTGGTGGAAAACTTCTCTCTGCAATCTTCCTTGAATAAACTGACTGATTCATTAAACACAACAAGAAAATCCGGATATACCAAATCTTGAGAACCTAGCATCGATACAGAAACGATCTCCCATCAATTGAGCTAGATATTTTAGGAGATGATTGAATCATAATTGTTTAAGAAGTTCAGATGCACCAAACTTTTTCTATATATATGCCAATCCGGAATTGGCTTGGCAATAGACATATGTTTCTGAGAGGATTCTTCTACTAACATTCACAATTGAGAAAACGCTGAGATGTTCGGAACATGATTATATAGAGATTCAGAGCTACAGCACATGAGAGCTTTGAGATCGATGTGGGACAACCATCAGGCGTCCTTTTTATAGGTGTTAAATGCGACGATTCATCTTCTAAACTCAATACAATGGCTGAAAATCCACCTGATCATATCTGACAGTTGATATGATAGCCATAAGGAAATATTGAATCTGATCTTTTGGGGTTTTTAATAAAAACATTCGGATTTAGGGAAAAGAGAAATCGAAAAATTAAAAAACAAAAGAAACTACCAACAAGTAAAGGATTACTATGAAAACTCTGGAATGGAATCATACAATTTGGATTTCTGGGAAGATTATTTGTATTGAAGGGAAAAAATTCTTAAAGAACATTAGATTTAAAAAAATTTATTATGAAAGAAAATTTGAAAATGAAAATCACCATTATGAGAATTTTGAGTATAAAAATCTTCATTATGAAAATTTTAAGTGTGAAAATATTCATTACAAAAATATTGAGTACAAAAATCGCCATTACGAAAATTTTGTGTACGAAAATTTTTAGACTATGAAAATTTTCGTTACGAATGATTTAAAATTTTTGATTACGAAAATTTTTCATTACAAATAATTTAAAAAATCTGGCTACGATAATATTCATTACAAAAGATTTAAAAGAAATGGATATAAAAATTTCCATTAAAAATGAATTGAAAAACCTAACTATTTCAACTTTCATTATGAAAAATTTAAAAAACTAACAAGAAAATGTTTTCCCCCTATGAAAATGAGTTTAAACTTTTGAAATAATAAATATCATCAGATTTCTTTGCTAGAAAATGGACCCATGTAAATCTAGTGTAATCATCAACTAAGACAAATACATAATATTTTCCTCGAATCCTTCAGTTTGTGTTGGTCGAAAAAGATCCATATGCACTAACGGTAATGCATCAGTGGTTGATCCTTCACAGAATTATTTAAAACTAGATTCATGTTCTTTCCATAATGACAAGGATCACAAAATTTTGAAGACTCAAATCTATGCTCGAGTAGATCCTTAAATAGTTTTTTCATAGATTTTTTGCATAGTTTCCTAAGGTTAAAATATCCTAACATTCTATTCCATAACCAAGAATTATCTTCTATTGTACTAAGGAAAGGTAGGTCTTGGATCCTAAGGTCTTCTATGTTTATTTTTTAAACAGTCTCTTGCCTATTGGTAGAATGAACAAACTCTTTCTTGCTATTTCGTACTAATCACTTTTCATTCCGAAAATTTACAAGGTAAACTTCATCACATAATTGACTTATACTTATGAGGTTGTTCTTAAGACCCATAACAAATAAAATATTTGAAAACATTGTTTTTACAAGAAGAACGATGTTACCTATACAAATAATTTATCCCTTATCATTATCATTGAATGTTACTTTTCCTCCTTTTTTCTTGATAAGATTTTCAAAGAAGACTTTATTACCAGACACATGCCAGTAATGTCCACTATCCATGTACCATGTATTGCAGTTGGTACTTTCTTTATTTTCCTAAAAATAGAAATGTTAGATTTTCGGATTCCAAAATTTCTTGGATCCGGAATTGTTAGACAATAAATAATTGGGTATCCACAGTTGTTTAGAAAAATTATCTTTATGAAACACAAGCGATTGAACTTTATTCAGTGAATTTTTTTGCTTCCAATGCCCATCACTTATAAATTTATTTGAAAAAGGGGATCTGGATGAAATAAAATAGTTGTTTTTGAAAATAGGTTTTTTGTGAGTATAACCTACTCCAGAAGTATTTCCTTGAGGTTTTATTTGAGAATACATCTTGTCAAAATTTTCTTTACTAGAAGTAATGTTTGTAAGATGTTTCTTAAGGAAATATATTTTAGAATTTTGTCTTATAACTTAATTCCTATCCCCAGGAATTATTTCCTTAGAGTTTAATTTTTCCTCAAAAACATTTATTTTTAAAATAGCATTCTTAATATATTTAGAATTTTTTTCCTTTTTTGAATTTAATTCCTTAAGGTCTTTATAAACTTTTTCTAGAATATCATCCTTATATTTATGATCTCTAGAGTGGTCTGAAATTTATTTTGTGAGAACTTCTTCCCCCGTATTTTCCTTGCCTACTTTCATAGAAATTATACAATTTATTGCTTCCAACGACTAGGAAAATGTAAAAAATTCTTCATATGAAGGTATTTCTTCACTATCTAAAGATGAAGTATCTTCATTAGAAGTAATATATTCAGAATGGTAATTTTTATGAGATATTAATTTGTTAAATCTTCAACAGAGCATGACTTTGACATAATACATGTATTTGAGAAAGAAGTAGTAGCAATGAATCTAATATTTTTTCGTACTGATGATTCATATTCAGAATATTCTCTTCCTAAAGAGTCTCCATAGATAGCACTCCAAGTGTTGTTGTCTTTTAGAATTTTCTTGTGCTTCGAACGATAGAACTTATTTTTGTTTCTCTTTGATTTTCATTCCTTCTTCTCCTTCTTTTTCAATAGAGGGAAATGAGGTATGATATGACATGTTCTTCTACATTCATAACAAGTAACATCCCCATATTTCTTATCTTTTTAGTCTCTCTTACTGAACTTATTTTGAAAGTTTTTCTGAGCTACTATCTTGTTCATTCCTTGAGAAATATTAGAAAATTCATTGTCAGACTTTTCTGTATCACTAGATTCTGAATGAACAGTTTCTTTTATTAACTTTAATCTAGTTACGCTTTCTGGAGTCTTGGTTTTCACATGTTTTTAAGTAGTTGTATAAGAAACTCCTCCATTCCTATTCTTCTTTTTAACATTATCATCATCTCTCTTCTTCTAGTCTCATGCTGAAGAAGAGTTCCAAATAACTCATCTAATGAAATCTGGGTGACTTTCTTGTTCTCATCAATTGTTGTCCTCTTGGACTCACACCCATTTAGAATGTTTTCTATGATCTTATCTAAAACGACATCATAATCCTATCCTTTTTCTCTCATAGACTATAATCTATTCACAATATTCATTAACCTTTGTTGAACTGTGCTAATAGGTTCTCCATAAGGAATGTTAAAGCCATGGTATTCAGCTCTCAACGTAGCTCTTCTTGTCTCTATAACTTTAGACATACCAAAATGTGTAAATTTATGTTTCTTCCAGATATTTTTTGCTGCTTCACATAAATATATTTGAATATATATGTTCCTAGTCATTGAACATAGAAATGTATTTTTGTCTCTGAAATTTGCATGATATTATGATTTCTCTGGATTAGTAAAATTTCTCAATTCATTATCAAGAATCTTATAGTCTCCTGTCAGCATCAGGTAGTTATCAACACCGGTGTTAATAACGAAAGCCTTCATCCTATCTGTCCAGTAATCATAATCATTTCCATCAAGAATAGGAGGTCTGGTAGGATTTATATTGTCGATAGAACCAATATTTAAACCTTCTATCTTAAGGAAAATCATTCCACACAAAATTGTTTTTAATAAAAGTTTGCAATAAAAAAATCCAAAGAAAGAAAAATAGAACTAGAGTATCTCTAAGAAAAATATGAATCTGAACTTTATGAGTCCGAAAGTATGATTCAGAAAAATTGAAGAAGAAGATTTCTCTTCTGAATCTAATCGTAAGATTAATTCAGATTTAACAAGCCCTCTGAAGTCAATTGTAGAACTGGTTCAGGGTACAAGGACACCTCCTTGGATACCAAGTGTTGGATCGATTATAATATAGATTGAATACTGATTATAGAATCAAAATATTGTGTAGATACACAAAATATAAGAGGGGGGGTGAATTGTATACTTTAAAAATTCCTTAATGAAATTTTGAATAAACAAAATTCACAACACCTCTATGTTCTACCAATTCACTTGATTACAGAAAAGTGATTCTGGAAATGATTCTTTACAAAAGTTTACAAGAACTAAGATTCTACCTTAAAGTGTATAGAATCCTATTTAATCAGAGTTCATGTCTAAGGAAGTGTAAGATAGTAATACTTTCTTCAACAACCAAAATTAAAAAAGAAAACAAAAAATTAAAACATTACAGGTAACAAGTAGTAAATCTTTTAACCTAAAGAGACGAGTATCCAACAAACTGGGATAAAGGTACTTTGATTAAAAATTTCAAGAAAGTGTGTTATACACAAAACCAGGTAATCCTTCAATTCGAAGATCAATGTCTTTCTTACTATCCTCACAAGCCCTCGAATTGTAAGGAAATTTGGACCTCTAACTTCACATCCTAGAGTCAATGATTTTAAGGAAATCGCACCTCTATTCAAATCAATTCTGAATGAAGAAAAGTTTGACCAAGCTGTTTAAACTTTCTACATGAATCCTGAGAGTTTATAACAGCATCTATCTCTAGAAATCACATCAACCTCACGTAATCATGTTCTTCCAAAAGTTGTTCTTTTAGTACGGAGCTCATTTAAAAGTGCTCCTATTTATAGTCACGACTTCAACGGTCAGCACCCTCCTCCAATGGTAATATTTTCCCTTTAATTTCGGAGGGACCTGTACATGTGTCACTCAAACAACGGTTAGATAGTAACTGAATGCACAACATCATTTTATATCCAAAACATGAGTAAACAAAAATATGGTTACTTAAGAAAATTCATTTTTCAGAGTGTAAGAAAAATTTTACGTTTGGAGTCTAACCAAATATTATTCGTACTCTATAATACATGTATATTCCGATTCTGTTTATCCGAAGAATTGGGAGTATGAATTTCAAGGACATTTGGAGTCTGAATTTAGTAGAATTTTGATTCTGAATTCATAGGAGTTCGTAGTCTGAACATACAAATTTCAGAGTCAGAATTCATGGGAGTTCAGAGTCTAAACGTACAAAATATCAGAGTCTGAATTCTTAAGAGTTTGGAGTCTAAACTTACAAAGTTTGGAGCCTGAATTCTTATGAGTTTCTAGTCTGAAATTAGAGAACTCGGAGTTAGAACTCAGAAGTGTTCGGAGTATGAATTCAGAGAACTCGGAGTCAGAACATAGAATGTTCGGAGTCTGAATTCAGAAAACACGGAGTCAGAACTCATAAAGTCCAGAACCTGTATTCGGAACCAGAAAACAGAAATATTTATATTTAAGTATATATTTGATTTTGAGTCATTGGATACAAAAATGAATTTTATACTTAGAGGAAAAATGATCAGTGAAAAATATGGTAAGGATAAATTTCCTTGGGGAAGGAAAATACTTCTTAAGAAAGAAAAGCAAAGGGTAAAATGAAAATTTCCTTAATATAAGGTTTTTTTAATTCTCAAAACAAGAAGGAATGGTAGTCATAATGGAACCATATTGAATCAACAATCTCCCCAAACATGAAGGAATGGAAAATTCATAAGGAAAACCTTATTGACTCAACATTTTTTATAGAGGTATAACAACCAATAGTTTTTAAATGGATGTTACAGTGATCATTTTTACACTATAGCTAAAATCAATTTTCTGGGAACTTCGGAGAAATAATAATGAATTGATCTTGTTAATGAATATACATATATGAATATTTATATTATCATAAAAAATTTATGAAATCATATTAAATTAAGAATTATTTCATCATATTACTAATATTTATGTTTTCTTAACCATTTATTATATAATCACTATATCACTATTTATGTAGCTAGTAAAATTGAAGAAATAAGAATTTGTTATGACTAACGTGGTTATATTTATTTAAACCCACCAATTAAATGACTATACTTTAAGTGTCACATTTTAATTATATTCTACTTATAATTTATCTCATTTATTATTATTATTTCAAATAGATGTCTCAACATCCCTATATGTCCAATGACCATATAATAATAATGAAAATATAATCCAAATAACCATATTTATATCATTAATTTTACATTTCCATATATATCCTCACAAAATTCACCAATATAACTCATCTTATTATATCATTTAAATTGTAATGTTGTTAATCATATTTCTATCAAGTTGTATTATTTCTATAGTTATCATCAGTACAATGATTCTCAATGAAGACATGGATGAGTAATATTTCAATTTTGGTGTATTTTAATATACATTAGGTTTCAATATTATTATAGTTTTAAATTATTTTTTCATTTTGTAATCTTGTAGTCTATTTCATTTTTAGTTAGACATTTTAAGATTAATGAAATAACAAAATGTTCATTTTAGTCTGATGTTTAATGTTTGAAAAATTATAATTTCAATGATGTTAATTTAGAACTATATCATTGGGGTGTTATATTATACCACTATAAAATAATTCTCCCTTGAAATTAAATTTTTGAGATTAAAAAAACTAGGGTACTTTTGTCACATTATATATTGAGGTTACCTTGTGGCATCCTTTATTAATTTATTTTTCCATAAAACATTGACTAGTTCAGTGGTGTCACTTTAAAACACATTGTATTTTTCATCCTTGATCTCTAATGGTTATTTCTAGTATTATTAATCATATTCAATTTATATAACATTTTGTGTTAGGAATTGGGGGTAAAAATAAAAACAAAACTACTCACACACACAACCCGATCCTTATGGAGAGTTTCCCATAAACCCACAACGGATGAGAACCGATTATAGGTCCTTATGTATATTTTTAAGTGGAACATAGGCAGAAGATGGTCAATCCCATGGCTCACTCATCCACTCTATCCACATATCTGACAGATGCATGATCTGCTAATACATTCCCATCGACAAATCATGCTCGACGAGTATCCCTGAATGCCATTTGTTCACTTAGACCTGCCACCCCCATCATAGTAACACCTTCCCCCAGTACACATCACCGCTATTTTCCTCCAATAATCATTTCCTATGAATAATCCTACCACCATCCATCGATGTCACCTATCACCATTATCACCACCACCTTCTCCTATCATCACATCACCAGTGACGAATCCCGCAGCCCCTGTCGAAGTAACCTACACTTGATCATCTGTTTTCATCCAGTGATTTCTTGGATCATCTACAAAAAACAAGCATCAAATCCATTTTCCTCCCATCATTATTACATGTGATGGACCTTGCTGCCCTCCTCATCATTTCTTCTGGTCCCATAACCTATAAAACCTACACCGGAAACCAATCACTACCTAATGTGTACATTCCAACCACCAGACATCATCGTAAAAATAATGTTGTATCTATTTCCAAACTACAAGAGGAAAAAATATGTTGCGGAAAGGTATCAACCCCAACCTTCCTAATGCAGGTGTATTGACTAAGTACCACCTGTACAACACATTGACATCAATTATATAACATATGAGTTTATTACATGTTAGGGATGTGGTTTTTTTACTTCTTAAAAAGTGATTCATGGAATAAATTTTACATATATGAGAGGTTTTGTGGAAGTACTTGCTGATAAGATATAATCCATACATAACCAAGAATCACATAAGCACCAATGTATCTAAGGACTAACATCTATTTCTTCTGAAATCTCACAACCCTATTCCAATTTGATGTTACATGTAATCCCTTTTCACAAAACACAAACTGTATATCTCATTGTTGATTATTAGCGTAGCCCATATATATAATTTTCACTAATTTGATATGTCACTAAATAGTTTTAAAATCTAATTACCAGTTCTAATAACTTACTCTATCGAACATCATCCCATCATGTAAGAGTCCTATATCTATACTCATTTAAAGTCTTATATAGTGGTACATGGATTCTAGAGTGGAAAATGTTATTGTATTAGAACTCAACTAGAAGAATTAGTTTTTACCCAACATCTATTATTGACTATTGAACATGATCTTTTCATAACATTGGATATTATAAAATTTCATTTTAATTTACTACTAGTTTGAGGGTGATGCATGATGAAAATGATGAACTCCTTATACAATTATATTTTAATAATTCATTTATTTTTCATGTGAACCTTGGATATCATTAGATAAAACTGAAAATGGTACTCCATGTAGCCTCACCATTATCTTTAGGTATATCTTAACAAAATGATAGACTGAGAGTCCTATATAATATGAATTTAATGAGGCAACATTATATGTTGAGAAACAATTTTGCAAATGGAATTGTTCCCTGCTGTAGTATTGAGAACACAAATTATGAAATCCATGGTGATTTTTCCCATTTAGAAACATGTATACATCCTAGTTTCATCATCCCATAAGATTTATAAAACTAAACCATTACATGTAAGAACATGAAGAATAAATATATATATATTTATATACTACAAAATCTCTCTCTTCAGATTATCTCAAAAAAACATCTTCTCTAGTTTTTAAAATTTACCCATAATTAAAAAAAATTTACACCTAAAATAATGATTCATTGAATAATCTCTTTTTATATTAATTATGATTTTAATATTAATTATTACTTTTTTTATTAATTATATAATTTATATTCATTTTCACTATTAAATTTGTACCAAATACAACATTTCTCACTTTGTGAAAATGATTTTTAAGAGTAATATTTTTAAAATATAAAAATATATAAAAATTAACATAATAATTATAAATTATATATTTTTAAATTATCATTTATCATGATAATAATGACCTGGCTAGATTATAATAAATTATTTTTATAAAACTAATTAATACCTTTATATAATAACGAAGGTTGAGATAACTATTTGTGGCCATCATAGGTGGTGATTTAGCTAACCCTGATCTCGTTGTGATTTCCATGAGCATTATCTTATCACATGGAGAAGTTCAGTCCAGAAGTATTTTTTGAAGCTCAACATTGGATTAGTCTATAAAAAACCCTAGTTATACCACATATTTTCCATGCTAAAAAAATGATCATCAAATGTAATACGTCTAATGCCTAATGGATTTTATTTACCTTTATACGTAGATTTCATTATGTGGTTACTTTTATTTAATCCCAAAAATTCTATGACTATATTATAACAATAAATTTTTTATAAAATAAAGAATATAATTTATCTAAAAATTTAATATTGTGTATAATTATGTCATCATCATTCATATAATCCAAATGAACATATAATTTCATTGCCCATATTATCCCAAAAACCATATATATATATATATATAATATCACAAATTTTATCAAGAACAATCTTCTCGTTATATCATTCCAATTATAAACATATTTTTCAAATTTTCAATTTGATGTATTATTTATATATTTATCATCGATAATATGATATTAAAAAAAGATTTATAACATTAATATTTGGATATTGTTTTAATTTTTATACTTTTTGTTTTGTTCCTTTTGTAATTTTGTAATTTTGTTTCTTTTGTCTATATCATATTTTATTTCATTTTGTTTTTGAATTTTATACCAGAATGAAATAATGAAACATAATATTTTATATTATATTTCATGTTATTCAAAAAATAACTGATTTATATGTAATTTAGCGGCACATATTTTTTTTCTTACAATAATAATATCGAGGATAACATAAACTCCTCATTTCCCTAGAGAAAGTGGAGGATTTTTTCTTGAGAATACGTATAAGAAATATGAGTATAATAAATAATGTGGTAGTGGCTATAAACACCCATATGAAATGGATTCCTCTTCACCAATTGTGAGGGGGACTCTTATGTTATATAAATGAGGCATGTATTTTTATTCAAAACATTTATGTTTTGAATCAGACACATTTTATAGTGAGTATGGGTGAATGAGACACCTTATAAGAGATTGAATACTTAATCATCCCAAGAGTAGGGGTTTAGGATGGTAAACTACAAAGGGATCTATAAATAAATTATATTTCTCAAGGACAAGAAGATAGTATTCCCATGGAAACAGGTGTAGAGGAGGTTCTTCCCTTTTCAAATTATTGTAGAGAACCAATCCTTATTCTAGCATAAGGAATAAGGCTCATTGTGAAGAAATAATGATTCTATAAATATAGAAAGTGTCCACATAACCTAGAGTGAGACTCCAAATCTTGTGAGGTATTATTAATATTTAATTATCTAGACATAATTTTTATTCAATACAAGAACCTCTAAGTAATTTATTTCTTCTCATTATAAGGATTTGTTAAACATTATAACCAATCCAATGTTAAATCAATTAGATATATACAAATATCTTGAGAAGAATAAAAAATTATTATTTTTATGTACATGATGTCTTATATCTATACATAATGTGGATTACAAGTGGGATTTTTTTTATTCTTGACATGGATTTAATTAATGTGATCCTTATAGTAGATTGACTAGTTTATTTAAAATATCATATTGATTGTGATAACTGGAGGGATAACATTATTGGGTTTTATTGGATTTTTAATTTATTTCAATGAGAATGAGAACCAAGATTGAGTTCAGTAGGTTTTACTTTCCTTTAAGTCAGTAGTTCAGTATGATAGAAGTCATCCCACTTAATGGTGTCAGATGGAGGGAATTTGTAAAGTGGGATTCTAAAAATGGTTATGGAGTTTTAAAAAGTGTTCCTAGATTAATTATAAGGGTTAATACTTAATGATAATTTTTTTATATCAATTGGGTACCTGATATGGAGCTGATATCAATTATATCATATTATACAACACCCAATTAATTAATGGAGAGACAATTTTAATATAATGACATGGAGTAAAAGGTATTAATCATCATATTGTTTCATCAAGTGACAACATTGTGATATTTTAAAAAATTTTGGATGAAACAATATTATTATCCATTTACTAAATTATTAATAATCATTTGGCTGTTAATAATAAAAAAGTTGTACCTCATATTTATGACATCATTGATCCACCAGAAGTAAGATCACGAGTTTTACATTTTGATCATTAGTCATGGTAAATTATATTTACATTCCAAATACTAATTTAAAATAAAACATGGAAATTTTAAATATTTAGTGATACCATTTGGTTTTAATAACACTCATGTAGCAGTCATGGATCTTATGAATTAAAAATATCATCGATACCTTAACTCATTGTTTATGGTACTTATAGATTATTATTTGGTATACTCTAAAACCAAATAGGACGATGAGAAACATTTACAGGTTTTTTTTGGAACTCTTTGTGATCAAAATATTGTGAGAAACTGTCAATGTTTTCCATATATAATTGAGTGCTCATGTAATGGAGATATGGGGTGTTAGACTATGTAATTTTTTTTGATCATGAAAAAGTGATACCCATTTTTGCGAATAATTTCATACTAATGCAAGATAAATACATTCCAAGGTCTATTGAGTTATTATTGATGACTTTTGAAGTATTTATCGAAGATAGTGTCTCAATTTAATTAAATCTCTAATAAAGGAGTGATATTTTAATAATTTCTATAATGTCTAGCTTACATTTGTAAATTAAAACAGTGTTTAACATCATATTTGATCATGATTCATCCTAATCTAGGGAAAGAAAAATATCATATATTAATATTTCTCTAGTATGAGGTTGGTATGTTTGTTGAGTTATGGTGATCATGTTGTGGATTATATATCTCATCAACATGGAAAAAATTAAAACAATTACCAGACCCCTGTACTTGAATTTGAAGTATTCATGGATGATCTTATGTTTTTTGGTACAATCTACTGGGTGAGAAATTTACATCATGTATAATCCATAAGAATTTAGCATATACTTTCACTCAAAAATTCAAATATCATCAAAAAAGGGAATGGGAGCGTACATTATAACATTTTATTATAAACATGAATATTCCCCTAATAAGAGGATTATGGTCACTAATAATTTCATGATCCATGCCAGATAACCTAGTTCCTTAATACCTAGTCTGGAACTGTCTTGTCCCAAAGGGAGTTCCATATCCCTTGGGTTTCAAAATATCACCTAGAATCATTAATGAATAAATTTGTGATAGTTTATTTTCACAAAAAATAGGAATAAAACAATTACATTTCAGTTTGTTGAACCCTAGAAATGGAGAATGTACTAGAAACAAATGGGTATAAAAAAATCAAAATTAGTATATCATAAATTAATCAATACATAACAATATTAAAAATAATTCATCCCATGAAATAAGTGGATAAAATCTCCACTGTTCACCTCCATATACACAAAATTGTTTGAATGATCAAGAATATCCACAACCATCATATGCTGATTTCTTATTGATCTGATATGGAATAAGAATGTCTATAAAATCCTAAAGAAAATGGTAGGGTTTGTACAATAAATCCAAGAAAAGGTTCATCATGTGTTTCATAATCAATAGAATTATAATATATCATTTTTGATACTTTTTAAAATAAAAAAATTAGAAATATTTCATTTTAGTATTATAAACCAAAACATTTTGTCATCAAAATAGATGGAAAATATATTGAAACTACATTCAATCATTATTAAATGAACTTTTTTTTCTGTATTAAATTATATAAATCACATTGAATAAAAAAACAGTTCAAAAAACAATGACATTCATAATCATGTCAAAAGTCATACCCAAGAACCATGTACAAAATACCCTTGGTATGATAGTTTATTAGGTAATTAGATCCTAAAAAATAAAGTAATGATCAAAGATCTAGATAGTTTATCACACAAAAATACACCCAAATACGGAAATCCATCACAAGAAGTCTATATCCCAATAGGGGAAACCATCATTGGAATTCATTCAATAGTTTTTTTAGTAACATGTTTCACAATCAAACCATTTCTATAGAGATATGATTTATAATTGTTGTCCCAGTTACCACTAACTACCCAATCTAACATGTTCTTCAATTAACCAATAAATAAAATATGTAATTAATAATTTTAAACAATTTTAAAATATAATTTCGCAATATCTATTTTCAACACGCCCTTCCCTTTCAAAAACAAAGCACAGGATTTAATTATTTCTGGGAATTTCAAATGAATTTTCAATTTCATCCATTTTCTTAGGACCAATAATTAAATAATTTCACTGAATTAATATTACAAATATAACCTTAATTCTTTTGAAATCCAACCCAAAATATAGAATCCATTGAAATTGGGGATTTTATAAATTTTAATACCATTTAAAAATAAAATATTGAATATTGTCAAGTCCATTTTTTAAAATCATTTAAAAACTCATTTCAATTTTATCATGAAATAGAATGTTTTCATCTCAAGGAATGTAATTATGGAACCATCTACCTTTAAATTAATGGACTAGAAATAAAAAACTATAGTGAGATTCTCCAATGAAGAACGAATGAATGAAATATTTAGGAACAAATCCTAGAATGAAGATCCAACAAAAAAGTGTTGATCCATCAATAACATTATTATCCATAAAAATTTAAGTAGGATAAAATGAGAAATCATGAGAAAATATATGAGAGGCGATCCACTTACCTAGAAAGAAGAACCAAAAAAAATGATACTCAATTTCTGAACGAATGAACTGGAAGAATTGTAGATATCTAAAATACCCTGGGAAAGGATTTATGTCCAGAGTGGAAGGATTCTTGGTCCAATTAAATGAAACTCACTCATATTACACCCTAAAAATTAAACTCAAAATAGTTATCTGGTGTGTAATCCCTTTACACATTGTGTAATCATTAGAGACTAAAAACACTGAAATATGATTTTCATTTTTATTAAAAATGTTTTTTCACTTTGATGATGTGAATTCCTAGAACACACCGTGTAAATTTTCACACACTATAAATTCTCATGAAATGTTATTAGAAAAAAATAATTTTTGTGGAAACCAAATACACATTGTATAATCACCCATAAGACACCACAAATACAATTTTTTAATAGAAATTCACCAATTCACCTGAGAAATTATAATTTGGGGATAAACCCACAAAGTCACCCCAAATGGAGAGAAAACCCAATAAATGGACAAAAAAGTACATGTAAATGTTAATATGATGTTACAACATGCCCACCATAATGACATTTTTCCCTATTAATCTTATCATGAAGTTTCCACGTCAAAGATATGATGCCACTACACTCTCTTAAATGCCTCACTCTCCCAAATCTCATGAGTATCATAAATATGATTCCATTTCACAGAAACCGAAGTTATCATATTACATAGAAACATTTTGGTATTCAAATAAACTATCCAGACTCGATTCTCAGTCATGTATAAATTTGGCTTGACACTAAGAAGCTCCCAGTTGATGACATGAGAAGGGTCAGAAAGATACTTCTGAAGATGTGATACATGAGACATATTATCTTTCGATGTCAATTTTCATAGAAGAGATAAATAATAATATATTATCCCCACATGATTAATAACCTCTAAATACCCAAAAAAAATAATGAGAAAACTTCACTTTCATCCCAAGACAATGATGACCCAAATGAGGTGAAACTCTCAAAAACACCTTGCCACTAAATGAAAAATCCAGCTGTCATCTCTGTGGGTATGCATACGATTTATTTTTACTATATTACATAAACAAATTGATATAAAAATTTAATATTTTATTCCTTATTTTGGAAAAACCTTCGTAAAACATAGTAAATTTCACCAATATTCGACCAACACAACATAGATAGGTATGGTCGGTCATATAAGGGATAAAAATGAGAAATCCAAATTGCGTACAAGTAACTATAATTATAAAAGAAATCATGTAATACTATTTGAACATCCCAAGATCCCACAAAATTGATGTCATAGTAACTGAGAATCTTTTCGTGAATATATATATACATCTATGTATGGCCACCCATCATAAAATGGTTTTCTATACTGAATTGAACCTAATATTGAATCGCCTCCTAATGGAATCAAAACAAATGAAAGAAAAAAACTAGTATATCAATAAGAGACTATAACTGATGGAACCCTGGGAAAATTTTAATATTCATCACATAGAGATTTCAAAACGTTAAAACAATTTAGTTTATCAAAAAAGTAAGATGTTAGAGGATTTGGCCAGACAATCAATAACAACCCATAACACAAACAATCCTAAAGGGGCACCTAGAAACCCTACTAAAAAATCTATAGAAGTATCATACCACATCCATGGTGGAAAAGGAAGTGTCTGAATAAAATATAAAGGTCTCTAGTGCTACGATTTGACATGTTGTAAGGTGTAAAAATGATAAACAATGTTAGCAATGAATCATTATGTACTAGGACACTATATTCATCACCTTATTTTATAACACATTTCTTTTTGGTTCCTGGGTGAACCCCCCACTTAAAACTATATTAGTCCACCATTAACAAAATAATTATGTCCATATGAATAAAAAACCCATTCTGAAAATACAATATTTAGCTAGAAGAGATTTTCTACTCACTGATGATCCACCAACCATAAAGAGAGTCCCTAATGATATATAATTCATCAACAAATTGATACATCTGATGAATCATGTCGATGATAGCATTGATCAATTGAATACATTACATGGTAACCATAGACTCTTACTCCCAAACTCATAAATTAAACTTTAAAAAAAGATCCATCACATCCTTCTATTAGGATGATTCCATAATAGTCTTGGTTGAATTTTTCCTACACAAGGAATCAAAAATGAGATTCCCCTAAAATGAGGACATGATATGTTCAAAACAATATAATATTGGTACTCCACCCAACATCTTGATTGAAAATTCCAATATTTTTGAGATAGTATATAACTTTGTTTCTTATGGTTGGAAAACATATTAAACCGTTATCCAAAATGGTAATACTACCAAATTATAATCATATGAATCACGAATGAATGTTTATGGTCAGGGGTTAGGTAATTCATATCACATGAACTAAGTTGTAGAGAACCATTGAATATAAGATGAACTCTATGTATAAGAATGTAGTGAAAACACAAACCTGATGGTCAAAAAAGAAAACATATCCATAGATGACCTCTAGAAGAGTTGACACCAACACATAAGATAAAATTTGTCTCACCTAAACAAAATAATTCAAAAATTTATCATTACATGTTAATTTTACCCTCCATCATGTGATTGTGGTCATAGGAGAATCTATATTTGAGAAATATAATAATATTTGGTTATAAAATCCTTTTAAACCCAGGAAGTTTCATATCTCAAAAAATATTAAGCATTATGTGTCATGTCAAAATAGACTTCAACTTCTTATAAAAACTGAAATACCATGTTTAATGACCATATTTCCCCATAGCATAACATTCAAAATATAGAAATAATAGTTCAATATATTTTCATAAAGTTAGTGATTTATCATTGTTGCCATAATTTTTCTCAAAAGACTCACATGATCCTCTGAGGAATGAGAGTCAACTCGGATGTCATCCAAAGAAACCCCTATGAATGTATCAAGATACTCTTAGAATATTATACTTGTTAATTTCATAAATACCATTGGGTAATTGGTTAGACTAATTGGAATAAAATATACTAAAAATGTCCACATATACTATGGAAGGTAGTATAATGAATGTTAGATTATTTTATACTCAACTAGTGATTACCACATAGAAGATAAATATTGAAGAACTATAATACCCCCTTTAATTGGTCAAACTAATCATCCATTCATTATTATAAATACATTCTATTTACCATAACATTATTGAGTTTTTTTATAATCAACAAAGGGGAAAATTTTCCTGCTAGATTTCTTCTAAAGGATAATATGTATGTCCCATGGTGAGAGACTCTGGAATATAAATAATTTCTATAATAGATCGAAAAACTAAGGCTTTATCTTTTTTAGATTAGCTGGTTCTATACATTAATAATTAATTGAAACCAATTGAGTACTAGGAACTAATTCAATAGAAATATATACCTCTATTATAAATGGAAAAACAAAGAAATCAGAAGGAAACATATCGGGAAACTCAATGAATAATAGCGGGAGATCACCCATCAAAGATTCAAACTCCGTATCAAAATCAAACACCATTATTACATTCTACAAATCTGGATAGTATTGTCAGACTCTACTCAACCTTGGGTCCGATTATCCTTGAATGAAATGGAACACCCATTTAGTAATAATAATGAAGACTCGTTAAATATAGATGTCAATCCAGACCTTATTTGAAATTAACCAATATATGCTAAAAATGAAATCAATATGTTTCATATCGAGAACCAAAAAATCCCAGATGAGTTCAATCTCTGATAAAGATAAATCAAAATAAATATAATGGATACTATGATCTCAATATATTATAAGGGGTGTATTAATAACCATCACATAACACAAATGTTCTATATGACTATTTATCAAGTTGACAATACATGTTGATATAAATTATTCAGATGTAGCCATCAAAAACAAAAGATCCACTAGAGAAGAAGTTATAGTGATTGTAATTATCCAAGTCACTAGACCTATATAAATATCCTCTGGAGACATCACAATCCATAAATAAGCTTAATTTCAGATTCCTATAGTTGGAACCCTTAGATATTGAATGAATCAGATTTCACCATAGTACAACTGGGTTAAAATAAGAAAATTAAATTATATGGGGAATAAATGAAATAGAAACCTTTTTGTTGGTGTCCTATGAAACCAAATAGACTATAAATCTTTGGATCCTCAATAAAAACATGCCTCTAGTGACAAAAATTTCCACACTGGAAGCAAGAAATATGAAATATTCAAGGAACTTCGGGTGGTATAGAGGAAACCAACTATTGAGAACAAAAAATAAAGCTCGTAGCACTTCATGTTTCTTATAAAGGAACTCATAAAACAACCACTGGTTGAAAAATAAACTCCTTTCAACCCTCAAATACCAGACTATCAATTATCAGTGTAGAATGTTATCAAAGTAAGTGATATTCAGTAATAAATCATGTGAACAAATATTATGTTGAAGAACCATCTCAAACCATCAATAACTCCTTTTACCATTTAGTACAATATCAGATGAAAATTAAAAAAGTCTGAAAAATCGGTTTTCATAATGTGTCATGGTCCTGTCATCCTCCCGGAGGTTAAGAAACTCCAAATCCTTAACCCACACCATAGATTCCAGAAATAAATGATCAATGAAAATATCTTTTAATACCATCAACTCTAAAGGATTGTGCTACTTTTCATTTACCATCAAACCATACCTTATCTGAATTAGACCTTATAGCATAAAGTTTGAACATTTCATCTTTATAGATTCGTGCATTTTTGGGAAATAAAAAATTCACTGAATCTTGTTTAGTCAATCCCCAGCCTTTCATGGATTATTCTTTCGTTGAAATGTAGGTAGGTTCTAGGGAAGATACTATTGACCATGATTCTGATATTCAACCCTTTGTGGTTACACAACTAGATCATAAATGGGAATAGGTTAAGGTGTGTACCATAGAGATTTTACATCCAACAAAATAATTTAAAAATTATTCTTGTTCGTGAGAGGATGTTCCCACTATAGTTCGCCAACAAATTCAGCATGGATACTGTTAAAACATTTTCTCATATGGATGATGATACAAAATATCAGCAAGAAATGCTGAATACATCATAATATTTCTTTGATAAACAACTAAAATAAGTGAAATGCAAATATAAGTCCCATAAGACATGATATCAATATTTTCAATTTAACATACTCCAATAATAATCAGGGAAATACTGGAATTAGGTCAAAAATTTCCTCAAGAAGTTTTCCCAAAAACAACCATGGTAACTAAAGGCCCATTGTGATGATATCTTAACATGAAATCACTCATAACTACCACCCAATACCCTAAAATCCTACTTCATATCTAAAAGTACAAATAAAAATTCATACTGGATTAAATTAAGCATGATTAACCTGCACCTATGATACCATTTTGTCAAGAACCTGCTAGGGTACCAAGGATCCTTAGTCCCTAGAATGACACTTACATGGCTTGAAGGGTGTTCTAAATTCCCAAGGGTTTGTGACTAACAAATAGAATCATACTATAACAAAGTGCGAACAACTATCCAATAAAAAAATTAAAGAAAATGAATATGCAAATCTAGTATGATCATCAATGAAAATGAAGAAAGTATAAGAATCAAAAGGGTGTAATAAAACTCAAAGTAGTATATTATCATAGAAATCAGTATCTAACAAGATGAAAAATGAAATCATCCTATTACACATGTGGATTAAATCTACATCGGCCAGCTCCATCAGTATCCTAGAGTCCAGTGGATAAAAAACATCCACACCATCAAAGTGGTTCTTTCCTGTTTCTCACACCTAGTATAATAATGTCTACAAATTCCAAATGTAAAAGGTTGAGTGTATTCTATAAAATAGAGTAGGGTCTCACTAGGTGTTCCATAATTTGTACAATACTAATTTACCATTTACGCTATATGTTTAAATATTACAAGGCATGGTATTTCATTTTCAAATTTTCGTCAAAAACATGATTTCATTAAAATAGATTTCATATATATTTAAATAACATTCAAATAGTCATAAATGATCTTTTTGTATATAACATTTTATATAAATCAATGGAATTTATAAAACTATTCAAAAATTCAGCATTAGGGAAAATCAAGTCACAAATCATAGTAAATAACAAAGTAAAAATGTCCCATGGTATGTCATATTATCATGTAATATGATACTCTTAGAACTCATAATAATTATGCAGATAGTGAGGTACACACATAGAAATACAATACAATTGGGGAACCCATCATAGGTAGTATACACCATAATAGGGGAACCCATCATAAATAATCATGTCATAGTTATTTCTCATAACATATAAAATCATCAATCTATTAATATGGAGTTAAGGCCACATAATTTTTATCCTTGTTTCCAAGAACAACCTTTTATGGAATGCTCTTAAATAAATAAATAAATCAATCAATATTTATATCAACCATTTTATGAAATGTTAAAGTATAATTTCCCAATTTTACTTTTCAATATTCCATTTAAATAATAAAAAATTATTGGTTATTATTATTTTTTTCTCATTTTAAATCAAATATAAATTTAATATATTTTGATAATATCAATAATAAAATCATTTAATCAAATAAAATTTTCATATGAATTCATCATTTTTCATAAATCAAACCAAAAGTTTCATTTCCATTGAAATTTTAGTTCTTCTCAAATTCTGTTCCCATTTCGAATAAAATATCGAATCATATCAAATCCATATTTTTAGATTTATTAAAATCTCATTTCAATTTGATCATTAAATAAATGTTTGAAATTGTTGGGAATAGAATTATGTGATAGCCTAAATATAAAACAAAGGTCTAGAAATCAAAACCTGAAACCAGATTCACTAACAAAGAACAAAGTAATATATGATCTTGGAACACAACCTAGAATCAAGATACTATAAAATTGAGTTTAGATCCATATATTAAATTATTAAAAATAATATTCATTAGAGTATATAAAGAGAGATGATATAAAACTATATGAGTTATAATCCACTTGACCAAAAAGATGAACCATGAAAAAAAATTGATGACCACTAACTTAAAAATGACATTGAAGGATTAGATATCTCAATAATATCCTAGGAATGACACTAGATTGAGAGAGGAAGGATTCATGGTTGAATGAAATAAAAATAACTCAAAAAACCCTAAAAACCACACTATGAGGGAAATAAATAGTTTATACTCCCATTTCACATCATCTAATCAATGGAAACTAAAAACATTGAAAAATGAATCTTTTTTAAACTGAATTTCACTTACACATCGTGAATTCAATGAACATGTTATGTAACTTTTAATTCCCTATAAATAAATACAACATGATCCTTGAGACAAATACACATCGTGTAAACCAAATACATGTTTTTTAATCACCAAAAAAATAGTTGTAAAACCTAATTTTTTAATAGAAAAATTGAAGAGAACCCCCAAAATTTCGTTAACATGGAGAGAAGGAAAGAAATAATCCTGAAATGATGACGTAAAAAAACTATAAACAATGGAGAACTGGAGACGAATAATGGGATATTACATATATTATTAGTATGAATTTATCATTGAAAACTCTGAAGAAGTCTAGTGATGAGAGTAATATGATGAGCCACTTTACTGAATAGTACTTGTAGTTCTTTAAAGAGAATGAGTTATTTTTATTTTCCAATGAATAAAATACACCATGTTTCCTTAATTATATTCATGAGTAGAAAATTTATTACATAATAGTTATTGTATTATGAAAATCATATATTGTAGGTATACCACCATTTAGCGGTCCATTTCCCCCAAAATAATTTTTTAGTTCATGAAGCATTATGGTATCCCTATTTCCATGAGACAATTAGTGATAAAGGAAGTTTATCACCCTTAGGGATTAGTTACACCATAATATTCCAATATGTATAATGACATGAATCACTAGTATTGGAGGTACTATATGTGATGATACCTAAGAAAAAATGGAACTATATTACAATCAAATAGTAAAGTAATGAAATAAAATAAAAATCAATATAGTTTGATTCAGTCCATACCCATCTCTTCATGGAAGTGGGATGAATTATACATGCATTCCTAAATTTCATTTCCTCATACCCCTTATATGATGGATTAAATTTTGGTGATTATTTATTACTTGAGTAAATCATGCCACTTTATATCATTTAAGGATAACACCAATTTGTGGGATTTTGATATGTTTTATGTGAAAGTGATTGTGAAACTACAAATAGATCCTTATATGTTTAGTTCTAATAAGGTTACATGATATACATCTTGATTCAATAAAGGCCTTCCAGTGGCTATGAGTTCTAATGTGAAGATAAAAATAACACACCTCCCATAAATGGATGAGAAAATGATGAAAAAAAATTATTATTATGAATGATGTGATCCCTGATATTGTGACAAAATTTACAAGACCATATGATACCAATATATCACTGGTTTAAATTTCATACAATAATTGTTATGAATCATATATCAAGATGGATCGAAGGGATGAATTATATTGTAAGAAGTGTTTGTATCAACTCTTCAAGATTGAGTATAGGGAGGAATCTCATGTGGGACTGGGTATTTGTATAAAAGATGATAGAAAAGATTTAGATTTTTTATCAATGACATGTTATTGTTTAAAACCTCTAGAATAAATATTTTTACAATCATCGCATGACTCTAATATTATACAACGATGATTTTGGTATTCTAGTGAGTACGTCCATTTTTTGGTCATTTAGGACTTATAAGGTAAGGAAATCTAATGTCAATGAAATTGGGACCCATATGAATTAACAAAATAACTATGAAATTTTTACACTAGTTTTCATTTCCTCATCATATGTTATAGATTCGTAATGTTTTTCATGTATCTTAATTATAGAAGTATCATCTCAATCCATCTAATGTGTTAAATTAGAAAGAGTAAAAACTAGAGATAAAAGTATCAGAAATTGATCAATCAATCTAGATATTTGAATCATTTAATAACGTGTTATATAGTAAATAGATTACCTTGTTATAGGCCTCTTTATAGCACAAGAACAAATCACATGACACAAGAGTGTAGGGAAATCATATGTGTGAGAAATTTACTCACCTCTTTTCAAATTACTAGGGTTTTGTTGGACTTTAAAGGGTTAAAAAGATAAATTCTTAGAAAAATTGTGATGAACATAATGTTATTTTCATTATTATTTTAATAGTTTTGTATTTTGGAACTCCACATCATTCTTCGGTTATATTTTATTAAAACTTTATAGAAAATAGTGGAAATTAACAGTTCCATGGTTAGTAAAAATCGTGTAAAAAATTAATGAATTAGGATGTAACACATTTCAATTGTGTTCATATGATGAGTTCAATTATTCCTAAATCATTTTTTCAATGAATAATTGATGTTTTTGAAATAATTGTTCTATAACAACATAGTTTTAACCCCATATTAATTCCCTTTTCTCAAATTTAATCCATCTTTGACATCCCGCTCCCTCTTAAACTAATCCATAATCCTTTCGGTAAAGTAATTTTATTGTTATGAAAATTAGTGAACATTTATTCCTTATTCTTATTTTATATCTTTCTTACCAATTTCCCTATAATTCTTTATCCCAATGACCGTACTAGCCTAGACTTATTTAATTCTAATATTTGAGTTGGCGGTTTTATGTGTTAAGACCTCTACTCAAGTGGAAAGGGAATTTAATGTTTTAATTTATTGAAAGAAAAAAAATCTAATAGTGTTTCCAATAATATATGGTAGGTGTCTCAATATGAAATAAAACATTTAATTAACCTTTATTTTGTTTACTTTTTAAAATATATACTACGTATAATGGTAAGTTTTTATGACAACCATACTTTTTATTACACACATAAACATGACTTATTACATAAAATACTCACATGATACATTATAGAAGATTGGGAGGTATAGAGTTTTGGGGCCTAGGAACATTACATAAAAACTTAAAATATGAAAAACAACATCTTTAATGAAATCTTCCATTATATTACCACTACATTCCATCGTACTTAGCATTTCATGGGATAACCTAAGGACATGCATGAGAAAAAAATGATCTATAAAGCCCACTAAGAGAGAAAAAAAGTCATAAAAAGAATAATAAAATACATGTTACACAATAGGCATATCAATGGAGATTAAAAGAAACATGAACATAAAGGCATGATATAAAATGATTATCATAACATGAAAATGTGGCAACAACACTTAAGATAGTATTAGAATGATACAAGAATAATTAAACAAGAAGAATGGGTAAAACCTCAGTGAAACTGAATTATAATGAGTAAACCATCATTTCATTTGATGTATAATGATACTAATAATTACCTAATGAATTGAATTGCAATCAGGGTTCACCCTTCTTAATCATTTCATTTCATGCATAAGTGTGCCACATGGATAACAGAACAGAGAATCAGAAAAGATCATCACTTATTCCATGATAAATGAATGTGTAATTATTACATGAAACTATATAATATGTATGTTAATATGCATAAAGGTGAATAACCATGATAGAGAAATGGGCATGGTATTCACAACATAATGAATTTTTCTTTGAAAATCTTAATCCAATTTCAGCAGGAAAACAAAGTGACATAAGATTTCATAAAAAAAGGTTGATGAGAGTGAAAGGGGTGTATCATCATATGTAAATGAAATTTATAGTCATAGGGTCGTATAGATACATGTCCGAACATAAGTAATGGAAACTTAGATTCATAATACAAAATAATTGTTTGAATTTAAATAAGGAGTTAGAAATTCATTACGATATTTTGACATGGTAACTGGTGTACATGGGAGGCATTAATGAGAATGAAAAGGGGTCTCTCATTATTCATAAATAAAGAGGGAAGTCTGGGGGAGGTGAAAAATCATACACCAAAATTTGTAATTGAAAAGAAAAGGGAATAACGACATAATTAAACTTGGAAAAAAATGAGAAAGGAAGAAATCCCTTACTTGAAAATGTGATCTCAATGTCTTGGGAGGGGCTTGGGAGAGGCTTCATGATAAATTGTGGTCCCTTGGGAGGAATCTAGTGAGAGGATGGAAAATTTTGGTAGAGCTCAAAATTCTTTTAGGGAAAATTAAGTGGGATCATGGGTGGGTTTATATAGGAAAAGGGAAGTAATTATTTATTATTTTGGTTTTGGCCACCACAGAATAAAGTCAACAAAACCAAAAACTAACATATGAGTTTTCCCAGTATTTTTTACAAAATGGAGTGGAAAAAATTATTTTAAAATCTGAATAGCCTTGCATCTTAGAATATTAAGCTTGTTTTTGTGGAGTTGAGTCACACTCTCAAAGAAATCGATTTAAAAAGCTAAAATGTTTTATAAGTCTTGGATGGTCCACTACGGCTTGGTAAAATAAATTAAACAAACCTAAAATCAAATTATTTTAATGATAAAACATATATAGGTCTAACATAATGTTTATTGTATTTTATTACATCACTATTGGGACATTATGATGTCATAAATCAAATTATATATTCAAACTGTACTAAATTTTTACCCAAAAATTCAACTGTCTCAGAAAATTCTGAAAAACTAACTATTGGATAATTTCAATATCTTGATTCAAAAAAATATATCCATTTTATCTAAATAGTTTTATAAATATGTGAATTTTTACCTTAAAAATAAAAACTGTCATTTATATAAATTTATTGGGTTTTGACAAAAATAGCTTTCATACCATAATACAAATTACAATTGTATTCATAAAATTTATTTGATTATTTATATTTGAAAAAATTAATTTAGTAACAATTAAATTATTATTTAAATAAAAAATCCATTAATTCATCAAAATAGATTTCATAATTTAATATTAACTAAAAATACTATTTTTTCTTTAAAAACCATTTACAAATTAACAATAATAAAATTAATGTATACTATTTATACAAAAAATAATTTACATAATGATAGTTCTAGGGTCTTCTTACATAACCCCTTATATCACATGTATAAGACCGAAGGGTAAGGTGTGCGATGGTGACAGACACTTGGGGTGGCTCAGATAACATCGCTCAGGTGGTAATCTCTATCAACGTCCACTTCTCCCGTGGGAAGTTCCTCTCGAGCTTAATATCTTGAATCTCAGCTTGGGATTGGCCAAGAGTGAAGCCCAATGATGCCACCTCGTTTTCATGATCCGAAAAATGGGTTTCGTATGGGGAAAGTCAACTAGATGAGGCCATCACATCCTTTTTCTGAGTAAATTTGATTTGTTAAAGTCCTATATTTATACTAATCATGTGATCATTGTTTAACAGCTATATTTGGAATGGTCGCATTAATTAATGGTATATTGAAATCCAAAAACATAAAACCAAGGAAGTGTATAAGTTTTATTTAACTGTAACAATAAATTTAATTAGGTTTAGAGGAATTTTAATTAATGAATGTTTGGTTCGTTACAATCTTCCCCACTTAAGAAATTTCGCCTTCGAAATTTCCATTTCCCACAGTAAAATATATTTGGGTAACTCTACTTCATCATTTCCTCATATTCCCAAATTTCCACTTCAAACTTGTGGTTTTTCCACAACACCTTGATGAGGGGAATTTTCCTATTTCATTGAAATTTTTCTCTATGATCTATAAACTTCACCAGATTCTCTTCATAGGAGAAGGAATTATCAAATGGAACAACCTATGGATTGAGTACATGGGATGGGCCTGGTATGTACTTCCTCAATAGTGACACATGGAATACATCATATACATGGTATAGGATTGGTGGGAGTGCAAATCGATATGCCACTTCTCCAATGTGATCAAGGATCTCAAAAGGACCAATGTAACATGGACTAAGCCTTAACCTATTCCCAAATATCATTACCCTATTCCATGGTGATATGTGGTGGAATACCATGTCTCCAACATCAAACTCTAGGTGTCATCGACAATTATCAACATAGCTCTTTTGTTGACTCTGATCAGCTTTAATGTGCTACTAGATAGGTTTAACCTTCTCTACCATTTCTTCAACCATTCCCAGACCTAGGAGTTTTCTCTACCCAATTTTCATCCCAACATGCAAGTGTTATGCACCACTTAAGATACATGGCTTCATAAAGATCCATTTTTATTGTTGAGTGGAAACTGTTATTTTAAGAGAACTAATCTAGAGGGAGATGTTGATCCCATCTTCCATGGAAGTCTATTAAGAATTCCCTCATCATTTACTCAAGTGTTTTGATTGTCCACCCAAATTGGCCATTAGTTTGAGGAAGGTAATCCATACTCAATTTCAGCTCTGTATCCAAATAATGAAAAAGACTTATAACATAGAGGTGAATAATGGATCTCTGTTGGATATAATCGATAGTCGTACTCTATGAATCCTTACAACTTCTCTAATTTATATCCAATCTAGTTTATCCAGTGATAAATTATCCCGAATTGAAATGAAGTGTGAATTATTTCTGAGATGATCTACAACAACAAAGATAGTATTGTTTCATTTGGATGTCTTCATATGTTTGGTGACAAAGTCCATGGTGATGTTCTCCCATTTCCATGCGAGTATGGGTAACAGTTTCATCATTCCCTTAGACTTCTACCTCATAGCCATCACTTGCTGACATATTAGGCACTTTGAAGTACACTCAATGATCTCGTTCTTCCTTTTATCGCAAAAATAATTCTCCACGAGATATTGATACATCTTTGTGTTTTCTAGTTGAATAGACAAATTTGAACTATGTGCATCATCGGAAAATTCCTTCTTTAACTCCAGATTCAATGGAACACATAGTCTGGACCCAAACCTCACAATACCTTCTTTATTGACATTGAACTCCAAGTATTTCATTTTTCTAATAGTTTCCACATTTTTTTAATTCTAACATCATCCTTTTGAGTTTTTTTTCATTTTAAAATAGACTATTGATAAATAATTTTTGAATGGATTCAAGATGTTCCCTTCTTTATGATTTCGATTTCTATATTCATCAAATATAAGATGATTAGACCATTTTCAATTCTCATAAAAGATATAATTTATGGGTCCTTTCTATATAGAGCATCCTCCACCTTGTTCTCTTTCCCATGGTTGTAATGGATTGAGAGTTCATAGTCTTTGATCATCTCTAACCATCTTTGTTGGCGCATATTACACTCTTTCCGTGTGAATATATACATGAGGATTTTGTGATCTGTATATATTTCACACTTCTCCCAAAGAGGTAATGACACTAAATTTTCATCGAGAAGATCACTACAGCCAACTCCAGGTCATGTGTTGGATAGTTTTTCTCATGGAAATTCAATTTCCTTGAAGAAAAGGAAATGAATTTTTCAATTTTCATCAACACATAACCCATTCCCTTCTTCGAAGCATCACTTTATTCCAGAACCAGTTCTCCATATGTGGGTAGTGGGAGAACGGGCGTAGTGACAATCCTCCTTTTCAACTCCTTGAATCTCTCTTAACATTCATCACTCCAAAAAAACATTACTCCATTCAGATTTAGCTAGATTAGTGGGTTGGAAAATTATGAGAAATTTCTCACAAATCGATGCTAATATCCAGCTGACCCCAAGAAGTTATGGATATCCATTACCAAAGTTGGACTCAATCATCGCTCAATTTTGGTTATATTGGAGGGATCCATAGATATCCCATTGCTTGGGATGATCTGACCAAAAATTGAGAACTCCTTCAACTTGAACTCACACATGTTGTACATTTCATATGGATTCGCCTTTCGCAAGGTCTTTATTACAGTTCTTAAATACTGCTCATGATTCTCCTTGGTATTAGAGTATATTAGAATATAATCTATAATGATTACCACAAATTTGTCGAGTTAATCCTTAAAGACTATATTCAACATATACAATAATATTGAAGGATAACTAGTGAGTCCTAAAGAAATTACTATGAATTCATAGTGCCCGTATCATTTAGGAAAAGAAGTATTGGGGATATCCTCCTTATTCACCCTTACATGGTAATATACTAACCACATATCCTCCTTGGAAAAGTATTCTGCTCCACGAAGCTGATAGAAGAAGTCATCAATTCAATGTAGAGGTTATTTGTTCTTTATAATGATTTTTTGAGCTCATGATAATCAATTCAAAGGTGTATTTACCCATCCTTCTTCTTAATGAAGAGGACTCGAGCACCCCATGGTGATGCACATGGGAGTATAAACCATTTATCTAGATTCTCGTGTAGTTTTTTCATCATCTCTTCAAGAACCACAACAACCATTCTATATGGAGGGTTAGAAATTGGAAACACCCCACGTATAAGATCAATTGAGACATCAACATCTCATCTAGGAGGAAGACTATGAAATTCCTTTGGAAACACATCATCAAATTCCCTCAAATTAGGCATGTATTCAAGGTTGGTTTCTTCCATGGACCCAATCATCTGACCAGATATGCTTGATCATAGGGCAGTAATATACATGCTTGAGAAGACAATAATAAAGAGGATTCATCTTCCTCTTTTCACTTTTATAGATTCGGGGTTTGAGTCTCCATATGGAGAGTGATTTCCCAATCATGGAAATTAATTTTGGCTCTATATAAGGATATCGAATCCACTCCATGAATTGAATCAAATTACAGCAGAGGGACTATGATTTGGTTTTCTGGAAAGATCAAACCACATATTGTGATAGGGAGGAGCATTATTCATGGGATTCAAGGATTACTCAATTTTTTTGTTCTCACTGAAATCATTACTTCCATGATTTTTTGTGGAGTTAGGATTGTTTTAATAATCTTTTGGGATATAAATGAATCCTTATAACTTGAATAAAAAAGTGTTTTCACTATTCATGAAAGAATAACTAGAGTACTTGTCACCACTTCATTGTCGGGGTTCACTTTGGCAGTAGTGATGGAAAAATATCTCCCTTTCTACCTTGGAGATTTTGGGTTGCCTTTGAAAACCCTTGGAATAGGGAACTGATTTTCAAGGTGCTCGTGTTCCTTTCACTTGAAGTAATGAAAAATGCATTGAGGGTCAAACAAGTCATTTCTCTGCTCTATTTCAGTTGCAACTTTTATTCTTATTAGTTAATGGTTAGGTTCCCTTATATTCCCCAACTAATGAATTTCCTCACCCCCTTCATGAAAATTCTAGGGTGCTTCTTTCCACACCTTTGGAAAGTGGGGTGCTAAATTTTCATAGCGCCATTGAATTTATCCATCTGACCACAGTAATTGATGTCCAAATTATGACTCTTATCCCAATGATACCCATTATATTCTCAGATATTTATTTAGACCTTTAGGGATCATCATGTAATTTCCTCATAGCTATCGAAACCACGGATCTCCAAGTCTTTCCATAGGCTAGGTTACACCACAATAAAGAAGCGGTCAACCTTGCATTTGAGGGTAATGTCAATCCTAGAGGCATATCATGTAGGCCTTGTGAATTTTTCCTCGTACGCTGTGATGGATTATTCTCCTTTTTTTCATGAGGGAAAGGAGGTCCCGTTACATCTTAAGTTAGAGGATGCGAGGAAAATATTTATCAAAAATTATTTTTCGGTAATTATTCCATTCCAATGACTCTATATCGTCCTCATGCCTCAAATTTTTTATCAATGAACACCATTGATCGGATTCACCCTCCATATTATAAGTAGTCAAAGGAACGTTCTCTTGTTCAGTACATTGAAGGATGGTGAAGTTCTTTTCAATGGAGTTGATCCATTGTTCAAAAATTGAGGGTTCTCATGATCCATTAAAACTTTGAGGCCTTTGTCTCATGAATCTGTTGATTACAACTTTTTCCTTCTTGGGGGGGGGGGGTTGAACATTCATCCTGCCTGATGTTTCTATTTATATATTTAGTTCACTATGAGAGTTTTGTGTCAATGTTCGCAATTCCAACTCCCATTTAATTGGGAATATCATTAGAACAATAATCACATTGATCTTCACATCAGTTGTTAGCCCAAGTCCTCCTATTATAAGCCATTGGCTGGAATAAAAAGAATGTTAGGGGTAATATAAAAAGGGTAATATAATGACAAAAATAGATGACTTATTAATAAATTTTATTCCATTAAATTATGAATCATATAGGCTTCAATCTAGGTTATCCATGATCTACGTCCCGTCATTTTTTCAAAGGGAAATGTTTTTTATTCCCTTAACATTGGAGCATACTATGCTTCTTAATTGACCAAATAATATCCCCCCGGAGCATCATAACCAAGAGTGCAGCTAGAACATTATAGTATACCAGGATTTCTTGGGTCAAGACCAAAATTCATTGTTGGAGTTTTCACCCCTAGCTACATCTGTGGTTGTGCAACCTCTACCTACTCGTATCCAGACAAGGTAGTATTTTTTGGATGAACCACTAACTCAATACTCAAAAAATTTAGGGATTTTTATATTATACTTATTCTTATATATAAGGATTCCCTAGGGTTTTTAAGTCCAAATCCCAAAAATAACTAAACCTATCCTTTGATACTGACTATGAAAACCCGGCTTTTTTATTATGCACTTAAAAATGACTTGTTACATAAAATCATCACTTGATTAAACATAAAAAATTGATATGTCAAATGTATTTTGGGCTTAAGAACATTATATAATGACTTAAAACTTTAAACACAACATCTTTATCAAAAACATCTTTTACATGATTACTGCATTCCCTCATACTTAGCCTTTTATGGGATAACCTGCACAATGCATAAGAAAAGGGGGAGCTATAAATCCCAGAAAGTGAGTAAAAAAGGCATAACATGAATAATAAAATACATGTTAGGAAATAGTAATATCAACATATCATAAAAGAAACATGAACATAATGTCATGATATAGCATGATTATCATAACATGGAAATGTGGCAACAACACATAACATGGTATTAACATGATCCAAGGTTCACTAGAAATGAAGAATGAGTAATAACTCATTGCACTTAAAATAATATTGTGTAATTCCTCCTTGAACTCGATTGACCGTGAAACGAATTTTTCCCCGATTAATTGGATCACTATCAAGGAAGACACTTCTTAAACATTTCTTTTCATGCATAAGTGTGCCACATGGATCATACAACATGGAATCATTAATGATCATAATTTATTCCGTGATAAATGAATGTATAATTAATAAATTAAACTCTATAATAAATATGTAAACATTCATAAAGGTGAATAACCTTTTTAGATAAATGGGCATGGTATTCACGACAAAATGACTTTCTCTTGGAAAATCACTGTGTAATTTTGGCAGCATAACGATGTGAAAAAAAATTCATAAAAATCGTTTCTAAGGGAGAAATGGGTGTATCAACATATGTAAATAAAATGGGCACTAAGGGGGTCATATAGATACATTTCCCAACATATGTATTGTAATTTTATATTCATAATACAAAAGAATGAATTGAATGTAAATTAAGAGAGAGAAATTCCTTATGGAATTTCGACATGGTAACAGGTGTACATGGGAGGTATAAATGAGAGATAAAAGGGGTATGTCATCATTTAAACATAAATATGTATGTATTGGGGAGGTTAGAAATTATACCCCAACATTTTTAATTGAAAATAAAATGTCATAACAACATAATAAAACTAGGAAAAAATGACAAAGGAAGAAATCCATTACCTGGAAGTGTGATCCCAAAGGCTTAGGAGGGGCATGAGAGAGGCTTATTTGGAGTTAGGGGGTACCTTAGGATGATTCTAGAGAGTGGAAAGAATAGTTATATCATGTTCCAAAGGAATTTAGAGAAGAGGAATTGGGATCTTGGGTGGGATTACATAAGAAAAGGGAAGAAATTCATTATTACATGGGTTTTTGCCACCACAGATTAAACTAAATAAAACCACGATCCAAACCATGGTATTTTCCTATCATTTATTCCAGAGTAAAGAGGAAAACATAATTTTTTAAGGAAAATGACCTAACTTCTTAAAATATTAATCTTTCTTATGAGTTGGCGAGTCACAATCTCAATAAAATCAATTTAAAAAGCTAAAAATTTTATTAGTCCTGGAGGGTCCACTAAAGCTTTGTAAAATAAATAAAAAAACCTAAAATCAAATTATTTTAATTATTAAAACATATATTGGCCCAAAATAATGTTTATAGTATTTAATTACAACATTATTTGGTCATTATGATATCGTAATACCCATTATATATTTAAACGGTATTAAATTTTTATCCAAAAATTCGACTCTATCAAAAAATTATGAAAAAATCACCGTTCGATAATTTCAACATCCGAATTCCAAAAATTATAGTAATTATATCTAAATAATTTTATAAATATTTGAATTTTAACTTTTAGAATAAAACATGGCATTTATCGAAAATTCATGGGTTTTGACTAAAACAGCTTTCAAACCATAATAAATATTAGAAATGTATTTTAAAAAATTATATGATCATTTATATTTAATAAAAAATAATTTAGTAATAATTAAATTATTATTTAATTAAAAAATCCATTAATTCTTCATAATATATTTTTTAATGGAATATTATATAAAAATAATATTTGTTCTTTAAAAACTATATACAAATTAACTATAATAAAATGAATTTATACTCTTTATATAAAAATAATGTACATAATAAACATGCTAGGATATTGTTACATAACCCCTTATATCACCATCATAAGATAGAAGGGTAAGGTGTGTGATGTTGAAAGACTCTTGGGGTGGCTCAGATAACATTGCTCGGGTGGTAATCTCTATCAACTTCCACTTCCCCCGTAGACAGTTCCTCTCGATATTAACATGTTAAACCTTTGCATGATATTGGTCAAGAGAGAATCACAATGATTCCACCACCTTTCTGAGATCCAATAAATGGGATTTTTGTGATGCAATTATACTGGATGAGTCCATCACTTCCTTTTTTTGAGTAAATTGGATTTGTTAAAGCCTTGTTTTTATTCTAATCATGTGATCACTATTTAACGACTTTATTTGAAACAGTCTCAATTTTAAATGGTCTTTTGTAATCAAAAAACATAAAACCAAGGATATTCATATGTTTTATATATCCATAATACGACATTTAATTAGATCAAGAATAATTTTTATTAATTTATGTTTGGGTCATTTACGTTTTCAATGGTTACGTGGAAAATTTAGCATATACATTGTTTTATTTTGGTTTCTAAATTTACAATCAAAGGGATTAAAAAAAATTTATTTAGAAGGATTAAAATATTATCTCACACCCAAGGTGTTTGTTGAGATTATAAAAATTATTTCTTTGGAATATTTAATTATGTTTTATTCAAATGGTTTTGTTGATTTAGGACATATTGTACAAATAGCTTTAAGGAAAATATCTATTTTTTAACTGGTATTTGAATTATATGAAAATTGCTTCCAACATAAACTCTATATATATTCCCAAATGGTTTATTTAATCTGAAAATCATTAATGATATAATTTTTTTTATATATAATCAATTTTAACAGGATAAGTTTGTTGTCTATTAATCAACAATAGTGATTCATTGCAATTCCCTAGATCATTATGGGAGGAATTAGGTACTCATAGGGATCCACGATTCATAAAACACATATGTTATTAAATTTCACATCCTATAGGAAATTATTAGTTGTTCACATCATGGTCCCACTGATGTGAATAGAAGTCGATGAATAATGGATCTTGCCCTAATTATCCATTATGGGCCAACAATAGGTCATGATGAGAGATTGACTAGAGGATCTTCAATGTCTGAGGACATATTTTTAAAAACCATAGGTTATGTAACAATAAAGTGATTTTGTTTTTTTGTATTATTTATTAATACTACATATAGTCCTTTTTATATTACACACATTTCCTTATATATTAAATTTATTTATTTGATTTCCATTTGTAACTTCTTTCAATGTAACATATCAGATGTAATTGTTTTATTTAAAAATAAAAATATTAATTTAATATATCATATTTTAAATTATTGGGTTATAGTTTGTTTCATATGGGATTAAAATAATATATTTTATTGGATAATAAAATGCTGGTAATTATCATTCCCAATATACACCCACCGGGGTTATGAAAACCTTGTTATTACTAACATAAGTAAATTCAAGGCTCTGCTTTGAAGTAGTGGTCGGACTTTTTTTACGTGATTGTTTTTTAAGGAGGTATGATTTCGGATGATTAACCTCATTTCCCATAGGTATTATTAGAAATAATAGTTTTATTTAATATACATATTTCATTATTCCTCTCTCATGTGTCCTGTCCAATGGGGATCCCATCTCATCATTACTCTTCTTTTTAGAAAATTCAATCTAATGTATGCATTTTAAATTTTATGGTAATTTTTTATATTTGGTATGTATTCCAATCTTTTTTTCATGGAATATTTTTGGTTACCTGATATCCTTAATTTTATTCCATTATTTGTATTATAGTTATTTTTGAATATTATTTGAGTGTGCAACTAATAAATATTAGGTGAGGTTATTATTGGATTTTGGGATGTATTTATTATTAATATTTAATTATTTATTATGAGAAAAAAATCTCTTATGATGTATCCACATTCCCTAAAAATAGTTTCCCGAATATTTTGATTTGATTCACTCATTAGGGCATGTGTTGATTAGATCGAGTATTATGATGGTGTAGCTAGGTTGGTTCTTTAGACCACTCAACTATTTCCCTCTGATGGTCTCTTTAAATTTTATATAGTAGTGTACATTATGATAAATTGATATTATTTTTTCAATAAATGTATTAATAATAAAGGTATGCATTACATATTATTAATGATAATTTAAATGATTCATTCATTTTTTTAATATCATGTTAATTTCCCTGAAATAAAATTGTATATGAATTAATTTTTAATGTGTTAAAAAAATAATTAATCTTTTTTAAATAAGTTAATTTGAAATTGATTGTGTTAATGAAAGATATAATAATTTCATCTTTTAAACATTTTCCTTTAAAATACCAACACAATGAGTTTCATAGGGACTGTATTGAGTTGCATGGGGTCATGACACCCACAATGGGTGATGAATTGAATCTAGTAAGTTAAAAAATTTCCATGCTAAAATTACATAAACTATACCAACAAATAATGGGGATTATTCCAAATATGTATATTATATAACAAATATCTTTTAGATGAGTTTTAATTCTTAAATTTTATGAAATGTATTTTATTGAATAAAAATGATAATTAGGTTATGTTATTCAACCCCTTGAGATCATATGCTTGAGAAAATGTGCATATTTAATATAATAAATGTAAGGTAGGTGGGCGTGATATATTATTATATTATTATATTATTATATTATTATATTATTATATTATATTATTATTATATTATTTTTGTAAAATTTTAAATTGTTATAATATATGAACGATTTCTAGAAAATCCTTATATGGCGATTTTCCATCATTATTTATTAAATGGATTATTCATTTTTATTGTTAACTAGAGAATAACTAGTTCCTATTTTACCTACAGATTTTATTTAATCATTTACATTACGAGCATCTATGCTGGTTTTGAGGTTTTTTCACTATAGTACACTAGTTTAATTGTTACAAACTAGGCTAGACTGTAATCAAACATGACACCCAACACATCACATATCATGGACCAAAGGGTGTTCTTGACCACCATGGGTTGGTAATTAGTACTTTGGAATCAAACAGGACATGTGGGAATGATGTCATCAATAAGAACCAACCATGTACAATCCACAAAAAAAAACAACCCTCAGAAATCATAAGACATACCATAACAAAGCTCATAACCAAAATCATAACTAACAAGAGTCAATCATTTTAATTTTTTTTAAATGAAAATAAAATAACTGTGATGGGGAAAATAGAACACCAAAACAACCATGTGGTTTGTAGGATGACACCCCATACAACTACCACCAACACCCTCCAATGAAGTGATCACTGACATGTTGAACTACTATCACCACCATAGAGAACCTTTCATTTACTATGGTCTAACATAAGAATATCTATATACAAATGGGGGTGTATGTAGGGAGTGAGAAATATCACCAATATAATAATATGAAAATATATTCCATGGATTAAAATTAGTTCACAAACTAATAAGATAGTTTTATGAAAATAAAGATACAATTTAAATAAAAAAATAAATTGATTTTTTAAAAAAATTTAAAGACAAAAACTAGATAAATGGTGTGAATAAAATGATAACCATAAGATATACCTAATGAAATCGGGTTAATAGACTCCAAGGATCCCCATAAACTCAGTGATCAAATATTTTTTTGGATGAAATAGTCCTACTCGAGCCCCCAATCCCCATAAAAAGTATATTTAGTTAATAATGTTTTGTTAATCATTTTTTGGGAGACCATGCTTCAAGACTATTGACTTGATTAATGTACTAGTCCTAGTCTTCCAACCTAGATAACTAGGATTCCACTATTGTCAATTTTATCCCCTAGGTCACATGAAACACCTCTTATGCATACACATTTTCAACAATTGAAAAAGATATGAAAAACAATTATTTTCAATAGGAATATAATTATTAAACACATAATCATAAAAAATACGATGGAAAACATGATTCATACCACACACACAGTTTTTGAATATTATTTATGTAATAAAAAAACATACCAAAATAAAAAACAATGTTAAAGAAAGAAACCAGCTACCACTTTCTTGGAAATAATCAGAAACAGGTTCAAATCCACAAACTCACCAAAGAGATACCCTATAATGGTAGGATCACAAAACATACATCAATATTTAACCCAAATAATCAAGGATGAACTAAATATATAGAACCTAATCCCCCAGAGATGATAAAAACAAAGAAATAAGGTATAAGAGACCATACATAAGGACGAAAACCGGAGAGGCTTACATAGAGATTTCATGATAAATATACAACAAAACCACCATAGGGTGAGATCCTAAGAGAGAAAGGAGAAAGGGGGAGGCACGACTAGGCCTGGGTTGTCTGAATAAGGAAAATTAGTTTTTGTTGGGTGTAAAAAACAATGAGGGGTAGTTTAGGATTTTCTAAAATATTAAAGATCATGAAGGACATATTTTTCAGACACATGGTTCTCCAAATTGTTCATCAAAAATGTGGATCCTCTATCCTAAGAGAAAATGGGTTGAACTATGTTAATAGAGGAGGAAAAAGGTTGTCGGTCTCATACAGAGCACATGTCTAAGGTGCATAGTTAATCCACATGCCCCGACATTAGGTTATTCAACCTATATAGTATCAGTGTCTTGGGAACACATTTTCCACTAGGCTAGCACATAATTTCTAATAATGGTGCGCATCCTTCTGTCATTCCCAAATCCGCAAATTTCAGTCAAAAGCCCTATAAATCCTAGAGATAAAGATAATAAAAATAAATAAAAGTGAAAATACCTAAAAATGAAACCACATATGTGATAATTCTCCCAACCATGAAAAATTTCCTCCATTATATTGTCATTCTAAAACATGAATAGAGAAAATGTGTGGATACTAATAAACCACCCAAGGAATTCTATCCCATGTATCATGTTCATAATTAATATTCTAGGAAGGTACCTGAACCAGTGATATATATTTTTCTCAAAAATATTTCTCTTGTTAACCCACAAATTCTGTCAATCAGTCAAATATTAGAAAGTCAGTTTATAGCTCCAAATCCTCCCAATTCACCAAGAGAGTTGGGTTTGGATTATACCTATTCAATAGTGAGAAATAAAACATGTCATAGATCAATGTAAACTAGGTGGATAAAGCTAAATGGTATTACTCCTTACCAATTTTATCTATAATCTCAAAAGGTACAACATACTTTGTGATTATTTTCCCTTTTATAACAAGATGATAGTGACCCATGCGAGTTCCCACAATTAGAAACACCTAATGACCCACTAAAAATTTAAAGGTTTGACATAGATGATTGAGATTAGATTTATAGTGTATCTAACATAGAAAATAACTTCTACATGATGAAATGAACATTATTAAATGTCTCTTAGATTAGGCTTGGTTCTAATAATAATTATCACACAAACATATATTGATCATAGGAAAATAAAGAAAAGGGAGACAATAGAGAACCTTCACGGATCCCTTTTTATTGACTATTGGTAACAATTATTTTATGGAAATTAAACCAATGATAAAAGGTTGTCCCATGAGCCTCCAAAATTAGACACACATACACAGAGTGTGTCTTCCCTAATTTGATTTGGCACCTCCATTTGACCATCCTTTTGAAGATAGTATGTCATCCTCACCATGAATTTAAATTTTATTTCCTTCTGAAGGACTTCCCATAACAATAATGTAAAGCATGGGACGCTAACCAAAATGATAGGTGAGGACAAACCATGGATCCCCACTAACTCATAATAATAAAACTGTATAAGCTCATCCACCATGGTCGAATCCTTGATCAGAATTAAATGGTACGATTTGGTCTTATGGTCAATAACCACCCATATATAATTCATTCCCAGGGGTGTATATAGAAATACATCGATGAAGTCCATGGAGCCCTCTTATCACTTTTATTTAGGGATGGTTAGTGAATGAATAAAATCATAGTGCCTGTCATACTCGTATTTTCCCTATAAATATGAATAACTCTATGATACAATGTCAACATTATAAATCCTCATACCCGACCTCTAGAACTGTTGAAACACGATATAAAACATCTTAGTGGACTTAGGATTAATGTACCATTTAAACAATTCTATATACTATATCACCACATTCCATAGAGACAACAACACCAAAAAGTGACTCTCGATGCAATGTAATTCTTTAAGAGAAAACCATCACTAATCTTAGTACTTCCCCATCATTTAGAACCTACATAAAACACTTGAACATATCATCAATCATATTTTATCCCCGAATCAACTATAGAAGTTAGAGAGTAACCTAAAAATATATATAAGAAATAGCCTCTACTATGATAATTAGATTCTAGATTCTTCTAGGTGACAATCCCTATCAATACCCACTCATCATTGGAATCTTTTTAGAATTGTACTACTATAATTCTGCTAAGGGAAACAACAACCATATTCCATTATCTTAGGGTATATATGATATCAAAATTAAACAACTAAAGATACGTAACCCTCTGACACTACATCAAATTCACATTTATTAGGGTATTTTGTACGCCAAAATTTTATGATTTGATAAAAACACAAATTTCACCCTGATGAGATTGTGACATAAATTATTTCAGACATGCATCACAACTATCAGTTCTTGGTTATGGGTTGGGTAGTTTTATTTTTTGTTGTTGGAGAGAACCATATTCCACCAAATGGTCGTCTTATATAAACACACACCCATTACCTGTAATAGGTGAATCATAGAAGAATACATCACCCTTTCTTGATTTTGGGAGGTTCAAGATATGACAAGTGGTCAAACAAATCATGGGAACCTCAATAGATTTATGGAATTTTGAAATCCATTAAATTTTTTTCCTTTCTAGGAATGTGTGGTAATGGGTGAAGAAATCCAAGAGAAATACCTAAGAAACAGCTAGTTGTAATCTGCTTGGCCCAAAAATCTCCGGATCTCAATGACAGTCCTAACCATCTCCCATGAAATAACTACATTGATCTTCTGAAGGTCCTATGAAACCAGAAGTTCCAAAATCAGTTGGACTAAAAAAATTACATCCCAAATCCATAAAGTGAACTTGGAGAGCTTAGCATATAGTCGATGATCAAATAGGGTGCCCAACACGGTCCTCTACTACTGCTGAAGCTCTTCCTTGATCCAGTAGTGAACCATGATGTCTTCCACAAATACAATGACAAAAGTGTCAAGGAACATATTAAACACCGGGTTTATAAGATCCATGTTCATCATTAAACCATTCTTCAACATGACAGGAATGACCAAAAACTTGCAATGGTTATACCTTCTTTAGAACAATTTCTAGGAATTTCTTCCCCACAAACCCAAACCTAATTATACCCATATCACATGTCAATGTCATAGAACCATATTTTCTTCTTGAAATGATTCAATAGGTCATCTATACATGGGAAAATTCATTTAGTCTTAAAGGTTACCTTTTTCAATTCCTAGAAGTTAATGCACCAATGGGGTGATCCATCAGCCTTCTTTGAGAACAGAACTGGGGAATCTCAATATAAGAAACTAGGGAAAGTAAATTCATTGGATTCCAAATAATGTTGATATATATTTAATTAATTCTTCTCAGTGGGGTTCAAATGATACATTTGAAGAGATAACAGCTACGATCCTAGTTCCAAATCGATGAAAAACTCTGCATCCCTCTCCCATGGAATACATGTGAAATAATCTGGAAACACCAATGGGAACTCATTTTTCATTGGAGATAATAAACCCTGATAACTTATGACACAATCCTATAATACAAGAGAAGAGAACCAGAAAATGATGATACCCATATTTGAAAGTGGAGGTCTAGATCTACGATAATAAAAATCCCATTCACCTTGAAAAACATGTTTATTCCAATCATGTTCCACAATTCTCACTTTCAGATGGTAGAAATCAATGTACACTATGAAAAATAACATCCAGTCCATATCAAGGATAATAAAAAAAAATTCATTTCCAAAACCAGGAAATCAAATTCAAGCATTACCACTAATATGGTGAGATAACATAAAGGACATTTGAAACCAAGATCCCAATTTTTACTAATTAGAATTCTATACTCCATCGCATATCTCCTCATATCGGCTGGAAACATTAACAAATCCTAATGATAGGAAGAAATAATGTAATTACAAGCACCTGTGTCAAATGAAACAACTGCTATGGATGATGAAATAAAAAAAAGTGCCTCAAATTTTTCTATTCCCTTTATCTAATTCCACTTGAACTAGATCCAAAGCATGGAGGTGGTTCATATATAATAATTCTTATCATTGATTACTATCCTATGACTCCACCTTATGATTACTCTTCCCATAAGAGTATCCATCCCAACCACCGTTCCAAACTAACATAAAACCCATATCCCATGATGCATTAGAAGGAGCCAGTAGTTCTCTGTGGGTTGAAGAATCTGCTCTACTCTGACTCATCATTCTACCCTTATAAAATCTTTATATGTACCCCAAACACCTGAAAATATAGAATGGTCTAGGTGGAACCAAACAAGATGCTCACACATGCCACAAAATTCCACACTGTTAGTATACAAATGATAAACCTCAAATATTCATAGATGATGGGGGTCATGATGGGTGGCCTGATCTATCCCCTTTTCTCTAACTAAAATACATTTTTTATTCTTTAAAATTAACCAAAAAAACATTTTCCCACTACAAAATAATCCATCAAGAAGGTATAATTTCTAATATGATAAATCCCCACCGCCAGAGCTTGGTACTCAATTTTAATATATATTTATCTTAAAAAAATACCTCAGATTGAAGGTCTGTCTTCAACCCCATCTCAAAACATTGTGCCTTTAAATTCCCCATATCAATCATATCAATTTAGATATAGAACAACTCCAATATATGGTTTTCATATTCCAACAAGGTCTGATCCCCCTAACGGTGATCCTAAAACTGGAAGGTCATGGAATGGGCCCTGGACTTAGGTAAATACTACTAATTTAAATACACTCTAAAATCCTTCTAGAACTTATCCTCATGTTTCCTAGTAGGTACCACTGTGTCCCACCACCTGAGACTAGGACCATACAACATGAATGAATTACACTTAACTTTGACCACCTCTAATGTATCAAGAAACCTTAAAAATTCATTAGAAATTTTCAATTAAATCCTCATATTAATGGGGTCCATTCTACATCAGAAAGAAGGAGTTTTTTCCTTGATGAAATCTTGAGCCTTGTCCTTTTCAAATCCTAGTTCGACTTCCTTATCATGAATATTACCAAAGACGTCTCACTAATCTAATTCCTAGACAAAAAATGACCACAACTTATACTAAACAATGATCAACTAGAGGGGGAGAACTCTGTCTAGTGTCTTCTAAAGGTTTTATAAAATTCCTACAAGGAGGAACAATAATAGAAGAACTGACAAACATGAGGAAACATTAATACAACCTCCAAAATAATTTAAACCACAAAAAAAATTCGAACACTTCATTAAATCGGGACAGAACCACAACACCTACAATAACATGACAATACACACCACTATGACATGATTCACATGTGTAGTCTATAGCCTGTATATCTCAAATGGGTGATAATGAAATAAAAAAACATTCTATTGTGACCCAAGTCTATCCTGAGGTGTATCGACAAGACACCAAACTAACAACCAGAAAATCAACCCCCAATAATCATAGCTTTATTATATCTTAACTCTACCAAATAAAATAGACCAAGGAAAGGAAAAACCCTCAGTTGATATAATTTTTTCATACAACAGATTAGGATTCCATCCAACCTGACACCCGTCCTAGCTCGTGGAAAGGCCTAAATTGAATTCTCGACACCCATGGGTTGACAACTAGTGCATGGGAATCAAGAAACACTTTTTTGAATGTTTTTCCATAAGAACCAACCAAATAAAATTCAAAAAAACTACCCATAAGAATCATACATGATAACATAACAATGGTCATAAGAAACATCAATTTAGTATGTGGTTTGACACCATGTACCACCACCACCAATACCCTCAAATTTAAAGCTTAATAGCACATAAAACAAACATCACCAAAATAGGGAACCATTTTGTTACCTGGGTCAAATAAAAGAGGGTCTACATACAACTGATGGTCTATATAGGGTGTGAACCAAATTCTAAGTAGGATACCACAAAAAGATATTCCATGCATTAACATTAGTTGAAGATTTAATTTTTTAGTTTAAAAAAACATAGGAAAAATTAAAATATAAAATTCATTGTTTTTAAAAAGAAATGTTAAGGAAGAAAACCAGTTAAATGGTAAGAATATCATGATCACAATTGTAAATCCCTATGATACTAGGGTTAGTGTAGTCCTATGATCCTCTTACTCTTTTCAGTCAAACCACTCCTTGAAAAAATGGGAGTTCTTGATATTCCGATACGCATCACTTGTATGTTTAGTTAGCATTGTTATGACAATAATTGTTAGGGTTTCCATGAATCAACCATCAATACTCACATAATGCACTAGACCTATCCTTCCCACCAATATACCTAAGATTTTTATTTACAAAATTTCATTCTTTATGTCACATAAACCACCTATTACACATTAAAATATCTATAAAAACACACTTGGAAAACCATCATTATCAATAGGAATATTATTATTAAACCCTCACACATACCAAAACCCATAGAAAATTGGATACCCACTACTAAAACAATTTATGAATTCGAGTTAGGATCCAATGTAAGCGTATCCTAATCATTAAACAATGTTAAATCATGTATCCACATATATCTTTCATGGAAACTTCTAGAAACTAGTTCAAAAATCAAAACCACACTAATGGTAGGCCCTATAAAGGCTAGAGAACACTACATCCATCAAGATTTATACAAATTAAAAATTGTTGAAATAATATAGGGATACAAATCATCTAGAGAGTATAGAAAAAAAATGAAAAAAGGAAGAATAGGTTATGAAAAAGGAAGAATATAGGAAAGGGAATTATTACATAGAGATTTAATGAAAAATCTGCACAAAACACCCCATAGATTAGAGAACAAGGGAGAAAGAAATAAAGTGGATGCACAAATAAATAGGTGGGATTTGTATGGGGTGAGTTATGGGTGGTTTGGTGATAAACTTTAAGAGGGGTAATTTATTAATATAATCATTTTTAATGACTTAGAAGGCTATATAGATTGGCCATATGGTTCACCAAATTGTGTGCCAATTGTGAGACACATTTTTACAGAGAGTCAAGTGGATTCCTAGTTTTCCAATATGGGCGAATACATATGTGTTTAGTTGGGGACCTTAGACAGATTCATTTTCTTAGGCACATAGTTAGTAGGAATTAATATGTATAGGTCATGCAACCTACATAGTTTCACTCCATAATGTGTATAGTTTCTAGTGGGCAAGAACATGTTTCCATCTATCCAGGTTCTAAGCATGTTCTACCTTATTTCCTGCCTAATAATTTCCCTATTCTCCCAAAAACACTTGGGAAAGCCATCAGATAAAAATAGGACCAAATATAAAAGGGAAAATTCATAAAAAATAAATAATAGATGTGAATTACTCATTTGGAAAAAATTTAAATGAATCAGTGGGTTTAATGTTTAGAAACTAAATACTTGTTAGTACCTTGGTTTCCCATCACTTCATGGTCCACTTTTAGGATGAAGGTGATCTCATTAATTATTTTTCTAACCCATTTATTTTATTTTAATTTAATTTCTTCATCTTATTCATTTGTAGCTTCAATATTAGTTATTAAAAATACCACTCCACTATGAATATTTGGTTGAAATTATCAGTTCATCCCCTTCACATTAAGAACCAATCGATTTTTAATGTGGATAAGAATGCATTCAGTTGAAACATTTTGTATGATCTAAAAGTACTCACACTTTCCGACATGAATTGAGTTGGATTTAAAATAATGGTGAGTATATATTTATTTAAATGATAATAAATTATTCAGGGGATGAGTATTATCTGAAATAAAAATATTAGCGGAACATGTATATTTCATGTTGATAATGTAATTACAATGAAATAGAACTAATGGCTAAAAATATATAGGTTCCACTATAGGCATATGATCACACACCTGCTATGATGGATTAATAATACATCAAATACTATAATATCAATAGACTCATACAATTGAAGATGTCATAAATTTATTATATAACATCCCATGCTCGACATAGGTCTAATATGTAATGACCCAAAGTTTCATTAATGGAAAATCCCTCTTGATCTAGTTAAATGTCTCTTTATGAAAAATATTTTTATAAGATTTAAACTTCTTTGGTATTGTGTTATGAATTTTGACCGTTTCTAATATATCCGTTGAACAGTAATCACATGATTAGTATAAATATTGGACATTAACAAATCCAATTTACTCAGACAAAGGAAATGATGGCCTCATCGAGTAGAATTTCCCCATACGATGCACATTTGTCAGAGCTCAGAAAAGAGGTGGCGTCTTTGGGCTTCACCCTTGACCAAACCCAAGCTGAGCTTCATCATGTCAAGCATGAACGTGACCGTCTATGGGAAAAGTGGAAGTTGATTGAAAGTACCACTCGAGCGATGTTATCTGAGCCACCCCAAGAGTCTATCACCATTGCACACCTTACCCTTATGTCTTATGCAGCTGTTTTAAGGGGTTATGTAACAAATAAATAGTACTATGTTCATGTACATTATTTTTTTATATAATAACGAATATAATTTCTAGTCATTATTGATACATTGTAAATAGTTTTTAATGTACAAATAGTGTTTTTAGTTATTATTTAATTAAGAATTCTATTTTATTAAATTAAGGTATTTTTGAATTAAATAATATTTTAAAAAAATATTATTATTATTCTTCAATTAATTTTTATTAAATAAAAATGATCTTATAATTTTATGAATGCAATTATAGTTTTTATTAAGGGTTGAAAGCCATTTTTGTCAAAACCTGTGAATTTTCGATAAATAGCAGTTTTTATTTTAAAAGTGAAAATTAGAATATTTGGAAAATTATTTAGATAAAATAAATGTTATTTGTATAATCAGGTCTATGAAATTATCCAAAGGTGAATTTTTCATAATTTTCTGAGATAGTCAAATTTTTGGGTAAAAATTAAATACCGTTTAAATATATAATGTTTTTTATGACATCATAATGACCCAATAGTGATGTAATAAAATATTATAATCTTTACGTTCGGCCAATATATGTTTTAAAATTAAAATAATGTGAGTTTGGATTTTTTTTGACTTACTTTTCAAAGCATTAATGGACCCCTCAACACATATTCAACACCTTGCCTTTTTAAATTAATTTTCATGGGACTGTGACTCACCTCCACATAAGAAACCCTAATATTTTAAGAAGTTCGGACTTCGGCCTTATAAAATATTGTTTTCATCTTCCCTTTTCCAAAAACCATGGGAAAAACCATGGGATGGTTGGTGGTTTGGATTAATTTAATGTAAGGGGACCCAAACCTAAATAATAATGAATTCCCTCACATTTCCCATATAAACCCACCCAAGCTCCCACTTCCTCCTCACTCAAAACCGTTGGAGTTCTTAAAACCTCTTCCCTACTCTATCTATATTCCTCCCAAGGTTCCCCAAGCTCCCAATAATCTTCTCAGAAGCCTCTCTTTAGCCTTTAGAAGCACACTTCCAAGTAAGGGTTTTTTTCTTCCTTTCTCATTTTTGTCAATTTTCTTTAAGTTGTATTTCCCTTTTAATTTCAATTATGAATGTTGGTGTATGGTTTTGTACCTAACCCATACTGCCTTATTATTGTTTGAATGATGGGAGACCCCTTTATCTCTCATTAAATGCCTCCCATTTACACCCGTTACTATGCCGAAATTCCGAATGGAACTTCTCTCTCTTCTTTTACATTCAAGCAATAATTTTGTATCATGAATCTAAATTCCATTACAATTGTTGGTACATGTATCTATATGACCTCCTTAATATCCATTACATGTAAATATAATGAGGAACCACTTTCTATCTCATCAACCATTTTTTATGAATTCTTATGTCACGTCGTTATGCTGCCAAAATCACACCGATTTTCTAAGCCTATGTCATTGTGTAGTGAATACCATGACCATTTCTCCATCAAGGGTATTCAACTTTATGAAAATTAACTTATTGATTATAAAATTTCATTATGAATTCCACATTCCTTTATCGTGGAATAAATGATTATGTTTTATGAATCCATGTTTTATGATCCATGTGGCACACTTATGCATGAAATGAATTGTTTAAGAAGGGTGCGCCCTTATGGCACTCCAATGCATTGAGTAAAGTATATTTTAATGATACGTCATGTGCAATGAGTGTTTACTCATGCTAATTCAAGTGAAACGAGGGTTTACTCATGCTTTATGTGCAATGAGGATTTACTCATGCTCCATGTGCAATGAGCCTTGGCTCATGCTAATTCCATGTTAAGTGTTGTTGCAACATTTCCATGTTATGATTATCATGATTTATCATGCATTTATGTTCATGTTTTTATTGTTCTCTATTGATATTCCTATTGTCCAACATGTATTGTACTCTTCATGTAATTCCATGTGTACTCCCTTACTGGGCTTTATAGCTCACCCTTTTCTTATGCATGTCCTCAGGTTATCCCAGGCAATGCTAAGTACGAGGGAATGTAGTGGTCATGTAAAGGAAGTTTTCAACAAAGATGTCGTATTTCATGTTTTAAGTTTTTATGTAATGATCATAAGCCCCAAATACACTAAACCTCTCAATCTTCTTTTTGTATCAAGTGATGTTTTATGTAATAAATCATGTGTATGTTTGTAATAAAAGCAGGGTTGTCATAGTTGGTATCAGAGGATAGGTTTAGTTATTTTTGGGATTAGGAAACCCTAGTAAAGCCTTAGATACAATACTATGTATAATAAAAACATCCCTAAAGTTTTGGTAAGTACTGAGTAAGTGGTATATCAAAAAAATACATCCCTGTTTGGATACGAGCAGTTAGAGGTGGCTCTAGCACAGTTGTATCCTAGGGGTAAAACCCAAAAACACCGCTTTGATCTAGACTCGAATGGGAACTGGTGCACGACAACGGGACTTGCTGCACTCTGGGTTATGACACTCTCGAGGGATATGTTTTGATAAATTCAAAAGCTTAGTACGAAACCTTATTAAGGGAATTAAAAAAATGCACTTATGAATATATGTTAGAAAGTAGATCAGGAAAATCTTAGATTGAATCCTATAGACTCTTGAGTAAGGAAATAAATGTTTATTTATAAGTCATCAACTTTTGTATTTGGATTACCCTTTATGTGTTACCCCTAACTTTCCTTCTATTCTATCCAATGACCGGTAATTGGAGGACTCGGGCTAACAACTGTTGTGAAGATCAGTGTGATGACTGTACTAATGAGATTCCCAATCCAATGGGATCGGGAATCGTGAACTTTGTCACGCTTCTCTCTCATCTAAATCAAGTTTTGAATAGAAATACAGGTCAAGAGGAATGTTCAAACCCCCCCCCCCCAAGAAAAAACAAGTCACTATCGAGATCTTCATGAGACAAAGGCCTCCTACTTTTAGTGGATCATCCGATCCCATGATCGCTGAACAATGGATCAGCTCCATTGAAAAGATCTTCTCCATCCTTCAATGTTCTGAACAAGAGAAGGTTCTCTTGGAGGCTTATCGTATGGAGGGTGAAGCTGATCAATGGTGGACATTGATAAAATATACGAAGCCTAAGGATCAGATCGAGGCGTTGGAATGGAATGATTTCTGGAAGATGTTTTTCGATAAATATTTCCGTGCACCCTCCGGCTTATAACGGAAAGGTACTTCCTTTCCATCAAGAAAAAAGATGAAGAATCTGTTGGAGCGTATGAGGAAAACTTCACAAGTCTTGAATGATACGCTTCAAGCTTTGTCGTTACCCCCAAATCAAGGTTGACCGCTTCTTTGGTAGGATGAAGCCTAGCTTGCAGAAAGCATTAGCGATCCGTGACTTCGACAGCTATGAAGAAATTGTCTAATGTGCCCCCAACTTCAAAATGGAGATCGGGGAATCATAGGGCTATCATGGGGATAGGAAGAGTAAGGTAGACTTTAATGCTGGTGTTCCAATGGATAAATCCAACGGTTCTAAGAATATCCAGCACCCCACTTACCAAAAGTGTGGAAATAAGCACCCTGGAAATTGCCTTAATGGGATGAGAAAATGCTTCTGGTGTGGAAGAGAAGGGAACATTGCTGTTAATTGTCGGCAAGAAAGACATGCGACTGCGACAGAGGAGAGGAACGCTCCGTTTGAACCTCAACACATTTTTCAATGCTACAAATGCAAAGAATCGGGTCATTTTGCAAATCAGTTCCCTAATCCAAGGGTTTTCGGAGGCGACTAACAACCTCCAAGGAAGAAAGGAAGAGCCTTTTCCATCACTTCTTCCGAAGTAAACCCCGAAAACGAAGTGGTGAAAGGTATGCTAGTTATTCATTCAAGAATAGAGAACATACTTTTTTATTCAGGTTCTAAGCATTCTTTTATGTCTCTAAAGTTTACTAGAACAATCCCAACACCACCAAAAATCATGGAAGTTAAGATGTCGGTGAGTACGGAAAATGGGGAAATCATTTCATCCCATAAATATAAGTCATCCCCTGTTATAATATGTGGATTGAATTTCCCAGCGAACCTCGTCATACTCCCTCTGGTGTAATTTGAAGCAATTCTTGGCATGGATTTGATTTCCTTATATAGAGCCAATATAAATTGTCGGGAGAGGGAAATCACACTCCATATGGAGAATCGACCCCGGATTCATTACAAGTGTCAGGAGGAAGATGAATCTCCTTTTTCTCTATCATCTCAAGCATGGATATTACTTCCTTATGAGCATGCGTATCTGGATCAGATGATTGAGTCCATGGAAGAAACCATCCTAGAAGAAATGCCTATTGTGATGGAATTAGCTGAAGTGTTTCCCAATGAACTGCATAGTCTTCCTCTAAGAAGAGATGTTGAGTTCTCAATTGAACTTATACCTGGGTTTCTTCCAATATCCAAGAATCCATATAGAATGGCTATTTTAGAGCTTGAGGAGATGAAGAAACAACTACAGGAGAATCTGGATAAAGGGTTTATATGCCCAAGTGCTTCACCATGGGGTGAATCAGTCCTCTTCATCAAGAAGAAGGATGGGTCAATGCAACTTTGCATCGATTATCGTGAACTTAAAAAAATCACGATAAATAACAAGTATCCTCTCCCATGAATCGATGACTTGTTTGATTAGCTTCTTGGAGAAAAATACTTCTCCAAGTTGGATTTGAGGTCGGGATATAATCAAGTAAGGGTGATGAAGGGGGATGTCCCCAAGACTGCTTTTCGTATGAGATATGGGTAATATGAATTCATAGTAATGAATTTTGAACTCAGTAATGCTCCATAAATATTCATGGACTTGATGAATAGAGTCTTTAGATATTACCTTGACAAATTTGTGGTAGTCTTTATAGATGATATTATAATATACTCCAAAACCAAGGAGGATCATGAGGAGCATTTAAAAACTGTACTAGAGACTTTGTGCAAGGATAAGCTCTATGCAAAGTACAACCAATGTGAGTTCTGGTTGAAGGAGGTCTCATTCTTGGGCCATATCATCACAAGAAATGGGATATCTGTGGACCCCTCCAAAACAGATGCAATTGAGGGATGGATGAGGACAACATCGATAACGGATATCCGTAGCTTCTTAGGGTTAGCTGGATATTATCGACGATTTGTGAGGAATTTCTCACGATTGTTCAACCCTCTTACCAAGCTAACTCGGAAGGGAGTAAACTTTTCTTGGAGTGATGAATGCGAAGAAAGCTTCAAGGAGTTGAAAAGGATGCTTATCAATGCACTCGTGCCCACTTTACCCACAAGTGGGGAACATTTTGTGGTATTTAGTGATGCTTTGAAGAATGGATTAGGCTGTGTGCTGATGTAGAATGATAAAGTGATATCCAATTCCTCAAGGCAGTTTAAAATCCATGAGCGAAACTATCCAACGCATGATCTGGATTTCGCGGCTGTGATCTTTGCCTTGAAAATCTGGCGTCATTATCTTTATGGAGAGAAATGTGAGATATATACTGACTACAAGAGTCTTAAATATATATTCACAAATAAAGATCTTAATATGCCCCAAAGAAGATGGATATATCTCATCAAGGATTATGACTATTCAATACATTACCACCCTGGGAAAGCGAACAAGGTGGCATATGACCTAAGTAGAAAGGACCTTGAAATTATGTCAATGATGAGAATTGAGAAGGATCCAATCTTCTTAGACTTGATGAAGACGGACATGGGAATCATAGAGAAGGGAACATCATCATTCCTTTCACAAATGATTTCTCAACGGACTCTTTTGGAAAGGTAAAAGATGCTCAAAAGGATGATGTGGGAATTCACGAAAAAGTGGAAGCTATCAAAAATGGGAAATCCTCGGAGTTTAATGTTAATGAAGAAGGAATTGTGTGGTTTGGGAAAAGACTATGTGTTCCATCAAATCTCGAGCTGAAGCAAGATCTTTTGGATGATGCACATAGATCAGATTTCTCTATTCACCCAGGCAGCACAAAGATGAATCGAGATCTCCAAGAAAACTTTTGGTGGGATAATATGAAGAAGGAGATCGCTGAATATACATCAAAGTGCCTGGTGTTTCAGCAAGTGAAGTCATAGAGGTAGAAGTCTAAGGGGATGATGTAACAATTTCCCATACCAGAATGGAAATGGGAGAACATCACCATGGACTTTGTCACCGGACTTCCAAGGACATCCAAAGGAAACAATTCAATCTGGGTTGTTGTGGATCGTCTTACAATGACAGAACACTTCATTTCTATTCAGGAGGATTTCTCTTTGAATCAACTAGAAAAGATATATATCAGGGAAGTGGAAAGGTTGTATGGAGTACCACTATCTGTTGTGTCTGACTGAGATCCAAGTTTCACCTCTATGTTTTGGAAGAGTCGTCAACATGCTCTGAATACTGAACTGAACTTTAGTACGGCCTATCATCCTCAAACTGATGGCCAATCTGATCGGTCTATCCAAACACTTGAGGATATGTTAAGGACGTGCTCAATGGACTTTAAAGGAGGATGGGGTCAACATCTTCTTATGGTTGAGTTCACTTATAATAACAGTTTCCACTCGAGCATCCAAATGGAACCATTTGAAGCCTTGTATGTGAAAAGGTGCAGAACACCGGTATGTTGGGATGAGGTCGGTGAATGTAAACTGCTTGGACTAGAAATGGTTGAGGAAATGGTGGAGAAGGTAAAAACATTAAGCATCATATCAAAGTAGCTCAGAGTCAATAGAAGAGTTTTGCAGATAATCGATGATGGGACCTTTTGTTTAAAGTTGGAGACATGGTGTTTCTACGCATATATTTGAGGAAGAAGGTCATGTGGTTTGGAAGGAAAGGGAAGTTAAGTCCAAGGTACATCGGCCCCTTTGAGATTATTCATCGTGTCGGGGCTGTGGCATATCAACTAGAAATTCCACCTACCGTGGCCAAAGTACATGATTTCTTTCATGTATCCCTCTTAAGTAATTACATACCGAACTGTTCACATGTACTTTCTTCTAAGGTGGTACAATTGGCAGATGATATTTCTTTTGAGGAGCAACCAGTGAAGATCTTAGATCGTAGAGAAAAAGTTCTACGAAATAAGACAATTCCCCTCATCAAGGTGTTGTGGAGAAACCACCAGTTTGAAGAAGCAACTTGGGAATCAGAGGATATGATGAAGATGAGTTACCCACATTTGTTTTAGTGTGGGAAAAGGGAAATTTCGAGGGCAAAATTTCTTAAGGGGAAAATATTGTAATGACCCAAAGTTTCATTAATGGAAAATCCCTCTTGATCCAGTTAAATGTCTCTTTATGAAAAATATTTTTATAAGATGTCAACTTCTTTGGTTTTATGTTAATAATTTTGACAGTTTCTAATATAGTCATTGAACAGTAATCACATGATTAGTATAAATATAGGACTTTAACAAATCCAATTTACTCAGACAAAGGAAGTGATGACCTCATCTAGTAGAATTTCCCCATACGAAGCCCATTTGTTGGAGCTCGGAAAAGAGGTGGCATCTTTGGGCTTCCCCCTTGACTAAGCCCAAGCTGAGATTCATCATGTCAAGCTCGAATGTGACTGTCTATGGGAAAATTAGAAGTTGATTAAAATTACCACTCGAGCGATTTTATCCGAGCCACCCCAAACATCTGTCACCATCGCACAACTAACCCTTAAGTCTTATGCGGCTATTTAAGGGGTTATGTAACAAATAAATAGTACTATGTTCATGTACATTTTTTTTGTATATAATAATGAATAAAATTTCTAGTCATTATTGATACATTGTAAATAGTTTTTAATGTACAAATAGTGTTTTTAGTTATTATTTAATTAAGAATTCTATTTTATTAAATTAAGGGATTTTTGAATTAAATAATATTTTAATAAAATATTATTATTATTATTAAATTAATTTTTATTAAATATAAATGATCTTATAATTTTATGAATGTAATTATAATTTTTATTAAGGTTTGAAATCCATTTTTGTCAAAACCTGTGAATTTTTGATAAATAGCGGTTATTATTTTAAAACTGAAAATTAACATATTTAGAAAATTATTTAGATAAAATAAATTTTATTTATGGAATCCGGACGTCGAAATTATCCAATGGTGAATTTTTCATAATTTTCTGAGACAATCAAATTTTTGGGTAAAAATTAAATACCGTTTAAATATATAATGTGTTTTATGACATCATAATGACCCAATAGTGATGTAATAAAATACTATAATCTTTATGTTCGTCCAATATATGTTTTATCATTAAAATAATGGGATTTTGGGTTTGTTTGACTTCATTTTTAAAGCATTAATGGACCCCTCAAGACATATTCAACATCTTGCCTTTTTAAATTAATTTTCATGGGAGTGTGACTCACCTCCACATAAGAAACCCTAATATTTTAAGATGTTCGGACTTTGGGCTTATAAAATATTTTTTTCCTTTTCTTTTTTCCAAAAACCATGGGCAAAAACCATGAGGTGATTTGTGGTTTAGATTAATTTAATGTAAGGGGACCCAAACCTAAATAATAATGAATTCCCTCACCTTTCCTATATAAACCCACCCAAGCTCCCTCTTCCTCTTCACTCAAAACCTTTGGAGTTCGTCCAACCTATACCCTAATATCTCTAGAATACTCCCAAGGTTACCCATACTCCCATGAAGCCTCTCACAAGCCTCTCTCTAGCCTTTGGAAGCACATTTCCAAGTAATGGTTTTTTTCTTCCTTTCTCATTTTTTTCAATTTTCTTTAAGATGTATTGCCAACATCATTTAAATTATGAATGTTGGGGTATGGTTTCTCACCTCCCCCTTACTGCCCAATTATTGTTTTAATGATGGTAAACCCCTTTCTCTCTCATTAAATTCCTCCCATTTACACCCGTTACTATGCCGAAATTTTGAAAGGAACTTCTCTCTCTTCTTTTACATTCAGGAAATAATTTTCTATCATGAATCTAAATTGCATTACATTATTTGAGACATGAATATATATTACCTCCTTACTGTCCATTACATTTAAATATGATGAGGAACCAATTTCTCTCTCATCAACCATTTTTTATGAATTCTTATGTCACACCGTTACGCTGCTGAAATCGCACTGATTTTCTAAGCCAATGTCATTGTGTAGTGAATACCATGACCATTTCTCCATCAAGGGTATTCAACTTTATGCACATTTACATATTGATTATAAAGTTTCATTATGAATTCCACATTCCTTTATCGTGGAATAAATGATTATGTTTTATTAATCCATGTTTTATGATCCATGTCGCACACTTATACATGAAATGAAATGTTTAAGAAGGGTGCTCCCTTATAGCGCTCCAATGCATTGGGTAAAGTATAGTATCATGATACGTCATGTGGAATGAGTGTTGACTCATGCGAATTCAAGTGAAATGAGGGTTTACCCGTGATTTATGTTCAATTAGGATTTACTCATGCTCTGTGTGCAATGATACTTGGCTCATGCTAATTCCATGTTAAGTGTTGTTGTAGCATTTCCATGTTATGATTATCATGCTTTATCATGCCTTTATGTTCATGTTTTTCTTATGATCTATTGATATTCTTGTTATCTAACAAGTATTTGACTCTTAATTTTATTCTATGTGTACACCCTTACTGGTCTTTATAGCTCACCCTTTTCTTATGCATGTCCTCAGGTTATCCCATTCAATGCTAAGTACGATGGAATGTAGTTGTTAGGTAAAGGAAGTTTTCAATAAAGATGTTGTATTTCATGTTTTAAGTTTTTATTTAATGATCCTATGCCCCAAATACACTAAACCTCGTGATCTTCTTGTTGTATCAAGTGATGTTTTATGTAATAAATCATGTGTATGTTTGTAATAAAATTAGGGTTGTCATATAATAGATTCAAGGAAATGTTGGAAGATATCCATCCAATATTTCCAAATCAAAGGAACATCCCTAAATATGTTGCTACATGTATTTTTAATCCCTAATCTTTTGAGAAGTAATCATTTTCTATTGCACTAATGTCTGTAAATGGGAGTTTATGTTGTAACCAAGAGGTTAATGGATGTTCTACTCGTTTTGGTTTTCTCAGTATGTCTTACTCGCCTGCTCGACCCCAAGTCATGCCTTCAATCGATGTGATAACCACTAGATTCTAGTTACAGATCCATATTTCTTATTTTGGGATATTCTTTTATGATCATAGATTATTATCAGAGGTGGAAACTTGTAGGGTCTAAAAAGAAAAATAATAAATAATAATGGGTGTTCTTAGAGTCACAAAATGTAACTTACTCCCCAAGATTAAGTTTCTATGCATATAAATACCCTAATGTAGTAAGATATTAATAAAAATACCTTTTTCCTAATTTATTATGACTTATAATTACATAATGAAAGTTATTATATTTTAGGAATTGAGATATGTATAAAAGTAGACTCAAATTGAGAGAATATCAAATTTTAACCGGGAAAATATATTAGAAAACATAAAAAAATACATAATTCATTACCAAATATTTAAAATTGGATTGGTATATATGGAAGATAACTCCAAGGAATTTAGTATAAGTTCCATATAATAATCCATGAATGATGTTGAACCGGCCAGTGTACCATGATATAATGAATTCTATCTTAGGTTCATGAGTTGTCTCCCCAACTAGAGGCATATTCTAAAATCCCTATGATGGAGTGTAAAAAAATTCAAGGATATAATAAGGGCATAACATTCACATATCACTCATTTTATATGACTAATTACGTATAAATAATTTTTTTGGCTCCTTGGTAGATGAATTATAGTGATATATAAGACCTGGAATCAATAATCCACCTAGTTGTGGGGAAAAAATACAAAATGATAGATTTCCCATGTGCCTCAATGGAGAAAAAAAGGCTACGATATGAGTCAATAATCAATTTATATTATCTATATTTATAATATAGTCCTCTCATTTATTAATATCTTGATGTTTTAAAATTTATTTCAGACAATATTAATGAGATACTACTATGACAACCTTGTCAAGATATCATAGATTTATATTGGTCTTACTAACGCTTTTGGCAATAAAACTAGTGAGGGTGGTTGATGTTCTAATGAATTTTTTTAATCATTATTTTTTGGCCACTCCATATTGAAATTCTATTATGTCTTTTTATTAACCTCATACTTTTTCGCAAAAAAATAATAAAATTTCTATTTAGAAGGTTATATGGTACTATTTAAAAAAATAAAATATTATTGTTAATTATATTGAATTAATATATTATAATGGATTTGATTTATGTTTTATAATAGTGTATTTTTTTATTTTATTTGAATGAAGGGTTTTCAAAGTTAATTTTTTATATTTTATTTAAAATTGTGTTTGTTTTTTAATTTCTATATGACATTGTTTTTTATTATATATTAAAAACAAATTAATATAATTCTGATACTTTGATATTACTATTGTTAGAATTTTTAATAACTATAATCAGATTGAGAAAATGAATTAGGTATGGGGTCATATATCAATAAATTTTACTTGATACATGACAATGTAATGGTCTAAGGATGCGTGTGTGGATGGGGGATGACATTTTCCATACAATCGTATTGGTGGGTGATAATTCATGTTAGTGGAGATTGAATTGCTTTCAAGTATATTCAATTATAGGTATTATTTTATATAATAAAAATTTGATATGTCCTTGGATGAATATAGGGGGTTCCTTACCCATGAGACTAATTATAAGGATATGAAAATTAGGATTAATTACCATGGTGATATAAAAATCGTATATTTTGTTATATAAGTGTGTTAAAATTGAAAATGAGGTATTAGATTGAAAACAACATGATTTATCATATGATGGTTTTCTGTCTATGAAATTTATTTTTTATTCTATATTATTATTTCTTAGTGGTTTATGTAACATCCTGGACTCAGAAGCCACTAAAAAGTTCCCCAAGAATGATTTGTCACATAGCCTCAAAAGCATCTCCCCAAAAGACTGAGGCTATCAACTAGTACCAAGGGTGAAGGGTGTGACAGTGGGGAGACTATTCCATTATATAAAAGTAATAATATAGTGGAAATAACTATTTATCATACACAATAGTAAAAAAATAGAATTTCATAGAAGTAAATAGTGTGAAACAGAACCTGTTGTTATGATAAATTAAAAAATCAATTAAATCCTAAATATGTTAGAACCAAGTTTGTTCTTCACTGGAAATGAAGTATCGATATTGATTTTTTGTAAATCCCCACATTTAAGATAATGAAGTTTTCAATGAAATGGATCTTACGGTTCATGAATACAACTGTTTTGTGGGTGTCATCATTTCCTAGTTTTTTCTAAATTTTTGTGTCCAAAAATTGGAGAATGGAGAAATGTGTTTTTGGAAAAGGATGTTGCATGAAAGTGTCAATGAGTTACGAAAACTTGTATGCACGTCAGTTTTCAATATCATCACATAAAAATATGTAATAGTAAAGAGGATCATATAAGTTATGGAGTTACATGAATTTTGAGTTTGTGTGAAATTAACTTCATTCAATAAGACTTGTATTATTGGGAAAGTGTTGCACGAGTTGTGATGATGGTCAGTAAAATGAATATAAATAGGTGGATACCCCGTCAATTGAGATAGGTTCAACAATATGAGAAAATTAGATATCTATGTCACCTAGGTGGTGAGTTGTGTGCAATATGGAGTTTTATGCAACCAAGGAGTCGTGCGCTAGTAGAGAGTTGCACGTAATCCACTTGTGGCATGAAAGTGGTATTGTTTCCTGAAAGAATGATGTTATGCACATTGTTTTCTTTATGTCTCTCTAGAACATGTAAATTTCATGGGGTATATGTTTGAAAGAGAAGGGATGCATGAAAGATAAGGTTTGTGTGAAAGAAAATATTCTGTCCAACCCTAAAACCTGCATGTGTAAATAGGTGTTGCGTGCAAGTACTAATATGAGATGCTATGAATTATTGAATATCCATTTTGTTAGTTCAATACTTTAATGTGTATCAATTCATAAATTCTATGCATTAAATGTTACATGATGGATATAGACAAAGACTTCAATGAAAATAAGTGACCATCAAGTCAATATACTGATTTAGACTTCACCAAAAGTAGTGAGGTTTGTGGAATTGATGGAAGTCTTCTGATGGATGCATTTTGATTTCTCTAAAATCTTGTAAAGGTAGAGCTCTTGGAATAGAGTAATTGTGTATGATCTATTGTATTTCATGTATAGTAAAGAATAGTGGATTTAGGTACGACTGATAGACTGTCGACATATTCCCCTTGGACTATCACATAGTGGTGAACAATACAGTGTTTATGTGTTCTCTTGCTACATGTGAGTGTTTTAATTTACACAGTTTCCCATCAAGTAGGTTTAATGGGTTTCTAATTAGGTGGAAAAAAGATCTATCACTTTATAAGAATAATGTGACAACCTGATTGACCCCTCCCCTCTTAGGATATTCTGGGTTCCTACAGAATAGTTATTCCATAAATATATAACACTGATAATCCTCTAATCCAACTATACCAATATAGGAAATAAAAATGAAAAAGGAATAAAATTACATGTATCTAATACTATCACCATGTCCAACCACATACCTAGTATCCTTACACAATAGCACTATATTATCTTGAATAGAGGATCCCACACAAGCATCACTACTTGATCAAGAAACTCAAGGCCTTAGTCCTACCCCCCATTAAACTGTCCACAACATGAAAAATCATATGAAAGTCTATATGAACTCAGAGGTACATATTTAGTGGTGATAAATAATATCATTATTCTATAAAAATGATGAAAATATAAAATATACTACTGTAAATGCATGGAATATAAAATTTCTCAGCCTACCAGAGACCTAACTAAAAGGTTAATGAAAACCAATAAATGTGAAACCATGGTCAAACCCCATGTCCATAATCTCAATCAGCTAGCAAATTACCACCATGGTTGTCTATATCTATATACTTATATATTTATAGACTCATACATATACATATATACATAATTATGAATATTCACGAGTATGTGAAATAATTACCAAAAACATATTTTTATTCGATCCTTGAGACTGTAATCCCAATATCCTGGACATCCCATGTAAGGAAATTGATATGGACTTCTTATCCTTAATGTTTTGTTCCATTATGTATAACTCTAGGTCTGTATCCCAATCGACATATACCATATTTTTAAAATGATGTAAATATCCCTGAGCAAGCTATGAAACCACAGGTGGACAATCTCCCTACACTTGGGTTCACTCGTACACAAGTCCAATAACATAAAGAAAAGATTTTATATATAAAAGTTCAATCCAATAAAGGGAACTGCAAACAACTACCACCTAGCCTAAGTAATCATGTGTCAGATCCCAAGGTACAAATCAAAGGTATCAAAACCCAGTCGTCCTCATTGACATATGCAATGTAATTACATGTATAACATCAATAACGACCACACTGTACAGTCAAGTTTGATACCACGAATGTTCATATCAAAAGTATTGAAGACCAAGGGATCCTAATTGAGTTTGAGGTCCATTATAATAGAAAATTAGGAATGAAATTAATGGGGCAGATCGAGCATTCAACTAAGCAAGGCCAATATTATCCCAAGAATTTCGGATCCAAGGGGTAATAAGGCCCAAGGATTCCCACGTAATCAAGACCCAAGGAGTAAACAAATCCAAGGCATCAACTACCATAATAAATAACCATATAAATAATGTACATGGCATATAATGGAAACAAGATCTATTGAGGTCATCCAAGGAATTCCCTACCATAATCAACTAGGCTATGAGTCTGTCTAAGGAATTCCTACAATATGGAATCTATGTATCACTCCTGACATAAAATTCAGTAGGCACATGAGTTCTTATAATGAATTCTAACATTGATAATTCGAGTATCTCTCAAGGGGTACAAGTCATAATGCCAATTATTCTATCCATGGAATTATAGTAATGAAAATCCAAGTATCACTAAATGTTTATAAGTTATCTTTAATATGACTATGTATTAGTAATTATTTTAATGGAAATCCAAGTATTACCCAATGCATATTATCATCAGGATCCAATGAACTAGAAATGTATCGGGTATTATATATCTATATTTTAAGGACCAATAATCAGATTCCATGAAACACCTATGGAAATCCCAAATAATCAGTTTCGTATGCTAGATCCTATGAAGAATATCAGGGAATTCCAGAGTGGAAGAAATATGCCTCGTCTCAGGATCAAAAATAACTAACCAAGAAGAAACCATGGTAAACATCGCTACATCATAAATAAATATTTAATATATAAACAACGAGTTAGGGTGGACGAATTCCCAAACCCAACACTAATTCCATAGCCCCATGGGCTTGCATGTTTTTCACATATTCTTAGGTGACACACGCAACCAAATCTACCTAAAACCAATATAATAGATTAGGGTCATTAAAACAATGGGATCTCATCCTATGCCTCAAGATGAACACAGAGTTGAATACTACATGAGATTCTAAAGGATAACACATTAGTCAAAGAATCCTACATGAGATCCTTAGCAATAATGGTAAAAGGATGAATCCTATACAGGATACTCAAATCAAATGAATACATAGGAATCCAAAAAGGGATATTCAGAACAATACATAGGAATAGGTATCCTAAAATGTACGTTCCAAAAAATAAGAATCATAAGAATACGACAAGAGATCCAAAAAAATGCTAAACAGGTACAAGGATATAACAAGGAACCCTATATATCATCTCATAAGAAAAGGAAATATTCATGGGATCCTTGGTAAATATATAGAAGAGAGAGGCATCCTACACAGTATCCCCATTTTCGAAACATATACATAAGAATCATACAAGGGATCCTCAATAAAAACATGTCTCACAACATATTATGAAATATGGGAATATATCGCAAGGGATACACCAACAAAATAAATACTAAATAAGAATATGTTCAAATAGATAGCTAATGGATCATTTTTAAAAAGTTCTCACTCTCAGGAGACACTTAATACATCAACATAAGAAACAACATCTCTGTTAATGAAAGCCCTGAAACCCCACTAATGATTTCTCAAAACACATACTAGGTCCTCCTAGTGTGATATAAGAAAAAAGAAACTCATAATGGATATCACATGGTTCTAATTATGACTCATTCATGAAACAATATTAGAAAATATCAAACGGTCACAAGGTGGTTGTATATGAAGAGTCCCCATAGATACAAGACCATTTCTCCCAAATTCCCACATGGGAATGTACCCCTACCGGCTTGGGCGTGTAGAAGCCATATGTACACAACATGCAAGGAAGTAACATGGACTATACCCCATATAGGGTACACAATATTTTCCCTCAACTATCCTGGCCATGTACTTGGTCAGGCCATTTACATTTACACAACGTGTTTCCAACATGGGGTCTGGTCGTGTACTATACACAACCATGTACCAGAACATGGGGAGTGAGGCAGGGTACATAAATACATTTAGAAGTCCTATGCATGATGTATACATGGAAAACTTCATCTTCCCCAGCTGAGAATAACACGTGGTGTGTCACCCTAAACCCCATGCCATGTAGCCTAGTATTCCTTAACGAAGAACCTCCAAATAACCTCGAAACCCTTATTTCATCCCCAAATCAATATATTATTTGTCAATTGGACATAAAAAAGAATAATAGGGCATTAAATCTAGTATATGTAAAATTTATTGGGCTATATGGATAAAAAATAGAAGGCCTACCATTGGGCTGAAACTACATAATTTTTGCTCAAATTTGCAATCCAGGGTGGCCACACATTAATCCAACTCGTCGAGAGATTCGTGACAATACCTACCATCCTCCATTTATCATTTTCTCAATCCCTCTACACATCCTATCTCAGTTGTGTGGATAAGAACCACTTGGAAGTACAAATGTGGGAAGCAGGTGGAAGGATGAATGTAATCAAATAAAAATGAAATAAAAAAGTATAGAAAGGAAAGAATATAAAATGGGTAACTTTACCGACCCCTGTGCCCATCCTGAGATTATGCATCATCAAAGAAAAAATCCCTATTACAGACTCAATGAATGATACATAGTATCAATATGACTCTACATTGAAAACATATGATCAAATTGACCAATGATTATAATTTATTTTCTATTTTATTGAATACAAAATATTAATTATTCCACTCAAATCAGAACAGATAAGATTTATACCAAACTCTTATCCTAGCATTAACACCCTTTCCTGAGACTAATGGAATGGTAATAAAAAGTTAAGTGAGATCATTATCTAGTGAAATTTACCTTTTTATCCCTTACAAACATCTAAATGGAATAATTAAAATTTAATATCAATATTGTATTCTAAAAAAACAATGGTCCTTACAATCTCCCCCTCATCAACTTTATTATACCCCATAATCCTTGTGGTATGAGAAATATACATGCATCCAAGATGATAATCTTCACCACAATCTATATGGACTCTCCAATGATAAGTCTCATATAATTATCAACTGTATCCTACAAGGAATACATTTAAATACTTATAATTGGGTAGTCCCCACAATTGAAATCCCTTAATTGTTGTCTCATAAGAAACTTTGATCCCAATGGCCCATTAAAAATGCCAAATTTCTATTGAAAATGATAGTCACGCTCCTCAAATAGACAATGGTTCACTCCCCACCATATAGATTACCATACTCCTCTCCTTGAGTACAACCTCAATAGGTTTCTTCATCCAACTAGAGAAATGCATTTAAAAACAAGGAAGCTCGTTGTAGTATTGATGATCTATCAGTTTACTCAAGAAAAAGTCAAGATTCGGTGTGATAATATCTAACCAAGATTGCACTAATATTAAAAAAAAGGATCATATAGCTTCCTTCAATCGATGCTCGCATCCTATGAAAACCTAACTATGAATTATCCACTGATCAACCATCTTGTGCTACTCGGTGTATTTTTATGTCTCCTCTACAAAAAATGTATATTCATCACATTACAAATAATTCCTAGTAAACCATTACCGAAGAATGTATTTGGAACCATAAGTCCTCAGCCCTCACATGACCACAGACTGATTACAAATTGAACAATACCATGAAAAACAGCTTGCACCTTTATCACATATTCATACTTCAACAAGTTTTCCATTACAAGGAGAAGCTGATTGTTCTACGTAGCACACTAATATCAATAAGTAAGACATTCTCTTATAAGGACTATTCAAAATTTCTTTTTTACTTCTTCCATGATTTATCCCATGACAACCCATCACACGGTGTAATTTTAGTCATGTGTGTCTTCCCACAATATAAATATAATAGCTGTAATAGAAACACTAGTTGACTGGGCTAGGAACATGAATAGTTATTTTTCTGAAATCCGTACTCGATACAATATCACCCTAGGGTTTTCGTTAAATCTAGAGGAATAAATATGCTTATAATGAAAAACATGTTCACGTACCATGGCTCAATCTCAAAGAGATATTACAACCATGATTACTATATAATAATTCATTAGAGAACACGTGAAAAAATATCACATAGGTTTCCTTCGAACAAAACGGATTTAAAACTACAAGGGTTTGAGTCTACTAAGGGCCTTTATGTCTCCCCCTATCCCTAATAATCAAGTATCACATTTGGGTCACAAGGTCTAACCACCTATCACAAAAGATATATTCTCTTTAAATAATATAATATTCCCAATGACCTATGAGGGTAAAAAAAATTAAAACAAATCCTACAAGGAAATGATCCTCACTGAGTATCCTCACAAAGAAATGCTCCCTGGAGGTCCTAATACCAATATAGAAGATATACTAAACTATCAATCAGTTAGAAATATTATACTGTAATATCCATAGAGATCCAGTTCACTTGAAACATATTGGTACCCATCGACATCGTCCTCCATAGTCTAACAAGATAACCATGACTTGAGAAACAACACCCAAAAGGGGTAAAATAGAGTGGCATCACATGGCTTATCAACCTACTAGGTTAACAACACCTCCGTCACATGGGGACAAAGTAATCATCCTCACACCAACTCCTTAACAGTGATCCACAGAGACTACCATTAGAATGATATATATATAAGTAGTACCAATGGAATATCTCTGAATCTGTATAAAGAACCGCACTGTAGGAGGCCTATATGATATGAATCCTATGTTCTCTGTATGATGCATAAGATGCGTCATTCCTTTTCCAGAAATGTGTCAAAATCATTCACCGGAAAATCTCAAACAGGCTGACAGTGAGAAATTCATAATAAATCATAACTTTCACACAACATGTGTGTCTATCTTGGTGAAAATCATATACAACTACAACATTATAGATTAGAACGACAATAACAGACCCTCACAATCAGGACATCGGACTAGAACATGTGTCATTGTCACACAAGTTTGATATCCATCATATGTTCTAACACAATCCTTATTACCATGTTCACAATATCACAAATGAAAATTCTTGGAAAAAAAACCTCATATGCCACATTTTAACATCCCTGACCTAGACCCCACTCAATAGTTCCACAAGCCTAGTTAGTTCAATGTCTTAAAGTGCATATCCAAAATTATAGAGGCTATGGACTAGAAACTAGGTCATAGGGTGTGATAGTGGGGTGATGATGCCCTTATATCAGAGTAAGATGACTACAAGAAATATCTAAGTATCATACATAGTATAAAATAAATATAATGAAAAATACGTAAATGAATTGAAATAGAACATGATGTAATAATAATTGAAAATTTTATAAAATACTGATCAATTATTCCATACATACAAGACATTTCAACCAATGGGCCGAACATACTGATACATGAAATACCAAAGAAAATGAAATAATAGTACAAGGGTCTACTACTAACTATAAGATAGATATAATAACCATTTTTCGGAAACTCCTGAAATATATCAGTCCAAACAAAATATCCCACAATAGTAGATCTTCTTTATCATTCAACTCTAGGCCTCAATACTTTCCTCCATGGAACTGTGATCAACCTGAAAAAATGATATTATGTCTACATGTAAATAAATCTATATGTAACAGGGTGTGAAATTGTTAGGTTCAATAGGTTAGATAACCTTAGGGAGGGGGTGAATCAATGTATGATAGATTAAAACAACATCCCCTACTAATCTTGTTTTCCTATTATGAAAAACTCTCTTCTCTCTCTCATGTAGCAATGTATAAACATAAATTAAATCATGCACAAGATACATCTATTTTTACTTGGTTTACCCTTACTAGGCTACGTCCATGGAGCATACACCGATGATATGCCAATGTACCAAATCCACTGTAATTTCACTTCTATTTACAATTTTCGAAGAAAAGTCATTGTACCTTATAGTTTACAACCAATCACAATATGAAAGATCAATGCTCTCTCAACTAAAGTGTGATCACTGCTTCTTCAGAATATCCACTCACAGTTTAAAGACTTGTAATTCCCTTAATTATTACAAATGAATACATATTTCTCTATATGTAGATGCTCTTTTGACATCCAACATTTACTCAATGATGAATCTCACTTTTCACCAAATGTAACAGGCAATTCTACAACTTTCGCACATCCCTAGTGTGACTGGCACACTTCTCTATGTTTGGTGAGAATCACTAATTCTTATCATGATTTTTACTACTTTGGAACACTTATCCAAGATTAGAATGCATGTGTCACCTAAGCACATGTGTGCCACTCCCTTCATCCACACAAAACATGGGTGAACCACACCCTTTTACGATGAAACCAATATTGGAGCGCAACTATCAACTTGAACCGAAATTCTGAATAACTTTATACTTGGACGCCCACACTCCCACATGCACGACCAAACCACCTACACGAATAGAGCTCTAATTTTTTATATGAGTAGAAATATTTTCAAAATGAAGAGGGGTATCCCTCTATTTATAGGAATTTTGGGCACCCTGAGAGCCGGCGTTCCCGTCTCATCCATGCGCGCAAGTCCAGCTACCCTAGTCTCTATCGCCCAAGTCACCATGTGCTCCCAAAAAATAACATGGGAGCCCACCTTCCTTTGATACTTTTTTATGTTCATATCTTGAAAACAAATATGGTGCACTACTTTTGAAGCCTCTAGGAGACCGACACATAAGTCTTATTTCAAAAAAAAACTTTTCTCTATTTGTCGATTTTGAGGCCCAAAAATTTGGGAATCATTGGAAACTGGTGCGACCTTGTATTTTCTCTTTTTGTAAAACCTCTAGATCATCCATTCCTTTTTTGATGTTCTTCTGTCAATCGTATATTGTCGAATAAATATCTAGAACTCAACAAATCACCCTGAAAACCCTCCTTCGTCAACAGATTCAACACTTTGGATTTCTTTGACAACAATCACAACATGGAGGCATACTTTTTCAACTAACATAGCCTCCTAAAAAAATTTCTGTAATGATACCTTGAGGTATTATTATCTAACAATCTCCCCTTTGGGTTTTTTTAACAACTTCATTCATAAAATGATATCTCATTAATGCTTCATGCAACATTCACTTCTTGCAATTTTGATAGTGATCAGGGATTCAATTAACACATACTCTAATCCTACAAGAGCAATTCTTGGCGTGAGAAACAATAGAAAATGAAAATTTCATCAATGAATAACATCATTTATGATACCAGTATTGATACCAAATAGATTCCAATTTCAGATCACTAGAAACCTTCTAACCCCATTCCAACATCACTCTTATGCTTTTATCACAATACTTACCTATCGTGATATCTAATCTTTGACCGATCACTTCCAACATCATCAGATTTAATACTATCCTTCTTAACTTATAAGGTATTTTGTTGTCCACTCTATGTTCTGGATGAGAACATCGAAGTCCACATACTCTCAACTTGGTCCTCCCTCTATCTACTTCTCACTTATCTTGATAAACTGCCCATATCTAATAGCTCCACATATCAGCTTATCTTCGTGTTTTTGAAAAATATTATCTCCCATTTTATCCACAACTTCTCCCCCTTTAGGAGTCACTATTTCACCCCCTCGATTAATAAACCCAAAGGTCACCCATTTGAGGCCTGCAATAGAGTAGGTAACAATGTTTAGTATAGTAAAGAAAACACCCCATTCCATAGGGAGTGGGGGTTACCACATCCACAATATATCATGTTTGGGGAGTTGAATGAACTTTCAGAGCTAGTCGATGTCTCTCAATGGTTTCCTTGGGTAGGGAATTAGTCAAAATATCATCAAATTGTAGCTCTATATGCACATACTCCAATATCACGATTCCCTTCTCAACAATCTATTGGATAAAATGATACTTTATCTCAATGTTCTTTGTCCGTGAATGATGGAAGAGAATGTTGTTGAGATTTATAGAACCCGAGTTATCGACCTGGATTCTGATAAGAGAGTTAAATTCAAAACCCATATCATGAAGTTGATGCTTTATCCACAATAATTGTGTGCATGCTTGAGTGGCAGAAATATACTCAGCTTCTACGGTGCCTAATGACATGAAATCTTTCTTCTTGATGAGCCGTTAAATACCCAAACAACAATGATAGAATTCACCTCCTGACGTTGATTTCTTGTCATCCACTGATCCGGTCCAATCTGCATTAGTATATCCCAATAACTCTAACAGAGATTTTTTTTATTATATATCAAGAAGATATCGAATGTGCCCGTGATATAATGAAGTACTATTTTAACTATAATCATGTGGATTACCTTGATTTTACTTTGATATATCGCTTCTTGGCATGTGGAGAATTCAATTTCAAGCCTTGTTGTGGTTAAAAATAATAAACTTCCAATAATTTTCTAGTATTCTGTGATATTAACCACCTTGCCTTCATCATCATTTGAAACTTTCATCTGGGTAGCAATCAGAGTCTTAATTTCATGGGAATTTTCCATCCCAAATATCATTAGAACCTGCTAGGCATGTTTGTATTTAGAGATAAATGTGCCATTCCTTCCTTGAATTACCAGTAAACCAAGGGAAAATGTTAGATATCTAATATTTGACATTTCAAACTCACCTTACATGAATTAAAAAAACTGTCTGCACTAAGCTTCATCTGATCCACCAATAATCATGTCCTCAACATAAACCAGCACCATCATCCTTTTATTACTATCGTTGTCGAAATTGAGATTGTAATCAACACCACCTTGATGAAAACCAAGATTCTTCAAATACTGATCATGCCTTGAGTACCATGCTCTTAGTTCTTATTTCAGTCTATATAATTCCTTCTTCAGTTGAATGAACTTATTCTCATCTTCATGAATGAGAAAACCATCTGGATGCTCAATAAAAAAAAATTCCTCCAAAATCCCATTTAAGAATGCATATTTGATTTCCATCGGCAACACTTTGAACTTATGTTATACTTCAATGGCTATGAATAACAGGATTGTCTCCAGACTTGCAACCGGTGAAACCGGCTCAACAAAATATATTCTCTCTATCCGGGATTATCCTTTTCACACTAGTCAAGATTTGTACTGAATCAGTAGGCCATCTTCAATCATCTTGTTGCGCTAGACCCATTTAGTTCCAATGACATTCTTATCTGCTACCCTCAAACCAATCTCCCAAGTCTAATTCTTCTCAATTTGATCCATCTCTTCATTCATAGTCTGAACCCAGTTTTCACATTCTATAGAATCAACATAGTATTTAGGCTCCACATGAGATAAGAAAGATGTCAGATGTAGTGATTTCATTCTTCTTGTCTGAATAAGATCTGATTAATGACCAATGATATTATGCCTTTTATATTCAGATTTAATTCTAGGCATCTATGCAAATACATATTTTACTTCCTCATGCTCATCATCAGTATCATCTTCTGAATCAACATCGACTTCTTCTTCCCCCCTTGGGTTTCTTTCCTCCAAATCACTTTCAAAAAAAAATTGTTCACTATTCTATTGAATATTATCTTCATTTTCCCCAATAGTGACATAATTTCTCCCAACTACCTTTCTCATGCATTTATTAATGAATTTATTGGATTTTATTTTTTCTAAGTATCCATGGAATATTCCATCATCTCAACATGACTCAAATTTTTTGTGTTTTTGATTGCAGAGAATAAATAACAAACTTCCAAATATTTGAATGTACTTCACTGTGGGATTATTCCCGTACCACATCTCATATGGAGTATTTCATTACTTTGTACACAAAAAATCCATATTAGAAATGTAGACCGACATCAATAATGATACTGTACAAAATTTCTCTAGTAGGTCTTTTTCTATAAACATTTTTCTCTTCAATTTGTTAAAGATCCAATTTCACCTTTCAACCACTCAATTCTGTTGGGGAGTTCTTACTGAACAAACTTAATGCATTATCAAGTGTTTATTGAGATAGTCTTCAACTTGACTATTTTTGAATTCCATAGCATTGTTAGTATGAAACATCCGAATTTTCAACCTAATCATCATTTGATATTCCCTCCATTATTGATTTAGAAAACAGAACACATTAGACTTATCGACAATGAAAAATACCCATGCAATTCTTCTATAATAACCAATGAAAAGAATATAATACCTCTTCCCGGCAATGGCGCTTGGTGAGATGGGTCCACAGACATCAGCATGTACCAATTCACACGCTCTTGTTGACTTATTTTTCTTTTATTTGTAGGTATTTCTGATTATCTCCCCTTGTTGTCAAGAATCGCAAGTATGTGTGTGATCACGTGACAGCTTATGGAGGTCCCTAGCTACATCACATTTCACCAAATCTTACAGGGATGGTTGGAATAGATGATGAAGTTGTTTATTCCACATCTTGTTTTCTTCCTATCTGGATAGAAAGAACACAAATTCTTATCCACATACCATGTAGATATTTCCACTTGTCCTTTTTCCTGGTATGATCACTATATCATCTCTTTCCTTTTAGACACATGTCTTCGTAGTAAACGATATATAATGTGCTGAGTGACACAGTTGACTAATGCTGATCAAATTGTGAGTGAGACCTTCTACAACTATGATATCTACTCATTTTATTTCCCCCCCCCCCCAACCTGGCCTTTCCTGATCAAACTATATTCTGTCCTTTATCATTTAAAATCTTGAAAACTTCTTCTTTTAATATTTTATTCTAGTGACCAGATCATTATTGCCTGTCACGTGAGATGTGAAACCACTGTCAAGAATCCCTACACCAAAACGGTCTGATGCATTAAAAGAAATTTCAGAAACTGTCTTCTCATCTCTCTTTTTCCTAGTCCATATTGTTTCTTTCTCACTCATAACATATTGAGACTTTTAATATTTTTCTGAGTATGATGGACCAGCTTCATCTTGCAAAGATGTAAATTTATTTTTCATTTTCTAATCACCTATTGGTTCATTGATCCACTACTTAAGAACACTTTAAGTATTCTTGGGCACACTCATCAGTAAGGTCAATGTATAATATCTAGCCATTTTACAAAATCCTCTGCACCAAAAATATTCTCCTTCAAAATATGTTCTATAAAACCGTTCTTTGTTTGATTTCCACCTCTGTTCTTGTGCCCTTCGGTATCATCTAGCAATAGAACACTTATTTTTGGAGTATCAAATCTTTCCAGAACATTAACACCTATTTAAATCCACATTCTTATGTCTCACTTCTGTACTACTAGTAGTTCTTCATTTCCATGAATTTTTTGATTTTTCTTTATACCCACATCAATTTTCATTCTAGGAACGAGTGCTTGCAGTTTGACGTGACCCCTAACTAGTTTTTTTTTCTGATCATGCCACAAATCAACCTTAACATATGATATCAATTTCTACTTCTTTCTTATTGGACTACAAGGATCATCTTACATATTTTCAGTCTTCTGAATGATCTTCTTTCCCGATAACATTCTGGGAGTCAAATGTTTTTCTTGGTCCTTGATTATTTTTCACAGACCGATAACTTCTCTTTCATGATCATCAATATTCTTGATTTTATCTTTCATTTTGTTATTTAAGCCATCGATCTCCCATTTCTGTTCGTCAGTATTTACCTTATACTCACTAGCCTATTCTGATTCATTTGGTGTTGTTGACTTGAGTTTTTTAATTTCATCCATCAACATATAATTCTCTTATTCTTGCTTCAACATAAATAGTTTTTCATCATGAACACCTTTGTTGGGTTTCTTTTTTTTAGATTTTCAAGCATCTATCTCTTCAAGAGCATACTCTAACTTAGCTTTCATATCAACTCTTTCTTCAACTTCTTCTTCATCATCATTGTATGTCTCCTCCTTTTTCTAATTACCACTTACAACTTCAACCATAGAATATTCTCCACAATCTTTAGAGTTCTCTATCTCTTCAACCTCCATAACCTCAGACTCATCTAAACTATCAAATTCTTGTGAAAGAATATTCTTCTCCTTAATGGAATTTCTCTAGAACTGTTTGATGCCTTGAAAATAGGCTAAAGACTTCTTCTTGGGAATATCAATTTCAACATATTCATATATTTAAAACTTCATGGGGAACCTTGCTGAAAGATGAACAATTTTTCCTTATCTAAAGCATGCAAGTGGAAGTTTCCCTTGGATCATTTTTTCCTCTTTGATGATTCGTGGAATGGAATGACATCACCTCATCTGTCTCTTCTTCTTCCTAATAATCATCAATGGGGAGATTCATCTTGGCCTTGAAATCCACCTCATTAGATTTCACTTTTTCCATAGAATTTTTTTCACAATTTCTCATCTCATATGCAACATGATTGTTGAGCAGGTTATCCAATGTCAGCTCTTTTGGGTCTTTATCTTCACAAACTAGGACTTTTGGATTGAACTGTGGTGGATGTTTCCTCATGATGCGCTTCACAATTTTTATGTCTTCAATGACTTCACCAAGACCACACATGTATTCCACTAAAACATTTACCCTGTCAAGGAATGTATCAATAGAATCATTTAGGTTTATTATCAGATCTTCATATTTGTTCCACAGAACATGCTTCTTTACTTCTTGTACCTTTTAATCTCTATTATATATATTCAATATATTTTCCTACATGGCCTGTGAGGTTTTTCCTGACATCACCTTTGTATAGACAATATTTGATAGGGATCCTTATAAAGTATATATTCCCTTGGCATCAACATCAAATTCACTCTACTCGACTTCCAATAATGCCCCACTTTTAATATAGGATGTTATTTCATGCATTTCTGCTATGAACACATACGTTTCCAAAGATCAGACGTAGTGCTGCATCTGATTCTTCCATAGCTAAAAATTGTTCTTGTGGAAGATCAAAATACCTTTAGGATTAGTGACTTCTATTGGAGAGATAACCAATGATATTAACCTCTCTATTTGATATCAATTTTTAGGTCCACTAGGTTAGATAACAAGAGATGGGGTGAGTCAGGGTATGATAGATTAAAAAAATTACCCCTACTGATCTTGTTTTTCTGTCATACAAAACTATCTTCACTCTCTTTCTTGTAGGAAGATATATGAAAGTATTAAATCATGCACATGACCCAAAATTTTTTACTTCGTTCACCTGCACTAGGCTACGTCCATGGAGCATACACCAGCAATGTGAAGATGTACCAAATCCACTATAAGCACACTACTATTTACAATATTTGAAGCAGACTCACTATCCCTTCTATTTTACAACCAATCACAATATTAAATCTCACTTCTCTCTCAACTAATGTGTGATCACTACTTTTTTAGAAGATCCACTCACAGTTTAGTCACTTGAAGGTCCCCTCATTATCATAAATGAATGTATCTTTCTCTATATGTAGATTCTCTATTGATTTCCAACATTCACAAATAGATGAATCTCACATTGCACCAAATCTAACATGCAATTATCCAACTTTAGCACATCCCTAGAGTGACAGGCGTGCTTCTCTATGCTTGGAACCCTTCTCTAATGCCCGGTGTGCTTGTTTCTTCTTGGGCGTGCTTCTCCAAACATGGCAAAAAAGTGACCCCTAAGAACATGCACGACACTCCATTCTTCCACAAAAAACATGGGCAACTCAAACACTTTTACAGCTAAACTACTATTGGCGCACAACTCTCAACTGGAGCGAAACTTCTAAATAACCTTATACTTGCATGCCCATACCACCACTTACATGACCAAGCCTCTTGCATGACTGGAGTTCCAATTTTCTCTATGTTTCAAACTCTATTTAAAATAAGGAGGGGTATCCCTCTATTTATATGAATTTTCTGCACCCCGAGCACTAGAACAATAGTCTCCTCCTAGTGCACAAGTCCAGCCGCCCTAGTCTCGGTCATGCTAGAATCTTCTCTTTTCGTATCACCTCCGGATCATCCATTCCATTATCGAGGTTCTTCGGTAAATCATATATTGTAAAAAAATCCCTAGAACTCATCAACACACCATGAAAACCCTCTTTTGTAAACAAATTGAACATTGTGGTCTACATTGACAACAAAGACAACATGGAGCCCTACTTCGTCAACAAACACAACAACCTCAAAAATGCTTCAATGATACATTGAACGAATTTTACACAGTAGAAATAATCTCAGTAGAGAACCCCATTAATGACACTATTAAATATGCAATTATAGGTTCATGAATAATAAAACTGCTTAGCCTATCTGAGACACAACTGAAATGATAAGTAAAACCCACAAATGTGATACCATAGTAAATCCAAGGGCCCACAATCCTAGTTAATTTTGAAAGTGAGACAATGGTTATCCATATATATATATATATACAGTCCCACACCTATAAATATATAAATAAATATGAATATTAACTAGTAAGTGAAATAAATAAAATAAAACCAATCAGTATTCGATCCTTGGGTCTGTAATTCCGATCACATAGACATCATGTGCAACGGAGTTGAGGTAAAAAACATGTCACTCAATCTTTGTACCATTATGTTAATAAATTTGTTCATAATATTAATTTACATATAGAAGCACTGTAAATTGTTGGAAATGTCTCTACGAAAGATACATCACCATAGGGGGATTCTCAGCATACACCTTCGTTCACCTGTAATTGCCTGGAATAACGAAAATTATGTATACTATATACTGACAGCTGATCATGTGAAAAGTCACTGCAACAAACTATGACCTATGATGAGTAATCATGTGTCATACATCAAGGCCTATATCCAAGGTATAAAAACTATTGAATCATTCTTTTCCAACATAGTGTAATCGCATGTATTACATTCATGATGACCACGTTATAGAATCAAGTGTGGGACCATGAAGGGATGGATCCAAGGTATAGAAGAATAAGGAATCCTCTTCGAGTACCTATAGAATCTCAATGAAAACTCAGTAAAGACTTGAGTGGTTTCAAAGGACCATGTCAAAAAACCATGACCAATGTGATCCCATGCATGATGAATCCAAAGGGAATCATGGCCCAAGGCATCCTATGAAATCAATACCAAAGTTAAAAATCATCCATGCAATACCCTTTCACAATCAATATCCTTGGGAAAAATTTCCATGTATTCTGATGGAATCTTTATCCAATGAGCTCTATTAGATACTACACTACTATTATTAACTATCCTATGAGTTCAGCCAAGGAATTACTATAATGGGGAATTCATGTATCATTCACTGCATACAATTCATCACGCCTTTGAGTCCATACAAGACATTCCAATTATCAGAATCCAAGTATCACTCAAGGCATTCAAGTGATCAGGCATATGATTCCATCCAATTAATTCCTACATCAGGAAACCAAGTACTAGTCAATCCATAAAATTCATCTGGATATAAGGAGAAATAAAAGTACAATTAATCCTATATAAATCATGTAATTATAACTAGATAAATTTTAGGAAACACCTATAGTATTCTTAAATAATCAGGCTTAGATGCTAGATTGTTGGAAAAACATCTAGGCATCCCAAAAAAGAAAAAATATGTATCATGTAAGTCTCAAGATCCACCAGCCAGGATGAAAATTTGGTAAACATCATTATATAAGTAACAAACATGTGAGGGGAAATCCATTTGTGAGGGTGGGAAATCCCCAAACCCATTTATACATCAAAAAACACATGGGATACATGTTTAACATGGGGTTTATGGTGACAATCCCAACCATCACAACCAAAAATCAACGTAAAAGCTCTGGTACAGTCAAACAAAAGGCACCTGCTAGGTCCCTCAAGCTATATATATAGAGGTATCCTACTTGGGATCCTTGAGGTTTACACATAAGTGAAGTAATAATATTAGGATCCTTATCTGTAATGTTAAAAGTGGTAATCCTATAAAAGTTTCTTTAATGTCATGAATACAGTGGTATCCTAAAAGGGATCACCAAAACATTAGTTTGGAAAATTAACCCTACACGGTACCTTCAAAAAAAAGAAGAAGGTGTATCAAAAATGGGATCCTCACAAATGTAAATAGGTACATGGGTCCTATATGGAAAAACCTAGATAATCACATAAGAAAAGAAATCCCTCAACGCATCCTTGGTAAAACGACAGAAGATAGAGGCACACTACACTAGATCCTCTTGGACAAAGTTAATTAGAGGAATCCTAAAAGGTATTGTCAATAATAACTAGTACCACTGCCTATTAGGTCATAAGGGAACATCATAAAAGGGGTAAATCTACAAAATAAATTCTATAGAATCATAGGTTATGAGAGATAGCTCATGGATCATTATATAAAACTTATCACTTGTAGGATACAATGAATAAAACAACTAGAGGAAGAACGTCTCCATTCATGAACCACCTGAAACACAACCCAAGAGTTCTCAAAACACCACAAATGTCTTACCTTTGCGATCCACATGAAATGATACATATAGTGGAATGAGAATTAGCCTAATTACAAATCCAAGATAAAAATATACGAAAACACTCAAATTGTCACAAGGGGTTAGTAAACGGAATGCCCCTATGGGTACATGATGTGTAGTCTAAAATCCCCACATGGGCATGTACTCCAACCTTTCTGGGAATGTAAATTCCACCAGTAATTAGTGGGAATGGAAATAACATTGATTTTACCCCACATAGGCTACATTCCCACATCTACCAACTGGCTTGGCTATGTACTTGGTGAGGTCGTGTACTTTTACATAGCGTGTTTCCCACAAGGGTTATGACAATGTACTTTACATGACCATGTACCCCTGCACACGAAGTCCAGATGGGTACTCGGCTACACAAATGAGACCAAGTACATGACATATAAACCCATGTACATGATGTGTACTTAATAAAATTCCACTTCCCAAAATAGGATGAACACATGTAGGGTCACCCTAAACCTCACGTTGCATAGCCTAGTTTTCCCAAGTATGAAACCTCCAGATCACCCGAAACCCCCGTTTCCAACCCCAAATCAATAGATCGGGCCTCAAGAGGGTATAAAGATAATAATAGGGAGTAAAAAATATAAAATATAAAATCTTAAATTTTATACAGTGAAAAAAATTAAAAAATCATACATTTTTCCAGAAATCACAAAAGGTTCACTCAAACTCGTGGTCCACGGTTACCACATGTGGATCCAACACATCAAGAGCATTGAGTTGGTTCGTCCCTTACTCCATATCAATCTACCCCTTCCTTCATATCCCTTTCCACTATAGATTACACAATGTTGAAACCCTTGGATGAGAGTACACAAGAAGTGTTAGGGATGAAGAGAGAAGATGAAAATGAATGAAAGAGAGAAGAAATGAAATGAAAAGAAAAGGGGGGACCCAGATTGCCCATGTGACCATTTCAAGGTAATACCACACCTAGTTAAAATATCAATTTTTGATTCAATTATGGAGAGAAAATATCAATCTGATGCTCCATTCAAATGTTATGGCTAAATGAACATACCTGAATAATTTAATATTTATTTTTGTTTAATTTTAAATATTAAATATTCTTTTCAAATTATAATGGCTCTGATTTCTTCCAATCATTGGTCTGAGGTTAAACACCCTATTCCAGAACCAATGGAGTGGGGTGAAAAAATTACCCAAGATCATCTACTAGAGGAAAATTACCAATTTACCTATTATAAATATCTAAAAGAAAATAATTCAATATTTTACTCAAGATTTTCATACAAATATACATAAGTCCTTATATGTTACATCAATTCTTATTTGGAATGAAAAAATAGTTAATTTTAAATAAAAGTTTACATTATATCCTATCTGTAGAAGGTAATTCTTGGTTCAAAATGTTTATAATAAAAAAAATTATTTATAACTATTTTATAAATCCTTCATAAACATTGTTTGTTTTAATTAAACAATCATTGAGATATGTGATAGAAACTGGTGATATCATGCTATCTTTATACTCATAGAAAATATTTTCTCCTTATTATATATATGGTTTTTTCCACGATGATTGAGATATATAATTTCATTCTTTATCATTGATGATCTATAGTTCTTATGATTAATTTATGGACATGCATTATTGTAATGCGAATATAAAGATGAAAGAAATTTTTTTATGGAACCCTGTAATTTTTTTTGGGTTTTTAATAATTTTAATTTTTAACCTTTTATGAAAATGTTGTGAAATTACTTGTCATTCAGTTTATTATGCATGGTTGAGTTTATTTATTTGAAGGAAATTCAATCCAAAATTGTTTTTTCTATCCCTCAACATTAATTTTGTACCACTGGAGAACTTGATATGCACTTTATGATATGTCTAAATCATACTTAAGTATTTGGATTTGGGTACTCTGGTTGAGATTTAACAATCAAGATTTAGATATTTAAAATCTTATTTAACCACATATTTCATGTGTCTATAAATAATAGGTTGGATTGAAATTTATAATAGTAATAAATCCCCCCAAAATAAATATTCATGGACTTGTAGTTTGTAAAATTAATATTTAAATATCTAAATAGAATATAATTATAGTTAATATATAAAATTTTATTTGAATTTTTATTAATTAGGAGTATCGATAAAATTTGATATACAATATATTTTCTTATTAATTTTACTAAAATCACGAATGGAAATCTGTTTAATTTTCCATTTTATTAAAATAACATATCTCTACCGAAATAGATGAACAATATTCATATTAATCTCCTAAATTGGTTTCAAAATAACTATTTAAATTTATATCTTCAAATATTCATGGAATATTTAAATAATATGAAATAATTTGAAAATAATGAATTATAGTCATATTTTGATATTATTATTATTAAATGCAAAGACCTCTTTACTGTGGGTAGAGGGAGACCCATTACATAGCCCTTAGTCCCAAGGCCAAGTGGCTTGAATACAAAGCTTGAATACCCATTTTTTGGACCAAAGGACCCCCTCGATGAACAGTACGAATATAGTACCCACACTACTAGAGTACCCGCTACTGTACCCACCACCGCTACAGTACACTGAAATAGTGCCTCCACTACTACAGTGTCACCGCTGCTACAGTTCATCTGCTACTACAGTACCATCTTATAGTAATGTTATAGTACCTTCTACAGTACTTGAAATTCTTCCCTACCCAGATTTGATCCCAGGTCATTTGGATTCCAAGCCGGAGCTTATACCACTTGGGTACAAGCTTGTTGGAAAATTAATTGTAATTTGATTTTATCATATAATATATTTTAATATATCAATATTTTTAGAATTTTAAATTACCATTCTATAGAAATGAACAACATTGTCAACTGGAATTCTTTATGGTCAATTGAAATTAAATTTAAAATCACAAAACCCTATTATGTTTCTCAAAAAAAGAATATATAAATCACATGAACATGTTCTTCATCACATGAAATGGTTTTGAAATAGGAATTATCTTCATTAAATAGAATATTATATCCACTTTCATAGTCATCCTCACATAATAGATTTTTAAGAATATTTACATTAAAAAATAGAAACACATCATAATTGACTTCAAAAGTTTATATAAAAACATATATTTTACAAAATAAGTTCAATAAACATTAATAAAACATCCTTTATCAGTTATGTGTGTGTTTAGAGTATTTTGTTCAGTTGATGTATTATAATCACTTGTAAACACTGAAAAAATATAGGATAATAAAATACATGTTTTAATTATCAAAAAAAATATTTAATATCCCCAATAAAAAGTATCTACATTGTTTCTTGGGAACTACAATAAATATTCTTTAATATACTATTTTTCAAGAAAAGGTTCTTTAACCTCCATTTTTACTGAAAATAGTTCATTATTTTGTTTCATAAATATATATTTTTATTATAATATAACACATTCTTGTTGTGGCCTATATCATTTTGTATTCCATCTAAGTGTTATTTTTTTTTATTTTTTCTGTTAACATGTATGTTTGATAATTTGAGTTTTTCTATTTTTTATTTTACTTATTTATTATAATTTTTTTTAAAAAATAATTTTATTTTATTTATAGTATATTTAGGTGGTTATTTTATTTTATTTTTTCTAAATGTTTTTTTATTTTACATGGATATTATTATCTATTATATTAGAACAATATTTTTTTATAATTATTTTTTATTATACTATTTTATCATATTATAAATATTGTTTTATATGGTGAAAATATTTGTTCCATTTTTTATATGATTTTATATTATTATTTATTATGATAATCCCATTATTGGTTTCATATATTTATTATTTATTTATCATATAGTTATTTTAAGCTTATATAGAAGATATTCTTGGACATTATTCAATAAAAAATAATTGTTATGAATATTGTATACATCATGTATAATATTAAGATCATTATTCTATTATCACTATATAATGATTTAATATTTTAGTATAATATATCATGATAAAAATCCTCTTTATAATTATATACTCTATAATCTATCCACAACTAATTACCATTACTCAAATACAAATTATAAACCAAGGTTAAAGTGACTATAAATCTTATATAAATAATTATATAGAGTCTTAAAAAATTATTATTGTGTGGCATTTTGTACCAAATGTGGTTAAAATGAAAAATTCCCCATGGATACCCTAACTGTTGTCTTTACAATATCTCGTGTTTGTTAAATTACATGTTTCCATTAATAAATATGCTTAATGTCTATATATCATGAGAAAATTAATTAAAATTATTTTATCCTAAAACATAATATCATTTGAGTTAATGATGATTATATTTGGGTCTATTGATGATAGAGTTTGTGAAATATCTTAAAGCATAAATAAAATATTTGAAGTGTTTCGTAGTACAAATTAATGTTGAAAATATATTGAAGGAAAACATAAAACTCAATAATTATATTTATTTGGGGAGGGGAAATTAAATGAAATTATAAATGAATCATTTATACTTCACTATTGTTCTTTATACACATTTGATCAATGAAGTTGACAGAATCCTCTTAGAGAATACAATAAATCACACACATTTATAGATATCGAAAAACTAAAAAGAACCATTTAAAACTTCATTAGGTTAATTTATTCATTAAAATGGAAGGCTAATGACACATAAATGAATAATTAATATAAGATAATTGGATAAATATTCAATTTATAATAGTGTATCTAGATATCTTTTATACGGAAAGGAATGTTTCCTTATATAATATAACATTTTTCAATGAAGATACTACATAGGTTCGTAATACGTAGGAATAATTTTTCATAATCATGTTATAAAATTTATAACGTATTGAATCATTTAAGTGAATGAAATTTGATCTCAATAATTATAATTTAATCATAAATATATAATCACATGATGAATTATAATTAATTTATAGGATTATTAGGCAATAAGATATGTAAACATTATATCTCATATTATCTGAAAAAAGAAAAATTAATATCGAATAAAAAACCATTTTTTAAAAAATCGATGAAGTATTGATATTCAGTATGAATTGGATTTTTATTGAGTGAATATATAAAAAATTCCCAGAACAAGCACCAAATCCCCTCTGAAAATATAAAAAAAAATTTACAACATAGTATGAATTCATCAAAACTCATTTGGATATGATTATCATAAAACATTTCAAAAAATTTGAAAAAAATTGATTTAAATTAAATAGATATTTTATTTTCTAAAATTTAAAAATATGGTCCTTTTTTGTACAAAAAAAATTAAAGGGGTTGATTTATTTTTCTAAGCATAGAATAGTGTCAGACAATGTATCATTTATTCTTAATAAATTTTTGGATATGAGAATATCATTATCAATAGTAATCATATATAAATATAAACATATATAAAAACAATATCTCATATGATCTATATACTTGTATAATATCTTTGTCCAAAACATTGAGTCCAACTAGTTGACATGATATATGTTAGTCTAGTATATTTGAACTAATTTATAACAAATTATCTAAATTTTAATGAGTAACTTGAATTACACCATCATATTTACATCATATAACTAGATGATCACCTAAAATTTCACTTAACTAATAATAACCATTATTATTATTTAAATTAAATCAAGAGAATAAATTTCATACATTTTATTTAATTGTGGAAAATATAATCTTAGTAAAATAATATATTTCACATGATTTTAAAAACACCAAAAAACTACAAAATTTCTCACACAAAATGTTGACATAAAGAAAATATAAATAAACGATGATTTATATGTATGATAACTTATTAACTATTGAGAAGGTGTATTAATATAAGTGTATACCCCAAATTATTTAAATAAAAATACGAAATACATTCTATTTAAATTATTATCATGGACCAATCATAATAATACGATTCACTCATTATCCACTGAGTCTACTCTTTATGATGTATAATCCTTCACTCACAAAAATAATTACATGTCATTACAACACACAATAGTTCATGATGATCATAAATATTGGATAAATAAAATCACATAATGAATATTTTTTAAAATTATAATCACATATTAAATACACCTAATATAATAATTAATGGTAATTAATGATTTCATTCGTTATAAAATAATGAAAATTTTATTTTGAAAAAAATCATTAGTATCTAATGTATCTAATACCATGATACATAGAATAATCCTATTCATTTTAATGTGATGAATAAATTTTCATTGGAATTTCAATATTCACCTTGGAATGTAACCAAAAAATCCACACAATCAACCCTTTATTTTTTTTGGAATGATCCTTTTTTTTATGAAGATTTTTCCCTTGATGAGGATGAAGTTGTATATAATTAAAATTTACCCTATAATTGTAACAAGAAAAACATTTGTTTTGATATTCTAGGAAATTGACCATGTAATGTTATTAACTTATTGATCCAACTAGCATCCTTAAAAATATTTGATGTAATGATGTAGTCTAGGTTTATTATAAAATATTTAAAGGTTTTTTAATTGGATATCACCACATAATGTTCATTATTATAGAGTTTAAATGAAAAACACAATTGATATGCTTAGTTATCCTAGTTATTTGGAATTATAAATTATGTTTAAGTATTTATATTGATATATTAACCAACAATATTGACTTAGAAAAAATCCTTACATCTTCTTAATTACATTATGATGTTTGTTACTATAATATAATCATTATAAAAAATATTTGATTAATATAAAATTGTTATGATTGATGAATAAAATACATGAGGTCAAGTATGATACTTATCATGTATGTAGATTAAATCAAAACATGTATAGTATCTGATTCTTCCATTTCATATTTAAATCATTATAATCAAATTAATAAATAGTAATACACACACCATATAAACATTTATAGAACCATTCATAAAATATTACATATTAATCCTCTTTTGATCCTTTTCAATGTATTTGTTCTAAGTCACAAAAGAAGACATCTTTAAACATTTTTTATATATATTCATACCTAATTATATGTCTTCTTCTCCCATTTCATTTATTTATAAGATGTTTCCTATCTAAAAAGTAACAAAATTCATTATTTGGATATCAATTTTGATTAGTGTTATTTCATCCACGTTCATGAACATGAATACTACAACACTCATACTAACTTCATATTATATAAAAGACTAATCAATTATATTAATGAAACGACACAAATTGATTTAATCCTCAATAAATAATATCAAAATTTGATAATATTTTCTGAATTCATAAATATATAAATGTAACATTCATATCATAACATCATAATTTATTTCCTTATAAGTACTTTGGTTAATAATATATAGAATATCTAGAAAATTCCCATTATGTTAAGCTAGTTTGAAATATATTTCATATATCACATAATAATAATGAAATTTTATATGATAAAATATTTGTATAGACCTTAAAATTTATACTATTGAAAAGTATTCCTTAAAGACACTACTATTAATTTAAAACATTTTTTTTCTATCGATCAAGAATTATAGGTTTGTATTCTATCATCAATGCCTATTTTACTGATGAAAAAATATTTTACTAAATGGAAAACCACTTAAATTCCACTAACAAATTTCAAACTTATATAGTTTATAAGAACTTCATCTTAGATTTCAGGGCCTACAACCTTTTATTAGAATCCAAACACAAATTTCCATCTCATTAGGTTGTATGTTCATCTTTAATAATGTTAAATTGTCACTATTTTTTAAAATAAATCGATATATTTTTTTGATCTAGATGAATCATATTAGGCCTATGAGAGTCCTGTGTAACCAATTTTTTTAATAACCTATAATAAAATCAACATAATTTATTTATTAGGAAGTAATTTTTTATATCTGTGAATTTATATAACTTCAATTTCACTCCCACTGAATCCCGGATTAATGTGATACATTTATAGAAAAACACCAAATTAGGACACAAACACTTTGTGATTATCCATTTAATAAAATAAAACCTCATTATTTCTCTCGGATAATCAATAAAATGACATTATTATAATGAAGACAATGTTTATTAATTTTTACACACTATACATATATCATAAATGGAAACATTATGATAAATCCTATTAATTGTATCATATAGTATCATCAAGAATAAAAATGATAAGTTGTGGTTTAGTATATATGTTTCGTATGCAAGATAAAATTTTAAGAATGATTTTGATTGTTCACACTAACTCGTTATCAAGAAAAGCATTTATAAAAGTGTTTTACTCATTTTCTCAAACACACCAAACTATAATGTTGTTTCTAGAGGAGTATGTTTTAGAGGTATTCAATAATATCCATAATGATCAATAAATTTGTGGTAGAATTATTTAGAACCCTGATATGAGTAAATAATTTAAATAAATTTTTATTGATCTTTCACTCATTTTTTTTAAACATTAGACTTTATAAAATTTAAAAAAAATCTCTTGAGAAACACAAAAAAAAATCCTATTGAATTCACAAGTAAATGTATTAATATTAAGATAACCTACAATAAACTATGTACTCAATATTTCACAGAAATCATTATGTATTTGGTTATATAATCCATCACCCTAATTACCTATTTCATTCAAAGGTTCATTGATCATTATTAAAATTATTAATATTCTTATTTACCAAATGATTCATAATCTAATGATCTCAACAATACAAAAATATATTTTTTCAAGAAGTTTGTCAATTTTGGGCTTATGAGAACAATGATAATGAATTGATGAGTTAAAATAAACTATGCTGACAATCAAATATTGAACACTATATATTGGATTAAAAATATCTATAATGTATAAAAAACAAAAATATATTAAATTCCGTAAAAAATTAATTTCATATGAATGAAAAGAACATTTATCTTTTCATGAATGAAAATCCATTATTATAAAAAAAAGATATAGAAATTAAATTTCTATTTATAGGTGAAACATGGTAACATCATTTAAATTATATATTTATTGTACTAAGAAGATATAATTTATATGTGAATAATTATAATAAAATATCTCATTTCATATATCCAATATGTATATTGACCTCTACATTAATCAATTGATGAATATTTTTTTATATATTCACATCATCATTAATGTTTGATTCTCAATGAAGCATGGTCATTGTTTTTATTTTCTATTCTGACACACGTGGCCAGTCTAATTATTTCCACGTAAAAATTCTTATGTCAGTACTAATATTTTGTGTTTAATCATATTTAGTATAAAAAAATTCTTATATATATAGATAACAATATTATTTATCCATTTTTTACTATTTAATCTTACCATACTAGATCAAATCCCGCACATCCATCGAGTTGTGTAAAACCATTCATAAAATTGTATATTCATTTATTATTCTTCTTCATATTTGAAAAACCTCATATAATATTTTGTAATTTTTTTAAGAAATAATTTAATCTTACATATCTATCATGGATAGTCTTCCTTCACTTATAAACAACATATAAATTAAAATAAAAAAACCAAAATTTATATTAGATATAAATTAAATCACTAAAATAACAATATTAATCCATATTTTAAATATATATAAAATATTCCTAAATTCTAAATATATATTTAATTTCAATTTACTGTGAAATTAGTGGAGATATAAACTATTAAATACATATTACAAATATTGAAAATATGTTTCTTATTACTAACCCGCACTTAAAACATTCTCTTCAAGGAAAATAAATATACCAAGGTCAAATCAAAATTATCAAAACAATAATGGTATCATATTATAATGATCATAACCTTTTATTCATTAATATTTTTATATGAAAAATATTTTCCATTTTTCTTATAAGTAATTAAAATCAATTACATATAGTGTTATGAACCTCGAAAAGTTTTTACATACCTTCAATGTTATATATAAATATATATAATCAAGTCATATTGTATAAGTAATTTACCGTCAATAGTGATTTGATAATTTATACTCTATTTATATCATTCTATTTTCTCTAATAAGAATATCCATAAAGATATATAAATAATGAGGTACTTCACATGGGTTTTTCTATGGATGGTGATGGGTGGTTTATATATGAAAACTATTATGATATCATAAGTTAAAAATGAGAACGGATTGGTGGAGGATTGAATAAGAATTTTTAGTTACAAAATGTTTATTTAATTTCTCCTACATTGATTAGAAAATGATCTCTCAATTATATAAGGTACTGAATGTAAATTATTTTTATATTAGATTTTACAGTTTCTTCCTATAATGAGGATGACTACATCCATAGTGTATGTGGGTTTAATCCCGCTCACATATATAATCCTTTATCATCATGAAAAAATAGTCAACCTCTAGAGTAGTGATCTATATGACATGATCAAGAGTCGATATGACATACTTATTATTATAATCAATCTTTTTTTGAATTTTTTGTTATCTATGAATTAATTTATTCAAAAAACTCATACTAATATGTTCATTTCTATTTTAATCATTTTATTCTCCCATTTTTAAAAACATTTTCTAGGGAAAACATAGATCTCACAACCGACAATTTTTAGGTTCATCCCAAATGATTAGGGCCTAAGAAAACCAATATGGATCAAGAAAATAACCCATATAACATAATAATGATTCGAAATATTAAATTTATTTGAATATTAAAAACAATTCTTGAATCATTCTTTTCATGGATAGAGTCTAACTATTGAGGTGTTATTCACCTTAACATACTATTTCATATAAAATCAAACACATGTATTGACCCATGAATGAATTTATTATGACATAACATAATTTTATGACTATGTCCTTCAAAAAATAATTCAAATATTGGGAAAAATAATTAAACATTCTAGATATAATACCTTTTCTTCATAAGATATAGTGTAAAAGACAAGAGTGGGTGAACCCATAATATCAACTTGATTTACCTAAACTAAGGATAGAAGAACATTACAAATTTCTACATGCTAGAGAAAACAATAGGGTTTCATATAATGAATTTTTTGAAATTTTTATCCCTCAATGGACATGTCGTAAGATAGAAATAATAAGAGTATCGTATCAGATATCCGAAGTACATAACATATCAGAACAACCAAACCATAAAGTTAATATTCAACAATTCGATAAAAATGTGTAGATGTAAAATAAAATAATAAAAATTTAGAACCCTATGAAACCACAAGGTCCATATAAATGGGATCATATGTCACCAAAATATTGACCCACTGAATAGAAATACGATCCAAGAGAGTTGTTCTCTACATTACACTTTTCCATTCACATGTATCTTTTGAAAACCATGTATAAAAACACCAAAATAAAAAAGTATGGTGTGATAAATAAATCTCAGTAGGATTCCAAAAAATAATATATAAAATCTATATCAACATGTATATTTTCACTATTTTATTAACTTTTTTTAAAAGAATTTGAAAAAATCCTTTTATATATAAATAAATTCATTTTTTCTTTTAAAAAAAATCTATTTTATTATAATAAAAGCTATATGACATGGAATATATCCATGAGGATTAAGAATATTAATACAATAGAATTTTATGAATCCATATTCATATCTTGGGGGTAAATAAGAATATCAAATTAACTTGCAGGTGATATATCCACAAAGTACCCAAGATAAATCCATAGGACAATTTTGTACCTAATTAAGTCAAACAAGATTCATGGGATGATATATGTTAATACAAATACAGTGATCATTAGATCCCTCTTAATGGCTACCACTATCTCCACAGAATCATGATATCCTACCTTATTGATAGCTTCTTTACTAGGGCTCGCATATGTATAGTTTTTGCCCTTAATACATGGTCTTTCTAATGTGTTGTCACATCCTCATTACATTTTAACAAAAGAATTTCTAAATTTAAAAAAAATAAAAGGGATTGATAAAAACATACCGAGAATAAATAACCCTTATTAAATAAAATCCTTCAATGAATGAGTCTATAAATTCCAACATCAACCAAAAAAATACGTTTTCAGTGCAATTAAATTATGAGAGAGATCTAACAGCTATAAAAAATAATTTCATAGCCCCTTGATCTAAAACCATAAATATAAATATTTAAAAGTAAAGGATATACATATAAACTAAAGACATGCCAATGGATGTATGATGGGATAGAAAAATATAAATTAATAATAAATAAAACCTCATTAACAACAAGACCAGTGCTATAAAAGGAATAGATATGGATTTAATGGGCCTAGTTCAATAAATTAAAAGATAACGGAGACACTATTAACTGCTTCATTCCCATGGATTAACACTCAAACCCCCCTTCCTATAAAATTCTCAATATTAAATAAATACAAAGGGTGGATAATGGTTGGTTTAAAAATGTACAAAAAAGGCAATAAATGAATTGAATCCCCCAATTAATGTTGTTAGTATATTAAGTAACCCCATAACAAATTATGAATTCATTTAGTAATATTTTAGAGATAAAAACTCAAACTTCCATTCCCTAGTGTCATCACCATGGTCATGGTGGTTTCACCCACAGGATAGAACACATGAACAAACAACATTCGGATGATGATTCCTAATAAATTTTAGTATTACTATAGACTCCAAAAAGACATATTGAGGTCACTCTAGTTGTTGTTTATTGAAACACTCTGAAAAAATTTCTCCTCATGAAATACATAATAGGTTTTCATTTTGGTGCTGACGATTTTACACAGGAGACCCATAGTTTCACCATGGCCTCCACCATGATTTTGGTCCTTCCTATTTTGAACCAAAATTCAATGAAACCAAATTTAAGCCACCATGACCATAAAAAATCTATGAAAATAGTATGTAATTAGTAAAATTAGGATCTATACATAATTCCATATATATAGGTTGGGAAAATCTACAGACTAACAAATATTTATTTCTCTATAAATGCTTTAGTATCAGGAACCTAAAAAGCGATAAGTACATTACTACATCATCAAGGCCTCATGATAGCACACCTTATAGATCTCCATACAACACATCTATATAACACGAAAAATTGGTAATGTTTACATAACAACACCTTATACTATTCGTCCAATATCAATGTTGGCCTTTCAATTACTGATATGTTAGGCTAAATATCAATAGCCTTCAAATTGATCATGTGTGATGGATCTAGATGATACTTATTTAGTTGGGAAACATAAAACAAATCATTAATATTATTAAAACAAGTAGGTAAATCTAATTTTTATTGAACCATAATTAGATGATCTAAAATGTAAAATTTAATGACATAACAAAGTGTTAACATACCCTTACCCAATAAATATCTACGTTCTAAAAGAAGTGAAACTATGTGAGAAAACCAATCAATAACCTAAAATTATAATGAATGATAAAATCATTCAAAAAACGATTTATGGAGTGTCTAATATCTCACTAAAAATTTTCATTATCAAATACATGATAACCTTCATTTCCTGGATGATGCTCAGTCCAACCAAGGACCGTTATCCAATCTCTTCCTAATAAAGTGGTGATTTGTTAGGCCTTTAATACAAAGCCTTTAATTACACAATAATTATCAAATTATGATTACACTTTTTATTTGAGAAAATCTTAAAAGGGATTTTGTTTCTCCCATTATCCCCCAAAGATAAGAACATGTGCCCAAATTATGTATTTAGTAATATAGATGGCCCAATCAGTCTCGAAATTTTTATTTGGATGATACACCATACTTAACCTCGACTAAGTATCAATCAATGCTTATAGTCTACTATAAAATTGAGATGTGAAGATAGGGTCATTATATGAAATAAATTATGGGGGAGAAACATTAATTATTTTTATTATCCAGACATACATGTTCCTATGATCCTATAACATTGTTGACTCCCAAATAAGTAAGAAATGAATTGATTTCATTGGTCAATTAATAATCGCCTATATCAAATACTTACTTGTATGATTCCTTAGAATCCCAATTGGGAAGTCCATGGATATCTCATCCCAATTACATACTAAAATGGGTAAGGGATGTGTAAAACCAACATGACTATGATATCAGCCTTAATTATCTACCATGCAAGACACTGAGACATGAGATCTATAACCGATCATCTCATACACGACCACTCATTGTGACATCTCAATTTATGATAGATATTTCTATCATTAGGGGATATTAAAAAAATTAGATATGTTTACATTATCTATCATTTCCAGTATCATGAATATTAGAAGTATTATCCTACCTCAAAAGAACGAAACCATGTTATGAGACCTAGACCACTAAAATGATGTCTCCCTCGTAGAATGAATATTTATAAGGAACTGAAACTATGCATCCCTGACCATCTCGGTTAGAATAATATCATCCATAGATGATATATAGAAAAATTGATATATAAATACCTATCTTTTATATATCCATATATCTAAGAATATCCCACCAAACAAAACCTTTGACAAAAGTTATTCCACTAATTCCTTCACTATCAAAGTCTGTAATTTTCGTCTCAATGAAACAATAATAAATTTTCCATTTCTAGTTGTGTAAGAAATATAAAAACAAAGTATTTCATGATATTATATCTTGTGTCTCTATATCATGACCATATCTTTCTATGTAATGGTTTACATTATACTATTAAAGTGTGAATACAACGTAAGATATTCTAAAAAGGAGATGTGGAGAAATGCCTTAAGGGCATGCATCACAGCTGAAAATTCAAGATCATGAAATAGATAGTTTTTCTTATTTCAATGTAATTTATGATTTAAATAAGATACCACCTATCTCACATACATTATGAAACATCGCAGACTCATCCAAGAGGCTTCACATTATGCATCATATCTCAAACTCGAAAAATGAAGAATCAAGAATAGGGATAATATAAATAAAACATTAATCTCCTCAAAAGATATCTTTAAAAGCTTTCACTGAAAAAAATCCCAACCATAAGTGTTAACCAGGTCAATAGAGTTAAAAGATTGGAAAAATCCCTAAAAATGCATAATTAATAGACACTTAGTCCAAATAATACATATATTTTTAATTAATTTATTGGTTGATTCCAAAGCATTAACACATGAATCATTTAAGGATTCATTGAGACACCCTTTTCATTAGTCACATAGATATGATCTTAAACTATTGAATATGTAACATGTATTTTATGAAATTCCAATACTGATGATTCTCATTCAAGATTCCAAAGACCAATTTCAAATACATAGCATGATCCAATCCAAGTATCATATAACTAAGGTTCTCTTCCAAAAAATAACCATGAATGAAATACTAGAAACAATGGAGGATTAAATTCAACAAATAAGTAAATAGTATAGTAGAATTAGTAAGGCCAAATTTCTAGGAAAGATAATCTTAATTCCCATACATTATCCCAAACACCATCTTATAAATATCATCATCTCAGAATATCAACTGATTGTACATGGATCTCATATTAATATTTGAAAACTATTGAGAATACTTGGGAAAATAATAATATTCATAAACATTATTAATGTTTTATTTTTTATTAACTTTTATTTACATGAGTGTTTTTTAATCAACATAATTCAAAATACTTCCATCCACCATCATTGTGAAGAGCATTGGAGAATCCCAAGAGGAAAGATGATGAAAAATAATTCTCTTAGCCTCAAAATCATTAAGATAAATCTTTAATTCATTAAATTTAATAGTTACCATATGTTATTAATGTAATGAAATGTTCATAATCCTAAAATTATATTCTATATAAAACTAATAATTGAATTAGGATATAAACCTTTATAAATTATCTATAAAAATTGAGATTATCAATCAGAAGCCCCTGAGGTAGGTCATAAAAATGAGGAACAAAAGTATAATGAAACATCCTTGATAAATGGAATGTGATCATCTCAGTTATAGGTAATAAATACCCTACTCTCATTGATATAGTGCCTCACTCACAATAATGAAGAATATTAAATCTATTGGGAGAAGTTTTGTTTACTCAATGATCATAAAAAATCATTTGGGATTTATATGTAATAATTAAATTTATTCTAATTATGAGACCATACCTATAAAAAAAATGAAAAAATAAAAAATTGTTTCATGGTCAATTATCATAACCTAACACATGGTAAATCTAAAACCTTTCTCCAAATTATTTTCCAAAGGAATATAATTATTAATCATAAAAGAATAATATTTAAACACAGTTCCAACACATAAATGATCATTCATGAGATAAAGGAACATGTTTCAGCAGTATTGAATAAGGTCATATTAATAGAATATAGAATAAACACTATACCAATCATGGTAGAAAATATATCCTCTCACTTGTATATTTAATATTCCACCTTGTAAATGAATCCATAATCCTTCGTCTCTTTCATAACAACCTAACCATCACTTGTGGAATAAGGTTGAAATACAACCCCTTTTCTACAACGTATCTAAAACCATATCATTTATTGAAGGTGGCTCTGTTACTATATCCCTGGGGTTCTCTCCCATAAAAATGATATTTATTTATATATTTATCACATGTACGACACACCATGTGTGCTTCCATACAATCAAATTTTAGGTTTACTATTTTACCACATTGTAAATTGACTACCTCACTCAACCATAACATTAATTATGCACACCTACCACCCATTGACATGCGTCATCCCACATCTACGTCCAGTTAAAAAACAAACAATGGACACACACTAATATCAATGATGCTCGATAGTGTCATGTCTTTCCCACTATGTCATCCTTAGACAATACTACCATGTTTTCATCATTTTTAAGGTGTTTAGTAACATAAGAGTCATCACCAACTGAATATATAGCTTCATATCAATATGAAACCTCCATGACACGAGGTAGTCATTGAAGATATGATGTATAGATAGGTGCACCAACTCAACCAATAGAGTAGCATAATCCATATCATAATGATCTCCCATCTTCATAGTAACAAACAACTATGACATCGTAAATATTAGTGATTGAGGATAAAAGTACATATTGAAGGACTTTATTTAAGTAATCTAAATGAAATTTTCTTACAACCTGATTTAAAATATATATTATCACCACTTTCTTAGCTACAACTCAACAATTTAAGTAATTAAATCAACATTGGAATGTTTTGGAGTTATTTGGAATTGAAAAATCTTATCAATCCTCTAGATCCATTTTTCTATTTACGAGGTTCCATTTTGGCTTTTAAATCACGATGAATATTTTTTAGTGAATTATGAAGTATGGTCCAAATTATTATGTATTCAACACTAGATACATGGCCCATGGATTTCATCATGGGGACTATTGTTTCCACAAAACTCGAGTCATCTAAAGGAATCTCTAGTGGGGATTGTACTACTATTTTCTCACTAGATTTTTGATTTATTCTCAATAAAGGATTCATATTCTAAAAAAGATGGGAGAAAAAAACTTAGATCATATTTTTATTCAATTATCATTATAAAAAATTAAAAAAATGAAGATAAAAAATAAAAAAAATAAAAATAGATACCCATAGACATCCCATAGAAACATGTGGGTTTTCATTAAAGCTAGCTTCTATATAAACTCCCACACTTTCTCTCGAGTTCTGATAGTTTTACATCATTCCTATCAAAAATACCCAATTATAAGACATGTTTAAAAAATCATGATAGTATTAATTAACGGAACTCATACCATTTTACACTAATTTGTATTAGACAAACCTATGATAATGCTGAATGTCAGCTGAATTGGCCTACCACAAGGCATGATGTGTGTTCCTAATCAAGACAATCTTGCAACAAGGACCATTGTATAATAAAAAGAAACACTGGTATGATTTTACCTTTAATAAAAATGTGAAAATTAAGAAACTATAAATGTATCATAGTATATATAAAAAGTGTATCTCATGAAAAAACAACCCAACCATTATGGTAACACCCAACAATAGGATAACATGATTTAAATGAACAATTTTGAAAAAAATAACAACATTTAACAAAAATAAACCCATGTATACCTCTTTAGAAGACCATATGTCCCTAAAATTCAATCATAACAGAAGGAAACATGATCTATGAGAGACATACTCTACATGATGATTACCATTTTATATCTGTCCTAAAAAACCAAGACTACAATCCCCCCAAGTAGAAAAGTATAACTTGATAACTAAATCATAGCATGAAACCACCATATAATCTGTCCAAATAACATTCACATACATTAGATTTTTTATATTAAATATTTTTAAATATAATATAAAATAAATAATTTTCTACATAAAGACATCATTTGGTTTTCTTTTAAAAAATTCCATATTCTATAAATTAATGTACTATTACATGACCTATATTTTAAGGCACTGACCCTAAACATTAGAAAATATTTAGTCATGTCCAGAAATAGACATTGAGAATCTTTTCAGGTTTAGTGCTTTGGAGAATTAGGCCATACCAATTAAATTATATCTCATGTATTAAATAGTATGCACTTCTATACTAACTAATTTTTTTTCACAATAATACAACTCATTAAATAAAACAAGAATTCATTTCCAGATATAATTCTTATTGAATGCATCCTTTCTATTAACATTTCTAATACCAACTGAAAAACATTTGAAAGTCATGGGATGAGCATAAAAATCATAGTAAGGGTTATAAAATAATTGAAGAAAACAATAGGCCATATATTAATGAAAATCAATGAAATAATACTTTTCACTCACAAAAAAAGTGCACTTTAACTTACCTTATGAAATCATATGATCAATGAATATCACACAGAAATAGTGAATCATAAAGGTAAATTGTGGCATCCATAACAAACTTAAATTGAAGCTTTCATATCTACATAGGGGGTTACATTAGGAATACCCATCATATTATATTCCCTAAATCTATGAGGATAAAAATTAATGTTTAACTCCATCACGTTACTCAGTGCATTAGAGAGCTATATCGGGCTCACCCGCCCTTGGATTATCAAAGAACCACACGTATTTGGTTTATCATGTAACCAACCTTAAATTTTCCACATACCATTATATAATAATAACATATAAAATATTTAAATTATCATCATTTTATTCATTAACCATAATTAATCAATTCAAGATATTCAAATATTCATTCTATTCCCAAAACAATTTAAAACATGTAAAATACTAGATTTTTTAATCAAATTGTCCCACACAACTTTGATACTTTGAAAGAAATTAACATTTTAAAACATTAATGCCCGTATGAATAATTACTAAAAACCATTTTGAAAACATGGACATTAACGATAATGTTTAAGAATAAAAAATCATTAAAACATTTAATACAATGTTTTAGCAAAAGTGTCTCTTACCACTTGAGAAAATAATTGAATTAAAATAATAATAGAATAAAATTAAAAACAGGTTATAATATCATGATAAAAATAAGATTAATGATATAACATGTCAAAGGGTAGTATATACACCATATAAATTTAATTTGTGTATAACCACAAAAATGTCTCAATGGAATGTAAATTGTGAAAAAATCTTTTACATAGATCATATGCTTAGATTAAGGCTAAATCAATGTAATAATTTTGTGTGAAAAATATAAATACACCAAATATTATTTTTTTAATACATGTAAAACAATCAAAGGTCATTCAAAAAATATTTATAGAAAAACAAAACTAATTTAATGGATATTTAACCCAATGAATGGAGTCTTAGTTATGACTTCCCTTGAAAATTTAATGTAAATGTTGTAAGAATTTATCAATGGGGTGACTATGTGTATAGAAAGTATATTCACAAAAAGGGAAAGTGGAAATTATAACATTAATAAATAAATAGTGATTACACATTTAATCGTGTCATAATATAATCAATGATGTATGCGTAAAACCCAATGAGTGGAAATTGAGTTTTGAAATTCCATTGCAAAAATTTGGTTGCCTAACAATGTCACAGAAAAATTCAAAAAATGAGTTGATTAGGGAGAAAAGGGTCTCTCATACTTTGTACATATAATTTATAGAAATAAATATATATAAGAACATATCCAAACATAAGGAAATTGAAATTAAAATAAATAATATAAAAAGAAGTCATTGACTAAAAGAGGAGGGTGAAAGGTTCCCTTACCTTGAGTACGACTTGCCTTGGTTGTTCTTTATATTCCTAAATAATAAAATTAATTCAATTTACACTTTATTCAGAACCCTTTTCAAAATAATCTTTCTTTTTATATTACTTATCATCATCTTATAAAAATTTCATAATTATTTAAGTTCATTTTCATCATTTTGCTAATATTCGGTACTAGAGTCAAAAATGAACTTGATGTAACTACAAATTATCCATGGGGTCAAAAGTAATTTATCTATAAAATAGAATTATATATTTAAATTTGATATATAATCCTTATATATATATATGTAATTATTTATAATATTCCATAACTTTTGGAGATAATAAATGAAATTCCCCATCCATGGAGATGGTAAGTTGTAGGTACGCATGAAAGCTAATTTCATTTCATTTTCCATATTTAAAGGAATGAAAACTAAATGATACATGGGTATGTTATAATTATATTATGATATCATATTTTATATATGTTACATAAGTTTATAAATTCCATCTTTTTTATGATCCATGAATGGCATGGATGAGTCATATAACTTTGACGGGGCGGTAGTTCGCACTTCCTCAAATGAAATTATCATATTTACATATTATAGAAAGAATAAATGTATTAAATAAAAAAACCCAATAATAGGGGAAATATAAATATTTTATATATAATATATAATTATTGTTCCATCATAATGGACACTATGAGTGGTGGTAGGGGAAAGATGAACAATCATCGTTTCGTGAGGCAGTAGTTCACCATAAAAAGAAACAATATGTTCGTATCCATTAGATGGAGGAGTGTGTAAGTGTAGTTAGAATAATTCTCATAAAATAAACATATTATATTGAGGATCCTAGTTTTTTTAATCAATCAAAAAAATATAATAGGGAGTGAAGAAGTTAAATAATGGGAATGATCTTTAGAAAAGATGCTACCTCTTAAAGCATGTTACTCCATTTGATTTGATCCAAAATGATTTCTTGAACTTCCTTACGAAAATTTTAAGCCTTCTATATGGAATATTGGGATATTGGGATCTTATTTTAGCAGATTTGTTTGATCCAAGGGGCTTGAGATGTGTGATTAAATGGGTAGAGGTGATACCCATTTATAAGAGGGAGGTGGGGCACTTTAGGAAAGTTTTGAAATATTATTTTATTATAAACGTATTTTAGGTTTAAAATGGTCCCAAAGTAATTTATTTCAAATCTAATATGGTTCTAGGTCTAAAATCTCTCATCCAATATGTTTTAGTCAAGTATAGGTCACTAATTTAACTTTATATTTTTATCTGTATCCCATAGTTTACTAATTTATCTCTTACCATGATTTCTTGTATACTCATATTATATGGTTAATATACATAATATTAAATGAATATTGAAATTAAAGTGCATCATTAATGACATTTTAAACATTATTTATGTCATTTTGCTGTATCATATATTTTTAGTTTTATTATATAATTAAATAATGTAGTGTTTGTTTTAAAAAATAACTTATGTCAATTTTTATACTATACATATCATGAATTTTTAGAAATCCACATCAAGTCAATTATTTCTAAAATACTTCATTAATTAAAATATAACAAGTCATAATCATCCATAAAATTTGTTGATGGCATAAAACGTTTTAAAATAAATTTAATTTAACATTTATAATCTCATTTATTTAAATCATTCATTAATAGGGAAATCACTACATTAACATTGTTTCATAAATAAATATTTTTTTTGATGTATACAATTTTTAAATAAGATACCATGATGTTGGAAATATTATTATATTTCTACTGACTATTTATATTTGAAAATATCACTTATATAACCTCATATATATTTTGTTTTTACTAAAAATACTTGTTTATGTTAAATTATTCTTTATTTTAAATTAATTCTTATAAAATGTCATTTTAACATCCATGTTTCACCATGGTGTCCCAAAATCATCCCAAGGATTCCCATATTCAGAAATATATCATCCCATAATATTATCACTTGTTTTATAGTAGTTTGATATTATTATAATATTATTTTTACGCTTCTTTACCAGATTTTCCCTTTAACCATGGTAAATAAAATAATTACTGAAGTAACTATACATAGTGTAGAGAAATTAAAAGTAACTATTTAAACAATTTGGAATTCAGGATTCAAAATAGGTGATCCATTTTTCAAATTTACATCATATAATTTATAGTAATTAATTTAAAATTAATTCCCGTTGTCAAAATAAAAAGTGGGGTTTTAAGAGGTAATAACTATCAAAAGATTGACATGTGTTTATGTTCAATTAAAATGTGAAATTACATATATTGACCATAATTGGATTAGAAGATAAAAATTTAGTACAATTATTATTTTAAACAAATTAGATGGAAAACATTACTATATAAATAAATTCGATAAAACGGCACTTTTGAATTAAAATGCAGTATTTTTCACTATTCATAAAAAAATGAACATTATCAGAAAAATTCCAAAATTTCATCCAAAGTAAATTTTGATGTTCCAATTATAAAGAATAAGTTTAATTTTTTAGCTATAACACATTAATGTGGCAAAAAAATGGATTTAAAAATGGTTCTCTATCAAAAGGGGTAAAATAACCCTTTAAAAATATTAGGGGTGTTCATGATTAAAATCAGATTCATTCTTATTTTAGGCCTCTAATATTTGATGAATAAATTTAAAAACATTTAATAAACATGTGTGATAATATTTTATTAAGTTCTATTTATTCTTTCCAAAACAACATCTTGGTGTAAACTACCATAATAATACTATTATATTATATTTTAGAATAACTCAATATTGTGTGCAACGTAATATTTCAAAGAAACCTGTTGTTGCGTGTTGGGTACTCTATCGAAATAATTGACCAATTTAATGTAAAATTAATATCTTATTCATAAATATTAATATATATTAAAATGTATCATTCTATAAATACTTGGGTTATTACCTCCTTCTCCTCTTTTGGAAATTGTGTCATTGTAATTTTAAAATTGGTATTGGAAACCACATTGAAGTTCCCAAATCAGAAAAAGAGTAAATAAAACTATTACTTTAACAGAATGAATTATAAGTAAAAAAGGTCACCTGAGATAACTCATACTAATATTACAGGTTGGAAACATGGATATGGAAGATAAACTAACCATCATGTTGTAATGGAGTGTGATAGAAAACATGATCTGGAGAAAGATAGCCACTAGAAAACCAAAAATATTTGATAGGTTAAACGGTCTTTGATATCACGGTAGGAAAAGTAAACAGATTTTTTTTTTCAATATCCTTTTCATAAAATTGAGGAATTTATTTAGTAGATTTAATAAGAACATAAGGAAACATTATTACTTATCATGTATACATCCATCCTTTTTTAAATTTCATCCACAAACTCATCTTTTCTCCAAAGGAGGATTATTCAAGATTACCTGGTCACATTAAAAGTACTTGAATAAACTTCTACATTATAAAATAATCCACAAAAGATGAAAAATATTCCCCTATCATTAGACATTATCCAAAACCAAAATGGTTATTATAAGATCCGATAATCCCTATAAGATAATTCTTTATAAAAAATAAATAATACTCTTAATCTTAAAAATTCAACAAACAATACCCAAAGTTCAAAAATGGCCCTTCAATACACAATTATACTAAAAATTATTCAAAATAATCCAAACTAAGATTGAAACCCAAAACCCCAATGATTTTTATCACATTATCTTCAATGTTAAATCTTAACATTTATCTCCAATTATCATCCACTGCTCTTAAAGTCTCATACTGAAATGTAATTATCCAACTCACATATTTTCCAAGATAGGTTAATCATTTCCATAAATAACCTCAATTTCTATAATTACACAATAAAAATCATAGAATCTTCTAAAATAAAATTCCACCATTTCTTCTTAAATGAAATCTCATTCAATTTTCCTTAAGCATTTAGTGTTCCAAAAAGAGACAACATCTTACAAAATAACATTTATCACTTAATCAAAAATTAATTTTCCTATAATAAGGATATCCACTTGATGAAAAATAATTTCCAAAATCAACCTATTATTGTTCATTAAAATCATTTATCTAAAATGAATAATCTATTCAAACTAGGGGATTCATGTAGGCCAGTGGTAGGGGATACAACCTTGTCAGCCTTCGATTGGGGATTTGATTCCCATGGCCTTGCCGGATGCGATGGTTTGTCACCAATCTAGTGGGTTGTCCTTTTCCTAAAACTATATATTTTTAAAAATTTCAAAAAAATGAGATAAATTCTTCAAAAATAAATTTATCACATTTTTACCTCAAATGTTATCTCATACGTCACATTTTCATAAAACAATATAATAACATGTAATTTCCTCAAATTCAACGATCATATATGCCCAAATGGTTCCATATAACTATATCCACAATAGAATATACAATTCAACCTCAAATTTTATTTTCAGAAATCAATCTTTAGGGTTACACATACAAGAGAAAATTATTTTAATGTAATCCCATAAACGAAAGAGCACTGATACTTTTAAACATTTCATCACCCACATATCTAAAATAAGTCTTGAATTTATAAAAAGTATACATATTAATCATCTATAATATCCATTATCCTTGACTATTTTTTCCAACTTATTACGTAATAATTATTTCCTAAAAATAAAATCATGAATCATATCCTAAGATTCAATAATGTTAAAACATCAGCTATGAAATAATCCATACATTTTATAGGTCATTTCTAGTTTCCATGTCCTCAATAGGATTTAATTAGTTATTAGAAAACATATATTTTTATTATCTTACTGATCCCATTACTAAACCTTCATTGCAGGAAATCTATTTGCATAATGACCATTCACACCACATTCAAAACATTCAATTTATCCCATAGAAATAACTTCTTTCTCTTTCCTAGAGTAATTTGAATGCTTCCTTTTTCCATGTATGTTTATTTCTTTATGACCTTCATTATCACATCTATATTGTCTTCTCATCCCTTTAAGGAATATTATTAGTTGTTTCTTCCACATCCTTAACACATAGGTTTATGAATATACTTACTTTTATGATTATTACCTTAGCTTCCATAGGGATTTTTTTCTCACATATATGATGCCTTAGATAAATCACTACGGTTCATGTGGTAAATCATGACTCCTGATAGTTGTTTCAAAATAACCACAAGTGTTCTCATTGCGTCTCCCATTTCATTTAGTATCTTATTCATAAAACCACCACAATTTCCTTCACATCCACTGTTACTTTGGTGCCTTCTAGATCCATCCATTTACTCCAAAACCAAAAAGGTCAATGTGTTTATTTCAGTGAAATCATCATATATTATCTTTTCAGGAGAGTAAACACAATGTTATACTTATTCATGTTATCTTAAACTCACTCAATTAATCTAAAATAAATACGACTCTTTATAATTTTCTAACTACTGTGGTTACATAAAACATGCCACTTATGCTTAAATATCACCGTAACATCAAAAGTTATCTACAAATACCAATAATACCAACTATAAGGCCATAATCGTAAACATTACATAATATTTATTTATTTCATGAATTATACATTGATGATCTTTTTTGGTTTATAGTTGTAGGGAATAAGGCCATAAAAATTAAATTTTATTTCAAATATTACAATGTAGACACTTCTACTCTAACCAATTTTTTTCACAAAAAATCATTATATAAAATAATAATTATTATTTTTTGAAATAAATGTTATTGAATTCTTCTTTTCTCACACCCTTACCAATACCCTGTGAAAAATATATCAAAATATAAGGGATGAGCCTAAATATCTTATAAAAGGTTATAAAATAAATAAAGAAAACATTAGTCCATCAATACTTGAAAATCAATAGAATCATATATTTAACTCATAATACACTATATCTTTAACATACCTCATGAAATCATAATATTTTTGAATAACACTCAAAAATAATAAATCATAAAGGTATCTTGTGGAATTCATGACATATATACATTGTAGCTTTCATATCCCCATATGAAGTTATGTTTGGAATAACCTTCATAATATATTACATAAATATCTTAGGAGAAATATTAACTTTTATCTTCATCACGTTACCCAATTAATTAGAGAGCTATCTCAGGCTCACCCAACCTAGGTTTATCACGGAACCACCCGTAATTGGTTTATCATGTAACCACCCATCAAATTTCCAAGTTCCATTACAAAATAATAACACATTAAAGATTGAAATTACAAACATTTCATTCATAAAAAATAACGAATCAATTAAAGATATTTAAATATTCAACCCATTTCCAAAACCATTTAAATAATTTAATAAAAGAATTTCGGAATCAAAGTGTCCCATACCACTTTGAATCATTAAAAGGAACTATCATTTTAAAACATTAATGTACATATAAATATATACTAAATCCCATTTTTATAACATGGAAATTAATGATATTGATTTAGAAGAATAAATCTTTAAATCATTTAAAACAATGTTTCATCTAAAGAGTCCGTTAACAATTGAGAAAATACTAGAATAAAAACAATTAGAGAATAATATTTAAAAAATATTATAATATCATGAGAATAATGAGATTAAAGATATAATATTTCCAAGGTCATTATATACACCATTTAAATTAAATTGGTGTATAAAAATAAATAAGGATTGATGGAATGTAAATTGAGAAAAAAATCCCTTACAAAGATCTTATCCTCAGATTAAGGATAAATTCATGAAATAATTTTGTGTGAAAAATATAAATACACCCAAAATAATTATATATTATTTGTGAAACAATCATATATCATTCTCACATATTCTTGAAAAAACAAAACAACTATCCTAATTATTTAACTCAATGATTGGATATTGAGCTAAAATTTCCCTTAAAAAGGTTGTATAAATGATATAATAATTTATCAATTGGGTGACTAGGTGTAGTAATAGTATATTCAAAAAAAGGGGAAGTAAAAATTATAAAATTAATAAATAAACAGTTATTCCACATATAATATTGTCATAATATAATAAAATAAATATACATAAATCCCAACGAGTGGGCGTTGAGTTTATAAATTCCCTTACGAAAATTCGGCAGCCTAATAATGTCACATAAAATATCAATAAATTAGTTGATGATAGAGAAAAGGATCTCTCATCACATGGAAATAAAATTTAAATCAATAACTATATAGAATAACATATCCCAACATTATAAAATTGAAATTAAAAGACAAAATATTCGAATAAGTCTTTAACTAAAAGAGGAGGGTGAAAGGTTCTCTTACCATGAGTCTGACTTGTCTCGTTCGATTATTATATTCATGAATAATAAAATTAGCTTAATTAAAAAATGATTCAAAACATTTTTAATTTTTATTATTAATTTTATATTACTTATCTTCTTTTTAAAAAATTACAAAATTATTTAAGTTCGTATCGGTTGTTTTGTCGATATTTGTTACTAGAGTCAAAAATGAACTTGATATAATTAAAAATTGTTCATGTGATATTAAGTGAATATCTAAATTATAGTTTATATGATTTAAATATCAAATATATCTAGTATATATATGTATTTATAATATTCCATTACTTTTGGTGATAATAAATGAAATTCACCGTTCATGGAGACGGTAAGCCCGACGTTTGCACGGACACTATTTTCATTTATTTATTTTCATATATAATGGAATGAAATCTAAATGATAAATTGGTATGTTATAATTCCAGTATAATATCATCTTTTATATACATTACATAATTTTTTAATGCCATCCTTTATACAGTCTATGTATGGATGTTTCCCTCATATTCCGGGGATGGCCTCCTTTGATGGGAGGTTCAAACGTTCTGATCGGTTTCGAACGGGTTTGTTCGTAGATTCGGAAAAATCCAATGATTCCACATCCATTCGGACTTACTTTCCAAAGGTAGGTGCTCATTAGTTGTGGACTGATGAGGCTTAGGATTTTTCCTTGGTCGAGAGGATGGGAGGTCGGACTCATCACACCTTTTTAGGGGAATTATTGTCTACTTCGGGACTATCTTTATAGATTTAAGTTATGTTCGTGAATCCTTATTACATTACCATGTATAAAATGAGTTTTCCTTTAGATCTAACAATCATTAATAGATATGTAGGAAATTTAGAGAATCTTTTATATGTATTCGAGGTTCTTCATAGATAGAGAATCATCTGTATTTATTAGATATTCTTGGTCAATGGTACCCTTCGACACATTTATATAGAAGTCACTTGGTCATTATTATGACCATGTTGGTTTTAAAGCCACTCAGTGGGGAACATGAAGTTTATTGTCATTCAGAAGGACATGGATTATTTCAGAGTTGGGATCGAACCCGCATACGGGCTACCTACGTATCCTTTGTCTAGAAAAGGAATCAGAACACATGTAGTTCGAGTAAGGGAGTTTGATGTTTATGATTGATGGCTCAAAGAAGGATGTCATAATTACTTTTACACTCTAATCTCACGTGAGTCATGCTCGGTGTGAGAAACAAGAGGCAATGGTAAAAATTAGACAATTGTTCAATGAAAGATGCAATCATAAGAAATAATGGGGGACTTATATATGTATGACTGCCCAGATAAATGAAGGTTAGGATTTACATTAGGGAAGAAATCCAGGAGCAGGGTCCATAAAGGTATATGTGCTTTATAGAGATTTTTATTACTCTAACATGGGGATTACTCCTTAAAAGGGGGCCCAAATTAGGATAGGACTTATGATTTGGGTTTTAATCCTGAAAAAGAATCCCAGATCAATGGTAAATTAGGGCTGGTTAAGAGAAAATAATACTGGGGCTTACTCTTGAAAAGGAGACCCAGGTAAAAAGTTTTGAAAAATTAAGGGACTTGGGGCTTACTCCTAAGGAGGATGCCCGTGTTTGAGACTGGGGTTTACTCCTGAAAAGGAAGACCAGGTTAAGAGAATTATGGTTGGGCCTTACTCCTAAGGAGGATGCCTAGATTTGAGAATTATGACTGGGGCTTATTCTTGAAAAGGAGGTCCAGGTTAGGGGATTTGGGGCTTACTCTTAAATAGGATTCCCATATTAGAGGACTTGGGGATTACTCTTAAGTAGGATTCCCAAGGTTAAGGATTCTCACATTTTAAAGGATGAGGTTGAATGAATGAAATCTCAATCTTTAGTGACATAAAGATGGGTAAATAACTAGGTTTTGAGAGATTTTACAAAGAATTACTTTCAGATAAGGATGTCAAATCAAGAAATCATGCCATAAATGGCTATGAAGAGTGTCTTGAAGACTGAATCTTGAATAGTAAAGGTGGAATGGCTTAAGAGGGGTGAAATGGGCAAGAAGGGCACCCAAAAAGGCAGGGGCGCACAAGTCCTTGAAGGCGCGCAGGTACTGCGTGGGCGCACAAGTCCTGGTCGTGTAGGTATGCATGCACGACATATGGGGTACTTGTGCGAAGTTTAACCAGCAGGGTAATACTTGAGCGATTCTTGATTAAAGCCTTTATAATCCTTTTGAGGATCTTCCCGAAGAGGGGCGTGCAAGTTCTATTGAAGGAGTAAGGCGGCGCGCAACTGTGGCCTTTTCCCTTAAGGGTTGGCCACTCAGGCGCACAATTGTTGATGAGTTTCAACACTTAGGCCTTCCTCCCCCTCTTTAGATCTTCTGTTCTAGGTATTAAATTACCATAGAAGTTCTTAGGATGCTTTCACAAGATACTAGGGCTCCGGGAGCTCAGATATGAGTTTCTGAAAAAAATCCTCCTCGAAATGGGGGGCCCACAGGGTTTATTTATTGGCTGGAGAAGACCCCGGGTGGTTATCCTTTAGGGCACATAAGTGACATGCGCGACCATCTTCGGTGTGCAAGTGTACTTGCGTGACCATTTCGGTGTGCAAGTATACTTGCACGACCATTGTAAAAATTGTGCGACCCTTGCACAATGTTCTTTATATTCCTTCCTTTGTCAATTTTTTATAATTGTCCAATGTTTGAATCACTTTGAGCTAAGATAATCCCCTTTTCCAATATTTAGATTCTGTGATGAAAGGAGCGTCAACAAAAGTCCCCCCTCAGAGTTGGATCCGAAGTGAAAAGAGGATTTGACTCTGAGGAAAAAAGAGAATCCAGGGGTCTTTGTGGTTATTGGCAGTTTAAATTCATGCATTTCGGACATAAGGAGGCTAATGTTTAAGGTAGAAATAGCTATGACCGAATGAATTAGAATTGACTCAATTCCTTGACAATTTATCTGAAAACATAGTACCATACTCAAGTATAAGGGGGGGGGGGAACGTAAACTATGAATTTAAGAATATTTGAATCTAGGGAATGATATGAAAAATAGCTAAAAGACATTAGAAGAAGTAGTTCCCAAGAATGAAGTTACCATTATTTAACAAACATGTTAGGGGGTTGAATTATGCAGGGCCACCTAAGGGTATTGGATGCATAGTTAAATAAAATAGTATCTTTTGGTTAACAAGTCTGTTATGTAGAATGTTTATACAAGGCCGCCTATGGTCACGTGCTGCATAGTAAGGGAAAAGAACTCTTAGAAATATACTTCCCTAGTGCTAAAAGCCAGTGAAAGTTTATGGAGATTCAAATATTCTAAAGTATAGAGTTTTATGTATGGAAAGAGGAACTTGAATATGGAGAAGATATTTCCAAACAAGATTATCGAAGAACTGGATGGAAAATACTCCTACAAAGGTCTGACCCAAATATAGGGAAGGATAATATAAACCATAGACTTGAATACATTCAAATCATGAAAAAGGATATGGGATAAATATGGTAAGGATGATTATTTTTGCAGATCCCTAAATACTGTCATTTAAGACAAATAAGGACAAAAGAGGCATTCTTCCCAAGAATGAAGTTACCACTATCCGACAAACCAGTTAGGGGGTTGAATTATGTAGGGCCACCTAAGGGCATTGGCTTCATAGTCAAATAATTGTATATTTTGGCTAACGAGTCTGTTATGTAGACTGTTTATGCAAGGCCGCCTATGGGCACGTGCTGCATAGTCAGGAAAAAGAACTCTCAGAAGTTTGAAATTTTTGTGACTAGAAGTCATGAAAAGGGTTATGAGGATCTGAAAATATTTAAGGTTTGGATTATGACACATAAAGATGGATATTGATCAATGTATATAGAGATACAAAGATCAATGCTAACCATAATCATGTTGTGGCTGGGTCCTGAATTGAAATGTTGGATTTCACTACGTATCCCATAATGATGAGAATCAAGCCATACATAGTTCTTAAGCTACAATTTAACGTCGTGTGGGACAAAAGGATTAAAGATATTTATTTAGGGTCACAGATCTTGTACCATTGTAAGAAATACACAGTGTGTATTTTCATGGGGACTTTTCAGCCAAGGGACAGATTGTGGAATTTGGGGTTAGGCCCAAAGACATGGGGCTGAATTCGAGGGACCCTCGAACGTTCCTACATATCGCATAAGGATGGGAATCAAGCCCACGTAGTTCTAGAAATACCGTTTGTAAAAATTTGTTTTGTACATATGAAGGGTGAAAGGGGAATTTATTACAATGATGGTTTAACCCAAGATAAAAGGTTAGGGCGTTTCCATGTATGAACGTAGTCTTTGAAATGAAACATGATTTAAAAATCAATGTAAATAATGATTCCTTCTCAAGTGAGGGTATCAAAGAATATTGTAGTTTATTTTTATACTGGAAAAAAGTGTTGTATTGTTTAACGTCGTATAACAAGGACGAAAGTGAACCAATGTAAAGGTATTGATTCTAGTGGAGGTTTCACGAATCAACATCGTATGAGATGGAGGTGACCCAATATGAAGAGATTGGTTTTGGGCTTGAACCATGGGAGGTTGCCTATATACCCAGCCTAGAAGGCAAGGATCAAAGTCCGTGTAGTTCAATTAAAGAATGAATTAATGATAAAGTTGGTCATGGGGACAACGACCTAAAAAAAAGATGTTGTTGGGACTTACACATGGTTAGCGGTCCAAAGAGAGTGTTATGGTTGAGGTTTACTCTAAGCTCACGTGAGTCATACTCAGTGTGAGAAACAAGAGGTAACAAAAACCTTAAAGATGCATAGTTTAATGTCATGTATGACATATAAAGGGACTATGCAGTTTAGAGTCTTCCAGTTGGGAATATTCGTGCTGCATAGTTTAGTGTCATGTAGTAGGGACAAATTATAGCTTAATGTCATGTAGGATGTATTACGGACCTTTTTTATAGTTTAGCGTCATGTAGTTAGGACGATGGGGACAATAGAGATTAACGTCATGTTGGACGAAAGGGGGACTGTGCAGTTTAATGTCATACAGTGAGGACAAAAGAATACATCATTTAACGTCATGTTGGATGCATTGGGGATTTTTCCACAGTTTAGCATCATGTTGGACGAAAGTGCGAATAGTTTAAGGTCATATGCATGGACTATGTATGGTGCAGTTTAATGTCATGGTGGACAAAAGTGTAGTTTATGGTTATACATGACCTTTGATGATTATGTAGTTTAATGGTTTTTCCGAACGTAAGGGACTTTTATACAGTTTAGCGTCCTGTAGTTAGGATGTCACAGTTTAACGTCTTGCTGGACATAAGGGACTTTTATACAGTTTAGCATCATGTAGTTAGGACGTCACAGTTTAACTTCTTGCTGGATGTCAGGGACTTGCAAATATTTTAGGGTCATATGCATGGACCGTTGAGGATGCTGTTTAAAGTCATACTGGGCCATTGATGTAGTTTAAGGTCATACAGGACCTAGTTGCAGTTTAAGGTCATACTGGACCATTTAGGGAACGTTTTTTACATTTTAACGTCGTGTGGGATGATGTTTCAGTTTATGGTCATACCAGACCATTGCTGTATATTTTAACGTCATATAGAAAGGAAAATTTTCTCCACAGTTTAGCATCATGTTGGACAAAAGTGCGAATAGTTTAAGGTCACACTGGACCAAGGGGGAGTTTAAGGTCATACTGGACCATTGCTTTATAGTTTAACGTCATATAGCAAGGACGAACTGGTGCTACACAGTTTAGTGTCATGTTACAGGGACAAAGTATGTACTTTTCAGTTTATACAAAATACTTCTTCAAAAATCTGGCATTGGTTGGAGTAGTGATGAGTTCTCCATCCATTGAGATTAATGAATAAGCTCAGTTGGAGTAGCCCCTATGTATTGAATAAGGTCCTTCCCATTTTGGCTCATGTTCGCGAGGTTTCATTCTTGGTATCATTGGAGTTCTGAGAACTAATACCAATTCTCCCTGTGTTAATGAACGGAGAAGAACTTTTTTGTTAAAATCTCGTGCTATTCGATTCTAATAGACTTCTAAGTGGTGCAAAGTGCACAATATTTTCTCATCTAATCATTCCAATTATTTCAATCGCTTTTGATGTTGTTCATCTGTAGATGATTGATCACAAATGGAAACTCTGAGTGAGGGTAGTTGAACTTCAATGGGCAAGATGGCTTTCGTTCCATATACCAATGAATATGGAGTTGACTGAGTTGCAATGCGGGTGGCAGTCCGATATGCCCATAAAGCATGAAAATGTTTATCAGGCCATGACCTCTTATCTTTATCCACCATCTTTTGCAGTATATTTTAAAGAGTCTCGTTAAAGGCTTCTATCTGGACATTGGCCGCTACATGATACCGAGATGAATGGTTGGATGTGATGTTGTATTCTTGATACAACTTCTTCACCTCGAATGAACAGAAAATGGTGCTATTGTCCGTCAATATGGTACGAGGGTCACCAAATCTGGTAATGATGTTAGACTTGATGAAGATAAAAATGCATTTAGAACTAACTTCCTTGAGAGGTATTTCCTCTGCCCATTTGGAAAAGAAGTCAGTCGCATTAAGAATGTACTTAAACTGCTTGGCCGTAGCCAAAGGGTAAGGTCCCACCACATCTATTCCCCATGTGGAAAATGGCCATGAGTATTTAGCTGTACGAAGAAACTCTGGAGGTTGATGAATGAAGTTGGCATGTACTTGGTATGAATGACACTTCTTTGTGAAATCGTCACAATCTTGTATTTTTGAAGGCCAAAAGTATCCAAGCCTTCGAATCTGATCAGACAGTCTATGTCCAGACTTGTGGGCACCACATACTCCTGCATGCACTTCTTTCATGACATCCATTGTCTCTTCACCATCAATGCATCTGAAGAGAACACCATCAAAACCACTTTTGTAGAGAATTTTATCTAGGTTATCTAGGCTATCATAAAGATTAAAATTAACCACACGTCGCCGGATTTGTTCTTTCTCAGCTCTATGAGGTGGTAGTGTTCCATTTTGATGGTATTCTCTGATAGGTGACATCCATCCTATAGTATGACTATATGGTTCGGGAATGGGGAAAATTTCATTAATTTACATTGTTCTGATTCGAACATAATGTGAAATTTCACGACGGTGGGAAATACTGATGGTGGTCTCATCCCGATTTGGATCTACCAGAGCTGTTGCTATATTAGCCAATGCATCAGCATGAGAATTTTGAGATCTTGGGACATAAGAAAATTTGGGTTCCAAAGGGAATTCCGCCTTTAACTCTCTGATGTAATCATACAAAGGTATTAGTTCTTCTTTTCTGATGGCATAATCCCCATTGACTTGTTTGATTACCAAGTCTGAATCACCTTTCACCTTTAAGTGATTCACATGTGCTTGAAGCGCTAATTCCAAGCCTACAATGAGAGCTTGGTATTCTGCTTCATTATTGGTACCACCTTCCCACAATAAGAAGGAATAAGGTAACAATGCCTTTTCTGGGGAAATGAGCACAATTCATAAGCCAACTTTGTTGAATTTAGGATTTTCCATTTTACTCCCTGTTGTACTTCTGGAAGCACCATCAAAATTACTTTTCCCATGCCTGATGACATTCTTGAATAAAGAAGACTTCCTAATCAGGGAGTTCAATATTTAAAGATGTATCTTCCACTGAAGGGTGTTCAGCCAGAAAATCAGCCAGAGCCTAGCCCTATATTGCCTTTTGAGACACATACTAAATGTTGAATTGCTGCAAAATAACTGCCCACCTTAATAGACGTACTGTAAGCATTGGAAGACTAAGGATAAATTTGAGTGGGTTATTGAGAGATACCAATTGGACCTCGTGATGTTTCAGGTAGTGTCTCAACTTCTGAACTGCAAAGATTAATGCCAAGAAGGACTTCTCAATACTTGAATACCAGGTTTCTACTTCAATCATGGTTCGACTGAGATAGTAGAGACTGTTTTCATTCCCAACATCATTCTTTTGAGCAAGAAAGGCACCCAATGATCGCTCTAGAGTTGTCACGTAGAGGATAAGTGGACTTCCTTCAATAGGTGGCATGAGTACCGATGGACTCAAGAGGTATTTCTTGAGAATATCGAATTCTTCTTGACATTCTTCAGTCCACTGGTAAGTGACTCCCTTCTTCATCAATTTGGTGAAGGGTAAACTTTTGCCTGCCAAATTGGCGATGAAACGCCGAATATAGGCTAAGTGTCCCTGAAGTCCTCTTAATTCATTCAAATTTTGAGGAGGTGACATACCAAGGACTGACTTGGTATTTTTAGGATCTACTTCAATACCACGATGGCGTACATCAAAGTCGAGAAATTTTTCTAAGGTTACCCCAAAATCACATTGTAAGGGGTTCATCTTCAAATTATATTGTTGAAGCTTGCAGAATATGACTTCCAAATTAGCCAAGTGATTATAAAGTTGTTTGGATTTAAACACCAAATCGTCTACATAGAATTCAACAAACCTCCCTAAGAAGGGTTTGAAGATATGATGCATGGAACGTTGATAAGTTTCACCTGCATTCTTTAAGACAAAGGGCATTACTAGGTAGAAAAACACACCCTAAGGGGCTCTGATGTCTGTAGATTCCTCTTCTTCTAGGGCCATTCAGATCTAATTATATCCGGAATATCCTTCCATGATAGAAAGTGCTTCATAGCAAGCTGTTTCATCAATTAGAAGTTCTGTAATCGGAACTGGGAAATCATCTTTAGGACAATGCTGATTAAGATCTCTGAAATCGATGAAAACTCTAATTTGTATGTTATTTTCCTTTACAGGGACAATATTGGCCAACCATTTGGGATATTGAACTTCTCTGACGAAGTTAGCTTTGATAAGCTTATCCACTTCAGCTTCAATTTTGGAAGCATAAGTTGGGTGTGTTTTTCTCGCGGCTTGTTTAAATCCTCGATGTTCTTCTGGTAAACCCAAATGATGAGTAGCAACATCAGGATTAAGCCCGGGCATTTCTGTATAGTTCCAAGAAAATATATCTCTATTTTTCTTTAGAAAAGAAATATACATCTCTTCCTCTTCAAGAGTTATGGTCGTACTGATTAAAGTTTGGCATGGATCTTCTTTTGAACCCAGATTTATTTCTCTTAGTTCATCCATAGTGGTAGAGATACCCTCTTCAAATGATGGAGGAGAATTTCAGAGATCTTCCACTTCTTCTTCATCATGTGTTATTTCTTCTTTTTCTACTTGCATAGTATATGATAATGTATAATGCTCATGATCCAAATAGATTTCAAAATTTTCATATCTTGAAGAAGAAGCTTCCATTTCCGACCCGATTGATGATGAAGGGTCTTATTTGGGTAATAAAGAGGAGTTGATGGATTGAGAATCGACATCATTGTTCACCTCCGATGTTGCTATAACTTCTTCTGGCCTAATTGGAGATGCATAGAATTGTTGGATTTTAGAAGATGAAATGAAGACGTCACCATTTTTGCTTTCATCACTGCTTGGTAGATTACCAATTTCTCCCATTTTGTCTAGCTCGACTGACGTAATTGACATTATGGATCTATCCATAAGAGTATTTTGATTTGGGTCTATCTTGTCAATTTGACTGATAGGCAACACATAATCTGTACTCACATGTGTAAATGGATTTACTGTAATTTTTTCCAAACCATATGGATCATTAACTTTTAAAATCTTTTTTTTATGGATTTCTCCCTTTGCTTCATGTGATAGAATTCCACCTCAATGTATTGAGACTCACATGTATTGAACGGGGCCTTATTACCATAAAATGTCCCAACTTGACCATCAAAACAATATTTGAGGCATTGATGGTATGATGAATGGATAGCGGCATGTTGATGTAGCCAGGGTCTTCCAAGCAAGATGTTGAAGGCTGAGTCTTGATCAAAAACCATTAAATCTGAATTGGATACAAGATCTCCAAACTGAGTTCTGAGTGTAACTTTTTCCAGTGGTTCTTGTACATTTTATCATATCCTTGTAACATCATGGTAGAAGGAGATAAATCAGAATCCATGAGGCCCAATCGATGAAGTGTATGAATGGGCATGATGTTGACTCCTGAACCATTGTCAATGAAAACTCTTCGATCATCCACGCCATTGACCTTGCCAGACAAGTACACTGATCTAATATGACCATGCACAACATAATCTTCATCTTCATCAGTAAAAGATATTACTGTATGGAATTCTGCATGATTATTCTCTATGTGATAGACTTTCTCTGTAGCAATTTCAGTTTCAAACTACTGAGGACTTGACAAAGCCTCGATAAGTGCTTCCCGGAGTTCTTTTGACAGATTCAGAGCATCTAGAATTGATAACTTGGCTGGTACTTGGGCCAAGTGTTTCAATATATCATACTTTTGATCCAGAGGTCTACGTTTCCCAATAGGAATATGTGGTTTAACAAGTTCCTTGGAAGTAGATGCTTTGGATGTTGATGCATCTTGTATTGGGATAGGAGTTGGCAATATTCCTGTTTTTTGAAGATTAGACCGATTAGATCCACTTACTTGCTGAGAGGAAGAAGATGGAACCTTCAACCGGTCTTCCAAAATAACAGTGCCAGGACTGAATTTGCTATTGGTAGAAGAACTTGCTTGTTCTTTCTGAGCTCGCTGAAGGGATATACCACGAGTTTCTGCTGCATACACAGTTCTAGCAGGGGTAGAATTGGAATAGTGGCTTCAGAAAGATCCACGTCTTCCCATGTATCATGCTCCCCTAGAACTTCCTCTGATTCCTCTATTTGATACAAGGAATTCAGGCTCATTTAAATCGAAACTGTGACTGGCATATGGATCTGTTAATTGAATCATATTAACTGAACCAAATATTAACTCTTCATTTGATGATGACTATTCCTGATTAGCCTGTTTAGGCTGTGCCATTTGGTGGGGCGGTGCCCGTGGATTTGAAGTAGATGTCATGAAGTCCGCCAAAGTCAAAGACAACTTAGGGTTTGACACATACTCATCTTCTTCGGATTCTTTTTCTTTCTTTGAATCATGCCGCTTCTTTGATGACTTTTCCTCTGACGAAGAGGGGTTTGCCGAAACATTCATGGAAGAAGACACAATTGGTTTCTTTAATTGTGTTCACAAAATTTCATGAGTTCGATTGATTGTCTTTCTAACCATCTAATCATCATACTTCTGTGAATTTTTTCTTTGGACTTCTTTCCATTCACCTTCTTCATCTGGAACTGTAGTAGTGACACATGCTACCTGGGATGAAGAGCCTTTCAATGTGACATGTCTCTAGTGGACCATCTTTTGCAGGAGGTCTTTGAAGACCAAACACTTCTGGATGAGATTCCCCAACATTTTATGAAAAGGGATATAATTGGGATGGTCTTCATCTCCTTTATTGTTTGGCCTCTTGGGCATTGGCAATTGAACCAAATTGTTTTCCAGAGCTAAAATGAAATAACCAGGAACTTGTTCATTTCAGAAAGAGTATGTTTTTCTCTTCAGATCCCCAATTTGTTTTCGTCTGTGATCTCCTTGATCATCTGGACGAAAAGGCCTTTGTTGTTGGCACTCAGAAGGTGGAGCCCTTCAAGAAGATGGAGGTTTTGATGTAGAAATAGGTACAGGTGCTTGTTTAAGCATAACTGTATCAGTTTCTGCTTTACCCATTCTCCTCCCTGGAGCTGATGGAATTATACAATATTTTTCCTTAGCCTGTATAAGGGAATCTTCACTCTACTGAGTGATTGAAGTAAGGTCTCAAAACCCTCCTATGTATTTCACAGGGATTAACGGCGTGCGTAACTCATCACACAAATTTTCCACACAGATTGGCAACAATAATTCTTGAGGGAGTGCTAAATTCAAACAATATGTTAATCCCTTCCATCGAGCAATGAAACCATAGAACCTTTCATTCTCCATTTTATTAGAGTTTGTAAGATCGAAAACTGTTGTCTTTGGAAAAGTTGAGCTGAACTAAAGGAGGAATTTTTGGGGAAGATCTTCCCATCCGGTAATTGACAAGGATTGCAAGCTTGTATACCAAACAAAATCAAGTCCTTGCAAGGTTTGCAGGAAGCATCTGAGTTTCACTACTTCTTGCTGCTCCGGAGTTCCCATCATAGGATCACAACAAGACACGTAATGCGTCAAATGCTGCTTAGGATCGCCTGATCCACTGAAAATAGGGAACAAAGGGTTTTCAAAACTGGATGGAGGAGAAATTGAATCTACCCATTCAGGGTAAAAAAAAATTTCTGGTTGAACATGCACATGTTTCCCATCCATATTTTCTAACCGAGCTGTTAATGACTCAATAATAGTTATTATCTTTTGAGAAACATCCGGTTGGACTTGGGAAGGTGCAATGACTGGTGATTGGACAGATGTGGAGACTGGTGATACGACTGCTAGTAGCACTACCAACTGTTGTTACACTTGACCCGTTGGATTAGACCTGTGAGGGTGTAATGATAGAGGAGGATTTTCTTGATCCATCTCAGTAGCTGCAACAAATTCCTTTGGCTGACTGACTCCAGCATTCTTAAGAAGAAGACTACTATGAAGTAGTTCTGCATTTAACCTTCTTAATTTCTTCATTTCTTCCTCCTTTTGTGAAAACCATTTCTCTAGTCAGTGCGATTGACCTTCTCCAGAGGAAGGATATGTAATATGGTTCTTTCCCTTCCCTTTGTTGGATCCTTTTCGGAGAGGGGGAAGTGGGTTACTTGAAGGATTACCTAGGTTCTGAGTAATCCTTTGACTTTGTGTGCCCACACCTTCTTCATTTGTGTTGGTGCGTACATCTTTTTGTGCAGGAACAACTTCATCTAAGTCCCCTGAGTGAGCCTCATTTGTTGGATCAGCAACAACGACATTGATGACATTGATTGATGCATAACTCATCACATCCCTTCTATCAGCATTTCTGTGATATTGTCTTCTTCCATGTCTTCGATGAGACATTGCCTTTTGTTGATTCAATCCCTCAGGAACTTCTTAACGAACAGTAATTTGGAGGGAATCTCTTGATAATTTGGATCTTCGTTCCTCTTGAGGTTTCTTCCCCAATCGAGAAAAGAATGACTTTATCTGAGGAGGGGATTGATGATTTGAAAAAGTCCCCAGTCCATTGGACTGGGGCTATTTCTGCTGTTCTCTCTCAACACCTCGAATCCAATTTGTTGATTCTGATGTTTGGTTTAAAAGAGTGCCCAGTCTGGGGAGCTGGGGTGGTTCTTGACATGCTATTTCTGAGACTTTCTTGAAAGTCCTCTTTATCTTTCGAACATTAATCCGGAAATTAGATAGATTCATTAACCTGTATTAAATTTTATCACTGGGTTCAAAAGACCATTCGATGATTTTTGACACTTCTGTCACTTGGTGACGTGCTTGCTCCAAACGAGAGGCCTGTTTAATATTCTCGTTTGCTTGATGCAAGATTAATTCAAAAACTTTTTCTCTGTATTCTTGATTTTTAGAGGAACTAGTTGAAGCCTGTTGTTGGGAATTCTTTTGATTACAATCAAAGACCATTGATTGTGGCCGGTTATGGGAAATAACTTTGCATGAGACCGTTTTTGGCGGGCTTTACTGACTGGAGAGTTCCATGAAATGCAGTGCTCTATGAACACCCCATCCCCTGACACGAATACAAGATGGGGCATTGGCAATTAAGTGACGCAATCTTCTTAGTGCGCCAAGGAATGAATGTTGAAGGGCTCCCTACTGCTTTTCAGCCTTCGGATATCGAGAGACTGATAAAGATGCCAAATCAATCTGACGTTGTAACCCTTCTATTATCTTAAGATTATTTTTATATTCAACATAATATAATACATTCTTTTTCAACTGAAAAAGAGTTTTCCATATGTTGAGATGAATATCATGAATTTCATATTCCGTCAACATTTCTGGAATATTATACTGAGAGTCAGCTAGAGGCCAAAACATGACTGGCACTTCACCTTTCACCAGTTGTTTTCTCGTGTTTATAATTTCCTCTTTATCATTTTATGAAGATTATTATACCTGATTTGACCATAGTTGGTGTTTCCTTGTTGCTTCATTGGATTCAACAGGATTGGTAGAGAAATCATTGAACAAACTAGAAGATGCATGACTTAGGGGTGGTTCAGAGAATGACCTACACTCTGAGCTATCTTCTGATTGAGAAAGTATTTCACCTACTAGAGATGAAGCTTTAGACATGACTGGTTTCGCATTTGCAAGTGCCTCAATATAAGAGGGATTTCTTGGCACTACATTGTCCACTGGAGAATTTTCCGGGCAATATGCATCACTACTGCGGAGAGGACTTTCGCAGCGAAATTCATCATCATTGGGAGGACCACCATAATGGGTTACAATAAAAGATGAGATCTCTTGCTCCTTGATCTTATGAAAACACTGAGGGTTCTTGTGGGTCTCATCTGAAGATGAAGCTTTGAGATCGACCGAATTGTCATGAAGCAAGCCTTAAGGAGGAAGTGTCTATTGAAATCCTTCGGCATTAATGTTCCCACTATTGGGAAATGAGGGAGTAGAATCTTGAATTTCAATAGATAATTGTTTGAGGGCTTCGAGAACTCCAGCATCGAGAAAGGCGTTGTTACAGATTGTCTTTTGATCTCATGACTGTGTTGGGTGAGTCTTTTTCTAAGACGCCTTCTTACTCTCCTTGGAAACCACTTGTTGATGAAAGTGGCTGCTCTAAGCAGGTGTATATGCCTGATCAGGAATGATGGCTAGTTTAGGATGACGATAACCACTCAAATCAGGTGTATGTGCCTGACTTGGTTGTCCGTATGATATGGGGGAGTATGACCCACACCCCTCTTGGACTGGAACAGATGTGTGTGTTTGTTACGGAGTGAATTGTTGATGTGTCACTCCATTGGTAGGGATAGATTTATGTGTCTTTCCCTGATATTCCGCTGAAGTTGTTATAATATCCTGGAAGGCATCCAAAATATGAGAAAATATTTTCTATTTCTCTTTCACCATTGATAGAATATTCTTTGTGACTTTAGCTGCCAGAACGGGAATATACGTCCATTCCGGGCTTGGAGCAGGTGTTTGTGCCTGCTCCTGTCCTTTTTTTCCTGTCAGTGAATCCTGACAGTACTCAAGTGTGGGGGAAGAGAGTTGAGTCTGCCTCCTATTTGTTGTAGGGGATTTCTGACTAACTTCTCTGAATGATAACAAGAGAGACTATTGGTAGGCTTTATTAATACTAGCAGGTGTATGTGCCTGCTGATTGCACTTCGCCAAACGTGGTTGACGAGATCTATCATATGTAGTCAGACGAGCCTACTAACTAGATGATGATGTATAAACAGGTGTATGTCCCTGCCTATAGTACCCCGCCGGAATCGCCTGGCGGGATTGGCATGATTCTTCCAGATGATTCTGCTGGACAACAGAATTAAAATGAGCAGGTGTATATGCCCGATCGTTGCTTGCCACCAAGTTAGGTTGGTGGACTTCTCCGAAGATGGCAGAGATGAGAACCTACTCACTATTGACTGGATTCCGCCTCTGGTGGCTCGTCTTTCTTGCTCGGGTTCAAGGAACCTGAGTCGAACGCCTAGAGTCGGTACCCTCATCATTATGAAGGCACACTGCCGCATGAGTCTGGCGGTGATTGTTGGTGGGATCCCTCAGGAAGGACTCCTGTTTGTTTGAATTAAGGCCCTGAAGGACCTGCTCATTCACCTTACCAAAATAAGGGAGCGAATGGTGATTGTGTTCCGGGGATAACGACCTGAAACAGTTCGAGACGGTAGTCAGCACCGCCTGCTTCTTGATCACAGGTCGTCATTGTCCGGATGACCGATGTGAGTTGTTTACTTGGAGGGCTTGTCGGGAAGCCTCTAGAGTTGGGATGGTACTGTGTTGAAGGTACTCTTTAACCAGTGTGTTTGATACCCCGTGTTGAAGACACTGAGTAGGTGATATCGTCCTTAGAATGGACGATGATCTAGCAGGAGTAGCAGTAGTGGCATTTGCAGCAGCAGTATTCACAGGTGTGAACTTAAGAGAAGCCATTCTAGAAATGCAGAAGATCTTGGAAAAGAGTGCATGTTTGATATTACAGACGTAATCAAGATAAATCCAGCCACTATATCTTTTGGATGAGCACATTTGTCAATGATTTTTTTGTTGGACCTCTCATTGAGTTTTAAATAGGGGCCTAACAAATGGGTAAAACATTATTTTAACTTGGTTAAGGATTCACTTCGGGTTCACCATTTTTGTTTCCCTCGGATTTCGGTGATGACCTCCTTTTATGGGAGGTTCAAACATTCTGATCAGTTTCTAATAGGTTTGTTTGTAGAACCGGAAACATCCAATGATTCCACATCCATTCAGACCTACTTTCCAACGGTATGTGCTCATTAGTTGTGGACTGATGAGGCTTAGTATTTTTCATTGGTCGAGAGGATGGGAGGTCGGACTCATCATGCCTTTTGAGGGGAATTATTGTCAACTCCGGGACTCTCTTTATATAATTAAGTTATGTTCGTGAATCCTTATTACATTACCAAGTATAAAATGAGTTTTCCTTTAGATCTGACAATCAATGATAGATATGTAGAAAATTTAGAGAATCTTTTATATGTATTCGAGGTTCTTCATCGATAGAGAATCATCAATATTTATTAGATATTCTTGGTCAATGGTACCCTTCGATACATTTATATAGAAGTCTCCTTGTCATTATGATGACCATGCTGGTTTTAATGCCACTAAGTGGGGCACTTAAAGTTTATTGTCATTCAAAAGGACATGGATTATTTCAGAGATGGGATTGAACCCGTATATTGGCTACCTACGTGGGTTCTGATTCCATTTCTAAACAAAGGATACGTAGGTAGGATTTAATTTAGGGAAGAAATCCAGGAGTAGGGTCTATAAAGGTATATGTGATTTATAGAGGTTTCTAATACTCTAACATGGGGCTTAATTTTGAAAAGGAGGAGAAAATTAAGAGAGGACTTATGATTTGGGTTTTACTCCTCAAAATGAATCCCAGATCAAAGGTAAATTACGGCTGCTTAAGAGAAAATAAGACTTGGTCTTACTCTTGAAAAGGAGGCCCAGGTAAAGAGATTTGAAAAATTAAGGGACTTGGGGATTACTCTTTAGGGGGATTCCCGTGTTTGAGATTGGGGCTTACTCCTGAAAAAGAAGCCTAGGGTAAGATAATTATAGTTGGGGCTTACTCCTAAAGATGATGCCCAGATTTGAGAATTATGACTGAGGGTTATTTCTGAAAAGGAGGCCCAGGTTAGGAGAACTGGGGCTTACTCCTAAAAAGGATGGCCAGATTAGAGGACTTGGGTCTTACTCTTAAAGAGGATGCCCAAGGTTAAGTATTCTCTCATTTTAAAGGATGAGGATTAATGAATGAAATCTCAATCTTTAGTGACATAAATATGTGTAAATTAGTAGGTTTTGAGAGATTTTCCAATGAATTCCTTTTAGATAAGGAATTCAAATCAATAAATCATGCCATAAATGGCTTTGAAGAGTGTCTTGAAGACTGAATCTTGAATATAAAAGGTGGAATGGCTTAAGATGGGTGAAATGGGCAAGAAGGGCACCCAAAAAGGCAGGGGCATGAATGTTTTGGTAGGCGCGCAGGTACTGCGTGGGCGCTCAAGCCCTGGTCACGCTGGTATGCCTGCACGACATATGGGGTACTTGTGCGAAGTTTAACCAATAGGGTAATACTTGAGCGACTCTTGATTAAGGACTTTAGAATCCTCTTGAGGTTCTTCCAGAAGAGGGGCGCGCAAGTTCTATTGATGGAGTAAGGCGGCACGCAAGTGTGGCCTTTTCCCTTAAGGGTTGTCCACTCAGGCGCGCAAGTGTTGATGAGTTTAAACAATTAGGCCTTCCTCCCCCTCTTTAGATCTTCCGTTCTAGGTAAGAAATTACCTTATAAGTGCTTCGGAAGCTTTGAGAAGAGACTAGGGAGCCGGGAGCTCAAATCTGAGTTTTTGAAAAAAAAGTCCCCCTCGAAATGGGGGGCCCACAGGGTCTATTTATAGGCTGGAGAAGACCCCGGGAGGTTATCCTTTTGGGCGCGCAAGTGACTTGCGCGACCAACTTCGGCGCGCAAGTGTACTTGCGTGACCATTGCGGCATGCTAGTATACTTGTGCGACCATTGTAAAACTTGTACAACCCTTTCACAATGTTCTTCTTATTCCTTCCTTTGTCAATTTTTTGATAATTGTCCAAAGTTTGAATAACTTTGAGCTAAGATATTCCCCTTTTTCCAATCATTAGATTCTGTGATGAAAGGAGCGTCAACAATGGCATGAACAAGTCATTTCACATTGAGGTGTGCTTGTCCGCACATCATGAAATTAAATTAACGTATTTACGTATTATTGAAAGCATAAAGGTATGATTTAAATAAAAAATAGAATAAAAGTGACATTATAAATATAATATAAATCATATATAAATATAGTTCCATCATAATGGCCACCGTGAGAGGTGGTAGGTGAAAATCGAGCAATCATTATTTTCTGGGGTAGTAGTTCACTATACACAGAAACAATATGTTCATATCCATTAGATAGAGGTGCGTGAATGTGTATTTTGAATAATTATGTTAAAAACATCCTAGTATATTGAGAATACTTGTGTTTTTATATAATAAAATAATTATAATAGAATAGGGGTGAAGAAGTAAAATAATGGAATTGAACTTTAGAGAAGGAGCTACATTTTAAAATGTGTAACTCCCTTTCATTTGAGACAAAAGGATTTCTGGAATAGCCTTATTCCAATGGTAAGGATTCTAGGATTATGATAGTGACGTTGGAAAATTATTTTGGTAGAGTTTAAATGAGCCATGTTTCTTCAGAGGTGAGATTAAATGGGTAGATGGTATGCCCTTTTATAAGTTGGAGGAGGAGCACTTTAGGAAGTTATTGGAATATTATTTTATTACAAAATGTTTTTTGACATAAAGTTGTCTCAAGTCATTTATTTAAAATATAAGATGATTCTGGGTCAAAAACCTCTCAACCAATTTGTTTTATACATGTCAAGGTCACAAATTTAACCTTCTCATTTAGCTTGAACCATTAGTTAGCTAATTTAACTCTTACCATTTTCTTGTATATTAATAATATATGGAAAATATAGTTACTATAAAATAAAAATGGAATCTAAAGTGGTTCATTAATGAAATGATCAAAATTATTTATTTATTTGTTTGAATAATAATTTTTTAAGACTATCATATCATTTAATAAAATTATATTTGTTTTAAAACCTAAATTTGGTAAATTTTTATACTATTCATATCATGAATTGTTTAGAATTAATAAAAACATGATTTTTCAAAACAAATCATTAATTAAATTATAAAAACTCATAATATTCCATAAAATTCATGTATGGCATTAATAGTTTTAAAATAAATTTATTTTAATATTTATAATCTCATTTATTTAAGTCATTCATTAATAAGGTAATCGCTACATCATCATTTTTTCAAAAATAAATTTATTTATTGGATATCTAAAAAATTAAAAATTAAAAACCATGATCTTTGAGATGTTTTTATTGTTATAATTACTATTTATACTAAAAAATATCTCTTATTTAACCCCAAATAAATTTTTTACTAAAGTATACATGTTTATTTTACATTTTTTTATATTACATTAATTCTAATAAAATGTCATTTTCACATCCAAGTGGTTCAATGTGGTTTCAAAATTGATGAAATAATTCCCATGGCTGGAAATGTATAATCTAGTAGGATTAAGATACGTTTTAGGGTATTTTTATTTTATTATAATATTATCATTTACCATTCTTTACCAGATTTACCCTTTATCAATGGTAAATAAAATAATTACTAAAGTTACTATTCCTAATGTACCAATCATAATTGTACATATTTACACAATTTGTACATAATGATTCCAAATTTTGAATCCCTTTCTCAAAATTCCAGACATATAAGTTTCAGTAATTAATATTAAAATAATTCCAATTATTCATACCAAAAGATGGTTTTTAAGAAATAATAACTATCAAAATATTTACATGGGTTTATGTCAAATTAAAAAGTGAAAATACAACCAATTAAAATAATTGTATTAAATTATAAAAATATAATAAAATTATAATTTAATATCAATTAAAATGACAATATATCTATATAAATAAATTAGATGAAAAGGAAATTATGAAATAAAATGTAGTATTTTTTACTATTCATAAAAATGAACTTTATCTGAATTATAAAAAAATATCATCCAATGTAAATTTTGATGATTCAATTATAAATAAGATGCATATTTTTTCAAATATAACACTTAATAGTTTCAATAACTATATTTAAAAAGGATTCTCCATCAAAAGGTGGTAAAAAACTGTTTAAAATTGTTAGAGTTTTTCATGCATACAATCTGATTCCTTCTTATTTTAGGCTTCCAAAATTTATTTGATAAATGTAAAAACATTTAAAATATTTTATAATCATATTGTAGTTAGTTATGTTCATTCACACCAATACAACAGTGGTGAGTTAATTACTATAATAATATTATTATATTGTTTTTCAGTATTACTCAATGTTGTGTGCAACGTACGATTTCAAAGAAACCCATTGTTTCGAATTGAGTACACTATCCGAAGAAGTGTCCCCTTTAATGTAAAATTAATGTCTTATTAATAAATATAAATAGATATAAAAATGTATCACTTTATAAATACCTATGTCATTACATATATCAGTGGGGAATAAAAAAACAAAGAAAATTTTAAAGAATCTAAATCCATATCAAGTGGAAAAATGAGAAATATGCATGTGGCGTATCTAAAAAAAGAAAAGTTAATTGAAATACAGAAGGGTGTCCGAAAATATGTCAAACAAGATACACTATCCCCCATAAGAAAATCTTATCTCAACGAGCCTTAGTTCCCTAGTAAAGGTTATCCACCAGCATCATAGATTCATGATAATAGATTAACCTACTATGGATCCCATATTCATAGTTTTATCCCATAATCACTGATATTCTCAATGTACTACTACATCATCATTATGTTTCATGAAAACCAATATCACAATTTCATAAAAAAATTTGTAGTAAAATAAAAAATATATCCATGAATTAAAACACATTTTCAAACAAAATCCTTCATTAAGGAATTTCATCCAATCTAATTCAAATATTAAAAACTAGTTTTCCATGAAATTCTATTTTGAAAATAGACTCCTATCTATGAAATATCAAATCACTACTGATGGATATAGAAAAGAAATTACATTATTAAAACTGGTAGATCATCAAATGACCTGAATTGGAAAAATGGGACCTACCATATTATAATGGCACCTACCCCAAGAAAAAATAAAACCAAATTTCTTTCAAGACCATTGATGGAATTTGAATAGATCATTTCCTCAATATCCTATATTTAGAAATAAAAAACCAAAGGGTACTCTCTCTACTTCTATTTTCTGAAGGATGAATGCCCAAAACCCACCACCAGAAAAATGATCAATCTAAAAATCAAGAATAATGGGTAGAATAACCAATTAAAAAAAGGGATAATTAGTCAATAGATGCATTAAATCCCCCATTACAGTTTCCTACACCAATAATAACTACCCTTGAAATATAAATAATCCATTTGAGGGCTTCAGAAAGTGAAAAAAAACCACTACCCTGACCTGGTGGCATAATCATTGGTAATTGTGACTTCACCAAGAAGAGAGACCACAACATCCAATTATAATGTGTTGTATAATATCATTATATTTTGGGATTTCAATGATCCCCACTACAATATGGGAGGTCACTATATTCATTTTTTGATAGGATGACTTCCAAACCATTCTACTTGAGAACACACCCAAATTCCATTCATTTTGGATTTTCTTATTTTCCATGTGAGCCTTATGGGTACAATATGACCACCACAATAGCTGTGGTATACCATGTTTTGACAAAAATACCCAAAACCCATTTTTAATCCACAAGTCATTTCCATATACTCTATAAATAAAACATAAAAGTGGAAAGAGGATTGGTACCTGATTCCAAATAATTTGGAGTGCCATATATATCAACTAAATAATGAATAGATCATCTCTATATTGAAAATATTTCCAATAACATTATTCATTGTGAAATGACATACATGTTATTGGGTAATCTCATCAATATTCACTAATCAATGTTATAGTGAAATTTCAGACACTATACATTATTGGATGAGTTATCTAGTATAATGTGAACATAGAACACATCAGAATCCAAAGATGCTGCAAATTATCTTGGGTATGAATTATGGTATAGATAGTCCCTATAACTCATATTATTAATAGATGTAAAATAAGATTATGACAAGAAGTTTTTTTCATGTTACAAATTTGGCCAACATAACTCTATACATAATTATACATAAGGAACCTCTCAGAGTAGAAATGGATCATGTTGTGTGATCCTCATACTTTTCATAAAAATGATTATCTCCCAAATATTTCTTATCCTATATATTTTAAATTTTATAGCCTTAAAATTAATTTTCATCCCATTAAATGTATCTAAAAAATATTTTAAAAATACATATTAATCATCATCCATGAGAATAAAAATATCACCCAATTTATTTATGATGAATACAAATAAAGACAGTAGTTTAATGTCGTCAAAACTATCATCATGAAATGAAATTATTCTTCTCTAGAACTGATATTCTACATTTAAAATACATATATAGTAAATAAAATGGTATTCCTAAGGTGAATATTGGCAATACCCACAATATAATGTGAAATCAATCAATCTACTCTAGTTATATTTGATTGTATATAGTGTAGAAAACAAGATATTTCAACTCCTATGTCAAAGGAATCCTTGATACTAGTTATCAAGATTGTTTTTTTAATGTGGAAGAATATTTCTCAGGATCTTTACTAAAATCGTCTAAAAAAACATAAAAATTTTCATTCACATTATTATTTTTCCCTCTTTTTTTATGTCTCCACATTTCCTAAATAAATAATTATTAAATAACATGTAATTTATAAGACATCATTCATTGTGATGTTGAGGATTCAATTAAACACCAATCTACTACTTCAAATTTTCACATTTCTCAGTTGGGATGGATTTCATGATAACATCAACTATCTAATCCTTGGAATGATAAAAATATTTCATAATAGTCCAATCAATGTATTTTTATTTTATGAAATATAATTTGGTATCCATATTATTTGATATTTAACATATCAATGGATTCATAGAAATATTTTTCATTCATTTATTATCTAAACCATAAAAAATCAATACTTAGGAAAAAATTAAAATATTATTATATGATCTTCATCTATAACAATTATATAGATCCTTAATATGTATAAATATAGTCAGCCATGTTGGTGGTAAATGTAATACAATATTGATTCTTTCCATTCCTTTCCATTTTTCTTTAATAAATGGTGAATTTTCTTCCCATTGTGGCAATAAAATCCTCAACATGACCAACCTAGTTGTAATATATATAAATCAATGAAATTATTGTTATATTATATTTCCATATAAAAATCTATTATAATATTTTATTTTAACATATAATATAATACTTTTTTGTACCATAATTCATGACCAATTGAGATTATATTGATTCCTTAAACATAATGTGACAAAAGAAAAAATTTATTCACCTGAGCCATCCAAATATAGGAGACAATTGATCAAAATCCTGAAATATTTATCTTTCAACGAATTTCATTTATCATCGTTATTCATTTTCATTCCATGTAAAATTGGGTCCTACAATCCTCTTATTTCATCTATACAAAAAAATTTAATTTATAAGAGGAATATGTTTCCAATGTTATAAACACCGGACCCAGAATTAGATAATTTTTTAGATCAAGAATAAATGATTCTGTCCATATAAGAATGTATTAATTATTATTTCTAATTATTGGGTATGTTTATCCACAAAATATTTCTTGAACACTAATAAGAATGGATTCACAAACAAATAAAAACTAAATTATTGATGTTGGGTTTGTCTCACCCACTTGAAATTTATTGTAAAAATTTGTTGCTTTTAATATCATAAATTTCAAATACATGACATTATTAATGTTGTAATCTCATAGTAATTTTTCCAGAAAATAGTAATAATTCATTAACATATAAACCATACCTCATTATTTTTTATGAAAAAATCCTTTACCTTTTTAGATGTGCATTTTTTTCAATCAAATAACTATTTAAGAATAATAATTAAACACCCATTTGATGTTTCCTTAAACTAATTATTTTTATAAAGGAAATAATTATTATTATGGTCCCATGTCTAGATACATGGGAAAATATTTCATCAAAATCTATTCCTTAAACTAGTGGGTATTCCTTTCAAATCATTCAATATTTTTTTCTTGAAAAAACAAAATTTTTATTTATCATATTAGTGAAAACGCATTTTGAGAAAATGGTGCTATTTTGTTTTATTTTGGGTAATAACTCAAAATTATTTTTCTTTTTATTAGACTTATATATTCATTTATGGATTTAATCCCATGGATATGCTAAAACAGTTCATTAAAATTCTCAAGTTCACCATAAAAAAATAATTATAAGAATATATTCATTAATTTACATTCTAGTGTATAGAAATTTACATTGATTTATCATGATTTATTATCATCAACAAACTAATATTTTAAAAAAAATGCTTTAGTGGTCTTGGAACCCTTATAAACATCTTAAGAATATGAATAATATGCATTATGAACATGAAAATTTCTATTTTCTTTAATGTGGAAAACATGTTTTACTGATTTTATCATTCTTATAATCTTATAAGATTGATTTTATAATATCGTTTTCATTATAAATTAGTTTTACATAATAAAATATATTCACCTTAAGTAAACCTAAGAAAAACATACATTAATATTTCATCATTTTAGATGAATGTTTAATATATTTCATATTAACACATTCGCCAAAACCACAATATTTTTTAATATTTAAATAAAATGTTTATAATTTAATTTTTTTCATGAATAAAATTAAAACATTATCATAATGGAATTATATCATAGTTTCGTCCTTATAAATATATTAATTAATATATATCATCATAACCTGGTGAAAATAGAACCATAAGAAAGGGTGTACATGAATACTAAAAAACGATAAACATTAAAGGAGTCAATTGATGATCATATACTAGAATAAGATAAGAACATGGTTATGTGATAATTATAATAAATTATTAAATACTTACATATTAATTCATAGTTCTTAAACCATGATTAATGGAATAAATCATTATCATTTTAAAATACATGACTCACAAGAGATAAGAATCATCATTATTCAATCTTGAGATGTTAGGTCATATCTTATGTTTAAGAATGTGTTATACGGGTTAAAAAATAATAATTAGGATAGAATATCATTTAATTAGACAAATATTACTAAAAATACTATGATATTTTATGATTTCCTATTGTGTATTCGGTTTACTTCCTATTGTATCATTTCTGTTGTAAATGTTCACTTCACAAACTATCATAGTGAACATAGTCCCTTGTAAAAATAGGTTTCCCACCAATTAAATCCCATTTTATCACAACTAAGATCAATAATTAACCAATTAATTAGATAGATTATATAAAATACCTTTTTTAAAATGAAATAATTGCATATTTGTGCTACAATATCATATGAATATTCATCATTCCACTATCGGATAATATGTAGAAACGAGGAGCGTTTAAAAAGTATCGATACATTACATAATAATTATTCATAGAGAGAAAAAATGGTTCAAAAATTAGATTATATAATAAGGGAATCATATAAAATTTCAATGATGGGTGATATAGATGAAAAAAATATTTAAAATAACATTTGAACATTTCATTGAAATCTTGAGGAAATAACAAATTTTATCTCGTATATTTAAAAAAAATATTCCCAAAAATATTGAGGAAAATATTTTATTAGAAAATAAATATGGAAACATATAATAAATTATAAATTAATAACATAATTATGAAAATAATGATTTTTTTTCATCTGGTAAACATTAAAACAATGATTCTATTCACACTTTTGGTAAAAAGTCAATAAGTACAACATTTTTAAGATGAAAAGAGGATTCCTTTTAAATTTTTAAAAGAACAAAAAAATTGAAAATGAAATTAAATAATAATATTCCCCTAAAAACACAATCTTATAAATATTTCAATGAACATATACATGCAATACAAATGGAACAAGAAAAAGATGAAATAAGGTTCACTTTTCTTACAAACAATTTTACAATCATTTTATATACCAAAGTAATTGTAACAATAACATTTCCAGAAATTATTAGGAATAACATATGTAGATGAAAATATATGTCTGTTAAAAAATAATATCTATTTAATTTCCATCAATATGAATTTATCATATAAAATCCTAGAAAAAATGAGATTGTAACATAAAATATTACTTCAGGCCCTGACTCATTAATATGTGATCATAAGTTCCTATTTACAAAAATCTAGATTTAATACATTTAAAAACGTTATTCATAAATATAATAAAATATATAATTACATTATAATATCTAATTTCTTATTTATTAATAAATCTTCATTAATATAAATATTTGGGTGAAAACTAGTTCGTTTCCCAAGCATGTTTTGGTTCAACGGTTTTGGTCCCTGCACTATGATCAAGTTTTCATGTTATCAAAAATCACAATCATGTTTTATGTATGATATTAACTAAATTTATAAACTTTTAAAACCATTCATATATAATGAGGATGGAAAATGAAATAAATCACTTCATTGGGATTGTAATCTCTACGTATACAGGAGTAATTTTTTCATTTTTCTATGGATAGAAAGAATTAGATATTAATAATAATATATATATATATAATATGTATCATAATTATATTATAAATATAATATATATTCATTAATGTCATCTTTATCACGAGCCGTGTCTGAAAACATGAAAAATGATTCACATCCCTTTGTGGGTGTGCTAGTCCACATGTGTGTCCGAATGAAGTTATCTTTTCACAAATGTTGGTAGTGAGGTAGAAAATGGATTTAACAATAACTTAAAAACATATCTGTTTAGAAAATATAATTACATCATAATTTTTATACGGTTATAGAATACTTTAATTGGTTTTAGGATTAAAGAAACAAAAAATTGATTAGTAAATACAATTACCTATTATTTATGAAACGCCTATTGGATTAAACATCAAACCTTAAAAAGTAGGTATTTTGGGAAGAACCAAAAATATCATCCATGGGGATGAAGAGAGGAAGATATTTGGTTTGGTATTTTATATGATATATTATTAATGTTTTTACAACAGTGACGGTGATAGGACTATATTTTATATGTGAGGTGGGTGGAAAACATGTAATAATCTAAAAAATTATAATATAATAATGTCATATTTATGTGAAAGTGGAAAAAATGGTAAAATTAGCCAATATATTATATTTTAAGGTATATATATTCAAAAAAAAAAATTATAGATGATTATAAGATATTCTAAAACACATATTATAACTTATCCCCCTCGTTAACCCATTTTAAAAGTGAACAAGGTGAAAACGTTTTAGGATATTTACTTTTCAAAATGACAAAAAAGGATAGTGGGATCATTAAAATGTTTTGAAATAAAATTTTCTAAAATATAATTTTTTTTATCTTGTATAATTTCTATATGTGGCCAAAATTTGTTTTAAAAAATAATTCATAACATAATGATAATTATTATGGGAAAAATCGATTTTTCTGTACAAAACTGAATTGAATCCAATTCCTCAAATAGAAAAAAGCATTAGATTAATGATAAATTTTTTAAACGAACATATTATCTTCAAAGTTAATAAATTTCAATCATATATAGTGAACAATTTAATTTTTCAATATAAAAACATATTCATCAGGAAAATGTAGTTTTTCAGAGATACATTTATTTTTTCATCAAAATATTTTATATCAATTAAAACCTATTGAATTAATTTTATAAATGTTCATAAGGTACTAGCACATATTTTTAGAACAATATTTTCTTTTTCAAATAATTCATATTTCAAAAAAATAGTTATTATAAAAAATATATTTCAAAACAATTCTTTTGTATCAATAATACTTCCAAACTAGATTAAGATTATTTTTGAAAATTATATTTCATTTAAATACATTATAAAGTGATTTTTTTATAAATTAAAACCATTATTTATATAAGTTCATGGTTGTGTTCTACACTACCAATAGAATACATAAAATTTATTAAAGAAAAAAATTTATTCTAAAATATTGGGATGTTATATTCTACTGCATATATTAATATTTCCATGAAAGGTTTGTCATTACCATAAAAAATAAGGATTAGTTTGTCTCATAACCACCTCATGTTCCCATATATCATCCTAAATATTTTTATTCTTCTAAAGAACCTTATCCATATATATTTATTTAACATATATATTTTCTCCCTTGGCAATGATTTATATTTTTTTCATCGTAAAAAATATTGTGTATCAATGGTATTATATATGAGTTTAGTACATGTAATGGATTAGGAATTTACTTTATTATAACAGATACCTGATATAAATTGGGAAAATGTGAATGGTTTGATGGAAGAATAAATTAATAATAAACCATCCCAATATGATCATGTATATCAACAGAAAATATGTATTTTGGGAATGACATTCTATTCCAAATATCACAATATTATTCGATGTTGATATCTATAAGAGTACCATATCAACAAATATAAACTCTCAATAACATTAATGATTATCATAATGAATTTTATTCTAATAATGACCTACACTAATAAGTTACTAAATGGATTTATCTTTTTCAACCACTTCTTTGGTAGTTGATATTCCAATACCAATATTTTTCCAATATCATCAAGCATTTTAGAGTCATATACTTATTTCCATTGAGGGATTATTAATGATCCATCTAAATTATTGAGTTAAATATATTATTATATGAGAAATTTACTAAATTAAGGTATTGATCACAACCTCCTTATAATTATACAAAGACATCTCTCAACATATATTCTAGTGTTTTAATGTTCATCTTAGAGTAAAAACCTATCTGAGGATGATATGATGTCTTAAATCATAACTATGATTTCAAATCAACATAAATTATTCTGTAGAAAATTTATGTAAACCTCAATTACAAATAAGATATTGCTTAGAGTTTTAGTCAATGGATTCATATCACTTCAATAATATATATCTTAGAGGGATGGATGAGTCATAAATCTTCTAAAATGGTAGTGAAATGTAATAATTTTATATGAGGAGTAACTAAAACCCCAAAAACATTGTAGAATTAAGATATCTTTGGGAGTACCATAATGGAATTATTGGTGTTGTATTCACATTTTTACTATGTGATGGGTTACGGTTTTAACATCCCCTTAGAAATATACATGTCATACTTAACATGATGGTATTTGAAGCACTATGATATATGATTTGCAATATCTCTCTTCAGGTTGTCATACTAAATATTCTATTTAATACCTATATAGTTTATAATAATTCCAAGGTGAATGAGGAATGATAAACTATGAGATTCATCAAATAACTCCTTATTTAATTTTTTCATTGATGATACAATTACTATATTTGGGATCCTTATAATCCCATCACTATTTTATCTAATATCACAAAAAATCCTTACCTTATTTTGAAACTAAAAATCTATATTCTTCACCACATTAATATTGACATGAATAAATGGGTGAAAATTTATTTTGTAATTATTATACTATTATCCTTTAATTATTATTCCAAGATTCTATCTATTTAAATAACAAATTTTGGATTAATTTCAATTCTCATCATGAAAAAACTAGGATGACCCTTTTGAATTAAATCATTATCCAAATTTTTAACATTCACATGGTGGTAATGAATTGTGAATATATAATACATAATTAGTTATAACTATATTATTTTGAACATATTAATCTCATTCTTTTTTAATATATAATTTAAGAAGTTATGATCCCAATATATATCACTCTTAACAGTATATAGATAATTCCACCATGTATTTAGAGAAAATATTTCCACTTGAACTTCTAAATAATTAGAAGGTACCCTGTATCATAAAACATAAATTAGATTTATTCATAAGATACTACCATTCCATTTTTCCTGAGAGCCCTTCTTATACCCTTTGATTCATTATTATCGATCGTAAAACCTTCCCTTCGACAAGGTAGGGTGAGCATAGGTTCACTAACAATTCTTATCTTTAGTTCTTTGAAATTTTCATGACATTCATCTTTCTAGAATATGATTGTCACCTTCCTCATGAAAATGGTCATGGTGTTATTTATTCATGGGAAATTTATCAGAGGGTATAAAAAATAAGATACATCCCATAAAAATTAAAATTTTCAATAACCGTGATTAGTTTGGTCCGATGATTGACAACATCAATTTTTATAGGATATACCAATATCCCCTCACCACTGAACAAATACCATAATAATGATACTTTATTTATACATAATTCATATATGTTAATTTTGGAAGTTAGACTTAAATTTCAAATGTAATTAAAAAAATTACTTAAATAATATTCATGGACTTATTTATCTATATATATATTTATAAGATTATCATATATAAAGGATACCACTAACTCATCAAGTTAATATCTAAAGAATATAATCATCATATAAATGAATATAACTTGGGAATTGGTATGTCTAAATGGAATTAGATTAAATTAATATTTTCCATTCAACATTTAAAAGCCCTCCTTGGATATATCCTCATTTTAACAATAAATATATGATATCAAGATTAGAGGTCAATCATTGAAAAATAATGAACTTCTAATAATTGGATAAAAAATAGTAATTAAATTGTAGAAGATGCTTATTACTAACAATAATTTTTATACTATTAGTAACAAATAAGAAGACACATTGAACTGTGTTTATTCTAAATTAAAAGAATAGGTTCACCCCATGGTGATACACATGGAAAAAATAATCCCTTGTCATGATTTTCTTATTTTTTTCTTCCTGAATTCTCACTAATTAATTAGGGACATTCTATAAGGAATCAATGAAATAGGTGTAGAACTCGGTTTGAGATATATTTAAAAAATAACAATATTCATTTTTGGATATAGTAGGAAAATATTTTGGAAATATATAAGTATATTTTTACAAAATAGGTATATATTTCCTAATGAGATTCTACCTGACTATTTGAGAAAGGCACCACTCATGAATTCGTAATGAGGTCCTTATAATGGATGTATCTTAAGTAGGATGTTAATATCCATATTCTGACTGATATAAAATCCATTATTTTTTAATGTATATCCAATGTGACATCCCCTTCAAGTAAATATATAAAATATATAGAGAGAGAAAATACATGCCCAAAATCATATCAAATCCTTCTAGAAGGATAATGACATGTTTTCATGAATGAACATTCCCAAAATCATTTATTTGAGTGGTTTCATGTTTTTATATATAATCATCATACCACTAAGAATTTTCATTAAATGAATGTAATCATTATAGTGGTTATCTATCACCATTAAAAGAATATTATGACATAAACGGGTGGGTAGGAAATAAATCAAATAAAACATTAATAGTTCTTGGGTAGGTGAAAAATTTAAATTTCACCACCATGTTCTTATCTTCCACATTGTCAATTGGAATCAATTGGATTTTATATTTAGCTCTTAGTTTAATATATTGTTAATTTGGAATGTCATCCTTAACCCATAGATTTTGGAACTATTCAACAAAATTCCCATACTCCATTCAATATTATCATTAGGGTATGGGTTTTTAATTTAGTTTATCTCTAATCAAATTTATTTCATTGGCCTACCAAGGTATATATAACAAAAAGTAAATTTCCCAATAGCCTTATTTCACACACCTAAAATATTTAATAGTTCTTTTATGTTAATTTTTTTCTCACCTATTTCCACAATTTTGTTATAATGGAAGAATCATTTTCTTTCATCCATCGATTTTATTATTAGAGTTTTTTAAAATATCATTTCCTACCCTTTTTTCAAAACCATGGGAATTAACGAAATATATAAGATCGTTTTCAACCATGATATCATATCAATTGATTTATTCATTGAAACTATATCCTTATAAGGAAAGTCCCATTTAAAGTCATAGTTTTATGATAATGATTAAATGATTAATTTTTTATTCAGCAGCGATGAGAAAATAAGAATCGTACCTAACATTTATTTTAAATTAATACGTATTTGTATTGAAATATTCACCATCTATATTCTTAACATCAAGGTATTTTCATTATATTTTCATGTGAATATTTTTGGGAGAATTACAAAATGAAAATAAAGTTTTCTCCTCATCTCATTCTATGGTTTAAATTTGATCATATATTCCTATAGTCAGAATAAGATTCCATCATTGATCTATATCATCTATGAAATGATATAATTTTTGGACGTTTTTTATTCATTGAGAACAATTTATAGGAAATTAAAATTTTAAGGGTATAGACCATTTTTTGGAAACTAAGTGGATAGAATAACCCATTAAAAATGATTGACATTTCATCTTGAAATGATGAATTATGAGTTTATCTCAATTTTTATCATTGAAAATCTTGAAATGATCATATGCTTTAGATAGTGGTGTAAGCATAAAAAAATATTTTTCATTCTACCCGCATTCTATTCAATTTCAGAAGATTATTATCATTATGTTTGAATAATTGTTTTAACAGATTACTCATTGTCCAATCAATGGTATAGAACTAGAAATATTTATCTATCTTATATTAATGAAAATCAGTCTTCATTCGAAAATTATGACACTTCTCATCAACTAAATCCATTTTTTGGTTTACATTATATCACTTCCATCTTATTTTATATTTTATTATGGTTTACCCCAATTTCTTCATAACATAATTTAAAATAACAACATAACCCTTATTTAATACAACTAAAGCAAATATGATCACAATATATATTAATATTTCTTCATTTTCAATGGAGATTCAATAAATTTTACTTCAACACATCATAAATAACCATAGAGGTTTAGTGTCTTTGAAGGATAGATACATAATCATATTATTTAATAAAATATATTCAAAATTTTCAATAAATTTATTCTCTAATAGTACCCCTGTTATAAATTTAAAACATAATACCTTCCATTATATATAGAGGATAAATGGAAACCTAAAAAATGAGCTTAGATGCCCAGTAAGGGTAAACATGGGAGATGTCAATTGATTATCATATGCTTGTGTAATATAATAATAATTGTATAATATAATTTTAATTACTTAAAATGTCTATACCAATTAATTTATATATTATGAATCATTATTCATGCCATGATACCTTTTCATCTCAAAAGACACGAGGCATTAGAGTAAGGAATCATCCTAATTCAATTATGATCCATGAGCAGATATCAAAATCATAAGAACATTTCAAAGGTATTGTGACATAATTATAATAATTGAAAATCATTTCATTAGTCTTGTTCTCAATATGATGACAACATATTGGATTGAGACCTTTAGGGTATTGGTTTCACTCCACTTTCCTTTATTATTTAGTCATGTTTCACATTGAAGACAATCATAGTAGGTATAGTACCTTAATAAAGTAGCTTTCTCCCCATTATAATCCATATAATATCATGAGAGATTAAAATTTACACAATGCATTGGATGAATTTAATGAAACCTCTGATCGAAAAATGAAAACCTTATATATTTCTACAACATGATCATCGAAGAATTCTTTATTCCATCATAACATACACTATGGAAAAAAAGAGTTTCATAGAGACTTAAACATCATATAATAATTGGAAATATAGTGAAGGTACTTGTATGGTATTTTTAGACAATATCCCCATTGAAGAATAATAATTGTAAAAACATACAGACATAAGTGGAATATAATTTAAAAATAATACATGATCAATAATTTCGAAGACAATATTTTTTTCAACAAAATTAAAAAATAAAAACTCATAGAATATTGAGAAAAAACATTATATTTGAAAATAATAATTGAATCATGTAAATTAATTGTCAATTTAATGAATTTTATTAATATGTGAAAATTCGACTATTTGAAAATCATTAGAAAAGATTCCTTTAACACTTTTGGAAAAAATCCATACCTATGTTGTTTAAAAAAGAGAATAATATTCCTTTTAAAACCTTGAAGATAACATATAATAAGGTTTAAAATTCCATAAATATAATTTTTATCACATAATGGAAAATTTTAAAAAAAATATATGAATATGGACATTGAAGAAAAATCACGCCAACCATAGAATAATTAAGGTCAGGTTTAAAAAAAACATTTTTCATGTGATTTTATGTACTAGAGAGATATTAATTGTCAAAATACATTAAAATTATTCAAGTAACTAGATGAAAATAAAATGTATTGGGCTGAAAAGATAGTATCTATATAATTTACCTAAACAAAAATTTAATAGTGAAAACCTTAAAAATAAATTCGATTTTAAGGGAAACCATTACTTGAGGTCTTGAATTTATTTTAAAAAGTTATTGATTCCACATATAACAAATTTTGATTTATTGTACATATATACCATAAAATTAATGAACCAAAATATTATAAGTTAAAATCCCTTTTTAAAATAATTAATTTGTTTTTATGTTTTGTATTCATAGAAGACACATGGAAAACATTAATTATTTTACAACCTAAAAAATATATATTCTCATATGATAAGGACTATTATGAATATTAATAATTTATATTATTTTTTTATATAGTGACAATTAATATTTTTATATATTAAGGGTTATAATAATTGCTAATTGAAAAAGAAAGAAGAAGCGATGCCATCAAACTGTAGAATTGTACCCTATGAAGCCCAATAATCAATGTTTCTAAGGGAGATAGTGTCACTAAGATTGTCTCATTACCAATACCAACTGAAATTTTAAAACATAAAAAACAATTTATGGGATATGTTAAAAATGATAGGTATCACGACCCAAACCATGTTCACCGAACCTACCAAAAAATAAACCACTGTTGTACACCATATCCTTTTGGTGTACATTAGTGTAATAAGGGGTTATGTATCATGAACCTATTAGTAGTATGCGTTTTATTTATTATTTGTAATAAAATAATTATTATGTATATCCCTTTTTATAACATTATATATTCAATTTTAGGTGATTTGATGAAATTTTAATTTTCAAATTATGAAACCAAAGTTGATTTTTTAGGGAATATATGGTATTTAAAACTCATTTTGATAAATGAAATAATTTTTAAATAAATATTACTCTCATATAATAATTTAATTAAATAATATATATTTAAATATGATAATTTAATTTATGGATTTCAATTTTAATCTTAATAAGGATCATAAAATAATTATTATCATAAAAACAAGTATTTTATACCAAATAATGATTTTTAAAATGTAAATTATAATATTTAGAAAATTATATATTAAAATAAATATTAATTTTGAAATTAGAATATAAAAATTTTCCAATTGTGATTTTCCATAATTTTTGAGATATTAAATTTTTTTGGTAAAAAAACAATACAGTATAAATATATGGTCGATTTTATGAAATGATAATGACCAGAAAATGATGTAATAAATTAAATTAAAGGAATATATGATCAAATATATATCTTATATTTAAAATAATGTGTTTTTAATTATTTTTATTAATCTTATAAACCATTAATGAATCGTCCAAAATAGAAATAAAATTTTAATGTTATGAAGTTATTTTTTTGTGAACATGAATCATTTCTACATCCATAATGACATTATTTTATTAATTTTAGTTAATTTCCATGTAAACTATTGAAAATTACTTCTATTTTAGATAATATATTGGAAAAACCTATGGATTTTTTGTCGTATTGAATATTTTATCATATAATTTCCAAAAAATAAGTATAGAAATTTAAAAAAAAAACACCTCTTTTTCTATAAATACCCACTCAAACACCAACTCATCTTAACAAAAAACCCCATTAAGAATTAATTTACTTTCTCTATACCTCACTAAATTACTTTAATGGTTCTCCCAATCTATTTATATGATCCTTAAATTATTTTTGAAGTTCTATATCAGGTTAAGTGGATTCTGTCATCCTTTTTATTGATAAATTTTTGTGAGTTATTCATTTTGATTTCCAATTGTTCATGTTTGAATACTATTTTTAACATTTATTTATAGTTTTTATGACTCAAAATGAATGATGGAAAAACATTCATTAGAGTTAAAATCTTCTGTAAACCATTATGTACACCCATTAGAAAAACCAAATTATTCTATGATTTTTCATTCCATACATTTTTGTTGTGTATACACATCCTGACTTCCACTCAAGGGTATTTTACTAGATATTCCAATACATAATTTATTTGGTACTTTTACGTGTGTAATAAATAATATTTATAATTTGATTAAATTTGAGGAACTACATCCTTATATTATATGGTCTATGTGGAAAACAAATGCAGAACAATGATATGAATGTGATGGATGTGACCAATATTATATAGTTCTCAAATGCCCTGGGTAATTTTTTGTCTTATGAGATTCGATGTACGGTTCTTGGGAGGCTATCCAATGTACACTATTGTACAATATATATGTTTCTAGCCTTATCTTATGATTATGATGTCATTATTTATATTTTTTTCTATATTCCTATATTTCCATGATGTTATCATCTTAAATGACATATCGTAGGTCAAAAGTAACATTCTCACCAATTTTTTATCACCTTGATTTTCCTCTTCTATCACATTTTTTACCTTGTAATTTTTTTACTTTTAGTATTCTATTATTATGACTTATAGATCACCCATTAATTTTTTGAATCACTGAGTTATCCAAACTAGAATTAAAGAATTCATGGACTATAAATTCATGTTTTTTAGTTGTTAAATAATTTTATAATACCCATGTTTCTATTTATTATTATATATATTTAATTAAGAAAATATAATTTGTCTCAAAATGGTTTAGTATTGTATTAATTGTATCATTATATAAGAAATCATGAATTAATGTGTTTTAAATATATGGTTTATAATAGATGGTATTAGAGTATGGGTTTTATTTTTAGTGTTTAATAATATAAAAATTTAGTAATAGTATTAGGGATTATAATAATCCTTGGAAATAATCTATCAATTATATTAACTTATAGAGTGAGTGGTGTCCATGTAGAAAAATATTTATCTAGACTCTACATGTATATGTGGCCCAAACAAAATTGTACAGAGAGGTAATTACCCTGAAAAGGGAGCAATGGGTATTTTCTCATAATTTACATGGTTAATGAAAAATAGGTCTTTTTGTATATTTTTTTGGCACTATCGAGGATATTATTTAGTAAATTTCCATGGTCCTTATAACCATCACAAAGGGAATAAAAATGAAAATAAGAATTTTTTATAATAAAGTTACCATATGTAACTTATATTGAATCCTATAAATATATAGGTTGAGTAATTTATGTTGTTAACAAGTTATTCAAGTGTTGTTTATATTTTAATTTTTATATGATTAACATTTGGAAAATTTTAATCCATAATTTTTCTTTATTTTATCCAATGGTTTGAAATAGGAGGAACGAAGTCCACAACTAAGGAGATAGAAAACATAATGACTACAAAAATTAGATTCCCAACCCAGTGATTGTTGGATTTATGATATTCAAGATAATAAATTCTCAATTTAATCATGTTTCAAAATGAAAAATTAATTAGGTGAAAAACACACACCTATGAAAGGGATAGGTAAAATTGATACCTTTAATGGATTAGGGAGCCTAAATTTCAGTGGATCTTATGATAATATAATCATTGGTAAATGAATAAACACTAGAGAATTGATCATCTCTATCCTTTAATTCAATGATAAAGTGAACATCATAGTATATATTTATCATATTGGGGGAGAATACAGTTAATGTTTGAAGATGACAAATAAATATGAAGCATGATGAGGATATCAAATCGATGGGGGGAATGAATTCAAAAATTAATTTATGATAAATATTTTCCAAAAAATATATGAATTAAAATGGGGATGGATTTATTTTTCTTGGAGTAAAATGTTTGTGAATCAATCTGGTAATATGTGGAAAATTCAAAATATGTTCATGATACACTAAATAATTTTTCATTTACACTAAAATTAATATTAAAAACTTCTTTATTGAGATAAATATGAGTTTACAAAATTATTTGGAGATTCAAGAAATTGAAATATATGAGGGAATTATCTAATGTTATATTAATGTATAAATGAATATATGATAATAAAATGGGTCTCTTGGTTCTAAATATATTAATAAGATAATATTGTTTAATTATGAATGTTCTATGGATAAATATCTTTGTTGACTAAATTCATATTTTCCACTTGTCAAATGCACAGGAAGAATAACGTCAGAAATTTATTGAATTGTACAAGGAAATTCCTTTGGCGTGGGATGAAAGGAACAATTCAATAAACTTTTTTGGGACTAATCCACAAATAATACTATAGATGTTAATTCTATATTAAACTCTTAATTTAAATTTAAATGTTTAAAATCAAACGAACAATGATAGAATTTGAATCCACTTACTAAGCTAAGGGTTGTTGATGATAACCGATGAAAGAAACTTCTAATTCCAATATATCAAGGGAGTCCTTATACATCAAAACTATTATGGTGGATACTGATAATAATTTAGTGATAGGTAAACTAGTTATTCACACATGAATAATTAACAAACTGTTTGATTTGGGTTCAACACATTACAAGATGAATGTTTAATATAACTATTCAATCCGCACCTCAAAATATGAATGTAGAGCTATCAATGAAAGTAATAAATATTGAAAAAAATAAAATCCTATGTATATAACTCCTCACCTAAAAATAATTTCATGATTAAATTACCCTAGATACTTTTGATACTCCCTCATATTGGAATTTAATTAAACTATATGCATGCATTGGATTTTTTTATACAGTGCGAATAAACAATTTTGAGAGAATGAAATTACCCTGAATATCAAAAACTACCCTTTTATTCTATATATTTCTATGTAAGCGGATGATTATACTATGTAATAATCATCACAATAATTGATATTATTTATTTATTATAAATTTTATCTAGATCAAATGATTGTGACTAAGGAATAGATCATCATTAATGACATACTCACTATGAGAGAATACAATGATGAGTTTCATGAGAATTTTATAGTCGTCCACTTACCAGATAAGTTGAGTTATTTATTAGAATTATACCCATACCATTAATAAAATTCAATAATACATTTTTATTGGATTATATTGAAAAAGTTTATTTTAATATGAAATCGATAGTGAATATAGGTAAAGTGTTTATATTCCCATGTTAATCAATATGAGGTGTAACAATTTGATTTTTTAAGGAGGATGGTTTATGGGGTGTATAAATTAATTATCATGAGCTCAAACTAATCTTAATAATTTACAGGAATCATTTATCATGGTCTGATGATTTATTCATTCAGTTATGATGTTCCAAACACTTCTCTTTGGTATATCTCTATCAGTGATATTACCTTGTAAATGTGAAGAAGGATGATATCGTGAAGGCTTATATACATATACGGTATATTAACTACATGTTCATTGAGTTTTAATTTGTAAACACTAATTATCTATCTAAAATTATCATCTTAATGAATACAGACTTTATGTATTACATCAACAAATTTATGGAAGTCTAGAAGATGATATTTGTATCTTCTCTAAAATAAAGTAGGAACATGAGGAAAATTTTAAATCTATATTGAATACCTTAAAAAAGGAAAATTTATTTGTGAATTAACGAAATTTTTTAGTTTTCTATGTTTTAAGTAACATTCTTAAGGCATGTTATCACTATAGAATGATTTTTTTTGGATCCATTAAATATGGATTTAGTTAAAGGGTGGAAGAGACCAATATATGTGATGTAGATCATTAGTTTCCTTGGATTATATAGGTTCTATATGTGATTTTTTATAAATTTACCATGGTAATATATTTTTTAACTAATATAATTCAATAGGGAGTGATGTTTTTCTATACAAATGAATGAGAGGAATAAATTAATGTGAGAATGAATAGGTTGATAATTGCACTTATGATCACATTACCAACTAGCAAGGAAGGATTTAAGAACCACTATGTTTTATCAAAAAAATCATTGGGTTTTGTACTTAAAATATATGGGAATGTGATATCCTATACATCCAACAGATTAAATATCCATGAGAAAATAATCACAGCCCATAATCTAGAATTGGCTACAGCGGTCTTGACAATAATGATTTTTTGGCCCAAGCTCTATTGGGAGAAGTGTGAAATATATATGGATCATAAAATCCTTATATATATATATATATATATATTAACAAAAATTTATATTAAAATATTCCAGTAAAGGTGGTTAGATATGATGAAATATTATTATTTTTCAATCTGTTTTCATCCTAGGAAGGAGAATAAATTGGAAAATGTTTTGAGTAGAAAGGATCCCAATACCCTTTGTATGATGAGGATTGAAATGGGTATAATATTATTTTATATGAAAATATTGACATGGGTATAATAAAAGGATATTCATCTTACCTTTATCAAATATTGTCTCAACCATCCATTCATGAAAGGATCAAGGAGGTCTTAAAATGCGATAAGGAGCTACAGAGTTGTGTTGCGAATCTTCTGGAGTCTAAAATTGGTAATGATGAATTTATATGGTTTGGAAACTAAAATTTGTCCAATAAAAAGTAAAGATGACGAGTGAACAACTATATGATGAATATTTATCATACCCAATTTATCTAGAAATCCCTAAGATGTATAGATATCTATAAAAAAATATCTAATTGGATAACTTGGAGGGGGGTATTATAAATTTCTTATTTTATCCTTTGTATGCCAAAAAGATAGGGATGAATGATATAAGTCTTGTGGTTTGATGAAACCATTTTCTATACGAGAATGTAAATGAGAAAACATAACAATGTATTTCATTTTATGAAACCCCATGAAATATAATAGAAATAACAACATCATGGTGGTTGTGGATTATCTTAAAAAGTCTAAACAATTCATATATATAGAGGAATGTCTTTTAATTGATTAAATAACCATGATATAGAAAAGGGAATGGGTGTGAATTCATGGAGTTACACTCTTCATTATAATTAATATGGATTTTTGGTTTAAAATAAGGTTTAAAAGAATCATCCAACAAGTGTTGGATACAATGTTGAGTTTCAGTACATTTTAGCACCTTCACATGGATGGCTAGTTTGAGAGAACCATTTAAAATATTTAGGCTATGCTGAGATCTTTTCCAATGTATTTCCATGCATGTTGGGATCTAAACCATCCCCTAGTGAAGTTCTCATATAACAAAAATATCCATTCTAGATTTCAAATGTCAATTAATGGGTCCTAATATAAAAATATGTGTCAAACTCCAACATATTGGGATGATGATGAATTATAGAAGCCTATGAGACATTATTTTATCATTGAGATAACATAAAATGTTTAATATGTCATATGAAAATTTTATAATGTTTACATAAAATCTATAAGAAAATCATAAATGATACTAGTTTTTTTGATGATGGAGATAAATTGTTCTTTGTATATTTCAATGGAATAGAATCATTAAGTGTTAAATGAAGATAATTCATAGTATATGATATATCAGTCACTAAAATATTCCTAATTATATTAAATAAGTGTCTTATCAACTATAACTACAACAAAACCCATCTCATATACATGTTTTCTTTCATGTATCTTTTTTGGGGAAGTACATACTAGACCCTTGACAAGTACAGAATCCAAAGGTGACACCCTTAAATAATGAATTTCATTCAAGGTACATTTGACATGGATCATAAAATATAGAGACACTGTTTTATTAAATTAGATTTATTACAATGTCAAAGTAATGTGGAAAAAAAATTATAAATAATCATGTGAAATGAATAAGGCAATGAAATAGATGTACCCTTATCTGTTTTAGTGTATGAAATGAATTTTGGAGGGTTTAATTTCTAAATGGTGGGAAATTGTAACAACCTAAAAAATTATAAGTTACATTACCGTTTAAATTAATCATACCTTTTATTATGTAATGTAGTTATAGAAAAAACATGCACTGTATTGATTATATTATACCACTATAAAATATAACTTGTCATATTTATATTATATTTTTGAATATTAACCATTGATAATATAATCAATATATATTGTCCAGTAGGATTTTTATATATTAAGGTTTATGATAATGTAAAATTGACATAGAGGGAAGAAGAAAAATCCTCTATCAATAGGATTGTACCCTACTAACCCCAATTATTAGAGATTTTGAGGGAGGTAGTATCATGGGGTATTCCCCTGACCAAGAAGAATATGAAATTTAATAAATGAAACACATATAAAAACGATTATGTACGAAGTACAAGGTTACCAAGATCACAACCAAAACGATGTTTTCTAAACCAAACCACAAATGTAACACAATCACACACCATACCCTTTTGGTGTATATAGATTTAATAATGGGTTATGTACCTAGAATCTAGTAGTATGATTTTTTATTTTTTCTTTATCTTAAAATAATTATTACCTTAATCCATTTTCATTATAACTTCATATATATCATTATATTTGATTCTATAAAAATTTGGTTATTATGTGATGAAACCATTTTTTTTAAATATATGGGTTTAACACACATTCTGATAAATTCATGAATTTTTAATAAAATAGAACAATAAGATTTTTACGTTTTTAAATAATATTTTTTAAAAAGGATAACATAATTTAATATAGTCCATTGTAATATTTATATGGGTAAAACATTTAATTTTCATAAAACAAGTATTTTCAAGTATATAATGATTTTAATTGAAAATGGAATATTCCCATATGTTGATAAGAAATTTGATAAAATAATAATTTTTGAAATAAGGCTGTCAAAATTTCCTATAGATAAATTATTTTACAATAGTTTAAGATAATATATTTTTTTTGGAAAAAATTAAAAATTGTGTGAAAACATTGTAAGTATTACAACCTCATAACAGCCCAAAAGTGATTTAATAAATTCTATTAAATTCATATAAGACCAAATACTTATTTACCTATTTGATTATTTCATTTTTATGTTATTTGATTAAATTTATAATAATTTATCTATCCTTCCAATACCTATATTATATTTTTTTCATTAAAATAAATTCATTATAAACGTGATTCAATTTAACCTCACCATTTGTAATATTTTAATATTTTATGTTATTATCTATAAATGAAATTGAAATCCAATAAACATTAGTCGAAACCATGTATAAAAATTATGGGATCATTTGTGATTTTTATTATTATATCATGTTGATTTCAAAACCTCTGTTTTGAAATTAATAAACAATTACACTCTATTTTTCTATAAATACCAACCCAACCATCCATTATTATTTACTAAAATTCCATTGAGCACAAATTTACCCTCCATGTATTTCTTTAATCCACTACTATGAAGTTCCTATTTTTATACGATGATCCAACCTTGTTATTATAAGTTCCCACTCAAAGAAAGGGGATTCCACCCTCTACATCTTTATTCAATGATTATTTTGAGTTACTCATTTGAATTTTAAATTTTCAGTGTCGGAATATATTTTATCAAATATCATTATTGGAAATATAATTCCAATGTAACGTTCAATCAAATTTCACTGTTATTAAATACTTTTATAAACCATTTTTTATTCTTATGATGTGGAAGAAATTATCATTTAATTTTCCATGACAAAATTTTTTGTTGTTTATATTCATCCCCATTTTCACTCAAGCACCATCAACATGATATAACCATCCTTTATTTATTTGGAAAAACCATATATGTAACCCAAAGTCATTAATAATTTGATTATAAGTAATTAATGGAATCTTAGTGATGTATAAAATATGTGGCGTACAAATTCATGTACGTGATATGAATGAGATATGTGGGCCTATAATTATATAACCATACCATGCGTTGGGTAATGTTTTTATCTAATTAGATACCATGTTTGGTTCCTAAGATGTTATAATAAAAATACTATTTTATGATGTCTTAGTAGTTATCCTTGATTTCTTCTTATGATGCCATGTTTTATGTTTTTTCAACAAATAAATGATTCCTTGATGTTATAATTATATATCATAATTCAATGCCAATTTTTTGGATTCTCATTCCTTTTTATCAACATTGATACACCTTTTGACTAACATGTTTTTCTGTGATTATGGTTTGCTTTAATTATCTTCTTATAGAGATTTTTTAGATCAAACATTTCATATATTCATCCCCATGTTATGAAGTGGATTATTTGAAAATTGATTTGATATAGGGGAATATTTTTTTTCTTTTAGACAATGTTGATATACCCTTATTTCAGGCTACTTTTCTATGTATATTATTAGCTAAAGACACTTGGCCTCATGATATTTTGGGATTATTTTAATTTTATCATTATTTTATAAATAAGTAATTTTTTTTATCAATGATAATAGTATTTAAAGTAACCATATTCATACTTATCCTAAAATATATCATGCATTTATAATTTTTAATTACAAATTTATTGAAAAAATTTCATTAAACCAAATATTCAGTGTGAGAACTGGTCCATTTTCCTTATAATTTTTGGTTTGATGATTCCAATACATACAACTTTTTCATGGATATGGAATCATTAAAATATTAGTCATATTATATATATATCATATTCCTTCATTATATACCATTATATTACCATTCATATAAGGAAGTGATAAAGAATGAATCACATAACTTATTGGAGACGGTAGTTCGAATGTATGAATGAGTAATGTTTTAAATTTTCAATTCATGGAAACAAATAGAGATAAATAATAATATATATATACAGAATTATATGAATATTATAAATATCATATATATTCCTTAAGCTCACCCATATGACTAACCATGTATGGATACTTGAAAATGAGTCACATCACTTTATAGAGGTGGTAGTATACACATATACATAAACATTGTAATCATTCTTAATATGATGGAAAATAGGTAGAAAAATAGAAAATAGGTCAGAAATTGATGTAAAATAAAAATAAAAACATATCATTTTTAATAAAGATACTAATTCCTTAATTTTTTCATAATGAAAAATTATTTTGAGGAGGTTTGGGAAAATTAGAAAAAGTTGATCGGTAAAGAAAATTATATATTATTTATGAAACATCATTTGGTTTAAAGATTAATAATTAAATAAATGGTATATTTGGAAGAAATAAAGATCTATAAGATGTGTAAGGATACTATTAAGGTATTTTGTTATATAATGGATGACATAGTCGGATCAAAACTCATGAGGGAGTGACGAGGAGAGGACCTCATTTCATAATTGAGGTGGGTAGAATACATTAAATAAAATAAAAATATAAACATTACATATTTAAATAAATTTAGAAAAAATGTACAATGATTCAATGATAATATAAATTATTCAGAAAATCACTTTATCCAACCATTTATATATAATTTAATTTTCAAATTTCATATTAATCAATAGAAATTCTAATTATTCCAACAATAGTAATATATTTTCTATAAAATTACCTTGAAGTATCATACTAATTTATCATGGCTCATTAAATATCTACAATATTTATATAATTTATTTTATAAACTCACTATTTATGTGGATTATATAGTCCCTAAACTCAATCCCTATATCGTGTTTCCATGATATTTTAAATATTTTCTACTTACATATTAACTTATGTTCTTGTATTTATTTCCTTACAAATTGTAAAATATTTCCCTATAATCTAGTATAATAATACATTTTATCATATTAAAATATTTTTAATTATGATACATATTCCTAAAAATACACATTTCTTTAAAATTAATCCACGAATGCAATGAAATACTAATATATACACGTTGAAATCTTTCTCATTGTGACAAAATCATTTGTGTGGGCCAATTCCAATGGCCATTATGTTTTTTTAAACGTGTTATAGATTTTAATCACCATATTAACCCTATTAAATTATCTTCATATTTTTGTTTCTAACACACAATGATTTTATAAAAAACTATGTCCTATAACGTATCCAACTAGAAACACCAAGCTTAAATGAAGTACAATATATATATATACATATATCAAAAAACCAGAAATTAAATCAGAGGATATGTATAGTATTAACTAATTTATTATATATATGTAAAAATAATTTTTACACTAAATATAAATTATTGATTAATAATTTGTATATAATGAATCCATTTTTAGAAATGTAAAATTATTCATTGAAAATATGTTTTCTTCAAAAATTCTGTTTTCATAACATGAAAAACAATTATAATTTATTTAGTTTTGAAATTTTTTAAAATATATTGAGTTAACATAAATTAATTTTTAGAATAAATATGTAAAATTTTTATTTTGTTGAAATTGATTCATTTTCCATTAAATAATATTTATAGTGTGTAGTAAAAAATAATTAATTTTAGTAAATTGTAATTTACTTATAATAAACTAAAGAATTATTATGTTTCATTATGGTTTGAATATTATATGCAGTTGCATAATTATTAATTAGTTATATTTAATAAAATTAGTTCATTTTTTATCATATTCATATTTGATTTTACCATATGTTTGTCATTGGGTTAAAAAACTAGATTTTTTCTGAAAACTCTTTTAATGTGTAGATTATTTCTCTATATTAATTAATTAAAACAACCCATAATGGGGAATAATTTAAATAAAATTTATACATTAAGTATAAGTAAAAATTAATTTATTTTAATAATATAATAAATATTATTATTATTGTTAATATAAAATATTTTTCCCATAAAAAATTGACTTCTTGAAAACCTGGTTTTCCCTTGAATCTATTAGATTTATTATAATTAATTTTTTCCATATTAGTGAATTTAAATTGGTTAAATGGATTCAATATTTTTAATAATAATAATAGATATTATCGAATAATTTAATCCTATATTTTTTATAATAATTAATAGTGAAATTATTGAAAATAAATTATCGCTGGTAAGATGATAACAAATATATCTAGGGGTAAACTAAATGATAACATTTATAAAAACCTGAAAACATGTCTAAAAACATTTATCTTACCTTATTTTGAAAATATAATTTCTATGTAAATAGAATTATACATTTTTTATCATTTTTTCACATGAAAAATGAGGGTATAACAATTTCTTTTCATAAATTACAAGTGTGCTACTCACCTCACTTATGAAAGGACTACCACAATCCTCTATTTTTCACAACTTAAAATTACATTTTATGACTTGAACATGAAACATTACTTATTAATATCCATCAAATCATCCTAGAATATATTTTTTTCATAAATCCATTCCTGGAATAGTTTGGGTATAATCTTAAAGAGGTGGTCCGAGTAGAGTTAAATCTTCTATCTAGGCATTTTTGTTTTACTTCATCTACCACCTCCAAAAATTTTAATAAACTAATATCATATTATTATAAAAATATATAATATATTGTTATCTTTTATTATACTATTTTAATATCCTATATACATCTCAATCTTCTATCAAATGGGACATGGAATCATCATTCGTGTGTATGGAGGACTACTGCCTCGCGGATCGATGCCATTTATTTATCATCTAGAATCTAACTACATGATGTAATAATAAATTTAATTTATATATATATATATATACAATATATATATAATATTAAAACGTATATATTTTTTACACATATTCTTTTTTTACGTTCTATTTTCTGAGGGATACGATAAATCCACTCGTGTGTACAAAAGATTAACTCCTCGCAAATAGAAGTGTTTTATTTTTCACCAATGCTATAAATGGATGGAAAATTGTATAATTTTATTTAATTCATTAAACATAAATGAAAAAATAATTATCTTAATGACATAGTTATAATTTTTAAATAAAAAATATATCATTTTTAATCTTTCACTGAAAAAAGATAACATCATTTTGGTATGTGTACATTACCACTTCCACAAAGAGATGTGATTGTTTTTTATAAACACACTTGAATAATGATGCATATATATATATATATAAAGAATTAATAAGTTATTTATGAAATTATTTTTATTCTTCAATGATAAACTTACACATACCTTTTTTCAATAATTATCATTAACAAATGGAAATGTTACTCATGTGTGCGTATGACCAACCGTTTAATGAAACATAACATAGATCATTTTTCATTTTTACTGATTGTGAATAAAAGTTTAATTGATGACTAAATATAATATTTATGTAATTATTGTTATTGCGGAGATGTTTAAATAATTAACTCTTTGACCATGTTTAGCACATTTAAAGTATATTTAAACAATCAATGGAAAATCCTCAAAATACCCAACACAGACTTAACTAATTAAATAAATAAATTTTTTTTATTATGAAATAATATAAATTACTTATGTGTAAATTTCCATCGATGGAAATTTTTTTTATGAAATCAATGAATTGATGTAATATTATTATAATAAAGTTATAGGTCGTACATGGAAATCCTTGACTGGTGGCAAGGGTTATTCTAGATTCATATTTTTATGTGAGACATGTACAATATTCACCACTTGTTTTTATTGTTTGGGATATATACTAGACATTTTACATGTAAAATCCTTAATAATTCATGCATCATTTTTGGTCAAAGTAGATTACTCAAGAGGGGGGCGGGTTGAATAAGGTATCCATAAAAATTTATGGTTAACATGTATTTCTAAAAGGTTTTTCCAAAAGGTTTAATACATCCTAGTTAATGAAGGTTATACTATTATAAGAATTTTACTATTTGATTAATTTCTTAGAAGATTGATTAGTTCTCAGAAATCATAATTTTAGTTGTTAATATTACTTTTGAAGCTATTTTACTAAGAAAAGACAATTAAAACTTTTTTCCAAGATTAAATATCATTGTGAATTTAGTGATTTCTGAGTTAGACAATAATTTAGTGCAACATATAAGGTTAAATTAAGCAGCATAGTGGATATGAAACAAGTGGTTCGGTCCCAAGTAGAGACCTAGTATACTCCACGTGCTAATCACATTCCACCAAGCATATTATATAAATAAACTTGATGCATACCGTAGATCAGGGTTAAAAACAGTACACAGGACTGTCCAGGTCACATGGGTACCTCTTCCACAGTTCTTCGTGGGTAAAAACAACCAGGCCACATAGGGACCTCTTCCATAGTTATCCGTGGGTATAAACAACATTTAAAAGGATGGTTGAGAAATTAAATCTTTTATCCTTAAGTATAATACAGGAGACAAAGTGTGTTGTAATATAGATACACACTCTACTTGAAAGTTAATAAACTGATACATAATAGAGCCACAATATTGAGATATGATTAGAAGTGCTCTGAGTGTTAGTTTTTTCAGCTATGGAATTTTGAGATGAAGATGATGCAGAACTCAAGTCCTCATATGGAAAACAGAGTGTCGTATGTCAGACAGATCAAACGTGTGTTCTTTGTGGTGTTTGACAGTGCGAAGATGTTATAAGGATTCTATGATTCTTGTATGATTTGTGTGTTCTTCAGTGGAGTCGAGTGGCATGAGACAATTCCTTCTGTGTATTTTGTTGTCATTCTCATTCCCATGAGCTTGTTTTTTATTTTCAGTATCATGCAACTGCTCTCACGTATCTCCTAATTTTGTTTCTAGGAACACTACTCTTTTATCATGGAGTGCATTTTTTTAGCCGACAGGTAGCATGTATTCTGCACCTCGTACCTCGTACTGTCAGATTCCATCTCCAAAAAAGAAATATTAATTATGTCAGTGCATTAATATCTTAAAATATGATAGTTAGAGATTAAATTGAATGATGAAAAAACATATTAGGAAACGATGTCACAGTATGTCAGGGAAACTGTGTCTTCTTCACACGGTGTCTGAATTTTTCACAGTGTCCTCTGGTCACGGTGTCTGGATGTCACCATGTTTGGATGTCATGGTGTCTGGATGTCACGGTGTATCGATGTCATGATGTATTTTTCATGGTGTCTGCTTCACAGTGTCTTCTTCACATTGTCCTCTTAATAGTGTCTTGTTTATAGTATCTTGTTCACGTTGTCCTGTTCACGATGTCTTGATCACAATGTCATGTTTACGGTGTCTTGTTCACAGTGCCTGGAAGTCACGGTGTCTGGTTCACGGTGTCTTCTTGTTCACATTGTCTCATACTAAGGAAAATATCTATATTCATACTTAAGTAGTGATATTAAGGGAATGAATTAAACTTAAAAATTTGTTAAAGAAATAATGATAATGTGAATAAAAAGATAGTTTATAGTATCCAAAAAAAGTATATAGTATTTAAGAGCCTTGGATAGCTTTTACTAAGATACATTACATTTTATGTGAGATAGATTACATAGAGTTAACATGGTATATAGACTAAATAGGATTTGTGATCATTAAAACTTGATTAATACATGAGGAGTCCAACAATATCCACCATTTTAGTGATCAAGAATAATGTAAATTTAGAGTGTATATTTTTCTTAACAACATAATTTGAATAGTAATATAATATATATAGAGTGAGTGTTCCATTTTCATATATTTCTCCCATATATTTTTATTTCCCATATATTTCTCACCCTTTTTGGATTATCTATAAGTAGTATGGAAAAGAAAGATAAAAGGGACAAGCAAAGGAACATAATGTGTTAGATAAGAAAAGATGGTCATTACAAAAAAGTAAAACAAATTAAACCAGATTCCCATCAAAATAGAGTAAGCACTATCCTTATTCACGGGATGGTCTTATCTTTTCCTTTAGCAATAGTAGCAAAAGAGGTAGCTACAGGAGCAGAAGTTGAAGTAGAATAAGGGAGTGAGCTGGTTGATAGAGAATATAAAGGAAGACATTCAAAGAAATATTGATCCAGAGTATGTGATGTTTAAGATCAAGGTAGTTGGTGATCATGGTTCACATGCCTGATTTTACATAGTTCCTGACTAACATACCTAGAAGTTGAGGATAGTTCTGAGGTGAATGTAGGATGACCAGGTCTCCAAGGTGCAACTGCATGAGAAACAATTGATATTCTCTGTACATGAAGATAGGTCCTCAGATCTTTGATAAAATCTGCAATGATCTCATAACCATATGGTGTAGCTTTATCAAAGTCATCCATGTTTTCTTTAAACTTATCCAATTGATGAGTGAACTCTGTGACCTTTTGAACTTGTGTCATGAAATCTTGGGTAACAAGAGGAATCGTCATATTTTCTACAGGATATTTAAAATGACTGTTCATTTTAGTCTTTGAGAAAATTCGGTTGACTTAGAATTCCACATTCTTGTAAATTTCTTGTTGAGAATCATTAGAAAGTTTTTATTGGATTTGGACGAGATCAAGAATTATTTCACTGTTCATGAAGAATTCATATAGAGAATCATTATTGAAACCACTCAGCACAACCTGAAGTTCTTCTTTGGCCATTGTTCTGAGCAGGTCACTGTATAGAGATGGCTGAGAAGATTGTCAATATGCCTTAATAGCATTGATAGCTAAGGTAAGAGATTTCAGTTGGTCTAGCACTTTTTCAAGGCACCCCGTATACTCATTAGTGGGATGGTAAATATTAACAACTTTATCTCACATCTCCTACACAATTTGTTTGTTCTGTTGAGCGACCTTTTCGTCTATGGAAGTTAAATGAGATTGAATATGGGAGACAACATTCTCTGGGGTTTGAGGAACAACAGGTTCTACAGGATGAGGTGAAAGCTCTGATCTCTAATCCATCACATTCTTCATGTCTTCAATCATACCTCTAAGAGTAATCACTTCATCAATAAGAAGTTTGTTATCAACTCTGTCTTCCGGAATCTCTTGAATCATTTTGGGTTTAATCTTCCAAATAAATATTTCTAAGAATAGTGAGGCATCTTTATCACATTGATGTGTTACAAGAGCAGATTGGAAATTCAGGACTTTCTCAACACTTGCAAAAAGGGTAGCACTAAAGTCTTTCATATCATATTTACTTACCAAGGATGGTTGTTAAGATGAATGTTTAGAAATAGGGACTGATACAGGCTCATGTTCCTTCTCAATGGCATGATTAGGGACATATTTCAGTTGGATCATAATATAAAGGTAAAAGCCTTTTACTGAGACTTGTTGAGAGTCATCCACATCATATAAAATGTGCAGATTATACTAAGTGTCTACAGGTCTTGAATCAATCAGGTTTGGTACATCAATTGATTCCAGATTTGGGGGATTCTCCACCTCAACAGCTACGTCCTTCTCCGGACTGAGAATCTTAGAGTCCTGATCTAATTCCACAAATTCATCTCTTAGTTCTTTACACATTTCTGGTTTAGCCAGCTGAAAATCCAACTCCAGCCTTTCCTCCACTGAAGGAATGAGTTAAGGAATAGATAGTTCTACTAGGAGTTCTTCATGGCCAACTTCTTGCATAATAGGTAATTCTTCATCTATAGGTTCTTCCACAACATTCTTCTAGGTTTATTTGAGAACAAATTCTATGTCAACATTTGGTTGATCATCCAGATTAACAACACCTTCATGAAGTAGGAACATCCTCTTCACTTACTTAATGTGAGATAGGAGTACTGTTTTCCTTATCAGAAATAGTTTCCCTAGGAGGCACAACAACCACTTCCTCTTCTTCTTCTTCATAATATTCAACAACCTAATTTATTTCCTAACCATGATCATAAATATCTCTTGGTCTTATGGGATGTTCCACTGGATTGATCTTTTCATAAATTCACCCATTTTCATCCACCCATTCCTTTTTCCAAGGATTACAATTTATTTTCATCCTCTTGATAGTGACTATCGAAAGGAAGAACTCAAAATCCTTGATAACATCCTCATTTGGTTCAACCATACCATTGGCATGAATCATGGATGAGATAAGATGAGAATACAATAGGGTAGTTGACTTGGATGTGGATTTGATCAGCTCACACATATGGTGTCTGATATACTTACAAAGGTTGATCTTATGACCATTTTTCATAATATGAATCATAAACACATCCTTATATTTTAGAATAGTAAAATAACTTTTTTGGGGCTAATTGGGTTCTATATAAACTTAAACAAATGTCTTGATTCACCATATAGTTCAACAACAATGGCTCTCCTCTTGGTGCCACTTCCAGTTAATATTTTCATAGCATCTTCTACCATAATGAATTAACTAGATGGTGGAGTTATCTTTGATAATCCTCACGAATGCCTTCAGGAGGTATCCTAAGTCACGAATCCCTTAAACTCTAAGAGAATAAGAATTTATGGCCATTTATCCTACATCTCACAACATAACCATATTTATATTCAAAGGATAACTAAACATACTGATAAAATTGAGCCACTATCTTTGGGAAGATGGGTCTATCTTCCTTAAAAAATCACTCTAACCAACCTTGATCTTTTAAAACATTCAGATCTAGAGACTTACGTGGAAGAATACATTTGGGGAAAATCAATTTTTAGGTACTACAACTCGATTTACCATATTTGGATTTAGTGGACCTTAGGGTGCTAGATTAGGTGCAACTTTTTTCTTCTTTGAGCTATGTTCCTCAGGAGTCGACGATGAAGGTCTTTTCATCCTTGGCATTCCCCGAAGGTTCGAGAGAGAAGGGTTGAAGGGTTGAAGAAGGTTTACAAATTGAGTGATTAGAAGAGAGATTGAGTGAAGGACAAGTGATACTTCCTTTATTTTATCATTTAGGAATAATAAACGTCACAACATTAAAAGTATGGGAAAATAAATAGGGGAAATGAATAATTACCATGATACAGTTTTTAATTCATTAATAAAAATCATAAAGAATTATTATGGTGAGACTGTATCAGGTCTTTATGGGGAGATACTGAACGAATGTTATGGTAAGATAGTGAACGAACTTCACAGTGAGATAGTGATTGATCGTTTTGGTGAGGCAGAGACTCGACTTTAAAGTGAGATAGTGAATGAGAATTACGGTGAGACGGTGACTGTCAGATAGTAATCACGAAATACTAACTATGAGACATAAAACATTAAATAGTAAGTTGTAAAATAGTAAGACATAAAATAGTAAGATACATTTAGGTAAGAGTTATCATGCCTGATTCATGTATGATGTAGCCTATTCATTCAGAATTTAGTGGTTTGGTGAATATATCAGCAAGCATATACTCAGTACTAATGAACTCCAAAGTGATATCACCCTTTTGATAACAATCTCACAAAAATTGATGTCTTACATCAATAAGTTTTGTCCAAGAATGTAAAACACGATTTTTAGGAATGTTAATAGCACTTTTGTTGTCACAATTTATAGGTACATGCCAGAATTGATATCTATAATCTAGTCAAGATTGTTTCATCCACAAGATTTGAGCACAACAACTGCCATCATCTATGTATTAAGCTTCAACAGTAGATAATGAAACAAAATTGTGTTTCTTACTACACCATGATACGAGTGACTTTCCTAAAAAGGGATATGTTATAGAGGTTGTTTTTCTATCAAACTTACAACCACCGAATTCAGCATTTGAATAACTAACTAATTAAAATTATTTTCCACTATGATAGAACAATCCTAGATTAGGAGTATGCTTGAGGTATTTGAAAATTATCTTTACAACATTTAAAAGATATTCTTTGGGATTTTTTGAAAACGAGCACACATACACACACTAAACATAATTTCTGGTTGACTAGAAGTTGTGTGGAGTAAACATCCCATAGTTCCTCTATAAGTGGTTTGATCAAAATATTTTCCATCTACATCAAGATCCAACTTACAAGTGGTACTCATGGAAGTGTCACTACTTTTAGTGTTATCCAATCCAAAACGTTTTAGAAGATCTCCATTATATTTACTTTGAGTTAAGATAATACCATCATAAAATTGAATAATTTGAAATTTGAGAAAGAATTATTGTTCAGCCATTAAACTCATTTCAAATTCATTTTTCATCATTTTAGAAAAATACACACATAAATAATATCTGGAAGATCCAAAGATAATGTCATCAACATAGATTTGAACAACTAAAACATCTTTAGAATTTTTTTTATAAAAAGGGTAGGATCAATTATTCCTTTTGTAAAACCTTCAGAAAGAAGAAAAGTACTCAACCTATCATACCAAGCTCATGGAGATTTTTATAAACCATATAGTTATTTTGATAGTTCAAAAATATGATTTGGAAAGTTGGGGATTGTAGAACTAGGGGGTTGTTCAACAAAGTCATCCCAAACTATAAACCAATTTAAGAATGCACTCTAAAAATCCATTTGATATAGTTGAAATTCAGATGTGCAGTATAAGTAAGAAAGATTATGATGGCTTCAAGTCTAGGTAATGGTGAAAAGGTCTTCTCATAGTCAATTCCATTTTCTTGACTATATCCTTGTGCAACCAATCTAGCCTTGTTTCTAACAATGTTACCAGCTTCATATACCTTATTTCTAAAAACCCATTAAGTGCCTATGGTGAACGTGTCTTTAGGTCTTTCAACAAGTTTAGAAACATTGTTCCTTTCAAACTAATTATGTTCTTCTTGCATAGCCATCAATGAAAATTTATCATTGATAGAATCATTAATGTTTTTAAGTTCATTTTTTGACAAGAAGACTTGATGTTCAACCTGATTTCTAAGAGAATCTGTAGTTTGAGTTCCTTTTTCTAGATCTCCTATAATAGCATCTATAGGATGGTTCATAAGTGTTTTAACAGCTCTAGTGAAGGAGGGACTATTGATTTCAGGTTCATCAACAGGGTCATGTTCATTATGACTTGGGTCTGTGAAATTTCTAAAACTGGATGTTTTCACATATTCTTTCACAAAATGGGTTGTCGATTTTAGAATAAAGATTATATTTGATAAATCATCCTCCATGTTCTCTAGAATGGTTTTAGGCTCATGTGGATCAGTTTCATCAAATTTTACATGGACAGATTCATCCGCACATTTATCTCTTTTATTGAACACTCTATAGGCTTTACTGGATATGGAATATCCTAAAAAGATACCTTCATCAGTCTTGGGTGCAAATTTTTCATGGTTTTCCTTAGTATTAAAAATATAAACATTGAAACCAAATACTTTGAAGTAGTTAACCTTGGTTTTTCGGTTGTTCCATAACTCATATGTAGTCCTTTTAAGAATTGGTCTCATCAACACTCTATTGATTATGAAGCATGTTTTATTGACAGCTTCAGCCCAAAAATAAATAGGTGGGTCATATTCAACAAGTATTGTTATACAAGTCATATTTTTGACTATAAATATTCATTAGAAATCTAAAAAGATTCCCTACATCATGATATTTTTTTTATAATTTTTAGACATTTAATATATTAAATTATTGATGACATCATGATGATGTTGTGATTACCTCATTAATAAAGGAGTTAAATAAAAATGAAAGATAATGTAAAATCTAAGACCTAAACCTGTCCAAAACCTATTAGATGGGTGGATTTCGAACCCTTATCACCTTATCCTCGAAACACATCAATTTGGGACCATTAAAATCCGAAACTCATTGTAAAATAAAGTAACATTTCTTTATGTTCCAAGAGTGCCCCTCCTCTCCTCTTATAAAAGGCCCCCACCTCTACCTCCTTACCCACACATCCAAAGCCTTTGGATCAGCCAAACCATGCCCATTTTGTATCTCCACATCCCTATATTACTCTTTGAAGCCTCACTTTGGGCAGATGTCTTCCCAAAGAAGCCTTTGATCTCAAACCAATGGGAGTTACCCGATTTTAAGGTAATGTCTTCACTTGATTCCTTTTGTTTTATTTTGCTTCTCCAACCCCCTAAATATTTTTATTCATTTCTTTTGTAACAACTACAGTATATTGAATATACTAGGATGTTGTTATAAGAAGGATTAGAGCTACACTTACACACACCTATATCTAATGGTTAAAAAACTTACTGTTTCTGTGGTTGGTGAATTGCTGCCTCCCAAAATGATGATTGTTCAAAATTTTTTTAACACCTTAAAATGTGGAAATTAAGATGAAAATATATTTATATATGATATATAATATGTTTTTTCCTTAATATTCTGTATTTTTTATTTTGGGCATACCTTTATGGTTTCCATTATGGGTAAACGCGATATCTTCATTTAAGGAAGTGCGGACTACCGCCCCCTCAAAGTGATTTGATTTGTTAATACCATATGTGGGACGTATAAAGGATGGAGTTATGATATTATATAGGATATTATACTGGAATAATAGTATACCTTTATATCATTATGATTCAATTCTATAAAATACTAAATAGAAATGAAAGTAGCGTTCATGCGTACGTACGGCTTACCGTCTCCATGAACGGTGCATTTCATTTCTTACCTCTAAATGATTATGTAATATTATAAATGCATGTATATACTGGATATATATGATATATATGATATATAAATCATGATTATATCTCTGGATAAAATGGATACATGAACAACTTGTAATTATAAAGAGCATATTTTGAATCAACTACCAATGATCGATAAAACGACCGTTAAAAACTAAAATAATTACATAGTGTTTATGACATGTTAATAAGTAATATAAAAGGAATAATGGACTTGAAGAAGGTTCTTAAGCAAGTATAAATTAACTCAGTTTTATTATTCAGGAGATTATTGAACGATCGAGTCAAGTCAGACCCGAGGTATGGGACTTCGTCTCAATTTCCTTTCATTGAGGCATATTTTGTTTTATACAAGACCTTATTTTATACGGTTTATAAACCCCTTTTAATTTTACGTTTATCCAAAAGGAATCTTTCTTTATACGAAGCATTTTACAAAATGAAAAAAGGGAATTTTTTTGGTCATACGTATGCGGCGACAGTGACTTCTCTGCCGTCGTGGCCATTATTTGAGTTTCGGCTTCCCCTACAAGCCATACCTTTTCTTAAAGAAAAATAAATACCATGTTTTACTATTCTTTTATTTTGGTATTTGAAATGGTTTTGTAAATTTTTTTATTATATCACTGTGTTCTTGTTACCTTGTGATTGAAATGTGGAAATGTTATGTTTCCTTTATGTATGTTTTATGTGATATGATTATGTTATGGTTCTTAGGAATTGTTATGAAGACTGGTGGTTCCATGACAAACTAAGGGCGGGTGAGCCTGATATAGCTCTCCAATGCATTGGGTAACGCAAAGGAGTAAAACGTTAAGATTTCCCCAAAGAGATTTAGGAAATATACTGTGATGGGTATTCCAAACGTAGCCAAGAGGGTTACTCCATATGTAAGAATGTTATGAATGCCTCAAGTTACCTTTATGTCTTATGATTTGTATGATTTATTCATGATTTGATGAGGTATTCTAAAGTGCCTATGTTTTATGAGTAAAGTATGATTTCATTGATTCTTATGTATACATGTACTCATGTTTCCATTCCAGATTTTTATATTCCTTTCTGAGATTTTTTATGCTCATCCCATGTTTTTCTGAAATGTTTTTCACAGTTCAAGGGAAAGGTAAATGATATTATGATAGTGTCAAGGAAGTGTCAAGAAAGAATCTATGTTTTATTTTAAATATGTTTCTGTTGATGGGAAGAATGAATACTATCTTTACGTAACCTCTTTGTTTAAATGTGGAATGTAGTGAAAGTTTTATGATCTAATTATCTAAAACTCTAAACCTGAAAATATCCTCAATGTATAATCATGTAATAAATCAAGATTAAGTAAGGTTTATGGCTGGGGCCTTATAGTTGGTATCGAAGGTCGGTTTAGACAACTTTAGGGATTTGGAGTTTTTGTTAGACACATGATTAGTCCCTATATCTATTGTTTCAGTTAAATCCTTGTTTTATAAATTTTTTCAGGTCAAGTAAAGTCAGTTACGAATGGAAGGAGAAGGATCTCAAACAGAATTTCTATCTCTTCCTGATGACATGCTTGCAATAATTATTGCAGAGTCATGTTCAGATGATTTTGAAACTTTTTCTAGCATATAACTCACATGCAAGTAGTTTTTTGAGATATCAAACACCTCCAATATACCTCGTTATCATCGTGGATCATGGGTTGTTTTTAGAAAAATACTAATTTTCACAATATTCTCATATTTTCAAGAAAGCTAAATATTATCATGGTATTTTCAAATATTTTACCTTATCACAAGAATTTGAAGCATATTATGATTTTAAAAATGGTGCTGAGGAAGGAGACCCTTGCGCAACCTATTTATATTTTCTTTTAAAATATAGTCTCTCAGCACATACTTATGGTATTTTAAAAGGACCAATAATAAAAAGTTTCAACTCAAATTCTGTCCAACTATTTTATAGAAATCATGTTTTATCAGATGTTTTGGAATTATCTGTCATACATTATTATTTTCCAAAACTGTTCTTCTGTGAACACCCATATGACCCATGTTGTACAAGGAGTATTTGGATGGAGGAAGAAAATGATTTTGAAAGATCTATAAATCATTGTTTTAATGCATGGGACTTATACCTATGTGAGCAAGATGACGATGAAACTGAGTGGATGCCATGATCAAGGTATGATGTTATTCATTTTGGGAATCGTTTTATATTATCTAATGGTGGTGAAATAATACTTCAAGAATTAAGATGTTGAGATCGTTATAAATTTGGATGAAAATGAGAGGTATAAGGAAACTATTGAGGTTAAAACATGTTAGGGTTATTTTTGGAGTTTTATAAAAAGGACAACACGCAGACCGTGTGACAACCCGTTGCGTCGGACAAAGCTGCGGGAATCGAACCCACAACCAAAGTGCGACTTGTATTTATCACCTACCACTGGACTACGTGAAGTCCCTGGTTATTTTGACTGATTCTTTTTAGTTAGATGATTTTATGAATTAAGAGTAAGTTGATTTTGGGTTATCTATGGAAATGTATTAACCTGTCATGGAGGATATGTGATTAGGTTAATTACTTTTCAATACGAGACATTAAGAGCAAGTGATGTTGTTTGGAGTTAAATGTTACGATTTAACTTGGAATACTATGTGACTAAATCCTTTAAATATTTGGGTTTCAATCCTAGTTTGGTTTACATTGAATAATTTTATGGACAAATTGTTTATCGAATGGTCCTCGTTGAACTTTGGGTTTTGTTGGAAAAATTTTGGAGATTAAGAATATATTTTCTTTTTATAAAGGGTTATCCTTTTCAGGATTATCTGGTCTTGTACTAAACTTTTTGGTTTTGGTTTTGGTTAAAGTCTAAATAAATGGGAAGTATATAGTTCTCTTTTGTGGATTAGGTGATTCTCTTGAAGTTGATTATAGTACTCTTAATGCGAACAAGTCTTCCTATGTACTTGGCTTTTGGAGAAAATATGAGTTTGATTAAGGAATCTAGTAATAGTTGAAAGTCTACGTGACAAGTAAGTATATTTCATTATGATTTAGTTAATCTCAAAAATAAATTCCTCAATGAATAGTAACTTAAAATAAAAATGTTGTCTGTTAACTTTTCCTACTGGGGAATAGAATTCCATTTAAACCATCACATGTTTGTGATTTTCTTATGGTTAACTTTCTCCTAGACATGTTTACTATCACTCTCCATCAGAAAATGACCCTTTTTTTCCTCCATATCCATATTTTCATACATGGAATCCTTGTATGGGTTAACTCGGGTGACCTTTGTACTTATCTTTCTTTATTTTAAAGTGATTGTTTTACTGACTCTTGTTCTGATGTGGGATTTTCAATGAAGTTTCCAAGCCAAATTTTAAAAATTGTGAGGACGCAATTCCCAAAAGGGGGGAAGGATGTAACACCCCAGGTAAATAAATAATATGACATTTTCATATTTATCTATATTTGTGAATAAAATATTAACATTACATTAAAGGGGACGCTTTGCATGATGGCGTACCCAATAACGCAACATTGAGTTTCTTGGGAATCTTGCGTTGCACTCTAACAATAAAATAAAATTATTTTAAATGGTTGTTAGCGCCTAGCCGTGGTAATAGAAGGAATGAACAGAACTAACTAAAAAATGATTATATATGTTTGTCAAATATTTTTACTCTTTACAATAAATGTTATAGGATTAAAAATGTGAATGAATCCAATTTTAAGCGCAAACATTCCAATATTCTTTAAAAGGTTGATTAACCGCCTTTTGATGGTGAACCTCTTTTAAATCCACTTTTTGAAAATTTACGTGTTATATTTGACAAAATAAAATTCTTCTTTATAATTGGGACATCAAAATTTACTTTGTGTAAATTTTTGGTATTTTTTCGAAAAAGTTCAATTTTTAATGAATAGTGAAAAATGTTGTATTTTAATTCAAAACCTCTTTTTAATCTAATTTATTTATATTATTAGATTATCTTTTGAATTGGGTTTAATGTTAAATTAGAATATATTTTTAACATTTAATCCAATAGTGGTTGTGGGAATTAATTTTACTTTGAAATTGGACTTAAACTAGTTTCAATCTTTTGATACTTATTGTTTCATAAAAACACGCTATTTACTCTGACAACGGGAATTAATTATTAAATTAATTAATGCAACTAATATGTTTTGAATTTTTTAAAATAGACATAATTTTTGAATTCGTAATATCAAATATAGCTTAGGGTGATGTTTTGGTATTTTTCTGAAAAACTTCAATTTTTGATGAATAGTGAAACCAATAAGTGGTACTTATAAAAACTGATTTTCCATTTAAATGACATTTTACCACCTCTGTGTTTCGAATTTCAAAAATCTGACATACATGGTTGTCATTAAGAAGTAAAATTTGGTTCAATGGTATTAAAATAATTTTTTGTTGAATAGTAACATATTATGTTTTTAATCACGATTAGAGGTAATTAGTGTAGTTTAAGATAACAATAATGTTTTAATAATATGAAATGACCTAGAAACATGTCCTACACTCATTTTATGTGTCATGGACGACCAATAAATTCCATGGGTCTACTTGGGGACCCCATGGAGCCACTTTGGTTGGAAAATGTCATAAATACCTTTTTATTTAATGTTAAAGTAAAAATGACACAAACATGAGATGTTTTACTAAAACAATTTTTACATGAGGTTATACAAGTCAGATTTTTGACTATAAATATTAATTAGAAAGATAAAAAATATAACCTACATCAGGATATTTTTTTTTATAATTATTAGACATTAAATATATTAAATTATAGATGACATCATGGTGATACAGCGATTACCTCATTAATATCGAATTTAAATAAAATGGAAATATAATGTAAAATCTAAGACCCACACATGTCCAAAACCTATTGGATGGGTGTATTTTGAACCCTTATCACATTATCCTCGAAACACATCAATGTGGGACCATTAAAATCCAAAAATCATTCTAAAATAAAATAACATTTCTTTACTTTCCAAGAGTGCCCCTCCTCTCCTCTTATAAAAGGCCCCCACCTCTACCTCCTTACCCACACTTCCAAAGCCTTTGGCTTGGCCAAAACCTGCCCATTTTGTCTCTCCACATCCCTCTCTTACTCCTTGAAGCCTCACGTTGGGCAGAAGTCTTCCCAAGGAAGCCTTTGTGCTCAAACCAAAGGGAGTTACCCGATTTTAAGGTAATGTCTTCACTTGAGTCTTTTTGTATTATTTTGCTTCTCCAACCCCCTAACCTCTTTTTATTCATTTCTTTTGTTACAACTCCTATATCTTCAATATAATAGGATGTTTTTATAATACGTATTCGAGCTACAATTACACACACCTACATCTAATGGTTAAAGAACATACTGTTTTTGTGGATGGTGAATTTCTGCCTCCCGAAACGATGATTGTTCATCATTCTTTTAACACCTTCGAAGATGGCCATTAAGATGAAACTACAGTTATATATGATATATAATATGTTTATGTTTCACTTTAGATTCTGTTTTTTTCATTTTGGTCATACCTTTATGGTTTCTATTATGGGTAAACGCGATATCTTCATTTAAGGAAGTGCGGACTACCGCCCCCTCAAAGTGATTTGATTCGTTAATACCATATGTGGGACGTATAAAGGATGAAGTTACGATATTATATATGATTTTATACTGGAATTATAATATACCTTTATATAAATATGATTGCCTTCTATAAAATATGAAATAGAAATGTAAGTAGCATTAATGCGTACGTACGGCTTACCGTCTCCATGAACGGTGCATTTCATTTCTTACCTCTAAATGATTATGTAATATTATAAATGCATGTATATACTGGATATATATGATATATATGATATATAAATCATGATTATAACTCTGGATAAAATGGATACATGAACAACTTGTAATTATAAAGAGCATATTTTGACTCAAGTACCAATGATCGTTAAAACGACCGTTATTAACTAAAATAATTACATAGTGTTCATGACATGGTAATAAGTGATATAAAAGGAATAATGAACTTGAAGAAGGATCTTAAGCAAGTAGAAATTAACTCATGTTTAATATTCAGGAGATTAAAGAATTATCGAGTCATGTCGGACCCGAGGTATGGGACTTCGTCTCAATCTCCTTTCATTGAGGCATATTTTGTTTTATACAAAACCTTCTTTTATAAGGTGTATAAACCCCTTTGACTTTTACATTTATCAAAAAGGAATCTTTCTTTATACGAAGCGTTTTACAAAACGACAAAAGTGAATGTTTTTTTCATACGTATGCGGTGACAACGACTTCTCCGCCGCCGTGACCATTATTTGAGTTTCGGCTTCCTCTACAATCCATGCCTTTTTTTTAAAAAGAAAAATAAATACCATTTTTTAGTTTTCTATTATTTTGGTATTTAAAATGGTTTTGATAATGTTTTTATTATATCACTATGTTATTGATACCTTGTGATTGAAATGCGGAAATGTTATGTTTCCTTTATGCATGTTTTATGTGATACGATTATTTTATGGTTCTTAGGCATTGTTATGAAGACTGGTGGTTCTGTAATAAACTAAGGGCGGGTGAGCCCGATATAGCTCTCCAATGCATTGGGTAATGCGGAGGAGTGAAATGTTAAGGTTTCTCCGAAGAGATTTAGGGAATATACTGTGATGGGTATTCCAAACATAACCAAGAGGGTTAATCCCTACGTAAGAATGTTATGAATGCCTCATGTTACCTTTATGTCTTATGATTTCTATGATTTATTCATGATTTTATGAGGTATGCTAAAGTGCCTATGTTTTATGAGTAAAGTATGATTTCATTGATTATTATGTATTCATATACTCATGTTTCCTTTCCATATTTTTATATCCCTTACTGAGCTTTTTTATGCTCATCCCATGTTTTTTTGAAATGTTTTTCATAGGTCAAGGTAAAGGTACATGATATGATGATATTGTCAAGGAAGTGTCACGAAAGAATCCATGTTTTATTTTAAATATTTTTCTGTTGATGGGAAAAATGAATACTATATTTATGTATCCGCTTTGTTTAAATATGGAATGTAGTGCAAGTTTTATGATCTAATTCTCTAAAACTATAAACCTGAAAATATCCTCAATGTGTAATCTTGTAATAACTCAAGATTAAGTAAGGGTTAAGGCTCGGGCCTTATAGTTGGTATCAAATTTTGGTTCAGACAACTTTAGGGATTATGAGTTTTTGTTAGACACATGATTAGTCCTTATATCTATTATTTCAGATAAATCCTTGTTTTATAACTTTTTTCAGGTCAAGTAATGTCAGTTACGAATGGAAAGAGAAGGATCTCAAACAACAATCCTATCTCTTCCTGATGACATGCTTGCAAAAATGATTGCAAAGTAATGTTTAGAAGATTCTGAAACTTTTTCTATCATACAACTCACTTGCAAGCAGTTTTTTGAGATATCAAACACCTCCACTATACCTCGTTATCATCGTGGATCATGGGTTGTTTTTATACAAATACTATTTTCACAATATTCTCATATTTTAAATAAAGGTAAATATTATCATGGTATTTTCAAATATTTTACCTTATCACAAGAATTTGAAGCATATTATGATTTTAAAAATGGTGCTGAGGAAGGAGAACCTTGAGCAACCTATTTATATTTGATTTTAAAATATAGTCTCTCAGCACATACTTATGGTATTTTAAAAGGACCAATAATAGAAAGTTTCAACTCAAATTCTGTCCCACTATTTTATAGAAATCATGTTTTATCAAATGTTTTGGAATTATATGTCATACATGATTATTTTCCAAAACTTTTTTTTCTGTGATCACCCATATGACCCCTGTTGTACAAGGTGTATTTGGATGGAGGAAGAAAATGATTTTGAAAGATCTCTAAATCATTGTTGTAATTCATGGGACTTCGACCTACGTGAGCAAGATGATGATGAAACCGAGTGGACACCACGATCAAGGTATGTTGTTATTCATTTTGGGAATCATTTTATTTTATCTAATGGTGGTGAAATAAGACTTCAAGAATTAAGATGGTGAGATCGTAACAAATTTCGATGAAAATGAGAGGTATAAGGAAATTATTGAGGTTAAAACATGTTAGGGTTATTTTTGATGTTTTATAAAAAGGATAACACGCAGACCGTGTGACAACCCGTTGCGTCGGACAAAGCTGCGGTAATCGAACCCACAACCAAAGTGCGACTTGTATTTATCGCCTACCACTGGACTACATGAAGTCTCTAGTTAGTTTGACTGATTCTTTTTAGTTAGATGATTTTATGAATTAAGAGTAAGTTGATTTTGGGTTTCCTATGGAAATTTATTAACCTTTCATGGAGGATATGTGATTAGGTTAATTACTTTTCAGTACGAGACATTAAGAGAAACTGATGTTGTTTAGAGATAAATGTTTCGATTTAACTTGGAAGACTATGTGACTAAATGCTTAAAATATTTGGGTTTCAATCCTAGTTTTGTTTAGTTCGTATAATTTTATGGACAAATTGTTTATCGAATGGTCCTCGTTGAACTTTGGGTTTTGTTGGACAAATTTTGGAGATTAAGAATAGATTTTCTTTTTATAAAGGGTTATCCTTTTCTGGATTATCTGATATCGTACTAACCTTTTTGGTTTTGGTTTTGGTTAAAGTCTAAAGACATGGGAAGTATATAGTTCTCTTTTGTGGATTAGGTGATTCTCTAGAAGTTGGTTATAGTACTCTTAATGAGAACAAGTCTTCCTAAGTACTTGTCTTTTGGAGAAAATATGAGTTTGATTAAGGAATATAGTAAAAGATGAAAGTCTACGTGACAAGTATATTTCATTATGATTTAGTTAAGCTCAAAAATAAATTACTCAATGAAGAGTAACTTAAACAAAAATTTTGTCTGTTAATTTTTCCTACTGGGGAATGGAATACCGTTTAACCCATCACAAGTTTGTGATTTTCTTATGGTTAACTTTCTCCTAGACATGTTTTCTATCACTCTCCATCAGAACATGAACCTTTGTTTTTTCCTCCATGTCCATATTTTCATACTTGGAATCCTATTATGGGTTAACTCGGGTGACCTTTGAACATATCTTTCTTTATTTTAAAGTGACTGTTTTACTGACTCTTGTTCCGATTTGGGATTTTCAATGAAGTTACCAAGCCCAATTTTAAAAATTGCAAGGACGCAATTCCCAAAAGGGGGGAAGGATGTAACATCCCAGGTAAATAAAGAATATGACATTTTCATATTTATCAATATTTGTGAATAAAATTTTAATATTACATTAATGGGGACGCTATGCATGATGGCGTACCCAATAACGTAACAAGGAGTTTCTTGGGAATCTTGTGTTGCACTCTAATAATAAAATAATATTATTTTAAATGGTAGTTAACGCCTAGCCGTGGTAATGGCAGGAATGAACAGAACTAACTAAAAAATGATTATATATGTTTGTCAAATATTTTTACTCATTACAATAAATGTTATAGGATTAAAAATGCGAATGAATCCAATTTTAAGCGTACACATTCCAATATTCTTTAAAAGGTCGATTAACATCCTTTTGATGGCGAACCTCTTTTAAATCCACATTTTGACAATTTTATGTGTTATATTTGACAAAATAAAATTCTTCTTTATAATCGAGACATCAAAATTTACTTTGTGTAAATTTTTGGTATTTTTCCGAAAAAGTTCAATTTTTAATGAATAGTGAAAAATGTTGTATTTTAATTCAAAACCTCTTTTTAATCTAATTTATTTATATGAATATATTATCTTTTGAATTGGTTTTAAAGTTAAATTAGAATATATTTTTACCATTTAATTCAGTAGTGGTCATTGGAATTAATTTCACTTTGAAATTGGACTTAAACTAGTGTAAATCATTTGATACTTATTGTTTCATAAAAACACGCTATTTGCTCTAACAGCGGGAATTAATTATTAAATTAATTAATGAAACTAATATTTTTTGAATTTTGTAAAATAGACATAATTTTTGAATTCGGAATATCAAATATATCTCAGGGTGAAGTTTTGGTATTTTTCTGAAAAACTTCAATTTTTGATGAATAGTGAAACCACTATGTGGTAGTTATAAAAACTGATTTTCCGTTTAAATGAAATTTTACCACCTCTGTGTTTTGAATTTCAAAAATCCGACATACATGGTTGTCATTAAGAAGTAAAATGTGGCTGATTGGTATTAAAATAAATTTTTGGTATATAGTAACATATTATGTTTTATTCGCGATTAGAGGTAATTAGTGTAGTTTAAGGTAAAAATAATGTTTTAATAATATGAAATGACCTAAAAACATGTCCTACTCTCATTGGATGTGCCATGGTCGACCAAGAAAATCTATAGTTCAACTTGGGGACACCATGGAGCCACATTGGTTGGAAAATGACATAAATACCTTTTTAATTAATGTTAAAGTAAAAATGATACAAACATGAGATGTTTTACTAAAACAATTTTTACATGGGGTTATACAAGTCAGATTTTTGACTATAAATATTAATTAGAAAGATAAAACGATTTACTACATCATGATATTTTTTTATAATTTTCAGACATTAAATATATTAAATTATTGATGACATCATGATGATACACCGATTACCACATTAATAAAGGATTTAAATAAAATGGAAAGATAATGTAAAATATAAGACCTACACATGTCCAAAACCTATTGTATGGGTGTATTTAGAACCCTTATCACCTTATCCTTGAAACACATCAATGTGGGACCATTAAAATCCGAAAATCATTCAAAAATAAAATAACATTTCTTTACATTCCAAGAGTGCCCCTCCTCTCCTCTTATAAAAGTCCTCCACCTCTACCTCCTTACCCACACATCCAAAGCCTTTGGCTCGGCCAAACCCTGCCCATTTTGTCTCTCCAATTCCCTCTCTTACTCCTTGAAGCCTCAATTTGGGCAGAAGTCTTCCCAAGGAAGCCTTTGAGCTCAAACCAAAGGGAGTTACCCGATTTTAAAGTAATGTCTTCATTTGAGTCCTTTTGTTTTATTTTGCTTATACAACCCCCTAACCTCTTTTTATTCATTTCTTTTGTAACAAATATAGTATCTTAAATATACTAGGATGTTTTTATAAGAATTATTCGAGCTACACTTACACACACCTACATCTAATAGTTAAAGAACATATTTTTTCTGTGGATGGTGAATTTCTGCCTCCCGAAACGATGATTGTTCAACATTCTTTTAACACATTCAATAGTGTCCATTAAGATGACACTATATTTATATATGATATATAATATGTTTATGTTTTCCTTAAGATTCTGTATTTTTCATTTTGGGCATACCTTTACGGTTTCCATTATGGGTAAACGCGATATCTTCATTTAAGGAAGTGCGGACTACCACCCCCTCAAAGTGATTTGATTCGTTAATATCATATGTGGGACGTATAAAGGATGGAGTGATGATATTATATATGATATTATACTGGAAGTATAATATACCTTTATATAATTATGATTCCATTCTATAAAATACGAAATAGAAATGAAATTAGTGTTCATGCGTATGTACGGCTTACCGTCTCCATGAACGGTGCATTTCATTTATTACCTCTAAATGATTATGTAATATTATAAATTCATCTATATAATGGATATATATGATATATATGATATATAAATCATTATTATAACTCTGGATATATTGGATACATGATCAAATTGTAATTATAAAGAGCATATTTTGACTCAAGTACCAATGATCGTTAAAACGCCCGTTATTAACTAAAATAATTACATAGTGTTCATGACATGGTAATAAGTGATATAAAAGGAATAATGAACTTGAAAAAGGTTCTTAAGAAAGTAGAAATTAACTCAAGTTTATTATTCAGGAGATTAAAGAACGATCGAGTCAAGTCGGACCTAAGGTATGTGACTTCTTCTCAATCTCCTTTCATTGAGGCATATTTTGTTTTATACAAAACCTTCTTTTATACAGTGTATAAACCCCTTTGACTTTTACCTTTACCCAAAAGGAATCTTTCTTTTTAAGAAATGATTTACAAAATGACAAAAGGAAATGTTTTTGTCATACGTATGCGGCGTCAACGACTTCTCCGCCACAGAGACCATTATTTGATTTTCGGCTTCCTCTACAAGCCATACCTCTTTTTAAAGAAAAATAAGTACCATGTTTTACTTTTATTTTATTTTCATATTTAAAATTGTTTTGATAATGTTTTTATTATATCACTGTGTTATTGATACCTTGTGATTGAAATGTGGAAATTTTATGTTTCCTTTATGTATGTTTTATGTGATACGATTATGTTATGGTTCTTGGGAATTGTTAGGAAGACGGGTGGTTCCGTGATAAACTAAGGGCGGGTGAGCACGATATAGCTCTCCAATGCATTGGGTAATGTGAAGGAGTGAAATTTTAAGGTTTCTCCGAAGAGATTTAGGGAATATACTATGATGGGTATTCAAAACGTAACCAAGAGGGTTACTCCATACATAAGAATGTTATGAATGCCTCAAGTTACCTTTTTGTCTTATGATTTCTCTGATTTATTTATGATTTGATGAGGTATTCTAAAGTACCTATGTTTTATGAGTAAAGTATTATTTCGTTGATTCTTATGTATACATGTACTCATGTTTCCTTTCCATATTTTTATATCCCTTACTGAGCTTTTTTATGCTCATCCCATGTTTTTTTGAAATGTTTTTCACAGGTCAAGGAAAAGGTATATGATATGATGATAGTGTCACGGAAGTGTCAAGAAAGAATCCATGTTTTATTTTAAATATGTTTCTATTGATTGGAAGAATGAATAATATCTTTTCATAACCTCTTTGTTTAAATGTGGAATGTAGTGCAAGTTTTATGATCTAATTCTCTAAAACTCTAAACCTGAAAAGATACTCAATGTGTAATATTGTAATAACTAAAGATTAAGTAAGGTTTATGGCGGGGGCCTTATACTTTGTGCTTATATTCATAGTAGAAAATCTCATCAGTCATGTCACTTCTTTTCCAGTCCTTCTTCCAACATCCTTTTGGGTCACATTTTCCTTTGAAGCTAGGCTTTCGACAAAAGTTCTTCTTCATGTAAAATTTCTGGAATTTTATGGATAATTGAGACATCTCCTCATCACTATCAGGTGATGATTGTTTACTAATATAAATTTATAAAGAAGCTTCTTATTTCCCTTTGTTTTTGTGTTTAGAGGTGATGGTCTTGAATGCAATATATTTCTTATTTGATTCATCCTCCTCTTCCTTGTTGACTTTCAGTTACTCTTCATACATCATCAGATTCCCAATGAGTTCTTTTATAGGTAGCTTGCTGATGTCACATGATTCTATAATAGAGACAGAGGTTCCTCTCCATCTATCAGGAAGACATCTGAGAATTCTCATGATCGTTTCCATGGCATCGACTTCTCTTCTAGGAGAAATCATTATGTTGAAAATCTCATTGAATCTAAGATACATGTCAGAGAGAGGATCTCCAGGTTTCATTTTAATGTTATCATATTTAATAGTATTAGTATTAAGCCTCATTTATTTTGCACTAGATGTTCCTTAATGTGAGACAGATTGGGTATCCCAGATTTTATGGGTAGTTTTACAAGCCGAAATTCTATTGATTTCTTCATCTCCTTAGGAATAGTATAACGAATTCATAGCTTTGAAATTATTATTGTAGGAAGATTTGATAGGTTCATCGAATATGATTCTAAGAGTAGCAGGAATCTGACATTCATTTATAATGGAAGACCAAATTTCAAATCCCATACTATCTAAATGCATTTTCATATTAATTTTCCATTGATCATAGTTGGTTACATTAAATAATTGTGGTCTATTGGTTGCATCACCTTCCAATATATTATCCATAATAAAAATATACATTGAAAGAGATATAAATTTAAAAATAAAATAAACTTACAAATCCTCAAAGTACAACCACCATCATAGTTGAATAAGGTTTAACAAAGTCTTAATGGACACCCTCTAATACAAAATGTTGGTCAGATTTGATTACTCCAGAGGGTGGTGAATTGATTATCTATAAAAATTTATGGTTAAAAGGTATTTCTAAATGGTTTTTCTAAAAGTTTAAATATAGTCCAGTTAATCAAGGTTTTACTATTATAAAATTTTTACTATTTGAATATATTCTTAGAAGATTTATTTGTTCTCAGTAATCTTATTGTTAGTTATTAATATTGCTTTTGAATCTATTTTACTAAGACAAGACGATTATAAATTCTTCCCATGATAAACTATAAATGTGAATTTAGTGATTTCTGAGTTATATAGTAATGCAGTAAAACAGGGAAGGCTAAATTAAATAGCATATTGAATATAAAACAAGTGGTTCAGTCTCAAGATGAGACCTAGTCCACTACACTTGGTGATCACCTGCCACAAAAAAGTTTATATAAATAAACTTGACCCACACCCTGGATCGAGGTTAACCATATTAAACAAGACTATCTAGGTTACACAGGGACCTCTTCTATAGTGCTTCATGGGTAAAAACAACCAAGCCACATAGGGACCTCTTCCACAGTTATCCATGGGTATACAACAGAGTAAAAAGTATGATTGAGTAAGGATATCTTGTAACATTCAATTTAATGCAGGAGACATAGTGGGTTGTAATACAGATACACAATCTGCTTGAATGATAATAAAATGATACACAACAGTGAAGAAATATTGAAGTAGGTTTAGAAGTTCTCTGAGTGTAATTATTTTCATCTCTGGACTTCTGAGAAGAAGTAGATGCAGAACACAATTCCTTGTTTGGAAAATAGAGTTTCTCATGTCAGACAGATCTAGATTTTGTTTTTCGTGGTGTTTGACAGTGCGAAGATGTTCTCAGGATTCTAATATTCTACTATGCTTCCAATGTTCTTTAGTAGAGTTTATTTGCATGATACAATTCTCTAAGGGTATTATGTGGTTGTTCTCACACCCAACATCCTGTCCTTCTTTTCAGTATTTTGCAACTGCTCTCCTGTATCTCCTCTTTTTGTTTCCAGGCACACAACTCTTTTATCTTGGAGTACATGTGTTTGAGCCAACAGGATGCATGTATTCTGCACCTCATACCTTGTACTGTCAGACGACATGTCTACCAAAGAAATATTAATTATGTTAGTGCATTAAAATCTTCAAATATGACAGTTATAGATTAAATTGTAAGAAGAAAAAACATATTTGGAAACAGTGTCACATTTTGTCATAGAAATGGTGTCTTCTTCACAATGTGTCTGGATTGGTCATGGTGTCTTTTGGTCATGTTGTCTGGATTTCATGGTGTCTGGATGTCATAGTTTCTTATTCGCGGTTTCTACTTCACGGTGTCTGCTTCATAGTGTCTTGTTCACGGTGTCTGGTTCATAGTGTCTTGTACACAATGTCTTATTCATGGGGACTTGTTCATGGTGTCATGTTCACGGTGTCTTGTTCACAGTGTCTTTTTCACAGTGTCTGGATGTCAAGGTGTCTAGTTCACGGTGTCTGCTTGGTCACAGTGTCTGATTGTTCACTAAGTCTCATACTTAGGAAAATACTTGTATTCCAAATTAAGCAGTGATATTCAATGAATTAATCAAACATAATCATTTGTCATAGAAATCATTATAAAGTGAATCAAAATATTTTATATAGTATCCAAACTTATTATATAGTTCTTAAGAACATTGATACCTTTTACTAAGCAATTGTGCATTTGATGTGAGATAGATTACATAGAGTTAACATGGTTTATAGACTAAGTTGGATTTGTGATCATTAAAACAGGATTAATACATGAGGATTCCAACATTCATGATATTTTACCTTTCAATTTGAAATATGTTATCAAAGGATATTTTATTTTATAGTTACCATGTGGTATGTAATTACATAAAAATACTTCATTTTTTAGGTTATATTACTTCTTCATATCCATTGATATTCACAGATTATATCTGGGATTAACTTTTAATGTATAAATCTTTATTTATATTAGCATATATGGATTTAAATTTTATAACCATAAACAAAATTTGGATAATTCTCAAATTCAATTGTATGATTTTTTAAGGGTTATTCTTCTCAAATTTGTTTTTTAGACATACATTTATGATAGGATATTATATTAATTTTTTACATGTTTATACTCCCATTTGACATTTTATATCATGTAATTACTTATTTTAATCTTATTTATAGTATAATTTAATGTTATTCATTCACGGGGATTATGATTGGAGAGTTACCAAAGAATGAAATGAATTATGTTATATTATTCTTTATTTCAGGATTGTCAATATTGATGATTATTTTGGAGGAAATAATGTGATATTATTTTCATGGGAAAAACATTTTATCTAAACTTTAGTTATTAATATGTTTAATATGTTTAATTTTTAGTTTCTTCCATATTGATGAAGAACCATTAAAAAATTCATTTTAGGTGATACGATACTTTTATTTCCTTTTAGATGGGGTATATTTTTAATCCTTGTGGATGTATTAATTTTTTTTAAAAACATTCCATTTTGAAATAAAACTTATTTTATAAATAAATTTTACAAGATCATATACCTAATTTAAAAATTTTTTTGAAAGAAATTTTATTCTTATTTTCTAAATGGGCCACTTTTGAATAGAATTTTCAAAATTATTGAAAAAATGTTTTATAAAAAATTTTTGATTTGAAGAGATTTTCCCTCCATTAATCCCATTAGTTTCATTTATTTTAAATAATATATATACTTGTTTTTTTCGAGGAAAATTATTTTCATAACATGTTGGGAATTTTTAATTTTTAAATGTTGATATAAAAATGAAATGTTTATTTTCCATAAATTTTTTTAATGATATTATATATTTATTTCCATTCATCATTGTGAAAATACAATATTGTTAAATATGATCTAATTATGATATTTTGTAATCATACCATCCACATTCATTCCCTGGATAGATTAATATTATTTCAATGATATTGTCACTAAACTCATTTCTTTTTAAAGGGTTATTCATGTCTCAAAAAAATTATATTGATCCAATTAATTTTCTATAGGTTAATAAATGTTCAAATATAATTTTATAGAACCATTTTCTTTTCCAAAGGTTATTATTGATTCATGGATATTATTATGGAACCCATTTACTTATCATTGTGTAATCATGTATCTAAGTGAATTTTAGGGAACCCAAATCATTTCTATAAAATAATCATTTTGTTTAAGTAAATATTATTATGTTTGGAATTTTATAATGAAATTAATGCTCTATATAATTTATTAATATGTTTATTCTTGGATATTTTTTATATGACGGGTGCACCCAGATAGCACTAGGGGATCCCATTATAACTTATATTTTGTGTTCTTCTAGATAGTCTTATACTGGATTAGATATGTAAGTGGAAAATATGGTTATTTTTTTTGTACTGTCTCTATACGGGTTCTATTTAGAGAGTTTCCCAGGATACCAATACGGTTTCATTATACATACAATGGGATATAAATTTTTCCCAAGATTTAGATTGATATCACATGACTTGTGATTATTGAATCTGATAAATCTTTACTTTATTAAATCCTTATTCTAGGTTTTTTATAAATCTATTGATGGGTATGAATATTATTTTGTTATACTCCTTCACTTTGAATATGTCACTATATCCATGTGCTCTTCTTATACTCTCTAATTACATTCTATAGTTAATTATTATATTTACCCATAGTGAGCATTAGATCTAAAACATCTCTTGATTACTTTTCCCAAGGTTATCAAGTATGATGTTTAATTACTTACATCAATAAGGGTTACATATGGATCATTTTCATGACCTAATATGGAATATGAAAAAAAGGTACTAGGGTAAATATATTCTCTTCACTTCATGGGTATTTTATTTGTATGATTTTTTCTTAATTCTATAGAAAATAAAACTAAATTTTTCATAGGAATATAAGTGATCCAAGTTTTCATTCTGATATTTTACATTATGGATGGTGAAAATTGGGTGACCTTCATTGGTATAAATGCCAAAAATATAATGTTTAGATTCTACCACCTGATATAAGAGGGAGGGTTTTTGTTGTTGTAGATAGTATTAGAGGAATGTTATTAATATAATTAGATTTTATAATGTATTGAAGAATATTTATATTATGAATTTTAGATACCGTTATAGGCATATAAGATTTAAATTGATCATAATATCAATTTCATAAAAACCCATTTTTTAGTTTTAAGTGATGAAATATTAATGTTATTAATCACTACATTGGAAACATTTTATAAGGATGACATATTTTTATGTCATTTATTTAATGTGAAGTATTACATTCCATTGTTAAGAAATAAGTTTTATGTCACTAATAACCTATAGGAAAAATATGTTATTCCAAATTGTGGTAATTAGGGTACACTAACAATATTGTATTGATAACCATGGGATTGAAAATAATTTAGCAACTAAATTGTTAATGTTATTTGAAAAGGAAATCACCATATTTTTATTAATTTAATTTTAGTGGTATGAGATAACCTTTTATGTTAAAACTAAATAAAATTTCATGTTTATTTATAATGGATTAAATTTGAAAATCGGTAATTACTATTATATTTTGGGGACTAATGTATTATTTCATCATATGATGGTTTTTATAATTTTGTTAAACATCATACCATGTGATAACCACTTTTAATTTGGTTAATTTATAATAATTTTTGTAATAGTTTTCTTATCTTATTTTTGGTAATGTGGTATTTATATATTGATTTTAGTTCTTTAAGAATGTGATGATATTCATTTGGAATGCCCATAGTTTGAAGTAAAAGGTGAGATTGTGGTGGATATTTATTAATGTATGAAATTAAAATTTTCAAGTATTTATATTTCTTTATTCATCTAGTTGATATTGAAAATGAATTACTTAACTCTATGAAAAGGATTTAGAAGCAATATTTTATCTTATTAGTGCCATCCATAATGATATAAATGAACTGTTCACACAAAATTGCTTTAGGATTTTTGGGTTTTTAACTTTCCTTAGATCATTAAACGTCTTATGATCGACAAAATATGCCACTCTATATCATTATGTAGTATTTAAAATTTTATTTCATGTCTTAAAATTCACTTACCATATTTTTTCCCATGAACCAGCATGGGTCGACCCCGAACCGGTCACCCGAACTGATCTGTGGTATGGCCTGAAGGGCCTTCCCAATCAATATGGTATGGAAACTAGTGTCGAGAATCAAAATAAAATATGTGTGAATTATTTTCACCATAAATAAAATAAAAATAAGAAAATATAAATTAACCTATATAAATGAAAACTATCAATGAAAAGAAAAAACTGCACATTCGTCCTCAAACAAATATCTCTCTACAATGAATGAATCCAAGAATTTCGCACCACCATAATCTAAAAACAAAGGCAAAAATATTGAAGTGAGTATTAAAACATAGTATTAGTTCCCAAGAAAACTATTTTCATTTTCATTTGTTTTTAATAAATGATTCAACACTTTCATGTTTGAAATACAATGTATAAAACTATGTTTTCACAGACATCATCCTCTTTAATGTAATTCATGGTCCTTGTCCCCTTTTCTCTATTTAAACCCGAATTATTCATTAAGAAATATACATTATCATTTTATATAGAAAAAATTTTAATTTCACATGAAAAGATGAATGAAATTTAACACTATTTTTAAATTATATTCTATAAATAATTTTAGACCAACCCATCACTTTATCAAAGAGTTTACCCCACACCTGGAAGAGGGGACAAAAACCACACAATAAGGGAAATGGGAAATTGATAACATGAATAAATATCCAAACAAGGCACCACAATAATCTTTCACAAACAACTAAGTGTCAAAAATTCATTAGAGAACCTGGGGTCTTGTGAATAATCTAGAACATACTATACATGTGACTCATCCTGAAGGCATGCCCCTACCTGATTACATCATAATTCCCAAATGCCTGTTCATCGCCCTGCCTAGACTGACTAAGGGGCCCAATCCCAAAACAATGATAACAAAATAACCCACTTCAATGGGCAACTAGATAGTTAATTATTTAAACTAGTAAAACAATCAATTCCTAAAAATATTCTCACTATGTTAGGTTCCCATGTTTAGACTATAAAGGGGAGATCCAACAATGTCAAACAAGAAATCCAACAGATACATTTTCACCATACCCAATAAAAACATAGAACGCAATCACCCCTGAATCACTTCTAGGGATTTTGCCTCTTTCCTTGAACCTTCAACACACGGGGGAAGTCCCATCTGAGGACAACCCATTCCCTTCAATATCCAATAAGGAAATAGGTGCATCCCAAAGAGATCACTCATAATAATTCATTATTAAAAAATTACTGAACATCCCTCATGAAACTATTTAACACTAAGACATTTCAAAAATAACAAACCCACACCATATTAAAAACAAAAATCTACATATATATTGATATATGAAACCCAAGTAACCATTTTAAATCTAAAACACATTTTTAATGGCCAAAGGGGCATTTCATCAAGAACTTGATGTGAAAAATGAAACCAAGAAATTTATTGCAACACATTACAAGAAACCACATCAATTCAAGATAGAAAATTTAATTAACAATTATATATCAATAATTAATATAAAAAGTAGGTTTTAAAAGTATGAAATAAATAATTCATAGATTTAATGTTCACTGAATAAATATCGTACCTTAGGGTGGAACAAAAACGAACATTCGGCCCTTGGATCTTTCTAACTAAAATTTGTTGCTCAAACACCAGAAATATTCACTTTGACAAACATGTAAGGACACCTAGCCCCTATTGACACATATATATGGCCATGAAAATGTGCAACGAGATCCTTATATATATGATTAAATGGATATACTAGTATCCACTCACCAATATATAAATTTTCATATATATACATGGTGACACCTAGCCCCATAAATGTATATTAATTGACATGGATGATTATACTTGTAGTGGGGGAACCTAAATTGTTATGTATACTTACCTATACACTCACACAAGCGCACACATACAGGTTAGTTACCTTTGACCTGACAACTCTATACCGCAAGAAGAGTTCAATGCACTACACCGCAAATACAAAAAAGCATAAAATAATAAAGTCTCCCATTATGATGGTGTGAAACCAAAAAGAGATATAAATTAAATTCCTATTATAGAGGTGGTGAAGTGAAACATCCCGACCCACCCGCCTTCTACCAAGGATTATTGAATATACAAGAAGATGTCATAGAGAACTATTCACACAACCCTAAAAAATAAATCACAAAACCCAAATCAAATCCTAAACATGGATTTCAATTAATTAATTAATTAATTATTATATCATTATATAAATCAATGGAACCTAGAAAAACAAAAGAATGAGTCTAATAACATACCCATTTATTAGAACCCTTGCATCAATCACATAACCAACATAATCAATGTTTACAAATATAGTGTTCAAAAAGGGAAAATCTATATCACATCACAAGTGTCAATTGGGCCTCCATTCCATTTATGTATCAAACCCTTTATAAAAAACATCAAATCACCCACTGGGAACACCCATTTTTCAAAACACTTCGCTTTCTAAAAATATAGTCAAAAATAACATTTGAGTTTGAAGTGCCAAAATGGCCCTTAATTTGATATAATTAAATGTAATAACCAAAAAAATCATACAACACAACTTATATTTTCGTACTGCTAAACTATCCCATATCCACTATAAAGTCAATAAAAAATTAGTTCAAGGACAAGCAGTCCAAATCAAGATGAACAAATTCGAATACACTTTTTGAAACCACATTAAAGAGATATATCATTTCAAAAACAAGACCTGTTTATGAAACCAAAATTTCATGAAAAAACAAACTTAAAACACTATCTCCATTTCGGGGGACATCTATGTGTGCACCTATTTCACCCATTGATGTGTCAGCATCCAATAGTACACTTTAAATTCTTATAGAACCCTTAAAAACCATTTCCACTAAATCGAAACGTTATTTCGAAACAACCCCATCACATACATATTTTAATCAAAACACAAAAACCCCATTAGGAACCATATTACCAATTCCAATACATTTCTATATAACCACCAAGAAATAAAATTAAAAAATAAAACACAGCAAACCAAAGTCATAAACAAAAAAATACTATCGCAATGTAATTTGGGATAAAAATTTATTAAAACTCATCAATAAATGGATAAACACATCAGAGGAGCTAAGGGTGGGGTCACTAGAGAGGTGAGGCTCACCCAAAAGGGAGGCACATGCATAAAGTGTTGTGTTTGGGTAGGGTCTCATGATTGGAATGCTAGCTATAATGGGGGCATATGCTATAAGGTGGTCGAAAGGGTGGGTTGTCGCGACCAGCAAGTCGGCGAACGACAAGGGGTGATGCAGCCGGATATCAGGACTACTGTGAGGGGTTCATGCCATTGGGAGAAGGGAATCACTGGTGAGAATGGTGGTCGGGCGGGTGGCTCACAAGGGATAGAAAGGGGAGGAGGACGTCGCATAAGGGAAAAAACCATGAGGGGGAGGGGGGGTGTCTCGAATGAGTGAAGAGGGGTGGGGAGGTCATGACCCCCTTTGGATTTCTCGAGCCTTTTTTCCTTATAATAATAATTACAATTATTATAATGTTAAAAATAATAATCACCATAATTTTATGCAAATCTTTTTTAAAACATAATGTTATTAATAACAATTTGATAATAATTAAACTAATAAAAATTATAGATGTCAAAACATTATTAAAAATTTTAAATAACAATAGCATTATTAACTACACAGTAATAATAAAATTATTATCATGTTTCAAGTATTTACACCATTTTTTCTTATAAGATTTTATTATTTTAAGAAGTGGGAAACCGTTAGGGCACTATGGATAACTGCATAGATACCCCTAACTTTGTGGCACATGCATATCGGTCTGAAAAACATCTATATTATTAAACATTAAAAATATCAATCCAGGACCCCAAACCCAACATTTTCAAAAGAATGACAGACAATGAAAAGAATAAAATAAGAGAGCACACGAGGTTGGGGTGTTACAATTCTCCCCACCAAAGACGCATTCTTCCCCCCAGAATGACACTAAGGAAACAATTAACACAACTCATGACCATACCTAGAAAAACCCAAAGGAAACCAAGATCCTCAGGGTTACCATTCCCAAAACATGTCAGACATAACCAATTATAGAAAAACCACTGTGTGAGATTAGGGGAGAACACTGGAGGGTAATCCCCACAACAAGAATTCACTAATTACCAAAACAATCTTACAACACCGCTTTTATTTTTATAAAACTAAATATCCCCCTATCATGTTAAAACTCACACCAAAACATGTTTAAGACAAAATGGGCCAAACCCCGAGAAATAAAATTCAATGGAACTTTTGGAAAACACACAAGGGAGTCACATCATTTCAAAAACCAAAAATGTTAGATAAACCAAAATTTCTTGAGAACCAAATCATTAAACATCATCTCTTTTTTGGGGAACATCCATGTGTTCACCTAGTGAAACCACGTATGCTCTAACATCCAATGTCACACATTATAGTCTAGGAGAACCCTCAAAACCATTTCCACCAAATTATTACATTAATTAAAAACAATCTGACCACAAAAATATTTTAAATTAAACACAAAATCCCATTTAGGAACCATAAAACCCATTCAAAGAGATTCATAAATAACCACCACACCATAAAATTACCAAATCAAACACACCTAAAAAAATTCACAGAAAGACCAATACTATCACAACATTATTAGGGATAATAATTTCCTAAACACCATAAAAATCAAGGAGAAACACATCAATGGAGGTTAGGGTGTGGGTGCCAGAGATTTGTAGCTCACTGGAAAGGGAGACGCTGTTGGAGAGGGTTGTACAAGAGGAGGGTTGCATGCCGAGAATGTTGGTTGGAAGGGGGCTGCACACTAGAAGGTTGGATGTAGGGATGGTTTTGCAACTGGAAAGAAGGACAAAAGTGAGGGGTTTACAGTAGGAAAGGAGGACAGTGACGTGTGGTTAGGGCTGCCAGGAGGAGTTTGTTGCCGGCAAGAAGGTTGGCCGCATAAGGCGACACATAGGGAAGATCAAAGGGAGTAGGACAATGCATGAGTGAGAATCCCATTGAGGGTGTACTATAAACTATATAGGAAGGGGAGGGGGAGGTCCCAACCCCCTTAGGGTTTCTCCCGCCCATTTCATATAATAATAATAATTGTTATTTCCATAATAATTACAATAATAATAATTATAATAGTTTCTTTCATTTCATTTTAAAACAATAACATTATTAGAAACAATTTGATAATAATTACATTAATTAAAAATTATGTGGTCATAAAATTATTAACAATTTTTAAAAAGGATAATTTTTTTAACCACAGAAAAATAATAATATTTTTATCAATTTATTAATATTTACCCCATTTTAAACTCATAAAATTATATTATATTAAGTAGTGGGTAACTTTAAGGGCACCTAGGACATCCAATAATATCATACTTTATGATATAAAGTATTACTAGGATTAAATGCAATGTATTACTTTATATCACAAATTATGACCTCTTTAGGATTACATATATAATCTATATGTTAAATATATTTAATGTATTACTTGATGTTATTATTTCATGAGGATTATGATTGAAGGGATACAAAATATGAAAACACTTTGTGTCACTATCTCATTTCTTTCATGATTGATTATTTTTAAGTTTATTTTGGAGGAAATAATGTGATATTATTTTTGTCAACCAAAATTATTTTATTCCCCTATTATTATGAATGTAGTTCACATGGTTAGTTTCCATTTCAATCTTTAATGGTTATGAAACATCAATAAATTTATTTTTTATTGATACATATCATTTATTTTATTTTATATCAGGTATCTTTCACTTCCATATCACTATTTTCTAAAACTCATTAAAAAATTATATTTTTCAAAAATAGATTTTTTCCTATATTTGTTTACATGATATTTTACCTTGATTTAAATAATTTAATGTGAAATATCTTATCATTTTATAAATTGTTCACTTTTGACTCATGTTTTGAATTTTTTTTGAATGGAATGTTTATTTTTATCAATTATGACATGAATCAATTTCCCCCATCAAGTCCATTATATTCCTTATATTTTCATTTATATGATTCAATGTATTTTCTCAATTAAAAGGATTATCAAAAAATTTGGTGATTTTTTCATGTCTAAGAGTGATTCTCAATATTTAATTTTTATTCTCCTCTAATATTTATCGATCATTTATTGGTATTTCTATTCATAAATTTAGACAACCCTTATTCTTAATTATGATCTGATGAGGATATTTTGTAATGAAACCATACTCATTATTTATGCAAATAGATTACAATTATTTAAATAGATTGGAATTTAACCCATTTTTTTTACACTGTTTAATCATGGTTCCATGAGATTTTTATGAAACCTATTTCATTTCAAATAGTTAATCATGTTTGAATGGGAATTTTATTGAAAACATTTCTTTTTAATTGGTTAATAATGGTTTAGATATATTGTTAGAGAACTAATTTATTTGTCATGGGTTAATAATGTTTTTAATAGATATATGTAGAAACTATTTCCTTTCTATGGTTTTATCCTGTTATCAATGGATTAATGATAGATTTCATTAGGTTTATGATGAAATTAAATCTCTATTTACATTTTTCATGTTGTGGTTCTATTATATTTCTTACTTGCTGGGAGGATTAAGATAGTGTCAGGTGATCCTATTATAGCTTATATGATGAATTTACCCTAATACCGATCCAATGAATTTGTTATGGATGTTGAATATGTGGTTATTAAATTTATAAGGGGCTTAAGGGTTCTATAAAAAAATGTCACAATATAAAAGAATTTTTTGATTATGATTCCTATGGGTTAAAATTTTTTCCTTTAATGATAATTCATGTAATGAACTGAATCTGGTTGCTGCCAAAAATGGCACCAAATCTAGCCATTAACAAGGAATGAAGGGTTTTCCCTATCCCCACAGACCGGCACAAGTTCCCGGGTATCATTTATCTAGGTTTGGGAACGATTTACCTGAATTTGTATAAATAAAACAACAAAAATATTTGATAAAATGAATCTGAAAAATTCATACAAGAAAGGTTTATACAAAAAATCTAGATATGAATACATAAGTTGAAATAAAATAAAAAAGGTCCAAATACACAATTAAACAAAAACAAAACAGCCCCATGGACTCCAGATGAAAATGGGTCATCACCCCCAAGCTGTCTCCACAACTCCGCCCCATGGATAGGGACTAACACCCTCAACCGCCATCACCCTTAGCCTTTCCATTACCTGAGTCAAAAAAACCAAGTCTACATAAACCCAAGGGGTTTAAGTAGGGTGTGAGACTAATCCCAATATGATACCACCCAACCATTCCAAATATCATGTAATACAATGTGAAAAAACAAGCAGTTTTAATACGCAAAGAAAAGTAGTGATAAAATCCAAGAAATGATACTTTCAATTGAAAACATTTTTCAAGATAAAGTTTTCTGAATGTTCACACATTTAAATATACATGTTAGATACTATAAATTACTTCTAAAACACCCCAATACATTGGAAAACACCACAAACACAATGAGAAACAAAATCGGGAACACCCCTATGCCCTAGATAGTCTCGGGCCCCATGTACCTCATACCTCAGGGTAAAGTAACCAATGTAAAATCCGTTCTCATGAACGATTCACTAGTGGGGAATATAACCATAAGCTAGTGATCCCCAATCATCATCCACATAGTTTATTTTCAGTTGTCTTTATCAAAATTCTTGGTGAAACAGTGACAAAACCAATCCGATCCACTAGCCGTACTAGTAGACAACCGCCCCACCTAGGTACCCGGGTTTCCTCCTTTGTGCTAAAATAATTACAGAATGATACATATATCCATTTTCATATAAAACACCATTAATGGTCACATAAAATCAGTACAGTAGATACACACATTTTATACCATTTCAAACACACAACAAAACACTTTTCAGTTTCAATAAAACAAATTCTCCAAATCTTTCTTTGTTTTGTACACAAAACTCTTTGAAAACCCCACTTTAACATCATATTCATACTCATCTTTATCAAAACAGAATCCAAAAAAACCTAAAAATTTCTTTAAACTCGTTACATGATTTATAAAACATTCCCAATAAGAATCGCATAGAATACCCATGTAAAACACCCAATTCAACACTAAATTGGTACTCAAAAACCATTTTCTTAACAAATGTCACCCAAAACCAATTTCACAGCAACAAACAAAGAATAATAACATTTAAAAAATTATTTTCAACCCTAATATAGTTCAATAAGGTCATCTAAATAATTAAAATTCATACCTTAATCAACCAATAAAAGATTTATATAAAACAACACAAATTTCACATGAAATTTTCCCTTAAAATTCACATGCATTACAAACACCACTAAAACAAATTTTTTCAGAACCCAATAAATGATAAAAATATGAAAATATAATAAAAACACTATCTATTTCTCCAGGACTGCATACAAATTGGAATCGCCTACCAAAGTAATGAAAACCCTTGAATCAACATGCGAAAATCAAGTCGAACCAACACTGCTCCAAGAGGGAATTATAACAAACCTAAATCCACAATATTGGACCACAAAAACCCAATGTTAAACCTTTGGTTAAAAACCCTACCTTCTGGCCATTTGGTACATCATGGAAAAGGGATGAAACCCCAAGAAAATGGAATGAAACCCTAAGAAATTTGAAAGAGGAATAGAAGAGACTCACTTACCAGAGGGATCTTAAAGAATTGACACTAATACACTAGTATATGAAATTTAAAACAGTAAAAACCTCACGGGAGGATAGAATAAGGATGAAGAGGTCATTTAGGAACTGTAATGGAGGGAAAATAGTAAGAATTGAGAGAGTTATGATGGAAAGAACATACCTCATCAAATCTTCCAGATTATTAAAACCCTATGAAGTTCAACACTCAATCGTGATGAAGAAGAGTTCCAAAGAGGGATGAGAGGGGTTGGGCCCATGGATGGGTGAAATGGGCTTGTTTGAGGCTTAGAATCATCGAAAAAGCCTTAAATTGAATATGTTATTAATTAATCAAATTGGATTTTTAAAACTAGAATTGGGATTTCGGCAGGCCCAATACCTTAAATAAAAACTCATATACACCTTGGATATGAATTTAAAAAGGCTCCAAACTAAAATGGTGGTGTTAATATGTCAGGGGAGACCATTTAAGAATTGGAATGGGTGAAAAATATTAAAAAATGAAATAGTTATAAAATAAAAAATATCTATTTTTGAATCTGGAATTGGTCTCACAGTTTGGCTCAATTCAAGAACACTCACCCATTCCACCATCAATGTTTGAGAAATCCCAAAAACAAATTATAAATGGAATGAAAATGAAATATAACTTTAAAATAAGTTATTTGTGTAAAAATTACCTCCACCATGAAAATTTTCTGTCCCCAGAAAGCTAAAGCAAGGACAGATACCAAAACCCAACCCAACCGATAAACCAAGATATACTTCTTTGTCAAGCTTCACCCCAATGGCCAAAACACCTCCAGTGATCTATTAAATAAGGATTAATCTCACAAAAAAACTTACCCCAAATTCTTGAAATGATCAATAAAATTCATACTTTATCACAAAATAAAACACCTCAAACACTATCCGAACAAGACTCATGTAATTCACCCAAACGAAAAACAACTTCAAACAAGGTTACACTTACCTTGCATTAACTATACCAATCGAAGCACTCCAATCCCAACGTTTACTCAAGGAATTTGTTGGTATCTAGATAGTTCTGAACAAGACTACCTACCACCAAGCCAATACCATGGATAAATCTAAGATATCGGTATGGGGGGACACAAATAGGCACCCCACCATAAGAGGCAACATATATTTTTACAGAGACAGTATCAAGAGACTAACAGGGGGAGGACTGAATGAACTCCCAAGTAAAAAGGGTAGAATTCTATTCACTGTTTATGAAGGAACATACATGAGAATCATAGCGGGTCTCCCCACTATAAGAAACAACCATCTTAACCGACCAACATGGTCTGACACAGAAAGACCCAATTTATTTTAATGATTTTGGAATGGCACAGGGTTAGTCCACACGTTTTGGGAAATTTTGCACTAACTATGCAGATCATTATTTTCGCATGGATTCTTGGAACATGGTCACTAATAATCTTACAAAAACTATTTCCTCAACATGTCTGTCCAAATTTCAAACCATTCTCTAATGGCTCGATGGAATCTAAAGGGGAGGGAATGAAATTAGGTGATGACAAGGGTATAAGGCCCTCAACCAATTTCCACTGAATGAGAACAATGGAAGAATGATGATGAGACTAGACGTTTAAACTCTTACTATCTTTCATACTGAGGATAAGACATTATACATGGGTTTAAATGACCCTGGGATTTCCCATGACTACGAGTCAGCTTCTCTCCAAGACCTATGGCTGGAGCTCAAATGATTGAAGCATCTTTGACCTCGCAGTTAGGGTTAGGAAACCCCCTGAATGAGAATTCTTCTTTTGGTGTCACCAACAACAATACTGAAATCATGTATAATATTTCCAAGACATAACACATTCCAAACTCACTTTACCCTAACTCGATATTTAACAGAAACAAGGGCTTCAAAAATGATCACACATCACACCTAGTTTCTTCGAGTGAGAAACTATACAAGTAAATAACACATATAATCAATTTCCGCTAAAATGGAAGATTTTGATGATTTTTCAAGGGAGACATTCTCCGAACATAAAGAGACTCCCTGAGTATTTCACGACTTTCACCATTAAAGTAAATAGAGTGCACGAAGTCAGAAGGCTTCACAGAAGATGACCATTGTGACTGATATAAACAATGCTTGGAGTGGAACCTTATACCACATACCCAAAAAACACACAATTCTAGAAAGGGGCCACAATATCCTCTCATGACCAAATTTACCACACTGGTAGTTTATTCCGAACTCCTTCTTCAAAGATACTATGAAGGGCTAAGAGGAACTCTTAGACACAATCAAGATACTCATCCATGTTAACAACCGCAGACCACTTCCACCTTCGGCAAATTAGGAAACGTAAGAGGCTAAGGTCTCTTTCAACCTTCCATGACCACTCTATCACTACAAGAATATACACAATAACAAGAATAGAAAGGGTGTAGTCTCAATATAAAAATATGTAGAAAAAGATTCCTTATATTGATCAACTAGAGGGTCTCCAAATGGAGAAACAATCCGGGTTGCACTTCAGTTGTGCACTAACATTAATGGGGCATACATTATCCAACAATTAATCCTACGGACCCAACCAAGATGGTCCATTGGTCAAGATATACCAAAAACCAGATCCAAACACATGAAAGGAAACACTGTAAGATCATCCCAAAAAAATTTCTCATAAGAGACCACTAACCAGCCCTTCAACACAACATACTGACGAAACTCAAACCCAAAACAAAATACAAACAAGAGAGTTTCTTAGACTCAAACATCCCACAACATCAACATTTAAAAAAACATAATACATATCATCCCAAACTAGTCATTTATATATAAAGATTCTCATTTAAAAACATCTTTTTGAAAATAAACGATTCAGCGGTTAGCGTATCTACCAATGTTACCCCAAAGGCCTTACACATGCATGTTTCTATGATACACTGGGAACCCTCCTCATATCCATCCCAGAACTCATACATACATTCCATTAACCATCCATTATCCCATATAACCCCATGCATGTGGTCTCTCATGGCAATACCAAAGGTTAAAATAAAAAAAATTATTTCCACTTTTCAAAACCAAAACAGTCAACCAATAACTCATTTTTCTCATAACCTCTAACCACGAAATCAAAACCAAATTACATCTTACCAAGATTTTTAGAAAGAAACAATAATTTAAATGAAAACTCAGTTTTAATTCATACACATTAATTTCAAAACATCTCATCCCAGTAAGACACCTTTTAATAGTTTAGAAAACTCTATTGGAAAGAATTTTTCAAAACCAACATTGACATAGTTCATGCTTTCAAAAGATGTGAAAACACACTATTTCACATTCCAATACAATTCTAAAAATTAAGTTCTCTATTTTTTAAAAAATATCCATTAACTCTTTATTAGATAATAATTTCACAAAAACATTATGCTTCTTAAAACCAAGTCACTTTAAAACCAAAGATCCAATATTTCAAAACTAAAGAATACAAGACAATGCGAGAGGAAACTAGTTTCAGTGGGTGACTTGGACATATGGTTGGCAGAAATATTCCAATCACTTCACCATCACATTGAGTGTTCTAGGTAAATATCCTTGTCTCCACAAGGATTACTTGACACTGTGAGCTCACCGAGACCAGTAACCCAACTCTCTTTTCATTTCCCCTAATCATCAACAATCCAAGAAATCCAAAAAACTCATAAATCTAGACATCACCTGGAGACTTGAATCCCATCATGAGGTGTGGTGATCTGCCAAATTACTCATAACTAGAATTCAAAGTCTCGAAAATCCTAACTGCAGACTATCCCAATTGTTTCCCAAATAATGTGACCCAAAGAGAGCGAACCTCGTCTGAAAACATTTTTTCACGAACCGAATCTGGTCGCCACTAAAACTGGCACCAAAACCAGCCCATGACAAGGCCTGAAGAGCGTTTCCTTTCCCCACGGACTGAAAAAAGTTCCCAGGTATCATTTATCTATGTTTTGGAATGATTTACCCGAATATGTATACATAAAACACCAAAAATATTTGATAAAATGAATCAGAAAAATTTATACCAAAAAGGATTATATGAAAATACAAAACTGAATACATAATTTTAAATGAAATACAAAAGGTCCAAATACACATTGAAATAGAAAAAAAACAACCCCATGGACTCCACATGATAAGAGGTCATCACCCCCAAGCTATCTCCACAACTCCTCCCCAAGGATGGGGACAAACACCCTCAATCACCATCACCCTTAGCCTTTCCATTACCTAAGTCAAACATAACCAAGTATACTTACACCAAAGGGGTGTAAGTAGGGTGTCGGCCTACGCCCAATAAGATACCACCCAATTATTCCAAATATCATGCAATATAATGCGAAAAAGAAAGAATCTTTAATACGCAATGAAAAGCAGTGATAAAATCCAAGAACTGCAACTTTCAATTGAAAACATTTTTCAAGATAAAGTTTTCAGAATGTTCACACATTTAATTAGACATGTTATCTATTGAAAATTACTACCAATACACCCCAAATCATTGGAAAATACCACAAACACAATGAGCAACAAAATCGGGAACACCCCTATGCACTAGATAGTCTCGGGCCCCAAGTGCCTCATACCACGATTTAAAGTAACCATTGTAAAATCCGCTCTCGTTCACGAGCCACTAGTAGGGAACATACCCATAACCAAGTGATTCCCAATAATCATCCAAACACTATATTTAGAGTTTACTTTATCCAAATTCTAGGTGAAATAGAGACAAAACCCATCCGGTCCACTAGCCGTACTAGTACATATCCTCCCCACCTAGGTACCCGGACATCCCCCTTTGTGCTAAACCAATTTCAGAATGATACATATATAAATTTTCATATAAAACACCACTAATTGTCACATACAATCATTACAGTAGCTACACACATTTTATACCATTTCAAACACACAACAAAATAATTTTAGTTTCAATAAAACAATGTCTCCAAATCTTTCTTTGTTTTGTACCCAAAACTCTTTGAAAACCCAACTTGAACACCATATTCATACTCATACTTATCAAAATAGAATCCAACACAGAATATAAATTTCATTAAACTCATTACATTATTTATAAAACATTCCCAATAAGCATCGCATAGAATACCCATATAAAACACCCAATTCAACACTAAATTGGTACTCAAAACCCATTTTCTTACCAAACGTCACCCAAAACCAATTTCGCAGAAACAAAATAATAATAATAACAATTTATAAATTATTTTAAGCCCTAATAAAGTAAAATAAGGTCAAATAAATAATTAAAAGGCTTCCCTTAAACAACCAATACAATATTTATATAAAAAACCCAAATTTCACATGAAATTGGCCCTTAAAATTCACTTTCATTAAAAACACCACTAAAGACGATTTTTTCAGCACCAAATCAATGGGTTTAACAGGGAAATATAATAAACACAGTATCTATGTCATAAGTATTTCATACAAAGTGGAATCACCTACCAATGAAATGAAAACCCTTGAATCAACGTGCGAAAATCAAGTCGCACCACCGCCGCACCAAGAGGGACTTAGAACAAACCTAAAACCAAAATATTGTACCAAGAAAACACATGTTTAATCCTTAGGTTAAAGAACCTACCTCTTGGTCATTTGGTACTTCATGGAAAATGTAATAAACCCAAAGAAAATAGAATGAAACCCTAAGCGATTTGAAAGGGGAATGGAAGAGACACACTTACTTGAGGCATCTTGAAGAATCGATCCTAATACACTAGTAGCTGAAATTTAAAACAGTCAAAACATCAAGGGAGGTTGGATATATGATGAGGAGGTAATTTATGAACTAGAATGGAGGAAAAATAGTAAAAATTGAGAGCGTTATGATGGAAATAACCTACCTACCCAAATCTACCCTATTTTTGAAACCCTAAAACGTTTAGCACTCAATCGAGATAAAGGAGAGATCCAAAGAAAGGCTAGAGAGGTTAGACGCGTGGCTAAGTTCAATAAACGTGTTTGAGGTTTGGAATCACAAAGAAATCGTTAAAATTGAATAAGTTATTAATTAATAAAATTTGATTTTTAAAACTAGAATTGGGTTTTCGGCAGGCCCAATCCCTTAAATAAAAAACCATATACAACATGGTTATGGATTTCTAAATGCTCCAAATTAAAATGGTGGTGTTAATATGTCAGGGTAGACCATATAGGAATTGAAATGGGTGAAAAATATTAAAAAAAGAATATTTTATAAAATAAACGAAATTTATTTTTAAATCTGGAATGGAGCTCACTGTTTGGCCCAATTCACAAAAACTCACCCATTCCACCATAAAAGCTTGAGAAACCTGAAAAACAAAGAATAAATGGAAATTAAATGAAATTTAACTTTAAAATAAGTTATGTATGTGACAATTATCTCCACCATGAAAAAGTTCAGTCCCCATAAAGCTACAGCAAGACCAGATATCAAAACCAAACCCAACCGATAAAGCAAGATGTAATTCCCTGCCAAGCTTCGCCCCCAAGGTTCAAAACATCTCCAGTGATCTATTAATGAAGGATTAATCTTACAAACCAAACTTACACCACCTTCGTGAAATGATCAATCACATTCCTACTTTATCCCAACATAAAACTCCTCAAACACTATCCGAACAAGACTCAAGAAATTCAACCAAACGAACAATAACTCTGAACAAGGTTACACTTACCTTACATTAACTAAACCATTCGGAGCTCTCAAATCACATAATTTACTCAAGGAAGATGTTGGTATCTAGACACTTCCAAATGAGACTACCTACCACCATGCCAAGACCATGGATAAATAAGATACATTGGTATGGGGGGACAGAAATAAGCGCCCCACCATAAGAGGAAACCTATATTTTTTCCGAAACAAAATCAAGACACTAACAGGGGAGGCCTGAACGAACTCCCTAGTACAAAAGATAGAATTCAATTCAGAGTGTATGAAGAAACATACATGAGAATCATAGTGGGTATCCCCACAATAAGAACCAACCATCTTAACCACCCAGCATGGTCCAACACAGAAAGACCCAATTTTTTTAAAGATTTGGAAATGGCGTAGTGTCAGTCCGCATAGTTTGGGAAATTCTCCACTAACTGTGTAAATCATTCTTTTCTCATGCCTTCCAGGAACGTGGTCACTACTAAGCATACCCAAACTGTGTCCTCAGCATGTCTATCAAAATTTCCAACCATTCCCTAATGACACGATGGAAACCAAAGGGGGGGAATGACATTAGGTGACGAAATGGGTACAAGGCCTTCAACCTATTTCCATCGAATGGGAACAACGAAAGAAATATGATGAAACTAGAGGTTTAAACTCTTACTATCTTTCATACCATGGATAAGACATTGTACATGGGTTTAAACAACCCTGGGATTTCCCCGGACTACAAGTTAGCTTCTCTTTGAGAACTATGGATGGAGCTCAAATGATTGAAGCATCTTTGATCTCTCAGTTAGGCTTTGGAAACCCCCTGAAGGAGAATTCATCTATTCGTGCCACAAAAAAAATACTAAAATCCCTGATAATATTTCCCAGACATAACACATTCAAAAATCACTTTACCCTAACATGATATTTCACTAAAACAAGGGCTTCGAAAATGATCACACAACAAACCTTGTTTCTTCGAGTGAGAAACTATACATGTAAATAACAACTATAATCACCTTCCTCTAAAATGGAAGATTTTGAAGTTTTTCTAAGAGAGGTGTTTTCCCAACAAAATGATACTCTCATAGGATTAAACAACATTCACCTTTAAAGAAAATAGAGTGCACGAAATCACAAGGCTTCACCGAACATGACCATTGCAACTGATATAAACAGTGCATGGAGTGTAACCTTAAACCGCATCCCCAAAAAACACAGAATTCTAGATAGGGGCCACAATATCTTCTCGTGACCAGATTTCCCACACTGGTAGTTTATTGTGAACTCCTTCTTCAAAGAGACTATGAAGGACTGAGAGGACCTCTTAGACACCATCCAAACACTCATCCATGCTAACAACCCCAGACCACTTCCACCTTCGGTAAATCAGGAAACGTAAGAGGCTATGATTTCTTTCAACCTTCCTTGATAACTCTCCCACTACAAGAAGATACAAAAGACCAATAATGGGAAGGGTGTAGACTCAATCTAAAAATCTCTAGAAAAAGATTCCTTATATTGATCAACTGGAGTGTCTTCAAATGGAGATACAATCTGGGATGCACTTCAGTTGTGCACTAACCCTTAATGGGGCGTACCTTATCCAACGATTAAACCAAAGGACCCAACCAAGATGGTTCATTGGACAAGATATACCATAAACCATATCCAAACACATGAAAGGAAATACCGTACAAGCATCCCAAAACATTTCTTAGAAGAGACCACTAACCGGCCATCTACACAGCTTATCGACTGAACACAAACCCAACACACAATACAAACATGAGAGCTTCTTAGACTCAAAACATCCCACAACATAAAAATTAAAAAAACACACAATACACATCATTCCAAACAACTAATAAATACATAATGATTCTCATTTATAATCATCTTTTTGAATATAAACGATTCAGCGATTAGCGTATCTACCAATGGTACCCCATGGGCCTTACACATGCATGTTTCTGTGACACCGAGAACCCTCCACATATCCATCCCAGAACTCATCCAGCCATTCCATTAACCATCCATCATCCCATATAACCCCATGCATGTGGTATCTCATGGAAATACCAATGGTTAAAATAAAAAAATTCATTCCACTTGTCAAAACCAAAATAGTCAACCAATACCTCTTTTTTCTCATGACCTCTAACCACGAAATCAAACCCAAATTACATCTTACCAAGATTTTTAAAAAGGAGCAATCATTTAAATGAAAACTCACTGTCAATTCATACACATTTTTTTCAAAACATCTCATCCCATTAAAACACCTTTCAATAGTTTATAAAACTCTATTGGAAACACTTTTTGAAAACCAACATTTACATAGTTCATGCTTTCAAAAGAGATGAAAAAACACTATTTTCCATTCCAATACAATTCTGAAAATTCTGTTCTCCATTTTCAAAAATCTAACTATTCCCCCTTTATTAGATAATAATTTCACAAAAACATTACGGTTCATAAAACCATGTCACTTTAAAACCAAAGATCCGAGATTTGAAAACTAAAGAATAAAAGACAATGCGAGATGAATATAGTTTTAGTGGGTGACTTAGACATATGGTTGGCAGCCATATTCCAATCACTTCACCATCATAAAGAGTGTTCTAGGAAAATATACCCGGCTCCACATGGCTTTCCAGACCCTACGAACTCTCCGAGATCAGTAACCCAACTCTCTTTTCATTTCGCATAATCATCTTCAATCCAAAAAATCCAAAGGACTCATATAAATCCTGACATCCCCTGGAAACATGAATCCCATCACGAGGTTTGGTGATCAGAAACATTACTCATAACTATAATTCCATGTCTTGACAATCCTAACTCCAGACTATTTCAAATGTTCCCCAAATAACGTGACCCAAAGAGAGAGAACCTCCTCTGATACCATTTTGTCACGAACCAAATCTGGTCACCGTCAAAACTGACACCAAACCCAGCATGTGACAAGGATCGAAGGGTGTTACCAATCCCCATGGATTGTAACAAGTTTCCGGGTAACATTTATCCAGGTTTGGGAATTATTTACCCGCATATGTATACATAGAACTCAAAAAAATTTTGATTAAATGAATCCAAAAAATTCAAACAAACAAGGATTATATGAAAATTCAGAACTGAATACATAAGTTCAAATTCAATACAAAAGGTCCAAAGACACAATGAAACTACAACAAAACAGCCCCATGGACTCCACATGACAAGGGGTCATCACCCCCAAGCCGTCTCCACAACTCCTCCCCAATGATGGGGACTAACACCCTCAACCGCCATCACCCTTAGCCTTTCCATTACTTGAGTGAAACATAACCATACCTACTTACACCCATGGGGTGTAAGTTGGGTGTGAGCCTAAGACCAGTAGGATACCACCCAATGATTCTAAAGTTCCTAAAATACAATATGAAAAAGCAAGCAGTTTTAATATGTAAAGAAACACAGAGATAAAATCCGAGAAATGCAACTTACAATTGAATACATTTTTCAAGATAAATTTTTTAGAATGTTCACACATTTAAATAGACATGTTATATACTATAAATTAATGCCAAAAAACCCCAATACATGGGAATATACAACGAAAACAATGATCAACAAAACTGGGAACACCCATGTGCACTACATAGTCTCGGGCCCCATGTACCTCATACCTCGATGTAAAGTAACCACAGTAAAATATGTTCTCGTGCATGGGCAAGTATTAGGGAACATAACTATGACCTAGTGATCCCCAATAATCATCCACATAGTTTATTTAGAGTTTTCATTATCCAAATGCTAGGTGAAACAGGGACAAAACCCATCCGGTCAACTAGCTGTAGAAGTACACATCCTCCCCACCTAGGTACCTGGGATTCCCCCTTTGCAATAAAACAATTCCAGAATGATACATATATCCATTTTCATATAAAAAAGAAATAATGGTCACATGAAATTATTATAGTAGCTACACAAATTTTATAACATTTAAAACACACCACAAAACACTTTGAGTTTCAATAAAACAACTTCTCCAAGTCATTCTTTGTTTTGTACCCATAACTCTTTGAAAACCCCTCTTGACCACCATATTCATACTCATATTTATCAAAACAGAAACCAACAGACCCTAAACATTTCTTTAAACTCATTACATGATTTATAAAACATTCCCAATAAGCATCACAGAGAATACCCATGTAAAAAACCCAATTCAACACTAAATTGGTACTCCCAAACCATTTTCATAACAAACGTCACCCAAAACCAATTTCACAGAAACAAAAAAAGAATAATAACATTTAAAACATTATTATAGGCCATAATACAGTTCAATAAGGTCAACTAAATAATTAAAAGGCATCCTTTAATCAACCAATAAAATATTTATATATAAAAACAAAAATTTCATATGAAATTGGCTCTTAAAATTCACTTGCATTACAAACCAAACTAAAACCTCTTTTTGCAGCACCAAATCTATGGGTTAAACATGAAAATATAATAAAAATAGTAGCTATGTCACAAGGATTTAATACAAAGTGGAATCACCTACCAAAGTAATGAAACCCCTCTAATCAACGTGTGAAAATTAAGTCACACCGCCACCAGACCAAAAGGGACTTAGAATGAACCTAAAATAACAAAAATGGACCATGAAAACAAAAGGTTAAACCCTGGGATCGAATCCCTACCTCCTGGTCATTTGTGACTTCAATGAACAGGGTTGAAACCCCATGTAAATACAGTGAAACCCTAATCAATTTGATAGAGGAATGGAAGAGACTCACTTATATGAGGGATCTTGAATAATCGACCATAATACACCAGTTGGTGAAATTTAAAACAGTTAGAAATTCAATGGAGGATCAAAGAAGGATGAGGAGGTCATTTAGGAACTAGAATGGAGAAAAAAGAGTAAGAATTGAGAGTTATGATGGATATAACTTACCTCCCCAAATCTGTCGGATTTTTGATACCCTAAGAATTTTAGAACTCAATCGTGATGAAGAAGATCTCCAAGGAGGGGAGAGAGAGGTTGGGCATGCCGTTGGGTTCAATTGGCATGTGTGAGGCTTGAATTCACTAAAAAGGAATTAAAATTGAATATGTTATTAATTAATCAAATTTTATTTTTAAAACTGGAATTGGGCTTTCGGTAGGCCCAATCCCTTAAATAAAAACCAATATACACCTTGGTTATGGATTTATAAAGGATCTGAAATACAATGGTGGTGTTAAAATGTGAGGGGAGACCATCTATGAATTTGAATGGGTGCATAAAAAAAGTTATAAAAGAAACAAAATTTATTTATAAATATGGAATTGGGCTCACAGTTTGGCCCAATTCACGAAAACTCACCCATTCCACCATAAAAGCTTGAGAAACCCCAAAAAAGAATAAATTGAAATTAAATGAAATTTAACTTTAAAATAAGTTATGTATGTGGAAAATCTCTCCACCATGAAAACATTCCATCCCCGGAAAGCTGCAGCAAGGCCAAATACCAATACCAAACCCAACCTATAAACAAATATGTACTTCTTTGCCAAGCTTCACCCACAAGGGACAAAACACCTCTAGTGATCTATTGAGGAATGATTAATCTCACAACCCAAACTTACAGAAATTTTCTAAAATGATCAATCACATTCATACGTTATCCCAAAATAAAACTCCTCAAACACTCTCCGAACAAGAATCATGCAATTCACTCAAACTAACAACAACTTCGAACAAGGTTACACTTACCTTACATTAACTAAACCATTGGGAGCTCTCCAATCACAACGTTGACTCAAGGAAGATGTTGGTATCTTGATAGTTTAGAATGAGACTACCTACCACCAAGGCAAGTCCATGGATAAATTTGGGATATTGGTATGGGGGTCACAAATAGGCACCCCACCAGAAGAGGCAACCTATATTTTTTCTGAGACAGAATCAAGACACTAACAGGGGAGGTCTAAACGAACTCCATACTACAAAGGGTAGAATTCCATTCACAGTTTATGAAGGATCGTACTTGAGATTCATAGTGGGTCTTCCCACCATAAGAACCAACCATCTTAACTGACCAGCACGGTCCAACACAGAAAGACCCAACTTTTGTTTAAAGATTTGGGAATGGCGTAGGGTCAGTCCGCACGGTTTGTGAAATTCTGCACTACTGTGTAGATCATTCATTTTTCATGGATTCCTAGAACATGGTCACTACTAATAATACAAAAATGGCACCCTCGGCATATCTATCCAAATTTCCAACCATTCTCTAATGAATTGGTGGAAACCAAACATGGAGGGAATGCCATTAGGTGATGACATTGGTACAAGGCCTTCAACCTATTTCCACCGAATAGGAACAAAAGAAGAAAGATGATGAAACTAATGGTTTAAACTCTTACTAGCTTTCATATAGAGGATAATATATTGTACATGGGTTTAAACAACCCTGGGATTTCCCATGACTATGAGTCAGCTACTCTCTGAGACCTATGGCTGTAGAACAAATGATTGAAGCATCTTCGACCTCCCAGTTAGGCTTTAAAAACACCATGAATGAAAATTCGTCTTTTGGTGCCACCCAAAACTACACTAAAATCCCCGATAAGATTGCCAAGACATAACATATTCCAAAATCACTTTACCCTGACTCGATATTTCACTGAAACAAGGACTTTGAAAATGATCACACATCACACCTTGTTTCTTCAAGTGAGAAACTATAAATCTAAATAACAACTATAATAACCTTCCTCTAAAATGAATGATTTTGATGTTTTTAAAAAGGATACATTCTCCCAACATAAAGAGACTCTCAGAGGATTTCATGACTTTCACCTTTAATGTCAATAGAGTGCATGAAATCACAAGGCTTCACTGAACATGACCATTGCAACAGATATAAACAATGCATGGAGTAGAACCTTATACCACATCCCCAAACAACACACAATTCTAGAAAGGGGCCACAATATCTTCTCATGACCAGATTTCCCACACTGGTAGTTTATTTTGAACTCCTTCTTCGAAGAGACTAAGACGGATCGAGAGGACCTCTTAGACACCATCCAGATACTCATCAATGCTAACAACCCCGACTACTTCCACCTTCGTCAAATCAGAAAACGTAAGAGGCTAAGGTCTCTATCAAACTTCCATGATCACTCTCCCACTACAAGAAGATACAAAAGACCAAGAATGGAAAGGTTGTAGATTCAATCTAAAAATATCAAGAAAAATATTCCTTATATTGATCAACTAGAGGGTCTTAAAATGGAGAAACAATCAGGGTTGCACTTTAGTTGTGCACTGACCCTTAATGGGGTGTACCTTATCCAATGATTAAACCTCAGGACCCAACCAAGATGGTCCATTTGTCAAGATATACAACAAAAATGATTCAAACACAGGAAATGAAACACCTTAAATGCTTCCCAAAACATTTCTAATAAGAGACCACTAACCGGACCTTCAATACAGCTTACCGACCAAACACAATCCCAAAACACAATACAAACATGAGAGTTTCTTAGACTCAATAAATCCCAAAAAATAAATATTAAATAAACACATAATACAAATCATCACAGACTAGTCATAAATAAAAAATGTTTCTCATTTAAATTCATCTATTTGAAAATAAACGATTCAGTGGTTAGAGTATCCACCAATGGTACCCCATGGGCCTTACGCATGCATGTTTCTATGACACACTGGGAACCCTCCTCATATCTATCCCAGAACTCATCCAGCCATTCCATTAACCATCCATCATCTCCTATAACCCAAATAATGTGGTTGATTATGAAAATACGAAAGGTTAAAAAAAATCATTCCTCTTTTCAAAACCAAAACAGTCAACCAATACCTCTCTTTTCTTATAACCTCTAACCATGAAATCAAACTCAAATTACATAATACCATGATTTTTATAAAGGAACAATCTTTTAAATGAGAACTCCCTTTTAATTCATACACATTAATTTCAAAACATCTCATCTTATTAAAACACATTTCAACAGTTTATAAAACTCTATTGGAAACACTTTTTCAAAACCAAAATTGACATAGTTCATGCTTTCAAAAGAGGTGAAAACACACTACTTTACATTCCAATACAATTCTGAAAATTTATTTGTCCATTTTCAAAAATCTAACTATTCCCTCTTTATTAGATAATCATTTCAAAAAAACATTACACTTCTTAAAAATGTTTCACTTTAAAACCAAAGATCCAGGATTTCAAAACAAATGAATATTAGACAATGCGAGAGGAAACTAGATTCAGTGGGTGACTTAGATATATGGTTTCCAGACATATTACAATAAATTCACCATCAAAGCGAGTGTTATAGGTAAATATCTCCAGCTCCACATGGCTTTCCAGACCCTGTGATCTCACTAAGAACAGTATCCCAACTCTCTTTTCATTTCCCCTAATCATCATCAATCCAAGAAATCCAAAGGACTGGCATAAATCTTGACCTCCCCTGGTGACTTGAATCCCATCATAATGTGTGTTGATCATTCACATTACTCATAACTATAATTCCAAGTCCCAACAATCCTAACTCCAGGCTGTCCCGACTGTTCCCCAAATAATGTGACCTAAAGAGAGTGAACCTCCTATGATACCATTTTGTCACGAACCGAATCTGGTCACCACCCAAACTGGCCCCAAACCCAGCTCGTGAAAAGTATCGAAGGGAGTTACCTATCCCCATGGACTAGAACAATTTCTTGGGTATCATTTATCTAGTTTTGGTAACTATTTACCTGAATATGTATACATGAAACACCAAAAATATTTGATAATATGAATATGAAAAATTCATAAAAACAAGGTTTATACGAAAATCCAGAACTGGATACATAAGTTCAAATGCAATAAAAAATTTCTAAAGACACAATTAAAAAACATCAAAACAGCCCCATGGACTCCACATGAAAAGGGTTCATCACCCCCAAGCCGTCTCCACAACTCTGCCCCAAGGATGGGGACTAACACCCTCAACCGCCATCACACTTAGCCTTTTCTTTACCTTAGTCAAAAATAACCATGTTTACTTACACCCAAGGGGTGTAAGTAGGGTGTGAGCCTATTCACAATAGGATAACACCCAATTATTCCAAATAACATGGAAAACAATGTGAAAAATAAAGCAATTTTAATACACAAAGAAAAGCAGTGATAAAATCCAAGAAATGCAACATTCAATTGAAAACATTTTTCACGATAAAGTTTTCAGAATGTCCACACATTTAAATAAAAAAAGTTAGATACTGTAATGTACTAAAAAAACACCCCCAATACATGGGAAAATACCACAAACACAATGAGAAACAAAATCAGGAACACCCCTCTGCACTAGATAGTCTCGGGCCCCATGTACCTCATACCTCGGTGTAAAGTACCCATAGTAAAATATGTTCTCATCAAGAGACACTAGTAGGGAAAATACCCATAACCTAGTGATCCCTAATAATCATCCACATTGTTTAGTTAGAGTTTTCGTAATACAAATTCTAGGTAAAATAGGGACAAAACCCATCCGGTCCACCAGCTGTACTAGTACACATCCACCCACCTAGGTACCCGGGCTTCCCCCTTTGTGCTAAAACAATTTCAGGCCGATACATATATCCATTTTCATATAAAACACAACTAATGGTCACATAAAATCAGTATATTATATACCCACATTTTATACCATTTAAAACACAAAACAAAACACTTTGCGTTTCAATAAAACAACTTCTCCAAATCATTCTTTGTTTTGTACCCAAAACTCTTTGAAAACCCCACTTGAACACCATATTCACACTCTTATTTATCAAAACAGAATCCAACACACCCTAAAATTTTCTTTAAACTCATTACTTGATTTATAAAACATTCCCAATAAGCATCGCATAGAATACCCATGTAAAACACCCAATTCATCACTAAATTGGTACTCAAAACCCATTTTCTTAACAAACGTCAACCAAAAACAATTTCGCAGCAACAACCAAAGAATAATAACATTTAAAACATTATTTTCATACCTAATACAGTTCAATAAGGACATATAAATAATTAAATGGCATCCCTTAATCAACCAATAAATGATGTATATAAAAAAAACAAATTTCACATGAAATTGGCCCGTATAATTCACTTGAATTACAAACACTACTAAAACCAATTTTTGCAACATCAAATCAATGGGATAAACATTAAAATATAATAAAAAACAGTATCTATGTTAGAAGAATTTCATAAAAAGTGGAATCACCTATCAATGTAATTAAAACCCTTGAATCAACGTGAAAAAATCAAGTCGCACCACCACCGCACCAAGAGGGACTCATAACAAACCTAAAACCCAAAATTGGACCACGAAAAACCAAGGTTAATCCCTAGGTTCTAAACCCTACCTCATGTTCATTTGTTAATTCAAGTAAAAGGGAATAAACCCAAAGAATATAGAATGAAACGTAAGCAATTTGAAAGAGAAGTGGTAAAGAGTCACTTATGTGATGGATTTTGAAGAATAGACCCTAATACAACAGTAGCTAAAATTTAAAACAGTAAAAACATCAAGGTAGGTTTGAATAAGGTTGAGGAGGAAATTTAGAAACTAGAATAGTGGAAAAAGAGTAAGAAATGAGAGATTTATTATGGAAAGAACTTACCTCCTCAAATCTTCCCTACTTTGTAAACCCTAAGTATTTCAGCACCCAATCGTGATGCAGAAGAGCTCTAAAGAGGGGAGTAAGAGGTCGGGCGCGTGGTTGGGTTCAATGGGAGTGTGTGAGGCTTGGAATCACTAAAATATCCTTAAAACTGAACAGGTTATGAATTAATAAAATTTAATTTTTAAAACTGGAAATGGGCTTTCGGCAGTCCCAATCCCTTAAATAAAAACCCATATACACCTTGGTTATGGATTTATAAAGGCTCCAAACTACAATGGTTGTGTTAATATGTTAGGGGAGACCATTTAGTAATAGTAATGGGTGAAAAATATTAAATAAGGAAAAAAATATAAAGGAAACAAAATTTATTTTTAAATCTGGAAATGGGCTCACAGTTTGGCCCAATTCACGAAAACTAACTCATTCCACTATAAAAGGTCGAGAAACCCCAAAAACAAAGTTTAAATGGAAATTAAATGTAATATTACTTTAAAATAAGTTATGTATGTGAAAATTCATATGAAATGGATTTTGTTTTTTAATTATAATAACTCCCACCTTTTTGAAATCCTCAAACCATGATTTCATTATCAAACTATAGAGGGGTGCGAATATTCTTATGTAATACTCATAAACTATAATTATTTTATGATACCCTAATTCAATTCAAATGAAACCAAATAAAATACATTTTATTATAGTTAGAATTAAAATAATATAGAATTTGAGATCCCCCTTAGTTGGATTCTTTTTCCCAGGTTATCAGGTATGATGTAGAATGAATTAAATCTAGATGAAATATTATGTATTATGAAAGGATATGCATACTAGGAATGATAATCTCTTGAATTCATGGGCATTTATTATGTAAGAGTCTGTATTAATTCACTAAACTCTATATAATCATCCTTGATAATATAGGAGATATAATATTTCCTATTTATATAGTATGTTTTGGATGGTAAAACATGGGTTACCATGATTGGTATTAGAGAAAAAAATGTATTTCATATTATTTTAACACTAGATTATGGATGATAGATGAGGGTGTAATGTCCCTGATCCAAAAACCACTAGCTGGTACCCCGAGCTAGGTTTCTATATGACCACATGTGCGCCTCCTCATATGCCAATGGTTGAAGACTAGAAATGAGGGTATAATTTACCATGTGTGGAGACTATACCCCCTCTACCAGTGTAATGAACATCATAAAACCTTTAAAATAAGGGAAACGATAATAATTAACAAGAAACATACATTTTTATCCATTTCCCAAAAATAATACAAACCAAAACCAAATTATATGTACATCATATCATGCTAGCAGTGCCAAGGTCTACAAACCTGAAGATAACGAAAAAACATAGAATCAACAAATGGGTCATGAATCCATGATTTCATTTTCATCCATGCACATTCCAAGCGAAAATTGACTCTCTATAAAAGAGAATTTTCCCTAGACCTGTCCTAAAATAACAAAATCTACTAGGTTGTCCAATGATTTCCTGATAAGGGTGTGAGTAAAACTCTGCAGTCCACTACCAAAAGTGTCAACAAAATACGCAGTCTAAATATATAGTGCAAGAATTAAGGAAATAAATTCCAAGGTAATCCAAAAGAAAACTTCGGTTACATTAGTTAACAATATTCAATTTTACCATATCTATCACTATTTCCATTTCATCATTTGTATCATCTTCATTACTAAATTCACTTTCATCACAAGTTTTATGGGATATGTGTTTAATTTATTTACATAATGTCCTAAGCTAGTCAGTTATCATGAATAAGGGAAAAATTGACTTCCTTGTCTCAATATGGATAACATTTCACAATCAAATGTTTCACACATTACACGGATCCTCGGTCGAAGTAGTCTCATCCAATGTAATCGTTAGGGGAAGAGAGCCTCAGTCTGACTCCAATACCTATGCATTCAAGGGATGGTTGACAGATCCTCGGTCTAAACTCCCCCAATAGTTTAGAACCTTAATTCAATACACCACATACCTCCAATCCATGTGAACCTCTTTATTTATGCATCTACCAAAAATTCCATATCACAGATAGACATAATCAATACAAATGAAATTCAAATTTCATGTCTCATTTAACACATAAATAATCATTATTCTTAAACCCATTAACACATTTACCATTTACAAAGAATATCCCATTTTACCCATTTCACATTGTATACCTCAACCCATTTGGTATGTGAAACAAATCCATCTATTATACATTTTACCATATTCAATAATTTCCTAAATTATCCCGTTGGGCATATTCAACAATTTTTATACATTGAACCATTTCATATGGTTTACCAAAATTACATGTTTCACTCAACTTATGTATATCCATTACAACTCTTAAGCCATTTGAAAAATTCACTAATTTTCATTTAACCCAGTTTCATATATTTTAAAAAAAATAACTTTTCAAATAATCAATAACTAGACTAAACTAACAATAATGACACTTTATAGTTTTGAAAAACATTTTGACACTATTATCATGGGATTCATTTCAATACAAGTTAAATTTAATCATAACATTTCAATTTTCAATGTTCCAGAATATTAGTGCATCACATGGGTGGCCCTAATCCAGTATAATCTACCTCAAAACATCCCACAGGTATAATAAGGGGTATAACTCATCAATTATAAAACAATTTTTTTCAAAAGAAACAAAATACATCAAATGAAAAACAAGGAATAACCAATAACTCAACCAAGAATAAACAGGTTAACAACTAGACTATGTGATATAACATATAGAGAATGTACCATGATTCCAAAGACAACTACATTCTTAACCATGGCCCATTGAATCAGATTTGAACACCCTTTAAAAACCAAACCTATGATCCACTTGAAAAATATGGTATTAGGGATACAAAAGAATATAAGAAACAACAGAAACCCTAATGCGAAAAATATAAGGAATTGGAGAATTTTATTAACCCAATGCTTCGATTTTTACACAATGACACTCCAAAAATCAAAGACTAAAATGAGATCTACCCTTGGGAAGGTTGGGGAATTTTGGTTTGTCATAGAGGATGATATAAGAGAAATTGTGGAAGAAATTGGATGATGATATAAAAATTATAAGGGAAACAACTGATCATTTTTAACCTTTTAATGGTCCACATGATTTGGATGCATGTATTGGAAAACTATGAACCCACTTTGTATCTGATACTACCAAAAAGGGGTCTAAGTCAAACAATTACATGTGGATCCCACACTGTTTGGAAAACCATTCTCTAACCATGTAGAGTAGCTCTACCCAAGCAACACGGATTGGCCTCCCCCTTTAAATGGATAACTATAATTGTTCACTAACTATGAAACATTCACTAGATGACCCTTTTTCCCTTTCATTCATGTCCCATAACCCCATAACAACATGCAGTTTCATCATATACCGCATACAAATTTAATTATCCCACATTATTTCATTCAAGATGAAATTCAAATGATATTCTACCTCCCCAATGTCCAGGATCATAGTTAGAGGCTATTATAGTGTTGTCAAATTTCTTAAAAAAAATTTACAATAGAATTCTATTTAATCTACATTTTCTTGATATTTCATCCATGATAACCTTTTCATTAATGAAATATTGTTTTTATAATTAATGATAATTTAACTACATATTTTTATCTATCTAACAAGAAATTGGTTTTCTTTTATTTTCAACCATTTTGAAACAAATCCTCTATCATCTAACCTCACCATGATGAAATAATTCACCTTGAATATCTCTTTAATTACATCATTCTTAATCTTTTATAAATTCATCAATTTTTTAGTCCAAAAAAATAATATATATTTATTAGAATTAAACATATCTTAGGAAATTTTTTTTTCTCCAATTCTCACGATTTCAAATTAGATATACATACCAAAATGGATAAATTTTACTTTATATATTTCAACACTTTTTCGATTACTCATGTCACGTATCATGTGTGATGAGAATGTATTATCCATGGTATATGGTTTATTTGTTCTTCACGTCTTATATATGAAATTAAACACATGTTTTCACTATTTTTATTTTTTATGCGGAAAAGTTTCTAGCCCAAATGAAAGTTAAAAAAAGATCTAATTATACTCAAAAACTTATCAAAAAAGTTTCATTATTAACCACATAATCCATAAACATCCATAACTTTTCTAAATGAGTTATTTATCTTAATATTATTGTCAAAATGATTAATATTTTTAATATACCTTTTTTATTTTGTTAAACCCCTTGTAGCATGATCTCTCCTTTGTCCATTTAGGTATATATTCTTCCCAAAAATATACTTTTTGCAGGCAAATATGCCACACAAATAACAAGAAACCTAAAACCTACTTCTTCTATAATAAAATTCCTCGAACATGAGTCCCTGTAGGACCTATGTTTTAGGATATTCATGTACTAGTTTTACCAAACACATTGGTTATAAACATCCTTTGGAATTTATGGTTGGTATAAATATTTTTTTTCATTATATTTACCCAAAAAAGATGAGTAGTTTCTATATTCTATTTAAACTCCCAAAATGAATTAGAAACATTTTTAATATATTAATATATAAAGACAATCAAACCATTATATTATTCATTAATATAATATAATTTATGAAATACATTCCATTATTAATGATAAAATATTATAATTTTCTAAATTATGAATTTCATCAACTATTATATAGGTATAACGTAATTCCTAAATAGTTTAGAATATTCTAAAATATCCTAGACAAATTTTCTATAATTGAATATGAAATTATTCAAGAGATTATTATCTTTAATGATATTCATATTATGATTTTCATTTTCTTTATCTCTTCAAATGATATTATATGTCAATTCATTATTGAATTTCTTTAACATGGAATTCTCAAGCCTCAACACCTCAACTTCATTAAATATATCATCTTTATCACTCTGGGTTGTATTATATTAATTATGTTTCACATCAAGATGTAAATTGTCATCCCATATAATTGGTATTTCTTTTAAAAAAATCTCAATTTAAATATAATATTCTCATTATCAAGTATAAATATACATATAAATCATAGTATCATCCATTGATGATATACCCTCTTCCATTTATTAAGATAGAATACCATGTTAGTAAATTTTACTAAAAATATACCCATAAGAACTTCATTTATCAATATCATAATAATATTATATAATATAAATTAAGTCCCTTATAAAAAATTTAGATGACACATTCTTATTTTCTTTTCATTGGGAAAATTTTCATTTCAATGATTCTTGCGTATTCATGGATCCATTGTGGGTTTTTTATGACCATCACCCTTATTGATTCTAACTGGATAGTTTCCAATGGAAAATTTTATAATGGTTAAAACATATAGAATTTAATTTACCATGAAACTTATCATTTCCACATTTAATGATTTTTGATATAAATGAGGTAATCTCTCCAAATACTTCAATTATATTATCTTTATTGATATTAGCATTAAAATTACTAATATTAATTTTTTTTGAGTATTTTAAATTAATTCACCTTCCCCTTCTAGAATATCTTTCGATGGAAACTCTCACTTTTCATCTCATATGATATAAATGTGATGTGAAGCTTATCAATTATAATTTCACTATGGTCTGTAGCTTTAAGATCTAGGATATTGGTATCATATTTATCATGAATAATTCTCATAAGATTCATTATGATAGTAAAGACATAAACTATTTCCCTATACGTTTTGATGATGTTGATAGTCCTGTTCCATTTTTTGAAAAACTCATTAATACATTTATCGTCATGTATTCTCACGTCATCAAACTTTGTTTTTCATATATGTAGCATCTCATAATTTTATTTTTTATCACCCCAATATATGCTATGAATTTTTTTGTATCAATTTCAATGTCTTTTATCCAATTAATTTTATTTTTACAATATCAGATAACAAATAAAATAATTATTTACTCCTTTTTCATCACCACGACCAATTAAGATCTCAGATAAGTACTCTGAGGATGTTTCATTATAAGTAATGAATTATTTAAGGTATTATTAATGGGAAAAAATACCATGAGAAATTATAAATGGTAAAATTATTTTTTCTCATTTATGAAATATTTTTCTACAGAAAAAATGTTATACTTTGTTGCTGAAATAATTGTAGTAATCTATAACAATCATCAATGACATATTTTAATGAGTGAGTTTGAGATATTATACAAATTTATTAGATAATAGGATAAATTTAATAGAAATGATGGGGTATAGGGAGTTAATCAATTTTTTTAGATCATTAATTTTCAATAAACATTTTATTTTATGATTATGAACCAATTTATAAAAAATTTTGGTTCTAAATATAAGTGAAAATCATAGACAATTTAATAAAGTACAAATAATTGTTAATACATCGACATTGGATGGTTTTTGTTTTCTCATACACACATGGATTATTCTTTATTAGCAAGAATAAACAAGGGTAAGAGAATGGACTTTTAACATTTAAAATACTGGTACATACCAGTCTATGAGAGAACTAACATGCTAAAATGTATAAATAAAGATGAATCCAATAAGGAAGAATCCTAAATAAACTCTTATGTTTCGATAATGATTCATTATTATTATATTTTTCCTTGAGTTATAAAAATATCTTCCTATCTCTTACTTCCTTTCATCAATAAAAATCATGAACTACCATCTCCTTTAATATTTTCATCATTATATTCTCTCAATTTTCCAACTATTTAATATGGAACTTTAATATCTCAAAATATATGAATTAACAAGTCTCTCATCTCACTGGGTACAATGAACACGTTCTTATATATTTAGAAATGATTTTAAAAGCTAAAAACTATTCTAAATTTGTAATTTCATTGAATATGAATAAAATTTATTTAAAATTCCCAATAATGATTTGAGGATACATGTTTGAGAATGATTCATCCAAATTTAATGATTCTTTTAAAAAATTTACATGTATTCAAAAATAAAAAATTAGTTATATTGGGACATTATTTTATTAATAATTAATTTAAATACACTCTCACATATTTTTCAATAGGATAACCCCATATATGGTGAAATATGATTACATTTCATGATTGAGATGCACAAATGATTCATATAAAATTTAATATGGCCAGAACTTTCCTAACAATATCATTTAATTTTTTATGAATTCTACCTTATGTGTTTGATATGATAAAATATCATAAATATAATTAGTTGTGAAATTCCATAATCTATATATTTTGGAATGAGCTCTCTATTATAGTATTAATTGCCTTTTAAGTCTATAGATATACCAAATTATCATTGGGTATGAATTATTACATGGATGGTCCCCATCACACTTATTCTTAACCTACCTAAACTAACTTTATTTTATTACTCTATTCGTCATGTTCCATATTCAATAAGCGTAAAAAATATTCATATATACAAATTCCCATAGAACATCCATAATTATTACAACATGATATTCTTTTTTATTATAGAAATAATTTGATCCAATAAACATTCCTTCTTATCCTAATTTAAATTAAATTCATATAAAATGAATATTATCCTCATGATATGTAGATACCATGTATTAAAAACATAAAAAACAATTAGAATCTAAATGAATTAAAAAAATATATAATTAGGAGGATAAACTATATATGAATAATAATTTATTAACAACTGTATCACTTAATGAATGTACCAAACTGAATCCCCTAGAAAATTATATTTACATCCCAAAATATAGTTTTATGATTAAGTTTCACATGATAATGGAAATAAATAATGATCCATCATATTTTCAATATTTTTTCATATATTTTTTATACAAACATTATTTGGTGAAACAGTGGGACCATTGATTTACGATGTGTGATGTAAAATAAGATACCTAATATATGAACTATGAAATGAATATAAGAGATAAAAATATTATTATAATATACATAAAATAACAGAACAACTTTGATTATATAAATAAAATAAAAAACACACTAGAAAATTACATTCACTATAATAAGCATAATAAGTGATGTAGAAAAAATAAGAGTATGGGGTAGTAATATAATATTTAAATAAAGAGGATAATCATTAAATGATATCAACATCATATATGATATATTATTACTAATATTAAAATAAAAATAAAATGGTTATATATTTTTAAAGTTAAGATAATTTAATGAAAAATTCTAATGGTAATATTGATGAAAATATATAGTAAGAGAAGTATGATACTTGTAGTCTGTCTATTGAGAATAATACCACTAGAATATTATGATTTATATTTTAATTATAATGAGATTACTATAATTTATAAACAAATTTCCACTATATACATTGCATAATTTTCTAATCAGATAACAAATAAATAAAAATGATAATTATTAATCAAGTAAATTGTATATAATTACATATATAAATTTTGGAGTAAAAGAAAATATATTTAAAAAGTGTATGTAAACATTTTATTTCAACTACATGATTTTAAAATAAATTAACATTTTAGTTTAATAAATAAATTTCCATTAAATTGAAAATTATTTGTATAAAACATAATTATAATTTGGAATCATCAGGTTAAAATTATTGAATGGATAATTATTCATTATTTTAGTAGGTAATGGACTTTTTAGGAAAAAATGAAATAAATAATGAATGTACAATAAGTATTGTGATTATTTTGATATTATAAATTTTTAATAAATAATATATTTGAATCCATACTAAAATTAAGTTGATATTTAAAATAATATATTTTAAATTATTAACAAAAATTCTAAAACATATAATGGATTTTCAAAAGTCTATAATGAAAAAAGGGTTTAAAAACATTTTAATGTTGGTAAAATTATTTTTTTCATAAGAAAAGTAATATTAAGCAATGCATTTTAGTTATTAAATGATTAAATTTCAAACACCATGCCATAAATTTCAACAATTTTTATCTAAATCCTTGTGTAAGTACATTGTTTTCTAGTTTCTAAAAACAATATTTCCAAAAAAAATATCGTAAAATTATATATAATTCTCCCTTATTTATATTAATAACCCTCGCTTAAATTAATTCATCATCAATAGAAATTAGTTGATAATTGTTCTTTTATAAAATTACCTATAAATATTCCATCCAATGAGTCATTTAGGTTCTATGTTGTTCATTTTAAGGATTTAAAATGTACACTACAATGCAAGGTCTCATAATATCTTCTCTTCATTTATTTTTGAGAAATCATTTCCAATATCTTTTCATTTCAATATCAAGTGTTATTTTGCATCATTATTAAGAATAAATCTCCATAATAACCTTAAGAAATCACTATTTCCTTTCATTAGACAACAATTACAATACTTTATAATTCTAATTTATTTTCCATATCCTAAAACTACATTATCCAAATAGAAACATATACTATGTATTTGTGGTATAATGGATTTATTATATATAAGAGGAAAATATCTTATTAGGGTGAAAGTGATATATCTAGTGGAGCGACTGTATGGTCTAAAGTGTATTGAACTTGATTTCTTCATTAGTTGACCTTCGACATCAAAGCATACCAATAATGATGTTTCATCCACATGATGTTTTATATCACTGAAATGAATAAAAATTGTGACTCATATAATATAAATTTTAGGGCGGATTCATCTATAATTTCATTTTTATCCAATAATTGGACATTATTGTATAATATTACTACTTCTTATTGATATAAATATATAATAATTATATTCTACTAAACTACACCAATATCATCCAATGGATAATGATTCATTTTGTTTACTTGTGAATATCATATAGTTCTATATTTTATTAATGGATATTCCACCAGAATACCATATTTTTTCACATACTTGGGGAATATGTAAAATCCATATATAAATTATTTATTTATGGATAATTATTGAGTAGGTATCCATGTCATTAGAAGTGTTTTCTAAAGTACACTCACCTAAAAGGGGTGGGGGTTAAATTAGTGTGATATTTTGACCAAGTTATTTAATAATTTTAAATCTCCAAGTAAATATTAAAACACTATTATTGGTTAATAATATAAAATTTTCTAATATGGTTTCTATTAATCTGCACACACCACATATGTTATTTAATTTTATTATGACATAAAACACTATATTTATACATGATTTGATTTGTATGTGTGTTCCTGATCCATTATGTTGTCAGGTTGATTTATAGATAATTTTATTCAATATAATAAGCATGGAAATAACGTAAGTTATCCCCCAATTATTGATTATGATCTATGAAAATGTTCTTTATACTATCTCCTTCTAGAGTTAAATGGTCATCCTAAACTCCAAAATGAATATGATCATTAAAACTATTTTGGATGTGAGGGAATCTCAAAATATAAGATCATATCCATCATGAAAGGTTTTTTGAAAAAATATAACTCCATGTATTGGATAAATTTTTGAATTGTCCTTTCATGTAATTAAAAAATTACAATTTCATAGGTTAAGACTTTGTTCTTACATATCACTTATATTTGTTCATGGAGACAACAAAAACTGTGTCTGCCTTCTTCTCGCCCAGCATCTTTGATACATAGTATGATAGGGACTCATATAATTAATAATAATATTATTTTTATTCCTCTTCTTTGTTAGTAGAAAAGAAGGTTATTCTTTTTAAAAAAAAAATTACAAAGGATTCTTTAATTTGAATACACATATAGTATTCTCTATAATTAAATAATCCATTAAACTAATCTCTATTTATTTTTCATGATTTTTACAATCCATTATACCTGTAAAAGGACATGGCCAGATCCTCTAGGCTCCCTCCCCTATGGGATGTAAGCTTTGTGTTCAACCCCAATCCCACCCATAATAGGGAAGGGGATAGTGAAAAGCTCCAAGTAGGAAATCCAAAAACAATGGGTGACATTAGCCTATATTAACAGGAATTTGACACATATTTCCATAATATAATAAAAAGGTATCACCAATAAAAACTATATAAATAATTATATTGTATATGAAAAATATATAATAAAATAAATAAATTTACATCTATGTGTATGAAAGTTCAAACAGAGCTGTACATTCAAGGATTCTTTAAATCTTATAAACTCACGACACTGGGAAACTCCACATTGCTATATGTACTCTTAGATTGATCTCCTAAAAAAAGTGATCAATAGAATTAAAAAAACACACCAACATCTTTTCATTCCACATATTATTAGGAACTAGCTCTAAAAAAACAACTCCATGTCTCCCAAGATCATCAATGGACATGTGCAATGTCTGCACAAACACAACGCATGCGAGAATAAAGAATGTTCAGGGGTGATTATAAAGATTCTATGAAGGAATACCCAAAAGAATAAGAAAATAAAAGAAATAAATTACCTAAAAACCAAAAACATGCTTAGGTAACTGAGAGAATAATATTAAAAGATACTGATATACTAAAATATTACAAGTTTGTTATAAATTTTTGGATCCACTCACCATCTCAGCACTAGCCCATAATGGTAACAATATCACCGGCAACTATGGATACTCAGATTACATAAAAGGATATGATATCCAATGTATATTACAAAACTATATAATATATTTAAAAGTAAACTATGGGTGCCTATGGAATCACAAGACTCAAAATATTTGATATCATCAACCTCTCCATATTCTACATTACCACCCCAAACAATAAAATAGGACACAATTCCCACTGATGTATATGAATCTGTGAAGGGGCTTTCACAGCCTCTCATTTGTTATAACTGAAATAAATTTTATATTATAAAAAACAAAGGAATGATATACTTTGTTCAAGAAAAATGTTTTTTGTGTTTTTACTATCCCTATCATTATAAAAATATTATTCGATTAAACATCCATAACCTCCCTGAAATTATAAAAGGGAAGTTGTTCCTTATTTTCAAACATTAATGTTGATTGAGTATATCCTCTAGTTAAAGGATTCCACAACATTTTTATGTGGGAGGAATACAAGATCCCTTATATAAAATAAGATACAAGATCCCATGCACAAAAAATGGGGGAATACCGAACTATATTTATAAATCAACCCATAGATGGATGATTCCATGTAAAAAATAAACATGGGGAATACATGACCCAACCTGTAAGATATTATAGTGGATCACAATATCGGAATACAATGGATTATTAAATCATCATATTTTTTAACCCAATTATGTATTTAATACATATTTACTGGTGTATAAAGGTTAAATACCATAATTAACATATATGATGTCAATAATTTATTCATCCTTCTTGATACCTATTCAACTCTATATAGATGTAACCTAGAAATGGGATTGTATAACATAAAAATATATATACTTATGGTGAAGGGAAAATTTTTATTTTAATCTATGTTAGATAAACATTAATGGGAAGATATTTATTTATCAAAATGGATACCAAGTGAATATTTTAACAAAATGATCCATGGGGTTTGAAAATGCTATTTGGAGGGTTTTGGGTTCACCAAATACATTTTTAGGGAAGGGAGGACACAATAAACATAATTCACTATGTTTTAGAGGATGAATAAAATTTTCTCCACATATTATACACCATTACCCCAATATACAAATTCTATCAATTAACTGTCCTCGTTTGGAAACCTACACTATTTGGTACGATGTAGACTGCAAGCACAACGGCCTTAAAGGATTTCACAAAGTAGAAGAACTATTAGAAACGAGGGGGGGGTCTCGAGGATCACCATCCTCTATATGGTGGGTGAGTCATAATATGATCCTTCAACATCAGATGAAAATGGGGTTGAATCCTAGAATCCCCACCACTCAACTCATGGTGGGCGGGCCAAGTGGCCGATTTCTCCCACTTCACCAGCTACCATTATAAAAATTATTCCCACACAATAACAATAACCATTTTGGATTCCCTGTAAAACACCACGTTATTAATTTAATCCAATTATACCTCTCTTGTAGCTATCATATCTCTCCTACCCAACTTCTGTCCCCCCTCTGCACCATTAAATTAGTCATGATCACCTCATGTTATGTCCATGCCAATCCTTCTATCGAACCACCTTATGATTCCACCAAAATGAAACACAATGATCATTCAGATATTTTATTAGATTTGAATAAATAGTAAATGAATAGGGAAATTATAATTTATATTTTTATTCATTTAATTGAACATCAATAACACATGACCATTAAATAAAATTATCAAAAAATTATTCCTTAATAAGAAAACATCTTGAGGAATTGTATGTTCAAGAACAACAATAAATTTTTTTAAGACCAGTAGAATAATAAGATTAATCAAACATAAACTAACCCAAAATGGGTCATTAATAAAATTAAAAATGTGACCTCATGTTCGGATCACTCATTGATGAATATCACAATTAATTTTTTTTCCATTGAGGATACTAATGATGTATTTATTTTAAAGATCTAGTTTTCATCCTTAATATCATACCTTTTCTACCCCTAATCAAGCTAGGGTTTGGGGAACATCATTATGAGAGGGGTTAATAATATTTTGAATGTGAAACAATAGTGTTTAGAAATATTATTTAAAATAACTAATTAAATAATTTTATTTAATCTATTTCAACCAGTAAGACATGAAATAGAATATTATCCATATAAAAATGTTCACATCACTCCTATGGTAAATACCATATTCAATACACAAATATGGTATCCATTTTATCATCAGAAACCCTGTATAGGTGGAGTAATAAATTGAAACAAATAAATGCATGGGAAATAAAAGCATATATTTTTGTAATATATTATTTTCATGGCCCCAGAACACATGAAAATCCAGCCCAACTTATCTCTAGGGTAATCAACACAATCTTAAATAAACATATCCATCATATTTTTTGAACTCTTGTATTCATTGTTAAAATTATCATTTTTCTATTAGAGAAGTCATAAGTCTATAAAAGTCAAAATCTAGTAATGTCATGATTGAGAAACATTTTGGTCACTACATCTTCCCGATCATAAGACATTTTCATCCAATGAATGCTAACAAATTTAAATACTCAATATGAAAGAATATAAAAACTATACTATGAAGAAAACTCCCACCATTATTATAACTTGAACTTTTATTGGGTTTAAAGATCTATGATGAATCATTACTCAAACATCCAAGAAAAAAATTCCATCTTATCTTAAAATATTTCATCAACAAAAAATCATGATAGAAGGCCTATGGAGAAACATGTACTTGATCAAAAAAATTGTTTTTGCAACCCTATAACCCCATAATTATTCTTTATTCTAAAGGTAATCATGCCACATGTGACTCAATAAGTCCACTAACCATGTTATTCCTCCATATAATGGTCTATTTCCCTATATATCACTACATGATGTATCATAATCCATCATTTAGATTATTCATTAGATGTTTTTCATATGATAGAAGCACATTTTTTTGCATTATACCACTGAGTGTTCCAATCAACGTATATAATGACACATGAATAGAGGCCAGTAATCATCTTTTTATATACTAATTTTAACTCCTCTCCCATTACTATCCATCTAATAAAATGATTATTTATTTTCTATGGCATTGAAAAAAATCCATATAACCTTATATGAAAACACATCCAGAAAATTTAATATGAATCATTGGTCAACATCATGATATAAAATAAGATTTCACTATATTTCAAAGGTTACATATTTCTTTTTTATCCCATGTTCTCAAAATATATTTATAAAAACATTAGAAAAACAAAAAAGACAATAAACTCCCCTAAAACACACCATTTCGTATCGATTATCCCATTGTTCTATAATCCCAAGAATATGGTTCAAACTATTCCAATGTCCCAGCTCTATGGAACCCAAATCCTAATATAAGGTCTGAAGTGTGAGAAAAAACCACAAACATCCAAGAAAAACTCTATTCCACCATAAAAAATGTTTTTGTGTGATGGGTACTGCCACAAGGATTTAGAAGACGTACCACACTAAGGGTACCGCTACATCATGGCGTTTTAAAATCATGTTTTATGTCCCCATATTTAGTTCAAATATAAATAGAACTCCACTATCCACATTGATATGTGTGGGATGTGGTCCCCATATTCATGAAACTTTTTTAGGTCTATCTCCTATGAATGATGGTTCAAACATTACCACTAATTTGACATCACCGGCATGGGCCTCTCAAATATATGGAATGAGTGGAGGGCGACAACCATCATCTGAAGATTAAATCCTATCCCAAACTACATAAAAATAGCAAAGAAACAAAATTTTAAAGAGCGTAGTCCATCATCTGTATAATAATCATCTACTAGAAGTGTTAACCACTATGTCCATACTACATTAAGACAACATCAACCTCTATGATCACATATTCATGGAGTCTAATGTTACTCTATATATATTGAAACCATACTATGGGGTATTACTGTATAGTTTTCACTGTTTTGGAAAGGAAATATAAAATTTCACCCACACCCAACAAGATACTCTATGGTTCAATTCATTGAACTGTTTGGATAAAACACTCTTTAAATTCTATATGGGTTCGCATAATTACATGGAATAAAAAACATTATTGATATATGCTAGGACCAATAGGGGCCTATATACCCTTAGAGGAAGGCAGAATCAGGGTATGGATATTCTTTTTTAAAAATTCTTCTTACCCCATTGGATCTTGACCTCTTTATTACAAGGGTCACTTTTTTTCACTTTTGTGTTTATTATGATAAATTATTTTCTTCTTTATCTGATGATAATTATTTGAATGCAATTCAAGGAAGCAAGCAGGCAGAAACATTGATTTTTACTTGGTTCACCCTCACCGGGCTATATCCACGGAGAATACAACAGATATGTGCTGTCGTACCAAATCCACTAAGGCACACTACCAATTTACAATGTTTGGGCTAGATTACATCTATGCCCAGGCTCACTACCTTTACAATGTTGAGGTTCAGTTCATTACTTTCCCAAGGGTCTCTCCCGGTTTCTCTCTCTCTGGCTCACAGCTGGTGGAGAGGATCACCTTCTTCCTCTTCCTTTGCTCACTGCTCTAGAAAGGATCCACTCACATTTTATAGACCTGTAGGTCTCTTTATTATCACTAATTAATACATACTCCATTTGTATATAGATTCATTGTTTAAGTCTAACTTTCACCCATAGATGAATATCACTTTGCACCGAAGGTATCAGGAAACTGAAATTTTTACGTGCAGCCCTTACTGCACCTAGCGTGTATTTCCTTTTCCTTGCGCGAAATTCACTTTTGGCATAACTCCTCTTTTACGCGCAACCTCTTCTTTTAAATGCAACATCTAAAATTCCGTGTGCGTAAGTATCTGCTTTTGCGCGAGATCTACTTTTTGCATACCACCACGTTTATGCGCCAATACAAATTTTACGCGCAACCATCTTCTTTTATGTGCATCCTTCACATTACGCACAAATATAGACTTTATGCACAAACTTGATGTTTACACGCAACTCCCTTTCAAACATCAAATTCGCGCACCACTTCTTGAGTATTCTCTATGTCTTGATCTCACTCCAATAGAGGGGGGTCACTTCATATTTATAGGAAAAATCGACCCCGTGCGAAAAAACCCTCCTTGAGCACATAATTCTCTTTGAGGGAGAAAAGAAAAGCTTCTACGCAACTCCATTTTTTCACACTGCTCTAATATTTTGTGCACCTAATTCCTTTTCCTTTTTTAAGCTTCGGACCTCGAAACACCTATTGTACAAAAAATCTCATCCCTCTATGTCGGACATCCCACAATGATTTCGTGCACGGCGCAATTGTTTCGCGCATCCTGCTTATTTTTCACGTGCCACAATATTTTTCGCACACCACTCAGATTTTGCACCCTCCTCCCTTTACTGAAACCTCATATCACCATTTTTCGATTTTCAGGCCCAAATATTTGGCAAACACTTGAAAATGGTTCCACCTTGTATCTACTCTTTTTGTACCAACTCCAGATCGTCCATTCCTTTGTCGAGGATCTTCAATCAATTATGAATTGTTGAAAGCATCCCATGAACTAGACAATTCACCATGTAAACCCCCTTTGTCAACACACTCATACACCATGGTCTACTTTGTCAACAAACTCAACATAGATGTCTACTTTTTCAACAAACACAATCACCTAAAAAATGATTCAATGATACCTTAAGGGATTTTTTACCAATAATATATGCCTCCCACAAATGGGAAATTTGGTGTTCACCATCATAATAATTAATTATTTATTCCAAACTCAATTAGAATGGAATTTTAATCCATACACATATAACAAAAATCCATCCATACCATCTGTTGTGATGTTATATTCATCTTCAAGAGGATTTTATCAACTCTACAAATCTATTGTTAGTTTATTCCTACCAAAAACACTAGTGACCACTTCTTTTCATGGAAAATACATGCCTCTATGATTTAAGAATATATAAAATGTTTTTCTTGACTAATAAATGAATCACTAAAGCCATCATTAATAATTATGATCCCAATTAACTTGAAAAGGTGTGTGAAAGATATTTTACATTTTTGAAAACTCTTTATCTAGTAAGGTTAGAGGTAGGGGTTCTAACTAAATCACTTACCATTGAGGGTATAATATAGAAATAATGACACACTTATTAACCATATTATATGAATGTCTATAGAAATGGGAAATAAATCATATTGTAAATTTCATCACTGATTCCAGACCATTGTCATCTATCATATACATATTCATTATACTCTGACTATCATCACACCAAGTGTAACTAAAAAAACACATTGTCGTGATTATGAGAGACGACTATTGAATCATCAATATCTAACTACCTGCACACCATTATATATTCCCCCAAATTTCAACTCAGTAGAAAAATAATAATAAAATAGTTATTTCTATAGTATCAATGCTATCTTCCATGTTGTGATCTATCAATGAAAATAACTTGTCCATATAGAAGTTAAATTACAACATTTTTCCAACAATAAGGTCGCCTCTAAAAAGAACATTCAACAATAAAATCCATAATGGGTGTCCTATTAAATCTGGGGTAGCATTGAAACAGTTTAGTATCTCGATTACTATTCTTTGGGGTCTTTGATCAAATTTTAGAGCTCATAAAACACCGATGTGAAACATTTCTAGGAAATATGTTGTGAGGCCATATCCCTCAAAGTGTAATGCAATTTATTTTCATAAAATATTGATGGTTCTACAACCCAGAATTAAACATTATCATAAAAAATGGATACAACACTAACTATAGTATAGTAGAAATATATTTATTTTGAGAAAAAAATGCACCAATTAATATTAGTGATGTATTAAAAAAAATCATCATTTGTTCACTTGAATTCCAAAAAATATGTAAATGTAATCCTCATACTAAATACACACCCCTTTCACCTGAGGGTTATAATTGCTTCATAATACCTTGAAGCCTCTATAATTGAAACATGTAGAGATTCTCTATCCTATTGGTTTTTTCTTTTAACTCAGTGGGAACAACCGTTTTCCTAACACGAATGATATACACTAAAAGACACATGAGTGAAACTGTCTTAGGACACTGGGAAATAATATATGTTAACCGAAACTAAAAAATAATGCCTCACCTCTGACTAATAGATGGTGATAGGACTGAATAATTGAAAAATATTATCATAGCCCAATCTCCATGTAAAATATAGCTATCAGATATTAAAAAACATCATTTGATAGGGTGAACCCATAAGGATTAGATAATAACTAGATTATCTCAAATAAGAAGGACCTGAAAGATAAAAACATACCATTATTTAATGTATATACCAACATTACAATAACCTATAATGATTTAATGGATATCCATTTTACTAACATGTTATTACATTCTTGGGGAAATGATATCGTGGCTACCTAACCTATAAAATTCTCCATACTTGGATAACTAAACTCAATTCCCCGTTAACATCATTTCCATATTTTTCCAAAATAATTGTCACATAACAGTGAAGTATAAAATTAATCCTTCGGAAAAAACCAACTCAGAAACCAATTTGATATTACCCAGTCCACCAGACCCCTAGCCAGTAGATTAGTCAGTCGAGAATGCTACCCTAATACTAAATCTTAATGGATATGGGTGGGTGAATATCACTGGTTAAATACATTATATAATTTTGGAGGCCTTAATTAATATGATCCTTTAATAGACATGTATCTACTACACATAAAAAAATAGTAACACCAAAATAACCATATAAATATTTTAACTATGTATAACACATTCATGACATGAAAATTAAATTTATAAATCGAACATGAAAATTACCAAAAGAATTTTATATCACACAGGTCCTAAAATTTTCTAGAATCTAGACAATAGTAATACTATTCTCACTACGTGTACTACTATATCGATATTTGTTCACAATATTCACCACCGCTATCATGAATCACAAATATCATTCGTACACAACCATGCATCACTATTGATCATCTTTTAACAAGCCACATTAGCAATCCATACACAAACAACCATCTCTAAACCATTTCAACATATTCACATACACAACTATGTGTCAATAATGTTCATGATAGGATGAGTATAAACCTACCCTGTAGAATTCCCAAACAAAATGAATGTTAAGTAAAAAAAATAAACTCAAGGCCCCTTCTGTGAGAGGGTTACCAAGAGGAAAAAATAAAAATATCTCTATGTGCACAACCCTAAGATTCCTTAGTATAGTAAATGGAATTATGAACCATCATATAAATAAATTACAAGGACCATATTGTTATGTAAATTGATGAATACATTAATTATGAAAAAGTATAAATAGTCAAGAGTAGATAGTGCATCTATATACTACATATCAAATGAAACCAAGGGTTCTATAAGAGCTAGTATGATTAAAATTTATAATCTTATCCACCTATCCATCATACACATTAAATATATAAACCATTAAATACATCCCACATATTTTAGAAATATGTTTATCATTATAGAATCTATCACACCCTATATTCTAAAATAGCTGATAATATGTTAAAATTATACAAATAATTGGAAACCCAAAACATGAAAAAATATAGAGGTTGGTTGGGGTTGGTACTACCCTGTCCTATCATACAACCCAAATAAGATTGAATCAATATCACAACACAAAAATGTAGTTGTCCATCTCTACATAACTAGAAGACAACATAGTTGAGGGTGTACAACCAAAAAGATAAAAGATCATATGACTGAGTTAACTAGGGGGAATAACTACGAATTCATAGTGGATGAGATAAATGATACAATTACATGGGAATATTAGGTGAATACATGACCCTATCAATTAAATATCCTATATATGGATCAGCCATGGCATGTGTATATAGGGGTAAGACCTAACCCAATATATAGGATGAGATAAAGGATCCCTTTCTCTTGTGAAATGGGGTATGTACCAAACATTTTATGAACGTTATTTTGAATATAAGGTTTTCATCCACGAGTATACAATGTGAATACATTACTCTATATAGAGGGTGAGAATAATTTAACTTTTATAGACGAACCACATAGTTTGTACTATAGGGAAACCAGTAATATATACCAATATCAAGAAACAATGGCCATAGATTGTGAAAAATACTATTCTATTGTTATATATTGGGAAAAATAAATTTATAGGATGTTTATTTCCATGAAATTCATTACTAATTAATATATTATAAAAAAACAGACCCTTAGGGTTGGAACATTCCACAATGTGATCACCGAGAGAACCATTTTCCACACAGGGAGGAAGATAAATCACCCAAAATGTGTATTAAATTTCATAAATGGTTCAGGGTAACAATATGTATTCCCAAATTATATTTCATGTATGGTAACATTCCCCCTCCTGTGTCAGGCCATGCATTACAATACTCTATCTTTCCACCTTCCACATAAGACATGTTAGATGAACCACACCATTCAATACATGAGGTTTTGTAGGGATCGATACATACCCTACATATAGTTAGTGTGTGTTGAAAACTGATTCTAATGGATATAATAGTAGGGGTGGAACCTAGTTCCCTTCGTTTGAACTCTTTTCACAAAAACCCATGTTGCACCTAACTATTATTCTAACTACATACATTATTTCCCAATATACCACACCATGACTAGCTCCTCCATGGGAAACAACATCATAGTATCCCTATTCGATATTGACTCCACTATCTGGGACCACAACTCATAACCTATATTTAGAATTCCCCATGCACTTGTGGATGTAACCTGTTTGTTCCTTATCATTTGAGCCGGAGTATACTCACACCATCACCACCTAGACATCACTATGGATCAATATTTTGATTATACTATATATGAAAAGTGGATTCTAAAACCTCTTATGTATCACTCCAAAAAATTAATGGATAGTGGAAAATATAAATTATTTTTCACTTATGGAATTGGATTAAAGAATACACACACATAGCACAAAAAGAAGTAAAAATTATTCCCAAAATAGAACTCATCATCGATAATTGGATATTTAAGATAAAAAATATCAAATAAAATTCTAGTGGACCGATAATAAAGATAAAAAATAAATCATCCAAGAAAGAAGAAACACAAAAATAATAAAACCAACATTGGGTGTGGATCAGTCATTGATGATGATCATGCTCGTGTTTGATTTCTTTATTGATCGCAATGATTAATTGGTTTTGTAGTTCTCAGTTCCCTAAACCATCTCTGTTTATTCTTCCATTAGCATGTCAGTGTTTATGTTACATCCTTGTGATAAGGGTTTATTTTCATAAATCAACATAGGATAGCATAAAACCAAGCACCCGAGCTGACCTATGACATACCCAAGGTGCATTCATGATTTCCTTGGTCTAATAACTAGTTCCAATGTCAGAAAATAACTCTTGGGATGTATTTCTACCATAGTAAATTAATAAACCCATATAATTATATTACTCAAAATGAACGAGGCAAACATCATCTATACTTTATGATAATGAAAATATTCATCTATGAATAATGAAATAATATTGATCGGATCCAGGTTGTTAATGTAAATTCAAGTAAAATTTAAAATAGAAATTTTAAAAAAATATAAATACTCCCATGAGTCTCCAAGTGACCCATGATAACTCTCTGTATCCCATTACAACTATCTAAAATAACTAGGACATCTAACACCATGAATAATGAAACTTGAGAATCTAAAAGTAATATATAAAATCATTATACATCTAATTATGTATAAGTGGTATGATTGAGACTAAGGCTAATAGGACACCCAAAGTGTTTGTTCTATTATATATGAATGAAAAATATTTTATTATATTTTTAATCCAATTTAAAAATTCATATTTTCATATATATAAATATATATATCAAATCCAACATTATAACCATTATAATTAAAAAATAACATCATTTTAATTTCATCAAAATTAAAAAATATCAAATTAAAACAAAACTCTAAACCATGAATGTTTTACAAAAATACTAATTTTAATACAAATTATGATAAATTTTTTTATATTCATCATTTTATTGATTTTAGATACATTTTAATAAAAATGTAAAATGAAAAAAAAATAACAAAATAAAACACCAAGGTTCCACTTAACCAAGGAAGTAGCATACATAAGGAGAAATCACGGTGTCTTGTATTCTAATTGAACCAGGGAATACAAAATAATGAAACATTCATATATAAATATATATAGTGTCATAATGTACCATGAGAAATAATTAAACAACTCATGAGGTGATCCAATATCTACTCATATGGAACCATTATCCATCCTATCAATGCATCATTATGCCAAAAAAATTAATAGATTCTCTAATATAGCCTCACTGGTGGAATACCTCAATAGAATCCAATGAAAAAGAAGATATTTTCAATTTAATTGAGAATAGTGAGTAACTATCTATTTAGTTAATAAATTTACCCCTGTGATCACCATGAATGACTAGAAACAGTAGGTGAGAAATCATATTTATCAATGATACACTAAATCTCCTCTCACCATTAACACCCTTAAAAGGAACAACCAATTTTACAAGTAATCTACATCATAATAATAAAAAATGAATTACCAATGATCTATAATCCACATCTATGAAAATAAATAAGTACCTTCATGAGGGTTTCCAATTCATGTAGGGTAATACCATTTCAACTTGACAAAAAATCCCTATTAAAATTTTGATTTTTATTTAGATCCAATTTCTCTTAATTCTTTATATCATTAATTTTTTTTAAAAAACCATTAAGAAGACAACATATAATTATTTTACAACAAATCTTTTAGGAAACATATTTAAAAATAATATTCAAACCATTTCAACCCATAAACCAATTTTGTTTATAAATTTTAAAAAAAATCCAAACCACGTTTATTAATTCAATGAATAAAATGGTTCTAATCATTAAAAATCCCACTTACATTCAAATAAGTAATAAAAAATATTTCATGATCATTTTACATTAAATAAAATATTTAAAAACTAAACCACCCTAAAAATACCCTTTACATCATGTTATAATAAAATCAAAATAATTTGTAAAATAAAATTAACATTAATATATAAGTATGATATAATAATTAAAACAATTAGAAATATTACAAAACCAATAAAATGATTGTTGAAGAAAACACATAGAAGCACCCACCTCAGTTAAATGATGATTAGACCAGAAGTTGTCCCCTTCAAATGTGAAAACATAAAAAAGTATCAAGAGACCCGCCTAAATCCTTTAAAATGAGAACCACCCAATATTAAAGAATCCTTAATCTTGAATATGACCATATAATACCCTTTGATGAGACCAAAAGGGAAACATACGGGTTAATAAAGAGAAGTATTAAAAGAAGGAGGAGGGTCTCAACATGAGATATAAAATTAAAATACGGATAATATTTTTTAAAATCAAATATTAGTGAAGGTGAACTCCCTTAGTTCATGCCCAATAATATTAAAATATATTTAAAATGAATAAGGGGTAGAAAACCCCTTAAAGTTATATTCGGAAAAAGAGAAACATATCATTATTAGAATCCAGGTAATTTAAATAGTTAAGACTATATTTGAAATACCATGATCAAACAATGAAAATTTTATCTATTAATATAGAAGAATATCATTCAGGGTATCCACTTGGGTTCTGAAAAAATTCTAATAATTTTGTTCCACAAAACTCCCACCAGAGTGTAACCTCACACGGTCTTCCCTAACTACGTGCTACCACATAGACTAATCATAAAAATTAATGAAAGAATTAAAATATCCTTATTTAATGGATAAACATATGGTTTGTGTGAAAATGATCACCCCAAACTGAGTACCTTAGGAAACTCACATAATGTTAATCCATATTGTTTTTACTAACCATGTGGTGACCTTGGGAAAACCATGCATAGAAAAAAATTATAAAAAATAAAATTGAAACACAAAATTATAATAAAATATATTTTAAAAAAATTAATTAAAATTAATAAATAAAATAATAGCTATAGTGAAACATGGTGTTAGAATCTCCCATAAATTTATCCTTTTCCGCAATAATTTACTTAATATTAAAAATGTATCCCAATAAAATCCTCAATAATGACCCATGAAAAGATTAATGTTTCCTAGGGGAATCACTAGAAGTAATATAAAGTGACTAAACTAATAAGCATATATAAATTCCCTAAAGTAACATATAATTTAAAAAAATAATCATGACCAGTTCCCTGTAGATTATAAAATATTCATGAAGTAAAAGCCTATGTGGAATAGAGACTAATCGTAGGTCTCCCAAAATTTTAATTTTTTTCTAATATGGAAAAAATATTGGGGGAACACACTATGAGAAAAAAAGTAATTAGATTACATATCCTGAAGTTAATAAATTCACATTATAATAATCATTTATATAATAAACTATATCATATTTCCAATGAATATTTGAGCTCAAAAATAACCCACCATTTGTAAAATAATGGAACCACAAAGTTGTATGTTTTTTCTCATACCCCAATTCTCTTAAACAAATACTCATATTTATCCCTCAAAACAAAATACACGGGTTCCATATCTAGGTAATAATATTAAATGGGTATAATACAACCTAATTTCTAAGACACCATCCCATGAAAAACATATCAAATGAAACTAATTCAACCAATTACTCAAAATCCCAATGGTCACAGCTACCTATGTACCAAACCGAGGTCACCCATACTGAACCCATTCAAAATACATCCTAAAAATGTAAATATTACAAATCCCTAAAAACACTACTCAATAAAATATGAAAGAAACAAAATCCATAACCCATCACAATTCATTGAATAATAGTCTAAATTTTTTTGATACATAATAAGAATAAAGTATCCCATCCAATAGAATTCACTAAATAGATAAATTCTGACAGAAATAATTTATGTGAATATTAATAATCCAATACCAATGATTTATTGATTCTTTAAATGATATAACCCATGTATTTAAATGTTTTATTAAAATAATGGGCAATTTGGATTAAAGAATAGAAAAAATCTATGTTGTGAGAAGTTCTTAATTCTATATTTTTTACAGTTTTTACATCAAATGTATTTTTTCCATTTCATTAAAAACATAATAACATTTTGTGAGTTTTTTTTGGTAAATTAGTTTTTTAATTTCCTTTAACATTTTATTCTTGACTAGGGGATGATTAAAGTATATAGAGGCCCGAAAAATTGAATGATGTTGGAAAATTTTCGGGGTGCACAGTGTGGACCCCACCACCATAACAGAATCCCATATCAGCTAAAACACCTCCAATTGAGGTTATTCAACCTAGAATATAATTAAGAAATAGAGGTGAGTTTATCCAATTTAATTCAGGGAGATTGGATGTTATATTATTGAAGGAAGTATCCATGAACCTTCATCCTGAAAAAGTAATAGTTAATAAAAAACTGATAACATATACATCCTGTGTCCAAATGAACATAAATTTTGACAGGATATCTGAATGAAAATGGTGAAAAACTTTATTTAAAGTCCCCTAGTGTTAATTGTCCTTATAATGGGTCCATAACTCGTCATCTTTAGGAAGAAATAAATCATTTTATAAATGGAGATGAGCCAGTGCCTCTCAAATCATTGCTTCCCATCCCCACACCATTAAGAGAACCAAAGAGAGGAGAAAATTGGCCATTTTGGAATTTAATTTCCCTATTTTATGATTTCTATTCATTTATATGTAACAAATTCATCTTTTTTATTAATGTTTTTCCCAGTTTTTCTTCGATCATTCTTTGTCTTGAAACTCTAATTATCTTATTCTCTCCCTTCCCTCTTTCCATCGCAATCTTTAATAATATTTCAATGGAAATTTACTAACATTAGAATTGAACATGGGGGAGGTTTCAAATTTTTATTTATTATTTCACTTTGATTCAAAATGTTTTAAATATATTTGTGGTGGATATATAGGTATTGCACGAGTGTGGCGATCACTCAACACAACACTATTTCCAAATCCATTTATTTTCCTTGATCAATCGTTTTCCCTCTCTTATATTCGGTAAACCATTAATATGGTAGAGTTTGGGTTTCTATAAGGGATGAAATAGAATACCATTGGGTCAGGTCATTTAGAAATAACATTCTTGGTTGCAGTATTACAATACATGACTATTGGATGAGGTGTGTATTAGAGTTCCGGATGCATAAAAAATCACATAATTATTAAATAAATGGGGAGTAACTCATTAAAGAGGTTTCACTAAATGAATTATCAAATTTAATTTAAATAATACATAAATAATGAATGAAACTTTTTTATAAAACCTTGGGCCTAGACCTTTCTTTATAATATGCATCATGTCTGCGACTAGTGTGCGCCAAAACTGGCATTGTTTCCAAGGAGAGAAGTAGTTACTTTGATCTCCTTTTCTAAATTAATATTTTTGTATATATTTTTCTTTCTTTTATTTATAAAAAATCTAAAAATAAATTGTTTTTTATGATGAATTCCATTTCAAAATTTTAGGCATGGAGTGATTACTCATAGGTGAAATATCATGAACCAGAAGTCGATTATAGATATATAAATAATCAGGTGGATAGGATGAGTAATACATTAGAATATTTTAAGGAGGAAAATGGAATGATAATTTGACTATGTTTGTGAATTCATATAGAAACCTGACCCCAAACCATAAAATGAACCTGAGGTTGTGGTGGTTGAAATTTTACCACTTTTCCTTAAAGAACCAGAGGAGATAAATGTTAAGGTAACTAAAGACTCATTTTTTCTAAATCCACTTATTCTATGCAATATAGATGAAAAGGAGGATGTCTTACCTGTTGAGGAGCATGTGGGAGATCAAAATGAGCTGGATTAATTTTGGAAATAATGTGAGGAATAGCTTGATCTCCCCAAACCAGGGAAAGAAAAAGAGACATCACCACTAAAAAAAGACACCACCGAGGTGGATGAATTTTTAGTCAAAATGAAGGATCCTGACTACCGACCACCATCCTTAGAGAGTATACTCTAGGTGGATTTTACCAATGAGGACAATATATAAGTAGAAACAACTCAGGGAGATGATACAATATTCAACTCAATCTATTTTAATTTTATTAGAAATAATTTGTCTATCATCAAAAATAGATTTGAATTTTTAGTATCGGTTATATCGTATTAATCTATATATAATGAAAAAATATTGACTTATTAGGGAATACTTGGATCTCAGTGAATAAATTTAATATTCACAAGAGGGATTAGAATAACAGAAAGAGATCATTTTACAAGTCACCATGAAGGAGGAGAAGTATCAATTCATCATCCAACCCCCGCAATGCAAGTGATACCACATTGCAAAGGGGATGGATCTGTTGTAAACTATACATGGAGTCCTCTTCAAAAATAACACATAAGTGGATACTAGGAAAGTCCACATGTGGTGTTTCATGTCTATGAATGTCCACCCATAATTAGACTTTGTATAATAGCTGGTACTTCCCACTAAAGGTAGTAAAAATTCAGGTCCCATTTGGGATATCATACCTAGATTTATCTTTACATACTTTTTAGATTTCAATTTCGGTTTTTAATACGTAGTTTAGGATGCAGCCTAATCCTTCATATCTTTTTGAGTCTTAAGGATAAGATCCTTATTATTAAGTGAGTAACAATCTTTTGTAGGTTCAGATATATGAAAATTAAGTATTAAATATTGGAATATAAGTACAAATATTTACGGGAAGGAGAGTTAATTTATATTGTTTAATCTTTTAAAGTGCATACATTTTTTGGTCCAAAACATGTTTTGAGATTTAATGATAAAAATTTCATTCCAACAAATGAATTTTTTTCTTCACTTGAATTATCTATGGGACAAGAGTTTTGTATGAATCATGTGATTCCATGTTTTAGATTTCAATGTTAATGATATTGAATGAGTAAAATTGAAAATTTAATGTTTAATGTGAAGCATGGATTTTGAAAGGATGACTCATTATTTAATAGAATTAGTTGATTTATGTAAATAAAATTCCCCTACCATTTTACATTCTTTGAATTTCCGAAACTTTCAAGAATTGATTTATTATTATTTATCATGCCTTGAGTGGTTTTCCAAATATCATATGTGTCATTCTTGAGTGGATTTCCAAACAAAGTATTCCCAATTTATTCTTGATCATATTTCTTGAGTGATCTTTATACATGTCCCCTGCCAGAACTTGTATTTGAACTTGTCAAAGCTAGGATGAAATGAAAAAATATTTAAAATTATTGAGTATGCATTTGAAAATACATTATCAATTAAATACCAAATTTACACTGGTCTTTATTTTAGCACATAGAGACAGTGAATTACCTTTATATGGATGATCCACATTTCAAGAATTTTTTTTCCATTTATACCACACTATTAGTATTTGCATGATATTTTAATGATAAAGTTTGGGGATTATGGTAATCATGGTGGATGAGAAATTATAAATTTTAAACACGTGGGGGTGATATATTGGTAATAGTTAAAGGTTGTGGAATCATTCACTATACTTCATTATTTTCCCCTCATGAATTTAAAAAATGAAAAATGACAAAAAATAGAAAATGGGTTTTTATTTGGGAAAAAAAAATCACAATTTTCCAGACTGATGATATTTAAATCATATGTGGTTAGGTGATGTGTGTTATGTTCTAACTAATAACAAATTTTGACCAAAAAATACAATTGTTTTTGAATAATCAACATGGTTAATTAATCATCCATTATGCTTTACTTTGATAAGGAACTAACATTGATTTTAGGGGAAGTGGATGTTTCTAATTTGATGGGGATAATTTCATTACTCTTTTTGATATCAAGAATTGTACTTAAGAGATAAACCTCTTCCTTGGGCCTTATTTTTTAAAACAACAAGTCCTACCAAACTTATTCCTTAGAGTCAATTGAACCTTCATTGAAAATTCCTCAGTATTTTATGTGACGTTGGTCATTAGAATGTGGAAAAAGTAGTTCTTTTACACTCTTATGGAAATGGTTAATGTTATAAAGTTATGATCCTAACTCAACTAGATTGTTATCTTGAGAGATGGGGGTAAAAAATTCATAGGAGACGTAAATTATGACTTGAAATTTTTGATAATAATGAATCAAGAGGCATGAATGAATAAAATAAGAAGTTACATTATTTTTCAAAGGGGAAAAGTAAAATATATTAATTAATTGTTTGTTAAAAAATTGAGAAAATTATTCGATATTATTTCATTGGAATTTGAAAATGTGTATCCTTAATGTCGTCTGAATTCTATGACCAGATTTTATGCTTGATGGAAACCATGGATTATGTGTGGGGGTATTTGATAGGGAAAATTTATGTAAATATTATTAATTCAATAATGTTGAATTGTTGAAATTTTAAATTATAAAGCCCATGTATTTAAATATATTGTTAAAATAATGGGTAATTTATATTATAAAAATAAAATGAGATAAATTGTGGAAATTTATAAATTTTGTATTTTTTATATATTTTTACGTTGAGGGTATTTTGGAAATTTCATTTACAAAATAATTCAAAATTGATATATTTTTTAATCGCTATTTAGTTTTCTTCAAAATTTCTTTCTAGACTAGGGTCTGATTCAATCATCCAAATTCCCTAAAAATTCAATGATGTTGGGAATTTTTTCGGACGCACAACGTGGACCAGACCATTGAAACAGAATCGAATATCGTTCTACATAGCTCTAATTTGGGTGATTCAAGCTAGAAGAGAACTAGGACCCAATTATAATTTCTCCAATAAATTTGAGGTTTCTTGGAAGTGATTTTGGTTTTTATTGGATGTTATAATTTTTAAGGAAGCCTCTAGGAACCTCCACCCAGAAAATGTAATAGTTAATTAAAATATAATAAATCAAAGATCATGTGGCCAAATGAGATGAAATTTTGAGATACAACCCGAAATACAAGGTTGAAAAACTTTCATGAAGGCGACTAAGTGTGAATTATCCATTTTATTGTTAAAAAATGAGTCATCTTTGAAAGGACTGAAATCTTCATATAAAGGGTTATAAGCCCCAACCTCTAAAATAATTTCATTCCATCACCAAACCATCCAGGGCACCCATGATAGTAGGACAAGGTCCATTTATGAATTTTATTTCTTTATTATCTTTTTTATTTTAGTTTTATTTTACAAGTAACACATTCATCATTTTTAATTAATGTTTTCCCCATTTTTTCTTCCATCTTTTTTGTCTTCATAATTTAAATACCTCATTCTTTATCATCCATATTTCCATCATTATCTCTTAGAAATTTTCAATTCCAAGTGACTAACTAGAATATTTATCCTATGGGAGGTTTCATGATGTTCATGATTAGTGTGCTTCAATTCCAAAAAAAATTAAAGCAATTTGTTATGGATGCGAGGGTATTGCACAGGTAAAGCTGTCTTCAACCATAGAACTATTTACAAATCCATTTTTTCCTTCATTAATCATTGAACAACAATAATATTTGGAAATAACTTTATAATATATAGTTGGGGTTTCTCTAAGGGATGAGACAACATATGGTTTCACTAGGACTTGAAGGTATAACATTCGTGGATGAGGTGTGGCCCTACCTGACTACTGGATATGTGTAGTTTAGTGTGATGGATGCATACTAAAATCATACACTCAATAAATGAATGAAGTGTAATTAATTAATGAGGATTCACTAAATGAATTATCAAATTGAATTTTTGTAATAAATAAATAAATAATGAACTCATGTTATTAAAAAATGGACGAAAACCGTTATTTATAATCATCATTTTGTCTGCATCTACATTTATATTTAAAATTTTCATTGGATAATTTTATTTTAATGTTTTCCAAAAACCATTCAAAACATCATTTTCAATTAATAAAAATGAAAATAAAAAATGTATTAGAATAGGTTAATTAAAATTAGTGAGTTAACCAACTTCAATGCTCCTCAAGTGAGGCCACCCTGGTTAGACATTGTGATGCACTAAGAAAACATATAAAATTTCATATTCCATGCCCTCTGATAGGCATGTTTCAAAACTGGCACCATTATGGGGGAACGAAGTAGTTACTTCTATAACATTTTTTAAATTCCAATTTTTGTAAATATTTTTCATTCTTTTCTTTAGAAAAATATAAAAAATAAATTTTTCCCTGATATATTCATATTAGAAATTTTATGCATTGGAAAATTACTCGTAGGAGAAATATCAAGAAGCAGTAGTTTATTATAGAGATATAAATATCCATGTAGATATGAAGAGAAATACTCTTCATGATTTGGGGAGGAAAATGGACAGATCATTTTACTATGCTCATGATTTAATAGAGAAACCATACCTAGAACCCGAAAAAGAACATGGGGTAACGGTGGAATAAATTTCAACACCCATCATTGAAGAAACAGATGAGATAACCGTAGAGGTACCTAAACACTCATTTAGCCACACTCAACCAATTCTACCCAAGATAGATGAATAGGATGACACCTTACCTACTAAGCCACATGTGGTAGATGAACATAATTTGGATGAATTTTAAAATGAATATATGGAACTATTTGATCCCCCCAAGCCTTATAAAGAAAAAGATCCATCGCCACTAAATGAAGACACCACCAAAGTGGTGGAATTTGAAGTCAAAATTGAGGATCCTTACTACCGGTCTCCATCCTCATAGAGTCTACACTAAGAGGCACTTATGACGGATGCAATGGTTGAAGTTGAACCAAATTTGGGAAATGATACAATCTTCAACTCAAAATCATATAATTTTATTGAAAATAATTTAAGTATCATATCTTATTGTTTTGAAATATAATATTTTTTATATAGTATTATGCATTGGAGGATACAGATAAAAAGAACATGTACCGGTTGAGGAACACTTGGAGATACCCGATGACAATAAATATTCACTAGATAGAGTACTATAATAGAAAGAGAACATTTCACAAGTAGAAACGAAGGAGGAGGAGGATCCATACTTAATTCTACCCCATCCATTCAAGTTTTACGACATTGAAAAGGGTGTATATATCGTGTACTCTATCTATAGTGTCCTCCTAAACAACAACACAGATGTCGATTCTAGGAAAAGACACATTTTTTGGTTCAAGTCAATGAAAATCCACCCACCATCAGACTTTGGATAATAGCTGGTACTTCCCATTGAAGGTAGTAAAAATTCAGTGGCCACTTGGGGGATCATACTATGATTTTTCTTTACTTGTTTTTTCATTGAATATTATTTTTAAAAATTAGTTTAGCATACAACCAATTACTCCTTATCTTTTTTATCCTTAATGACTTGATTCTTATTCATAAGTGAATAATTATACTTTGTAGGTTCATAAATTGGAATGTGAGCCTTAAATAGTGTATGATTAGTACTAATCTTCTTGGTAATGGGAGTTCATTTTAATTTTTTAAACATCTAAACTCCATCATTTTTTATTCCAAAACAGGTTCTGTACTTTAATGATTAGAATTGTATACCCACACTGGAATTATTTATTTAAAAGAATTTTCTAGGAGATATGAGTTTCTTAGAAATCCTATGATGACATTTTTTATATTTTTATATTAATGACATTGAATGAGTAAAATGGAAAATTGAATTGTAAATGTGAATCATGGATATTGAAATGATGTATCGTGATTTAAGGGAATTAGTTGATTTAAATAAATGAAATTTCACTCCCAATATTCGCACATTGAATTTATGAAGATTATGTGAATTTATTTGTTATTGTTGATAATTCCTTTAGTGATTGTTCAAATTTCATATGTCTCATTCCCGAGATGATTTCTATAACAGGTACTTAATATTTATTCTTGGGAATATTTCTAGAGTGATCTAGGGACATGTCACATTCCATAACATGCATTTGAACATGAAAAATCACTGAGGGTATGAAAAGAAATATTTAAAATGATTAAGGAATCTTTTGAAAAGCCCTTATCCATAAAATACAACCTTTTCATAAATCCTTCTATTAGACCATGGATACTATGAATTCCCATTATAGGGATGATCCATGTTTCAATCTATTTTTATCGATTCATACCGTACACATGGTATTAGCATTATATTTTAATGATGAAGTGCTAGGGGAAGGGAATCATTGAGGAAGGGATGTTATACTTTATAAATGTGTGAGTGTACTATTGTGGGAACTGTAAATGGTTGTGGAATCATTCATTAAACTTCATTATTTTCCACTCATGAATTAAAAAAATGACGAAAATGAAAAAAATGATAAAAATAAATATAAATAAATTTGTTTTGATTTGGGAGAACCAAATACCAACATTTTTCAGTCTGATGATCTTCTAATCATAAGTGGGTATGTGATTGATGTGAGGTTCGACATAATTATAAATTTCAAAAAAAAAAGAAACAAAAAGTAATTATTTTAAAAAAACAAGAGGGTTCATTAATCACTAATTATGAAATACTTTGATCATGACCTTAAATTGACTTTTAGTGGTTTTGGGTTTTTCTAAATTGAAGGAGAGAATCTCATTCCACTTTTTATATCATGAATTTTAATTAAAAAATAAATCTCCTCCATGAGCCTTAATTTTTAAAACATCAAACCCTACCAACCATTAACCTTAAAGTCATTTGATCCTTAATTGAAACAACTCCATTATTTTATGTGTCTTTTGTCTTTACAAAGTGGAGAAAGTAGGTATTCTACATGATTATAGATAAGGTTCATGTTCTCATGATATCAGCATAACTATAATATAATTGTATAACGAGAGATGAGAGTCACAATTCAAAGGTAAGGTATATCATGAAAAGGAAGGTTTGATAATAATGAATCAAGATGTTTGAATGAGTGAAAGAAGAAGTACCATTATTTTTTAAAGGGGAAATTAAATTATATGAATTAATTGTTTCTTTAAAAAATTATAATTTTTTTTGATTATATTTCATTGTAATTTGAATATTGGTAATATTTGTGACCACTGAATTAAATTTCGAGATTTTATGCTTTAGGGAAAGAAAACTTTATGTGTTAGGGAATTTGATAGTGAAAATTTATTTACATATTATTAATCCAATAATGATGAATTGGTAATGTTATTAAATTATAAAACCAATGTATTTAAATGTTTTAGTAAAATAATGGGAAATTTAGATTATATAATGAAAATGTGATATATATTGAAAATTGATTTATTATGGATTTTGATAGATTTTAACATCATTTTTATTTTATCCAATTATTTAAAAATATAATCACACTAGTAGAGATTCATTTTTTGTTAAAATACTTATTGAATTTCCGTTATATTTGGCATCTGGACTAGGGGTTTATTCTAGCATCACGAGGCCCTAAATATTCAATGAAATTGGGAAATTTCTCAGGCACACAGTGTGGAGCCCACCACCATAATGAAATACCATCTTGACCTAAACACCTTTAATTGACGTTATATAACCTAGAATATTACTAGGACACATAGAATCGTCTCTAAAATTAAATTTATTGGGTTTGGAATCATTATGGAGGACATTGGATGTTTTACTTTTGAATGAAACACCATGATCCTTTATCCGAAAAAATTAACGGTTAATTAAAAACTCATAATTCATACATATGGTGGCCAAATGATTTATTATTTGTAGAGGAGACATAAATGACATGGTGTAACAACTTCCATGAAGGGGACCATATGTTAATTGTCCATTTAATGGGTCCATAACGCATCATCTTACAGATGATAGAAATATCCCTATAAAAGGTGAGGATCCCCTGCCCCTCAAATCATTCCATCCCATCCCCAAACCAACAGAGTCCCTAAGGGTTAGAAGAAGAAGAATATGGATGGAATTTTGTTTATTTATTTTCTTTTAATTTTAGTTTTCATTGGCATGTAAAATATTCATCTTCTTTTATTAAAGTGTTTCTTATTTATTATTCTATAATTCGTTTCTCTTGAAACTATAATTATTTGATTCTCTCTCTTCCCTATTTCCATTGTGATCTATTCTCACTTTTTAATGTCATGTGAATAATCTGATTCATAATCCTAGGGGATGCTACATGATGTTATTTATTATCTCTCTTAAACTTAAATTTAATTAATTCAATTAGTTGTGGATCCATGTGTATTGCCTAGAAAATATCATGTATTTTTTTAATTATATAGAATTATTATAAGACCCCATGCTCTATAAGAATGTGATTCCGAGGCCCAGTGATCCAGGAATGGAATTTTGAAAACTTTTATGGTACATCCAGTAAACGTGTGTCTGGTTTTTCCTAAAATTAGAATAGGTGCTCAAATCAAATGTTCGAGGGCACCGTTGAACTCAGAATCCCAAGATTCTCCTAGAAATGAATTAAATTTGGCTGGAACGGGTCGAACAGAAAAATTATTTTTAGGACTATTCATGAAAAATAATAAAATAAATTAAAACCTTTATTTTATTTATTTTCTCACGGTTGAGTGGTGGTCGACAACAATTTGAGGCATCAACGAGGCGTTGAAGAGGCGCATTAATAGAGGGTCAATAATGGCTCATTTGACACAATAGTGTTGTTATCATAATGGATAATTAAATGTGGCTCATTTAATGAGAATAATTAATTGGAGAAACATCCCTATGATTTTAATTTTATTTTAATTTGAAAACGTGTTGGATTTTGGGGATTAATAAAAACAGGGAATCTCTAACGAACCATTGGCAAAATCCATTTCCAAAGATGAACAATGAACGAGGTGATGAATATTAGGGGATCATATTCGATGGTCGACAGGAACAGACAAATGCCAACTCTAATGAATCAACGATGACATAGAACTCTTCATTCGTAATCAGTAGTTCCAACATGTCCATGTTTGGGTTATGAGTTCTTGTAATTGATAATTCATTCCACGTTCATGATTTTTAAAATGAATGTGGATCATCCGAATTATTGGTTGGTACATGATTTGTTCATTTTTCTGGGAGGTTATAATGTAGGGATTTCAATTCGGGTTTTACTTTTGATGAGGGATTAAAACATTCCCTCATTCCTAAACTCTTACATGGATGATGCAGGCAGACACAAACAAGGACCAAACCCTTTGGAATTTTAAATTTATTTTTCATTCTTCATGGATGATTTATTGAGATGGAGAAATGAAAGTTTGAATCTGTCACAATTAAGTTGACGAACTAACGATTCTATAGATACAAGTGGTTCCAGAAATGGGCCACCAGAGCAACCTTGGTGGCCTATCGAAGGTACTGGCAACAACAACCGGTGGAAGTCGGCGGCGGTAGGAGGCAGTGGCTAGCTGGCCACATCACAATGGAGGCGTGACACCCATTGTGCTGCATGGAAGAGCAGCCTGCCCAGGCCACTCGGTCATGCTGGCGCATGCAGTCTATCAAACTTATGCAAGAGCCTGGCAGACCAACCTAGTTGGTCATGTTGCACCCCTGCGGTCACTTGACCACGATAAAAAGACTGCCTCACACAGACCATGAGGTGAGCAGGAGGATGTACCCGCACTATTGGGATGGAACCATGTCGTCGTGCGGGACCTATGATATCAGGTCGGACCTTCCCCACCTAGCCAGACCCGTGCTGTCGGGCGGGACTCGCGCCGTCATGCAGGACGTGCACCGTCAGGCCAGACCCGTACCCCTAATCCAAACACATCTTCACATACCATACGTGTGGTCCCAACTGGCTAGACCCCCCAGCTATAGTCAGGTCAGGTCAGTCTAACCAGGTCCACCTGGACCCAGGCCTGCCTGAGCTCATTTTGCTGAAACGATCATAACATGCAAACTAGACATCCAATTGACTCACCCTCTATGGTGAAAGAACCAATGCGATGAGGTGGTCCTTTATAGATACATAAAATGAGTTATTTAAGAAGGTGGAGTATAGTTGGGTTGGATCATACTCAAATCCAATCAGCCCCTTTTTACTAAAAAGAATATTAGTTACAGACCGAGAATTAGATATACACACCAACTTTTTCATTATAACCCTTATGACAAGACGATCCATTAGGTTACATTTATGTGAGAATTCATGGAAATTGATATACGACTGATGGCTTGAGGAGAAGAACTTTCAAAACTCATCTGTACATGGTGTGGGAATCTAGTGGCTGGTTGTCAAGTGAACAGTTTCCCTCTATGGATTGGCAAGAGAGAGACCCAACATGGATCAGAAATGGAATGACCATCTATGTATTGAAAATAGAGAGACCTTCCTTTGATAAAAAATGGTGTGATCATCCATGGATCAGAAAAAGAGATACCCTACATGGATCTACAATAGCGCAACCCTCCATCGATCGACATGAGAGTGACCTTCTGTGGATTAGAAGTAGCACAACCAGTCATGGACCAGCCTTAAAGAGACTCTTCATGGATTTTCGAAAGAGCGGACCTTTGTGGATTGGTAGGAGATCAACACTTCTCGGATTATCAGTTGACACTCTCAATAGAATAAAATGATCTATCTTAAGAAGAAGAAACTTCTTTCCATTTCTTTATATTATATACATGGTGTGATCTATCTTTTACATTGTGCTATGTGTTTCAGATCATTGATTGCGGTATCACCTATGTGTTATTTCATTTTTGGTTTTTTATTTTGTGGATAACGATGATACCTTTGAGGGTATTATGGTCCCTACTAGGTATTGTTATACTCACCCATGCATGTAATTCACATGCACCAATTTTTCCTTATGTAGATGATTTTATGCTTTGACTAGGACTTCGAGAAACCAGGTCTATATGGTCCTCAAGAGTGGATCAATAGATGTGGTGTTCTCCAGTGACATCTGACAGAGAGTTGTACCTTCCCTTCAGGTAGGATCCTTGGCGGACGACCTCTAGAGTGTGTACTTGTTTTTATGTACATTACATTTAGTTAGACATGTATTCTAGACCAGTTACATTCAGTTTACACACATTACTCTAAATGGTTGTACCTTTGTAGTGGTTGTATTACTTTTCTTTCCTTCATAGTTAGATTTATGTTGTTCGCCCAGTCCATGTGTGCAGGATTAAAGGAAATGTCTCCCTTTTGGGGACATGTCTTTCCGGTGCTAGTCACCAGCCCCTGTCCTATGGAAGTTGGGATTAGTGTAGTCACATAATGGAACCCATGGGATGGGTCGTGACAAAGTGGTATCAGAGGGAGGTTGGTTATTCCAGCTGTACTAAGAGTCTATAATTTGATTCAACGAAGAAATAGTGTCTAATTTCAAGAGTTTTTATTTTAGTTCAGGGATTCTATTATTGGAGCGATGGCTGATGTATCTATAAAACATGACATGATGTTCTGTTTTGTGAATCGGTACATGAAAACTCTGGTTACGTGTGATTCAAAATATTTTTCTCTTGATCTCTTTTGAATTAATTCACCATATATAATTTGTTGACTATGGCACAACAATTTTATTATAGGATGCCTCTACAAAGAAATATATCTAGGATTCAAGTGAGAGATCACAACGACCCCCCCAGATCAATGAGGCATTGGTATTGGGACCACTTATGGAGGTATCTCCTATGAGTGGTGTACCAACAACACCCCCACTCGTAGAGAGGAAAATTCCACCAGCCCCACCAGTGGATAGTGCATGGTGACTAAGTGCGCTGGATGAGTTCTAGAGACAGAGGCCTCCAAGGCTTCGAGGAGAAATAGATCCTCAGGAATCTAAGGATTGGCTGGAGGTTGTGGCATGAGTTTTTGGATGGGTAGATACACTAGAAAATCGGATGGCGATCCTAGCCACTAGTAATTTTAAAGGAAAAATAAGGAGATAGTGGATCTTGATGCTCTAGACACAAGAGGAGGTGGCCCATTATGGGTTGGACTTCGATAGACTCCTCAGGGTGAAGTTTGTACGAGAGACATAATACTCTGTGTGTATTCTGGAGCTACTACACCTACAACATGATAGTTTTACATTGGCCTAGTAATTTGTGAGTTTTATAGACCTCTCCCACTACTCCACCGTCATAGTGAAGTACCCTTTCATTAGGGCCCACACCTATGACCAGGAAATCTAATTGGAGATCAAGGAATCAATGATTTCACTCAACATCTCGATGCTGGATATAGTTCTATGGAAAGATCTATTGTAAGAGAGTTTCATTACCGAGCAACCACTGATAGTGAGGGACACCACTAAATGATAGGTAGGTGAGTCATCTCTAGTAGGAAGTATGAAGATGGCGCAGAGGCCCAAATAGGCCAGACCTTACAAAGGATTACCCTAGGATGTAGGTTTAGAGGTACGGAGCTCGTGACACAAAGGACGTCAGTAGGGGAGAAGACTATGTTATTCTTGCGAAAGAAAGGGTCACATGTTTCGTGATTGGCCAACCTATAGTACTGATGATCAAAAAGTGTTTGAGGGGCCACTGAGGTAGAGGAAATGGTTCTAGAGAGGAGGTCCACAAGGTAGTGGGTGTGGAAGGGGATCAGGCTTATCAGTAGGCAGTGGGCAATGGTTTGAGGTTTTACCACCACCACTCCCAAGTATTCCACCCCAACCTCATGTAATAGGCAGACAGTGGCGAGAAAAACATTATCCAATGGATTAATATGACCAAAAATATGTAGGGATGATCCGAGCTATGATATACGGCTTCTACACCCTCGCTACAGTTCTTATAGACATAGGTGGTAGCCACTCCATCCTTTCCCTGAATGTAATTCTGAGTTTTGGAGATTTCAGTGGAGTTTTTGGCTATATCCTTATTTCTAGAGGATGCTTTAATATGGGATTGAACGATAACACACTAGTGTCAGCATTATGAGATTACTCTAGGAGGCGATATAATTAGTTTGGATCTCATAGTGGCAGCGTTGAGGCCTTACAATTTCATCTTGGGCGTGGAATGGTTATCCCAAATCCATGCATAGATCGATTGTTTTAGGTGTAAAGTTCAGGGTGTCCATGGACATGGGAAAAGGTTTTCCTTCACTGGAAAGAATAGAACTGATCCAACATAGGACATACTTTCTCAGAGGAGGTTGTTGCCGATAAATTACCAGTTTCCTAGCCTCACCCTTGGGGTAATGAATGAGGGGAGTCCAAGATTTCATATAGTGGTGGACAAGTACAATGATGTTTTTCCTAAGGTTGTTCTGGGAGTACCTCCTCACATGGAGGTATACTTCAACATCGACCTATACCATAGGGAGACACCGATTTCAACACTGGAATATCATATTTCTCTCATGGAGCATCACGAGCTGAGGGTACAACTAGAGTAATTTCAAGATACTGGTTTCATAAGGTTCAGTGTTTCACCATGGGCAGCCTTGATGTTTTCTTCGAGAAGGTAGACAAGAGATTGAGGTTTTACATGGGCTTTTAGCGCATGAACCAGGTGACTTGGAAGAACAAGTAACCATTTTCAAGGATTTATGACCTCTTCATATAGCTGAAGGGAGTGAGGTGTTTCTATTAGATAGACCTCATACCAAGATACCTCTATCTATGGGTACGAGATGCAGATGTACCGAAGATGGCCTTTAGGTACCTATAAGAACACTATGAGTTCCTAGGGATTCCTTTCAGCATGCCCTATTTTCCAATAGTTTTTATGGGACCCATGAACAGTACATTCTAGGCTTTAATTGACCAGTTTGTTGTGGCCTACATTTATGAAATCTTGATGTACCCAGCATCATAAGAGGATCATTCTACACACTTATAGATAGCCCGAGATACACTCTGAGAGCATCAAAATATTTAAATTCTCTCAAAGTTTTGGTTTTGGATTCGGGAAGTCCACTTTTTGGGAAACATCATCTCAGATAATGGATTTGTAATGGATTTGGTAAACATAGATGTGGTGCTTTCTTTTTAGCCTCCCAGAAGTGGGACTGAGGTGCGAAGCTTCTTGTAGTTGGCGAGTTGTTATCAGAGGTCGGTTCCCAACTCCTAAAGAGTAGCATCACCCTTATAGAAATTGACATATAGGGTAGAACCCTTCATTTGGATGAAAAAATGTCATCATATTTTCCATTATCTGAGGAAGATACTGACTAGTGCCCCAATCATGAGACTATCGGAGGAGGGTGTTGGGTATGTAGTTTACCGTGACACATCAAGGAACATAATGGGTTTTAACCTAATGTAGTACAAAGTAGTGATTTCATACAGATCACGATATTTGAGATAGCATGAGAAGAACTATGCAACCCATCACCTGGAGTTATTAGTTGTGGTCATTGAATTGATGATGTGGAAGAATTACTTGATGGGTGAACAGTTTATGGTTTACTCCAATGACGAGAGTCTCAGGTATATCTTATCCTTGAAGGGCCTAAACCTGATACAATGGTGATAGTTAGAGTTACCCTAGGACTATGACATTGAGATATCATATACTCATGGGACGGGGAACATGGTGGAAAACTCGCTCAGTAGGAGGAACAGTTTGCAGCTGCTAAGTGAGGTGACCGAGCAGTTGACCGCGATGTAGGTATCCTTCCTGGGTGATGGTGAAGTTTCTTACATTCAATTGATGACTATTACTCCCCCACTATTACAGTGAGTCTAGGAGTCACCTCTTTTAGTTGTTGACTACGAGTCATGACGTGCTCAGTTATCCTCAGGATGGGCTCCTGATGGATTTTCAATAGTTTAGGAGCATGTCACCCTTTTCATAGGGTGCACCATAGTTATAGTGATATTGAAAGAGGATGTGTTTAGGGTGTTCCATACATCCCCATTGGTAGTACATCATGGAGTGGAAAAGATGTATGAAGACCTATGACGTACGTACTGTTGGCCAAGGATAGATAAAGAAGTTGCTAAGTTCATTTCACGATTCCTCACTTGTTAGTAAGTGAAGGCCGAGAATCAAGTTCTAGTAGGCTTCGACCAGCCACTAGAGGTACCAGAGTGGAAATTGGATGGTATCTCGACAGCCTTTCTGATGGAGTTACCATGTACATATTGGGGCCAAAACTCTATTTGTATGGTCTTTGATTAACTCACCAAGTGGTCTCACTTTCTAACCATCCGGGAGCAGGGACTTGTAGAGGGAATAAGATGCCACTATGTCTAGCTTATAGTGTGGATTTATGGGGTCCAATTGATGATCATCTTAGATCGTGATGCTTGATTTACTTCCCGATTGTGAAGGGGATTATAGGAGGCATTTGGGGAGCATTTCTGCGTGAGTGTAACTTTTCATCCCCCGATGGATTGTCAGTAGTACCGGACAATACAGAGTTAGGAGAACATATTTCGTGTTTTCATCCTAGATTTTGGTCGCATTTGGGAGGACCACCAGCCACTAGTGGAAATTTCATACAAAAATAGGTATCACTCCACCATTGTAATGGCATTGTTTGAGACATTCTACAAGCATCCTTGAAGATCACACCAATGCAAGACAAATCCATGGGAGTCAATACTCATGGGTCCGGAGATGGTATGAGAAACCACTGAGAAGGTGTAGATCATCCAGGAGTGGATGAGGACTCTATATTGAAAGAAGAAGTCTTATGTCTCTAGGAGATAGAGAACCGTGGAGTTTGATGAGGGAGATCATGTTTTCCTTCAGGTCTCACATCGACGAGGATTGTAGAGATTTGTTGGGTATGGAATGTTATCTCTGAGGTTCATCAGACCTTTTCAGATTCTAAGTAGAGTTAGTGAGGTGTAGTGCAACCTAGATCTTCTCCCATAGATGAACTGGGTACATGATGTTTCCCACATGTCACACAAGAGGATATACATGCGTGATCCATCGCACGTCACCGATTAGGGAGATCTGGAAATTGATGATGGGGAGAAAGTTTTAGAATACCTAGTAGAGATAGAGAATCTGTTAGAGAGGGTCCTATGAGGGTGTTTTATTCCTCTAGTTCATGTTTTGTGAAAGCATATGATTCTCTATGAGAGTAAAAGGAATGAGGAGGCTCTGATTCATGATTAGTACTCCCATCTTTTTGATTAGTTTTAGTTTTGTTTTTGTTTTGAATTAATTCCCTATGGCCAGGATTATGAATATCTCAAAAACTCTGGGTTTTTTTCATTATATGGAATTATTTTGAGACCAGACGCTTTGACGACATGTGATTTTGATGCCTGGTGAGCCCAAAACTAAATTTTAAACTTCTTAAAGGTACAATCAGTGAATCTGCGGGTGGGTTTTTTCTATAATTCTAATTGGTGCTCGGTTCAAAATTCCTAGGGCACCTTTGAACTTGGAACACCTAAATTCTCCTAGAAATGACTTAACATCAGCTAGAAAGGGTCAATCCGAAATGATATTTTTTGGAATTTTGAGAAAAATTAAAAAATAAATATAAATAATTATTTTATTTATTTTCTCACCATTGAGTGGCGGATGGTGACGCTGCTGTGTAGCAACGAGGTAGTGATGAGGCACATTAATGGAGGTTCAATAATTGCTTATTTGAAACTGTAACTCTACTATCTTAATAGATCATTAAACATGGCTTATTTAATGATCATCATTAATGGGCACAATGTTGCTACCCTTTTTATTTTTGTTTAATATGAAAATTTGTTGCTGTTTATGGATCAAAAAAATACGGGAAATCATTTATGATCCATTAGAGGAATCATTCTCCAATGAAGACTGATGAACAAGAAAATATACATTGGAGGATCTGTTATGGTGGTCCAAAAGTGGTGACGAACACCAAAGATCACAGATCAACGATGACGTGGATTTTTTCTTTCATCCTCAACAGATACAACATATCCATGTAGGGTTTGTGTGTTCTTTGTAATTGATTATTATTTTTCTTTATTCATGAAATTTAAAATGAACATGGATCCACTGACTAAAGGGTTGATATGCAATCAGTTCTTTTTTGTGGGAGGTTCTAATGTGGTGATTTGAATTGGGGTTCTACTTTTGATGAGTGGTTATTACATTCCCCCAAGAATAAAATCTAATGGATAGGGTGCGGGCCGAAACGAAATTGGCTTGGACTCTCCGCCATAGATTTTTTCTTATGAGTTTTTTGTGGATAATTTCTCAAGATGGTGCAAAAGAGAGTTTTAGGGAAATAAAATGAATGTGACAGCCTAATGATTCCGTAGATGCAAGTGGTTCGAGAAACGGTCCACTGGAGCGACTCTGGTGGCCTACCAATGGTATTGTTGGTGCAACGTCACCACCTGTGGCGTCTAGATGGGGACCACGGTGGCAGCCTCGAGTGGAGGGCAGGGCGCCCGTTGGCGTATTGGGGTAGTAGGAGGTTGTGTCTGGATAGTAGTGGGGAGGAGTATCCCGCCTAGGCTGCTCAGGCGAGCTGGCGCTCCCGATATGTCAACCACATGCATATGTCCGGTCAGCCAGTGTGGCTGGCCACATAGTGCCACATCAGTCCCTTTACAACAATAAGGAGACCACCCCACGCTAACCACATGGTAGGAGGGAGGCTGGATGCGGTGGTCTACCACATCCTGTATGGGGGAACCGGTCGTCAGGTGGCTGACTAGGTCGTCTAGCTGGCTAGACGCACAGGCCTAAAGGGTCGAGCCCATGCCATACCCCATAGATATGTTCGGGTCAGGTCAGTCCGATGGGGTTGAACCAGACCCGGGCCCGAGAATCCCTGTTTCACTGAAACAATCATAACATGATGACTGTGCTTCCGATTGACACACCGTTTATGGAATGATTTCCCTTTCCACGAGGCAGTCCTTTTTAGATACTCAACCAGAGTTTTGGTAGAATAAAGAGTATGGGTGGGTTGGATCGGAATCAAATCCAACCGGTCTTTTTTATACTAAAAAGCCAATAACATACAGACCAGGCGTCCAATCGACGCACCGTCTATTGCATTAGAACCCTTACAACAAGACAATTCTTTTGGTTACCTATAAATGAAACTTTGTTGAAGTTTTAATATAACCAATTTCTTGAGGAGAATAATTTTTAAAACTCATACATACTTGTTTTAGGAATCCAGTGGTTGGTAGCCGAGTGGAGAGAGACCCTCCGTGGATCCGCAAGAGAGAGACCCTCCATGGATTGAAAATGACGCGACCCTTGATGGATCATAAAGATAGAGAACCTTCATGGATCAGCAATGTATGGACCATCTATGGATCGGAAAAAAGAGTGATCCTTCATGGGTCAACAATGGTTCGACCCTATGTTGATCAGCATGAGAGAAACCCTCTATGGTTCCGTAGTAGCGTGAGCCATCGCGGGCCAGCCGTAGAGTGACCCATTTTGGATCAGCCGCAGGGCGACTCATTGTAGATCAGAAATGGAGAAACAAATATTAGATTAGATGTCGAGCCTCACAATACAATAACATGGGTGTGAACTATCTTTAACTTTTTGTTATGTGTTTGAGATCTTGGGGGGGGGGGTATTACCTCTATGGTATCTATTTTTTCACTTTTCGTTTGTGGATTACTGGGAGACCATGAAGGGTATCGGGGTCATTACTTTATGTTGTTATACTCACAAATCCACGTGCATTTCCCACACCTTTTGTGTATTGAGTAGATGATAGACAACTATGATCAGGGATTTGGGGAGCCCAGAGTAGATTGTTCTTATATGTAGATTGATAGCCGTAGTGTGCTGAAGTGACATCTGACAAATATTTTTACCTACCATTCAAATGGGATCCTTGGTGGACAACCTCCGATGCTTGAAATTATTTTTCCTTACTTTCATTTTAGTTGGGCTTTAATTTTTGTCCATTTACTTTCAGTTTACACTCTTTACACTCATTGGTGGTACTTTGTGGTGGTTGTATTACTTTTCTTTCATATATGGATATCTTTATGCAGTTCACCCTGTCTGTGTATATTAGTATAAAGTTAATTCCTTCCCTTTTTGGGATATTCCTTTCTTGTGGTAGTCACCAGCCCCTGGACTACAGAAGGTGGGCTTTGGGTAGTCACAACACGAGCCCCAAGGGATGGGTCATAACAACCGGACTATTGCAAGGGTGTGGCGGTCCTCCACCATGTCAATATTTCCAAATCCATTTGTTTTCCTTTATTAATCAGATTCTATATATTCTCTTAGTTAAAAGCTTCATATTATGGATTTGGTGTTGTGATAGGGCATGAAATGGTATATGGTGGAGCCACTTCTTGTTGGAATAACATTTTAATTTGAGTTGATGCCCTACTTGACAATAAGAGGTGTGGTTTGGTGTGTCAGGCGCATACTAAAATCAAATACTCAATAAATAAATGGGATTAATTGATTATTGAGGTTTCACAAAATGAATTATCTAATTGAAATTTATTAATAAAAAAATAATGAATGATCTAGTTTTATCAAACCTTAGACCACGACCTATCTTTCTACTCTGCATTTTTTCTACATCCTTATTTAGACTTAAATTTTTTATTTCATAATTATATATTCATGTTTTCCAAAAACCTTGAAAAAGAATAAAATTTAATCGATAAATAAGAAATTCCAAAACGAAGGAGAATAAATGAATTAGAATCAGTGATTGGACAACTTCAATGCTCCTTAAGTGAGACGACCCAGGTCATCTTCTATGCTGCACTAGGAATACATAGAAATTTTTTTCATGCCCTGAGAGGGGAATGCTTCAAATTACCATATAAAACACAACCGAAAAAATTTCAAAACTTCCAATATAAGTTATCATAAACTACCCACCGCACAAGTCAACAAACTTCTCTTGAACACAAAAAAATCTATGATCTCAAAATGGGACATAATAATTAAATAATTCATAAAAACGGTCCACATAATAGAATGAACTCAGATCCACACCTCATTACTCTGTATAGGTAGATTTAAAAAATTTCTAACTATATATATGTCCAAAATAATGAACCTATATTTCATTTGGATCATTTGAGGAAGAATATAAATATGACATGATACACTTATACCACTTCTCTCACCCAATAATCAAATAAATGACCCCATAACTATTATAGAAAACTATAATCATACATTCATGAAATGAAAAACATTTACCAAAAATTCATGTTTTCTAAAACATCTATATTAATCTTTAAATAAAACAACCATTGAATATAAGACCATTTCCTAAAAAAATATATCATTTCATCTTAGTTTATATATATTTATTTTCAAAAACTGTAATTCATAATAAATAAACATATAAAATATTATTAGAAACTAAATAGATTCATAAAAATTTAATCTCACACAAAAAAAAATTCTAAAATAATCACTATAAAAAAGTCAAAAAATTTACAACATGAAATTTAACTTACATTCATAAAATACATACAATATTTCATATTTAATTTGACGAACTATGATGAAAATATTAATTATAATAAATAAAACAAATTATTTTAAAATCCAATCATTCATGGATTAATCCTCTAAAACAAACATACAATTTTTAGGAAAAAAACCTTAACCCCGTTCCAAAAAAATATATTTAATAAATATTCAGTACAACTCAAATTCCGAACCAATTTTCAAAAAATGGAGTGAATAATCAAAATATAAATCTAATCATTGAAACATAAATATTAGAAAAACATATTCATTCACATAAATTCCTCACAAATGACAATAAATTAATATCATAACAATGAAAAAGAACTAATGAGATAATTTTGGAAAGTGGGGGAGGGAAAAATAAGTGGGAGAAATATCAATATGTATGGTTTAGTCCAACGGGTTTCATAACCTTTCATATCTATAAACTATGTAACGTAATAGTTTCAAACTAATTTATCACGTTCTCTACATAGTTTACTAGAATATGATGGATAAACATGAAGCCTAGGTATGATCGATCTAGTCACTTTTAAAACGCAAAATTTCCACCAAATGAAATTTATAGACTAATCAGGGACCAATGTATGATAATAACATGTTAAAATAATTACATTATTCTCAATAAAAAACTAAAAATCAAGATATAAATCCCAACAACCCCTGAAAACTCATGGTTTTGAACATGAAATAGATAAAATTTAGCTTTCATTAACCTTCATCTTGAGTTATTAAGATATTCCTAGTAACTACACTATGATGATACACATTTAAATACAAATATGGTACCCTAATACCATTTTGTATGAACCAACTGAGGTTTCCCTTCAACCAGGAACCCAAATGAACCCATGACTTACCTAAGGCATGCACTTGATCATATCGAAAATGAAACTTTTTCCATAGGATAAAATTAAAACCATTTGGAATGATTTAAAACTTTTCAAAAGAAAGAATTAATCCAAAAATTATACAAAATATTAATAATGAAAATATAAAATAAACTAAATCATAATGAAAATCATCAGCCCATAAATAAAGATTAAGTATTTATTGTAAATATAATACGGGTTTTATAGGATTATACAAGATAATCAAGAAATATAAAACAAAATAAAAACCCCAAAATATATTATGAGTGTCCATGTGACCCACAATCTCTTTAGGAATCCCAATCTAACAATCGAACATATCTAGAACATAAAATTCAAGAATAACTGAAGCCTAGAAACCTGAAGGGAAAACATAAAGGCATCTTACACTAAATGGTGTTTTTAGGGTGTGATCGAAACCAAGATTAGTAGGATCCCACCAAGGATTCTGTATAGTTCACTACCAATGGAAATTCATTTATTATTATTTTGAAATAAAATTTAAAAATTAGGTTTCTTATATACATACATCCAATCCAACATCTCATCCATAACCCATTATATATATATATATATATATATATATATTCATTTCATTCAAATGAAAATAATCCACTAGAAAAAATAACTTTCAAACAAGCCTCTTTTTCCAAAATAATCAGTTTACATCCACTTTTAAATCCTCATTATATACACACCAATTAATAAATTTGTAGTGTCATTGTAATAAAAAAAGGTCAATTAAATAACAAAAAACAAAACATTGAGCCACCATATGATAATGGAATGTGTGTAATCAAGGATAATTCATAATCCTATTCTTACTAATTAAACTAGTGAACCCAAAAGCATACATGTTTCCTATGAAGTATAATCAAGTATCAGGAGAAATTTGAAAATATATATTGAGGGGGTCCTAGACATATTTATGTGTAACTATCTACTTTCATATCGAGCATCTCTTATATTGATAATAATCTATCTTATATATTCATTCCTAATAAAATGAAATACCCCCAAGGACACAAGTACTATTGGGGATTGAGTATTTATAATCGGTACTAGATAGTAACTATATCTCTACCCATCACTAATATTCTGATTATCCCCAAAAAATAATAAATATAAGAGGTGAGAAATCACATGCATCAATAAAACCCTAATCTAATATCACTTGTAACACTATGAAAAGGAATAACCCCTTTTACATATCATTTACTTCTGAATAATTAACAAGGTAAACCCTTATTTCCCTAATCCATATCAAACCAAATAAACAATGGTATTCAATAGGGTCTTACATAGTTATTTTTGTAAAACAACATTAAAATTACATTCTATCCATACTATTAGTAAGTAATATGAGGAAACATTACATTATCTTCACTTAAAGTTTCATTTAAAATTACTAAAAATAAACCGATTGAAAATAATACATGACCTAGTTTTAGAAAATCATTTAAAAATAGATATTTAACAGTAATATTAAAACCATTTCAAAACATAATCCCATTTTTAATATATACATTAATAATTCCAAACAACCTTTAATCATTAAATGATATAAACAAATTCAAATATGTAAATAAACTAAATTCCATTCAAATAAGTCATTGAAACCATTTCTCGAATACATGGAATTTTAGAACCATTATATAAACAAAAAACACATTAAAAAAACATTTATTCCATGTGGAAAACCAATAATAATAATTTATTATATCTAATTGACCTTCATATAAAAGTATAATTAAAAAACACTCAAATTGAACTAGAAATAAATGCCAGGCCAAAAAATAAGATAAAATAATAATCTAAACACATTATAACAATGATCATGCTAAAATTCATCTCCATTTATGGAGAACACTCAAAAATAATTAAGAGATCCTATATGATCTATTATAATAAAAACCCCATGATTAATCCCCAATTAACACATAAGAAAACTCCAACAGCCCCTAGGTTTTTCTGGATAAGAGGAAACCAAAAAGGAAATGGATTTGGTGAAGAAAGAGATGGAAACATAAATAATAAAGGATCTCAGCGCAATATATTCACATGAAAATAATGTAATTATTATTTAAAATTAAAGGAGGAGGATAGTGAGCTCCATTAGTACATGACATAAAGAGGAAGGAATGATATAGGGTTAAAAGCCATTAAAATTTCCAAGGGAGAAAGGTATAATCACCATTTCCTAATGTTGGTAATTCACATTGTTATTATATCATATAAAAAAAATATTCACAAAAAATAATAAATAGTTTGGTATTGACTATAGATACCATCAAATAGTTATTTTATAGTTTCACATTATTGTGGAAACATTCTGTTCCGAAAAACACTAATTTAATGGGATCCCCGCATAGTCTACCTAGAAAATGCACTATCCATTAAAAATATACATGAATGTTCCAAAATTATCTAAAAATTACCTATATATGGGTAATATATAATATTTATTCTATACCATGAACCTTACTAAATTAAGATAATTATTTTCCACACATTTTCTACTAACTCCTCATTTATCATGCATGAACTGTGCATGAAAAAAATCAAGAAAAATTCCAACCCAAAAACTCATATACATTTATATTAAATAAAAAATAAATAAAATTATTCCATATTTAAATATATAATGTGACATGGGATGTCACATTAATGATTAATTTAAAAGAAAATATTTGGTTTCATAAACTATATAAATAATGATTTATTTATATATTTCAACTATGATAACCCAAACTAGAAGAAAATCAATAAATCAATATGTATACATCTATTGAGGTAAATATACCATAGAGAATGAAATTATGGTACTAATTTTCCAATCTATGATCCCATTTTAAGGGTATATTCAATTCATCCAAAATACCCAAAATAGACAAAAAATAAATTATTTTTTATACTATTATTAATGTCTCAAACTGCTCACAACTCCATGATGGTTTAAACTAGTCGTAATAACCAAACAATGAAATTGATGGAACATGTAGATATGTTTTATATGACTTTGTTCTATGGAAAATTTACAATTTTAGAATGGATATTCCCATAGGAATCCAAAGTACAAAATCTTGTTATGTTTAGATCAAGAAAAACATGGGTCACTACATAAATGAGTATAATGAAATATTTTCATATTTAAATAGGTAAATACTCATAAATTTACTATAATTTTATCCTCTATTTAAAACTATTCAATAATATCCCCATATTTTATTCACATTTAACCTCAATGAAATTTTCTTATGTGACAATAGACAATTTTTCATAAAAATATGCCGCTAAAATATCAATATTTTTTTTTCAAGATATTAAAAATGATCTCATGTGAAGATCTTAATGGTGTGATATATCCTTAATCGATCAATATTATTATCCATTTTCATTTGATCAAATTATTTTTGGTTTGGAATTTCACTTCCGAGCATGGTAACAACCAATGATTGTTATTCAACAGCTCACCATGACATTTCCAAAATCACACAGCATGGTTATGACTAAATTCATAGAACTATCATTATATGGTATTTATTTTTAAAACCCATAATGGTGTGATATTAATAAATATTAATTTAAGATCAAATTATTAATACTCATGTTGAAATAGATTTCCATTTCAAATAATTGTGAATTTTTATACATTAAATAAAATCATAAAATTCATCTAGATGAATTTATGAATCAATATTCTAGAAAATCTAAACCTCAAATTTAGACAATTGGTTATATTTATAAATTAATGAAGTCACTTTTACATATCATGAAAACTTTTGAAATTACATATTCATAATGAAAATACACCTCATAATTATTCATAATCCTTTTTCAAATCATATGTTCTCCACCCATGGTAATTTTATGGGTGAAACATATTAAAGATTTTAGATAAATATATTATAGATAACACGAAGAAGTTTAATATTTTCACCAAAATATTCACCTTCTATAACCTATTAAAAAATTTCTGATTCATTTTTAATCATATGAATCAATTTTTAAATCAACTCCAAAAAATTTAATGTGAAATTTTATAATAAAAAAATAATTATAATGATCTTAAAATAAATTTCTATATATACAGAAAATATGAGCATTAAAATTTGAATGCATAAATGAATCTATAATACCTATTGTACTCCATATTCAAAAATAGACTTCCTTAGTTTTCAAACAAATAAAAAAAATCACCGAATAAAATGACCATAGTAATAAATAATCTATGAATGGTTTCCCATATTTCAAGCTAGAATTTTCAATCAACCTCCCCACTACTCAAGAATGTAACTTTTCCTACATAACTAAAATCATATTCCAACCATCATTCAAATGTAATTTTAAACTTATAGAAAATAGTTTTTCTTCCTTCATTAAAACTTATCAGTGAAACTATTGAATCAATCACAATAGTCATCAACTATTTGTGAGGTTTTGTAATAATTTTTTTTTTTCAGAATACCAAGAAGTAAGCATAACCCCTAATCTATTTCCATATACTATAAATGGTAGATAAATCCATTTTAGTTTTCTATTTCATTATAAGAATCTTATTCACATTCATGAGTGTGTTCATCATCACCTAAATATAGATATTAATTTTGAATAATATATTGATATAAAATAAAAAAACAATATTCAATATCTCATTAGGTTCTTTAATATCCCTCTTAGGATTTTTTTTCAACACCCATTTCAATTTCAATGTAAAAAATTTTCACACCCATGAATAAGTTAAATAAAAATGTCTATAAGTAAAGTAAAGGACAACTCATTTCGTTCTTCTTTGTTGGTTTTGAAAATTTCATCTTCTCCCATTTGTTCTCAATATTCCTTAAGTTATAATTTATGATTCACTTGAGATAAGGGAGGTAAAAAATATACATAACAATGATACATAAATTAATAGAATCAAAATCTATATATAAAAGATTTGTTTAGAAAATAAGGGTTATTATAAGAGAAATAATAGTCATCTATAAACAATATATCATGGCATGAAAAATTGTATTTTCAATTTATAAGGGTTGATGAATACTTTTTCTACCCAAACAACCGCACTCATATAATAACATTCACATTAAAACATTCAAGTGTAATAATTTATTTTCCCCTTATGAAATTACACAAAATTCCCCTTAAAAATAATAATTTTTTCAATTAAAAAAAGGATGAATAAGTTATCATTATACATAATTCTTAAAATTCTTATATGTTCTAGCAATATTTATAGAATCTTGAACAAAGATAATTTTAGAAGCTCTATGTTTCCTCATATACCCCTTAAAAGATACATGTTATCATCTCCTAATCATTTTTGGACTTACTATTCATGAAATCCAAAAATATATAGTTGAAACAAGGAATATTGAATTGATTCATCATAACCTATGATATGAATTGATTTTCATGTTGTAAATCTATCACAACATTCAGTTCTTCCATTTTTTTCTTCACCTTCATTTCACTATATTGATTCCCAATTAAAATAAGCTTGGGATGAATGTGTATTTATCTATTTTTTGAATCAGATACAGAAGGATGTTTTTAATTTCATAAAAATATAATTTCTTTTCAATGAAAACATTTAAAGAATATAACAGGTCAAATACTTCTTATATTTAATAGATTTTTCTAATTAATATATGGATACACTTTTTCTTACATTAATTTCTCACATGTTATGTATATTTTTTTAGAGTGGATAGTAATGAAAATATATCCATTGTTACTTCATTTTTGTTTTATATAATATTTTCATATATAATAATCCATTTCATGAAATTATTTGGAATCAGTCTTGGATTTTGAAAAATTCCTAAAAAAGTACGAAAAATTAATTATTCTTCATTAATAGAAATCCACTTATGAAATCCTTGTATATATTCATATGGAATTAATAGTTTCCCTTTAGCAAATAAATTATATTTTTCATTCTATATAATTATATCTAATTAAAATTAATGTGGGAAGTTAATAAATAATTATTTTTTTAACATTTTCAAACTTCTTGGATTTAACATAGGTATTATTAAAATAATTTAAGTTACCATCTAAGGAAACTTATCTTTCTCTTCATCTTCAATTATTTTCACCAAAATGATGATTTTATTTATTTTTTGGACTGAATATCTTAATTTTTATAATATTATTCCTTAATATCAATATTCATGAGCAGTTTACAATGGTATATGATTTTTTAATTTATCCTATAGTAGTAGCACTTACAAATTGCAGTTATGATATCCTTCACAATGTTATTTTCGACAATCTTTTATTAAACAACTTCTTTTGTTTTTACCTCATTGAAAAATAATCATCAAATTTCATAAAATTCATCTTTTTGGTCTTCGTTTATTTAGAGATTATGGTTTATGATTAATTTATTTATTATATCACTCTTTAGTATTTTCACACAACATATTATAGACCTCACCAAAAATCTCTTGGATCTCACATATGTTCATTTTGGATATATTTCTCTTTTTTGGGAAAATTTATTCTTCATAGAATGATTCTAATTAGCATCATATATGATACCCCAAAAAACATTTCTGATATAGTCTTTAGTAATTTAAAATTTTTTCTAGAACTCAATGTCTCTATTTACAATCCCCCAATATCACTAGAAATGGCCAATAAAATTTGTTCTATAACATTTGGTTGTAATATTGAGAGATTATATTTTTTTTAGAAACCTAAAAACTTGGATATCTTTTTAGGTATGTTATTTTACTACAAAAATTAATATACCCCATATATTAATGGTGGATTTATTACTAATTTTATTCAACCACATTTTTAAGGAAATAGAATTGTAATCAATACCAATATATGGAACAAATGGTGAATAAATTGTTTTTCTATTTCATGTGTTACCATTTTTTATATGCATGAAGTAGATATATTATTGAATATTAATTCCGAATATATTATTTTTGTCATGCATATTCTATGTCATATTCTAATATACGGAACTAAATATTGTGTTTCTTATCTCACTCCTATATATTATTTGTAACATCCATAGAAATCCATGAGGGTTACTTGGTATGATTTGAGGAGAATCAAGAAGAAATAATAAATATAAAAAGTACGTAAATGATGTATTTTAACATCCACATTCAATATATTAATCATGTTTTTCTCGTATCATGATTATATTATATTTTTGGATCAAATGTATTTTGACTTATGTACTTTTTACCATTGTGATAAAAGAAAAAAAACTCTAGGTTACCAGTGTTGGGGATGTTAAAAATGCATCCTTGGTATTATGAACAATGTATTTTATAGCACTATAATTAAATAACCAATATCTATAAGTTATTAGACTCTTATTTTTCATAGTATATATCATTTCCACATTAATAAGAACACATGAAAATAGATTTAGAAACCATTTCAACAATATAACCTATTTACAAAACCTCATGAAATATTATAAATTATCATGGAATTATATACTCTGATTAGTAGCATTTACGATTATTTAAAACCCAATTATATATATATCAATATTTAGAAATAGATCCCAATGCAAAGAAAATGAACCGTTTCAACATCCAAATTATTTTATAATTTCCCACCAATAAAGATAATAAATTTGGTTCTACATCATAGAAAAATATAACTATTTTAGTCTATCTGACTCATGTTATGGAAACTAACCTAGCTCTTATGGAACATTGTGATTCCCCATAACATTATGTAAAAGATTGGATCACTACATAAGTGAATAAAATTTTCCTTTTAATATTGGAATTAATATATTATTAGACCAAAAGTTAGATAAATTATTTAGTTAAAATATCATTTTTTGGATTTATTGAATGAAAGATGGTTATTTTGCCTATAAATCCTATAAGGGGATATATTGAACAATAATGATCCTTAATTTTAAAAAAATAAAGAGTAATAAGTTCAAATCCTAGAGTGGACTAAATTTAAAGGCATTTTACATGAGAAATATTTTCCAAAGGAGAAAATTTATATTATTTATATAGAATTTCAGAATTTAAGATAACCGAAAGAGGAAACTATTGTTCAGCATATGACCAGCCATACATGGTTTGAAATACAATAATAGATTCTGTTTATAAGTATGAAATAAAAAATGATAACCTCATTAATGGACCAAATCCTACCCTTATAAGGTTATTGGTATCTATAAATATATTAACTTCTATGGAGAGTGATAGTTCAATTAAACCTAGAGAAGAAGGTTTCAATGTATTATATTTTCAAATTAATGAAACAGAGGAAGTGGATGGTTGAGTTTTATCATGAGATAAATTTGTACAAGGATAAAAATAGAATGGTTTAATTTTAAACATTTAATAAGTTTGGGATAAAATAATTTAGGTATTTCATAATGGGTTTGAGAGTATGTAACATGTTTTAAACCAATTACATGAGTGAAATGGAAAGGGAGAACTCAAAAATGTCTAATGCTTCAATTGAAAGGAGGTGAAGTAAAATTATTATCAATTTCCCATGAATTAACGGAATCAAACTAATAAGATACCATGGGATAATGGGTGATAATATACAATTATAACAACCATTGTTATGTCTCAGACGATTCTATGGTATTGTATTTCAAAATAAAATCATTCTCGGCAAACATATTGTTTATTTTAGAATCAAAACATAGTTGTATAACAATTTATTTTTAAAAAAATTAGAATCATACAATAATACATTAATGAGTTATATTTTAGTTAAAATCCATGTTTAAATATTATTATAATGATAATATATTAGTCTTTATCAATTTAATTTCTTAGAGGTTATCTAGTTAGAAATATTTTTTTTATAATAATTATGGACATTAGCACAGTCCATGTGATGAATTTTATCTCATAGTATAATGAAATAAATTATTTATGAGTGAAGGACATTAAAATTTGGGATAAATTAATTGATTTAAAAATTATTATGGGAGTTAATTCATTGCCAATGACTTTTCTAGAATGACATATATATTCTTATCATAATGAAATTCTCAAGGAAGTATAAGATCAAATTTAATTAGTGGATATAAAGGATATCTTATAGATAGTGAATGTACATATTGGTAAAGACTATATTCTCAAATATACTAGGTAATAATAATTATTAAAATCTAATAATGATGTAGAATTATACATTACCTTATACCTGAAATAAAACATATATCTAAACCTCCTTATACAACAACATAGATTCAACTAGTAGAAATAAAGAAGAAATAATAATGGTTGACTTCTATGCTATTTGTATGTCGTAATGGCTCCCTTTATGAATAACTGTTTCTATTTATGAAGAATTGGGTTATTTCTATATGGGTTTTCACCAATTATTATAAAATCAATACCATTAATAATAAGAATTAGTACCCTTCGCCTCATATTAATGAATTTTTATCACATTTAAAGTCTCAATACTTCTAAAACCTTTTCCTTTAGTCTTAGAATCTTAAATTAAAAATAAAAAAGGATGATATACCCAATCATGATTTTTATGTGATGTATATGGAATACTAGTTAATAGTTAATCCTTTTGGAATAAAAAATTCACCACATTAATGTTTGGATATGAATAATAAAGTATTCACGTATTTCATTGATAAATTTATTGGAGTACATAATTATTTTATCATGCTATACAATATGTTGTATGAAAATTATGAGAACCTTTTAATTTTTTTATACTCTCATAACAAATATATTATATGTGAAATTTAGTTTTTGGGAATTTTAGGTTCAATATGTTTCTTTTGATGGAAATACTGTCCCCAGGGATTGAATATATGTTTGGTAATTATCTTTAAAAGATATCAAAGAATTCATAAAACCAGTGAATAAAACTGAGATAAAAAATATTACTTATCATTGAAAACTTCTTGTAGTTATTTTTGGAATAATTTTCCAAATTATAAAATCCATTTACCATGATTACATTTAATGAATTAAAATTCACATGATTAATGGAATATGAAGAATGTTTTTAAGAAATAAATAATAGATTAATCAATTCAGTATTATAAATTTTTCCATTAGGGAAGGAGTTATTTATCATATTTATTAATTTATTAATGAAGAATCAAAGTTTTTTCCTTATGAAAAATAACATAGTTATTGTTTATTCATCAAGGAAATTAAAGAACTAATAAGAAATTTTTTGAATTGATGAATTGTAGTGGGGATCCTTAGTCATTTCATAATATATATAGAGACACTATCTTTATGGTGGAATATGTGACATTTATATAGACCATAAGAGTCTGCTGTTTATATTTTCATCGGATGAGAAAAATATTATAAATTCAATATGATTAAAAAACTAAAGGAATATGACCATGGAATACAATATCACCATTGAATGCAAGATAAGGTGGAAGATACATTTAATAGGAAAGATCATTGAGTTCTATCAATGATGAGAAAATACAAGGATCTATTATTCAAGTATTTAGTAATGTTAGACATAAAATTTACAAGAGAAAAGGAGAAATCATTCCACATCCACATAAATTTCCACCCAGATTTTTATAGGGACATTAATGATGTCCAAAAAGATAACAAGGATATATAAAAAAGGACTAAAGACCTAAAAGATGCGAAACAGAAAGACATTATCTACGAAGCCTAGGTTTTTGATGTCTGGAAAAATACAATTTTTATAATCATTTCCTGATATTAAAATGGATCTTTTCAATGAATATTGAAGATGAAATTTCACTATACACCCTGGTTTCAATAAAATGTATTAGGATATATGAGTGGTATTTTAGTAAGAAAATATGATGTGCTAAATTTTTAAAAATTAATTGTTATTATTCATATGAAATCAAGAAAATGTAGAGAGAAAACTGATATTAGTTTTCATGTGATATATACTAATACCAATTTGGAAGTGATAATATATAAAATTGGGGGTTTTAGTAGTGTTCATAATACATCTTGGAGGATAATTTTCTATCAGATATCATCTATCCTGCCTTTATGTGGGCTAGGGTTCCACTGAGACTTGGAATTTTCTCATCCCCACCCCTTCATAAAGGGGGATAGTGGAAATGGAATCAGGACACCTTCTCTAGTTTGATCATACCTCCGATTTTCTCACTTCACAAACTGAGTATTACTCCCTATTCTCCATAGTATTGTGGTAGCCCAAAATGTTCCCTATTTTTTCATCAGATCCCCATCCATCCTGATTTCAATCATATAGTTTTTTGAAGATTCAACACTGAATAACCATAACATTGTTTCTAATTTAAGATGGTGGAGACCTTTAGTAGATGTAGATAACATATTAGTCAACTATCAATGGGGTCTTCATAATTATGCGGTGGTTGGTTTTCTCGACTATCAATAAAAGGTGATTCATTTTTTACTTAATGATTATATGGCTCTCACGTGGTCCTATGGATCACACTCTATGAAAAAATTATGTTTATTTTTTCCTTCTGTGTTCATTTTAAATAAACATGAATTGAGACCCACAGAAAATGGAAATTTGGGTTAGTATTCTATGTTTTATACTCTCTTTCCCAGATCCTTCAATCTTACGAATAACAGGAACTCTGGTAAAAAATTTCTTAGCTGTGGATTCTAGGACCAAATTAGGTTTCCATCCCATTAAACACTGAAACTACGTAGAGGTTGACATTTCAAAATTTCCTCTAGATTTTTGATATATTGAGATATAAGGGGAATAAATACTCGAACATAAATTTCTCTATGATTCGTGAACCCATTTTTTTTTTCCTAATTTATCAATAAAAAATATCCTAGTAATGTCATTGCAAGGTATTTTTATGCTAGTTTGGGGTCTGTTAAATGTGCCTACCTTGATGCACTAGGGGGATGTAAATGGGAATGATATTTAAAATTCATGGGAGATCTAACTATATTTGGTATATTATCTACCCATACATGATGCTAGGAAATTTGGACATAGCATGAACACTAGTTTAGCATGAAATGTTCATGAAGTGGATTCAATAGGTGCTGGGTAGTTAGAAATCCATCAATTTCATAGAATTTGGTTAGAATTATGGTTTTGGAACCATGGGTGGATAATGTTATTAATACTTCTAGGAATTACCACATCATTAATTCAATATCAAGGATATTTCAATAAGGTTAAGGGGATGATAATGAGGTGAGTGTTGTGTAGAGAAGCTACTCGAGGAAATTTACTTAATTTAATGATGTAACGATAGATGATTGTAATTCTGTATCAAGAGGTCATGATATAGAAAAAATGTGAGAATTAATACTTTGTTTTAAACAATCAAGAACATACATGACCGAGTGATTTAGCAGGACATGAAGTTGGGTGGAGACCCATGAACATGACAAATCCAATAATGGATATAAAACCATAGGTTATAGGTGCATCCCGAAATCATCCCTATCATGCTGGTTACTATTTAGCTAGATTTTCTATTGATGGTTCTAAGAATAATTTTTTTGTTCTTGGAGTTAGTGAGTCACAATCATTTGAATAAGAGATTATTGTGGATAAAGGATATGAAAATTATCATCCTTTATGTGGTGGGATGGAACAAAAAGGAGTGGATTACAATTATGCCTCTGAATCATTATCCTCAAATACCATGGACGAGGAACTCATAGAAGGGTACCTTTGAACCTCATTAAAAAAAGGAATGAACACCCTTAAAGATTCAAATGGATGTGTTGTACATAGGTGGGGGGCATAGAGGAGAATGGACTACACTAATTTATATAGTCTTAATATTATTAGGTTTGAAAGTAATGTTACCTCCCATTCAATATTTAAGGATGTTCTTTAAAACCTAAAATTAAATTGAAGGGGAAATTTATGCCTGTGGAGTTGATTGATGATGTGGTGACTAAAACCCATGTAGAGGAACCATATGTCTCTTGTATGGTGAATACATAAAGGGAGGTTGTTGAATCAGACATCACGCAAGAGATTCTCATACACTTGAATGAAGAAATGATATGGGGGACTTGCCTAATCAAGATATAAAGGAGGATGCTCACATAATGTATGAATGACTATTTGGAGTTGAATTGAATGATGAAAAAACCTCATAGTTTGACAAGAAGAACATGCTATTGAACTGTGATTGTTACCAGGGGAAAATCTTGTAGGTGAATGTGTAGACTTGGGGAAATATGTATTCTCACATAGAGGATCCCCTTAAATACAATTTAAAATTAGAGGTTACTTCCATCTAATTAAGACTATTTAAGGTTAAAAATTCTAATCGATTTAATCTATTTTTGAATGTATTAATAATTTCATATGATGGTTTATTTTTTCTTTATTCTAATTGTTTGGGTTTGCCAATTTTTCCATAATATTAATTTTGAAAATAGAATTATTTGTGGTTGTATAATATACTTAAGAGAAATGATGAATTATGGGATTTTCTGGTGTTCTATAAAATTTCATCATAATTTAATGTAATAGGGGAGGATATTCAACTATAAAATTTCTCATTCATTTATATTGATGATTTTAAGAGGATTCATGGTGAAAGTATATCTATTTTATTTTTTTCTTTCCCTTTCCTAAAATTAAATTTTTTTAGAAGAATCCATAATTCTCAATACAATAAAAAAACATTTGCAACCTACTTATCATATTCAAACTAATATAAAGGATTATGGTATTTTCAATACATTAGATGACATGATATGGTCATGCTTAAATGACTTCAAATTAACATGGAACTATTATATAATTTATGTTGATTTTTTATATAATAATAATTTTCATTAAATTTTATAATTGTCAACATATGAAAATTATAACCAGAAAAATTATTTTCTTTAAACTTCTAGGTTGAATTTTGGGAATGGAGTTTAGTAGGTTCCAAATTTCATAGGAGACAACTAAGAAATTATAATCTATCAAAAATAACATCAAGATGGCTCTATGGAGAAAAAAAATTATATATAAATAAAGAGAAGACTAGAAATTTCAATTTTAGGATAAAATCTTCCTAAATGTGTCATCAATGAATAGATTTATATGGTTTTTAATAAAATGGTGTCAATAATAATGTATTTGGGTAATTTTGAGATTTTGGATAAAATTATTTCTATGGTTTATAATTTTTATTTACCATCCAACCTCTATAAAATAGAGAATTTCATTAATGTATTAATGAGGAGGAAATACATCCCAAAACAAAAGTATATACTCACCACTAAAAAAATATAGTTATATATTGATATATCTAATAATGGAGATCCAATATAGTTTTTTAAAACAAGAGATCTAGTGTAAAATAATTAGAAAACCTAGTTGGTAATGATACATTGGAGGAATAACAATATGGAAGAATCAAAATGGAATATTTATGAATAATTTATGAAAATTATATGTGAATTTTCTAGGAATGTTGAATTTCAAAAATATTGATGATGGAATTACTTGGGGGTGTTAAAAGTGAGATTTGAGTATAATAAAATAATATAATTAAAATATCAATCATATAAGAGAATAGAATTTATTGCATCATCACAAAAAAAATACACATTATAAGATTAAATTCATTATAACAATAAGACAAATTATTACAAAAAAATATAGTGAAGCATTTTAATCATTAACAAACAAGAATCGTACACTGTAAAATATAAAAACATAAAACTAATTTTACTATTAAGATGAAAAAATATGTAACGAATGAGTAATTAGGAATCATATGAGTTTTATATAAATTATTTTTGATTAAATATTGATGTTAAGTTACTTGAAGATAAATATTACCTTTTTATACCATTTTGTATGGTATTATCGATGGAATATTTATATGGTGTGAAAAATTTCAATGTGGGAACTGCAAATATGCATGAAGTTTAATCTCTATTAGTCTATTATGGGATGAAAAATATTTTGTCAAAAATTATACCCATGTATCATATAATATTTAAATTAATGATTCTCTTTATGTGAATTATGACTCAATAATATCTTGAAAAATTACCGGTCACATACTCAAAACATTATTGGGGATTTTTGTCTTTTGCATTCAATAAGGCGAATGAAAAATATTGTACCCAATGACTAATTTCTATTGGTATATTTATACAATGAATGCTTCCAATAATTTTACTCCATTATGATTCATTTGATAAAGAGTATTTCTATTTCATTATGAATATCTAATTATTTATTTTTTAATTGATGGATATTTTCCTAGAATGAAAATTTATTCCATTGACTATGATAATATTAAAAAAAATATATTATTTTTTTCTCTATAAATGAATTTTGATTACTAAGACATGATTGTGTATTTGGCTTGTCCGGGTACATTATGTATTATATTGATCATCCGATCTATCATATGATGGATTTAATTAACTTATTATCTACTGGGTTGTGAAATATATCATATATAACATTTATGCATCTGCAGGTCTTAAGAGAGTTACTATGTCATATACTTACAACATGTGTAACTATTAAGGTATGATGTCATGGAATGCTGAATTGATGATACAGTTATGATGTAGGAAATTATGAATCTCATCCCTATAAACTCAGTTATTGTTATCCATGGTATTATTTGTAAATATTTTATACCATATAGGGATATTTAATTCTCAAATTATTATTTTTATATCATTTATATTATTATTTATTATTTCAATATAATATAAATCATGTTTATGATAAAATAACATTACATATATTATTCCCCATACTATGAATGTCATATCACAAATTTGTATTGTATATTATTTCCCTGAAAAACATAATTATTACTATAAATTACTTAAGGATAATTTGTAATAAATATAAAAATTTGAAAGTATTGTAATAATGTATTCTCTATTTTACATGTAATATATTAGTCATTCATATATCAATATTCATTTTTACTATGAACTATATATTTTATCTCATTATAATAAAATTTACCCTAACTCAAGGTGAATGGAGATATGGTTGTTACTATTATATTCTGAACAGTATATTATATATATTGGAAATAAAATAACTATATAATATGGGTTAATGGAGACAATGTTTCTATACCTAGTATTTTATTTCTCTCCTTAGTACCATACCAATAATGAAAAATTCCTCCCATGGAGTTTGAGAACCATCATTTCAACCCATTCATTTTTTCAACGAGATTATTTGTAATTATAAAATGTAGGTTAGGTGAGGATAATGGGATTTTAATTTATAAACCGAACTATAGGTTCATGGATTTTAGGGATTATAAAAAAAGAATAAGTATGGGTAGTCTTAATAAGAGTTATATATGAAAATGTATTCCAAAAATTGTAATTCAATCATTTGGAAACAAATCAGGATCTCTAATTGAATTGAAAATGAATAATAGTGAGTTTTAGATTAAATGACATGGCTTAGGAATCTCATGATAAATAAGTTTGTGGAAATATGTGAAAAATATTAGGAATCCTAAATTATTTGTATGATTAACATTGTATTTTTTTCACATGATCTTTCACCATTGAATAGAATTTATTGAATATTAAAATAAAACATTTAGGGAAAAATATACAACATAATTCATTTATGTTCTTCCAAGTTAAAATAAATATTATTTTTTTGAAATTATATGATGAATTAAAAGAACATGTCATATATTTATTATCACGAATAACATAAATAAAAGAATATTTTTTAGAAAATCAAATTAATAATTTGAGGCTACAAGGAAGCACAAAAATTATATTTCGCTACTATATTTTATGTGTCAGAATAATTAATGGAATATGGATATAAAAACTAATTATATATGGAAAAAATTTTTGATTCATTTTAAAAGTAGTTTGCTTTGAATGAAAAATTATTTGTAATGGTTCTTCAAAAATTCTAAACATTAAAAAATTGAATAAATTATTTTTTCTGAAAAAATAATGTGAAATATAATGGGATGATTATTGGGTTAAACCACCCAATAGGGAAATCTATTTATAATCAATAATAATATAATTATATTTTGAATCCCAAATCCTTAGTTGTAACACCCCAAGCTTCTACGGTACGTTTCCCTTCGAATAATGTGATAGCGTGTGTTGTACGCAACCTCGAGTTCTAACACACACCACAACTAATTAAACTAGCCGTTGTGAATAGTAATACCTACTTTTTGAAATCATATATATTCTATATTTCAAAATGGACTTCATTTTTGGATTCGGAATATCAAAATTAGCCTAGGGTGAAATTTTGGTACATTTCGGATAACTTTCATATTTTGATGAATAGTGAAAATTTCTAAATTTTAATTAAAAACAACTTTTTTAATCAAAATAATTAATAGTGATAAATTATGAATTTGAGTGGTTTTAAAGTATATTTAGAATATATTTTTACCATTCAATTTAATGTTTATCATTGGACATAATTTTACAATTAAACCGAACATAAACAAGTGTCAATCTTTTGATAGTTATTATCTCTTAAAAACACGCTTTTTGTTTTGACAGCGGGAATTAATTTTAAATTAATTTCTGCCACTTCTGTGTTTTGAATTTAGGAAAATGGATTCCATATTTGGAATCAGGATGTTCAAATTGTGTAAATAGGTAACTTTTATTTTTAGACATTTTGAATAGTTACTGTGGTAAATATTTTATTTACCATGGTTAAAGGGTAAATCCGGTAAATAAGGGTTAAAAAAATAATATTATAATAATAAAAAATTACCCTAAAACGTGTCCTAACCTTATTGGTGGACACATACCAGACCATGGGCATCCTTTGGTCAATTTGGGGACCCCTTGGAGCCACTTGTATGTGGTAGGGACACTTTATATTAATAAAGTTAAAATAAAAATAAAAATGGCATAAGCTTACATCTTTTAGAAGAACAATTTTTACATAGGGTTATACATGTTGGATTTTCGATTATAAATATTCATTAGAAAGATAAAAAGATTTCATACATAATGATATTTTATTTATAATTTTTAGACAATAAATAAGTTATTTTATTTATGACACAATGATGATGCAGTAATTACTATAATAGTGAAAAATTAAAATAATTGATCTTATAAATACCCAAATAATTATAATATGAAACTTTTAATGAATTAAACTAATTTTCTATGATAATATGATATATTAGGATTGATTTAATTGACTTTTTTCGAAGTAATCAATCTGTTAGGAGTTTCACAAAAATCAACTATTGAATAGTGTCAAAATTGACATAAAAGAGTTCTTAAAACAAATATTATATGATTAATTGATATTAAATTCCTAAAAATCTAAGGTTCGGCCAAGAGACTTATATTATGATAGGTTCCTCATTAATGGACCACTTGGGGGTCGCTTGGATGTATATAGTAAGTTTATTAATCATATTATATAAAAATACAAAGAGACATTGTAAAAGTGAAACTAATTAACTTAGAGTTAATACTTAAAGATAAGGTTAATATAAGTACCCAAACCTGTCTAAATTCTATTGGATGAGTTGTTTTCGACCTATCCACACCTCATCCTTTGAATAGTCAACTTTGGAGCCTTTGTAAACCGAATATGAATTTATTATAAATTAATATTTCTAACTTTTCCAAAGGTGCCCCTCACCCCTCTTATAAAAGGGCACTCCTCCTTCTCATTTCTTCACACCTTCAAAGCCTTTTGGTTCGGCCAGACTCTGCCCAAATACTCTCCCAACATCCCTCAATACAACCTAGAGGCCTTAGTTTGATCACAAAGCTAACCTAAGGAGCCCTTTTGATCAAATCAAAAGGAAGAACCCGAAGAAGAGGTAATGATTTCACCACCCTTTTCTAAGTTCATTTCTTCTTCCACTTCTTCTTCCTTTGTTCTTACCATTCTGAAATAATAACTCCAGTATCTCACATATACTGTGATGTTATTATAAATATGGTACAATCATATTCAGTATTCTATCCACCCTTTGAATAACATGTCACCATACGTGCGTACGTACGGCTTACCGTCTCCACGTCGTGGTGTAATTGTTATTCAATATAATATTATTTGGATGGGTATAATAATGATGTGTAACTCATGTAAATAATAAATATAACATGTTAATGATTCTGTATATATGATATACCATCCATTTATATATTATTTTAATATCAAAAGAATGATATTGTCGCTCGTGCGTACGTACGGACTACCGTCTCCACGAACGCGATGAGATTCATTCTCCATCATATCCATTCAAGTATAATTATCATTTGATGATTTAAAAATGATGTTTAAGGACTGTATATCATTCTGGATATGAATAAGATACAACAACCATGGCTTATGTAACAAAACATATAAAAGAAAATGAGTAAGTTAACTCCCGAAACGACGATAATTCTAAGATATTATTAACAAATCAATGTTAAAAGATCATATATGATATCATATTAATATATATGATTCTTGTATAATTTAATAACAACTATTTCACCATTATACAGGAGGTTAACCTACCCCAACCAAGGAAAAGTACAAGGTAAGGGTTATTTCACAATCTCTTCATTATCCGAGGTTGTTTATACGTAATAATCTACTGGGATATCTTTATCATCCACATCCATGTTTCTTAAAAATGTATTTCAAAACATTTTTTATGGGTTAAAGTCATTTATACCCTTGTTTGACTTTTTATAAGAGGTTTATAAAGGAATCTTTCCGTCGTTTTCAAAACAAGGTCCTTTTTAACCTTTTCGACAGAATTGAGGTAAGAATGTTTTTTTAACTTATACGGCGGGTGCGGTTATTTTACGCCGTTATAAAATCTTCAAAGATTTCCTTACAAGCTTATAAGAATATTTTAAAAGAAAATGTTTTATTTTATATGGATCTTAAATGGTTTCAAAATGAAAAGAGATATTTCTTTAAAAAGAATTTTGATTTCATCTATGTCAACATCCTTTGATGGATTTTAAGATTATTTGAAGTTGATTTATTATGATACAAAACTTCTATATTGTATTGAAGGTTTTGTGATATGTTTGACTATGGATGTGCTATTTTTATACCATTCATAGTTTATGGTGAAATTATTGACATTTCGTATGCTAGTTTTAATACGAATGTTTATGTTATGTTTAAACCTTTTCATATGGGAATGCATTGGACTTAATAAGTGACGGGTGGAGCCCGCTATAGCTCCTCGATGCATCGGTAGGTCTCATGAGACAAACTAGTGTCTTGGCACAAGGCCTTGACAAAATCTTATTTGTAGTCTTGGCACGAGGCCTTGGCTATGTGGTTATGATAGTCTGGCATTATGCATTCCAACATTATGAAAGTGGTTATTGATTTTTGCATGTGATTATTCGATTAGTAGAATATCCATGTGAATAAGTAAATGGCATTATTTCATTTTACTTTTGCCATACTATGTTGAAGTTCAAGTTTAAAAGGCTTTTGTTTTAGTTATACATTGCCTTAAATGTTTATTCTTATTTATGAATGTTTCCGCTATATTGTTATCCTTACTGGGCATTTGAGCTCACCCCTTTTCTATGTTTTATTTTTCCCAGGTAGTGAAGAAGTAAATTATGATTGACTTGTAGGGATATTATGAGGGGTTTATAGTGTGGACGTTGGAAACATTATGTTGTTGTAGTAGTTTTTCACTTTATGATGTAATGTAAAACTTATGAATATATCTAGTGTTTCCAAGGCTACTAAACCAATCGGTCTTTCGAGATTTGATCTTTCTTGTGATCATGCCAATGTTATGTAATTAATGCACCGACTCTGGGTAGCTGGGGTCGGGGCGTTACAGTTGGTATCAGAGGAAGTTTAGTACAAACCTTGGAAGCTAGATTTAGATAAACTCTGATTAGAGCACATAGACCTAAGATGAACTTTGAGGATTAGTATAGAAGAACTTCCTAGAATTTTGGTATTGTAGAGACTTTGTGAGTTTTCCGAGCAATACATCCCTGTCTGGATACGAGCAGGTAGAGGCGGCTCTGGCACAGATGTACCTAGGGGTAAAACCCGAAAACACCGCTTTGAGCTAGACTCGAACGGGAACTGGTGCACGACAACGGGCCTTGCTGCCCTCTTGGTTACGACACTCCCGGGGGATATGCTTAGGATAACTCTCACTTTCTTTACAAATCATTATGAAGGGTTTATGAGTATATACTTCCTCAAAGAAAACATATTTATGATTATGGATTATATCCATAGATAGTTCAATTTATGTTAAGTGTTTTATAAGTATGGGATTATGTATTTTGATTCATAAACTGATCTAGTTTATGCCATTGTTTAGAAATGGCGCCTAGTGGAAGAAATGGAAACCGTATCAATGCACGCACTCCATGTAGGGATTGCCCTCCTGCTCAAGATAATTATAGTGGGGCTGGTGATGCAACTGGTGCTGATCAGCTAATCACCGTACTGGGACAACTTACTCAGGTTATGAATAATAACCTTACCCGTATGGAGCACCCTGATCCGCAGCGTGGAGGATCAATGTTAGATCGATTCATGAGACAACAACCACCAACGTTCAATGGAAGTAAAAATCCCTTAGTAGCTGAGCAATGGATATTTTCCCTAGAGAAAATATTTCAGGCTTTGGGGAGTAGTGAAAGGGAAAAAGTTACCATGGCAGTTTACCGCCTCACTGGAGATGCTGATCAATGGTGGTCATTGATTCAAAACATGAAGGAAGATGATGAAGTATCAAACATGGAATGGAGGGAGTTCAAAGATCTATTTTTAGAAAAATACTTTCCTCGCGACCATCGAGCAGATATGGAAAGGCAATTTCTGAGTCTGAGACAAAAGGAGGATGAGAATGTCACAAAGTATGAGGCTAACTTTACAAGGTTAGCGAGGTACGCTGGTGATTATATTCGCAACCCAAGAAGTAAGATTGATCGTTTCTTTGATGGGTTAAAACCATTTCTCCGTCGAGCATTAGTCTCACAATCCTTTTCATCGTACGAAGACATTGTCTCATGTGCTATCAAGACCGAAAAGGAATTCTCTAAGTCTTATGACTTTAAAGCAAAGCAAGAGAAGAAGAGACCTGCTGATCAATCTGGGAATGGAAATAAGGGGAAGAAGGGAAAGGTTGAATATCCATATTGTGGTAAGTGCGGGAAAAAACACCCCGGTGCTTGCCTGAAGGGAATGGGAGTCTGTTACAAGTGTGGTGAAAAAGGCCACCAAGCTCATGATTGCAAGGGGAAGAAGGAAGCTACCAACGTTCAGTGCTACAATTGCAGGGAGATGGGGCATTATGCAAATGCATGTCCTAAGCGTCGGGAGAACTTACCTCAGAAAAGGCCAAGGGATCAAGGCCAGGCTTATGCTATCACTACTGCTGAGGTAGAAACTCCGAAAGACGTGGTGGCAGGTAATTTAATGGTTTCCTCAAGTTTAGCAAATGCATTATTTGATTCTGGATCATCGCATTGTTTCATATCTTCCCAGTTTGCTAAGAAAATTAGATATTTCCAATTTGATTTAATAAGGGAGTTGTCAGTTAAAACTCCTATGGGAAGTATCGTTGCAACAAAGTTTTGTGAATCAGTCCCCATTAGAGCACATAAATTTTCTTTATCTGCTGATTTCATCGTCATACCTATGATTGAGTTTGATATAATCCTCGGTATGGACTGGCTTTCGGACTATGATGCGAAGATTTATTGTAAGAAGAAAGAGGTTACGATTCTTGATGATAATGATAAGGAACACCTTATTTTTAGAGCAGAATCGTCACCACCTAATTCTTATTTAGACCCACCCCCAGTAGCTCAACTTAATTCAATTATTGGGGAGGAAGAGAATGAAATAACTGTCGGTGAGGAAAGGAATGTTCAAATAGAGGATGTACCTGTTGTGAAAGAATTTGTAGATGTATTTCCGGAAGATTTACCTGGACATCCTCCAGAACGAGAAGTTGAGTTTTCTATTGATTTGATTCCTGGATCAAGGCCTATATCGAAGACCCCTTATAGAATGGCCACTGTAGAGTTAGTCGAACTAAAGAAAAAACTAGAGGAATTGAGTAATAAGGGATTTATTCGCCCTAGTGTTTCTCCATGGGGAGCCCCTGTTCTTTTTGTTAAAAAGAAAGATGGATCTATGAGGTTATGTATCGACTACAGGGAGATCAATGCTATAACAATAAAGAACAAGTATCCCCTACCTTGTATTGATGATTTATTTGACCAACTGCATGGAGCTCAATACTTTTCAAAGATTGACCTTCGATCTGGATACCATCAGTTGTGTGTAAAGAAGGAAGACATTCCGAAGACAGCATTTCGAACCAGGTACGGGCATTACGAGTTTACTGTAATGCCGTTTGGATTGACTAATGCACCCTCTGTATTCATGGATCTGATGAATAGAGTTTTCAAGGAGTATCTCGATGAATTTGTGGTGGTATTTATTGATGATATCTTGGTATACTGCAAAACCTACGAAGATCATGAAAATCACTTGCGCATTATCTTGAAGACTCTGAGGAGGCATGAATTATATGGAAAGTTTAGCAAGTGTGAATTCTGGCTTCAGGAGATTTCTTTTCTTGGCCATATTGTCTCTAAAGATGGAATCTCTGTTGATCCTTCTAAGACCAAGGCAATCCAAGAATGGCCAGCACCTACGAGTATAACTGAGGTACGTAGTTTTATTGGCTTGGCAGGTTATTATCGACGTTTCGTCCAGAATTTTGCCCGATTGGCTAACCCATTAACGAAGCTCACACGTAAAGGGGTTAAATTTGTTTGGACAAAAGAGTGTGAAGAATGTTTCGAAGAACTGAAGAGAAGATTAGTCAATGCTCCTATATTGACTCTACCATCGGGGAATGATGGGTTCATTATTTATAGTGATGCATCAAAGAAAGGACTTGGATGTGTCCTTATGCAGAATGATAGAGTTATTGCCTATGCATCACGACAGTTGAAAATTCATGAACAAAACTATCCTACTCATGATCTTGAGTTAGCAGCTGTGATCTTTGCTTTGAAGATATGGAGGCACTACCTCTATGGTGAAAAATGTGAGATTTATACTGATCACAAGAGTTTGAAGTATATTTTCTCACAAAAAGAACTCAACATGAGGCAAAGGAGATGGCTTGAATTACTCAAGGATTATGATTGCACGATACACTACCACCCGGGGAAGGCAAACAAGGTGGCAGATTCTTTGAGTAGAAAAGACCATGGAGTTTTGAACAATATGAGAATTGAAAGGGATCCAATTTTCATGGATCTAGTGAAAATGGACATGGGAATAACCAGGGAAGGTGAAACATCAATGCTTTTTCAAATGGTTGCCAAACCATCTTTACTAGAAAGGATTAAGAGTTCTCAGACCGATGATGACGAATTCCAAAAGAAGATTAAAGCTGTGAATGATGGGAGATTGAGAGACTTTGTGTATGAAGATGGAATTTTGAAATTCGGGAAGAGACATTGTGTTCCCAATATACCTGATCTAAAAAGGGAATTGCTGGATGATGCTCATAGTTCCAATTTCTCTATACACCCTGGGAGCACCAAAATGTATAGAGATTTGAAGGAACATTTTTGGTGGGACAACATGAAGAGGGAGATTGCTGATTTTGTGTCAAGATGTATGGTTTGTCAACAAGTGAAAGCTGGAAGGCAACAGCCTGGAGGAGTCATGCAACCGCTTCCCATACCGGAGTGGAAATGGGACAATATTACAATGGACTTTGTCATGGGGCTACCAAAGACTCCTAGAAGGAACGATGCAATATGGGTTATTGTTGATCGTCTTACCAAGTCAGCACATTTTCTTTCTATAAGAGAAGATCTACCCCTGGAACGTCTAGCAAGACTATACATTAATGAAGTTGTGAGACTTCATGGAGTACCCCTATCAATTGTTTCGGATCGTGATCCCCGTTTTACTTCAAGGTTTTGGAAAAGTCTTCAGAAATCCCTGGATACTGAACTTCATTTGAGCACTGCTTACCACCCTCAGACAGACGGACAATCAGAACGGACTATTCAAACCTTAGAAGACATGTTGAGATCTTGCTCACTTGACTTTCAGGGTATGTGGGATCAATATTTACCTCTGGTAGAATTTTCCTATAACAATAGCTTCCATTCGAGTATTCAGATGGCACCATATGAAGCGTTATACGGAAAGAGATGTCGTACACCAACCTGTTGGGATGACGTCGGTGAAAGAAAACTTGTAGGTCTAGAACTGGTGGAGGAAACGATGGAAAAGGTAAAGGTAATCCAAAATCACATCAAAGCAGCTCAAAGTAGGCAGAAGAGCTATGCCGATAATCGAAGGAAGGATTTGGAATTTCAAGTCGGTGATCATGTTTTCCTAAAGGTATCTCCCTGGAAGGGAGTCATACGTTTTGGTAAGAAAGGTAAATTGAGTCCCAGGTACATCGGACCTTTCGAAATTCTAGAACGAATTGGGGCTGTAGCTTACCGATTGGCAATGCCGCCAAGTCTCTCCAAAGTTCACGATGTGTTCCACGTATCTCTGTTGAGAAAATACATGCCTGACCCAACGCATGTACTCACCTATGAGGAATTAGAACTGGAACCCGATCTGTCTTATTGCGAAGAGCCCGTCAGGATTCTTGATACAAGAGAACAAGTACTGAGAAACCGGACGACGCGTCTGGTAAAAGTTTTGTGGAGAAATCATAAGATGGAAGAGGCAACGTGGGAACCCGAGGAACTTATGATGAAGAACCACCCGAGTCTTTTTATGCAGTAATACCCTAGAAATTGCGAGGACACAATTATTTGAAGGAGGGGAGAATGTAACACCCCAAGCTTCTACGGTACGTTTCCCTTCGAATAATGCGATAGCGTGTGTTGTACGCAACCTCGAGTTCTAACACACACCACAACTAATTAAACTAGCCGTTGTGAATAGTAATACCTACTTTTTGAAATCATATATATTCTATATTTCAAAATGGACTTCATTTTTGGATTCGGAATATCAAAATTAGCCTAGGGTGAAATTTTGGTACATTTCGGATAACTTTCATATTTTGATGAATAGTGAAAATTTCTAAATTTTAATTAAAAACAACTTTTTTAATCAAAATAATTAATAGTGATAAATTATGAATTTGAGTGGTTTTAAAGTATATTTAGAATATATTTTTACCATTCAATTTAATGTTTATCATTGGACATAATTTTACAATTAAACCGAACATAAACAAGTGTCAATCTTTTGATAGTTATTATCTCTTAAAAACACGCTTTTTGTTTTGACAGCGGGAATTAATTTTAAATTAATTTCTGCCACTTCTGTGTTTTGAATTTAGGAAAATGGATTCCATATTTGGAATCAGGATGTTCAAATTGTGTAAATAGGTAACTTTTATTTTTAGACATTTTGAATAGTTACTGTGGTAAATATTTTATTTACCATGGTTAAAGGGTAAATCCGGTAAATAAGGGTTAAAAAAATAATATTATAATAATAAAAAATTACCCTAAAACGTGTCCTAACCTTATTGGTGGACACATACCCGACCATGGGCATCCTTTGGTCAATTTGGGGACCCCTTGGAGCCACTTGTATGTGGTAGGGACACTTTATATTAATAAAGTTAAAATAAAAATAAAAATGGCATAAGCTTACATCTTTTAGAAGAACAATTTTTACATAGGGTTATACATGTTGGATTTTCGATTATAAATATTCATTAGAAAGATAAAAAGATTTCCTACATAATGATATTTTATTTATAATTTGTAGACAATAAATAAGTTATTTTATTTATGACACAATGATGATGCAGTAATTACTATAATAGTGAAAAATTAAAATAATTGATCTTATAAATACCCAAATAATTATAATATGAAACTTCTAATGAATTAAACTAATTTTCTATGATAATATGATATATTAGGATTGATTTAATTGACTTTGTTCGAAGTAATCAATCTGTTAGGAGTTTCACAAAAATCAACTATTGAATAGTGTCAAAATTGACATAAAAGAGTTCTTAAAACAAATATTATATTATTAATTGATATTAAATTCCTAAAAATCTAAGGTTCGGCCAAGAGACTTATATTATGATAGGTTCCTCATTAATGGACCACTTGGGGGTCGCTTGGATGTATATAGTAAGTTTATTAATCATATTATATAAAAATACAAAGAGACATTGTAAAAGTGAAACTAATTAACTTAGAGTTAATACTTAAAGATAAGGTTAATATAAGTACCCAAACCTGTCTAAATTCTATTGGATGAGTTGTTTTCGACCTATCCACACCTCATCCTTTGAATAGTCAACTTTGGAGCCTTTGTAAACCGAATATGAATTTATTATAAATTAATATTTCTAACTTTTCCAAAGGTGCCCCTCACCCCTCTTATAAAAGGGCACTCCTCCTTCTCATTTCTTCACACCTTCAAAGCCTTTTGGTTCGGCCAAACTCTGCCCAAATACTCTCCCAACATCCCTCAATACAACCTAGAGGCCTTAGTTTGATCAGAAAGCCATCCTAAGGAGCCCTTTTGATCAAATCAAAAGGAAGAACCCGAAGAAGAGGTAATGATTTCACCACCCTTTTCTAAGTTCATTTCTTCTTCCACTTCTTCTTCCTTTGTTCTTACCATTCTGAAATAATAACTCCAGTATCTCACATATACTGTGATGTTATTATAAATATGGTACAATCATATTCAGTATTCTATCCACCCTTTGAATAACATGTCACCATACGTGCGTACGTACGGCTTACCGTCTCCACGTCGTGGTGTAATTGTTATTCAATATAATATTATTTGGATGGGTATAATAATGATGTGTAACTCATGTAAATAATAAATATAACATGTTAATGATTCTGTATATATGATATACCATCCATTTATATATTATTTTAATATCAAAAGAATGATATTGTCGCTCGTGCGTACGTACGGACTACCGTCTCCACGAACGCGATGAGATTCATTCTCCATCGTATCCATTCAAGTATAATTATCATTTGATGATTTAAAAATGATGTTTAAGGACTGTATATCATTCTGGATATGAATAAGATACAACAACCATGGCTTATGTAACAAAACATATAAAAGAAAATGAGTAAGTTAACTCCCGAAACGACGATAATTCTAAGATATTATTAACAAATCAATGTTAAAAGATCATATATGATATCATATTAATATATATGATTCTTGTATAATTTAATAACAACTATTTCACCATTATACAGGAGGTTAACCTAACCCAACCAAGGAAAAGTACAAGGTAAGGGTTATTTCACAATCTCTTCATTATCCGAGGTTGTTTATACGTAATAATCTACTGGGATATCTTTATCATCCACATCCATGTTTCTTAAAAATGTATTTCAAAACATTTTTTATGGGTTAAAGTCATTTATACCCTTGTTTGACTTTTTATAAGAGGTTTATAAAGGAATCTTTCCGTCGTTTTCAAAACAACGTCCTTTTTAACCTTTTCGACAGAATTGAGGTAAGAATGTTTTTTTAACTTATACGGCGGGTGCGGTTATTTTACGCCGTTATAAAATCTTCAAAGATTTCCTTACAAGCTTATAAAAATATTTTCAAAGAAAATGTTTTATTTTATATGGATCTTAAATGGTTTCAAAATGAAAAGAGATATTTCTTTAAAAAGAATTTTGATTTCATCTATGTCAACATCCTTTGATGGATTTTAAGATTATTTGAAGTTGATTTATTACGATACAAAACTTCTATATTGTATTGAAGGTTTTGTGATATGTTTGACTATGGATGTGCTATTTTTATACCATTCATAGTTTATGGTGAAATTATTGACATTTCGTATGCTAGTTTTAATACGAATGTTTATGTTATGTTTAAACCTTTTCATATGGGAATGCATTGGACTTAATAAGTGACGGGTGGAGCCCGCTATAGCTCCTCGATGCATCGGTAGGTCTCATGAGACAAACTAGTGTCTTGGCACAAGGCCTTGACAAAATCTTATTTGTAGTCTTGGCACGAGGCCTTGGCTATGTGGTTATGATAGTCTGGCATTATGCATTCCAACATTATGAAAGTGGTTATTGATTTTTGCATGTGATTATTCGATTAGTAGAATATCCATGTGAATAAGTAAATGGCATTATTTCATTTTACTTTTGCCATACTATGTTGAAGTTCAAGTTTAAAAGGCTTTTGTTTTAGTTATACATTGCCTTAAATGTTTATTCTTATTTATGAATGTTTCCGCTATATTGTTATCCTTACTGGGCATTTGAGCTCACCCCTTTTCTATGTTTTATTTTTCCCAGGTAGTGAAGAAGTAAATTATGATTGACTTGTAGGGATATTATGAGGGGTTTATAGTGTGGACGTTGGAAACATTATGTTGTTGTAGTAGTTTTTCACTTTATGATGTAATGTAAAACTTATGAATATATCTAGTGTTTCCAAGGCTACTAAACCAATCGGTCTTTCGAGATTTGATCTTTCTTGTGATCATGCCAATGTTACGTAATTAATGCACCGACTCTGGGTAGCTGGGGTCGGGGCGTTACATTAGTGGAATTTTTCTTCATTTATGGGAACCACCACATCTAGAGCTCGAATCATCATCATTATTAGGGTATTATTGTGTTTTGTATTACTTATCCACCCCATGTTCAGTTAGAATTAGGTTGTAACGAGGGGTGGTAGAGAGATATAGGGGCCTTACTCACATTATCTGAAGATAAATTATAGTTCAATTAGGATAGTATATTAATATAAGGAGGTTTCACTTATAATTATTCCCAAGAGTACTATTAATAATTTTTTAGACCTATACTTATTTTCTCATGCCCTTCACATAATAGAAACATATTATCTTCTATTATTACATCAGTTGATTTCTCCATATAATACATAGAAAACATAACATAATATTATATTATAAAATAATTAGATGTAGTATTCATTTAAATAATATTTGAATAAAATAAATGAAATATGGAGTAAACATATTTTATAATAGTAACATTTTTTTAACTCTCAACATGAAATGCCACTGAAAACTCTTAATTGATGACCTTATTTAGTGTTATAGTTTATTCTAAAATAATCAATACATATTCATTTTTTGTATCTTCAAAATTATATTTTCTATCCAGATAAACAAAATGATATTCTATGTTTTCAATTTCATTATTGATGGAATCAGTGATAATTTTTTTTTAATTTTGAACAAAATATATTCTATCATACCATATCTCAAAATAGTGTGTGGAAATAGATGTCTGATTCATTAAAAAATTTATCTAAGAGATTTTTTTGTTGTATTTGAGGATATAAATCATCATACAAGATATTTATTCAGGTTAGTCTTCCAATTTTATAATTGAAAAGAGAAATGGGGTCACATATTGTACATTTTCCACTAAAATGGGGTCTTGATGGTCTTATTATTATTATAAATGTACAAATAAATGTGTTTATTTGTTTTTTCACATATATTAATAATATTAGGGAGTTTTTCCATTTTATTCCTCACCTAATCTATAATCAACGATATAACATCAATATATTACTTTCACCATAATCGTTTTCTAGAGCCTGTGAGTAGTTAGTCTAAAAAATCCATGAATATGAGTTGAAATTGATTATAGAAATATGTGATTAATAAATAAATAATGGAAATTAGGAAATGTGTTTCTACAAGTGATAATGAATAATGAATGAAAAATTGGATTCTAGAAAAGTATGAAAAATCATAAAATTGACATTATATTATTTATATTTATTCTCACATAGGTAGATTATCCATTTTATGATATATGAAAAAACCTAAACAAGCTTTAGTAATCATGGTTTAATCTTATAGAGGATCTTGTTAATATTTTTTGGTGATGTTTAGTATTACAAAACCTTTTTTTTCATTTAATATTTTTAGTTATGAAAACTACATCACATATATAGAAACATATAAATACATATATAACACTATATCTTCTTGTATTATTCATAAAAATTTAGATAGAATTCAAATACAATCTTATGTAACTGGGAAAAAACCATACTCATACATAGTTTCCCATGTTTGGGTTCGTTCACCTATATAAATATTAATCATTGAAACTAATGTTCACAAATATCAATTTACATAATATATATATTATACAATTAAAGTAAAATGTTAGGATTTACTTATAATAAACTAATAATTATCCAAATTTCTAATGTTATAATATTTATTGATTTAATGTGGATTTAAAACATGAAATTAAGAATAAATTATTAAAAATATGTTCTCTGTGTCATAGAGGTTATCCAACATCCACATGTGAGAATTAAATAAAATGATTTTTATGTAAATATTATATTTATGCTTTAAATTTTTATACATCATAACACTTCACAAATGAAATTACGAATATATTAAACCTCAAATAAAAATTATAACAGTTCTCAAAATGATATTTTTGATGAATTCCATAATCTATATGAAGAAGTTGTTATTAGGTGATGATCAGGATTAATATCAATTTAGTAAATACTTTTATTGTACATAAATCCATTAAAATGATGGCCACACATATTAAATATATTTTTGGGAATAGATCAACATTTCACAAAATACAATTTCTCATTCGTACTTCTCTCAATAATTCAATATATGTTTAAAAAATAATTTCAATAATATCATATATAAATAATGTATAAGATAAATAATCCTTACCCAATTAATCATAATATTTATCCCATCACCATTCCAATAGTCACACAATCATATTTGTGTTAAATATAAAATAGTAACTATAATCATAAAATTGAATATGAGAACATGACTTAATTAGGGTCACCCATGCCAAAATTACCCTTTATAAGAACTTCCAGGGGAAACAAGATTTGCCATGATATTCTAATTTGTATGATTGAGGTCTTACCATGCGTTCACATTGAATGGAATAAAATACATTATAAATTTAGTGGATTTTTTAGAATAAAAAATTCTATTTACAATAAATGAAAAATATTCAATCACATGAAATTTCAATATGTATATATTAAATTAATGATTTAGTTTTTATATCTTACTGATTCATTTAATGGGGAGAGTCTTTTAAAGTGAAATTATAAATAAACCCTGTAATAAAAAACTATGTGTGATAAATTCGTTAATTTGGTAAGGAAAAAATATTAGTTAATAATTAACAAAATTTCTATAATAAATCAATTTATTTGTGATCTTCTATATTATCATGATATATATCACTAGAGAAAATACAATTAAATCATTTTTCCAACTATATACATGGAATTTTTGAACATCCTATAAAATTTGAAGAATTTATTTTGATAAAAGGTCTATTATAACTAATAGATGATATTTAAAATAAAGTGGATATTCCACTTATGATTTATTGGAGGTTTTGTTTTTATTTTTTCACTAATAAACTCATCCATACCCTTTATAGGGATTATGACTCATTATATATACAATTTAACAAAATTACAAAGTAAAAAGGAAAAAAATCATATGCTATCATGATTAAGAGACTATTACAATGAAAATTTATATCGTTCTAAAAATTATCATATAAGATTATATTATTATATTTTTTCAACTATTTAAAAAATTATTGAATTGCATATGTAACACCTTTTAATTTTTTTTGTCATTAAAAATACAATTATGATAGATAAATTGGAACAATATTAAATAATGGGTTATCTAATAAATCATATAATTCTATTCAGTAAACCATAACAAAGTAACCTCCATTATATAATGATTTACAATAACAAAACCCATGTCATGGTTTACACCCCCAAACCATAATTTTTATTTTATGAATAATTCTAAATCCTATATGGTAAAATAAATTAATAAACCCTAAATATATTAATGGAAAATTATTAATTTAACTAAATTTATTTGTTACATATCATAAAAAACCTAAATATATACATATACACATATCTAAACACATCTTATAGATAATTTATACAAAAATGTTTCATATAAATTATTAGAATAATTTGAAAAAATAATCTACTCCGGGTATTAATGTAATGATATTTAGCTAATCGAAAACATTATAGAAAAGATCTTATACTCTCAAGATTTTGGGAGATTTAGTATAAAGTCCTTATATCCATAGATCAACACCCAAGAATATATATAATTCCAATACAATCAAATTAAATTAAATATATTATATACCTTTATAGATATTTTATACCTAAATATAAAATTGTGTTCTTGGATAAATGAAACTAAATTGGATCTTATACCTAGATTGATCCTCCATATATGCATGGAATGAATCTTTTGAAAAGAAAAATAAACAAAATAATTTTCAACATATGAACATTAATAATTCAATAAACTTATATACCAAGTTATTTAATATAAAATTAAAAATATATATTAACTATTCAAATCATTAACATGATTTATTTAAATTTTATATAATTAGAATTTAATAAATTTATTTTGATACATTCTAAAATGACATAGTTTTTTATATAACCATCAAATCAATATTGTAGATGGTTTTAAGATTTTCCTAAAATCTGGAATGATAAAGTCCACCATAATTTGGATGTTTTGTACCTTAATTTTATTCAAAATTAAAAAAACAAAATGTTTTATCTATATGATCCATTTTATTGAAGGATGTTTTCAATGTTCATACATTTAACGACAACCTATTACTATTTCCCATATCTCGATTTTCACATGGAAAACCAATTCTAATGACCCATTGTCATTTTTGTCAAACTATTTTTTAAAAATATTTATTTTACAATTATATTTTTCATGAGAAGAATAATAAAGATGTTTTTTCATAGATATTATGTTTTGATAAAACATTTTCATAACCAATGATTTAAAATATTAAAAATGTCATTGATATTGGGTCTTTTTTACTATATATCATTATAAATATGAATCTTATGGATTTCTTGCCAAAAAATAATTTTATACTAGTAAACAGGTTTGAAGGAAATCTAATTTCTCAAAATTGAATTGAATAAATCAAAAAACCAAACAATATGATCAAATGAGAGAGTAAGATATAATATGTATTGAAAAAAATAACACATAAACAATAGTTATGATGATGTTTTTATATTAAAAATCATTTTGGAGAATATGTTATTCATATATCACTATTTACATAGTTGATATTTCATGATAATTTTATTTTTATAATCTCAACATTGTATATGTTTTATTTTACATGCATATAATGTGGTTTTCATTAAATTTCCTATAAAATGGTAAATAATAAAAAATATTGTATTAAACTATTATGATTATTCCATTATTGATAAATCTTTTATAACATAAATTTTCATGTAACGATATTCCAAGGGGTTTTGTGAATTTATTTCATTATTAGGTGGTAAATAATTATAGAGATATTAAAGCATGTTTCAATATTTTAACATCTAATAAAAATGTTAGAATAATGAAAGGATTAAAATTTTAAATATATATGAAATGTTTTTCATTATCATGGTAGTTCATGCAATAATATTTATTATTTTAAAAATGGTTTTAATACTAGAAAATTATTTTGAGATATTTAATATATATGATTCCCTTCTTTGAGTTAGTACATTTTCTATAATTAAAAACTTTTTTAGTAGGTTATGTGGGTTCAAATAATTCTAACAAGAAGTGTTTTAATTATTATTTTCATTCATGTTTTTTCATTTTATTTTTTTCATTTTAAATTTTCAATGATAGATTTATTTTTTTAATACGATTTTGAATTGAATATAAACGGAGATGGATAATGAAATTTATGAAGGAAAAAATGTGATTTGTTGCACAAGAGGCACTTAACTTATGATGGGTACCATCAAGAATCTTGGGGATAATTAATGGCCACTAGATTTTAGTTAATACCCACCAGAGTATAATAATATACTATGTGGTTATTTTAATTATTGGAAAATGTAATATTTTATATTTAATTTGGATCCCCATAAATTGGTTCACTTTTGATTTACCAAAAAAATTACCAATGTAGCTTACATGAGATTCACATCCTTCAATGATTTCTATGTACCATTTCATCCATTTTTTTTGTTTGTATTATTTTATTTAAAATGTACTATAAGGATTAATTATTTTTGATATAAGGCTTGAAACCTTCATATATATTATTTTATGCTATGATTATATAAGAAAATGATATCTAATATCCCAATTTTTTGGGTTTTAAAATACATTAATTCAACTATTTTTTCCTACTTCAATTACATAATAGGATCCCATATTTAGTGACCATGATGTTATATAAAAGATCATGTTCTTGATATAAACATATTATTTAGGATATGAGAAAAATCATTATAATTTATTGATCTATGTTTCATAAATCTATCATGTAATATATTAATAATTTTGTGTATTGTGGTTTTCAATTCATAAAATCATTTGGTTGTTAATTCTTCACAATAAAATCATATTTTATATAGATTATATTGTGAAAAATATGTGGTAGGGTGAAGAACAACCCATTGAAATTTTAATCATAAAACCAGTTCCTATAAACGATATTTATTATGAATAATAATTGAATATTGTTTCTCACCCATGATAGATAATTATTATAAAAAGATATTGATAAAATAGGACATAAAATTGTTTCATGTTTGTTCTTAGTGTGAATACCTTGTATTCATGTTTTCATAATGGTTTTATGTATATTCCCACCATGTATATATGTTGTTATATTGTCTATAATTTTTTAATATCTTTTGGGGTATTCTATACATGTCATTGGATTTATAAAATGAATATGTCTTATGCATTAGTGTATTTTTTTAGGTCATTCGTATCGAATACTTGTATACATTATACATATTTAGTTACTATTAACTATTTCATGTTTATGGGCTATCATAAGCAATATATTATTTTTTTCCTTTATATTATCTTGTATTGAATTTGATGATATAGAATTATGATGGTGTTTATGGTTTGATACATTTATGTCATCTATAGGTCATGTTAGTCCTTGATAAGAGAGGGTTCTCCAATATGAGGACTTATATTTATTAGTATATATACATGGATTGATATATGAATACATTCCTTTCTATGAGAGGATTTGACTCTGATGTGTGGGTGGATACATGAAGATAAACATGTTATATTCATTAAAAGGAAGAGTGAACCCTATTTGTTGATGGTTAATAAATATTGTTTTCCCCAATGTGGTTGTTTCAATAGGTTAGTCAAATGATGTTTTCTGAAAATCATAAATGTATACCCTCATAAGAAATCTAATGTTCTAAATAAGAAAGACCCAAATTTTAATATTAACACCAACTATTAAGAGAAGAATAATAATTATTATTTGAAATATAAAAAATATTTTAATATTAACATAAGGGAACAAATATATAATGAAAAAAATAATTTATATGATGATGTTTATAATAGAAATATTTAAATCTATATATAATATTAGTAACATATACAATTCTTCTCATCCTTAGAATAATTCAGTTTTATTCCATTTAAAAAAGATGATCATTAACAAGATTCAATGAATACATATGGTATAGAAAATCCCTTTTATCAGATAATCAGAAACAGAAGATTAATCTATACACATCTTCAATAAATTTGGTAGCACAATCTATATCCCCATACTTATTCGATCCACTCTGATTAGAAGAGGATCTTCATGTACTGGGAAATTCTTTAATATTGTTTAGAAGAATGTATTTTCCGATTACATCTTTGAATTAAATGTTCCAAATCACCTGTTATTACCAATAAACTTCTTCAACCACATATTTTATCAGAATTAAATGATTATAATATGAAAAATCGATATTTTATAATTAAATACTTAAACAATAATTATATTTATTATCATTTTGAAAAAAATAAATAAATGGAAGCATTCAATATTTGATGAATTATAGAAATATTGAAGTAGTGTGTTCCAATATGAGATAGACAATTCTCAAGTCTTCCTGGCGTCTTATACATTAAATAAATGGTGTAATAAAAAAATTAGTATTTTTTTATCACCAGCTATCACCAGGTGGTATTATATCATCTTTAGTGGAAACATACATCCTTTAGTTTTTATAATTTGTTCAGGTGAATTCATCAATAGTTTAAATGTTCATCATTAATATTCATTAGGTTAATAAAATAATATTTTTAATATCAATTTCTCACAAAAAAAATAAAAAAATCATTTTAATATAATTAATATATATAGTGTGGTGTAGCTGAATAAAATAAGGGATCTTATATATTTAATTTTAGGAAAATGACACAATAATATATCCATTTTTATAGTCATAGAACTTGATAAAAAAGTATGTATAAATGAAATTGAAGACAATAATCACTCTTTATTTTTATATGAATCATAATCTCCTTTATAATATTAAAAGAATGATAAGAAGCTTATATACCTTAGTAAAACAATTGAAAAAAATAGACCATTCCACATACTAGAGCTTCCCACCCCCTTTAAAAATTTTCTCACCCATTGTGAAATTTATACCCTTTTTATATTTTCAAAAAGAAAACAAGAAGAGTAAAAAAATATTAAAAAATAATAGAGAAACTGACATGGGTATATTAGGGAATAATAAGAGTGTGTGTAATAAAAGTCATGATTCATTTATATTATGTAAGGATTATCTATAAAGAAATTCATGTTCGCAAACACTAGGTTAAATATTAATATATGATAATATATACTTACTATATAGGAATAAATTTATCCATAGTGAGGAGGTCAACATGAGTATGCTGGAAAGATAAATATTTAATGAAAAATATACATTATAGAAATTAAGTTCCATTGTGAACATAAATTAACATGATTATATAATTCATAGTTATGAAATATTAAACTAAATTATATTTAAATATCATCGTAAATAAATTTTTACCTTCACAAAAAATAGAACACATTTTATAAAAAAGGAATATACAACCTCTATGTCAACGATTTTTTCAATTTTAGGAGAATAACTAATGGAAATTGAAAAATGATAACACAATAAAAATCATACCAGTATTATATTTAATGTATTTGATTATTTTAAAATTTTATGGTTTTTTAAATATTTGAGAAATTTTATTTTGGTATTCTAAATAAAATTTGAATAATATTTCCAATTTTTTTGTCCTAGAAAAGTTAGTGACGTATAATATTCATCTGTTTTAATCATTGGTGATTTTCAAAATTCATAGTTAAAAAAATTAAACCAATTCAATAGAAAAGATTAAATTATAACGTGAAAATCATTTTGAAATCAATGATTTTGTGTTTGATTGCTAATTTTTTTAATGATAACATCTAATTTATACTTATAAAATTACATAGTTGTAATTTCTTTAAAATGATTCTTATTTTTAGACAACAAGACTAATTATTTCTAGACAAAATGAAATAAAAATTCAGAAGTTTTCCTTTTATCCATTCTATAAAATTTGAAATATAAATCAAAAAAACATTAAAAAATAAACTTATATTAGGAAGAATAATTTGATAAAAATTATAAAGTTAATTTAAGGGAATAAATTGTCCATTTGGAACCAATAATAATGAATTATTATTTATTTTCAATTAATTTCATTCATAAAAAATATATTGTATATTTATCGGTTATTTTTTTCGATGTATTATAAACTTTTCCGCATCACTCTATAATTTCATTGATTTGCAGATTTTCCAGATTCATCAAGATTGTAACACATAGAGATTTGATTATTATTTTAGATATATGGTTAATTTGTGATATATCATTCATTAAAATTAATAATATGTGTATCCGAAATTACATGTAACTTATACTATAAATTTTTTTACACACAACATTGAGTTTTAATGAAACACAATCAACTCTTGAAATAATATTATTAAATATGATATTTATCTTTGAGATGTTGGAATAGATGTTATGAAAATAATTGACTATGTTATGAAAATATATGTTTTACACATTCATATAAAAGTAATCTTCTGGTGACAAATTAATTAAAAATGTAAAACAAAAAACGTTTGAAAAAAAAATCATTTTTTAAAAATCATGTTTATTCAAACAAATGTGTTTTAACTCAAAATATTAAAGACCAATTTTTTAAGATGATTATAATGAAATTATTCAATATATATATTCAATAAAATTATTAAAAATCTTATTATGAATTTTCTAGGAATGAGAATAGAATATATCCAATATTATGATTGAAAAATATATATTTTTTTAAAAAAATGTTTTGTTGAATTTTAAGCAATTACTTTTAAAATTAATTTTATTTATAAATTTAGAATTTTTTTTGAAAAAATGAACTCAATATTTTGAATAAAAAATTAAGAATTACTTTGGATTAATTTTTTGGATTTTTTAGAAAAAGGAAATTTTTTCATTAAATAGTGAGAAAGGTTTTTAGAAAAAAAATTGCTTCATCATTCAAGTAAATTACATGATAAATTATATATTAATAAAATTAAAAACAGTTAAATATGATAAATTATGTATCTATTTATCAAATTTAGTTTATTTAAATCAATTTCATGTTTAATTTTTTTATAAAAACATTTTCAACGCTTCAAAATTCACTCTTTGGAAAATAACTTTTTCATCACGTCTACGTGATTAAATTTAACGTTATAATTTTACACTTAATGAATGGAATTTTAAAAAATTGATTCCATATTTTTAATTATAATAATCAATATTATAAAAAATTTGGATGTTAAAATTATTCCATAATTAATATTACAAATAGTAAAAAATAAGTATGATAGTTAAGGTTAAAATTGGTTTACCAGAAGTTATACTAAAAAGACAATGTGTAAAAAGGCCTATAATATTTTAAAAAACCGATTTTTTACATATATTGAACTTATAACCTATACTGTAAAATTATAATTTGTTATGGAGTCTTTTAGAATGTTCACAATGTGGGTATACATTATTCTTCTAAATAATTTCTTATGTTTCCCCTCCCACAATTATAAAATCCCAACCCTATATTCTCCAAGTCGTATACAAAACCATTTTTATAGAAAAATTTATATACAAAAATCTTGAATAATTACATATAACATTACTAGAGTCCTTAATTTTAGTAAACCATCCTAATAATAATTTAGGTATTAAAATAAAGAGGTTCTCCTAAGAAGAGGTAAATTTCTCAAACATGTGTTTTTGAATTATTTATTCTCCCACCTCCTTATGATGTTATTAAAATATTATAATATAATAAAAAATTATTTACAATATTTTATGATTTTATTAGGTTAATGTAATATCAAATATCTTTCTCTACATACATTTATTGGGGAATGAAATCAGTGATCGTGTGTACAATAACCAACAGCCTCGCAAACATATGTTATTCGTTTTCCATCACAAACTATCAAAGATGGATGTAAGTATGAATTTAATATTTATATATGATATTTATGATATTATTATAATAATTTATTAATTGTTTACCCTGTAATATCTTACCTTCTATATAATCTTTAAATAATAATGTCACTCATGTGTGTGAAAAACTATCATGTCCAGAACCAATGTGATGTGTTTTTCATTTCCTTTTTACATGGATGTTAATAAGGATATATTAAATTTATTTATATTAATTTTTAACATAATTATAAATATTAAATTATGATACAAAAAATACATTATTAATTTACATTTAGTGGAGGAAATGATAATGTCATTTGGGTGTACGGTGGACTCCCAGCTCGTGAAGCAATGAGATTCATTTTTCACAAATGATTTGCATTGAAGTTAATTATGGGAAATTTAATTAACATATTTGATATTTATGAAATAATAATGATTATATAATGTTAAACTATTATATATCATTCTTTCATTTCATCTTTTTATAAAATAGAAAAATTGTTCATGCATATGTAGGACTTATTGTCTCCCTGAACAATCTGTTTGATTTCTCATACCTATATTTTATGGATTAAAATAAATTAATATATAAATAATTTTTACTATATAAATAGTTTTTAAAAATATCTATATTATGGAAAAGGTATCAAATTATGAGGGAAAAAATAACATATCAAAACCTATAGGAGAAATAAAGAAGATATTTCCTAGACATAGATTTTACCATTTATTTATTATTAAACAAGAAATTAAAAGTTTTAGGAAAATAATATATAGTATGATATATCTAATTATCATAATGTAATTGATTTATAATACAATTATATTTATTATAGTTTATTTTTTAAAATGTATGAAGAAATTAGAGACATAATGTATATTATTTTTATCTCAATTTGACTTATTCTGGGACACAAATTATGTTATGCACCGATATTATTTTATATATTGTATACACAGAGTCATTGATAGGTTATATCACTAATTATATTATATAAATTATATTTAATATTTATTTTCCTGTTATTATTTAATTGGACTTATGATTAAAATTTCACAAAAATGATAAGGTTTTGATGTTACAAACTCACTATTCATTGGGATTGTTTATAATTATGGTTTTGATGATGAAATATAATGATCCACATATTAAGAATATAGTTAATTTTCTTCTCTTAAACTTATGCCATGAGAATACATTTTTTCTCTCCATTTTTATCTTTTTTATGTACCCTTTATTCCAAAAGTGTGTTTTAATGAAAACATTTTTTATTTCTATATTCGGTCGAATTACGTTTTTTACCATGACCATGTTTTATTAAAAATTATTAATGTTACTCTAGTATTGGATAATTTAATTTGTAACCTAATATAAAATTAGTAAAAATGTTGTAAAATTAATGTTCATGTAATATAAAAAAGTATCAATTAGATTTAATAAAAAATGTAAAAGGAATCATTATTTTAACATATATGACATTCCCCAATACTATGATCATTACATGTTTTAATGAATTCTATATAGTTAGAAAATGTAGTTTTCAAAGAAAATAATTTTTAATTTTTTTTATAATTTAAAATATATGTTTTTAAAATTGGAATATATATTTTTCAAAAGAAATGTTTTAAATGAATATTAAATTTTCCTTTATAAGTTTTTTTGGTTATTCTAAGAAACAATTTCTACAATATTTTATTTTTTTGTAGTTCTAAAATAATGATATTCAATCAAATTTTATTTTCCCCAAGAAATGTTCAATTATATTTTTACTTGAATATAATTTTCCATATAAGATTATATCTATTCATGTAATATAAAATTTACTATATATAATATCCAACAATATCGTAATTATTAATTAATTAGATGGTATTGTTTATAAAAATAATATTTTTATGAAACCAATTTATTTTTCATTTGTTATGCTATATTGACATGTTTTATAAAACCAATTTATTTTCATTGGTTTTTATATGATTAAAATTTTATGATATTGTGGAACATGTGTGTATGATTTTTATTATGTGATAGGTGGCACAATGATGTACTGACATAGGTTCCACATACTAGTTCCTCGACTCAAATTCCAAAAAGACCCCACATGTGCCTCCCCATAAGTTAGAGGATTACAATTAGTTACTAGGGAAGAATATAAAACATGGAAAGACTATAAAATCTTTATCAAATAAGATCTACATTGTAAAATAATTAAACAAAAAAACAATGATATAATCAATATACATAATCACATTTTAATCAATAATATACTAACATCAAAAGATTAAAAAACAATAATAAATTTCCAAATTAAACTAGAAAATTTTCTTTTCTATAGTTAATATCAAGTGTCAAATGAAAAAACAAAAAATAATAAAGACACTAAAAACTCCAAGAAGGTCCTAAAACCATGTTTAGGTGCATCATCCATGATATATCCCAACTCAACCATCTAATATTTTTCTATTTTCTTTAACATATACTTAACACATGATATTTATTCAGGTAAAAAATTAGGCATCACTATTTCTGTGGGAGTACAACTGAATAGGCCACCATAAATAATGTCTAAAACAATATCTCGCCAATTACAATTTATACTTTTGTATAAAAAACATGCTCAAATAAATAATGTAAATATTTTACTGATTTAATTATTCATCATTTAACCACATCCTTTTAACTGGTTTCATAGTGACACCAAAAGTGGATATTGATGGTTTGAGTGTTGTCATGATTGTAGTGAAAAGTAAATGCATGAGGACTATATCATTTTAGTGTATTTGGAAACATGGAAATATAATATTCTATATCAATGAAACATATTAAACATCTCCCACTAATATATATATCCATTTTGTAATCCCACTTAAAAATATTCTTCATGACATGGGGAAATGAAACATAAGAAAGGATTCAATTTATATGCCTAGTAAGGGTAAAAAATGATAAATATAATCATAACACGAGTATATGTTTATGAGGAAAAGATAGTATCATTCTATGATCATAAACTACATATCAAATATCATAATATAGATTCATCTAATAAAGGTTGTATGTTCAAAATACATGAATAATAAAGAAATCATAGAGCATAATCCATGAGATAAAAACAAAAAGATATGAAATATAAACTTTGACATACACATAAGAAAAGAATAACATAGGTTTAAAAATACTTCCAAAACCATCACAATATTTTAGGGTTGGTGTAATCACCCACATAACATCTTTTGGATTCGATAAAAACAGGTGAATCCTAATTTCATTTGGTCTTGGGATACAAATTGTATACCTTCTTGTTATTTGGTTTGGGCTACAACTCATGTAACCTGTTAGGATTGGGGTAAAACATATATAAACTATTGTTTTATAGATTATAATAAAACTCATGTACTATATTATTTTATTGATTAAGATAAAACATATGTAACCACGTATTTTCAGGATTGTGGTGCAACCTGTGTACCTATGGTTTTTGAGCATGGGCTATAACTAGAGTATCGTCTTGATTTCTTTCTTTGGATACAACTCATGCACACTATCTTTTTCAATCATGTGCTAAAAAATGTACCCAATGATACCATATAGATTTTATCATTACCGAATGATTTTGAAGATGATATATGTCTAACATTTAATATAACATAATCAAACATGCATATTCAACAAGATAATAATGCATTCACTATTTCATGACCCATAAAAAGAGACATGTTTTATAAAAATCATATCATAACCCCTGAAATGAAATGGTTATCATGCAAATTTCAATATATAATACCCTATGAAAAAATATAGGTTTCAAAATAATTTCATCCTATAAAAACTAAGAATGTATGTGGGTATCATAATTATTTTATCATTGATTAACCCATGTAAGATAAACAAGTTTCAGAAACCACTTTTCATCATAAACACAAACCATTGAAAAAATAATACGAATGTTTTAATTCTATAATATTCCTATAAAGCGTAAAATATATCAAAGGATGTCATCATATACATAGAATTAATTATTTATGGTCACTTGGGGGAATTCATAACAAAAACAACATTTTTAAAACATTTACTTTTTTACAAAATACATTTTTAAAATTATTTTATTTGAAAATAAATTTAAAAACTTATAAAGTATTTTTTAAATATAATTGAAAAACATTATTATCAAAATATAAATTAGAATTTGAAAAAAAAATATTTATATGTCTTAAAACATTTTTGAAAACCTTTTTAAAGAACATGGGTTTGGGAGAAAATAGATTTCCAACTAAAGAGGGACATACAGTTGGATTTTATTGATATTTTTTCATAATTATATTTATAACAAAATAGTTGAAAATATGTACCATTACATGAATATATCATGAATAAACCTAGTATTATATAATTCATTGGAGCTCTTGATATATGGATTAAAATATTTCATCAATTGAAATAGAATCAAAATAAATCATGTTAAATGATGATATTTTAGCAATAAACTGCTACAACATTGGGAATATTGAAGAATAATACACATGAAATAATAATATTAATTGAATATTGGAATATAATTAAATTATGTAGATTCTTGATAAAAAAAATTAAATTTCATTATATAAATTTCCACAAATAATATAACCACATAACATAGAATGTGTCAGAAAGATGAAAAATTGAAACAAAAATACGTTACCGATTTAGTGATATATGATCTGTAAAACATCTCAATGATAAAAACTAAAATATATATTTAAGTAACCATAAATTTAAGGATATTAATAATATAATACATTCATGTACTATATATACACCACAATAAATAAATAATTACGGAATACGAAATAAGTCCCGTAGAAATTAAAGTGAGGAAATAAATTTCATTACAACTTGTGTAACTGTGAATCGTGAGATAAATGAGATAATAACATCAATTAAAAGTTTTTAGGTAATTAAATGAAGTATTTTAAATATATAACATGTAATAGGGAAGTATACACACCAAAATACATGAATAAGTTGTGAAAATAATATATATCTCAGAGAAATAAAAGTGAGATGAGAAATCCCTTACCTTAGGTTTTTACTTTCATCATACACATTCATATATACATTATAATATATATTATTTTATTATACATATACCACATAACAATATTATTATATATGTTACTGTATATGAATTTATTATTATGTTCTATGACCCATGTATTAATAATTCAATGTTAATTTTATGTTTTGGGTAATATACAATTTGTTATCCATATACGTTTTTATTGTTATTCATTATAATTTTACATAGACTATGATTTAATTATATAGAGAATATTTAAAATTTTATAAATATTATAAATATTCGTTATATAATTATTTAAAATAATTTATAAATGATATAGATATGAAATTAAATACCCCATTCATGGAGACGATATGTCGTATATAAGATTGAACGTTGTTTCCATTTTCTTATCGTACTGAGTGAATGAAATTAATTGACCAATGTATATGTTTAATATAATTAATTATTATTATTATTTCATATATATAAATAATATAATTTTACAAAACACATCATTAATACATTCTATTTAATGTGTGGATGATTCTTATCACAATTAGGAGGCAGTAGTCTACATGTTCAAAAATGAAGTTATCATATTCCAAAAAATCGAAATAATAAAGTATTTATTCTAAAATAATTAATAAAGAGTAAATAATTTATAAATATAATATATTTCATAAAAAATAGTTATTACATCATTATTCACAACCTTTAAAGAAGGTAATGTAGGTACAGGCTACATTAGTTTGTGGGGTAGTAGACCACTGTACAAATGAACGATGATTGCATATCCCATTTTATTGAAGTGTAAGGTAATTTTGGTAAAAAAACATAACATTTTAACATATGAGTATATTTATGATACTAAGGTCATTATATAATCAGTTAATAAGAATTATTGAGGGGGTCTTTAAAAATATAAAACAAATTTTCTTATCAAAGGATGTTACCTCTTCTTTGGGTAACTCACCTTTGTTTTCTCCCAAGCACTTACATGGGTGGGTTTATGAAAAAATTGAGGCCATTGGGAAGAAGGTAGGTTTGTTGATATATTATTTTTTTGGGGTATGAACATGAAAATGTAATTATATGGATGAATTTGAGAAGGGATTATTACCCTTTTATCATGGAGGAGGAGTTACATTTTTTAAATACGTGAAGCTAATCCCAATTGATAGGTATCCATTTAATCATGTTCCACCAATTATTATTCATTTTATAAAATAGGGAGTATATAAAATTGATTTATTACATGAATATATGTTATTTTGAAACTTAACATCAAGTATAACCTCTAACTGAAGTCATTTTTACCTAAATCGTCCTGAATAATTTTTATTACATAGTGTAAAATGTTTGGTGAGAAATATAATGAACATAATATAAATTATAAATTATCCTAATTCCAAAAATTTAATCTATATTAAAAATGTATAAATAGAGAAGTGGTATAAATTAATTTAAAATTAATCATGCAGACATAATGAGATGAAGTGTTTTTAATGTGAAATGTTTAAAATATTGAAATATTTTTATATCCAATTTCAATGTGAAGTTGATACCATTGACCTATGTTTTACTAAAATATTGATAATAAATCTAAAAAAAAAATTAAATCCATTTTAAAATATAATATATTTATATTAATTAATTAGATTAAGAAAAATTTTTCATTTAAAATTTAGTGTTTTCACTATTCATCAAAAAATGAAACTCCAAAAAATACCAAAAAATAAACCAAGTAAATTATGATATTCCAGTTTCAAACAATTCAGTTTATTTATTCATTTATAAAACTATTTCTTTCAAATGTTACATTTAAAACATGTGGACTATTAAATGATTGGAAAATTACCATTTATAAAGAGACGTGTTTTTATTCATAATATTGGATTTAATAGTATCTTATACTTAAACTTATGTTATATGTCTATCCATTAATTTTATTGAATATATAATATATAAATTTAGTAAAAAATACAACAAAAGTGGGTTGTTTATTTTATTGGGATAAAATTGTGTTTTCTCATAGAAAAATAGTGTTCTTAGAAAAAGAGGCCCTTTATTCTCAATTAGTTTTTAAATTCATTTATCACTAATTAATAACCAAAGTAATCATTTTATATACATTTTTAAATAATATATTCACAATTTAGTTAATAATATTTACAATTTTAATTCCAATGGCTATGTGGTAAATATAATAATATTTTTGTAAAAATATTAATAATATATTTTATTGGGGTAAAAATTGGTCCGGTGTGTAACAGAAGTTATCAAAAAAATCTTCATTTTGTGTAACAAAATTCAAACATTTTGTTTCATGTACCAAAACATAATATTATTGGTGCATTTAGTTTAAAAATAACTTGGTTCTTCATGAAATTCAATCCAAACGTAGTGATTTTATATAACACATGAAATAAAAAAAATCATAAAATGAAAAATATAGAAATGATAAAATAATTTGAAAAATAATATTACAAAAAATCTAGGGGTATATTAATATCACACCCTTAAAATGAAATTTCCCATAAAAATTATTATTTGTTATAAAAATTTTAATAGATGACAGTTCCTTTCATAGAAATCCACATTGTAAAAATGAATACTAAAACGTTTATTAAAAATGAAATGTTAAAACCATAAAAGATACCCAATGTTACTCATAACTAGGTTTTATTATAGAAAAACATAGGTGGGATGTGAAATTATGGACATAGAAGGGAAATATAACTATCACATTTAGATGGATAATGATAGAGAACATGGTCAAATTAATGTTAATGGTCTCAAAGACAATAACATAAGAGGCTTGGAAATGTTCCTTGATATTATAAAATAATTATTTTAGGACACAATATTATTTCAATACACATTCATGACTATTTAATAATCTTTGGGATGAGACATATAGACGGTATTTTATTACATTTCATATGTAAAATCTCACCATTTGGTTTTTCATTAAACAATTCCCACTTCAACTCTTGATCTAGGGAATATAGGTGAATTAGAAATTCTAAAAACACTATATCACGAGATCAATAAATAGAATTATATTTCATACCACTTATAATTAGTTATCATCAAAAAACTAATTATAAAAGGGTATGAAATATTAAAAAATCATCATATGTTGAGATAATAATTTTATCTCTAAATCCCCAAATGATTTTTAACTTAAACACATTCATTAATGGTTATAAATGTATCCATTTAGAAAGATAAAAATCCAAAAAAATAGAAAGGAGGTCACATAATTTCTCCTAAATAGCATAAAATTGATACCCATTATTCATAGTGTATCTTTTAATTTTAACATACAAGACTTGTGAATATATTCATCATGTAATATCTTAATATATGGTAATAACCTGAATTCTCATCAACTATTTTTTAAAATGTACATGATTTTAAAATATAATTCACCATTTATTCATGAATAGGATATTATTCAAGAATACCTTTATATTAGAAGCTTGGGATTATCCTTGCACTACTAGAATATCAATGGGATTTCATCAATCCAAAATTAATTTAGAGTGATATAATCAATTCTTATAATTATATCAAGGTACACTAAAGGGTGAGAAATAATATTTCGCAGAACGTAAATTTATAAAATCTCATAAGATATTTCCCACTACTAAGTGCCTTAATTTCTATTATTCACTTCATCCATCAAAATTGAATATGATTTCCCATTTTCCTCTATCCTTATAGGTTTTGGTGTTGATCACTGTTATTACCCCTTATATTTGGAAAACATTTAGAAAAATCCACAAAATCCATGAAATGGAAACCCTACTGAATGAGAGGTTCATTATATAAGGATTTCACTTTATTCAAATCATTATATAACACTTTCCAATCACATCATCATTAATCCACTCGTTTTCTTTCCTTTGAAAACATAAAAAAATTAATAGTTCTGTAAAAAAAATTCCCTCCATGTTCTATGTCACATTATGTGGTTAATGGGTGGATAATATTAATCTCCCCATAGTTCTTATACATTATTTGAAAGTCCATTTTTAATCTTTTGAAACCATGAGTTTGAAATATAATTAAAACCTCTATTTTCACCTTAATAACACGTAGTATTTTTTTATAGCATCTAATTCCCCTTATGGATAACTGGAGTCAAATATTTTTTTTATCTATTAAATAATTAGTCAACTGTACATGTTGGATGAATGATAATACCTAAGAATACCTCATATGTAAGGTGAAATTTATACAGCGGTGCCAAAAGACTCATCATCCTTCTATATAAGATCTATCAATTCCATTTCAAAGTCTGTTTAGAGAAAAAAAAGGGATGTAATTATAGGGAAACATCCCGTTAAACTCTTCCCAATCAAAATATTAATTTTATTCTTATTCCCTCTTGCTATTTTTAAGGTTCCACCACTCATCTTCTATACATTTTAAATGATAATGAAAAAATGGATTTATCATTATTTGAACACTGAATAATGCAATATATCATTTTTTTGGTATTGATCCATTTATCCAAAACTAGTGGATTAGTGGAACCACAAAAAAAGAAACATTTATCCTCATTATAGACTCAACAAATTTTCCCCCTCATTTTTTCATTTAGATGTTCAATGTGATTCAAATATTAGAAATATTTTTTGAGGAAAACAAGAATGTTCTCAATTCCCACTTCAATAACATTAATTATATCTGGATGAAAATAATATAATTTTCATCTGCATTCAACACTAAAACAATTCTTTCATATTCCAAAAATTATGTAAAACCAAAAAAATAGCGTGAGAATCATTTATCATTTTTGAAAACCAAATAATCATGAAAAATCACATGTAAGGAATCTAAATAAGGAACCATTATTTAATGTTTATGAAAAAAATAGTATTATCCTATGTTATCCATAATCATATTATATTTAAATAATTCATGATGATTCATAAATACTTGAATTCCCTAAAGAATATTGACAAGAAGTTTCTAACTACGTGTGTAGCGAGGCCCATAGTCATACACCAGTTCGAGATCGAGTCTAGAAAAAGATGGTGTATTAATGTATAGTTCCCCTATGAACATTCATGCAAAAGACATACCTACTTATTTTAATAATATGAGTATTTATTTTTAGGAAACCTATTCCTCTATCCATTACCAAAATTCAAGGAAATTAACCATTAAATCAACTCATTATTTTAGTTTTCATTAGAGACATCCCTAGACATATCCTTAAAATATTTAGAGGCATACACAAATGTTCTCTCATAATTTTTTCAAATGGTTGACTATAAGTTTCCTTTTATACTAACTATTGTCAACCTGGCTTATCGTACATGTATACTACATATTTTTATAATAATATTCAATATATCACCAAAGTTCAATACTGAGGACTATAATAGTTTAGTGCCTTTGGGAACATGGAAACAAAAAAATATCTTGGTGAAAGATATTTGACATATCACTTAAATATATCATCATTTATTAATCTAACTTATAAAATTTCTTTATACCATAGGGAAATTAAACATAGGAAATAGGCTAGTTCAATTGCTGAGTAAGTGTAACAAAGTATGATATGTTAGAATGACATGAGTATAAGGAAATGATAACGTGATAGAATCTTTTAAATATCATACCCTGAATATAAATAATCATATGAAAGAGTAAAGGAATAATTATTGGAATTTTATAAAACATGAATCAAAAATAAATCCAAGATTATAATCCTAGGGATGATAAGATGGGACTAAGAAATAAAATATTTGGAATACACATAAGCATAGAAAATATAATGTCACGAATACCTACAATGACCATTATAACATGTTAGTCATGGTATTTTCACCATAGTAACTTCTTAAGTATTGGGATAACAACCTTTATACCCACTTGTTTTTAGTCATGGGATACAACTCATACACACTCTTTTTTTGGGTTTGGGCTAAAACCTGTGTACCCATTTATTTTTAGGAATATGATACAACCTGTATAACCACTTGTTTTCTATCATTAGATAAAAACCATATACCCTATTTTTATTTGTATTTGGAAACAAACTATGTAACCTTTAGGTTTTTTTCATTTGATACAACCCATATAACCTATTCGTTTCGATATTGACTTGCAACCTGTGTAACATCTTGTTTTCAGTCTTGGGGTATAAACTATATATCATCTATTTTTAGGAATGATTTAAAATCCTTGTACCCTTTGATATCATATAACATTTATCATTATCCAATTCATTTAATGATTATATATAAGTCTACCAATAACATAATGATATCATACATTATTTTTCATCAAGATAATAAAACCTTCATTATATCAAAACCCATAAAAAGAGAAGGGTTTCATATACATCATATTATAACCCATAATATTTAATTGGTATCTTAAAAATTCTATCATTTAATATCCTATGTAAAATGGATAGGTCTCATAATCATTTCATCCTATAATATCCTAGGAATGGAAACAAGTATCACAAGCATTTTATCATGGAATAATCAGTGAAATTAAAATGAGTTTCATAAGAACATGTCATCATAAACAGAAACCATTCAAAGAAAGAATAATAATGGTGGACATAGAAAATATTTATAGTAAATAATATTATATATCAAATTATGTAATCTTATATGGAAATATAAATTAAATGATCACACAGTGAATTTCTTAAGGGAAATAACATTTCATTAAAAATCATTTTCTTTATGACATAAAATATTTCTAAAATCCTTGTCATTGAAAAAAACAATGAAATTATAATAATTAAGATTTAAAAATAATTTTCAAATTGAATTTAGGAAAATTTATTTAACAATTTTAAAAAATTCATTTTCAATCACAAAAAATATTCAAAAACCTTTTTATAAAACATTGTTTTGGGAGAAAACCTATCTGTAATCATAGAGATACATAATGTTTTATTTTATTAAAATTTTTTTTTAATTAACATATATACCAAAAAGTTGAATAAATTGTACAATTACTTGAATATATCATGATTAAATAGATTATAATAAAATTATTATTTTTTCTAAAGATATCGATCATAATATGTCACCAATCGGAACATAATAATAAATAGTCTTGATAAAAGATGTGGTTAAAGCAATAACATATTACCACTTTCATAACATTGATCATAATACCCATGAAATAACAACATTCAATGATTCTAAAAATATCATTAAAAATTTATATTTATTATATAAATTTTCAATGGGAATTATATACAACTTATAGAATAATATAGGATAATAACATGGAAAGTGTCTCAAAGAATGAAAATTGAGACAAAATTACTTGACCGATTTTGAGACAATTGATACATAAACCCCATGAACAAGAAATAATATAATAGATATGTAAATAAAAATAAATTTAAGTATATTAATCAGAGAATAAATTCATTTTTATTAAATACATGACACAAAAGAAATGAGTGGTGAATATGGAATTAGTCTCGTATAAATAAAAGTCATACTAGAAATCCATTACTATTTAACTAACTTTTAATTGTGAGATCCATGAAATAACAACCAAAAAATAAAATTTTAATATAATGAAATAAAATAGTTCATGATATAACATTTCATAGGTAAGTATATACACAAAAAATTAAGAATAAGTGTTGAAAAAACATATACATTTTAGAAATAAAACTGGGATGAGAAATCCTTTACCTTAAGACGTGAATTTCATTATACACCTTAAAACCTACTGTGTAATAAACATTTGATTATTATTAATATATCACTAAATATTATTCTTATATAACTTACCATATGTTAATCATTATGACTATATATTATCTATTTATTAAGAATTCTATGCTAATGTTATGATTAAGATAATATCCACTTTGTTTTTCATATATGTTTTGACTTGTTATTACAGATCCTCTTACACCGATACTGATTTAAATATTTATAGAATTTAAAACATGATAAAAAAATTATTTTTCATATCATTATTTATAATAATATAAAAATTATTTAAATATAAAATGAAAAACACTAATCATGGAGACGGTGGTCCATACGTAATTATGTACCTTGTTTCCATTTTCTTATCATTTTGATAGAATTACTGTAAATTAAATATATGTATATATATATAATCATTAATGTACAGTTAATATTTTAAATATATAATATAATTCTACTAAACCCATCATAATGTAATGTATGAATGAATCACAGATCTTTTAGTGGATGGTAGTCCTCATATCCACAAAAGAAGTTAACATATTCCCAAAAAAAAGAAAGTTGTTAAGTATTTTTTGATAATTCTAGAAGCATAAGTAAATAATAAATATAATAATTATTATATAAAAATAGTAATACCATTATCGTTACAAAACAATAAAGTTTGTAATAGAATAATGAATAACAACAGTTCGATGGGAGGTAGTTCGCCTTACACACGAATGATGATTGTGTATCCCATTTGGTGGAAGTGTCTGTGAGTGTAGGTCATACCATTAACAAATAAATTTAGGAAATTTTTTATACTATGGTTATTATATAATTATAAAATAATAATTTGGGTTGGAAAAATAAATAAAACAAATTTTCTTCTTGAAGGATATCATATATTCTTTTGGTTACACTTTCACTACTGGAAAATAGACCTAAACCCAGGGTTTTAAGGAAAACCATGGGTATAGTGGTGAACTATACCCACAGTTTTATAAAACTATGGGTATATGTTTGTATAATATACCTATACCAATGTTTTCCAAAACCATGGTTATAGGTCACCTATACCCACAGTTTTTCCCAAAACCGTGGGTATAAGTTTTTTTATGACCTATACCCACAGTTTCCAAAATCGTGGTGGAAAAGTCACATATGACCACAGTTTTGGAAAAACTATATGTATATTGTTTTTTTCAAATACCTATAACAACGGTTTGGTAAAACTATGGTTATAACTTACCAGCACTATAGTAGAAAAAAAATCTGTTGGAGACAAAGGAAATTGGAGGGAAAACCGACACCCACAGTTTTCTCTCCTATACCCATGGTTTGAATTAATATATTTAAGGAGATATAAATAACAAAAAAAATATAAGATATGTATATTAGTTGGTGAGTCACTGCATGGTAATACCAGTGGTCTCGGGATCAAGTATCATCGACCAATTTTAATTATAATACATTGAGAGAGAATAATATATTAATATATGTATAGATATAATATACATCAAGCTATTCAACTGGGTTTGTTAGTCACAGGATAGTTCTTGGGACAGAAATTGGTTCGAAACCCGATGCTCTGATTTTATCTTAATTTCCAAATAATATTAATATATTAAGGAAAATATAGGTATCTGTTAACATAGTTATTATAGGTGAAGTGGTGAGGCACAAAGTATTCATAGTGTAGGTCGTGGGTTCTAATCCAACTGAACATTTATTATTAAAACTGACGGTTAATATTAATATAATTATATTGATAGATATATATTAGTATAATAAATTAAGGTATGTTAGATGGATTGGTGTTTGGTTAGCGAAGGGTAGATCGCCTGATCAATTCCTAGCTCTAGTTATTTTTAATATATTTAAATAGATTCTTTTAAAGCCATTTGTATAAGGCTGTGACACAGTGGAAAAAATGCAATGACACGGTGGACAAATCTTTTCCCACAGTATGCTAAACCATGGCTATAGGCTATGGACCTAACTCGATTCCATGGTTGCCCACGGTTTGGGGGCTATACCTACGCTTTTGAACCATGGGTGTAGTTAATTTTTTATTAGTGTTTTTGGGTTACACCAAATGACTTACATAGTTGGATTTATGAGAAATTGAGGAAAAAACGATAAATTTATGGATGTTGGATGATTATTTGGGAATGGTATTGGAAAGTTATAGGTATTTATTAGTGTTAATAAGTGAGGGGGTGAGTAAACTTTTATAGTGGAGGAGGAGTGTAATTCATGTAAATACAAAAAGGTAAAGACTACTGAGAGGACTCTCTTAAATCATGTGACTGATATAACGATCAATATTAGAGAATGAGAATAATATGGCGAAAATATTGGATTAAAATGGATTTTTTATATGTTTCTATGTCAATTTTCACTTAAGATAATGTATAACCACAATGTAACCTCATGTTTACCTCAATTGTTGTAAATAATTTTAATTACTATCACTAATAAATTTGATGAAAAACTAATTTTATGTTAATAGAAATTATAAAAAGTGATTATCACAAATTTAGAATCCTTGTTTCTAAATTCTCAACAAATAATTCGTAGAAATTACGTTAAAATTAATCTCACAAGAGAGAGGAGAACAGATGATTTTAAAATAAAAATTTCAAATGTTTAAAACCATACAATTTCAATGTGAAATTGATTAAAATTAAATAATTTTTGTTAATATATTTATAATTTATTTAAATAATATTTAAAACAAATTTAATGTATAATTTAACTAAAAAATAAATTAGATGAAATCACATTTTTGAAAAAAAATATTGTGTTTTTTACAATTTATCAAAAAGGAATATTCTCTAAAATATAACAAACATTAAACCAAATTAAATTTTGAAATTATAACTTCAATAATTATTTTCATTTTAATCTAAAAGTTATAAAAGTTGAAAAAAATTTATTTAATATTGGTGCACAATTAAAATATGTTAAAATTCACTTTTAGATGAATGCATATTTTTATTCATAAAAAACTATTTATTATTATCTAATACCACTCAAACCTATTGAATCAGTGTCCTAAAAATTTATTAGATATGTAATATATATATTTTATCATAAAAATTTACTCATTTTTTACTTTTAAATTTAATAAAATAAAATTTTGTTTATACATTTAAAATTAGTTTCTATAGAAAATTAATTTTATTATTTTTAGATAGTTCTTACTTTAATTTATCACTAATAGATTACCATAATATTCATTTTATAAACATGTTTAAATACTTTTTTCACAACTTATTTATCATATTTTTTAACTTCCATTCCAATGACTAGGATGTAATATTAATAAAATTTTAGTAAACATATTAATAATATATTATATTTCGGTAATACTCAGTCTAGATTATAATGCAATATTAAAAAGAAACTCAACATTGTGTGTATAACAAGCCAGACATAGTATTGTGTGTACTGTAGTTTAATATAATTTTTTCAAGTAGTGAATTATTAATATAGAGTTTCCCGAAACACAATCCAAATGTAGTGGTTTCACATAACATAATAAATATTCAGTGTTCTATGAAATAATGAATATTGAAATGATTAAATTAATAAGAAATAATTAATTTCAGAAAATCTCTGTGTTTTACATCCCATGTACCAAACATCTATAAATAGTCGACCACATATGGGATTTAAATGAATCCATCCATGTCCCACAAACATATATATTTCAATCCCATATGGGATTTTGATGAATCTAGCCTTGTCTTATATATATATATATATCACAAATATAGAAATATCACATATATGACAATATAACACATATACAAATTTCATATACATCAAGGTTAAGAATCTGTGACTTTATTTTCAAATATATTTATTAATGTGAACCTTTTATATATATTAAACATTTTAGTGTCATAATATTAATGAATAGAGAATAATATGAACAATTATCCATTAAATCATTTATCAACATTTTATCAAATAATATATTAACCCTCAAAATCTAAGAAACCCATTCCATTTTTCCATTATAAATCATTTTATTATCCCATTAGTTAACCAATTACACAATACAATTAAGTAACCAATTTCATAATACTAATATCATTACAATTCCATAATCACCTCATTTCATTAATAATGTTACTATTTAATTAATCCAATTTGAAATTATATTTCAAAACATGGAAATTAATATTTCATCATTATATAGAGACAATTATAATCAATACTATGGTATTTTATATTTAAACCAGCTACCTAAAGATCATTGATGGGTGTTCCACAAATAGAAATCCCCAATTTGATGTGTAAGGAACAATCACCCAATGAAGAATGATATCTAGAACAAAAAAACAGTGATAAAGAAACAAATGAACAACATATAAGAAAAATTGATCTAAAACATATCTAATAGATGAAAACTATTCCCTCTTCATCAGGAAAGATATACATGAGAGTGAGGATAACACATGAGAAGATAATACATACTAAGAGAGTTGTTGATCCATTAAAAAGTTCATTAATTCATCAACAAATGAGTTTTTTGGCACTTGGAATCCTCTCTGGGATGTGTAAAAATGAGAGGGGTCATTTAGGGTTGAGGGGGTGAATGAGGGTGAAAAATGAATGGTTCAAAAATTATAAAAAAAAATTAATAGAAACTAATTATGCTTGAATTGTTTCCTATAATTGGTTAAATGGTTTTCCAAGCTATGCCCTCTAACCATTCACCTTAATTAGGGGTCAAATGATTACAAATAATATGGATCACAGTTTGAATATTCATGCATTAACCATGAGGAACCATCTATTTTATTGAACAATTTTTTAGGGCATGGAACATGTTTTGGGAAAAAAGTGTGTTGACCATGAATTTTCTAAAACCCCACAAAAAGTATCCAATTTCACATGAAATGTCAAAAATAATTAAATCCAATGATGATACACTCAAAACATGAAAATATTTAACATTTAAAATGAACATGATTCTGCTTTACGAAAGGGTGGGATTTTAAAATCGCCACAGATTATAATAGCTCCTCTTTGTGATTTTCTACCAAGAATCATGAATATTTAGAGGTAGAATGTTTGTGACACTAATACCATATATCAAAATCAATATACCTTGTTTCCCCTTAAACACACCCACATTTCACAATACTCAAACTATTTACAATCTCTTTCTCCACAACACCATCTCACTGTGATCCAACTCATGTAACTGATGCTACTGTATGGAATCCTTAGTCTCTAGCGCAACAACTCAACATTTAACACATGATAAGGTTCATGGTGATAATTCCAATGAATTGAAACATGAAATACTTTATTCATATAAATATAACTCTATGGAAGAGCCAAACATTAGGCCACTAAACTGATTCTCTCTATAACCTCAAATGATTCAAAAAACTAAGGTACTTACATACCTAGTCTCTAAATGATATGTTGACCCACCCATGGTGACTCAAGAAGGAACACACGATCAGCCACTAAAAACTAAAGGGGAAATCCATTACTATGAACATATATTTTTTATCTACTCTATTATATATCTATATATTTTCACATCCTCTGAAATTGATCTGGCTTCTCCAGAATAAGACTCAGTAATAATAGCTTAGGGTCACCTCTCTCCATCCAGCATACAAGTGATCTTTATATACTAGAGAAAAGAGACTCATATGGTTCCATCTAAATTATCTCCTAAATCAATTGATGTTGTGGAACTTAGTGAGAACTATTTTCTTCTCCCAAGATCCACAAAGGTCCATGACACATTCCCATAGCATATTATTGAAAACGTCTATTGTGTGTTTTCCCATCCCATCAGTAAGATGATGGAATGATATACTCGTTAATACCAGTGTATCAAGTTCCTCAAGTCATCCCTTTCATAAGAATGATGCAAAGCACGTGTCTTGGTCAACAACTCTACTCCATGGCACTTCATATAGATAAACTGTCTATAGAATTTACATGTCCCCTGAATGATCTACTGAGAAAGTATCTATATATGATAGAAAAGATACACTTCCATCAGTCAGTGTAAAACCAAAAAAAGAGAATTATTTATCAAATTACTTTTAGGGAATCCCAAAATTCCATAGTAACATCATCCCACATCCATTCAATAATGGGAAATGGATATTGTAGACTCCCAAGTAATTGATGGTTGGCCATCACCTGTTGACATGTATGAAATCTTTTCACGAGCCCTAAAATCTATATTTCCATGCTCATCCACCAATTCTTTTGATGTAGGCCAGTGTAAATTATTTTAAACCCTGGATGCACTTCCCTTTGGGAGGCATAAAATTCATGCATCATCTCCTCACACATGCATTTATTAACAACAAAATGGCCCTAAAAATAAATTATATCATCCTTATTAGTTGTCTAGTCTAAATTTGAACCCCACCATCAAGGATTTACCTCATGAAAAAACAATCGTGATCCTTATACTAACTCCACCTGATATGCTTCAAAACTGTGGACTACACTGACCCATATTTGAGAGACATGTGTTGTTGTCCCTCCTCAACCACAACCTAAATATCTACTAGTAAGGTCATCATATTTGACTATGAGTTAAACTCCAAATCTATGTCGGTTTTTTTTCATACTCAAACATCAACAACATTGTTTCTCTTCCCTGGTGTATATGATCGATCAAATTCAAATGAATTCATATACTCAATCCATCTACATTTTTAAATATTAAAATATCACTATAAAAAGTTATATTTCAATGAAATTGTGATTTTGGTACATAGTAAACTCCTCACTGAACTGATAATATCCCCAACACATCAAATCATAATGCATTACTACTCACTCGAGGTCATGAATAAGGTATTTCCATTAATTTTAATTAAATTGTAGTGACCTATACCCTAAAACATGATCTACCTATTTCATAATTCTCCAATACCAATCTATGATGCATGAAAAAACATCTTGTACACCTCACCTTTCTCATATAGGATCAAGACTAGTGTAGTAGTCAAATACTTCTCTTTCTCCTAGAAAGCATTCTCACAAGCTCCAGACCATTCAAAATGTCTTCCATTCATAGTGAAGCCTGAAGGCCATGCTTCTAATAGGGAAAATTCCTCGATGAACATTAGATAATATATCCCTAATAATAGAAAATTTTTTATATAAAAAGCATTTTGAGGATTATCATAGGAAATCACTTACATCCCATTCTCAAGGTCCACTGACACACCTTCCCCTAAGATGGTGTGACCCATGAAATGTATCTGGTCATTCTAAAATTGGATCTATGATAGATTTAAATACATATTATCATCCCTAAGTATACATATTAATATGTCAATATGTTTAACATTATCTTTAGGATCATTTTATAACATCAAGATTTCATCCACAAACACAAGCACAATATGATCTGTATACGAGTGTATGATTCATTTCATGATGAAAATGAACACATTCATTGTGTTCGTCAGCCCAAAGAGAATCATGATGAACATAAAAAGGAAATAACTATATCAAAAATATATCTATGATATACTAGAATGTAAAACATACAACATATTTTATTATGGAATTCTTTCAATCATGGAGAACATGAACGATCCTCTCAACTAGTACGAGAGATCAACCATACATGAAAAGGGGATTTGAATTCATGACATTCATCGAGTTAACCATCTGTTAGTTAATAAATAATAGTAATGTCAAATTAATATTCATTTAAAAAGGGTGGAGAACCCCAAGGGGACATACTCAGAAAGATAAACCCTTACCCATCAACTCTTCTATTTGGGTCTTAATTTCTTGAATCTCTATTGGGCTGATTCTATAGGATGGAGCATAAAATAGATCATCTATTTGAATGATAGAAATTATAAACTCTATATATATATTAGGTGTAATCCATAAGATGTATTTAAGAAATACATTCTGGAACGCTTTGACTATCAGTGGAAATACGTAATGCTTCACAGAACCTCCATATAGAAAAAGAAATGAATATTGGCTGGTAATATCCCCTTGTAACTGAATAACTAAACATGCATGACAATAATAGGTATCCTACTCTCAATGATGTACATTATGTGTACCCTCAATAGATGTAAAAGTCACTCTCATATTGTAAAAATCAATATGGGATCTTTATGATACTTACCCGCCAACACCCAAAATTAACTTAAAGCATGAAATATCAAGAATTAAAAGATAACATAGGTACAGATACCCCCAACCATGAGAGAACACCCATTGTAGAACCAAATTTGTCTCGGCCAAATTCCGAAAGGTGTATCGATCATCATAACCACACTAACAAACTACCCTGCCGAAATTATTTTATTCACAAGTTGTGAAGATATAAAATAATGAGAGGAAATCGTTTCAAATAAGGTACTAGAAATAATAAAATCTAAAAGAGCAGTAACTCTAACTATCGATGGTCCAACATCACTATCCATATGTGTAGGAAGAACTTCATGTGATTATCCTACCAATCTTCCCTATGATATAGTCTAAGTACCATGAGCTACACCACATTAATAAAATAGGTTCTGTTACCATGAAGTAACACATCTAATACCCAAACCCCCATTTCTAGTAGAAATCCTACTACTATAATGATATAGAGTATAAGATCCCCTTTGTAAAATGTTATTATTGAAAGATCCTCCATCATTCCCCATAGGTCAAGGGATTCTGAAATACCCCTACTAGTCACCCATACCTCTGCATGCTCGACACTCTACTAGTGTTCAGGGAAACTATCTACAAATATCCCCTCACCTGACAATATATTCGGAGTATATATATTTACATCTCCAATAAAATAATCCATATCCTTGGAAACCATATTTTTTAATCCCATGGTTGATGATTTCATGGATATTCTTCATTCTCTTATAATAAAAACATCTAGATCATCTAGTAGATACCACATGTTCTCCACTGGAAGACTCCATCAGGTTCCCCTTATATATTTGAGACCAATTCACCACCACTGAAAACATTTTCATCCAACATATGTTAATAAAGGAATTAACCACATATATAATCCGAACATGAAAACTGTTTCACATATTTTTACAATCTTCTTTCAGCACTGGAAAAATAGCTATAAACATGTATAGAATCTAACAAAGTCTATCATCGAAATGACTCTATGGGAAAAACTCATGAACTCAGCTGACCCCTCCTGCCAATGTGTCGCATGGTAAAATGCTCAAATAACATCTCTTAATTTTTTTCCACACCATATTCTCTACCAGTCCCTCTATAGTTTTTATTTCCCATTGACGCTTCACATAACCATTTAACATATAAGTAGATAGATAGATCCTTTTTTCAAAAGGTGTTTCTTTTTTATTAAGGATCAAATGGATAGGATCATTCCAGATCTTAACTGCCTTCGGTCCACCCTCTCTAATGAAAGTCGCTGGGTGATGAAACTAGATCTCCCAGGTCAAGTCAAAAATAATTTTTAAAAAATGCCATATATCTATTTCTCTATACTACATAAAATGAGAAACATTCACATGGAACTACTCCCAAACATCCTCACCCAGAACTATTAGAGCCTTATTTTCCACCACTATAGGTTAATTTCTAACTATTTACACTTTTCATCCTATCAAAAAGTGTCATCTTGGTGGAATATATATACATCTCTAGGAACACATCAACAGACATATAACACAAAATTATCACATGTATGTAATATGGAATCTAATAAATCCATGAAAAGACATTACCACATACCCCACCACGTCGTTAACACCAGTGAACTGTTACTACCCTCCAATATCCCACACATGGATCATTTCTCACATAAAAGATGCCAATTTCACTATTAAAGTACCACATTACTCACCCATTAATCTATTCAAATTTATAATATTTTAGATCATTTATAATTTATCACATTCATTATAGCCCCAATTTCCTTATAAATTACACAAAAAATGAAAATAATTTTCATTTAAATAACTTATCCAAACATGATTTTCTATGCATACCTAAAATTATGCATGTCACATAAAAATATTATGTGCATAAAATGTTTCATTATTTTAGAACTCTCATGTATTTCTAGGATACGATGAAAAATTCATAAGAAACAAAAAATATCACCCATGATTTTTTTCACCCAAGTTAAAATAAAATTAAACTATAAAAGAAATCATCAACAAAAATAATACCTACCTATATACTTGGATTTTCCCCTGTACCTGGATTAGCTACTCCCATGAACAAGATTATCATTAAGCCTGAAATATCCCAGTATTCTATATAACATAACCAAATATTAAGAGAAAAGATATGAAAAAAACTCATCTGATAATATATTTTGATGTCCTGACCGGCGTTCCACACACCAATGCCCTAATATAGTAGTCCACATGACCCCAATATAACCTCCTTGTATTCTAGAGGCGCCTGAATAGTAGAAAGGGACACATATGTAACATGAAGATACTATACCCTTTTTATCAAAGAATATCAATTTTGGGAAATAAATATACTATAACCCTATGGTATATCCATAAACAAGAATCATATTATAGTCAATAATAGACCAATATAACATGAAGACCCAAAAACCAGATACAATATCCAATCATATGGAATAAATATTTCATTCCATAATTTGTGTCTTGTGTAAAATGAAAAAACCAAAATTTAAGGCATTGAAAACACCATGAGGTTCCGACAACACATATGGTTTCCTTATAAAAACTCCATCCTAAATCATACATCAATCATTGGGACATTCCCTTATCATTTCATAGAAATATGAATTCTATTTGGGTACCCATATGGAATGTTGAGAGGTTGTGGGGGAAAATTAGTAGTCCCCACAAACAGATTCTAAAAGATTATTCAACCAATAAAAATATACGCAGTTGTATAAATAATATATTCTAGTAAACAAATAATCATTTTACATATTTCATTATTCTTTTTTTAGCCACTTCCTTTTCTATAGGATCACAATGAAACTCGAACCATCAATACCTAATTTGGCCCATTCTGAACTCTGAATAATGCCACATATTTAAAAAAGTTTCATTATAAAATGGGATTTCATTACCAATTTCACTTCAATTCACATCATTAGCACGTTGAACCATAGTCTGATAATAGTATTTTGTTCCTAGAATACCATGTATACCACCCCATGGGAATTTAAAGCATTATTACATGTTCAACCACACCTTTTCATCATATATGTGATTCAAAATAATCATTGAATGTACCACACACATATATGAGTCAATCACATAAGGGGTTTTAAACCTCTAGTCCATGACCCAACACACATATTTCATTCAATCACATATGGGATTTTGAAGCTTAAATAAATGTCCCACACACATATCACATATATAAAAACATCACATGTTTCAAAAAATCTCATGAAAAAAAATTCATTTATATCAAGTTTAGGAATCATTGTAGTTATTTTCAACCATTTTGATTAATGTGTAGCATTTTAATTTATTAATCAAACATGGTTCATCAGTTTTTATTCACATAGAATAATACCAACAACTTACCATTATATCATATTTCAAAATTTAATAAAATAAACCATTAACCCTTCATGGTTAATCCAACCATTCTTTTATTTCCATTATAAATCAAATATATATCCTATCATTTACAAAATTAAACAATCCAATTAATTGACCAATTTTATTATCCGAATATTCATTATTTCAAAATATTATATATCCAATAATTGATTATTCAATGTATTAGTCCAACTAAAAATATGAATGAAAAACATTGAAATTTAAATTTCACAATTCCACAAATACAATTATAAACATGACTATGGGATTTCCAATTTAGACCACCTACCTCAAGATCATTAATGTGTGTTTTCCCAAAATAAATCCTAAATTTAATGTGAAATGACCTATTCTAAAAATATGATTTAGATTAATAATCCACATTGAATATCAAAACCCAAAGGATAAAAATCGATGAAAATCAAAAACTAAAACCTCTACAATAGAGACAAACTATCCCCATTTCAGCAAGAAAGATTGATAAGAGAGACCGGAAACCACATGAGAAGAGATTACATATCAGGATGGGTGTAGATATATCAATCGGATCATTGATTCATAAATAATGGGTTTTATAGTATTAGAATCCTATCAGTGACCTCTAAAAAGGAGACATAATCCTAGGTTTGAGAGAGGGTGAATAATGGGGAAATCTGGGTGGTGGGTGGGAATATTAAAATTAAAATTAATAAAAAATAATATAGTTCATATGGATTTTGAAATTTTGTTACCTAACCATACATCTCACTTGGGGGTCTCCCATCTACAAATAAGATGGTTCATAGGTAGAAAAATAATTCACCGACCATGTGATACCCCTTGGTTCAGAATTTCAGAGTTTGTATGGGTAGGGTGCATAGTTTAGGAAAACCGTGCAATAATTGTGCACTACCCAAAGTCCAAAGTAGATATAAGGGTGGTTAGATCTAGCCTAAAATATTTTAAATGTCTTTGTTGGTATCCTTGACATAAGGTTTTTTATTTTTATGTGTTTCCTATAACTCTATGTCTTATTCCAATGTTATGATCTCATGTAATATATTCTTTGATTCCTTTATTTTTTATATCTTATGAGGTTTTATGATTTTTTTTCATGACTCATGTTTATGATCTAAGATATGCATGTTATGTTTTTGAAATATTATTCTCATGTTATTATACCAGTATTCCCATGTTATTCTTTGGTATCCCCCTGTTTTCACATAATGATCATCTGATCTCACCTGTTATTATATTTCATTAAACCATGTTATCATGATAGATACAACATGTGATATGTCTTTCAATGTTTCTAGCTACGAATAACTATGTGAGATATGATGTAGAACACTTATAACCATGTTATTTATGTCTACATGTTTCTAAGGGAACTATACCTTTTTGATCATTAGGGATGCATTTGGGTAATGTAATGAATACTCATCTAAAATGATGTCATATCTATGTATGAAAAGTTTTGATATCAATAGTAGGTATAATATGATATGTTTTGTTAACCTTTAGAAAATTGGATGAAAAAAAGTGAGATCCATATGGGTATTTCAATGTTTATGATTATGGATATGTAAATGGATAAGTCCATGGATGAGTCAATGTATTGAAAAATGACATGGAAATTTTTTTAAATGATAGAGAATGTTGATTCCATGCAATTCCATCACTATCTGGATAATAAAAGTGGAGGTGTCTCTAGAATAGAGGAATATAGGGCTTAAAAACTCTGAAAATGGTGAACCGAACTTGGCTCGATCATCACTTGGTGTATGATAAATGACTTTTCTTTACCCCATTACTGACACTCATGGAGGATATAAATTGTAAATTTCCAAACTCTTTATAAATAAACATAATGGATTTGAATAATTATCATTGATGATTTAGGTTAAACCAATGCTTCAATATATTTAAAATAATGTTTCCTGATTTAGACATCATATATGTGATTTTTGTATTATTATTTTTTCACAATAAATATTGTTTACCCCACGATGGTTTTTGGTTTTAGTCAATGCCATGAACTTAAAAAATTGGGATAACATTAAATGTGAAGGATTTTTTTGATGACAAACCATATAATATGATGATTGATGTGAAGGATACTATGATTATACCAAATTAATTATCATTATATATGGTTAATCACATTACCCTTATCGAACTAATCGAATCACCAATGAAACAAATGATAGAGTTCCATGAGATCAGACGTGGTTGAGAACATGAAGAAAAGAAGAATAATTTTCCTATAAACTAAGAATGTCGGTAGAAAATTTTAATTGAATAACTAAAAGGAATATGTAGATCTATTATGTGTGTATAATAACAACATAGTGAATGTAATTTCAAAGAATAAATAAAATTCATAGTTAATGTAATGGATTAAAATATTGGCCTCTCTAAGGTATAATTAAATGATAAATATTTTAAATTGGTAATACATGGGTACTGTAATGAATGATTTCATAGGAGGGAATGATCATTAATATAATCAAAATGATTGTATGGGTAATGGTTATACTTCTTAGGATGAAAAAATGACAAATGAAATGAATGTTATATTATAATAGTTTTTTTATGTGAAATGTGATGTGAAATGTGAAATTGAGGTCAATGGATGTTATTATATAATTCCAAGGTCATATTTTAAGAAAGTGGTATTATGGAACTATATAATTCATCCTACATAATGGTTTTGAAATGAAGTGTAATGACACAAGTGTTTAAGTATTTGAATTCAGGAATTATGTTAATCATGAAATATATATACATATTATTAATATACATTTTTAGAAATTATTTCCATTAATGTGTGGAATAATACTAATGAAATAGAAAATAAATTTAATGAATAATTTATTTAGTGTAGAATTGATATTTTATAGATTACATATGATTTAGGGTAGATTACCCTTAATATTTACATGTGGTTGAAAAAATGGTGTTTTTTGGGTAATGAAATTACTAATATGGATAAATAAAATTTGATTATGTTGATTACCTCATAACTAAATAACGATTTACTAAAACATTTATTTATAGTATCATTGATGGTGTTTAAATCAATTTTTATTTATAGAATATATCCAATAATATATGTTTTCTATAAGTTATACGGATCAATTTATGTTTTCAATATGTTTTTATGGTAATTTCAATTATTATCATGTTTTAAGAGAGTACATGATGAAGGTATTCAAATTTTTGATATGTGATAGTTAATAGATACTTTATGATATTTAATGGATTAATGTCATGTTTTTTTTGGGAAATTTGGTGTCCATATATATAAATTTTTTATTTTCGAAGGGTTGTATGTTTAATCATTTGTGGAATGTTTTATGTTGAAATTTGGATGGTGTTTTATAGATTAATGTATAATTTCACCATATGAATATTTATTCATAATGGATAACCTCTTATATCCATTATCTTTTTATATTATATAGTTATATATAAGAAATAATTATAATTATCTTTTGGATCTTATTATCCATTATGGATTCATGGATGAAAATTCATCTCTTAGTGTAAGTGATGAAGTTGAAATTGATCGATGTGTAACCATTGGATGAGATTATGCCTTTGATATTGAATGAAATCATGTAAGAATATAATATCAAGAAAAATACTCAACCTTAATAAAAGGATATTGAAATAATATATTATACATTTTCATACATTTATGATTAATGAATGGACTTTTTAAATATAAAATATTTTTCACATTTTGTTTCATAACAATCGGGTAACCATGTTATGAGTCACTCTCGATTAGTATCATAGAATTATTTTTCTCTTCTATGGCCATATTTTAACATTAAATCATTAATATCCTAAATGTAGACCTTGTTATTTTTTATTATATATGATGTTTGAAAACCCATTTCTATTTATTGAAGATGAATTTTTATTAACCATTGTTAGGATGTGGGTTTCTAACAAAGGGATTTTCAAATGTTAAAGAACTGATTATGAAGAACAAGTTCAAATTGAGAGGATGAAATTTATTTAATCTGGTAGAAAATAACATACCAAGACATTATGATTATCTTAAATTTTATAATGTATTAAAATCTATCATTACACAATGGACCAAATTTATCTTTTTTTACCTGATACATAATGTTTATGTTGAGTTACATGAAACATTGAGTTTTAATATAACATGACATACTAGTAAAATATAATTATTTAATGTGATAGTTATCACCGAGAAATTACAATGGAGGGTCTGAAATTTATTATCTATATTATTAAAACATATTGTTTACACATTCTTATAAAATAAATTTTTTGGGGAAAAAATTATTAGAAATGGAAGGAAATCCTTTAATAAAAAACTATTTTTCTACACACAAATGTATTTTACCCCAATAAATTAAACAAATAATTAATGTTGACTAATTTTATTAAAAAATTAATACTATATATGTTCACTAAAAAAAATAAAATTCATCTTATTTGTTTTATAGGCATGATATAAGAATAAATCAAATTTTACGCTTAAAACTGCATTTTTCCTAAAAAGTTGTTTTGTCACATTTTTTCATATTTTTTTAAAATTAGAATTCTAAAAATTTAGATTAATTATTTTATTAAATGAAATTAAATTTGTAAAAATAAATTTTAAATATATAGTGGAGAGGGTTTTTATAATTTTATGAAGAGATAATGTTATCAGTAAATTGTGAAAAATACATCTTTTTATAAAATAGAAGCCTCTTTACACAATAAATTTAAATAAAAATATTCTTTTCATATTGTCATAAAGTTAATTTTTTTAATTATATATCTATTGATACAATTTAGTTATTTCTAATCAATTTAATATTAAAATTTTCATTTAAAATGTTATAATTTTGTTGACATTTTCACATTGAAACCTCTTTTTTCATCGCATCTTTATGAATAATTTTAAATTAAAATTTGAATCCTATGGGAATAAAACTTGAGATAATTTATTCCATATTATTAATCATCATATTTCATATTTCCTAAAAAATTAAAAAAATATCACCGTAATAAATAGAAAAATAATAAAAATTAATTAACGTAGTTAAAAATAAAATTTGTTTGTTGAGGTTAAATCAAAAAAATAAGGTGAAAAATATCCAATAATGAAATAAAATATACATTATATTTCCATAATTTGACATTATCATCTCTTATTTTTTATAATAACCCATTTTGGATCCATTAACATGTGAAAATCTTAGTAACACTTTATTCTTCTCGAACATTTCATGTGTGTCCTCTCCCACACTTATAAAAGGTCTCCCTCTATCCTCTGTGATTCACACATAAAAAATCTCATGGATTAGTGAATACATAAAAAAACAGTTTTCCTAATTACTTATACACTTACTATATTCCTTATTTTTACTATGGAACCATCTAAAAATGTTTTTGGTATAAACATAATGATTTTCTCCAAAGTGAGGTACAATTATAAAACGTGGGTGTTTGTCTTATTCCTTCTTCCACCTCCATAGAATCATCCTAAAATATGATGACATAAAAAAATTTTATATCTCACATAATAATATTTATTTTATTTGGGTACCCTATATTCTTTTCAACTTCCATGAAATTGGAAAAAACCCATTTCTTATCTATACGACGAAGTACTACTTCTCAAACTGATGTCATTTTTTTCCATCAACACCTCTCATAGGATTATATAATGATTGGTGTAAATTATATATATGTTATTTATTATAATAATATATTTTTTTAATTATAATATAACACCAACCTTATTACCATTTTATCCTTTTTTTAATAATAATTCCGCTCATGCACACCATAGCCTACAGCCTTGCGAAGCGATGTGATCTGTTTCTCATTTCATTTTTACATGGATGGTAATATGAATCGATTATATTAAAATATATGATATTTCAAAAAAAAAATAAACATATGGAATTAAAATATCACATATAACTTCTTAATTTATATTCCTTGGGTGATATGATAAGGATGTTCATGTATACAATAGACTACCTCATCATGAAGCGATGGGATTCATTTTACAGTAATGATTTACATGAAAGTTATTTGTGGTATATTTAATAATCATATGTCATATATATTATGTAAAAATGTTTATTTAATTGTAATATATTATCTACCTATAATTCATATCATCATTCTTGAAAATGTAATAACTTTATTGCGTATGAATGACCTATCATCTCGATTAACATTGTATTTAATTTTTTATATCTAAATTATTAATATTACTATAAATACATATATAATTATTATATATAAAATTTATATCATTGTTAATATTTTTTATATTTTTATAAAAATATATATTCAATTGAACCAAATATTAAAAAACACACACAAGAATCAAAATAGTTAATTCTCAAAAAAAATTAAATTTAGTTGTTAATAAACATGTAAAAAGGTCGTAAGAAAATTATATGTGGTTTGATATATATTATTATGTTTTTTATGATAATTATATTAAAATTATATTTATTATAAAATAGTTTTAGTTTTGTAATAAATAATTTGAGGCTTAATGTTACATTTTTTACCCCATTGTTTCTTCTATAGGACATACATTTTGTGGTGCACCTATATTATTTTCTTAAGAGTATATAAAAACCATTTGTATGGTTATATCATGATTATTCTTATTCTAATAATTATGTTTAATTTTAATTTTTATGAGGGAATGAAAATTAAAATCTACCAATGTTTTAAGGATTTTATGTTACAATATCAGTGTTCATTGGGACTGTTTATTATTATTCTTTTAATGATAAAATCATATAATCAATATATCAAGAAAATCATTGATTTTATTCACCAAAAATTATGTTATGATGTTATTTTTTTCAATTATTTTTCTCTCCTCATGTATCCATTATTCCAAAATAATTTTTTAATTAAAACAAACTATATATCTCTCTTTTGTAGAAAATCCTTTTTTCTTCTATTTGAAAATTCATTTATGATCCACTGTGATTTAATAAATTAATTTTTTATAGTTATTATTTTTTTCAATATTATTCCAAATTAATCATCATTTTTTTATAAAAATATGTCTATTTGGGATTATACTGATAATATGAAAAAAAATATTTGTTTTAACAAGTATGAAATTTCGTGAAATCATAAAAATTTAATATTTTAAAGCATAATTTATATGTTCCATAGGTTATTTCAAGGAAAACAATTTATAAAATGTTATATGTTTTAAAAAAGTGTTTCTCATTGCTGAAATTATATTTATATCAAGAAGTATTTTATATAATTTTAAAATTACTCCATATAATAATTCAAGGGTACTCTCAAAGGAATGATTTAAAAAATATTTTCTGGATTTTTAGTTTTAAAACATTGAGTATCAAAGATATATTATTTTCTTCAATAAAAGGATCATGTGAATTTTATGGAAAATCAATTTATGTAAAAGATAACACCTATTGATGTAACATAATCATTACTATTGGTCTGATCCAATGATACCATATTCATTCATTCTTGGTATGGTTTATTTTTACAATGGAATTATTTTTATGAAAATCCTTTCTTTTTCATGAGTTATTCTATTGTGAATTTTTTATCAATCACATTTCATTTCAATGGTTCTGATATCCTAAATGTTTTATGATCATATAGTATATGTATGTTTCATTTTCATTATATGATGGGTTGCAACAATATCTCCATACAAATAATTTGATTATGATTAATTTTAATTGAGATTAGAGGGTACAAGGAGGATATCATGAGCATGACCATAGGGGAAATGGTAGGTTACCCCAAGCCTAAAATAGGTATTTAAGTGGTGAGAGAAAGCCAAATATGATATGATTGTCTGTTCTGGTATCCTTGACATATGGGTTTCGATGCTTATGTGTTTTCTAAAACCCTATATCGCATTGAAATGTTATTCTATAATAGCATATGTTATATGATTCCTTTATTTTTCTTATCTTATGGATACCATAACATATGTATTGAATTACGTCAATGATTTATGATTTGAAGGGTAACGTTTTCAAATGTTATTCTAATGTTCCCAAACCCTTATGCTAAAGTTATGCAAATATATCTTCCTTGATTACCCCTACAGAGATTCTATTTTCACCACTTCATATGACTATTTTCCCTAGGTTATTATTATAAGTATTTTAAGTGATATGTGTAAAATTTTATTTAGTAATGAGGAATTACATCGGAGGTAGTGTATAACTATTATAAACTATTTTTTCATGTTTTCAATGGCACTATACATTTATGATCATCTGAAACATGTTTGAGTAATGTAATGAATATTAATCTAAAACGATATAATATCTATGCATGATAAGTTGGGGTCTCTAAAAATATAATCACTAAATGTGGGAAAAAATTTATACATATACATGAATCATTTTCAAACCTATATCGTTGAAGTCAATCGCTAACGTACTTATGTCAAATTAATAAAATTCCTTGTAATTTTTGAGTTATTTTGAAGATAATAAAAAATTTATATACACCAATTTTACTCTTTTCAAATTCAATTTTAATAATTTTATAGAAACATTTTACTATTGATTTTTAGTGGAATAAAATATTATATAATTTACATATAATCTAATTTCTATGGTGACCATTAAATAATTGTTTGATAATAGTTTGATATATTTCATTACATTATCTAAATTATTCTTGATGTAATAACTTTGATAGTTTTTCATTCCAATATTTTGTTAATAATTTTAGATCTGAAAATTTAATTAGGTTTTCCAATACACATGTTCTTTGAAATTATTATCTTCAACACATGCAGTTTGTTCAACATAAACATGCTCTTGAAAAAAAAAATATTGACATTGTCATTCTATAAAACCATTTCAAATGAGTAAAAATCATATGTTTAGTGATGGATAATGGAAAATTTAATTATTGGGGTCCAACGATCATTGTAAAATTTTGTTCATAGACAATACCATATTCATTGGAATATCTGTTTTCAACATTCCTTCAATTTTTAAAATCTATAGTTTCATTTACATCATACTTGTTTTAGAATAACCGTATAAATAAAATTTCTAAAATATTATAAGGATGTTCAAAAAAGTAAACACCTACCCCTGATTGAATATATTATGATCCTTTACATTGAAACTAATCAACTCACATTCCTCAAGGAATCAACTCCACCTTTTGTTTCAAATTAATATAGTATTGAAATAAATTAATATTTATTCAGTAAATAATTTCTTATTTTAACTGAGTAATCCTTAATATCAATCATAATATCACTATGATGATCCCAAAGAGTTATCTTTAATATAGGAAAAATAGAATTTTGTCTCACATATTTTAGACTATTGTCTTACATAAGAGTTATGAATTCTTATCACTAGTGTCTATGGTTCAAGTAGTAGCATTAAAAAATAATATATATATATATATATATATATATCTCATAATTCGAATTCATTAAATTTACAAAAGGACTATCTTTATCTAAATTTATTTTTATTTCTTAATTAATGGTCTCTATACATCTATATAAAATATAACAAGCCATAGATATAACAGAGTATCCAATAAAATCATCCGCAATATATTTTAGTTAAAATTTATAATGAAATAATTTTTTAGTTAAGATGAATATATTTTACTTAAAATCAATTTTGTAACCCATTTCTGGTTTCATTATATTTCACAATTTATAAGATGTTTTATTGTTTAAAACTCTCTTAAAAACAATATTTCCCATGGTTAATATTTTCTTCATAAGTGAAAGTTGATGTTTTAATTTTTAGTGTTTTTTTTCATAGGTTTTATTAAAAATTTATTTCATGATTTAATGTAAAATAATAAAAATATAAAATCTTTAGAATGTTTCTTGATTGATAAAAGCATTATTATAAATATGATATTAAATTTAATGAATAATAGAAACTTTTTTCTATAAAAAATATTACCAAGTATGATTCTCATAAATTGTAACTATATAAAGATATTTTAAACTCAATCAATCATAGAATTATATGAAAAATAACACCACACAATTTTTAATCTTATGGAAATATTTTAATGTTTTCCTTCAACTGTTATATTTACATCCAGGTTGTTTTGAAACAATGAACTAAACACACTATGAAACGGTCAACGTGAATAATGTTAACGTAAGAACTTAATGAAAAATTATTATAAAATTAATATAAGGATTATTATAAATATGTAAAGGGTAAAAATAAATTATTTACTAAATTTATCATAGCTATTGAATAATTTTAGAGTATTTTTTGAATGAATTCATCATTTATAATGGGGTTTATTAGTTGTTTATTATTGTTATGGATGATATATTTATTATCAACCTAAACTAAATCTCTCTCTTCTTCTTTAGAAATCAATAAAATGATTAAATTATGTTTTTCTTGATTCCTATTTCTTATTTATTTTACGGGGTTATACATTCCATTAGATAGTCCATTTTTTATTTTTTCATTATTTATGCCTTTTAAATCTTATCAGATAATATTTTCTTCTAGAATAGCTCAGTAAGAGGTAAACCTCTGACCATTTGTTTAAATAAAAGAATGTGCATCATGAAAGTACTACAAGGAAAAAATTCAACTACACATCATAAAAATAATACCTATTACCACATCCGATATATATTTCTTCCTCTATAGTAGCCGATTTCCACTCTAAGCTTTAATAGTTGTTAAGAATCATGGAATATTTCCCTCTAATATTCAACTTCTCCAAAGATAGAAACTCCTTCAAGTAATGCATTTCCCAACATTCCTTCATAATAGAAGACCCGGTAGAAACTGGCTTTGGAAAATAAAAATAGTCTTTCCTCATCCTTCATCACGGTGGGATAGTCATAACATCCTCATTCTTGGGACCCTTGATCTTCCCACCCTAAACTACATTATTTTAGGAAGGTCGGGCCATGCCACAATCATTCTCCTTGTCACTATAAGATATGTATACAAACTTTTCTGGGATTTTCACCTATTTTTTTCCTCATTCACCCATGTTCAAGTTGTAATTGAATATTAGTGTCAATCATGTTGAGACAATGTCGCTTCTCCATAAGATTTTTCTAACACCTTCTTCGGTTGCAACATCATGAGAAGGGAAATCCGGCTGCAAACTACCTACATCCTTCTTGTAGCATCCTCATCTCCATGACAGCTCATCTCATAATGTTGTTATTGAATGATATTACTAATGGAGACCTTGATTATCATATATAAAACATCATCATTCATCCCTTTCAAATCTTCAACATAGGCATCCACATCCCCCATGTCAGAAACCACCAAATAAAATTGACGCTAAGTCATAGTCTCTGACCATGAGGAGAAAAAAGATACATAATTCCCCACTATAATTTCATTTTCAATAACCAGATCATGCTTTATGTGATCAAAAACATTCCCAACAATCGGGTCCTATGTACTCCATTTCATATCCTTCTGAAAATTACCATGCACTTTGATCTTAGGACCAATATGCTCTGTAAGCCACCCCACAGAAGCCTGAGATTTCCCCATAGCCACTACTTATACATTGGAAGTCTCCCACTCTTGAGAGCCTTTAGAAGGATCATGCCGTGATAGAGTAATCTTAGTCGAATCCTTCAAAAATAGAAAATCTGAACCAAATGTATCACAAACACCAATACCCACTCTCAATACCCCCAATGAAACCCTAATAAAGCCTTTGGTGCGACAAATCATTTCTGCATGCCCAAATCAGACACATGCAACACAATAGAGAATCCGTGATTCGAAACTGACATCATTCTTCCACCAAAACTCCTTCCCCTCCATGATCCAAACCCAGTTCATAGGCAGCCTCGCAATTTCAATCTCCACACAAATATGTGGACAGATGGGATGAAAAAACAACACCTTTTGATGATCCTAGAGTAGATACTGGCCTATCATATTCCCAATAGCACACAAAATGGAGGGACTTTGAAAGGAGAGTGGAAACCCAGTGAGACTCACCCATGTTGCTATCATCGAGGTGTCACAACACATGTGAAAATTTAGACTCCATAAAAATAAATAAAAAGGATCTCCATTGCATCTTTGAGAGGATCAGGACAAGGTGTTAATCAGGTCAGCTTCCATCTCGAACCAAATCATCAAATTCCACCTAACAATTAGGCCGACCACCACATGCTCTTGAATATCCCACGAATTTAAAATTTATAGGTCAAACTCATTAATCAATGGGTGTTGTAGATGAAACTAAGCTACCATCATGAGATTACATAGATCAGGGGCGCCATTGAGATCCTCCAGTGAATGGAGCTGAGGAACTCCTTGGTAGAGGTAAGGGACTTTCGGGGAGAGCAGTATCCTCGAGATGGAAGGATGATAGTCGGGATTGGTGAACAGAAATAAGATATTACCCCTTCTATGAGATTGAGATCTTGAACCTCCCCCATCGATCAAGATAGGGGAGCACGACTCTAAAGCATTAGGTTTAGGGCATCATCAAGAGAGAAGACATCACATCAGGATAATCTTTTCTAATTTATTCATATTTTAGGTATATTTTTTTAATTTTTTTCACCAACATTATTTTTACATTCACAAACTAATTTTATTATTAAATATTTATTATTAACATTCATTATATTTATTTTCAAATATTACATCATGATTTTTTTATCAACATGATTCACCATTTAACGAAATATTTCAACACCATTATATAACCTGTTGATTTATCATGGTCTTATTTTATGTTTATTCTTGAAAAAAAAATTTAATGTAATGGTTAAGTCCAAAATTATATATAATTATAATTAATTACTTAGTTATTTCATCTCATGGTAGACTATGTTTAATGCATAGAGTGTGAGAATATCATATTAGGTTTTTTCAACATGTTTGTAACCATTGATTGATGGAATGATTTATAGAAATGAAATGTCTTATCATTATCATTATTATTATTAAAATATTTCATCTTGAATCTTATTCATTTTTTATATTTGATAGCTTATGATATTACCAACTATTTATTCAATGTTATGATTATCGAACCATTTATTATCACATATTATTTTTAACTTATTTTCACCATTAATTTGATTTATTATAACAAAGCAACTTCAGATATCATATCCCAATACATGAGTCTATCTATCATAGGGAATTATCTATTCTTCCATTCACCATTGGGTGGTGACAAGTTCCATTTGAGTTAAAAAATTATTGTGAATGGTTTCTCCTATAATAAATACGATGAATTTTTTTTACCCAAAATAAAAATAAATAAATTATATTTCAATTAAACATGTACAACCAAAAATTAATATCAAATCATTAAAATACTGAAAATAAGGTAATTAAAACAGACTCAATATTGACTCTAAATGAAAAGGGCACCTAGATATCTCTATATATCACACAAATACACCATATTTATAGGTGATTATCATTTCATTCCGAATATAATGGTCTAAAAACCATTAGTAGAAACATTAACATCCACACACAAAAAATGAGGTCTAAATACACATCAATGGTGTACGTTAGGTGTGATATGAAAATCACAATAGAATCTCATAATGTATTTCATGTATAACATTAATTCAACATACACTAACCCACTAGTTTATTATAAATATGTAAAATAATCATTTCTTTTTCTTATATAAAAAAATATAAAAGTGTTATCATAATTTATTCCCTCATAAATAGGTAAATATTATTAACCCTTATAATGAAAAATGATAAATTGTAGCCATTTATTAATAAATAGTAAATATTTCTTTAACCAAAACCTTCCAATAAGAATAGGATAAAACTTACTAAAATAGGAAATCAGAAATAAATATCCTCCTAATAAACATCTAGAAAACCAATATGTAATCCATTAGTATGACAATGATAGTATATCTATCCATAATGAACTAAATGTTGGCCACTAGTTGAGGAATCATACAAATAATGTTGTAATCACACAATTTAATTGTTAGACTCACCCCATGTATATCCACCACAGTTATAATCCCCTCATGGATTAGAGAGAACTAGCTAGGTTTGGTTTCTCTATATTAAAGATTGTCACTTCTCATAGGGAACCTCTTTTGTACCCACACATATCCATGAAATGTTATAAATGATTCAAAGGGAATTAAGGAGAACTATTAAAACCTATTAATTTAAAATTTTAATAAAATCCATAATATTGGATAAATAAATTGTCATAAAAGCGCATTTAATAGTTATATGGGGGTATTGATATAATAAGAACCATTTTAATTAAGCTATATTAAAAAATCATTTAACAATGAGAGATTTTAGTAAAAAGATTCTTTTAAATAAATAATATGTTTAATACCCTATATCACATGAAAAATATATCTAAAACATATGAAAATATTTTTAAGTATAACTATATATACACATGAATACATTATGCAAATAAAATTTCAATACCATAAAAAACTACAATAAGTGTAAAACCTTAAGTAAATTAGAATATAGAACTTAATTACAATGCATTATTATAAAAATATGTATTACATTTCATTGTATATAATTATTATTATATAAATTAATAATGTACTATCTTCTAATAAAAAAATATGAAATTTAAATGTTAAAATCTAATTATTTAATTTTAGTGGGATTTGATTGAAATCATTTAAAACTAAAAATAGATATTTTTCAATGAATTAGATTGAATCTATTCTCTTTATGTATTTATCATTGTTAAATTATTCATCCAATAAAATGATTCAATGTTAAAAATAATAGTGAAAAAATAATTGAATTGTTAATTAATATGATATAATATTATTTTCTCATAAATTTCACTAAGAATTATTTTTATAAGTAACATTTCTATTTTATTATAGTTTATAATTTAAAATATAAATTATGAAATTTAGAATTTAAATTCAGAAAATGTGTTTTTAATAATGATGTTATATTAGATTAATAATATTTTGGTCATTTTTTAAAAAGTTTTATTTTTGTTTAATATTAGAAAATAATTTTTTACAATTAAAATATATTTTATTGTATCATCATGATAAAAAATGTATTTTAAAATTTATAAAAATATTTTCTTGACTATAAATTTATTTAGATGTAAAATAATTAAATTAAAAATAATATCTATATTTTAGAAACTTATGTTTTATATTTTGAATCCTAATTTTTATTTTCATATAATAAAATAATTATTTTTTTCATTTAATTAAGTATTCACATGATTATATACAGTTTTGGAATGCATACTTATATTAAAATTAATTTCTGTCAGATATAGACACTTCTTCAAAAAAATAACATTCTTAATCAACATGTTAAAAATATCTAATAAGGAAAATTTCATTAATGGTAATAAAAATAAGTTACCTTTGCTAAATTAAGCCATGATGATAAATGCTAAATTGAAGAGAAATAATTCAAACAAGTGATTATTTCAAACATTACTACAAAAAAATGATCATTAAATGTTTGGATGAAGTTATTATAGACCATAATTTGTCACATCCTAAAAAATATTCACATTTGGATCCTATACCCTTAAATATGTCATTCCTTTTGTATAAGATATTAATATTAAAAAATTGACACTCAATCATTTATAAAAGTTCTCATCCACCAAACCCATCAAATCCCCATATGAAATGATAATTATCATCCATAATTTTTTATATATCCCTAAAAATACACCCATATCATGTTTGGTACTATCTAGTTCCGATTGATAAACCAAATTCCTTCAAAATCAGAATAGTAACTAAGAGGATATACAATTTATTCAATGTGTGTAAAAAATATCTAGTCATTTTATTTATTTATAATATTTACAAACCTCAATTAAATTATAATTTATCTCATTAATAAAATGTAAATATTATAATTTTTTTTTTCGTAACATGCTATTGTAATAAAAACACATCATAATCATACACATTCCTTAATTATGTAACTTTTTTATTTGGGTTGGTTTAACCACACACATAAATTATGCTATAAGGTTCTATCATCTATTATTATAAAAACAAATTAATCTATTTATATGATAATGATAAGTAAGTAAATTTATTTGTTCTAGAATATTAATATTATGGTTTCACTAAATATTATTTCTCCCCCATTTATTTTCAAACAATTTTTGAAACAAATGCATAATGCATTTATTCTGAAAATACAGTGCCCAAAACACCCATGGAATAAACATAGAACATAAAAAATTATTATAAACATTATATTATAGTACCTTTTTTATTCTATATATGATAACAAATATTGAGGTGTGTCATTTGTATATCACTTAATATTGTTTTTATAATGAGAAAATATATCTTATTAAATTATTTATTGATAAATTGTGAAATTATAGTTTTATTACCTCTAAAATGAGTATAGAATATTTTAAGGTAATATTCCATTTATATAAAATATGTGTTTTCATATTAATTATTATTTTCCAATTCATGTTTTTTATTTATTTCATTAAATTATTTCAATGAAAAAACTATATTTGGTGGTGTTTGGTTGTTACTCATTTACTAATGTTTCATAATTGGATAAATATAATTTTTATAGCTTTATATTCTTAACTGTTAAATTATTTATGACTTTGTAACTATTTTTATTTTATTTTTCTTTTATTATAATTATAATTATAATTTTTATTATTCTATATGTACTAAAATCTATCTTTGTGTGGGATAACACATACATGGGGTAAAATTCAAATTTATTTTAACGAAAAATAACATATACTTACACGAGTTTTTTTTTAAAAACAAATGTAATTTATGACAAAAATAATAATAGCATAAGATCATAAGTTTCATGCGATATTACTATTTCCAACTTTTTCTGTAAGAAAATTTTCTATGTACAAGATCCATCACATACTAAATTATGATGATACAAATGATGAGAGAAACAAGATAAATTTTTGGCCGAACTACATATATATTAGGCCATATAAAATTTACATTAATTAAGATTCACTTCCATTTTCAGGGAAAATGAAATGTTTTTAGAACAGGAAGAATGAAACATATGTTTAACAACGTTTTTTCATAATAGAAAAAGATGTAATATTTTGATTTTAATTTTTATTGTTGATTTTATACATGTTTATGATGATTGTTTATGATGAATTTATTATTCTATAATTATATGATAATTATTTTTAAGGTATGAAAAATCATATGAGAAATTATGATAAATATTCAAATAATCAGTAAAACGGATTAACATTCCCATTTTTTCATAGAAAATCATATGTTTAAAATACTAAATATTTGGAACATGGAATTATTGTTCGATAAGTATTATGGATGTGTTTTGATGCTGTTAAATTGATTATATATTAATTTCAAAAGGTCAATTAAATGTAATATCATGTTTTAATTTTATAACTATTTTTTATTATTAATGTGGATTTAAAATTTTAAATTGTTTTCTTTTTATGAGAGAGAACATTTTTGTTGGATTGAAATTGTATATTATTATAAATAAATGATTTGAGTTGTTTTTCATATAGATGTAATTTTTTTGAATATTATGTTCTTTAATAAAATATATAAATAGATTTTTTATAGATTTAATCATCAGTATAAAGTATTAGAATATTTTAAAAATATATTACAATTCATAATTTTAGGATCACTACTGCAACACACAGAGATGATCCGCATAATTCTGATCCTTTGTTGATGAAGTGAACACTTCCACTTCCACACTCATAGATTCTCTTTTAATAATCATTTCTAGGGTGTTTAGTCTTTATATTATTATTTGTGTATATAATTTTATTTAGTTATATTGGACATTAAATGGCAGGATTGTTTGGTTATAACGCCAAAAATTTTTTTGGAGGTTTTGAAGGATATTTTTAAAGAAAATAATAATTCAGTAAGCCTCAAAGGATATAATGAAAGAGTTGGTTTCTTCCACCACCTTAATAGAAAGCTAGTGGGTTTTTCTTCTAAAGGATAAAATCGAAGACTTGGGATGAGAATCTGGGGATTAAAAAGTTATTATAAAATGATAGAGACTCCATAAAATTATTTATAGATTCCATATTTGTTGGTTCCATTTCTCTTTGCATTTCCGAGAAATGATGAGTAGATGTAGTATAAATTTGATCTGAATTACTATAATAATAAAATTTTTATTTATTTTTATTTCCTCAATAATACATTACTCATCAATCATAAAACGTTTAATTTTTTAATTGTCATATTAACCCCCATGAGACTATTTATCCATCTTCTTTTCGGACATAACAATTGGCATCAAATAATGACCCCTACGTTTATAATATATACATAAATTAATTTGTGCTAATAAATTACAATCTTAATCTTACATGGGAAAAGTTGTTTTTTAGATGGAATGAATGAGTTAATATATTGGGTATATTATTAAAAATGATCTATATATAGATTTTATACATTATAGAAATTATATTTCATGGTTAGAAGTTAACCATTAGGACCTAATCATTTATAGTTTGACCATCATAGTCAATACATAAAAAGTTATTTAGGAGGATCATGATACATTTACTAGTAATGTTATAAATAGATATGTTATTAACTATAATATAAGAAATATTTTATGTTATTCCATTACTATAATTTTCTATATCAATGTATCTACATGAGAAATAGAACATGATATTTGGAAAATATTGAATTTTATTCATCTCTGTTTAGATAATATAATAAGAACTAGGTTGACCATGTTAAGGGATGAATATCAAGAATTTAAAATTGGGATATAAAAAACTATTAATCAAAATTTTTATTGATTTAATATTATATTCAATGTTATGAGTTTTATTAGAGAAATTATAGGTGATTATATTATGGTTGAAATAATTTTAACAGATTTACCAAAAAAATGAAAAACTAAGAATTATGAAATTGATCAAACACAATATTTCATGAAATTTTCCTTAAATGATCATAAAATGAACTAAAATTATAATATATATATAAAATAAATAAAAAATTAAATGTAATTGAGGTGATTTTATATAAAAAATCACGTTACTACATACTCCTCTAATTCAGAGTTTAAAATTACTAAATGATATAATGTTTTTTAAGTTTTCCATTGATGAAGAGGTTAATTTAACTCATGGAGATATAAATTATATTATCCCAATATAAACATAAAATTAATGGAATGTAATTCAATTTATATTGATTCATATGATGTCATTTTCCAGTAATTCATAAAGAGAGGAAAATAAAACAAGAATCTCATCAGAATAAGAATGACATGCTTAATAAAAAAACTATGAAATACATAAATGAATAAAATGATAAATGGATAGAGTTATATGAAGGAATAGGATTTTTATGATAAAAATAATCTGGAAATCCAATTAATGGAATCATTTAAGGAAGTACCCTAATTTTATTATTATTCCAACTAAAAATTTTACTCTGAAAGTCCAACTGAAGAGAAATATTATAAGGAAATATATAGATTAATCCTTAAGGCTTAAAATGGGTTTTGTTTCCACAATGATCATTAAATCAAACAAAAGTGTCGAACCATAGGACACCCATTGTGGGTGAATTAGGGTGACAAATTTTTTTTTAATTTAGTAACTTTTCCTTGTATTTGAAGGAATATGTTAAAAATGTTTGGTTGAATCTGTTAATCACCAATCTTATATGTAAATTAATGTAAAATAGAAAACATTTAATTTTACATGGTTAATCAAAATTGTATACATAAATGGAGAAAAAATTAAAATTTTGTTATTCATAACTACATCTATTATGCCTCACTATAATAAATGGATTACAATTGATCCATCATAGACACCCCTTTCCAGGTTCACTTCAATTGTAATGTGGTCAGTGATAACCCCGTGCCTCCCTTAGATTACAAATGTTGACTCCTCCTTAGAAACTATAATGTATTAAGTCTTTATTAATTAAAAAAATAAATTTAATATTCAAGTTATTTAATATTTTATAAATTACTCAAAACATTATTACTATAAATTGACACAACATAATGTTCCTTGATATATTTCATAACCATGTGTAAAAATAACACAACGTTAATACCATCAAAAAAATAGTTGACATATAGTCCTATCCATATGAATATGAAAGAATGACCTTGAATGTGTATCCTTTGTTGTATGATCCCATGCATGAACCCCAATGCATGTCTCCCTATTTTAAATTGAGTAATCATTAGTCCCATGCACGTATCTTCTTGGTCGCAAGTTCCCAAATTGTAGACCACAATGTGAGACTCTCCCCTAGATGTGTGATTGAGACCTATTCATCAGAACACTATCAATATCACATTAAATACCTACTCTCTCATTATTCTATTTAATGTAGTAAAAAATTGTATTTATATGTAATTTTTTTCCATCATATCTCAAAGAAGCGAGTTTAACCATAAAAAACACATTGAAAATGTTATTCATTTTCCTAACCATTCCCGACATCGACCATGTAACATCCTTAAACACATTATAATGAATGAATTATATTAAAATATCGCTCATTTCATGTTCCATTTCTTCTTCTTCTTCAGATTGTTAGATCTCATTGATATCACGAACTCAATCATTATCACAAGTCACAAACCTCTTTGACTTAGACAAAGTAAACATAAACATATTCCTCACTAATATAGTAAGGATATTTTGAGTGTACAGAAGTGTATCTATACATATATAGCATATAAAAAACAATTCTCCCACTAATTATTACTTCATTCTATATGAAAAACACATCTGTCACTTGAAACATTAAAAATTATCTGATCAACCATCACCCATTCATGTGGTTACATAATCTTATATTTACTCATTCTCATCACTATATATCGTCGGGATATTCTTTTGAAATAGATCATTTATTGATCCATTATATCTAATTTGATAATTTGACAATTATTTTTCCACGTGAAAAAACTTTTTACTATAATGAATCTAAGAAAAAAATTGCAAAACAATTGGAAATGAAACTATTTCCTCACCATTCTTCAAAATTTCAACTAGAAATTTTCCTTACAAACACAAACATCATTACATATCAACCAAAAATGATAATATAAAAATATTATTTTAATAAAGAACAAACCCATATTATTATCACTGATAAAAGTCATTAAGAAATTATATTTTTATTGACATCCCAATGTGAAATTCACATCTGCACACTCATCTGATAGAAAGAGGATATCCATTTCCTCAATGTTTGTATACATGATATATGATCATTGTAGAAAATACAAGTTTAATATTGTCATCAATTTCATGATAAATTTTTAAAACATCTTTCGTAGCCATGTATCATTTATAAAACAACATATATTCTCTAAACACACATCAGATACCCATGAATTACTTCTCACCATAATTTTAACATAAAATATTATAAACCAGAATACCAGATATGTTATATTCCAAGATTAATTCAACCTAACTGGAAATAAAGCACAAGGGTAACAACCTAAAAATAATGAATAAAGAGGTAAATAAATATAAACAATAGGTTGATGGAAACATCTAAACATCTTCATGTTGTAAGAGTTGGTTTTTACGAAGTTTCAACTTGTTCATTGTCCAAATTATAGTTGAAAGGGGTCTTTGTATAATATCATTCTCCTGAATAGTTTTTCTAACATTGTCTACTCCTAAAAATCAATGATATATTTTCCCATTAATGGAATGTTATATACTTTAAGTATGATTTATATTAGGGAGTTGGAATGGATTATTATTAATATAAACATAACTATTTTTATTATAGAGGAGAACAATCTTTTATATTTACTACTTCATGGGTATCTTCGAATTATTTCATTATTATTCGAAGATTAGTATATAACATCGATACAAATATATCTTATGCTTGTGAATTTTATTTAATTCTTTCTTCTTACTTATCAATCCCATGTTTTTACTATCAATGAATAAGGGAAAACCACTTTGAGATTTTCAATCTACCACATATGTGGCATAATCTATATTAGAAAAATAAAATAGATTATGATTATTTCCATCATCAATTAGTAATAAAAAAATAATAGTACGTTGGATATATATCATGATGGGGTAAACTAATATTAAAATATATTAATTTATATTACTATGGAAATCAGATACTAAAACTGTTTCATGTTTTTTATTCAATCATGTTTTAGTAATGTATAATAATCGTCTAATTATATTCATCTAAAAGGTAGTATCCATAGATTTCTCATCCTTATGCTTCCTAAGTTTTGAAATTACTACAAATAGAGTTGACCTTTTTTTAGTGTCATGGATATTGAACCTTATCAACATATCTATTGAATACATTTCCTAGGATACAATTGGATATTTATCATTTACAATTACAAATATCCTAATAAAATAAGATAGTTCAAAAATAATGGAGATATAATTTTTTTCTATATTTAGTATTATAAATTCTTCCACTAGATTTGGTTTACTAGCACTAAATTCAATATCATTATAATAGACAAAAATCATGAAATATATTTCAAAGAATTTTTTCATATAAATATATGGATATGATCCACTTATTTTGAATTCTTTATGTTTTAAATATTATTTACGTTTGGAAGACCATTCCCCTGGTTCCTTATTTATACTATAAATATCACTCACCAACTACACACTTTGGATTCTCTATTTACAATAACAATCCATGTAGGTGGTTATATATAATACACATCCTGATATATACAGTGGAAAAATTATTTTTTTAGTCTATTTGATATATTTATATTAACCACTATAAATATACATTTCCAAAAGTAACTGGATGTAATTGATTCAATACAATGGATTAAATATTTCATCATCTTCGACATATTCTATTTTTTACATAGGATTTTCATATAAGAAATTCATTATTCAAAATTATATTTCAATTTTCATCGTATTTATTCGAAAATAAATCTTTTCCCAAAATACCTTTATGATTATTTGGAAACATCATATGCTACATGGATTGGTTTTTTTAAATCTGGGCCAGTAATTCATTAATGTATTTTTTCCATGAATCATCTGTTACTACTACTTAAAACGTGGTTTCATCCACTATAGATAGCATAGTTATAATTTATATACTCATTATCCTTCTTCTCAAAGTTAGAGAAGAATGATTCCCCTCAATATTAGTTAGATCAATATGTAATATTTTATATCACCTGCATGGTTTAAGATGAATTTCATCAAAAATAGTTTTCTCTTATTATTCATACTTGGAGTCTTCATTATTTTTTAATTCTAGAAAATTTGGATAATCATCCCCTACATCAATTTTTAGGGTGGTATCCTTTCTGTGTAAATTTTCTCCATCATCATAAGGATCAAAAATTTAATTCTAAGTGTTTTTCACACTATTCTCTTAAACTATCATAACATTATTTCTCTCGATAAATTTTTATGACTATTTTTTTAATTTGAATTTATTAATTTTTTTATAGTATCAATGATATACCCCTTTGTCTTCATTATCTACACAATTTCACTAATTTCTTTATTTTTTAAATATAACAAAGGATTTTGAAAAAGTGAAAGTACATTAGTAAAGAATTAATTCCATTGACCATTTCTTAGGATATCATCTATTATCATAGATTATATATTTCTTAGTTTTGTATGTACATAGAATAAAAAACAACCCCATTTCAATAGTGACATAAAACCCACTCTTAATCATCAATTTTTTATATTGTTCATCGATTTTTTTATTTATTATACCAAACCATTTATTTGTTAGGTTATGACTAATGATTCATCATGTTAAATGCTACTCTTTCCAGGATAATTCATAATATAAATTGATATGTACTATTTTATATTATTTTAATGAATAATTTTAATTATACACCATGGATCATTTTCTAATCTCTTAAGATATTTTTAGATGAATCCCCTGAACCCTCACTTATTATTTATATTCATGAAAAACACTATTATGTTGTAATCTTAATTAAATATAATGAAATATCATTCACAAATTAGGCCATATATGAGCATTGGACTACACAAATCAATGTAAACTATATAATGAACATTTAAACAAAAAAATTTCTTTAGTTGATATTGATTTTGAAACATTTACCCCTCATTTATACATCATATATTATTTCATAATCATGGTTTAGGTTTGGAATATCCACTATAACCTATAACACTAACAATTTATCTATTTTATGATGGTCGATATGTCAATGAATTTAACACCATAAGATGCTTTCCTCTTCAACTATATAAATTCATTTTTTCTATTTTCTATCCCCATGGTATATATTATCATTGGTCCTCTAGCATTTAATGTGATAATTCCTATCTTTGAATTTGATAACATATCTATTCCAATTGAATGAGAATTAATGTCATAATTCATATAGTTTATTTATATTGATGTGAATAATTCATAATCCATTCATACATATAACATTAATTTTCTATATTTCATCTCCATCCAACCATTTATTATCACTTTGATGTATTTTCGAGGCCCCATCATTCAGAAAAGATAATTTTCCATCAATCCTTCCTGTAACATTATTTAGAATATTTTTTTAAAATTATTAGAGGATGAGTACCCACAATCATATGTCCATGTGGTGTAGTTAATTTGTGTAAGAATATAAATTCCTCCAAGATTGGCCCCATAAAAGATTACTATTTTCATCCATGATATTTCTTGTTTATTAGGGGAACTAAATGGATTTTCAATCCTTTCATATATATATGACTTGTAATTACACTCATATTTATCCCCTAATTGTGAGTATCTATTTTTCAATTAAATCATTTTTAGATGAATTTTTATTCTTTATCTATTATTTTTAAGATTATAATTACATATCATCATTTAAATGAAAAAATATCTATGCTCCAAAGGTTATAATAATAAATTAAATATACATAAAAAGAATTATTTCTCTAATATTGTGTATATTTTCACATTCTATTTTGCATTATTCTATGTGATTATCTATTCAAATAGCTTCATGATTCATCAAAATAACACATGGATTGACTAGGATAGCCATAAAACAAACACTTCAAAAATTGAAATATACTATCTCCTCAATTCCACATCATGTATATAGATTTTCTAACATTGTTCTACTACTAGTGAACCCCTACTAATTGATAGGTGTTTCTAAAGCACTGAATTTTTAATAGGGATTACCATTTTTTACCCAGCAGATATTTATGTGTCGACTAAATGATCCTCAACATTAATATTTAACTTTTTTTATTCCCTATAGTTGTGTATTTCTATATATCAACCTCATTGAAATTTACATGTTTTTTCTCATGTATGGGTATTATATATGAAAAATGTTACAAATTCTTTATGACAATCTCTTGACACATTATATTGATTACCAATCTATGAACTTCTTGAAATAAAATTCATTTTTGGGATAACATGATTTCATTTAGATATATTGTTTTTTCTTATAGAAATACATTATTATTTCAATGATTAAACCTTATTCATTATCTTGTGTATATAATAATTATGTTCATAAATCACTATAGTTTGTTCTTCAATCTTAATATTATGGTTCTAAACTTCTTCAAAACATTCCTAACTAGAAAAATTATCATTAAACAATTTTTAAATTCTTTAAACATCTTCATTGAGATGGTCTACTAATTTGGAGGATTCCTTCAACAGTACATTAATCTTTTGATTTTTATTTATTTGCATATTTTTCACTTTGAGAGAAACTATATTTTAATATAAAAGAGCAATGAATCTATTTGGTTCATTGATATTTTATTATAAAATTTCATTTATGTAAATAATATCTATCATAGCATCCTCAATGTCATGTTTGAATTATTTTTTAACATCCTCTAGATAGTCATTATCAAGACTATATTCTTTATTAACAGCATTCTTCCTTTAAGATTTCATTCTATATTAGATATTGGTTTTATATTGGGACTATTATTAGTGACTTCTATGAAAATAAATCTTCATTTTATAAAATATAAAATTTCCTTGTGTACCGTGAATAAATTTTCCCAACATTTACACATCCAAATTATTCAAGTATTATATTTCCTTTGAATTATCCTCTTAAAATATTAAATTTTATATCCACCATTGATATATTCTCATCATCCAACACTTCTACATTTTAATAATAATTTATGTTCACATTTTTAATGTTTATTAATTCCATTTCATTACTGGTATGGTTTGGAATATCTTATGGTTCAATACCTGTTTTATAAGGCACAAAACTGTATATAAGTTCACTTAGAGATAATTGTTCAAATTCCTTACCTTATGAGTTGAGCCACTAGGATTTTATCTTAGTAGAAGATGTTGCCAAATATTTTTTATAATATATATATATTTAATTTATTTTATATTATCTAATAAATTCAAAACAACATTTATGATTTGACAAAATAATATAATTTCATTTTCATCCAGACACATTTTAGTATCATTGAATCTATTTTGTGACACTGGGATCTCTTCTTCCATCACCACACTGACCCTTTCATAAATATATTTTCAATTCATCCCACAAAATATTATAAATAGTGTATCCATAACTATAAATGTGATCTATTAAAATTTACCAACACCAACAGTTTTAAAAATACATCATTAATGGCCTACGTATGCCCATGGTTTTTTGAAATCATTAGTGTATCTATTTTTACTATAGGATATAATAACATTTTATTAAAACCATTTGTATTTTTTCTTTTACACCAATAATTTTATACAACCATTGTAGAATTATTAAAAATGAACCCCAGACACATGACCCCCCTTCCTTTCATCTCACTCTTATTGAAACCCATCCCCATGAACGGTGTTCCATTCTACCCCCTGATCTATCCAAACATAGTGTTTTGATTACATTTTTCATGAACATAAAATTTTATATTTACAAATTTATTATATCTTCTTCAAAAAACAATTTCATTTTTTTCTATTTATAAAATAGTCACCATGATTTTTTATGTTGGGATTCGTCATGACATATTTTACATGGGATTATTATTTTTATATTGTTTTCAAAATTTCAGAATAAATCTAATTATATATGATATATTTTTTAAATTTAGTTAGTAACCACTTCTTCATAGATCAAATATGAAACAATTTTTTTAAGTTCCATATATCATAAATATATAATTAATCATTTTAGTACATTATTAGTTGGGAGTGTATTAGGGCGTATGAATTTATTTAATACAATGTTTATTTCAAATAATAGAAATTATTCTCGTATGGTAGTAATCATTTTTTGACGTAAAAAGATTATATAGGGTTTGAATTTAAATAAATATTATATTTTCATATCATTTTGATCAAATATTTCATTTATATTTCGAATTCCATTTAATAAAACATTTCAGATAATTTTATATTCAGGAATACTTTTTCAACATTATATTAGTTTTTTCAAGAACACGCTTTTCCCCAAAAATTCAATCTATATATTTTTCAAATGTTTTACTTTATTTTAAAATTTTTGGTGATTGAAAAAATTCATATAGATGAATTTTTTGGATACATTAACATATTTTTTAATTTATGCTAAATATATATATAATATATTTATTTAAATGACCATTTCAATTATTTGGAAATGTCTAAAGAGATAATTTTGTATTGAAATATTCCATATGTATGGAATTTTGAGTAATAATTTCATATGAAATATTTCATAAAAATCAAATACATATCTTATAACTAATGTAATCAATTTGTTGATGTAACTGAAATTATTATATTTTTTTCTTATAACTTGAGAAGTTTTCAGCACTGTTTATACCATAGTTTGGGTTTATTTACATTTCTGTCTTTTATATTATAATTCTTATATGAAATTTTTTATCATTTATGCTATTTGTTTAATTATTGGTGGTGCATTATATATTGTTTTTACTCATTGATAATTTGGAAATCAATATTGTGGTTATATAGAAATGGTTGTGTGTCTTCTCAGGGGATACTGTTATAAAATTATAGATATAGGTGAAAATTATGTTATTCTATTTATTTAAAAGTTGAGTTTTTCATTCCCAAATAGATTTTTTCATGATAATATTTTTTTTAAAAAATTATGTTTTAATTTATATAGAATATGCTATTTAATTAAATAAGATTTGTTTAAAAATGATTCGATTTCAATGTTATGTCAGTTTTTTTAAATGTCATTGAAATAATGGTAAAATGTATAATTTTCTTAAAAAAAATTGGATTTTACATTACTCATATTTAAATGCCTTTACATCATGAAATAGAACATAGTTATATTGTTTTAAAATAATAAATAGATATTGGTTTTATGATATTTAATGGATATAAACCGATTTTGAAAAAAATGGGGATTATTTTTTAGATTTTATATTTTACAATACATTAGTTACATTTCTTATAAACTGACAATGTTATAAAAGATTTGGAGAACCTTGGTTAAATTCAAAATATGTTGGAAAACATATAATAAAAATTTAGTTTTCAAGAAACAATAATCTCTGATACCATAGTAGGGATAATACATTCTCAAAATTTTATTTATTCAAATGAGTGTACTGGAGTAGAAAATTTATTATAAGACCATTTTTTCTTTATCATCATCAGAATTAAACAATGTCAACAAATGATAATAATGTTATTGGTATAGGGGTTGTTTGTATTGAAAATGATTATATTTATTGGGTGAAAAAATTAAAAAATTCTACACGCGCTCTAGATTCTCATTAATGTGGTAAAATAAAAAATATGAGATATTTAATATGACCGTTTTTGGGAAATAAATGTATATAATTTAATGAACTACCATTTATTATATTCTTACCATTTTGAAGGAAACTACTCTAGATGATGAAGATATTCCACTAATTCATTATATTTCATAAAGTTAATTAACCCACTATAACGAATGTTCCCAGATACCCTCGTACCTGGATAAAAATTCAAGTCCCAATATATCTCAAAGGGAGTTCCTGATCCCCATGGATTGATTACTAGAACCTGGAATCACACAATATGAATGTGGGAAAAAATTTACACAAACACAACAGAATAAAGAGAAATAAGTTTGTACATATATAATAATTACTTGATTGGAATACATATACCAAAATTCAAAAGGTTTTAATAAACCAATGTACAATAACATTGTATGAGAAAATAGGATAACCACTAAGTCCCAGTGGACACAAAAATCCAATCATAAGGAGAAAAAATAATAAATACCTCAATGTGGTGCTTTATCATTACTCAAACCTAGAGTAAGATAATCTACTAACACCCAATTATACAGGTAGGGTATGAAATAAAATCCCACTAAAGTCTCACTAAGGATTCCATAAGAATATGTGAACATATTTACCTAATAATTGTTTCATTTTAAAATAAACACACATGGAAGTTTAATAGGATATTCAAAAAAAATCATTCTTTCAATTTCAAATGATTGAAATAATATTTAAAAGTCGATTAAAAAATTGTACACAAAATTTATATGAATTAACAAGGAATGTATAAAACAACATATATTAAATGGAATATATATAAAATAATTAACAATGATAATCATTTTTATTATATAAGAGTTATGGCATTTCTCTGTTATATTATCCTCAAACTATCCTTTGATGATAAAAAATGTGCCAAAAATCCTTATGACACTAGCCAAAAAAGACTTACCAACACCCATATTTTGGTATTATATACCTATAATTTTATGTTAGAATTTTATGGCCACAATCCATTGTGAGGTAAATTCCAACCTAGCATGTTTGGCCCATATAAATCACTATGTACTAACCATGTAAATTATCATATTTTAATCTATAATGGGATATTTATTTAAAATATATTTAAAATACAATTCAACGTATTTCCCATTTCATTATTCTATTTTCCATTAAAAAGCCAAACATGGGTTTTAATCAAATCATTCCCTCTTATAGGATAATGCCACCCGGTTTCTATAAGAGCACTTTCATATTTTTTTATAGAATATATATTTGAAATTAAATTCTCAAATAAGAATTTATCAATTAAATTCCACAATTTAAATTACAAAATATCCCTTCGAATACACATCATACCCCATTTAAATGGAAGTGTGGGATTCCCCAATTTTATTTTATACCCTATTCTAATACCCACCTCAAAATAATTGCGTTTTAAACAGACCTATTGAATGAAATTAATTTAAAATAGAAAATTTTAATTTGAAAAAATAAAATTAAGATTAAAAAACTAAAAATTATAAATGGAACAACCTACCTCAGGATCATTGGATAAAGAATCATAAGTCAATAAATGGGAAACTCGAATGATGAATGTTGGTAAAAATGATCTGAGAATCAAACAATGATTCAATATCTAAAACAACATTGATTAGGTCCTCCAATAACACAGTAATCCAAAAAACACAACGAATGTGATGAGAATAGAGAGAGAGAGAATGAATAATGATTGAATTCCTTCCAGCAAAGGATCAAACAATAATCTCAATAATTTGATCCACCATGGAAGTGGTTTGGGGGAGCCAAAATTTGTCCATGAGTGCTCCAACAACCATATAAATTTTTCCAGTTTGAGTTAGGCATGAGGAGGGGATAAAAAGGGGGTTTATGGAATTTTAAATGAATTTTTGGATCAATTGAAATTCGAGAACATGTATTCCTATGATAGGGAATATATTTGGAAAAATTGTGTGCCATAACCATGATCCCCTACTATATGGTTTCATAGTTTCTCATTTGGGGGATCAGGGTTTTTCAAAACATTCTCTATTTTCAAAAATTCTTAATTCCTTTTTTTGTGGTTATGACTAGTAGGGTGCCCGTTTTGGTGGTACTATGCAACAACCCTGAAAACCCCAAAAGATGCTAAAAAATTCAAAAATTTCAATCGAGTACCAAAAAAAATGAGACCCAACCATATGATCAATAGAGGGGATTAGGAGTACCAGATAATAGAAATAGTTTGTTACAACATTTCCACCACAGAATCATTCTATCACCATAAATCTTATTAAGAGACTTCCACATCAAAAAATATGAGGCCTTTACTCCCTCATCAGTGCCTTATTCTACCACATTACATGAGAATAAGAACTGTTCATCCATAGCACCTAAACCATAGGTAATATACCACCATGATGTACCTTGGTTATAGATTCAAAAATCTTAACTCGATTCCCTGTCAGGAATAAATTTGGTTCGACATGAAGAGAACTCAAACAATAAACATTAGATTGATCATAATGAGTCTTTCATAGTGGAGATAAATGGAACACATTATTTAACGATTCCATCTATGAAGAAAGTGATAAATTTTAGGAAAAATTTCCCACATTCTCAAAAACCACAAAAGGTCCCAAAAAATTAGTGCAAGCTTCTATTTACACCCTATTTAGTGATGACCCAAAAAGGATGAAACATTCAAGAACACCGAGTCACAAACATAAAATTATAATGGCCTTCCAAGATAATAAGAATAAAAAATAAAAATGATCTATGCTATACACATTCATTAAAGAATGAACTGAATCTTTTTTGTCATTTATTGAACCAAGTTCAATACAACCAATAAATAATATCCAGTACCATACCAACACAATATAGAACTATAAGGAAATCCATATAAGGACCCCAAAGGAGACATTATAATCATCAATGGTAACTATTGTTATAATAAAATCCATCCTATACTAAATGGACTTCCCAATACCAAAAAATGTTTGGAACACAAGAGAAAATAATAACATCATGAATCTGTATAGATCGTTCCATCTAGCCATCCTCCTGAATATAGAATTCTACACTAAAAGGAACATGATTTTATAGTTCCTCCTAAATGACTCTAAAAACATAATGTGACATGGGTATATCTATCAGAGACTATAAAAGATTTAACTCTAAAGAAATGAATAATCTATTTCACATAGATATTCCCGATCAGTATTCATTAGGTTGTATCATGAATGGTTACAAAGTGACCTTATTTAGTCACCCGATCAATCACAACCCATATAAAATTATTTTTTCTCAGGGTACATGTAATCCAAACAAAAAAACACATAGAAATCTTGACCCACTTCCAATTAGGAACAAGAAGTGAATGATGTAGACCTCAAGGATTTTGTTTCTTTGTGTTGACCTTTTTTTCACAAATTATAATGATATTCAAAATTAAAAAATTCATCATATCATACCCAACCACCAGAATCTACACTACATGTATTAGAACATATTTATAGTCCTTAGGTCCACTGGCCACTTGAGTTATTAAAATCCACAATTGCAGCTTTTTGGAACAGTAATGGAACAAAAAAATGAGTCAGATAACAAAGAATGACCTCTATAGAGAATGAATAGTTAGCAATATTCTCTCAACAATTAAGAGTGTCTATAATTCTCTAGAACTCATCATTAAGGTATTTTTCTGGGAGAATAAACTTGAGAAGAGTGTAGGTCAACTATACACTGGTCATGGAATCCTTGACCCCTGATTCCTGAACTCCTATATAGTGAAGTGACAAATGATCCATATGGGTCAACCTTTTCGATGGTACTTTCACAAACTCAGATCATAGAATCCTTATATTTTGAATCAGGGATAACATTCACTTTCCCTAGGGTATAGGAGATTTCAATGTCAAAATAATTTCAGTATTTTACCTAATTCCTCCAATGGAGATTCAAATCCTTTTCATAGAATATATAACTTAATCTCTTGGGGTCAGAATACACCGTAAATGATTATCTATAATGGTAATAATGCCAACTCTTAAGCACATGAATGGAATCTCCGAGTTAAAGGTCATGGGTTAGATATTATTTATTATGTGGCTTTGTTTCCAAGATCTACATGTAATGACATGATAACCCTACATAATAATTCATCCTAAAACCAAACTTAATACATCATAGAAGACCCTATAAACTTGGCCGACAATTGAAAGAGTTAGAACATACAATGTATTAAAAAGATGTTCCATATCAACAAAATAATTTCGATATTTAGGATACCCTAAAAACATTACTTCCTTACATGTTTGAGAATTAATCTAAGAATCCATCATTAATAATTCCATTAGAAAATAAAAAAAAATATAATACAAAACCCTATAATCTCAAAATCTCAAAATCGTTTTCTAGTTTTTTCCATGTCATAATAGTTTGGAAATTATCTTTATCAATTGAGATACAATGTTATGACACAATTTTTCCTAGTAAATTAACATCCAAAATCCAAAAATCCCATTTCAAAATCATTTCATAATGTTGGTGATTTCTCAATAATTCTAGAACTTCTCTCAGATGGAGAAAATGATCCCCCTTGGTCCTAGAATATACAATGATGTCATCCTTGAATACCACCAAGATTTTATTAAGATACTCGTGTGAAAACATACTCATTAAATCAATAAATACAATAGGAGAATTGGTTAGACAAATGGAATAACAAGTTACTGACAATTGTTATGCCTTCTCGGCATTCTAATTTTATGAATATTAGATAATTTTATACTCAACTGTTGGTAACCATATAAAAGATAAATCATTTAGAGTGACATTTATCATTTCAAATAATCTGATACATCTTTGATCAGTGGAAATAAATATTTGTTCATTACTATAACATTGCTGAGTTTTCGGTATTCAACATAAATGTGAATAAACCCCTCAAATTTCATAGCTAAGAGAAGTGGCACATCCCATGGTGAAAAACTATGGTGTATATATTATTTCACTAATATATAATATAAATGAGTCTTCATATATTTCAAATCATATGTATTCAAGTGGTAAGAAGTAATAGATACTAGTTGAGAACTAGAAAATCATTGATAGAAAACTCTACCTGCTATACTTGTGGAAAATTAGTGAAGTGAGAAGGAAAAATGTCCAAAAACATGAAGACAAATGGAGGAAGATCAATGCTCAATGAATCTCACTGCCTATCATAATATATGACATATATTACATTACCCAACTCTAGATAATATTTTATGGTGCTAATCATCCTTGGGTCCGATTCATTGAGAAATATATGGAACACCCTATCAAATATAGTGAATGATACCCATCGATGATAAAACTCAAATTCAAGCTTTATTGGAAATGATCCAATCCATGATGAATAAAAAATGAAGAGGATTCATATTGAAAAGTAGAAATTCCAAAAATTATTGATATCATATAGAAATGAAACTAATGCTAGACAATGGTGACCCTGATCTCTCTTTGTTCTTAGTGTTGTAGTAATATAAATCACATAAGATAGAATCTACATTGGTAAATAAGAAGATTCAAAATAAAGGATTAAATAATGAATGATATGATCCAATATAAAATAAAGTGGTAATTAATGATGAATATATACTGATTTTAAATCACATAGTCGCTGGACCTATATCTTCTTTCCTTCGATACTATTTCACTATGTCAAGAAGATTATTTTTCGATGAATCTGGCTGGAAAACCTTTTTCTTTAAAACACCTAATTTCACTATAGGTCTATTTGGTGATAATGTTCATTTTCAACTAAACCGAATGGAATTGTCATGGATGAAATTCATAAAGTGATTTGATCATCCACATAAGGAAAATATAATTTGTGCCTTAGAGAAATCTTATTTCATGTACCCAAGGTTTCAACACTAGTAACAAATCAAAGCGTCATTTTTTAGAAAATTTGGATGTGTAGATAAACCCTTCTATTGAAAACAGAAATGTGATTCTTCAGGCATTCTACTTTCTTTTTTGGAAAACAAAAAACCACCATAGGGGGAATAGTCACATCTATAAACACTGACATAACAAATAGGCCCATTTAAACAATAAATATTATATCCAACATAAAAATATAATAATGTAGATTTTGTAGGATATCCTATGAACAATAATAAGATTGAATTCACACCTCAATCCTTCATGTCTTTATCATTTCTTTCTTTATAATTTGATGTGAAAACCTCACATTCTCAATAAAATTATTATCATTTTTTTCATTTTCCAATTTCCTTTCTCGAGTTTGAAAAACTCAAAAGACTTATCCCGCACCATATGCATTGTATATAACTAGTTAATGAAAATAAACCTTAATTGTTTCCAATCTAAGCCCTCTTGCTTATTCACCATCACTATCATGTGCCACTATTTCTTACTAGGTCCATCTATATGGAAGGTGGAACATTTCACATTGATTTCATCTGATGTCTCTAAGAAAACAAATAGAATATAGATATATCTAAACTAATCCACTCCCATTTTTGGATTGTTTGAGTCATGTAACACTGGTGGATTCTAGTGAAAGAAAATTTGAGAGCGATTCATCAAAACATCCCTTTGAGGTTCCATAACTTGATCCAGAATTGAAGGGGGTGCAGGTTCCTATCCCAGTACTTGGACATCATAGACGAAGACTTAAACAATATTTTGGTCTACATGATGATTATATTACTATGGTTTCTTAAAAAAATCCACTTAGAACATATTTTTTCATCTTCCACTAGGAATGAGGCTAAAAAATGATTATAAAACATTGAATACATAAAACGAAGACTCAAACAATAGAAATTGAGAAATTAATCCAATACGATAGAACAATAAGATTTGATTTCAATCCATCCAAATCAAAATCCGGGAAGATACTATAAATAATCCTCAAGATGTCTTTCCCAAGAAACACCTGGTGACTTAAGGCCCATTATAGTGAGAGATGGCCATGAACACAATCAGAACAACCTATTGAGACCAATCAATATTACTCAAACTCAAAACTAACATCAAGGAAAAATTCTTAACATGCACCTTTGATACAACATTCTCATTAACTAGACTGAAGAAATTGATACCATGAATCCTGAATACATACTGAAATATCTTGAAGGATGTTATCGATCCCCAGGGATTGAAGACTATGACCTAGAATCATAAAATATTAAAGCGAGAATAAATCTTCAATAGACACTTCAAAAGAAATAGAAGCATGTTAATATGCATATTATAAAAACTACATAGGGAGAATAATACCCTATGATGAATTGGTATAACCAACCCAAAGTGTAATAACAAATTACCAAAGAATATGATAACCACCTTTGTCCTAATAGAAATTGAAACCAAATATATTTGATCAAAAATTAGAACCACATCCATGTGGCACTTTTCCAATTCTCAAACATTGAATTATATAATATACAAACACCAATAGGAAAAGGTAGGGTTTGAGCTAAAATTATATAAGGTTCAATGAAAATATTCCACAATAATGTACTAACATATTTAACCATATTAAGATTAAAAAATTAAAAAATAAGAAAATAAATTTCAAAGGATTATTAGAAAAAATAATGGATTACATTTGAAATGATTGAAATACATCTTAAAAATGGACTACAGAAATTTATATATAAAAGTTTAAATAAATTCAAGAGGTATGTCTAAAATCTTTATCATGAAATTTAATATATTTAAAATTATTAATAATGAGAAACATGATCATCAACCAAGACGTAAGATAGTTCAAGGTTGTGGGATCCTCACACACTAATATGATGAAAATGGAATGTGCACACACATCCCTCTTAGACTGGCCAAGAAAGTAAAACCAACATCCCAATTGAGATAATATGTTATTATAAATTTATGTCAGAGTTTAAAGTGTCAATCCATTGAATGAGAATTTTCAACCTCACATGTTTGTTCTAAGTAACTCATCGAATTCCTATGATTGCATGTGATCAATCAATAATTAATAATGAGAAATTTATTTCAAAACTATTTAAAATTAAATTCAACCCATTTCGCATTTCAATATCCCAATATCGATTTTGAAATCAAATCATGTTTTTAAACAAATCATTCATTTTTCTATAATAAATCACCTGGGATTCTATGTAGACAATTTAATCCATTTTTATCAAATAGTAATTTTAAAACATTTCAAAAGCTCTTTTTCAAAATTGAACTCCAAATATTAATTTACATAATTTAAATTCCCACAACATTCTAGAAAATACACATAACTATACATTTTAATGTAATTAGTTGGTTCATTTCCATTTTATGAAAAATACCATTTGTATCCCCAATCCCATGTAATTATAGATTTTAATAAAATACTTGAATGAAAATAACTTTGAATCAACAAATCTAATTTAAATCAATTGATTTCGGTATAAAAATGTAAAATCATAAAAGGAACCAGCTACATTGAGATCATATTATCATGAAAAAAAATCCCATAATGGGATACTCCAATGAAGAATGTCAGCAATGATGATACAAGAATCAAACATAGATTCTTGATCTAAAACCTTTGAGGTTATATCATCTAACAATAGAGATATCTAATAAACCTTGTGGAAAAGGGGACCGTAGAGGGAGGGAGAAGGAATAATGAATTAAATCTTTTGAAGAAAGGAACAAAAAATTATATCCACACTTAGATCCACTATGGAAATGGTTTGGGGGTGAAAAAATGAGTCTGTGAGAGGTCCAATGACCTATGAATCCATTATTGGTCAAGTTAGTCCTGATCGGTTGATAAAAATGGGCATTCATAAATTTAAAATGGATTTTTTTAATTAAAATCCTCATGCATGATTTTCTAGGATGGGCCTCAAGGATTGAAAAATCTTGCACCGTAACTTCACATCCATTATATTAGGGTTTCACACTTTCTCCCGGGTTAGTGCATCAAATGATTACCCATCCACCTACCATGAAAACCCTCACTGCCTAGGTTTTCATGGTTTACACTATCCCGGTGCAGATTTTGGTAAAACCATTCACCAACTGTGAACATCCCATATTCCCCACCAAATTTCCAAAATTTTACTCGATAATCCCCTCAATGAGCCCCAACCATAGAATAATAAATAACCTAATTATATAACCAATAACTAAACCATACCAGTATTACATGATGACCAAAAAAAGAATACAATATACAAAACAAAATAAAAGATATGTAATTCCAGGTATGTGTCTTGTGTCAAATGAAAACCAAAATAAAGACACACAAACACCACCATGTGGCTCACAGTGCCATGTTTGGTTTCTATATCTATGATTCATCTCAGCTCATCCATATAAGAGGGGGGATTTACCATTATCCTTTCTTGCTTACATGATGTCAATTCATGTACTTATCAGGTAGCCCCATTTAGTGTGTGAGTACAACTTAGTATGCAACCTCCAATGAAATCAAAAATAATATCTAGTAAATAATAATATATTTAGTTTTATAATTAGAAAAATACCATAAATAATATAAATATTTTACAGAAATTCAATTATTCATTATATAACCCCATAAACATACGGGTTCCTATAGACACCTGAACACTCAATATCTTTTTCTACTTGTGCTAGATTATGAACCATATCACATAGGGAAGATCAAAATTCATTATAAACAATGTATATCATTGTCCATTTGATTCCAAATCATATCACAGATTATTGGAACCATAGTCCAATGCCATCATTTTGGGCCTAGAATGCCATGCCCATCAACATGTGGGTATTTGATGCATCCATCTGTATCCTACAACCCTTTTAAAAATAATTTTTTATGTTACAATCCATTTCCCATAAAAATTTATCAATTGATCAAATATGGGATTATGAAGTAGCATTCCCTTTCCCCAACATGTTTATCAGTTAATCACGGATGGGATTTTGAAGAAACATTCCATATCTAATACTCTTATATCAATTAAATAAATATATAAATATATCACATTTATAAGGACTAGACATCATTCACCCATTCATCTACATTTCCAACCATAGATTACCATTAAAATTTATCACAACCAATCATGGATCACTACTTTAGACACATGAAAAACTATGAGCAATTCACTATTAAACCATTTCTGTAATAATTAATTCATATAACCCAGTATCCTATTAAGGTAAATTCAAAAATCATATAATCCATATTTTAAATTAATTCATTATCACATTAATTGACCCATTACATAATCTTAATATTATATAAATTTCACTTTCAAAATATTTCATTAATTATTAAATAAATAATTTAATCCAATTCCACCGATTTAAATTTCTCCAATTTAACCTAAATCATTATCACATAGAAATTAAATTAAAAAAATCAGAAATAAATTCAATTTTCCAATCCTGAAAATTGAAATTTAATAACTACATAAAAATAATTAAATCAAGACTTTGGGATTTAAATTACAGAAAACATACCTCGGGATTGGGGATGAATACCCCCAAGAGAAATACCTAATTTATGTGGAACAATCGGGTACATGACGATCAATAAGATCTAGATCTGAATCCTATATAAATGATAAATAATATTATGTATGATATAACCTAGATGTTGACCCATAGTAAATGGACTAAAAAATCCCTACAAAGAATGAGATAAAGATGGGAGAGATTGAAAAAATAATCAAGATGAGTATCGTTTTCCATGGGATCTTTATATCAACAATATGGTATTTGATTCGTCATGAACACTAGTTAGAATGCCTTGGAATTCATCTACAAATCCTAAAAACAATATAAATAGGTTTATGATTTACATGGGTTGAATTCGGGAAAACAATGTCGGTTTATAAAATATTAATATATATTATTAGGCTTTAAATTTCCAACTGCATGGTTTTTGGGTCGGGGAACACAGTTTTCCGTAAATGTAAACCAACACATTCGCCTCTTACGAAGGTGTTGGACAGTTAATAGTAATAGGGAACATGATTTGCAAAAATATGATCCAACCCTGAAATCCTCCTCTACCTGTGGTTGAATCGTTTTCTAGATAAGGGTGCACGGTTTGGAAATCTTTGTGACAATCATGAACTATAAAAAAACCCTACAATACATACATATTTCACCCAATTTAACCCAACTAATCCACTGATACAGTCTCGCATACTGGTATGAAATGATATATTATTGTAATTTTGACCACAACCACAAAAATTGAGTCATTATTCTACTGCATTCTCAGTAGATCCAACACAAAATCTATTATAATGGCATGCCACTCCCATCTCAAAATATGAAATGGCTACTATAAACCACCGGGTTATCGATGCTCATCCTTCACCTACTGATAGGTGTATCATTATGTCACTAATCCTAATATCTACCTTTTTAGGCTCTATCACCAATATTTCTGATTTTTTTTATGATACATTTTTTCAAATATAAATGTACCTTCCACTCCAAGGCTTTAAATCCTTGAATTATCTCCTCCCCCATACAATTATGAACATCAAAATATTCTGAGACATAAATGATCTCATCTTCATCTATTGAATTGATGGAGGATATGTCCCCATCAAAAAGGTTTTCCTTCAATTGTTTATTGTAATTTATTATGAAAAATGTATAATTTTTTAAAACATATTTAAATAGTTTTCAAACTCATTTTATAGAGTTTTTAAATATGTATTTGAATTTGATTATATAGAGTCTTAACAAAATATTGTGAAACTGATTTGATTCAATTTTTCAAACTAATATCATATATTTATATAGAAATTAAATTGTTTATAAAACTCATTTAATGTAGTTTTTTAACTAATTTTAAATATTTTATAAAACTATTATCAAACTACTTTTAATACTATATTTTATTTGGTTATATTATTAACAACATGTAATTATATACAAATAAACATTATATTTTTTTGAATTTATATTTTGAATATTATAATATTATACAAACATATATACATGAAATTATGTTCACCTAATATTAACAAATAACTAGGTATAAATCATAAGTATCTTAAGATGTAAAATTTAAACATTATAAAAATTTACATAATATCCTATAATATTAACATATAAACATGTAAATAGATTAATTTAATATGATTATATATAATTTAAAACTATAAATTATAAATAATGTGGTAATTATTTAATGAAACTAAATATAAATATAAATTACAATCAATATCTTCCCCATACAAATCAATCATAAAAAAATATAACTAAAACATATCAATATTATCAAAATACACTTGATCGAACAATTACTTATAAAAAATTTAATTGAACCAAACTAAATAGAATCAATCCTTAGAGGAACTAAATTGTAAGAACATGTTTGAATTCATTCTAAATTATATTTTATATTTAATTGAACTAAAACTAAATCCTAAATTGAACAAAACCAAAATTAATCAAATTAATCTAAACAAAAAACTATTTGAAATTAAGATAAATATAACATTCCCAGAATCAAATAAACCATATTGACCAAAAAACTGACTTAATATTTCCTATTTATAAATAAACAAAAAATGATGAATTAGATCTATAAGTGGAGAATTAAAAAAATAATTTATAATAAAACTAATAGCCTCTAAACATAGCCATGCTATTATAAAATAATATTTTACTAATACAATAATAAGAAAATTTTATTAATATAGCTTAACCAAAACAATTTATTAATTTTCATTTTGTTTTTTTATACTACTTCTTCTTAGCTTGGGATATTAAAATTTATTTCTATGAAAGATAAATCAATTACTTTTTGGTAATTTTTAGTTAAATATTACTTTGTGTGAGTTATTTTTCTTCTAAATATATTAATAAGGAATAATTGTTTTCTACATTCAATGCCATAGAAGAGGGTGGTATTTAAAATTAAAGGAAATATTCCTCAAACAACTTTTTTTCTCGATCATAAATGATAAAGTGATAAATGATATAAATGAATAGGCACAACAAAAATATTTTATGTTTTATTTTGTTGATTTTAAATTTCATTATCTATTTTTTAAAAAATATTTAATTTATATTTCTAAAATTAGAAATTGGAATCCCTTAATGACTACAAATCAAACAAAACTGTGATGAATGATCATTTTCACAAGATATTAATTTAGGATATCCATGGGAGAGTACATTGTTGACCAGGTATGACTATTGTCTCCACTAGATATTCTCCCATTTCGATCACCTCAAAGAACATCGGGTAGTACTAAATTGGAAACATTTTTGGTATACATACAAGAGGCTAATAAATATCCATGAAGGATTAAAACTTAATTTAAATTTACAATGAAAAATCTATGAAAATTATTTTATTTTTATATCCACCAAATCTAGAAGATACCACCATAGATTTCTATATATGAATTTCCAAAAAGAATTTGTAATATGATACACAAGGCGATGGTGATTTTGGTTGTAGATATGTTCAGGATGACTAGTTTTCTTTTGATGGTGATGGTGAAAGTGACAATAATAGTGACAATGATAGTGATTGTAATGATGATTATGATAGTGATGGTGATAATGTCGGTGATGGAGATGGTTATGAAAATTGGGATGAGTATATTGGTGATGGTGATGATTATATTTGTGGTCATGAGAGGGATATTGTTCCCTATATTTTGTATTGATATTTGTGAAACATTATTTTTGGTTACTAAACATGATTTTTCATATGGTTTATGATTTTTTTCACATTTATCAACGAATAAAATTTGAAATTTAATATAAATATAGATATATATTTTTTTAAATGTGTATCTTTTTTTCAATGAATTAATTTATTTCTTTTATTTTATATATTTTCTTCTAGTTGTTTTGTGTGTGGGAGTATGTGTTTTTGACATTTATATGTTTTGGATCATGATAGATATGGTTTTTGGCATCCATGGTGATGAAAGAACAAAATAGTTTATTAGAAATTATTTGGTAGTAGATATTAACCTAGATTACAATAAAACAATTCCTAAATAAGACATCTTGGGGGGATATACAAATATTCCCCATGAATTTATCTGTAAAGGGATATCATTTTATCTTTTGAGCTAACAGTTTAGGAAACCATTGATATATCACATACCAATAATTCCCAAACATATAACAATGAATTTAAATCATTGATATGTGGTAAGTTTCCAATATTGATCAAATTAATTTGACATAAATTTTTCCTGATACTGCTCTAGTTTAATCACAAACATCCTTAAAATCTCCATCTTTAAATTTTTTTGTCAGTTTCATTAATTTAGAATCATATCTTATCACTGAATAGATCCACATTTAATGTATCAAATAAAACAACCATTCTAAGAGAATGTTGGTGTGACATTATCCTATTTTCCCATATATTATAGTTTCTCCAATCAAAGTGAATAATTATTTTAAAAATAATAATGGTTTCTATGATACCAGTCTTTAGAAACTAGGTTTAACAATGGTAGCACCCCTATGATACCACATGTTAGAACAAGGGAAGCCCAAGGAGGGGAGGGGTGAGTACGTATATAAATTATTTATCTCTATTTTTTAGGATATTACCATAAAATATTTATTATATCATTTAACCTAGAATTTTTAATCACATTAACTTCGATCACATAAGTATAATAATGTAAAACACAACACAATTAGTTTGAACACATTTATCAGAATGGTATATGTCTAAGTTTAATATTGAAAAAATGTGTTATGTGAACCTAAATCAACTATACTTAAATATATTTTTTGAAATTATAATTTATTGGATATATAAACACAATTACATGTGCAATTCCATTTCAATGTATTCAGAGATAAAACACTACCTCCCTCGAACAAGCATTATTGACTCCTCCTTAAACACTACTATGGTAAAATTCATCCCCAATTTAATAATTTCATGGCCATATTCAACTTGTTAAATTTATTTTTAATGATTAATATCATTAATTATAGAAAATTGTGCTTCATGATTTTCAATTTACTAATCATATAACCCAGTGGACTAATCTAGGAGTGTCTATCCCCTTTTGAGAGTCCCGCAAGAATATAATCACCATTATAAGAACCCATGTGTAAGACCCTTGTGATTGTCTCACTAGTAAAAGGATACCACACAATAGACACATATTCATCTATCCTAAGTAATAAAATCATGAAAAAATACCCTTTTATATGTATCACAAGTCACAAGAACGATAAAATGAGACCCTAGAATGTAAATATTTACCGATTGTTTCATCACAAGACAAATTAATTTTTACTATGACATCTTAATATTAAATAATTATTCTCAAATTCTCATGAATGTGGTGAGAAGTGAATATTTATAGGATATTTCAACCAATTTAGATTCATGAATCTAGGTAGCCATCCAAAAAACCACTTCATATAAATCTTTGTTTTTCAATACCATACTTAAAAAATTAAAAAACCCCAAATATCTACCTTACTAAAACGAAAATAATAATATTAACAGTCCCCATAATCATCCTTTACCCCTTTAGAAAATTTTCTCAAACTTTTTTTCATACCTTCTTTATGATTTTCAAAAATAAAACTAGAAAAATAACCCAGGATAATAATAAATAATAACTAAACTAACATGGGTCCATGTGGGAACCATAAGATATTGTGTAATAAAGATCCTTGTCCTTAAGAATGATATAAATATAATACATAAACAAAAGTATAATAATAACCACTAGGTTACATAATTAATGAACATAAAATAAAATTTCTAGGAAATAATAAAATCAATCACAATGAGGTGGGTCTTCACGAGAATGTTTTAATAATAATCATTTAAGGTAAAGTACGTCTTTATTATAATTTTTTTGTGAACACAGTGAAAGATGGATAAATAAGGTGTTTTTATAGAATATTTAACTAATATAGCATTAAATTCAATATTATAATGTTCTCAAATTTATTTATAACAAAAAAATTTATTAAGAAAAATTTAATAAAAAATGTACATCCTCTAACATTATTGATATTTTTGTCAATGTTAGGAGAATCATTAATAGAAACAGGATAATAAACACATGGCACTTCTCATACCAATTTTCCATATTTGAATATTTTATTATGAATGGTTTATTAAATAAATTTTTACAATTATTTTTTATTTCAACTATTTTTTCAATAATATTGATTTTTTTCGTTTTTGTTTCAAAAGGAAGAGGTGTGTAATTCTTATGTGGTCCTCATATGAGTGATTCTTTAATTTCATAGATAAATAAATATAACTAATATTATAAAAAATAATCATTTTTAAAAGGAATCACATTCAATAATTAATGAATGTTTTCTACATACACAAAAACATTATAGAATAACATCTAGTTTCTATATATTCAATTTTAGTAGTGGAGATTTTTATCTAATGTTTCTCCATCTGAGATCATATAACTAAATACATTCTTAGAAAATGAAAAATTTAAAAAAAATCATTCTATCCATTATATGAAATAAAAAATAAGCCATTGAATAAATCATAAAATAAATAATGATTTAAATAAAAACAAATTACCCATGATATAATGCTCAGTTTAGTTAATAAACTATCTCATTGAAAACCTTATTATGGGACACATTTAGATTGGATAATAATCTCAGAGATATAAAAAAACAAACTATTCAGTTGAAATTTTTTAAGGGAATTATAGCTTCTTTCAATCCCTATATAATTTCACTGTTTTATTTAGTTCCTAGATTCAACGATTTTATGCTCACAAGAGTTACGTACCTGATAAATAGTACCTAAAGAATTATTCAAACCACATTGTTTATATATATATATATATATATTATTATATTAAAATAGGATTGTTCCATACTTTTTTGAGTTATTTTTTATCCTAGAATAACATAATTTTGATCTATTATACTCTTCTCAAATTCACATTGAATAAGTTATGAAAAACATTCATAAGTGATATTCCGATGGAATCCAAAATTAAATCATCAACGAAATTATGTATGAATATAGTGGTTATAAATTCATTTTTGATAGATATAGAGATATATTTCACTACATTATTTTTATAATGTACATATCCTTATAGTATGTCACACTAGGATCTCATGTATTGTTTATGTTTTTAAATTTCATTAGGTAAGTCTATACACATGTTCTAAAAAATTATAATCCTAAAAACTATGATTTTTTTTAACATATTCCTCTTATTGAACAAAAAAATTAATAAGTTAATACATTATAACCATTTGAAATGAAAAAAAATCATGATAAGTAGTGTTGATATTTGAATATGGGTAGATTGTACTCTGTCTATATGAGTAAATTTTTTTCATACACCACACCTTCATCCTGATTATACATATTCACTATATTTCTTGGATTATTCCAAACTATGGTTCCATTTTCATCAAAATTATTTTAGATAACCCATTTATGTCCAACTACTAAAATATTTTCATGATTCTCAATGAATGTAAAAAAATCATTTTTTTAATTTGTTAACCTCTTATTAAAGAGAAACTACCCAACTGTCATCACCCAAGGAAACAAAAATATTTAAAATTATAAATATGATAAGAATTTAAAATACTCAGATTCGTTATGTAATTATTTGTTTGTTTTAACTGAATAATATACATCATCAAAGATATTATCATTATGATGATTCCAAAAAATTATATTTCTCATATTTCATGAAAATTGATTATTTATTTTTATTTTGAAGTAGTCACTTTATTGTTGAGTGTAACCATCAGGATACAAAAAAAATGCTTCTAATTTAAAATAAGAAATTACAATTATCTATAGGGAACACACAATTCGAGACGATCATGATTCACTCATGTCAGCCGAGGTCATGTCTCTTGCAACCATCATTATGAACCCTACTATTTTGATCGTCGTCTAATCACCACCACTACGCTCACCATCCAAACACCACCAGTCATCAGAGATAATCAGAATCCATTATAGATTCAATAAAACTACATTATCAATTCCTCATTATCCACTAGAAAACCTGAAACAACCAAACCACTTATATAGATTGAGCTCACTATATCAAATTCATACACCATTGACATGACACAATCGTGAACAACACTGATAATATCCTCCATAACCAAAAATACAAAAGTAAAGGAACCCTAGAAAATGAAAAAAATACCATATAAGAATACAATAACACTTCGTGAATGATTAATGTAGGAAACACTAAACAATCCCAAAAAACTAGTAACATCACGATTTATGATGATAATGAAAAATTTGAACGTCGATGTGATCAATGTGCATTCATCTAGAACAGTAGTCACCTATTCGCACAACCCAAAACCTCATTTTTAACACTACTCCATGATCAAAATGGAATGAAGAAGTGGAATGTGAGGTTATATTATTGGATATATAGGCCGAATGATCCACACAATAACATTGTTGATGAGGTAGAAAACTATGTGAAAAACAACAAGACCAAGCCAACTTGATAACACCTTTAAAGTCATCGACCACTGAACCACAATCCCAAAACAACTTTGAAACAAGTACTCCAAATCTATCATGGAGATTTTCAAAGGGATGTGAGGTTTGAAAAGGTTGAGTGTCCAATTGGTTAAATAGAAAACAACAAAAATCAAGACTTAATTTCCTCTAGATGGAAGATGAAATCATTATAAAAGGGACCCATAGTGCATTCACTATAGTAGTAATGTGGAACTAGATTAAAAATAAATAATTAATGTGAGAAAAATCTATGAATATCACATAGTTGAAGAACCTATAAAGAATACACGATGATGAATCAGGAAGAAGGAAGAAAGAGTTGAAATCTAGGGTAAAATAAAAATAAAAATAAGAATGTCTCTTATGTTAACTAGAGAACTTATTATTAAATGGTTTCAAGAAAACCCCTAGTCATTTATGAGATGAGAGGTGTAATTATTGGAGTGAATGTGGAAAAGGGGTATATCATTAATTTAAAAATCTTTTCTATTTCTATTTTTCTAGATTATTATATTCCTTACGGGCTTCTTTCAGAAATTATTTAATCAGTTTAAGTTGTTTAAAAACCTAAATTATAGCAAATGGGTCTCAAAAAAATATATATTATTCACAAAATAATAAAATTATAAGTTCTCATAAGTATCTATTTCATCAAAATTTTCATGGAATACATCTTTATTGGTATTTTTTAGTCTACCAAAAACCTAAACCCTTAATTCAAATTGTGGAACATAGAATTATTCCTTCATCAGATTGAAGATAAAATTTGTGAAGATTATGATTTTCATTTATTATGAAAACATTATATCTAAAATCTATAAAGTAACCAATTATTTTATTCCTTATGTTACAAAATTTCTTAGGAGGTTTACATTTTTATAACTCTCATAAAGACATAATTTCACATGTGTAGTTTCATCCAACATTAGTGAATGGTAATGTTTACTTTTTATTTTCTTAATTTCATAAATATTCCTTAAAATATATTAAATGAAAGAATATAATAAATTAAATATATAGTATTGATTATATGCTTCACAAATTTGGATAAGGTTATTATTGTGATAATATTAAATTTATATAATAATATATATATTTAACTATAAAAAATAATATTACTGGGGAAGACTATATGAGTTTGTAACTATATATTGATCCATTGAACACCGTCACAATAAGAATTATTTGAAATTTACATGACATAAATTTTATTATTATAGAACCATTTTGATATGGACTTCAATCATAACTGTACAATATGGGTGTTTTAGAACTATCAACGAAACATACATTGATATAGTTGACACAAAAATCATTCTGTTAATAACTAAATAAAAAATGATAATAAATATATTAGAATATATATAAAATATTTAAATTTTTTATAATTAAAATAATTATGAAATTTAAATTAACATGGCTTAATTTTATATGAAATTATAATGAAGTTAAGGATTTTATTTAATATAACATTCCCATTAATTCTTTTTCATAATGATTTGTTTCTTATATAAATCAATCAGTCTCTCTATATATCTATCATACCATTTATAATTTTCTAATATAACTACATAACGTATTTTATGAGTCATATATTTTCTTTTATATGGTTTTGGAACATAATTATGTTTATTTATTTATTTTTTCCTCTAGTCAGACCCTAAAAATATTGTAGTGTATCCCTTTTTTGTTTCATCAACTATTTTGAAATGTTTTCTTCTAATTTCCACAAAACTATTCATAACTTTAGAAAATTACTATATATTTATATATTGAAAACTTATTATCTTATGTGATTTTTTACCTCCTTTATTTCAGTATCTATATGACTATCTATTTCACTAACCATTTTGACACTATTATATAAATCATTTCATTGTCATTGTTATATTTCATGTTCTTCTTGATAAAATTTTCAAATATATGGGATAGTTGGGAATAGAATAATATTACCTAAAAATAATTGGGTGGTTATTCGATCTCAATAGATACTATGTGTGATGCACATGTAGTGATCTTGTCACATTAATTATTCCATAATGGTAGTGACCATAGATTTGCGACATGATTTATGGATATTGCATATTATTATGATTCTCATGATTACCATTCTAATATTTCTTCTTGACTCTTATACTATATTTCAATGTGATGTTATGTGATAATATCATTTATTCATTACATGGTATGAATATTTATTCCCTTTTTATCCCACCAAATATTTTTAGGGTTTTCATTATTTATGGTATTTATTTTAAGAAATTATCTCAAGTTATAATATCCCAATGCCAGGTTATATCAACCATAATACCTATAGTGTGATCCTAATCACCAAAATGTGGGTAAAAGTGTCACTTATATAAACCATTAAGGCAGTGAATGATTCCATTCATAAAAAATTTAATGCCTCGACCTCGGTTACCCAGAGTTGGTGCATTATTACATAACATTGAAATGATCACAAAATATCCAGTATCGAAAGACCGATTAGTTTAGTAGACTTGGAAACACTAGATATATTCATAAGTCTTAAATTACATCATAAAGTAAAAAAACAATATCCACATCTTTTCTTCTTATCCCCTCATTTTATCCCAGCAGGTCATTCATAAATTACTTCTTCATATCCTGGGAAAAATAAAACATTGAATGGGGTGAGCTCAGATGCTCAGTAAGGATAACAATATAGAGTAAACATTCGTAGATAATCATAAACATTTAAAGCAATGTATAACTAAAAAAAGACTTTTAAACTTGATCTTAAGCATAATATGTAAAAGATACTATGAAATAATGAAATTTACATATTCACATTGATATTCTACTAGTCGAATAACCATATTTTATATCAATATCCACTTTCATAATGATGTAATGCATAATGCCGGACTATCATAACCACATAGTCAAGGTCTCGTTCCAAGACTACAAATAATATTTTTTCAAGCCCTTGTGCCAAGACAGTAGTTTGTATCATGAGACCTATCGATTCATCAAGGAGTTATAGAGGGCTCCACCTGTCACATACTAAGTCCAATGCAGTCCTTAAATGAATAGTTTGAAACATAACATAAACATTCGTAATAAAACTAGCATACTAAATGTCAATAATTTATCCACAGACCATGAATGGTATAAAAATAGCAAATCCAAAGTCAAAAATAACTCATTCGATACAATATGGGATATTGTATTGTATCAGATTAACCTCAATCGAGAATAATGAAGGATATTGACATAGATTAAAATAATAATCAAACTATTGACATAAATATCCACCTTTTTCTTGAAAACATTTAAAAGTTAAACTATTTATCAAGAAGCCATTTTAAATAGATTTTTGAATCAAAGTGTCAATTACCACATTAAATCTTTTAAAAGTAATTTTAATTTTAAAACATTAATGTCCAACTAAATAAATCCTTAAAACCATTTTTAAAACATGGACATTAATGATAAATATTTAGAATAATAAATGTTTAAAACATTTTTAAATGATATTTTAGTTAGAGTTCCTAACCAAAAGAGAAACACTTGAATACAAATAATTGAGGTAATAAAAACTTTCTAATATCATGAGAATAAAGGGATTCATGATATACTATGTCAAATTACATTATATACACCATGTAAAATTGATTTGGTGTATAACAACATATGAGTCTCAATGGAATGTATATTAAGATGAAATCGCTCATAAAGAACGCATCTTAAGGTTAAGGGTAAATAAAAGACATAATTATGTGTGAAAAATATAAATACACTCAATATGATTGCATATTCATTGTAAATAAATCAATGGACATTCACACATATTCATGTAAAAACAACACCAATGAATTGGATGTTTGAATCAACAAATCGAGATTGAGTAAAAATTACACTTATCAAGTTCATACCGATGACTTGAGAATTTATCAATGGATTTATTATGTGTATAAAAAGTATATCCACAGAAAGGGTACTGGAAATTATGACATAATCAAAGGAAATGTGATTCCACACATAATCTTGGAGTAAAATAATCAATGGAGTATGTGTAAAGCCGAATGAGTGGAAATTGAAATTTCAAATTCCCTTATTGATTTGGTAAATTAAAAAACATACACCCATGAACGAAGGATCATACAATGATGATGTAAATATCCATTAATTAATGTATATTACACAATTAATACAAACAAGGGCAGTACACACACCACATGCAATAAATAAGTTGTGAACAATGGAAATCACATGAAATTAAAAATGAGATAAGAAACCCCTTACTTTGTACTTTTTCCTGGGTCGAGGGTAGGTTAGGCTCCTTTATAATTCTAAAATAATTGTTATTGAATTATATAAGGATCATATACATTAATATGATATCATATATGATATTTTAACATTTCTTTATTAATAATATAATTGTATTATCATCGTTTGGGGTGTTAACTTACTCATTTTATTTTATATGTTTTGTTACATAAGTCGTGTTTTTTATGGGTAGGTTTTATATTATTAATATAACTAATTAAATCAAGTCCTTAAACATTATTTTTAATCATAAAATGAGAATTAGACTTGAATGGATACGATGGGGAATGAATCTCATCGCGTTCATGGAGACGGTAGTCCGTACGTACGCACGAGCGAAAATATCATTCTTTTGATAATAAATAATATATAATTGGATGGTAAATCATATATAAAGAATCATTATAATGTTATATTTATTATTTACATGCATTACACATCATTATTATACCGATCCAAATAATAACGTATTGAATAACAATTACACCACGACGTGGAGACAGTATGACGTACGTACGCACGTATGGTGACATGTAATTCAACAGATGGATAAAATACGGAATATGGTCATACCGTATTTATAATAAAATCACATTATATAGAATACAGTGGAGTTTTTATTTTATAATGGAACAACAATGAATGATGAAGTTGAAGAAGAAAGGAACTTGAAAAAGGGTGGTGAAATCATTACCTCTTCTTCGGGTTCTTCCTTTTGATTTGATCAAAAGGGCTCCTTAATATGGATTTCAGACCAAAAGAAGGACCTCTAGAATGAAGTGAGGGAAGTTGAGTGGACATTTGGGCAGGTTTTGTCCGAACCAAAAGGCTTTGAAGGTATGAATTAGAGAGAAGGGGGAGTGCCCTTTTATAAGAGGGGTGAGGGGCACATTTGGAAAAGCTAGAAATATTATTTTATAATAAATTTATATTCGATTTCTAAGGGCTCCAAAGTGGATTATTTAAAGTTAAAGGCGTGGATGGGTCTAAATCATTTCAACCAATAGATTTTATACAGTGTTGGGTCACTATATTAACCTTATCATTTATATTTAACTCTTAGTTAAATAGTATGACATTTACCATGTCTCTTTGTTTTTTTGTATTATATAGTTAATAAACATACTATATACCTCCAAGATACACCAAAGAAGTCCATTGATGATACAAATATCATTATATATATCCTTTGGCCGATACATAGATTTCTAGGAATAAAATATCAATTAATAATATAATATTTTTAAAAAAAACTCTTTTATGTCAATTATGACACTATTGGGTGTTTTGTTTTTGATAATTTCATAACAGCATTATCACTGTGAAAAAAATTTATATAAACAATCCTAATATCTATTATTAACCTATAAAATTAGTTTAATTCATAAAAAGTATAAAAATACATTTATTTTGATATATATAATATCAATTATTTTAATATTTCATTAATTATGTAATTACTGCATCACCATTGTGTCATAAATAAATTAAATAATATAATGTCTAAAAATTATAAATAAAATACCATTATGTAGGAAATATTTTTATCTTTCTAATGAATATTTATAATCGAATTTATCTTATGTATTACCCTATATTAAAAATGGTTTATTTATTAAACTTTGATTTTATCTCTTTTAACTCTTCATTGAATTAAAAAATAATAAATGTCCTAATATAATCCAAGTGGAACTAAATGATAATATTTTATTCCTAAGGTTGTTTTTGGTCGAGATACACTTTCCCAATAGAATTAGGACATGTGTTAGGGTAATATTAATATCATTTTTACCCTTAATTACCCTATTTACTTTTAACTATGGTAAATAAAAGTAAAAAGTTACTATTCAACCAAAATTATTTTCATCTCATAGAACCAAAATTTACTCCTTGATATTAACCTTATCTCTTAGATTTTAGAAATTCTACTCACAGAAGAGATAATATTATGTTTTATGGGAATTTCCAAATTCTCCTAGGAGGTGGGTAAAATGCGGTGAAAAGTTCAATAAAATTTTTATATATCTAAAATTTTTCTAAACTAACTCCAATGAATTACATTGAATATAAATAGTTATTATGTATCTATTTTTACCTTAAATAAATTTAAATAAATTAAATAATTATTTAAATAAAAAATCTGTTTTAAACTATAACTCAAAGTTTTTTAACTATTCATCAAAAATTGAATGTTTTCAGAAAAATACCCAAAATTCACCCTAATCTAATTTCGATATTCAGAATGAAAAAATGAAGTCCATTTTGAATGATAAAATGTATTAAATTTCAAAAAGTGGGTATCACTATACATAATGGCTGGTTTGATTGGTTGTGGTGTGTATTAGAACTCGAAGTTGCCTACAACACATGCTACTGTATTATTCATCAAGAAGCGTAACGTGGAAACATGGGGTGTTACATTCTCCCCTCCTTAAAATAATTATGTCCTAGAAATTTTTAAAATAGGGCTTGAGAATATAATGTAAAGTCCAATATCGGAAAATGATTCAATAAAACTATCACCAAAAAAGAAAGAAAGAGAAGTACAAAGGACGCCTAAGATATCTCATACTAGGATTCCATTTAGGAAAATATGTATATGGAAGATAAGCTAAGTGTCATGTTCTGATGGCGAGGGATATAAAAATGATCAGGATAAAGTTAACAACAAGAAAGCCACAAACTTCGGATGGGACAAACTGTCATTAGTTTCCCAGTAGGGAAAGTATACGGACACCATTTTTTAAGTTACGTTACATAAAGATAAGGAATTCGTTTATGAGATTGAATAAGAACATAATGAGATATACTTACTTTTTAAATACAGTTTCATTCTTTAATAAATTTCTACCACTAACTCATATTTTTTAAATGATGAGTATTCAAGGAGGCATGGTCACACTGGAAGAGCTAGAATAAACTTCTATTGAATCACACGATTGATGAAAGATAAACTATATATTTACCTGGTCTTTAGAGATTAACCAAAACCAAAATGGTTCGTATAAGAACTGATGATCCCCTAAAAGGATATTCCTTTAGAGAAAGAAACATTTATCATAATTTCTAAAACAAAACCAACAATACCCCAAATTTAAATAAATACCATTCAATAAACAATTGTCCTTAAAATCCTTCAATATAATCCAAACTAATTTTGAAGCCCAAAACTAATAAGATTTTGGTTATTTAGTCTTCCACGTTAAATTGTATCTCCAAATGACATAAAATACTCTTAAAGTCGCATATATAAAAGTAATTAACCAAATCACATATTTTCTATTATAGGTTAATAATTTCCACAAATAACCCAAATCACTATAAATCCACAATAAAAACGTAGATAAAAGTCCACCATTACTCCTCAAATGAAATACCATAGTATTCTAGTTTCCTTGGTCATATAGTGTTCCCAAAAAAGCGACCATCTTCCAAAATAACATTTATCACTTAATCACCGAATCATTTTACTATACTAAGGGTATTCATTTGATAAGACATAAGATCCCATATCAACTTATTATAGATCAATAAAATAATTTAACGAAAAATAAATAGTCACACTAACCAGGGACTTCATGTTGTCCAGTGGTATGCGATAAATACCAATCACACCTTGGTTATGGGTTCGATTCCCACATCTTTGTCCGACGCAATGGCTTGTCACACGGTTTGTGTGTTGTCCTTCTTCGAAAACTATATTTTATAACATTACCAAAATGTGATAAATTCCTCCAAATAACCATAACATAATTTAACCACAAATGTTATCTCATACATTTCATTTTCTTTCCAAAATATAATAACTTGTAATTGTCTCAAACCTAATGATCATACAAAACCAAATTGTTATTTATAACAATTTCCATAAAAGAAAAGATAAGTCTTCCTCAAATATCATTTTAACATGACAAACTCCAGTGTTACAAATACAAGATAAAATTATTCCAAAGTAATCCCATCATCAAGGAGTACTAGTACTTTTAAAAATTTCTCCAACCATTTATTTCCTCATAGCCTCTTCTTTGCCCAAGAAAATATCCTATAGAATAGGGCATTCACTTGGGTAATGGCCAGGTCCCCTACATTTATGGAAAATTACTGTAAATGAATATTTGGGACCATTTTTTTTCTTCCATAGTACTTTTCATTTTTCCTCGGCAATTATTTACTTTATGACCTTCTTTCCCACACATAAAGAATTTCGTTATTCCATTGAGACACTTTCATGTGTGTCTCCTTCCACATTTCTGGCATGATGAAAATTGAGCTTTCTTCTCTCCATGGTCTCCATAGCTGGAGCTCTTATCACTCACTGACTTTCTCTTATTTGTTGACTCTGGGAGTTGGTTAATATAAATGTTGTTTGTCATATTTTTGGAAAACTGATTTGGCATTAACACAATATCTTTTACGCCTATCAACATTACATTTTGTTTCTCATTTCCACCACAGTTCCCACCTTCTACATCATTCTCAAAGATAATATGACTTCCATGGAATCCATCCATTGACTAAAACTAGAAATCATTATATGAGTAACAGTAGTCATGAAATCATTCAGAGAATATCATGACACCATATTCTTAATTTGAAACACCTTAGGATTAACCAAGGTCATTTATTCTCATCTTATTTTAAAATCCTTCAAATTGGTTTGTAAAGAAAATGTAAATTATCCTAAGCATATCCCCCGAGATTGTCTTAACCAAGAGTGCAGCAAGGCCCATTGTCGTGCACCAGTTCCATTCGAGTCTAGATCAAATGGGTGTTTTCGGGTTTTACCCCTAGGTACATCTGTACCAGAGCCACCTCTACCTGTTTGTATCCAGACAGGGATGTATTTCTTGGAAAACTCACACAATCTCTACAATACCAAAATTCTTGGAAGTTATTCTATATTAATCCTCAAATTCCATCATAGATCTATGTCCTCTAATCAGAGTTTATCTAAATATAGTTTCCAAGGTTTGTACAAAACTTCCTCTGATACCAACTGTAATTCCATAACCCTAGTTACACAGAGTCAATGATTTATTTCATAAAATTGGCATGGTCCCAAAATATCAAGTCTCGAATGTCCGATTAGTTTAGTAGTCTTGGAAAAACTAGATATATTCATAAGTCTTACATTACATCATAATGTAAAAAAACTACAACAACATCTTTTCTTCATATCCACTCATATTATCCCTATAGGTCATTCATAAATTACTTCTTCACATCCTGGAAAAAATTCATCATTGAAAGGGGTGATCTCAGATGCTCAGTAAGGATAACAATATAGCTGAAACTTCAAATATAAGCATAAACATTTAAGGAAATGTATAACTAAAACAAAAGCCTTGTAAACTTAAACTTCAGCATAATATGGAAAAGATAAAAATGAAATAATTCCATTTACTTATTCACATAGATATTCTACTAGTCGAATAACCACATGAAATATCAATAACCAATTTCATAATGATGTAATGCATAATTTCATACTGTCACAACCACATAGTCAAGGCCTCGTGCCAAGACTACAAATAAGATTTTGTCAAGGCCTTATTCCAAGACACTAGTTTGTCTCATGAGTCCTACCGATGCTTTGAGGAGCTATAGTGGGATCCACCCGTCACATACTAAGTCCAATGCATTCCTCATATGAATAGTTTGAAACATAACATAAACATTCGTATTAAAACTAGCATACGAAATGTCAATACTTTATCCACAAACCATGAATGGTATAAAAATAGCACAAACACAGTCAAACATAACCCATTTGATAAAATATGGAAGATTATATTGTATCATATTATCCTCAATCGAGAATAATGAAGGATATTGAAATACATTAAAATAATCATCAAACTATTGAGAGAAATATCCCCCTTTTTCTTGAAAACATTTAAAGTCACACTATTATTCAAGAAGCCATTTAAAATAGATTTTTGAATCAAAGTGTCCCATACCACATTGAAACTTTTAAAAGGAATTTTAATTTTAAAACATTAATGTCCATATAAATAAATCCTTAAAACCATTTTTAAAACATGTACATTAATGAGAAAGATTTAGAATAATAAATTTTTAAAACATTTTAAAATTATATTTTAGTTAGATTTCCTAACCAAAAAAGAGACACTTGAATACAAATAAGTAAGGTAACAAAAACATTCTTATTTCATGAGAATAAAGGGATTCATGATATACTATGTCAAAGTACATTATATACACAATATAAAAGTGATTTAGTGTATAACAAAAAAGGAGTCTCAATGGAATGTAAATTGAGATGAAATCTCTCATAAAGGTTGTACCCTTAGGTTAAGGGAAAATAAAAGACTTAATTATGTGTGAAAAATATAAATACACTCAATATGATTTTATATTCAGTGTAAAACAATCAAAGGAAATTCACACATATTCTTGTAAAAACAACAACAATGAATTGGATATTTAAATCAACAAATCAAGATTGAGTAAAAATTACTCTTATCAAGTTCCTACTGATGACTTTAGAATTTATCAATGGAGTGATTAAGGGTATAAAAAGTATATCCACAAAAAGGGGACTAGAAATTTTGACATAATCAAATTAATAGTGATTCCACACATAATCTTAGAGTAAAATAATCAATCAAGTATGCGTAAAGCCGAATGAGTGGAAATTGAAATTTCAAATTCCCTTATTGATTTGGTAGCTTACGAAACATACACCCATAAAAGAAGAATAATACAATGATAATGTAAATATCCATGAATTAATTTATATTACACAATGAATACAAACATCACCAGTACACACACCACATGCAATAAATAAGTGGTGAACATTGGAAATCTCACGAAATTAAAAGTGAGATAAGAAACCCCTTACTTTGTACTTTATCCTTGGTTGAAGGTAGGTTAGGCTCCTTTATAATGGTCAATTAATTTTAATTGAATTATAAAAGGATCATATACATTAATATGATATCATATATGATATTTTAACATTTTTTTGTTAATAATATCTTAGTATTATCGTCATTTCGGGGGTTAACTTACTAATTTTATTTTATATGTTTTGTTAAATAAGTCGTGTTTGTTATGGGTATTTTGTATCTTATTCATATATATAATTACTTCAAGTCCTTAAAAAATATTTTTAATCATCAAATGAGAATTATACTTGAATGGATATGATGGGGAATGAATCTCATCGCGTTCGTGGAGACGGTAGTCCGTACGTACGCACGAGTGACAATATAATTGTTTTGATATTAAAATAATATATAATTGGATGGTATATCATATATAAAGAATCATTATCATGTTATATTTATTATTTACATGAATTACACATCATTATTATACCCATCCAAATAATAACGTATTGAATAACAATTACACCACGACGTGGTGACAGTAGGTCGTACGTACGCACGTATGGTGACATGTCGTTCAATGGATGGATAGAATACTGAATATGGTTGTACCACATTTATAATAGCTTCACAGTATATAGAAGATACTGTAGTTATTATTTTATAATGTTACAACAAATAAAGAATAAGTTGAAGAAGAAAGGAACTTGAAAAAGGGTGGTGAAATCAATACCTTTTCTTTGGGTTCTTCCTTTTGATTTGATCGAAAGGGCTCATTAAGTTTGCTTTCTTACCAAAGGAGGGCCTCTAGTATGTAGTTAGAGAAGTTGAGAAGATATTTGGGTAGGTTTTAGCCAAACCAAAAGGCTTTGAAGGTATGAATTAGAGAGAAGGGGGAGTCCACTTTTATAAGAGGGGTGAGGGGCACATTTGGAAAGCTAGAAATATTATTTTATAATAAATTTATATTCGATTTTTAATGTCTTAAAAGTGTATTATTTATAGGTTAAGGTGGGTATGGGTATAAATCCTTTCAACCAATAGATTTTATATAGGTTTAAGTCACTATATTAACCTTATCATTTATATTTAACTCTTAGTTAAATAGGTTGACATTTACCATGTCTCTTTGTATTTTTGTATTATATAGTTAATAAACATACTATATACCTCCAAGATACCCCAAGTGGTCCATTAATGATACACCTGTCATTATATATGTCCTTTGGATGATCCGTAGATTTTTAGGAATAGAATATTAATTAATAATATAATATTTTTTTAAAAGCTCTTTTCTATCAATTTTGACACTATTGGGTATTTTGTTTTTGATAATTTCATAACAGCATTATTACTACAAAATTAATTTATATAACCAATCATAATATGTCATATTAACCTATAAAATTATTTTAATTCATAAAATGTCTAAAATTACATTTATTTTGATATTTATATTATCAATTATTTTAATATTTCATTAATTAGGTAATTACTGCATCACCATTGTGTCATAAATAAATTAAATTATATAAAGTCTAAAAATTATAGAAAAAATAAAATTATGTAGTAACGCTTTTTATCTTTCTAAAGAATATTTATAATCGAATTTATCTTAATCATAACCCTATATTAAAAATGATTTAGTTATAAAACTTTGATTTTATCTCTTTCAACTCATCTTTGAATTAAATAATAATAAATGTCCTAATCTAATAGAAGTGGACCTAAATGATAATATTTTATTCCTAAGGTTATTTTTGGTCTAAAAAAACTTGACCAATTAAATTAGGACATGTGTTAGGGTTATATTAATATCATTTTTACCCTTAATTACTCTAGTTACTTTTAACTGTGGTAAATAAAAGTAAAAAGTTACACTTCACCAAAAATTACTTTCATCTCATTGAACCAAATTTTACTCCTTGATATTATGTTATTTGGGATTTAAATAAAAGGATGAATTTTAAATCAAATATATATAAAACAGATTTTACAAATATAGTAGTTTTATAACATCATCTACAAAATAATATTTCCAAAATAATTCTGAAATTTTTTCCCATATATAATTGTATAAAAGGATTAAATTGATGAATTAATAAATAATATTTTTAATTAATAATCTTATGTTTTATATTTTGACCCCAATTTTAGATTTTCTTCAAATATAAAATAGTTTTGGGTCTTTTATATTTAATTAAGTATTTATATGATTCTATTATTTATTGGATTGCATAGTAATATAAAAACTAATTTTTTCACCTTATTAAATATAATTTTAAAAAATGGTTTAAATATTTCTCATCGTCATTTTAAAATTATATAACAATATTATATTCTTTCATTTTCCAAAAAATAAGTTACATATGATAAATTAGTCACCATGATAATGTGTAAATATAGTTGAATGTGTTAAATAAATGTATATGCTCATATAATTATAATTAAAATATATATATATAAATGGGGGAATTGGGTTATTCTAGACCATATTTAATTTTTATTCATTAATTTTCAATTTTGGATCCACATAGCATGAATATGATATTACTTTTATAATAATAATTTTTTAGTAAAAAAATATCACTCCTCTAACTTATAAAAGGCCTTGTAAATCACCCCCTTCAATGATAATGATATAATTACATTTACCAACACTAATTTTTTATATTTCTGTCAAAAATAACCACATCCCATGTTGGTCCCATGTTGGGCTACTTTTGGTCTCCAGATATTTTCCAAATTCCTATAATACTACAATGGTTTATAAAATGTTATACAATTTCCAATTTATATGTAATGATTTTTTATCCTTCAATTTCAATATAATTTTTCATCCACGATGTTAAATTAGATTTTATGTATTAAATAACATTTATGTAATATTTTTTTTCTTTTATAATTTTTATTTTCTACCAAAATTACATCATAATAATTCTCATTCAATGATTATAACATATTTTGTTTGTGTTAGACCATAAACCTACATAAATGATGATATTTTATTATTATAACCATTTATGAAAACATATAAAATTATATCATTTAATCTTAATATTGAAATAATATTATTTTGGGTTCTATAATGGTAATATTATTATTTTACTCGTTAAAAGTATAAATTTTTTTATTGATTAACAATTTTCAAAAAAAATGTCGTGGGGATTTCACCTTGATGAATCATGCCCGAAACTCATATGGAATTCACCTAAAACATCAAAAATATCAGTTGAACTTATAGTCCAATATTTATACTTTTCTATAGGTGATGAACATTGATGATATTTCCCATTTCTAATTTTATTAATCCTATTTTGATAATTAACAAAATAATTCTAATTTATTTATGTTTTGAGAAATTAAATGAATTGTTGGGTTATTCCATCCAACATGAGTAAATTATTTTTTTAATTTATTGAAAATAAAATATTATTGATGATACATTTTTTTAATTATTAATTTTTTGTTATTTATTTTAATAATAATTTCATAGAATTTTATTATTTGGATTAGTTTGGATAATACTCAAATACTATAGTTTCCTAATTTAATTATTGTGATTCACCATAGCTTATGATTATTAATTGTTTAATTATTCAAATAATAGTCAATTTTTATTTAATAATTTTAATTTCTATTATTATATTCCCAATATAATCTAGGAATTTTATTTTTATTCTTCATTTACTGAATTTTTCCAATATGTGGGATGACACATACACTATGTACACATCACACCTATACAGAAGAAGTATCACACTTTTGTTGTCAGTAATTGTTTAAAATAAAGAATAAAATATATTTTTTAAAAATACACATACTCAGGACCATATAACACCTATATAGATCACTTTTCACGCATATTAATTTATAAAATTTTCTATATATCAAATCACACATATTATAATGAAAACTTACATATTTGATGAGATAAATGAGACATACATTGTGATAAATTACACATATGTTAGACCATATAACATTCAAGCTATCTGATAATAAAATATTTACTGATGGAAAAGAAAATATAAAAAGAACAAGAATAATGACACGTATGTTCAACACTATGTTTTTAAAATTATAAAATATGATCTTTTTTGAAATATACATTTGAATATTTGATAAAATCCATGTTTGTGATGATTATATTAATTGATATAACTATTACATAATTAAATAATCATTATTTTTGTGTTATAATAAATTATTTGAGAGCCTTATATATATATATTTGAATGATGGTTACACAAGATTAATATCTTGGTTATTTTATAAGTAAATCACGAGTTTCATATTTTATATATTTTAAATATGAAAAGAATACAAAAATTATTTTATCAGAGATTTTGAAGACACTTAAATTGATAATAATTGAAATTTTAGTTATTATTAATTTCTATATAATTTTTCTATAAACGAATTTAATATTAAAAAATGTGATCTCATATTTAAAATGGTTGTACATTACTTAGATAGAAAATTATCACTGCATGGGAAATAGTATATTTCATTTGATAGTATATTTGAGATACTATGCGTACAAATATCATTTTTTAATCATATTTTCAGGATAATAGTATTTAAATATTGTTTGATATATATAGTTATTAGTTTCAAGTTGGAAATACATTTTTAAATTATACAACAACTTATTCTTTTCATATCACTACTACAACATTCTCTATTGATCTAAACAATTTTTATGCCTTTCTACTGAAGTAAACAATACTAACTCAACAATTAGGGCTTCACTATTTTAAGTGGATTCTATTATGTAGCTTATTTATATTATCCTTTAGGTATGAAGTTATATTCGGTTATACATACCATAAAATGGTATGACTCTTTTGTATTACAACCCACAAAAAGTACCTAAAAGTTCTTCCACAACATGTCAAAGTAAAGAATAATTTAGTTTTACATTTATCCATATATAAGCATTGTTGGGTTCTTCCACCACTTCAAAACGAATATAAATAATGTTTCATATAGGAATTACAAATGTTAACATTAGATGAGATTATTAGTGTTTAAAATACATCTGAAAAGGGATATGACTCCCCCTAAAAATCCATATAGTCGATTTTGGTGGGTTCCATTTTTCTCATCATTTGAGGGAAGTGATTAGTACATGCTGATTTAATTTTATTTTCATATACTATTGAAATAATTATGTCCATTTATATTTATTTAATCTATTAAAAAGAAAATATCTATAGTAAACAATAAAATATATTTAAGAGGTAAATTCATCCACTTTTAGACTATTCGACCATCCCTTTTTAGAACATAACGATATGTTTCAATGAATGGCCCCTATGTTTGATATATATATATATATATATATATATTATGGTAATAAAACTAAAACATAAGATTCAAGGGGAACATGTATTTTCATTATTGTATGAATGAGTTCCAAATGTTGGTTGGATTCTTCAAAACAAACCACACCTCGATGTAGTGGATTTCAGATAATAAAACTCATTAATAGAAGCATAGCTTAAGAACCTAATCAGTGAAAGTTATATTACCATAATAAAACCTTAAAAATTACCCCAGGATAATTTAGATACAATGAGTGTTAATGTTTCAACGATATATATTTTAAACAATAAGGTAATGGATATTGTATAATTTAATATTACTAGAAAATTCTATAATAATGTATTTTAATGAAAAATACATTTTAATACATACTTATTCTATTTTGAGTTCCAAATTATTGAATGAGATCTTGTTGTTTAGGTTTTATAAGGAATAAGGAAGAAGGTTTACATAAAGGGATAAAAAATGTATTACGCCGTGATAATAAATAAGGTAGTGGAAAGGGTAATACCATGTTTAATAAAAAATATGATATTATTTTTTATGAATGAATAAATATAGGGATCATAAATACTTAATATGATTATATCATTAATTATAATAATAATAAAATAAAATAAATATGTTATAGAATAGAGAAGATGTTTTATAATGGAATATAATTTATGTGAAGAATATGGTTCAAGAAATGATGTGCTAAATATATAGTTAATGTTCCCATAAAACCATATATGTGAATCTAATTTTTATTAAACTGGTAAATTTCATTCTAAATGATCAATTAAAGGATAAATTTTAATTTAATTTATTTGATTATGGTTTATGAAAGAAAAATATTCTTGTAGAAAGAAATATATTAAAATCAAAGGCAAGTGTTTGACCTAGAGACCCTCGAGATAGGATGGGTGAATTAGGTTGTCAAAGTTTTCTAATTTATTTCAGGATATTATCTCAATATAAGTATGAACTCCTTTGAATATGAAAATATAATCACATTACCACAAATCATATAAGTTCATTAATGTAAAATATAAAAAATTAAATTTTACTACTTTTTGGAAAAAGTGTTATGTAAAATGAGAGCATAATAATGACATTCCCATCAACAATAAATTCACCAAGCCTCAATATAATTTATAGATTAAAATTGTAAAACCATATCAAGTTTTTCAGTCCACACTACCTTTATAGTGTATACAATGGTATCACACTACCTCCCTCAGATCACATCCATTGACTCTTCTCCATGCACTGAATTAGATGAATTCCTCCATGATTAAATGAATTGAATACTATATTCTAATTTTTAAATAGATATTGAATGATTTAAATATTTAGTCTTAGAATTTTATGCAGCAATATGTTCATGATTCTAATCTCATATCCTTATTCCCAAATTATACACCACATTTCCCCATCATCGGGAAAATTGGAGAGTAACCCCAGTCATGAGAACCCAAGTGTGGGACCTATCAATGTGTATCCATAGTTGAAATAACCCATCTTCGATATTAATACATGTGTCTCATTTTTCAAAAGATCCGATGTGTGAATCCTTTTTTCATGTCTCCCCATATACGTGATCCCAAACTTGTGACCCTTGTTTGTTTCTCTTTAGTTATAAGAGCCTGACTGGTTGGCCACAACACATAAGTCTTCACTGATTGTGAGATCTTGATACTAATTCATATGAACATTATTGAATCCATATTAAATTATTAATATCTCTATATTCACATTAACATAGTGAAAAGTTGGTTTCTATAATGGACTTTCCACTTATATAGCATTGAGGAAGGCAGTTAGCCACAAAAATCCACTGGTAAAATTTGTTTCTATTTTTCTTCACAATGCCGCAATATAATCTCATAACATCATTTGAAAGGTGATAATGAATGAATTATATAACTAGAAAACTCATTTGAAGTCCCCATTATTTATTAAATCCCATTATCAACTTATGATCATGAACTATGTCTTAATAAAAAGCCCCAACCATTGCCGCCTTAAGCATAATTACCATAATCTTCATCCACTCTAATGTGGCAGTGATATTTGAGTGTATGAAATATCCTTACATGATTTACTACATGTCTCCCGTTATATACTCACTGGTTATTAATTATTTTTTTTCATATAACAAATTCTTCATTTGAACTATGATTGTTTTTGTGATAGGACATCACCAATTATCATGGTCACATGTTCTTTTATTCACTCAAGCACGTCAGAATACGTTATAATGGAATTATTTGGAACCCACACAATTGTGTGATCCATTCTGACATATATGATTAAATGAAAATTACACTGTCACATGATAAAGATTTTGACACTATTTTTATGAATACAAAATAGGAAAACATTAGGTAACAAATATGTCTGCTCTAATATTCTCCATAGTCTCAATTATCATTTTTATTCAAAACTATCATCATCCATATGAATCAACCGAAAATATAATTCCATAATCATGTTGAAAATAAACACATCAATATAAACTCAACACAACTCTCTATTATGAGAACAATAATAAATTTTCTAATGGAAATAATAGATTATGGAAATGTGTTTCAAATTAAATGGCCTTTTTAGAATTTAAATATTCACAATTTGATTAAAATATTATAAAATAATAATGAATTAAATTACATTATGAAAATTAAAGATTGAAAAAAAAATGTTCTAAATAAATTATGTGATAAATTGGGGAATATTCAAATTTAGAATCATAAAACTGAGGATTATTATTATAAATTTAATGAAACTCAATAAATTTTATTTATTACTGTTTTTGAAGAAAATGAAAATCTTGGAGATGAAATTTAATGTGTGAAAATTGATTTTTTTTACTATATTCATGGAAGGAAAAATTATAATAAAATTGAAAGAATGAATATGTTAAATAGAAGTCCCACATGTCTTTACTATGGTAATAATTTTCCTAATATATATAAATCTTAAATTTTAATGGTTCATGTGGATGTTTTTTATATGGCACAATTATTAGATGTGGGATAAAAAGTAATTATGAAAATAAACATTTTTTGAGATTTTCAAAATCTCTTAGTCACAATTGGGAATTTTTTTAGAATAATTATCCATTTGATTGTATGGGAATAGATTCTAGAAATATATATGGGTTCCTAGTAATTAGTATACTAATCCCATTAGTGCCACATTTTTATGGGTATGAAAACTTTCTATTCTATTAATTTGAAAGAAACAATTTTAGGAAGAACAAATAATGATATATAGTATATAAATAGTTGATTATTCCAAAATATTACTAGGGATATCTCAAACCTATAATCTATCACAATATGTGATGGATGAAATGAATATTTTTTTGATAATTTTAAATTAAGGGTAAATGGTTTTGAATAACTAAGAATTTAAAATCTATCCAATTGCTGAAAAGTATTATTTTTTGAATTTTTTAATAATAATTTAATATATATTTGTCAACTTTATATTGATATAATGATCATTAAATTCCAAAACAACAAGTGTAGTATTAAATGATGAATTTTTCATGTTCTGCCCTTAATTAAAAATCAATATATATTAGATTAATATTTATGAAATAATAAACCAATCTATTAAGAATTTAAATTTAATATAATCTGAGTATATTTATGGTCATTGAATATTTGTTCTTGTTAACTCATATTCATGCACATGTTTTTGGTGAAACTAATTTTTTCACAGTTACAAAAACATAAAAATGATTGATTATATATTTTTTATTTATATAGGATTGGAAAACATAAATAAAATATTATTGAAACCTATCAATAATGTAATAACAATAATGCCTCTTCACTAAATTCATTTAGTAATATTTGGTTTAGTTAAACCTTCTAATATAATAGGAATGAAATATTATTTACTTATTGTTCATGGCTTTAAAAAATTTATCTGTCTTTATTTTAAATCTCAGGGATATGAGAATTTAGTTAAATTTGTTTTATCTTGTTAATTACAATAAAATGAGAAAGGGTATCTAAATATATTAATTCAATATAAAAGAGTTTTATAATTCAGAAATCTATAATTTCAATCCTTTTTTTGGATCAAAATGGAAATTTTCATAATTTCTCAAGACTTAAGAAAACTCTATAAAATGTTGTTGTGGAGACATAAAATAGACAACATTAGGAAATAACTAGATCTTTGTTAAATAAATATAATTTTAGAAAATTCATTTGGATTAAACATATAAATTATAAATTCTATATTTAAAATGGAATTAATTTAAGGTCGATACTGAAAAGAAATCCCTATGATCCTTGGAATGGAATAAATCCTTAAATTGGATATTTTGGAGTCTTTAGTTGTAAAATATTCATTTTTAACACTATATATTCTTTCGATAAATTTAATGAAAAATACGAGGAAGGTAAAATATTATAATACTGAAATGTATGTAAGGTTTCTAGGGTTTAAAAATATATAAAATTTATTTTTGTGAAAACATTTCATGTAATGTTGGATGAAAGTTATTTTAATGAAAACAATACATATTTGGATAAAAATTATTTGGATTTTAGTGAATTTAATTTTTAATATGAGGTTCTTAGTGTAACTAATCATTTATAAAGGGGGAGAATGAAAAATAACATTATCAACATAATCCTAGGAACTCATAATGTCATAATGACTATGCAACACCCTATAACTTCCTGACCTTGGTGCCACACACTGGTGCCCTGAGCTGGTTTGATAAATGACCTAAAGCACACCTCTCCATACACCAAAGGGTGCCGACTAGCAACGAGGGTTAATATCAATCCAGGGGATATTATAACATGTTTATCAAATTATAAAAACCTAATAAGAAATAAGGATAACCAATTATATTACAAATAACCAACCAAAACATAATCAAAAGATAACCAAACATAGAATATAAAATCAAAAACGAATTGTATATATGAAATTCCAAAGTATATGCCATGCATAAAAATTCAAACCCAAATGTAAGACAATGAAAACTCCCAAGAATTTATCAAACCATGTTTAGTTCCCTAATCAATACCCCAACCCGTATTTTCCATCCTACATAGGGCCATTTCTCTTTCCTTTTATGCAAAACTGATGTCTATTTGGGTACTGATTATGCAACCTGAATAGCGTGTCTGTACAACTCAGAAAGAAACCCAAAATGTGTCAAACAAAATATGTAGTCAATAAATTGTGTGTAGTTTTATAATCAATAAATAAAATAAATATTTTATTAAGATTACACTTATTAAATTACTCTATATTTAACCACAAAACCCCATCATGTTCTCAAGGACACCCAAACTCTCAGTTACTACTTTTTCTCATGCCAGATTCTAAACCATCCCCAAGGGATATAATATATCTGAATTCCATTTTTATAATTAAACATCTCAATTCACTTGTGAAAGAAATTTTTACCATTAATTGTCTCAATTATCATATGACTTTCATTGTTACCATTCTTTGTCTGATTTTACATATGAATTCCATTGTAACAATTAATTTTCTCATTTCATATAGGAATTCCATAGTTGATATTCATTTTCTCATTTCACATATGAATTCTAATGTTATCATTCATTGTCTATTTTTAAATTTTAATACCATCATTACTAATCATAGTCTCCTTTCATATATGAATTCCATTGTTAATATTTATTGTTTCATTTCTTGTATGAACGCAATTTTCACTATTCATTATCTCATTTCACATATGAATTTCATTATACCATTGTTTATCTAATTTTATATGTGAATGATATTGGTTCCACTCACTTATCAATTCATATCTATCAAAATATCACAATATCAGGTATATAAGAATACAACATATATCATAATAGCACCATTAATTAATTAACTAATTAATAATTCCAACACAAAAATTTCTTTTTCATATCATTCTATATATTAATTATAAAATAAATTAATCACATCAATCAAATTAATTAATCAAATAATTATTAATCACTTCAATTCCATTAACTAATTCAATAATTAGTTAATCAAATCAATCAATCAATTAATTAATTATTTAATCATATATATCCCATTGATTAATTCTTCAATTAAGTAATCACATATATCCCATTATTTATTTAATGAATTAATTAATAACACCATTTCCATTAATTAGTTCATCATTTAATTAATTACATATATTCCATCAATTAATTCAAAAATTAATTATTCACAACCATTTCATTAATTAATTCAATAATTAATTAACCTCACCCATCACAATTATTAATTTAGGGATTAATTAATCACATTATTGTAATTAATTAATTCAAAAATTAATTAATCGCATCCATTTAGAAATCATAATAACCCAATTATTAGTTCGATAATTAATTATCCCAATTCGGTCAATTTCATAATCAGAACAATCTATTTATTAAGTCACTAATGAGTTAATCGAATTTCACAAAAGCAGTACTATATTAATTAATAAAACATTTATTTAAACTAATACAACAATCACAACCATCCATTAAGTAATTCATCCATTTATTATTTCAATTCCAAAATCCCAATAACATTTTAATTAATTTTAGAATTAATTAATACATTTCAATCAATTTCATAATCACAAATATCCCAATAATTAATTCATTAATTAATAATCCCAATTACAAAATCGCAATATAAAAATAATTAATTAAACTATTAAAAAATAAAATTCTATTATTTCATAATTGAATCATTCAACTAAGTAATTAATCAATTAAGTAATACAATTCAATCAATTTCATAATCACAACCATCCACATTAATTAATTCACTAAGTGATATAATTAAATGAATTACATTTTCAAAACATTCCCCATTAATTAATTTAACAATTAATCAAATAAATTCATTCAATTACACAATTGAAAAATTCTTATTGAATTATTCCCAAATTAATTAATTGAAGTACTTGATAAGTATAATAACAACAGTCCATTAATTAATTAATTAATTAATCTATTAATCCATTTCAACCTATTCCATAATCACAATAATTATCAATATTTAATTAAATAATTAATTATCCAAATTCCATAATTACCATATCACAATAATTAATATGACAATTAATTATTCCAATCTTACAAGAACAATATTTTGCAAATTAATTCAAAAATTATGTATCCCAATTTCACAATTCCTATATCTCCATAATTAATTAAACAATTAATCATTCCAAAATCCCACAAATTCAATATCCATGTTATTAATTAGTCAATAAATTATTCACATATCCAATAATAATAATATCATGATAAATAAATCAGAAATTACGTATTTCTAATTTCACAATTTAAATACTCTGAGGATTAATTCTATTATTAATTACTCGAAATTCACCTTTCCTTATTTTATAAATTCAAAAAAATAGTTCAATTTAAGAAAACAAATTTCTAAAAAAAATAATATAATTCAACATAAATATACATGTAATAAAATTAATACCATGTGATTTTTGTAATATACCACCAACCATAATTTTTTGTTTAATGCCCACTAACGAAAATGGGAAATGTAATTAAAACAACGATGAAGATGGAGATCTAGAATAAAATATATAATAAAAGATCAAGAAATGAAGATCCTAAAATAATTGATATAGATCCTAAAATATTAGACATTTATCCTACAAAATTAGGGTTAAAATCCCTTAAAATGAGAGAAACATGGGGGGAAAACATGAAACCAATCGGGATGAGACTAACTTACCGGGATAGGTGCATATTTATAAATTGGTTTTTGAATCCTGAAGAAGGGAGGTGGAGGTACTTAAAATCCATTTTGGGGCCACAAAATTTATGATGAAACTCTAAGGGATGATTGGGTTCAAAAAAATTATACTAGGGTTTATGTATTTTTAAATCCAATTTTTTGTGTTATTTTAAAACCTGTGCACTGTTTTCTATGCTCGGGCACACGGTTTTCCAAACTGTGAACCTGTTCAAGTGATGGTGGGGTTCACGATTTCTCTTAATAGGGAACACATATTGATAAAATCATATAAGAGCCATGAGAATCCCCTATGATTGCGTTCACACTGTTTACTATGGAAGGGCGCATTGTTTTGGAAAACTGTGCACCTTCCGAGAAGATTCCCTCATTCCTCAACAAGTACCAATTTTCACAAAAACACTACAAAAAGTAGAACCCAAAAAAACATATTAAAAAATCGGAAAAATGGTTTTATTGTACAAGTCTAATACATCTCTAGAATGGTCAGGATCTTACAATCTCCCCAACTTATAACAACACATCCTCATGATTTCCTCCCAAAGAACATTAGGATTCTAAGTCAAAAAATATTGTTCCATTGATCCATTATATAAGTTTCTCTTCGAAGATTCCTCCTGAACACTTCCATGTTTACTAATTATGAAAACTATCAACATAGTCATTCCCTGTAACTATTTCTCACACAGATTCATCTCATAGATGAGATTCTCCTCAAAGGACACATCTATCTCAAGCTCAACTTCCACAACATACCTAACACATTTCATAAATAAGATCTCCTAAAAACTATAACTACACAATCTAACATTGTTACTCATCCATTAAATTAAAACTACATGGAAATGATATACATCTACATCGTTATGGCCAAACTGGTCATCCCCTGAGGAATTTAAAAATGCTACATATATGTTCTTAATTGTCAGTTTGATACAACGAATTATACCTCGTGGTCTTTCTCAATTCATCTGCAACTAAAACATCACTCAAAACATTTAAATTAAATCTCATTTTTCATGTAACACAACAACCATGACCCACCCACCAATCGCATGATAAACCTTAATACATGAACGTGGCCTGCAAGCCTTTCATACAAAAATAAAATAACATCAACTTTTACACATTCCCAGCTTCTGATAATGAAACTCATTATATCCATTGACCACATAAATATTTTATAAACCTCATCCATAAATTCATGATGGGACACCTCCCATAATATATCTCCATATATACTGTTTCATAAGTGAATCCTCAAAGAGGCCCTATATCTAACGAAAACATGTTTTGGAATATAGGCGTAAATGAATATCATTCTAAGAATACTCAAGATGATGTCAACGTATTTAACATGATCATTACAAACTAAAATTACGCCAATAATGCATCAACGAACACCAACACCAATCCACAATTAACAATGTTACCCCCCACTATGGAAACACAGGTTTTCATAGCATGTCTTTTTCCAAAAACCCTGCAACAAGGTTAAATCTTAGGTGTTATCACTACCCTTAACCATTATACACCTAGTTCATTGTTACCAAAGGGTATATTCATTATCGTAATCAATTTTTAAATTAGACACTCATTTAGTAATATCTTAAATCACTTTACCATTTCAAAATTCACATTATACACTATTTTCTATTCAATTTCACCATAAAAGAAAAAACAATTCAAGTTCAAAAAATTACTGATATCATTTGCCCCATGAGTGCCAATAAATGATACATGTCACAATAATATCTTGTGTCTAAAAGGATGAATTATTAAAAAACTATTTTTCTTTATTGGGATACAAATCCAATATAAAAAATAACAAAATCAATAATCACATCACACATTATCTTTGTTACGGAAGGTAAAATATTATTAAAATGTAACAAAAATACAAATAACAAACATCCCACCATGGGTAATCAGTTTCTCCAATATAAATTGGTTTGTTACTCTAATGAATGAGATCATAAAAAATACATGATTCTTCATAATATTTTGTCTATCATTATACAATATTTTGAGAAATTAAAATGAAAGTAAAATCTATTTAATACAACATTATAATGTCTTAACCTGTGTTCCACACACTACTTCCCCAAGACGTTCAGTTATGTGTCCTCAAGTGTGCCTCCGAATACACTAGACGCTACCGAGAAGTATTGATAGTCATTGTCAATAATTTAGAGAGTAAACCATATTTATCTAAGTAGCACATAAATATAATAAATAACAATGAAAAATGATATAACCAATAACAAACCAAAATATAATCACAAAAAGATCAAAACTATAAAAAAATACCACAAGTGAATAGTATATATGTCATGCCAATATAAGATCCATGTGTCATAATGAATACCGAAAAGTAAGAAACTAAAAACTCTTAAGTGTATCAAGAACTTGATCTGTTTCCCTCTTCCATGATCAATTCCATTTCATCCATTTAATAGAGGGTCATTTCCCTTAACCAGTCATGAATCCATGTAGTATATTCATGTAACGATCATGCAGCTAGAGTAGGGTGTGAGTACAACTAATTTGTCCCCACTAATGATATCTCTAATAATATCCATTCAATATAGTTTATGCGAGTTTACGAATAATAAATAAAATAACTAATTTAAGTAAAAAAAATTCTTCAATTAGTCATCTTTTAACTATATTACCCCCTGGGTTCCTAAGGCCACTCGATTTCCCAATACATGCTTCACCCCATGTTGAAATATGATCAATACCCAAGGGATATCATATATATGAATTCCATTGTTACCACTTATCATATCGATTCAAATACATACTCCATTTTTACCATTAATTGTCTTTATTCTCAACTGAATTACATTTTTACCATTCATTATCTCATATGACAAATGAATTCCATTGTTTTCATTCATTGTCTTATTTCACATATAAATGACATAATTACAATTCATTGTCTCATTTCATATAGGAATTTAATTTTTATGATTCACTGTATCATTTCACAAATTATTTCCTTCATTACCATTCATTATATCATTTCACATATGAATTCATTTTTTCCATTTGTTGTCTCATTTAATATCAGAATTCCATTGTTTCCTATCATTGTGTTATTACACATACGAATGGCATTATGACCATTTATTTTCAAACTTTTTATATGAAACCTATAATTACCATAAATATTTATAATTCACATATATCACAATATCACATTTTTTACAAAATCATAAAATCACAATAGCACACCATTAAAAAATTCAAAAATTAAATAATCCAGCTGATCTATTCATATGAATATCACTCCATCAAGAAAATCACTAATAATAAATAAGATAAACCCAATTAATTAATCCAAAAATTAAATAATCACATCAATTTCAATATTTAATTCAACAATATATTAGTCACATCAATTTCATTAATTAATTTAGTAGTTAATTAATGAAATCTATCACATTAACTAATTCTTAGATTAATCAATCACATCATTTCCATTAATTAATAAAAAAATTAAGTATTCAAATAAATTTCATTAATCAATTCAATAGTTAATTAATCATAGCAATTCCATGAATTATTTCAAAAATTAATGAATCACATATATCCAATTAATTAATTCAATGATTATATAATCACTGTATTTCAACTAATTAATTCATGAAATAGTTAATCTTATCTATTGAACAATCCCAATACCCTCAAAATTAATTTGATAGTTAATTATTCCAATAAAATCAATTTCAGAATCTTAAAAATCAATTAATTAATCCCCCAAAACACTAATCCAATTTCACAATCCGAAATATGTATTTATTAGTTCAATAATATAATTAATCTAATAACATAATCAAAAAAATCCATTAACAAAATTCCCCATTTAATTAATCAAACTCCACAATCACAAAGATCTATTAATTAATTCAAAAATTAATTAATCAACTACACAATCACATAATCCCAACATTCCATTAATCATGTAAATTAATAATTAATATATTTCAATAAATTCCATATTAAAATAAATCCCAATAATTAATTAAACAATTAATTATATCAATTCCAGAATCACAATATCATAAAAAAAATTTCAAAAAATAATTAATCCAGTTACAATATTTCATAATTGTATCCTTATGTTAATTAATTCACCAATTAATTAATCCAATTCAATCAATTTTATAATCACAACGTTTAATATTAAATAATTCAACAATTAATTAATCCAATTTAATTAATTTCACAATCACGACAATCCCCATTAATTAATTCAATATGTAATTAATTCAGTTCATTCAATTGCATCATCACAACAATCCCAATTAGTTAATTCCCAAATAAATTAATTAAAATTTTTCAAATTAATATTCACAAAAATCAATTAATTAATTCGTCAATTAATTAATCCATTTCATTAATTAAATATTAATAAAAAATAACAATAACTAATTCAATGATTAATTATCCCAATTTCACAATCACAATATCACAATAATTAATTCAACAATTAATTATTCAAATTTCCCAATCATAATATTTCAATAATTAATTCGGAAAATAATTACAACTATTTCACGATCCAACTATCTCAATAATTATTTGAAAAATTAATTATTCCCAAATCCAACAATTTCTATATCCCGATACATGATTCCAAAATTAATTACTAAAAAATACAACAATTTCAATATCCTTTTAAAAAATTTTCAATTAATTATATCGAACTCCAAGATTTCAACATTCGAATAACAAATTCTTCAAATTCTTCCTAATTCACATTCACTTAAATAATTAATTCATGAAATTAATTAATTCAATTTAAAAAAATATTATTCCAGAATAGCCTTATAAATTTCGCAATTACATATACATAATTAAAATCTAGACTATGTGATTTGAATAATAGACCTCCAAGAACAATTTTTTTGAGAAACACTCACCAACAAGAATCCCCAATTGGAAATGGAAAAATTAAAAAGAATGATATCTATATCAGAAACCTAAAATAAAAAATCAACCAATCTTGATCCAATAATCATAGATCTTGATCCTAAAAAACTAGATCTAGATCCATCAAATTGGAGGATAATATCCCTTAATTATGTAGATAAGAATGAGAGAAGAACTTGAAACCAACCAATATGAGAATCGCATTGCAGAAGTGGTGTAGATCTTCAGACCAAACATCAAATAGTGAAGAAATGATGTAAAGATCCATTGAGATCTTTCTGAGAGCCTTTAATATCAAGATACATTGTTAGGGAATGAGTGTTAGTTGATTTTTGGTTAATACAGTGGTTCAGTTATTTTAAAATATAATTTTTGGATTAATTTTAAACCCAAGAATAGTTTTCTACGTAGGACCACATAGTATTTAAATCCATCCTACATAATTGTGCACATGTTCCAGGGGTGTTAGGGAATAGGTTGAATGATTTCTCTTAATAGATTTCATTATTTTACAAATCATTCCCCAACTATGTGAATCCCCTATTTTTTTGTTCACATGATTTGTTGTGGAAGGGTGCTGGGTTTGTGAGAACTGTGCACCAATCATTGACTTTACCTTATTCCACTAAAATTAAAAAATTTATCCCAAACACACCTAATGGTTCAACCCAAGAAAAATTTACTCGAAATTAGGAAAAGGAAAAAATTTAAACAAGACCAATACATCTCCTGAGATGTTATATATTTTATGCACCGAATATTTTTATGAATCTTTTTTATAGTAAATTAATTTTATTTTATGTCATGTGTTTCATGATAAAATTTGTAATACATTAATTATATAATACAACTTGTTAATATCATGCTACATGTACTACCAAGATAACTATAATTACATGGAACAATGATTTTTTATCAAAACAAAATTTAGTTTTAAAATTATTTAAAAAGATTGTTATAACATATCCTTTAGACATAGTATTATGAATAGCATTAACTACTTTTTGAATATTATTTTATTTGTTTTATATAAAATACAAGTTATTTTTGTTAATGCCTTTATATGTTTGAAAATATATTTTGACAAATGAACTTTTTTTTATGTCCCTATGTAGAAAATAATAAAATTATTTTAAGAGATATTTAGGAATATAATTTGATGAAATAAAATTAATTTTTTATTCATACTATCAAAATTATCTTAGTGTGAATTTTTTATATTTTCTATAAAAACATCATCTTTGGATTAATAATGAAAAATACTATATTTTAATTCAGAATATCTTTTTCATCTAATTTATTTATAGTGTTATATTATATATTAATTTAATTTTAAAGAATAATTTGATCATTTTTATATCATGTAATCCAATTTTGGTCATTATAATTAATTTTACACTGAAATTTTATACAAATAATCTTTAAACATATAAAAACCTTCTCTTAAAAAACTTGTTATCACGATATATCTATAAAATTATTTTTAAATTAATTTATTCCACTTTTGAGATTGGAATTTTGAAACTTTTTTTCCATATATAGAATATTTATAATTTATAATTTCTTAAAATGTGCACAGAGTTTTTATCCAAAATTATTAGTGAAATCATTTTAAATTAATTATTGAAGTTACAGTAAAAAAAGATTTCTTTGTGGTTAAACATTAATTTGAGGGGACACATAGCCAATAAACATGTCCAAAATCCATTTATGGACATATTTACTCCAAAACCCCTATTTTATTTCATTTTTTATTTTATTAGAGGAACATGATGTTTTGGAGCCCTCTCAATAGTGTTTACCATTTTAAATTTAAAAGAATTCCACTTGTCCTCCACTATAAAAGGGAACTCACCACCCCCCCTCGCATATTCACACATGTAAATATCATTTTCTCAGATAAATATTTCCAAATTTCTTCCAAACATCCCATAATTAATCATATAATCATATATTTGGTCAGAAATAAAACCAAGAATCCCTTTGGTGAAAACCAATAGTAATTACTAAAATAATAGGTAACATCCTTCCGTAAGATTTTTTATTATATATTAATTTAATAACCCATAAATTATTCTTATTAATTTGTTGAACAATAACTTTATTATCCTAAATATAATTATTTATTTTAATTATATGGTTTATACCTATACATACTGTCACTTCCATAAAATGTTTAATGAACATATCATTCCTGCATATGACAGAATATCCCCTCACTAAATAATGTGGTTTATGTTTCCTCTACTACATATGTGGTTTAAAATTATGATAAAAATATATTTTTATATGACATATATGATTTATATGATGTAATAATTATTTCAAAATACTTATATAACACATACATTCTTTCTTTCCATTTTGTGTAACGACTATAACTTTGTCTGTGGGTGTATGGGCAATCACCACCTCAAAGCGATGTGATTCATTCACACTATACATGGAAGGTATTAAGGATGGTTTTGGTAAATGTATATGTTATATATGAATTTATAAATCCTTTAGAATTACAATAAACACACACACACACACACACACAGATATATATATATATATCTCTGTGTGTGTGGGTTATTTACTTTACTTCCTTTAATATGACAATAAATCAAGAACAACATCCAAGTGTGTGTATAACCTACCATTTCCAGGAACGGTCCCATCAATTTCATATTTATATATTTTTATAAATTATATAATTTAATATGGTTCTATAATAGATTTATAATGATATTTTATTTATTATACATGTTTTTTTGATGAGTAGAAATAGAGTCAAGACATAATGTATGGGGGTTTCTAGTCTCACTTATATTTCAAAAAGACTTGTGCCTTATTCACCACAAGATTCATTTTTGTTGTTTATGTATTAAAAATTAATTTATTCAATAACTTTTCAAAATAAATTTAATGGTATTTAAATTTTTATTTCGCGTTTTCTCTTTAAAGGTTTTTTAAGTACCAAAGTTACAAAATCAGTCAGGTAGTTTAGAATTAGATTTATTCCATTGGAAAACATGTTTTATCGTGAAACTATATTATATTATGAGATGTATATACTGTCCTTTCAAATTTTATATAATCAGTATAATTATTTTCATGATATTTTATTATTCATTTAATTTTATTTTATTACATGGGGTGTTTCATTCAGTGTTACCAATGTGGTAAGATATTATTTCTATAATATCATATTTTATCAGTATTTCTTATAGTTATGTTTCTATGGATGAAATATTATGATCCATTTATTATGAACATTCATTGTTTTTATTACCTTATGGTAATTAATATTATATTCATGTATTTTTAAATTTTTTATAATCATTGGTACATAATAAATTTTAGAATATTTTTTAAAACAATCTAACCATATTTCTCTCATCATTTAGAAATCCATTTTATTCAAAAAAAATTGTTTTGAAAATTGTTTTCAAAACAGTTTTCTATATTATATTTTAAAATATATCTTTCTGAAAAAATATTTTGAATTTCTTTTGTTTTCAATGCATACTTTATAATTTTCCAAAACTATTTTCAAATAATATTATTTTCAAAAATGATTTATGTTTTAAAAAGCGATTCTTGTAGAAGAAAGTATATTTTTGGCAATGAAATGAATCTAAAAGATACTTTCAAATTATATTCTATCTATGATGACATCCATTGGTGTAAATCAATCCTTTAATGGAAAATGATCAATATTTTCCATTAATATTTTTTATCTAAATCATTTATGTTTTGAAGGTTTGATAGTTATGAAACATATTTCTCTTCCACGGGTTATAGGTTTATGAAACATGCTTCTTGTCATAGTATAATCTACGATGAAATGATTATGAAACATATTTTTTCCAACATGTTAGGATATTATTACATTTTCATAATACCCATTTATTTTCCTAGGTAATGATACTATTTTTATGAAAGCCATCTCATTTTATATGTCATGTTATAATGAATGTGTTATAATCATTTGTAAAATGCATGAATGATTTTCTTATGTGATGGGTGGGACCAATATCTCTAAAAAATTCATTGTGTAATGATTTATATATCATGAGATACATATGGGTTAAAATTCAATGTGATTTATCCACTATGGGATGATAAGGAAAAATGATCCCTTATAAGGAAATGATAGTGCCTATAAATGTTGATGTTTCCTTCCTAGTAGGTTTAGTCCCCATGTTGCACCCTAATATGGTTTGGAAGTAAACAATTACCCGAGGTAATGAAGTTACAAATTTATGTTCCTACCACAATTTAAAGCATTTTCTATGATATGATTTTACATCTCATGCTCTTGATTCCATTATGATTCATGTCATAGGAAGTCCCACTCTTTTTTCCATGATTCGTGATTATGATATTTTATATAAAGGATATGATCTTATAATATTATGATCACATTTTAATTCCTGTACACTCATTATTATGCTTACAAACTCCATTATTTTTACCCTTACTGAGAATTTGAACTCGCCCATATTTATGTCTCATTTTCCTAAGTTATGAAGCTATTTATTATGTATTTTGTGTATAATAAGGTTGATAATCATGAATAACATAGTGGTTGGTATTCATGATCACCTATAAACTAGTGTTTATGTATCCATGTTTCCAAAGGAACTAAACTAATAAGGACATTTGGAATCTATTTATGAAATGTATTAAGTATTTTATAAAAATGATGTAATTTAAATTTATGACAAGAGAGGGTCTCTACAATTAGTATTATATGAAAATAATAGTTATAATTTGTAAACTATAATTAGTCAACAATAGTGAAAAACCTAATGAAATATATAAGGATATGTGTAAGAATAAGGGAATGTATAGGAAAATGTCATGGAATATTTGGTAAATGATTTAGTTATTATTTTTCTAGAGATAGATTCATATATGGAAACTAAAAGTGTATTTGGAACTTCCATTGATGTACATAGGGTTCATAACATTAAAAACACCATATTGAGCATGAATCAATCAGGAATTGGAGAATGTAAATGTGCTTTGCTACAAACCTGGATTCTTAGTCCTAGGGGATATGATTTGGGAAGTAAAAATTTCATCATGAGCCATAATAAATGTCTTACATCTAGTTTGGCTATGATTATCCTATAATAATGATTTGATTTAATATATTAAATATACTTTCATATTTTAGACACCCAATAGGTGATTTTTCATTTTTATTGGGTTCCTCATTATGGTATATTTTCCCATTATATGTTTTTTGGCCTTTGTCAATGGTGGGAACCTGAAGGAACCATAGTAATATTTATTATGGGAAAAATTAAATTATTCAAATCCTTAGAACCATTAATGATATTATATCCTGAATGTAAAATATTATTTCCATGATCACCCAAATTTCTCAAGTTATGAATCATGATAGAAATCGAAATGAGAAAATGATGGAACAAAATTCTATTGACTCATTTATAAGTTGAAATCTGCCATATTTTAGTGGGCCTTCTGATCCCTTTATTTCTACACAATGTATTATTACCAATGAAATGATACTTTCCATTCATTAGTGTTCAGAACATGAGAACGTCATTATGTTGATTTATTAGTTAGATAAAGAAGAATCCTAGTGGTTTAATCTATTCAAGAATATGAGGTAGCAAGATGATATTTAATACATTGATTGAGACAAGTTAAAGAAAAAAATTCAATAAGTACTCTCCTCATATTATTATTACAATAATGGAAAAAGTGATTCTGGTGTTTATGGAAAGGGATGATGAATTTGTTGGTACCTATGAGGATAATTTCACAATACATAACTATTACCTTTGTAGTATTATCATCCAACCAAAAAGTAATATTTATTGGTTCATAAGTGGTTTAATAACATTTCATAGACATGAATTTTTCATAAAAGTCTTTACAATCTATGAAGAGATTTTGGATTGTGAAAACATTATTCAAATAGAGGATAGATTATCAATTCAATCTCCTCTTTTTGACATGAAAATGAAGAGAGAAATAAAATTAAGATATAAAAACCCTAGAGAATATAATATGAAAGTTCCTTTATTCACTATGTTTTGTAAGAATTGTGGAGGGAATTGTACTGTGTTATCTAATAGTTGTTTTAATTGTGAAAGGGAAGGAAATAAGAAATTTTATTTCCAAAGTGATGAGAAAAAGTTATCTAACAATGATGATGATGAGAATGCTGCACAAAATGCACCTCCCCAACTTCAGTGAGACATGTATATGGAGAATTGTAATTATGCTCACTAGTATACAAACCGGAAGGATAATGGTGTTGATCAATGTCAGAAACCTCTTAAGAGGAGAGATAATGGGATAACTTATGATATTGTTGTTTTTTAGAAGGCTTGCACTAATAAAATGGTCAGAGGTACACTTATCATAAACTCATAAAATAATATCTTATTAATTTATTCTATATCTAACAACTCATTAATAGCTAATGAATTTGATAAAGGTAATATGATTCCCTGAATGTTATTAGAGAGAGAATTATCACTAAAATCCACAAATGATACAATGACTGCATCTCAAGTGTATGCTTCTTCTTTTGTAGATGTTTATGGTAATTCCATTCTATCAAATCATTTCAACCTTACTATAGTTTAATTTAATGTCATATTATTAATGGATTGACATTCTCTTAGTAACTCCCACGTAAATTGATGAGGACGGGATGTTACATTTGATATTTTAAAACTACCAATTATTATATATTAATGTGACGATATGTATGAACTTCATATAGAGATAAAAATACGTTTATGGGATTTAATTACCATTTAGAGGATGTTTTTGTCTCAAAGTGATGAGGATAAATGCAACATTTCTTATATTCCCATTTCTAGAGAATTCTTTTATGTGTTCCCAAAATATATTTTTATCCTTTGACCCAAACATGATGTTGATTTCCCAATCGAACACATACATTATTTTATAACACTTTTATGGACTCCCTATATAATTTTTCTAATTGAGTTTCAAGAATTTAATAAGAAACACGGAGAAAACCTTGATAAAGGATTCATTCAGCCATGTGTGTCACCTTAGGGAGGACCTATTCATTTTATGAAACCGAATGATGTTTTGATGTGACACTAAATAGATTATCAAGATTTGAACAATATTATGATCAAGACCAAGTATCATCTTCCCTATGTTGATGACTAGTTTTATCAACTATCTGGAGATCAATAGTTTCCATTGATTGACTTTTAATTTGGATATCATTAATTAAGGGTCAGGAAAGAGGATATACCCAAGATGAAATTATATTCAATGTATGGTTACTATGAATATAAATTTATTCCATTTGGGTGTTACTAATTCCCATAATATTATCATGGTTTTGATTAATAAAATCATTAGAGATTACCTAGATCAGTTTTTCGTAGTCTTTATTGATGATATTTTTTTATATTCAATGAAAAAGGAAGAGAATGAAGACCACTTGATAATCAGACTAACGACCCAAATGAAAGAGTTACTATATGTGAATATTACAATGAGAGACTATTTTATCTAAAAAGGGATTATTTTTTGTCCATATAATATCAAGATATTGTGTAGCAATAGATCCATCAAAGAAAAAGTCTCTTGAATGTTTTCATAGACCCACAATGGTTACTGAGAATCATATTTTTCCGTGTCTAGATGGATATTATCGACTATGGGTGGAGAATATTTCATGGAAATCTAATAATTAGACCATGTTATGTAGGAACAGTGGCATGTACATTTGGACACCTAAAGGGTAAGAATCCTTTAGTGAACCGATGTGAATGTTAGTAATTGCACATATGCTTACATTACAATTTAATGGAGATGAGTTTGTTATATATATTAATGCATCAAAAAATAGATTGTGATGTGTTATTACAATGAATAACATGGTCATAGACTATTGCTCAAGGCAATTGAAGACTCATGATCAACATTACCCAACACATAATTTTGAGTTAATTGATTTTATTTTTCATTAATGATATGGAGGCATTATCTTTATGAGGAAATCTGTGATATATATATATTGAACATAAATGAATGAAATATATATTCACACATAAGGTATTTAACATGATCATGAGAAGTTAGTTAGAGTTGAAAAGGGATTATAGATTCTCAGTACATTTCCACCACTAAAAGGGAAAAGTTGGGATGATTCTTTGAGTTGAAAGAATCATGTTAGCTTATCCACATAGTAGATAAAAAAATATTCTATATTTCCATATTTAAATTGTATGGGTATGGAAATCTTGAATGAAGGGGAATTATATTATCTTTTACAATGTAATTATTAACCATCCAACCATGTAATGATTAAAGAGGAAAAGAAGAAAGATGTTGAGCTACAAAAAATGTAAGAAATGTCACTGAGTTTAACCTTGATCAGGATGAAATGATATAGATCATAAATCGTGTATGTGGTCCATCCATACTGGTTTAAAAGAAGGATCTATTAGAGTAATCCCATATTTCATCAATATTTATTCATCCTAGATGAATAAATATGTATAAAGGCATGTAATAGTACTTTTGAATGTATTTTATGAAGTGGGTTATCAAAGTGTTTGTGTCTCATATATTGGTACTTTAGGAGGGAAATGCTTCCTAGAAAAATTATAAGGTGATGTCTAATTCATTAACAACACCCCAATGGAAATGGGATATTATCACTATGGGTCTTGTAATTAGAATCCCTAAAAACTATAATGGGTTTATTGTTATAGGGTTTGTAGTTGATAATTTTACTAATTTAGCACACTTTATTGCTATTAGAGAAGATCTCTCTACAGATCATCTATCAAGTATATACATTATGGAAGTGGTAAGGGTCAATGGATTACCACTTTATATTTTACATGATTTGGATCTGAGGTTTAACTCAATTTTTTGGTGAATTCTTCAGCAATGTCTTGATAAAAAATATAGATTCAGCACTACATATCATCTATAGATGGATGGTTAGTCTGAAAGAACAATTAAAACCCCAGAAGATTTGATGAGATCATAATATTTTGATTTTTACGGTTCTCGGGATCAACATCTTCCTCTATCGTTTCATTACAATAATTTCCTTCATTTAATCATTTAGACATCTTCTCATGAATCCCAATATGGTAAGAAATGTAGGGCACCGATATGTTGGGATGATAAGGGAGAAAGAAACATGTTGGGACCTGAGATCACTGAAAAAAATGACAAGGCGCAGACCGCTTAGTATCATATCAAGGAATCTCAATGTCTGCTAAAAACTTTGGCTGAAAACCATTAGCGTGATCTAGAATTTGAATTTGTTTAGAATGTGTTTCTATGAATTGCTTCTTCAAAGAAAGTTATTACATTCCAGAATAAAGGTATACAAAACCCTATGTCTATCTACCTCTTTTAAATTCATGAATATATCTTGACGGTATCCAATCACATGGAAAATGCTCAAAATATTTCAAAAGTCCATGATGTGTTTCATTTATCTCTCTTGATGAAGTACATACTGAACCCTTAATATGGGATAAACCAAGAGGTCATACCACTAGAGCATGATCATTCATATGAGGAACTACGATATGAAATTATGGATCATAAAGATAATGTAATAAGAAATAAGGATACCCACCTAGTCAATGTTTTGTGAAAAAATCAGAAGTTTGGGGAAGAAAAATGGTGAAATGTGGATATGATGATACAGATCTATCCCCATTTGTTTGTATCATAATGATGATTTTTCATGGGGAAATTTATTTAAATGGTGAAGAATATAAATCCCTGAGTTTTTATTGACCTTTTTTGAAAAAAAACTTAATTTTACATTATTTATTTCAATAAACTCTACCCAAATTCAGACTTTCATTATATACTCTGACATGTTAATAATGCTCTACACACAGAATTGTCGTAACATACATTACACACAACCATGCGTTTCAACAAAAAAAAATTATTATTATCATTATTTAAACAAGGTAGTTATAAAATGGATATTAAATGTAGTTATATGAATATTAATAACTATTTTTTACATATTATTTATAATGGTTTTATATAAAAAAATTAGTAAAGTGTTCTTATGAATGAAAAATATATTTTTTCAACAAAAAAACTTTTTATGTGTTTCTTTTAAGAATAAGAAAATTATATTTTGAAACTTTTAGAGATTTAATTTAAAAAAATAATAATAATTTTTAAATTATTAATTAAAAAATTAATATAAATTTATTTTTGGGGATTTGTCTTGACATCATAATATTTTTGATGAATTGTGAAAATACTGAATTTTAATTAAACAATGATTTTTAATATTATTTATCAATTTTATAAATTTATATTTTAATTTGTATTTAAGGTCTAATTAGATACATTTTAATTACCTTACTAAAATTTATGTTATAAGAACCAATCTCACATTGAAATTTGATATAAAAACATTTCATTCTTTTAAACCTTTTTTCAGAATATCACGAGGTTTCAACACAACAACAGAATTATTTTAAATTAATTACATTTTATTATATTATTAGAATTTGAAAATTATACTCCATATTTATAATCATGTAAATTTTTAATTTCTAATATGGTAAGCATAGTTTTTCAATAGGAAAATTAGTGAATGCAATTAAAATTAATTACAATGATTAAGGTAAAAACAAGATTACATAGTGGTTAGACCATAATTTATGGGAAAAAATAAGACAGAAATTTGATCAAAATCCAATATATTTCAATCAATTACACTTTTTAATAAAAAATTTAATATTATTGTAGGGACATGATGTAAGGGAGACCACTAAAATAGTGTGTACCTATATATATTTACAAGATTGCCTCTCCAACTCCACTATTAAATGGGAAACCTCCCCTTCCCATTTTCACACCTCTCATCCCATTTTAAATGGCCTTAATCAGCCAAAATATCCTCCCAACATCCACCCATTAATCCTATAATCCTCACATTGGCTAATAATCCAACCATGAATCCCTTCGGTGGAAACGGAGTGGTGTTACCCAAAGAATATGTAATATCATCCAACAAGAGATTCTGTTTTTTTATTCTACAACCCCTAAAATATTATTATTCCATGATTATATAATAACATCAATCTAATAAATGTACTATGATTTTTGTATTCTCTTTTTTTTCATAATCTTATACACCATTCCATCAAATGGGTAACACAAATATTGTTCCTGTGAATGGAAGAATATTACCATGTGAAGAGATGTCATTTTTTACCATTACTGCATCAAATGGATGGAAATTATGAGGAAAATAATATTTTTATATGATATATATAATATTTTAGATGTATTTTTTTAATTATTTTATCATACTTTCTTTCCAGTTTTTTATTTTGTGTAAATTTGATAACTTCATTTGTGCACGTGTGGACTACCACCTCCTCTAAGCGATGTGATTCGTTCACACATTACATTGAATGTATTAAGAATGAATTTAGTAACCATTTATGATAAAAATTAAATGATAATTCTAATATAATTATAATATATATTAATATTTGTCATTTAATTTTTTTCATTCAATATGGAAACAAAATGAAAGCAATCTGCTTACGTACGTATGGCCCATAGTCTCCACAACTGGTGGGATCCTTTTCAAATTTATATATTTTACATAAAATTATTAATAAATATTATATATTATATATGATATTTATTTAATTATTAAATTTTTATATCATGAAACGTGAATAAGGACCAAATATACAACAAATCAAAACAAATATGAAAAACAAAATGGCTATTACAATAAACATATATTTTACATTGAATTATTAATAAACCAGTATTATAAAGATATATGTAAATCATATATGGGATTATAAAATTTTAAATTGTTAGATGAAAGATTTATAATAAACATATATTTATTAAATAGTATTTTTGAATGATAATGGAGAGTTTCAATACATAATATAATGGGATTTCTAGATTCACATTTATTTATGTGATACTTATACCTTATTCACCAAAAATTTAAATGATGTGGTGTATAAACTAAAAATTAAAATATTCTGTTATTATTATCCTACCATTTATGGGTATTTATATATATATATATTCATGATATATATTTCATGTGGTTTTATGGTTCAAAAGTTACCAAATCAGTAAGGTTGTTTGACTCAATTTTCATTATTTGAGACACAAGTTTGTTATGAACCTCTATTAATTTAATTGGTGTATATAAATATTTTTGACATATTATATCATTAATAACTTTGTTGTCACGCTTTTTTAATATTTAGTTAATTTCTTTTTTATATATATGTAGTTTCAATCAATGTTATGATATTGGAAAGTGTTTTTGTATCGATCTCAATTTTTATCAGGGTTGTTTATGATTATGATTCAATTAATGAAATATTATTATACATATCTCTAGAAAACTCTTGATTTATCTAATACTTATATTATTAAATATGTCTTAATGTATTTGTGCAATTTTTTTTCTCTTTTTCATACTTAATATAATTAAGAAATTGTTTTTAAAAAATCAATCCTTACTTCACTCGTCGGTCAGAAATATTTTTTATTCAAAAAAACATATAAAAAATGATTTCAAAATTATATCTAAAATTATATAATAAACTAATTTTAATGGAAAAATGATTTTAATTTTTTTTATTATTTTAAATGAGTCCATTATATTTATTCAAAGCTATTTTTTGTAAATAATGTTTTCATAAACGTTTTATGTTTTAAAAATAATTTTTAAATATAGAAAGGTTGTTTTCCTCATGATATGTTTTGAAATATATTTCCAAACTATTTTCCATCTAAGATAACATTCATTGGTGGTACACATTCCTTTCTAGGAAAATAATACAAATGTTACATTAATATTAATTATCTAAAAGTTTTAGGTTTCTTTGAAATGATGTTTATAAAACATGTTTCTCTTATTCAGGTTATATTCTTTTTAAAGGCACTCATTTTCATAGTTTATGCTTTGATAAAATGATTTTTAATACTATATATTTTCTATATGTTATGATATGATGACATGTTTATAATACCCATTTCATTTCATGGGTTATGATATGATGTTTATGAAACGATTTCCCTTTTACAGGTTAGGATATGATAAATGTCTTGTTATCATTTGGAACATATGTGTATTATTTTATTATTTGGTTGGTGGTTTCTATATCACCCTACAATGAAATGGGAATAGATTAATATCTAATGAGATAATGTTGTTCATGAAGTCGACGGGCATGATCCCCTGTGGGAATATGGGGATACTAGATCCCTTATATGTAATTTACTATGAATGGAGATGGCGGTGTGTCCCACCTTGTAATTTTAGTGACCAAGAATTTTCCATATATGTTTTCTAAATGTTCCTCTACATATAGGGAAATATGTTACATTTTTATATTTCATCTATAATTCCATGTTTTATTCATATTTAATGATTATATGGATCATGATATAGATTTTAATATGATTCATGTCATATGGAATACTAATCTATAAGATATGATTCATTTTAATACATTTTATTTGTATGGTATGATCTTATATTATTATGATTATATTCTTATGACCTTACTCTCATTATTATGTTTTCATATCTTTATTTTGTAACCTTACTAAAAATCTGATCTCACCCTTAATTATGTTTCCTTTTCCTAGATTATAAATATTTTTATTATGTATGATGTCTCTATGAAGGGTTCAAGTCGTAAAGAACAGAGTGGGAGATAATGTATCAGACTTACATAGTAGTGTTTTGTTTCCATGTATCCTAAGGCAATAACTAATATGTTCCTTAGGCATATATTTTTGTAATGTATTAATTATTCCACAAAAATGATATAATTATTATTTATGAGAAGCATAGGTTAATATAGACTATCCAATAAACAATATCATTGGAAATATTTTATGAAGTATTTGAACTAGGAGATCATGTATTATCTATTGTTGTTATAATGATTTTATTTTTATTTGGTTCCAACTAATGATAATAAATCTATAAAATAATCTAATTATAAAACTTTTATAAAATAACAATTAAAATAATTTACTCTAAATAAAATTTGGAACATATATTTTCCACCTAATGATTCATATATTAGAAGAACTATATGGATATTTAAAAAAATACAGATAAATATGGTTAAATCATTAAAAATATTTTTAGATTCGTTTCCCAAGGATATTAATAGTAATATGGAATTAATTTAAAATAATCCTTTTCACATGTATCATGGAAAAAGACTATTATAAAACTATTATATTATTCAATATTTCACGGATTCATTTATTTCTAATGTATAATAAATGTGATTTTCTAAATTATTTTCTTATTTAATAATATTATGTAAGAAAACCACCAAGATTAATGAAGGAAATTTTATTACATATTATTTAATGTTATATAAATATTTGTAGGATTTAGAATATTCTCATAGATCTTGGAATGGGATGTTATGAATTTTTTTAGCATAAATGTATTTAGAATGTAATGTATGAGAAAACATTGTATAATAAAATGATTGTTGTAATATTTTAACATTATAGATTTATGGTAATGATATTATTTTTATATAATTATTTGAATATATTTGTAAAAACGTTTCAAATTTCAAAATAAGAAAATTTGATATAAATATAATGGGAAAATTAGATTTTTTCTTAGATTTTTAAATTTTCAATGAATGAATGGTATCTTTTATAACCAATCAATGTATACTTAAAAATAAGGTAAAAATATTTAGATTAAAATCAATTAATACTTTCACTAACCCTATTAATACTAATTTCAAATTATATTTATATAAATCTTGATAATATGATGATGTTAAATATTTCTTGGGTATTATTGGTAATTTTTTAAAATTAAATACTTCAAGTAATGATTTGATATTTTCATTTTACATTTGCGATGTAACTCTATTTTATCCCAAAGAAACAAACATAATGGATGACAATTGTATTTTATATTATTTTAAAATATATTTAAATTTTTGTTTTGTTTACCATGATGAAACATCATTTGATTTTTTTATTAGTTATATGTTTTCATTATGGATGATTCAAGTTAAAAATAAAACCACATCTTGTATTATTCATATTTTTGGTGAATTTTTTGTTTCATAGATATCAATGAAATCAAATTCAGTTGATTTATTTACTTTTAAATGTTAATATAATATCAATGTATTTTTTTCTTAAATTAATTACAGATGAAACTAAATTTAATTTATTTTAGATTTAATTTTGATAATATTCTTATATGTTATGATAATACGCCTAACTTTTAAATTTCTTAAAACCACAATATCAATATTGAAGTAAATATATTTTTGTCTGATTTCATCATAGTTGAGATATTTTTCGAAAAGGATATTAAATTCTGAAATATAATGAAATATAATATCAATGTGCTGATAGTTTTACTAAACCATTGGATATAGATAAATTTGAAACAATAATACCTGAGAATATCATGAAGGTTGATTAATTATTTTTTATATGGTATGTACTCATGTTTAATTCAAATATATAATTCATAAATCTATTATTTTAAATCTTCTATAATGAGTTAGTATATAATTACAATATTAAGACATTGTGATGATCTTGAACAATTTTCATAGCTCCATGATTCAATTAAAGTATTTTTCTGATGTAATTTTCACAACAATAAATGAAAATATTTTAAAATACACACATATTATTTGAAGGATGCATCTATTTGAATAATCAAATAGAAGAAGGAATTTATTAGGAGATTTTCTTGAACCAATATCTTTTGATTTTTTTAGAACATACATTAGCATTTATTTCATTATAGGGAGCATGAAATATATTCTTTAATTTTATATTTAGAAGTTTTAGTTTCACCAATAGTAATTATAATTTAACATTGGTGGATACTTATATATTTTTTTAATCAATCAAATTCAATTAAATATTTTTCCAATATTTATCTCCATTTTTTCCATGGTTTTTTCTTTAGAAATCATATTCAGGGATTAATTTTTTTTAAAATGTACTCCTAAATATTTACAAACATCATTTAATAAGCTTTAATCATATTTATATTATATTATTATTATTTACCTTGGTTTTAATCCCATTAATCATTTCAAAATGGGGAGAGGTATTTTAAATTATTATTTGTTTTATAATTCTGACAAGTGGTGAATTATTATTTTTCGCTTTTCCATGTAATTTTTTTTATTATGATAATTAAAAACTACCTTTCAATTATTCATTTTTTAAAACATAAATAAAATTGTTTCATTCACCCTAAGAAATTTAAATAAATGTGTTTTTATGATAACATTTATTATTGATAAAACGTAATTATTTATTTTATTTTATGTTTTTTTATTCGTGATTGTGATTTAATTAATGAATTGATTTGGGAAAAAATCCATCTTTGGACTAGACTAATTATGATTACTATATTGGTGATTCATAATTAGATAATTATAATTTCTCAAACTTTTAGATTCTTAATTGTTTTTTATTCTTATAGTGGTCATTATTAATTATTTAATATTTATATGTTTCTATTATTATATTCTATATTTACTCTCGTACTTTTTTTATTTAATAAATACTAAAATATGTGTCATTGTGAGAAAGAACGCATGTTTATTGGAATTCACACCTTTGTAGAAAAATAATCGCACTTATCATGTTAAATTTTTTATATGTTTAGAAAAATATATATACTGAACTAAAAGACACCAAAATTAGATCTTGTAGTACATATTATATTCATGTTTTCATAGATATGATTATAAAAATGTGTCTATGAAAAAGATCACTGGTACACTAAAGCAATGTGAAAAATAAGATAAGATAAATGAGATATTGATTAGACTGAATTTTAAATACATAAAAAAAACATATATTCAAGGTGGTATTCACATCAATGCTTATGGAAAATGACACATATATATGTTAAATAGAATGATATATATGTTCAAAATAATATATTTCTTGTTAAAAAATGTTTTAAATTTTTATAATACTTTTGAATATTCATTTGTTATAAGTTCAAGATGATTACATTCATTGTCATTATATATCTATAATTAAATTTTTATTATATTGATTCAATGAATTATATTTTATAACATATAATATAAATTTATGTGATCATCATATGAGATGAATATTATTGTTGATTTCTGTCATGACCCGCTGTCACAAAAAAGAGGGAAGGGTCAGCAGATTGTCAGACCCTTCCTTCTTTAAGTTGAAGGAGAGATAATGGCCCCCGAAACCCGCCATCAATAGGTCCTAGAGTGGAGACCAACACCAAGGGTATAGAATCACACACAAAATAGAAGTAATTACACTTTTTAGTTTTTTTATAGGATCGAGATATAATATTACAATCCCAACAAACCATTCCTAGATGCATGGTCAATAGTAAATAATACAAGCCTAAAAAAACTCCCAAGGTAAAGTACCAAGAAAAGGGAAACGACAACAGTAACTGCCCCGAGGTCCGAGCTAGTACAGTCTAGCACGATCCCTAATGTCCTCCGGGAAACCTGAAAGCAGTTCTATATATGTAGGGTGAGCATACATGTAAACTCAGTAGGGAAAACCAAAGACTCTCGTGCACAAGTGGAGGGGCATTCTAATGCCCTATGAGAAAAGAAAAAAAACAAAGCACCTATCAAGGAAACACTCTCCACCCAAGCCTCACCAAGGAACACTCACCAAATAACTCCAGGAAATTGAAGTATTGTAATAGCACATCGATATTTGGGTACCATGCGCCACTTTCCCACTGGTTATTAAAGACATCCTACACATCGAACCAATCCTTCCATTCTCACCGCAGTCCCACTACCAAACCCACCCCGCACACTCCTGGGACACAACCTCACCGTAGTCCCACTGCTGAACCCCACCCGCACACACCTGGGCCAAAACTGCTATCCTACCCACAGACACCTCGGCCACAACCACCACGCATAACCATACCTACAAACACCTGGGTCAGAACAACCACTACCATACCCGAAGACACTTGGGCCTCATCCTGAAGAAACTTGGGAAACAACCTTCCAGGAAACACCTGGGCCAACCACCACAACTACCCCGCCCAAATATTTTTGTGCTAATAATGGACTTTAGGCCATCACAACATGCCTGAAGAGTCTTGGGCTATTTTGGAAAGGGAGTAGAAAAGGATCCAATAACCAGCCACTCATAGGAGTGTTGGGATAAACACCCTCCCCCATGAAATGGGGGTGTTAAACACTAAAGTTCTCAACTTGGGTGGGGCGTGAATAAGAAACACAAATGCTAAAGATATATGTATATGTGAAAAACACTCATCCCATCCTAGGGGTTCCAAAACCTCAGCACAACACCTTTATTACTTTCCATTCACAATAGAAGCCACAGCACTCATGGCCAAAACACAACTCATCCCAGAACCAATTCCCCATTAATATAATTCTTGTTCTCATGTTCAAGTGAATAAATTTAAGTAAATTCAAAACTACTGCGCAACTAACAGGCATAACCAGAACAGGAAAAGAGGAATATCCAAAAAACAATTTAATCATTCACACCCTGTTATCTTGTAAGGTCACAACAAAAAAGGGATAAGTGGGATCCCTCAAAGTACTGGAAACAAAGAAAACCCCGAGACACATCCCCATGTCCCTAAAACTGGGAACCAATTATTTCTCAACAATAGAGGATCCCACCCCAATTCGTGATATAAGTAGAGAAACCACACATCCTTAGATTCCCAACCAACGAAAGTTTAACAACAGGGGGATCCCATCCCCACCCACATCACCCCAGCAATATAAGACCCAACATAAGAAAACCATAAAGTCACCCGCAATCACCCTGTGAAAGTAAACAACCAAACCACTACCACCAACACAAGTCAGGCCCAGGCAGGTATTTTCAGATTTAAAATATTTAACACACTACATGGTTTCAATTCCAGTGGGATTTAACTGGGGTTATCACAAAAAAAGGGGTGATCCCGATGCTCTCATTTTATTTAACCGAGTATACATAATTAACAAATTCCATGTTGCGGTTATTTAAACATCCAGGAGAACCAAGGATCATTAGTTCACAAAGAAAGAACACCAACGACAATGATTTTTAGTGAGAATAAGCCCATACAATTCACAACAAATAAAAGTAGAACAACAGAACATCCATCTCACCCCCCCTTTTAATTCTTCAAAACACCGTTCATTATCTTCATTAAGTTTGGTTTCATCAATTCCAATAGAGACAAAAGTTTACCATCCCCACATAATACACAAAAAGGATAGGTGAAGGAAACCCCTACTTGATTGATCAAATATCGAAGTTTTTCTCCACGCACCAGGAACATTGGATGCGCGACTTGCAAGGGAGGAACGTCGTGAACTCAAAAAGTACTAAGAAGAATGGAATCCATCCAAGAGGAACAAATAGGATGAATTAATTCCCATGGGATATATATAGATACGATCCTGTTGTTACGGGATATGAGAATTAAGCAGCTTTAAATTCGGATCTTGGTTACCCACGGGGATGGGTGGTCACACACGACATAATTAATTTTTATTTAATTCTGCATTGATGAGCCACCTTAGGATTTATTGGATATTAATTATGGGATTTTAAATGGATTTTAACCACTTGAAAAGAAGTTGAAAATCCCAAAATAGGGTTACAGGAAATACTGTAGAAGAGAAACCCGATAGGGTTGGGTGACACTGATCGGTCGCGCCGATCGGTCGCCCCAATCGGTCGTGCCAATCGGTCGCCCCGATAGGTCACGCCAATCGGTCACACGCCAATATTATGTCCTACCACCGAGAGGTCACCCATTGGATCCAAAATTTGGAAAAGTGATGGACCGCTAGGGTTCGGGTCATCACTTCAGATACCTCTCAAAGTATTCTCGCCCTCAAGAATTAAAAACCAGACCTGAAGAAAGGAGTGGGTCTGAACAACCGCCCCATAAGATAACTCTTAGGAGTGAACCCAAACAATTACAGTCACCCTAAAATAAGGATTAAACTTCCCGATCATGTGGTGAGGGGTTTCCCTTCCTCCCTGTTAAGATACTGTCTGCTTTGGGTGGCTCTGACTCGCCCGCACGGGTTTAGGCGCATCCACTCTAACGCATATTAACTAGGGTTTAGTTCCTCCCCTCCCCACATCTTAGAATACTTCACATAAATCCAATGAAAAGGAAATATACACATTCCATAGTTAACAAGTTAAAGGGGTCCCATCACAACAAGTAGAAAATAGAACATCACAAAACAAAAAACAACTCTAGGTAATGGGCATGCATCTGTGTTTCCCGTTCCTAGGTACTTTACTCAAGCCCACCGTACCTCCACAACACACGAACCAAAGGAATGGTTCATCCACGAAGCACCGTTTCCTTACGATCCTCGATTATCACTGGTTGCTCAACGAACGTCATGTCATCCTCGATGTCTATCTCTCCCCAGTTGAGGATGTGAGAATCGTCGTGCAGTACTAACGGAGCTGAGACACATGGAGTATTTCATGTATCCTTAGTAGCGGCGGTGGTAATGCTAGATGATAAGACACTCCTCTGACCCGCCGCAACATTTATAAGGGTCCGATGAACATGGGGAAAATCTTAATTCACTTGTCAAACCGCTATTGTCCACATCGTGGGGAGACCATCAAGAACATGTGGTTCCTGACCCTGAACTCAATGGGTCTTCTCCAATTATCTGCATATGAATTTTTTTGGTCCTGAGATGCCTTCATCCGTTCTCGTATAAGCTGCACCTTCTCCGTCGTGCTTTGCACAACCTTCGGGCCAAGAACACTCGCTTCCCCAACTTCATTCCAGTACACGGGTGAGCGAAAGGGCCTCCCATATAAGGCTTCGAACGGATCCATGCCAATGGTAGAGTGATGGCTATTATTGATGTGAAACTCTACCAAAGACAAGTTCCTCACCCACGATCCCCCCCAAAATCTAGAATACATGCCCGTAGCATGTCCTCCATGGTCTAGATGGTGCGCTCTGTCTGTCCATCTATCTCGGGATGGAAAGCAGTGCTAAGACGTAGCTGGGTGACAAGGGCATGCTGCAATCCCCTCAAAATTAGTGAGGTAATCCATGCATCCCTATCAGAGACTATGGATCTCGGAACTCCATGCAATCTCACACCTCATCCATGTACCTTCGCGCTAAAGCTTCCATTGTGCCTGACTCCTTATTCGCCAGAAAGTGAGCCGATTTCGTCAACCGGTCCACCACTACCCAGATAGCGTCGCATCCCCAATGAACCATGGGTAGTCCCATGACGAAATCCATCAAGATGTCCTCCCACTTAAACTCAGGGACATCTAGAGACTATAGTAGGCCGCCAGGGACATAGTGTTCAGCCATCACCTACTGACACATGAGGCACCTTTCCACAAACTCTACCACTGCTTGTTTCATCCCAGGCCACCAAAACTGTCTCCTCAGACCCCGGTACATCTTGGAAACTCTCGGGTGAACCACTAGGGGTGAGTTGTGTATCTCACTAAGAACCTTACCATGCATATCCACTAGAACAAACAGCTTTCCTCGGAAAAGCATCTGGTTCGGACCATCCTCCTTCCACCCTTCTAGAGCATTACCATGGTCAACTCAGTCACACATCACTTCACCCTCTGAGTCTCCCCACTGAGACTCCTCTACTTGCCGCAATAGAGAAGACTGCACTGACATCTGATACATGCAACCTCTACCACCTTACATCCTAGCATCCAGGTACAGGGCAACCAACTCCTCCATCACCTTCTAAGTATCTTCCAACTCCCGAACTGCACCCCTCTATGACTTCCTGCTTAGGGAATTGGCCACCACATTTCCTTTTTCCTGAGGTGTAGGAAATCATGAAGTCGTAGTCCTGAAGAAACTCCATCCACCTTCATTGTTGTAAGTTAAGGTCCCACTGGGAGATGATATACTTCAAGCTCTTGTGATCGGTGAAGACCAAGAAGCGCTCCCCGACAAGGTAGTGCCTCCGAAACATTAGTGTGAACCTGACCACCGCAAGCTCTAGATCATGGGTTGCATAGTTACTCTCATGGGGACGTAACTGCCTAGACCCATAAGAGATCACCCCTTGCTGCTGCATCAACACACATCTGAGGCCCTGCCCTGAACCATCACAGAACACCTCATATGCTTCCCCATCTTATGGTAACATCAGCACTAGGTCACTAACCAACATCTCCATTAGATAGGTAAAGGCTGCCTCGCATTGCTTGTCCTACACGAAAGCTCAATCCTTCTTTGTCAAGGCTGTAAAAGGTGATGCAACTTAGGAGAAGTTGGTCATGAACCTCCGATAGTAACCTGCTAGCTCGATGAAACTACAAACTTCTACCACGTTCTTGGGTGCTTCCCAAGAAACAACTGCCTCGACCTTCGATGGGTCCAATGCTATCCCCTTCTTGGACACCAGGTGCCCAAGGAAGTGCACTTCTCACATCCATAACATGAACTTGTACAACTTCCCATATAGTTGGTGCTGTCAGATGACCTCTAAAACCATTCTCAGATGCTCAGCATGATCCTCCACTGATCTTGAGTATATCAAGATTTCTTCAATAAACACGACTAAAAACTGATCTAGGTACTCCCGAAAGACGGAGTTCATGAGCCCCATGAACACATCCAGAGCGTTCGTCAATGGCATGATCACAAACACAAAGTGTCTGTATCTACACCTGAAGGCCGTCTTCGAGATGTCTCCCTTCTTTACCCTCAATTGGTTAACTCCATACCACATATCGATCTTAGAGAACCAAACTGCCCCCTTCAACTGGTCAAAGAGATCATCTATCCTTGGAAGAGGGTACCTATTCTTGACCATCACCTGATTCAGTCTTCTGTAGTCTATGTATAGCCTGAGACCACCATCCGCCTTCTTTGCAAACAAAACAGGAGCACCCCACGATGACACAATTGGATGAACAAAAACCATCTTAATCAGATCGTCAACATGAATCTGAAACTCTCATAGCTCTGAAGATTCCATCTGGTAGGGGGCCATCGAAATCAGATGAGCACCAGGCTTCAAGTCTATCCCAAACTCGATGTCACGTTGAGGGGGTAGATTCATCACCTCCTTAGGGAAGACGTCCATAAACTCACTGACGATTCCCGGGACTTCCACCATTTCAGCATCCACCGACCCCACTAATTGCTCAGCCAACAAGGAGAGGAGGGGTTCCCCTCGCTTTCTGCATCCCTGGATACTCCGCTCACCGATGAAAGACACTTTTCGGTCGCCCATGTCCGAAAACACAACCCTTACTCGGTAGCATTCACTAACGGCACATATAGAGAACAGCCAGTTAATGCCTAGGATGACATCGTATGGTTGTATCGACAACAGAAGAAGATCCTTGACTGATTGGTGTGGCCCTATCATCAGTATGCATCCTCGACAAACATGTGACAAGTCGGTCTGACCTCCGACTAGCGTGCTCAGCACCAGGGGAACTGGAAGTCTCTCAGCATCTAAACCCAGAGCCTGGGCTAGACTGGGTGAAACAAAGGAGTGCGAAGCTCCTGTATCGAACAAGGCATACGGAAGGGTACTAAACAAACTGATCGTACATCGAACGACCTCTTGCCTTACTGGAACTTCTGCCTCCGCGATGTGCAACTGCCCATGCCCAGCTCCTCTGCATCTCGGCTGTCGGCCGCCTCCCCGACCATGCCCTGGTCGAGGTCCCTGAGGAGCACCCTGAGTTCAGCCTCACCTTGCAACGTCTTCCCTTGGAGGGGCGAGAGCTCGCTGCCCCTACCGCTGTTGAAAGTCCCCAGCAAGAAACTGATGCTGCTGAGGTGGGTGCTGAACCTGCCCACCCCCATCGTAATGCACTATGTCCGAGCACTGGTTTCAAAGGTTCCCATGGCTGCCACAGATGAAAAACCTCAGTCCCGGGCCTGATGGGAAAGGGCGAGGACTGGGAGATTGGAACTGTAACTACTGATGTCTACTCCCCGCCAGTGGAAACCTAAAGGTTCATGATTCTGGAGGCCTGATACTGAGGGCCTTCCCCTTTGATAAGCCCAACTGGAGACCCTCTCGCGACACACCTCCCATCATGGGCATCCTCTCCACCACCTCATCCTTTTTCTACACCTCTATGTATGTTGGTAGAGTGAAGGGAGTAACAACATGTTGTAGAGAAGTTCGGAGTGCCTCCTCTAAATGTCTCGCCCGAGACTCCTCATCTGGGAAGAGATCAAGAGTGAAGCGAATGAGATCCTTGAAATTGAGCCCCAACTCTCTCACTGACATACTCCCCTGGTGGAGGGAGAGTAGCTCTTGTCTCTTATCTTCCTTCATCATGGAAGATAGGAATTCCACCCGGAACTCCTTTTCAAAATCAGCCCACGCAAACTCAGCCTCCTTCCTTTCCCAACGATAATGTGCCCACCACTGACGCGCTGCTCCCCACATCTGGCTGATGGCCAGAGGAACCCAGTACTCGGTCGGAGCCCGAATCAACCCAAAAGCGATCAATAGCTCCTCTAGCCATCTCTCCATCTCTATGTCCGAGGTTCTACCCTCGTACTTCCTGAGGGTCTGTCGCTGAAAGGCTCAAAGCGTCTTCTGCCACTAATCATCCTCCTCCTCTCGGTCTGTCCTTTGCTGATCAGCCAAGTCAAACTCCTGGGCCTCGATCTCCCGCATTACATGTCGTCACCTCCTAGGTTCCATAGATTCAAGTAAACAAGGAATGTCTAAGCCCGAGTAATGTATAATATTGTTCTTACATTTTATTAAACTTTTTCATTTATTTTTTAATCCCAAAAAAAACCAAGAAACACAAAAACAAAAGTCATTGTGATGAATGTACCTTGCCTAGGGTCTCTACCCTGCAATCAGTGTAGCCTCACTTGCATGTTTGGTACATACAAAGTCCTTACAATGGATCATGGGGGGCCTAAAATCTCGTGTTCTTGCTGGTATTCCCTGGCCTAATGCACGCACCGAGGTCACCCAACACTACGGCCCTACCATCCCATGCAATCCTCACTGTGCCTAACTCCAGACTCCATCCAACCTCTCAACCTCACTCCTCTGATACCATTCTGTCACGACTCGCCTTCACCAAAAGGAGGTATGGGTCAGCAGATTTCTAGGCCCTTCCTTCATTAAGTTGAAGGAGATATAATGTCCCTCGAAACCCACCTTCAATAGGTCCCGGAGAGGCGAATAGCACCAAGGGTATAAAATCTCACACAAAATGGAAGGAATTACCCTTTTTATTTTTTTATAGGAATGAGAGATAATATTACAACCCCAAAAAACCATTCCTAGATGCATGTTCAATGGAAAATAATACAAGCCTCAAAAAAACTCCCAAGGTAAAGTAACATGAAAAGGGAAACGACAACAGAAACTACCCCGAAGTCCGAGCTAGTATGGTCCAGCATGATCCCTGAAGTCCTCCTAGAAACCTGAAAGCAGTTTTATATACGTAGGCTGAGCATACAGGTACACTCAGTAGGGAAAACCAAAGACTCTTCTACACAAGTAGAGGGGCATTCTAATGGCCTGTGAGAAAAGAAAAAAAAATTAAGCACCTAGCAAAGAAACACTATCCACGAAAGCCTCACCAAGGAACACTCCCCAAATAATGCAAGGAAAGTAATGTATAGTAATAGCACATAGATATTTTGGTACCCTGCTCCACTTTCCCATTGGTTATTAAATACATCCTACGCATCAAAATAATCTCTCCATTCTCACCGCAGTCCCACTGCCAAACCCCGCCCTCACACACCTGGGCCACAACCTCACTGCAGTCCCATTACAAAACCCTGCACGCACACACTTGAGCCATAACCACTATCCCACACACAGACACCTGGGCCACAACCACCACGCGTAACCATACCCACAAACAACTGGGTCAGAACAACCACTTCCATACCCGAAGACACCTAGGCCTCATCCCGAAGACACTTGGTAAACAACCATCCTGCAAACACTAGGCCAACCACAACAACTACCCCACACGAACATTCGTGGGATAATAACGGACTTTAGGCCGTCACAGCCTGCCCGAAGAGTCCTGAGCGTTTCGGGAAAATGAGCAGAGAAGGAGCTAATAAAACTCCACTCATAGGAGTGTTGGAAAAAACACCCTCCCCCATGAAATGGGGGTGTTCGGCACAAAAGCACTCAACTTTGGTGGGGCGTAAATAGGAAACACAAAAGATACATATATATGTATAGGTAACAAACACTCATCCCATCCTATGGGTCCCAAAACATCAGCACAACACCTTTGTTACTATCCATTCACAAAAGAAGCCACGACACTCATGACCAAAACACAACTCATCACAGAACCAATTCCCCATTTATATCATTTTTGTTCTCATGTTCAAGTGAATCCATTTAAGTAAAGTCTACACTATTGGGAAACTAACAGGCATAACCATAATAGGAAAAGAAGAACATCCAAACAACAATTGAAGCATTCACACCCGGTTCTCTTGAAATGTCACAACAACAAAGTGATAAGTGGGATCCCTCAAAGTACTGGAATCAAAGACAACCCCGAGACACAACCCCATGTCCCTAAAACCGAGAACCAATGATTTCTCAACCATAGAGGATCCCACCTCAATTCGTGATATAATCAGAGCAACCACACAACCTCAGATTCCCAACCAGTGAAAGTATAACAATAGGGGGATCCCATCCCCACCCATATCACCCTAGCAATCTAATCCCCCACCCTAGAAAACCATAAAGTCACCCACTATCGTCCCGTGAAGGTAAACAACCAAACCACTACCACCAACACCAGGAAGGCACGTAGATGTATTTTCATATTTATAAGATTTAACACACTCCATGGTTTCAATTACAGTGGGCTTTAACCAGGGTTATCACCAAAAAGGGGTGATCCTGCTGCTTTTTATTTATCCGAGAATACGTAATTAACCAATTCCATGATGTGGTTATTTAAACATCCAGGAACATCGAGGATCATTAGTGCATATATAAAGACCACCAACGACCATGAGTTTCAGTGAGCATAAGACCATACAATTCACAACACATAAAAGTAGTCCAGCAGATCATCCATCACACCCCCCCTTTTCATTCTTCAAATGTCCATTCATTATCTTTATTAAGTTTGGATTAATAAATTACCAGAGAGACAAAAGCTTACCCGCCCTGCATGATACACATAAAGGAGAGGCAAAGGAAAACCCTACTTGATTGATTAAAGATCAATGTTTTTCTCCATGCGCCAGGAATAGGGGATGTGTGAATTGCAGGGGAGGAACGTTGTGAACTCCAAAAGTACTAATAAGAAAGGAATCCAGCCAAGAGGAAAAAGAAGTAAGACGAAATTATTGTGGGATATATATAGATAAGATCTCGTTGTTACAGGATATGATAATTGTGCTGATTTAAATTCGGATCATGGTTCCCTACGCGGTTGGGTGGTCACAGGCGACGAAATTATTTGTTATTTAATTCTACATTGGGGAGGCACCTCAGGATTTATTGGATATTAATTATGGGATTTTAAATGTATTTGTACCACTTGAAAAGAAGTTGAAAAGCCCAAAAGAGGGTTACAGGAAAGACTATAGAAGAGAAACCTGACAAGGCTGGGTTATACTGATCGTTCGTGTCGATCGGTCGCCCCGATCGGTCGCGCCGATCGGTCACATGCCGAAATGACATCCTACCACGGAAACGGCACCCCTAGGATCCATAATTTGGTAAAGGGATAGACCGCCAGGGTCCGGGTCATCCCAGTTTCTTAGAAAACTGTTAGATTCAATTTAAAAAAATATTAAATTTTGAACAATTGGAGCACTTGTTTTATATGAGTATTCTGAGACTCATAAATTGAATATTTTTGAATTATTATATATTTATTAAATAATCTATATGGCTTCTTTTTTAATTTTTATAGATTATTAATGGTTAATTTTAATTTTATATTGTTTATTATTTTGGAGTGGAAGAATTATGTCTTATTTGGAAATAACTGATAACAGAAACTATAATATTTGAGGGACGGTTCATGTGGATATCCATTTTTGTAATCTTTTGTGAATGATGAAAAATAATTTTATTTCAATAGATCGAGTTCAAATATTTTTTGTTGATGATATTTTCAAATTTTACTATTAATTATACATTTTAGGTCACTATTGCATTACTCATGAATAATCTACATCATTATGTTCCATTATTTATTGAGTGAACATTGTTTCCTCAACAGTAATATATTCTATATTTAATCTTTTTTTCTATTGTTTAACTTATTCATAAAATCTTAACTTTTTATAAGATTATTGGGTTATACTACCCCTTAAAATGTGGGATTTATTTATTATACCTCCCTAAAAAAATTTTGTTTCCATGTCTACCATAATCAATAAAATGTATTGGGAATTAAGTTTTTCAATGTCATGGGTAAATGATTTATTGGTTTCTTCCACCACCATTGAATGATGCTATTTCATTTCTCTTTCAAGGGTTAAAAAGACATATTTTTCTGATCATGTGGGGATTAAATAAAAATTAATTTAGGGTTGTGACACCCCATTATGATTCAATAATTCTATTTCATTTGGAATCATTTCACATTACATATCAGATAATTGATGTGTAGATGTATGATGAATTTCATCCAAACTACTATAAAAATCATTGAGATATTTTTTTGGAAAAAAATAAAGTAAATATAATAAAACATTAATTTTTTTATGATTTCAATTAAACCCTGATGAGATATTAGATAATATCATTTTCTGACAAAATAGAACTCGTGATTAGGGGATCTCAATAAACAACACTATATCAAACTACAAAAGGATTAATTAATATTACTAACAAAAATGATCTAAATTTATTAAAAAATGTTATAAAGGTAAATTATATAAACTTAAATGATTAATATAAAATTTATTTAATTTTTAGATGGTTATAAAATAAATGTTTAATGAGTGTATAACTATTATAATGGAGTTTTGATCATATTTAAAAAGACATGATTTGTTGCAAGGATTTTTTCATCTCAAATTCCAATCTTCATATAATTAATATTTTATTATTGGTTTTACATTTTATGTGATTTTCAATCAAGGGTAATCAATACTATAAGGATTTATTTTGTAATGTCACATTGAATTCATGATTGTTTATAGTAAAATTCATAAACGACATAATTTTGTGTTAATTTTCACAAAAAACACTTCTATTCCTCTATATAATAGTTATTTCTAGGTTATTAGGGATTCATTACATTAAACTTCCCGGTGTTTTTAAATTCATTCGATTCCATTCCTATAGGTATGATCGAACTTATCTCTTCTTCAAGGCGACGAATCATTTTCAACCATTTCTATATTCTTAATATTGAGATTTCCTCTATAAAAATATATGTTTTATTGAGGTAATTTTTTTATGAAAATGAATATCTATACAAATTTTTAAATTCAATATTCTAACATTTCACAAAAATTCATTTAGACATAATTACAAAAGAATAAAAATTGTCTATTTTAAAAAAATCCATTTGATTTAATTTCCCTACAATTATATATGTTCTTCCTTATAATGTCTGATATCCCCAATTTTTTACTTTTATAAATTAAATTATATATCCTTATTTGTATTAATTTTTCAGTTTAAGATAAATTTTATCAAAAGAGAAAAATATTTTTTTTTTCATTTTCTCAAATAAATATCCAAAAACAAAAATTATTTTTTTCATCAAATTTTAATGATTCTTATATCTCTATAAGGTTATTACCTAATGATAACATCACCCTTCATAATATAGATGGATTATTGAAATTCATTATGGTTTTCTTAGAGAAACCTATTTATTTTTTTGGGTTAATTAATCTATGATATAGTTATGAAGGTTTTTACAATATCAATAAAATTATATTTTATATTTATGGGATGGTTGGGTTTATAATTACCATACAATTAATTCTCTAATGTTTAATATCTCATGATATCTAATTATAATTTCACATGGGTGCTTATCCCATGAACATAAGGTCATTGTAATCATGTTGTTATCCCAAGAAAGAAAATAAAAACCAATGCTTATCCTAAAATTAAAGAGATACATTGGTGGTTATCCAAAGCCTACAAAGGAATATGTGGGGTAATACCCAGACTAAAATATACTAAAGGTGGTCATTTATAGTATTTTATATAATGAGAAGGTGGCTGACCTATCCCATTAGGTGATTAATTCCATAGTATTTAGTCCCCACACTATTCTATGACTATATTCATTCCATATTCTTATATTATGAATCAGGACTATACATTGATAACATATTATTGACCCATGTCACATCACACCTAAGACATATGTTTTAAGATTAAAATCTTATCCAACGATTTTTATTTAAAATATATATTCTAATTGGAATATTTATCTTATATTATTACTATGCACTTTGTATATTATCTCTTACCCATATGCTCATTTTACCCTCATCTAAGGTTAACGAATATTATAATATTTTTTTTACCATTATTAAATTTTTCCACACATATTTACCCTGTTTTTATTTACTAAGGATATTAGTAAGATTTTAGTGTATAATGTGTCTAGTATGGTATCATGTGATAATGCCATTTTTTGAAATGTAGAAGAGTTATAGTAAAATAAGAAGATCGTATAGCTAATCTCAAAATAAAATAATCATTTATATTCTAGGTTTGTGTGTATATAAATGAGTTGAAGTATTTCAGTAATAAAATTTATGTTAAATATATTCATTTGGTCATTATCTTCTATAAAATTTTATTGAATATCAAAGATAATTTTCTTAAATAAATAGATCTGAAAATGTGGGTATGGGGAAACGAAATCATTTGTAATGATTTCATAAAATCATTTTAATAATTCATTATATATCTTGGAAAAATATTTCATAAAATTCATTTCATTTAATTTAATGAATTTTCATTTTGTTATTTAAACAAACTACTTTAATGAATTTCATAATTTTTATTCCACATTATGTTTTATGGCCGAATTAATTCCATATTCATAAGATACGGATCATTCCTATGCATTGTTAACATATTATTGGGTCATGTCACCATACTCGCAAGACTCATGTTTTATGATTAAAACTGTATCCAATGATTTATTCATTAAAATAAGTATTCCATAAGGTCAACTTCCCTTGTGATATTTCCATGCACAATGAATATTCTCTCCAAACCATATTCTCATTTTACCCCCACCAATGTTCAATGATTATTATAAGATTTTTTTACCATTATTGAATTTTCGAGCTCAGATTTCCCATGTTTCTATTTAAAAAGGATATATATAATATTTTAGTGTATTGTGGGTTTAGTATGGTATCATATGAGATGGATATTTATGAGAAATGTAGAAGAGTTATAGTAAAATAATAAGATAATATTGATAATCTCAAAAGAACCTATCCATTTAAAATCTAGGATTGTGTGTTTATGTGTGCCTTATGATATTGCAGATATATAAGTGATTTCAAATATGTTAATTTTTTTGTCAACATCTATAAAATTGTATTGGAGATCACACATAATGTTTTTTAATAAATATTTCGGAGAGTTTGGTTATGGGGAATCCAATTTAATTTTAATCATTTCATAAAATCATTTAAATAATTCATTGTAACTGATGACCAAACATTTCATAAAATACATTTCATTTATTTTAATAAAAATTCATGTTTTTATTTAAACTATCTAATTGCTTGTTTCAATTTATATATGAATAATTTTTACTGTAAAGGCATAATTTTACTTACTCAACTCATATGTAAGTGTTAATAATAATAAATTTATAACAACTTCAATATGGATATCTGATATATATTTAATATTATAAAATAAGTTCTATAAAATATGTCTTAAAATCTGGGTTTAAAATATAATGGATGCTACATTGAAAAAAACCATTACAACAAAATTAATTAATTTTAATATAAATTATCCTTGTATATACTCTTATGTGATCATATTAAATGATCCAGTTAAATTTAGGAACACAAAAAATGTAGGTTTAGAAAAGTATTTTTAAGTTGTATGAGTGAGAAAATTCATAAGAATCCCCTAGAATGAAACCAAATCATATAACATGGTGTAGTAGACATGGAAACAGACACACATTACTTGATAGATAAAATATCCTAAAATATTATGGTTTTTCTCCCTAACATACAGAAACATAGAAAATAACAGAAAACTAGATAGGGAGATTCATCTAAAAAAATAGAACGGAATATGAATGAATATAAATTTGGTTTGGGGTTGAATATGAGGTTCTATAACATGGTGAATATAAGAATAGAATTACCTAAAATGAGTGATATATCTATTACAAACTACTATAGTGATGGTCGAGTTGGTGAGGAGGGATGATGTGTTATTCCCTCAATTTCAGTAATATAATTTTAAATAATATTAAAAAAATTATATTAATTATTATAAAAGTTAGTCGAAATTATGAATTTCTATTAAAACATATGAATATCATGAAATCTCTAAATTTTAATACCCATAATATCATATAAATATTTATATTATAGGATAATAAAAATTTTTCAAAAATAATTATATTTTTTTTATTCACAGCAAAAAATCCATGCATCATTTTTACTATTTATATTTTTAGAATGTAACAAAATCCAAATAACTGAAAAATGATAATTAATTTACATGAACGCAAAAACACATAATACGTGTAAAATGACAACTGAATAGATAATACTAACACATGTCAGGGAGCCAGGATAAGAAATTTGATGTTTTAGGTAAAATTTGTCAGATGTATGGTTACCTTTAATGCTCATTGGAACCATGATCAATTACCAATAAAAAACTATTTTATGGAAAAAATTATTGAAAACCCTATTTCACAAAAAAATTATCATTAATATAAAAATATTACATAAAATAATATGGTGGGTGTAGAATTTATATTTCACCACTTCTATTATGCATGTCCCTAGGATAGCACATGTAGTTATAGGATAGAAATACGGTATATAAGAAATATATTATGATGTAAATAATGAATATATATTTTAAAGATTTACAATAGGTTTCTAATATCCCAAAGTCACCGAGACTATGGATTTTTGGGAGTTTTTTATAAATATTTATAATAAACCATGTCATATTTATATGTAGATGATAAGATTCATTATAACCTATGTAACATGGTTAGTATTCTCATCCTTGTTTGAAAAATTACTTTCCACTATTATCAAGAATTGTGTATTCCATCTATTGTTCAATCTATTATCTATAATTGTAATGGGCTTTTAACCATGTGTAATCCAAAATTATTCTATAATTGATTCAAATCACCCATTAATTAAGTCGTTATTGCATCCATGATAGTTATTAACACACATGAAATGGGAGTAAGTAGGAATGGAATTTTGTACATGTACCTACCAGAATATGATAATCATGTATAAGTCACATACTAAACCATTTTGAGAAACCATTTCATTATATTTTATTCTAAGAGGATTTAAAAAAAATATAATTAGGTCTTGGAAATAAGAACTAAAACATCACGACAACATTATTTTGAAACACATGTCCTCAATTAGATCATTATTGATCTTAGATGGAAAACCTTAATGGGAGAATCATTCTTCTAGTCGCATTACCATAAAAGGGAAATTATTGGACAATGATATAGAAACTCAAAAGGGTCATCATTAGTGATTGATTCCCAGTTATAAAGTGTACCATAATATTCTTTATCATGTGAACATAAATTGGATGTCGTTGATTGTAAAATGACACTTAAAAAAATCAATTTTAATCACCCATGATACATATGATGTCCCAATCATTACATCAATCATAAATTCAAAACATAAACTACTTATTAAGATAATTCTATTAAACATAGTAACAAAAATTTACACTATAGTATAATTAATCAAATAGTGAGGTAAATGATATAGAACCTGTCAAAATATCCAATGGATATTTTAGCAGTTTCTCACCATTAGAAGATGATTTGGATAATGTACATACTTCTTAATTTTATAAATAACTACAGTTCAGTGCTATTCATGTGTTGTATAAGATATTTATTAAATTTTATGAATTTTTTTGGAAGGATTGGTTCATTATGGGATGGTATTAATGGGAGGTTGGTGACATAGGTGCAGTGTTGAGGTTAATCTTCTGGTCGATGTTTTGTTGTTGTAATATAATTTGTGGATCCTTTAGTCGGTTTTTCAGTATATAGAAGTAAATTTCTCCATACATAACCCTTATTTTGTTTTAATATCATTTTTATTAGTTGTATTATTTTATTTTTTCTTTAATTGTGAATATCTGGGTTATGGAAATTGAAATCCTTTCTAGAGTTCTGGTAGTGAATACCCATCTACGATAAAGAGAGAAATCTATATAGAATTTTCTAACTAGCACTATTGATATATCATATATGAACACTATTTTAATTCCTTTATAATAAATATAATATTATTTTATTTTATTATTAGAATGGATTGGTTAATATATTTTTGGGACCATATTCATTGTTATTAAAAATGAGTGACATTTATTCAACCATTGTAACAAAACTAGTATTTTTTGAGTAATGGAACAATCATGCTTGTAGATAAATATAATTTGGGATATATGATGGGGATTAATTTTTATATGCTCTAGATGGTTCATAAATAATTTTATATTTCCTGATGTGTTGATTATCATTTTTTTGTTGATCTATAACAATATATATTTCAAAATTCATTTTTAATATTTCAATTTAAGAGGGGTGATGGGTTTTAAATTTCATTTATACCTAGTGTTGATTTAATCTATATAACCCCATATGATTTTAATTTATTTTACCTTAGAAATTAAAATACATTGCAATATGATATTTGATTCTAATGAATCAGTTGGATATGAGTTCCAGTATGGGGTTCTCTAGATTTTTTCAAATAGAATATACCGTATCATGTGATTTCTTGTTGTGTGTCATATGTTTAATCTATTAACCACTAATAATTGGTATCATTTAATGCAAATTTATCATTTATTTAATCAATTTAGAAGATACTAATGATTTTCAAAGATCAATAAATAGTAAGGTTTTCATCTCCTGACACATTGAACTAATGATATACCATTGATAAATTTTCTTACATGGTGTTGATATTTGGAATTCTTAGGGATTATATTTTGGGTAACTAACCATGTTTCTATGTTTATGTGATTTATTAATATTTTCCATAACTATTTGAATTTATATTTTCTTTTTTATTGATAATATATTAATATAGTTAGGATCCAATTACTAGCATAGAGAACACTGAGAAATTGTTTTGTGCACACCAAGATCTCATTGTGTTTATATTTAGATATCAATATGTTAGTTCTAGATCTAGTGGGGATGTTTCTTCTAAATAATTTTGTTTCTAAATCTTCGGAATCAGTAGAAACTGTGATTGTGTGGGTTATAAAGTCGTGAGATATTCCCAAAAATGTATTTGATATCTAACATTTCTTATACTTTCTTGCTATCATCATACCTTATTCATAACATACAACCACAAGATGTGGTGATAAAAAAAAATTACAAGGATGAATTTTTTTTAATGGGGGATATGGAATTTGAGTTTTCATTTCAAGTGATATTCAAGAGGTTTACAATATTTCAAATTCCTATTTTCTTGGAATCAGATAATCAATATGAGGAATATTATGATATCTTAAATTTATGATTGTTTTTTATTTTGATGATAAAATTTATAATATTATTATACAGTTCTTGTTATATTATGTTTGATAAAAATAATTAACCTACACATAATCTTTTGTTGGACATCATTGTTTATGAATTTAAATTTATGGAAATTGTTTAGTTTGTTATATATTTGTTACATCTTCCAACCACAAATTCATGAAGCATATAGGTGGGTTATTCTGTTGTGTTGAAATCAATATCATCTAATCATCTTTGATGGTGTGTGTGAATGAAGGAAATAGATTATATTATGAGATATGGGATTTCCATGAATTATTATATGGGGGGTTGTGGTACCTAATTTTTCTCTTTTGGGGATTCTATCTTATACATCCCCAACTTCCTTCGTATTATGATATCTCAGAAAGAGGATATGATGAGAGATTTTCATAGTTAACATTGTATAGTCTATCATATTTTGGTTAAGTTATACCTTTATACCTTGTCACATTTTTTGTGTCCATGTATGAAATATGACAAGGCTAGTTTCATACTAATGGGATTCACCTATAAATGGGTGAAAATGAAACATCAAAGATATTATTTTTGGATTCAACCATTATGCATTTTGATATGAAAATGGGATAATGTTTTCATGGATTTCATGGAAGCAGTTTCTATATCAAAGAACGAAAATGGTATATTTTGAGTTATATTAAACAACATGGATAATGATAAACATTTTCATATAATTAAGGAGAATAATATTGAAGTTGTTTTTTGAAATATAAATTTTACAAAAATTATATATCTTCGTGTAATAACCAATATTCTTATTTTTAACAATCATGTGATATTCACAGCTCAGTTTTAGCAGGGCTTATAGAAAGTTATTATTTCTATAGTGATGCTAAAAATAACATTTTAATCAAAATTTTGACACCAATCTAATTATAATATTTTGATTTTTTAGCATATTATTTTCACATGAATTCTAGATTTTGAAGGTGAATGGGATGATCAAATTTCATTTATAGATTTTATTTATAGAAACTTTAATTAATGTTGTATTTATATGTTTTTTATATGGATTTTAATAGATGGTCATTTTGAAAAGATTTATGACAGATGGGACCAGAAGATGAATATTATTTGGTAAAAAAATTGTAAAGAGACATTTTATTATGTGTAAAGGATCATAAACATGTAGGTTAAGACTATAACAGGAAGAATTCATCAACCAATGTTAGACGTCATACTCAGAATTTTGAAATTTTAAATTTTTTCACTTATGAGATGACTCAATGAGGTTACAAACGAATTGGAGAGAAATATAATATAAACATTTAGATTTTCTTGGCCATTTCAGATTAAAAATATTATGTTTTTATTTTATTATTTTTTGGAATTTATTCTAATTTATAAATCTATGGATTATGTTTTTAATCAATCTACAAAAAAGAAATATGATTTGGATCTATAAATTTTTCAGTATTTTGATGATGTGGAGCTTTATCGGGATGTAAATTTTATAAAAAAATTATTGTCATTAATTTATCATAGAAATAATATTTTTTGGAGAAAGGTTTATTAACTATACTTCGTCTATGGATTAATGTATGTGAGAAATTTGAAACTAAATAAAATATATAACGTGGTCACAGTTGATATCTTTTCTCACCTGTGATTCTCATTGATGGATCCCAGTGATGAGAATCCCCATATAATTTCTTTTATGGTATTATCATATGATAAATTTGGTGGATAAAACCAGTTACATTAATGAACATATAATTATGTAATAAACATGTAGTGATTAAGATAATTATATAAATGATAAAACATTAAATCTAGGTTCATTCATGTATTTTATTCGTGATAATGTATTTTTATCATAATCCCTTAGAGACCACAGATGAACTTATAATTCCACATTGATAACACTGGATATTAAGATACTCATACACTATGAGAGGACCCTCGAACTCCAACAGTGTGTTGGAAGATTCCCCTAGTGATAAGTAGTGAATTAGTTTTGAATATTGTATCAGATATGTAAAGACATTTATTCACACCTAAATAAGAGGATACACTCCATTATATTGGATACCATTATGCATGAATGGATTTTGAAGGCCTAATATATATGATTGGAAAAAAGATATATATTACCCAAAACACAATCTATTGTAGATATTACCATTGAATCCTTTCAAATTATTTTTCCTTTGATAAGTGATTAAACCCATTTATTAATATAAAATGACATACTGTGGGGAATATGTGGAAGTGCTCATGAACTCAACATTATCACTGGTATATTATGAATTATGATAAATCAAATTGTTTTACGCACAATATAAATATCAGTGATTTTGAATTATGGTATATCATACAATACAATATACACATTTTACTACATTTCAAAATATCACCATATTTCACTAAAATATCATAAGAACATTTTTGAAAAACATCACTAATTTTTTGAAGATATCTATAATATTTTTGATAATTTTAGAAAAATCACATGCATTTTGGATTAAACACATTGTTCAAAATTCAATAATTATTCTATGGACAAACCATGTGAGTATAAATGACATTATATAATTAAAAAAATAAAATCCTAATTTCTTAGATTAAATCAATGTATAGAATCATTTTAATAAAAATTACACATGCATCAAAGAGGATGAAGATGGTCATGGCCAAATAAACTCATATTTCTATATTACCATGACCACTACAAGTGAAAAAATATAAACATTTTTATACCAATATTAACTTTTTTTCATGACATTAAGTGACCACTATACATGGAACATGTCAATATATTATAAAACAACTCAAACAATAATGATTCCCTAAAACATCCTCACCAATTTGAATAATACATCATATTCCATTTCTTCAAGTAGTTGAAAAAATCACATATCTCTCAAAAAGTCATGGATATGAATTTAATTAGTCATAATTAATATATTTATTCATTGTATTTACTAATTATATTTGTAGGAAAATCACATCCTTGTTGAGTTATTTTTTATGATATGATTAAAAATGAACCAACCAATCCAATGAATATATAATATTCATGGAATTGTAAAGAACGGTATCAATGTTTTATGAATATCACTATATGTTTATTTACATACATAGGCATCGGGGATTCATATTAAGTATACACCCAAATGTTTTTCAAGGACTATATGACATTAAATAGGATTTACATTGGTTGTTTAGTCTGATGAATAAGTCTTTCTTTATTATATCTTGAGTCTATTCTTTATATCAAAAAAAATATTTAAATTAATATCAAGATTCCACTCACACTAATATTAACATATAATCACCAACCATAATACTATGTGATGATCACTGATTAGGTAAAACTAAATATCATACTTTGGGGGGATAATTATCTTTTCACATCAGGGAAAATATAATGATAATGTGAGAGAATGGTGAATTATAGATTTCTTTTTGACTGATATGAATCATTTTATATTTTTATAAATATTAAGAATTCTTTTCAAAACCAAACATAATAACTTTTCTAATATATCATATATGATAGATTATATAATAATAATTTTGATTATGGAGTCTTATTTGGATTATTCAAACTCATTTAAACTCTATATAAATCCTACCATATAGATTTATACTACCTGATAAAACTATCCAACTAATCTCTTTAGAGAATAACATATATAAAATAAACTATTATGAATAATTATGATATTTAGGACTCATATTTCTAATGATCAACTCGATGGTCATATTTAAACTCAATAACTCCATAACATTAAAGGTTATGTTGTTAATATTTATTATTTTATAATTAAAACTCATTATATGTTAATAATTATCATTATTGGAAACCATTTCATCAAATAACTTCCTAGAAATATTTTGGTAAAAAAGGTAAACAATGACATTAATATTATACCAATATACACAGATACTTTTATAATATAACATGAAGATAAATTTGGTATTTTATATAATATAGTTTTTTATTTCTTAAAATTGAACATCACTTTGTCCAAACATTCTACAACTGGGAATATATATAATATATTATCTTCAAAATATAATGAAAAGATACACAAACTCCTATGTTTTAAAAAAAGGACACTTATTTTTTAGTGGGAAAATTTAAAAAATACCATTTCTTCCACATAAATTGTGGTTTTATAGATGTTTAAGAAATTTTTATATAGATAGAATAGATTATTAATTAAAATATACCCTTGAATGTTGTTGAATATTGATCCAACATATTTTTTCAAACATCTTGATAATCTATTTTATCATAGTTAATGAATTATTTTCCTTATATCCCTTCCCAATATATTATAGAATCTAATGAATCATAAATTATATGTATTTAATCCTTCATTATATATTTCTCATATAAACTTTTGTAATAAAAAATCTCTTAGTAAATTACATAAATGATGTAATTGTACACGTCTATTATAATAATATGTCTGATCTTGATAAAGTCATTCTAATTTAATCTCATGATTTAGAAACCTTTTATCTCAATAATTTGAATAAACATTGTTGCTAAGAGTAGGAAAATCAAGAGGGGGTGAATTGAGTTCCAATAAAAATTTCTGTTAAAAATATTTTTTAAAATTTTCTTCCAATTAAAAATAAAACATTCTACTTAACCATGGTAGTAAAATTAAAATAGTTATACTCTTCAAATAGTTTCTCATAAGATTGATTAATTCATACTTTTCACAAATTGAGGTATTGATACAACTTCTCAAACTATTATAATAATAAAAAATACATATAACTATTATGAAATACTAACTATGAATGTAAAATTTATTTTCTTGAAATATGAGTAAAAACAGAGAATGACTAAATCGACAGACGCAGTGGATAAAACAAGTGGTTCAGTCTCAAGCTAATACCAAATCCACTCCACATTGAGATCAACTACCACAAAGATATATATATATATATATATATATATAATTCTTTGATACACCCCTTAAACTAGGTATAACAATTGTATATGAGACTATCCAGGTCACATGACCTCTTCCACTATTCTTAATGGGAAAACTAACAGTCATGTCGCACAAGGCCACTTCCACATTTATGAATGGATGAACAAGGTGTAGCAATCTATTTGAATGGTGATATATTCTTTCATATAGTTAAGTGTTAGACATAGTTAGTATTTTAATAAATATATACACACTTCTAGAAAATATTCATAAAATAGTACACAAAAGAGAAATTATATTAAGAAAGGAATAGATATGATCTGGCTGTTGTTTCATACAGATTTGGACTTATAGATTGTAGAAGATGTGATTTTTGAGTACTCTTGTGATAATAAAGTGTAATGAGTCTCTTGTTCTGGTTTCTAGTTCTATGAGATATTCTTTTTAGGTCTTATTATTCTTGGAGTTGCTACTATGATAATATTTGATATTCTGATTCCCAATTGTTACAGGAGCCATAAGGGAAGTACTTTTCACATGTAGATAGAGATTTAAGATTTTAATAAAATTAGTAATGAAATTACCTCCATACAGAATATCCTTCTTAAATTCATCATTTTATTCCACAAACTTTTTCTAAAAAGGATTAAAGTCTTTTATCTTCTGAACATTAGTCTTAAAGGATTGAGAGATAAGAGGAATTGTCAAATTCTAATCATGATATTGGAAATTTATTGTTATATCACTGTTAGAATAAATCCTTTTGATGTAGTAGTCCATATTTTTAGAGTTTTCTTCTTGAGCATTAATGGAAATATTTAAATGGACCCTCACCAAATCAAACTCATGATCAAAATTCTTGAAGACAAAAGAAAAATATTCCTTAACAATGGCACTCTAAACTGACTGAATATATTCTTTGAAAATGGATCTTATCAAGCCACGATTTATATGATTATTTTGATGTATAGAGGTAGATGAAGTTGTAAAAAATTATTTGAGATACTTTTGTTGATTTAGAACCTTTTTTAAACATACATTGTTTTCATTGGTCAGCTTATTGAGTCCAAAAACAAACGCACACATCTCATTAGTTGTATTGGTGTTGTTTTCCAACACAATTTCATACACAGTGATCAGGTTCAGTTGAATCATAGATATAACCTTCTACGGAATATTATCAGCATCGCATTAACTAAGATGATAAAAAATTTCTTGAGTTGTTGGAACAAAATAATGAAAATCATACACCATAGATTTTAGATATATTACCAATTCACTCAAAATAATTTTCTCAACATGAACTTCTTGAATTTCATGGAGAATATTCATTTGAATCAACCAAATAATTTTCCCTAACAACAGGGAAAAATAGCTATCACTGAGATTAGTCATAGCAGTAGGCTATGACTTCATGACGTTTTGAAATCCAAATAGCAAGGTTATTCTAAAGTCTTTTAATTCCTCATTACTTCCATTAGAAGGAGTTTCATGGGTAGGTTCAGAAGTAGGAACTGATATAGGTGATGATTCCCATGAAGGGACAATTAAATTAGAAATCATTGTTTTGAGATTAAACATTATAGAGTGATTAATAGATTTAACTAGGACTCCTTGAAAATTAGCAACATCAATTACTCTAGAATTCTATACAAGTTATCCACTAAACAAAAATTCATCGGGTTGGGCACTTCAATTATTTCCAAATGAGGGTTCTTCTCGCCTCAATCGATGCGTCTCTTCTTAGACTAAGAGACTCGATATCTTGACCCATTATTTGATTCTTACCTCTTCCATGTTCACCCATTCCTTATCTAGCTAACTAAATGTCATGTTACATTATTTCATCAATAGATAATATTATTTCAGGATGAATTTTTCCTTTTGACTATTCCACAAGTCCTTCTAATTTTTTATTAGGAATCGCTTGTTCTTCTACAACAACAACTTGTGATTTTTCATAAAAAAATTCTTCAATAACTATCTCTTCATCAACTTCAACAAATACATCTTCTATAATTACTTCTTGTGTATCATATAGTCCAATGTCTTCTTCTTCTAAGATAGTTCCTTCCTTAGGTGAAACTACTGCATCTTCTACGTCTTAATTTTAGTATTTGGCAACTTAATCGTGTTCCAAACTAGGGTCAATTATATTCTTGGGTCTTGACAAGGTTTAAACATGGCTAAAATTTCATAAATTCATTAATTGTCCTCCAACCAAGATTTATTCAATGTATTCCAGCTAATTTTCATCTTTCTAATTGTATCCTTTGAGATTAAAAAACTCATAACCTTCAACTACTTTTTTATTTTGACCAACAACTCTCTTGGATCACAACATTGCATAATTTAACCTTGAATAAAACTGATAAGTTTATTTTGATGTTTTCTTGATCATATCACACTTGTGTAGTATAATATAATTACACAGATGGATATTTCCCCATTCTTCATATGATTTATAAAAAAAGATCATTATAATTAAGGGTTGAGATTTCCCCTTTACTTGAAAAAAATAAGATATTGAATAAATTTAAAAACCGTATCATCTCACCATCCAGCATAGCTTCTATCATCCTTCTATAATTTTTGTTTCCAGTTAAACTTTCCAAATCCACATAAATTATATACTCATTTAATGGATGAGTAAGACCTCTTTTTAAGTCCTAGAAAATTCCTTCATGAGATATTCCAAGGTAGGAATCCCATAGGCTTGATGAAAATTTATATCTTTGACCATTTACCCAACTTCTTACTACAGAATCATTAATAGAATTGAACATTAACTGAACATACTTATAAAAATCAGAATATAACTTTTAATAACTATGTGTTTTATCTTTTTTGAACCATTCCAACCAACCATGTTCATTCAATACATTCAAAAAAGTGACATACTTTTCGGCACCCACATCAAAAAAAATTCTGTCTCTAGCACTATTGTTCAATCCACAAGGCATGGATTCAGTAGTATCATAGACATTATTTTCAGAGAATTTTTCACATTATTTCTTTAGAATTACTTCCCAGGAGTCAATGAAGAAGGATTCTTTATTCTGGGCATCCAATGTGGGTTTGAGAAATATGAAAAGATATAATAGGGATAATGGTTTATGAGAGAATGGTTTTGGTTTTAAGGGAAGAGATCTCGATTGAAGACTGGAGTGAATTTTTTGGCGTTTTATCATTTAGAGATATCAAATTCCAAAAAAATAAATACACAGTATAAAAGAAAGAAAATAATTGATACTGTGATATGGGAAAAAAATGTCTAATAATGGAATTTTGAGTCATTATGGTGATACTAGAACTGGTAGTCATGGGGTCAGCATTATAGTGTGAATCTAAACGGTGCAATTGTATCATTAAGACATCAAGTATGAGAAGGTAACTGAGAGACACTAATTATGATACTATAAGTGTGATACAATAATAGTAAGACTGTAACATTTGAAAATGTTAATCATGAAACCGTAAACTGTGAAACCATAAACTGTTCACTTAATGATTATCATCCCAAATTCATGTATGATGTAATTACGCAAGGATTATTCTTCCTTACCGAAACCAATGGAGACTATATCAAAAAAAAATAAAAGCAAAAGAAATGGAACCCCTAACTAATGATGCTAATGTTACGTAGGGAAAGTCTGAGAAGGAAGGTCATGGCCAGGGTTCGGGCAAGAATAAGAATCCTAGTGGTGATCGGCATCTGTAGACAGAGATGGAGAAGGACAATAACAAGGACCCAAGGGAACTCCTATCACAATTGTGAGAAGATATGATGGAGAAGGACCTTGTTATTAAGGAAAAAGATGATGAAGTGAACAAAATGATGGGACGGGGGCTTCAAGTGGAGACCAATACCGAGCATACTGAATGGATTGATAAATAGGATCAAATCCTAGTAAAGTGTTTTATTAAAGGGAGGATCAACTTAAAAGATTATAATCAAACATGGGAGAAAATGGCATACCTTTTTTATGACTTTGTAAGGGAAGATCCAGAAATACAGGTATGTACATTATCTTGGAAATAATTTAGGGATAATGTCTCTAATAGTCTCAAATTATGTTTCAATGAATATGTTTTGTCTCTTGATGGTGTCAATTCTAGTTGAACGTTATGGTTTCTCACTTTTCCCTCAAAAGATAGGTTGGCCATGTATGATGTAATTTAACATTTCCAAATTTAATTTCATAGTAAATATATCAACAATATGATGTTTAGTGCCAATAAATTTCAATGAAATATCACCTTTTTTGATAATGATCTCTCAAAAATTTATGTCTTACATACATATGTTTAGTCCAGGAATGTGAAACAACATTCTTTGAAATGTTAATACAACATATTTTTCACAAATTATAGTTACATTTCTGAATTGATATACATAATACAATAAAGTTTGTTTCACCCCAAAAATTTGTGCACATAAAATACCAGTAGCTATGTATTCAGCCTTGATACTAGATAATGAAACAAAATTATCCTTCTTACTACAACATGATACTATAGACATTCCTAAAATGTGACTTATTCTAGAGGTTCTTTTTCTATCAAACATACACCAACTAAAATCAGCATCAGAATAACATACTAAATCAAAATATTATCCTTTAGGATATAGTAGTCCTAAATTGGTTGTATGTTTGAGGTATTTGAAAATCATTTTAACAGCATATAAATGAGGATCTTTGGGGATTTCATGAAAATATACACACATGAAAACACTAAACATAATATCAGGACGACTAGTAGTTTGGTATAGTAAACTTCATATCATTCCTCTATAAGTTGTTTGATCAACATATTTACCATTTTCATCAAGATCCAACAAACATGAACTACTCATTAGCATATCACTACTTTTAGTGATATCCAAGACAAAATGTTTTATGAGATATTTGTAATATTTTCTATGATTTTAGATAATACCTTATTTGATAGGAAAAATTTTAATTCCAAAGAAGAATTTGTGCTCACACATTCACCATATTTCAAATTTATTTTTCATCATTTAAAATAATATTTACATAAATAATTTCTTGAAAATCCAAAAATGATGTCATCTACATAGATTTGATCAACATAAACATATTTAAAATTATTTTTATAAAAATAGTATGATCAGATATACATTGTGTAAAGAATTGGAAATAAGAAAACTTCTTAATCTATCTTACCAAGCTCCTGGAGCTTGTTTAAAACTATATAATTCTTTTGTTAATTTGAAAACATGATGTGGATAGTGAGGGTTGGTAAAACCTGGGTTTATTCAACCACAACATCTTCATCTATATACCCATTTAGGAATGCACTTTTGACATTAATTTGATAACATTTGAAATCTAAATGTGCTGCATTGGAAAGTAGGATTCGAATGGCCTCATGTCTAGAAACTCGTACAAAATTTTCTTCCTAATTAATTCCTTCTTCTAGACTGTAACCATGTGTAACCAATATTTATTTATTTCAATGTAAGTTACCATCACCATCGAAATTGTTCTTAAACACCCATTTAGTGCCTATAGTCATGGTGTCTTTGTGTCTATCCAAAATCTTAAAAACATTATTCCTTTCAAACCGATTTAGCTCTTCTTGTGTATACATCACCCATAATTAATCCTTATTAGCATAATTGATGTTTTTATGCTCAACCTATGAAAGAAAGGGTTGATATTCAACTTGATTTCTATGTGTAGCACTGCTCTGTGTTCCATTATCTAATTCTCCAACAGTAGCATCTAAGGTATGGTTCATAAGATATTTAACAGATATATAAAAAGAATGACTAGTAATTGTAGATTCTTCAACAAGTTCATGTTAATTATAGCTCAAATAGGAATAATTTCCAAAACTGGATATTTTAACAATTTTCCATCATAGGATGGTCAGAATATTTTGCATTAATGTCCAAATTTGGCACATCGTCCTCGTGATTATCAAGGGACGCCTTTGGTTTATGTGTATTTGTTTCTTCAAATTTGAGATGTATAGATTTTTCCACACATTTGGTTCTTTTGATAATGACTCTATAAGATTTATTATAGATTGAATAATATAAAAATATTCTATTATCACACATAGAAACATATCAAGATTATCTTTATTATTAAGAATATAGACATCGCAACAAATTTTTTGATGTAATTAACCCTGGGTTTTCAATTTTCCCATAACTCAAAATGTGTTTTCTTAAGAATAGGTTTCAGTAAAACTTTGTTAATAATATGTCATGCTATATTGAAACCATAATCCCAAAATTAAATATTTAGGTCATATTTATTAATCATTGTTCTAACAATTTATTGTAAGGTTCTATTTATTCATTCTACAACTATATTTTTCTGGGTTGTCCTTGGAGTAGATATTTTAAGACTATAGCCATTTTTGGACAAAAAAGATTCAAATTCATAGTTAACAAACTCACGACCATGATCACTTCTTACTGATTTTATCCTATGTTCACTTATATTATCTAATGATCGAGAATACTTGTTGAAGTGGTTACATGCTTCACTTTTGTTAGCCAAAAAGTAAGTCCAAGAATACCAAGAATAGTCCTTTATAAGAACAAAAACATAGTGCTTCACATTAAGACATGAGACTCTAAAAGTTAAACAATAATCAATGTATACCAACTCATGTTGTTCAGATGTTTAAAATTATTTCTTTTGATTGAAAGAGATTATGTGATTTTTAAACTTTTGACAAGGATTACATACATTATCATTTGGAAACTCATTTTTGGGTAGATCCATAACTAAAGAATTTATAGTAATCTTTTTATGGGAGTGTATATTATAGTGTCATAGTCTTCTATTCCACAACCAATACTCTTTGTGAAATACACATAAGAAATATACATTTTGAGAGATAAAAAAATTTAAATTAACAGCATAGAAATTTTCTTTTCTAAATGTACATATTATTAGTTCATTCTTAGAGTTAAAACATTTCAAGAATCGTTTTTAAATTTATGATGAAATATATCATCACATACTTTTGAAATTCTTAGAAGATTATATTCTAATCCATCAAAAAAGGTCATTAGAACTTAAAATTGTAAGGACTTAGCCTTAAACATTACATAATCTTGAATTAAATGAATAATTTACATTAAGGATCTTTTCAAATATAGAGTTTTTGAGAATTAGGTCATAACTATTATATTACATCTCAAAAGATACAATATAGACACTTCTACTCATTTCCCATTTTTTCCCCAAAATAAAAATTCTAAAAAAAGAGTCATGTCTACTTCCATGTTTTAGACAGCATGACTTTTCCTTGATCCCATCCTTGACCCTATTCATTTTAATGTCCTATGGAAAACATTACAAAATATGCGGTGAGAATAAAAATCTCAGTAAGGGTTATAAAACTAATAAATAAAACATCAGTTTTTCATTAAATACATTACCTAAGATCTTTAACATACCCTATGAAATCATTTTATTTATGAATCACACATACAAAACATAAATCATAAAGGGAAATTGTGGCATCCATATCATACATACATTATATCTATCACAGCTACATAGGGAGTTACATTTGGAATACCCATCAAATTATTTTCCCTAAATCTCTAACGAGAAACATTCACCTTTACCTCTGTCATGTTACCCAATATATTAGAGAGCTATCTTGGGTTCACTCGCTCTAGGTTTATCATGGAACTAACCGTATATGTAACTATTCACAAGAACCATAACATTTTCATAACACATAAAACAAATATAAAGGAAAGATAAAATTTCCACATTTCAGTCGAAATATATCATTTAAATATATTGACATAACAAATCAATTATCAAAACCATTTTCAATAACAAAATATGTAACAGAGTATATGGTATTTATTTTTCTTTTAAAAACATTACAACTTGTTAAGGAAGCCAAAAGATTAAAAAATACTCACGGCCGCGAAAAATGTCGTTGTCATTTCTTACATTAAATGAAACATTTTTTTGTTATTTAGTAAAATGAATCATAGAAAAATATTCCCTTGTAATTAAATGAAATTTCAACAGGGTTTATACAGTGTATTAAAGAAATTCGTGTATAAAACAAAATATTCCCATTGAAAGGAAATTTAGACGAAGTCCCTTACCTCGTGTCCGACATAACCTGTCCATTCATTAATATCCAAAATAATAAACAAAAATTGATTTATACTTTCATAAGAACAGTTTTCAGGTTTATTATTCCATTTAAATCATTTATTACCCTATTATAAACATTATGTAATCATTTAAGTTTATAGTGATCATTTTGGCAGAATTTGGTACTTGAGTCAAAAATGAACTTCTTATATTTAAAATTTAAATATGTGATAAAAATTTTATTATATAAATAATTATATTAATGATTTAGATATCATATATATCATATATATATCTATTCTATTCATGTATTTATAATAGTATATAACATTTGGAGGTAAGAAATGAAAAGTACCATTCATGGAGACGGTAAGCTGTGCGTACGAATGAACGCTACTTTCATTTCTATTTATTATTTTAATCTAATTAAAACACACTGATACATAGGTATATTATAATTCTAGTATAATATCATATATAATATTATTAACATCTTCCTTTATATGTCCCACATATGGCCTTAATGATTCATATCACTTTGAGGGGGCGGTAGTCTGCACTTCCTCAAATGAAATTATCGTGTTTACCCATAATGGAAACCAGCAAGGTATTCTATAAATGAAGAATAAATAATCATAAGGAAAATATAAAAATAATTTATATCATATATAACTACAGTTCCATCTTAATGGCCGTCATTAGAGGCTATAGGAGATAACTGAACAAACATCATTTAGTGAGGCCTTAGTTTGTCGTCCACCAAAACAATATGTTCTTTACCCATTAGATGGAGGTGTGTGTAAGTGTAGTATGAATACTTCTCATAAAAAACCTAGTATATTGTGGTTACAGTTTTTTATATAAAATAATAGAATAAAAATAGTTTAGCTAGTTGGAGAAGTAAAATATATGGAAATAATTTAAGAAAATTCATTGCCTTTAATTTAGGTAACTCCCTTTGGCTTGAACCAAAAGGACTACTTTAAGTTCTTTGTGCTTATGTTAATACATATAGATGGAATAGAGGGATCTTGAAAGATTATTTTGGCAGGTTTTGGATGATACAAGGGGCATGAGAAGTGTGGAGAATGGGTTAGAGATGAGGGCTTTTTATAAGGGGGGAGTTGGGGCTATTTAAGAAAGTGTAAAAATATTATTTTATTATATAATGATTCTCAGTTTCTAAAGGTAAAAATCTAATTAAAGTCAAAGATAAGATGACTCATGGTAGAAATAAAATCATACAATAATAATTGTAAAGGTTTTCGATATTGTTTTAATCTATATAATATTATTTATTTAAATCATTTATTAATGAGGTAAACACTGCATCCTTATTGTGTCATAAATAATTTTTCTTTTTTTATGTCTAAAAAGTATACACAAATACCATGATATAGGGAATATTTTTATCCTTCCAAATAATATTTATATTCAAATAGATAACTTATATAACTCTATGTAAAAATTAATTTACTAAATGATATTTTTTTATGTCATTTTTGCCTTTACATTAAGTAAATTAAAATAAAGTGTCATTATGACTCTTAAGTGGAAATATGGGGCCCCAAAATAGATCCAAGGATATCCATGGTCATAAATTACTCATCTAATTAAGTTTGTACATGTGTTACGTTAATTTTTTATTATTATGTTATTCATTTTACCATGAATTACCCTATTTACCATTAACTATGGTAAATAATAGGCAAAAGTTACTATTCACAAAAAAATTATTTTCATCCTATTGAACCAAATTTTACATATTAATAACAACCATGTATGTAGGATTATTAAAATTTAATTCATAGTAGCGTTAAAATATTATTTAAATGAAAAATTCTATTTTAAACTACTAATTAGTAGTTTAACTATTCATCAAAAATTGATGTTTTTCAGAAAAAATACCAAAACATCAGAAAAATCTATATTTTATATTCCAAATTCAAAAACGATGTCTATTTAACCAAATTCAAAACATAGAAGTAGGATTAATTAATTTAAAATTAATTGTCTTTGTCAAAACAAAAAGAATGTTTTTATAAAATATTAACTATCAAAAGATTAACACATGTTTATGTCCAATTTAAAATTGAAATTGATTCCAATGACAAATATTGGATTAAATGGTAATAATATAATCTAATTACACTTTTAAAAAAATTAAAAATATAAACTATCTATATAAATAAATTAGATTAAATGGAAGTTTTGAATAAAAATATAGTATTTTCACAATTCAATAAAAATTGTGTTTTATCAGAAAAAAACCAAAAATTTACCCGAAGTAAATTTTTATGTCCCAATTATAAAAAAAATTTATTTCTTCAAACAGAACATATAAAAGTGACCAAAACTTGATTTAAAGACGGTTTTCCATCAAAACACAGTAAATCAACCTTTTAATGTAAATTATTCTAAAAATTAGATTCATTCACATATTAAGCCTCTAACTTTTATTGGATAAATGTAAAACCATTTAACAAACATGTATAATTATATTGTAGTTATGTTCTATTAATGTTTTCCAATACAATGGCTAGGCGTTAACTATAGTTTAAAATAATAATATTATATTATTACTATGCAATGTAAGATTTCTAAGAAACCCTTTTTGCATATCGGGTATGCCATCAAACATTGAAACACCTTTAAAGTTTAATTAATATTCAGTAAACAAAATATTTATTAAAATGGAAATTTATTATTTCTTTATTTACCAGGGATGTTACATCCTTTCCCACTTTTGGAAATTGTTTCCTCTCTATTTTATTCACATATCAAATAAATGTGGGTATTTATCTCTCCAAGCATTTTCAGATTCCCATTTTGCCTCTTCAACCATATGGGTTTTCCACATAACATTTACCATGAGAATTACCTTATTCCACAACACTTTCTCTCTACAGTCAAAAATTAGGATTGGTTGTTCCTCATAAGAGAGATTCTCTTCCAACTGATCTACCTATGGATTTAAAATATGAAATAGATCTGGCATATATTTTAACAACATTGAAACATGAAAAACATTTTGTACCTGGGACAAACATGGAGGTAAAGCCACTCTGTATGGAAATGATCAAACTTTACCTAAGATTTCATAAGGTCCAATGAACCTCAGACTCAACTTTCCCTTCTCACCAAAACACATAAAACTTTTCCATGGATAATATTTTAGAAAGACATGATCACCTACCTCATAAGAAAGATCTTTCCTCCAGTTATCCACATAACTTTTCTGCCTTCTCTGTGATGTTCTCATATGCTTCTGAATCAACTGAACATTTTTTGCGATCTCTTCTTCCAATTCTAGTCCCATCAACTTCCATTCACCTACTTCATCCCAAAAAGCTAGAGTTCGACCACGCTTTCAATATAATGCCTCAAATGTATCCATATGTATACTGGAATGAAAATTATTATTAAATGAAAAATAATCAAAATAAATATGTTGTTCCCAAATTCCCTGGTAAAATAGTGAAAAAGCATGTATCATATTGTCCAAGGTCTAAATTATTCTTTCAGATTGCCCATCTGATTGCAGATGAAAAGATGTACTAAAATTAATTTAGTTCCCAATGACTTCTGAAGGCCTTTCCAAAAGATAGAAGTAAACCTGGGATCATGATCAGATAAAATAGTGAGGGGAACACCAAGAACCCTGAATATCTAATTATCATACAACCTTTAAAGTTTATCTTGAGAAAAATTATCTCAAATAGGATAGAAATGACTAGATTTAGTCAATCATTCAATAATAACCCAAATTTCATTATTACCTTGAGATGTCTTCTATAATCCCATAATAAATTCCATGGATATATTTTCCCATTTCCACTCTGGATATGGTAAAGACTAAAGAATCCCTTTCGTTAACTACTACTTACGTTAACCTGCTGAAAAGTCAAACACTTCACAGTAAAATCATCAATATTTCATTTCAATCCATCTCACCAGTAATACTCTTGAAGATCCCTATATATCATAGTACTACTCGGATGAATTGAAAATGGGGAACTATGAAGTTAACATAACAACTCATCCTTCAACTGTGAATCATAAGGCACACATAATCACTTTCTAAATCTCAAAACACAATCGTTATAAATGTTAAATTCAGGCAACATACCCTTTTGAACCAACTCTACAGTCTTCTACAACTCACAGTCTTCCTTATGTGCTTTCTTTATTCTATCTGATAGAGATGATTTCACTTACACCTAAACCAAAACAGAATCATTTCATGCACCAAAAACTTCTATTACAATGTTCATCCAATAAAAAACCAAAGGATCTCATTCCAAACGTATCATGGTTAATGAAGCATTACTTTTTCAACTCATAGTATCATCAACATTATTTAATTTTCCCAGATGGTAAAGGATCGTGCAATCATAATCCTTGATTAATATTAACCATCTCCTCTGTCACATGTTCAATTCCTTATGAGTTAATATATACTTCAATAATTTTTGGTCAGTATATATTTCACATTATAATCCATATAAATGATGCCTCCAATTTTTTAAAGCAAAAAACAACAACATCTATTTCCAAATCATGTGTATGGTATTTTAATCACGAGGTTTCAACTAATGTGAATCATAAGAAATTACTAAATCACTCTCCAAAAGGACACAACCAAGTCCTTTCAATGAATCATCACTGCAAATAACAAACTCACCATTTCTAGAAGTTAGTTCCACAATTGGGGAAATCACCATTCTTATTTTCTAATCCTAAAAAAAATCATCACATTCTTTTTTCAAAATGAACTTAACACCTTTTCGAGTTAACTTAGTCCTTGGGATAGATAACCGTGAAAAATTCTCAACAAACCTCCTATAATAACCTACCAAACCAAGAAAACTATGGATCTCAATTATATATGTGGTTTTTTTAATTCTTCAATAACTTTTGTATTAGTAGGATCAAGAGTTATTCCATTTCTTGAAACTGTGTTACCAAGGAATAAAGTTTTCTAAAACCAAAACCCACACTAGTTGAATTTCCCAAATAGTTTATTTTCTTTTAAGGTTTTCAAGAAAACCCTTAAATTACTTTCATGATCTTCTTTACATTTAGAATACACCAAAATATCATCAATGGCCACAACCCAAAACATATCCAAGAGCTCACAGAAAATTCTATTCATAAGATCCATGATTACAACATGTTCATTGGATAAACCCAAAGGCATAAATACATATTTGTAATTCCCATATCTAGTATAAAATGTTGTCATTGTATTGTTTGGTTCCTTTACTTTCAGCAGATGGTACCCTAACCACAAATCTATCTTTAAAAAATAATGAGCTCCCTAGAGTTGATCAAACAAATCATCGATTGGAGTCAAAGGATACATGTTCTTAATGGTGAGGTTATTCAATGCTCTATAATCATTGCAAAGTCTCATTGAACCATAATTATTTTTATAAAATAATATAAGTGTACCCCATGGTGATGTGTCAGGTCGAATGAAACAATTATCTAATAACTCATGCAATTTCATATTTAACTCTAAATTTTAAATTTGAGCCATCAAATATTGGGGTTTTGAAATTGTCTTAGCATCAGGAACTAAGTCAATAGTAAATTAAACTTCCCGATCATGTATTATACCAGGAAACTCATCAGAAAAAACATCAAGATACTCATTTACCACTGAAAAATCATTAATCTGAACATTTACTTTGTTTTCGAAAATATGTTCAAGGTAACAATCATTTCCATCTTTTAATAGTTTCTCAGCTTCCTGATGTGTTATCAAAAGTAAGGGTTCATTCTTGTACACTAAATAAAGATCATTTTGAAAAGAAACATATTTAGCTCTGCAGTCAATATTATCATGATAAACAAAATGCCATTCCATACCCAAAATAACATCAAACCCTACTAGAGAAAAAACAATAAGGTTTTCTGGTAGATTTCTTCCACACACAAAGGCATAAAGGTTCTTATAATTTCTTTTTGTTTCAAAACTTCCTCTAGGTGTTTTTACCATATGATCAAGATTCGTATATTGATATGGAATTCCCAATTTACTAGAAAACTTCTCAGAAATGAATGAATGTGTATACCCCGAATCCAAAAACGCATTGGCATAATCTGAACAAACAAATAGTATGCATGATACTACTTCATTTGAGGGAAAAAAATCTGCTAATGTAGTTTCAAAGGATTTCACCAACCCTTTCTGGTTATAGTTCGACTACTTTCCCTCAGTTGAGTACATCACTGGACACTCAATTTTCATAATGACCCATTTCATTGCAGTTAAAACATTTTACTAATTGAAAATCATATTTTGCTTTACCATTAACCTGAACTTTTTCAATGCAATTACAAGACTTATGTCCCATTTTACTACATCGGTAGTAATTATAATAATTCAAAATACATTACCCAGAATGATTTTTACCACAATTTTCACAAACATTAAACTTAAGTTTCTTACCATTAGACTTATTTGAAGAGTTCTTCTCTTTCTCCTACCATCTTGACCTCTTATTCTGTTGTTTTTCAAAGAACACCTAATCATTAGAATACTCTATTTCCACCTTCTCTACGCATCAAACAAGTTTTTCATAACTTTTGAACTCACAAGAAGATAAATACCTTTTATACTTTGGATTTAATCTTGTGTAAAAATGGTTGTTTTTAATATCAATATCTCGAATGAAATTTGGAGCATACTTTGCCAGTCGAGTGAATTTTTCTTCTTAAGCAGCCACTGATTCATCCTCCTTCCTCAATTCTATGAATTTTTTTCCATCCTAATATGAATCACCATAGGAAAATATTTCTCAAGAAACAAACTTTTAAATTCATCCCAATCAAGAGAATCAATCTCTTCACTATCGTTGATATTTTTCACCATCGACCACCACTGATTAGATTCAACTAAAAAGCGATAAACAACGAGCCTAACCTTTTTATGTTATGAACACACCATGACATAAAAAATCTTCTCTAGTTCATTAATACAAACATCAAATAGAAGAGGGTTAGATAATCCTCTGAAATATGGGAGATGTTGCCTCATAAAATTCACCTCATCTGAAATATTCATCTGTGGTTGATCTGGCTGATCTCGTACATGGATACCACCACCATTTATATCCTTAGTGAGTTATGCCATAACTACAACAAACTATTCAGTTCTGATTCTGACCATCTCAGTTTGTCGATTTAGAAGGTTGTCTTCCACCCAATGTTTTCCTAACATAGCTGCCATGTTTCCTCTATGGAAAACCATTCTAAACAAAGAGATAACTTAGGAAAAGAAACATGGTAATCTGTAAATGCAATCATTTCAATATTAACATAAATTAATTTATGGATAATAATTTTACAATACCCAAACTCCTAAAGTTATCTAAACTGACCTCTAACAACAACTATAAAGACTTATCCCTAAACATTATATAGTCTTGAATTAAATGAATAATTCACATTGAGGATCTTTTCATGTTTAAATTTTTAGAGAATTTGGTCATAACTATTACATTACATCTCTAAATATTCAAAGTAGTCACTGCTACTCAGTTCCCATTTTTTTAGAAAATAAAAACACATAAAAAAGTGTAATGTCTAGTTCCATGTTATACACATCCTGACTTTTCCTTGATCCCATCCTTGACCATAATAAACTTTAAGTCCTATGAAAAACATTTAAAAACATGGGATAAGCATAAAATTCTCAGTAAGAGTTATAAAACAAAGAAAGAAAGCATCGATTCATCATTACATATATAACACAATGTCTTTAACATATCTCAAGAAATCATAATATTTATGAATCACACAAAGAAATCATAAATCACAATGTTAACATTTGGAATCCATATCATACTTACAATTTAGATATAACAGCTACTTAGGGAGTTATGTTTGGAATACCCATCACATTACATTCCCTAAATCTCATAGGAGAAGCATTCACATTTACCTCTATCACATTATCCAAATCATTGGAGAGTAATCTCAGTCTCACCTGCCTTAGGTTTATCACATAACCACCCGTATATGTAATGATTCCCAAGAACCACAACATTTTCATAACACATAAAACAAATATAAAAGAAAGATTACATTTCCACATTTCAATCACAATATAAAATTAAAATATATTTAGAAAAAAAAATCAATTTTCAAATCCATTTTCCATACCAAAATACATAATAGTGTATATGGTATTTATTTTTCTCTTAGATACATTATGGCTTCTTATGGATGCCAAAAGATTAAATAAAACTCATGGTGGCAGAAAAGGACATTGGCACCAGTTACGTTAAAAGAATTTTTTCTCCGTTTTGTAAAATGCCTTTCAGAAAAATAATCTCTTTGAATGAAATGAAATTTCAATGGTGTTTATATAGCATATAAATGAAATTCATGTATAAAAAAAATAATCCTTAATGAAAGAATATTGAGATGAAGTCCCTTACCTCGTGCTTGACTTGACCCGTTCGTTCTTTGATATCCTAAACAATAATCTTAAGTTAATTTATACTTTATTAAGAAAAATTTTCAGGTTTATCATTCCTTTTAAATAACTCATTACCATGTTATAAAAATTATGTAACAATTTAATTTAATAATGGTCATTTTTTTTATATTTGGTACTTGAGTCAAAAATAAACATCTTATATTTAAAATTTGTCTATGTGGTAATAATTCCATTATCTCCAAAATGATATTAATGATATAGATATCATATATATCATATATATCTAGTATATACATGTATTTGTAACAGTACATAACATTTGGAGGTAATAAATGAAATGCATCGTTCAAGGAGATGGTAAGTCGTCGTACGCCTGAACGCTACTTTCATTTATATTTATTATTTTAATTGAATTAAAACATAAGGATGTGTAGGTATATTATAATTATAGTACAATGTCATTAAATCAATCCTTCATAAATCCCACATATGGAATTAACGAGCCATATCACTTGGAGGGGACGGTAGTCCACACATCCTCAAATGAAATTATCGTGTTTACCCAGAATGGAATCCATAAAGGTATGCTATAAAGTAAATATAATGAATCATAAATAAAACAAAAAATAATATATATCATATATAAAAATAGCTCCATTATAATGGCCCCCAAGAAAGGCGGCCGGAGATAATTTAACAATCATCGTTTCGTGACCCGTTAGTTTGTCGTCCACTGAAACACTGTGTTCTTTACCAATTTGATGGGGGTGTGTGTAAGTGTAGTTCTAATACATATCATAACAAAAACATAGTATATTTATGATACTGGTGTTGTACTAAAATAAAATAATAAAGAGATTTTAGGTAGTTGGATAAGTAAAACAAAGGAAAACAATTTAAGAGAACATGTTACCTTTAATTTCGGTTACTCCACTTAGTTTGAACCAAAAGGACTTCATGAAGATTCTTAAGCCTATGTTAAGGATTCTAAGTGGTAGAGAGGGATCTTGATAGATTATTTGGGAAGGGTTTGGATGAGGCAAGGGTATTGAGAAGTGTGAGGAATGGGTTAGTGGTGAGGGCTTTTAATAAGGGGGAGGAGGGTCTCTTTATGAACGTGTGAACCTATTATTTTATTATATAATGATTTTCTATTTCTAAATGTCTAAAACTACTTAAATTCAAAGATAAGATGAATCATGATTGAAATAACATCATCCCATAATAATTAGATAGTTTTTGGATATTTCTTTGATCTTTATAATATTATTTATTTAAATCATTTATTAATGAGGTAAACAATTCATCATTATTGTGTCACAAATAATTTTATTTATTGGAGATCAAAAAATTATAAAAAAATACCATGATATAGGAAATATTTTTTTTCATTTAAAAACATATTTATAGTTGAAAAGATAAGTTATATAACTCGATGTAAAATTTAATTTACTAAAAGATATTTGTTTATGTCATTTTTTCCTTTACTTTAAGTTAATTAAAATAAATTGTCATTATCACTCTTAAGAGGCTCCAGGGGGTCTCAAAACAGAACCAAGGATACCCATGGTTAGAAATGACTCGTCCAATAAGGGTAGGACAAGTGTTAAGGTAATTTTGTATTATTATGATATTATTTTTACCTTGAATTACCCTATTTACCTTTAAACACGGTAAATAAAAGTCAATAGTTACTATTCACCAAAAATTATTTTCATCTTATTGAACTACATTTTACATAATAAAAACAACCAGGTATGTCATATTTTAGAAATTCAAATCGCAGAAGTGGTAAAATTTCATTTAAATCAAAAAGTCAGTTTTTAACTACTACTTAGTTGTTTCACTATTTATCAAAAATTTAATGTTTTTCCAAAACATACCAAAAATATAGCCTAATAAATATTTGATATTATGAATTTAAAAATGATTTTATTTACCAAATTCATGAAAAATAAGTTGGATAAATTATTTTAAAAAAATTCCCATTGTCAAAACAAAAAGTGTGTTTTTATGAAATATTAACTATCCAAAGATTGTCACTTGTTTATGTCCTATTTCAAAGTGAAATTAATTCCAATTACCAAATTTGGATTAAATGGTAAAAATATAATCGAATTTCACTTTATGCCCAATTAAATAGATATTCTAACAATATAAATAAATTAAATGAAAAGGATGTTTTGAACTAAAATATAGTATTTTTTACTATTTGTTAAAATTGAATTTTATCTGAAAAATACCAATAATTTACCCAAAGTAAGTTTTGATGTCACAATTATAAAAAAAATTAATTTCATCAAATTGAATAAATAAAAGATAGAAAAACTAGATTTAAATAAGGTTCTCCATCGAAAGATTGTAAATCAACATTTTAATGCAAATAATGCTTCAAATTGGATTCATTCACATTTTAAGCCTCTATCATTTATTGGATAAATGTAAAAACATGTAACAAAAATGTATAATAATATTTTACTTAGTTTTTTTCATTCCCGCTAATACAACAGATATGAATTAACTACCATTTAAAATAATAATAATATATTATTTTTATGAAATGTATGATTTCAACGAAACCATTTGTTGTGTATCAGGTACACCATCGAACATAGAAACCCCTTTACAATAATATTAATAATTATTTCACAAAAAATTAATTAATATTAAAATGTATAATTTCTTTATTTACCTGGGATGTTAATGAAATTGACTTACAAGTAGCAATCTAGCAAAGGCCAATTATTTTTCATTGGGCATTGTCACCAAAGGTGACATTCCCACCATTATTATATATTAAATTCAGGAAGAATGAGTAATATAATTTATTATGTCTTGAATATATACTATCTTAGTTATAAAAGATTTTACAGTATCTCTTCAAACAACTTTCCTAAAAAAGTTTCAAACAAAAATAGACTCTGGTACCCAGATTTATTTTGGTTAAGTAACATTAGTAATTGGTGCTTTAGGAACCCAAATCATTTTCATGGGTTATCTATATGCATTATGTAACATATTTGGAAAATAGAACCTATTTTTTCTAGAAAAATAGTATATTTTAAAATACATTCATGAAATGGAACTAGTAATATAATTTTCATTTTTAGGTAGAAAAAAAGATTTTCCAAACATAGTTACTATCTTTTTTATGAGATTTTTTCCCACGTTAGTATCTAATTCCCGTAGTGTATCTAGGGGAAATTGTTTTACCATGAATATTTGTAATATTTCTTTTTTCCATTCATAAATTTCTCTAGGTCCTTTTTCAATTAAAAATTTGATAATTAAGGTCATTTTTCTCATTGACTAATTGAACATTTTTGTCTTTCTCTACAGAAATATCATAGAGTAGTCAGGGAATTATTTTTCTTCAAAGATTTGTATTTATCTTTTAGCTCATTAAAATAATCTTCTTTCATTTGGAAGTATTCAATAATTTTTTTATTTTTCATATTTTCAGAATCACTTTCATTTTCAGAATAATAGTAATTTTGTACAGGAGACTCAAGGGTTACCCTAGATTTGTTTTTCATAAAACACATATTGTATTTGTTATCTATTTCATCATGTGAAGACTCTGCACCCCTTGAGCTATCCTCATAAGCACTACTTGTTGCATTCATTTCCTTTAAATAATTTATATAATATTCCTCATACGTATTATTTTATTTTAGCATGGGATAATGATCCTTTACATGTCTTTCTCTCATGTAATCAAAATAGTACATTTCATCAGATTTGATACATCTTTTCTAGTCCTTCATCTGGTTCCCTTGTGATCATGTCTACCTTTTAAGATGGGATTTCTTAAAATTTTCATTCTTTATTAAAACCATTCTTAAATAATCTAGCTAATTGAGCCATTTTTGCATCACTATCAGATGGTGAATCATCATTACTTATACTGTCATGATGTGGTTGTATCCTTTTATTTTCTTTATTCATAGATGTAGTGTTATTAAATTCCACTGACCTTATCTTCAGATCATATTCCTCTTCTTTTTGATTTCTAATTCTTCTTCATACACCATCAACATTCCAATTATATCCTTTACTTGAGATTTTCTGATGTCAATGCATTTTATGATTAATATAGACGTTCCACTCTGTCTTTTTGGTAAGAATCCATGTATTCTAATGATTTTCTCCTTGGCTATAACATCTATTCCTAGAGAGATCATAGTGTTCACAATTTCAATAAACCTGAGATACATGTCATAGATAGGCTCATCAGGATTCAATTTAATGTTATCATATTTAATAGTATATGTGTTAAGTCTCATTTTTATAACACGGGAGGATCCATCATGTGAAATAGACAGTGTCCCAAATTTCAAATTATGTTTTACATGTATAAATCTTGTTTAACACTTCATATCCTAAAGAACAATATAAGGATTTCATGGATGTAAAATTATTATTGTAAGATTCTTTAGTTAGGTCATCTATTGTATTTTTAGATGTATCAAAAAAATTATATTCATCTATAATTGAAGACCAAATCTCAAAACCCGGTCTTCTACGTGAATTTTAATTTTTTGTTTTCAATTGGGAATAACTTGTTCCATTGAAGAATAGTTGACTGTTGGTAGCAGAACCATCCAATATATTATCCATACTAAATTATAAAGATTGTTTTTTTCAAAAATTTTAGAACTACCAAAAAGATTGAGTTCTATAAAATACAACTAAAATCACAATTGAAAAAATATTTTAAACGGGTCAAAAATGTTGATAATAGGGATTTTAAAAAACTCTTCTCATACCAAATGTTGGTCAGAGTAAGATACATAAGAGGGGGTGAATTGAATTCCTATAAAAAAATTTGTTAAGAATTTTATTTAAAAGATTCCCCGAATTATAAATAAAAATTGCCAGTTAACCAAGGGAATAAAATTTTAATAAATTGACTATTCAAATAGTTTCTCAGAAGATTGATAATTTCATAGATATAAAAATATGATTTAACGATAAATCTTTTGAAACTAATATAATAAGGACAATTAGTTTTAACTACCATCTAAGGATAACTATAAAAGTTACATTAGTTTTCCAGAATATGAGTTAAAATAGGGAAATACTAAATCGACAGATACAACATATAAAACAAGTGTTCAGTCTCAATCTGAGATCTATTCCACTTCACTTAGTGATAACCTTCCACCGAGATATATATATATATATATAGAATTATTTGATCCACACCCTAGATCAGAGTTAACAACAATACAAGCGACTATTTAGGTCATACGAACTCTTCCAATGTTCTTCATGGGAAAACTAATAGCCAGGTCACACACGACATCTTCCAGAGTTTTTCATGGGTGAAATAAGATGTAGAAAGATATTTGAGTGATGATATCTTTAATCCTTCGATTCAGTGCATGTCAATATTTTTGTTTTAATACAAATACACACACTACTCAAGAAGATTAATAAAATAGTACACTTTAGATAAAAGATTATTATAAATGCTCTCATTGTTGATCTATGAAACTCTAGACTTGTAATATGTAGAATATGTTATTTTCAAGTCCTCTTATTGAAACAGAGTGTCATAAGTTCCATGTTCTTGTTCCTAGTATGAGGAGATGTGCTTTGTATCTCTTGTTCATCTTAGAGTTGTAGCTGCGAGGATGTTTGAGGTTATATTCCACAATATCATCGTTACCAGGAATCGAGTGTTCTTCATGTGTTCTTCAGTGTATGTTTTAACATGCAAGTGTTCTTATCCCTATCATTTCTCCTGTCTCTTTCACTACTTTATATATTTGAACCTCATGTACCACTATGTATATTATCATTGGGGTGTCCTTGTTATGGATGACATGGAGCACAAAATCTACACCTCATATCTCATACTATTATCTTACATGTCTACAAGAGATCATTAATTATTTTTGTGTAATTAAATGATTCAAATATAACCATTAGAAACAACTTTTTAATTAAATTGAAAAATATAAAAAAAAGGATAATAATTGAATGGTTTCATAGTTATGGTGAGACATCCACAGTGCCACAGTCATAGTTAGAAAAACATGGTGATAGACTCATGTGAGATAGTAATGGTGAGGTAGTCATTGTGATACAGTTACAGTGACATCTGGACCTGAAAGCATAGTTATGGTGTCTAGTCCTTTTGTGAATTTGGGAACTGGTAGAACAGTTATAGTGTCTAGTCCTTTGAAATTTCGGGTACAAGTATCAAGACTACAACGTCTATTAAACAGTGTCTCAGGTAATGATTTCTTGTCCATTGATAATATTTGGAATGAAGTCTTATTATGGTGTCTTGGAAATGGTCCCATGGAAACTATGTCTGTGCCTCTACAGGAATCCAGAACTTGTAGCATGCATATAGAATAACAGACTTTGTGAAAATATGGAACCAGTAGCAATGTTACAGTTTCATAGACTTATCCAAATATCTAAAATCTATCTTAAAAAGCATTATTCATAGAATGGATTATGATTAAACATAACCATACTTAAACACAATAGAATAAGATTAAAAATAGTTTACAATATTCAAATATAACCATGAATTGTAACATGTCAAAGATGATATGTGGGATTTAAAACATGAGGAGTCCAACACACACTAAAAGATCATTTCATTCATTCCATGATTTTAAATTCATGTATATTTATAATATTTTTAATGAATAAATTTGGAATTGAATACCCTTACTAATTGAAAGAAAATTATAGAACATTGAGTCATATCATGGATTTTTTTTTTCTGTTTTCAATCTTATTCATGTATCTTGGATAAATTAAATAATAAATAAATAACTTCATCCTTACAAAATTACATTTATGTTTCAATGACCTTTACCCACTACTTGAATAAAATTATTGTACTCTCCAACTATCTTTTCATCCTATAGTTTAAAATAAATTTCCCTTATTTACATTCATCACAACACCAAAACATATACATAATATTTATAGATCTTAAATTATAATATCTTTGAGAATATTTAGTAACATTTTTTCTTAAAATCATAAAAAATATCAAAATGTTTTCCTATGTATCAATGGTATTAATTCATTACACAGAACATGCCTTATTATATCATTAAATTTCATTGTTTCATTAACATATCCAATCCTATTGAATATATAAAAAGAGTATAAAAATATTTTTGAATCATTCATGTCATTCCATTAAAACCATATGATCATCAATATATTCTTAGGATATGTATTTTTATTCCAAGTGTCAAATAACCCCAATAACCCATTTACTCAAAAATTTGTTTCTCAAATATATTCAACTTCTCTTATTGAAGAACATTTACTATGTTACCAGTATCAAGAGTTTCTTATGTTTGTTTTTCCGTTTTCAGGAATATATATAAAATAAAATTTTTTTGAGGATGATTCCATATATCAACTAAATAATTTTAGATATGATGAGTATTCTTATTAAAAAATTATAAATACATTTATTAAATGTCCACCCAATAATGTGATGATCCATTTCACACTCGTCACACTATTAATCATCCAAGACATATATTACATCATGTCTTACACTTGTCATTATGTATATAATCCACGATTATATTTAATAGGAAATTGTTTCTATCTTATCATATTTGATACATGAACAACTAATTAAATAACTATTCATCCAATAAATTTTATATATTAAAAAACATGATTACTCTAGTCTCCTAATGCTAATAGATTCCTAGATAAGTATAACCTAAAGAATATAACTTGAATGAGGCGACTAATAGTTTGCTTCACCGCATTATTTTTGTTCTTTACCCATGATAATCAATGGGATCCTAGTGGTATAGGTCAAATATAATAAATGATTTATGTATTAAAATATTTCACTCTATAAGGAATAAAACACTTCATATTCAAAATGCAATTTAATATCACTAACTTATCTCATGTATTCTCTTAACATGAATGCATAATTATAATTATTTAGTTTATAATACTATCATATCTAGTAAATCAATAAGATCCAATATATTATGTTTCTAAAACATATTAAAATCCAATTATATCAACAAATATCAAAATATATTGTATGTATAAGGTACATGTAATCATTTAATGCATTGATATGGAATTTTATTATTCAAATTACCATGAAATAATTAATATTTCATCTATAGATAGTCAACACACACTTTTATAGGTAAGGTATATGACTCTATACCAATAATTATTCTAACCTAATGTCCCTCTAACTAGGGATACATTACATTAGAGAGACATAAATATAATCGTAATTACACAACCTAATATGTGTTAATAATAAAAACTACGTAATTATTTCTCAAAACTCAGTAAATGTTATGGTCAATGAATAGGGGAAATCCATTGTCATACCAATCATGTAACTCAATAAATTCTTTTAACATAATATCTAGTAGGTGTTTAATAAAATTTACTGCTGAATACATCATATTCATAATATTAATAATTTAGATATATAAAAAATAAACAATGGATTAAATTATAAATAATCATATAATTCACATTTTTAAACAATTTATAAAAAATTTACAATGTTATCCAACCTTTTATAAATTTCATAATTTTTTAATATAAACACTATATATACACTTATTAATATGAACTATGTCGTATTATTCATTATAAGGAATTAAATTTAGATATATGATATTCAATAGAATATTTACATTGTATATTAAAAATATAACAAGTAATCATTTTACATAATGTATATATGAAATATTTAATAAACTTTAATCAATAAAAAATCAATTTTAAATCCCTTTATTTGTTGTTTAAATTATTTAACATATAAGGCTTTCAACGTAAACAATAAGAATTAGTAATTTTGAAAAATTCATAATTTAAATACACAAAATATTATGTGTAATATTTTTTTAAATTTATAAAAATGTTAGAAATAAAAAATATATTTTGTATTTAAAAACCTTATATAAAAATATTATTCATTCCATATTACTGAAAAAGGTATTCAACATTAACAATCAACTGTTGAATGTTACAAAATATTTACTGCAACATGATTAATTCCACAGTTCATGAAAAATAAATACATGTATTACATTTTTTGTTAAATAATCGAGAATATAATATTTAAATTATGTTTAAAATTCATATATATATATATATATATGTGTTTTTGTGTTTGAATAAATACAATTAAGTAACATGTAAATTGATATTTTATTTAATTTCCAAACATGAGATTCTAATTTGAACATTTAATATTTTTTTCAAGAATGAATGTATCCTATTTTAAAATACTTATAGACATTATTTATAAAAAATTTATAAACAATAATAAATTATTAATTAAAATAAAATTTTAACATTTTTAGGGAATTTCATATCATACCGCTAAAAGGGATATTAATAGACATATGTCATTATAGAATACCTGACATGAGTAAAACTCTCCAAATATAAGAAACATGATATGGGTTTTAGTGATCCTCATATATGAACCCGTCATAAGATATATATTGTAATATTATGGGGGTGCCTCCATACCAAATATAGGTTTCTATTGTCATCCATGATATACCATGAGATTATTGTTTAAACAAACATGGATATAGAATCCAATCCAACACATATTACCTTATTTTAATACGTGATAAAAATATCATAGTAATTTATAGGTTTGAACCCTAATATTAGCTACTAAAAAGCCTAATGAAAAACAATGTTCATAAAACCAAAATATAGGTCCAACCATCCAATCGAAATGAGTCTAATCCTAGAACTTACACTCCCTATATAATCCCAGATCTAACTATCTCAATCACAATGACTACACTAGTACCACCTTTAGCTTGCCTTCTAACATCTCTACCCCATACCCATTAATTTTCATAATATATTACACATATGAGAAGAGCCCTTATTGGGGTGAGTATATACATACTCAGTAGGACACCATAAAATCACCAATATGTAAGAAATAAAAATAATGTAAGGCTAAAACCATATACAATAGGGTAAAGGTAAGAGAACAACATTTATTTTCCCATAGAATACGAACAAACCACAGAGTATAGTCTTCATCATTACAACTAGAATAAAGATCATTATTAGGTTATAGTATCTTTATATCATTAGATCCCTTAACCCACATCACCTATATATACATAAAATGATTAACACCATGCCCCAAGAATTTTTTGGGGGGATAATTACCCGAGTTGGGAATCCCATGCCCTTCCTGATTGTGGAGGATAAAGGGGATGTTGACCATGTAGATAAGAGAATATGTTCCCTACAATAGTTGGGGGACACAAAAATATCTAATCAAGGGGAAGAGGATCACAAGACCCAATATTATGGTGGGATAACTTTATATACAATGGGATATTAAAATATTACAATTCCCTGACTCCCCATTAGTGTTAGTGGTCACTCACTAATGCAGTCTAAAAGATGTTCCTAACCTTTGAGCCACTAACATGGTTGATCATTATATAATTTCCTTTATTCCCATTATTATCCTCCCATATACAATGATTGTACCCGTAAACAAATTTATTTGAGTTAATGGGATTTAAAAAAATGTATATGGGGTACATTGTGTGTCACCTAAAGTAAGAATTGTTTCTCTACACTAACACACAACATGGTATGTAAAAACAACTAAATTACATGTTGTACGATCTTCACGGAATAGGTGTCGATGATTTACACATTCTGTAAACAATCGTATCTAAGATATGTTCCACTATGTGATATATAGCATTTATCCTGTGAATTCTTGGCTATGAAGGATATTGGGATCCCACAAGATGTACATACAACACACCTCGAGTCTATCTATCAATGGTCACCTAATATGTGGGCCCCTAGAGAATATCATGTTATATTTTTATCCTAATGAAACCCTACCATTGAATCATTAAGAAACATACATATTGATATTCCAAATAACATTCTAGATAATATTCAATTATCAAGGGATTTAGATTCCTCTAGATGTTTAAACTAACATGCCTTTATCAGAATGGTTTTATCTATATTTCCCAAAAAATATGTTATCATTCATCAATGTCAACATGGATATCTTCTTTTGGGAATAGATCAACAAAAAAAATTATATTAAATTTTCCATCCAGGGAATATTTTTTATCTCCCTTACCCCATCTACAAAAACACCAGCATCAATCCTTCTTCTATTTCCCCTATTTATCATGAATTCTCCATAATTCCAAAATCCATGGTGCTATACCCACATAATCTTTCACCATCAATGACAAAAATCCATCCACAAAAACACTTTACCTAACACCATATCTGGCCCAAAGGGTGTTCTCAATCCTTAAAGGATTGAAAATAGTTCTTGGGTGTCAAAAATGCTATTTTGGTAACAATGTCAACCTTATTTTTAACAATAATGAACAAAAAATAAAATACAGATCACATAACTGATAATCATATCAAAAGGGATAATTTTTTTTAATATTATATGTTTTACAACATTATCCAAACCCAAAATACCATAATGAAAAGGAAAACAACTAAACCAAAACTAAAAAACATCCATGCAAGGAGAGTTCTATGACCATAAATCCACATCCACAAACACCTATAAGAAGTGGAACACTAGAAACCAGAGTCACTCTCACCACAACAATACATCTTTCCTTTACCTGGTTCATGCATAAAAAATCTACATACAACCAAGGGTGTATATTAGGTGTGATCCTAAAACCAGTAGGATTCCACCCTAAAGAATGTTTTTATGTTATAATATTATAAGTTAAATAAACATGGACATTTTCATAAGAATAGTGAAACCATTATTAATGATTATTTAAATAGAATCATTTTTAGGAAAACACTTTTAATGGAATAATTTTTTCAAAAGAAACTTCATTTCAAATTAAACATAAAGAAGTTCCATCATATAATGATGATTAGAACTACATCAAATAAGCATAATATCATAAGAGGGAACTATGAGAAGTCATTATAGGTAACTAGCACAAGTGAGACCCTATGAACCTTCAACCTGAGTGATGAAAATTCTCCAACTAAACTCGAAATGGTCCTCGTACACGTTCCACTAGAGGGGGAAACGTCCCATGGACTAGTGCTCTCTATATAATCATAGAACAAAATCAATGTTCCTATGAATGATCTACTATAGGGGATCATATCCCATGGTCTAGTGGTCACTAATAATATCACATGTTTAGTCAGTGTTGTAGCATCAATCATACTAGATGAAACCAGGTCGTGGCCCCTCTATATCCACTAGAGTAATATTCCTCTTCCCCACAGAGATACCCTGGATTCACTATGTGCTAAAAATCCATTTCACTTGTCATATTAATCTTCAATCTCATAGAAACATTAAAATTATCTAGAAAACATAATTAAATCACCATTTTCACTACCCACATTGACCCCATGTTCAAAACACACATAGAAACCACCATTTTTGCATAAAAAACCCCACGTTCAAATTCACACACACACAAAACAATTTGGAAATACATTTTTTCTACTTTTAAAACTCATGAAACCCATTTGGAAACCCAACAAGAAAAGTACACATTAAATCCCATCATTTCTATTAGAAAAATCCATTTTAAGTCCACATGTACACAACTTAATTTTAAAAACACATTTCACATCACATTAGTAATTCAAAAAGTCCATTAAAGGTTAAAAAAAGAGAAACCAACAAGAAACAAAGCCATTTAATTTGAAAAAACATCATGCTACCAATTATCACCTCAAATACTTTTGGAAAAAACATTTCACACCTTTTAATCAAGATATAAACCTCATAAAAAAAGCACCATAATTATGCACCCAATAAATATAATCCATTTCTTTTCCAAAACCAACTCTATAAAATATTCATCTCAAAACCTATATAATTCATATTTATCTCCTCAAATATAATCCATAAAATATATTTAATTAACCAACAAAATAATCCAAAATCATATAATAATGTAAAATAATGATACCACTTACTACAATCTTTAAAACTTCTAGAATCTTATGAAAAACAAGATCCACGCCTCAACAAGACTCTACAATTAAAATATCAAGAAAATACATCATTATATCACTGAAAAACACAATGATGGTCCATCAGTATGTTAAACAGACCCCATGAAAAGGGAAACCCATACAATAGATTGGAACCAAGGGGAAATAAAATAGATAAATATTTCATGAAGATCCTAAGAGAAACATACCCCAATATATGTGCTAATATGGTTCATGATGGCTTTTAGGAGTCTTCTAGGGATGAAAATGTCATATGGTTTAGATTACATGTGAAAATGGATCACAAATAAAGAGGAATAAAATTGTAATTTTTCATTTTTTTAATGACTTGGCGATGTTACATAGTTATCCAACATGGTATTTGAAACCAAGAAGAAATTATGCGGACCTCACATTCCAAGAGGAACGTGGACACATGGTATACTAAGAGAGGGTTCACATACATGTGGATACCATCTAACATTAAATGGTCTATTATCCAGGGCACATGGTTCCCTCTAGGATGGAACATATTTTCCCTTAAATGTGATCCAACCCATGCACCACCTACTACAGGTACCCATATTTAAATTTAACAATTAAAACTCATAGGAAATCCATTAAGACATTTACTAGAAAAAAATATACAATGGAATACCTCAAACTAGGATAAAAAATGTAACAATTCTCCCCCCATGAAAACAATATTCTCCAAGAAATCCATTCTAAAGATTGATAAAAAAATGAATGCACCTTATCAATCAACAATTGTATCTCTCAAGTCTCATGTTCATCACTTACATGCTTCCAATGAATCTGGACCAATGAATTGATCTTCCAACGAATTATTTTCCCCTTAAAATACACAGTCCAAGCTAGCCGCTCAAATATAGAAAGATCAAGCTCAAACACTGGATCTTACCAATTCATCACATGAGAAATATCTAGATTATGTTTTTTCAATTGAGGTACAAGGAACATGTCCTAATTTAATGTCAACTAATAAGGAAAGGTTAACAGTTATTTTACCTTATCATCCCTCTCAGTAACATAAAATGTTCCAAAAACCACATCCATAGATTACCACTCGAACCCAATTAAAGATGTCCCAAATGTGGTACACTTTCCAAAACACATGTTATCCCTTATAAAAATCCAAATATAATCACCCATAATCAACATATGACATTTCTTTAATATATGATTCATCAATTGCTACATTATTAACACAAATCTATAACACATATCCTGCATAAAACATGATCCCAACGATGAGCTATCACCCACCATATCCAAATGTAATGAATATCCCCATGGGAAACCACAAATCACCTAAAAAATATCTATACAGATTGATTATTGGTAAAAGATAATGTATGAAAAATAATCTAATACAAAATTTCTAGCCCAAGATCCTCCAAAATCAAACTCACAAGCCTAAAGCAAGTCCCTCTATAATAGGTCAGTTATCATGTCCTAAGGTGGAATGAATGATGCCCATTTGTTATACTGGCTTCTTATTCTCCATCTTCAGAGTTCAAATCCATACCAAGAGTTATGGTAGGAAATTATCCACATCCAAAAAAATAAAGTATATTTTATAATCCGTTTGTGTAGTATCTATGATGGTATAATCTCATAGAAATACACTAATATTAGACAATGGATATTCCTTAATGTAATCAAACATATCTATTATTGGATGACTATTTTGATATGGAGTAAGAGGATGAGGTGATGACTACTCTTAGTTAGGTAAATGTATTTTCTCACAACTGGAATCCAAAATAGACACTCTGTAATGAATGTCTTATGATAGCTTTTCCTTATATATAATCTTAACTAAATATCAATTAGAAATTATCTATGCAACTAAGATTATATGTACACCACACTTTGGTGGGATTCCATCTTCCTCTTCTCTATCATATTAGTCCAAATATGTGGTTTTAAGAACTATATATCATGGGGTCTTCTCCCCCTTTTAATGTGTATCGTCATCACATATATTTGAAACATATATCTCAACTGGTCTTCCAAAAGCCTGACTCCTAGAACTATTTTGGGAGATATACTATCCAAATACCCATTAACAGTTTGAAATTTTTTAGAAACAATAAATAGGGAATTATATTTCTCTTACACATACCAACTACCCACATAATTGATATACTCATTAGACAACTCCAGGATATCTTCATAACTATTTGATGTTGAACCTTCAAACTAAGCAACATCTGATACTTCATCATCTTCTATCAAGCTTTCATTATAATGTAAGGAAGGTTGTGAGTCAGGAGATCCATATAATATATTTATTGACTTACCTATATCAAGGTCACATAATTCATCATGAAAAAATAAAATAGAATATTCACCTTTATTATAACTAGATAAAGAATATTATTAAAAATTATCCTCCATCCCCCCTTTATCCTCAGCAATATACTTAGTTATTTCTTCAATGGAGGAACTATTTCTTCTAGCTCCAATAAGGGTCAACCAAATATCTATTTCTAGAATTATTCTCAACACTGATAAAATTCACATAGAATCTATCACTATTAATTACCCATTTCTTTAAACAAGAGTTCAAGTTGACTTCCATTCATCTATAGATTTCATGGCTTCTACAAAGACGACTACATCGTGTGATATTTTTTTTCTCTATCCTAAATACCAACAATTTTATTATAATGAAATAAAAAAATTTGTATATTGAAATTATTTTTACCTAGAATATGGTTTTCATTGATCCATCATATGTACCAAGGGAAACATAGAAAAATTTACCTCATTCACTCTTTCCACAAGGTAAATATAAAATATTTCATGACACATTATTACACTGATGTTCCCCTTAATGGGACATAATATGTTATAAAATAACTTGAATAGAGGCTAAAATTCTTGATTAGGGTTTATTGTAAGATTTATTCTAATAGAAGCATTCATGATAAACTAAAAATTGTATTCTTTATTAAAAAATATTTCATGGTAAATTGCACATGAACACTGCATTTCCTCATATATTACTTCATGAAGTAGTTTTAAGAACATTTATCATTACAATGAATAAAACACCATCTAACATCCAACTATCATTGTTCTTATGGATTCTTTCTTATCCTCAAAATGAAACTCTATAGACTAAAAGAAATCATGAACAAATCTCTGAGAAAATTGATGACCATTCAATTAAAACAAATGACTAAAAAAAAATTTGGGGATAAATCAATACTAATGAATTACTTATAGTCAAATAGACACCATTGATTTCATTTCTCTTTACTATAACATGTGATTCAATAAGGTCATTTTTTTACTAAAAAAGTTGACTGAATTCTCGATTTGATCAATTTTTTGGACATGAATCGGTAGGAGATAATAAAACAACTTCCTTTGATAAATTATACCATAGGTGTAGAGGTTGTATGTTTATGTTTTATGGTTATTTTGTTAGATAAAGAGTGGTTTAAAGGGGTAGGAAGTGATCCATGGAAAGAATGTAAATATTTCTATTCTATGATGATATTTTTATAGCATTGGGAAAAAGATATTTTTTTAATATAAAGATGTTTTAAATATATAATTTAAGGTTTAAATGAATATTTAATGTAATTATAAAAATATAAGATTGTATTTATGGTTGCAGTAGTACCTAATGGTACCAACCTATTATATTACAGAATGGTATTACCTAATTGTAGTATACGATTGGTTGAAATAATATGGAAACCTTATAGAACAAGGATATCATAGTTCCTAATGATATTATCCCTTGGTATCATGTACAATTCTAGAACATGACTATATGAAGAAATTATAATACAAATAATAACTTAAGGATGTCAAAATAAAAAAAAAATTATCATTACATTCTCATTGTTTGATATTTAATATTATATGAATATTCAATAGATTTATAATGATGATAGAGACCAATTGTTATTTTATAATAAAATCAAGTGTTAAATTTGGTTTTGAAAATGATATCTCAAAAAGTTATTTCTTATATCATTTTTTATTGACTTTGAAAAGGTCCCTTGTTTTTTAGAAATCCGCTTAACAGTTGTATGGTCATTGTTTATTGGGATATACCTAAACTAATATCCATATTCCAAAAATGTGTATTTCATGTATTGATTCTTGGTAAAACATATTCCTATATGTATATACTAATATTCAATAATACTTAAGGGAAAAATTACTCTTTTTTAAAAGACTGTTATACTAGACACCTTTCCAAATGTGACATGTTCTAGATGTTATTTTCCTATATAACATGTGGCCACAAAAATTGGCAGCTGAATAACTAAAAAATTGAATGTTTTTTTAATTAGAGTGAAAAAATAAAAAAATATTTCTATTCATTATGTATTTAAAAATCGATTATATATAATTTAAATGCTACACCACTGGTTTTTATATAAAATTTCCACACATACACAAAATGTGAACTATATAATGTTGGTTTTCCCTTTTGTTATATAAAATCCATATCATATATATCTAGACGGGTTGTTCAATTTGGTTCTTGGCTTCATCATGATCCAATTTACATATGGTATTAAATGTATTATCTCATACTTCTTAGTATTTTTATTCAAAATCGTTTCAAAAGATCTTTTGTGAGTTTTTTTTTAATTTTAAATGATTCTTACATTATTTTGAGAAATCATAAAAACAAGGAAGTTTTTTAACTCATCCATGTAACTAATTTCAATTTATTTTTTCATAATTTTTTAAAATTATATACAAAAATAATTTTTAGATGATCCAAATATAATATCTTTAATATAAATTTTAACAAAAAAAATATTTTGGAATCATTTATATTAATAAGGTTGGTTCATAATACATTTTTAAAACCCATAATAAAAAAATATTTGTTACTATAATAAAATTTTATAGGATATTGTATTGAACCATAAAGATATTTTTTAAATTTTAACTCATTTTACAAAAATATTTGGTTTGGAAACTACGGGATTTTTGTAAAAAATATCCACAAGAATATAACCATTAATAAAAGAACTATTTATATCTATTTAATTGAGATCAAAATTAAAAATTGATTCATATAAAATAATCATTATAATATACCCAAGTTTTTTAACTACTATAATGGTTTCAATATATTTTAATTGAATATAACCTTGTGAAAAAATACGAGCATTATTTTATATTATTGTGTGTGGCTCATAAACAATGTTCCCCCAAAAACATTTAATGACTATAGTTATAATGTGTTTATGTCTTTCGACTATTTCTTATAATTTGTTTCATTTAAATTTATTCAATTCTTCTAGAATATCCATTACACAAAATTCATCATCTATATCTTTAATTATGTATTTAGTTTCATGCTCTATAATATGGCTTGATGTTCAAGATGATTTATAATAGAATATTTGCAATGAATAACTATATAAATATATCTTATAAATTCATCTAAATGATTGTCTCTATGAGTTATAATGGATCTAGGCATAGATATAAAAGGTACATCGGTTTCTTATACATGGTTTGGATCAAAAAATTCCTTAGCACTGTGATATTTTTTCTATTGTAGATTTTAATGAATATATACTTATCTTGATTTAGGTATCAATATTCAAGATATAAATATCATCCTATTGGTTTAATAATGTTTTTAGGCTCACGTGGATGTATTTAATAAAATTTTACCTATTCATATTCTTCTATTGGTATAGTTCTTTTGTTAAATACCCTCTATTATTTACATGAGGTCGAATAAAAAAGGAATATTTATTTTAGAATTTGGTCCACTATTTTCCCAAAAAATAATTTTTTGGGACAAATTACAAAAAAATTAATTATATGTATGAAATAAAATTTGGTTTTCTTTCATTAAATAACTCAAATGTATTTTTCATTGAAATTGGATTAATATGATCACTATTGTTGTTACAATAGGATGTGTAGATAGAATTTTCCAAAAAATAAATAGGTAGATCATACTTATTTAACATGATATGGAAAATTTCGTGATGGGTAATATTGTTTCTTTTGATGACAAAAATATATTGGGGCGTCCATGAAGAATAAATGTTGTGATTAAAGGAACATGGTTAGAATGGTGTTTCATGTCATTACTTTCAATATCTTGAACAAGATCACTCCATGAGGTCAAATGAGTATGTATACTAATATTTTATATTGATTTACCATATTTAGTAAAATCAAAACAAGATTCAATTTTATGATCTAAAATGAATATACATTTATATATACAATATTTATACATAAGTTCATATGTATTATTCCTTATATTTATTTTATAAACAATATAAAGACCACTAAATTACGTTTTAACAATCCCTAAAAGTTATGATGTTGAATCTTCACTCTTTTGATTCAAATAAATCTTTTGTTGGTTTCCTTTTTTGATAGGGTGGATAGCATATATCTTTTTGGAATTCATGTTTTAGAATATCTTTAAATAAAAACTTACTAGTATGATTTCTAATTGATTGAACGATATAGTTTCCTAGTGTCTTATTCTCTAACTATGCTTTTTTATAAAGAAATAAATTTTTAAGAAAATAAAGATTCTAAATCAACTACCTAAATAATATATTTACTGAATGTAGTAAAAAAAAGCATTCATAAAATCATATATTTTTCATGATTCAGTTTCAATCATGACATGGTAACTATAATCAGATAATTTGCAGATGATAAGAATATTATAATTCGAAAAACTATCAAATACGAATTTAGAAATGAAAATATAATTATAGTTACCAATTTGACCAAGTCCTATTATTTTCTATTAGAGTTTTCAGAAAAAGTGATGCTTCCACCATACACCTTTATAAGGATCATTAATATTGATTAGTCTCTAATAATTATTTCTTGAACATCCACTATGTAGATACCATAAATTATTTCTAGTACTCTTCATGAATTTTTTCTATAAACACTTTTATAACATATGATTTAGGTTCCCACACTTTATCAGGTCTAGAAGAGTTAGTACTGTGAGATTTTGGAATTCAATGTTGTCTAACATGATTTCTATAAGAAAACCAATGAAATTTTGAAATTAAAACCTTATTAGGTCCAAAAGAATATGAATTCGTTATGGAGATGGATGATCATTACCTAGGAATAAATATTTTTTTATATGTTATCCATTGATTGGGTTTTATCCAACCCAAGTTGTGTACATGGGTGTGGTTTATGAATCAAGCATCCTATCCAGGGTTTCTCTTACATATATTAAACTGTCAAAGTCATTTTTTTTCTTATTTTATATTTTATTTTCATTTTTCACATTAGTTTTTTTATTATTTTCGTAAAGAATATTTTCTCTTTCATCATAGTCTACTCTATTTGAATTAGACACACAAGAAATGTCATCAGAGTCACTCCATGGTTATTTCATATCGTTCATTAGAATATGTTGATTTCTTATTACAATTTTTCTTATAAATTCATTTTTGAAATTAATATTTGATATTCCCTTTCCACCTTCATTTATAATTATTCACCTCTACATATTTATTTTTATTTTTTTCTATTTACACATATATAATATATTCCTCCATAGTTTTTATTTCATATTGAATTTATTCTTCCTATTAAAATTAATTAATCTCTTTTCTAGATAGAACGTCTCATCATTAATGTCATATGGGGAATCTTCCACACATGAACTGTCTTTATTGATTTCCTCCAAAATTTTTTATACAAAATTTTTGAAATATATAGTTTTTTATTTCATTAGATTATGTGTTTACTTTCAAATCTTCCTTATAGATAATTAATTTCCAATCATATTATTCTCATTATTTTTTCATATATATCATTATTCTCAAAAGAAGATAGATTTTCGTCTCCATTGATCTGGTTAGCATCAAATTGACCTCATCACATAATTATTTTATTAAATATTTTTCAAGTTAATGCACCATATATATAATTTAATTTAAAATGAGACGCATGTAAGAAATTAATTATTCAATTTAGATTTTAACACTATAGTTTTTAATTATACAAGTATTCATGTGAATTTGTTTAAAATTTTATATTCCGTAATGAGCACAACATGTGTATACAATCTAAAATAATAATTAGATTATAAATAATTTCTATTGAATTCCCTTTCCCCTAATGTAAAATATAATGAATTTGTAACATTTTAATTACAATAATAACTGATCATAGTGTAATGACTACTATATTCTCTATAATATTTAGTTATTTCATAATTTTCATCTTTTACAGTCCAAATATAAAATCCCATTAATTTTTAATTGGGAATAGTTTTTACCATTAATTATAGGAGAAATTTTTGAACAATATCTCTCAAGTATGTTAATACCCATAAATATATAAACTTATAATTAAAAGGAATGTTGGTATTTATGGGTAAAATTTTTAAAAAATATCATGGCTAGATTGAATTAAATAAAAGTTTATCTGATTGGAAATTTTGGTTAGAGTGGACAACTAAAGGGGGTGGATAGAGTTTAAAATTAATTTTTTCCCTTCGAATGATATAAATCCAATTTCCCTTATTATAAAAACACATCCTAGCTATCTATAATAGTAGAAATATATAATATATATTCATTTAATGATTTCTCAATGTTTTTATTATAGTATATTGATAATAATTTAAAAATAAAATTATCTTTTGAAATATAACTAATCACATTAAAAAAAGAATACAATATAATAATTAGAGTTAATTATCAATGAATCATTCATAATGAAATATTCTCAATACTAAAATAGTAGTAAAAAATTATAAAACTCATTGAAATAAAAAATTGGGTTAAGCCTCAAGTCGAGAAATAGTTCTATAACCTTGCAAATAGACCACTCTAATATAGATTATTAAACTATAAACATGATCCAAAACATTGTTTTGGTTTTTACATTCAACAATTACACACTAGTATTATAGGATAAACATCGAATCTTCCCAAATTATTCATTTTATAATATAGGGAATAGAATATAAAGAGTGTATTTATGAACTCCACAATAGAATTAAACACCATGTTCTATAGAGAGTAATAAGTAATGTAATAAAAAATTTAATGTATATAAATATATAGTAACAAAAAAATATGTTTGATGTGTTTGAGTTGATCTTATTTTTATTTTTAAAAGGAGATAACATAAAATTTAATTATTCCTCTTCTGAATTGTATCATAAACTACCCTTGAGAAATCATTGATCATTCATATTAGGATCTCTATTTTTATTCAATAAAATAATAATTTTTAATGCACTATAAAACCATTTATGAATTATGTTATTCTCTAATACTAAAAAATAGTAATTTTTATGAAGATAATCAACCAAATTACTCTTGTAAATAGGGGGTCACACTTACCATATTGATTTATATATTCCTTAACTATCTACTACATGATAATAATAATATTTGCAGAATCCTCATACAGATTAATATCATGGAAAAATAAAAATTTGTCTTTAATATAGCTGGGGACATTTAAAAAACTAATCATCCGTAAAACCATCTTTTTATTATTTTCATTTGATAAAAAAATCTAGAAATTGGTGATATTAAATTGGAATATAAATTAAGTCCCCAAACATAAGCATTACATAATCTTGAGTTATGTCAGGGATTTGACATTGATAATATTTTCGGGTATAGAGTTTTAGAGAATTAGGCCATGAAAATTACATTACATCTCTTATATTACAAAGTACAGACTTCTACTCTAACAAAAATTTTACAACAATAAAACTCATTAAATAAAACAAGAATCCTTTTCTTGATATAAATCTAATTGAATGATTCATTTCTCTTACCCTTCCTTATACCCTGTGAAAAACATTTCAAAAACATAGATTAAGCTTAAATATATCAGTAAGGGTTATAAAAATATGAAAAAATTAGTCCATAAATAAATGAAAATCAATGAAATAATACTTTTCACTCCTAAAACATGATATCTTTTACATACCTCATGAAATAATAAGATTTAAGTATAACACAATGAAATCATAAATAATAACGATCACTTGTGGAATCCATAACATGCTTACATTAAATATTTCATAGCTAGATGGGGAGTTACGTTTGGAATGCCCATCATAATATATTCCATAAATCTATTTGGATAAACATTAATATTTACTTATCTCACATTACTCAATGCATTAGAGAGCTATATCAGGCTCACCCTCCCTAGGATTTTCAGTGAACCACCCATATTTGGTTAATCATGTACCCACCCATCAAATGTACATGTACCATTACATAATCAAATCACATAAAATATTTAAATTATCAACATTTAACTCATCAACCAAAATGAATCAATTCAAGATATTGAAATATTAAATCTATTTCCAAAACCATTTAAAACCTTTAATTAAGTGATTTTGGAATCAAAGTGTCCCATAACAATTTGTAACTTTTAAATGAATTAACATTTTAAAACATTAATGTTCATATAAATAAATCCTAAAAAAAAATTGAAAACATTAACATTAATGACAATGATTTAGAAGAATAAATATTTAATACAATTAAAATAATCCTTTATATAAAGGGTCCCTTACCACTAGAAAAAATTATTGAATAAAACAAATATTGAATAACATTAAAAAAATGAATATAATATCATTAGAATAAGGCGATTCATTATATAATATGTCAAAGGGTAGTATATACACCATATAAATTTAATTGGTGTATAATAAAAAATAAGTCTCAATGGAATTAAAATTGAGACAAAATCTCTTAAAAATATCGTACCCTTAGATTAAAGACAAAGTAATGAAATAAATATGTGTGAAAAATATGAATACAAATAATATAAGTGGATATTAAATGAAAAACAATCATAAGTAATTTAAAATAGTCATGGAAAAATAAAACCAATGTCACATATATTTAACTCATTGAATTGAGATTGAGATAAGATTTCCCTTACAAAGGTCAAATAAATGATGTAAGAATTTATCAATGGGGTGAATATGTGTAGCCATATTATACCCACCCAAAGGGGAAGTTGAAATTGTAAAATTAATAAATAAATATAGATTGAATAGATAATCCTGGAATAATATAATCAACTAAATATGCATAAATCACAATGAGTGGAAATTTAGTTTAGAAATTCCCTTTCAAAAATACAGCAGCCTAACAACGTCACATACAAATTCAGAAAATGAGTTCATGAGAGAGACAAGGGTCTATAATGAATTGGAAGTGAAATTTATAACAAAAAGTAGACAGAATAACATATCTCCACAAGATAAAATTTAAATTAAAATACATAATATAAAAGAAGTCATTGACTAAAAGATGAGGGTTAAAGGTTCTCTCACCTTGAGTCTGATTTGTCTTATTCATTATTTATATTCCTGAATAATAAACATAACTTAATTTCTACATTATTCCGAACATTTTTCAAGTTTATTATTCATTTTATATTACTTATCATCAAGTTATAAAAATAACATAATTATTTATGTTCATATTAATCATTTTGTCGATATTAGGTAATAGAGTCAAAAATGAACTTGATATAATTACAAATTGTCAATGTGGACAAAATTAAATGATCTCCAAAGTAGTATTAATGATTTAAATATCACATATATATATTTTTGTGTTATATATATATATATTTAAAATATTCCATAAAATTTGGCTATAATAAACGAAATGCCCCCTTTATGGAGATGGTATGCCTATGTACGCGTGAATGCTACATTGCTTTTTTTTAATATTTAAAGGAATGAAAACTCAAGGATAAATAGGTATATTATAATTACTGTATAATATCATATTTTTTATATGATAAATATGTTTATTAATTCCATCCTTTTTACATTCTATGTATGGCATGAATGAGTCATATCACATTGAGGTGGAGGTAGTCCGTATTTCATCTAAGAAAATTAACGTATTAACACATTTTGGAAAGAATAAAGGTATCATTTAAATAAATAAAAGAGTCATGGAGACAATATAAATATAATATTTATCATATATAAATATTGTACCATCATAATGAATACGATGAGAGGTGGTGTGTGAAATTAGAACAATCATTGTTTTGTGACGCAGCAGTTCGCCGTACAAGGAAACTGTTTATTCATATCCATTAGATAGAGGTGTGTGTAATTGTAGTTATAATATTACTCATAGAAACATCCTAGTATATTGAGGATAATTTTTTGATATTTAATCAAAGAAGAAGAATTGAATTGGGAGTGAATAAGTAAAATAATAGAAAGGATCTTTAGAGAAGATACACCCTCTTAAATTGTGTTACTCCCTTTGATTGGATCCAAAAGGCTTACTTGAATTTCCTTCTACATAAGGTAATGCTTCTAGAAGGAATATAGGGATTTTGGGAGATTATTTGGGTAGAGGATGTATGTGCCAATGGGATAGAGGTGTGTGATTAAATTAGTAGAGTTGATGCCCTTTTATAAGAGCGGGGAGGGGCACTTTTGGAAGGTATTGAAATATTATTTATTATAAAATGGTTTTAAGTTTCAAATGGTCCAAAATTAACTTATTTTAATGATAATATTATTTTTGGTAGAAAATATATCAACTAATTGGTGTTATTCAATAATAGGTCACAAATTTACCCTTATCTTTTACCTTCAACCCTTAGTTATCTTATTTCACTCTTACCATGTATTCTTGTTTATTAATACTTTATAGTTAATGTTGTTACTATAAAATTTAAATAGAAACTAAAGTGGTTCATTAATGGAATGTTAAAAAAAATTATTTTGTTTTCCTGAATCTTATATTCTTACTAAAATTATATCATTTAATAAAATAGTATTTTTATAACTAATTTATGTCAATTTTTATACTATTTATATCATGACCATTTTAAATTCCATAACAACTTTTTTCTTTAAAGATAACTTGATTAATTGAAATATAATATATCATACGCAACCATAAAAAAAATTTATGGAATAATATGATTTAAAATAAATTTATTTTAATATTTATAATCTCATTTATTTAAATCGCTCATTAATAAGATAATCACTACAACATTATTATATCAAGGATAAATTTATTTATTTGTTGTCTAAAAATTATAAATAAAATACGATGATGTTGGAAATATTATTATCATTATAATGACTATTTAATTTCAAAATGATCACTTATATAACCAAATATAATAATATTTACGGAAAGTTACATTTTTATGTTACATTTTTCATTACATTAAATTAATTCTTATAAAATGACATTTTCAAATTCAGGTGGCTCCATGGGGTCCCAAAATAGACCCAAGGATTCCCACAGTCAGTAATACGTCGTCCATTGTGATTAGGACACGTTTTATGGTAGTTTTAAATTATTATAAAAAAAATTACCCTTTTTTACCAGATTTACCCTTTAACCATGGTATATAAAATAAACACTGAAGTTACTATTCATAATGTCCAAAAATAAAATGTACTTATTAAAATAATTTGAACCTCTATACTCAGAATATAGAATCCATTTATCCAAATTCAATACAAAGAAGTTATAATAAATAATTTATAATTAATACCCATTGTCAAACCCAACGCGGGTTTTTTAGAAGTAATAACTATCAAAAAATTGACATATGTTTATATCCATTTTAAAAGGGAAATTTATTCCAATGACCATAATTTGATTAAGTGATAACAATATAATACAATTATACATTAAAAAATATGAAAAAGTCAATATAATTATATAAATAAATAAAATAAAAAGGCATTTTTGAATTAAAATGTATTATTTTTCACTGTTCACAAAATCATGAACATTATCTGAAAAATAAAAAATTTCATCCAATGTAAATTTTGATGTTACACCTATTAGGGATATTTTTATTTTTTAAAATATAACAACTAAATGAGAAAAAAACTATATTAAAAAAATGGTACTCCGTTAAAAGGCAGTAAAATGATCTTTTAATATTATTATAGATTTTCTTGCTTAAAATTAGATTCATTCTTATTTTTGGCCTCTTCATTTTTTGAATAAATGTATACACAAATAAGAAACACATTTAATCATGTTTTAGTTAGTTTTTTTCATTCCCATCAATAAAACAGCTATGCGTTTGCTATCATTTTAAATAATAATATTGTTATATTAGTTTCTAGTATAACTCAATGTTGTGTGTGACGTAATATATCTAAAAAACCATTGGTGAGTGTTAAGTATGCTATCGGAAAAAGTACCCCCATAAAACTAAAATTAATATCTTATTACTAAATATTAATAGATATGAAAATGTTTAACTCTATAAATACCTAGGTTGTTACATCCTTCTCCCTTTTGGAAGGTGCGTCTTCACAATTTTTGAAATCGGGCTCGTAAACTTCATTGAAAGCCCCACATCAGAAAAAGAGTAAATAAAACTATCACTTTAAAAGAAATAATGATAAGTATAAAGTTTATATGAGATAACACACACTAGGATTCCATGTACGAAAACATGGATCTGGATGAAAAACTAATCAACATGTTCTGATGGAGAGTGATAGATAACAAGATTAGGAGAAAGTTAACCACCAGAAAACCACAAAATTTTGATGGGTTAAATAGTCCTTGATTTCACAGTAAGAAAATTAAACCAAAAATGATATTTCTTTAATATCTTTTTCATAAATTTGAGGAATTTATTTACGATCTTGTCTAAAAAATACATAAATATACTTAATTTTCCTGTTGAAATTCATCTTTTTCTAAATTTATACAAAAAAATATTCTCTTATCAGAATGATGAGTTTTCAAGATGACTTAGTTGCACCAAAATTTCTAGAATCAACATCTAGAGAATCACATATTCAGAAAAATAAGAACTAAATATTTCCCCTCTCTTTATAAATTAACCAAAAACCAAAATGGTTAGTACAAGATTAGATAATCACCAAATGACAATCTTTTATTAAAATAAATATTACTCTTAATCACCAAATATCAACAAACAATAACCAATGTTCATCAAAAACCATTCAATTCAATATTGTACTTAAAACTCATCAAAATAATCAAACTAATATTGAAACCCAAAACATATAAGAATTTGATCATATAGTATTCCACAATAAATATTAATATTTATCTCAAAATAACATCAAATATTCTTAATGTTTATTTCTAAAAAGTAATTAACTTAATCACATATTTTCTAATATAGGTTAATCATTTCGATAAATAAACTAAATCTCATTATGTACATAACAAAAAAAATTGATTCTTCCAAAATAAAATTCCACCATTTCTCCTCAAATGAAATTTCATTCTATTTTATTTAGGCATATAGTGTTCCCAAATAAGTGAATGTCTTCCAAAATTACATTTATCAGTTAATCAAAAAAATAATTTTCTAATACATAGGATATCCATTTGATAAAAAATATGTTCCCAAATTAACTTATTCTTGATCTATAAAATCATTTAACAAAAATGAATAATTCATACTAACCACGGGATTAATGTAGGCCAGTGGTAGGAGATGCTCCCTTGTCACCCTTCGATTGTGGGTTCGATTCTCGTGGCCTTACCGGATGCGACGTATAGTCACCCTTCCTGCATGTTGTCCTTTTTCTTAAACTATATAATTATTAAAACATTCCATAAAATGAGATAAATTCCCCAAAAAATAACCATGTCATATTTTAACCAGAAATAATATATCATGCCTCTCTTTTTCATCCAAAATATAATTACTTGTAATTTTCTCAAATTCAAGGATCATAAAAGCCCAAATGATTATTTATAACTATATCTAAAAAAGATAATTCCACCTCAAATAGTATTTTCACATAACAAGATTCAGGGTTGAACATACAAGAGAAAAGTCTCTTAATGTAATCCAACCAACAAAAATCATTAATACTGCTAAAAATTTATTCACCCAAATATATTATATAACTCTTGAATTTATAAAATTTATGCATATTAATCATACAAAATTCTACCTGATCCCTTAACCTTATTTTACACCTTATTCCATATTACTTATTTCCTAAAAATAAAATCTTGAATTATATCCTAAGATTCAATAATATCAAAACATATGCTAAGAAATAATACATACCTTTCATAGGTCTTTGTAAGTTTCCTCATCCTCAATTAGAATGGAAATATGTATTGGTAAACACATATTTGTATGGTCAGGCAGATCTAATTCCCAAACCTTCTTCGTAGTACATCTATTTGAATAATGACCATGCACACCACATTTAAAACATTCAATTGATCCCTCAAAAATAACTTATTTCCCATTCCTTGAGTCAACATAACGCTTCCTTTTTCATGGATTTTTACAAAATTATGACCTTTATTACCACATCTAAAACATATTCTCATCCATTTGAGGAATTATCCTAAGTTTTTCTTTCCACAACCTTCACACATCGGTTTTGGAAGATACATTCCATTATGAATAGTACCCGAACATCCATAGGGATTCGTTTCTCGTATATTTGATGCCTTATAGAATTCCCTAAGGTTCATGGGGTCAATAAAGACTCCAGAGAGTTGGTTGAGAATAATAAAAATATTTCTCATTGCAGCTCCATTTTCATTCGGTTTCTTATTTAGAAAGCCACCCCAATTTCCTTCATATCCATTGTTACTTGGGTTCCCACTAGATCCAACCATATACTCTAAAACCAAAAAGATCAATGGGAGTATATCAGTAATGTAATGATATAATATCTTATAGGGATGGTAAAAAATAATATATACTTATTCCTATTATCTTAAACTAAATCAATTTATCTAAAATAAATATGAATCTTTCTAATATGCTAACCACTATGGTTATACAAAACATGTCACTTATGTATAAATATCACCCTAACCTCTAAAGTTATATAAACTGAACTCTGTTACCAACTATAAGGCCCCTACCATAATAATTACATAATATTGAGTTATGTAAAGATTTATACATTAAGGATCTTTTCATGTTTAATGTTTTAGATAATTCGGCCATAACTATTACAATACATCTCATATATTACAAAGTAGACACTTCTAATCTAACCGATTCTTTTTCACAACAATAAAACTCATTAAATAAAATAATAATTCATTTCTTGATATAAATTTTATTGAATTATTCCTTCCTTTTACCCTTCCTTATACACTATGAAAATCATTTCCAAAACGCGGGATGAGATCAAAAATCTCAGGAAGGGTTATAAAACAATGAATGAAAAAATAGACTATCAATACATGAAAATCAATAAAATCATACAATTCACTCATAAAACATGAGATCTTTAGAAAACCTAATGAAATAATAAGATTTATGAATAACACGCCAAAATCATAAATCATAATGGTAACATGTGGCATCCACAACATACACACGTTTTATATTTCACATTTACATAGGGAGTTATTTTTGGAGTTCCCAAAATAGAATATCCCCTAAATATATTAGAATAAACATTAATGTTTACCTCCATCATGTTACCCAATTAATTGGAGATCTATCTCAGGTTCACACACCATAGGTTTATCACATAACCTCCCTTATATGGTTTATCAGGTAACCACCCTTCAAATGTCCATGTACCATTATATAATCATAAGACATAAAATATTGATATTAAAAACATTTATCTCATCAACCATAATTAATAATTTCAAGATATTTTAATATTCAATCAATTTAAAAAATAATTTAAAACATTTAATAAGGAGAATATGGAATCAAACTTTCGCATACCAGTTTGAAAAATTTAATGGAATTAACATTTTAAGACAGTATTTTCGATATAAATAATTACTAAAAACCATTTTGAAAACATGGACATTATTGATAAATAATTATATAAATAAATCATTAAAACATTTAAACACTGTTTTACCTAAAGATTCCCTTACCACTTGAGAAAATACTAGAATAATAACAAAATAAGAATAACATTAAACAAAGCATATAATTTCATGAGAATAAGGAGATTCATGATATAATATGTCAAAGGGTGGTATATACACCATATAAATTGAATTCTTGTATAATATCAAATAAATCCCAATGGAATGTAAATTAAAACAAAATCCATTACAAAGATCGTATCCTTGTATTAAGGATAAATCAATGAAACAATTATGTGTGAAAAATATAAATACATGAAATATAAGTGGATATTTAGTGAAAAAACAATCATAGGTCATTGAACCATATTCTTCGGGAAACAAAACCACTTTCATGGATAATCGACATAATTAATGGGGATTGAGCTATGATTTCCAATTCAATGTTCAAATAAATTATGTAAGAATTTATCAATGGGATTATAATTTTTAGAAATATTATATACACATAAAGGGGAAGTGTAAATTATAACATTAATAAATAAACAGTGATTCCACACATACTATTGGAATAATATAATCAAAAAATTATGCATAATACCCAAAGAGTGGAAATTGAATTTATAAATTCCCTTACGAAAATTATGCAGCCTAACAACATAACATAAAAATTCAGATAATTAGTTAATGAACAAGATAAAGGTCTCTAATCGCATGGAAAAAAATTAGCAATAATTATATAGAAGAACCTATCCCAGCATAATAATGTGGAGATTAAAATACATAATATAAAATAATTCATTGACAAATAGAGGAGGGTGAATGTTTCCCTTACCTTGAGTTTGACTTGTCTCTTTCATTCCTTATATTGATGAATCATTAAATTTGGATAATTAAAATTTAATTAATAACCCTTTATGTTTATTATCCATTTTAGACTACTTATTATAATTTTTAGAAAATGACATATTTATTTCAGTTCATATCATTTTTTAGGTTAATATTCGGTACTAGAGTCAAAAATAAAGTTGATATAATTACAAATTATCCACGTGGGTGAAAATATATTATATCCAGAATAGTATTCATTCTTTAAATATCATATATATATAGTATATATATATATTTATAATATTCCATTACAATTGGAGATAATAAAATAAATGCACCATTAATGAAGATGGTAAGTCGTACGTACGCATGAATGCTACTTTCACTTATTTTATCTTAATTAAATGAATAAAAACTAAATGATGCGAAAGTATATTATAATTCTAGTATAATATAATATTTTATATATGTTAAATATGTTTATTAACTTTATAATTTAAATGTTCTATGTAAGGCATGAACGATTCATATCACTTTGAGGGGCCGGTAGTCCACATTTCTTCAAATTAAATTATTGTATTTTCACATTATAGAAAGAGTAAAGGTATGATTTAAATAAAAAACAGAATCATAGAGAAAATATAAATATAATTTATATCATATAAAAATATATTGATCATAATGACCACTATGATATGTGGAATGGGAAAATCGATCAATCATCATTTCGTAAGGTAATAGTTCACCTTACACAGAAACAATATATTCATATCCATTAGATGGAGGTTTGTGTAAGTGTAGTTTGAATCCTTCTCATAAAAACATACTTGAATATTTATTGTACTGGTTTTGTTATTTAATCAAATAATTAGAATCTAATAGGGTGTGAATAAGTAATATAATGGAAAGGAACTTTAGAAAATATTATATCGCTTAAAATGTATAACACCCTATACTTTGAGCCAAACGAGTTTCATGAATTGCCTTCTACCTAAGGTAAGGATTCTAGGAGGATAATAGGGATGATGGGAGATTATATAGGAAGATTTCGGATGAGCCAAGGGGATTGGGAGGAGTGATTAAATTGGTAGAGGTGATTCCCATTTATAAGAGGGATAAAGGGCAATTTAGGATGGTATTGAATATTTACATTATTATAAAATGATTTCCATTTCAAAAGGTCCCAAAGACATTTATTTCAAATATAATATTCTTTTTGGTTGTAAACCTCTCAACCAATTCGTTTTATACAAGTCTAGGTCACAAATTTATCCTTATCTTTTATATTTAACAGTTGGTCAATTAATTTAACACTTTCCATGTCTTTGTGTATATTCATACTATATGGATAATATAGTTAATATAAAATGACAATCAAATAACATGTGGTTAATTAATGACATTTTAAACATTATTTAAGTCATTTATCTGAATAGTATATTTTTAGTACTGTAATTTCATTTAATAAAATAGTATTTCTTTTGAAAATTAATTTATGTTAATTTATATAAAATTCATATCATTTTTTTTAAAAATATATAAAAACAATATTATTTATAAAAAATATAATAAAATCATTAATAACATGTGTTATGCATATTTAAAATTCATGGATAGAAGAAAATGTTTTAAAATAAATATATTTTAATATTTATAATCTCATTTATTAAAATTGTTAATTAATTAGGTAGTCACTACATCATCATTTTATCATAAAAAATTTATTTATTTTATGTATAACAATTATAATAAAAATACCATGATGTAAAAAATCTTTTGATCTTTCTAATGACTATTTATAGTGGATATTATCAGTTATATAACCCCATATATTTTTTTACTAAAAGGTACATGTGAATGTTATATTTCTCTTTACAATATATTATTTCTTATAAAATGTAATTTTCACATAAATGTGCCTCCATGGGTTCCCCAAATCAACCAAAGGATTCCCATGGTCATACATATATCAGAAAATTATATTAGGATACATTTTAGGATAGTTTAACATTATTATAATATTATTTTCGACTCTTATTTACCATATTTACCCTTTAACAATGGTAAATAAAAATAATTACAGAAGTTATTATTCATAATATTTAAAAATAAATTGAACTTATTTACATAATTTGTACATCTTCATTGTAGAAATGGAAAACATTTCTCTAAATTCAAATCACGTAAGATGCAGTAATTAATATAAAATTAATTCTCATTGTTAAAAGGTTGGGTTTTAAGAAGAAATAACCATAAAAATATTGACAGGTTTTTCTGTCCATTTAAAATGTAAAATTTCTTAAAATTACCATCATTGGATTAAATTATAAAAAATAATACAATTATACTTTAAAACAAATTAATAAAACAATATATCTCAATAAATATATCAGATGAAAATGTCGTTTTTAATTAAAATTTGTATTTTCACTATTCAGAAAATATCCTTTACTAGAGCTATACCAAGATTTCATCCAAATTAAATTCATATTCTCCAATAAAAAAATAATTATATTTTACTGAATAGAACACATAAAATTAAAAAAACTCTATATTTAAAAAGGGTTCTCCAAAAAAAGGCTGTAAAATAACCATTATAAAATATTTCAGTTTTCCATCCTTAAATTCATATTCATTCTTATTTTAGCCCTATAAGATTTTACTGGATAAATGTAAAAAACATTTAACATCCATGTGTAATCATATTATAGTTTTTTATGTTCATTCCTTCCAATACTATGGCTATGTGAAAACTATAATTTCATATAATAATAATAATATATTATTTTTTTAGTATAACTTAATGTTGTGTGTGACGAAATATTTCAATGAAACCTATTGTTGCATGTTGATTACACTATCAGAAAAATCCACCTATTTAACATAAAATTATTATCTTATTCATAATTATTAATTGATATGAAAATATTTCATTCTATAAATACCTAGGTTGTAACATTTACAACCGTATAGTTATGATAGCTTAAAACATATTTGAAAAGAAAACATATCTTGAGGTTGCAATCTCAAATAATAATAAATGATATGTTGGTTGTAGATTTTAACTAACATTATCATCATTAAACGGTTTTATAAAAACCAGACTTGTAGTACTAAAAGTCTATTGGTGGTAGAAAACACAAACTTGCAGTACTGCTACTATATGAGGTTTTGTGGTATAAATATTGATCTAGTAGAAGTATCTTTAGCTACCGGTATCATAATTTCATTGAGGGTGGCACCATTTCACTAATAGTAGTAAAAGAACAATTAGGAGAGTAACATTCAATATAAAATTGCACACATCAACTAGTGGTAGGTCAATTCTTTTGGTTGTAGCACACTTCATCTAGAAGTAGTATAGATGCATTGGTAGTAACACCAATAATGTGATGAAACCATCATTATACGGATAACAACATATTTGAACTTGAATTTGCAAACAAGTAAAATTAATTCTTACATTTCATAACCCAAATAGGGGTGAAAACATTTCATACCCCATGCATGGGTAAGAAGGTACTTATGTAAGGGTAACATAAAACCTCATAAAGGTAAAACCAAACATATGTATGATTTTTAAAAGTATGAAAACCTAGGTGCAAAGATAAGAAAATATTTATATATATTACTTTTGGGTAAATAAATAATTATCTCAACTTTATAAGGGTGTATGAAAAATTGCATAATGGTGGATAACATATTTCAAAGTCCATATAAGGTGTAGTCCCCAACCTAGTTTTACACTAGAACAGTGCTCTAGGATGGTAGTCCATAAGGTCACAGGTGTGACTCCCTATATTCCAATGTCTATAGACTAGCTGTGAGAGTCTTATGTAGTGATAATGGGGTGAGTATACCCTTATATGGTGATAATAAAAATGGTCCCCATATAAACATAGTAGTGGAAGAAGGATCATACAATACATAATAATCAATAACAACTCATCAAAAATGGGAAATGAAAAAAAGTACATTAACAATCCCAAAGGCATACAATTATACATAAATATATCATATTAGGTCATACATGAAAAATAAACAAGTAGGATCACTTGTGGCCAACTGTCAGTATATATATATATCTATAAATCATGTTTAAACATGAAGATATCAACATAATATAGAGAAAACACCATGGTAAATTTCTATACATCCCATTATATGAAGTATGATAAAATCAATTAGGAAAAAATCCCAATAATTATCCCTTACTGGATCTCAGTTACGTAATGTATACACGCATTCTGAGGGGCCCATGTTGGGTGTGAGAAAAATATCAGTAGGACACCAGAATCATCTATATGTCTTATATCAATAATATTGTTGGACAATGACATATATAACTAAAATTTAAAATAATACACATTTAATAAATAAAAATCATCCATTGTATTCAAAATCCAAAAGGAAGTGTAACCTTCATCAGCTATCTCTTATATGATTATGAACATGATCCCCCAAATATATATATATATATATGGAATAAAACATGTGACTACAGATATATGTTTGTAGTGGAAATGATCTATGAATTTGTTCCAAAGGAATCCTGAATGAAGTCAAATCCAATTAACCAACGAGTTCCTCCCATAAATATGTATCCAACAATATTTTCCAACAATATTTCAACCCGATGTCCAAACGACGTGCCCAATTAAGTCTGTAGTCCCAAAAAAAATAGCTCTGAAGGTCATCATATTATCAAAGAAATAAATCATGAGGTACAATGATTATTTACCTCCAAAAATAATAATATTTGTCTCCTCAAACTATTTTCCAATACACAACGATATCTATCCTCCCATATTCACCACCCAAAGATGTTAAGTAGAACTACGAGCCTCAGCCCCAAATCGATTGTCTTAAAATAAAAAACTGATGGACTATCATCATCCACATGGATTTCTATAGTTACGAAACATAGTATATCTGATGGATAACTCCACCTCCTATCCCATATCGTCTATGAGGTCCTCACCCCACAATGAGTGGTCTATACCACCCCGACTGAGTCATATATTTTTCACACAACTCTAATAGTGTATTGGCCAATAATAGTGAGTGGAAATCACCAAAAAACCTAATCCACATCATCCTCATCTCATTAAATTATTGAACTATCAATAAAATCTTAATGCTTAAAACCATTTTAAATCACATGTGTCATGAACCAACATTGGTCCACACTAAAATGGACACCCAATCTGGAACGTGACATGTCCCAAATGACGTTCTTGAAACCCACGAGCATGAAACTAGTTTTGGGCATCAAAATATTATAGTCGGTAATGATTTATTACAAAAAAAGATATAAAAATAAATTTATATAAACTAAATTAACTAGTATAGAGAATAAAAAAAAATAAACTAAGTAGAAAAACATAACTCAATTTACCATGTGGGTCTCCATGGAACAATATAAACCACACATTGAATGATCCAAACTAAATGAAACTAAGACTAGAAAATAGAGTAAGCATGAGAACCAAGATTCCAAATAGGAATTCCATTGATAAAAAATTCCTTATTCGATTTCTTTTAAAAAGAACCAATTTTATTCTATTTTGAAAATAAGTCATAATAATGTAATATTTATCATTCTGATCAATTTCATGTAACAAGTTTTCATATTTAAGGAATTTCATTTGGTTCCACTATATTTCCAAAATTGACTCCAATCATGCCTCAACATTTCATAATCAATAGAAATCAATTTATATTAAAATGTGGTTTTTTGTAAAATGATACAACAGGTGTCAAACAACTGATATGAACATCAGATCACAAGAACCATGGTCAATCCTTAATATGATAGTGTCAGTTGGAGACCTAGAATCCTCATTCCCCAATGAAATGTGGTATAAAAAACACAACATAATATGTTCTTGTACACTTGCAACTATTCTGGAACACACCCATAACCTAGGGGTCTCCAATCTTAAAAATATTAAGTTAGTGTTGTAGTAATTAATCATGCCATATAAAACTAGGAGAAACCACTTCTGAATCATCTAGAATACTAGTCCATGTTTTCCCATCTATGTAATTGGGTTTAGCGATGTTAAATATTTCAAATGGCAGGGAGGCTTTATCAAGATAACATAAATGAACATAAAATTTTATTTATCCAAAACCCATTCAAGATCTCCCCACTATTTTCTATCATTAAGAAAATTCCCCCTCTTTCACATCACACAATTCATAGGCCACAACAGTAGGAACATATCAAAAATCACATATTAATACATGAATCACATTTCTAAAACCAAGGTGAATTCCTCAAGTGGGGTTTTCCTTTTTCACCAACCACTCTTAATGTGCCAAATGGGTATAATTTTTTACAAGGAATACTTTTAATTTTAGAACACATAATCAATTGCACATTTAATATTCCAAAATCACATAAAATCTCAATTGAAAAAATAATTTAATAATGATTTTAAAAAATTTGAACTTGTTCTTACAATGATGAATTTATTTCTAGAAAATTACACCACCATTTGTCCATGAGGTCACACCAAAACCCATCCTTGGAAATCCAATTTGATAATCTTTGGAAAAAAATTCATTACACTTTTATTACAAAATAGGCCAATAGGTAATATTGTATTTGGAAATATCAATTACACATTCAAAACCAAATTCCACTTCCAAAAATTACATAAGGTGCCAATCGAGCCATTGCATTTTCCAACATAAAAAATCACTTATTCAATGGGAATTTCCAATATCTAAAATAATAACACTCAACACCCTAAAAATAATCCAAATTGTTGATGTCGTTGATAACACAGTATACCGAACCATTGACTTCAAATAAATACACTTGAAAACTAATAATCTTTTAGAAATCTATTGTACACATTTATGACACCAATAATTTAAAGACAACGCATAACCAGTCTTAAAAGAAACATATGGGTAATTATTAAATAAATTAAATGTGGTGTAGAAAATTATAACTAACATATATATATACATGAAAATTACATGAATATATATATATATAGTTCATGAAAACAAGGAAATCAATTTAAAAGCACTGGCATAAAGAGTCTACCTCAAGACATGCATCTTTAGACGATGGAAAATTAGGACCACATCAATGAAAAATATATACATATCAATATATATATATATATATATATATATATAAAACTGTTGACACAATTACATATTTCGTGTTCCATGTTGTAATATGAATAAGGATGATACATATATATATATATATATGCTTACCCATGTATACACATATAATTCTTTTCTACCGATGACTCGATCCCACACCACGATGACCAGAACACTGTATAATGATGAAAGAGTGTATATAAATTACCAAGGCATGTAATTACAGCTTGGACGAACAACAAAACTAGAAAAACATCTCCCCAACTAGTGACTAATGAGTTTAAATGGACTGAATCTTTTTTTTCGTTCAGAAAAAGATGTTGATGTGTGAAGGAGGGTACCTGATAGACACATTATAATGCCTAGAAAGGAAATAAAACATCAAAATTTGGCCCCCATGGAACCCTAGGTTTATTCTAAACCTGTGAGGGTTGATATAGAGGAGCTAATTAGACCAAATATGTAGGAAGAGAGAGGAAGAGGGGTTAACATGGAGATTCTAAAAAAACTATCATTAATTTAGGAGAATCATTGGGTGAAGAGGGAGTTGAGAGGGATGTGGGTGCATGTCATGAGGGAAGGGGGAGTAGGGGCTCATGCGATGCATCAAGGAGAAGGAGGAGAGGAAGAAGTAGAAAATAGAAAAATTGGAAAAAAAGTAAAAAATGAAAACCCACAAATAATAATATATCATATAATAATATAAATAATAATAATAATATCCTGAAATTTGATAATGAAAAATAAAATACAACGTGAAAGGTCATGGAATGACAATTCTCTCCACCAAGACACCTTATTCCCCTAGAATTCCCAAATGACCAAGCTGATCAAATCATGAAACCAATTCACAATGATTATTAAAACAAAACCCCTACCACTTGATGATTGAACACTCACATTCCACCCTTGACCTGAAACTTCAAGACCTAGACTACCAATAGAAAGAATCAATGACATAAGACTCAAATTTCCAAACACATCCATAACATGGAACACCCTGAACCCTAACATTGAAATCACTAGAGGTTGCTCCAAATCTCCAATGAACATTCTACAAAGAACACACTGTCTAGGCTAACAATCTACATTTATCAGGGTTGAGTGGGGTAGAAGAAATGATTTGTCTTGATATGAATGCTTTGAAGACAATTTTATTTGTGAATTTTTCCTATGTTGATCTCCCCACTATATTACTACTCTAGTTGAATATTGATCTATATAAATGGAAACAAATATGAAAACCAATCATGGCCCCTGACACTAGTTTTACCCCTTAACATCCTAAGTCACACCTGACTAGATTGAGGGAAGATTTTGGCAAGACCTACTATCAGTCTCCCAAAACATTTAAGAACAAGTTGACACACGTGGGTCAGACCTTCCATCACGAACCCACCAATATAAACCAACTCCAAAAACATTTGGGGTGAATAGAAGGAACCTGAAATAAACATTGATTTCTAACTCATCACTTCTGCATGACATGAGCATCTCCACTGCACCTAAAGACTGCCTGACTGTGTGAAAAGATACACTATGGGACCTATGGATGGAGATATGATTTATTGAATCATCTAATGCATTATTGTTAGGAACTAACAACCTATGAATGATGTTTCATCTTCTATAAAGACCGCTACGGACTTCCCAATGTGACCCAAATATCCACATAATTGACAAGACTTAAAAACATTATGACAAATGTTTCTGTGTACTGAAAAGGACCACATTAGATTCAATTTACTGTCTGGTTTTAAGAATGCGAAATAAGAACTCAGGAAAGGCTCATTAGAAGAACATATGTTGTTGGTTCTCCCTCGGCACAAGATGGGTAACCCTTCATGAGAACCTTGAAAAAAATGTATTTTTCACAAATCACTCACCGTGACCCCAACATTAATGAAGAATGTAGAAATCATCGTTCTCTAGCAAGAACATGACCCTTCAAACAATACTTGGACAACATGAACTTAACAATATCTAGATTTTCTAATGACCCGGAGAAACACTCGACTTTCTCTAGTTACACAACAAAACCCAATTGAACATTGTCCACCATAGAGAAAACAAGAAATAATGATAATAAAAAGACACCAACACTCCCCTGTGGGTTTAGGGAAAACTAACTACTAAAAATACCTCATTGGGGATCATTGCACATTTCTAGGCGGTATACATTAAACAAGAATCACTCTACCAACCTAATGCATATCACAAAATTTGCATCCACATTTAAACATAAATCATTTAGTCAAACTGAAAACATCATTTAAACCTTGAATCATTGTCTCCAAAAAAAGAATCAAACCCATAGACTAATATATCACAAAACCAAACTATAACGAAATCAAATAACCACTAAAATAATACTAAATTAACATAACTAAAAAATCCTAAATTCCTCATTCACAAAGGACAATTTTCAAAACCATCCCATTTAAAATCCATCTAAAGGATAAAACCCCATTTTTTAAACCAACATTCCTTTCTAAAATTTCATAAAAAATATTCCAAACATATAACTAATCAAAACATGCTTTTTGAAAAAAAAACTCTTTGAAATCTGACCACTCACGATTATTATTCCATGAAACATCACAAACATACATTCATGTGCCAACTCAGTCCCCCATTAACATGTACCAAAAACCATCCACATCCAATTACATTTATCCATACTTATTGTAGTTCATAATAACACAAAATCAAAAAAACATGTAATTTCAAAAAAAATCCAACCTATATTGGAAACTCCAAAACAAATTTGATAACATACATTAGCATCATAACATGATACAGATCAAAATTGTTGTTTCCAAGAAACTCCCATTTTATAGTCCTAAAGTACATAAAAAAAATCCACCAAACACTTTCCAAAACATTTTCAGTTTCAATTTTCCCTAAACATTTCATGATATTAAAACATTTACGAAAATAGCTTCCATCACCAAAACCACTAATTAAATTTTTTTAAAAACCAATGATATTCATTTTGGAAATCCAATTTCAAAAGCAAAATCATGAATTTTGCATTCAAATTAAAATCCCCCAAAATAGACAAAAAAACAAAAAACATCAAAAAAACAACCAATTCACTCAACAAATCAGGATAACCAATTCTCAAATAAACAATTGTTGCACACGGTTTGGTCACATGGTTTAGAAGATTATGCACCGTCCGGGTGAGCATAATGGAATTCATTAGAGGGAATTTCTTGGTCAGTAAATGGTTTTTAGGGAACTTCACAACACCCCTGCGCCACTCCAAAATGACAACAGAATGTCAAGACCACCTAGAAACACCCAAACAGGACCATGGACCTTGAAAAATCTAAGAACCAAACATGGAAATTGAGGAAAGACCAAATCAGACCACCATGTAAATTTAATTATCCTTCTAATTAGGTGGTGACCAAGAACCTATCCACAGTTGACCACTTGGATTATGACAATCCTAACTCCAAACTATCATAAATATCTAATTGAGTTGAGATAAACCTTATCTAATACCATTTCTTCATGAACCTTCTGGGTCAACCCTAAAGCGGTAACCCAAGCCGATCTGTGACATGGACCAAAGGGTGTTCCAATTTCCCACAGGCTGAAATCTAGTGTTGGGCATCAAAATAATGTATTTGGGAAGAATTTATCCCAGAAAATGCAAGACAAATAAAAAAATGGATAAACTAATAGTGAGAATAGAAAAAAAAATAAACTAAGTAGTGAATCATACCTTAAGTGACCTCATGGGTCACCAAAGAACATAAAAACCAAACTCTTAGAGGGATCCAAACAAGATGAACCAGAAAATAGAAAATAGAGTAAATGTAAGCACCGAAATGCTCAGTAGGAATTCCCCGGATAAACAAATCCATGTTACCTTAACTTTAAAAACCCAATTACAAATGTTTGAAAATAAAACAATATTAAGTAATTTATTTCACTTATTTCAATTACAATTCATAAGTTTTCTTTTTTTTAGGAATTATTTTCTATTCCAGTATATTTTTAAAATAGACTCCAAGCATGCATTAACATTTCTAAATGAAAAGAAAGTAGTTTATTTTGAAATGTGGGTTTTCACAAATGGGAAAATAGTTGTGAAACAACTTAAATGAATATTAGATCACAACCACAATGGGAAATCCCTATGAATCTATTATTATTTGGTGACTTAGGATCCTCATACCTTAGTGAAACATGGTATAAAATCCACAACTGACTGAATTCTCATGCGCGAGACACTATTAGGGAATACTCCCATAATCTAATGGTCTCCTATAATTATAATGTTTAGTTAGTGTTGTATTCATCAGTATTTCTAGATGAAACTGGGAAGAACCTCTTTGCAATCATCTACCATACTAGTGCTACTCTATCCACCAAGATACCTATGGTTAACCATATGTTTTATTTCTAATGGTGGTGAGGTATTATCTTACAAATGTAAATGAATATAACACCTTATTTATCCAAAACCCACTCATCCTTTAACAACTATCCCCCCCACCCTTAACACATTCCCCGTCGATCTTGTCAAACAATGCATAAGCCTCAACACATTTAACATATCATAAATCGCATGTTAACACATTCATCACATTTCACCATCTGGGGGGAATTCCTTAATAAGTGTTTTCCTTTTTTTATCCACTCTTAATGTACCAATCTTTCTTAATTTCTTACAAGAAAAACTTCTCATTTTAGAACACATAATCACAAACACATTTAAGTTTCTAAAATCATTTAAAATATCTATTTAATAACCAATATACTACACTTTTAAAATCAAGATTGAACCCATGCATACAATTGTACAATTATTTCATGAAATTCATACCACCATTTGAGCAGATTTAAAACAAAAACCCATCATTTGAAACCACATTAGAGATTTATTTAAAATAAATAAGTCATTAAACATTTATTAGGAAATCATACAAAAGGGGAAAATGTATTTGGAAGTATCCATTACACATTCAAATCCAAATTCCACTTAAAAATTTACATATTGTTCCAAACGGGCCTTTTTATTTTCCAATATAAAAATCCAATTTTTCCAAGGATATTTCCACTATCCATAATAAAAACACTCAATAGCCAAAAAAGCACCAAATGGCCCATGTTGTTGATAATAAATTATAACAATCCTCTATGTTTCATGAAATTCCCTTAACAACTAAAAAACATTTAGAAAACTATTTTACACATTTATTACACATTAAATTTAATGAATACACATAACCTATATTAAATGAATCATATAGGTAAATAATAAACTAAATCCAAGTGGAACAAACAATTCTACCTAACATATATATATATATATACCATAATGACATGAAAATATATATTTAAAAGGTTATCACAGTCATGGACTTCAATTTAGAATCATAGGTATAGGGAACCTGCCTTAAGAGATGCAGTTTTAGAAGATGGGAACTGAAGTCCACTTCACCTACACGTATATATATATATATATATAAACTTTGACCCAAGTAAATATTCCTTTCACCATGAGGAAATATGGGAAAGGATGATACAAATATATACATATTTATTAATGTATATACAAATATATATTTTCTACTAATGACTTGAACCCACATCTCAAAGACAAAAACACACTACAATGACGCAAATGAGTGTCAAAAATTTCCCAAATGTGCCAATTTAAACTAAATTGAATAAAGAAACATGAAAAACCTCACCCCAGCCAGTAACTGATGATTTGAAATGGAGTGAATTCTCTTTTCCTTTAGCAGCGAATGTCAAAACATGAAGGATATAACCATAGAGACTTATTACAATCACTATAAAGGAAACAAAAAATAATTAATAATCCCCACATAACCCTATGGTTTGACTGAACCGAAGTGGGGTGACGTGGTAGAGAAAATAATACCAAATAGGGGGAAGACAAGAGGGGAGGGCGTAAAATGGAGTCTCCGACCAGAATCCCTCATGAACTGGGGGAATCATTGGGTGACAATTGAGGCGAGAGGGTAGGAGGTGTGTAGATGGAGTGGTGAGGGAGGAGGGGCTCATGGTACAAACTAAGGATATGGAGGGGATAAAGAATTATAAAAGAAAAAAAGATTAAAAAAACTAAAAAAATGAAAACCTAATAATAATAATATAACTAATAGTAATAATATTATCCCAAAAATGTGATAATTCAATATAATGTACAGTGCACCAAGTTAGATCACAATAATAAGGGCCTTGCTCTCATCCTAATGACCATAACCGCTCATTTATCAATGAAAATTTCACCTTAGTATGGTGACCAACATCACCTCATGTATCCCAGGACATACCCAACTAGTTGAATAAGGTCACCTCAATCTAGGTGATCAAAATCACATTAATCCTTGGGTCAACCCTTGAACATTCTAAGTGAACCATTAATATCAATACAAAAAATTTAAGTGATTCAATATACATACCAAGCCTAAATTTTCCATATTGGCCTAACCTTCATTCCTAACTTAACCATCTGCTGAAAGGCTATGGCATTCCCAAAGGTATCACATGTCAAAAAAATTACAAATTTAATAGAAAATCCATTAATTAATTAGGGTTAAACCTCATAGTACCAACAAAGAGTATATAGAAAACTTCTCTAGAGCATCCACATAATCAAAGAATAATATAGCCCCTCCCACCATATACTCATACGAGCTCACCCGTCCGATATCAGCCTCTAACACTAGATGAAACATCTGAAATAAATTTTTTTAACAAGAACTCTAAAAATAGTGTAAAAGAGTTTTCATGGATTTAGGAAACTATGTAGAAATATAATAGGAGAATGAAAATATGAGGATGGATAGTTCTACATAAGTACTTCAAATGTGATTAATTGATATCAGATTGAAGATCAGATGACAATGATACCTCAATTCATACATGAGAGGAGAAATAGAGGATCCCCATATGTTTGACATGAATTGAAGAACAATGGATGAGGAAAACATAACTAGTAAGAAGGGTAAAATGTGTAATTTCAATGATTTTAATGACATGGATTGTTTGTCTACATGATTTGGCGAACCATGAACCAACCATGTAGTGCCCACTGTCCAAGCACTATGCATGCATAGTCTTGGCACGTAGTTTTACAAACTATTTGTAGAACATATTAATACCATATGTTAAAACATATAGAGGTTTTGTACATACATTTATCCTCACCCACACAGTTTTAAAAACTATGTTCTGTGTTGTAGGTGAGCTTTACCGTTACTCCCTAGAAGATACATGGTTTTTCCAAATTTTGTGCCTTTGTATATGATTTGAAAAATCTATTTTTATTGGAATTGACACAAATTAAATGCATCCAAAACCCTAAATAAAATTTTTATCCTTAAAACCGATCTAAATAATAAGTCCTTAGGTCAGTCAATGTCAAAAAATTATGTTACGATGATATAGAGAATAGTGGGTCCAACTACTAAACTCAAAAATTCTCAAATCATGATTCTTTTGATGCTCTCAAAAGTTTTGGACATTTAATATGGGTATAGGGAAAAAAATTCCACCTATATAAGGGTAAATATATATTCAATCATCATAAATAAATAAATAAATTTTTAGAATTAATACATGATAGTACTTGAATTATTCGAACACCTTTTTGTATTTTGGATTCTGTAATTTGTGAAACTACTTAAATAATTTTTTGGTTGAACTCACAATGAGATAAAGGACAATAAATTAATTATATTTGATGTTCCATAATGTTAATAAATAAAACTAAAATTTATATGATTAAATGATTTCTTAAAAATGAATTTAAATAATCTAATGTGATACATTTTTTATTTTATACATTTATATTTTAAATCAAATTTAAAATTCTATTAAGCATTACAACTATATACAGTATATATATTGTGCAAATCAATTTAGAATATTATATTTTGTGTTATGATAAAATAAATTAGACATGGTAAAAGGAAGCAATGGCCTTGACCAGTACAATCATTCCTTTTGGATCCCATTTATTGAATCATTTTATGGAGATATCTTCATTGTGATATTCCATTGAACAAAACCTTTTCAATATTAAAAAACTAAAGCTTTAGAAAAAAAATAAAATTTTTGGAAATATTTCGTTTTATTCAATTATATGAATTTTATGAATTCACGAACTAATGAAACAAATTATTTTTTGATAAATTATTATTCTTAATTATTTTTTATTAAATATACACGATAATATAATTTTACAAAGTAATATGTAATTTATGTTAGTGTCAGATAACTGTTATTGAAATAAAAAACCCCAGTATTGTTCAACAAAATGAAACTTTTGATTTAAAATGTTAACCATTAAATTTCATGGATTATTTTGATAAAATAAATATTATTTTTGAAACCAAAACCTTATAATTATACAACATTCAATTTATCATAATTTTCTTAGACAAACCAATTTTTGGATAATAATCCAATGCTTTTTAAATATATGGTTTGTCTTATGGAATAATAAAATACCAAAAGGGTTGTCATAAATACAATATGTAGTATCAATAAAGAAAAGTATGTTTCTCCCTTAAAATAAAACAAATTTATGTTTTTTTATTAAATTTATTAAACCTTAACTAATCCCCCAAAACAAATATTATATTTTAAGGTCTTAAAATCAATTCATTATAAACAATAATTCGCTATCAATAAGGGTATTATTTTAATATGTTCAGTTCTATACCATATAATATAATTAAAAAAATTCATATTTCTCATTAACTAAGGGAATATACTTTGTATGGATTGTTCTTTAGATGAAATTATCATATAGAGTCCAAAACCTATGTTTGGAAATTAATAAATAATTATAATCTCTTTTTCTATTTAAATCCACTCAACAAATCATTCCAATTCACTCTAAAATCTTGTAGAATTAAGTTACTATTTCTTTCCCTATCTATATACATACAAAGGTGTAAATATACTAAAGATAAACTCCATGTATGCTCTTAGAAGCACCCTATCAGGGTAAGGAATCCCCTCCATGTCCTATTTTTTAAGAACTTTCTTTATTTCATGCAATTTGATTTCAATTTGTTCATGTATTGACATGTTTTTTAGAATCCTTATTACTATTTTAATGATTCTTATGTAATTATTAGACCTGTTTTTCTCTAATTCACCACATATTAAAATATTTTTGTACATTAGTAATGCTACATAATTATTTTCTTTTTATCCATGAAAATAATTTCTGTAGTGAATTAACATCACTATTTTCTCTCACAAATTATCACTTAGTTATACCTACACATCATTTATTGGATATTAAATATATTTAACCCACAAAACATAATTTTGGGGTTAAAGTTGATGAAATGAATCCTTATATTGTACGATCTAGGTGGAAAACATATTTTTATTCATGGTATGGATGTGATGGGTGGGACGAAAATTATATAACCACGTAATGCATTAGATAATGATTTTATCTCATGATATTCCATGTTTGGTGAATGAAATGTTATCAAAATAAAATGATGTTATGTTGTCTTGGTATTTTACATTGAATTATTTTATAATTTCTTGTTTTATGTTGATTGCACATTCTTATGTTTTAATTATGTTACATGTTCTATCATGCCATAGTTTTCAACTATTATTATTCACACCCCTCTTATGTTACCAATATATTCCTTTTTCAATCACCCATAATTCATTAACTTATGAAATAATTTTTTATTTCCTTACTTGGATTTATAGTTCACCTATATTTTTCTATGTTCCTCTGTTATCCCATGTTGTTTTATAAGATCAAATTAATATAAGGGTATGTTTTATATGTCAGAAATAATTATTTTATGCCCATGGATTGGGAAAATATTCTATATACCTAAATTATAAAATACACTATGACAAATTATTAATGTGTAATAAAATATGAGTTTTCATAGTACAACTAATAAATTTTTTTCCTATTTGAAAACTATTTTTTATGAAAAAAACTTTCCATTTTAACATAATGTGATGAATTACCTCTATTGATTCTTAATTATAGAATTTCTTAAAGTTGAATTTGATGTTGTAAGGGATTCTACCTCAAAACTTTCATTATTTTAGATTTTTTATCATGATAGGATCATATGTTGATGGTTGTGACAAGGTTCTGATGACAGAAAACTAGGTAATGGCTTGTTGGAATGAATTTTAATGTGGATTGATGTGTAGTGACTATGTAATGACGCTGTTGTGATGACAATATTGGTTTAAATTATGTTTTGGGATATGATGTGTTGTTTTGTTTATTGTTGTGAGGTGTGATCAATTATGGGTTGTAGTTTTGATGATATCCTTATAACATATGCATATTCTTTTTAATTAAAAATTTGAATAGTGTGGGTTGTAATTAAATAATCACAAAATGAAATTGAAATGTGGAAATTAACTTAATGACCTATATTATTAATTAATGGGATGAACATAAATTAGTTGTGATGGTTAATTTGGTATCATGTAAATATGAACTGAATGACTCAATATATGATATTTGTTGTTAATTTCATAAAAATAATAAAATGGATGAAATTATAATTGAATAGGAGGGTTTATGGGGGATGCGAATGCTATTTTTTGTGGTGTAATTTATTTTGTAGTTGAAGTAGTCTATGGTGGTAGATGGTCAGTTTTTGTTCTATTAACCCTTATGTTGGTCTAGTGTGTGGCTATTATATATTATTATTATATTGTTATTTTTATATGCACCAAATATATATTAAGTGTTTAAACGTATTCCCAATAGTTTTTAATTATTGATTGTCTCCCAAAACATCCATGTTGGAAAGGTCAAATGAATGTATACCCACTCCCCCTATATCTATTCTTGGTGTAGTTTTTATGGATGATCATTGATGGATTTAATTAACAATGTACTATAGGTGATGATTAATAAGAGGATGAAATGGTTCATTGTGGGGGTCTCTCCTAGTAGGAAGAATGCACAAGGTTTATGTCCATCAGGTTCATGATATCCAACTATTATAAAAATATTTTCATGGTTTTGGGATGATAAATATGTTATGGTTATAGGACATGGTAAATTATTATGAGTCTATGATGTTGTGATATTGATGTGGAAAGATATTTGGATTTCCCAAAGTGATAAGGCATGTTATCGTATGAGGCAGATGGACATTGAAAGGATGAGAGTTATAGGACATATGATTTTTTGGTGTGAACTGAAAATAATTGGGTTAGTGGTGAATTGTATAATTTTTTTGTTATGTTTATTTTTATATTATTATACATGGATGTGTTATTTAGTGAGTGTCAAGGTGTAGTTGGGAATGGATAAATTTTCCAGTTAGGTTTTATTTGGATATTATTTTTGTTTAGTTGTGCACTAGTATTCTATTTTGACAGATAAATGATACATATAGTGTATAATCATCTTGAGTATACATTTAATGCTAACTCTAAACTTATAAAAAACCTAACTTAGGTTAATAGTAGGAGTTAAAGATTTATATGTCCATTACTATCTTGGTAATTGGATGTGCAGTTTAGTTTCATTTGAAGTAGTTTCATCTGTTTAATTTGGTGGATTTTAACCATATATGATGACATTGATCATGTATTTGGGTGTGGTATGGTTTCTCATTTTTTATTACTTTCTATGGTTCCTTGTTGGTTATTCATTATATATCACAATCTTATATTTATAACTGAGCGTAAATACTTCCATATGTTTGTTTTTGATATCCATGACACTAGTTTTCGGTTTAGGGATTACTAAAGGGGGACTCGGGGGGTCATTATCATTGAACTAATATTTATAACCCATCATTATTACTATTATATGGAGGTTCTATCAAATAATGTTTTGAGAGGGATGGATGTGAGATATGAAGGAGTTTGGAGTTTGGAACCTTGATTATTAAATGTATTTTAATGAAATGGTATCTTTTTTGTTTGGTGCAGGGAATAAGTCATGGAGACCAGTATGGTAACATGATTTTCAGGCCCCCTTATGGTTTGATAAAAGGAAATTGATCCTATTTAATTACTAATTGATGTGATACCTCATACTAGATAGAGACCTAAGAGAGGTACATACATCATTACTATCTATTATTATGACTGAATAGGCATGATTTTTTTGTATTAAATTAACCTAATTATATGAACTTATTACATGTATAATATTTATATTAGATATATATTTTGATATAGTGTGGCATGTTATGTATTAAATTACATGAAGATTTTGAATAACACTACCATTAAGACATAAGAATTATGCAATGATATTTAAAGCATTTGTAAATATAAGGCACACCAAAATCATCCTATATTATTGTGTAGTGGATGGGTTCCCTAAATTTGAATACCTGTAGAATATTTTGTCATTTTGATAGTAGTGCATTTATTGTATGAGGAATGTAATGATGTGTTGACTTTAAACTCAGAAAAAGTATTGAGATTCGCCTAATGTAAATGGTAATGGGAAATAGTATTTTTTTCTTTCATTAGTTTCACCATTTATAATTGGTTATATGAAAATGGATTAGGGGATCATTTAAAATTTTCATGTATCTTTTTTCCAACTTCAATTTTTACATAGCTGATTTTTTGTTCCACTGGAATCTCAAAGTTCAAATGTTATTCAAATTTATCTGATCTGAACAAAAATTAATATTTAATTTTTTGAAGTAGTTGGTTATAATATTGAATAATTACTTTTTAGCATTATTTCGTCCATGATATGATTTATTTTTTAATTTTTTATAGATTTTCATTATGTAATTGTTATAACGATTTTTAAAGTAATTATATAGTTCGTTCCATGTGTTTTTAAAATAATTGATTTTTCCAACTTGATTTATTTTAAAACCCAATAGTTTGTGTTATTATTTTATTGAAAAATGATTTAAAATTCCCTTGATAAATTTTTTTGTTATCTTATTATGTTTTTATTGAATGAGTTTTAGGGAAGAATTTTAATGTTTTTAAAACTGATTTTTATTATGGTCTTGTAAATAATTCTATGTCATTTAAAAATATATAAGTGAATTATGGATCCCTTTAGGGATTCTAAAACATTATCGTTGTTTCATTAATAAATTAGTTTTTATTTTTTTTTAAATTATGCTATGATAGTACTATAAAATAAAAAATCAAATATAATTAATAATAAAAAGTAGTCTTGAAAACTTAAATTAATATTATGTAAATGTGTTTTCATTAATGAGGATACACATTTAAAATATCATTATTTACCTAAAATATTCCATACTGATTTTCATAATTAAATATTCCTTCGATAGAAAACATATCATTTTATGGGAAATTATTCAAAAATAGGCTTTATATTTTGAAATTACATGATGTTAAATGTTACTCCATGGGATTGGATAAATTTATTGGAACTAAAAGTATGTTTTATATGTGATTATATTAACTATGGAGTGTGTTAATATTAGTGAATTCTTATTGATTATATTATGTGACTTAATGAATAAATGAGATTCATGTTTATGGAATATTATATTTAAAATGGAATTAATGAATCTTTATTTACATTGAGATATGGTCCACTAAATAATAATAATGACTACTAAATTAAAAAAATAATGTTGAATTATATATATATTTGTGTTTTGGAGTTTTCTATGATAAAAAATAATTTTGAAAAGGTAATTAGAGAAATATACCTGTTTTTTCATAAAAATAAAGATCAATGAATGATATATGTTTTTGTTTAGTTATAAATAAAGTATTAATACCCTAAAATGAATGATAATTTAAAAAAGATAACATAATAATTAATTGAATTTTTTAAAATTATACTGAAATGTTTCTAGAAAATTGGTTTGTAATTTGGCTTGTTGATCTAGAAAAAAAATTACTTGTAATTCCATATTATATATAATGATTTTTATTAATGTTTACATGACATGATTAAGAAATTGTGTGCCTTGTTAGAATGACTTTTTCCATCATTAAGGGGCATATATAGTTTTCCCTTTAATGTTTTCTTAATTTTTAATTGTGCTCTTAAAATATTTTTAAAGATTTTTTACTTAAGATTTTTTATTGTTAATTTATTTAAAATAATTATTAGGTCTTTTTAGTTTAATTTAAATTTATTTGATAAATGAAATGATTTAATATAATAAAGATGTTGGATTTAAATTGAATTTTCCTCAATTTGACATATTTTTTTAACATTTTAAAACCTAAACACCTATTATTTTAAAAATAATTTCCATGATTCAATGTCCAATAATTACAAAAGGATCTGATTGAAATTATATGTTAAAATTAGGATTTATAAATTAAAATCATATTACAGTAATGTATTATTAACCTAATTAAATCAATGAATTTTTGTGATTCATGAACTGGTTTTTCCAAACAACATCCCAATAATATTTAAATTATTATATTTAATTTCCTATGTGAACATGATAAATTATGTTTTGTATTATTTATTTTTCATTTCATATTATTTATAAAGAGATAAATTTATATAAATATTATTCAAAATATAATATGAGTATTATGTTGTGTTTTAATTACATTTTGGTTAAATGAAGGAAATTTTTTCAAATAATGCTATAGATTAAAATCCTGATTATAAATCAATAAATTTAATTAAATGAAGAATACATTAATATGTGAATATATTGGAAGGAATTTTTTGAATGTTTTTTTATTAAAAAAGTTTTGTTTAAAAATTAATTATAATTTTTTTAATCCATTAGTAGATTTCTAAATAGTGATTAATCATCATGTCACAAATCCCATCATTTCCAAAAAATGATATTTTTATTGAAAATTTTATGTAAACTAGAAAATTAATCAAATATTTGAAATTGGATAAATATTACATGTATTTAATTAATGTACATTTGTTAATAAAATAATGTTTTTTAATAGAACTTATGTAATATTTCAATGAATTTTAGTTCACCACTGTGCATATGAAAGACTACTAATGCATGGCCTAAATTGAAATGTAAAGTAGACAATAAAATATGTCAATGTATAAAATTGCTTAATTTTATTTTTATTATGGAATCGTAAACATTATAAACATATTAATTTTTTATATTCATTGTTTAAATGAATGTTTTTTAGATTAAAAAAATATTTAATTTGTAACGTCAATTTATATTTTCCGGTACTTTTGATGTTTCAAAGTACCTTTGTTTTGGAGTAGTGACTTAGGTGAGTTTTGGTGAAATATTAAGGAAACCTAATGGAAAGTGAGTTGTGCATGGTTTGCGCACGGTTTGACAAACCGAGCGACCAAACCATGCCAACCGTGCAGAACTGGATAAAGAGGTCTGCACGGTTTGCGCAGGGTTTAACAAACCCTGTGACCAAATCATGCCAACCTTGCAAACCTGGACAGTGGGTTCCGCACGGTTGGTTCATGGTTTTCCTTACTTTGTTCATTTGTCCAGGAAATCATGCGCACGTTTTTTTAATTCAGAAAATCCTTCATAAAACCACCTAAACCACCAGGAATTCCATATTTCTAACCTAGGATGGGGCTTGAAACATTCTAGGTGTTTCCAAAGCCTCGTAGAGAGATTCCAAGGTGATCCAAACTTCTTACTTCAAGATTTAAGGCTTTTATTGAGGTTCTTCTCTCCTCTTGAAAATTGGATTTCAACATGTTACTTCTCTCGTTCATTCCACTAACATTCCCTGATCTTTTCATGGGAGATTTTCTCCATTTTCCGTGGATTTAAACCTATGTGTTGAGATATAGATCTATGATTGTGGATCTAGAACTATTTTTACAATATCTTAATGCCATTGATCTTATATTTTTTGGTTTTAAGGATTTAAATCCAGAACTAGATCGATGACGTTGTGCCGCTCGGTTTTTGGGGTTTCTTGATGGGAAAACTCATGTCAATAAATCTGGGTATGTGGTTCTGTTCTATTTATCCCAATTTATTATCCTTGGAATTATTTCAATTGGTGATTTATATTAAATTTCTCAAATTTTCTTTCACTTAAGTTGATAAAAACCTGATTCCAATGAATCGAGGTATTTGAAATGGTTTTGGCATAGAAATTTGGAAAACCCCCAATTCCATTGAATTGGGTGTTTTATGAAAATTTTATGATTTAAATTGTTTAATTAAAATTGTTGATTTTATGGAAATGAATTCAATTAGATTGTTGAATTTAATAGTGTAAATAAATTTCATGGTGAAGAAATTAGTTCTGATTGGATTTCAAACTGGTGAAAATGGCTTAAAATAATTTTATATAAACCTATTGGTTTTATCTTGAGGAAAAGGAAATTTTTTGAATAAAATGTTTTTTGGTTTTAAATGGAAATAAATTAGAACATTTGAAATTGAATAATGGGATTGATCATATTTTTATGAATTCTTAAAATAGTCCGCCCATCATATAAGAGTGCATGAAAGCCTTAGATAGTTAGTGAGTTATTTGGATACACTCTATGCGACGACAACGTTATAAAACATACTTTCGGAGGGTCACATACCCAACGGGTTGGTGATGAGTCTCCTTTGTCCAGTGTCATAAGGACATGTGTATACACATTTTGATGAGTTCACATAGAGAGTTTGGAATCCTATAACTAGTTAATTCTATTGTATCTTTTGTCAGATGACCATGTTGCTCTCTTGTTTATTTATATTTGAGATATAAATGTATGCCAATAATTTTGAACTGCTTTACATGCCTACTGAATTTATATAAACTATTTTATATAAATATTTTATTTAAGCCATTGTTTTAGAAATATTCCAACATTTGTAAAATCATTACTTTAAATATTTATTTACATCATTTGAATAATGTGTAGCATGTTTTGTTAAAATATGATTTTGAATTGACAAACCTGTTTATTTTATAATTGAATGCTTTTCTTTGGATAATCTATATTTGGAATTGGTTACGGAATCTTTGGTGGTATCCTACTGGGATTAGGCTCACACTCTACTTTTGCCTTCGGTTGTTTGTCGACTTTTTCTTCCAGGTTCAAGCAAAGGGAAGGGATCTCTTGGAGGTGGATCCAACTATTGAGTTTTGGTCGTGGTGAGTTGTGTCATTAGGATACTTGGGGCTATTTTACAATTTTTAGTACTTGGGTTTAGTACATTGGGATTTTTATGCCTGTTTTTTTTTCTGGAACATTACTCCCAGCAGAGTTTCTTTTTGTTTTGCATATTGTCTTGTTTCATTTCTTCTGCATTATTGGTAGAAAATCATTCCCACTTGCATGTTGTGTGATTCTAGGTGCTAGTTGCCGACCCATGGGGATCAAGAAATCCCTTCAGGCTATGTCAGGGCCAGCTCGGTTATCGGGTTACCAGGGTACCCGGGCTGGTTCGTGAAAAAATGGTATCAGAGGGAAGGTTAAGCATCCTGCATTGATGACAGTATGCATTTGAGTATTCTTATCGGGACTTAAAAGGTAGTTCTGATTGAGTTCCCAACCAGCTCTAATAGCAATGAACCTTAAGTCACCAGGGATGGTTAGGTAAATACGACTTCTGTATTTTTTCTAGTATTTTCCCTGTTTTGATTTGGATAGAGTGGGATCTAAATATTTTTTATCCCTTATATTAATAATAGTTTCCCTTGTTACTCTGTTTGAGTGTTAATATAATACCATATTATGTAATGTAGCATTATGCCTCCAAGAATACGTGGGAATCAGATCAAAAAAGAGGTTGCCACTGAATTTCAACTAGCGGGTCCTATTGTGGATCTCAGTCTGGTTGAGGTGTTTGTTTGCACAATCCAAGCTCTAGGACAGACACAACCTCTAGTTCTTGTTCAGGATCCATCTATAGATCCTCATAGTGATATTCTCCAATATCATTCTCAAGAGTTCCTATGGAAGAATCCACCAGTTTTCAAAGGCCCCTCTCACCCTCAACATGTTGAGGAATGGTTGAGTAAGATTGAACATCTGTTTGGGTTCTTGGAGACACCTGATGTGATCAAGGTAAAGTGTACCACCTTCGTGCGGGAGGGACCAAGTAGGAGATGGTGGGATACGATGGTGAAAGGGTTGAAGGAATTTCCATTCCCTCCTAGTGGCGTTGTTGGTTCTTTTAATGGAAAATATAAGCATGATGTTTCTTTTGGTAGTTCTCGACAACAAATTCATTCCAGACCACTAGTAGAACACGGAGGGGCTTCATTGACTAGCTCTCAGTGTGGAAAGACAGGATATTCTTAGAGGGTTTGAATTGAGGCACCAAAAACTGTAGCTCCTGCAAATGTTTAGGGTACTTACAGAGATTCTTCCATCACTTATCTACTCCACCTAGTGGAACAAGATCATCAGCACCTCCATAAACTATGGGGAAATAAAATTCTTCACGTACAAAAAGGATTGAGACACAGGCATCCGGAACGAAGCTTCTTCACGCAGTGTAAGAGTCTCTAGAGGTAGCTGATACAGGTCCTACAACTGTGAGAGGTACCATTATTATAGCTTCATCTTTAGTGACCTCTCTTTTTGATACTAGGTCATCTCACTCATTTAGTTCAACCCATATTGTTAATCTTCTTAATCTACTAATAGAGCTTTTATCTTGTGCGATGGATATTACTACACCCCTTGGTACAATGAGAGAGAAGGGTCTTTGTAGTCCTGGTTGTGTCTTCCCTCTATCATATGTTGATCATGCTTAGAGTTTTTTGGTTATCGACATGAAATCATTTGACCTCATATTTTGGATGCATTGGCTATTTACCAAAAAAATCGGATCAATTATTATCTTTGATAGTTCTACCTTACAACACCCAGTGTTGTGCCTTTTGTTTTTCAAGGAGAATTGGACTGAAGGCCAAGAAGAGCTAGACCCTCTTATTCGGAGTTGGGGAATTTTATATTAGTATTTTCTTTTGATCTAGAGAGATGTTCAATGTGTGGTGATCTTACTCTAGTCATCTCTGAGTTTCCCGACGTGTTTCTTTATGACTTCCCTAGTTTTCCACCAGTAAGGGAGGTTGATTTTTCTATTGAATTAATGCCTGGTACTGAAGCAATTTATATTCCATCTTTCCAAATGGCTCCAGCAGAACTAAAAGAAATAAAGTATCAGTTAGACGATCTTCTTGAGATAGGTTTTTTATGCCTGAGTGTGTCACCGTAGGCAGCACCGGTTCTCATCGCCAAGAAGGCTGAGGGATCTCTTTGCTTATGTTTTTATTATCCAAATCACAATCGAGTTACGATAAAGAAAAAATATCCATTACCACGAATTAATGATTTGTTTGATCATTTGAAAGGGGCAAAGTGGTTTTAAAAAATTGGTATTTGTTCTGGTTACCATCAATTGAGGATAAAAGAATCTGACATTCATAAGACCTCTTTTTGGAGTAGGTATGGCCATTATGAGTACCTTGTTATGCCCTTCATCCTAACAAAAGCTTCTACAATTTTAATGGATTTGATGAAAAAGGTTTTCTATGAGTATCTAGATACTTTTGTTGTAGTCTTTGTGGATGAAATTCTTGTCTACTCCATGTCTGAGGAGGATCACGTGCATCATCTGAGAATAGTTCTGAATCTTCTAAGGAATCACCAACTTTATGCCATGCTTTCAAAGTGTGATTTCTGGATTCAGGAAGTAAATTTCTTGGGAAATTTTGTTTTATCACAAGGAATATCAGTTGATCCTGAGAAGGTGATGGTTGTTTTGACTTGGAAACAACCATGAAATGTTTTCAAGATTCGGAGCTTCTTGGGATTAGCATGATATTATTGCCGATTTGTTAAAGACTTCTCAAAGTTATATTCTCCAATGACTGCTCTGACTCGGAAGGGAGTGATGTTTTCCTGGAATGATAATTCATAGAGTTATTTTGTTGAGAAAAATTGTATTTTTATTGAAGCGATAGTTTTAACTCTTCCTAAGGCTGGGGTAGGTTATATGGTCTTCTGTGATGCATCGGGTTCTAGTTTGGGATGTTTCCTTATGAAAGGTAATAATGTTGTTGCCTATGGATCTTGTCAGCTTAAGCCTCATGAGAAGAACTATCCTACCCATGATCTTGAACATGCATCTTTAATGCATGCACATAAGTATTGGATACATTACCCTTATGGAGAAATGTTTACTGTGTATTCAGACCACAAAATAGGTTTTATTCAAAAACATGCCTTTTGAACTACTTTACATGCCTGCTGAATTTATATAAACTATTTTATATAAATGTTTTATTTATGAAATTTTTTATAGAAATATTCCATCATTTGTAAAATCATTACTTAAAATATTTACTTCCATCATTTGTAAAATCATTACTTAAAATATTTACCTCCATCATTTGAAAAATGTATAACATGTTTTGTTACAATATGCTTTTGAATTTCCAAACCTATTTATTTGAAAATTGAAAGCTTTTCTTTTGATAATCTATATTTGGAATCTGTTACGGAATCTTTGGTTGTATCCTACTAGGCTTAGGCTCACACCCTACTTTTCCCTTTGAGTGTTTGTAGACTTTATTCTTATAGGTTTGAGAAAAGGGAAGGGATATCTTGGAGGTGGATCCAGCTATAGAGTTTTGGTCTTGGGGAGTTGTTATCTTTGGAACCTTGGGGCTGTTTTCCAATTTTTAGTACTTGGGTTGTAGTACTTTGAGATTTTTATGCCTCTTTGTTTTCTGGTACATTACACCCAGTGTAGTTTTTTATATTATGCATATTTCCTTGTTTCTTTTCTTCATCATTGTTTGTGGAAAAATCGTTCCACTTGCACGTTGTGTGATTCCAGGTGCTAGTCGTCGACTCATGGGGATAGGGAACTCCCTTCAGGCTGTGTTAGGGCCAGCTCGGTTATTGGGTTACTAGGGTACCCGGGATGGTTCGTGACGTAAATTTTCTAAATGATTTTATTTTATATGATTTTAATTTTTTATGTGACTAATTTTGTTGTTTTTTAACATGTAAGAATAATTGATAATTATTACAACATGTGATGGTTTTTTTAGAAATATGATATCTTGTTATCTATATGGTAGAATATATAAAGGAATATTAATGTATATAATGATACATGATGATAAATGATTTATGAATTTATAATATGATCAAACCTAGGTTGATTTTGTTGAAGTGAAAAATGTGATGATTTATTCTAACGTGATTTATAGGGGATTAAGAACGGGACTTGTTATAATGTATGGTGAATAATCAAAATGAAATGTTTAATTTTGCACAAAATATGTTTCTATTGTGAATAAAAATTAATCATGATAATGGATGTCTATTATAAAGTGTCTTTAATACTAATATTTATTGTTTGGAGTCTTTTTCTTACTACGTAAATGTTTAATGTGCAGTGATTCTCTCTAAATGATTTTGATACCAGTAATTGATATTACAATTTCCTGAAATTTTATTTCTTAATTTAATGTTTTGATGTTATGTATGAAAAGTTTAATCTAATATTGATTCATTGAAAAATAATATCCTCAGTGTAAAATCCTAGTGTTGCTGACCTTTTGTTTTGCTATCCTTATTTGATAGATATCTCCCCTGGGAGAGTATTAATGGAGGTTGGTTCCCATGATCATTTTTAACTTTACCCTTGTGTGATATATAATGGGATGCATATTCCTACGACTCATTATTCTCCATTTATGTTATTATTTTAATTGTTTAGCTTTAGAATTTTGTAGATCTATTTGTTGTAAGAGACCATATTTTTTTCACACCCTTCCATAGTTGTTATTGAATACTGAATAGTTATGATGGTCAGTTTCATAGTAGTATCATAATATTATGAATGTATATTATGTTATATGCAATTGTATATTATTTGTTTAGTGATAGTGAAATGTAACACACATCTCTTAAAATATTATAAATTAATTATAATTTACTTATTATCAAATTTTTACTTTAACGCTATAATATATATCTTGGGAATGTGTGTCTATAGACATATTATGTGTTATATACCTATATTCTTTTCCTCATATATATATATATATGTGTGTGTGTGTGTCTATATGTTATATGTTTATATATCATTTTTAATATGTTTATCTATATGTATTATTATAATGTGTTGAATTATATATTTAAATGTGCACATTAGGTGATTTATGGCACTGAAAAGGGAAAAAAATAAATAATTCAAGATAGAATTATCTTTGAGAGAGAATGCGATGTTTTAAAAAGAGAAGTGAGACATTGTAATAAATTAAGGGGTCTTGTTGATATTTATTTCTTAGAGAAAAATAATAATTAATAAAATGATTGATGCGATTAGAAAGAGTGTGGTGGGGTTGGGATATGGGGAAGGAGGAAATGGAGATTGAAAAAAGATAAAAATTATGGGAAATATATATTAATATAGATAAGTAATAATGAAATTAGGCGGAGTTATGATTGTATATTATATTGAGATTAGAGTTATTGTATATAAAAAAATTGGTGGCATGGATGAAATCATGGGAGTCAAGATTTTATGGCGGGAGAAGTTGGGGAACACCAATTTTATTCCAAGTGGATTATATTTTTTAAAATTATCATGGTTAATATTTGTTTTGATTCCAAAAACTATATGGTTGTCCATCAGTTCAAATGTTTAATATCATCATTAGTAATGATCATCAATTTAATTAGAAATATTGGCTAACTCACATAATTACATCAATTGAATTGATGCACATCCATTAATTTGTAAATGAAGGGAATTAATTCAATTAACACTTAGAGGGGTCATTTAATTGTAAAATGGAACTAATATTTAATTTATATAAAAAAATATCTCTTACGTTTCTGGTGCTATTCAAATAATTTATCTTCAATCTTTTGTTCTATAGTTTCCTCAGTCATCAAATGTTTGTGGAAATTTTTGAATTTTAGTTTCTATTTTTAATATCTTATTTAATAATATTTAATTTTTGTTAATATTTAGTCAGTTAGTTATTAGTTACTAATATTATTAAATATTGTTTTATTGGTTGTTATTTTTTAAAAAATATTTTATTTGATATATTTAATTTATAATGGTTGTATGTGAATACATAAAATTATTACAATAATAAATGTAATTAAATTCCATGTATATGTTGAATTACTAATAAATGTTAGATTTTTTTAGTTAAATTATATTAAATTATATTTTATATACACGTTTCCTTATTAAAATATGTAATTAATTTAAAATAATGAATTATTACAAGAAATATTTATTTGTAAGTATAATGGAATTATTTTTTTATATAATGTGATAATTTATAATAATATTACAGAAAATTATTTAGACATTTGAAATTGGTTTTTAAATGTTTTATTGACTAAAGTCTATTTTAATTTTCAGTTTCATTTTTTGATTTATAATGTTTTAATTATTAATTACATTTTATTTAGTAGAAATATTATTCAATACTTTTTAAATTGGGATTAGAAATAATTATGGAACATTAGGTATAATTTATTCCCATGTAAACAATTATATATTTTGGTCACATAATCAATATTTCCTTAAGGGTGGATCTAAATAAAAGAATATAATTAGTTATTTTCGTAATGTAAGAAATTGTTTCTCTCGAAGGAATTAAAACATTATTCGGATACTATATAAGAATGAAGGATTCAGAAAAAATGTTGCTATGAATAATATTAAAAAATTGGAGGATTTAGTATTAAAAAAATCATTCTAAGATGAATGATAGTGATCTAATTACACACCTATTTTGAAACTCTAAGGGGATATGATTTGCTAATTCAGATTTATTTTACTCTAATTTTTTATATATTAATTTCATAGTAGTAATATTTAAATTAGGATGATAAAACATTTGTATAACATTATGGATGCGTTTAAAAATAATAATAATAAAAATAATTTCGTAATGTAAATAAAATTGGAGGTATCCAAGATTCTACATCCTTGTTTGGATATAAAAAAGTTGTTGCATTTTATAGAAAAGGTTCATTGAGATGTATTAATCATGAAATTTGAATATTGGGTACTAACTCAATTATTAACTAATTCATCACAAAGAGGCATAACTACAAAGCTAGTTTGAAACATTTGGGGAATATTATATTTTAATCCACCTCCTATTTACTCCACAAAAAACTATATGTAATTTTTTAAGCCTTTAGTTAAAAGACATTGTGTTAAAAAAACATGTTATATTACTATAAAATCTTATTATTTTTTTATCAGATATAAAAATGTCTATATATATTTGTTGCAATAGTCAAATAACTTTTATTAAAAAAGTTGTATTTATGATAGATAACTAGAATATGTGACAATGGTTGTGGGATATACTATATTGGATGAATTATATATATATATCATTAAAAATCATAGATCACCAAGTAAAAAAAGTCCTTGATATAATGACATCTAAACTTTAAAGATATATTGTGGGATATTGATTACAAAATAATTGATGATAAGGAATGAGAAAAAAATTTCTTAAGAATTTCGGAACAATTCAAAGATGTAATGATGGATTTTTCAATCACTATATCTATAGTCAAAGATGTTTGATGGTAATGGATTTTTGTTTATCAAAACCACAGATTATGTTATTGTATCCTTGGGATTAAACATCTGTTTGAGATATTATATTTTTAGTGAAATTACCCCATATAAATTAGATTACATGGAGTAAAATTTTGAGTATTAAGGGTAATAATACAAATACCAAGATATTGGGGATGCATAACATGATTATTTGAAGAACATTTAGATTGGATCAATGTTTCATCACATTGTACAATGAATAATCATCCACCACAAGAATCATGATTGATATAAGGTATATAATTCCTACCAAAAATTTATTTATCAATAATCACTTACCATATATAATATTAATGAATTAATATCATAAAAATGAGTTTTAGATGAAGGTGTGTTATACCATGGGAGAGATTTGAATGTATGGAATCTATAAATATAGTTCACAAAAATTACCATAGGGAGTGACTTTATAATTATCTATTAGTGTAAAATAAGATATATCATTATATAATTAAGTTTGAAATGTTTTATTTTAATTTCCAGATTGCTTTTTGACATATAGTTGATTATAATTTCATCTATTGGGCACACTCTGGATATACTCTACAAACATATTTAATCGCAACCCTCTTATAAGGTAACATGACCATATAAAATGAATTAATTTCAATAAATATATTTGAAATGATAATGGAATTTTAGTATATTATTTTGGAATGGGTGGTGGAGAATATAAAACATTATTGTGTTTACAATATTTCTTAAAGAATGGTATGTGAAGCATGATAGAATTATATCATGAAATTGTATTGGGATGGGGCCTATATTATTTTAAAATAACACAGGGAGATTCTATGTCAAAAAAATGTTTTTTACAAGTTACTTATTTTTTAATATATTAGCCAAAAAATCAAGTAGTTTAAATGAATGTAGCCTTTTGTAGATTAATTTGGACTTTCTCGCCACATATAGCTACTATAATAAATTTAAAGTAACAAAGCTGGTCTAATGGATCTTTTTTATACTATGTATACATTAGCCCGAATGGCCTGAAGGACGTCTTTTTTATTTTATTATGGATAATCCCCCTTTTAAGGGTTGAAGGGGAACCCGTACATGACCTGTCCCAAATAAATATTCTCATAAAAAAAATAGGTTTTCTTATTTTGAATCAATAATTTTACTATATGAACCTTAAACAAAAAATATTGTGGAATGTTTCAAATTAATTATCCAAGGTAATCAAGAAATATATGAGTACATGATGAAAATATTGAAGGATAAATTGTCTCTTGTATATGTAGATGAGAGATATACTAACACAAGATGCCTAATAGTGTGGAAGACATTAAATAATTCATTATGGAGTTTAGAAGAGACATATAATTGGTAAATAATAATGTTAAATTATATTTTAGTTAGGTATAATGAATTTTATTTTAATTAAATTTTTCATTAACATTAATATTATGTACTGAAACCAAATTACAAGAATGGTGAAAGAAAAATTCAAACTCATTTTTAAATATTATATGAAAATATGTTGACACGATGTAGAGGGTATGAACAGAGGCATAGAATATGTGAAAAATGTTCAGTATGAATGTGATATGATTATTTTTTAGGCTATATTATTATGTGGTCATTAATTTCATGGAAGTTTTAAATTATTTAATATCACTTATTACACAATCCTTATATTTTTTAGTAGTGGTCACATGCTTGAGGTTTTACTAGAGTAGTGTTTCTATGATCGTGGAAACATCCAGGAGGTTCTCTTTTATTTTTACACATATATTAATATTTAATTATAAAATATATGGTCAAACGTAGAAATAATATTTATAAAATTATTGAACTTTATACATATTTATTCCTGAAAAATATATTTTGTTCATTACATTCATTTAAAAATTATTTTTTGTGACATTTGTTTTGTAAAAGACAAAAAAATAATTTGTTTTAAAAGAAACAAATTGTTTTATTGAAAATTAAATATAATGAAAATAGTATCATCAATATAATTTTTTTTCATGAAATGTACTTTTTCTTTAAAAAATAATTTATTATTTATGTGTTCAAATATTGAAATTATATTCTCTAACTCTATACAATTTATTTTATAATTTTTTCCCATATTTGAAATATGTATGTCCAAAATCATAAATAATTTCAATTTTATAACATGAAAGAAAACAAAACTTTTCTCAGTTCATTCCTAGATTCCTTTCAAATTCTCACAAAATCTTTATGTCACCTAAGTACCCTTCTAAGGAGTAATAGATAGTTATCAAAGGGAGAACTTCTAATGGAGAGGCAATACTGTCAACCCAATATATCAAGTTATTTTCTTCTTATACACTATTCAATTAACCACTATCCGCGAATATATGATAGAAAAAGTTTTTTATTTTGTTTAAATGATATTATTCTATTTTTATTTTTATTTTTTCAATCCACCATAGTCATAGTAAAATAATAATAACATCATCATTCTTATGTGCACACTATCACCTCCATGAAAGACATGGTTAATTTTTCCTCACCACCATGAAAGAAAGTTTAAAAAAGTTTATTTAACATACTAATATAACTTTTATAACATGGTTGTAATCCTAAAATGATAATCCTTTCATTTACTACCCCTTCTTAATCTATGGAAATTTGAAACTTTCATATGTGCATTCATGCAGACTACACCCACCAAGAAATGACATGTTTTATTTTCCATGAACAACTAAATTTTTTTAATTTATAAATTTTTTTTCATATGAGCATTTAATTTTCTACATAATTATTAATTTTTATGAATAATATTTTCAAATCTATGTGATAATTTGAAAAGAACGATCAATGTAACTTTATCCACCCAAAATTAACCTATCTTGCAGCCTTTCTTTATATCAGACTATTTTAGATGACCATTGAAACTATTTATGTATTTTTATAATGGAATATTAAATTATATAATACAAAAAAATTATTGAAATAATGAAGCAATTTTAAAACACATTTTTCAACATTATTCAATGAAAAAGTGTTTTGACATAATTAAAAAATTACAATATGTAACCAACGTACACTGAAACTAGAGTGAAAAACATAAAAATTGGTAATAAATGTGTTTATAAAAATATATATCGCTGAATAAGGGTATGTTCTATGTATTAAATGAACATAATTTAATTATTAATGATGATAGTCACAAGTACGGAGTGAATATAAAATTGGGGTAACGGATCTTCATACCACCCTTGTAACTAGTCATGTACACATTATCCTTTTTTCTCCCTTTTACAATTTCATAATATCAATTTTTTTGTTTTCTAATATATTCCCCTGAAAATAAACATATAAAAATATTATTTTCATTTATAGGGTAATAAATGTTATTATTTTCCTTTGAAATTACCATATTTAAGTAAACTAGATTTATGGAATCATTAATATTTATTGTCTTATGTCAATAACCACCCTCATAAGATTTATGTAAATTATAAAGAGGTACTAAAACCATCAATATAAAATGGAAACAATAGTTATCTCAATTATATATTATATAAATCAATTTTTAATTTCATTATTTAATGTATATGTTATTTATTTTTTCAAATCCCATCCCACGTAATTATTTTCAGTTATTTCGTCTCTTAACCATTAAAATGAATTGTTTATAATGTAAATCTATATTCAAGACCTCTGCTCCATTTTCAATAATTAATTTCTAAAACTATTTAATCTCACATCCATTTTTAAATCCTTATTATTTAACATTTATTTATGCCTTGATTCAAAATTATAAAACCGAACTCTATATCACGTGCTTGATCATGCTTGTGATTTATCTTTGGTATCTTTACAGCATGTGGCTTGAATATGTAAGATATTCATTATGATATTGGTACACCGAAAATTATATATCCCTATAATGCATTGTGTAATGATTTACATCTCATGAGATGCTATATAAGGGATTATGTAGTGAAACTAATACAAAATTGGACGTTTTCTACTATATGATGATGATATTGGGATCAAAACTAGACTTATTTTTATGATCTCTTATCCTAGGTAATCAACACATATTTATAGATACACTGATATTATGTTTTCAATTACATGGGTAATGTGACCATGTTTATGATCATTCTACCTAGTATACCATGTTGTGTTTTATTACAATTTTTATTCCCTTATTGGGAATTCTAGCCTACCATATTGCTTATGTATTTTCCCATAGGTATCCTATGTGATTTTAGAAGATATGTGGAAGTCAGAATAACAATGTTAAATTTCAAATAAATATTATTATTTGATATTTATGATGATTTATTTAGGTATATAATCCTCCGAAGGAACTATACATCAAGGTCCTCATTTTGTATTTTTCGATTTTCGATGAGAATATTTTTGAAATAAATTGTTTATAAGGGATGGGTAGCTATAAAAAACAACAAAAAAATAATACTAATGATTAATTCGTGTATAATGGTGGTATAAAATCACAAAAATTAGCATAAATTAAAGACTTTGTCAATCTCAGACATCATCTAAGGATGGTATTCAATGAATCTAGAGGGAACTAATTCGTGGTGAAATAACCATCAATTGATTTATAGAGTGAAATAAATTAAATATTGGCACTAATGTAATCCACCAAAACTCTTCTATCATTATTCCCAATATTTTATGACACTAACCATATTGGTGTTTCTAAATTTTATATTATGTATATCGACTCGTGCATTACGGGTTCAAAATATATCAATTAATTATCTTAATTAATTTATATTTTAAAATTTTATAATGTGATTAAACATTTCCTTAGGTTCTAATGTGGTATTGGATTATATTCCACCAAGGGTAATACATAATATCCATATTTAAGGATGCTATCTATTTCTCTTTCAAAGTCTCTATTAATGAAATTATCTACTATTATAGAGATTATACCAGAGCATGATTTAATATATTAAATAATTTTAATATATCAATCATAGGGATAAACGATTCCATAAATTTGATTCCAACACAATGACTCTCTATAGAAATATTTTATATATATCTAAAAGGGATTAGTCACAAACAAAATAGAGCTATTACAATGTAGAATTACCCTATGACTAAGAAAAAAGAGAATCACCTAACAAATATAATGGATAAGGTACAAGGAAATAATATAAAAAAGTATGATATGTCCTTATAAACTATATAATACCCCTGATATTCAATAAAATATTTGAAATAAAAATTTAATTGAATATAATTATAAATCTGATACCATGTATGAATTTGGTATGATCACCACATGATCAATATGGTAGAAGAAACCCAAAATATTTTCTAATATATCATCATAAAATAGAAATACAGTAAGTAAGACAATAATACAACCATGTTTACAACATAACTAGAGTCCTCTATATTTATTTTTCATGATATATTACATTTGATAGTAATCACCTAGTAACATCGGATGGAATTTTTCTTCTATAGTGATAACACCAAATAGTAGAATACTCCGCCATAATTAGTATACCAATGAACTAAAAAGTATTTCAAAAACCTTAAATTCAATGATAAATATATAATTAGGGTATAAGAGAGTTCCAAAAATTAATCGAATATTATATTCATCCAAATAAGTCTCTAACCTACTTTATATAGGCTCCATTGAATCATTAAAGAAGGTGATGGTAAGAAAACAATTCTTGGAAAAAAATATTAATTACACATAATTCGCGATCATTAGTGATATGATCGTTAGAATGTTTTCTTTTATTTTTTAGTCAATAAATGAATCAAACCACTGATTTGTAACTGATGATTTCCCATGTGGAAGACATGAAAATTTACATTAACTAATAACCTCCACAAACCTATCTAACACTAGGTTTACTTAAATTGTGATATGAATCACAACCAAATCTTAATCAATGAATTAGTATATGAAATAAAATATGATATACCCATTATAGATCATTTTATAAAATACATGTAGTTTCTCAGAAATTTCATGCAATTTTTTTTAATTATAGGGAATTATTTCGAGACCAAACGCTCATACGTCACTTGATTCCAGGGCCTGGTGCACCCAGAATAGAATTTTGAACATTTTTTGGTTCATTTTAAGAAATGTATGAGTGGGTTTTCTAACATTTATAATGATGCTCAGATCAAAAATCAAAGGGAATGTTTAACTCAGAATGCTGATATTTCCCCATGGAGGACCTAAGCTCGACCGACGAGGGTTGACCAGAAATGGTGATTTTTGACCTTTTCAAAGTGAAATAAAATACATTAAAATTTTATTTTATTTTCTTTTACTCACCATTGAGCGGTGAAATTCCATAACTGTGGTGTGGCGACGAACCCCATTTATGATGATATTAAATGAGCAGTGTAACAACTCATTAATCGAAGCATAGAAAATACATTTTTTTAATAATGAAACTGCATGATGATGGAAAGATGAAATTTAATAGAAATGTTTCCATGTGTTTATATTTTAATCAAATAAAAGGTTGGAGAAATATCTGGAGATTGGGAATTGCACTGACAAATCTACAGTGTGGAATCATCTCCAATGAAGAAAAATGAACTCATTCTCCATCCACCCATCAAAGGATTTCTCCCCAATGAATAATTCTAGTGGATTAGAATGTGGTGATGATGCCTTGGAGGATGGATCATGTACTATAGATCGTATAACTATAATAGATTCGAACTGATCATCGCCAATGGAAAAACATCTCCAGGTAGAGGATATTTTTGTTTTGACATTCCCTGTTGCTCATTCAAAAAAAAGAACGTGGATCAACCCAAATAAATATTGATCCAAGAATATTTTGTTCTTGTGGGAGGGTGATTATAATTGAGGTTTTAATTGGTTTTACCTTGTTGTTATATCCTTGAACCACCCCCTTTGTTTTAAACTCTAACCCAGAGGATGTTGGATGACACAAACATGGCCCGATCCCTTCACCATTGTTAGCTATTCTTGTAAAAACCTCCAAGATGATGGAAAGGAGATTAAGAGGCTAGACCAAGTAAGATGGAACCCCATGGAGGCCGAAGGTGCAGACAGCTCAAAAAATAGACCACCTGAGCGGACCTGGTGGTCCTCGGAAGGCGCTGCTGGCACGACGAGGGAGGTGTCGTGGCCAGCTCAGGACACGACATTCCAGCTCTCCAGAAGCTGTAGAATAGGGATGTAGACTCTATGACTAATCGGTGGGTGAGTCACATGCCACACGGTCCAAAGACACCAACAACACATAGGTTAGATTGAACTTTCCCTCCTGTTGCAGGTCGGGCCGGATGGAACTAGGTTGTGGGTGACCCAGTGGGATACACCCCCGACCGAACCAGGTCGGGTCCACCAGGCCCAATGGGCCTATCCCAGAACCAAACTGGGTCGGTTAAAATTAGTCGAACTAGCCGAGACATGCAGGGCCTATGGGCCAGGTCTGTTTGGGTTGGTCTGAGTGGTTCATGTCTGTCCCAGACCCGACCGACCCCTCGTTACTAAAACTACAAAAAATATTTCCGATCTGGCATCCAATTGATGATCTGTTAGCAGTTCTCATACCCTTGCGATGAGAAGATTATTTTGTAATACTCGAATGATGTTCTAATTGATGTTTAAATGGGATGAATGTCTTAATGAGGGGTTTCTCCCAAAATCAAGTGCACAATGTTCTTGAATCATGTGGCTAACTTAGACTTCATGACCGCTGAAAAGTGACCATAAGTGGATCATGAACAAGAGACCCTCTATGGGTAATCTATACTGGAATAGTGTGAATCATCTCTCTATGAACCAGCAGGCCCATGGTGGGGAGAGAATCTGTGTGACGCAGATGACCCACCATACTCATCTGGGATGAGTACCTTAGAACGAAGGACAAGGTGGGAAGTGGCTCTCTCTGACCCGACCTTCCAAAATTGGGGATCGGCGCAGTGTGACCCCTCATACCCATGGTACTCATTAGGGATGAGTACCCCAGAAGTCTAAGGTGTTGACTATTGTAGCTGATGTTCTTACATTCAATATTCTAGATTATACCAGTGTGAGTTATCTTTCATTCTGATTGTGCTTAGTGATTTACCTTATGGGTTTCATTTGTGGTATTTACATTATGTTTTGGGGTATCTAAGGAGTATTTTGTTACTCACACTTTCACGGGATATTCCTAAATGTGTTGTGTATGGTGTAGAAGACCTCTTCCTTGATGAAGGACATGTTGGCCTAGGACCTGATGGTGCCCAATGTGATCAGGCAGGAAGGGTGTGCTTTTAAGGCTTCTAGAAGCTACTCTACACATACCCATTAGTGGGGGTTTGCAGTGGATGGATTTTCAGAGATATTATATATTTTTCTTGTTTTCAGTTTGTCTATTCATGATTTTATATTCTGGCATATTTTACCTACACCTTGTTCCATTACTCATTGGTTGTTTAGTTGCGTTCTTTTTTTCCTTTCCATTTTTATTGACATGGTTTTCTGTGTGTGCACTGGTACATAGGAATATACCTCCCACATGAATTTTAACGCCTTCAGTGCTAGTCTCCAACCCCTGGACATCATGAGGTGGGCTTGGGGGTGTCATAGCACTAGCCCTAGGAGACAGGTCGTGAAAAATTGGTTTCAATGGTGGTCTGTTCAACCTCAATGACTGGGAGTTTGTTGTTTGTTTTTGGGAAAAAATGTTAAATGTCTTAAGTTAGACATTCTGATTCAGGGAGTCAAGTGTTGGTGTGGAAACCAATATATCCATACGCCAGGACCTTGAATTCTATTTTTCAGCTCTATAAAAAACACAACTTGAATGAATCATATAGGAATAGAGTTTTCCTCATGTTATTCTTGAATTAGATTAATCTCACCAAGTATAATCTATTAATCATGGTATATCTTGATCAATTTCTGAATGACTCCACGCAGTCAGCCATCTAGGATTCAAATGTGTGACCATGAGGATAGCCTGCCATCCTATGATGCGGTGGTTTAGGAACCCATGCTAGAGATGGCCCTGATGGGTGGTGCACTAGCATTACCACCACCCATTGATGAGAAGTTACTACCAGAATTACTGGTAATGGATGTATGAAAACTCAATTCCTTACATGAGTTTTAGAGATGAAGACCACCTATGTTATGGGAAGATATATATCCTATGCTCGATAAGGACTAGATGGAGGTGGTGACATGATTCTTTTTGTTAGCTAGGGTTCCACTTGACTATACGGTAATCTTATCCATGACCCTTCTTCAGGGCTCAGTAGGGAGATGGTGGATCTTGATGATTCAGACTCAGGATGAGGCGACCCTCTCCTAGGATGACTTCGAGTGATAATTCTTGGAGTAGTTCTTCCCCGTGACCTTGAGTTCAATGAACATAAATGAGAATCTTCCCCTACAACATGGTAGTATGTAAGTGATGGAGTACTCTATAAGGTTTATGGACCTCTCCCACTACACTACGGATATGGTGCAAGACCCTTTCTTTAGGGCCTATGCCTTTGAGTAGGGACTTTTATTGGAGATTAGGGCATTGATGATTGACCTCAGTATCCCAACCCATGAAGATTAGATATTTTAGGGGATGACCCCAGATCTCAGGTTCAATCATGTTGGTCTCCCAGAGAAGAGTGAGTCAGTAGGTAGCCAGGCTATGATTCACATGCAAAGGCTAGGGACACTTGGCTTGTGATTGCATGACATGCTACATAGATGATCAAGAGATGTTCGTAGGACCGCAATGGCAGCAATAGAGGTTAGAGCATGAAGGTATTCATGGAAGAGGACGTGGCAGGGGAGTAGGCCGTGTAATAGGTAGTGGGAGATGATTTGAGGTACTACCTCCACCACCCCCACAAGGTCCACCAGAACCTTAGGGAATAAGTGAAAATGGGAAAGTTCAGCTTCAGACAATGGAGGCCTATAACTACGATGCTTCGAAGATTATTAGAGGTACAATTTGAGTTATTTACACCTTAGTTGTAGATCTCATGGACATAGGTGTCAGTCACCCTCTCCTTTCCACGAACCACATTCAAGGATTGAAAATATTAGTGGAGTTGTTGGCTCGACCCTTACAATTAGAGACTCCCAGCCGAGGGAATTGGACGATAACCCACTTGTGATGGTAGTGTGAACTTACTCTTGGAGGTGAGAGATTAGGATAAAGTCTTCTAGTAGCAGTGTCGGGGCCTTATAATGTAATCTTGGGCAAGGACTAGTTATCCAATGTTTGTGCTCATATCGATTGTCTTAGTCAAAGAGTTCAGTGTTTTAGTGAATATGTGACCAAGTTTTACATCACTGGATTGAAATGAACTCTTACATCATAGGACATATTATTTCAAAGGATTGTGTAGATGATCACTCACAGGTTGGATAGCCTCACCCGTAGTGCGGTGGATGAGAGGAGTCTAGGATTTCATGTAGTGGTGGAAGAGTAGGAAGACGAATTTCTTGGGGATGTTTCGGGACTAACACCTTGTAGGGTGGTAGACTTATGCATTGATCTGTACCCTATGATTACACTGATATCTATGCCATCATATCAGAGAGAACTAGTGGATCTTTGTGAGATGAGGTTAGAGCTGGATGACTTGCAACCGAAAGGCTTCCTAAGGGCTAGAATTTCACCATGGGAAGCCCCAGTATTGTTTTCCTAGATTGTAGATAGAATCTTGAGGATATCCGTGCACTACCAGTGCCTGAACCAGGTGACCCTAAAGAAAAAATATCCACATCTAAGAATTGATGACCTCTTCGACCAGCTGAAGGGAGCTAGTTGGATCTCAAAGATCGACCTCCAATCAAATTATCAGTAGCTTTGGGTACGAGATGAGGATTTCAAAAATATTTCCATTTGATGCTCGTTTGATCACTATGAGTTCGTGGTGATTCCCTTTGGCCTAAAACATTCCCCGTCAATTTTCATGGGACTCGTGAATAGGATCTTCCAGCCTTACCTCGATCATTTTGTGGTGGTATTCATATCTGAATTCATGGTGCAATTGGTGTCAGAATCGGTGGACGCTACACACCTGTGGATAGTCCTAGATACACTAAAGAGAACATGTCACATACATAACTTATTTTGATTTTTTTTAAATTTATTTTCCATTCATCTTTTGTTTTGGGGGTTTCCCTAGAATTTTTTGAGGAATGGGTAAGTTTTCATGAATTGGGCCAAACCCTGAGCCCAATTCCATATTTAAAACAAATTTTGAGTATTTTATAACTCATTAAATTTTCAACATTTTTATCCATTTAAACCCCTTCTTGGCCTCCCCTAACCTATTAACACAAAAATTTAAATTTGGGGCCATTATAAATCCATAATCATGGGGGATTTGGGTTTTTATTTAAGAATTGGGCCAACCCGAAAGCCCGTTTTCCAGTTTTAAATTCTTTCTTTAATTATTTAATATCAAATTCATTATAATGAATTTTTCAGTGATTCCACCTCCCTCTCTACTCTAAGAATCCCAGGAGCTCTCCCATATCCTTTCCCCCCTCTTTGGAGCTCGTTTTCATTGCGATTTAGTGATGAAAGTCTTGGGGTTTCTAAAATCGGGCAGATTTGAGGAGGTAAGTTATTTCCATCATAACTCTCTCAAGTATTACTCTTTTTCCCCCATTCCAGTTCCTAAATGATCTCATAATCCTTGTTAGAACTTCCCTTGAATGGTTAGATGTTTTAAAATTCAGATTCTGGTGGATTTTGGGTGTTTTGATTCAAGATTGTTTTGAGTAAGTGTTTCTCTCTTCAATTTCTTCGTTCTCCTTACGGTTTCCTCCCTCTTTCATTAGGTTCTAAAATGTACCAAATTTAGGGTTCTAAAATATGGTTTGATTTGGTGTCTTTTTGGTTAAATATTGTGGTTTAGGTCTGGATGTATCTTCCTTGTGGTACAGCGGTGGTGCGGTTGATGTTCTGCACCAAGTTTTGAGGGATTTGACACTTCCTGTAGGTGATTTCATGTGTAATCATTTCTATATGAGTTAGTTTGCCAAAATTACTTATTTTGAACGTTCCTAATATGCTGTGTGTGTTGAGAAAATTGTTTATGTTGGATTTGGTTAAGCATTTATTTTTATTGTTTCATTTTAGCTTAAAATTGGGTGTTTTTCAGGTGCAACCCCTTGGGTATTTTTTGGTTGTGTATTATAACATATGAAATTGGTTTAATAAGTCTTGTTTGGGATGAAAATTATTATTTTTTAGGGTATTGGTGTTCCATTAGGTTTTCAAGAGGTGTTTTTATGGGTTGAGGGTGCAAAACCTTATTGTACTTCTTGAAAGTGATTTTGAAAACATGTGCTTTTCATGTGGATCTTTTGTGGCATTGTTTGAGGTGTTTGTATAACATTTGGGGTAGTTTAATAAATGTTTTTGGGGCTTCAAATTTTGGTTTGAATTTGTATTGGTGTGATTTTTTCCTTGAAATAAGGTTTTGAAATGGGTTTTATGTGAAAATCATTGTTACACTCTTTAGAATTGTTTTATGAATGTTTTGAATGGTTTAATGATTTATGTAAGTGGTGAAACCATATTGGGAAACTGTTTTGGATTGTTTATAATTTTAAATGGATCATTTTAAATGTGAATAGTTCTGTCATGTGATGTGTACCCTTTTGGAAATGTTTTATAAATTTATTTAATGGATTTACTAAAATTTGAAAGAGTTGTGAACTTGATGTGGGATGTTTGTGTGAGTATGACGTGAAAAATGGTTTTTGTTCATAAAAAGGGTTTTATGAAACATGTGAGTGGGCTGTTATGTGATGTTTATCATATTTTTAGGGACATTATAAAATTGTTAAAGGATGTGTTGGATTGTTAATGTTATGCAAAAAGTGTTGTGGGCTATTTTGGTGTGAGTTTTATTTCCAAACGCATTTGAATGAAAAGTGGAATGTGTGACTTGGGTGATGTACATGGGGCTGTTTGGTTAATATGTGATGTTGAAGTAATATTTTCATGTGAAATCTATATTTGTTGGATTTTTGAACTTGTTTTTGCACAAATGGAAATCCCAAGTATCTAGGTGGGTGGACGTGTACTAGTATGCTAGTGAATCTGTGAGGTTTGGCCTCAGTTTCACTTAGCAAGATTAATGCTTACAACTATAACTAAACTATGATGATGATGATTGGGGACCACTAGGTTATGGGTATGTTCCCTAATTGTGGCTCATGCATGAGAACAGATATTTTTTTATGGTTACTCTCACTAAGATATGAGGTACCTGGGACCCACAGCTAGCTAGTACCTAGGGGTTATTTCCTGTTTCTTGTGCTCATTAGATCATTTATACTTACCATCGGCATATGGTATATTTGGATGGAAAAATTCCATACATTTTGAATTTATTTTAAAATTGTTGATTCTTTAAATTAGCCCACTTGAAAACTGATTTTTTTAGTTTCATCTTTTAGAAATTGTAACTATAAATTACATGTTTTTGAAAACTTAAATGCTTTTCATCTTTGAATGTTATCACATGGAATCTCTTAGTGGTGGTATCCTACTAGTAATTGGATCACACCCAACTTACACCCTTGGGTGTAAGTTGACTTGGTTATTTTTGTTGTCACAGGTTTGGCTACAACTTTTGTGCCAAAAGATCAGGTTTTTAGCGGCCCATCATGATACAGTGTTGTGGATATGGCTTGAGGGAGGTGCCTCTCACCATGTGGAGGTTCTTGGGATATCCATTGTGGGTTTTTTCAGTTGTTTATAGTCTTCTATAAATGTTTTAAATTATGTAATTCTATTCTGATATTTTGTAAAATATGGTTTTTTTTTGAAAAATCCAGATTTGTTTTATTGGATTCGTTCATTGTTTTATGTTTGTAAACTCGAGTTGGGTTTGGTGCTGTTTCTTATGGTGACCAACTTCAGTTCATGAAAAAATGGTATCAAAGGAGGTTCGCTCTCTTTGGGTCCTATTATTTGGGGAACAGTCAGGATAGTCTGGAGTTAGGATTGACGATACATAGAATTTCAGTTATGAGTAGTGTGGCTCATCACCAAACCTCATGATGGGATTCAAGAATCTAGGGGAAGTTGGGACCTTTCAGAGTCCTTTGGTTTTCTTGGTATAATGATGATTATGTTAAATGAAAGTAGAGTTGGGTTAATGGTCTCAGTGGGCTCGTAGGGCCTGACAATCCATGTGGAGCCAGGGATATTCCCCAGAACACTCTCTGTGATAGTGAAGTGATTGGAATATGGCTTCCAACCATGTGTCCAAGTCACCCACTGAAACTATTTTCCTCTCACATTGTTTTGTGCTTTAGTTTTACAATCTTGGAACATTGGGTTTAAAGGGACCTGGTTTTAGGAAGCATAAAGTTTTCATGAAATGATTTTCAAATAAAGAATTAATGTCTTGATTTATGAAATGGTGGAACTGAATTTTCAGAATTGTTTTGAAATGGAAAATGGTGTTCTTACACCTCTTTTGAAAGTAGGATCTATATTGAATTTGGTTTTGAAAAAGTGTTTCAAATAGAGTTTTCTGAACAATAAAAGGGTCTTTTAATGGGACGAGATTTTTAAAATTGATGAATATGAATTGAAAGTGTGTATTCATTTGATTGATTGGGATTTTTATTCCATGGTTAGCTGTCTTGAGAAAAAGGAAGTATTGGTTGATTTGTTTTGGTTTTGAAAAGTTGAAAGGATTTTTGTTTTAACCATTGGTATTTCAATGAGCGACAAGATGCATGGGGTTATAGGGGATGATGGATGGTTAATGGAATGACTGGATGAGTTCTTGGATGGATATGAAGAGGGTGCCCAATGTTGTACAAAAACATGCATGTGTAAGGCCCATGGGTTACCATTGGTGGACACGCTAGTCGTTAAACTGTTTGTTGTAAAAGAAATGGTTTTAAAGGAAATCATGATGTATTTATTACTGGTTTGGGATGGTGTGAATTATTTGTTTTTTTTAATGTTGATGTTGTGGGATGTTTTGATTTCACGAACCCCTCTTGTTCGAACTCTGTTTTGGGTTTGTGATTGGATGACAAGTTGGTTATAAGGACTGGTTAATAGTCTCCTCTGAGATATGTTTAGGGACACCCCTATGGTGGATCCCTTCATGTTTTTTGGATCTGGTTTGTGGTACTTTTTGACCAATGGAACATCTTGTTGGGTATTTAGGTTCTCTTGTTGGATAAGGTATGCCCCCATTAAGGGTTAATTCACAACTTAAGTGCAACTCTTATTGTTTCTCCACTGGAAAATCCTCTAGTTGATCAATATAAGGAATATTTTATCGATATTTGTTGATTGAGTCTACACCCATTCATTTATTTTATTTTTGTATCCTCTTGTAGTGGGATAGTGCTTGTGGAAGGTTGAAAGAGACCTTAGTTTCTTATGTTTCCTGATTCATCGTTGGTGGAAGTGTTCTGGGGTTGTTAGTGTGGATTAGTGTCTCAATGGTGTCTAAGATGGCCTCTGGGTTCTTCATAGTTTCTTTGAAGCAAGTGTTCTTGTTAAACCACAAATTTTGGGATTTTGGACATGAGAGGATATTGTGTCCACTTTTAGTCTTGTTTGTTGTTTAGGGACTTGTCATAAGGTCCCGTTCGATGTATTGTTTCTATCAATTGCAATGATCATGTTCGGTGATACATTGTGATGTTGTGTGCTCATTTGACTGTAATGGTGAAGGTTGAACAATTCTATGAGGTTCTCTATTATGTTTGTAGTATTATCCCCTGGTAAAAACGTCAAATCGTCTATCTTAGAGGAAGGTGTTTATGTGTGTCCAGCCCTTCTATTGTTTCTCACACAAATAAACAAGGTGCGATGTTTGTGCATCTTCTAATCCCTTGTTTCAGTGAAATGTGATAATTTAATAATGTGATTTATGGATTGTGTTATGTCTTGGTGAACCCATCAGGGTATGCAGTGTAGTTGTTTGTGGCACTAAAAGAATAAGCTCCACATGGGGGTTTCCATAGCCTAACTATGAGGTCAAAGATGCTTCAATATTTTGAGCTCTAGCCATAGGTCCCGGAGAGAAGCTGGTCTGTAGTCAGGGGAAACCCCTGTGTCATTTAAAAACTTGTACATAGTCATATCCTCTGTATGAAATATAGGAAGAGTTTAAACCTATGGTGTCATCATCTTTCTTATGTTTTTATCATTCGGTTGAAATAGGTGGAGGGCCTGGTACACATGTCATCACCCAATATCTCCCCCCCTTTGGTTTCCATTGTGTCTTCGGAGAATGGATTGAAATTTTCAATGACAAGCTGAGAAAATGGTTTGTTAATGATTAGGAGTGATTGTGTGCCTTGAAGCTATGCGGGGAGATTGATCAACACAGTTAGTTCACGGTTTCACAAACAGTGTGGACAAATCGTGCGACCTTCCCAAATCATGAAATTTTTGGGTGCTAGTTGGTTAAGATGGCTGGTTCGTATGGTGGGGATAACCACTATGATTCTCATATATGTTCCTTCATTGATTTGAATGGAAGTATACCCTATGTACCAGGGAGTCTGTTCAGGCCTCCCCTATTATGTCCTGATTTTGTCTCGGGAAAATAAATTATTGGTTCTCTTATGGTGGGGAGCGTATTTGTGTCCCCCCGTAAAAGTAAATTAGATTTAACAATGGTCTTTGTGTGGTGTAGATATTCTCATTCGGAGCTATATAGCTACCAAAATATTCTTTGAGTGAACGTTGGGACTGGATATCGTCCAATGGTTTAGTTAAAGTAAGGTAAGTGTAACCTTGTTCAAAGTTGTTGTTCGTTTGGGTGAATTGGTTGAGTCTTGTTCGGATAGTGTTTGATGAGTTTTCTCTTTGGATAAAGTATGAATTTGATTGATCATTTCAGGAAAGTGGTGTAATTTTTGGTTGTGAGAGTATTCCATAATTGATCACTAGATAGGCTTTGGCCTTTGAGGGCCAAACCTGGCAAGGGAGTACCTATTTGTTTCTCAGCTGGGTTTGGTTGTTTCTCGGACTATGCTGTGACTTTCCGGGGCAGAAAGTTTTCAAGGTGGGGAGAATTGTCACATAAATAACTTATTTTATAGTTATTTTAAATTTATTTTCCATTCATCTTTTGTTTTGGGGGTTTCCCTATCTTTTTTTTGAGGAATGGGTGAGTTTTCATGAATTGGGCCAAACCGTGAGCCCAATTCCAGATTTAAAATAAATTTTGATAATTTTATAACTAATTCATTTTTCAACATTATTTATCCATTAAAATTCCTACTTGTCCTCCCCTGACCTATTAACACCAAAATTTAAATTTGGGGCCTTTATAAATCCATAATCATTGGGGATTTGGGTTTTTATTTAAGAATTGGGCCAACCCGAAATCCCATTTTCCAGTTTTAAATTGTATCATTAAATTTTTAATACCATATTCATTATAATGAATTGTTCGGTGATTCCACCTCCCGCTCGACCCTATGAAGCTGAGGCGGGCTCCGATTGCCTTTTACCCCTCTTTGGAGCTCGTTTTCATCGCGAATGAGTGTTGCAAGTCTTAGGGTTTCTAAAATCAGGAATATTTTAGGGGGTATGTTATTTCCATCATAACGCTCTCAATTCTTACAATTTTTCCCCCATTCCAGTTCTTACATGATCTCATAATCCTTGTTAGAACTTCCCTTGAATGGTTGGATGTTTTAAAATTCACATTCTGTTGGATTTTGGAACGTTTTATTCAATATTTTTTTGAGTAAGTGTTTCCCTCTTCAATTTCATCGTTCTCCTTAGGGTTTCCTCCCACTTTCATTATGTTCTAAAATGTCCAGAAGTTTGGGTTCGAACATATGGTTTTATTTGGTGTCTTTTTGGTGAAATATTGTGGTTTAGGTCTGGATGTATCTTCGTTGTGGTGCGACGGTGGTGTGGTTGATGTTTCGCACCATGTTTTGAGGGATTTGACACTTCCGGTAGGTGATTCCATGTGTAATCATTTCTAGATGAGTTAGTTTTCTTGAATTAATTATTATTCATGTTCCTAATATTCTTTGTGTTATGTGAAAATTGTTTATGTTGGATTTGGTTAAGCATTTATTTTTATAGTTTCATTTTAGCTTAAAATTGGGTGTTTTTCATGTCCAACCCTTTGGGTATTGTTTGGGTGGGTATTATAACATATGAAATTGGTTTAATAAATCTTCTTTGGGAAGAAAATTCTGATTTGGTATGGTATTGGTGTTCCATTAGGTTTCAAAGATGGATTTTATGGGTTTAAGGTGTAAAACCTTATTGTACTTATTGAAAGTGATTTTGAAAACTTGTGATTTTCATGTGGATCTTTTGTGGTATTGTTTGAGGTGTTTGTATAACACCTGGGAATTGTTTAAAAATGTTTTTGGGGCTGCCAATTCGGTTTTGAATTTTTATTGCTGTGATTATTTCTTGAAATACGGTTTTGAAATGGGTTTTATGTGAAAAGCATTGGTACACTCTTTAGAATTGTTTTACGAACGTTTTGAATGGTTTAATGACTTATGTAAAGGGTGAAACCAGTTTGGAAAACATTTTTGGATTGTTTATACTTTCAGATGGACCATTTTAAATGTTAATAGGTCTGTCATGTGATGTGTATCCTTTTGGAAATGTTTTATAAATTTTTTTAAAGGATTTACTGAAATTTGGAAGAGGTGTGAGTGTGATGTGGGCTGTTTGTCTGAGTGTGATGTGAAAAATTGTTTTTGTTTATAAAAAGGGTTTTATGAAACATTTGAGTGGGCTGTTATGTGAAGTTTAGCATATTTTTAGGGACTTTATAAAAGTTTTAAAGGATGTGTTGGATTTTGAAAGTTATCTAAAAAGTGTTGTGGGCAATTTTGGTGTGAGTCTGATTTCAAAACGCATTTGAATGAAAAGTGTAATTTGTGACTTCTGTGATGTACATGGGAATTTTTGGTTAATTTTTTATGTTGAAGTGATATTTTCATGTAAAAACAATATTTCTTGGCTTGTTTAACTTGTTTGAGAACAAAGGGAAATCCCTGGTATCTAGGTGGGTGGATGTGTACTAGTATGCTAGTGAATCCATGAGGTTTGGCCTCAGTTTCACTTAGCAATATTGACGCTTACAACTCTAACAAAGCTATGATGATGATGATTGGGGACCACTAGGTTATGGGTATGTTCCCTACTAGTGGATCGTGCATGAGAACAGATATGTTTTTATGGTTACTCTCACTGAGATATGAGGTACCTGAGACCCACAGCTTGCTAGTGCCTAGGGGTTATTTCTTATCGCTTGTGCTCATTAGATCCTTTATAATTACCATCGGAATATGGTATATTTGGTAGGATAAATTAATTAGATTTTGAATTTATTTTAAAAGTGTTTATTATTTAAATTATCATACTTGAAAACTGATTTTTTAGTTGCATCTTTTAGAAATTGTAACTATAAATTACATGTTTTTGAAAACATGCATGCTTTTCATCTTTGAATGTTTATCACAAGGAATCTATTAGTGGTGGTATCATACTATCCATTGTATCACACCATACTTACACCCTTTGGTGTAAGTAGACTTGGTTATTTTTGTTGTCGTAGGTTTGGGTACAACTTTTGTGCCAACAGTTCGGGTTTTTAGCAGTCCATCATACTATGGTGTTGTGGATATGGCTTGAGGGTGGTGCCTCTCACCATGTGGAGGTTCTTGGGATATCCATTGTGGGTTTCTTCAGTTGTTTATAGTCTTCTATAATTTTTTTAAATTATGTAATTATGTTTTGAGATTTTGTAAAATATGGTTTTGTTTGAAAAATCCAGATTTTTTTATTGGATTCATTCATTGTTTTATGTTTATAAACTCGAGTAAATCGTTCCCAAATTTCATTTTCTATTACCCAGGCACTTGTTACATCCCCTGGAGATCGGGAATGCCCTTCGGGCCTTTCCACGGGCTGGGTTTGGTGCCATTTTTGATGGTGAACAAATACGGTTCGTGACAGAACAAGCATTATGGGATTCTCTCGAAGAGACAGTTCTAGATTTGGGAGGTTGACTATCATATACACTTCACCTCGGAGGATAAATTTTCAGTGGATCTAGGGAACATAGTGGTTGTTCCTTATTGGGAGCCACACCAGAGAGTGACTAAGGCGAGGTGTTTCTTGGGGTTGGCAGAATATAACCAAATATGTGTGAATGAATTTTCTAGAGCATTAGATTTTTATCATCTTTGATAAATAAGGGAAAACACTTCATGTTGACAAAGAAGCTTTAGTAAAGTATCCAGGTGCTAAGGCGGAGACTGATGAGTTCCCCCATCATGAGACTATTAGAGGATGGAATTTGGTATATAGTATTTTTTGATGCATTAGGGATTGTATTGGGTTGTGTCTTAATGTATGAGTGAGTAGTGATCACCAAAGGTTCATGGAAGTTGAGGCAAATTGAGTAGAAATTTGTGACCCATGACCTAGAGTTAGCAAGAATTCTCTTTGCTCTGAAGATGTGCCATTACTACTTGATGGGTGAATGGTTTACCATCCACTCTGACCAGAAGATTCTCAGTTATATATTCTCTTAGAAATACCTGAACATGAGATAGTGGCGTTGTCTAGCATTCTTACAGGACTATGACTTCAAGATACAGTATATTCATGGGAAGGGGAATGTGGTGGCAGACACACTCATCCAGAGATCATGTTTTCATCTACTAGGTGATTCAACAAATTAGCTAGCCGTGATGATGATATCCTTCATTGATGATGGTGGATCAGATGAACTTCTATTTAGGGCCATCACACTCCCACTATTACTGCATTTTATGGAGGCAAAACTTATGGATGTTTATTTTGAGGCCCAAAGTTCTTAGTTATCCACATTAAATGCTCCTGATGGATAATCGATAAGTGGGGAGCTTGTCATCCATTTTAGAGGGTGCACAGTAGTACCCATGGCATTGTGAGAAGGGATTTTTAGGGAGTTCTATAAATATTCCACGGGGGTACATCCTAGAGTATAGATGATATTTTAAGATTGCTGACATTTGTACTGGTGGCCAGGGATGAAGAATGTTTTGGTCGAGTTCATTTCATTTGGTAAAGACAAAAGAATATGGAAAACAAGAATATTTTTGTAAACACACTATGAGAACATGCGTCGAGGGATATTGTCAAATCTATAGATGTTTTGGGCTCAACACCTATGATAACAGGTACATATATCATTTAAAAGTAATTAGTATGAATGAAAATGGAACATACATGATATGATCAGAATAGTTATATTAAATGCTGAAATACTATGATAAGGGAAAAGGTTTAGGTTAAAAAACAATTGGATTGATCTCAAAAAATGATGAATTTTAAAAGAATTTGAGAAGTATAAAATATAATAAATATGGCATGAGAAAATTTGGAGAGTTTATGAAAACACAAAATTATTCTTATGATGAATGAAAACATGCAGTCTGTGAAAGGATATGTGGGATATTAAATGTCCTTGGTCATATTTAGGAGGAATATTTGACATTCCTAACAAGACAGAAAGAAAATATGATAGAAAAGAAGAAAACATTTCAGGATTCATGTATATTTATTAAACGTTCAATACAAGAGTCCCCACATTTTAATACTATTTAAAAGGGTGCGACCTCTATGTTCTCTATAAAAATGAATAAAAAAAGTTGGGAAAATAATATTGAAGATCTTTCCTAACGATGAAGTTGGATAGAATGAAAACTACAGATTAAGAGAAATTTATCATCCTTTATGATCTTGTTGAAGATTATGGTACCCACTATTTATTCCATTGAATTATTTTTGATGAATAATTTGAATTAAATTAATGTATAACATACAATGGGTGAGTTGGATGAAGCTATCATTACTGGATAGTTAAATAGGATTCACATCAGATAGTACCCTTACAACCTTTATGATGAAAATTAGTGCATATCTTAAGGGGGAGAAAAATAAAATGATTAGTTGGGGGTGAACTGGGCCACGGGGCGGACCGAGGTCAGATTGAACTGGACCTCCTGTTGTGGGTTGGGCCGGATTTGACCAGGTCGTTGGGCAACCCAGCGAGCTGCACCCCCGACCAAACCAGGTTGAGTCCATCAAGGTCCAATGGGACTATCCCAGAACCAAAGTGGGTGGCGTCAAACTAGTCGAAATAGGCGATTCATGAAGGGACCAGGGTTTAGGTCGATTCGGGTCGGTGCGACCTGTTCATACCTGTCCCAGACCCGAACGATCCATAGTTACTAAAACTCCAAAAATCATTCAGATATAGCATCCAATTGATTAAATGTTAGTGGTGCTGGAACCCTTGAGAAGATACAATTCTTTTGTAATACTCTAATGATGTTTTATTTGATGTTAAAATGGGACGAATGGGCTTAAGAGGGGTTTTACCCGAAATCAAGTGCACTATGTGCTTGTATCCTATGGATAAATGTGACTTGAATACTGCTGACAAGAGACCATATGTGGATCATGAACAAGAGACCCTCTATGGATAATCTATGATGAATTAGTGTGAAGCATCTCTCTGTGAACTTGCTGGCCAATGGTGGGGAGCCAATCTGTGTGACCTGGAAGACCTACCATACTCATCAGTGATGAGTACCTTAGTATGATGGACACGGTGGGAAGCGGCTATATGTGACCCGACATTCCAACAATGGGGATCATCGTAGTGTGACACATCATCCCATGGTACTGATTAGGGATGAGTACCCTAGATATCAAAGGTGTTCTGTGTTGTAGTAGATGGTCTTACTTTCCATAATCTAGATTATACCGGTGTGAGTTATCTTGCTTTGTGATTGTGCTTCGTGGTTTCCCTTATGGATTTATTATGGGTATTTACATTGTGTTTTCGTGTTTCTAATGAGTATTTTATTACTCACACTTTCACAGCTATTCCTAAATGTGTTGTGTCTGGTATAGATGACCTCCACCTTGACGAAGGGCATGTTGGACAAGGACCTGATGGTGCCCAATGTGATCATGCATGAAGTGTCTTCTTCTAAGGCTTCTGGAAGCTAATCTACACATACCCATTAGGTGGGGTTCGCAATAGATGGATTTTCTGAGATATTCTGTATTTTTTTGTTTTTAGATTTCCTTTTCATTGGTTTTTATTATGGCCTATTTGACCTAAATCTTGTACCTTTACGCAGTGTTTTTTAGTGGCATGCTTGTTTTCCTTTCCAGTTTTATGGACATGGTTTTTTGAATGTCCACTGGTACTTAGGAACATATCTCCCACTTGAAGGTTAATGCCTTCAGTGCTAGTCTCCAACCCCTGGCCTTCAAGAGGTGGGCTTGGGGGTGTCATTGCACATGCCCTATGGGACAGGTCATGAAAAAGTGGTTTCAAAGGTGGTCAGTTCAACCCCAAAGACTGTGAGTTTGTTGTTTGTTTTTGGGAAATAGTGTCAAATGTTTTACGTTAGACATTCTGATTTTGGGATTCAATTATTGGAGCGGAAGCCAACATATCCATACACTAGGACCTTGAATTCTATTTTTCAGCTCCATATGTAAAAAACACTAGTATCATGCATCATATATGAATAGATTTGTCCTCATGTTCTTATTAATTTAGATTCATCTCACCATGTATATTCCATTAATCATAGTACATCTTGATCTATTTCAAGATGACTCCACATATTCCGCCATCTAGGATTTTAATGTTTGACCATGAGAATATCCCTCCAAGCAATGATTCGTCGGTTTAGGGACCCATGCTAGCGATGGTCTTGACGGGTGGTGCACTAGCATGACCACACCCATTGATGAGCAGTTACTACCTGAATTACAAGTAAAGGACGTATGAAAACTCAATTCCTTACATGAGTTTTAGAGATAAAGACCACCCATGTTACGTGTATAGACATATCCTAAGGTCGATAGGGGATGTATGGAGGTGGTGACATGAGTCTTTTGGTTAGTTAGGATTCCACATGACCATATGGTAATCTTATCCGCGATCCTTCTTTAGGGCTCAGTAGGGAGATTGTGTATCTTGATGATTTAGATTCCGGATGAGGTGACCCTTTGCTAAGTTGACTTCGAGCAACATTTCTTGGAGGATTTCTTCCATGTGACTTTGCATTCAATTCACATACATGAGATTCTTCACCTACAACAGGGTAGTATGTTAGTGGTGGATTACTCAGTGAGGTTTATGGACCTTTCCCACTACTCTACAGAAATGGTACAAGACCCTTTCATTAGGGCCAAGGCCTTTGAGTAGGGACTCCGATTTGAGATCAGGGAATTTATGATTTACCTGAGTATCCCAACCCAAGCAGACTAGATCTTTTAGGGGATGACCCCTTGACATAGGGTCAGTCGTGTGGGTCTCCTAGAGAAGAGTGAGTCAGTAGGTAGCTAGGCTATGATTCACATGCTGAGGGAAGTGACACATGGATTGTGACTACTTGACATGATACAAAGATGATCAAAAGATGGTCGAAGGACCGCAAGGGCAGAGGTAGATGTTATATCATGGAGGTCCGTAGGGAGGAGGACATGGCAAAGGAGCAGGCTATGTAATATGTAGTGGTAGATGATTCGAGGTACTACATCCACCACCCCCACAATCTCCACCACAACCATAGGGAGTTGGTGGACATGGGAAAGTTCAACTTCATACAGTGGTGGCCTATAACTATGATTCTTCAAATATTATTAGACGTAAATTTTGAGTTATGTCTACCTTAGTTGTACATCTCATTGATATAGGTTCCAGACACTCTCTCCTTTCCATGGACCTCATTCATGGCTCGAAAATATTTGTGAACTTACTCTTGGAGGTGAGAGATTAGGATGGAGTCTCCTAGTAGCAGTGTCGAGGCCTTATGACGTAATCTTGGTCAAGGACTAGTTATCCAATGTTTATGCTCATATAGAATATCTTAGTCAAAGAGTTCAGTGTTTCTGAGAATATGTGACCAAGTTTTCCATCACCGGATAGAAATGAACTCTTACATCATTGGACAGATGCTCTCAAAGGAGGGTGTAAATGATCACTCACAGGTTGGCTATCCTCACCATCTGTGCGGTGGATGAGAGGATTATAAGATTTCATGTAGTGGTGGAAGAGTAGGAAGATGTCTTTCTTGGGGATGCTTTAGGAATACCTCTATATAGGGAGGTAGACTTATGCCTAGATCTTTACCCTGTGATGAAACTAATATCCACACCAGCATATCAGAGAGCTCCTGTGGGGCTTCGTGAGATGTGGATAGAGCTGTATGACTTGCAAGATAAGGGTTACATGAAGCCTAGTGTTTCACCATGGCAAGACACGGTGTTGTTTACCTAGAAGGTAGATAGAATCTTTAGGCTATGCGTGGACTACCAGTTCCTAAACCAGGTGACCCTGAATAAATAATATCTATATCTGATAATTGATGTCCTCTTCGACCAGCTGAAGGGGGCTAGTTGGATCTGCAAGGTAGACCTATGATCATGTTATCAGTAGCTTTAGGTAGCAGATGAGGATGTAACAGAGATAGTATTTTGAGGTTGTTATGATCACTATGATTTCATGCTGATTCCCTTTGGCATGAAAACTGACCCCATCAATGTTCATGGGACTCATAAATAGGATCTTTCATTGTTACCATGATCATTTTGTGTTGGTTTTCATTGCTGAAATGATGGTGTACTCAGTGTCAGAAGAGGAGCACACTACATACCTACAGATAGTCCTAGAAACACTCTAAGAGAATTATCTTTATTTGAAGCTCTCGAAGATCCAATTATAGATTTAGGAGGTCGACTATAATGGAAACTTCACCTTGGAGGATACATTTTTAGTGGGTCTAGTGAAGATAGAGTCAGTTCTTTCTTAGGAGCCACCCCAGAGAGTGACTAAGGTGAGGAGTTTCTTGGGGTTGGCAGAATACTACCAGATATTCGTGACTGATTTTTCTGGAGTAGTAACACCCCTAAAATTTTTGATAAGTAAGGGAAAAAACATCGTGTAGATAGAGAATCTCTAGCAGAGTTTCCAAGAGCTATGGAAGAGACTGACGAGTGCCCCCATCATGAGGCCACCAGAGGAGGGAATTGGGTATATAGTATTCAGTGATGCATTGGGGACTATATTGGTTTGTGTCCTAATGTATGAGTGAGTAGTGATCACAAAAAGTTTATGGTAGTTGAGGAATCTTGATTAGAACTATGTGACCCATGACTTGGAGTTAGCAGCAATGCTACTTGCTCTGAAGATGTGGCAGTACTACTTGATGGTGAATGGTTTACCCTCTACTCCGACCAGAAGATTCTCAACTATATATTCTCCTGGAAATACCTGAACATGAGATAGATTCATTGGATAGAGTTATTATAGGACTATGACATCAATATACTCTATATTATTGGGAAGGGGAACATGGAGGAACATGCTCAGCCAGAGATCCAGTTTTCATCTACTGGGTGAGGAAACGAACTAGCTATCCTCGATGAAGATATCCTTCATGGATGATGATGGTGCAGCTGACCTTCTGTTTATGGAAATCACACCCCCACTCTTACAGTATTTTAGGGAGGCACAACTTGTGGATGTTGATTTTGAGACCCAACGTGCTCAGTTATCCACGTGAAATGCTCCTGATGGATTATTTATAGGTGGGGAGATTGACATCTATTTTAGAGGACACATAGTATTACCCATGGAATTGTGAGAAGAGATTTTGAGGGACTTATATATATATTCCATGGGGGTACATCCTAGATTATAGAAGATATATTGCATTCTCTAACAACAGTACCGGTGGCCATGGTTGGAGAAAGATTTGTTCGAGTTCATTTCACGGTGCTACACATAACATTAAGTGAAGGATGAGAATAAGGTTCCAGTAGGCATTGCACAACCACTTGATGTACTAGAGAGTAAGTGCGATGTTATATCGATAGATAGTGTGGTTGGATTATCCCACCAGTACAAGGGACACAATTCCATCTAGGTGATTCTTTACCAACTCACTAAATCTTCTCACATCATACCGATTAGGGAACATGGATCAGTATAGGGCTTGAGAGACCTCTAAATAGATGTGATAGTGCGGCTTCATGGGGTTCCCTAGATGATAATATTAGACTATGATTCTAGCTACATGTCCTTATTGTGGAAGGGATTATAGGAGGCAAACGGGACTCAGTTGTGCTTCATCACATCATTTTACCCACAGAAGGATGGTCAGATAGAGTGGACCGTACAGACCTTGTAGGAAATGATTCATTTTTGAGTCCATGATTTTGTTTTTAATCTAGAGGACCACCTTCCGCTAGTATATTTTTCATACAAAAACACTTAACTCTCCCCCATTATCATAGAACAGTTGCATGATTTGTACGGGAAGCCTTGCAGATCACCTATATGTTGGATAGGCCTAAAGGAGTCAGCATTCATGGGTCCATAGTTGGAATTCTCAACCACTGAGATGGTGAGAATCATTCAAGAGTGGATGAGGAAATCACAATGTATTCATAAATCTTATGTTGGAAATAGATGGTGACCCATGGAGTTCAAGGGGGAGACTATTTTTTACATCGGGTCTCACCCCGACGGGGATTGTAGAGAATTTTATTGGGTGGAAAGTTATCTACGAGGTTCATCAGACCGTTAAATATTATAAGAAGAGTTGGCTAGTTGGAATACTATCTAACTCCCCATATATATTCACCAGGTGAATGATGTTATTCATGTGTCGTAGCTGAGAAGGTACTAGCATGATCCATCACACGTCATCGACTAGGGCGAGCGAAAAAAATTGATGAATAAACAATGTTTTCGGAGTTCTTGATGGAGAGAGAATAAAAATGAATGGTTTATTCTTTGATGGTTGATTCCCCTCATGTGTGTTATATAGTATCAAGAAAATTTTTCGGAGATCTCATGGGAGTGGGAGGCTCTGATTCTTGCTCTGTACCGACATTTGTTCATTTAGCCTTGTTTTGGATTATGGGGATGTGAATCCTTAAATATGTTGGCAATGTAATTTCGTGTAAATTTAATGTAATTTTTTTAATTATATAGGATTATTTCAAGAACAAACGCTCAGATATAACTTGATTCCAAGGCTCGGTGATCCCAGAAATGAGTTTTGATCATTTATTAAGTTCATTTAAATAATCATGTGAGTGGGATTTTCTAACATTTTAACTGGTGGTCAGGTCAAAAATTTGGGGGCATCATTGATTTCAGAAGATTGGGTTTCTCTTTTAAAGGACCTAACCTCGACCGGAGAGGGTGGACCAAAAATGAAAATTTTCTAACCATTCAGAAGAGAAATAAATTAAATTAAAAAATTATTTTATTTTCATTTTCTCAACATTGAGCGGTGGCAGGCCAGCACTACGGTGCAGCGACGAGGAGGTGAAAAACCCCAATAATGAGGATATTAAATTAGAAGCATAATTACTCATTAATAGAATCATAATAGATACATTATTTGACTAATAAAACATTGTAGTAATGAAATGATGTAGTCTAACAAAAACGTTGCAATGCATTTGGATTTTAATAAGATAACGGCTTGGAGAAATAGTTCGAGATCGGGAATTTTACTGACAAACCTACAGTAAGGAATCCCCTCCAACAATGAATGGAAGATGCATTATCCTTATAACCTTCAAAGGATTTCTCTCCAACAAAGAACATAAGAGGATCAGACCGCATCAATGACACCTTGGAGTGAGGATCTTAGACTGGAGATCAACGAATGCCAATAGATTCGAATAGATTGACACCCATGATGAACCTTCTCTAGGTAGGGGTTGTGTCTGTATTTTGGTTCCCCATTCATCATTCTAAAACAATAAACACAGATCATCACATGAACTAGTTGATCCGTAGATTTCTTGTTCTTGAGGGAATGTGCTTATACTCAAGGTTCTCATCCGGGAAACCATGATGTTATAGTCTTGAACCTCCCCCTTGTTTTAAACTCTATTGCGGAGGGTGTGTGCAACATAAAAAATGGACAAACCCCACAACCATTTTGGTTTCATTGTGTCCGAAACTCCATATTGACATAAAATAGTTTTTGAGGCTGTAGGTGGGAAGATGGAGCACCATGGAGGTCGGAGGTGCAGAAGGATCTAAGAACGTCCCACTAGAGCAGACCATGTGGTCCACATAAGGTGGTACTGGGGCACCAGCACTAGTGACAGCCATGGCTGGGAGGAGGCACACCACAACACCGCACAAATGTAGGTTTCATGGTAGGTTCAGGCCGCAACATTAAGGTAGGTTCCACTACCTGCTGGCCGGTAACCGGGAAATTGGGACGCAACCACCCAACTGCATCATTGGGGGTGTCCCACACCGTGCGAGATATATAGACCCAATGGTACGCGGTATAGAGACTTCATGTAGGTCCAAAAGGGTTGCTAGATTAGATGAACATGGGACAAAAGAACCAGACACCACATGGCGTCCAGGCAGGAGATTGCTGACATGCCAGTTGCGGGTCAGACAAAGGGGGTAGAAAATCGGGCCACAGGGGTGGCCTATACTAGAGTTCAGTTAGACAACATTTATGGGATGGACTATTATGATAATTTTGGGCCTTTTGGTGGCCTGATATAGGAATGAGTTGGGTCTCTAGACGATCGGGCGGGTTGGACCCCTAGCCAAACCAAGCTGGTTCCAGCAAGGCCAAATGGTCCTGGCCCAAACTCGAACTGCGTCAGGTCAGATTAGTCAAACTATACACGGGCATGGGAGGCACACCGAGCCAAGTTGGTCTATTTTTTTATGACTAGGTTAGTCTAGTTCTTGACACTACCGACCCCGACTACTAAAATGCCAACAACATTTAGACTAGGCGTTAGATTGACGAGTTGTTTGTGGAGTTGGAACCCTTGGGACAAGGAGGTTCTTTAGTAATTATTTATGTATGTTTTCATGAATATTGAAATGTGATGAATGGATTGAGGAGAGGTTTCTATAAGAATAAAGAACACTATGTTTGGGAATTCTATGGCCGACTAAGTCCCAAAGACAACAAATAAGAAACCCTTTGTAGATCATAAATATGGAACCATGTGTGGATAAGCTATTATGGACCAATGGGAGGCTTCTTTGTGTGACCCGGTACGTCCATGGTGGGAAGCGGCTCTATGTATCTCAGCAGACCCATGGTACTCATCAGGGATGAGTACCTCAGTATTAGGCCAATGATGGGAAGAGTCTCTATGTGACCTAGATGTACCATGGTGGTGAGTTGATCTATGCGACACATCATACCCATAGTATTTATCATGGATGAGTACCCCTGTTGTCCAAGGTGTTTAGTTTTGCAATTGATGGTCTTTCATTCTATATTCTAGAATATACATGTGTTAGCTTTCTTGCATCATGATCTTGTTTCATGGTTTTCCTGTTGGATTGATTTTTGGTATTTCCTTTGTGTTTTGGATTCCCTACTAATTATTTTGTTACTCACCCATGCACGGGATTTACCCACACATGTTTTGTCTAGATTAGATGATCGCTTCCTAGATGGACGAATTGGTGGAATTGGAAACAGTGGTTCCAGTGAGATCAGGAAGGTAGGGCATGCTTCTACAACTTCTAAAAGCTACTATACACTTACACATCATGAAGGGTTTACAAATGATGGATTTGTAGAGATCTTATGTACTTTTCTGTCTTTAGTTTTTCTTTTTTTGGGTTTGTATTCTATACCATTTGACCTAAATCATGTAACATTACCATGTGGTTGTTTAGTGGAATGCATGTCTTTATTTCCTATTTTTGGGATGTGGTTGTGTGTGTGTGTGTTTAGGTACTCAAAAAAATGCATGCCTCTTTTAGATTGATTCCATCAGAACGAGTCGTTAACCCTTGAACATTTGGAGGCGGTCTTGGAGGAGTCACGACTTGGGCCTTGGGGGAAGAGTTGTGAAAATACATTAGAGTGTTTTTAATTTCTAAAATTTTGGAAATATTCTTATGTTATGATTATTTTCTTTAATTTTTAATGTTTATTTAGAGTTGATTTTTCATGAAAAGAATTTAGAAAGGAGGTTGTATATGGGTTTTGGTGTTGACATTTTTAGGATAGACTTAACTAGTTTTTTGGTGTACATTGGGTGGGGTACCAAGAATCCATTGGTGCTAATCTAAGAGGGGATTATTGGATATACTATTTAGTACCATGTTGAAATGGAGCCATATATTTCAATAGTCATCATTGTTTCATTAAAGTGGGCAATTTATATCTTTATGCAACTATGGAAATTGAATTTAAATATGAATTTACGTAAGTTAATTAAATTTTAGAATGACATTTCTCTCCCTAATTTATCCATTTTCACTTCCACCATCATTTGATTGTTTATAATTCCTTTAATGTTGGATTCATGATCAGTTATTGCCATTATATTCATCCTATAACTATCTAATAGTTACACATAGATTTCTAGGAAAGATACATGTTTTATTCAAGTAAATGTTATAATTGACCATCTTTATTTCTATTTTGGAAATTTAGATATTTATTTCTATTCAAGGGATGGTTTAGAATAATTATTTAAGTAAATATCTCTCTAGTGTGAGTTAGGTGACAACTTACCTCCATTAAAGTTATAACATGTGATTTTTCTTATAATTTGTGATCTTCATTTGATATTTAATAAATAATGAGATAAATTTAAAATCACAATTTTTTTTTATTATAGATTATTTTCAAATTATTTTTTATATGTTATGCATATTTAGTAAAAATTTATAAATAAAAATATAAAAAATGTGCATTTAATGTCAAATTTACAGTAATAATATGATGTAATAAATTGAAAAATATGTGTGAACATTATTGGTCTATATGAAGTTATAGTAATAAGGGAATTAATTAATTTTATTATATTGTATTGATTTATTAATTTTTTCCATCCTATGAAAAATTATTTTATAAGTATATGGATTTTACTATATTATAAAGATAGATTTTTTATTTTATGAGTGTTTTGAAATTTTTTTTTGTTTCAATATTGATAATATCATTATAACAAAATATATGTTTGAAAGGGATAAATACACTTAATTATAATATAGAACTAGTATTCTATTTAGGTAATGTTTTTTATGGATTTATTATGACCTCTAATTATATAAGATTATTAGAATTTTTTTATTCTATAATATAACAATAAATATTAAAATGGTTATATGATAATAATTTTCATAAAAAAATATGTTTGAAAAACCACAATAGTTTATTTTGGAAGAAAATTTTATTTCAAAAATTAACTATGTTAAGTAATAACATTAGATAAAATATAACATTACTTGAATGTGATTATATATGATAATTGAATTGAATATGATAGAGAAAATTCAGATTAATTTTATAAATTTTGTTCTAAAAGAATGTTGTGTCTCGGTTATTTTATCGATATTTTAATTCATGAATTGTTTTTTTTAAAGTTTGACACTTTTTAGGAGCCCAGGGTTTGGGTATTAAATGATTAAATTTTTTATTAGATCCTTATATTGTTATAATAATTTTATTATTTGTTGAATTACTTGTGATTACCAATGTTTTTTATAAGAAATGACTTAATTCATGTGTTTGGATATATTGTTTTTATAAACGATAGGAGTGCATCCAAAAATCATTGACACAAGTATGAGAATTTTTTATATCCCTATGGATACTTAATAATTTAATTTCATTTTGGAATTCCTTTTTTTAAATAAAATAATGAATTATTCCATTAAAATATGATCACATTAAAAATCAAAGGGTTTCCTTCGATAATAATGATTTCTAAAAAGGATTTAATATCACTTAATATTTATGAAGATCTCTTGTGTTTACAAATTAAAGAATTACGTTATAGGTAATGTGATGAATCCTTGGTAGTTAATGGATGGTTTTATGAGAAATGTTTGATTATTTTAAATTTGTATTTGGTTTCATATGGACGGGATTCTCGTTTATTGTTTAATTTATCAATTCAACTCTAATATTCATATTATAGTACATTATTTTAATTTTCTAGTATTTTTTGAATTAATGACATATATGGTTATTTAGGTTTTTTTTCGGATTTCATGATCATCTATATATATTTTTTACATTGAATAATGTCATTGTAACATTTACATGAGTAAATATTTTGTGATAAAATCTTATAAGATGAATCATTGCATAAGTTGTCACCCTAAACCCTCTATACCTATATAAAAAATCTAGTGATTTGGGGTAAAATAGGGGGCTTCTTAAGTATCATCTTTATAAGATGACCATACATGGGTTTGATGTTAATGATCCCTCCTTACATTCTTAGATGTGGTGTTACACTATTTAAAATAAACAGATAACTATTAATCATCTATTTAATAACAATATTAATTATTATCAAAAAAAATAAAAATTGTTTATATGAATTTAATACTTATATATAAGTTTTAGTCCATTTTTATCATCAAATTTTAGTAGTTTTGATTGTTTCATACTAGTTTTGGTGTTGATATTTTAATAAATGTTCCATAAAAATAATTAAATCATATCTAAAATAGAGGGGGTATTTGAATAATATACATTTTATTATATAAAGATTTCTTAAATCAAAAGATAATTTTATAGAATTAATGTATATATTTCATATAGATGAAATAAAAAATTCACATTATTTTGGTTCAAAGACCACTTTCATATCAATTTCCTTGAAAATGGGAATACAATTATTATGTGTTCTTTTTCTAAATTGAAATGTAGTGAGAATATTTTTTATATGTATTTTAATAATTTATTTGTCTTTTTCTAATTAACTAAATAGACTTTCTCATTTTTTTAATCATAGCACAAAACAATGGTGGAATGAACTTAAAAAAATCACAATTAAGAAACCTCAATCAAATATTTGAAGTATGCATCTAATGATATTGAAAATGAATCAAAATTACCTGGAATTGGATCATTATAGTTTTTATGTATATGTATATAAATTATACCTAATAATTGAAGGATTATAATAAATTGTACATAAATATTAAAATTTTATGATTTTTTATTTTTCATCTCATTTCAGTTTGAGTGTTTACACTTATTGTTGTTTCTAATGTGCACTAAGAGAATAATTTTTTGAGGATTGAATTATATAGATCTTTTTATTTTAGTTTGAATAATTATTAGTTTTTCCGTTATTTATCAGGTTTCATCTAGGTGTGGAATAAGTATGGTATGATCATTCTTATTGAGTGATTTTAGGGATAGTAAATCAGATCCCTTCTAATACGTCTATAGTCAATGATGCTCAAATTTTTAAATCTCTCATGCATTTTCTTAGTGTGATCAATGTCTTACATAGATATAGAGATAAATATAGATGAAAGGGTTAACTATAATGGATATTTCATTATTTAATTGGGATGAAAAGGATTATATTGATAGATCCTTCCTTCACATTGGATAAAATATGATTCTCCAAATGAATGTGAAGCAGATTTGTCAATAATACCCTTTGGGGACTTTGGAGTTGTTACTCAATACACCATGAATTATTTTTCTACATTATAATGGTGGTTTTAATTTCAATTGTGATCCTTAAATTTATCATATTATAACTTAATTTTAAAATATTTTATCTCCATTATGCGTATTCATTTTTACAGTTTTACTCTAATATATTGGCATTTGATCATATATTGAATTATCTGATCTACATAACATTTTGAGTAACAATAAAATTTATGTTAACATTTCAGAATAAATATTATCTCACTCACGTATTTCTATATCCACCAATTAGAGAAAACATTTTTTACGTGAAAAATTATCTTTGTGTGTGATTTTCAGGTTAATTTTAGTGGAACCAATATATTATCTATTCGATTATCTAATTTCATAATATTTTTTTCACAAACTATGATGTATATGATATAATATTTTCTATTTGGATATGGATGGATCTTCTATGATTTTTTATAATCTAAATCAAATAATTACACCTATCATTGATAATAATTATTATTAATATTCCCATAGAAAAATAGAAAAACTAGTTATAAACATAGTAATATATAATTATCACATTATTACCATAAGTTAAATCCTATAGATGGAAATCCCTAGATTTATAAGAGATTAAAGAAAAGAGTTATAAATTTACCTGATTTGGATCATTAATTTCTTATTCTCTATTCAAAGAATAATTTATTGTTATGTATCTTCTTTTAATATTAGTAATGTTATTTATAAGAATTTAGATGTTAGCTATATCAAAACTATAAATTTTCTTGAGATAAAAAGATGAATTCCTTGAGTTTGTTATCAAACTTTTGATTTCTTATTTTTTGAAACAATTTTACAAATGAACCAGAATCCATTTAAAATTAAAAAGAACGATTATTACTTTAGAGAAAAATAAATTTAAAATTATTAGATAGTCCAAATTATTTTTGATACCCTACAGAAGGATTGATAATACAAACTGACAATGTTTAATAACCCCAATCCTATTACTAAGACACAGTTGGATATTATCATTTGAATTTTATTACTACATGAAAACTCCTCAAATAGATATACGAAGAAGTGGGGAAATTAAAATGCAGTTTCAATACAATCAGCATCTATTGAATTAACTTATGGCTGAAATTAATCAAATCATACAACTTCTAGAATGTTTTCAGATGATATTTTTGCATATCCTACTAATGGGGAACAAGAAAATATGGGAAAAGGATATTCAGACAAAATAATTCCTATAGTGAACTATAGAAGAATATTAGTGGCAAAAATGATTAATATGAGAATAAATTTCCTATTTTAATGAATAAAATTTTAAATATATTATTTTTGGATATTTTTTGGATTATTTTATAGATTGGGTATTGAGAAAATCTATTATTGTGAGGCCCAGTGTGTCAAATATAACTATTTTAAATATATTAAATATTATTAACTTCATATGCATTCACTTTTCCAAAAAATAGTAATGAAATTTAAATGGAGGTATTGATCAGAAATATAATGGAATCATTGAGTTCATAACATAGGTTTCACCCGAGGTTTGACATAATCATATCTGAGACACGATGTTTGGGGAAAATTTGATTCATGAATAAAAAATTATTAACATAAATAAATAATTTTATTTTATTTTTTTGTAATCTATGTGGCCTATATTCATCTATATGTTAGATTTTATGATGGAATTCCATGGTCATAAACATATCCTAGGAGTCGTTGGAGATCTTTTGGAGAGACTAATGTAGGATATTTTATAGATGAACGATAACCAAATCATATTTCAATGATTGTTGTTGAACCAAAATAGGTTATCTCACCAAAGAATAAAAAAAGTTTCATTATTATTCAGAGATCAATCCAAATAAAAGCATATTTTTATTTGGATTTTTTCTAGTTTTTTTTATTTATATTATGAATGTGAATTAATCCAGAAATTAATTGATTCATAGATCCTGTATATTGTGGGTAGAAGATGGATCCAACTTTGAGTCGAGAAAATTTATTATGATTTATTGTTTATCTCATTGTCCATCATTCTATTGAAAATGAATATGGACAAAAAGAAACACTGGTCCAGGTCAATTCCCCATGTTTTCATTTCTTATTTTCTTTTTCATTTCTTTGTTCATTATGAGTGATAGTTCGGCTTGATGCTTGATGAATACTAATGAATGAAATGTTGTACAGCTAATTTATGGTGTAATGATTCCATATTTTGGAGTGAAGAATGGACTAAATTACATGTTTGATATGATGAAAGTGGTAAGATATCATACTAATTTAAATAACTTATTTTTGTTGGTCAGAGTGGATACTCAAGCGGGGGGTGAATTGAGTTCCAATTAAAATTTCTGTTTAAAAAACCTCTATTAAAATCCCCCAAGTTGAATATCAATATATTCTGTAGTGAATTTGTAATAGAGCAAATGGTCAGTTAGGTTCTCAAAAGATTGATTACTCTTAGTTAATTCAATCTGATGATTAATTAACTTTTTAAGCTAACATAATGCTTTACAATATATATAAACACTTTCTAGATTAATTTTCAAAGTAACATTAAAATAATTTTATATTTCAAAGTAATTGGCAGTGGAATATTCCATATAGGTTAAAACTAAAACAGTTAATCACAACAGTTTTAAAAAAAGAGGTTCAGTCTCAGGCTGAGACGTAGTCCTCTCAAAAAATTTATATAAATTTTGATCCACCCCCTTGATCGGGGCATACAACAGTATAGATATTTTCCAGGTACTAAGACCTCGACCACAGTTCTTTGTGGGAAAACAAAAACAATAGCACACACGCTATCCAGGCCACACTTGACCTCTTCCACAATTCACAATGGGATATAGTAATGTGTAAGAAGTTTGGAGTGAGGATTTAGTATCCTCTACTTTAGTCCATGAGTCAGTGTGTAAATACAACACACACTGCTCAAAATGTAAACGAATGAAATGCAGTTGAGCTAAACAGATAGAGATGAGTTTAGAGTGCTCTGTGTGTTGAGAGTGAAGCTCTGTGAATTGATGTAAATTAAGCTCTGAGTCCTTCTCAGGGTTTTTTCAAAAAAAGGGTGTCGTAGTTCTTGTTTCTTCACTTCCAGTGTAGGTGTTCAGTTTTAATGTGAAAGTGTTCCTCAAGTTCCTCATGTGTTCTTCTTTTTATGTATGTGCGTGCATGGAAGAATTCTTTTTCTATGCCTTTTCTCCCCTTTTTCATCTGTTTTAATGTAGCCTGATCTTCTTTATATTCCACAAGCTCCAGCAATAGGAATGATTACCTTTTTATAGGTACGAGGTACGGTTTCCTTACATGCCAACAATTATCCTTAAATATCATTAATTGCATTAAAAACAACAGGTATGACCATTGAATTAAATAGGAGTTAATATAAATTCAAATATTTTTCATGACTATCGGTGTGTCATGAGATCGGTAGGTCATTTTGAATCCGCATCGGTATCGGTGGGTCATGATCACCATCGGTTTTGGTATTTTTTGATCATCATCGGCTTTGATAGCTTGTGATCAGTATCGGCTTCGGTATCTTGTGATCAGCATCGGCTTCGGTAGCATGGGATCAGTATCGGCTTTGGTAGCTTGTGATAAGTATCCACTTCGGTATCTTGTGATCATCATCGGCTTCGGTAGCTTGTGATCAGTATCGTCCTTGGTAGCTTGTGATCAACATCGTCTTCGGTAGCTTGTGATCAGTATCGACTTCGGTGAAACCGTTGCCATCGGTGCAACCGTACATCATCTGTGCGACCGTTCATCATCGGTATGACCATTCATCATCGGTGCGACCGTCCATCATCGGTGTGGACGTTCATCATCGGTGTGACCATTCATCATCGGTGTGACCGTTCATCATAGGTGTGACTGTTCATCATCAGTGAGATTGTTCATCATCAGTGCGACCTTTCATCCTCGATGCGACCAGAAAATAACAAATGGTGAGTCATAAACATGAAATTCACACTATGGGTCTCGTCAATCCAGAATACTTCCAGGTCGAGAGTAAAACCTAAATTAACATAGATAAACATTATATAGACAAGATTTAAACATATGTAAATACATTTAGAATAAATAAAACAAAAGACTAAATTTTCATAAATAAAACAATGATTTCTGACTATTAAAATAACAATCTCACAGGGAGTTCAACCATCTCCCCATTTTTGGTAATCACAAATCAATGGCATAAATGAAAAGAGAAGAGAGTATGTCGTTTAGTATGCCCCCCCTATATAAAAAAAATATGCCAATAGATAAGAAGATCATCAGAGAATTACATCAGAGTATAAAAGTAGCATTAAACAAGTAGTCATTTCTCCCCTTTTATAGATATATATTCATTTCTCCCCCTTTCATCATTTTTCCACCTTTCATTAGTTCTCATCCTTTCATCATTTCTCCCCCTTTGAGATTATCAAAAAGAAGAGTAGATAAGGAGAAAATGCCACTTCAAAAATACATTCTTATAAAGAGTACAAGAACAATATAGAAATGTTAAAAGAAGAAGAAATAGACACCCTATCTAAAAAATGACTAGCATGGCTACTTCATTAGGTGTAATAGAGCTTTCCCTTTTGCAGAAGGAGGAATGGATGGTCCAGAGGGTGCTTTAGTGGAAGGTTGATCTGGACGGATGGGGAGAGGAGGCAGGAAAACCATGGATGGTAGCACAATGGGTGCTAAGGTCACGTGCGGAGGAGTAGAAGATCTTTATGAAGGTGGCTTCTGAAAAACTGGACGCATATTTGATAGAGCTTAAGACACTGAAATCTGACCAGGTGCAACATCTGATGAACTGAGTGGCACTGCTTTAGGAATAAAAATTTCCTTTGCTTACACATGAAGATTTGGTTTGATTGGATTGATAAAATCTTGAATTACTTCACCACCATATTTCATATCCTTTTCAAAGTCATCCATGTTCTGAATGAAACATTCCAGAGTAGGTGTTAAATCATTGAAATGTTGGACTTGAGCCATGAAAGCTTGAGTGACTAGAGGGAGCCTCAAATTCTCATCCAAAACCTTAAACTAATGGTTCAACTCATGCTTTGTATATATCTTAGAAAAGTAGTGATCATGTTTCTCATTATCTCTTTCTAAGCCTTAATAGCATCTACTGAATACAGCTGCACCATTTTATGGATATGATCACTATTGTATTTCATCTTTTTCAAGGAATCCAAATCCATAATCTGTCAAAGAGCTGCTAACTCATCTCTTATAATATCCTTTAAGTTATTGATTTCATGACCAGTGATTTTGGATATTTTGGAGGAGCTGTCCTTAGCAACAATCTGAGTGATCTCAGCTTTCAACTTCCTCAAATCAGCTTTCTTCAGATGTTCTAAAATATTTCTTAACAGTTCCATCATACCAGATATGGTTGTTCTATTCTCACCTAACCAAGAGACTAAAAAACTTCTTATATCGTTGAGAATTTGATTCAGAGAGGTAATATGCCTGCTAATCATCTCACCAGTATTGTACATGTCCGGCATAATGATACTTACCACTCTATGATTCAAATCATCCATAGTAGCCTCAGATAAATTCACAGGTGCTGGAGCAGAAGCATAAGACAATTACTCTTTTATTACCTCTCTAACTGGTTGAAGCAACTCAGATTTAAATCTATCAAGATCAGATTGTGCCACTGTAGGATCAGGTCTAGATTGTGAAGCTGAAGGACTAGGTCTGTCTGTTGTCACCTGCATATACACAGCAACCAAGCGAGCCTTAAGAGAATCTCTTATACTTGCAGTATGCACTTCTTCTTCATCTTCCTTTGGATAATCTAAACCCAAAACTGCAAGAGCTAGGTGTTCTTCTCATGCATCTTGGCATGAAGGATATAGAGGTTTTACAAACCTAGCTCTTCAAGAATTTTAGGAGAGACTTCTTCATCCACATCATTCTCTAACTGTATTGTCCTTTCAGTTTCAGGAACAGGTTCTTGCTCATTTATTAGGGGTTGTGGATCAGCTTGAATCACATTTTGACCATCCACTGGTCGAGTACTTACATCATCATCATCATCACTATTGTCATCTTCACTACTATCACCATCACTGCCATCACCCTCATCACCATCGTCACCATCATTGACCAATTGTTCATTTGAACTGTCATTACTGCTGGATTCATACTACTCAGAATTTGATTCTTCAGTCTCACCTTCTTCTTCATCATCTAAAAGTGGTTCTATCTCTTGTAACTTGAGAGGTGGACTAGCTGGTCCAAATTCCATTCTACTTTTTTTCGGACTAACCGTATTAGGATCACTCATGTCATCATGAGGTGATTCAAGCTCCTTTTCAGTATCAACATCAACCTCAACTTCTTCTTCTTCTGTTCCCTTCTTACATGACTCACCAGTTTCCTTAGGAACTACTGCTTTCGCTTCATCATCAGAATAAACCACTTCTTCACCAGGTTTTAAATTAGGATCTATCATCCCCTTTAGACTCTTAGGATGATCAGTAGGATTGAAAGAGTCATGAAACTTTTCTTCGTCAGCAACCAAATCCTTCTTCCATGGGTTTCATTTGATTTTCATCCTTTTACAAATATCCTTGTTAATACAGAAACTACTACTAGATGAGATACACTCATCTCAATCTTCAACAGAGCCCAAGAACTTTAGCATGGCAGAGATTTGCATGGAGTAGAACAGGGTTGTAGCTTTCTTGGATGAATTTACCATCTAAGTAATATATACAAAAAATATCTAAATAGGTGGACCTTTTCACCATTCAATAATAGAAACAACAGAAAAACATCTTCATACTTTACAGAAACAAAATCACCTTTTCTAGGACAGACTTGGTGTTGAATAAACTTAAACAGTATTCTACAGTCACCATCTTACTCAGCATCAGTTATTCTTCTGGATTCAGAATTTCAATTCAACATCTCTAGAGATAGCTCATAAGAAAAGTATTCAGTGGTGGGAGGGATATTACTAGTGTAATCTTTATATCTTCCATTATGAGGTACTCCTAAACATTCATCCCACAACATCGATGAAAAATTTATATTTTTTCCTTTGATTATCGACGATAATCTCGCAACTTCTGGTCCATCCAATACAATACATAAGTTTAGGTAAAACTCATGCACTAACTTCGGTTAAAATACACAGTAATTATCACAGAACCAGTCTTTCCATCCTTTCATCTCCAAATCTTTTAAAAGAGAAGACTTGCTGGATAACACCCATTCGGCACTCACTTTCTTTTTCTGAAATAACTACCCGTTTTTTCCAACTCCAGGTTACTGACCTTTGATTCGGGCTGATCGATTCTCCTCAAGCGCGTTTTATAGGAGAGGAACCTTCTTATTCCTTGATTTGTCATTTTTTCTTGTCCATTTGGAGGTTCTAGATGATTGAGCAGTTGGAACTGTTCGAAAGGTTCATATGGTTTGGGATTCAGAAAAGAAGACAGAGTTCGGTGGGAGATGAAAGGTCAACAGTCTTTAGAAATAGTTGCGGGTCATTATTTGTATCATTTACGGTTACAATAATAATAATAATAAACAATAATTATTTGGTAAAACAACATCGTTTTGACAAACACTAACGGTTTCACAAACTGTACAACACAATCGGTAGCACAGATCGGTATCATAGATCGGTTTCACATAACAGTTTCATTGATCGGTTTCACAGATCGGTTTCATAGATCAGTTTCACTGATCGGTTTCATCGATCTATCATGCCTAAATATTGTTTGATAAATTCTATCCTTTCAGAGCATAAGGGCTTGGTAAAAATATCAGCTAACTGATGTTCAGAGTCAATAAATTCTAGAGAAATATCACTCTTTTGATAGTGATCTCTCAAGAAGTGATGTCTGACATCAATGTGTTTGGTCCTAGAGTGAGACACAGGATTATTAGAAATGTTAATTGCACTGGTGTTATCACAATTTATAGACACATGTCTAAATTTATATCCATAGTCCAACTGAGTGTGTTTCATCCACAGAATCTGTGCACAACAACTACCAGCAGCAATGTATTCTGCTTCAGCAGTAGATAATGCAACAGAGGTCTGTTTCATACTACACCAAGATACTAGGGACTTTCCTTAAAGATGACATGTCCCAAATGTTCACTTTATATACAACTTGAAACCAGCAATGTCAGCATCTGAATAACTCATTAATTCAAAGGGTTTTCCTTTTGGATAAAATAAACCTAAATTGGTAGTATTTTTGAGATATTTGAAAATCCTTTTAACAGCAATCAAATGATTTTCTGTATGATTGGCTTGAAATCTTTCACACATACACACACTAGACATAATATCTGGTTGACTAGCAGTAAGGTAGTGTAGACTCCCAATCATACCTCTATAATTTGTTGATCAACTGGTTTCCCAGTTTCATCATCATCCATCTTACAGGTGGTACTCATAGGTGTGTCACTTCCCTTATTACTAACCAAACCAAAACGTTTTAAAAGATATTTTTTATATTTACATTGATTTAAAATAATACCATCATTTTTTTGAAAAATTTGAAATACAAGAAAATACATGAGTTCTCCCATTAAACTCATTTCAATTTATCTTTGCATAATCTTTGAAAAATCAGTACATAATGAATTTTTGGAAGATCCAAAAATAATATCATCAACATAGATTTGTACAATTATAATGTCTTTGTAAATTATTCTAATAAAAAGAGTGGGATAAGCAATTCCTTTAGTAAAACCTTTTGAAATATGAAAATTTGTATGTCTATAATACCAAGCTCTTGGAGGCTGTTTTAAACCATATAAAGCTTTAGAAAGTTTAAAAACATGATTTTGGAAATAAGGGCTTATAAATCCAGGTGGTTGTTCAACAAAAACATTTTCAATTATAAACCCATTTAGAAATGAACTTTTGACATCCATTTGATATAACTTGAAATTCAGATGAGCAATATCGGCAAGTAGAATCCTAATAGCCTCTAATCTAGCAACAAGAGAAAAGTTTTCCTTATAGTGTATACCTCTTTCTTGATGATATCCTTGTGCAACTAGCCTTGCTTTGTTTCAAACTATATTTCCTGACTCATCAAATTTGTTTCTAAAAACCCATTTAGTTCCTATGGTCAAAGTGTCTCTAGGTCTTTTTACTAATTCCAAAACTTTGTTACTTTATAATTGATTTAACTCTTCTTGAATATCTATTACCCAAAATTCATCATTGATTGCGTCATTGATATTTTTAGGTTCTAACTGTGAATGAAAGGCTTGAGGTTCAACCTGGTTTCTTAGAGAAGTTCTAGTCTATGCCCTTCTATCAATATCACCAACAACAACATATAAAGGGTGATTCTTTAGAATACTAGTTGATCTTGTAAAGGTAGGACTAGATATTTCAGGCTCTTCTCTGGGTTCGGGTTCAACAGGAGTGGATTTTGGAATACTCCCATAACTGGTTGTTTTTTCAGCAGGTTTATTGATTTTATCACTGAAGTTCTAAATAGACAACTCTTCATCTAGATTTTCAAGAGGAGGTTCAGGTTCATGAGGATCGTTTTCATCAAATTTGATGTGAACAGTTTCCTCCACACACTTGGTTCTCTTATTAATCACTCTATAGGCTTTTCTAGAAATTGAATATCCTAAAAATATTCCTCCATCACTCTTGGATGAAAATTTGTCTAGATTATCCTTACTATTGAGAATGAAGACTTTGCAACCAAAAACTCCGAAGTAGTTAACCTTAGGTTTCCAATTGTTCCAAAGTTCATAAGTGGTTTTCTTATGAACAAGTATTATCAAAACTCTATTAATAATATAACAGGATATATTAACAGCATCTACCAAAAAATAAATAGGTTGGTCATATTCATTAAGCATTGTTCTTTCAATTTATTAAAGGGTTATATTCCTCCTTTCTACTACACCATTCTGTTGAGGTGTCCTAGGGGCAGATAAATTGTGACTATAGCCATTGTGTGAGCAATAAGATTCGAACTCATGATTTTCAAACTCACAACCATGATCACTTCTTAGGTCTTAATCTTAAGTCCACTAAGGGTTTCTACAGAATTGAAGTATTTAGTAAAGTAAGAACATGCTTCAATTTTGCGATCTAGGAAGTATACCCAAGTATCTCTAGAAAATTCATCTACTAAAACATAGACATAGCACTTCCCATTTAAACTAGAAACTCTAGAAGGTCCAACCAATTCCATGTGAACCAACTCGAGAGGTTGAGAAGTTGAATCTTATTTCTTTGATTTAAAAGAAACTTTATGTTTCTTTCCCTTTTGACAGGGATTACAAACTTTTTCTGATGGGAATTCATGTTTGGGTAGGTCTCTAACTAAGTTCATCCTAGTCATTTTTCTAATTGAATGAATGTTGCAGTGTCCTAATATTTTGTGCCAAAGATGAGATTCCTTATAAAAATCATTTAAACAAGTAACATTTTTCTTGGCTAAAGAATTTAAATCAAATCCATATACATTTTAATTTCTTAATGCAGAGAATACTAAAACATTTTTGGAATTAAAAACATTACAGGAATCAATTTCTAACTTAACATTGAAACCATAATAACACAACTGATAGATACTTAACAAATTATATTTAAGTCCATCAAAAAATAAAACATTAGTAATTAAAACAGAACTAGTGTTACTAATCTAGCCTAGGCTGATGATTTTTCCTTTAGAGTTATCACCAAAGGTGATAGGGTCTCCATCAACTTTGATTAAGCTCTTAAAGCATGAGTAGTCCCCAGTCATATGCCTTGAACATCCACTATACAAGTACCATATCTTCTTATGAGAACTCTTCGAGAAAGTTTCCTACAAAACAGATTTAGATGGAAAATGGTTTTGGTACTCAGATCTTCTTGGGTCCATATATGTTAGCAAGCAAAGCTTTAGGAACCCAGATTTGTCTTATGGGTTTCATATAATTTACAGAATCAATAGATTTTGAAAGATAAAATTTATTTGATCTGTAACTATGTGAGTAACTAGTTGAGGCATATGAATTTCTAGAACTTTAACTGGAACCATTCTATTCAGATTTAGAAATAAATCTAGTTTTAGTAAATTGTCTCTGTCCAGGCTGATAGCCTAAACCCATAGTATACTTTGGTGCCACTTTTTTTCTTAGAATTTGAGAAAGTGTATCTTTTCCATTTTTTGAATTTTTCTATGTGCTTCCTTAATTGATCATTAGACAATTTTAGTTCAGTATTTTCCTTAAGTAATTGAGCATTCTTTTCCTTTTTGATATCAAATAAAGATTTAACATAGATGGTCAAAGAATGTTGTTCTTTCAAGGTCTTATATTTTTCCTTCAATTAATTATTGGTTTCTTCTAGCATATTAAAATATTCAAATAATTCTTAACTAGACATACTTTCAGATTCAGAATTAGATTCAACTCCAGAATAATATGAATTTTAGGAATGAGTATCTAATGTTACCTCAAATGTGTTTTTCATAAAACGCATATTAGCCTTATGAGAGTCCTCATCCTTTGTAGAATCAGAATCACTTGAAGTGTCTTCTGAAGAACATCATGTTACATTCATTTCCTTCTTATATTTAGTGTCCTTGTATTCATGTTTCTTCTTGATTTTCAACTTTGGACGGTCTGCTTTTACATGTCCTTTCCTTTTTCACTCATAGTAGAAAATTTCATCACTTTTATCAGACTTTTTTCAATCCTTCTTCCAATGACCCTTGTTGTCATATTTTCCTTTGTGATTTGTTTTTCTGAATAATTTCTTCTTCCTATAGAACTTCTTAAATATCATGGCTATCTGATCCATTTTATCATCACTATCAGAATCTGAACTTTCACATGTTGAGATTTCAGTAGGAATGTGAACTTTTTTCCATGTCCTTGCTATTTGAGGCTGTAGACTTAAAAGCCAGTGACTTCTTTTTTGGTTCATCATCATCTTCCTTATTCACTTTTAAGTTCTTCCTCATACATTATAAGCTTACCAATTAATTCCTTAATGGGGAGATTACCAATATCACATGATTCTCTAATCGAGACAGATGTGCATCTCCATCGGTCTGGAAGACATCTGACTATTCTCATGATTTGTTCCTTTGATGGAACATCCTTTCCAAGAGTGCTCATATTGTTGAAAATCTCATTGAACCTGAGATACATATCAGAAATAGGTTCATCAGACATCATTTTAAAATTATCATATTTAATGGTATAGGTATTCAGCCTCATTTCATTAATGTTGGTTGTTCCATCATGGAAAATAGACAAAGTGTCCCAAATTTTATAAGCAGTTGTACAAGCAGATATGTGATTGAATTCTTCATCTCCTAAATCAAAATACAAAGAATTCATAGCTTTACAATTATTATTTTACGCAGTTTTAGTATGTTCATCCCAAGTAGTTTTTTCAGTATCCGTCATTTTATATTTAGTCTCTATAGCAATCCAGATTTCAAATCCCATACTTTCTAAATGAATTTTCAATTTAAGCTTCCACTGGGCATACTTTGTACCATTAAAGAAAGGTGGTATGTTGGTATCAGTCCCCTCTAATCTATTTTCCATATTTAGATTTTAACAAATATATTTAAAGAGATAAAATTTAAAACTAACAAAAATTTAAGATCTTTAAGATACAACTAAAATCACAGTTGGAAAACAGAGTATTTTGTAAACATTGATTAAAAAACTCCTATGATACCAAATATTGGTCGGACTGGATACTCAAGAGGGGGTGAATTGAGTTCTAAATAATTTTTTTTTATAAAAAAACCTCAATTAAAATCCCACAAATTGAATAACAAGATAATATGTAGTGAATTTGTATTTATAGAATAGGGTCAGTTAGGTTCTCAATAGATTGATTAGTTCTTAGTTAATTAAATATTAACATTAATTAACTTTTTAAGCTAACCTAATACTTTACAATATATAAAAACACTTGCTAGATTAACTATCAAAGAATCTTTAAAACAATTTTATATTTCAAAGTAATTGGTAGATGAAAATTCAATATAGGTTAAAACTAGAAGATGTAATTACAACAGTTTTAAAACAAGAGGTTCAGTCTCAAGCCGAGACTTAGTCCTCTCCAACAATTTATATAAATTTTGATCCACACCTTGGATCAGGGAAATCAATAGTACAAAGACTGTCCAGGTACTAAGACATCTACCATAGGTTTTCGTGGGAAATAAAAAACAATTGCACACACTCTATCCCCGTCACACTTGACCTATTCCACAATTCACAGTGTGATATAGTAATGTGTAAAAATTTTGGAGTGAGGATTTAGTATCCTGCAGTTCAGTCCAGGAGTTAGTGTGTAAATACAACACACACTACTCAAAAAGTAAATGAATGAAACACAATAGAGATAAACAGTTAGATATGTGTTTGAGTGCTCTGTGTGTTGTGAGTGAAGCTCTGTACTCCTTGAATTGATGTAAATGAAGTTATGATCCCTTCTATGGTTTTTGTCAAGAAAATAGGGTGTCATAGTTCTTGTTTATTCACTGCCTGTATAGGTGTTCAGCTTGAATGTGAAAGTTTTCTTCAAGTTCCTCGTGTGTTCTTCTTTATATGTATGTGTGTGCATGGAAGAATTATTTTTCTATGCCTTTATCCCCTTTTTAATTTGTTTTACTGCAGCCTGATCATCCTTATATTCAACATGCTCCGGAAATAGGAATGATTACCTCTTCATAGGTATGAGGTACGGTTCCCTGACATGCCAACAACTATCATTAAATATCATTAATTTCATTAATAACAAAAAATAGGCATGTCGGAATTAAATAAGAGTTAATAGAAATTCCAACAGTTTTCATGACAATCGGTGAGTCATGAGATCGATAGGTCATTTTGAATCTACATCGGTATTGGTGGGTCATGATCAGCATCAGTTTTGTTAGCTTATGATCAGCATCAGCTTCGGTATCTTGTGATCAAAATCGGCTTCGGTAGCTTGTGATCAGCATCGGCTTCAGTAGCTTGTGATCAGTATCAGCTTCAGTAGCTCATGATCAGAATCGGCTTCGGTAGCTTGTGATCCGCATCAGCTTCAGTATCTTTTAATCAGTATCGGCCTTGGTAGCTTGTGATCATCATAGTCTTCGGTAGCATGAGATCAGTATCCGCTTTTATGCAACCATTGCCATCGATGCAACCATTCATCATCTGTGCGACCATTCATCATCAGTGGGACCATTCATCATCGGTGCAACCGTTCATCATCGGTGCTACCGTTCATCATCGGTGCGACCATTCATTATCGATGCAACCATTTATCATCGGTGCGACCGTTCATCATCAGTGTGACCGTTCCTCATCGGTGCGACCGTTCGTCATCGGTGCGACCAGAAAATAACCAACGGTTAGTCATAAACATGAAATTCACACTAAGTGTCTGTTCAATCCAGAATACTTCCAGGTCAACTGTAAAACATAAATTAACATAGATAAACATTATGTAGACAAGATTTAAACATTTATAAATACATTTAGAACAAATTAAACAAAATACTAAATTGTCATAAGTAAAAGAATGATTTGTGATTATTAAAATAACCATCTCATATGGAGTTCAACATTTTTTTTTCTTCACTGTGCTCCACCGGGAGACACTTACGAATGATTTTTGAGTGATTTTGGTGGCCGAAATTTAGTGATTGATGGTAGAATGGCATGTCCTGTGTAGATCCATCATTTATGGATAGATATAGTCCAAAATTATAGGAGATAGTTGCATGAGCATACATGATATGAAGAACATAGTTTAGGGGAATACCAATAAGCATGGAATGTACTTAAATGTTACACACCTTGTGGGTCCCCTTAAGGGCTGGCTATGTTTTCAGGATGAATATAAGGATCACAAGGTGTGTGACCCTACCACACATCGTGTGACTTCTTTCCATTTGGCTTTCCATTTACCCTATAGGGTACATAGATATGAACATTTGAAAAAGGCCCTGAGAAATCCATGAACGCCCATAAAATCGTGTCTATTATTTGTGTAAATTGGAATATCCATGTACTAGAACACGAGAAGAAGTACATGGGTATGGGAACACCATGTACTTCTTCAACTACACAAGCACAATCCATTTTACATAGATGGGTCTCAGTGCCAAAGGGACATGTCGTGTACTACTAGTACATGCCATGTACTCCATTAGAGTTGGCATCAACCCCTTGTAATCTATATCATGGAAAATAATTATTATGGTCTGTTACCTATATCCATTCCATTGTGGTTAGTATGGAATCATTCCCTACTAATAGGATGTTAATCCCTTCAGCAATACTTATTGTTTATGGATTTTGTAATCCTTCAGTGAGTACCAAAATGATATCATCTATATGATTCTTTCCCTATGTGGAGTTCATTGTATCGTCCAAACCAACACTATGCCCGTGATGATCATTTAATTAGCATGTTACTGCAGATTTAGTTTTCTATATAATTCATAACCTTTGGTGTGATCTTCATCAATGTATCACATCTCTTACAGCATCCTATACATAATTCCAATGGTGATGCCTGATGACCTCAATCTCTCAAATAGACATCAACAATGTTATTTGACTCAAGTAGCATGTTATCCCAGATGAGTTCTATGTGGAACATTTGATTAGGGATCCTCAGTTTTCATTGTGGTTTTGGATTTTCCTATTGAATCTATATTTTATTGAGTATATCTTGATATTTTTATTATATGTTCAGTAGACATATAGATATGTAGAGAACACTATTATAATTTAATTATTGGATTTGTGGTTTCATAATTGTTATACGAACCCCTGCAAGGGATTTTCCTACACATAACGTGTCTCGTGAAGACAAATGCACTTTTGATGTTGTCCTAGAGGGACTCGTACTAGGTTGTTCATAGTGTGTAAGATAGACTGGGGCGTGTTCTTTCAGTATCAAGATAGGATTCTCCATCATTACTTTTTTATGTTGGTCTTGTTTGTATAATCTTTATTGTAGTTATGAATTTGTCCATTTTCACTATACAATACTTTTTGTATCACTCTAGTAGTGGTATTTATGTGTATTCATGAATGGTTCCTTTCAGTGGTTTTATATTTCTTTATTTTTTGGGCTTTGAAATGTGTGCATGTGTATAATTTATTTTGAAAAAGGACTTCCATTTTTGTCATAATTATACTTAGAACATGTTTCCAACCCATTTATAATTTAATGAGAGATTATGGAGTCATGAGATAGGTCCCTTTGAGGCTGGGCATGATATAGTTGTATAGGAACAATGGATGTACCATAAGATAAGATCTTTTGATTTTGGTTTGGGGAAAAATGATAAGTTTACGATTCCATATTTCACCTTAGGTACTCCAATGTTGGAATGGTGGTTGATGTATCAATACACCAAGGATTTGATCCCCTGCATCAAAACTAGATACATAAGAAAACTGGTTTTAGTTAAAAAATGGTACATCCATTGTATAAGAATGGTTTTCGGTTTCCATTTAATTTCATAGTTAGTTATCCAAATATACTCATTGATTGTGGTATATCTTATTTTTTCCATGATTCCACAACAACATTTATCATCTATGATTGAGCATCAGGATCCCTAGAATGATCCCCTTAGTGATGAGGAATCAATATAAGGATTAATTCTGGTGTTGATACCTCCATGTTGTTCACCAATTATACAACCTCCTATAGAGTATAAAATGGTACATTTGGTTCCCTATGATGAGGTAAAAAACATGGTATCAATTCATGAGTTTCTACTACATTAACCCCTCAGGTTCTATGCAAAGCCCGAACCATATGTGAGTGAGGACTGTCTCAAGTCAGTTATGTTAGTTTCCATATTTTCAAGACACAAACCGAAGAAATCATTTTCCTGGTTGTGATACTTATTCATGTATTATTGGAATTATGGTGGGGGTTAGTTACCCATATGATGAGTATACACTAGCATGGTAAAATTTTGAGATGCTTTTCAATGTGTATTTCTCTACATATATGATGAGGTTCGTACACATCTAGTAGATTCTATAACTTCATCATGGAAACATGATCATAGATGAGTATTCATAAAGGTTTACCAGCCTCTTCAGGTTCTTGATGGATATGGTTTGGGATTAGTTGTTCCTTGGTAAGATGTTTGAGTTAGGACTATGTAGAGTCCTACATGAATGAAGTGTACCTCTATAAATTCTTACCAATGATGGGGCCCTAGAGAAATATTTTTTGATTAAGGTTGTTTATCATAGAATATATAGATATTGGTTACATGTAGAATGAACATAGTAAAAGAGACTTGGACAGTAGGGAGATGACGCAAGTCCTAAGGACCTATACATGAAAGAAATTTCTTGAGGAGGTCCCTGGAGATAGGGTCAATGGTTTAGGGATAATATGATGGGTTGAGTCATTAAATTGAGAGTAAGTTCTACTCTAGTGATGGTAGGGGAAATATTACCTGAGATTTTCCAAACCACTGTATGATTGATAGGGAGACGATTGATGGGCCTCCATGGTAGAGGTATTTGTAGTAACAGACGGGTCCATTTGGAGATGAACATGGAAGAGTAGTTTTGATAGAAAATGGTGGTTGAACACACTTTTAATTTATAAAAACATCACCCCTGGTGGTTCATTCCGAGCATAGGGAGTTAGACGATAGGGGCAGGTACAACCAATGGTAGTCAATGATATTGAACCAAGGGATTTGAGAATAATATGACGTAAGATCTGTGTCTTTCCTACTATATTATTAATAATATTAGAAATTTTTTTTAGAAATTCCTTAATTTATAAATATATTATTTCAAACATAGAGATTAATCTAATGCTTCTAACATTACCCTTTCACCATGAGACTCCTAGTAGAGATTACTTAGTGATCGAACACTAGTGTCAATAGAGTGACTTGAATACTAGTGGTGAGAATTTCTCTTGAGATAACGTTTTAGTAACTATAATTCCATATAATGTAATAAAATATATAGATTATTCATCTAAAGTACTTTCCTAGAGATACTATTTGAAGTATATGATGTATTGTGTCAACAATGATGATACTAGGTTTTCTTTTATGGGATAAAATATCCCTGTCAGTGCAAGATAGGCTCATACATAGGATAATATAAATTATTACTCATCAGTTGTCTAGAATTTCCAATATTTTGGGGGATTTTAGGAGTTTCAAGTTTACATCAATTGTGTCGGAGTATGAGGACATCATTACTAAAGGATTTCTTGGCTTACCTACCCACCAAGTGATATAATTATTTCATGGTCTACACCATGGTACAACAATAATATTTGTTACAGTGTATCAAATTTATCCAATAGATCATTGAAAGTTGGGGTGCAGTTAGAGGCTTTCTCTTGGAAGAGGTTTGTAAGAAACAATGTTTCACCTTGGGAAACTCTAGATTTATTCACCAAAAAGGCAGACATGCACATGAAGTTTTGTGTGGACTATCAGTACTTGAACTAGGTGACCATGAAGAAAAAGTACCCAGTACTGAGGATTGATTACATATTAGATAACTTGAATTGAAAACAATGGTTATCATAGGATGACCTTTGGTCTATCTATAACCTATTGTGAGTATGGGATGTGGATATATAGAAAGACAACTTTCAGTTATCGCTAGGGTCACTATGTGTAATTGTTCATTCCCTTCGGCATGATGAACTCCCCAAAAATGTTCATGAGACTCATTAATCGGATCGATCAACGTTTCTTCGGGTGGTTAATCGTAGTCTTCATCGAAGACATTATATTGTAATAGGAATATGAGGAGGATCATGAAACAAACATGATGATGGTTATGGACATACTCTACGAGAACCGTATTTAGAGGACGATCCAGAAGTGTAAGCTTTGGATTTGGGGGTTTCACATTATTGGACTTGTTATCTTTGTAGATGGAATTATAGTAGAACCGACATACATCAATGCAATGTAATACTGAGAGTCTATAAAGGGAGTTATAGATGTGCATATCAACCTAGGATATGTATGATAGTATCATATATTGATAACAAACCTTTCTATGATATAATCCCTTGTTAAATCATTGATATAAAATGGGAAACATTTCATGTCAATATAGTGACTCCATCCGGATTATCATGATTTGAGGAAGATATTGATGAGTTCTCATATCTTGATATTTCTAGATGAGGGTGTCAACAATGTATTGTTTCTTGAGGCATTAAGAAACGATATTGGTTGTGTTCTAATGCAGAGGCAGGTGGTGATTTTGTTTGTTCGCATTAGTTGAGATAGTGTGAGGAGTACTACATGATGCACTATCAGATGTGTGAAGTGGTATTTTTCTCACTAATGTTGTGGTGAAAATAATTGGGGGGAGATGTTTATTGACTATTTGGACAAAAAGGGAATAAATTAAATATTATATCAGAATTATAATATAATGAGACAGAGGAAATTACTATAGTTTTTGAAGGATTATAAATTAAATATTTTTTATAATATCAAGAAGGAGAAAATCCTAGTGGATTCTCTCTACCTGAGATCATATTCATTGTTTTTGAATGTGGCATCAGAGTAGATGGTCTCATTGTTTTCATTGTTTTTGGATAAAGATAAAGTATCATATATCCAATCAAGGGTTGTTGAACCTCCTCTTTTACGGCGAGTTAGGGAGGCACAACATGGGTACATCAACTATGAGGCCCTACATTCAAATATTCCTACTTGACATTATCATAATGGGTTTTTGAAAATTGTGAAGTTGTGGTTATTGTCATATAATTCATTATTATACAAGTGAAATTATGAGAGGAGGTTATAAGAGAGATTCATATGACTCTTTTGGTCGTAAATTTAGGTGTTTTAGGGATGTTCCAGGACCTCTAACCTCTGTTTTGGTGGTAGGGAAGAAAAAGGGACTGGAATTGTTTGTGTCTCAATGCCTCAATTGACAACAAGTGAAGTATAAGCACCAAGTTCTTATGGGTTTATCTTGAACTTTTTTGGTTAGGGAGTGGATGTGGGATGGGATATCTATCAACTTCTTAATGGGATTACTATGTACATCTATGGGACACAATTCCATCTAGGTGATCTTATACTAACTATCCATGTTGGCCCACTTCCTAGCTATTGAAGAGAATATATGAGTAGATAAAGTTGGACACGTACATAAGTAGGAGATAGTTGAACTCCATGATGTTCCTTCAATGATCATTTTTGAATGTAACACCTAATTCACATCTCTAAAAGGGAATATATTATATGAGGTGTTTGGGACTTTGTTTCATTTGATCATGGATTTTCACCCCCAAAAAAATTTCCAGACTGAGAGGAATAATCAAGTTCAAGTGGAAATGTTGTGAAATTGCAAGTTAGAATTTTATCATAGTTTGGAGGATCAACAACCATTGTTAGAGTTTTCATAAAGAAATTGTACCATTCCACCATTGATATTGAACCACTAAAGGCCTTGTAATGGTGACCATGTAAGTCATCACATCGCCTGACTGACCTTGCATTTTCATCACTTAGGGGCCTAGAGTCGGTGAACACTGCTACAGAGAAGGTTAAAATCATCATGGAGCAGATGAGGACTACCAAAATCCATCAAAATTATTATCCATAAAGATAATATAGGCCATTAGAGTTCAAGGAGGGAGACCATGTATTTCTATGAGTTTAACCATTACATGGATTATAGAGTATTTTTTGAGGTGGATTGATATATTTAATATCCATTGTCCCCTTCATTGTATTGTGTTGATTTGGAGAGGTGGAATACCTCTATGATATTCTACCATAATTCTAAAAGCTACATGATTTCCTCTATGTTTCATAGGTGTGGAGGTACGTGCATGACCCATAGCATGTTATCTACTAGGGTGAGTTGAAAATAAAAAATTGAGCAAACTTTATTAAGTACACAATTCATACTGAGGATCGGTAGGAGAGGATCCATCACGAGTGATTTATTCCATTAGTTTGTGTTAGGTGGTATTGCATTAATATTAAAGAGAGAACACGGGAGGGAGATGATTAAATGTATGATCATAAACATGATCTTTTTTTATATCCACATGTGTATGATTTTCCGGATGTAAAGACCCATGTTGGGAAAAATTTAATGACTTCAATTTTTTAAGGACTGTTTTTTAAAAAAATTTGGCCTATTTTTGAGAACATGGTCTAAGGCGTCATGTATCTACAAGGCCTGATGTTCTGGAAATAAATTTTGAGATATATTAAATATATTGAATAGAGCAGGTGAATATTTTTCCTAAAAAGTAGAATAAAATCTATATACAGTCCTAGATTATAAATCTAAGGTAACCATTGTGTTTAGAGCATTGTTTTTAACGTTTGTTCAAAAAAAAACAATTTTAGTAGTGGGATGTTGTTTGAAAATTCCTCACAACCATAAAAATTTAATTTATTTAATTTATTTATTTATTCATTGATGTAAATAAATATGTTCATCTATATGTAAGCAGTTAGGATGTAATTACAGGTTTGATATGTACTCCTAGAGAAATTGGAGAACTATTGGAGAGACCATTGAATGATCACTAGCATAAGATCAAAATAAAAATAATAGTTTGATGATTCGGGAAAAACAGAATTGGGGAATCTCACTAACAATGATTAAACATCATAATTCATCCCTATTGATTGACTAGAATCAAGGAAGTTTGTTTTTTATTTATATTGAATCAAGTTTTATCAGTCCTATTATAAATGAGAATCAGCCGTCTAATGAATTGATTTATGGATAATGTGTATTATAGGTACGAGATAGATTCATCTATGAATTTTTATAAATTGATTATGATTAATTTTATACAACTTTGTCATAATTTAGAATGTAAAAAATTCAACTCAAAATAAAATATGGATGAGTTTCATTCCTTATGTCATAATTTGTGCTTTCCATCCCCATTTTGTAGTTCATCACAAAATACTATTTGGCATGTGGTTGGATGAATACCAAGTAAGAGAATGTTTCCCAACCATTTAATGGAACAGTGATTTGATATTGTAGATATGGTCTCAGAATGACATGAAGGTTGTGTGATGAAGAAAAAAATATCAGATTAGATATTTTTTGAAACATGATGTCATGTTCTTCAATGTGCTACGGTAGATAACGGGCGTGTATTATTTCGGAGAAATATTCTAGGACAGAATCTGGTGATTATTGATGGGAAGTATTTTCCAAATTAGATCCATAATTAATGTTGATATCAATGATAAAATATAAGGTGATGGTAGAATTAGTATACTTGGAAAGAATAACCTAATTTATGAAAAATATGAATCAACTCAACATGTGCTTTAGATTTACATGTTGTGTGGGGACTATTATGAAACACGTAGGGTTTCAAGATGAATTTAAGGATCACACAACATGTTAGCCTTGTTACAATACATGTGACCTGATCCTAGTTGCCTCAGTATGTACCTTAGAAGGTAAACAAATATGGCCGAGAGTACATGACCATGGGCACACCATGTTCTCCTACATGCACATCGCTAAACCAAGTATACATAAGAATACATGTTTATTAGAGCACAGGAATAAGAACATGTACATGGTAATGTTTTTTACTTATAAACATAATTTTTAATAGAACCTTTTACATAAGAAATACCATGTTCCCAAGGGAAACACCATGTACAACTAATATACACTTTTTACTTCTTCAATATTGGCATGGACCTCTTTTCCTCAATATATTGGACATGTTTCATTAGGGTATGTCACTATTATAAATTAAATAGGGTTAGTATGGAAAAAATTTCTACTCAAATATTGGTGTTCCATTTTTTAGGGCGCCATTCTTATAGTTGTTGGAATACATCTATGTGGTCCGAAATGAGATCGTATGCCTTCCTCTTTCCCTAGGTGGGGTTCTTTGTATCATTATTAGAAACATTATATAGGGGTTGATCCCATACATAGTGGTTTGTTCTAGATTGATTTGTTGGTATACCCAATGGCCTATAGTGTGATCATAATCTATTTATTGAATCTCTATAGACTTCCTTATTATTAATCTAATGATGAGACCTGATGAGAATGACCACTTTGATGGATGAAATCATTGTTATCCGAATTATGGAGTGTGTTCAACTGGAATACTTATATTCGTAACCTTTGAGTATGAATCATAAACTAGAATTATAATGAATACATTACCTTGATACTGTCTGTATGTGTTTTGTATATCTTTATATTCTTGATACCTTTTTTGTAGACATATAATTAACTAGATAAAACTATTATTATTTTTTATATTTTTTGAGGTTTCAGGTTTTCTTTTTGGGTACTTTTATAATCAATCCTACATTAGATTTTCCCAATGTCATTATTTCTATTGAATATGATTTTATTTTTGATGGAGTACAAGAGTGACCAAGAATATGTGGTGCTTAGTGAGCCGGATTGACCAGGGTGTGTTCTTATAGTATCATGATAGTTGCCCCTATATTTACTTTTAGGTTGTAATTTTTTCATACTCTATGTTGGTATTGTATGTGGACCTATTTAATTTCCATTACATTATTTCACACTCTCATTGTATCATTTTATGTATTCATACTTGGTTCCATTCATTTGTTTTAATTTTAGCATTGTATAAGCTTGGATATGTGTGAATTTTTATATGTACATTAGTAAAAGGCCTCCCCTAATAGTGATATTCCTACTCATTACTATTCAAAAACCTCATGATAATTGGAAGAAAGCATAGGGAGTCACAAAATAGTCTTCTTTTTGGTGGGTCATGATATCTATAGAGTCTATCTTTTATGACTATAAAAATCTATGGCATATATGACATGAGTTCCCCAAGTTGATGAAAAAACGGAATGAATATAAATTAATATATAAAAGGAATTAAAAAAATGTATTCATAGATATAAAAGAAATATGGAAAGCTGTAGAGGTTCTATATTTCTATATTTCATCATATGATGGTGATGATAATTAAAAAATCACATCTTTTTCAACTAATATTCTTAAGAGTGAACATTGTTTTAGGGATAAAATATCGTAAAGATACTTTTTTAATTTATCTCTATGGTGATGCTATTATTTTTCATCAAATGATGAAACTAAATCATGTTTTGGGGATTGAATTCAAAAATAATTTGATGATATGAATGTATATGTTTTAGAATGATGAGACATGTACTAAAAAGTTTACTAAAAATATTAGGAACTTATGAGTGATGTCGCTAACTATAAGGGTGATATCACTAAAAGATTTTTTGAATTTTCAATGGTGAAAAATCAGAATTTTTTTAGTACCATGCAATTAGATAAGTAAAAATGTAATGTCTGAAAAAATTTATTTGATATCAAATAAAGTTCAATAAATATTTTTAGGATATGAATGAATTTTATAAGCATTAATAGTATAAGGATTGATAAATGTTATATCGAGAATTCATTTGGATGTTTAACCAGAAATTAAATCCTAACAAAAAATTTCTAATGTTGAGAGAATTTATACTAGATATAGAATTTATTAGATAAAATACATTTTCCCTATTATTTATCTTATGTATACCATATTTATATAAGGTGATGAAAATATGAGTTGATGTTCATTGTAACTCTATAAATTAGTTGGAATAAAATGAGATTATAATTTAAAGGTTCTTCATCACCATTTCAATAAGAGAGATAGTTAGATTTGGGAACTATATTTTCTATTAGGTAACATCCCCAAATTGTTGTGGTTCAATATTCTGAATATATTTTTAACAAAATAATGTTGTTTCAAATTGGATACTTAATTTTTACCATATGATACATGGTAACATTGTGTTTTAATAGGAAATGAGATATTACATTATTACATCATCAATTTCATTTCTTATTGTATTTAATGTTTCATAACATTTATAATTTTACATAATTAATTACAATCACAATTTTTTTAGATACTAACTCCACTATAAAAGTTGAGGTTTTTTCATTGTAAATTTTCATATAGATTTAATTTTTGAGCTATGATTATAATAAATGAATAGTATTAATGAAGAATTTGAATAAATTTTTGAATAATATTATATAGAATAATATATTACTGTAGTGATGGAATATATCTTCAAGAATTTTTAAATTTGATATTCGTTTAATAATAGTTTTACATAAAGGTTGTTAGTTTTACATATCATAATTTCATAATATAAAATATTTTTTGAGTTTATTTTTTGCACATGACCTTCCTCAAAGCCATTATTTTTTTTATAAATTCAAAATTTAAACATTTAATATATTTCATGAAGAATATTATTTGTATCAATTCACTATAGATCCCTAAATCATCTAAAATAAATTGCTTTTTATAAATGCTTTTATATCGTTGTGTGGACCAAGTATTAGTTTCAATAATAAATATGAGTCTCTTACTGTTTGAGATTTTATTTTATGGTGTTGTAATTTTTATTTTCCATTTAATATTATACTCATCTATAGATTTAAGAAATGGAAAAATAGTTATTAAAATATTTATTGAGTGAAAATGGTATTTGAAACATGAATCTATACTAATGAATGTAAATATATTTCTAGTTTGGGATTCTATAACTCGACAGAGTGATGAAATAAAAAATATATATCTAGATATCTCCCATTAGTTCTACATATATATTATTTTTTATCAAATTAATAATTTTATGTATATGAATTTTAATGTTAATGGGAATTATTTTACTAGGTCATTGAATGAATTTGTAGTTGATGTAAAGATTTTGTTGGAAGGAGATAACATGTTCATTTCACATTATTATTTGAATATTTCTAGTTCATTGAAAAGAAGCGAGGTAGTGGAGAACCTTTTTTGAGTAAATGAAAAGAAAAAATGATTACTCTCTTTCACATGAAATATAAAATTATATTTCATTGGGATCAAGGTTTTACCATTTCGTTTAAAGAATATGCAGACTCTATGAAAATTTACGGTGTCTCTGTTTTTAAATTTAGCACTAGTTTGAGAATGTTCAAAATTTATTTGTTTATATGGTAATATGATAAAAAAAGTTCTCACTATTTTGTAATGTATTATTATATTTCATTAAACTTCTAAATTATACAATATACCAGTCAAATACATGATGAATTATTGAGGAAAAAGTTTGGTTTTGTTGAATGATTAAACAAGTCATCATTAATTGTCATTACCATCTCCTGAATTATATTTGTATATCACCCAAATGAGCAGATATGTTTTAAAAATTTATCATAATTTTCCACTATTTAAGGTAATCACCTCAAATTAGAGTATAATGAAAAGGATAATGCAGTGAATACAATAATAATTCAAATGAGAATAGAAAATAACCAAATGGTAATCTGTTTTATATGTCATTTACTAAGAAAAAAATAATTGTATGATATAGGAATACATAATATTCCCATAATTAGGAATTTAGTGATAACATTTTTTGATAATATTAATGGATAAAGACCCTGAAAATAGTATCCTGATATTTAGTGTCTTTTTGGAAAAGAATAGAGATGAAATTAGGGAAAAGAAATAAGAATAATATGACAATCAATCCACTAGAATTACTACTTCTAAGGGTAAATATTAATGGTAATGTGAAATTAAATATTTGGATGATATGATGAATTATGGGAACTATTTCATTATATTTATTGATTCTTAGGTTGTTCGTCCTCCAGTGACCGACAATGAATCTATTGAAAAATGTCAATAGATTCATAAATGTATGCTAAAACTATATAATGATAAATTCCGTGAAAATGGGAAAAATTATAAGAATCAATATACGAATCCTATTTAAATATCAGATACCCCCTAGAACATACCAAAGTGAATATAATTTCATAAAAATATGTTAGAGTGATGATTCAATCCACTCCACTTCCAACTACTCTAGATGCTAATTATTTCACATATATTAACTGTCTATTATCATTACACATCACTATTATGTCTTTTTATTTAGCGAATGATGAATCATTGAAGATAAATGATTATTATGTTGTTGAAAAATAAAAAGTAACTTATTCAAAAGATTTCATTATTGATAATTAGCTTATTGAATTTCAAAAAACTGAACATGAGAAAACTGGGACAATACTGATAAAAAATTATATTAATGTAAGAATATTTTTTAATGGAAACTCTTCATGAAATGTTGATATCATAAATATTTCCTTGTGTGATAATGGTCATCTAGATAATAATCCCATAGCTGGAAAATCAAGATATAAATCAAAATGCTCTTTAGTATATAGTTATTTGAGTGTAGTTTATGACTTTGATGATAGGATAATAATTAATGAAGGATAGATGAACAAATTATCATAATCTCTTATCTAATATCAGATTTATGGTAGATATATATGAAGTTGAGTTTTCATGAGAACATGTTTGTAGATTCTCTTATTTAATAAATGATAATGAACATCCTTAAACAATATATTGATATGAAAAAAGAAACCAATTATATTAATAACATTTAGGAATTACCCTTTTTGAACATTAAAAGATAATTAATTATCATATTGTTTAGGATGTTGAAATATACACCTTTTTGAACATGAATTTAATTCATAGATAGTTCGTAGATCATTCTCTTATTCAATTTGGTCATCATGAATTGTAACTAAGAGTTGAATGTTGGTTATTTTTAAAAAAAATCATGATCGATAAACAAAAAAAGAAAATAAAAGAGACAAAGAATATTTTATTTTAAATGATAAATAATAAACCAATTTGATGAAGTATTTAAATATATCAAATATTTTATTGTGATGTCATGGTAAAAATATTAGACGGATGTAGGGAATGATAGAAAAGGATAAAAAATTGCGAATATTTTTCTCATTTGAATGATGAATGTATGACCATATTTATGAATATATTGATTTATAGTAAAATTTTAGACACTTAAATAGAATTAACTATATATAAATATATATTATATGTTTTATACATTTTATAATTATAATTGTTAATTAAATTATTGATATTGGTATAAAATTAAATGAATTATTTGAATCCAAGTGTCAAATAGAAGGGGGTTATATCATAAAATGAGAAGTAATATTATAATTTCAATTGTATAATGTGTTTTATTTTTTTCATTTATCCAAATTTTGTTTGCGAAAATAAATAAGGTGAAAATATTAAATAAAAGAACAGATATTTTTATAAATATTGAAAAATTAGGGGAACAAATTAATATATTATGAGGGATATATATGAGAAAACTATGACGACTATATTCATTTATAATTGTTATATTCTCCCATATTTTTTCTATTTATTTAGTTTTCCCAGAGCATATTATTTTTTCCTTCCTTATAGTTTACTATTTGGAAATAAGAAATGGGAGAAGTTTTTTTATGTTAAAATTTCATTATTTAAGTGGGGATTTTCTTATTAATGACATGTTTTTAATATAAAGTTTGTCGAGATGTAACCTTAACAAAATGTTCTATTAGATGAAATATATAATTAACATTGGGATATTTAGTTTAATATGCCTATTTTCATTTATGTACAATTATATTCCAAACAGAAGAGATTTTAGAGTCAAATATCAATTTGGTATCCAATGTTATGAAAATTAAAACTCACTTATTATGAGTTCGATCTTACATGAAATGATGTATTTATATTTTTGTGTGTAATTTTAAGCACTGTTTTTCAACTTTTGATAAATAAAACTGACTAGTACAACTACTAAAACATACCAATTATTTGGGGTGTAATTTAAATCAGATTTAATATCTTAAAGATAAATTAACCATTTTTTTGAAGGATCTATTTTGCTCTATTGAAATGGAACCCAAGGAATTAAGAATTTCCTCATTCTAGATCGTTGCACAAACATATATAAGTAAAAATTGAGGCTTTACTGGGAAAAATAAAATGTACATGATAATTACACTATTATGATTATTGATGTGCATCATGTCATTTTTATTTTAGTGATTAATTTTTTTAATATTTAGTGTCAACTATGAGTAATGTTTGGTGAGGTTTGAATTGTAAATATCCTAGCATTTAATTTGGATTCTTTCTTTGTTTGGTCCATCATGATCCCAGAGAATTCGACTATGGATGATGGATTGTTCAATCATATTGATCAAGTGTATCTATATATAGGAATAGATACACATTTAGATATGGATTCAATTGAATAAAATCATGGGTTTTGAGATTTTTGATGTCCAATCGGTGTGATCATGGGACTCTATGGATATGATGATGAATACTGTCAGATGGTTTTCTATTCATGGATATAATTGTGGGAGAACATGAATACCATGGATCAGTTTTATTTATCCAAATTCATGTTTAGGTAAAATAAAAGGCTTTATATGATTTGGATATATATTGGTAAATATTATTCTTTATTGTTGATTGAGTTATTACTCAATACTATATGAATTATATTTTCATTAATTTTTTCATTTTGGTTTCCTCTTTTCTAATTATATTTAATAAGAAATATTGTTACTACATAGTGTTATATTTATAATATGTACATTAGGTTTTACTATATTACTCTCATATATTTTGAGTTGATATGAAATTATATTATCAAATATAAATGACATTTATTGTGTTAAAATAACTATACACATATTTTAGACAACAATTCACCACCCTATTATAGTTCCATATCCACCTTTATAGATACATACATGGTTCCAGAAACTTTACCAACAATAACTTGTTATGTTATAATAAAAACACATTCGAATATTACAATTTTAGAACTATAATCATTATAAAAAACATCCATTAAAATTATACACTACTAATATTTCAGTTTTTACACTCATCCATGTATGCAATGATAAAGATGGTATATTATCATCGACGTAGGTGGTTGAATTATTCCAAATAAAAAGATTGTACACAAATGAGAAAGTGAAAATTTATTGTTATCTTATAGAAATTCCTTTTTAATAGAAGAATATTCATGTTAATAAATCATTATTTATGTGGAGAATTATATTTAAGAAGATGTGACATAACAAGATAAAGGAAAATAATAGAGAAAAATCATTTCATACATTGATAGAATTTCCTATTCTCATTTTAAATTTTATCATAATAAATAATTTAGGTCTACATAATGGTACTAGAATATCACAAACTTGATTATGGAATTTAGAAAAGATATTTTTTTTGACAATAAAAATTGATACAAATAAGATATGTGATTTAAAATGGGTATATGTGGGGTAATTTTGTAGAAGAAAATGAGATTTATATTTGTGAATATAAAAAATTGTATGGTTTTAGAAGGTCATTATGATATTGAAATTTTCCCATACATTGAAAAAATATTACTTGTAAACTATTAAATTTTTAAAATAGATGTATTTTTAATTGTATAATACATTGTATTAACAAAAAATCATACTTTACTATTTTGAATATTTAGTTATGTAACCATTAAATATTTTTATATATATAAATTAAATATAACATAATATACTATTGAAAAAATATTGTTTCCATATATAAAATAAATTTCATCAAGATCAATATCTAGATATATTTCTATAACCATGGCTATATGGTACTCCACTCGGTTTTCATTACTAGGAATGACCACCAAGCTACTGAGAGTTGAGTTTATTAGCTAGTTGAAAGTCCCATAGTGGGTATTTTGGAGGAACATATATTCATAATATAAAAAGTGTTATCCTTCCCCTGTTATCATGATTTTTCCATTCTTAGTAGGTGTACATATGTATGGAATAATACAATGAGTGTTTTATGCCCAAAGTGGATAGTCTTGTGGATCTAATGTGTTCTCATGGATAGAGAGATATACGTATACATTAAATTAAATGCATATTGGAAGAATTAGACACCCTTGAGTATCTATAATAGGGTTTTTTTATCCAAGATGTTTGAAATACCCCTTGGTGAATGCAACATTTAATCATTTCTCTATAGTATAGAGGTTTATCTATTAGAAAGTTACAAGAGCCACACCGTGGCAGGGGAAGAAAAAAATTCACCTAATAATAATTAAGTGCTCTAAACCATGTTATAAGGATATTTCCTTATTTAATGGGTGTAATGCACTGTGGATAAATTGTTATAATGATAATAAATTTGTATGATCTTTTTATTTAATGTGATAATAGGAAAAATGGATTTTTTGAACCTTTATATTAGAGGATTGATAGAAGAAGCATTGGAAGTAATGCATGGTGTATTTTAGTGACTTAATTAAATTTATAGTGTTTTATGATGGATTTGGTGGTGTATTATTTGTAGCTGTCACGAACCAACCTAGGTCGACCTTGAACTGGTCACCCGAGCAAGACTACGACATTGCTCGAGAGGTGTTCCTGATCCTCCCAGGATGGCGACAATTGCCAGGGCATCAATAGAGAACAAAAGGGGAATGATTTCTCCCAATAAAAAAATGAATAAAATAACAGAAATAAAGTCGAACAATACAAAGTAAATAAACAACACAAAAAGAATGAACGATCAACAACAAACAACTAACATGGTCACGAAAAGAACTCCTCGTGACGTCCAGAGTCACTCTCTAAACCACAACCAAGTCTCACCCATGACGAGCATGCTTGAGTCAAACATGCACAGAAACTAAAAACAGGAAAACACTATAGTTGTGAGTATTAAAATATTGTAGGTGTACCCAACAAACTATTCCAAATGCAGTACCTTTAAATAATTAATTTACTAATTCCTTGTTTGAACTAAAATATATAAAATACTGGTCTCAACATACGCTTTCATTTTTAAAACATGTAACAATCTATTTCCCATTTTTAATTTAAAGGAAAGTTTAATGTTTGAAATGAACAGGTGCATTGCATTTTAAAACATTTTTTGAAAATAATTTTGAAATCCAACTTCTAATTATAAGTAAAAAACAAAAACCACACACACAACCCACAACCCACACTAATGGAAATAGAAAAGATGTGGCACACATGGGCCAACAACCAAAATAGACCTCACAATTGTCTTCCACATAAAAATAAGCACTAAAAGAAACATGGGTCGAACCTAGGAGCTCTTGAACAATCCAGAACGTACTATTCATGTGACTCATCCTGAAGGCATGCCTACTCTCGGTGACGCCATAACGCACTAACACCCGATGATTACCTACATGGCCAAACCGAGGGTCCCAATCCCCTAGTAGAGTATAATCTATACTAAGGGCCACTAGCCAGTGCATAATCTAAAATAGTGTAGCAATCGTTCTCAGAAGATTCACATACTATGCCAGGTTCCCATGTTATCACGTGTACTAAAAAGAAAAGTGGTGAGTGAAAAAAGTAAATCATATAGAACAAACATCACACACAACTCATGCAGTCAACGTACACCAAAGATCTCCCCTATGTCACCCCAAAGAGAGATTTCTAAAATAATTTATTTTCATAAAGTTCCAAATGGGTCATCACCAATTTAAAAGAAAATCCTCATTTCTCAAGAGAACCAAAGGACTTGTTCACGCTTCAAAAGATATCATTTATCAATAAACTATAACTACATTTGAAATTATGTGAATTATTTTTAAAGGACAAATGATCATTCTTTCACTATTGGGTGTCCGTTCATCATGAAAATATTTCAAGTGTCATGTTTAAAAAAAATGTCTCTTTCTACACCAAATAATCGTTTAAAAATTATTTATCACATATTATTTCCCATTTGTTAAAATTAATAAAATATCAAGCAATTAATATATTCTGAATTTCAAGGAAGGTGCAGTGGGAGACCTTCCTCACTTTTCCACTTGAACACAATTATGTGACATGCCTAACAAAGTCGTGCTAGTACGCACAAGCTGATGATGGTAGCATCACGGTATTCCTCACTGACATGCTGCAACAACCACACAAACAACTAAAAAAACAACAAAAAATATAATTAAAACAACACCAATGATTCTATAAAGCAAAAGGACCTGCTCGACATGTTTTCAAAACGTAATTCTCACAACACCAATTAATCACAAAACATGCCAAATTAATAATTTAGGAAAAAAATTAACGAAACAAAAATTATCTACAAATCCACATAATTTCTTCTAAAATGGATATTCATAAAAATAAATAATTAATATTAAATGAATGTACGCCATGAAAGAATTAAATCACCTATAAATTTAAAAGAGCAGGTGCAAACGCATCATACCTAAACACAAGGCGGAATAGAAACGCACACTCGAGACCAATGCATGATCACATTCACACCACAACCGTATGCTCTAGAAGCATTATTAAACCCAGTGCAATCAAGATTGAACCCCAACACATAGGGTTTTAGAAAATAAATAAATTCTCATCAAGGTATGTGCTAACCAAAAACCCCTACCAATGTTAAAGGCCATTGCTGAAGGGGGAGGGCACCGACAAGGGGGCCACGCAGGTGAGGGGTGACACCGGCGAAGACTAGCTCGCCAGAGGTCACGGGTCAAGGACGATGCACACTGAACAGGGGATGTCGGGGTTGCGGGTCACGTTGGAGATAGCCGAAGAGGGAACAAACATCCATAAATGGGAGATCACACCCGTTGGTCACTAGAGAAGGCCGTACTACACCCCGGAGGGGTGCCGGGATCGAGTCGGGGTGGCGTACCGAAGGTAGATGGCCAGAATTTGGGGGGGTCGCGCCAGACACAGCTGGAGAGGAGGTTCGCAGGGTGTCTGTTGGAACAAGGGGAGGTGTCGGCATTGTGTCTGGTGCGGGGAGAGTGTTCGGAGTCCGGAAAGGCTGGAAGAAGGGCGTCGATAGAAGAGAGGCAAGCTGTCCAGTGCAGGTAGGAGCGCTGGAGGGAGGCTGGTGGACGCTGGGCGTGTAGTGCAAGGAGTCGGCGGGCGGCTAAGCTGGTGGATGGCTGGTGCAGTAGGGGGTTTGTCGGGCGGATGGAGGAGTGTTTTGGTAGGGGAGAGGCAATTCGTAGGTGCAAGGGATGAAGGAGGAGGCCTCGTCGAGGAGGTTGCAATGGTGAATATGGCATGGGAGGAGGTGTTGCGGGAGGGTGGGTCACACGAGGGAAGGAGAAGGGAGAGGGTGAGGTTGGCGGCACCACACAGACCAGGGTAGAGAAGAAGAATGGATAAAAAATGTGGACACGGCTAAGGTTAGAAGAAGAAAAAAATAAAAGGAAATAAAAAATGAAATGGAAAAATATAATAACAACAGTAATAATGATAACGTCTATAATAATAATAATAATACAAAATATAATAATAAAAACATATCAAATAATAAACTAGAAATGATAAAAATACTTATTATTATTATTTGTAACAATTATTTAGTGGTAATTTAATATTATTATATGTGTCAAAATAATATTATTACTGCAATAATTTATTTAGTTAACTATTTTCAGCTCATTTAATTTATTTTATTTGGCTGACTCTAACGCTGCTGTCAAGCAAGTGCTTGGGCTAACATCACACCTTCTGCTAGTCGTGTGGTTCCCACGCACCAGCCCAAATATAAACTGTAGTAATAATAATAATAATTCTTAATTTCTACACAAATTAATATTCATTTTAATTATAGTATCTATAATAAAATTTATAATAGTAATAAATTTTTTATATTGATGATAACAAGAACAATTTTTTTATAATATTATTATTATTCTCCATAACCATAATAATATTATGGTTAAAATTTCAACGCTTCTGTTTCATTACTTTAATTTGAAAAATTATTTTTCTCATCTTGTTTTTATTTTATTCATTTCATTTATTTGAATGTTGGGCAGTCTCACAGTCCTCTTGAAAATAAAGTGGTCATGTGCAAACCTTGTAGTGAGTTTTGTCCAATCCAAAAGTGATTGTGTGGGTGTGTGGTGATAACCTCATTATCTCTGGATCATAATATGCCTTTGCGCCTGATTCTTCCAAGCCCCGAAACATGACTTTTAATGTCAATGCTCAAAAAGTTTATGTAGGGTCTCACCCGAACCCTGACCTGAGCCGGAACCAAGTGAAAATAAAAACCATGGTGTGACAATTCTCCCCACCATAACGCTTTCCGCCCCCAGAAAGCCATAGAATTAACAAAACCCAAAACAAGAACTGAAATTATTTAATGATTCAAATAGATCTTTAAGGTACAACAACAAAGATATCACAAAACACTCCAAAAAATGTAGACATATACCAGAAGAACTCATGCAATAGAAATGAACTGCCGGTTAAGTGTCACCCTGTAACAACCCGAGATTTTATGAGAATTATTATTTTTTAATTTCATTGATGTATTGTGTTGTATGCTACCCCAAAATTAGAATGTGATATACGCAACACCAAATTATCTTGCAGTATATGCAACACTATTCTTGGCTCGTGTTACACACAATTTCAAGTTAATTTTGTGGAAATTATTCTACGCAACATTAAGTATAGATTTTGTTTAATGTATAAATGAAATAAGTTTTGATTATGTTATACGCAACACAAAAAAGATCTTTAACTACATGCATCCCTGACTTGGATTGCATTATACTCAATCAAGACCTTCCTCGACAGTGTGTGTAGTATGCAATACTGAGTTTCACTAAACAAGATATTATTATAATATTATTATGAACTAGCCATTATGAATATTAATACCCACTTTTTGAAATATTATAAATTTCATCATTAAAAATGGACTTCATTTTTGGATTCGGATTATCGAAATTATCCTAAGGTGAATTTTTGGTATTTTTCTGAAAACTATCAATTATTGACGAATAGTGAAAAACACTGAGTTATAGTTTAAAACCAAATATTTATTTAAATAATTATTTAGTTTATTTAAATTTTTTTTAGGTCAAAATTGATACATAATACCTATATAAGTTCAATATAATTCATTGGAGTAATTTTATAATATGTTTAGATATATAAAAATTTTATTGAACTTTTCACCGTATTTTACCCACCTCCTAGAAGAATTTGAAAATTTACATAAAACTTAATTTTACCGCTTCAGTGAGTGGAGTTTTGAAAATCTGAGAGAAACAGTTAATAGCAAGAAGTAAAATGTGGTTCAATAAGATAAATTATTTTTTTGGTGAATAGTAACTTTTTACTTTTATTTACCACGGTTAATAGTAAATAGGGTAATTAAGGGTAAAAATGATATTATTATTTCCCTAACACATGTCCTAATTCTATTGGATAAGTATAATTCGACCAAAAACAACCTTAGAAATATAATATTATCATTTAGGTCGACATGGATTAGATTAGGACATTTATTATTCTTTAATTCAAAGAAGAGTTAAAAGAGTTAAAATCAAAGTTTAATAACTAAATCATTTTTAATATGGGGTTATACATAAGATAAATTCGACTATAAATATTCATTAGAAAGATGAAATTATTTCTTACATAATTTTATTTTATTAATAATTTTTAGACATTAAATAATTTAATTTTGTTATGACATAATGATGATGCAGAAATTACCTTATTAATGAAATATTAACATAATTGATGTTATAAATACCCAAATAAATGTAATTTGAAACTTTTTATAAATTAAAAAATATTATTAGGTTAATATGACATGTTATTATATATTTATTTAACTTCTTTAGAACTAACCAAGCTATTATGATTTTCACAAAAATCAATTACCAAGTAGTGTCAAAATTAACATAAAAACGTTTTTAAAACAAATATTATATTATTAATTTTTATTCTCTTCCAAAAAATCTAAGGATCTGCCAAATGACTAAGATAAGGATATATATATGAATAAGTAACCACTTGGGGTTCGTTTGTCTTTTTATAGTATGTTTATTAACCATATAGTGTAAGAAAAAAAGAAGACACGGTAAAAGTTAAATTATTTATCTTAGAGTTAAATCTAAATGATAAGGTTAAAATAGTGATCTAAACTTGTCTAAAACTTATTGGTTGATATTATTTAGACCCATCCTCACTTTAGCTTCTAAATAAATCAATTTTTAGCTATTATAAACAGAATATGACTTTATTATAAAATAATATTTTATGTTTTTCTTAAGGTGCCCCTCTCCTCCCTTATAAAAGGGAACCTCCTCCCTCTTCTATTTACACAACTTAGAGCCTTAAAGCTCAGAAAAACCCTAAATATTTCCCTGCTCAACTTCCCTATAAACATTATAGAGGTTCTGATCTCCTCAAAAGACCAACTCTACTGCCTTAAAAGAAAGCTTAACAGAGGTACGTCGAAGAAGAGGTAATCTCTTCTACCGATTCCTTCAAATTTAATTCTTCTGAAACTTCTTCTTCTTTAGTTGTTTCATTATAAAGTAATAACATAAGTATAACTAATATACTTATATTTTATTATAAATATTAAACAACCCCATTTCACCTTCTATTCCTCCTACGGAAAACAAAATCACAACGCGTGCGTACGTACGGAATACCGTCTCCACGCCGTGGTGTAATATGTTTTTCCACCACCACCTTACTTGGATTGGTATAATGGTGTAAAGAATAACTATATATAGTATCTATAACATCATACTGATTATGAGATATTATATCATCCACTACAATTCAATTTAATAATTATGGGAATGATATCATTGCTCGTGCGTACGTACGGATTACCATCTCCACGATGGGATGAGATTCATTCTTCATGTTAACCACTCAAGAATGATTATAAAGTATATATGATGAATAATAATGAAATATATGACATTATAAAGATACTGGATGTATATATATATATAAATGTCATCTACTTACTTTCATTCAATTCAATAAGGAAAGGAAAACATCGTTCATGCGTACGTACGGCCTATCGTCTCCATGAACGGTGTATTTCATTTCATTTATCTTTCCATTATATATATATATACTGAATATATATGACATATAAATCATGATATAAGTAATAGTAATATCAAGAACAACAAGTCCAAACACATACGATAAATAAAATGATTTCACCACATGTTATGAAAGGAATATTTCATTTGTTTACCATATGAGGAACTTTTTGAATTTTCCGAAAAATGTACGAGGAGAATGTTTTTTTACTTATACGGCATGAACAGATTTTTACAGCTTCAAAACACATTATTTTCATGAAGAATACTCTACAATATTTCATGAATACTTTCAAAAAAACATTTTCATTTAAAATTCCATGGAATTTTGTGAAAAGAAAATGATTTGGAATAAGAAAGGATATTTTCCTCAAGAATTCATTTCAAGTGTTTTATCAAAACCATTTTCCATCTAAGATGACATTATTTCTTATTTTTACATTTCAAGTATAATGTCTCTATGATTTACATGGTTTCAGTTTTCTTATGATGAAATGATATCCATTTGTTTTATATGGATTATGTTATGATGGGATTATGTTTATAAAACCCATTTTATTCATCGGGTTATGATGAATGATTTATGTTTATGTTGTGGCACACGTAAGAATGATTTCATTATGAGATGGGTAGGTCCTATATCTCCCTCCAATGCACTGGAAAAATATTTATATCTCATGAGATAAACATGGATGGAACGGCAATTTAATCTAGTTCACTGATACAAGACTTGAACGAGTAGTGAACTCGATTCAAAAAGGGACTTTGTCCACATAGATGGTCTTCGTAGAAATTCCTTGGCCACTATGGAAATCATAACATGTGATTAATGGTTTTCCACAATTACATGATTTATTACCATGCTATTTTATCATGGTTAATGTTTATTTTTGATCTATGACTTACGTACTTCCATGTTTTAGGACATTGCTCAGGATTTTGATGTTTAAACATTATGTTCATGTTTTATTTAAGTTCAAATGTATAGGATTTGTTTTATTTTCTCCATTCTTACCGTTACTTAGCATTTGAGCTCACCATTTATATGTTTTCTTTCCCCCATGATTTAAAGAATGCTTCTAGGTAAGAAAACAAAAGGGGATGATCTTTATGGGAGCTGTTGAAGATCTTTCACCACGATTAGAATAGTATATTCCGAGTTTCCAAAGACACTAAAATATTACGATCCTTGTGTGTCTGGTTTTGTTATGTATTAAGTATTCCACAAAAGTAATGTAATGTCCATGTACGTTAATATTTCGGTCTCTAAAGTTTCTATCATTGGAAAGGTTTAGTTAACCTTTGGAAACTATGATGCGAAAACTTTAGTGATATACCTATATATATTTCTAAGGTATGTCTAAGGATGTCCCTAAGCTTTAGTATAACTATAGATTACAGTCCTAGAATTATGTTTATGATCATGAATAACCTAGGGTGAACCTAAGGTGACATGGATTAAAGAATTTGTGAAAAGTTAGACAACCCATAAGTGATTTTTTATGATTATGTGGTTCCTCCTTATTTTAACTTTTTCTTACACCATGGTTTTTGGTTTTAGTCAATGAAGGGAACCAGAAAGAATTGTGTCAACATTGAATCCAATGGACAAATTGCAGACTATGAGCAAGGAAATTGTGTTATGCCTAGAATGAAAGATATTATGATTATGCAGAATCAGTCATCGTGATATATGATTAAAAAGGTGAACTTTAGTGGTATTCCTAATTCATCAAATAAGAGGAATATGGAATTTTATGCATCTTTGCATGGTGAGGAGCATAGAGAAAGGAATATTGAGATTTCTGAAGAAGGGAAGAAGAACCTTGATAAATACATCCAATGGAGGGGAAGATGTTATCTCTGTGGAGAGAAGGGTCTTAGAGTGACCGACTGTTATGGAGTTCAATGTCTTATCTATGGAGAACATGGGAATTACCCATCTCATTGCCCTGACTTAAGAGGTTACATCTAAATCAAGGACGGACTTATTCCATGACAATCATTGAATATAATGAATTGAAGTGTTTATGTATTGGTATTCAAGAATAATGTTGTTGAGGTACTTTTATGGTATATTAGAATATCTATGTATTGGTCCATAGTGGTTTTCCATAAGAATATGGCATCGGTAACCATGAAGAGTGATTAAAATATTTTTGGAAATCAGATGATATGCATAATAAAGAGAAAATAATATGTTTGATAGTATTCATGAGCTCCTGACTAATGTAAGGACAAAGTGATATCATGGTTTGAGTATAAATATTTTTTGGTATTTTGGTATAACTTTTAACAGAATTAATGTTTTCAATAAGGTTTTATGGTAATTCATGTTGCAAGATAATACAATATTAAGGTATTCCCATATTTTGAATGTAATCAACAAGATATTTCTTGTGATATATGAGGGATAAATGATGGTATTCACATTCTTGATAGATGACATTTCTAGTAATTGTTTTCTTTATACTATGAGCTTGGACAGAAGTATTTTGGATAAGCTCAAATATTGGAATGAATTAAGTTAGACATAAGTTAGTATTGTTTAAGGATATAACTTTTTCGATATTATTTATGGAATGTTATAATAATGTAGTTTTAGAAAAAGGACAACCTACAGGATGGGCGACAACCCGTCGCGTCGGACAAGGCTGCGGGAATCAAACTCACAACCGAAGTGTGACATGCCTTTATCGCCTACCATTTGCCTACAGGAAGTCCCTGGTTAGTAGAAATTAGTTTTATTTTATTAAGTGGAATGATAGATAAAGTATAAGTCTATTTTAGGAACCATATACGATTAATCTCACCATAGACTAAATTATGTATATAAATTTTTCTAACCTTATGTTTGAGACAAATGGAATGACATAACATTCTATCTCATGATCTACTAACACTTCACAGAAGATAAATACAACTTCATTTCTTTAAGATATGAAGTGGAAATTGTTGAAGGCACAAACAACATTGAGAATGTACCAAAATCATGTACGTATTTCTTCTAATTCAAAATTTTCAACTTTAGCCAAATTATATAGAAAACCAAAAATGTTGTCCTAGTGCTTTGATATCTGATGAATCATATGTTACCTTAGATCATCACAAATTTATGGCTTTGTGATTATTGTCTTTTTCATAGACATGTCCTCTACAACTCTCCATCAGAACTTGATTGTAAGATTTCTCTTCCATATCCATATTTTTCACCTATGTTCTCCTATGTGGAAACCCAGTGATGAGTAAAATTAGGTAACCATTATGTTTCATTCTTCAATTTTTAAAATTAAGTTTTAGTATTACTTTTTACGATGTGGGTTTCTAAGAACGAAACTTTCAAGTAGTGAACCATTTATAACCCCGACAAATTTTGAGGGCGAAATTCATTTTAAGGGGGATAGAATGTAACTACCTGAGATTTTATTAGAATTATTCTTTTAAATTTCATTGATATATTGTGTTGTATGATACACCAAAATTATATTGTGCTATACGCAACACCAAATTATCTTGCATTATATGCAACACTATTCTTGGCTCGTGTTACACCCAATTTCAAGTTTGTTTTGTGGAAATTATTCTACGTAACATTAAGTATAGATTTTGTTTAATGTATAAATGAAATAAGTTTTGATTATGTTATACGAAACACCAAACGAAGCTTTCACTACACGAATCCCTGACATGGATTTCATTACACGCAATGAAAACCTTCCTGAATAGCGTGTGTAGTACGCAATTCTGAGTTTCACTAAACGAGATTTTATTATAATATTATTATGAAATAACCGTTATAAATATAATACCTACTTTTTGAAATTTTATAAACTTTACCTTTCAAAATGGACTTCATTTTTGGATTTGGAATATCGAAATTATCCTAGGGTGAATTTTGGGTATGTTTCGGAAAACTTTCAATTTTTGATGAATAGTGAAAAACACTGAGTTATAGTTTAAAACCAATTTTTTTTAAATAATTATTTATTTTATTTAAATTTATTTTAGGTCAAAATTGATACATAATACCTATATAAGTTCAATGTTATTTATTGGATTCATTTTATAATAATTTTAGATATATAAAAATTTTATTTAACTTTTCACCGTCTTTTACCCACCTCCTAGGAGAAATTTAAAATTTACATAAAACTAAATTTTACCACTTCGGTGATTGAAATTTGAAAAATCTGAGAGACACGATAAATATAAAGATGTATAATGTGGTTCAATAAGATAAAAATAATTTATGGTGAATAGTAACTTTTTTCTTTTATTTACCACAGTTAATAGTAAATAGAGTAATTAAGGGTTAAAATGATATTATTATTACCCTAAAACATGTCTTTATTCTATTGGTTATGTTTAATTCGACCAAAAACAACCTTATGAATATAATATTATCATTTAGGTCCACTTGGATCAGATTAGGACATTTATTATTATTTAATTCAATGAAGAGTTAAAAGAGTAAAAATCAATGTTTAATAACTAAAACATTTTTAATATAGGGTTATACATAAGTTAAATTCGATTATAAATATTAATTATAAAGATAAAATTATTTCCTAGATAATTGTATTTTAATTATAATTTTTAGAAATTAAATATTTTAATTTATTTATGACAAAATGATGATGCATTAATTACCTTATTAATGAAATATTAACATAATTGATGTTGTAAATACCCAAAGAAATGTAATTTGAGACTTTTTATAAATTAAAATATATTTTAGGTTAATATGACATGTTAGTATTTATTTCATTAACTTTTTGCGAACTAATAATGCTGTTACGATTTTCACAAAAAACAATTACAAAATAGTGTCAAAATTATCATAAAATAGTTTTTAAAACAAATATTATATTATTAATTGTTATTCTATTTCTAAAATTATAACGTTCATAAAATGACACAGACAATGTTATATATATTAATATTGAACCACTTTGGGTTATTTTGGTTTTTGATAGTATGTTTATTAACCATATAGTGTAAGAAAACAAGAAGACATGGTAAAAGTTAAATTTTTCATCTTAGAGTTAAATTTAAATGATCAGGTTAAAATAGTAATCTAAACTTGCATAAAACAAATTGGTTGAGATTATTTCAACACATACCCACTTTAGCTTCAAAATAAATCAATTTAGAGCTATTATATACCGAATATGGCTTTATTATAAGAAAAATTATGTTTTTTTCTAAGGTTCCCCTCTCCTCCCTTATAAGAGGGAACCTCCTCCCTATTCTCTTTACACAATTTTGAGCCTTCATGCATGGCCAAAACCTACCAATTTCCCTTTTAAACTTCCCTATAAATATTATAGAGGTTCTGGTATCCTCAAAAGTCCAACTCTATTTCCTTAAGAGGAAGCTTAAAAGAGGTGTGTTGAAGAAGAGGTAATCTCTTCCACCGATTCTTTCAAGTTTCATTCTTCTTCATCTTCTTCTTCTTTAGTTGTTTCATTATAAATTAATAACATCAGTATCACTAATACACTTATATGTAATTATAAATATGAAACAACCCCATTTCACCTTCTATCCATCCTACGGAAAATGAAATCAACGAGCGTGCGTACGTACAGAATACCGTCTCCACGCCGTGGTGTAATCTGTTTTCCACCAAAACCTTACTTGGATGGATATAATGGTTTAAATAATTACTATATATAGTTATTATAACATCATACTGATTCTGAGATATTATATCATCCACAAAAATTCAATGCAATAATTATGCGAACGATATCATCGCTCGTGTGTACGTACGGATTACCATCTCCACGACGCGATGAGATTCATTCTCCATGTTAACCACTCAAAAATGATTATAAAGTATATATAATTTATAATAATGAAATATATGACATGATTAAGATAATGGATTTATTTATATATATATTTCCTCTACTTACTTTCATTTAAGTCAATAAGGAAAGGAAAACAACGTTCATGCGTACGTACGACCTACCGTCTCCTTGAATGGTGTATTTCATTTCATTTATCTATCTATTATATATATACTGAATATATATGATATATAAATCATGATTTAAATTCTGTAAGTAGTTAAATCATGATATAAGTAATAATTATATCAAGAATAAAAAGTCCAAACACGTACAATAGATAAAAGGATTTTACCAAAAACACTGCTTTAACAAGGAATTTACAAAAGAACAGGTAATATAAAGTCAAAATAGAACCATATATGATATCATAATAATGAATATGATTCCTTAATAAGTAAATGACATTATTTAAATCATTATACAAGAGGTTCATATACATACGAAGCATATTGGATCTAAGGTAAGGGATAATTATTCCAATCTCGTTCTTATCCGTGATTGTTTATTCGTAAGTATTTACTGGGGATATTATTATCATCCATGTACATGTTTTCTAAAAGTTCTTTTATGTATTTTTAAAGTCCTTTTTACCCATTTTTGACTTTTACCACATGTAGTGAAAGGAATATTTCTTTTTTTACTATATGAGGAACTTTTTGACTTCTCTGACAAAAGTACGAGGAGAATGTTTTTTTAACTTATACAGCATCAACGGCTTTTTACGGTTTCAAAAAACCTTATATTCATGAAGCTTACTCTATAATATTTTATGAATATTTTAAAAAAAAATCCTTCTCTTTTAAAATCTCAAGGAATTTTTTGAATAGAAAATGATTTTCAATTAGAAAGGATATTTTCTTCAAGAATTCATTTCATGTGTTTTATCAAAACTATTTTCCATCTAAGATGACATTATTTCATATGTGTATGTTTCTTGTATAATGTCTCTATAATTCACAAGTTTTAACTTTTCTTATGATGAAATGATATCCATTTGTTTTATATGGATTATGTTATGATGGGATGATGTTTATAAAACCCATTTTATTATTTGGGTTATGATGAATGATTTATGTTTATGTTATGGAATATGTAAGAATGATTTTATTATGAGATGGGTGGGACATATATCTACCTCCAATGCATTGGGTATATATTTATATCTCATGAGATAAACATGGCTGGAATGGAAAGTCAATCCGGTTTTGCGATACAGGATTGGAAGAAGGAGTGAACTCGATTCAGAAAGGGACTGTGTCCACTAAGATGGTCTTAGAAGAAATGCCTTGGCTACTATGGAAATCATAACATGTGTTTAATGGTTTTCCACAATTATATGTTTTATTCCAATGTTATTTTTTTCATGGTTGATGTTTCTTTATGATCTATGTCGTACGTACTGCCATTTTTATGTCATTGATCAAGATTTTGATGTTTAGACATTATGTTCATGTTTTTTTATGTTCAAGTGTATATGATTTGTTTCATTTTCTCCATGCTTACCCTTACTGAGAATTTGAGCTCACCCTTTATATTTTTTCTTTTCCCCAGGATTTAATGAAAGGTTTTAGGTATGAAAACTAAAGGGGAAGATCATTATCGGAGATGTTGAAGATCTTTCACCACGAATAGAAGATTATATTCCGAGTTTCCAAAGACACTAAACTATTGCATTACTTGTATGTCTATTTTTGTTATGTATTAATTATTCCGAAAAAGTAATTTAGTTTCCATGTACGTCAAGATTTGGGTCTCTACAGTTGGTATCAGAGGAAAGGTTTAGTTAACCTTTGGAAACAAGGATGCAAAAACTGTAGTGATATCCCTAGATATATTTCTATGGTATGACTAAGGATGTCTCTAAGGTTTAGTATAACTATAGTTTACAGTCCTAGAATTATGTTGATGATCATGAATAACCTAGGGTAAACCTAAGGTGTCATGGATTAAACAATGTGTGATAAGTTAGACATCCCATAAGTGACTTTTTATGATTATGTGGTTCCTCGTTATTTTAAATTTTTCTTACACCATGGTTTTTGGTTTTAGTCAATGAAGGGAACCAGAAGAAATTGGGTCAACATTGAATCCAATTGACAAATTGTAGACTATGAGCAAGGAAATTGCATTATGCCTAGAAATAAAGATATTGTGATTATGCAGAATCATTCATCGCTATATATTATTAACATGGTGAAATTTAGTGGTATTACTAATTCATCAAATAAGTGGAAGATGGAATTTTATGCATCTTCTCATGGTGAGGAGCATAGAGAAAAGAAGATTGAGATTTCTATATAAGGGAAGAAGAACCATGATGAATACATCAAATGGAGGGGAAGATGTTATCTGTGTGGAGAGAAGGGTCAGAGAGTGACCGACTGTTATGGAGTTCAATGTCTTATCTGTGGAGAACATGGGTGTTCCCCAACTCAATGCCCTGACCTAAGAGGTTAATTCTAAATAAAAGAAGGAATTATTCCATGACAATCATAGAAGAGGATGTATTGAAGTGTTTATGTATTGGTATTCAAGAGTAATGTTGTTGGGGTACTTTTATGGTATATTGGAATATCTATGTATTGGTCTATTGTGGTTTTCCATAAGAATATTGCATCGGTAACCATGAAAAGTGATTTAAATATTTTTTTAAAATAGATGATATGCATAATAAAGAGAAAATAATATGTTTGATATTATTCATGAGCTCATGACTAATATAAGGACAAAGTGATATCATGGTTTGAGTATAAATAATTTTTGGGATTTTGGTATAACTTTTGACATCATTCATGTTTTCACTAACGTTCTATGGTAATTAATGTTGCAAGATAATACAAGATTAATGTATTCACATGTTTAGAATGCGATCAACTAGATATATCTAGTGATATATGAGGGATAAATGATGGTATTCACATGCTCAGTAGATGAAATTTCTAGTAATTGTTTTCATTATACTATGATCTTGGACAGAAGTATTTTGGATAAGCATAAAGGTTGGAATGAATTATGTTAGACATAAGTTAGTATTGTTTAAGGATATAAACTTTTCGATATTATTTATGGAATGTTATAATAATGTAGTTTTAGAAATAGGAAAACCAGCATGACGGACGACAACCCATTGCGTCGGACAGGGTTGCGGGAATCGAACCCACAACAGAAGTGTGATAGACATTTATCACCTAACACTGGCCTAGAGTAAGTTCATGGTTAGTAGAAACTAGTTTTATTTTTTTAAGCGGTACGATAGAAGAAGTATAGGTCCATTTTATGAACCATATACGATTAATCTCACCATAGACAGACTTATGTATATATATTTTTCTAACCTTATGTTTGAGACAGATGGATGTACCAATCATTCTATCGCATGATCTACTAACACTTCACAGAAGACAAATTCAACTTCATTTCGTTAATAGATAAAGTGGAAATTGTTCATGGCATAAACAACAGTGAGAATGTACCAAAATCAAGTATGTATTTCTTCTAATTCAATATTTTCAACTTTAGGGAAATGATATTGAAAACCAAAAATGTTGTCCTAGTGCTCTTATATCTGATGAATCAGATGGTACCTTAGATCATCACAAATTTATGGATTTGTTGTTTTTCTCTTTTTCATAGACATGTCCTCTACCACTCTCCATCAGAACTTGATGGTTAGATTTCTCTTCCATATCCATATTTTCACCTATGTTATCCTATGTGGAAACCCAGTGATGAGTTAATTTGGGTAACCATTATCTTTCATACTTAACATTTTAGAATTATGTTTTAGTATTCCCTTTTACGATGTGGGTTTCTAAGAAAGTAACATTCAAGTAGTAAACCATTTATAACCCCAACGAATTTTGAGGGCGAAATTCCATTTATGAGGGGTCGAATGTAACAACTTGAGATTTTATGAGAATTATTCGTTTTAATTTCATTGATGTCTTGTGTTGTAAGCTACACAAAAATTAGCTTGTTCTATATGAAAAACCAAATTATCTTACAGTAAACGCAACACTATTCTTGGATCGTGTTACACACAATTTCAAGTTCATTTTGTGGAAATTATTCTACGCAACATTAAGTATATATTTTCTTTACTGTATAAATTAAATATGTTTTGATTATGTTATACGCAACACAAAATGGAGCATTAACTACATGCATCCCTGACTTGTCTTGCATTATACGCAATCAAGACCTTCCTCGATAGCATGTGTAGTATGCAATATCGAGTTTCACTAAACGAGATATTATTATAATATTATTATGAACTAGCCGTTATGAACTGTAATGCCCAATTTTTGAAATTTTATAAATTTTATATTTCAAAATGGACTTCATTTTTGGATTCGGAATATCGAAATTATCTTAGGGTGAATTTTTGGTATTTTTCTGAAAACATTCAATTTTTGATGAATAGTGAAAAACATTGAGTTATAGTTTACAACCGAATTTTTATTTAAATAATTATTTATTTTATTCAAATTTATTTTAGGTAAAAATTGATACATAATACTTATATAAGTTCAATGTAATTCATTGGTGTAATTTTATAATAATTTTAGATATATAAATATTTTATTGAACTTTTTACCGTCTTTTACCCACCTCCTTGGAGAATTTGAAAATTTACATAAAACATAATTATACTGCTTCGGTGAGTGGAATTTTGAAAATCTGAGAGACACGGTTATTATCAAGAAGTAAAATGTGGTTCAATAAGATAAAAATATTTTTTTGTGAATAATAAATTTTTATTTTATTTACCACGGTTAATAGTAAATAGGGTAATTAAGGGTAAAAATGATATTATTATTACCCTAAAACATGTCCTAATTCTATTGGTTATGTATAATTCGAACAAAAACAACCATAGGAATATAATATTATCATTTAGGTCCGCTTGTATTAGATTAGGAAATTTATTATTATTTAATTCAATGAAGAGTTAAAAGAGTTAAAATCAAAGTTTAATAACTAAAACATTTTTAATATAGGGTTATACATAAGATAAATTCGACTATAAATATTCATTAGAAAGATAAAATGCTTTTCTACATAATGGTATTTTATTTATATTTTTTAGACATTAAACAATTTAATTTATTTATGAAACAATGATGATGTAGTAATTACCTTATTAATGAAATATTAACATAATTGATGTTATAAATAGCCAAAGGTACCTCTCTCCCATGAATACACAGTAAAGGATAAATTATGTTTTTCCTAAGGTGCCTCTCTCCTCCCATATAAAAGGAGACCTACTCCCTCTTCTCTTTACATAATTTTGAGACTTCAAGCTCGGCCAACCCCTGCCCATTTCTCTTCTCAACATCCCTATAAAAATTATAGAGGTTATGTTCTCCTCAAAAGACCAAATCTAGTGCCTTAATAGGAAGCTTAAAAGAGGTGCGTCGAAGAAGTGGTAATCTCTTATACCGATTCTTTCAAGTTTCTTTCTTCTACAACTTCTTCTTCATTAGTTGTTTCATTATAAATTAATAACATCAATATCACTAATATACTCATATGTTATTATAAATATGGAACAACCCCATTTCACATTCTATCCATCCTACGGAAAACAAAATCACCGCACATACATACGTATGGAATACCATCTTCACGCTGTGGTATAATCTGTTTTTCCACCACCACCTTACTTGGATTGGTATAATGGTGTAAAGAATAACTATATATAGTTATTATAAAATCATACTGATTCTAATATATTATATCATCCACTCAAAAACAATTCAATAATTATGGGAACGATATCATCGCTCGTGCGTAAGTACGGATTACCGTCTCCACGATGCGATGAGATTCATTCTCCATGTTAACCACTCAAGAATGATTATAATTTATATATAATGAATAATAATGAAATATATGGCATGATAAAGATACTGTATATATATATATATTTCATCTACTTACATTCATTCAAGTCAATAAGGAAATGAAAACAACGTTCATGCGTACGTACGACCTACCGTCTCCATGAACGGTGTATTTCATTTCATTTATCTTTCTATTATATATATATACTGAATATATATGATATATAAATCATGATTTAAACTATGGATGTAATTAAATCATGATATAAGTAATAAAAATATCAGGAACAACAAGTCCAAACATGTATAATAAATAAAACGATTTTACCCAAAACGCTGCTTTAACATGGAATTTACAAAAGAACGGGTAATATAAAGTCATCATTAAACCATATGTGATATCATAACAATGAATATGATTCTGTAATAAGTAAATGACATTATTTAAATCATTATACAGGAGGTTCGGATACGTACGAAGCATATCAAACTTAAGGTAAGAGATATTTATTCTAATCTCCTTCTTATTCAAGATTGTTTATTCGTAAGTATTTTCTGGGTTTATTGTTATCATCCATGTCCATGTTTTCTAAAAGTGTTTTTATGTATGTTTAAAGTCCTTTTTACCCATTTTTGACTTTTACCACATGTTATGAAAGTAATATTTCCTTTGTTTACCATATGAGGAACTTTTTGACTTTTTCGAAAAAAAAGTACGAGGAGAATGTTTGTTTAACTTATACAGCATGAACAGATTTTTACGGTTTAAAAACACCCTATTTTCATGAAGCTCACTCTATAATATTTCATGAAAAATTAAAAAAAAATCCTTTTCTTTTAAAATTGAATGGCATTTTGGGAAAAGAAAATGATTTTGAATAAGAAAGGATATTTTCCTCAAGAATTCATTTCCTGTGTTTTATCAAAACCAATATCCATCTAAGATGAAATTATTTCATATGTGTATGTTTCAAGTATAATGTCTCTAGGATTTACATGGTTTCATTTTTCTTATGATTAAATGATATCAATTTGTTTTATATGGATTATGTTATGATGGGATGATTTTTATAAAACCCATTTTATTCTTTCGGTTATGATGAATGATTTATGTTTATGTTGTGGCACATGTAAGAATGATTTCATTATGATATGGGTGGGACCTATATCTCCCTAAAATGCATTGGGTAAAGATTTATATCTCATGTGATAAATGTGGCTGGATTGGCAAGTTAATTCGGTTCAGTGATACAGGACTGGAACAAGGAGTGAACTCGATTTAGAAAGGGACTTTATCCTCTAATATGGTCTTGGTAGAAATGCCTTGGCTACCATGGAAATCATAACATGTGCTTAATGGTTTCCCAAAATTACATGTCTTATTACTATGCTATTTTGTCAGGGTTAATGTTTCTTTATGATCTAGGCCTTACGTACTACCATGATTTATGTCATTGCTAGAGATTTTTATGTTTAAACATTATGTTCATGTTTTTTTATGTTCAAATGTACATGATTTGGTTTATTTTCTCCATGCTTACCCTTACTGAGCATTTGAGCTCACCCTCTATATGTTTTCTTTTCCCCAGGATTTAAAGAATGGTTTTAGGTAAGAAAACTAAAGGGGAAATCTTTATGGGAAATTTTGAATATCTTTCTCCACGAATAGAAGATTATATTCCGAGTTTCCAAAGACACTAAACTATTACGGTCCTTGTGTGTCTATTTTTTTATGTATTAAGTATTCCGCAGAATTAATTTAACATCCATGTACATCATGCTTTGGTTCTCTACACACCCACCCCCAAAAGTGTGAGCACCTCCAGTTGATCGCTTCAAAGGACATAGCACGTTCACAACAGAAAATCTAGGCCCAACATACACACAACATAAACAACATTAAATGGAACTCAACCATTTCCTCCATCCTCAATTCAACCTTACAACACAACATTCAGAACAACACCAAGATGAACACAATGACCCTCTTAAAACAAACAAACAAGTTAAAATTACATCCAAAATGTACCTCTTAAAACCATACTCCAATCTAACACTGGAACTCTCACATCGAAACTCTTTACTAAAAAAGAGAATATAGAATTATGTGGATCTGCACAAGACCACCCACCACCAAACCAAAACCCAAAATGAAACTGGGATATTGGAATAGGAGGTCATAACGGACTCAGCACCATAGGAAACAAGCCAAACTGAATTCAACAAGACCCACAATTTGGTCTCCCCACTCTAAGGACTGAAGAGATTAATCGAACTCGGAGACTTTCGCATGGTCCAGAAACCCCCACCATAATGGGAGGGACAAGAACGGTAGGGCCCAACCGACAGAGTTTCAAAACTATCTTCATCGCTACACTAAAAACTTCACACCCTAGGAAGAGAACTAAACATGATTCACCAAAGACCAAGATTAAACCGATGCCCTTTTACACTGTTGGGGTTCACCGGACTACGCTCCAACTTCACTCTAGGGACTATGGCTGGAGCACTGAGGATTGAAGCATCTCCAACCTCATAGTCAGGCTTCAAAAATTCCCAAACACGACACCCAAACCAGAATTTCACCAAACACACTTCTAATAAAAAGAGATTCAAAGAGGTTCAACCACAACCATTTATACTACTGAAGGAAAAGAAACCCCTCAAAATGTTACAAGAGATGATTATTATATCAAAGGGACACTTCAAATAGGAAACATAAAACTAGTCCCCAAACATCAGCCTACTCTTGCTAACATGCTAAGGTGACCTTTGATGAGTTAGGTCTATCTTCTGCACACTTCATGGAAACACCATTGCAGAATTGCTGCAAGTGACCCCAACGTCCACAGGTGTGGCATGGTCTTGGTGCACTCAAATAGGTTGGCCTCTTACGACCCTGCCTAACACAGTAGTGATAGATAGTGGCATTGTGATATGAAGAATAAGACTGATGTTCTGAAGGTAGCTTGATTCATCTATTAGAGACACCAGCATCAGGTTGCTTCCCATTCTTCTTATCATCATACACTGCACTCCCTCCCAAGGTTAGGGAAGGATTCCCCACTTCAAGACCCCATGCTAGCTCTGCTTCAGCAAGAAAGGCCTTCCCGAAAATATCCAAGAAGGTGGTTAGGTTCAGCTCTTCCATTTCGATCGCAGTTCAGGTCGGAGTCCAGGCTCAAATTGTCGTGCATTCCAGGGATCATTCAGAACAAACCACTGATCATACGGAACTATGTCTATGAAACGTTGATAGAATTATAGTTCTAATTCAATTTCTTACTGAAGACAACACCACTCCATCATCTTTCTTAGCTTCGTCAACTAGGAGAAGTGTTGAAGACAACACCACTCCATCATTTAATTTATTTTATTTGGCCGACTCTAACGCCGTAGTCAGGAAGGTGCTCAGTCTAACAGCACAGCTTCCGCTAGTGATGCGGTCCCCGCACACCGACCAAAATATAAACTGTAGTAATAATAATAATAATTCTTAATTTATAAACTAATTAATATTTATTTTAATAATATTATCTATAATAACATTAATAATAGTAATAAAATTTTAATAATGATGATAACAAGAACAATTTTATATTAATAATATTATTATTATTATCTGACACCATAATAATATTACTTTTAAAATTACAATGCTTTAGTTTCATTAAATTAATTTCTAAAATTCTTTTTCACATCTTGTTTTTATTTTTATTCATTTCATTTTTTTAAATGTTGGGAAACTGCGCAATCCATGTGCAGCTCAAGTTCCTTTGTGGGAACCATGCAGTGAGTTTTTTCCATTCTAAAAGTGATTGTACGGGTGTCTGGTCATAATCTCACGGTCTCCAGGACATACTCTCCCCATGCGCCTGATGCTACCAAGCTCCAAAACATGCATTCCTAGGTCAATGCTCAAAAATTTTAAACTGGGTCTAACCTGAACCCCGACCCGAACTGGAACAATGGAAAAATAAAAACACAGGTGTAACAATAGCTATATTTTATGTGATAAAATTAATATTTATAAATATATATATATTAGAAATATTTGTTTCTAAATACATAATAGATCCAAATATGACATTGGTTTCTTGATAAAAATTTGATAGAATATTATAAAAAAATATGGGAAAACCCCTCAGGGGAGAAACTTCAAAATCTTAACTAGAAAATACAGTGGCCTAGCACAATATAACTAGACTAAGTGGGTGGTAAGAGTAGGATTTTAGTTGATAATAAAGGCAGGTTTGTGCATGTTTGAAAGGTAGTGGGTGTGTGGCTCGTCCCGATATATGAAAAGGTGCTTTGGCCCCACATATATGGGAAAATATTGTTGTTTGTGGTATAACACAAACTTCATTCTGACATGATTGGATAGTTGAGATGGGTTTTTGATAACATACCATATTGGAATATAAGTTACATTTTCATTTGGGATTAGGAAAATATGTATCTACCTAGGATTTTTAAATAATAATTTTTTCCTTAATAAATTTGTGTTATATAATATTATAAAGGTATCATATGCATTCGTAAGTCATATAAAAAACATTTTAATTAATTAATATAAATTATTAACTTAGGAAATTATTTAAACCAATAAAACTATAAAAATTTAAAGAAGAATTATATTGGAAATAGAAAATAAACAATTGTAATATTGGGAACACCCTGATCATCTAAAATCATCCCTCACACAAACAATACTGTGAAATATAATGAAAATATTAATAAACTGATCACCTATAAAAAATGGAAACGTATAAATATGAGATAAATTTATGTAAATTAATAATTGTTCAATGATGAAGTATTTCATGGATTTAATGTAAATAATGTAATAGTAACATGACTATAGGGAATAGTAACATGGATGTTGGTAAAAACTATATGACCATTGGAATAGTAATATAAAATCAAAATAATAAAATTTTATATAAATTATATTTATCACCATTAATTTAAGTAAATATATATATTATAGTACTATAATTTAAATATCATGATAAGAACCCAAATAAAATGTAAGAACAATTTGAAAAAAAATATTTTAAAATATTTCATAAATAGTACATTTTTAATATTAAAAATTAAGATTATATTTTAGGAAAATAATTTTTATAAAATAATTTTTTTCAAATAATCATTTCAAAATGGACCAATATTTAGTTTCTTCTTAAATTTTTTAAAATAATTTAATTTAAAGGTTAGTAGTAGAAATATAGTTTTGTATCACCTACTTATTATAAATTTATTAATCAATGATGTAAAAATGATCTGATAATTTATAGAACCTTAGTCATGGAAAAACATATTTAATTTAATTCATAATTAATTAAAATACAGTAAAGGTAATTTAAAAATATTAAAATGTTATTAAAAATCCTAAAACAAAGTGTTTCCTTAAAATATCAATTTTTCCGACATACGATTTTATTAATGTATGTGAATTATAACTGTATAGGTTTTTATAAAAAAAGAATGTTTTATTAGATTGATATATGATTTATATTTAATAAAAATTATGCAATGTACCTTATATTGAACAGGATGAATATTCCACAGGAATTTAAACATTTAGATATTACTGGATGTTTGGTTTTTAAAACAGGGATTTAGAATGTAATTTGGAGAGTGGGGTACTCTGTGATGTATTTCTTTTAAGAAATTAAATTAATTGAAATTTTAAATAGAAATAATAATAAATTAAATGATTTAATAATATTTATAATGTTGTTGTTTTTAACAATTTTTTTTATTTCTATTAATAATAAAATTATTATAATTAATATCATTATTATTAAAAATATTTTTATTTTATTAATAGTTTTATATTTTTTTAGTGAGGTTTAAGTTCCCCAAAGGGGTTATCTCTTCCCCTTAACCATTGAACGCAGGACCCCCTCCCCCTCTCCCCTCATGCGACACACCCCTCTCTTCTCTTTGGAAACACACAAACCCCCCCTCCTTTCGGCCTCCCTAGTACTCTAATTTCATCCGGTTTTCCATCAGAATCTCTTTTGATCTGGCAGGGTAACCTCTTCCTCCATTATCCTCTCTTTTTACAACTGATATTTTTCCTCTCTGTCACCCTGTGAGGTTCGAAAAAAACCATAGTGGTAGGTCTAATCCAATTCCAATGTTTCTTCTTGAGTTTGGGCGTGTTCTATGTCTCATAGGACCCCTTCGCGAATGTTTTGTTGTTCACCACTAAAAAAGAGGCATTTCAGACTGATTTTGGTATCCACCGCCATCTGAGGTAAGGGTTTACATCCAATGTAGAATTTAATCCAACTTATTCTATCTCTATTGGGTGATTTTGAGGTCTTGGTAATTTTCTTTAAGTGTGTTTGACCCTTCCATTGTTATTTTAAGTTCCAAATATTTTTTTTTGTATTTTTATCACCAAGAGGTGGGTTCCATGTACTAGAGTCAAAGGATATTTACCTACGTATACATCGGTAAGAATATATATATATATATATATATGCTACCCCAATATTTATAAATATACATATCTTCCCATGTAATAATGATTATATATATGGGGAAAGATTAGCTTACATATAATATGAAAAATGTATACTGGTGTGGGTGTTAATGGGTATATGCATATAAGATATGTGTAAGTATCCCCTTTTACATTTTCATGGTAAAGAGAATACATACATAGGGGGTCATCATTCTTATGTATATTAAACGGTTCATATTTTTTGAGGAGGGATGGAGTAGCTTCAAGCGGTCTCTTATAAAAGCGTCAAGAGTTGATGTGTTTAGATTGGCCTTCTTTTTATGAGGTAGGGTCTATTTTTTCTCATTAAATCTAAGTATGAATTTAGTTACCATTATACACAATTTCCATGTATTTAAATAATATAGATTGGCTGCTAGAATAAATATTTAAATTATGAAAACTTATTTGTTTGATAAACTAAATCATGGTTTTATAGTAGAACCTCTCAAATGGGGGTGCGCTTTCGTAAAAAATATAAAGTAATGATTAAAAATTTATGCATGACTTACATAATGACTTTTTATATGATTAATTAATTTTTTGAAGAAAAATTTCTTTATTTTATATTAAAAAACCACTAATATAGGTGAAATATCTTCAAAACAAAAAATCATTGGTAATGATTGATATAATTCTTGGTTATGCCTTGAGTTTTCCATATTCCTTCTTGTGGGCTCTTGTTTTGTGACAAGTTAGTATTTTACCCTTTTTGAATAATATTAATTGAATTTCTATGATCAAATATTTTAAATATAATTTTTGGTATTTGACCATTTTGGTGTGCTTCAATGATTAGGACCTCTTTAATATAAAAACTAACTATATAGGGGATTTCCCCATCCAATGATACCTTATAAGAGTTCTTTATGCTAATTAAAATTATCAAAATGATTTTCCACATCATTAGTTGACCTATCTTGTGGATAAAACCCATAATAGGTTGTTTGATTTCCATTTAGCCAACCCATTGGGTGTTCCATCATCTTCAGCCTAAAATGATATAAGATTTGGTTGTGCCATCCAAAATGAACTAAGTGGCCTCATGCATTGTGGATTTTTTAACCTTAGTTTAATGACATAAATTTGATAAATGGGGTTTCAACATGTAATGGTCTAAGAATTTTATCCCTTTTGGAAATGAACATGGTTTAGGATTAGTGTTTAGACCCATGTGTTTAATATATTGAACACCTTACTCAATGCCTTGGGCTCGGAACATTATGTTAATCTATGTGCCAAACCTTTTTGGTCAATATTTATTAGAACATAAGATTTGTAAGAAATTAATACTATAAATTTCATGCGTTATGTCTTGGATTTTTAAAATTCCATTGATAATATGTGATTTGATGAAAAATGGTGTCATGTTCATTTGTTTATATTTTATGTCTTACGAATGTTCCTAATTCCTTTTCCCTATTTTATTGGATTTTTTATGTTCAAAACAATGGTAATCTTATCATCATGATATTTTCAAATGATTATGATGACATGTAATTTTTACTAGATTAATTTTGTGTTAAAGGATTTATTCCATGATGATGATTCAATTGTATCCTTTGGAAAGCTAGGAAGCATGGAATCTTACCCTTCCCTTTATTGCATGGGATGTTTAATTGAAGGATTGAAATTATAAATGATTACATTGTGATATGTGCCTCATATAATTTCTTCACCTATCACGAGACAGTAGAAAATGTTGATTCCATATTAAGGATTCATGGACGGACTTCACATGCACGTTTGGGTTACATCCCAATGCATCAGGGGAGATGCATTGGATTTATAGGAAAGGGATTCTCATGAGGTTTATTATACCCCTGATTTATACAAATATCCTAGGAGAGAAACCATGGACAAACCCGTTAGCAGGTTAGCTACTCCATTAAATGGGTGAAACATGGTCCCGTGTATGCAACACATGTCATGGAGTTGGAGTCACCTTGCCTCAAGTGATACTTATAATTATTTGGGATTACCTTTTAAGGAATTTATGGTTCTGGAATATTATATATTCCCATTTACCCACATGGGATTATTTTTAGATCTCCTTGGATGAGCATGAGACTCCACCACTGGATTTGACAAATTTGAATGATTGATTGATTTATCTTAGGAGATGAGTTGTGTATTATTGTTATTATTCATTATTCTATCTCTTGATAATTTTTCCTTATTATTTTTAGTTCTCATTCATTGACATGGAAATTATACCCTTGGCTACAACAAAATCATTGTGGCATGTTTTTGTTTGTCACCTTTTTTACATGGTGACATGTTATATGTATTATGAAATGGACATGTACCTCCTTTTGATATCCATTTTAGGCTGAAGAAGGTGGTATGGGATGGGGGTCAGTTTAGGAACCAAGAACAAGGTGTTTCCATCTTACTAGTTGTTTCATTTTACCTACTATATATGAAATAATGTCTTAATTTATATTGAAATTTCTAGATTAGGTTAGACACCGATGGTGATGTCCTACTAAGATTTATGTATCACACCCATATTGAGCTTCCATTTCCTTAGATTACCAAAGAAGTACTATATTCTTGTAGTTATTTTGATTCATTTCTCATCTCTTGTTTCATTTCATGTAGGTTGGAGTTAGGAGTAAAGGATTGAGTTGATGGTCGATATTCTCATGGAGCCAATAGTTGTGCAGTATTTCTTTATTACATTGTATTTATATAGTATTTATTTCTAATTTCACATGTAGAATCATATATCATAAATACAGAGCGAAAATTAGAAAATTCCATCTCTTATATTAATTTTATATCATTCTTCTGATATTTTCAAATTTTATTTATATTGATTCTACAATGGTCTGATATTAATCATTATTATACTGATGTGAAACTTTTATCTATGAATGCATTGTCTCCCCAATTACATGCAGTAGGACCTCACTATAAGTAGATATTATTTGGTGTTTTTATAGATACGTGTGAGGTACTGTGGTGACTGGTCTGTCAATTGGTTTTGATGGTATACTTGGTCGAGACACTACAAACTGGTCTCAGAGGTATTTTTAATCTTGTTTTACTATTTTGGTCAGGTAGGAAGTAGACTATGAATGTTTTGGTGGATTGTAAAAATTCGGGCGAAGGATTCATCATGCCATGTATGGGGAAATTACAATGTGGCTAGGTCTTGTATTTTTGTTCTTGTTATTCGATGTTACAGTCAATATGATTTCAACTTGAGTGAATGGGGTAATTTTCGTTACTTGTTAACTTATGGAAATTATGTAATTAGACCCTTGGTTTAGTATGGAAACCACAAATCATTACATTCATCTTAATAGAAACATATAAAATAACATTCCATGCACATTCCATGACATTTAGCTACATTTTTAGTTTTCATGCTCATATGATTGTGTACATTGAATGCTATGAAATGTTGTTGTTTTTATTATCATGCTTGTTTGTATAACCTTTATAGGATTAAATATTCCATTCTTTTTTGACATTATAATTTCTTATATGTTTTAGATACTTGTAATGACTTGTTATTTTTTTATATAATTTATTTCATGGGCTAAGATGGTTTTATTTTAATTAAATGCGATCTAAATGGAAACTGAAAAGTGTATGGGGGATTTATGTACTGGTAGTTGTCCACCCACATCACTAGAACATGGTATATCACAATTTTATATTATTAAGTGGGTTTAAATGCGTGGTCAATAAATTTTAATTTGAAATTAAAGGGGTACCTTATATAATACACCATTAGACCATAGTAGGCCAGTTGGGGATTGTTTCCAATGGATGAACAATTTTGGTGTTTAAAAAAAATAAATAATTGAAATTGTAAATAAACTCATATTAGGAAACTTTTAGGTATTATATTACATTTAAAATGAAATTATTTTTATTAATTTTTAAATTATAATGGGATGTTAATAAATGCTTTATGATTTGAAAAGGAAGTTCGATAAAACATACCTATTTTTTATAAAAATTAGTTAAATCTTTTGATGTTTATAGATAATGGTGAAATATTGTAATGGCCTTAAAATGGAACCCCAGTTGGTGTCATTTATCTTTGAAACAAATCCATAGGAATTTTCCATATTCCTTATTGTTTGGAATGACTTGGATGGTTGTCTCTTAATCCTAGTGCCTTTCACAGGCATGGCCTCATTATGGTATTATTCATTCTTCACTCCAATGTGTCTGGATTTTGGTATATATCACCATTAGTGTTAAAATTTCTTGTTATATCTAGTGAGTTTTTAGATTTTTGGTTTCGTTCGAGTGTCGTTGTCCTCAGTAGGACATGTAGCTTCTCAAGGGAACATTTTTTAACATGGTTGATCATGTTATATTTGATCCTTGTTATGGTCATGAGAATTAATAATTCTTTGTTTTATTAGGTTATACATGCCTTTGGAATGGTGGAACACTCCACAGGTTTCTTAACCCTTTTCTTCTCCTTACAGAATGTTAAATTCATACGTCATCATCCCGATTAATGGTTGTATGTGGAAATACGACTTGGGGTAAAATCCTTGTATGAACCCTATGATACTTGAATTCATAGGGAAGACAATGTATAGATAGTATTCACGATTTATTGTCTTTCTCCTATATCCTTATGGAAGTATGAATTCATAGACGTGATACTCATCGAGTGTTTAATGATGTAGAAAAATGGTTGTGTTCGGTAGGATTTTTGATCCTTAGACTGTTGAGTGTGTTGGCATGTCATCTCCAAGTTGAGTGACATGGGTATTAAAAAATAAATTTCACCTCAATGCTATGGATAAAAATATGAAATGTAGGGTTCTTTGACACACCAGCCAGTTTGATATTGGTTTTCATTCAAATTTCATAAATGATTACATTTATGGTAGTTTTGATCTATCATAATTGTGATCATATGGTCTCTCTCTTCCATGAAAAACAAAGACACTACAATGTTGTGGTGTGGTGTGTCGAATCTGCTAAAGGTTTCATTCCATGTAAATGGAACAGAACCTAAAAGTAATATTGGGAAATTGTAAGTTTCTTACAAATTCCTTGATTATTTCACATTTAAGTTGTTTTGGTACTTTCTTGACAGCATGAAGATAGAATGGTGGGATATGTATGAATTCACAATGAGACACCATTGGTATTGGTGTAATAATATGGATAAATCTTTACTGATCATGGAATTAATTAGGAAGATAAGGGATTGTGGTGTGGTTTATGTTGGTACGTCTATAGCTGAAGTCGAGCTTCAATTGATGTATGTTGACCAGTAAGTGGTTCAACTATTCTTATTTCTTTTAGTCAAGTTATATTTACTATAAATAAGTCATATCCTTTTATTTTATTCTTCTTAAAATAAAAACATGTCCCTTTTTTTAACATCTTTATTAGTGAAATTAAAGAGTGTCGGTCATACATTGTGCTAATGATTTTAAAGACATTGGGATTGTATGGGTGGTTTTGTCACTGTTTCATGCAAACATGTGGTTCTTATTGAGGCATGGTTAATCATGAGTAATCATCGGGAACACATGTATCAACAACTTGGAACAACTCTATGAAACCTACCACTATTCTGTAACATGGAATCTAGGGAAATACTGCCATGGGCTTAGTGTCTATTCTGATGTGGACGTCTTGGCATTGTACAGACATCTCATCAAAAGTCAACTTTGAGAAATATTGAACGTTTCTAGGATAAATGAAATAAGCCTTACATGAAGGTAGTAAAGATTATTTGCAACTTCACTTACCATCTATGTTGATCATCCTCACAAATGGCAGGTCAAAGGAGGATTGACTCATTGTTTTTATTGCTCAATGGAACCTTGAGAGGGGGACCATTTCTGACACGTTGTCTGGTGGAGATGAGAATGGTTTGTGTTAGTCAGGTATTCTCATAAAAAATCTAGCTCAACCTGGATAAATGATGTCAATAGGGGATTACAATTTGTTATGTTCAAAATTACAGCAGGAGCATTATTAAGATGTTTGGAGTGTGGATTGAAAGTCAATGTCAATGGTTGATGTGTGGATCAGAATTGGACCCTTTTTATATGTTTTGACCTAAGGAGGGGAGCAGACATGGACATATGTTTATTGGGATTAGTACATGGTTGTGTCTCCTGTTAAACGGGCTCATGTATACTCATTCTCTATGTATGGTTGGAAAACAACAATTTGATTTGGTGTCTGTGCATTAAGTGTTGGTTGATTAAATTAATGCTTGAAGGTGGATTTGATGTTTGGAATTGAGATGCGGCCATTTTAATCAGACTTCATGACCCTCATAGGTTGGGGTATGTTTCCTTTGTTACCAAAGTCTTATCAAGGAAAACAATTTCTATGGTGGGGAGGTTATAACCTCCCATATTTTTAATAGGATGAAAATTCTAGGGGTGTCCATACATTTGGTGTTTAATAGATGCATCATTTTTTAAACCTAGTTTCAAAATAGAATTCTTAGAGTTGTGTATTTTGTGAGGTGTTTATTTTAATAAAATAAATTAATTCAAAAGAAAACTTAAAATTAAATTAAATGATTTAATGATATTAATATTATTATGATTATGATTATTACTGATTGTTGTTGTTGATGTAGTTGTTGTTATAGTTATTATTGTTAAAAGTATTATTTTATTATAGACCATATTATATTTTTTGGGTTAGGTTTAAGAGACCCAAAGGGGGTATCTCCTCCCGTCACCCACAGTGTGTGGCACCCCCTCCCCCTCTCCTCATTCACGGAGAACCCCTATGACAACACTGATCTTTAATTTTACAATTAAACATAATTTATTACATAAAATTCATTTGATACAACATAGAAGATTGAGTGTTCTAGTGTCTCTGCAGCTTAGGATCATTACATAACAACTTATAACATGAAAAACAACATCTTTATTGAAAACTTCATTTACCTGACCACTACATTCCCTCGTACTTAGCATTGCATGGCATAACCTGAGGACATGCATAAGAAAATGGTGAGCTATAAAGCCTAGTAAAGGAATAATCATGGAATAATATGAGGAATAAAATACTTGTTAGACAATAGGAAAGTCAATAGAGGACAAGAGAAGCATAAACATAAAGTCATGATAATGCATGATAATCATAACATGGAAATGTGGCAACAACACTTAACATTTTATTAGCATGAGCCAAGGCTCGTTGCACATAAAGCATGATTAAACCCTGATTGCACATGAAGCTATAGTAAACCCTTATTTCACTTGAATTAGCATTTGTAAACACGCATTTCACATGACGTATCATGATATTATACTTCACCCAATGCATTGGGGTGCTATCAGGGCACACCCTTCTAAAATATTTCATTTCATGCATAAGTGTGCCACATGGATCATAAAACACTGAATCATTCAACATAATCATTTATTCAATGACAAAAGAATGTGTAATACATACGTGAAACTCTTTAAACAATATTTAAATATTCATAGAGGTTAATACCATTTATAGAGAAATGGGCATGGTATTCACTACACAACGACTTTGGCATGAAAAAATGCGGTGCAATTTCGACAGCATAATGGCATGACATAAGAACTCATAAAAATTGTTGATGAGAGAGAAAGGGGTGTCTCATCATATTTACATGACATGGAAAGTATGGGGGTCATAAAAATAGATGTCCCAACAAATTTAATGGAATTTAAATTCATGATAAAAAATAATTTTTGAATGTAAATGGGGAGAGAGAAATTCCATTTTGCATTTCAGCATAGTAACGAGTGGAGATGGGAGGAATTCAATGAGAGATAAAGGGGTATCCCATCATTAAAAAATAAATAGGGAAGTATGGGGGAGGTGATAAACCATAACCCAACATTTATTATTGAAATTAAAAGGGCATAAAAAGTGAAAGAATATTGGACAAAAATGAGAAATGAAGAAAAACCTTTACATGGAAGTGTACTTCCAAATGCTTGAGAGAGGCTTAAGAGAGGATTATTAGGTGATTGGGGAACCTTGGGAGGATTATAGAGAGATTATCACAGATGTTGGAAGAACTCCAAAGGCTTTTAGTGAGGTGTAAGTGGGAGCATGGGTGGTTTTACATAGGAAAGGTGAGGGAGTTCTTTAATATTTTGGTTTGGGACACCTCACATTAAACTAATCCAAACTACATTCAAAGCCCCTGGTTTTTACCATGGTTTTTTGAAAAGGGTAGTGGAAAACAATATTTTATAAGGCCAATGTCTTAAATTATTAAAATAATGGGGTTTCTTATGTGGAGGTGAGTCACACTCCCCCAGAAAACAATTTTAAAAGACAAAATGTTTAATATGTCTTGAAGGGTCCACTAAATCTTTTTAAAATAAATAAAACAAACCCAAAATAACATTATTTTTATGGAAAATAATATATTGGCCAAAAATAATTTTTTTAGTATATTATTATATCACTATTTGTTCATTATGATGTCATAAAACACATTATAAATTTATACGGTATTAAATTTTTACTCAAATATTTGACTGTCTTAGAAAATTATGAAAAATTCACAGTTGGATAATTTTGACATCCTGATTCAAGAAATAATATTCATTTTAACTAAAAAAATTTCTAAATATGTTAATTTTCAATTTTAAAATAAAAACCAACATTTATCGAAAATTCATGGGTTTTGACAAATATGGCTTTCAATCCTTAATAAACATTACAATTACATTAATAAAATTATACGATCATTAATATTTAATAAAAATTCATTTAATAATAATAATAATATTTCATTAAAATATTATTTATTCCAAGAATACATTAATTTATCAAAATATATTTCTTAGCTGAACATTAACTACAAATTCTATTTGTGCTTTTAAAAACTATTTACAATGTAACAATAATAAAATTAAAGTATATTCATTATTATATAGAAAAAAAATGTACATAACCATAGTGCTATGGTCTTGTTACATAACCTTTTATAACCCCCAAATAAAAACAAAGAGTGAGGTGTGTGATGGTGACATACTCTTGGGGTGGCTCGGATAACATTGCTCAGGTGGTAATCTCTATCCACATCCCCTTCCCTTGTTGGCGGTCCCGCATGAGTTCAAAACATTCAATCTCAACTTGGGATAGGTCAATAGATAATCCCAATGACACAACCTCCTTTCCAAGCTTTTACAAATGAGCTTCATTTGGGGAACGTCTACTGGATGAGGCCGTTGTTTCCATTGTCTGAGTAAATTGGATTTGTTAAAACCCTATATTTATACTAATCATGTTATCATTATTCAATGGCTATATTAGCAATGATCACAATTCCTAACAGTATTTTAAAATCCAAAAACATAAAACCAACGAATTTGAAATTTTATATAAACATTATACATAAAAAACATTTAATTAGATCTTGAGGGATTTCCATTAATGAAATTTTCGGTCATTACTACCCCTCCCTTCTCCTAGGTAGTGCACAACACCCCCTCCTCGTGGCCTACCTTGCAACCCGATTTTAACCTGTTTTCCAATGAAATCTACTTTGATCTGTGGAGTTAAGCCTTCTCACCCCTATTCCATTCATTTTTATCTGATTTTTTTAATCTCTATCACTTGGTGTGGTTCAGGGGAAACCCTTGTGGTAAGGGTAGTCCAATTCATATTTTTCTTCATGGTTTTGGGAATGTGTTGTGTATCTCGGGACCCCGTCATGTAAGATTTTGTGCTTACCACTAAAGGAAAGGCATTTCGAAGCAATATTTTTCATCATCGACATCTATGTTAAGCGTTTACATCAATGGAATCGTTTAACCAAATTTATTTTACTTCCAATTAGGTGAAATTTAGATCATTGTAATTTTATTTATGTGTGTGGGAACCTTATGTGGTGATTTCGAGTTTCTAATATTTTTTAAGAATATTTTGATTAGCCTTAAGGTGGTTTCAAGGCACCAATGTCAAAGAATACTTAACAACATATGCATCTACCAGCTAATATATTTGCATGTTCCCATGTTATATATATATATATATATATATATATCAACCCATGACAGCGTGAATATCTATAAATGCGAATATGTGTGTGGATATATAATATAAAAAAATATATATGGGGGCTAGTGTTAATGGGTATATGCATATAAGATATATTTAATGATCCCCCTGTATGTATTTATGACCATGATAATACGTACATAGGGGCTAGGTGTAATTATTTGAATTCAAAAATGTATATTCCTAAAGGAGGGATGAAGAATCTTTGATTCATAACCTATACGTGTCAAGAGTTGATGTTTTTGTTAGGTGTTATTTTTCCATGGTAGGATCCCATTTTTCTCTTTAAAATAAAGTATGCATTTAATTACTACTTTATACACATTCCTTACATTTAATTAATTATGATTGATTCCTCAAATAAATGATTAAATTATTCAAATGGATTTTATTTATTAATATATTCATGGTTTTATAATAAAACCCATCCAATGGTGGTGGGATATCTTCAAAAACTCAATGTAATGATTGGACATTTATGCTTGCATGACTTATTTCATATTTCTCAAGTTAATGAATAGTTTAAAGATAATGTCCATGATTTTATAATAAAAACCCTCTAATGGAGTTGTGTTGTCTTATAATTCCAAAAGTATTGGATGTTATAGATATCATCCTTATATATGGTTTGAGTTTCCTATATTACTTCATATTGGTTCTTATTTTGTGGTATGCCATTATTTTTGAATTTAATAATATGAACTGAATTTTCTAACTTGATTAGTTTAAATGTCTTGTTTTTGATTTGATAATATTGATTTTTTAAATGGTTATGCCCTCTGTAATATAAAAATTAATAGTATAAGTGATTTAACCTTATAATTACACCTCCAAATATTTTTTTAATCTTATTAAAACAACGGGAATGATTTTTCATTCCCCTAGTGACCCTCTCTCATGGTAAAAATAGTTCATAGTGTGATCACCTTGCCTTTGGCCACCACATTAGGTGTCCCATATTCTTCATCCTAATATGACATAAGCTTTGGGTGTGCCAACATGAAGGGAATATGTTTCCTCATTCCATGGTATGTTTTTAACATTGTTATAATACACTAAAATTGATTAATGGGTTTATAATGAGTAGTGATCCATTATTTGGATCCCTTTGACAATGTAAGTGTTTTATTCTTATTGTTTAGCCGAATGTGTTTATTATATTGAACACTATACATCATGCCTTGTGATTGGATCATTATGTTAAGTTATGTTCCATGCCACCTTGATTATTAAGGACTATACCATATGCTTGGATCGAAAGGAATTATATATATTCCTTGATTGGTGGATTGGGTGTTTACGTAGTCATTGATTACTTGATATTTGATGAATGATGATTCCATGTGACATTTTTAATATTCCATCACTTATGCAAGTGATTAATGATTATTACATGTTTTAGTGTCATGTTTTATATTCTAAAATTTGGTTAGATTGTTATAATGAGATTATAAAATTATAAGGATGACATGTTATTGTAACATGCTTGATTTTATGATAAATGATTTATTCCATAATGATGGTTTGATTGTATCCATTGGATAGATTGGTAGCATGGGATCTTTCCATGTTCTTGATGGTATGAGATGTTTCCCTAATGGATTGAAGTTATCCACCACAAAATAGAACTCTAATATATCAAATTTTTTTAGATAGGTTTTTTAAAAACGTAGATAATTTTTAAATTTAATGAAATATTTTTTCCAAAAACATCTCTAAAATGTGGACACATCATGAAAAGTGTCGCTAAATTAGCGAAAATTCCTGGCAAAGGTCTCAAAATTCACTTCCCTTCCTGAAAGACATTGATAATTTAACAACACTTCCTGAAAATCATCTCCACATTAACGACACTACCTAAAAATCGACACTTAGTGACAAGTGTTGCTAGATTAGCGACGCTTCGGGAAATATGGTCCTATATTAGCTATGCTTATGACATGCATTGCTAAATTAGAGATGCTTCCAGAAAATATAACTTTAATGTAGAGGCATTATAAATAAATAAATATATATATATATAATATAAACACACACACACACCCACATATATATTATAATATACATATATAAATAAATATAAAATATCAACATATATATATATAATAGAAAACATAAACACACAAATACACACACACACACACACACAAAATTAAAATACAGACACACAGACACACACACATATATATAATAATATATATATATATATAACATATTATAAACCTATATAGACATATATATACATAAAATAATATATATATATATATATATACATAAAATAACACACATATAATGACATATATATATATAATATAAAATATAAACATATATATAAATATTACATAATATAAACATATATAAAAATATATAGTCAAAAATAAAAAATAAAATAAATAGACAATATTAGATTTTAAATATTCAAATTTATATATATATATATATATAACATAATACAATTAAATATTTCAAATATAGTCATGTTTTCAAGAAAATGTAACTATTTTAGTGTTATTTGTATGAGCATTTTAAAATGTGGCTAATTACACACACACACAAATATATATAAACACACACACACACACAAATATATATATATATATATATATTAATATAAACATATATTAGAAATACAAATATATATATATATTGCATATAATATAAAAATATACATATACATATACATAATATAAATAAATAAATAAGCATTCAATATACACACACATATAGATATATATATATAATTTAAAACATTAACAAATATATATAAATACAGAAAGGCATCAAGAAGTAAAATAATAAAACTCAAACACACTTATATATTTAATATAAAAATATATATTATATAAAATATAAACATATATATAAATATAACCGAATATGGACATATATATACATATTTAGAAGTAAAATAAAAAAAATATATATATATAATAAAAAACACCCAAAAATATATATAATATAAACATAATTATATATATATATATAAATATAAAATATAAAATATAAACATATATATAACATAATAGAAATATATATATATATATATACATATATAAACATAAAATAATATATATACATATATATTATTAAATTTTATATATTGAAATGTAATTATATATATATATATATAATTTAATATTACATAATACAATTAAATATTTTAAATTTAGTCATGTTTTTATGAAAACATGTATATTTTATCATCATTTCTAACAACATTTTACAAATTTGGCAAATGACACACACACACACACACACACACACATATATATATATATATGTATACAATTTAATTTATTTAACAAACTGAAATATATATATATATATAATAAACTATATTTAATTATTAATTACTCAATTGTCTAATTACGTAGGGTTACTACCTGAGATGCATCAGGTCCCCAAATCTATTCCTATGGGATTTTATTTTTAAAGGATTAGGAGGTGGGATGCTCAGGATGGAGTTGAGGAGAGGGTGTATATGATGGTATGACTGGATGGAGTGTTGTGGGATTAGTGGATGAGGATGCTGGGGAAATACCAGGATACTGGGATGGATGCTGGGGCGACGAGGGGATGATCTTGATGGATGGAGGGGAGAGGACACTCAGGGATGGATCAGAATGGAGGTTGGAGTGATGATAGTGGAACATAGTTATATAGGACGACGGGATTGGGTCAATGGGGTAATACATGATGGGATTGAGAGTGGATTCAGATGACGGGATGGGGTGGGGTCTAAAATAGATGATGGAAGCATAGGGATCTTATAATTTATTATAATAAATATACAATGAAAAAAAATTACACATTTCAAAAAATAAAAACGACGATTTTAGCAAATGTCAGCACTTGTAATTTAACACAGTTTATTTAAATATGTTTCTAGAAAAGATCTACAAATGAAATGTCTTTAATTGGCGATGATTCAAAATGTATCTACTTTAGCAATGATTATTTGTCAGTGTTTCTAAAAATCATTGAAAATTAGGTGTTCCTAATTAGTTATGCAATAAAATTTAACTACTTTAGAGATGTTTATAATTATCTCTAAATTACATTTGTTTTAAAGTGTTGCTAAATTAGCAAATTCTCATTTAGATATGTTTTATAGAAATGTTGGTAAATGAATTAGTTACATTTTAAAGTATCACTAATGTGAAAAAAAACACTGATAATTAGTAGTTCTTTGTTGTGATAAATGATTTTGCTATATGTGTGTCGCTTGAATGGATCACCTATCGCAGGCCAGGAGAGGATTCCTGGATGGAATCACCATTCTCATTTCGGTTATGGCCAAACACATCAGGGGTGATGCATTTTCTTTAATTGAAATGGTTTCTCATGTGGTTTATTATACTCTTGATTGATACCCATTCCCTAGGATAGAAACTGTAGACAAACCCATTATCATGATGGTTAAGCCATGTATGGATGATACTCAATCCCCTATGTTTGATACCGAGGAGGGACTCTGAGTCACCATTCATCGAGTGATTCTTGGGATACATTTCGACCACCTTCAATGGAATCCGTGGTATTGGATTAACCGATTCTCATGTTGAGAAATTTGTAATTCTTTTTAGATCACCTAGGATTGTCAAAGGGCTCCTCCACTAGATTTAAATGGTTGGAATGAATAATTGTTTTATCTTATGAGATGGTCATTTGTTATTGTTATGATCTGTTGTTCTATCATTGGATTCCTCATGCTTATTATTTTTCATTGTCATGTGTTTACATGGAAATCAGACCTCAGGATAGAACAAAAACATGGGGTCATGTTTTTGTTAGTTTACCTATTTACAATGGTACATAAAATATGCATTATGACAGTTAATAGTACATTCTTTTTGATATTCAGATAAGGGTGATGATGGTTGTCTGGGAAACAGGTCTATTTAGGAACTCGTACCAAGGTGTTGTGATTTTACATGTTATTTCCTTTGGCTTAATATATATGACACACTTTCATAATTTATATTACACTATTAGGGTTGGGATATTCCCAGGTGGTGATGAATTACTTATATTTATGTCTCACACCCAATATGTGATTCCATTACACTTAGGTACATGATATTTCTTACATGAATTCAAGTCTTTTGATCCATTTTTTGTGTTGTGCTACTTTTCTTGTACATGGGAGTTTGGAGAGGAAAATTGAGTTGATTCTATAAATCCTCATAGATCTATCCATTGAGAAATTTTTCATTATTACATTGTATTTCTATTTTTTTCATTGTTCCTAGACTTATAGAATCATCATTTATACATACAATGTGTAAATTGGCTTTACCCATCTGTTATATTGATTTAATAATATTCTTCTCCTATTTTACACTTTTTTGGTTATGCATCTTCTATCGTTTGATGTTGAAAAATGTTATACAATAGTGAGACTTTAATCTATGTGGGAAAAGTCTACCTCGAAACACACCCTCAGCCCGCGATGTTAGTTGGTAGCCTCTTCTATTTGGGGAGATGCGATTGAGGGAATTTAGCAACCACTTCGGTTACCAGTTTTGATTGTAAGTGTTTTTGGGATGTTAAAAATTCAATATTATATGTTCTACCTTTGATACAGTATTATAATTTAATTTTATTCTAAAAATACGACTATCATCAAGTATACATAACACCACTCCCCACTTTTAAAACAACTCCACCCTATTATTCCCAATAAAATAGAATTTACATACCATCTCTCTTAATAAAATTAACATTATTAGGGATATTTTGGACCCATTTAACACCAATCATCAAATGATATTAGTACCATAGGGATGAAACAACACTGAGGATATGGTATATTATCATAAATTCTCCCTCTCATTCTCCTAAACTCTTTATCTATTCCTCACCCATTTCAAACCAGAATATTATAAGGATAATTAAGTAGTATTATAAAATTAAATTTTTTATTTTATCCAAATAGAATTATTATATTCATGACATATTATATTCTCATACATTTTATTCTTTCAATTTCGACAATGTCACATTAATATCTAGTCAATCCCTAATCAATACGTTATCAATTTGTTTCATATTAACAATAGTATGGGTAGTTATAATAAATTTTTTATGTTATATAAAGTTATATATATATATTTTTCTTATTATTATAGAATAAATTATACTTATTTATAAATGACTATGAACGAAATAGAGAAACCGACGAAATATAAGAAATTTTTCAAGGAAAACATTATATCTAAATACATCATCATGAAAAACAAAAAATTAAAAAATTTAGAAAATTTTAATAATTGAAAAATAATTATGTATATTAATATAATTGACATCTATTTAAATGTTTTAATAAACCTATATTTTTTATTATTGAGTCCAAAAACTGAAAAAATAAACTGGGATTTATGTAAAGGAGATTCTCGAAAAAAACTCACTTACTTTGGGTTATCCCTCTATCACATCATTTTCAGTATGTTTATTCTTCTATGTTTTTTTAATACAAAATCACTATGCATAATTTTTTATTTTTTGGTAGATATTTTTTTACCAAGATTTATAAGTCAAATACAATGATTTTCCAAAATGAGTTTTATTTCCAAAACATGCATTTAACTCCTAGTGAGTTGTTTATTATTTGATCAAGAAGGATGATGTGTATTCCAATAATGTTACCCATATTAATTTGGGAACAACATATTTATTCATGAAATTATTCATTATTATGTCCAAATTAATCCTATTCATTTCCAAGTACTATTTCATTACTACGATTGTTGTTAGTTCTATGTGGAATGCATGATTATATGAAAATTATAATGTGATTGGTGGTCCAAGAATTTTGAACCCCATTAATGCATTTCATAATGTGTTTTATCTCATGAGATTATGTCTATCATGTGCGAAAATTATTGTATCTTTTTTTACATTGAGTATTTTATGATTTATAAACATATTTTATGTGTGAACTTAATGGTATTATTAATCACAACTATGTGATGTATTTGAAAACTATGACATGATTTTTCATTATTATTCAGATGACATATTCCATGAATTTATATAATGATTCCCTCATAATTTTTATGAATATATTTTTATTATGACCTGATGATGTTTATATTGTCACACATGTACTATTGATTCAAATCCCTTATTCCTCGCATTACAAGGATTTTAGATCACTCCTTTAACAATGGTATATCATTTGTTGACTTCACGTAATAAGGATATAATGAGATATTTATATGGATAAAAAATAAGAATTTATATACTATTTATGTTTTATTAAATAAAAGTGTTTTATAGTCCTAATGTTCCTAAGACACTAATACTTTGGATCTTGTATTTGTATTATTATTATATTTTATGTTTTAAAAATGATGTTATAGCCTTGTATGAAAATTTTATTGCACTATATTTTGATATCAATTGATTGGATTAGTTAATTTTGGAATTATAATTAAGAAATGTTAATGAAATACATAAGTATAATTTTATTCATAGGTAAACATCCTATAGAAATTGTTTTAGAAAAATATAAACATTAGTATCACATAAGATATGACTTCTTACCAAATGGCATAAAATCATATATTATGTATTCAGTAGTTGTTGAATTAATTTTTCTCAAACCATTTTGATTTAATAAAATAGTGGGAACCCGTAGAAACAAGTATAACAAATCATGTGAGGTAAAATGAAATGATTATCCAAATGACATCACCAATTCCCTAAGAGGTTGAGTTCAAAACATCACAGAAATGCTTACCCATCTATCTGAGGATTTGAATAATAACATAAACCATGTGTAACATTATTTTTCTCCCAAGAAGTAGAAACTATCTACTGAGTTCTTTATATATGGAAATGAGCACCAATGTTTTGTGGTCCGTATGATCCACTTATCACAAAATAGGGGGTTAACTCAATAAAGAATATTTGATTTATGATGCACATTATTGAGAAAAAGAAGGTGAATCTAACAATCTATTTTTATATGGTGAGGCTGATCAGTGGGGGGTTTTTTTAAAGACCACCCAGATGAAGTATGAAATGAAAGATATGGAGTGGAAATACATTAAGAAAAGTATTATTTACAAGTATTTCCTCACAATATTCAAACAATGATTGAGATAGAATTCATAAATATGAATAAAAATGATAGAGAATCATTAATTTTATAACATGATAATATTTCAATTATTTAATGATTTTCTGAGAAATTTTATAGAAAATGATAAAAAAATAAACCTATTACTTATTGGTTTAAACACAATCCTTTTTATTTCCCATTTTATTCACGAAATTATTAGTAATGAATAATTATTTTGAGTTGATCTCAATACAGATATGGAGTTTTGTGATTGGTCATATGGTTATGGAGATAAGAATGTAATAATATATTTTCTAACATAGGGTCAAATTATTATAGGATAAAAGGGGATACAACCACACACATGTAAAAAATGTTGTAAGAATCATCATAGGAGATGTATAAAAGGAATAAAGAAATGCTTCAAGTGTAATGACCCCAACACTAGTATCCTAGATCAAGTGTTTGATTTAATGAATTGGGAAGTGATACAAGGAATCAAATCCTAATTGAATGAAGAGTTTACTATTTTTAGAGAAATATATACATGCCTTTGAATTTTATTACCTTTGAAAACACAAATTAAAACAGAAATTTTTTATTTTGAAATTATATTTATTTCCTTTTGTATGTATTTTCATTTCAAGGGTGAGCTCAAATTATCACAAAAAGATAATTACAGTGGAATTACACATGAATCAATAGACATATTCAATATTTCAAGTTAAATTACATAAAAAAATGCCATATAACCAATAAACATAGAACATAGTTCCTGAAAAGATAATATAAATGTAAAAATATCAAAGATAATTATCAATATGAAATACTAAATTACTGATATAACATAACATTTAATCAATAAATTAACTAACATAATTGGATATATCATAATTAACCTGGGAAGGTAAATAATTAAAAACACATACCATTTAGTCAATAAGTGAGAATTAAATGAATACATAGATAATATCATTATAAAGCTGTCATGGATATAAATAAATGAATCTCGAATGAAAAAAATTAATAATTATTGGGCATCATGTCTCACGCACATGATACCTATACCATTAGGACCAATCATCAACACAATTCAAAACTGATAGCCAGAAACCCATTTACTAGAGGATATCCAAATGCTTCATCTAACGAGACTACATAAGTATTAAGGGGATATGTATAAATAGTCACCACTTATGTCCCCATATCTAAAAAATTTAAAATATATCAAAAAAGCTAATTTATGAAAGACATTCTGTATCATTTAATATCTATATCGTTTAAGGAAAAAATATTTATCAACATTTCCTGAGATAAATAAATAAATATCAATGTAGAACAATATATATATATATATATGATATATGTTATAGGAAATAATCATATTCATGAAAAATAATATGTATATTTAAGGTAATTTTAATGTATGTTGGAAAGTGAATAATTCGATGATAGTTAATGACTACAAAAATGAATTAAAGAACTGAATGTATATACATTATTTCGATAAAATGAAAATAAACCATCTAAAGAATAAATAAGTGTTCTATCAATATAATATATATTTATTTAGTTAGAATAATGGATTTATATCATTTATGAAAAGAAATACCAGAAAATAGATCATAAAAACATTCATGTGGAATATATCATTTTCAGTATGGAATCAGTTTTCAAAACCAAAAATATTTTGAGAATACAATTATTTCAAAATAAATTTTACATTTTTTTATTTTCTAGATCATTATTGGAAGATATATTTATATATAACATTGGATACATAAAATCAATGCTTTAATGAAATGATGGTCATGACAGTGGGTAATTTTATATATGCAATAAAATTTATGATGAACTGTCCTTTCTAAATTTAGAGGGTTTAAAAAATTTCCTTTTTTGGAAATTGTCATTAAAATTTCATTAAATTTTTTTTTATGAAATTAAAAATGTTTAAATAACTCTTTAAAAAATCATTATTAATGTGTAAACATCATTTTTAACACATTTTTTGATAATATTGTATGGGAAGAAATCAAATTAATCACCTGAGAGGGAAATGGAGTTCGGTTTTTATAAAAATAATTTCTCAACTAATTTAAGAATCAAATAGTGAAAAAATGATACTATTACATAATAATATAAAAAATATTCAGATTAGGGAAAACATATTTATTATTATATAATTATCAAATAATTTTCGTTAATTGAATTTCAGGAATAAATAATATTTATTAGAATGATATTGTTGAGTAAACGCTTAAAATGATATTAATGTTTATGAGAGAATTAGTCAATGAATATATTATGTGTATAAATTTTGAATCCATATAAAAAATAATATACATTATTCTGGAATATATAATACCACTACAGATTAATATATCCTGATATAAATAATTTGAGTAATAAAATTCATTACCACTCAGAAACATTTAAATCAAATTACAATTGATCAATTAATTAATATTAAAAAATAAAATACCATGAATAATAATGTATTTATTATATTACATTTCATATTTGATGTATATACACCATAAAAAATCAATTAGTTTCATAAAAATACAACGTTCTTCAATGAAATAGAATTTGAATGAAATCCCTTACCTTGTGCTTCTTTTTGATTGAATACAATTTAATATCATATAAAGATTTATAAATGATGTTATTAAAATATAAATGAAATTTATTTGTTTTTATAATATCATATAAAATTTTATATCAGCTCATTACACATTCATTAAGAGTCTATAATTAGTTTCTAGGTTTTGGGTGTTAATTTCCTTGTTTTTTCATTCATGTTTTGTTATGAATTATCTGATTATTATACATATAATATAGATAAATCATATAAAAAATAATAATCATCTCATAATTATCATATTATTAAATAAATTACACTTCTAATATAAATATTTAATTATGGTATTGATAAATGATGTACTTTATGATCATGCAGACGGTATACCAAACGTATAGATGAGTAGCATTTACATTTTCCATCAATCATTATGGAGAAAAGGTATGCAATTTAATTATCATTGAATAAGGATAAATATATAATATTTAAAAAATTATCTCAGCAAAATATACTAATATATATCATCCTTATGTATTGGTAGTGAAAATAGAGTCACATCACATTGTGAATGTAGTAGTCCTCACGTACAAAAGTAATATCATCATTATTTAGTGTAAGAAAGAAAATGATAAATTATATTTAGATAATAACAAATATTTAATTAATATTATACTAATTTCATTAATATCACATATTTTCATTATATTTATCCTTATAACCCTTCATCTAAAGCGTTAGTGGACGATTAATCATATTACTTCATGATGAGTTAGTCTACCTTACCTATGAGCAATATTATCTTATCATAAATGAAATGGAATGTAAAAATTAATATATGATAAAATTAATAAATAGTTATAATTATGTAATAAATAATACATATAATTTATGTCCATCATCATACCTAGTCAGGAGAAGTGATAATCTAAAAAAGAAAGACATCGGTTCACAAGACGACAATCCTTCATACACACGAATAGCGATTTGGATAGCCATTTTATCAATATGGGGATGGTTTTAGGTTTTAAAAATAGAATAAACATATAATAATATTTACAGTACTGAGTTTTCTTATAAAAATTCATTAAAAATATTTTAATGAGGTGGAGGAAGAAATAAAATAAAAGCACCTGATGGAAAACATTACCTTTTATTTTGTTGTTCTCCTTATATATGCAGTGATTCCATCCTAGGATGGAATTATTTAAAAAAACATTCATATGTGATGATATCATGGAATTTGGGGGATCTATTGTGTTGGTATGGGATGAATTAAAATGGTGTGAATGTGTTAAGATGATATAAGATTGGGTGGCCTTTTAAAAGTGGGGTGAGTGGCACACTTGTAGTTTTTCAAAAGAATGAATTCCACCGACATTTTTTCATTTTGAAAGGATACAATAATGAAAAAATCCAAAACATTGAAAGGTTATGTTCGAATTATTTCCAAAAAAATATACTTTGTATAATTTTTTAGAACAATTTAACCATAATCATTTTAGATTAACAATGTGGTAAATATATTTTTGCCTTTACCACAATAATTAAATATTAATATTTTCTATATTGATTATTTTAAAAAGTTAATGTCCACATATTATATAATATATATAGTTCTTATAATAAATCTTTAATCCAGTTTTCTAAATTCATTTCACCTAAATATAAAATTTTAGTTTAAAATTGATCACATAGACACGACGTGAAAGATAGGTTTTAAATATAAAATTTTAAAAAGATAAGAAAATTTTTATGTCTAATTTCAGAATGAAAACTATTCCAATTAAATAAATCACATTAAAATATTTAAAAATTATATATTTTTTACTTTAAATCAAATTTAAAAAATTATTTTTCAATCTAAATAATTTAAACAAAGAGGTTATTTTCATTAAACAATCTTTACTATACACTATGTATGAAAAAATGAAAAATTTATTAAAACAAAGTATCTTTAATTTGATATTGATATTACGATATTGAAATTAAAGGACATTTAAAAAATAATAAATAGGAAAAAATTAATTTAAATTAGGTTTTCAAAGACCGACTCAACCATATTTTAGAAAAATTCAACTTTTTTCTTAAAACCTTTCCTTTTTATTTAAATAATATTTGTTATATCAATAATTTTTATAATTTATTTAGTAATATTCTAATAATAATATTTAATTACTTTGTATACTATATTATAGTTTACTTGGACTTAGTTTTTCATGCTCTGTGTTCTATATTAGAGACTAAATTTCAAGAAATATATTTTCGTGAGTTGTTTAAGCTCAGTGTTTCATGTCACTTATATTATTGAATAAAATGATTTTATTTTTTAATTTCAGGGTGTTAATTTACCATGACTAGAAAAATAATTATTCCAAAAATTTAAACATTATCTGGTAAATCAATGTTATGACATTTGAAAATTATTTTGTTAAAAATCCACATCGTAAATAAGGTTACTAAAACATCCTCATTGTAAGAGAGGAATGGATGTAACAACATACAATGTCATAACACATAACAATACATATAATTAGAATAAAACTGGTGCAAAACAAATATACTATCTTGGAATTAAATCATATATAATTATTGAGAGTTATTTATTTCATTGGAGAAAATAAATTGAATGATTACTGGAATGTTAAGGTCCTCAAAACCATAAATCTCTAAAGATTTTAAAGACAATTTGATTCATCAAATATTAATGTAATAGTATTACATTTCTCTTTCAATATCATTTTCCTCATTTTGAGGAACTAATTTACTATATATGAATATAAGGATATATAAATTCCCTCTACATTATTATTTCATAATAAAAATTCCATACTTTTTTAGTGATTTTATCATTTTTAATTCCTTCTTTAATCCTTGAAATGAATATCCAAAAATGATTATTCCCCGAAGCACTATAATTCTATTTTAATAGATCATAAGATCCATAAATGTGGAAAAAGACTATCTATCTTCACCTATCTATTTTCCAAGGATTATATGGTCATAAAAATTTATCCAATAATATAAATCAATCTCTAAACATCAAATGTATACATATAGTTCGTCATTAATATTTTTTATCTAAAAACAATTACTTATAAACTAGGACATCACATAGGCCAATGTAAGTCACTAAACCCATCTCTAAAGTTATTAATGTGTTCACCACCAGTGGAATTTCTAGATGTGATTTGTTGTCACCAAACATAAAGGTTTTACATTTTCTAAACTATATTAATATAATTTCAATAACATTTCAAAAAATATTTGATGGACATCCATGAAATCAAATTAATCATTAAACAACCTTTTAAATATGTTTTTCAATACAACCCTATTTTATTAAAAATTTATTACACTTATCTGAATATTATTAAAAAGTCATTAATCATTATATTTACCATAAATGTTATCAATAAATTTAATATTATGTATTTAAAATATATAAGCATTATTCCTTAATTTGAATTTCCACTAAAACATGTTATTATTGTAATATTTTCTAAAATATCATTAATCTTGGTATACCACCCAAAAAAACACAAAAAATGGATTTTAATACTCTTAAATTATGATCAATCAGAAACTCATTAACCCATGATATTATCCATAATTTTTATGTTAATAAGGACACATATTTTTTAAAAAATTAATACAATGCCAAGATTTTTCATAATTATTACCACAATAATACTATTTTTAAATAAATTTACACAAATTTATTTAATTAATTAAAATTCATAAATATTTAATCCATATATATTAAAATTGGTCCTTCCTTGGTCTAGGTATTCTCCTTTAAATTATAGAATTGACTCGGATAATTCTTACGTTGTAAAAATTTATGAAAATGAACTGAACTAGATCCCTATAATGGGATTTGTTTCCATCCATCCTTCTGTTCATTTTTTCACAAAAAATATTTTTATTTTTCTTTCCTTTATATAGATAATTTTTTCCCATTCCAATTAGGAAACTTCTAATTTGTCTCCTTCAAAATTGTTTTCGTGATAAAAATTTTTCCTTCTTTACTCTATGATTCCATCACTTGATCTCTTAGTGAACTCCAGCCTGCTCTTCATTGATTATGATATGATTTAGTTAAGGAATAAGTTATTAATAATATTTAAGTAAAACCAATTAATCATAATCCCATCATCTTTCACTCCATCCATCATACCACTTGGTTTCTCATAGTTACTTCCTTGTGTTTTATATTCAATGATTACATGATTCCATCAGGTTTCATCAGTTGACTAAAACCAAAAAGTATAGTTTATGAAAAATTAATTATAGTTATAGGGTGTCTAATCTATGAAACATTATTTTAGTCCTAATACTTTTTAGTTTAAACATTGTCATTTATTTTCATAATCAATTCAAAACCTTCATAATGGTTGGTAAATTGTAATTATATTATCATAATCATATCATGTGAGAGTGTCCAACCAAGTGAATAGTAAGGCCAATCGTTTTGAACCAAGTTACAATTGGGTCAAAACCAATGCACCGATTTCAGAGTTATTACCCTTAGGTACATCTTTTATCGAATCACGTTAACTTGAAATATCAATAAGGGGATGTATTCAAGGAAAACCCACATAATATATACCATACAAAAAAATGAGATTGTTATTATACAATTATCATCAAAGACTATCATTAGTTCATGATCCGTAATCTATGTTTTTGTAAATCTAGTTCCCAAGGATTCTTCTAAACCACTATATAATACCAACTATAATGAATCCAACCCCATTATGTTTGATTATATGTCATAGTTTTTATATTTTAATAATATACATTGAATCTCACCCTAAAGGACCAAATATTTTTGTAGTCTTGGTAACTTAGGTATACAATTAAGTATTTTATTAAATGTGAAAACACATATTACAAAATAATTTTTTTTCTTTCTAGTATATAATTATTTCCTCTTTTATATTGTTTATTGTAAATAATTATACATCTCATAGATTACTTAGAATGTAATCAATATAGGCGAGACAAAATTATAAATATGGATTAAGTGAAATGGATGATATTATGAATCAAGACAAAATATAAATTCGGCATGGTAAATAACTGAACACACATGACATGTAATCAATACACTGAGATGGAATAGCATCTATATATAATGTTAATGTGAATATCTCAAGGATAATTATCAATATATATAGGTAAATAACTAAAAATACATTACATTTAATCAATAACATTATTATCATAACTGGATAAGGAATCATCAATATGAAATGGTAAATAATAAAACTTGCATTTTATTTAATCATTAATAGAGAATGGAATGAATTTAGAGATAATATCATTACAAATGTCTCATAGATATTATTAACTGAATTCAAAGTTAATTAAATGTTCAAATTTTGGATGATATGTCTTAGGAAAGTGATACATCTAATGAAAATATATTTCTTAAAAAAAATAATAGTGGGCCAAAACCGATTAAAGTAAGGATAAGAATCTATTCCATCTCATGAGACCACTGATACATCGAGGGGATCTCAATAACTAATCCCCACTAGTTTCTCAATGTCCAAATAATTTTTTATATATCGAATAACAAATATATTTTATGAACAACGTTCCTTATCATTAAATATCAATATTGAATAACAAAAAATGATTTATCAATATTTTCCCATAATAACAAATAACTATCAATATAGATTTATATGTAGAAAATATATATTTTTTATGAAATAAAAATATCAATGATAAATATTATGGACATTTAGGGTAAATATAATATCCATAACAATGTTAATATTTCATAAGAAAGCTAATGACATAAAAAATGAATCAAATAAGTGAATGTAAATACTTTCCATGATCAAAATGATCATAAACCATACAGTGGAATAATAAGTACGGTATTAATACTATATTTATCCATTGGAGTAAGAATATAATTTTATTTTAATGGATGAGTAAAAATACCATAAAAATGATAATTGAAAACATTCTTGGGGAAAATATCCTTTTCATTAATTAAACAAAATTTTATAACATAAAACATTTCAAAATTAAATTTCTTTGAAAATAAATTTCATAAACAATTAATTTATATTATATTAGGAAAACAATATTTTTTAAAATTATCAATGTAAAAATATAATGGAATTATAAAATATATGAGGGTCATGAATGTGGGTATTTTAGTATATTCTATACATGGTAAAAAGAACATTCCTGTCCAATGTAAGATAGTTTGAAAAGATAATTCTATAGAAAATAATAAGATTTTTCCATTTAAAATAGTTTATACAAAGAATAAATATGTAAAATTTAGTTATTTAAATCAATTATAAGATGTTAATATAAATTTATTATTTTTTAGAGAACATGGTTTGGAAGAAAAATAGATTTCCAACTTGGGATAAAAATGATGTTATGTATTATTAAAAAAATCAACTATTTAAAGTACAAAATATTGTTTAAATAGTAATATAACATTAAAATATATTGAATAAACTAATAATGATAAAATGATATTGTTTTAATAGAAAATTATTAAATAATAATCTTCAAATGAGATTAAATAATAAACAATCTCGATTAGAATTAGAGTATGAAATAATCTATTAAAACCATATAATAATGAATTTTGAATTATCAAATGATTCGATTTTGTGATTCAAATTTATATCCAAATAAAAAAAATTCAGAAAATATTACATAGTTAATTACACACATAATCATTTCATATAAAATACAACAAAACTGCAATATAACCCAAGGAAAAAAAATTGAGTTGTGAAATTATTTACGACATGGTAGATATAAATTCAAATCCCTATAGATTAATTAATTCAAATTAAAACATACAATACAATGTATAATGAATTATTCATGATATATCATGTCAAAGGGTAATTATATACATTATATTGATAAATTACCGTCATAATATTATCATTTTCCTAAATTAAATGTAATTGAGATGACATATCTTTCCTCACACTTCTTTTTGGACGAACATTGTATAAAAATTCAAATAGTTCTTTAAAAAAATATTAAATTATAAAACCCTGTCATTATTTAAAATATTATAAATGATACATTTATATCACCTCATCTCCTATTTGTTAATTCATCAAGTATTTTAACTATTTTTAGTGTTTATTTCGTTCTATTCTCATTTAATATTTTTATGAATTTTTCTTCTCATGAACGTATTATATATTTCCTTAATATCAAATAAATAATGATTTAATTATAAAATTTAAATATAAATTTTTATTTTAAAAACAAACATGAATTATTGTTATGATAAATGAAGTATTATACGAACTTTGAGAAGGTAAGTAGTAATACGCCTGAGTAAGGTTTCTATTATCCAACTGTCATTACAGAAAGAAGGTAAGTAACATTTTATATTTTAAGAATGATAATAATATAATACTTAGACTAATAGTTTTAAATTATATATATATATATATATCATGAGGTTTAGTGATTAAAATCGAATAGCATTTATTTTTGAAGGTGATAGTCATCACATACATGAAATATGACATAATATTTTCCTATAAGGAATAAAATGGTATTTTACACTTCTATATTGATAAATATGAATACAATATCATAATTACATCATTTATATTTCATTAAATCATTTACATTATCTGTATAAACATCCATTTAAAATGTTTGTGAATGATGAATCACATTGCTTCGCAAGTCAGTAGTCCAAGGAACACACTACTTGTGTTATCATATCCCTATGGAATGGAATCTTAAAAGGTATATATGTTATAATTAATAAGTATATATAATTATGAAATAAATATAATATATATTAGTTAGATAAATCTTCATAACCAACCATGATAGGTGGTAATGGAAAAAATCAATAGCAATGGTTCATGGGGAGGATATCCACTATAAACTCAAATGATGATTTTAAAACGCATTTGATGGATATGGGGGTGGTTGTAGGTCATGAAAATAAAATAAAAAATCCACAGTATTGGGAAGTTACTATGGTTGTTATATTAGCATGGTTTAATTGTAATTTAATAATGTGTAGGAAGATATAATATAAAATTTCTCATTGAAGACTATTACATATTCTTTTGGTATCCTCCTTAGGATAGAACTAATGCCTTCTGGAGATGTATTTATGTCCAAAATAATGATTATTATATGGAAGGAGGGAATTGGGGATGTTATTTGGCTAGGTATTTGTCTGAAAAAATGGGTGTAAAGGTTTGAGGAAGATAGGAGATGAGGTGGCCTTTTTAAAAGTTGGGTGAGTATCACACTTGTAATTTTTGAAAATAATAAACTCTATCAATATTTTTTTTATGTCCCAAGGATCTGATAATGAAAAATTGTAAATTTTATATGAGATAAGCTCAAAATATGTCCATGAATTATATTTATAAAAAGTATTAAGGTATATTTAATAATTATAATTCTATTTAACCCCTGATTATTCCATTTTTACTATATGTACGGTAAGAAATTTTAAAATTTTCACAATTAAATTGGTCACAAATTAATTTTAAATTATTAGATAATAAAAATTATGCTGATTTAAAATATCGATTACATTTTCACAAATTCTATAAATAGAGGTAGAAAATATTATTTCATCTGATCCCATATGAGTAATGATAAAGAGGGGTTTTGAAGAAGAAATAGTCAAGAGTTTACAATGTTTTTATATACAAACATAATATATAAATTATTCCAATTATATATATTATATTAATTTATTAAAAACATACTATTTTTACATTAAAAATAGTTGAAAATAATTTGTAACATTAATACTAATTTAAATGAAAAATAAAATTTTCAATTGAAATTAATTATTTTTATCTATTCATAAAAAATGAAACATTTTAGAAAAATACAATGAATTCACCATAAGATAATTTGGATATTCTATTGTAAAAAATGATATTGACTTTATAAAATAAATCGTATAAAATTGGAAAAATTTACTTCTAATTATGTTCATAAACGGAGAATAAAATTCCTTTAAAAATGCCATTTTAAAAAATAATTTCATTTTATTTTAATTGATTCTCTCCATATACCATATTTTTAGAATAATCCTTGTACTGTTAATCCCTAAAAATTTAGAGATTCAGTATACTATATTAGGGTTTAATTTGATTTGGGTTATTGTGTTCCACAATTTGTTGAGGAGATTAAAGGTAAATAATTATATTTTTAGGCTGTTTAAGCGTGATATTTTGTATCACATAATCTTTCAAATACAATGTTATTATTTTATAAATTTACGGTGATATATTATGTGGGTAATACAAGGAACCCAATAACAAGAATGTTTTTGAGACATGAAGAAATTGACATACATGATGGAGTAAATGAGGGAACGTCCTAATGCACCACATATGGTTCAATGATTCAACTATATTAAGAAATGGAATTATTTATGCAATTTCAGTACATCACATGTCTTTGATGGTAATAAACATCTATAACCACCAAAGTCAAATGATAATGGTAATTCGTATTCTATCAATACTGTTGAAGTGGAACATGAAAATGAAGTCATATAATATACAATTTTTATTCACTGAAAAATGGAAAATGTTCTATTTAATTCTGGTTATACACATTCAATTATATCCTATATGTTTTCATGAACTATTGAATAAAATCCCTTATAACATTACAAAGCTATAACTATAAAAACAAATGAAATTCAATTATTGAAACCATGGTTTTGGTTAGTTATCATGTTTTCTTATCTGGAAATGTTTTTAAACTAAATATCATAACTCTTGAAAATGTTGAATTAAATGGTATACTTGTCATGGATTGGATCCCATTACATGGATCACACATCAGTTTTAAAGTAATATAAATCTATTTCTATATTACGAACCATCCCATGAATCCATATAAATGAAATCAATATCAGTAATCTCTTGGGGAAAATTCTTTATTGGTATAGGTATTGATACCCTGTGGAAAGGAATACATGTCCCATATTTTTAATTCAGAGGATGGTATAAACTAGGATGAAATTATCATTCTGAGGGAATACACTAAGGTATTTTACTAATAGTTACCTGGACTTCCACAAGACCAAGAGGTAGATTTACCAATAGATTTTATAACCAAATCCACTCAAATTTCCAAACACCCATATAGGATGGACCAAATATAACTATAGGTATTAATGAATAAGCTACTTGAGAATTTAGACAAAGGTTTTATATTACTTTATTCATCACCTTGGGGTGCACTAGAAAACCTTTTTATATAATCTGAAGGATCAATGGACCTATAAAGAAGGTATTTTGAGATCAATAATATAACCATAAGTAATACATATTACCTCCCATTGATTGATGGGATAATTTATCAACTATAAGGATATTGTTACTTCTCAATGGTCGATATTTGTTATAATATAATTATTTGTATGTGAATGTCATGACCCGTCCTCGGGACCCGTTCCGTGACTACCCCAAGCCCGGCTCCCATAGGCCAGGGGATGGCGACTAGCACCAAGGCGTAAATCCCGACAAAAAGGGGAAGGGATTGCCTTTATAAAGTAAAAACACCACAGAGTAAGCAAGAAGAAGTAAACACTAAGTAAAACTGGGTACAAAAGTAGTGCGGAAAAGTAAGTGGGCCAGAATACAAACCCAAACTGAAAGTAAAGTAAAACTGGAAGTCCCACCTGAAGGGTGGGTACAGATAGCCTCCTCAGCCCCTCGGGTCCAGCCGTCCGCTCCGTGTACGTTCCGCCCATGGGTCCACCTCCATGTACCGACTTTCTCCTCAATCGTCAACCACGATCAGTGTTGTCCGTCGTCTTCATCCAACACAACGTAGTGCGGGCATAGCCTGGGAAGGGGTGAGTATACTCTACTCAGTAGGGACCCCGAGACATCTGAAGGTCTCCCAGAATCCACAAAGTATAATCCACAAAGGAAAGATAAAATCATGATGTAACATCCAACACTACTTAGGCATATGCCCATACATATACCTAAGTCATCGATTCCAGTTCGGCTCTAACACCCGGTCCCAAGTTCGATCATGTCCACATAGGATAGTACAACCCAAACCACACAGGATAACACAACCCAATCTACATAGGAAATCAAGTCAATCATATCGAAGATATTGATTGAATGTCAAGACTCAGCTCACATAGGTATTGTTCTTTGTAAGGTGATAGAGATGATCAGATATAGCCACTGATTCTTCTATGATGAGACCCACGTAGGATACTTAACCAGCTAAACTGTCAGACCCACATAGGATACAAACCAGCTACTCTGTCAGACCCACGTAGGATAGCAAGAACAGAGTCCAACACTGCCAGACCCACATATGATATAAGAACAGTAGTCATCGTCGTCAAACCCATGGCAGATTTTTGTACGGTCTTCATTGTTGCCGATCCCACGTAGGATTTCAGTGCAGCCTTCATTGTCGTCGAACCCACAGAGGATTTTCGTACGGTCTTCATCGCTGGCGAACCCACGTAGGATTTCAGTGCAGTCTTCATCGCCGTCGAACCCACAGGGGATTTCAGAATGGTCTTCATTACTGCCGAACCCACGTAGGATTTCATTGCAGTCTTCATTGCCATCGAACCCATTTAGTATTTCAGTACGGCCTTCATCGCTGTTGAACCCACATAGGATTTCATTGTAGTCTTCATCGTAGTAGCAGCCAGCTCTAAGGTTCCCGCACACAGCATGCTCGATTCATGGAGGGTCCGCTCCACGAGCCAAAGGGGGTCGATACGTCAACTAACACGTAGTCCGAAGTTGATTTATCCCAAGGTTCCATCTCGACAAGAGGAACTCAATGTGACAGACGACGCGTCAATCAGACGTCCGGTCTGAGAGTTATTGGCCTTTTCGTTCCAGGGCCCCGGTTGGTTTTTAAGTCAAAACCAACCCGACCACACTCCAATTGTGTCCAAACCTCGAGTAGAGTAAGCCAAAAGTTCAATCTCACTGAGAGGAATCCAAAAAATTCAACAACACGTCAATCAGACGTCCGAAGCTCAAGTTATAAGCGTTTCTGCTCCGAGGGCCCTGTTAGTTTCGTGTTCGAACCAACCCGGCCGTTCCCAAGTTCTCCGAAACCTTGAGTGTAATATACCGAAATGACCATCTCGTTCCAAGGATATCCACGCAACTAACGGTGCATTGATTGGAGGTCCGTAGCCCAATATATGAACAATAGAATGAACTTGTCTGGTTTTAGGGGGTTTTGGGCCCGGACCGACCCGGCCCGAGACCCCCTGGGTCGGCCGGAACCGGGTCAACCCGACCCAAGTCTGGGTCCATCCCCTTTGGGCGCAGCCCGACATTGTGGGCACGGCGTGGCCCGGATGGCACGACCTGGCCCGGCCTGGGCAGCTGGTTGGCCTGGCGCGGGTGCGCCCCAAATATCCAGCTCGGTGCTAGCTGAACTGAGCGGAAAGGGGGGCGGCTGCCCCCCTTGATTGAAACTGCGACCCCAACGTGGGGGCCGCTCCTTTTCCAGCGGAGGCGGCACTGGGCGCCGCGTCTTCCCCGGGTCCCGCGCGGTTGCGGGTTCCCGGTCGCCTGCCGCCATGGCTTCAGCTGCGGCGGTCCCTCCTGGCGGTGCGCCGGAACGCCACCGCCTCAGGCCGCCAGCTCCTCCGCGCCACCGGTGAAAACCGCAGGCCACTAGATAATCTCCGGTGGTCCGTTCTTGCTCCTGTCTGCACCTGGGGTCGTCTCGGGACCCGTAGATTACTGTGACGGCCTCCAATCACTCAACTGTCCTGTTTCATCATCGCCCAACGTTCCACGCATCAAGAACAGAGAATCGATGGGTTCAGACTTTTTCGTTGGTCTGCACCCACCGCGTTATTTGTTCAAACGACTTTCAACAATTTAATCATATGTCAAGGATATAATCCACATAAATTAAGTTAAACCAAACCCCCTACCTCAAGTATTTTTGAACGAAGGTTCGTCACGGGAAAAAGGACGTTGCTGAAAAAGGCTCCATAGGTGTCGCCAACATCGCGGTACACGACGTTGTAGAGAAGAGGATTCTTCGGCATCGCGGTACGCGGCGTCGCGTTGTCGATCTCCAGGGAACTAGCGTTCTTTGTCGTCTTCCATCAGAGGCCGGCGTTCTTCGTCATTCTTCACATTCTCCAATGAAGAAGATGAATATTCGAAGGCTTTGAGCAATTCCTCTCCCAATCCTTCTCGCACAACGAATACTAACCCTTAATGAAATAATAATTTTTCTTATTTAATTAACACAAACAAGCCAACGTTCAATTTTAAATTCAAAATTAATTCCCAAATTAATTATATTGAATAACTTAATCAATTAATTAATTAAGTTAGTTTACTTTTCATTTAATGGGGGTGTGGGTGTGTTACACAATTAATGGGGGTTTGAGGAAGTTGAACGGGTGGGGATCGTGTAGGGAACACCTCACATTTTTCCACACATGGGTAGTTAGGAACTAATTGGTCCCACCCCAACTCCTTTACATAGGATATAACTACTCAGATATAAAAATAAAATTGGTTTCATAAATTTTATTTTATTCATTACTTAACCCATTAATTTAAAAACCACACCTGAGAAAACGCAACTCCAGAAAAGGTTTTCGTAAGAAATTACTAGCGCTGTGATTCCATCGGTGTCCTCGGACATTGATTCCGAGCACTGGTTCAAAAGTTAGGAAAACTCACTCGTTCGTTTAATGAACGTACCCGAGCTAAACATTGGAATATGATTCCGGGCACACCGGGCCTCGGAATTAGGTGCCATCAGAAACTACATTCTTGTAAAATCCCAATGAAAATTATGAAAAAAATTTCCCTTGAATTATAAGGGTATTTACATTACTCCCACCTCAGAGATTTACATCCCCGTAAAGATACATCACAAACAAGGGGAACAATGATGGTACTGATCACGCATCTGAGCCTCCCGCTCCCAAGTGCTCTCTTGGAGGTTCTCGTGCTTCCATATGATGCACACTAGAGGAATCGTCCATCCACATAGGACCCTCTCCTGTTGATAGTCGATCTCCATCGGGACCTCCACAAAAGTCTCCCCATCATCAATGTCCAACTCCCTGTAGTCGATGATATGCGTCGGGTCATGCATGTATCTCCTCAGCTGAGATACGTGGAAGACGTCATGCACCTGGTACAACTGAGGTTGTATAGCCATTCGATAAGCCACCACGTTTATCCTACTGAGGACATGGAATGGTCCGAGGAAGCGCGGAGATAACTTGCTGCCCCAGCCAAATCTCCGTAATCCATGTTGAGGTGAGACCCACAAGAAGATGTGGTTGCCATCCTCGAACTGCAGTAGTCTCCGCCTCCTGTCAGCATAAGAATTTTTTTGGCAGTAAGTTGTCCTCATCCGCTCCTGGATGACCTGGTCCTTCTCTGTAAGGTCCTGGAAAATCTCCGGTCCCACAAGTGCTGACTCCCCAGGGTTTTTCCAGCACATAGGTGATCTGCAAGGTCGGCCGTACACTGCCTCATACGGTGCCATCCCGATGGTGGAGTGGTAGCTGTTGTTGTACACGAACTCCAGCAAGGGTAGGTGGTCCTCCCAGTTGTGACCAAAGTCGGGGACACATGCACAGAGCATGTCATCGAGAGTATGAATGGGCATCTCCGTCTGACCATCCATCTGAGGGTGAAAGGCGGTGCTCAGACATAGCTGAGCCTCGCATGCCTCCTGAAATCCCTTCCAAATCCAGGAAGTAAAGCGATCATCTCAATCAGAGATGATAGATGATGGCACACCATGATGTTGTACGATCTCCTGAACGTAGAGGCGTCCCAAGCTCTCTACTGAGCCTTGCTCTCTGATGGGTAAGAAGTGGGACGACTTGGTGAGTCGGTCAACAATCACCCAAATGGAGTAATGACCTCTGGAGGTATGTGGAAGTCCAGTCATGAAATCCATAGATATCCTATCCCACTTCTACTCCGAGACCTCCAAGGGATGTACCAAGCCTGATGGTACCTGGTGCTCTACCTTCACCTACTGGCATGTGAGGCATCGAGAAACGAACTCAGCCACAACCTTCTTCATACTCGGCCACCAGTGTTGTCATCTAAGATCCGGGAACATCTCCGCCACTCCTGGATGTACCGCTATTGGGGAAGTGTGAAACTCTCTCAGCACCTCCTCCTGTAAAGATTCTGGTACCATGGTACATCCTCTGAAAAGGACGGTGTGCTCTCCTCTTACAGAGAATCCATCAGGTGCCTGTCCTGAGGATATTTGTGCCCGTCTTGTCTCACAGTCAATGTCTACACGTTGTGCCTCTCTAACCCGCTGTAGTAGTGGAGGAGTGACTGTGAGTAACAGAAGAAAGGCTGCTCCGTCTCTATCCATGAGGGATATTTGCAAAGCAGCTAGCTGCTCCGTCGCCTCCCCGAGTAGCTGGATTCCCGTCCACCTGCTGAGAGCATCAGCTACTACGTTCCCCTTTCCAGGAGTATAGACTATCTCAAAATCATAGTCCTGGAGGAACTCGAGCCATCACCACTGTCTCAGATTCAGGTCCTGCTACGAGGAGATGTACCTGATACTCTGGTGGTCAAAGTAGATTGTAAAGTGCTCACCCATCAGATAGTGTCTCCACATCTTCAGAGAGGAGACCACTGCTGCAAACTCCAGGTCATGGGTAGTGTAGTTCTGCTCATACTGCCTCAACTAACGTGATCCTAGGTGATCACTGCCCTCTTTTGCCTCAGGAAACATCCGAGTCTGGTCTCTGATGCATCGCAAATGACTACGTACCCCACTCCCTCCTCTGGTAGCCTCAAGATAGTTGCACTGGTCAATCTCTGTCTCATCTCCTGAAAGCTCTACTAACATCTGTCTGACCACACGAATGGTTTCCCCTTCTTTGTCAAAGCTCAGAGTGGTGCCACAACTCGAGAGAAGTCTGGAACAAACCTCCAATAGTACCTAGCTAGCCCCAAGAATCTGCACTCCTCCGTCATGCTCCTGGGTGGCTCCCAAGCTAGCACTGCCTTGATCTTCGCAGGATCCACCGCAACTCCCGCCTCAGAGATGATGTGTCCCAAGAAGTGGACCTCACGTATCCAGAACTGACACTTCGAGAGCTTTTAATAATGCTGGTGCTCTCAGAGTGTGTCCAGTACAACCTGCAAGTGGTAGGCGTGCTCCTCCTCAGTGGTCGAGTATATCAAAATGTCATCGATGAAGACCATGACAAATCGATCGAGTTATGGCTGAATGATCCTGTTCATGAAACCCATGAACACTGCTGGAGCATTGGTTATTACGAAAGTCCTAACAAAGAACTCATAGTGCACATACCGACATCTGAAGGTCTTCTTCTTCACGTCCTTGTCTCAAACTCTGAGCTGATGATAGCCTGACCTGAGGTCTATCTTCGAGAACCATCGTGCTCCCTTGAGATGATCGATGAGGTCATCAATCCTCGGTAGCAGATAATTTTTCCTCACGGTCACTTGGTTCAGGCGACGATAGTCGACACAAAGTCGCATGCTCCCGTCCGCCTTCTTGGTGAACAATATCGGGGAATCCCAGGGTGAAACACTGGGTCAGTTGAATCCCTGGCCCTACAAGTCCTCCAACTATACATGTAGCTCCCGAAGCTCAGTGGGGGCCATCCAATATTCTGGAGTGGATATCGGGGCTTTCCCAGGGTACATGTCAATATAAAAGTCTACCTCTCTATGAGGAGGTAGTCCTGGAATGTCGTTAGGGAAAACATATGCATACTGATCCATCACTATAGGAAAACTAGGACTCTACACATCAACTACTCCTAGAATGAGGCTAGCCAAATGATGGGTGATGGGTTGTCCTCTCCTCTGCATGAGTCCATCATGTTCTGCAAAGGATCCCTTCTCGCCGGTGAAGGTGAACCAACTCCCGTCGGTGCGTACACAGTGCACCTTTGGCCTAAAACAGTTGATCTGAGCATGGACTTTAGATAACCAATACATGCCCAAGATGACATAGTAAGGCCTCGACGACACTACAAGAAGATACCAGCCGAAGCTCTCGCCTCCTAGAGTAAGATCACACTACCGGCACCAGTGCGTAATCATAGAGTCTGCTCCCATAAGAGTCTCTATCCGTAAGTATCAAGCCAACAGCTCTGTCGGAATCTCCGAGCTCTGAACAAGGGAAGCGGCAATAAAATAATGACTCACTCTTGTGTCTATAAAAACTTCTTCATGGGTGGAGTAGACACATATAGTACCTCGAATCATCTCTGGCGCGCCGTGGTCGTAGGCTTATGCTGCCTGAAGCTGAGCCTATCTCTGCCCGCCAGCTCCCTGTGGTCAGGGTGGACCTCCTGCTGGTGGTGGTGGTAATGCCTCAAGCATCGCCCACAACCTGCTTCTCGGCCATCTCCCCTGCCTCGTTCGCCTGCTCTCAGTAGACCGCCACGGTCGACCCTCTGCCTCTACCTGGGTGGCCCCTCAACTGTCTGCTGCTCCTCTGCATGGCGGGTTTGGCAGTCACGAGCCATGGGGCCCTGCCCGCCGCATGCGTAGCACTGCCTGCTCCTCAGAAGGCTGGCTCTGCGCCATGTGCCCGACACCTCATATCCTATTTCCTAAGGTCGTCTACCTGATGGTCTGGTCCACCTGGACCCATGTGACATCTGTCGACTGCCATCTATAGACGATTCTGCTATGTGTCGTCCTGCAGTAGGTCTCGCTACTGGCGTAGGCTTAGCAAGAAAGCTCTCTATGAGAAGAGCTCTCTCCAGTACTCCTGCCTGCATCGGTATGCTGAGGGAGATCATCGATGACCTGATCTAATGCCTCAGTACCTCCTAGAAGGCCCGGTACCGGAAGAATGGGTCCCATAACATGTCCGTCGAATAGCACCAGAGGTCGGTAAATCTCACCGAGTACTGGGCGACCGTCATGCTGCCCTGTCACAGCTGTAGAAGCTCCTGGATGCGCACCGCACAGAGGGTGGCTAGGATGAACTCCGAGAAGAAGAGGCTATCAAAGTCTATCCATAGGAGTGATTCCACTTCATGCACCTAGAGCATCAAGCACCACCATCTGCCTGCTGCCGCGTGCAGGAGGCTTGCTGCGAGGATCACCATGAGGTCAGCTCATGTCCCCACTAACCTGAAAACTCGCACAACCGCCTCCAGCCAATACTCAGCTACCTGAGGGTCCATCTCCCCTCAGAACATGGGCGGTCTCTGATGGTGAAACTCATGCAGTTCACTAAGGAAACATGCACTATCAGTGGCTGGGGATAGTAGCATCGGTGGCTCAACGGGTAGAGGTCCTGCTGGTGCCTCCGCTGAAAAAGGGCCCTGCACTGAGGCCTCGTCGCTCGGTGGGTTGTCGTCTCACACCAAGCTCAGAACCCTAGCTGGCTACTATCGTGGGGCCATCCTGAAAATAAATAGGTGCGCTACGTTAAAATAGTATACCTGGTGAGCTGGCACAAAGTAATCACAAAGAAAACTTTTGAAACACACGTGCAATCAATGTTTTTGTGCATTGAGTTAGAAATCAGAAGCTAGGGTCCTGGTGTACGGATACGTCGGCCGCCACACCAAAACTGGACTCCCTAGACTGATAACCACACTCAATACCCTTAACAATATTTCTTCACATAGAAGAAAGATCAGAGTCTTGAGTTCTGCGGTAGAACCAAACTCCTCTAATACCAATTTGTCACGACCTGTCCTTGGGACCCGTGCCGTGACTACCCCAAGCCCGCCTCCCATAGGCCAGGAGATATAGACTAGCACCAAGGCATAAATCCTGACAAAATGGGAAGGAATTGCCTTTATAAAGTAAAAAAATACCACAGAGTAAGAAAGCATAAGTACGTACTAAGTAAAACTTGGTACAAAAGTAGTGCGGAAAAGTAAGCGGGCCAGAATACAAACCCAAACTGAAAGTAAAGTACAACTGGAATTCCCACCTGAAGAGTGGGTACAGATAGCCTCCTCAGCCCCTCGGGTCGAACCTCTTGCTCCGTGTACGTTCCGCCCAGTTTTCCACCTCCAGGTACCGACTTGCTCCACAAGCCTGAACCACGATCAGCGCGGTCCTTCGTCTGCATCCAATACAATGTAGTGCGGGTCGAGCCCATGCAGGGGTGAGTATATTCTACTCAGTAGGGACCCTGAGACCCCTGAAGGTATCCCAGAATCCAAAAAGGATAATCCACAAAGGAAAGATACAAATCATGAAGTAACATCCAACACTACTTTGGTATGCACATACATATACCTATGTCATCAATTCCAGTTCAGCTCCAACACCCGATCCCAAGTTCGATCAGGTCCACACAATATAGTACAACCCAAACCACACAGGATAACACAAACCAATCTACATAGGAAAAAAATTCAATCATATCGAAGATACTGATTGAATGTCAAGACTCAGCTCACATAGGTATACTTCTTTGTAAGGTGATAGAGATGATCATATATAGCCACTGATTCATCTATGATGAGACCCACGTAGGATACTTAACCAGCTAAACTGTCAGACCCACATAGGATACAGACCAGCTACTCTGCCAGACCCATGTAGGATAGCAAAAACAGAGTCAAACACTGCCAGACCCAAGTAGGATACAATAATAGTAGTCATCGCCATCGAACCCATGGAGGATTTCAGTACGGTCTTCATTGTTGCCGAACCCACGTAGGATTTCAGTGCATTCTTCATCGTCGTCGATCCCACAAAGGATTTCAGTATGGTCTTCATCGCTGCCGAACCAACGTAGGATTTTAGTGCAGTCTTCATCGTCGTCGAACCCACATAGGATTTCAGTATGGTCTTCATCGATGTCGAACCCACGTATGATTTTAGTGGAGTCTTCATCGCCGTCGAACCCACAGAATATTTCCGTACGGTCTTCATCACTGCAGAACCCACGTAAGATTTCAGTGCAGTCTTCATCACAGTCGCAGCCAGCTCTAGGGTTCCCGCACACAGAATGCCCGATTCTGGGAGTGTCCGCTCCACGAGCCAAGGGGGTCAATACATCAACAGACACGTCGTCCAGAGTTGATGTATACCAAGGTTCCGTCTCAACAAGAGGAACTCAATGTGACAGACGGTGCGTCAATCAGACGCTCGGTCTGAGAGTTATTGTCTTTTTCGTTCCAGGGGTCCGGGTGGTTTTTAAATCAAAACCAACCCAACCACACTCCAACTGCATCCAAACATCGAGTGGAGTAATACAAATGGTTTTCCTCACTAAGTGGAATCCAACAAAGTCGATGGTACGTCAATCGGACGTCCGGAGTTCAAGTTATAAGCGTTTCCACTCTGAGGGCCTGGTTAGTTTCATGTTCGAACCAACCCGGACATACGCAAAGATCACTGAAACCTTGATTGTAATATACCTAAATGACCGTCTCGTTCCAAGGATCACCATGCAACTAAAGGTGCATCGATCGGAGGTCTTTAGCCCAAGATATGGGAAAAAGAACGAACCTCTCCGGTTTTAGGTGGTTTTGGGCCCGGACTGACCCGGCCCGAGACCCCCTAGGTCGGCCCGAACTGGGTCGACCTGAACCGGGTCCAGGTCCGGCCACATAGGGTGTGGCTCGGCCCGGCCGGGGTGGCCAGTTGGCCTGGCGCGGTCACGCCCCAAACGGTCAGCTCGGTGCTGGCCGAGCCGAGCGGAAGGGGGGGGGGGGTACCCCCCCTTTATTGAAACCGCGACCCCCACGTGGGGGATGATCCTTTGCCAGCGAACGCGGTGCTATGCGCCACATCTTCCCCGGGTCCCATGCAGCTGTGGGTTCTTCGTCGCTTGCCACCGCGGCTTCAACCGCGGCGATCCCTCCTAGAGGCACGCCGGAGTGCCTCCGCCTCCGGGAAGCCGGCCGATGCCGGCCGTTGGCGACCCTCCCTACCGGTGAAAACCGCGGGCCCCCGGAGCTGCTCCGGTGGTCTATTCTTGCTCCCGTCTACGCCTGGGGTCATCTCGGGACCAGTAGATTATGGAGACGGCCTCCAATCGCTCAACCGTCCCGTTTCATCATCTCCCAACGTTCCGCACATCAAGTATAGAGAATCGGTGGGTTCGAACTTGTTCGTTGGTCCGCACCCACCACGTTAGTGGTTCAAACGACTTTCAACAATTTAATAATATGTCTAGGATATAATCCACATAAATTAAATTAAACCAAACCCCCTACCTCAAGCAATGTTGAACAATGGTTCGTCACGGGAAAAAGGACGTCGTGGAAGAAGGCTCCGTAATCATCGTCGGCAGCGCGGTACACGATGTCACGGAGAAGAGGATTCGTCGGCATCGCGGAGAAGAGGATCGTCGGTGTCGCGGTACACGGTGTCACATTGTCGATCTCCGGGTAACTAGCGTTCTTCTTCGTCTTCCGTCGGAGGCCGGCTTTTTTCGTCGTTCTTCGCATTCTCCAATGAAGAAGATGATGATTTGAAGGCTTTGAGAAATTCCTCTCCATATCCTTCTTGCACAACGAAAACTAACCCTTAATAAAATAAGACTTTGTCTTATTTAATTAACACACACAAGCCAACATTCAATTTGAAATTCGAAATGAATTCCCGAATTAATTACATTGAATAACTTAATCAATTAAGTAATTAAGTGAGTTGAAATTTCATTTAAGGGGGGTGCGGGTGTGTTACACAATTAATGGGGGTTTGAGGAAGTTGAAAGGGTGGGGCTCATGTAGGGCCCACCTCACATTTGACCACACATGGGTAGTTAAGAACTAATGGGTCCCACCTCAACTCCTTTACATAGGATATAACTACTCAGACATTAAAATAAAATTGGTTTCACAAATTTTATTTTATTCATTACTTCACCCATTAATTTAAAAACCACACCCGAGAAAACGCAACTCCAAAAAAGGTGTTCCTAAGAAATTACCGGCACTGCAATTCAATCGGTGTCCTCGGATTTCGATTCCAAGCACCGGTTCAAAAGTTAGGAAAACCCGCTCCTTGATTCACTGAACGTACCCGAGTTAGACTTCGGAATATGATTTTGGGCACACCGGGCCTCAGAATTAGGTGCCGTCAGAAACCGCGTTCTTGTAAAATATCAAAAAAAATTAAGAAAAAAATTTCCCTTGAATTTTACGGTTCTTTATAGTGAATATGTGTGAGATTCATAATATATCCTTATTTACATGATTTGGACACTATTTGTTCATGTTATCCCCTTTGAAATTATATATTCTCTTATAATCATCATGAATTTTATTAATATATTCTTTAGAGGAATCATCGAAAAAATTGGGAGTTCTTAGTGGTGATATTCTCTTTTACTCCATGAGGAAGAAATACTATGAAGAGAATATAAGGATTTTTATGGGGATAATGCGGATGCAGAAAATGTCTTCTAAGGTAAAAAAGTGGTAATTTTTTATGAATAATGTCACATTATTGGGGAATGTGATCCCATGTGAGGGATCTTTACTAGACCCCAAAAAAAATTGGATTATGGAATGAACTATACCAAAAAATTTCATACAAATCCAAATTATTTTAGCCTTATAAGAATAATACCAATGTTTTGTTAGAAATTTATCATGATTTTCCTTCCCTATAACTAATATAACATGGAAAGGTGAAAAATATTACAAGATAGAACAAAACGAGTAATTATTTATGGAACACAATAATATACTAATCTCTACAACATTAATTGCACTACCATCTAGTGGAGAAGTTTTTGTGATATAAAATCATGATTCAATGAATGTAATTGGTTCTTTTCTCATGAAAAATAATAATTTTACAGCCTATTTCTCATGAAAATTAAATATCCATTTGAATTACTACACGAATAATGATCTTGATTTAGCATTTTTGATCTTCACCTTATTTGGTGGAACTATATCAATAATGTGATGTGTGAAATTTATATAGATCACAATTGCATAATAATTATATTCCCAGTGAGGAAGATGAAAATTAATTTCCCAATATGATTATAGTTTATAATGGATTATTATTACTCTATTCATTACCATCTTGGAAAGGTAAAAATATTCAGTAGCTTCTTATAGAAAAAATAAACTTATTCTCTATCCATGATGAAGATTCAAAAATATCTTATCTTTATAGATATCCAATGAATGTATATATAATGTATAGTGGTAGGGAAATATCCAACCTTTACCATATTAATTCCAAACCATCTATCCAAGAGTAGAACAAGGAGTCACAAATGGATGACTTGAGTCAAAAAAAATTGTGAATGTTTTAATGTAAGGGAAGCTACATGATTTCCACATCAATAAAGATGGGATCGTTTGACTTGGAAGTAGTATTTTTTTTAGTCACATTAAATTGTATGATATAGACTTTTTTTGATTTTTCATGGGAATTTTATAGGTGAACGTTTTTCTCGTTTGGAAAAAATATCATTTGGGCTCTTAATTAGGGTTTCTTTGGGTGAAAATTGAGAAAAAACAGATCTAAAAGGAGTTTTTCAGGGTTAGCACATGGTTAATGAAAACTATGCACCCCATCCCTAGAAACCATTCAACCATTTATCGTGAGGGTTCGCATATATGGTTTACTATTTTTCAACTCATTCACCCTAAAAATGGAAATCATGCACTCCTAATAATCTAAGAGATAGTTAGAATAATGTTAGTAAAAAATTTGCACCCATGTGTAGGAAACAGTGTGAAGGAATTAATTAAGCCAAAAATTTAGTTTAAAATTTTAAAGATCCCTTTCAAATCACCTCTTTCGAACCCCATTAATCCCTAGGTGGCCTTTCTTGATTTTTGAGCTCTTCAGATGAATTCCTAGGCCTTATGACCTTTGTTATTCATGATTCAATTCCCGGAACGAAGATATGTATTTCTCTCGCAATGTGGATCTTCTCTCATTGCATTACAGTTCATCCAAATCTGTTCTCTCTTTCATTTGGTTGGTTGTAATTTTTTTTTTTAGATCTAGATCTAGATTTGAAAAATATTGTTACAGAATTGTTGATATGTATCTTGGTCTAAGAGATATTTAATTATTTTATCCTGATTTAGGGTTATATAATCAGATCTGATATACGTCATGTGCAACTCAATTTTGGGGATATCCATTTGGTGATTAACCATAAACAAATTGAGGTAGGTAGTATAATATTAAAATCCCATTTTCATGATTTTTATTATGTCATTGAAAATTGTATAATTGATAGGGTTTCTTAGCAATTTATGGTATTGATTAAAAAAATTAATTACTATTAATTAATTAATGACTGAATTGGGAAATTTTAAGACTTGGGAATAATTAATTTTGAAATTAATTCTGTGAAATTGAGATTATTATTTCTGATAATTAATATTATTATTAATTTTGTGATGTTATTTTTGTGAAAAAAATAATTATTCGACTGAATTCATTATGAGATATTTTATCTGATAAAATAATTTTGATTATTTTTTCGATTAATTAATATGACTGAATGTAATTAATTAATTTTTAGAATTAATTAATTGTACGAGTGTAATTAATTACCTATTGGATTATTTAAAGATAATTATTTGGATAGCATGATTAATATAGATCAATCATGACTGATATAATATGATGACCTTTATGATATTGGTGATATTAATATATATGTGTCATATATATACTTTGTTTGATAAATGAGTGTGGGACATGGTATGTTGTATCCAAATCCCAAGTGGAAAGGACATGGTTTGTTAGTTCTGATTCCAATAGTGATAATATTTTTGAAATTTTTCTAGGACATGGTTAGTTGTTTCTAAATACTGTGTTAGCGGGACTTGGTCTATATATTCTAAATCATGTAGGGATAATTGATTGTAAATGTTGGTTGGAAATCTTCGACTAAATTCCAAAGACCACGTGAGTGGGACATAGTCTTCTAGATCTAAATTCTATAGTGATAAATTTACCTAGGACATAATGTTAAATTTCCAAATCCCATGGGGTCCTATGAATGATGACATAGACCATAAATGTTGTCCTTGGACAACGTTTCCAATTAGCCAGGGTATTAATTTAAATGAAATAGATTGTGGTTCCATGTAATTCTTGAGTCAGCTCTATAGATATACTCATTGGCCATAGTAGAAAATGTTTTTATAGGATTCCTCTGTGATGTAGAAAAATTATTATTTATCATGATGAACATGATGATAATCCCCTCCTTGATGAGGTTTTGATATGGAAAATAGTTCCAAAGATGTTATCTCTAGGGGTAAACCATTTGTACCACCTTTAGATCAGCATGCGGTACCCAAAATACTATTGGATGTGGTAAGTAGGTTGATTTTGATTAATTAGTTTCAAATATAGAGACTACTTTGGTTTGATGTGATCTTGACCCATAGGTGGTAGAGGACTGGATTGAGTTCGTGAATTATGTTCTCCATATAGTATGATCCCCAATAGATTTTACGGTGGTCCTAGAATTATCCCTTCTTCATGGAATAGTATAGTGATGGTGGGGCTTAGTGACCCAGTAATATGACGAGACAAACCTGTCATGAATTGATTTTGATCATATATTTAGAGAGGATTTCTCAGCAGCTATGAGGAGGTTTGTGTATATCCAGGATCTTTTGTGGCTCCAACAGGACCACATGGAAATAGCTGAGTATTAATCGAGGATTACAAACTTCTCTATGTGGTAAATGGATATGGTTAGAGATTGGGTTTTTAAGGATAGTACCTTTGAGTACGGTAGCTATAGAGACATTTAATCCAGCTTTATCCCTATATGAATTTCAACCATTTCTTGGGTGATAGAGGACACTTTAGTGATTAAGAGTTTCTTGGATGAGAGGACACATCCAGTGGTTTTTAGCAGTGGGAACATAGGAGCAGAGAACTCATCAGTAGTGAATGGATGTTAGTATTATGGACCCTGGCAGGTAATAGGCTTCCCGATGAAGTCCAAAGACAAGGGATATATAGTCTAGGGCTCACATGGTTGGTCATGTTAGACCAGATAAAGGCAATGTAACTCATGTGATGACATGGTATATCTCACTTGAGATTGTATGACCCACCAAAGAGCTGACAGGGAAACTATAAATGGGACTTTGAGGCAAAGCTGGTGAAATGATAATGAATGTTCATAGGTTTTAAGAAATGTTATATAAGCGATGAGAGTAGAAGGAGGTGGTCAGACCATTAACATGGTTCCACCACCACCCCCAGGTGGACCATGCCATGCTTAAGTAGTTGAAGGATAGGGGTGGGGACAACTACAAGTGGTAAAATATTATGACATAGATTCTCCATGAATTATTTGATGCTTGAAATGTTCCCTTTATAATTTATCTTTAGTAATGATAAATACAGTTCTATTCTTTCATTTCTAACCACATACCTTGTATGAGACATAAACATTCCAGTTGAGCCCTTGGATCGACCCTTGTACATGGAGACTCTTAGTGGAGATAATTCATTGATCACCCATAGGTTCCGATAATGTGACATGACTATTGGAGGTGAGATTTTCTATTGGGATATCTTGGTAGAAGCACCTAGGACATACAACATCATTTATCTAATGGATTTGTTTTCTAAAATCCTTGCCTATATTGAATATTTTAGGAAAAGGTTGTGGTGTGTCCAAGGTGATGATACTAGGTTTTGTTTTTTAAGTAAAAAGGAAAATCAAGAAGTTTAAGATGGACTTGTGCATTATATCATACATATGATTACTTATAAATTGGATTGCCTAACCCTTGGTGAAGTGGATGATATGAGTTTCTAGTTTTGTATAGTGGTTGAAGAGTATTCAGACGCCTTTATTGACAATGTTCCAGGTTTACCTCCCAATCGAGAGATCTATTTATTCATTGATCTACACCCTGAAATGATTAAAATTTATATGTAAATATATTATATGGCATGCATAGAGAATTATGAGATGAGGGTGTAGATAACGGACATTCAGAGGAATAAAATTTTATATCCCTATGTTTCATCATGGAAAACCCCAATTTTGTTTTCTGAAAAGGAAGAGAGGAGCTTGATATTTTTTATGGACTACTAACACTTAAACATTGGGAGGGTAATGTAAAAGTATACACTACCGAGGTATTATTCCCTATTTGGTCATAAGAGTCTCATGTATATATTATCTCAAAAAAGATATAAACATGAGACAAATGTTTTGGATAGGGATCCTTAAGAACTATGACTTCAAAATTGTATGTACTCTTAGGAAGGTGAATGTGGTATAAAATTATCTTAGTATGAGATATAGTTCATAGTTTATGAAATAGGTTTCAGAGTATTTAGACTTTGTATCTGATGCATTCGTTGGGGCACACACACATCAGTCACGCAGAGGACACGCTGCTGCTACCCGGCATTCATTCTTTCCAAAGGAAGGAAGCATCTTCTCCTTATTTAGGGACGTCTGCTCCATGATTGAAACAGAATGATGAGATGTCGGTTCTTCCTTCCATGGATTCCTCCTCGGAGCTAGTCACCTAGTCTGGGTCTACCTTATATATTTAAGACCTATTTTGTGAATCTCTTCCCATCACCATATCTTCATGGACACCTGTTAATTACACTACTTCTGTCAGGACCATTCAAGGAGTCTGGTCAGGGCAGCAACCTTCAGTTATGAGAGTTGTCACGTTGTGCATCACTGGAATTTCTTGATGTTAGGGATTGGCATGTATATCTTTTGTCCCCTTATCATAGGGATTCTCATGGACGCAGAAGCCCGAGGCATCCCACATCGAATGCGGGGAATTGTATTCCATAGGCATGTATCTGAGGTTCTCCTCAGCTTCCCATGTTTACCACAGGGTATGCCGCATGTTTAGCGTCCAACGGAGATGGATCAGACTGATTAGAACACTGATTAGAGTGGATCAGGTTGAGGAACCCTCTGGAGGGAACACTGATATTAGGGTCCACATGTGGTTGGCTTCGTGAATATTGTGGAGGGGAATGTAGAGTGAAGTGGTATGATCCCACCGTGATGTGGCCGCCCGGGTGGGAATCACGATGGACGATGGGTTTGGTCTAGAGCCTCAGAGAGACTTCCTACGTACCCCCTGGGTGGTGAATCAAAGTTTGTGTAGTTTGATGAGATGATGGGACACCTGAGGAGGAGACCCGTGAGAACATACACATGGGTGGGACCTAGAGGAAGTGGAACCTCCAGGTTGGGGATGAGCTTCTCGAAAAACATGTGCTCGAGAGAGAGATCAAGATGAGACATGGGTGTTGGGATTGAACCTCGTTGAGGCTTCCTATGTACCCCTGTGGCGGGGAATCAAAGACCACATAGTTCAGATGGGGAATACAATTTCATGTCATGCGGGACAGGTATGGGGCTTACACTCTTAGGCGACCAATGGTGGTGGGGATTGAACCTCGTGGAGGATTCCTACATACCATGTCTTAACACAGATCAATGTCCTCATAGTTCTGGATGGATTGGGGCTTACACTCTGAGGCGGCCCGATGTGGTGGGGCTTGAACATCGTGGAGGCTTCCTACGTCCCTTGCCTTGACATGGATCAAAGTCCCCGTAGTTCGGGATGGATTGGGTCTTACACTCTGAGGCGGACCAAGGGGGTGGGGCTTGAACCTCATGGAGGATTCCTTTGTACCATGCCTTGACATGGATCAAAGTCCCCAATATTCGGGATGGATTGGGGCTTACACTCGAGATGGCCCATGGTGGTTGGGGCTTGAACCTCATGGAGTCTTCCTACGTACCATGCCTTGACATGGATCAAAGTCCCCATAGTTCGGGATGGATTGGGGATTACACTATGAGGCGGCCCAAGGTGGTTGGGGCTTGAACCTCATGGAGGTTTTTTATGTACCATGCCTTGACATAGATCAAAGTCCTTGTATTTTGGGATGGATTGGGTCTTACACTCGGAGGCGGCCCAACGTGGTTGGGGCTTTAACCTCATGGAGGATTCCTGCGTACCATGCCTTGGCATGGATTAAAGTCCACGTAGTTTGGGATGGATTGGGGCTTACCCTCTGTGGCGGCCCGAGGTGGTTGGGGCTGAATCCTCGTGGAGGCTACCTATGTACCATGCCTTAGCATGGATCAATGTCCCCGTTTTTTGGGTGTACAACTTAACGTCATCGGGGACGTGAGTGCTTGGGAGTTTAACATCCTGCAGCGCGGACATGGGTATTTGGGGCTTCTTCTCTAAGACGACCCATGGTTTTTCATGGTCGGTGCTCACTCTAAGATCATGAGAGTCATGCTCGGTGTGAGAAACAAGAGCTATCGGAGACCTGAAAATCTCGTCGCGAAGGGTGCGTCCATGTGAAATGAAGAAGGGATTACGCGTTGAGTGGCCCATGGTGTCGAGACTTACTCCATGATGGAGGCCCGAGGTCAACAAAGCGTAGTAGGAGAGGGATTTGGTAATGAAGAAAGGAGGATACCCATTCCCTATCACGCCCTCCGTTGGCCTTGGAATCGAGGAAGTGAGGAGGAGCAGGGGTGCTTCCTCCTCCATGAAAAGATAGGGGCTTACACCAAGGCGGTTGCCCTTCCCCGCAGACAAACGCCACTCCAATAAATTACCCCTGTGAGGGATGATACCATACCTATAGAGACGAGTGGGTGTGGAGAGTGTCTGACGCGGGGGGGTGGGGGGGGACCCTGTGTGCAAGTCACGTGGCCATGTCACAGTTACACATCATGTGTTGAGGACGATGGTGCTTGGCAGTTTAACGTCTTGCAGCTCGGACGAGGTGGGACGTGCTCAACATCCCTATGACTTACATAACCAGTACCCTCTGCTCCTTGTGGGAGGGAAGGCACTGGAAAGTCCATGGTGAGGGTGTGTTGTGGAGAAAACCATCGAGGGGTCCACGTTAGAATGGCTAAGCGAAGAAGAAATAGTTGTTAGGGTGCCTATGCGAAGAAGCACGAGGCGAAGCAACACAATGAGCAGTATCATCCAAGGGACCTTGAAGTTACTTCTTACAAGATTAGAAGGATGTATAGGAAAAAAATGTATGATAAGAATGCCCAGGGTGCACAAGACACCTGTGAATGGCACCCAAAACAAGGGCATCAGGCGTTCGCGCAAGGGGGAACCCGAGGAGCTCCGAGGTGAAGGGTCCCGGGGAATTGCGTGCAACCCTAGAGGCTTGTGCGAAAAATAAGGGGACCATGTGTGAAAACCCCCAAGACGGCATGAAATCGTGGATTCATTCACATAATTGGGGGGGGGGGTGTAGAGGTTTTGGGTGCAAGTAGAATGAATTGTGCGCAAGTGACAGAGGCCATGCGCAAGGACAGGGGGTGCGCGCAATGGAAGGAATTGTGTGAAATCGGTCGGCATGCCCACAATGGAAGGAATTTTCTGACAAGGGATTTAATATGAAAGGATTTTAATTCATAATAAGCCAAAGGGGGTCTTTCATGATGGTGGACCCTGGGGCAACTGGGCGCCAAAAGAACCATACATGAAGGCCATATTGCGTGCATGCAAAATGCCGATTTCGCATACGTGAGCCAGTTCAGATTCATCAGCCTCGAAAAGGAAGGATTCACCTTATATTTATATGCACCTAGGGGCACGAAATATAGGACAACACAAAATAATTTCGCGACAGAGTCGAAATCACCAAATGTCAACCGCGCGGGGTGCGTGCGCGAAATTGTTTCGCGCCTGCACTGAGGACTCTTTGTGAATCCCGGCACATTCCGCGCGGGACACATTTTTTTGCACACTTCACCATTTTTTTGCGCAACAACTCCGGGCCCCAAGGACCGGGTCTCCGGGTGTGAATATTACTTTTCATTGTCATTTCGAATCATTCTTCAATAGTTATGAACTTTTCGACATCTACAAATGCCCACCCTCAATATGGGGTCACCGAGGTGTCGCAACAATCAGATTCTGAGGGAAACGTTGAAATGTAGGTCTTCGTGGGTCCCCTGTGCATAAAAAGTTTAAGTGGCACGCACAAATCAGCCAGGTGCGGACACCACTTTTCACGCGGGTGCAGAACCCACTTTTCGCACGGGCACATAACCTAGGCTTAGCCTATAAAAGTAGTCGAGGGTCCATTTCTCTATACGATATTTATCGTGTGATAAGATTTGAGCTCTCGTGCATGAAATTTCTTCTACTCCTTCGCGAAAAACTACTTCGACAGCACATAATACCACTGATATTTGTCGGCATTTTACTTGAAAACAAGGGGTTTTTCATGCCACAACCAGAAATTTCAAAACACACGCTGACTTTACGCGCCAGTTTCCCTGATTTCGTGCTAGCCTCTCAGATTTCGCGCAACACCTCCGAAGCACTTGGTCAGAAGAAGATGTCTGCAAACCGGGATGATGAGGGGGAAGCTGCTACTCACAGAGTTTAAATGGCTGCGAACCCGAAGGTTTATGGCGCAAAAAGTGTTGTCTCCAATAACCACACCCTCTTCAATATACTAACCCCTGCCCAAAAAGAATATGCCTTGTCTGACAATCTGCTGCTGTGGGACTTCGGCATTCTGGAGGAGTTCCCTCTGCCAGGTTTTGAGGTTGACACACCATATTCATGGGTGACCCAGTAAGATGACCCTCCCCGCTAAAACATCACTAACAATGGTCACCCTTTCAGAGAAACCAGGCACATGGACGTATATGTCCTGAAACCAAGGACCAGGACCGTTGCTGGGGGTGACCTTGTTGTGGAGAGCTCCCCGACCCTCTATGCATGCACGTTCCATTAAAACATCACTGACGATACCAAAGGTTGGCTGTAGGACTTGGATCTGTCGTCCGAAGGAAACTATTGAAAAGGTAGCGGCATTGGAGAGATCTATCCAAGAAGCCGACCCTTAGGGGCCCTATTTTGGCCAAACCCATAAACCTATCCTTCCTTACTGCTTCATGTCTCCTTTTTTGAACTGTATGTATGGAAAAATTTACTTAAATTCCCCTTTGCATAACATACTTGTCCCTTTGAGTTAACATGTTCAACCACAATGCCGAAATAAATAGCAATCCATCCCCATGCTCATGTGGGACGTGAGAAGCAAAAGAGGCTCGCACTATCATGTCATTTGATCATGGGAGCGCCAAACAAGCTTCAAGAAGTCAAAATTTGAACCCATATTTCTGAGGAGAAGAGGGATGCCCGATCAAAGGAAAAATAACTCAAACCAATTGATGTGTCATCTTCTCAATTTGCTTTAGCGCACGAGCAAGGAAATGCCAGGGGCATTGGAATCTGTCCGAACATAGGGAAATGAAAAATGTCAATCACGTTACCCAAATTCATAACACTATATGAGGGTCGTTGCAATAAAGGATGATTGTTGACCGTGTTCGAAACACAGTATCCCTATTACATTAGCCTAAAATGGGGACAAACAATGAGGGTCAACCACTGACCATGTTCGCAACACAGGACCTAACTCAAATATAGTCCATCAGTCTTCTAGAACATTGGCCCAGGACAGCAGGCGGACCATTGGTCAAGCATCCATACAGTAGGGGGTCCCTTAAAATGTGAAAGAGGATGAGGATCCGAATAAAGGGGTATGAAAAGAATGGAAAGTGAAGTGGTGGTTTGTTCGAACAGAATCCAACACTCCCATGATTACACCACCGTGGTGGAAGCACATTTGGCAGGCGCATTAATCTGATCATGGATCATACCTACTTTTAGAGAGGACCTCTCTAGAGAGGTAATTGTCGCTTCCTAATTTCATAATAGGGAATCCTAAACTTGTTCAGGGAAAATGCTGGAGTTACACAACACCCCAGGGGTGGGTCAGGCCAAGAGGCCGACGGTGGGTAAAAAGGATGATATTTGAGATTCCTAAGGCTGGACCTGAGACAAAATGTCTAGGCGTTCCTACGTATCTCATAAGGATGAGAATCAAGGGGTCAAGGGACTCATCTTGAGAGCATCCCAGAGATGCCGGTCCCAGGAGAAGGGGGGCATGATGCAAAAAACCCAATGTGAAGGAGGGAATAACCATATACCACACCTATATATCCCCATCATTGAGAGGAATAGTCCAAGGGGCCTAGGTGACCGGGAGATCATGATATCACTAAGAAATGGGGCTGGACCAGAAATATGAATGTTCAGGCGGTCTTACGTATCCCATAATAATGGTAATCAAGCCACACGTAGATCTTGAAGAAAAATTTTAATGTCATGGGGGACGATATACAGTTTAACATCATGCGGGATGAGAAGTTTAAGGTAGTGTGGGACCATATACAGTTTAACGTCATGCGGGATGAAATGCAGTTTAATGCCATGCGGGACGAGCAGTTTAAGGTCATGCAGGACCATATGGAGTTTAACGTCATGTAGGACGGCATACAGTTTATGTCATGTGGGACGAGAAGTTTAAGGTCATGTGGGACCATATACAGTTTTACATCATGCAGGACAACATACAATTTAACGTCATGCGGGATGATCAGTTTAAGGTAGTGCGAGACCATATACAGTATAACATCATTCGAGATGACAAATAGTTTAACGTCAGGCATGATGACTAGTTTAAGGTCGTGCATGACCATATAATGTTTAACGTCATGCGGGAAGACATACAGTTTAACGTCATGTGGGACAATCAATTTGTGGTTGTGCAGGAATATATACAGTTTAACGTCATGCGGGGCGACATACAATTTAATGTCATGCGGGATGAGCAGTTTAAGGTCATGAGGGACCATATATTGTTTAAAGTCATGTGGGTCAACATACATTTTAACGTCATGCAAGATGAGCAGTTTATGTTCATGTGAGACCATATATAGTTTAATGTCATAGAGGACCCCGTAGGGTCAGGAAAAATATTGATTAAAAAATTTGGCATTGGTGGGAGGAGTTATATGCTCACCATCCATGGTCACCTAGGAGTATGCACCATTGGGATAAACCTTATGAACAACGAAAGTTCCTTCCCATTTGTGCTCCAAATTTGATGGTTTCCTGTCGGGGATCATTTGTGCCCTAAGGGATAATACCAAATCGCCTTGCAGGAAAGAGTCGAGGCGAAGCTTCTGGTTGAAATCTCGAGCCATCCTGGTCAGATGCCTTTCTAGGTTGTGCAAGGTATAAAGCCTATTATCATCTAGTACTTCCAATTTACCTAGAAGGATATCAGCCACTCTATCTGGTGCTTGCTGGTCATAGACTGCTATGCACAATGAGGACAACTGAATCTCAATGGGCAGGATGGCATCAGTTCCATACCCTAGGGAATATGGGGTCACCTTGGTGGAATTATGAGTCATCATCCGATAATCCCCGAGGGTGTTGAGGAGCTTATCTGACCAACTCTTCTTGTTATGACAATCCATTTTCTACAGTATGATAGAGAGGGTTTAATTGAACGCCTCAATCTATCCACTTTCTTGTGCATGATAGCGGGAGGTAAGGTTGAGCGAATGTTGTACTTGGCGTACAATTTCATCAACTCTGCTGCTCGAAAGTTGGTGCTGTTATCAGTGAGGATAGCGTGAGGAACCCCAAACTAATGGATAATATTGGAACCCACGAAGTAAAAAATAGAACAGGCCTTGACTTTCTTGTGAGGAATCGCCTCTTCCCACTTGGAAAAGAAATCTGTAGTAGTCAGAATGAATCCACATTGGCGAGTCGTTACCGGTGGGTATGGTCCTTTGACATCTAACCCGCAGACTACAAAGGGAAAAGAGTACATGGTAGTATGGAGAGGATCTGGTGGAAAATGCACAAAGTTAGCATGAATGTGCCACTCATGGCACTACATGGTGAACTTGATGTAGTTGTTGATCATGGAGGGCCAAAAATACCCTAGTTTGTGGATCTGATGAGACAGTTTAGGCCCAGCCTGATGGGCACCACAGGAACCGACGTGAACCTCTTGGATGACTTGTGGAATCTTGACCCTCTGAATGCAATGGAGGAGAACACCATCAAAACCACGTTTATAGAGGTTCTACTCAAGACCGGGGCCACTCTGTAGGTTAAACTACAGCGCGCAGAGTCGGATTTTCCCACGCTCGGCCCGGTCTGATGGGAGATTACCATGTTGGAGGTATTTGACCAAGGGTGTCCTCCAACCAGTAACCATTTCGATCACCACATCTACACGAATCTAGGGGTCTTGACGTAGAGGCGCCGATAGTAAGATGGATTACCTATGGGCCGCCATCATCCTCTGGGGTTACGGGAGAAATGACTCTCAATTGCGCCATGTGCATAATTAGATCATCATGCTTGGGCTCTGCATGTTATGCAGCTAAACTGGCTAAATAATCTGCTCGACCATTATATGACCGCAGGACAAGGATAACCTCTGGCCAAGAAGGTAACTAGGCCATTAGCTGGAGAGTGAGTTCTAACAACAGTACAAGTTCTGGCTTCCTGATAACATAGTCACCATTGACCTACTTAATAACTAGATTGGAGTCCCCTTTCACATGCATATGGGGCACATCGATCTCAAGGGCCATCTCAAGAGCAGTAATGAGGGCCTAATATTTTTCCTCTTTGTTAGTGAAACCTTCTGATAATAGGAATGAGTATGGTCGGACGGCTTGTGCCGGGGTGATAAAGATAATACCCATTCCTACTCTATTGTGCCTAGGATCATTGAGCCTCCTACCGGTGGGGATCTAGGAGGCACCATCAATGTGCATTTTCCAACATGGTATTGCTTGATCGACTGAGAGGATTGCCTCATCATGAGAATACAGGTCTCGGGACTGATCCGTGGAGGTTGGATAGATAGCTAGAAAGTCTACCAATTCCTGCCCTTTAATATATTTCTAAGGCACGAACCTGATGTCGAACATTTGGAGGATCACCGCCTACCATGCTAGTCAGCTTGTCAACATGGGGCGGTTCATAATATACTTCAACGGGTCTACCCGAGAGACTAGCTATACATCGTGGTGCTGTAGGTAGTGCCACAATTTCTGTATGGAATACACAAGCCCAAGGCATCTCTTCTCGTTGGGGGAGTATTGAGTCTCTGTATCATGGAGAATGCGACTGAGGTAGTAGTGGTTGTACTCCATCCCCTCATTGTTCTTCTGGGCGAGAAGGGTGCTGAGGGACCATTCCCGAGCAGTGACATAGAGGTCCAGAAGCTTTCTAGAGACTACTGGAATCAAGACCGGAGGCTGGAGCAAATATTGCTTGATTTCCTCCTAGTCGGTCTGGAACTCCTCATCGCATTCATAAGCAATGCCCTTCTTCATGAACAAAGAAAGGGGCATACACTTGCCAGCCAGATTCGCAATTAATCGGCATATGTAGGAAATGTGGCCTTGGAGACCTTGAAGATCCCAAATATTACTCGGGGGAGGCATCTGGCTGATGGTCTAGATCTTCTCTTGGTCGATCTCGATGGCCTGGTACCTAACAACAAATCCAACAAACTTCCCGGAGGTTACTCTGAAGGCACACTTCAATGGGTTAATCTTCAGGTGGTGGGAACGGAGGAATCTGGACACTTTCTCAAGGTCCTTGAGATGGTCCTGACACTGGCGAGATTTGAGTACTAGTTTTTCCACATATCATTCCACCAATGTACCAAGAATTGGCTTGAATATGTGATTCATGTCCCGTGGATAGGTGGCGCCTTCATTCTTTAGGCTGAAGGGCATAAGTTGGTAACATAAAGTACCTTGGGGTTCCCTAAAATCTGTAGAATCCTCATCCTTGGGGGCCATCCGGATATGATTATATCTAGAGTAACCATCCATGAAGGAGAGGGATTGTAACCCAACCGTAGCATTGATCAAAAATTCTGTCACTAAGAGGGAGAAAATCATCCTTCAGAGAGTGATGGTTGAGATCGAGGAATTCGATGCAGACTCTGATCTATCCATTCTTCTTCCTTAATGGAATGATGTTAGGTGACCACATGGGGTACTGGAGCTCCTTGATGAAGTTGGCTCTGATGAGCTTTTCAACTTCGGCCTCGACCATGGTACCACTAGAAGGGTGCATCTTTTTGGGAGGCTGCTTGAATCTTCGATGATTCACCGGAAGATCGAGGCGCTTGACGACTACTTGATGATATAGTCCTGAAATCTCTTCTTAAATCCAAGAAAATACATCACAGTTCTGTTTAAGGAATACTGCATACTGTCGCTGCTCCTCAAGGGTCATAGCGGTGCTGACCAATGTGGGTCTCGGGTTTTCCTCGCGACCAAGGTTCACTTATACCAATTCATCAACTGTGGCGAAGATTCCTTCCTCAAAGGCAGGGGGAGAGTCCTATATATCCACTTTTACACTTATATTGGGATCCTTCATGGTAGAAGTTACTTTTATGTTGTCAGGCCCTGATGGGAGGCTGGTACCAGCTTGTGTGGAAGTGGTTACTGCATCGGGGAACTCTGGCACTTCCGTGACCATATCTATGAAGGCTTTTAACCGGATCCCATCTGGTCTCTGGCCTAAGGCACCACACTTGAAAATATAAAAGCAATAGTCGCGCGTTGCCCATAGCCGACTTATTCCAGCCCGACGAAACCGACAAGTATGACGTATTTCCATTGCCATGAGCTGGATGACCTGATACCTGATGGGAGTGGGCGGCTCCAGGATCACTAGATCCTAGTTCGTATAAGAATACGAAGTGATCTTCCAACGCTACCTAGATTTGGGAGTACAATTCCCCCTTCTCCTGGAAATGAAAATTCATTGCCCCATATCAAGGGTTGTGGCCTCCAACCGATGGATCTATAAGACATAGGCATCATTCAGGCCTTCCCAAGGGTCGGCCGTAAAGATGACGAGATCAACTTCTCTTTCCTGGACTTGTTTATCCTTGATTTTGTAACAGTCAGCATCCAAGTAGTGGGCTTCAAAAGAGACAAAGGAGATGCATCACCTTGGAGTATTCCCACTCGACCATTAAGGGAGTACTTGAGGCATTGGTGATACGATGAGGGGACTGTAACGTGTAGGTGGAGACATGGCCTTCCCATGAATGCATTATACGCGATGTCCTGGGAGACAACCATGAACTCGGTACTAGAAATTAGGCCACCAATCATAGTCTTCAGATGGATCTTGCTGACCGGTGTCTGCTCTATCCTATCATATCCCTAGATCCTTAAATCAGAGGGATTTAGGTCATCTCAGATAACCCTAGCTTCAGCAGTGTCCGCGTCAGGATAAGGTTGATCCCGGAGTCAGTGTCAACGAGACAACAACAAACATCCACGCCGTTAAATTGGCTGGTGATGTACAGATGGCTGATATACAGCTGGAGGATGTGCCCCTGTATGGTGGAGACCACATCCTCTCCAAAGAACGAAATTATGGCCTAACATTCGACATCCTAATATTCTTCAGCATGGAAAGCTTCTGCAGCTTCTATCTCCATCTCAAACTGGAGGGGGCTCTTTAAAGCCTCATTGAGTGCTTCACGCATATATAGCGACAGGCGAAGGGATTCAAGGATGGAAAGCCCTGCTGGTATGCCAGTGAGGTTCTTGAGAGCGTCATACTTCTACTCCAGGCATGAACTTCTTCTTGCAGGAGGCCGCTCTGAGAAAGAATGAATAGCGGGTTGCATCGGTAGGACCGATGGATGACTGGTACTCGGAATATCCCGCTGATTGATAGTCGAAGGTCGGAGGGTAGCTATCGGATGAGGACTAGAAGGCTGAGATCGTCATGTGGATTCGAAAAGTTAATCATGGCATGACCGAAGTGGTTCTGCATGATCCAGTAGCACAAACAATAGGGGAGGCGGACATGTTAACCCCGGATAAAGAGGTTGTTCGTGCTGAGTTCTGCGTTGGGCTTGTTTTATGGGCTCAGCGACATGCACAGACAGGTTGGAGGTGCTAACTGACGTTCCTCGAAGACCCATATGGTTGCGGCTCCTCCGACGTTGGCATCTTCTAGAGATGTTGGGGAGGATCGGCTGGCACTCCCCCACATCAGGAGTCATATAGGGGTTTACCAACTCAACAGTGTTAACCAAAGCGTACCCTTGGCTGTCACATGATGAATCATCCACCACTATGTGGATCATGCTGGGAATTCCCATCTCAGGGGGCATGAAGTTGTCGAGAGTGCAGGATGACGACGACATTGGTGGGGCGCATTCCTTCTTCTTGTGACGCTGATGTTTGCTCTTCTGGGAAGAGGCCAGATGAGATGATGATGCAGAAGTGGTGGTTGAAGCTTATGAAGGCTCTGGCTGGTTTAGGAATTCCCAAATGATTCCATGGGCACGGGTTACCATCTTGCGAGCCATCCAATCATTATACCTCTGGGACCCATGGTCAGAAACCTGCTGCCACTCACCCTCGTCATCCCTACTACTATATGATCTCCCAAAGACACATGCCACCTATGCTGGGGTCGGGCCCAACCTGACTATATTGTTGCCAATCTGGTCTTGGAGCTAGTCCTTGAACACACAGCATTGCTTGATGGTGTGTCCAAGGATCCGGTGATAAGGGCAGTAGTTGGGGTGATCAGTGTGATGAGCCTCTTATGGCATTCGACACTCAGGTAGTCTTAAAATTATCTACTCTAAGGAACTGCAGAAGTATCCAGGGACATGAGCCTCGTCAAACGAGTAGGTCCGATTTCTTCTTTTAGGAAAGGGGTCTTAGGGAGCCTATCCCAGATAGGGGGCCAGAGGAGCTTGCTGATGAGGCAGAACATGATTATCTCACCTAGGTGGTAGAGGCACGTTACGCAGGGGTGCCTGCCGATTCTGAGAATGCTAATGGGCTGGAAGCTGCACCCTGTGGTGGTGGACCTCTATGGGGATACAGATCTAGCTCCACCGGTAGCAATTCCAGCTGCCGAGGGGCCTCTATCTGGTCCACCGAGGCGGGATCGACTTGAGCATCCCACCTTTCCGGGATTACAGGAGGCAGAAGGCGTGCCTGACTGGCATGTTGCAGGGCTTTTTTGAGGTGTTGGGCCTTATCCGAGAAGTCTCGGAACCCTCTGCGACAGTTCTGAGTTATCAAGGAGGGAACCAATTCCATATTTATATTTCCCATGCACATTTTTTGTAATTACTCCTAAGTCAGTGGAATCAAGGGAGTATGTGAGCCCCTATGACCGGGCGAGGAAGTCCGGGACTCGCTCATCGGTCCTTTTCTTGCACCTGAAGAGGTCTGCGATTTTCGTCTTCTGGGGTGGTAAAGATGAACTGGTAAGGGAACTGCCTGTGAAGGTCATCCAAGCTAGTCCCAGATCCAACGGGGAGCTGGCTACACCAATCGAATGCTGGACCTCTAGTTTCTGAACAAAGAAGCGGATCTTAGCAGCCTCATACTACACTAGGCCCCTAAAATAGGCCCACACCTTGAGTTAAAGAGGGCCAGGTGCTGCGTCAGGTCCCCCATCACGTTAAAGGTGGAGAAAGTGGGATTCCCAAATCATGGGGGTGTTGGTATGTCATCCACCCATGCTGGGTGTGGATTTCCACCTGGTGGGATGGCCACGTGTCGCGTTTTCAAAGCCTCAAGGTAGGCGATGAGCACTTCCATTGGATATTCTAGAAGTGGGTCCATGTCCTGACGGGGATCCCTAACTAGGAGCGTGTTGCTGGGCTCTTCAATGTCGTAGCCAAGCTCAGCGGCCCGTGGAGCGGCTGGTGGAGCAACCCTTGGGACTGCCGGAGGAGCCCCAGTGGGGTTCCTTGGATTGTTGTTCCATTTTGGAGGGTTCAGTGAGACATATCATTCCCTATTTCCATTAGCTCCGGCTTCCACTCTGTCATCGAATACGACATGATTAGGGTTACCTGGGAGAATCTCACCGAGGGGTAGTTCTTCCTGCCCCTGCTGGGCTGATCTAAGATCACCGTAGTCAGGTCACTGCTCTACAATGCGTTCAGCCTAATTTTCATCGACTAACTTCTTCTGCTTGGCAAGTTGTTGGCGCAGCGTGGCCTTCTTGGGGTCCTCTTCCGTTTTTTTCACAAAGGAAAACAGGTCGGAGAGCTTGATAAATCCAATGTGCTCTTTGCCCTTGATAACATTCAAGCTCAGTACCAATGCCCCTGTGGGTTGAGGGAGACCTAGGAGGTTCCTCTGTTGATGAGTAACCCTACCCAATGGGTCCAGTGGTGGTAGGTCCTCAAAGGGGCGTCCCTATCAAGAAGTCCCGGCTCATTCTCCCCTCCTGACAGACCGATCACGTTGACCACCACTCTTCTTGGGGGAATGTCCTCACAATCACCAATCATGTCGGGCTACCATCGAATCACAATAAAGAGGAGGGAATCATACTTCCCCCATCCATGGACTTGCGCATGGGGGGTAGACTCCTCAATAACTTCGTGTAGTACTGGAAAATTCTGAACACATTGCTATTGGAGGCCCCTATGGCGGCTAGGTGACTCAGGGTGTCAGACCGCGGGGAGTGTGGCCAAGTCAACCATGTGGAATTGCTCACTGATGTATTCCAGGTGCTCTTGGATCACTGGATAAGTGACCCACCAGTGGCGGAGACAGAAGTGAGTCACCCAGACTATTCGGCAGAAACATTCAAACTCCTCCGGGGAGAGCGATTCTGGCATAAAAAACTCCACCCTGGGACCGGTCAAAACATATCAGGGAAGTGTCCCACTGCAAGGATGGGAGAGAAGATACTTGGCTCAGATTCAAGGTCTGGCCCTTGATTTCCCTACTCATCAAATGGGGGTGTCTGAGGAACTTGCAGCGACACTGAGGCAGACCGCTGGGTTGACAGACTGGCCGACAGAGAATACGGCGAGCGGGCTAATTGGCCGCCAAATCTTGGGTTATCCTCTGATTGTTGTAGTGTCCTAGCCTCCATGTCAAGATAGGATGGACCAGAAACTAGGGCTCCTGACGCAGCATTATCCTCTACTGAGGGTGGGTTATGTCACGGTTCTCATACTATTGACCCCCCAAAATAGCTCTTCGTAGGCTCTAGCCAAGACAGAGGGTGCTTCCAGAGACACTAGTGGCGACTGTGTGGTCAGTCCTGGGGTACATGCCAAGTTATCGTCCTCTTGGATATACCTTCAGAGGGAGGACATGATCATATGGATCTTTCATTCTAGGAGTACAAGTCTGATGCGACTCATTCATGCCCCAACCCTTGACTCGGAGGACTGAGGAGATGGTTCCTGCGATGAGTTGCACTCCGCTTCGGAGTCTCCGAAATGGGCTGGTCTAATTCCTACCTAGCCTTCCCCAAAATTCTTCTTCCGGTGGCCATGTTCCCAGTGTACTGATAATGGGAGAGACCCCCATATGCGGTGTTGTTGTCATGGGGAAGACCCTCGCATGGGTTTATGGTGGCACGACGCAGACCTCCAAGCCGAGGTTGAAACCAGGGAGGATCTGCCCCTTCTGTAGTGGCGGCACAGAGTGGGCCTCCACACTAGATGGAATTGCTGCAAATTGGCCTGCAATGGCCATCACCTATGCCGAAAACTGGGAGAGTCGATGAAACTGGCCCGTAGGGCAGTTGGGGCTTCGATCTAGGTCAGGCGTGAAGCAGCCCCTACTCAACGTATGTAGGTAGTTGGAGGTATGAGTTAGGGGTGGCTCATGCCACAATTGTCGCTGATGTTGATTCCCCATGGAAGGTATCCTCTTCAGCTCGTGCCCGATGCTAGGGTCAGGTTAGATGGACTGTAGTCGGTGGTGCAGGCGCGTGGATTACCTGCTCCATGGCATATGAAACCGGGTGGCGGTGCTGACGCGGCCTGGTGGGGGTCCTCGTTGGGATCCCTTGAAGCGGGACTCCAATGGGTCCATCTCCAACATCCCCTACCTCTTTTGTGTATGGGAGGAATTGGTCAAGGCATTCTGGGGACAATATCCTGAAATGATTGAATGTTGTAGTGGGGAGCAGTGGCTCCCTGCACGGCCCTCGGGGGCAGCGTTGACAGTGAGGCGCAATGGCCTCGAGATCCAAGCGTGCCATATCCCTAGTGGGGATGATCCCATCCTCCTCATACCTACATACAAGGTCATTAATTATATTTTTCTTGCTAATATCTGAAGGGGATATGGGAATGGGCCCCCTGTAGTCATGGCGGTGGAGGCAGTCGTGGATGAGGCAGAACCACACGGGGTAGCCGCGTCGATATTTCCCCTGCCCCTACGCTGGTGGGCAGGTGAACATGCTCTTGATGCAACAAATTTATTCCTAAAAATTGGGATATGAACTCATTAATACTTCTAGGAAAAGAAATTGACATCCACTGCCCAGCGCCATTCCTTTTTCTATGGTCGGCAAGAGGGATCCACGCTAACAACGTCGCAGAACAGAATGCTCAACATACTGACTGTCCCAACTTCTGGATAGTTTCATTCCAGGCATTTTTGGTGGGACCTGATACCGGATGACAGGGTCAAATAACATGCTAAATCACTGATGCCCTGAATGCTACTAGCCTCCATGATGAGGAGAAGCGATTCATGTCAGGTTCACCATTTCATTTTTCGACGCTTTTGCCAGGGCACAAGCACATCCTTCATGAAGAGGACGCGCTGCTGCTTCCCCGCATTCCCACATTCCAAAGGCTGGTAGCATCCACTCCTTATTAAGGGATGTCTTCTCCTTAATCGAAACAGAATGATGGGATGTCAGTTCTTCCATCTGTGGATTCCTCCTCGGAGCTCTTCACCAATTCTTGGTCTCCCTCATAGATTTAAGAAATAGTTCATGAATCTCATCCTGGTACTATATCTTTATGGACACCAGTTAATTACATTGATTCTTCTAGGACCTTCCAAGGAGTCCAGTCAGGGAAGCAACCTTTGCTAAAGAGAGTAGCCATGATGGGCATCACTGGCATGTGTTGACACTGGGGATTGGCATGTCTATCTTTTTCCCTTATCATAGGGCTTCTCGTGGGCACAGAAGCCCAAAGAATCCCACATCGAATGCGGGTAATTGTATGCCATAGGCATGTATATGATGTTTCCCTCAGCTTCCCATGTTTACCATAGGGTATGCTGCAAGTTTAATGTCCAGCGGAGACGGATCAGACCGATTGGAATAATGATTAGAGTGGATCAGATTGAGGAACCCCCTGGAGGGAACACTAATATTGGGGCCAACACGTGGGAGACATCCCGAATATTGTGGAGGGGAATGAAGAAATAAGTGGCATGATCCCACTGGGATGTGGTGGACCGGGTGATAATCATGATGGACGATGGGTTTGGGCTTGAGTCTCATAGAGACTTCCTACATACCCCCATGGCGGGGATTCGAAATACGTGTAGTTCGATGAGAGGATGGGACACCTGAGGAGGCGACCCATGAGAATGGACACATGGATGGGAACCAGAGGAAGTGGATCCCCTGGGTTGGGGAATGAGGTTCCCGAAATACATGGGCTCAAGGGAGAGATCAGGATGAGACAAGGGTGTTGTGCTTGAACGTCCTGGAGGCTTCCTTCATACCCTCGTGGTGGGGAATCAAAGACCATGTAGTTCAGATGTCGAATACAGTTTAACGTCATGCGAGACGGGTATGGGGCTTACACTCTGAGGTGGCCCAAGGTGGTGGGGCTTGAACCTCATGGGGGCTTCCTACATTCCATGCCTTAGCACGGATCAATGTCCCCATAGTTTGGGATGGATTGGTGCATACACTCTAAGGTGGCCCAAGGAGGTGGGGCTTGGACCTCGTGGAGGCTTCCTACGTACCATGCCTTGACATGGATCAATGTCTCCGTAGTTCGGGATGGATTGGGGATTACACTCTAAGGTGGCCCAAGGTAGTGAGGCTTGAACCTCGTAAAGGCTTCCTACGTACCATGCCTTGAAAAGGATCAAAGTCCCCGTAGTTCGGGAAGGATTAGGGCATACACTCTAAGGAGTCCTAAGGTGGTTGGGGATTAAACCTCATGGAGGCTTCTTATGTACCATGCCTTGACATGGATCAAATTCCCCGTAGTTCGGGATGGATTGGGGATTACACTCTAAAGCGGCCCAAGGTGGTTGGGTCTTGATCCTCATGGAGGATTCCTAAACACCATTCCTTGACATGGAACAATTTCCATGTAGTTCGGGATAGATTGGGGCTTACGCTCTGAGGCGACCCAAGAAGGTTGGGGATTGAACCTCGTGGAGGCATCCTCCATACGATTCCTTAGCATAGATCAAAGTACCCATAGTTCAGGATGTATTGGGGCATATACTCTACGGTGGCCCAATGTGTTTGGTGCTTGATCCTCATGGAGGCTTCCTACATACCATTCCTTAGCATGGATCAAAGTCCCCATAGTTTGGGAGTACAGTTTAACGTCATGCGGGATGAGGGTGCTTTGCAGTTTAACACCCTACAGCTCAGGCGAGGGAATTTGGTGCTTACGCTCTGAGACGGCCCAAGATATTTCATGGTTGCTGCTCACTTTAAGATCATGGGAATCATGCTCGGTGTGAGAAACAAGAGCTAGTAGAGACCTGAAGATCACGTCGCGAAGGGTGGGTCCATGGGAAATGTAGAGGTTCTTACACGTTGAGCGGCCCATGGTGCCGGTACTTACTCCAGGAGAGAGGCCCGAGGGTGAAAAAGCGTAGAGGGAGAGGGATTTGGGACCAAATAAAGGAGGATCCCCATTCCCTATCACACCCCCCACTAGCCTCAGTACCGAGGAAGTGAGCAAGAGCAGGGGTGATTCCTCCTATAAGAAAAGGTAGGGGGTCACACTAAGATGGCTGCCCTTCCCCACGGACAAATGCAACTCCAATAAATTACCCCCCGTGAGGGATGATCCCATCCCAATGGAGACGAGTGGGTGTGGAAAGTGTCTGAGGAGGGGGGACCCTGTGTGCGAGGCATGGGGCCAGGTCACAGTTTAACGTCATGTGTTGAGGATGATAGTGCTTGGCAGTTTAACGTCCAATAGCTCGGACAAGGTGGGGATTTCTCCACACCACTAGCACTTACATAATCAGTACCCTCTATTCCTTGTGGGAGGGAAGGCACTGGAAAGGCTGATGTGAGGGGGTTTCACGGAGCAAACCATCGAGGGGTCCACGTTAGTTTGGCTATGAGAAGACGAAATAGCAGTTAGCGTTCCTATGAGAAGGAGCATGAGGTGATGCAACACGACGGGTGATATCATCCAAGGGACCTTGAGGTTACATCGTACAAGCCTAGAAGGTCGTACAGGGAAACCATGTATGATGCAGATTCTTGTGGTGCACAAGACAGCTGTGAATGGCACCCAAAATAAGGGAATCAGGCGTTCGTGCAAGGGGGCACTGGGGGAGCGCCGAGGTGAAGGGTCCCGGGGAATTGCGTTCAACCCTTGTGGTTTGTGTGAGAAATAAGGGGAACCTGCGAAAAACCCTGGGCCGACAAGAAATCGTGGATGCTTGTGCATAATTGGTGGGGAAGAGGTTTTACGCGCAAGGAGAATGAATTGTGCGCAAGCGGCAGAGTCTGCGTGCTAGGACATGGGTGCGTGCAATGGAAGGAATTGTGCACCATTGGCCGGACTACACGCAATGGAAGGAATTATGCTCAAGGGGAAGCCCCTGAAGGGATTGGAATTCAGTCTATTCCAAAGGGGATTTTGTGTGAAAGCGGACCCCGGGGCGACTGGGCGCGAAAAGAACCGTACCTGAAGGCCATATTTCATGCGCGTGGAATGTCGATTTCGCACACGAGAGCTGGTTCAGATTTTTCAGCCCTGAAAAGGAAGGGGGTCACCTTCTATTTATTGGCACCAAGGGCGTGAAATACAGGTTAGTGTGAAATAATTGCATGACAGAGGTGATGATGCAAAATGTTAACCTGGCGGGGCGCGAGCGTGGAATTGTTTCCCGCCTATGCCGAGGACTCTTCGTGAATCCCATTAATTTCCACGCGGGACACATTTTTTCATGCACTTCACCATTTTTTTTTCAACACCTTCGGGCCCCCGGACTGGATCTCCAGGTCCGAATATGACTTCGATTTGTCATTTCAAAACATTTTAAACACTTATGCACTTTTCAGTGTCTACAGCCTCATTGCAGTTATCCCTTGTGGATGTAGATGAAGCAGGTTATCTCCAGTCAATGGTTATTACCCCTACTATATTGAAGTGAGTCAAGGAGTCACAACTTATGGATTTCGACTGTGAGACCCTATAAGCACATATATAAACTATACATTATCATGATGGATTTTCTTAAGTTGGGGAATGCGTCATTCCTTTCATAGGATACACAATAGTACTAGTGAAGCTGTGGGAAGAGGTTCTAATATGGTTTCATGCATTTCATTTTCCTGCACATCCAGACATAGATAAGATTTTTAAGGACCTCCAATGTTCGTTTTTTATGGGTAGGGATAAAAAAAGAAGATCCATATTTTTTCTCTCATTCTATTACTTGTTTGCAAGTGAAGGTTGAGCACCGTGTTCCAGTGGGATTCTATAAACCCCTTGAAGAGCCAGAATGAATGTAGGATGGGATATATATGGAATTATTGAATATCTTACCAATTAAATCTAGGGGACATGATTCCATATGGGTGATAATAGAAGGGCTCGCCACATTGGTCAACTTACTTGAAATTTGATAGTACAATTCAGTAGATAGATTTTAATCCATCTAAATTCTAGATATAGTCTGAATCCATAGAATTCCATAAAATATTGTTTGTGATCATGAGTCTTTATTCACATCCGAGTTGTAGAAGGGATTTCTTGAAGCATTTGGGACCCATTTACTCACTAGTACAGTGTTTCAACAACAAAAAGATGGCCAGACTGTGTGGACCATTAAGGCTGTGAATGACATTTTGTCAGCTTACAAGTTGGAATTTGGATATAGTTGGTAAGATCTTCAACCATTGGTGGATTTTACGTACAACCATATCTATCATTCCACAATCAGTATGGAAAAAATTGAGTCCTTGTAGAGGCAACCATGTAGGTCAACACCTTGTCGGATCGCCCTATGAGAGTTAGTACTCCTGGTAGTGGAGTTGGTGTGTGCTATAATAGAATATGTGAAGATCCTCCAAGAGAATATGAAGACGGAATATAAAAATAATTAGTCTTATTAGGATAGGTAATAGAGGCCTTTATAGTTTGGGGAAGGAGAACATGTGTTCAAAGGGGATTCACCTCAATGTGTATTATAGATATATGGGTGGGGGTGAAATATATCTCTAAGGATAATCGACCCTTTCTAGTTACTGCATAGATATTGTGAGGTGGAATATCTTTATGTTCTACATCTACAGTTATATTGGGCACATGCCATCTTCCATGTGTCATGACTAATGAGGTACGTGAATGACATATATCACATTATTCACTAGGGGGAGCTGAACATCAAGGATGGAGAGACATATTATGATTACCTGGTGGAAATAAAGGACCGATAAGAGAGGATCATTCATTGGTGATTGATTCTATTGTTGCATATCTAGTGGGAGCAGAGAATATCTAGGTGAGAACATGGGTGGAGGAGGCTCAGATTTGTGCCCAATACCAACATCTCTTTGAGTAGCCTTTATCATGTATTTTTGTTACATAAATCCCCATGGTGGGGATGATGTAATGAATTATATATCCGCTGAATTATTTTTTTGATATTATATGGATTTTTTTTAGACCAGACATAGAGAAAATGTGAAATTATGAGGACAGGTGTGCCCGTAATAAATGCTCAAAATATACTAAATATATTAAGTATCACATGAAGGTAGTTTTCTAAAAGAAGTGGAATATCTTCTAAATGTGTTCCTAGTTCAAAAATCAATGATCTCCATTGAGGTCATAAATTTAGGATTACCATAGGGGTGACTAATCATTATTCAGTGCGAGACCTTTGTGGAAAAGTCATAAAAGTTGAAAAAATTAATAATATAATTCAATAAAAAATATTTTTATTAATTTTAGTTTATGAATAAACTAAAAATCATTAAATATATTGTTAAGTTGAATTTCCAATGTTAGTTTCATAACCCTGGGAGCATTACAGAGCCATTGGATGGATCTCTGGAGAATCCTCTCAGGTGGATGATGACGTGATCGGGGATTGATGATCATCACACGAAAAATTCAATGGATATTTCCAATGATGATGATTCCACATCAATATTCATTAAAGATCTATACGAATTGAGGTAGGTTACATGTTTTGATTTTTTTACCCCCCATTCCTGATTTCTACGATGAACCCAGGTCAATCTATGGGTAGATTGATGTGTGGTTTGATTGTCTAACAGGATGGAATTTTTTGTGGGGTTATTATGGGATATTTATATTTATGGCATATTTTTTTATTTTCATTCTCACAGTGGTAGATCGATATTGACAAGAAGATCAAATAAGTTTTGTTCCTCAAATCTGTTCTTGAGATTTTCTCCCTTGTTCATCATTCTTCAGGAGATTTCTTTATTTTTCCTATGACTCAAATATTCATGAACAATCAAACCTTGAGAACATATTTCTTGGAACAATGATATGATAACATAAATATGTGATCATTATGACATGAAATAGGTGTGATAATGGAGATGTAGTGATTCAGATGAAGATGGATATCCGAATTCATGTTTTCAGTGTTCCTGAACACATGGTGAGGAGTGGAAATTAGATCTATTGTGTGAGATGATCAAAAGATGAAAAATTTTGTTTTATGACTGCACGAATTTGATGAGGCCATATCATGAGTTTTGTGGGAGGTAGTTCAATGGGATAAGGACTGGAGGATCATCCAAGTTTCAAAGAAGAATAATATAGGATTCTAGAAAATACATCAGAACCCAGTATGAAAACTAGATCTACACACCATGTGCCCCCCCCTAAGTATTGTCCTGGGTTTCATGTACGAGATAAGTCTCACATGATGTTCACCTTGTAATACACATTATGTGGTCCCTCCCTAGATAATCGGTGTGTACTTTGAGAATTACATGAAAATTTAGTGGAGTATAAGAGTTACCTACACAGCGTCTACTCCCCCACACAATAGCGGTGTACAAAGTACACGTGATAAGCCATGTCCTAGTATAGATACATGGGTACACAAGATGAAGTGGTTTAATTGAACATGGTAAAATACAATGGATTCCTACACAGTGTGTAATTTTACATGGACACTATTTGATGACGCGTGTCTTTTACTCGTGCAGGACTAACAGTCAAGGCATATGGTGTGTAACCCTTCTACACTCCATGTACACTTTTCTACCTGCCTTAGATACCCTTTCCTCAGTGACTTGGAAAAGATTCATTCATTTTCATTACCCTTATACATTCTTTTATGGTTGGTATAGTATCATTTCCTACACATAGGACAATGATCCATCATTCTGGCTTCTTACATCGAATTTTTGGAATCCTTTTGATAGGCCTATAAGGAGATCCACTATTTATCTTCAATCCCTTAGTGGATTTTCTAATATCAACGTGTCCAAAACTATGTCAGTTATGATCCTCCACAATTTATGTTTATCTATATTGAGATGTTGGTATCACACCATGGTCTTGGCAGGGAACCTTATTTATGTATAATATTATCTTTGGACTATTAGTCAGTTCTTTCTTAGGATGAGACCCAAAATTTGTACCTCTTGGATTGATATAACTTATACTATCAAACTCAGATGTTTGTTTTCTTATATGAGTGCTTCATGTAATCTTCAAGATAAAATCCTAGGGCCGGTATACTAATTTCGTGATGTTACTTTATACTATTTTTCTTTATTAAGAATATCTAGATATTCTTGTTATTTGTTCTGTAGACATATTCATGTTTGAGATAAATGTATTTCCATTTTTTGTGATTTATTGTTTTGGGTTAACCTATTGAGTATTTTTATACTCAACCATTACAAGTTATTTTATCACTAGTTTCCTATCCTTTTCACATGATCATCCTTTATAAAGATTCCTAGGTTGACCAGGACGGAATGGTGCTTAGTAAGACAAGACATAACGACGTGTGTTCTTTTTACATTCAGATTGCAATACCAGTACCATTACTTTCATGTTGGACTTTTGTGATAGACTCGTTGTGGTGGGTATGTATTTGGACATCTTTAATTTCATTACATATACTTGTACTCCAATTATGGGATTAGATTTATGCATTCATGGGTGTTTAGTTTTTTTTACATTTCTGTATTTTTATGGGCTTGGAGATATGTGCATGTGTACAAGTACTTTGGAAAAATCATCCCATGTTGGTGATATGACTTCATAGCACTTGTCACCAGCCTACGGCCTACTAGAGGTGGGATTGGAGAGTCACCGAACATCCCCCGCTAGGATGGGTTGTCTCAATTTGGGCCTCAATAACATATATACTTTTTAATAGATCTCCCTGAGATTAATTGAAAATTTCACTATAGACCTTAGAAGGTTTGAAAATCATGTTAGGTATAAATTATATGAATCAAATAAATTAATGGGGTAAAAAGTGAGATACAAAATTTTTAGATATCATTTTTATTGGTGCATAGTTGTGGTGCATAGTTAGGAAGACATTCCACTAGCCATGAACTAGCAACTTCCTCCATAAAACCCCTCATATTGTTGGCATGAATAGGTTGAAAAAACATACACTAGCCTTTAAAGAACCCTTTTTCTATCATTTCATGGTTTCTCCTAGGTGTCTACAAGGTTTTGGAAAGATGTGTGCCAATCTAGTGAAAATTGTCTTTATTTTACAATTTTGTAAGAGCTGTTATGTGATTTCTACTAACCATGATTAAATAGTAAACCTCCATAAAAGCCCCCAAAACAATAAAATATTCCTTCAATACTCTTGAAACACAACCCAATTACATTATATACTTAGAATATATAAATAAATGCTTAATTAAATGAAATTTAGGGTGCTTCTTTCTATCCGACATTGGACATTCTATCCATAGAATGAACAAAGCCACCATTTTTTGGAATTTGTTTTGGCCTTTTCATGACTATTTCTATCTCTTGCCCTTAATTTTCATCCAAAATCCAACCATGTAGACCGAAAACCTAAACTAGAAAAATTATTTTCCCACAAAAGACACTCTCATATATATCCATATTTTTTACTGGCACATGAACCATTGTATCTTTTGACTATAGTACAACGAGACCCCTTTGAATCACTTTTTCATGACTAGGTTGATTCTTTTTCAATTGAGATATATGAAGAACATTATTTAATGAATTGATCCATGGTTGAAAATTCAATTTATATTCCACATCACCAAACCCATTTAGGTGTGAAAAATGGGACTATGTATCAGGGATAATACATTCCTCACTTTTATAAAATGATGCCCACACATTGGAGAGATTCTCTAGAACACATGATCACTTATCCTGAATGAAAACAACCATTTAAAATGATACACAAACAATTTATGAAGATTTTCTTATGTCCCAATAATATTCATTATCAAATGAATTTTATCAATTGTCTCTTGTAGATGGTTTCTTCCTACTAGGGACCTCACAGATATTTACACAAAAAAGTAGATAATGACTAGGAATATCATACAATTATTCAAAAGGATCCATACATATTGAGGATAGAGAACATTTTTTATACAACATCCCCACTAATGGTATGTGATCTACAATGAATCACCAAAATCAATTTTATAATCCATAATAATATCCTCAGAAACGTATACTATCCGAACAAAGTATCCATTAGTTTGTGGATGATATAATGATCTCAGAGTCAATTGAGTCCAAATGTATAGTTGAACAGACTTCCAAAATTGAGATATAGACATCATATCTCAGTCTGATAGTACAGATAATGGTACCACATTCCTCTTTAGAACTTTTCAGAGATAGATTTTTTACTATACCACCACTATATGAGATTCATGAATATTGATGAATTAAGTTGACATGGAGGGATAATCCACTTTCAACTATATGGAATTTTGATTCTAATCCATCCGTGGGGTTCCTATTAGAAAATTTATATCTCTCTCCTACCATTTTTCCAATGGTAATATGTAAATACTGCAACATACCTTCTATTCACTGATTCTCTACCATCACCTGTTGATTGGAGAGAAATACCATAACAAACTCATCCAAATTCATTTTCATAACAACCCAATTTTTTTCATTCAAGGTATTATACATATTTTATATTCCTGGATTAATATCTCATCTTGAATGATGGTAAGCATGAATATGTTTTTCCTGAAAAGATAATTCTACTTCCCCCAGATCTCCAAACCACTAAAATGAACTCCAATCCATCTTATATTCCTCAATATTCTCACTATCATTAGGTTTTGATCTCATAGAAACACATTATAAAACATATTTTAATGCCACATTAAACATATCAACCATATCATGAATAGAAGAAACTATAAAGAAAAATGTAACACTACCTCAATCAACACAATCCAAGTGAATGCCAGCTATCACTAACATCATCCACCATTGATATGAATCTTCATTCTCCAACCAAGTATTAGAATTCCTACATAATGAATCCTCTAGTTAATTTACATTACCCAATGTAAAAATCATATTGAAGCCCAATAAATTTTGGTATTATATCCATAATCATTGACTCAAATTCAAATACCATTGAGTGATTTTTTTTTCAAATATCGCATTATACATAAACACTGTAAATATCTTACAAAAGATGTAATGAAACAATGTCTTCATTGCCTAGACTACATTATCTAATTATTAATGCTCTTTTAAGTAGTTCATCTCATGAAATAATTATTTTGGTAATCCATTAGAAAAAATGATATCCATTCATAATAACAAGTCCCTACCCAGATCTCAAAGAATCATATTACACATCATAACCTTATCCCGATTCCAATAATATGAGGATCATTGTGATTATTAGGATAAATATGGGAACTTGAAATGAATTATAACATTCATTGTTCCAATGGAATACACCATTTTACCATTTCAAGGTTTTTATTGGTGATTATAATTAGGATTATTCATGAAAAAATCATCAGTAATAACCCTTTAGGATAAAGAAAACTGTGTATCTCAATGATTTTATTTATTGGATACAAAGATATTGTAGAGACTATATTTTATGGATCCAAAGAAACTCCTATTTAATAAATCACATTCCCCAAGATATGTACATATTTTATCAAAAAATAAAAATTTGAAATATTGGCATACAGATGATTATTCTGAAAAATCCCCAAAACTGATTCAAAGTATCACTCATGATTAGCCCATACTATTTAATACACCAGTATTTCATTCAAATGAAATCCACAAAATCAAATCAACGTAAATTTTAAATATCCAATACTTTAATTCCATAAATAAAACGTGTTCATTTATCAGACTTAAATTCCTAACTATATAATCATAATTTCTATATCTATAGTTGAAATCTACGTTTTGGTTATCCTCCTTCCGAACACATAATTAGAGATATAAAGAATGAAATTAGATTTTATTGAACCACGTGGTTCACATAAATGTGTGGAAGAGGACTACTATTTTTTATTTGGACTTTGATAATATTATGATAATCCACATACATCCAAAAAGTTCCGTCTTATTTTTTACCAAACAAAAAGGATGATACCCATAGAGACGTACTTGGATGACTAAACCCATTTATTTCCATATCTTCCCACTGAAATATTAATTACATTAATTATATTTGTTTTATTTGATAAAATGGAAGTGATATATGCCTTTTCCCTAGCCATATATCACTCATATACGCGACATATCTTGTGGGAGGAAACACTGATAAATTTTTTAGGAAAACATTAGGAAACTTGTCAACAATCGATGGAAAACATCTTTCCCCTACATCACACAATGATTCCGAAGATAGAGCTACCAATCGGTATGGATACTTATAATCACCGTTGGAAAAAATTTCATTCCCCTATCTTTATCATTTCTATCTCATCTAAATAAATTTTGAGCACTATTTTTTGTTCTAAATATAACCATTTAGTTATAATAGTCAGTGTGATCTTTGAACATTGACAACCAATCCACTTCGAGGGATATGTTAAAGAAGTCCATCTCAAGCATGGAGAAATACTATATCAATATATCCCCATTAATAGTAATAGAACTTCATTTTCACATAAAATATAAATATTTTATTTTTCCAAGATGACTGTGAAGTTTCATAACTAAATGAATCATCTAAGAATGAAAACCTAGAAGATCACCATTATGAGAAGAAATAAATGAATTTGATGCAATTTTATTAAAAAAATATTTCATAAATGTATAATTCAAATGAGTCATACTTATCAATAGATAATGTTTACATTGATAATCCATGATTTTGTTTTCCCTAGAATGAAATTTCTAACTTCATGCACTTTGTTCTTTATTACCCTATTGTGATTTCACTAGTTAAAAAGTCATGTTATTTCTTGTATGACCATTCCCATCACATTTTACTAACAAGTGTCATTCTACTTCGCTTCCTCTACTGAGGCATATTAACTTTGTATTAAATGAGATATTCCCCTAGATCCTGATCAGGGGGAACTTTAATAATAACACTAAATATACACCATCTGGTTGTGGTGGTTCTCTAAAATATCACATTATGTGATCCAATGAACCACAATGAAAACATTCTTAATTAAACTTTGATCTAGGATAAGGATTCATTGATCCCTTCATTTGGTTTTGAGCCATACCACTGCCTTATAAATAGGATTCATTCCCCTATTTATTCCCATCAATAGATTTCCCACTATTTCACGTTGGTATTGAAATGATTCCTCCACTCATAGTACATGAGATATCCCATCCCCCCCATTATCTATATTAAACATCTATGTATAATCCTATATAAAGAGCACAATAATCATTGATAAAATGTTTGACCACCATACTAACAAAATTTTTGTTCCTTCAACAATGCACTTCCAAGGACTTCTAGTGATAAATATAATGAATTCATAAATTCATTTTCAAACCTTTTCACATTGAGTTTTTCTTTTATTAAATTAATGAATATGTTAATTTTAGAAATCCTAATTCTGTGAGGATATAATCTTTTGATGAACAATTTTCCAACAACCTCCCATAAAATATGACGATGAAATTTAGCCTCAACTCATAAATCCCAACAAAAGCATGCTAGATCATGAAGAATGAATAGAAATAACTTCATGTTTAGATCATCTGGTATACATAGTATATAATGTATTTGATTCATCCTATTTATCAACACCTCCACTTTTCTAGTTATGAGTCACCCAAAATGAGTGGTGGATTATACTTCTAGAACTGAATAGAGTGATCCATGTACCTTAGTTTATCTCTTATGTTTCCTTTATCCACAACATTAAAATATTATAAAATAATCTACACTAATTTTTGTTTCACCTATAGTTTAAGTTCATAAACAGTATTAGAATACTCTTTTAGTGTGTATCTATCATACAAAACATATTCCATTTTTATATGAAAAAATGCCATTAATGATCATTTTATTTCAACTGAAGGCTTGTGGATTAAATTTTTTTTACATCACACATATCACAATAATTCTTTCCAAAATTCATCAATTTTCATTTTTAGACCATTTTTCAAAAATTACAATATACTCTTGAAAATCATAACATCATCAATAGTTTTTAAAATCAACACAATTTTTCCAAATAAAAAATTATTACACAAAATTAAGAATTCACCCTTAGTGGGAATTCATTCCTAACAATTCAGGGCATGATACTCTGATCAAAAGGACCCATGATGATGATGTTACAACTCCTAAAAGTTTCATAAAACACTAATGATCCTAAAATAATTGGTAACAGGATGTTCAAAATAAATTGGTCAGCAACGAACCTTTATGCTCTACATTCCATGTAAAGAATATCTTAATCCTTACTACTAATCCTACTTGAGGAATAAAAAAATTATTTTCAATTCCATGATAGAGAAAACTACTAACATTTGTCCCAAAAATATATTCAGATCATCCATTATTGATAATAATTTTAAAATCCTATCACTCACCCATTATCGTAGGATGAGGAAAAGAGTTTTACTTCCCTTAGCTGATAACCCTTGGACACTAAAGACTGGAAATAAATTCTTAGGGATTCTAAGAAAATTGAGGGAATTTTTTCCTCTGAATATAAAAAAACCAAACCAAGATAATAAAAAAGTAAACAACCACTATATGATGCATTATTACAATTTAATATAAATCAATATATAACCATGACAAAACACATTATCCTAGTAAAAAATGAAATCAAAAAACAACAAAACCAAAAAATCAACAAAACAGAAACATCACATATCCCAATATTCTATAAGATCTAACCTAGTAATAAATTTCAATATTATCATGATGTATTAATAATTAACTTTGATGTATTTTCGTTAAGTCTTACTCAATATAAATTATTTTCAAATACACGAAAGTAACCATGTTGGGGGTTAGTGTAATACGTAGTTGTATTTTTCCTATTGAATTACCTAGTCACACTACTAGAATAGAAAATATTATCACATTTATATTAAATAATTATAAAACAATATAAATCAGTTTATGTCAAAATATATGTTTTCGAAGAAAACTATTTTCCATGTAAAACAACCAAAAATTCCGTAAAAAATATTTCCCAAATTCCATTTTTTCATACTCATAACAACATTCCAAAATAGAAAAAAATAATATATTCCTACCAAAGAGACAATTAAATACTCATTATTGGTCTCCCATTTATCTTCTATGACATCACAAGGAAATCATTTCCATGTTCCCCAATTGAAAATGACCCTTTCATAAGGACATGTCATTGGAAATGAAAACACTATAAACATTTATTACAAATTCTCTGAAAAACCAACCATGACAAACAAAATCATTGAATGTTTTTTTGTTCAAAAAATTTTCCCAAAACATCCCATGCATTAATACCCAACAAAATATTAAAATCATAATTTTAATATTATGAAAACAATTTCCCATTCCAACAACAATAAATTGTCTATAATATAAAAATTCATCCCTTTAGAGGGTTTCAATAAAATATTTCAAACATCTTTCAAAATAAAAAATAATGAAATTTCATAAATTTGAAATCAAGAATTCATTTTTTATTAATAATAGTTTATTGTAAATCCACCTACCTCCCAAAATTTGGTGAAAATGAAGAACCACACAAAAAAATCAAAAAAAAAATATAGTTAGTCCAAAGCCTTACTTATATATTGTTCCCTATCATCCAAAGAATCCTATATCATCATTATTGGAATCAAACAACCTGAATCTCTCCCTAATGTATAAGATCCATGAATCCAAGAGAGGGAAGAAGAATAAAAATAATTATACCCACCAAGAAGAAACACTTATAAAGGAATACAAGCCCCTAAAGAAGTTAAAATCCAAAATAGATTTCTACTAAATAAAGAGTAGATGTCTCTCATGACTTTGTATGGAGTGTATACTTTGTTAATTTCAGTATTAAGGAAAAAAGAACCATTATGGTGGAAAACTGAGTGAGGTACATATATTTTGGATCTCGTTTTTAATGATGAATGATTACAGTACAAGTTAATAAATACCAAGAGCTACTATTATACTAGCCACTACCTCCAAACACCCATCATGGATTAAGATCACAACATGAGACAAACCATGAACTAATTATGATAAACCCCCATATCCGAAAGTATATAATTTCTCCTAGGTGGTCTCACTATTTGGCCAATCTTTGTGCCTAACCACACACCTACCCAGTGCCCACTTTCTTTGTTAAACAATCTCCTGGGAGGTTTTAAATTGTTTCTACTAAATATTATCAAATTCTACAACTCTATAAAATTCCAAAAACATTTGAAAACACATATGGACATCCTAAAAATCAACCCTATTAAGTTACATATGTACAAAACATAAATAAAGGATTAATTACTGAAAAATAGAGGTTCAAAAAATGAAATACTGAATCCTCTAACTTAATAATCTTATAATACATATATATTTTTTGGTTAAATTAAACTCCAATCATCAAAGGATTTTTTTCTATAGAGAAGAAGAAACATTGAGAAGAGGGTATGTTCTAATAAATTTCCCCCACTCATTATCCTCTAAGATTATAATATTCTTACACCCCGTGAAAACACAAATATTTCTAGGATAATTAAAAATTATGTTAACATTACATTAATAATTTGTACCTATTGAATGTATTATAATTCCAACATATTAAATTTTTATAGTTCCCATTCTCATTCATTGATTAATGTCCAATTAATGGTCGGTTAACCGCCAATTTGGATATTGCTATTTTTTTCACCAACCTTGTGGCTAGTTATAATAAATTATTTTTGGAATATTAATGTATAATTACATTTATATTTGGATTATGTACTTAATTATACTTGTGGATAAATTACCATTACCCAAATAGTTTAATACATGTGAAATGGGAGATTTTTATGGAATTCATGATATCAAAACAATTTAAAATCAACCATTGAATATTAGGAAATATAAAAAAAATCATGTAATTGATAAATTTTTTATTAAATTGACATAAATTAATTTTAGATAATTTTTTTAAAAAACCTATGTTTATTTTTTAGGTGATAGAAAAGAGATGACATAATGTGGGATTTAAGGTAATTGGATTCTCAAACCTAACTCCAATTCATTTGGTTAGCTCTATTTCACATAATTGTTTTTAAGGATATTTATCTATTGTCATTAAAATATTGTTTTTATAATCATCAAATTTTTTATATGGATATACATTTTTACAAATTTACTTATAATCCAAATAAAATGATTTTCCTAAAACACTTTCCCTTCAAAAACACATTTTTTACTCTCTATGAGTTTTTAATTATTCTCTTGAGATTGACGATGTTCGTGAAAAATAATTTTTTCAGAATTCATTTTGGAACCATAAATTAATTAATGAAATCATTATTTGTGAAATCATTATAAACCCTATTCCATTCCATAGGCTTTTTGATAATTTTAATTGTTATAAATTCTTTGTTGCAAGACTGATTATGTGAATATTATGATGAGATGGGTGGGAGTAGAATTATATTTCTTTTAAATTAATTGGGTAATGTGATGTGAATCAGGATATTGTGTTTATTATTTGTGAACACGATACAATCTTTGTTAACAATAATGATGTTATGATTTTGACACATATGTTATTCAAGATCATTTCGCTAGATTTATTCACAACTTTACGTGTTATAAGACCATTATGACATGATATTTAATTATTAAACACATTCGACATTGAATAATAGTATAAAAATTTTATCTCCTGGATATGACATTAGTATTATGATTTTGAAAAGATTTTGTTGATATTCTAACCCATATAATATTGATTCATGTCCCTTATGTTTCCCCTTACAATTTTTTTGTCCCCCGTTTATTTGATAATTATCCTCAGGTGACAACAGATATAATGGAGATAATTTAACTTTTATAAGGGTAAAGAATAATAATTTAAGTAATGTTTATATTTTTTATGGAAAAAGGATGTATCAGATTAATTGTAATAAGAATCTAAATAATCATATCTTTGATTTGTATCGTTATTATGTTGTATGTCTTAGAAATCATTTAATATCCTTGTCTAAAAATTTCTGGTAGCTATAAATATTTAGACACTCTACATTCATTATGTTGTGCAATGAGAAATTGAACATTTTTAACTTGTATTATTTTCAATATCTACTCCACAGGAATAGCACACTCGACCACATAAGATCATTTAAGACTAGAAACTCTGATAGAAATCTCAATATTGCATTGTACTTAGACATGATTTCATTTATTTTATATATGAAAAACTGGTGAATATGTCCCATGTAATTTTTATAGTCATGGATGAAATATTTATCTATAAAATAGAAATTTTTATTGACCCATGAGGTCATATTGAAAAGAATCATTCCATTTTGAAGACCAAGTTGCGTGTCAAAATTCATGAGTTATCTAAAGGATAATTAAATGATGATTTTATTTACATGAGAAATAAATGATATTATTGATATAGTCATGATTTTTGTTCTAAAGAAGAATTATTATTAGATTGAATAAATATTTGTCCTAGATATATTAAAAATATGATGAATAAAAATAATTTTATGGAAATAATTGTTTGAAATTGATGTCAGGAAATATGGGGATATTTTAATAAATAATTTTATAGTTGTAATTAGTGGTTTTCTTATTTTATATTATGGAATAAAAAATCTATATTCTGTGGAATTAATATGTTTGAATATGAAAATATTAACCTACGGATATATTCACAATGAGAATAATCTATGAAATAGTAAAGGTTGTATTTCTCACTTTGGAAACATTTAAATGCTACAACATTTCTAAAATAATTATAAAATTCTATATTTAAAAATATGGAATTCTTGATATGATATTTTAATTTTCCAGTAAGGAGAAAAAAATCACAAGGAAAAGATAGAATTTTCACTATATAAAAATTATTTCAAATGAAAACATAGATGTTTTTCCAGATACATAAATAGATACCTATATAAGTGAGGAGGTATATCCGCCATAACTTTCAGGGAGAATCCTATTTTGATTATAACTATCACTACTATGAAGTATTTTAAGATTTAACTTGCACATCTAATATAGTGAAATAATGAATTTACCCTTTTCTATAAAAGTTAAATAATTATAGAATAATTATTGGAAAGAGAAAGAAGAATACATGTATTCTCTTGGATCTATGCAAAATATTTTTATTTTCCATGAACTATAATTGAAGGAGGATGTTACTCATAGGTATTTTTATTAAAAATAATTAAGTGAAAAGTGGTGACCAACAAAAAAAATAACTGAATTTTTTGAATTTCAACAAGAGGGGATTTTATTCATTAGCATATATGCCATTAAATTTCTTCTTTTATGTTGTGACTGAGAAAAGAAAATTTGATAGGTGATCCCCTAGAGATCTTGTCTATATAACCTAAACCATTTATGGGATGTGATCCTAGGATGGAATGACTTTGCCTAAAATACCCCAAGTAGTGATTTTAGTGATTTTGGGGCACCAACACACTATTTTTATCATGCTCATTGGATTCTCCCTTTTATTTTACTAATTAAGAAATCATTGATGTTTTGTGTCATATTTTTACCTTATGTCCTTCAATAATACTATATAATATAGTGTGTAATATAAAATTACACAGTTAAATGATTAATGTTAGTTGTTGAAATATAATCAATATAGATTAATGATAAAAAGTGGGTTGATTTTATTTAAGAGTCCAACATCCCCTGTGGTGGTGAAAGAATAAGGAAAAGTGAAACAATTTTGTTAAATTTAAATACCTTGATTCAACACTATTATTTTATATCTTACTTATGTCCCTTTTTGGCCTAAAAATTTGTATCCAGGCCTTGGTATATTTAATTGTATTTTTTCCATAACATGATCAAGTTACTTCAGATGGTTAATGTTTCAATTTATTTTCTTTTTTTTCTAGGGAAAAGTGAAGAACTAAAAAAATAAAAAAATGAATGAGACTATGAAACTAATTGTTCATTTAATTATGCCTAGAAAACTACTGAAGATGCTTGTATCCCACGTGACGTCGGATCCACTGATGTTGAGAAGTTCTCAAGAAGGAAAAATATAGAGGATATCTATATGATTTAAGTGGTGGATCCAAAATTAATAGTATAAATTTAAAAAACATTAGAATAAAATGAAACATAATGAATCAATATCTGTAGTTTTGAAATTTGAAAGAAAAAGGATGAAAGTATAAATACATTTCTTGTTGAAATTTTCATTAAAAAAATAGAGAATATTGATTCCCAATATAAGGAACTAAAGGTGGTTTCCAAAAAGAAGGAAAATATAAAAATTGATTTAATAGGAATTAATATGAACTAAATTCAATTCCATTTTTTTAAAACTATGAATTATGACCATGTTCTATAGTTTATATTGTTAGTTTAGGTTTAGAAAAAGATGAAACTAGAAGACGGATTTCTTAATGAATATTTTAATCAAATGAATTAAAATTTTAATTTACAGAAAGACATGATGGATAAGGTAATTTAATAAGGGATTAATAAAATTTATAGTCATAAGAATGATAATATAGAACATAACGATCAACATGAATAAAATATTAATGTGATGAAACATTTTAAAAAAAAAATTAGTCCCTACTATGAAGTATTTGGATGTAAATTACCAACCTATAATAATGGAATATTTTTCATTTATTATTTGATCCCCCTTTAGAAGGTGATACTGAAATATGGGATATTTTTTCATATAGGATAACAATCGTTAAAATGAAAATAAGTCAGAAGTATAGATTCTATTGGAATGTACAGTTTTTTATGATTGAACTATTCTAAGACAAGGGAAGAAAAAGGACTTTGAAATTTTTAATATTATGGAAAATACTGTATGTAATTAAATACATATAATAATATCCCTATAATAGATATAGGAAGTGGGATGATCCCTTAAAAATTAATGTAAAATGTGGTATTTTTATTGGATTAATTGACATAATAACCATTTTTTAGCATTTGAATATTTTAAAAGGTGTTATGATAATTTAAAATATTGTAGAATAAAAATACAATTATTGCAACTAAATAATGTTATGACCAGGTTTTAAGGTGGAATATTTCATTTTATTAGTGATAAAATGGAACCATTGAGAATAGAAATTTACAAATCAAAGAATAAATTTATTGAAGTTAAATTTAATCATAATAATTATTCAAAATTGTGTAATGAATCAACAGCATGTTGGAGAACTAGGAAATTAATTTGGAGAGTAAATGTTAACCTAATTGTGGAAAGGATATTTAACACCATTAAATCTAATTTAGAACTGAATATGGACCCCCAATATAATACAAACAATGAAAAATTTTAGTTCATAGTTATTCAATATCCTTCTCAACATGAGTAATATGGATTTCAACCCTCTACCATATTACATTAAATTATTTTTAGTTTTTTAATAGGTTTCAGATTTAGGGAGGGATATAATCCATGGTGTGTGTGTTCTCACAAAACAAAAAAAATTAAAATATGAAAGAATTTCTAAATAAATATTGATTTTTTCGGTCATCAACATAAATAATTAGTATTATATTAATATTACCACTTGGTCTAAAATATATCTCATGGGGTTAAGTTTATTCCTAGAATAAAAAAAATAAATAATTGCAGTTAATCTTGGATTTCAGGATATAAGTCTACCATATTCTATTGTAATGACCCCAACTTTCATTAATGAAAATTCATCTTGATATAATTAAATGTATTGTTATGTAAAATGGTTATGTAAAACATATGCACTATTTTTGTTTTTTGTTTTTGGATTTCAAAACACCATTAAAAATTGTTATCATTGCTAATATCGCCATTGAACAATGATCACTTAATTAGTATTAATATAGGGCTTTAAAAAATCCAATTTACATAGAAAAAGGAATCTATGGCCTCATCTAGTAGACTTTCCATATACAAAGCCCATTTTTTCAGAGCTCATAAAGGAGGTGGTGTCATTGGGCTTTGCTCTTGACCTAACCCAAGCTGAGTTTCCACACATTAATCTCGAAAGGAACCGCATACGGAAGAAGTAAAGGATGATAGAGATCACCAGATGAGCGATGTTATCTGAGCAACCCCAAGAGTCTGTCACTATCGCACACCTTACCAGGAGGTTTAATGTAGGTGTTATCAAGGGTTTTGTAACAAGACTCTAGCCCAATTATTATGTGCATTATTTTTGTATATAATAAATAGTATACATTCATTTTATTATTGTTACATTGTAAATATTTTTTAAACAAAAATTGTATTTTTAGTTGATATTCAATTAATAAATATATTTTAATGAATTTTTGAATTTTTGAATTAAATAATATTTTATGAAAAATTTATTATTACATTACTTTAAATATAAATGATCAAATAATTTTTATGAATACAATTGTAATTTTTATTATGGTTTAAAAGCTGTTTTTTTTCAACCCCCTTAAACTGTCGATAAATTTCAGTTTATTTAAAAGAAAAAAATTACATATTTATAAAATTATTTATATAAAATGAATATTACTTATAGAATCGGTACATTGAAATTACCCAATGGTGATTGTTAAATCATTTTCTATGGTAGTCAATTTTTTTTGGGTAAAAATTAAACAGTAATTAAATATATAATTTGTTTTATGACATCATAATGTCCCAATAGTGATGTAATAAAATACTATAAACATTATGTTCGGCCAATATAAGTTTTATCATTAAAAAATGGTATTTTAGGATTTTATATTTATTTTTCAAAGCATTAGTGGACCCTCCAAAACTTATTCAACATATTAGCTTTCAAAATTGATTTCCTTTAGAGTTTGACTCACCTCCACCAAAGTAAAATCAATATTTTAAGAATTACATCCATTGTACTAATAAAAATAATTTTTTCCACTCCACTTTTGAAAAAACCATTGGAAAAAACCATGGGTTTGATTGTTATTTTGATTAGTTTAATGTGTGGGGGCCAAAACCTTAATAATAATGAATTCTTTCCCTTTTCCGATATAAACCCACCCAAGATCCCACTTCCTCTTCACTCCAAGACTATGGAGATCTACCAATATATACTGTTATCTATCTATAATCCTCTCAAGGCACCCTAAGATCCCAATAAGACTCTCTCAATACCCTAAAAAGCCTTTGGGATCACACTTCCATGTAAGGGTTTTCTTTCTTTCTCATTTTTGTCCAAATTTCATTATGTTATTATGCCCTTTTATTTTCAATTAAAAATTTTGGGAATTGATTTTGAACCTCCCCCATAATTCACTTTTTATGATTGAATGACGAGAGACCCCTTTAATCTCTCATTAATGCCTCCCATGTACATCTGTTACCATGCCACAATTTCATAAGGAATTTCACTCTCCTCATTTATATTCTAGAAAATCTTTTGTATTGTGAATCCAAATTACATTACATATGTTGGGACATATATCTATAAGACCCCTTACTATCCTTTTCATGTACATATTATGATACATCGCTTTCTCGCTCATCATCTTTTTAAATCAATTCTTATGTCACACAATTATGCTGCCGAAATTGCACCAAACTTTTCTAAGCTAAAGTCTTTGTGTAGTGAATGCCATTATTATTTCTATATCAAGGGTATTCACCATTACACACATTTTCATGTTTATTATAGTGCATAATTTATGTATTCCACATTCCTTTATTGTGGAATAAAGGATTATATTTAATGATTCAATGTTGTAAGATCCATATGGCACATTTATGCATAAAATGAAATTATTAAAAAGGGTGTGCCCAGATAGCACTCCATTGCATTGGGTAAAGATTAATATAATCATATTTCAAGTGAAATGACTGTTAACTCATGATAATTCAATTGAAATGAGGATTTACTCATTCCCTATGGGCAATGAGCCTTGGATCATGCAACAATCATATTAAATTGTGTTGTCACATTATCATGTGTATGATAATCATGCTATGTGATGCCATAATGTAACTTTTCTATTACAGTAAATTTATAAGCCTATTTCCTAACATGTACTATATTCTTCTTATTATGACTTTTTTACTCCCTTAATGGGATTTGTAGCTCACCAATTTTTATGCATGTCTGCAGGTTATCCCATGCAATGCTAAGTACGAGGGAATGTAGTAGTCATGTAAATGATGTTTTCAATAATGATGTTGTGTTTCTTTTTTTAATCCGTTATATAATGTTCATAATCCACAAAGATGATTGATCTTTTAATATTCTCTATTGTATCAAGGTAATATTTTACGTAATAAAGCTTTTTTAGTTGTGAAATAAAAATCATTGTTGTTATAACTATTTTATTGTAATTCCAGAAATGTTGACTCAATTAGAGTCAATGTATGGTTGATGCACGATTTTTCAATATTTTCCATCATAACTGATTGAAAACAACATTTTAATAAAATTAATACATGGTTTTTTTATGAATTCTATATTTTCAATGATGGTTGATTAAATGATATTGTAGATATTCATGATCAGGTTTATGGAAAATTCGATTAAGACATTGATTTTTTTGATCTATGGTTGATCCAAGGTACATTTAGTTTATCTAATAAAGATGTTATAGATTCCAAAAAATCTATAATATAAGATATTTATTTAAAATTTAAAGGAAAATAAATTATTTCTTATTCTCTCAACCATTGTTTTATCCATAATAAATACTCATATTTTGGCAGAAAAATTGAATTAATCAATGAAATGGAAAATGATGTTGCATGAAGAGTTATAATTCTCGTAGAATTTAAAACATTTTGGATTCAATCTAACATTTTTTATATATTATTTATGTGTGTGTGGGTAATTATGGATTATAATTACTTAAAATATCATCATGAATTGATATCAATAATATGTTTTATCCTAGATACATTTTAATGTTCATTGTGGAAGAGAATTATAGTGATCATAAAATTTGGTAATGAAAAGGTAAATCTTCATTAAAATTAATGAATATAGTAAGGGAAGTGGGAAAAATGAAAATTTCAACCAAATATTTAATAATCCAATCCCAATATCATTGGTAATAAATTAATTTTTTATATCATAGTTTATATGTGGAAATTTCACTATAAATTTTTTATGCGGTTTGACAACTGTTGTAGGGAATATAATCGTGATGAATGTTTGGAGGTGGTTACTATAATTGGAATTTCCAACCAAAAGGACTCAGAATTTATTAAATGAAGTGATTTTTCCAATATAAATCATAAATATATGTGGATTAGTAGTTCATAGAAAATTCCACTATAATTCAATTGATAAATGTTGAGAAAGAATCAACTAATGAAAGTAAAAATGTTATCAAAGGGGGAATTAAGATAAAAATATATCCCTATGAAATTAATTTATAAATGGGTTGACATATTTAATAATTATACCATAATAGTATAGATTTATTTGAATTAAATGTAAGTATTTAATTAATAAATTAGAAGACAAAAATCTATAAAATTTGATGGAATTTTATTTAAAAGGATATTTAATAATATCCAATTGGGTATATTATTGAATCCTTGATTTTATTATATTTGTTTTGTAAACAATATGTGATGATTGGAATTAAGGAATATTTGAAATTTTATACTGAAGGATTTCTTTAAGAATCATAGGAATTCATGATTAGAGTATTGTCCTCAATTTGATATATCCATATTGTTAATGCAGGAAGAGAACTTTATTTATTGTTGTCTTTGAGGTGATTATATATATATATAATATTTGGTGATATTTCTCAATAAAATTATATATTAATATAATAGTTATATTTATATATTTTTATATGTTTTGTTTATAAAAAATATGGCCAACCCTCTTAACAAAGACACCCTTGTAGCCTATCTGGATATATGGCTCAAGTGTAAAAACATGATATGAGTCTTAGTGTAATACTTAGTTATTCCATTTCATGGAGAGGTTATATTATAATATAGATGATATATTTCAGATTTTAGAGTTTTAACATGAAAAAAGTTCAACTCTGAATAGGTAATAGGTGTAGAGTTTTAGACTGTGGTTTCAAGAGAGAACAAATGAGAGATTGGGGTTGGATATACTGATGTATCAGCCACCAATTGGCCTGTAGACTATCTAGAATACAGGAAACCCAACATGTGTAATTGGATATCTTGTGGCCTAGTAATTTCTATTCCATGTAACATTGGTGGATTTTATCTAAATGTGATAAAACAATTCTCCTCTGATATAAAAATACATTACATTATATTTTTTCATTGTCCATGTCTCGTATTGATTTTCCATGCCCTCTCTTCTATTTAATTTCTCCTAGGAGATCCCCTTGTTTCTTAGTCATTGGAGGAACCATCACATACAACTAATATCCCACTGTTATTCTCTCACATATCTTCCCTTAATTCATGTTTTCTATTTCTATAAGGTATGGTATCACTGTTTAGGTATAATATTCTTCATTTCAAATACATTTTGAAAATTTCTCATTTTATATGTATTCAGGAAAAACTATAGGCTGATAATGGAATGTTTGACTCTCCCAAGAATAAGGTAAGAAGTCCCAAGTCATATCCAATAGACTATTATCATTTTCTATGTGGATTATAATTCAGTCATTCCATCCATTCCACATACTGTCTTATATAAACCATAATCACTAAATTGTTTATTATCAAAGAAACATTCAAATTATTAACTTCCTTTTACAAATTTAGAAGTTTATTCCATGTGGAATTCCATGATAAGAAAAATTAAACCAAGGTTAGATTAATTATAAATATATATTACTAAGAAAAAAATAGATATGTAATTTGGGTATCATGATTTTATCTTGTTAACATATATGGGGAGTTAAATTTCCCTATTATGTTATGAAATGTGACTTTTGTAAAACTATTGAAAAATGTTTTTCCCTATTTTTCATAAATCCAAAGGGGGTTATGGTTGGAAATCTTGTTTTATGAGATATATTGGATTTGAAAAATGGTAAATTATTCCTTTAAATTATAATGGTCTTTATGATGTGGTAATATGATTATGGATCATGGGAGTTTTGAAAAATTGAGATAATGATTGATAATTCATTACATAAGTTTATACCTTTCTACATAAATGATTTTTTATATTTTATAATCTATTTTCGAAGATGGGGTAATTATATATGACAATTTGAAATGATGAGATGAGATTATATGATTCCATATGATATATACTATATAAAATTTCTATAATGAGAACCAGTATAACATATTATATTTGAGTGTTGGGGATGCTTGGATGAGTGTGTATATTTCATGGGATTAATCCTATCATGGGAAGGCAAGGATGGGTGAATATAAATTAGGGTTCTTGTTTATATAGAAAGATGGGATGAGTAACTGGATTCCATTGGAATTCTAAGATGGTTGTATAGGATCTATGTGATAAATTATGATGGCCAATTCTAGGATGAGAGCTCAAATTCCATTGTAATATTAGAATGACTGATAAGATTCCATTGAATTTGTAATGGTATTTTGAATTCTAGTTTGAAACATTTCATCCTTGTTGTTACTTTTTTATTGTAATAATCTAAGTGAAATACTCACAGACACCCTCACACCACCTGAAGTTTCCAAGGTCAATCAAGGTCACATAACATTATGATATATAACACTATATCCAACCTTGAGGGTCATCGTGATCATAAAAAGTGAGTGGTTGTTATTAATTTTATAAAATTATTTTAGAAAAAATTATTTAAACCTTTTCTGTAGTATATAAACATGAACATTTAATTTACAATGGTTACTTTAGGGATTCATGTGGTGGTGACCAATCAAGTGTTAATAACATCTAGATCAGGCATCCATGGGATCTGGGTACTTGAGAAGATTAAATTATTTTTTCATAGTATACATGTGTATGGAAACTACTGATATTTATGAAAGATTTTTGGAATGATATTGTTTTATTTAGATGCTTGAACCTAGATAGACTTAGTTTTAGTTGAATATGACCATTATTTGTGTTTTGTTTTAGTCTTTTAGTGTTCTTGTATATGACAATTCCATGTAGGTTTTTTGAAATTGATGGCATACCCATTTTTATGTAATACTAATACTGCAATATTATTTTTTTCATTTTCCCTATTAAATGAGTTTTGTTTACCTAGGATATCTTATGGGTTTTTTATTAGTATTCCACTATTTTTATAACTCTAATACGGTGTTATAGTCTCCCCACCACACAACCCTAGACTTATACTACTTTTTATCAGTCTGTAAAATATGGTCAAGTGAGCCTCTTCTATTGTATCGTACTGGACTAGAGAATTAGTTCAATAACATCTATAGTGGGGTGTTAAAACGTGGTATTATTGGGTATTCTTCATACAATTTTTAAATGGAAGATATATATTTGGAACATTTCAGGGCTTGGTAATGATCTCATGCAAGGGAGTGATCAACTAACAGGAACTGTAAAACCCAAAATTCAAGGGATATGGCTTTTTGTGTTTGTAATTCAATTGATAAAGTGGTATATTATTTTTACCTTGAGTGAGGAAAATGGTTTGTGATGATAATTTTGGATAGAATATAAATTCTTGGCTGGATATGGAAAGTGTTCAATGATTTGTTGCATCATTACTAGAATATATGGATTCACATGACAAGTATCATGCTAGGAAAATGGGTTTTAAATTTTAATTTCATACTTATTGTGTTTTTTATTATCTTTTGATAATGTTTTATTAATTATATTAATCTAATTAATTTCATCGTATGGTCGGTAATCTTGTTTTAATAAGGTTCTGGGTATATAAAAGGAATTCATTGTTGTATATGGTGTTATATATATACATCTATGGTGTCTTCCTACATGAAAATTTCATACAATGGTCTCTTGATACATTGGAAGGTATACATGGATTTTTGAGAATCTTGAAGAAATTTATTTTCTATAATCTTTGTATATTTATTTTTTCATATAAAAATTAGAGTGACTTTTTAGTATATCCTTAATCATTTTAATTAATTCTATTTCTTGGATTGAGTTAATGTGTATCTTCTTCAAAAATGTAAATTAATTTTTAAAAGATGGTATTAGTTAAAAAGGTTGATAATAAAATATCAATGACATTTATTCATCCACATATAGTGAATAGAGATCTATTTAATAAATCCTTGGCAACATATAAATATTTATAAATTCTAATGATATTAAATTCCAACATTCAAATGAAAATAAAAATTTTATTCATGGATTAAATTTGAATAATGTGATTCTAATTAATGTTTGAATTGTATTGAATAAATAAAAATGAAATACTAATGATAATGATTGAAATTATTGTTACGTATACATTCTTTGAGTCCCTATGTGTATGAAATGCCCTGATGTAGGGGTAGGAGACCTTTGATGTTTCTATTTTTTGAGTCCCCAATTATTTGGATTATATATATGGGATCTGAAGTCCTTGGTTTGGTTAAGTGGGGCAAGATGGAGAGCTAGATTTTTTGTGAAAAATGAGTTGTGACTTTGATATGGGTTTGAGTGTTATCAAATGTGTGGGGGACCTTGTAATGATGGTTGATGAGTGAGGGACTTGGAGACACTTGATTGTGAATCATGTTTAGTTAGGTGATTCTATAGGATCATTGAGGGTGAGCCATGTGGGGTGATGAAACTATATTATGTTATACATTAGGTTTTTTGAGGTAGTGGTATATTTCTTGGTTATATGGTTAGAGATTATTTCGTAATAAAAACCACATAGTTAGTTGTAGGTATGAACCACTGGTGATGGTTCTTTGGGTCTATGTCATTTTTTGCGAATGATAATTCATATTTCTAAACTTGAAAATTGTGGTCATGCATTTTTACATTGTGGCGGAATGAGGAAGAAGGTTTTGACTCATTAAATAACACTCTTGATTATGGGTGGTCATATAGAATCCCAAGAAATATGTATGGTGTCAGGGCTTTATTAAGAGAGTTTCTAAGACACCTCTAGGTGGATAAAGTGATATACTATATGATTGGTTGGTTAACTACAATGGAATGTGAGACCAGAGCCAGTGATTCTTGACTGATGGTATGCAGAGTCATGTTCTTTGAAATTGTCACCATAGATTTCTTTCACTAGTAGGTATTTTATCCCTATTTATGTCAAATATGAAAAACTATTATGTCATTTTTACAGGTTCTCATTCTATATGGATTTACACTTAACCCATAGCCAATACTCAATGGTTAGACACTCCTAAGAACGAGGTATGTTCTCCCAGACTTATATCATAGTCTTTTTTCATTTTAAAGTATTTAATTACATCTTCATACCTACATTACTACACATTTATAAAATCAAAATTTAATATTGACATGTTAATTTTCCTTGAAAAAATAACTCTATTTTTGTTCCCTATAACCATGTAGAAGGAAATTCTATATTGAATGAATTAGATTTTAATTTTTCATTTAATATACTTAATTGATCTTATGGATTCCTAAGAACAATTTCATGAGAGAATTTGAGAATACAGATATGATTTCGGTTAATCATTTTGGTGTGTTAAATTTCCTATTTATGAGATGAAATACGAAATTAGATAACTCTTTACTAATGGGGAATTGTTCCATATGTTTTAGAGATCCAAAGGAAGTAATGGTTTTAATTAATTTATATTGAGACCAAACCATTTCATATAATGGTAAATTGTGTTTATTAATTGTAATATTTATAAATATTTTATACGATAATATTGTAGCCTAGAAGTTTTAATAAATTAAAATTTTGATTACTGACCCATTACTTATGTTGACACCATTCTAAGTAAATTCATAATTAATATTATTTAATAAAAATATTAAATTATGATTATGATAAGAAATTGTTAAGAATTGTATTATAAGATCGTTATATTTTATAGTTAATATTATTTAGAGGAACATAACAAACATTTATTTTATTAAATGTATTTTTCATGTACATTTAATTATTATTTATTTTTCACTACTATCAACACTAATTCTTTAGGAACAATGATATAATAATAATATTATTATTATTAAACCATCACTATTATAACCTTGCAATTAAACATGACGTTATGAATTGGAATAAAAAAAATTTGAAAATAAAATATTTATTTATTATATAAGGACATCATTTTTATAAATAAACTCATAATATTTTAAAAATTCTTCATATGTATCGAAAAACAATTTTATAAAAAAAACTATTTTTTGGTAGTTACTAAATATATTAAAATTATCTATTGAACGTAACATAAATCCTATTTGAAAAAATAACATAATTTTTTAATTCAAAATGTAAAATATATATTATGTTTATTCTTTTCTAATTTACTGAAAAGATTAATTATTCAATGAATAATAAAAAATAAATCTTTTTTATTTTTAAAAATGAATTTTCACTTAACATATTTATAATCTCCATTTATGTTTTATATTGACTAAATGATAAATTTAATAAATTTTATATTCATTTATCTATTTTAGGCCATTATTATCAATATAAAATTTATTATTTATTTTAAAATGTAATTTTCTTTTGAAAAATTTCTCTTTGGAAAACAGAATTTTATCAAGTTTCTAGGATTAATATTAAATTAAAATATTCCACTTATGTGATTTTAATTTGAAAATAATTATTCAATATTTTGAATAAAAATCAATAATATTAAATTATATGGTAAAATTAATTTATTTTCATAATTATGAATAAATAGTATAAATATCATTTACCCTGATTAAGGTTAAAATATGGTTTTTCACATTACAAATGCTTGTTTTAAAATAAATTTTCCACACACAAATTATTCTTATTTAGTAAATTGTATTTTATATTTATAATACATAATTTAATATTATCTAATAATTATCATTTTAAATTGAATATTAAATGTTAAATTACATAGGTAAATTGAAAGATACCAGTTAATGTGGTGGGAACTAAAATGGTTATGTTATGTAAACATAACAGAGAGGGAATAACATAATTTTAGAAACTGTTATATTTTTATAGAGGTTTTTATATACTAAATTATACTTTAAACCCATTATTTATCAATATATTAGTCAATTTTTGAAATATGGACTTCCCTTTACTGACTAGTTTTGGGAATTTATAAAAATTCCACACTTAAATTATAAAAGGAAACATCCTCCCCTCACTATTTATCCCATAATAAGAAATTTGGATCCATAAAAACCTATAACATTTTCACACCAACATCCATATAAATGTTATATACCTTATTATCTTCCGAAAATAAAAATCCTAGGGTTATTAATAAGATATACGAATGGGGTTTTTCTATGTGATGGTCATTATATTAAAAAAGATCTATCTTTTTTACATTATCTGTTACCACATTAATTAATTTTATAATAATTAAAATATTATATAACCATAATATATATATATATATATTGTATTATTTTTATGGTGTAACCTATACACACATCATCTTCCATTCAAAGTGAATTGAAATTGTCGATCGCGTGTGCAGCAGGCTGCTACATCACAAACAGATGTAATTTTTTTCAATCACCACCTCTCACAACTGAATATAATAACGGATTTAATATTTATATAAATTATATAAATTATATTATTATACTTATTTAACAATTATATAAAATTTAATTTCTTAATTTTCATTTATATGGGAATATGATAAAGTCAATCGTGTGTACCGCTGACTACTACCTCACGAAGCGATGTGATTCATTTTTCAATTATCATTGGCATTAATGGTAAAAAATAATACATTAAATGAATATATGTAAAATTTATGAAGTCATAATTACACATAAATTGTTACATTTTATTAAAAATCCTTTCATTTCATCCATTTATAAAATGAAAACAATGTTCATGCAGACATATGGAATACTATATCCATGAAGAGTATAACTAATACCCTATCTCTAACTTTATTGGATCACACTAAATATATTAGTAATTAATACATATTATAATTATATCATGGATACAATTATGAAGATTATGTAACCATGGTCAGTGTAAAAGATCCAAAATTACCAAACCAAAACATACATGAAATCAAATAACTTGTTAACCAAATCACAAATTAAATAAGAAATTGTTAATAAATGGGCATTAAAATGTTTTAACTAAATTATATATGGTATGATATATATAATTATAGTTTCATAATAAATTTATGATAAACCTATATTAATTAAACAGTTTAATATAATTTTTTGATGAAAGTCCAAAGAGCAGGTAATGAATTTCTAGTCTCTCATTTATTTATGGGAGAGATATTATACATTCACCACCTCTTTCTTTTTTATGGTGTATATACTTCCCGTGAATTTATTTTATGTTTGTATAATGTAAATTATGTCATATTAAAATCAATATAATTTTATTTTTCTCATAGATAATACAATTAAAAAGATATAAAAGTGGAATGTGTTGGATGTTAAATTATATTTATTTATTAATATTGTTTATAGTTATGCTTTTGATGAAGAAATATTATGATATATTTACCAAGAATCTAATATATTTTCTTCCAATTTGATTAATTTATTAATATAAATTTTTCTATTAATTTGTCTCTCATTATTTACTCAATACTCTAAATGAATAATTAAAACCAACTTATTTTTCTCTTCAGTTGAAAACCATTTTTCTTCCAAATCCATGTTTCTTTAAAATTATTTCAAGACCGTTTTAACATTAATATATAAATAATGATGTTATTTTTAACCTTTTTTTATACTGAAAATATTTCAAGAATAGATATTATTTTCACTTTCCAAACAATGCTTGTTTCCCTTTTATTAAAAATGTGAAAGCAGTCATTGTTTTAACGTGTATGCAATGAACAAAATTCCCATAGTACTGATCATTTAATGTTTTAATGATCCTTCTAAAAATTTAAAATGATACTTTCAATGAAATAATTTTCATGAAAACAATTGTGAACATTTATTATTAAATTGTAGAAATTCAAAGTGAAAAGGTTAATTTCCGCAAGGAATGATTCAGGTAATATTTCAAAGCAAATTTCTATAAAAGATGACATAGTTTGATGTGACATAATATTCAATGTAAATTTTATTCAATTATCTCAATTTAAAAAAAGGCCTTTATGGAATAAGTTTATGAAGAAATGTTATCTATGGAATCCATTTTTATTCTATATGTTATGGTATGATGAGATGTTCAAGAAACCCATTTCTTTTAACGTGTTCTAATATGATAAATGTGTTATGAATCCCATTTCATTTCATGAGTTCCAACTTGAGGAACATTTTAATATATTTTGGAAAATGTATATATGATTTTTGTTATTTTATGGGTGTGACATATATCACCCACCAAGGAATTTTCTAAATAATGAGATCTGGTGAGATAAACCAGAGTAGAATAGAGAGTAAACCTGGTTTAGTAGAAGAATATTTCCACTATCACATTCATGGGATTGAAACATGACTACTATGGGTTTGATGAGTAAACCCAATCCATTATGATATTTTGGGGAGTGAACCATGGGAATTAATATGTTTTACGGATTAAAACCAATCAATAATGATAGTATTGAAAACAAGTCTGGACTACTAATGAAATGATTTATATGCTGTTTTTCTATGCAAAAAATATATTTTTATTCCAATGTTGTACTATCATGGATTATCTTATTTAATTGATTTATTATTAATGTCTTATAAACTATAAGTATTATTTCTATGACTGATTTTTTTTATCTATGATGTGATTGGAATGGATTTAAAATGTGTTTTTATTGTTATCTTACATTCATGTTCACATTTTATTGATATCTCCCTTGGATGCCCTTATTGAGAATATAAGCTAACCTTATGTTATGTTTCCTTTCACCATGATAAAAATAAATGTAATATGGATGATACATCTAATACGTATACTTATTCAGAAGAAAATATGGGAGATGATTTTATTAACATTCAATCCTTTTTCTAATATATCCATGATTACATAGGCACTATAAGTAGAGGATTATAGGGCGTGTCATTATGTTAGGTAATGAATATTCCGCTAATAAGATGAAATATATATATGTATAAAAAGTGTGGGTTTTGGTTGTTAATATTAAGGAATGTTTTAGATAACCTTTAAAGACTATGATATGAACCGATTTGTAAGAAAATTATTGACAAATCTACATAGAAGAAAATATCCTATGATTTTAGGGAGAGAAAGAGATACTGGTTTCTATGAAATTAAATCCATGTATGGATACTATAAGTGGATGTGAATATATCATAGTAGTACCAAAGGGTAATAAATCCCATAAAGGGGATTGATTATGTCTCAATCATCATCTCCTATATGAAACAATCCTTGATTCACACCTTGTTTGACACTCTTATGGGATATGTTCTGTAAATTCACAATTTATTTTCAAATCATCATAATATATTTTTCAGAATTAATCAATTTGATTAACAATTAATGATGGTTATACTAACCATTTTTCTTTTATAATAGGATTTCATATATTACATTGATTTAGTATTGGTGACCAGTATTCTCAAATATAAATTTATCTTAGGGAGGATAGTAAAATAAATTATCTTATATCAGGAAAGGTATCCATGAATTTTAATTATTATCCTCAATGATTAGTTTTTTAATTATTTGTGAAAACCCCTAATTGTATGATGATCATAGAGTGACCGAGACTTTACATATAAATATTATATATTAATATATTAATATTAACTAAATAACATACTAACCCACACTAGAATCTTTTATGTCTACTTCCTTTTCATATTCATATTTAAAAAAACACATTTATAAGTGAACTATATCAATGGACACTCAGTTCTTCATAACTATAACCGTTCTTTATAATTTGATACATATTTTTTTTCTTCATATCCTATAAAAAAGAAATAAAAAAACAGTGACCTCAAATGATAAGTAATTATAAAAATAGATAAATCAATACAACATGAGCATAAGGGTATAAACATTATAATAAAATTAGAAAACAATACCCTATATATCATATTTCAAAAAATAGAGTCATGTCATAAATCAACGTATATAATAAGAATTGAATGTTCTTAGAATAATTTATTATGATACATGGGAATATGACATTATCATAAGACATAGATTTATTTAACACACATAAGAATTGAAAATAAATTCATTGGTAGTGAAGACTAATTTTCAATACTATTATAGTGGATTGGGTTTTCTCACAAAACCAATTTAATATTCATAGGTTAGTAACAATATTATCATTAAAGATTGGTTTCACTCCCAAAATCATCGTATTAGAAATTTCACACTCTCAAGAATATCAGTGTTAACAAATTCTTTTATAGAAACTCGGTTTACACCATTTTCCAATCATGCTTGTCTCATAATATCTTAATATTTCCCCCATTAAATGAGAGGAGATGTAGACATCACCTATCACATAATTGAAATAAAACATATGTGTTCCCCAAGGTTGTAAAATAATCTTCATAATAGAATGCATTAAACAAAATGTTCTTCATAACCCATTTATCAAATTTGATGCCACGAAATGAAATTGGTTTCATAAAAAACATTTCATCATAAACAGAAAACATTCAAAAAAATTATGGATTTTATAATTTATTCATATCCTTTGAAAATATTAATTAATATCAATGGATGTAATCATAAATAGGGAATTATTTTTAAAGATCTCGTGGATCATTTTTTAGGAAAATATATTTTAAACCTTTTTAAAATAAATTTCCCCCAACGTTTTCAAAATTATATTCCTTGAAAATAAATTTTTTAACATATAATTTATGATTTAAAACATTGAGTGTTCAGGATGTTGGGAAATTAAATTCATTATGCTCATTTTATATCAAGGATTCCTTTTCAATTTTTTGTAAGATTGAAACATGCGTTTTCTAGGAAATTAAAAATAGATTCACAATTACATATTTTAAAAAATTCAAAAAATAGAACAAAATGACTTTATAAAATCATCTATTGAAATTTAAAAACTCTTGAAATTATTTTGGAAAATTTGGACATTGAAGAAAAGGGATTTTCGACCAAAGGGAGAACTAAAGTCACGTTTTGTTAAAAAAATGTCATTTGGAGTCCTGATTACATAAATACTATAAAGTGAAGTGGAAAACATTATTCTAATGAAATAAAAAGGTAAAATAAAATTAATTATTCAATTTATAAATATATCTTATGGTTTTATCATATAAAGAATAATCAAAAACATTTCTAATAAATAATGATATTGTATCAAAAAATACATTCCACTTCAGTATCTTTTGAATTGGAAAACCATGAATGAGAGAAACATTTATGGAATTTTTTTCCAATTATATTCATTATAATAATAGTAAAATTTACTCAGTGATAATATATAAACCAAAAAAATAATGGAGTGGTGAATATGGAATTTTTCATGAAATAAATGTCAATAGAAATCGCTTACCATAAGTCTGGACTTCCGTCAACAAAATTAGAAAGTTCTATATAGTAAAAATAATTTAATTTTAAATTTATTACAGAACCATATATATATATATATATATATATATCATTCAATAAATTATTTACTTATAAACAATTCTCACACATTAATTAAAAATTCCTTATTAAAATAAGGTTTCATGTAATAACTATATTATTTTTCATTTATGTTTTGATTTGATATTGTAGGTACTTTTAAATTCATCATGGTTGAATAATCTCTCTAATGTTAATAATATAAAATTTTAACTGATGTTATATATATATATATATATCTCTCTATTTATATTAATCCATAAAATAAGGAGATATAAAATGAAATGTACCATCCGTGGATATCATTGGACATACATAAGCCTGAATGTTCATTCAATTTTCCCGAAAGAATTGAATGAATGACAGGTAAAAAGTATATAACTATTATAAATTCATTATTATGGCATATTTTGAAAATATGTTCAATAAATTTATCCTTATTACCATCCATGTAATGATTATGTAAAATAATAGATCACATCGTTTCGTGAGGTGGTAGTCCTCTGTAGACATGACTGACATTGTGATATTATAAATGACAAGATAATAGTAAGGTATATGTGATATACTAACTAAAAAAGTATTATTATTTTTTATATATGATATAAATTTTTTAAATATATTAGTTTATATTTTAGAGAGTGGTGGTGATGGAAAATTAATTACTTCAGTTCGCAAAATGATAGTTAAATGTACACATGATTTACAGTTTTATTTCATATTTGATAGAATTGGACATAGATACAGGTCATAACATCAACATGATAAAATGTAAAAATATTATAGAGTTTTTTTTAATTATATTTTACTTATTAAGACATAATGAACTTAGTAAAATAATATTTAAAATAAAAGTGTTTATTTGATTAAATTACAATCACTTTGAACAACCTCCTATATGTCCCTTATTAAAGACCTTATGCTTTGTCTTGTTGGAAGAACATAAGATATTGAACACGTATAATTGTATTGAGAAGATATTTTTATAGGTTTAGGTTGATTTAATGGGCTAAAGATGTGTGAGTATGTTAGCAGTGGATGTTCAATTTTATAATTTAGGTGGAGTGACATTTTTTAAAATATAAAAACTATTTAATAATGGGATATCACTCTCACCCAAAGTGAATCCAAAATTGGTAAATAATTTATTTAATTAATTATACTGAAAATAAAAAATTCCACCTAAAAACATGTTTTATAACCATTATTACCTATACATTACGTTTAATTTTTTACTTGTTTAGTTTTAACCACGGAAACTTGTATACTTTTATTTCCATAGGTAATTTATCCTTCAACATTAAATTGATAAAAATGAAATAAATTGGATTAATAATTATATAATTGAACTAATATAACTTTCAAAAAATCTTAATATAAAATGGATCTTGTAAATTATTTAAACAACAAGAGTGTTTTTAAGAAAAATTATTCTTTTTTACTATTAATAAAAAAAATAATCTTTTTTGAATAATATTAAAATATTTTTCTAGGAAAATTTAGAGATGATTATTTTAAAAAACTATTTTTAGTTTTTAAAATAGTTTTTCCAATAATTTTAATAATAAATGTTATTATTTATTTAAAAAGATATATCTTTTTTTGAGAAAAAATTATGATCAAAGCATATAATTAATTTACTATAAATTAGTTTCTTATTTTTTAAATATTTTTTCTTAATCTAAAATATTTATATTTAATTTTTAAAATTTATTTATTCCAAATCATAGTTACAAATTTAATATATTGATTATAATTTACAGGATAATATATTAATATTACCATTTTATCATGATTCGTTAAATCTCGGTGTTGTGTGTAACATAAGATTTTGAATAAATAAAATTTATTTGAATAAAATAATTCATAAAATATCATGGTGTCAATATCTACAAAAAATAAATAGAATTCCACTATTGGAAATATATCATCATGATACAAGCATCTATGTCTACCTATGCCCCATTATATCATCATATTCCCATGTATCTTCGGCATGATTGTGATTTCTCAATAAACCCCTAAACATATCTGAGGTATAATTTAATAAAACATTTCCAATATGATCTGGAATCACTTAAAGTTTCTATTTTTTGAAATTTATAAGATTTATTAGTTTGAACTTTTAGTTGAGTACATGTTAATGATCAGGTTTTTACTTCCTTTGGAGTGATATATTAAACACATTGTGGACTTAAGATTGAATCATTGAAATTTAAAAGAAATATGAAACTATCCCTACTCAATAAAGAATATTGAAGAGATGATTTACCTAATAATAACATTTCCTTGATTACAAGATCTTATAACACTATTCCATGGAGGAATTAATAATAATACCTTCTCAGTAACTACCAAAACCAAACTAGGCTAATTATTATCAGCATCACTATTTTATTTTATTATGAGATTCATCGATATTTTATGGATGAATATGAATCTATATATTATTTATTATACAATATGAGATCAGAATAGTTTTCATTATCAAATTTATCCAATCATATTGGATTTATATAGTTCTTTCCATAATGGGATTCTTTTAGATCCATCTGAATGCATTAATCAATGCTATAGTTGTAATAAAAGAGTAATAGAAAAAGGTATTGATCCCAACCACATTTTAAATATATAGAACATGATCGTTAAATATTTTATATTGTTTGAATGATCCCATCATATTACATTTAAATTTTATAATGATATAGATGGATGAAACTCAATTTCGTATCAAAATCATACTGAATATTTTTCCAAAACTCTGACGTAATCCTCATATTCCTATCAGATATAATTGAATGTGGTAATCCTTGTATCCTTACCACTTATTTAATGTATATTTTCAAAATATTACTTTAATAAATATATTTTCAGATATCAATGAATTGTGATAGATTCGTAATGTGATCGACTACAACACATATATAATCATTCCCATTTTATTTTTTATGCAGTCCAATGACAAAATCCATGATAATTTTTTATCATTTCTATTCATCACTAGATAATGGTTGTAAAATAACCTCAAGAATTTTTCTATTACACTTGACATACTATCATTAATATCTCTTGGATACAAACTCTATAATAACTCTACTCATGCCATCCCAAAAAAATACTACTCTAGATATCTATAAATCCTTGTACATCAATGATAAAAAGGTAATGAAGAACTATAGGCTTTCTCTAATATATATTTCTTCAAAAACAATATTTAAGGAACACATAAATAGTTTATAAACCATATCATTCCATCGTGATCATGGATAAAGTCAAGAATAATCCACCTCTTCTTTTTCATCTTAATATCAACAATTAACACCTCTTTTATCATCAAATAAATTGATTTTTGAACAATTTTTTTGGAAAACTATGTTTCACCACTCCGTTCAATATTTACCTATAATTATTTTGAAAATCCATAAATAGGTGGTCTTTTTTATATTCATCAAAGATATTCTAGCTTAATCATTTGGACTCAAAGCATCATTTACAAAGTTCTCATCCCAGTGGTGGTAATGTATCTAGCATTTATCATCCATAATAAGATCAAACCATCTTCTCAGTTTCATTTTTAATTTATTATGTTGGAATATATAGCATACACTTTGTGATTTTTGTATATATCAAACATTTTTTTGTTAATAAAATGGGTCTATATACTTATTTTATAAATTTCCAAAATCAACTCCAAATGATGTGTTTTGAAAATTTTCTTATGATCCTTTAATTATCATGTGGAATAATCTATGACCATACTATTCTTCATTAGAACTCATCATATTCCATTCATGGATGCCTCGCTATCGACTACAAACCATTCTCCAGTATAAGAAAATGTAAACACATGTGATATAATTAAACATCCCCCTAGTCCATTAAAATTCTCTTCGATTTAATCATTCTATAGGATTATGGATCCCTTATAAGTAAATATGGTAAGTTGATTAAATATTTTTGTGGGATTATCTATAAATCGTTGATAATATTAATCAAAACATTGAAGACTTTTGATAATAGTCAGAACGGTAGATATGGTCCTATGTTCAATATCCTCCATCTTTGATAGATCCACTAATATACCCTTTATTGAGAACATATAAACATAATATAAATCCTTTTGTGGAAAAATTTACACTTTTTATATTTTGTATAAATTTAATAATTTATTAGTAAATATAGTATAATTATCAAGCCATCTTCATTCTATAACTTTGACATTTGAAAATTTAGAATATCTTCTACCAAGACTATAGAGAATTGATCAATATAATATCTACAAACTCTATTCATTAAATCCATAAAGATATTGGGGGAATTATTATGATTGGTAGGATTTAATTTATACTAATAGTTTCCGTAAATATTTGTAATATTGTCTAGTTATATCCTCATTTACCCTTAGTTGATGTTATTCTGGATGACGGTCAACCATGAAAAAATAGTGTGCCCTGTGAAGCTAACCTAATAATTCATAATCATTTGGTAGATGATACATGTTCTGGATTGTGATATTTTTCACCTCCCAATAATCCATGAAAATCTATATTGATCCTTATATATTTTAAAAAATGAATATGTGAACCCTAAGGAGACAGAATTAGATGAATAAAGACATTTTCAGGGTTCTCCTGGAGGTGAATCTTCTATTCTAATAACTCAATCATCTCCATTTAATTTGGGGGAAATTGAAATGGGAGTATCACTAGGTATGATTTTTATTTATAACATAACTTATTTTTTTGGAGACAAAGAAACTCTTTTTAAAATACATAAAAAACTCCCACACAATAGGCATATAATTGATGTTTAATTTCTCCAAAACCAATTGAGATAAAAACCCCTTTAATGGAAATGTAAACTAATAAAATATTTTTATTTTCACTTTTATTTCATATTTATCAACAAAATAGTAGAATAACATTTTTTCGATAATAGTATCAAACATGACTTCCCTTCAATTTCAATTAATATTTGATTCAAGTAATAAAATATAATACATTCTGAAGATAACATCAAATTCAATAATTGGAAAATAACATTATTTCCAATAAGATCATTCCAACAAAAATAAACTAGAGAACAATTATAGATCTGATATTAAATCATTTTTCCATAAGGGTGTTTCATTGCCAATTTAAATTTTAATTATTGGGTAAAGTAGTTGACATACCTAAACAATTTTCAGGATATAGGGATATTTTTATAACTATGATCAACTATGATACTTAAATATTTGATCATACATGGAACCACCCCAATGATATTGTTCAATCTTAAATCCCATTTTAAAACCAAAATGATTAGAATAATCATCATGTATCATTAACCTGAGTGATTAATAGTGAAAAATCATATATAGAATGTCTAAATAATATATTAATTTCAATCTTTGAAAGAATAGTTATAACCTTGTATATACATGATAATTTTTCAAATCCAGCATGTTTTATCATAAAATGTTTGTTAATTTTTAAAAAATATATATTAATAGTGTTAAACTTGGTGTTTACTAGGGGAACAGTCCCCATGAAATTAAATGAGGGCCGAGATATACTCTGTCAACTCTCTTTAGGGTTATATTCGCTAGATGCGTCTGTGCCAAAACCACATCCATTATTCATATCCAGATAAGGATGTTTTCCTAGAAAAACCATATAATCAATTTTTTAATTAATTTTTAAGATGTTATCATATACATTTACATATATTATGGGTTCTTCACAATTGTTTTCCATCATATTCTCCTAATTATAACTATGCTTTTCATTGATATCATATATAAAGATCCACAATTTTTAAGCATATATATCAAATATTCCTAAATTATTGTTCATTACATAATATAATGATCCATTCTTGCCTCATTTAGGTCTAGTTCTTTTTAAAACTCATAAACAAAAATAACTAGATAATAAGTAAACTGTACTCTCCCCCATAATGATTTTATAATTATAACCCTTATTAGAAATGGAATACATAATATATTTCTTCATAAATTGATGAATGGGATTATAATAAATTGTGATCTCTGATACATAGAAAGTGTAAACATAGTATATATTAATATAACATGATCATAAGTGTATGATAACATGAGAATTAAATTTAAAGTCCATTCATTACATATCATATATCTAATAAGAGAGTCATGGAAAGAATATTTGATCTTTATAGGACTTTGATCATAAAATATTAAAAGAAAACGAACCATGAGAACATAACATTTTCATAAATCAGTGATTTTAGGCATACAAATAAGCATAGAAAACCTTTTCATTAATATTGAATAATGATTTTGAAGAAAATCATAGGGAATTGGGTTCACTCCCTAAACCATTGTAGTGGAAATTTATCAATCCCATGACTATAATAGTATATTGGGTGTAATCCCCAAACTATTGTAGTTTTCAAGGTTTACTCCCATGAATTTCATAGTAGAAACATTCCACAAATGAACTGGGTTCACTCCCAATTGAAGTCCTATTTATCTCCTAAGATCACAATATTTACCAAATTCATTAGACGGAGATACAGGTCCCCCCACCAAATAATGAATACAATACATAAATCATCAGAAATTTAATAAAAAATTCATCATATGAGAACTATTGAAAATAAATGGGTTTCATAACACATTTATCATAAGATAACTCGTGAAATTAAATAGTCGTCATAAAACCTTTATCATATCATAACTAATGTAAAAGAAAAGTCTTTTATAAAAATATTTTCATCATTGTCATAAAAACCATATAATGAATAATTATATTATAATTTTACCATATACCCATTAATTATTATTTAATATAAACACAATTCATGTTAAATGGAAAATAATTTTGAAATATCACGTTGAAAAATTTTATGAGGTAAATAATAGTTTATATACGGTTTAAAAACAAATGTTTAAAAATATATTTAAAATAGTTTTATTCTAAAAACAATTGTATCTTATAAATTATAAATTAAATAATTGATTGGTCCTGGTAGTATGAAATTCCATTAAAAATTTTGAACAACATATCAACATTTGTTTTGAAAAAAATGATCAAAATAGTAAATTTAAAATATTCTATACAAATTCCTACATGGTTAAAATTGAAATATAGAAATATTATATGAATAATATAAAAATATTGAAATCATTTTTAGAAATCATTTTTATAGAAGAAAAATGGTTTCCAACCATAGTGGGAAATAATTTTGGTTTTAATTAAATACAATCTTATGTAATCATTAGTAAATAAAGAGAGTAAAACGAAGGGAAAAATTATCCTCTATAAATAACCAAATAATTTGAAAATTCATGATTTTTATAAAAAATATAACAAAATTATTCATCATATAAATTCTAATAAAAATGATATGGATAAACAATGAGATTATATCATCAAATCCATACCACTTTGCTAACTTTTGAATCATAATCCCCATGAAAGAGATGAACATTAGATGGATATGTATATCCTAAAATTTCATGATTAAAATCATAAAATACATTCTTTTTCAGTATATAAACCTCAAAAAAGTAACATGGGGGTAATATTGTATATGTCTTCAAGAAATAAATGGGAGACTAGAAATCCTTTACCTTTGGTATTGACTTTTTCAAGGATTTTTGAACCTTCTGTATATTAAATAGAGGTAAATTATAAAAATATTCCAAAAAATTACTTACTTATATATCTTAACATATATTATTTTATAATGACTTCTTATTACCCTTTTTTAAAATTATTTATTAAAATCATGTTTGGGGTAATAACTGATTTGTTATTCATGCATGTTATCATTTTTCATTTATGGTCATTTTACATGGATAATGGTTCCAAAATCTCATTAATTTTAACTATGATATAAAAATCATATATATTTCATAAATATTTATTTACCGTAATCTACAAAATTTAGAGAAAGAAAAACAAATAGATCATTCATAGAGATGGTAGGCTATACGTTCACATGAACGATGATTCCATTTTAACAAATGATTGAATGTAAGAAAGGTAAATTACAAATCAAAATTTTAGATCCATTATAATGTAACTTATATGAAATATATTCACTAAATGAATCCTTATTACATTTCATGTAAAGAATATGTTAAAAAAATCACATTGCTTTGTGAGGTGGTTGTCTTCCATACACAAGAGTGACATTACCGTCTTCCAAATGAATAGGAATTAATAAGGTATATATGATATCATGACTCAATCAGTAAAATAGTTTCATTAGTATCTTATGAATATTTTAAATCCATAATTATATCTATCCATGAAAAGTTGTGATGAAAAATGAATTACACATGTTAGAAAGGCGGTGGTCCGTAATATACATAATCGATGGTTTCATTTCCCATTAGATGGAAGAGGAGATGGATATAGATTAATAAATGAATATAATAATATCTCATTATATGTTATATATTTCTATTTTATGAAGTAATTATTAGGAACTAAATTAATTTGGTAAGAGAATAAAAAAAGTGATATATTTTTTTGAAGATAATTAACTTTTCTTTGAATGACCTCCTTTGGATATCTTACTAAGGACCATTAGATTGGTCTTTTGGGAAGACCATAATATCTATAATATTGATAATGATTATTGGGATGGTATTTATCATATTTTTATCAAGACAAAGGGTTTGTGAGGTGTCAACAAGTGAAGGTAAGAAGTACCCTTTTAAAATTTTGGTGGTGTGACATATTTGTAAATACTGAAAAATGTTTAATTATTAGAGGACAATAACACCACAATTAACCAAAAAATTGACAACTAATAGATAAGTCAGATGATATGGTCAATCTATACATCCACATAAAAAATATATTTTTTAATTATGTTATTCTATATCCATTATGTCCATTTAATATTACCACATTAGTTTTCACCACATTAACATGATTCATTTTATTTTCCTAGGAAATTTATACTTTGAGAATAAAATTAAACTGATACATATAATATAAATTTTACCCACTATTTATAAATATTAAATCAAAATTTTCAAACAAAAAACATATATGCGTGGGAAATTAATTTTAACATAAGTTCAAGTAAAGCTCAAACCCAATTTTAACTTTAATCATGGTAATTAATTATTATTTTATTTTTTAATATTACTGGGAAAACATTAAATTCAAATTATTGTATAAAATAAATTGTTATAATTAAAAATATAGAATCCATTTTTTAAAATTCATGTCATATATGAGGGAGAACATATTTTTAGATAAATCATAACAAAGGTAGTTTTCTAAAGAGAAACTATTCAAATGTTTGGAAAGTTTTAATACCAAAATTATTCTTGAAATAGATTATAAGAAGTTAAATATGGATAAAAAATATAATTGAACTAATGTTATTTTCAAAACTATTTTTAAATAATGTGGATCTTTTAAATTATTTTAATAAAAAAATATTTTTTAATAAAAAGTATTATTATGTTATTAAACATCAATAAATTTATTCATTTAGAAAAAAAATCACAAAAATAAAATTTTAGCATGAAAATTTTAAAAAAATTTATTCTTTCAAAAAAAATTCATATAATTCTAAAAAATAATTTTATTATTTGTTTAAAAAAATCAATAAAAATAATTTTTTGAGAACAATTATTTTTAAAGAACATGAAGTCATTCCACAAAGCTATGTAATTATTTATAAATATATTTTAATTATCTAAAACCATTATAATTTATTTTAAAATCATAGTTGTTTCTATTCATAAATCAAAATTTATTTACTAGGTTATGATAGAAAAGATTAAATTATAATATTTTTATTATTTCACATTTTTTTAAAACTCAATGGTGTTTGAAAAAAAAGATATAAATGGAATTATGTTTATCTCAAAAAAATCATAAAATTTCATTTCATTATAGATCACATGTCCAAAATATTATTTTTTTCTCTAGTTGACAATTATGGGAATTTTCATCCTTCAAATCTAATTATTCTCCCTCTAGTTGAATAAGATGTTATCCTAGGAATAACATTTCTTTACGTATATAATTCACACATGATTTTGAAGTGAAGGTTACTCACAAATAATAATAAAAACTAATATATGAGAATCTATTAGTGTGATGATAGGTTTGAAAAACAGACGGATATCATATCCTTTATGAGGGTCTTGATTCCCATTTAGAAGGTGTGTTTATATCAGATGGATGTGGATAAACAAAAAATTGATTACATTTTAATTTTCAATAGATTATTAATATATATGTAGAAGAGTTTAATATTGTTCTACTAATCTATTATTTTTATATCTCAACAGAAATCACACTTGGTGCCACACTAATTTCAATGAATCCAAATAGAATGTCCCTAATACAGTTACAAGAATTAAAGAATAAACTCCACGAGAACCCGAACAGGGTTTGCATTCAGAATAGTGTGTCACCATGGGGTGCACCCCAATTACTGTTTTCAAAAAGAATTATTAATTAGTGAAATAATACATTGATTATCAGGAGATAAACATGAAAAAATAGTGAATGTGCATACTCTACCTCATATTGATGACTTTTTTTATCCACTATAGAGAACACAATAATTTTCCAAGATTGACTATCATTGTGGATATCATCAATTGGGTATCAGAAATTAAGATATATAATATAGAAAATTAAATATAAGGAATGGAAAACCTGAATATATAGTGAATTTTTTTGACTTACTAATTTACTATCTATCTTCAAAAGATTAATTAATAGAGTTTTTATAGATTAACATGATCAGTTGTTTGTAGTATTTATAAATTGATATCTCATTTATTCAATTTGAAAGGATGACCATGATTATCCATTGAAAATTATACCAAATACCCTAATTAATGATTAATACAATAAAAAATAAATAATTTATATTTTTGGCCACAAATTATTTTATTTATGGGTCATATAATCTCAATAGAGTGTATATGTGGCGATCAATCAATAGAGGAATCTATTGTTTATTTTCCCAAACCAACTATTTTTTCTGAGGTATATAGTTTTCTTGGATTATTTAGACTTTATTTATAGGTTGTGGATATTTTATACGATTTTATAATACATGAAACAAGTTCTATTAAAATTAATATAAGTTTCATTGGATTGTTGAATGGGAAAAATATTTCAACTTAGTGATGGTAACTCAATACACATTTGTTTACATAATATTACTATGGGGTAGGGTTTATAATATTTATAGATAAATTAATGAAGGGTGTAGGATTTGTCATCCTGTAGAATGTTATGAAAATTTTGTATGACTCCTAAAAAACTGAAGGTTTATGAAAACAATTACCTGAATCACAACATTGAGTGAGATGTGAGAAATTTTTCATTCATGATTTAGATTAATTATATTTTTAGAGAAATACATGATATATATACTGATCAAAAAATGTATAATTTATTTATTCACAAAGATAGAGTTGAATATAAGATTGAGAATATGGTTTGTGGTAGATACTGATTATAATAGATCAAATAAATTACCACCATGATAAAGAGAAAATGGTGTATATTATTTAATGAGAAAGGATCATTCTACCTTATAAATTATGAGGATCAAAAAAGATCCAAAAATTCATTATTTTTTCTATATGGATATATAAATCCTAAAAATGGGGAGGAATCAAACTATTCTCAAATTATTTTTTAACTATTTATATGAGTGAAGAATAAAAAGGAATAGAAGGAGGATATAGATCTTTATAAGAGTTTGAGAAACGTTCCTAAGTTTAACCTTGATTATGATGTTGTAATAATGTTCTAAAACAATGTTTGTGTCTCCACAATATCATCTATGAAGAACGATATGTTAGAGAAAGTCCATAGTTCATTATTATCTATTAATTATATAAGTGAAATGATTTATAAAGATATTAAATAATATATTTTTTTCAGATGGAATGAAGAGAGATATTTCCCTGGTACATATCTTCATTCTTGGGTTGTCAGAAATTTAGGGATTATAAAAAATATACTATGGGGATATTATTACCACTACCAATATAAAAATGGAAATGGGAAAACTTCACCACATATTTTTTCATTATACCCCCAAATCATATAATGTGAATAATGATACATTCTTTTTAGTTCATATCCTTATAAAGACAAATGAAACTATTTTTAAAAGGTAATATTTCTATCTGGATCTTCTTGAAAGGATATATATTCAGGAGGTTTTATGGTCTCATGGAGTACCACATTATATTTCATCTAAATGAAATAATTGGTTTATCAAAAAGATCCAATGGTCTCTTCAAAAACATTTTATATGAAGCCATGTCCTAAACAATCTTATCATCCTCAAAAATATGGTTAATTTAAGAGATTCTTTCAAAACCAAGAGGATATTCTATGACCATGTGTTATGGACTTCAACGGTAATTGGGATAAAAAACACTCTCTAGTAGATCTTTCATTCAATAATAGATTTCAATAATGAATTCTGATGGATACATATGTATACCACTATAAAAATAATTTAATAAATCCAAAGTATTGGGATGAAATTGGAGAAATTATTATATTATGAATACTAATTTCTGAAATATTAACGATAATGATATATCCATTCACCAACATATAATAATAGAAAAATGTCTAGGATTTTTTTCAGATAATTTCTGACATGATCTATAGTATGATGATGGTTAATTCTTTTTAGAAATTTTATATTTTATTAGGGTTATGATATTTTAGAAGAAAATAATTGTTATCCATTAATATATTGTCCATTTTGAGATAATTGATCTAGTAATGATGGTTTATATTCATTTAACACTTTCAATCAACATTTATCATCTGTATGATGTGATCTATTAATCTCTCTTGAGGGAGTACATTACTGATAATTGATATGTACTAAAATAAGAGGTTATGCCAATTTATCAAGATATTTATTTTAAGGAATAACCTTTGGAGATTAAATATCATATAAACAAAGTCTCATGAAAATAGACAACTCACATTGTTGATGTTTTATTCTGATGCCACCTATATGAAGTTGTATGTGAACATAATGATATGATGAGGTAGAAGTATCCTAAATTGTTTGTATTAATGTAATGATATTTATAGGGATAAATTCATTTTAATGAGGGAATAATTTAATAATTATATATTTTAGGATATATTTTTTTGAAATAAATATTATTTTCTTGATATATTTTCTTACATGAAACACTACGTTTTAATGAAGTGTTATATTCAATTAATATTATTACTATTTTAACAAGGTTGTTATTACCAATCTATTAGAATTAGTATTATGAATATAAATAATTTTTTAAAAAAGTTAAATATTATTTTTATATATAAACAAAAAACATTGATATATAAGTACATAATTTTTTGGAAAAGTATTTATATGTTTCAAAAATATTATTTTTTAGAAAAATGATCTCTATTATCTTTTGTGAACAAATATAAAAAATACTTCATTAAAATATCAAAAATATTATTTTAAATAATTGAAATAATTTTTTATATCAATATTTCAAAAATATATTATGTATATTTTTTTATATTTTTCCGTGAAGAATAATTTTTCTAAGAATACTAAAAAACTACTCATATTTAATAAAAGTTCCCTTTTTATATAATTTTCAAGATATATTAAATTTTATATGTACATATTTTAAAAATTAGTTCAATTATATATTTAGCAATCAAATTTATGTCATAAGAATCAATTTCATATTTAATTTTGATATTAAAACCTTAAATAAATTTGTTGATTTCTCAATTGAAAATGGTTTTTTCGTCTCTTCTGATGGTGTATTCGTAACATAATTTATTCCATTTATATGATATTATTTTAGTATAATGAAATAAAAAAAATTCAATCAAAATAATATACATTATATAATAAGATCATATAAAGTTTCTGTTATAAAGATAGATAATAACAATAATAAATTTATTACCATGATTACGAATTAAACATGGTTTTGTGCATCACATGTGTCTGTGTTAAAATTAATTATCCACACAACATTTATTTTTATTTAGTAAAATGGATATATTATTCATAATAATATGTTTTATGATATGTAATAGTTATTCTTTTTAACTTATTTTATATGATTTATTAAATTCGTAAATAAAAACATTTCACTTACCGTGGTGTAAAATAAAATGGTAAAATTAATTAAAATAAAAAAAAATAAATGGAATAATATGTTTGAAACTTTTCATGGTGGAGTTTTTTTTACAATATAACCCTCCAAATCCCTTTTAATTAATTTTTTATGAACAAGGGGTGAGAATGACTTCCCATTATTGAATAGTTTCTAGTATTTAAAAAATGTCACTCCTCCTTAATTAAAAAAGGAAAATTTGTACCATCACTTATTTAAAAATCTTCATCCCTATGTCTCAATAAATATAAGAAAAAAAAATCCAAAATATCTTTATTCATGTACTACATTTTCTTTTCCTCCAATAAGATAAATATTTGGGTCATTAATAAGAGATCCAAATGAAGTTGTTGTAAGTGAAGGTGATTATCTCCATTAAGATCATTCTTTTTACATATTCTCTCACCAAATTCATTAATGCCATATTAATTAAAATATTATTACCCCATTATATAAAATAAAATGAGATATTATTTTTTGGTGTAACCTATTAAAATTTCCTCTTCCATCAAATGTAAAATGAAATTGTTGATCATGTTTACAGTGGACTACTACCTAATGAGCTGATCTAAATCGTTTTCAAAAACCAACTCTAATGGATAGATATAATAATTTATCAAAGGTATATATATATATACACAATATTTATGATATTTTTTTAGTTATTAAATTATAATTTCACATATACCTTCTTACATTTCATTTCAGTGGGAATACGATAATGTAGCACGTGCGTACGGATGACTACCGCCTCATGGAGTGATGCGAGACATTTTTCATTTAAAATTTACATTGATGGTAATAAGGGTACATTAATTGAATAAATGGGCTTAATATTATTTCATAATAATATTTTAATTTATATATATTATTTTCTCTTCTATCGTTTAATATATAGCAAAATTGTAAAGAACATTCACACGGATGTACGACTTAATGTATCTTTTATGGTAATTAATTTTCTATATAGAACATTATTGAAGTAAATACATACATATATAATTAATATATATTCTTTTTGTATCATTTTTAACATTAAAAGATGATTTATCCCAGATCAATGTAAAATGATGAAAAAACCCAATACAAAAATATATGAAAAACTAAGTACTTATTAACCAACAAGTTATTTTAAAAAGTAATTGTTAATAAAAAAGTAATAAAAGGTTATTAGTATATTATTTTTGGTGTGAAAAATATAATTTTGATTATGGAATTGATGTATAACATTCCTATATTTATTATAAGGGAGTTTTGAATGTTTACAATGGTTGTTGAGACTTAAGGTAGGAGATTTATAATATTTCTTTTATTTTTGGGATATATTTTCCATATTCACCACTAGTTTAAATTTTGTGGTGTATATTATTCTGAAAAATATTTGTCATGATTATTCTAATTAAAATTATGGGACATAAATATTCATATAGGTTTTTATATTTCCTTCGGATTATGAAGGAAAATTTATGGAATTTTTAAGCCTTAAATGATACAACTTCATTGGTCATGAGGATTCTTTAAAATTATGATTTCAATGATGAAATATTATAATAAATTTATTAATAAACTCCTGAGTTTTCAATTGATCTAGATATTTCAAGAATATAAATGTTTTCTTTTAATATTATTCCCTTTATTTACTCAATATTCCAAGAGTATGTTTTTAATGAAAACCGATATTATTTCTCCCATTAGTCAGAAACTACTTTTTGTTCCATATCGAAATTTCCAAACAATGATTCAGAAAATATTTTAATGATACAACATAAATTTTTAAAATATATATACACCTTTTTAATTTTTCTGAACTGTATATTCATGTAATTTTCTTAAAAACATCTCTTTGGATTTTACCAAAAATGTGAATTTTGCCATTATTTTAACATTTATGTCATGAATGAAAATTCGCTACTAAATAAAAAATAAATGTTTTAAAGTTTGTATATGTCTCCATGTATATTTTAATATAAAATTATGTTCACATTTTTTTCAATTTTTTAGTTTTATAAATTTCATTCTTAATGATAAACAGTTATTTATATAATGAAATGTTCCATGTGATATTTCAAAATAATTTTCAATTTATTTTTACATTATTTGATGTAACATAAGATTAACTTTGGATGTGATACAATCACACATTATTTTTTATTTTTATTGATGTTTTATTTTATATATTAAATTATTATTATGAAACCCATTACCTTTATGTTTTGGGTAATGGTATGATTAAATATTTTTTAAGCCCATTTATTTTCTTGGGTTCCAATATGATAAATGTTTTACGAATCCCATTTTATTTCATGGATTCGGATATGAATAATAGTTTATGATATTTTTTATCATGTTTATATTATTTTCATTATGTTATATGTGGTACCTATATCTTCCTCAAATACTTTGTGTAAGGATTGAGATCTTTTGGGATAAACAAGAATAAATTATGTAGTAAACCCTATATTTCTTGGGAATTTTTTCACTTTGATAGAAAATGGAGCGAACCATGACTTTTATAATGACTTTTGTATCTTTATTGATCCAGTATTATAATGTTAGGAGGGACCCTTTACTACTATTATGGTTTTGAGAGTGAACCCTATCCATTACACTAGTCTGGGAAATAAGTACTCACTACTAAGGAAATCATTTTATATGATTATATATATGAAAAAAATATATGTATTATGCTACTGTTATTTTCTCAATGGACATATTAATTAACTTTTTTAGTACTCGTGTCTTATTAATGACTTTGATTTAATCCATGTCCCATGTTTATTTCCTTTTATATTCATAGTATGGATTTAAAATGTTATTCGACTTTTATTATACACATTTTATCATGTTATATTGATATTTCCCATGTATGTTCATATTGAGAACCTCCATTCCCAATTATTATGTTTATTTTCCCAATGTTATGAGGAAATGTACTATGTATGATATTACAAATAAGGATACTAGTTAAATAGAACATAGTGAGATATGATGTAGTTCGCATTTGAACCAATTGATTACTTATGCATGTTTCCAAAGTCAGTAGAACTACAATATTATATAGAGGATATTTATTTTATATAATGATTATTCATCTAAAAATTTGTAATATATATATGTATGAGGAGTTTGAGCCATTATATGGAATTTTGGTATGAGAACATGGATTCCATATGATAATCGATGATTGGAATTCTAGGATGAGCACTCAAAATTCCACTTGATTAATCATGATTTAGGGGATTCCAGGATGAGGTAAAAGATTACTATGGTAATTTATGATTTTTAATGACAATATATTCACATTAAATCCATATTAATTCTAATATGATTATCTAGATTTCGTCTAAAAACTGATGACTGGGAATATTGGACAAAAATCTCAGATTCGAAGGAAGTTTTTGGATGGGAACGCAGATTTAATGTGAAAAATTAGGATACTAGGGATGACAAGTTGAAGTTTGGTTTAAAAGTTGTTACTTATGGTTTTAATTGTCCACTTTACCTGCTTAATGACACCGTGACACAAGCTGAAATAGCTAGGGTTAATTTGGGTAATATATATGAGGATTAAATTTGGTGTTTCTGAAATCAAGGGTTATCATGAACCGAAGGAATTAATTATTTTTACTTATTTTTTATAAATTTTTATATAACAAATAATATATATACAATTATTAATTCTTCATGCACTGTTATTTCTAACCTTTCTCATTATGGGTTCCATTGGTGGTGGCCTATAATTTTTATTCACATCCCACTTGGGATTCCATTTAACTAGTGTAACCATGTATGTATCACAATTTCTTCACATGTTATATGTATTTTTACAAGATCAAGTATGATTATAGTAGTATTGAATTGATAATTTTGTTGTGGATGAAAGAGTCAATCTAAATTTTTAATTATTTGTAAATAAAAAATTATTTTGTTTTATTCTATACTTTTATATACATCTATATGCTCATCACATATTGAATCTATTATATGTATGGAATACACATTTTTATGGAATTTTTTTATTTAGTCATTGTTGGAACATTTTCTTTTTTATAATAGATGTTTATGTAGATTGTTTTATTATTTTTTATTATTATTCAATTATTATGGTTCCTTTTACATTTTACTGTAGTCTCCCCACCATATAACTCTAGACCCACACATCAATTTAGAAGCGTTTTGTATATGGGGAGTTGAAATTTTGGCATTATGATGTGTCGGCCTAGATCAGTAGTTTTGTTTATTCTATGGTGAGTTTTCATACCAGAAATAGTAGAATTGGAGCTCATGTACGGCTAACTATGAGGGTGCTCGGATGAGGATTTTATGTGAGCACCTATGTATGTTCATGAATGTGTACTGGTAGGAAGTAACGTATCTTAGTGTGATATGGGTAAAGGGTGATCAGTAATAACACATACAAGTTGCTACAATATTCTATAAGAGAGAAGTTACTCCATTCGGACATGAATTGTTGGTTTAAGTGTGACATTGGTTACATTCCATGTGGCAGTATGAGTGGAATTTTTATGTGGGATGAGATGAATATATAAGAAATTATCTTTCATCAAGTTTCACCAAAAATAAATAATGTAATTATATTGGATTATCATTTTCATATACACTACAATAATAAAACACTATTTTATCTAAAATCACTCAAATAGAGAAACATTCTGGGAAATATCAAAATGTCATTGAACCTCACAGGGTGGTCTTGGAGGATCTAAATTGGATAATGGAGAATACCTCTACAACTGTTGTTTTGGATATTATTTAACTAATTATATCACGGAGAAGAATGTACTAATGGACCCTCCACATCATAGTGATATTTAGTAGTAATATTTAAGGCTAATTTTTTGTCAAATATTTTTTATTCCATAAAGGTTAACCGGATGATGGACTGTGTCACATAAATTGCATTATATATTAAAGAACATGCCATTCTCAGTGTTTGGAAGAAGTAGGATTTTCGACCAATTACTAAATTTTCATGGTGAGATATAAAAATGAATATGTGGGAAATGATGATTGAAATAGTGGTTTTAATTCAATATAAGGAAAAAGGGAGTTTATAGAGGAGTATATTATAGTGAGATTCATATTTTTAAAAATTTATATTATTATATACATATATTTATTATATTAGAAAAACCCTTCCTATAATCAAATTATTTTTTGAAAATATTTAATTACCTTATTTCCTATGATATATTAGTTTTTAATATTTATTGAATTTTGATAACTCACTATCTAATGAATCCCATATCATTCTCAATTATTGGATAATTATACAAATATATAGAGAACTATATAATCCACAAAAATTATTCATTATCTACCATAAAATCAACACACATTCTAATCTACTAAACATACCAGGATAAAAAAAATTATTCATGACTCGGGGAAATGGAAACATAATAATTATGAGATAAAACAATTAGTAAAGGAAAATATAGACTGGAATTAGTCATAGAGTAAAAAAGGAATGAAATTTATTTAATGAAATAAATGATAAAAAATAATTATATACAACTGAACTCATGAAATAGATATGAACCAATGGTTAATTGTAAAATTAATAGATGGATAATAACAAATGTTTTCATAGTGAGGGAATGCATAATTTTGTAATAGTTGAGGGATTTTTCCTTGATGTTGCATAAAATGAAGAAATTTTTCCAAGACATCTACATACTTTCCAGACAGAATTCAATATATCTATGTAAATGGGTATGAATGCCCAGAAATACCTAAGATATTTATCTCATTTTAACCATCAAGGAATCAAGTGGTAATTTTTGGAAATACATGCCACTTACTATGTCAAATAAAATCATCATATGAATGTTAAAAATTTACAAAATATATAACCAAAATTCCATATTAACAAATAAATATTAGTATTGAAATAATTAGAATAAATATCTTTAGTATTTACACAATTAATAAATAGAATATTCTTACATATTTCAATCCAATAATTTAAAAATATTTAGAAAAATGGGACTAAGGTTATATTAATAATTTTGTTAATAAATGAATTTATTCATGTATAGGTGAATTGTATTTAATCAGTGGTAAGGATAATATTTCATTCTAGGAAGAATTAAATTGGAATAAAAATTATTCCTATACACCATGGATGATTATGAAATAAAAAGGAATAAATGGAATTTCAAGGATATTTATCCCCAATGACAAAATCATTTAATTTTTTTAAGGTAGTATATAAAACATATCTCCACAGAGGTAAAATTCCTTTTAATTAAAATTAGAAAATAGTAGTGAAATTATTGAAGTTCTTTTATAAAACATTAAAAATAAAAAAAGGTAGTTATGAGAAAATTTCAAATGTCATTTTAAAAAAATGTGAGGCAAAAATTTTTAAAATAGTTTACTTTTCTAAGAATATGAAAAAAAAATCCTTAAAAAATATTTTTTTCCCATATGAAAAATGGATTGAATGATAAAACAAATTATCATTGAATGAAAAAAATAATACTATAAAATTACTTTTCTAAAACTCCTTAATGTAAAAAATGGTGATTTTTTTTCAAAATTATTATTATTAATATTTTAAAGAGATGTAATTTTACATAAATTGGTTTCCAAGTATTAATTAGAACGTTTCTATGAAGGGAAAATAGAAAATAAGAGGAATGTATCATTAAAGAGGATGTAATTTGTTCTAAAAAATGTTATACATGGGGAATGAAATAATTAATGCTAAAATAAATAAATTAAAATTTAATTTCCCTATGAGAGGAATATAATATACCCTGAAATAAACCTATATTAATAGATAATCATATCTTGTATGAAATAATTTTAAGAAGAGTAATTATATTTAATAAAAGGGTATGATGTTATGAAATAAACTTACAAATGTAGTTTGTTTTCAATAAATAATAGAAGGAAGTGGTATCAACAAATAGAGCTGTAAATATCAAAATGGGAAAATTAATGATGTTAAAATATGTAAATGTGATAGTACTTACCCTATAAAAAACTATTTTTTGTGTAATAATAATAATTTCTCAATGACTGAATGTTGACAAAAAATCCCCTTTGAATATCTCAATCATAGAAGTAACAATAATATTAAATGTACTTGAGGATAAATAATTAAAATTGAATATAAAGGAAATATGTAATCATATATTTTATAATAATAGTGTGAAATGATTGAACATAGATGAATATAGTTCAATAATAATCATTAAATCTCAATGAAAATGCATTTAGTTATATTTTTTTACCATTTTATTGTGTGGAGAAAATACTCTATATTCTTGTATAAAATATATATATCTTAATCACCAATTTAAGAAATAAATCACACTAATAAACTTTATTAATATTCTTTTATAATAATTTATACCAAAATATTATTTATTTTTAATTTATTATCATTATTAGATTTGATTATTCTTGATTAATTATTTAGAACTAGTTTATTAAAGGCATTGTCAATGTTTTTGTATAAATTAAACTTTCATAATTCTGGGATCATTATAATATATTAAATATTTGATTTAGAATTATTTATAATTTTTAAATTTCATTCCCAATGTTTTATAGTCACAATTTTTTATAACGAAGGCAATGATGAGATTGCATTAGTAAATTTTAATAAATAATGGGGAGACCATTGATATTATAATACATATAAATATTACCATAATAGAACCATAAAAAAAACACTAAAATCAAATAAATATTTGAAAACACTATTAGTTATGATTCTATATCCATCCATGATATAAATTTATAGCATTATTTTTGTTGGTGGTTAGAATGACCCAAAAAATAATAATCTATAATGAATGTTTGAGTATGGTCAAGAAAGTAACTATTTTTCCATTATTATAGATGAATAATGATATTATTTAGGTTTTTTTAAAGGTATTGAATTAGAGTTTTTGAGATCATGGTAAATAATAAAAGAATATATGAAAATAAAAATAGTTCAATTTATAGAGTCATAATGGGTATATGTGTTTAAATAAAATAAAATGAATTTACACTTTCAATGATTAATCTTAGTGGTATTTAATTATGTTTTTTATTTATGGTATAATTCCAAAAATATTTGGAAAAGGGATTAGTTTTTTTATTTGATAATGCTTGGTGATATAGTGTGACACTAGATTTCTGAAATTAAATTGATGCTCTAGTATAGACAAGGACATGTGAAGAAATATGTCCAAGATTTAAAATTGAATATCCATGTGAAATGGGTGAAAATGGGTGGTAAATCACATTAAAACTCATGAAACACTATTATAATCGGTGTAGCATGATGAATTACAAGACATCAATAAAATATATAAGGTGTTCATCGCCGCACATTACAGATTATAAGGTACTATTATTTGACATAAAACCCCCAAGATAGATTAATATTGGTAATATGATATATGAATTTATTCCACACACCACTTTTGTGATCTAGGCCCACAAATTCACATTTCTGATGACATTTATGATTTCTTAAGCTCTTGGAATCCAAATAAATATACCAATATGCCATATTAAAAAAGTAGCACATCTTGAGGATCCACTATTTCCCTCCATTATATTTATTCCACTACTTTAGAATTTAAAGTATCCTTTTATTTTTGATTTCTATTCCAAGGTAAGACATTCAGTTATCTTTTAATTCAAGTGTTTCCATTTTCATCCAAAATATATTTCTTTTACAACTCTAATAATATACGATCTCACTTCTCTCTTCCCGCATTTATCTATTTTCACATTTTGAATGGAATGTTCCTAATATATAGATTGGCCATAAAAGAGGTTTCACAGTTTTCTTTTTTATTTTTCATTAAATCCATTAATTATACTATTCAATTTTTGGTGGATGAGATGGAAATGAATGGGTGTGGTAAAATTCCAAAAAATAATGAATTTAAATTTAACTCATAAAATCAACTAAATGATGCGAACATTTTTTTAGAAAACTGGTTTACTATGGAGGAATAATACCCTCATAGGTTAGTTAGTATCATACAATTTATGATGAAATAGGATAGTCAAATTTCATTTAAACATAAATAAATAATGACTAAAACCATGTAGAGAATCCTAGGAATAAGACCGTTCTCTACTAATTTCATTAAGTTAATATCTAAAAGTTAGGATGGTGTTGTTTTATTGTATTTAATTCTTTTATAAAAACACTATCCAAAAGAATCATTATTTTTATAAATAATTAAAAAACTACAAAAAAATAATTGATTAGAGGAATTAGGAATTAATGATTGATCCACTGCGATGCTACTCAAGTGAGACAACCATTGTGAGACTCTGTGCTGGATTAAAAAAAAAATATTTTCTTTTCCCATTCCCTTTTAAAGGAATTCATCATCACTTTCATTGAAGATGTAGTCCGCATGTATGGGCATGTGATACATTTGTTTTCATAGCGAGGGAGGAAAATAAAAAATGAATTTTAATATCTAAAATATAATAATGTAAGAAATATCATATCAATCCTATAAATCAATATTTAGAACTATCAATATATGTATTTGTTGAAAAGTCATACATACTATTCATGTAGGAAGTAGTCTTCACATACACATGAAAATATCTTCATTTTTTGGACTAGTTTTAGATGAAGGTTGAATATAGATATTCCATTAGAATAATAACTTGTCATCTTATTGGGTATTCAAATCTTATAACTATTTAATTGATAGAATATGTTTTATGGTGTAATAGAATTATAGAATTGAGAGATCTTGGTTGACAACATTACATATCCCCTTGGATGTTCTCCCTTGGGAGGCACATTAAGAAACCATTACTTTGTCTTTTAGAAATAAAAGGGCTTATAATTCATGGTTAGAGTGTCAATGAAGTACTAGGAAAAAAATTCCATGATAATACATTATAATTGGTAAAGACATGTTGTAGATGTGATTTAATTTTATATGACAGGAAAATGAAAATTATTTCAATAGCCAATACTTTTTCAATGATGAAATTCCACTCTTCATGGACTAAAGACCCAAATATTGGGAAATAATTTTTTTGGGGTGGAATAAGGTCTTTAAATCTATTAAAATTCAATTTCAAAAAGTTATAAACATTTTCCTTCAATTTTACCTCTAGTTTTTTATATTTTCCCATTTTTCATTCGTTTTTATTTTTTAATAGTGTAATATATATTAAATTAAAAATATAATTTAACCACTCGTAACATGTTTTTGTGTTCTAAAACAAATTTTAATCTCTATAAAATATATACTAATAAATAAATATATTAAATTTAACTTTTAATTAAAATATTTTATATATACATAAAACTATTTTGGTTAAAATTATTATTTTCAAGATTAAGTGTTGTCGTACTAATATTAAATTAATTACCAATTGAAGTAGTTATATTATATGATAATATATGTGGAAAAATTATATAAAATTAATTATATGAGAGTAAATAAATTAATGTTTCATATAAAAACCCAACAAAATTATTCGATCAAATAGTGGAAAATAAGCATTTCACTATTATCCTGATCATAAACATTAATCATTGTAATCATAATTTTTTACAAAAAAACTAAAATATAAATTATTCCATAATAGTAAAACATTAATATAAAATATTAAATTTAATTTTATATTTAATTTTTAGAACTGAAGAAAACTAATATTTAATATAAGAAAAAAATTAGTTTTCCAGGTAAAATATTACCTATATTTAAAAAATTTCAAACTTGAGTTGTCAAATTCAATAGTGTATTCTTAAATATCATATTTCAAATGAATAATACATGTTTTGTAAATTATATGTATTTATAAACATATATGAATTTCTTAAATAATGATTAATTCATTAAATTTACCCTTATGTTAAAAACAAAGCATTCATTATTCACCAAAAATCTAACAATTTTTGAAAAATAAAAAAATTTCATCCTAATATAATATTTTTATTTAGTTTCAAAAAATGAAGTTAATTTAAATTAATTAAAATCAATTTTTTTAATTTTACTTATATATTAATATAGAAAATTTATGATGAATTTGTTATAATAGGAATATAACATTTTAAAATAGCAAATCTTATTATTCTTATTTCATACTAAATATATGTCAATTTGAATTTAATATATTATTAAAATGAAAATAATATTTTATAAATAAGAGACTTAGTTTCATAAAATTTATGATAAAACCTAATTTAAAAAAACATGTTTTTAGTATAAAAAGATATTATTTGTTATTTTCTATTCTAATTGAATTTTTTTCAATAATTAAGCATTAAAAATGAACATTATTATATTCCTATATATCATTCATAGTGTTGTTAGATCTATTTTATTTTACTTTTATAAAAAATAATGGTTTTATATTGTTATATGATTCTTTATTGATTGATGTGGCGTATATAAAAAATAAGTGAACATATTAGTTATAAAAGGAAAACATAGTTTTAACTATTGGTTGGTTACTCTGTCACCACCAAAAATAAATTAAATCCCCAAATTAATAATTTTATCCAACTAATAAAATTATTAACAGGTATATAAATGATATACATAAAGTCAAGATATATTTTCAGATGAGGTGTCTACCTTAATATCTTTAGTATAGATGGGAAACAATTTATATAATACTAATAACTAATTTCATCAAACTATCTTTGAAACTTATTTTTTTCCATAGTTTTTCATTACAATACTAATTTTATAGTTCCAATGAAGAACCCATATTAGTGTTTGATCAAACATATTTTTCAATGAAAAAAATTAATATTCAATCCCTCATCATTGTTTTCACCCAAAATTCAATGAGAACACGTCCTTTTCCACTTTGGTATGTTTGGTTATTCAAAAATGTTAACATTGTTAATCATAATACACAGTAACTCTTTTGGAATCATCCCAAAATTTATCACTCCAGTTATATACATATTTTTTTAGTTACAAGCCTCATCAATAAATTTTTCATATTAGCTGTTTTTTGAAATGGGTTTTCCGAAGTCCACTAATTAAAAAAGAAAAATAGTTTACTTGACAGACAAACAATTATAATTAGAATATATTTATTAAAAATAATACATAATGTTTTCCTACTCTACGAAGCCACCGTATTACTATAAATTTCCTTTAAATTCATCATATATCACCCATGATGAGACCTTTCATTCTTTAAATTTTTTATTTAATCCTCTTAATTCTAATATAAAATTTTCCTATAATTCCATTATGAAAATTTCAAAATTATAAACACATAAATAATTAAAATCTATTCTAAAAATATTCATGTAAACCATTATCATTATAATATTTATAAATTAGTATACACACAAACATATAAATATCAATGTTTTAAAATTTTATCACCATGGTCATTCTCATTTTAGGTTCTTGGACAAAAATATTTAAATCATTTATAGTGGTTCATCAGGGGTATGCGAATCATCGATAACACGTCCCTTGGGAGTGTCTAACATAGTATGTAGTCAATTACATACTCGTTGTTCAACGAGTAAAGATTTATTTGATACTAAATGAATCATTCATATAGTTATCACTCCTTTGTTCATATATTCCACAACCACATATTCATTCTAGTATACATAAATTTACGGATTTTACATGAGACACCATAATACATACTATTCAGATTTTTTATTTTTCTGATACATAGACTTGTACTTTGGGTTTTCATTAATTTTATCTGGTATTTTCCTCGATAAACTATATTAAAATTTTACTTTGTCAAATAAATGATTAATATCTTCCCTTGGAATTGTAATGATACTTATTCATAATAAATTATTATTTTATATAAAACATTTAGTTTATCCTCAAAATTAATCCTAGAATCCATCGAAAAAAAACCATTATTTTATACCAATTGTATCATCCCATATGATACCTTCCCTTAACTACTATATTTAGAGACAATATTACATTACATGCATTGCAACTTAAATTTAGTTTTATATCTTTATAGAATTAGTCAAATTAATTAATTAAAAAATACCCTAGTTTTCTAAACTAATTTTATGTTTTCCCACTATATAAGAAACTACTTATTCCATAATAAGTCTTAAACAAATCCTAAAAAACACCCACCAATTATATTCTACTCTAAATATACTATATAATACAATTAGCTATATCTTGATAAAATGGGAACAGTAGAAGGATGAGATAAATTATCATTAAGGGAAACTATATATGATATGTTATATAATACCAAACAAGGAAATAATAATATGAAGGAAATAAAGGGTAATAAAATAATTCTACAAAACTAATAATATGAGCTTGAAAAAAATTAATAGATACCAATATATGAAACACTTGTACAATAATATTTGGTTTCATTTTAATGGAATGATTAATGTTGGACCAGTAAAGTCCTTAGGCAATGTCATTACGTGGAATCAAGGAATTTTTCCAATAAATCTACATTTTTTCAAGAGATCAGTCAAGACATATAAATAAATATTATGGAGTTAACAAATAACATGATAATTTTCCTTGTGATATATGTCAATGAATTTAAGGGATATTCAGGGATTTTCCATTCAATAATTATTTATAATATATTTATCTTATGAAGGAAAAAAAGAAAATATATAGTGAATTGATGCTTCTATATACAGAAGATGTTCCTAGAGGGTGAATAACCATTATCGTTATTATAAGATTTTATTGACTATTTTCCAATTGTGAAAGGAATAAATTTCATTAGAAGTGAAATATTTCCTTAGAATACTGAAATAGAAATCCTATAAATTAGAGCACATATCATACAAGTAAAATTTATAAAAAATTAAATTGAATTAGATAAAAAAATTGAGTACATAGAATTGTGATCTTTTTTATAAATATATTAATCATCTAGAACACTCTTTTAGATTACTATCATTTCATAATGATCTCCCAATGTAGATATTCTCTAGTGGTGATCCACACATGGTCCATTAATCTACAAAAAAACTGATGGAATGAGGAGTGTTAGCATAGAGGATCAATTTTCATGTGATGTTTTTCTTGATTCCATCAACAGTAATCAGTTTTGAAAGATTATGTCTAATTCAGATTATTCATTTGATGATGAATGATTATGGGCTAAAGAGAGAATTTCTTTGTTCATAATGATTAATAATTGTCCCTTATGCCTTCATAGTATATGTAACAATATATTTATAGAGTTATGGTTCTTGTTAAAATATTATTTAATTACATAAATGTCCATATATAATATAAAATACTTTTTCTAACCCCATTATGAAATAATAATGTTATTATTATTATCATTATATGGTTTTTATTATTAGGAACAGGAATATGTGTTATTTTATCAGCCTGAAAATTATTTTTTGTAACAATAAACGAAATTGTTCAACTCATCCTCGTTACAATTTATTGAATATCCAAATAAAAAATTATTAAATATTTATGTATATATAAATACTCTATTCATATTCTTGATAATATCTATTTTTTATATTTAATAATTATAATAAATATTTTATTCATGCTACTGTGAATAAATAATTTTGAATAATTTAGAAAAATAAATAAATTATTTTTAATGAATATATAGTTATTTATTACAAAGATTTATTTTAAAATGAATAAATCACAGATGAAATTATTCCTTGATCCTGATAATTATATTAATTAAAATAATTTAATTGAAATAGGTTCTAATTGACATCTATAGAACAACATAGTGTGTGAACCTCAAGGCTTCTCTCTCATTTGTATTAGGTGAGCTTTCCAAAATTCCAAAACTATTATCCGGTAATAGTTCATGACACCGAAGAGATCGAAGATAATTTGTAAATATCGAGATCCACACATGATCACCTACTATTTAATATAATTTATTTTCCACAATATCTCATCAATAAGGTTATAAAAACCTATCAACAATCAATGTTACTGATACATATTTTTTTTACCATAATTCCAATTCAATCAATACAACAATTTATCAATATTCATTAATATAGAAGGTAAAATCCTTCCTATACTTTATAGTTAATCATAGATTACTCACGACACACCCAATATATCACATATCACTGTGAACTATATTTTCATGGTTTATATAATACATTAGAACATGTGTGTCAGGACATGAATTAGAAAAAGTATTAATTTCTATGGAGCATTACATATACTCATTGAATATAATATTTTATAAAAATAGACAATCTCAATTCTTACATTTAGGTTTTTTCTCATCAAAACTGATCTTATAAAATCTCTAGTATGGACTTCATTAGAGGATTTATTATCAAAATATGAGTACTTACACATAAAATTTAATAGCCTAAGTGACACATTATAAATTTTAATCAATCCATAAAACTACATTTAATAATATTATCATGGAATTGTATTTTCATCACCATAGTATGAGACTATTATGAATTTATCAATGAGAATGATACTCTAGGAAAATATTATATTAATGTCACAGGAAATAATGGAAAATATATAATTTTTATTGATATTTAACTCTTAATATTTATATATAATTTAAATATAATATATTTGGTTCAATATCACAAAATTGAACATACACTCACATAGACCTAAGTCAATTACGTCTGATATTTTATTATTTGGACCTTATAGGTCGATCATGAATCTATTGAGTAATATTTTAGTCATGTGTTACTCTTTGTTTTCTTGGGATAATATTATTCATGTTGTGATATCAAATATATATGAAAATTTCTCAATAGGTAATACTTATGAAGTTACTCATTTTTTAAATGATGTAATTTTTTATTCATTGATAGATCTACCAAAATAGTATTATCAAAATAATTTTTGATAGTTTCATTACATTTAATAATCACTTAAATCCAAAGGATGTACTTTTTTACTAAAATTAATCCGTAACTACATTTAAATCACCAATATACTTGGAATCTATAATATAATCTATGACCAAGTCAAGTTTTATGATCATCCATCTCACAATACCACCACAAAGAACAAAAATGGAACATTATTAATATTTTAGATAGTATTCATCTGTTTGGAAACTTGTATTCTAAATTCCTCTCATTACTAGTTATTAATATCTTCCATAGACCATAAAAAAATTCTTAGTCTCTTAAAACACAATATAATAGTGATGACTAACTTCCAATAGTAGCTACATATATAAAATTTACATCTTACAATCATACAAAATATGTACCTGAAAATTATCCTAGTAAATATCTTAACATACTTGACTAAACCAATCACAATTGTTTATATAATCATTACAATCCATTGTCTTTTCTCATTTATTTATGGACTAATTTTCATAGAATGGAAACTGCTCAGTGACACTGCTGAAAACCCTCTCTTGGATTTTTCTATATGAATTTATTCAGTTCCCTATCTATATATGTACAATTACTTAGTCATTTAATAGTCTTTGATATATAATGATGTATATTGATCAAAAGAAAATATAAGGCATCACCACCTCATTTTTTGAGAATAATATGTTCAAAAATGATTTATAAGGTTGTAAGACTGATATATTTTTACTATATGTAGTATGATTTTGATATAAACTATTAAGAAAAAAACCCACTCCCCATAAAAAAATTATATACTCAAAAAATATTAATTTATTTTTGAACCAAAATGGATAATATATTCATCAATATAAATATTCTATGATTTTTATTTATTCATTAACCCAAAAATAGATCTCTTTATATTTCATAACTTGTTGGTATCCTTTGGATTCACAAAGAATTTTCTTTATAACATAAAAAATATATTTTAAGGTTCTTGATAATTATGGTTATTTTAACATTCATTTTACAAACCTAATAGACTTTTTATGTTATTATTGATATTATAATTCTTATGGATTTGAGTATTGAAACTGTAGTGCTTTTTTTTGTATTATATGATTAATAACTTCTTGAAACCAATTGAAATCAGCCATGACTTTTGTGAAATTAATTTTCCATCCATGTCTATTGTCTTATTGAATGAAAATTTTAAAATAACTGGATTTACAAACATTAGAGAATATAAAAATTCAATACATTGACCTGGTATATGGAATCCATTTTTGAAATCATGGTATGTAGACATTTGGGAACATCTAGGCCTCTCTCTACTTCCATGTAAACTAGAGGATAATTTATATTAACTAATAATGATTCACCATCAATAGTTAGTTGAAAAAATATAACGTTTATGTTCTCTACCTTTTCATATACTCCTAAAAGGTATATGTGTATTAAGATCATTATCTTTTTTAGGGCCTTGTGGAATATGATTCATCTCAAAATCATGTGTATGATGATACATGACATCATCAAATTATATCTCAATCCCACTATTTATTTTCGAGATTTGATCCTCATCAAGAAGGTTTGGATTACTATTAAATACAACATTAATATCCATAATTCCATATTGTTGATATTTTTTAGTGTCCTTTGGATAACCAATTATGGTACACAACGTTTATCAGGTTGTAATTTTGTATCTAGAGATAGGATAACAAGCGCTTTTCAACACCAAACTTATATAAACAAGAGGATTTTTTTATTTCATTACGAAATCGAATATGGAATACTGGTTTCTCTTTTAGTTAACCCTTATTATATTATATATTCTATATTTACTAACACATATCACTGAATGTATAACATATGTCTTGCATGAATCATGATTGATATCACCATGCCTAACACTATGTCATTCCTCATTTTACTAACTCTATATAATTATGGTGTATAAAGAGGATTGAGTTGGGATAGAATCCAGAAATCCCATTAATAGTAAATTATATCTTGATAATGATATTTTCTAAAAAAATAAGGATTGTTTCTTAATCATATTTTCATAATGCCTCTCAACATCACTCTTTTATCCTTTTAACATAGTAAATAAAATATATGATATATGAATAAAAATCCATTGATTCAACTTGAAAGGTTCCACACACATCTATATGTGGTAGTGTAATAAGCTCTATGGTCCTTCCAAAATTTCAACTATATGAGGTTATAATAATACTACCTTATAAGCATGCATGACATAAAAAATGTGGATTTATTTTACAAGAATAAAAATATCCATCTTTGAGTAATTTATTTATGAACTTTTCATTTATAGGACCTTGATAGGGATGCCAATGTTGGGTGTGTTATGAGTAATGTAAATAAATTTCATTATTAATTCCCATTACAAGATTCATGTAATCTAATTCATAAAAACATTTATTTAAAAATTTCATACCATCATAAAGATATGTTTATAAAATAAGAATAATTTTCACCCAAATTGGGAAATAAATACATCTACATCATGTCTTCATATAAAAATACTTTTTTGTTAATAGATGAATCATAATAAAAATATTTTAAACTAGGATAATTTATGTCAAAGATATTAATTTTTACCTAGTAGAAAAATTAATGTGTTTGGATCCACTGGCTTTCCATAGATTATCCTAACCTCAATTGATTTATAAAAATATAAATGTTTAATTTAGTTTAAAATATACAGGAGGAGTCTCTTCTATTTCAATATCCAATTTATATAATATAATATATTTTACACAATAAGAAACCGATCTAAATGTTCCCCTTGAGTAATTACTTAGGTGTATTTTTCATCCAATGTCCCTTCATTCCATATGAGAAACCGCCAACATTACATTCTCCTTCTTGATGGTTTATCCTTATATTATTTGTAGTACATTGTGAATATGATTTCAGATTAGTGATTTTCTCTTGGCATTTTATTATGTTCCCTATAATGATGGATTTATTTTCACACTTCATTTTCTTAGGGACATAGAAAATTATTTTTAGAATATATATATGATACTTCTCTATAGTTTTATTATTGAGGTTAACAAAAAATATGAAGTTTCTATTATGATGGAATTGAAAATTGGGATATATGTGTAGTTTTTTATGAAATTTAAACCGTAGAATCTCATGATACACAATGTATCCAATTTTTTTCTACATGAGGCCCATCTTATGAATTTTCAAAAATAATAATCTGAAAATCAGATTTTATTTCTCACCAATTTGTTGTCAAGATCTCTCTTGATGTTTATCTTGGCCATACTAGAGCATGTTATAAGTATCAATATCTTAATATAACATTGAAAGTTCATTATACCTAGATGAATGTATTAAACTATAAACTTCTTCTTCACTTTTTATGTTTTTATAGTAGACAAAATTTCTTCCTCATGAGTCTCTAGTAATAGAGAATCGAGAATTGACAATTCTAGAATATATGATATCGTTTCAAAATATAATAGAACCAGTGGGTGCCTAAACCATCCTTGAATATTAATTCCTATAATGATATGGTTATTATCCAAAATTTGTTATAGAATATTGTGTTTGAAAAAATTAACCTTATTCTAAAATAATCAAAGAATATTTTGTTACTACGTCACTTGTTAACAATTTATACAACACGAAATCAATTTTTTTTTAGAAATATTCCAACTATTTATTAATTTCTAAACAATAGACACAATCAAACATGGAATTTACCATCATTTAAAACATTCTAGTTGAAAATATCCTTATTTACATTCCTTTCAATACAAATTATTTCCTTGAAAATCATAAAATGATATTTAGGTAGGTCACCTTTCCAAATGAAAAGTGAAGCTACTTGAACATTTGAGTCGAAAAATCCTTCCAAAAATCCTAATTTGGATTTCCCCAATAGTTTTTTCCCAAATTTAAATTCCATAGTTGATAAAAATTAAATTAGAAAAAAAATGTGTTTAGTCATTCCATAATCATTATTAAGACCCCAAAATAATTAATAGTTCCCCCGACTATGTCTTGAACCAACAAAGTAACTATTGTTTTATCTTAAATTGGATGACGGATGGTGTAACAAGTTTACATTAAAATGAATAATTTTTTTATAATGTGTAAATGTTTCTTGTTTTATAATTTAAAGGTGCTATTAATATTATGTGTATTTTATATCAGTTAATAACCATGTTTTGATAAGAAAATTTTTATAATATATTTATTTTAATCCCATCATTAAATGTTAGTATTGTTATCTATTATGTCTTGGTATTGAATCTATAAAATAAATCCTGCATAATATAGGGAAAAATAAAAAACATATTCTCTGATATTTATCTTTTTTAGAATTTATTTTTTGAGTAGAAAATAAATAAACCAATTATCCTTGGAGAACACTACCTTTTTTATCTTTGAATAAGTTACAACATCCCACCATTCCACCAATGTATGGTTGGGGATTGTTTCATATTGGTTCCATCTTAAACCACTTCCTTTTACCATGGGACACTCCATTTATGAGATATTTTTATATGTAAATATACTTTGGGGGAACCAAAAGATTGGTTTATGTGAATTACAGAAAAAACACTGGACATGTATGTCCTACATAATAAATGTGGGAGAGATGACTTTCATGCCATTATTTTATTAAAATAATAAAAAATTATTGGAATCCCATGAAACTAATTTTAATATAATTGAGTCAAAATAATATATATTTATGGTAAATTCTCATTATCTATCCTACACATGATTGAAATATGAAAAATCACACTGGATAGAACTCACTTCAATTAATTATTTTTTATTAAAAAAACATACTTGTGTTTATTTATTTATTAATTAGATCTGTTTATCATAATGACCAATTGAAGTCTCCTGGAGATATCCATTACAAATTTTTTCATGGAATATAATATATTATAATGATTAATTATCTATTATTACAAAAAGTCAATGGATTATTAATCTATTCATTAAATCATTTATTACATAGTAAAAACAATTGGTGTTGATAATGTAATTAGGATTTAATGATTCTATTTACTATTTCAGAATATTTTTAATTCGTTCTTTTATTGGGATAATACATGGTGCGTAACAATTATCTACATGTTTTGTCTCAATATTTCCATATATCCAAGATAGACACATGGGGACATAGCGGGTATGTCATTTAGATTACATGGTTTGTAATAACGAGCAACACACTATGTTTTCCTAATTCCATTTGTTTATATAACCACTGATTGAATCATAAAATTCTTAGAATATGGGAAATAATGTTTTACAAGTCATTTATTAAAAAAAACTCTACAATTTTAATTAATAATAAAGGGTTTATATCTCACTTGGTTAGAAACCATGTATCTCACCACACAGTTAACACAAATTTCACTGGTATGCCACATAGATTACATGAAATTTATGCCATCTATACATCGTATACTTGGAAACAATGTGTGATCGTTTTCCCAGTCTAAATGTATTAAGAAACAAATTCACCCCTTTTAATTATTCTTAGTAGGTCATATATCCTATGAAATATTCCCATACAGTGAACTCAGGTACAAAATATGTACTTCAACTAAAAAGTTTATAAACCAATCTATAGGGAAAAAAATTCCCACCCCATGATGAAATATATGATCAATCATCTTATTTTCTTATATAATTACATTAATTCATTGGAGTATTTATTAATTCGGTAAATCATTTTTTACTTAATGAAACACATTTGGTGATTATAATGTAATTTTGATTTAAGGGTTTTATTTACTATTTTAATGTGATTTTAATTCTGTATTTAATTGGGATAATACATGGTGTTTAATCATGATCTAAATGTTTTGTCCCTATAATTCCATGAATTTTAGATAAACATATGGCGACTTAGCGGGTATCAATTCTAGATTATAGAGTTTGTAATAACGAGCTACAAACTGTGTGTTCCTTTTTCTATTGGTGTATGTATCCCATAGATAGACATGATATATTCATATAATGTGGGAATTAATTAGTAACATGTAATTTATTCCATCTGAATTCTCCATTTTTAATTATTGATCCCGGTTTTCTATCTCACGCGGTGAGAAACCATGTATTTCACCATACATTTATCACAAATTTCAATGTTATAAATTATAAATTACATGAAATGTACACTATATACTCATGTTATACTTGGACACAATCTATGATGGTTTTCCCTATCTACATAAATATGGAAATAAATTCACCCCTTTTAATAGATTCTTAGTATTTCATGTATCCCATGAAATATTATGAATTAGTGAACATGGTTTCACAACATGTACCTTGGCTAAAAATTGTATAAATCAATCTACTAGGTAGAAAAGTTTTTAACTCACTATGACCACATTGATCATTCATAATATGTTCTTATTCATTAAAAGAATATTAATATTGAATGTTGAATAGAAAATATTTGAAATGATGTTAATTAAATGTCTTATTAAAGAACAAATAATCATGAAATGGAACATCTGAATTCGGTTAAACATAATTGATCAGTAATGAAAAAAATAAATTTAAATTTAAAAGTGACCTCTATGATACCAAATGCAGGTTCCAAAAATAGAAAAATCACTTTATAAGTGAATAACCATTAGGTTTAATATTGAATTTGATGGATAATTTTCTATTTTTGAAATATTAAATTTTAATGAGAAAAGAAAATCTTCATTCAAATATTATTATAGAAATCCCAAAACCTAGAGATGTTCATTTCATTATAAAAATTACAATTAATATTATTTATATTTATTGAAATATTATCTCAGTTTAGCAACTATCTTCGATGAACCCTGATTGAATGTCATGTTCTAGGGAGGTAGATAGATTTTAATGTTTTTCAAATCTTGATTACATAAAGATCCCTCATTATTTTATGAATCTCAAATTATTTCTTCATTCTGGAAGGATGACAAAAAGATGAATCTATAGAGAAGTCTGTTATGTTTAATGATTCTCAATTCACTCTTTATTCAACACAATATACATTAAAATATATTAATAGAGTTAGGATTTGGGAATGATATTTTTTAACGTCAAAACAGATCTTATGTCATATAATAAACTTCATATAACCCCATTCTATATAGAATTTTTATCATTTTATGACATGTGTTATCTTCTATGGTATCTGAGCTATTGACACACCTTGTAAGTCTACACAAAATCGAGGATGGAATCCCAAAAAATGCAGATTTCGAGGTACTAGAGTAGGTACAATGTAGCCGGAACAATTAATCAAGTGGGGCCTTCAGACTACACGTTTGGTCTTACAATCCAACGGGCCTCCAAACCATCATAGAGGGGTGGTGACACATGCATAATGGGTAGGAGGTGGTGAAAATGTTATAAAAGTAGGGTCTTCAGGAAATCCAATGGTGCCCTATGGTCCATGTTATGGGATTTAGGCTTAATGGGCCTTTGGTCCATAAATCATCAATGTAGTAAATCTACTGGACAGGTGGGTCATCCCATGGGAGTATTGACATTCAATTATAGCCCATGTGGTTTCGTTGTGTGTAAGTATGTTTATAATTGTTCCCACAAACACCACATATAATATTAATCACTAGAAACTATCTTATTCCACTCATCTTCCTCGTAATTTCTCTAATACCAAAATAAATATTTATTATTTATTTATTTTTAAATAAGTATTCTATTGACATTCTTAAGAATAAATATTTATTTTATTATTAATAAAGAAAACAAATATTTTATTCACAGTTTTGAAAATAAATATTTATCAATTATTCTTGTATATAAATAAATTATCTATTAAGGAATAAATAATTATTGAATTCCTTATGAATATTAGATATCAGCAAATCCTAGATAATTTTTTTTCTTTCCTATAGAATAACATTTATCAAAATAATTAAATTCAAATATAATTTATATGGGATCATTGGAAACACATATTGTGGGACCTTTTGGTATACATATCAATAGTATTAGGACAGATTTCAAAATATTAAATATTTATATTTACAAATTGATCCAAGATCACGACATAATGAATTTAATGTGTCTCTTTAAACAACCAAACATGACAAATTATTGGGTAATATATTCCAATTACCATAATATCTAATCATGCATGTTTTACACACCCATAACTTATCGATGTTATTGATATGTATTTCATTAATTGTATGAAATAATCCAATCATTACACCATGTTTGTGGAATTTAATTAGATGATTTTATTAAAATAAAAGTTCTAATAAATTAAATTATATTAATATAGAAGGGATAAATCATTTCCATACTTATTAATTTACAACACATAACTAGTGATAAACATAATGTATCCATCATTTCTATGTGGTACATCATTATAGTATATGAAGAACATAAAATAACTGGATTCGTGAAATGAATTAGTAAAAATTAGAATGACCATGAAAAATTCCAAACCATCATAGATAAAAGTAGATGATTCTATTTAAAAATAAATGATTCATTTAGGTTTCATTGTTCATATAAAATCCTCACATATAAATTACTAACTAAAAATATCATCGGAAGAAGTCTCATATTATTATGAGTAGACTCACTTAACATTAAATAAACAATGTGAAACATCATTGATTTTCATCAAACAATGGAACTTTATTTAATAATATTAACAAGTTATTTCAATGTTTTCATAATGGATGGAATATGTTTTGACCTTATCAATCCCACATACCCTCAAAACAATTATTATATTAAATTCATGTAGAATAATGATATAAATTATAAAAATATATTTTATTAGAATTAAAATATTAAAAAATAAAAGTAATCTATGAAAGTAAATATGGTTATAGAAAATAAACTCCAATATAAAAAACATTTATTATTGAATAATAAATATTCCACTTGAGATAACATGTATAGTAATTCACAATATCTTTCTAATAAATAAATTTAATATATTTTAATGTTAGCATTCTTGAAACTAACACTGTATAGAGTAAAAGAAATATTTTTATGCAAAAAAATTCTCTAAATAACATATTGTATGTGTTTCTAGGTAATTTCACCTAATTTATTGGAAATAAATATAGGGTATTCACATAAGAAATGAATGAGAGTAAAAATGGTGTATACATAATGGATGATAAGTGAAAAGAAATATAGTAATGTAATCCCCATGAGTATACTCCACCCATATAAAATAGGATAAGTTTATTTAGAAGGTAATTCATGATAAATTACACCAATGGTGGTAAAAATAAATTTATCATAAATAGGAAAATAAATTTAAAATAGTTAAATTATTTTTATAAAATATTTTTTACAATATAGTTAAATGGGGAAGTTATGAAAAAATTTAAAAATTTATTTTGAAAAAGGTTAAGTAAATTTTGAAAAAATAAACTTGTAGGAATCAAGTTCTACAACAAATAATTTTTAAAAATATATATTGGTTTTCCTAACGATAATGGGATTAGATGATAAAAAATTGAGCATGGAAGGAAATTATTATAATACATAAAAAATGTTTCTATTGAAAACACAAAAACTAAAGAGTATGAATAAAATTAATTAAATGAAATATAAATAGAAATATGAATATATAATGAAATAATACATAATTGGGATACCAAATTAGAAAGATAAAATTTTATGTAATGGAAAAAATAGACAAAGAGGGGAAGTTGTCGATAATGAGGATGTGAGTTATTATAAACTCTGATATTATTTTTCTAGAAGAAATTAATCAAGTAAAGGTGTCTAAATTAAAATTCAATTTTACCTAGAAGTGAATGAAAAAATAAAATCTTACAGTGGAAAGAACTAATCTTGAAATAAATAAGTTTATGAAAGAGAATTATAAATAAACAAAAGGGTATTATGTAATGAAACACCATGATGACTTGGGAAAATTTATAATCAAAATACTATTGTAGAGGGATGATAAAAATGAATTTTATATATAATTAATGATACTTGACTATTAATAAAATAATTAATGTTTATAGTAATTACACAATTAATGAAAATTTGGAGTGCAATAATAAATATGCCATAAGGTGTGAATATTGTGTCAAATAACCCTTACGAATATAAAAATCATTGATGTAACAATAAAATGAAAATGAGTTCATGAGATATAATTATAAATCTATTGAAATTATTGTGTAATTTCAATTTTAAAAATGCATAGAATTAAATAATTCAACAAGAACCATGATGGTTAATAATAGTCATCATAACTCAAAGAATGGAAACTGAGTTATGAAAAACCCTTACCAATATTCCTTATTAAGTGAACATACACAAAATTCATGTATAAAAAAATAAATATCATAATAACATAATTCAAAAAAGTATTCATAGTAGTAAACTTTTATAAACTTCATTAGTATTAATAAATTACAAATATATTAGTTATTTATATTTTCTTTTCAATATCAGATTTTAATATTTTTTAATATTTGTTTAGTAATGGTTTTATAATATATATGTGAATTTTTTGTTGATTTATATTTCAAATTTCTGAGGTAATTATGATTACTTTAATATATTTTTTATAATTATTTTTAATTTTCCAACTTCATTTCATAAGTATTTTTTATTATTCGTGATAAAACAATCAGTGAAAATATTGTTTTAGTAATTTTTAATGAAAAAACATGATGGAAAATTAATAATATGATAGATATTAATATAACCATTTTATAATCGTAAAAAAACCATTTTATTATCATTTCTTTCTAAAAATACATTTAATTATTTTTTCAAAGTTATACATTATATAAATTTATAGTATGGTTCATGTTTGTTGTTAAACCAACCCAAACAAGAACATGATATTTTCTATGAGTGAGTATGTATAATAAGGTGATTATATTTTAATAATATAATTATTACTAAATAATAATGATTAAATTTGTCAATTTTCCAGTTTGAGAGTAATATTTCAATAATTTTTCAAAGGCTATAAAAACCTGTATGAATATGAAATTTTTCATACAGGCATGGGTGGCACATTTAATTTCCTAGATCGACCAAAAGGCAATGAATGGATTGTGAGATTTCTTAAATAGAAATATAATAAATATCATATTCATCCTCTAAATATACATTTATATTGATAATTTTAGGGAAGTGATGAAAAATCTACCATGCCATTCATGAAGGCTATAGTCATCACATTTAATGTAACATATTAAATTTTGGAATGGTTCTATAAGAATATAGATAATGGATATTCCATTGGTATAATAAAATTATATCACATTATTAATAATTATTTTAGCATAATTTCCCATATATAATTGGTTATAGGGGGTGAAAGAAGAATATAGCTGATAGATCTATCTTTAGAATAATACCTTCCCCATTGGATGTTTTCCATTGGGTAACACCTTATGGATCCTTAGTTTTGTTTCATTTTGAAAAAATGTATTTAAATATATTGTGAAAGAACTTAAAATATACTAAGGTATGTTGTTTTGTTAATATAAGGCTTCGTAATGGATTTAGAAATGTGGTAGAAGATATCTTATATTATATGCGAAGAAAATGGACATTTAAAAAATATAATTTACATTTTCAATCATGGAATGACACTACGAATGGGTAAATTAATAAAAAATGGAAAAATGAATATATGTTTTATATATGGTCAATAAATAATCTACCATTCATCGCCACATATTTTCTAAATATGAAAAAATTTACTTACCACAACATTTCTACATTTTACAATATTAGGTTTTACCTTATTAACCAATTCTCACCATATTGGTTTATATTATATTAAAAATAAATAGTTACCCATATAACTAAATTTTACAAGAAATTAAACTAAATTTAATCTAAATATAATTTATATAAATTTCTATATAATCTAAAATTTACTTTTATATATAATCATTTATTAAAAACAAAAATGTATTTTTAGAAAAAGGTTGTTTTCACCATTAATTTTTCTTTATAAAATATTCTATTAATTACAAAATAAATATGTGATATAGAATCATTCATGGTACCCATACCATTAGCAAGGGTATTTTACCAGTTCAACATTAGAAGTAAAATCATTTACCCTTTTCATTAATGTATTGTGCCATATAGAATCATTCATGGTACCCATACCATGTATTAAAGAGGAACCAAGTGTTAAAATATGGTCAATCTGTCCATCAATCCAAACGAGACCTAGAATTCCATATGTGACCATCCCATCCTATATATGTTCCTCCATGACCAAACCCCGCAGGATTATGAGAATGTTTTCATTACCAAAAAACAACGGTGAACAGGAACATCTATGTGTCATTTAGGCCAACCAGAGACCATTAATAAGAGGTGAAAAAACATTGAACAATAGTCAATGAATCCAATCAGGATCCGACACAACTCGTCTGACCATCCCCAACCAAAGTATAGACCTCCATGACCATTCCCCTTTTTACAATGTCACAAAACACCACATAAATAATACTGTGATACTTAATAGTAAAATATTTAAATAATTTCAATATTATACTTCCACAAGTGTATTTCTTTTTAAAAATCCAAACACTACTAAGGGACAAAAATTCCATTAAATTAATTAAAATAAACCCCATGCAATTTCATAGGTATAAAAAAAATATATTTCATGAAATATTTTTAAATATAATATAAAACACAATTTAAAACATTGGAGGTCAACACACCCTTTCATAAAATAGAAACATTTCCCAAACCCAAATTTCTTCATTTTAAAACATAATTGGATCAAATTCTAAACACATCATTTAAAAAATTTAAAAATGAACTTAGATATTTCCATAAATCCAAAATTTATATTTCAATCAACCATTTTCTGATTCCCAAAACCATATAAACAATTTCAACCCATTAACATTCATAATTATTCAATTTAAAACTTAACCAAATCAATTTATAAATTTCAAGGGTTTGGAATATACCATGGGTACTTGAAAGTGAAGTTTAAAACTATTAATTGGTAAAATGGAATCTATGAGGGGTTTCACAGCACAAATGTATTCCCAAAATAAATTCTCCTAGATATAGACTTAAGAAAAACAACTGTCCCACATAGAACCATCACATATACATATTAAAACATCATCACTACGGTAAAAATATTAAAGATAAACTACATCGTCTAGTAGAGAATTACAATCCTATACACATGACTTGATTCAAACTCTACTGAGATCTATCAGAAGATTGAATAACCCCAATTAAAATACAGTTTTAGAGCATTAGATGGAGAGGAAACAACACAAAAAACTTTATCCAGGAAATAGTAGTAAAAAATATTTGGGGACTTACCTGAAAATTTTACTCTCACCCAAATACCCTCAAAATACGTAAGGATCAAAGGATAAACAACCCTTGAAATTCATGGAGTGTATTATTTTTCAGACAAGATAATGAAGGGTGAATATGGGATAAAATTGGGCTAGAACCCTTAAAACCTGAGAGTGTAATTATAACAATGAAACATATCAGAGGTCGGATTTCTTGGCCTCATAGTTTTCCAAATCATGTTCCAACTATCCAGATCCCACTGGCTATGAGGGGGCCAAGTTGAATGGTCTCCTACGGAGCCTACAATTTTTTTAAACCATGTGGAGGCATTGTAGGGTAGATCTACCCGACATTACACAATCCCCCCCATAGTTCTCATAAACCTACAAACCCCTTCTATAGGGTATATAGTTAAGATGAATGGTTACTATTAATCATGATCCTGGTATAGATTGAACCATTTTTAACTCTATAATTCCCTAAACCCTTTCTATATCCCCTAGAAATTTCTTACATCCCAAAAATATTCCATAGACAAATGATTCACAATTGAACATACCTTATCTCATGGTCTAGATCTTACATTAAATCACTTTTCATTTAGTATTGTCTAACGTTAATATTCCTTTATAGGAAATAATATTATTTTCATGAAACAAATCTCTTTATTATCAATTGGTTATGAATTTGGTGAACATTTATGATTTCCATTTACTCCATTGTTCATTAATGAAACATCACGAAAGATATTTGTATGTGACAGAAATCATTTTTTTTTTCATTTACATTGACGGTCTCTCTATTCCATATATATAGTTTTTAAAATGTTTTTAAAATTGTTTTCTCTAAAAAATGATTTTCTAAATCTATTTTACGTGGTATTATTTCATATTTTATTTGGTTTTAAATGTATATTTTATAACATTTTACAAACAAGTAAATTTTTAATTCCTTTAACAAAATTTGTTGTAATGAATTTTAATTTTTAATATCAATAAACTCAAAAATATTTTCCCACCATCATGAATTCAAATGAAGGTATTTTCACAATATTTTTTTAATTGATAGATGTTTTAAGTGGGTTATATATATAAAATGGTTCTATACCTAAATAATTATTTTAATGATATTTTAATGGTTCTTACAATCATCAACATAAATAGCACCAAATCTTTATTTTGATCAATTATAGTATGATATAATGTTACAATTCAAATTCTTTCTCAAGTTGGGATATGATTGTTTCAATGATATTTTTATGAAACTCATTTAATTTCCCAGGTTAATCATGTTTCATGGATATTTTCATGGAACCCATTTCATTTCTATATGTTTGTCAAGTTTCAAATATATTTTTGTGGATCCTGTTACTTTTACCTAGTTCAATCGTGTTTCAAAAATATTTTTAGGAAACATGTTTCTTTTCAACATGTTAACGGTCTATCAAAAATATTTTTTTGGAACCTATTTATTTTTCATGGGAAAATCATGTTTGAAGGATATTGTAATATAACCCATTTGGTTTTCATATGATAATCCTAATTTAAAAATTGCGATGGTTATTTCACTGAGATTAATATGTAATGAATTTTTTATGTAAATTTTTATTTAATGGTACATAAACATTATCGATGATCAGGTGTGTCCCCAGATAGCACTGTGTGATCCCACTATATATTATTTGATAGGTTCACCCTAACAATACTAGGTGACTCTAATATATCTTATACAATTATTGTTCCCAAATAGTTTAATGTGATCCAATAATAGTGTAAATTATGGGTGTTATTATATATGAACGGGTGAGCTTGATTTAAATACATGATGGGGGTACCCAAAAAGTTCTCTTCGGGATTTTTTATTGTTCTTTATATTTTAAGTTTATTTAGAGGGATTTACTAGAGAGTTTATCTATTGAATTTTACTTTGATAAAGTTATTTTAGCCATGGGATTAAAATTTTTTATGAATAAATTGTTACAGGTGACCAATACACATTCTTTATGATTGTTAAGGGTTATAAACTCTTCCTTTAATAATCATTGATATCATATTAATTATGATAATTTATTTTTATGAATCTTTCCTTTTTTAAAGAATTTTGAAATTTCATCATTAATGATGATATAGGTTTTTATTGGTATGATTTTTTTTATTATGCTCCTAAACATTGATTATTTCATTGTACCTTTATGCTCATCTTATTCTATTAAATGAAATTCAATTGTCAATGAATATATTTACCCATATTGGCCATTTTAGATCACCCATCATATATTTCAATTTCCCTTGATTATTAATAATGATGTTGAATGAATTATCTCATGAAGGGTTTCATAAGGATGATAATGATGATGAAATATTGTAAAAAATGAAAATATTTTTTATGTTGGATAAATTAAATTTTCAAGAATTTTTTATTATTTATGTAAGATTTTCATTTAATCATCTAAAACCCTATTCATTAAAGGTCCTAAAAAATTAATGTGATCTAATATATCTATTGGATGTTGACGGTTTTGGATAGTGAATGTTAGACCATCATTATTGGTATCAAAGATGGAAATTTAAATTTCATGATCACGGAATGGGAATCTGGAGTAGGGGATTCTAGAATTTTGTTGTTTTTAATAGAAGAGTGTTAAAATAACATTATTTATTATAATGTTTACATGTGATCTTATCATAAAATTTTATAATTTCATCATGCATTTATGTGTCTGCGATTCATTAGAAGTTCAATGTCATGGACACAAATTTTAGGTTTTAAGTGATAATAAATTAATTTTTTATTTACATTATGGGAGATATTTTGTTATATTCATGAATATGTAACCCAAAAGATTAATGTGAAATATTTTTTTAAGATAAATACCATTACTTTTCTAAACATAAGATTAATTTTACTTATCTCCTTTATAGATTATATGTTCTTGGATGTCGAGGTAATTGTGGGGCCAATTTTTAATCATTTACAAGACAATGTGATTGATAATTTATTTCATTACTACATGAAAAATGTTATTTTAGATAACGTTTGATTTATATTTTTCTTGTAAGATGGAACTCAAAGGAAGAACATTGAGGTTAGAATACTCATTAAAGTTGAGTTTATTTAGGTTATTTGTGAGAGATGGTTATTTATTAATGGAAATATTTAGTTTGAACATAAGGTATTACTTTTGAATTTTAGACATTATAGTATTATTTCATCAATTGATGGATTATTCATTTAGGAAAACATCCTCTGTATGCTAACTAATTTTTAGGTTAACATCTAAAGACAATGTTAATATCTAGATTACTCTATTTATCGTTATGTTGTCATTTAAAATATGATTTTAGTTTATATGGAATGGAAAAAATTCATCTCTAATACTCATCATTGGGATAAAAACATGATATTATGAAGAAAATTGTAAAATGATGAAATTATGCTCCTCAAGTAATTATATTTCCTTATTCTCTGAGTATAAGGAAAATGAATTCAATAATTCTAGGTAATGGATCATCGCAAAAAAATTTATATTACCTTCAAACCTGTTTTAATGCATTTTTTGGTTATTTATTTTATAATTATAATTCACTTTATCAAGATCAATGATCTCTATCAGTCTCAGTAATTATTTGGGCTTATTTCCAAGATCCTCTTCACATTCCACTAATGTTATCTTCTATGGATTACTAGTTATGATATGATATTTTTATTTTCTATTAACTATTTTTTATATTTATTTTAATTAATGTTTTTGTGATGTGGATTTTTAAAAATATATTTTCAAATAACCAACTGTTGATTTCTGAGATAATGCCAATTTTTTGTGGATACAATTTATTAATGGAGGGAAATATAACACCCTACGATTTTAATAGATTAATATTTTGTTGTATAACATATGTGAAATGAAAAACAAAGATTAAAAACGGAATATAATATCCCATGAAATTACTACATAATATTTTAAATAAATTTTATAACTTTGATATATTTCGGTACATGAAACTCTATGATTTTTTTTTGATATCGTATATATCACACAACACATAACATAAAAGACTCATTAAATATATAACTATTCTCACCAACATATTAAATTAATTGGCATTGATACTGTTAATTAATTTATGAAACATATACATCTATATTCCAATAAATATATATTATTAAAAAATTATTAAATAATCATTCATTTTGGGTAATATAATTTTATAATTTAGAAATATGTTTTCTCCATAAATGATTTATATTGTTTTTCATGATACAATATTTTAATAATATTTTGGATATTTATTAAAATATATATTATAAAATTATTTTAATTTTTTTTGAATTATCATATAAAAATTTTATTTTGTTGAAATTGTGGAATATTTTAGAAAATATTGATTTTCAGTAAATAGTGAAATGTTGTTTATGTAAAAAATGATCTATTTATAAAAAATAAAGTAAATATAAGAGTCCCATAATGTTTTAATATGAATTAAATTAATATAATTATTTATATTTATAATTATTCCACTTAATTAAATTTCAATCATCGTTATTTTTTATGTTAGGATATGTAATGTTTTTGGTGTAGATACCTATTTCTTTAAAAACTGTTTAAAAGTGCAGAATGGTTCTCCATTAAAATTAAATAAAAAATCCCATAATTGGGATTGTTTTAAATGGAATTCATTGATTATATTTCAACTGATACTTATTTTTATCTTTAAAATAATTAATATTTGTCCTAAACTGAACATAAAATAATCTTTTTCTTGGAAAAAACACTTCATGATAACCCACTTTTTCATTGCATTTATTGGATTGATTTTATTTTAAAATTGAACACTTATGTGAACATAATTTGGTAATGTGGAGTAAATATTAGAAATATCCATAATTTATAATATCTAATATTTTCAACATAATATTCTTATAATAATTCATTGTGAATCCATTAAAATTTAATTGTCGTGGTTTACAAAAAACGGGTTTATAGGGGGTTAAACTAAACATATTGGGGTCAAAATGACATAAAAACCTATTAATATCAATTTTATTGACTTATTTTCACCTTAAAATGTCCAATTATATATCAATTTTCATTTTTTATTATTTTGGAATGTGGAAAATTTGGGTATACAAATTTCTTTAAAAAAGTACAAGTGCAACACTCTGCCCTATTATAAAAGGACACTCACACTCATCTACTCCTCATACATTAAAGACCCTTTGTCTTAGAAATTACATTCAAATATTCCTCTCAAAATTACATATTTATAACCAAGATCCATCATTGTTTTCATAATTTGATCCTATGAATGATTTTGGTTCTTACATTAGGTTGTTGTCTAAGTAAGTGGTAATGTTCTTAACCATGACTTTTTTTTATTTCATCTTCCAGCACCATCAAATATTATTAAATTAGGATTATATAATAATACTAGTATATGAAATAACATTATAGGTTATTCAGTTATTTTAATAACCTAAATCCATTTCCTTTTCCATAAAATAGTACATGAAGTCATCCTCTTTGTGTACGGATGACTACCTCCTATCAAACCGATGTCATTCTATTTTCATCCTCACTTCACATATATTATTAAAAATATGGATTTAAATTATATATTTTATGTTAATATCATATTTATACTTATTTAGTTATGATATAATATATAAATTCTGACATTCCATTCCTTGATGGGTGTGATAATATCGCTTGTGTGTTTGATGGACTACCGCCTTATCAAGTGATGTGATTCACTTTTTCTAACACATTATATAGAAAGAAGTAATGATAATGTGAATTAATTTATGAAATATAAAAGAAATAATTTTGATATCAATTTAATATTTATAATTATCAAAATGTATGATATCATTTTCCTTTTTACAACAAAAAATGAAAACATCATTTATACACACGTGTAAACAGTCACATCCACGAATCGATGTGATTCTGTATTCTTAACCAAAATAAAAATAGGATATATATATATAATCATATATAATTAAATAATATGTTATATAATATTTTATTATAAATCACTAATGATAAAATATTACTTGAATTTATTCAATGATGATATTTTAGAATTGTAAATGTTACTCATGGGTGCATACGACTACCATCTCAGTGATTGTAACATATTTCATATTTCATTACCATATTTCATGATTAGTATTAATATTATAATTTATATATAAATATGATAATTATTTCCTTATTGTTATTCGTGATATTTTTAAATAATGACCTCTTTGAACATGGTCAACACACCATTTCCGTTTTGAGACAATGGACAGAACCTTCTCAAAAGACATGTTCTGGACTTAATAGATTATGTGTTTAAATACATCATCAAAATTAATAAAATAAATGATTTATACATAATAAATTAAACTTATAATATTTCCTTATTAAAAAAATAATGTTTACTATCTTGTAATATACTAGCTAAATGACACTCATTGAAAAATATAGACTTGAGGTAAGGGTTTTCTTGTCACAATTTTAATTTCAATAAAACATATTCCATATTTAGAAGAAAAAAATTGTGGGGTATATAATAAAATTAAATATATATTTTTTATTATTTTCCTATAAATTAATTTTATTCTTGAATATATATTTTATTCCCTCTTTAATTAGGTTCTGATCTACTGATTACCAAATTAGTAATGGTTTCATCTCAAATAATCCATCTCTAAGAAACACATTCTTTAATTATCCTAATTTATTTTTTGTGGTTTATATACATCCCATTAAAATTTTATATCATGAAAAAATTTATTTTAATTATATTTAATGTGTCACATTACATTATTTTTTCATAGCAGTTTTGATAGGATATTTCTCAAATTGAATGTAATGTATTTGATTTTTTGTGTATTAATTTATTAAAAAATTAGAATTATTATGAGGTCTTGATCTGCGACGGTGTGTGATTCCAAGGCCTGAAGTTCCATAAATAAATATTTGAAATAAATTAAACTCTAAATAACATTAGTGAGTTGTTTTCTTGAAAAAGTGGAATAAAATTTAAATGCGTGCCTCAGTCCAAAATATAAGGGAACCGTTGTGTTCAGAGCTACAAAATTACCTGAGGCGGGGCCTAACATCGACATGCATGGGTCGGTAGTTGAAGTTTGATTTTTGACATTTAAAAAAGAGGTAAAATAAAATAAAATATATTATATAAAACGTTTCCATAATCCGAAGATAGGATATTTTATATAATCTATTAAAATAATCTCAAGGGTTGGACACAAATCCATAAAATTATCTAAAGGCATGGAGAAGAGACCCCTTGGAGAAATGTCTCAATAATGAATGACAATGGTTCGATCCATCAACGCACCTATTATTCGATCGAACCACACCGACAAACACAACGCGATGATCATTATTCAATCAAAATGAGGTAGGGGTGGTTATTTCAATTGTTTTTTCCCCATTCTTAGATTAAACAAAGAATTCAGATCAAACCACAAATAGATTGATTCATGGATTGTCCATTTCTGTAGGAGGGTGTTAATTTACACTTCTTTTGTGGTTTTGACTTGGGAAATGGTATCAACGTTAATTCTGGGAATGTTGTTTTGATTCTCTATTAAACATAAAAATGGGAGAAAATTGAAGCTGTAAAGAATTACAGTAGAGGTGTGTTCCTCCTTTGTTTATTTGATTTCATCCCCTTTATTGCCATCATTATCCAGGTTCTTCAGGGGGGTTACGAACAAAAAATCATTTTGATCCCTTTTCGCAACAAAATTATCGGACATCGGAGGTTGAACATTGCAATGACCTAGAAGAGGTGTGACAGTGATGGAGGATAATGAATAGGCTCAGATGGGGATAAATCATTTTTCGACTAATCCTTGCACAGGTGGATCAAAATGAGGATTCAGATCTGATAGAATTCCCAAAACATATCGAAATGACCCTGGAATGGCGGGGATACTTTGAATATTGAGTTTCATGGCAGAAAGATCATTGGATCGATGATTAGATCATCACCCGAGGTGTGGTGGTGAAGGAACATAATTCGGGAAAATTCTGAAAAACAAGGCATGCTCATTAATGAACACACTATGTGGGTCTAACTTGGTGGTGGAAATGGTTTTTGCACTTCACATGGATAAGAACAATATTCTCTCCTAGGGAGACATGGTATGGGGCCCTCACCCAACGCTGGATGGTGTTCCGAGGGATGGGGATCAAAAACACAGTGTGTGACATCATCACATAGTGTGTGGGTCCTTACACAGACTCGATGTGTATCATGGAAGATACACGGGCATGGGTTGGAGTACGCGACATGTACTCTATCTCATGGTCGAATACATGGGATACCCCATGTACTAGTACACGGTCTGGGACACATGGGAAGAATACCTGTATGGGAACATGGACAGTGTACATGGAGCATACCCCAAATACTTAGACTTGGCATGTGATCCTTACTACTTGTTGTGTATATACGTTTCTACATGAAATGTTCTCTAGACTCGATTCATTGTAAATGCACAGTACCTGGTGTAAAGGGACACATCCTATGACCAAGTCTTCACATCGTGTCCTCTATTCTACATGGCCAGAGTTATTTTCCACCATTCCTTGGACAAATTTAATTTGGGTTTGATCCCCTTTTCCCATTTTCCTAAAGTTTGGTTATTGTCTCTATCTATTGGAGTAAGATCCCTATAGTATGACTTTCTGAGATATACTAAGGTATCCCTTCAAGTGGCCCAGAGTGAGATTCTCTATCCATTATTGACCCTAGTTAGAGTTAGGTATTGATGTGTCCATTCTTACAGGATGTTGATACCCTACATAGAAGTTGGAATCCGGTTGATTCGTGGTATCTTCCATGGCCCTGATGGTGATTCTTATATGTGTACTATGATCATTCCCCACTCAGGAGTGTATTCTCTCAGAATGATTTTATTTGTTCTCTCTTCATATATATCATTACATCTTTCTCAAAAATTGGTTTTCTCAATGAACAATACTTCTTTGGCAGACATTATCTGAGATTTCAAACACATGGATTGATTTCTCCCAGATTAGTGATTTGTGGAATCATCGAATTAAATCCCTAACATGGGTATGTGGTCATTTTAACTACCCTATATACCATGGTTATGGGTTGTGTGAATATTTTCCTGTGTTTCTCTTACTATATGTTTCGTAAAAATATACTGTGTAGAGATGACTATACCTTTACATTGTTTACTTCTTTGTGGTTTTTGGGGCCCCCTACTGAGTATTGTTAAAATCAACCTTACACTATATTTTCCCACATGTATCATGTCTTTTGAAGGTGAACATCCTTTTCATGGGTTCCAAGGTGGACTAGGGCTGGACTGATCTTTCATAGTTCCTTGTAGGCCGAGGTGTTCTTATAGCCACAATAAGAAGTTCTAGTACCTCTTTTTCTTACAGGTTGGACTTTTTAGTTTTCAAAATTTTGTTTTTGGTGGTCTTGTATTTTGGAAGAATTTACATTCTGTACATCACTTCTATTGACCTATATTTGTTGTGTTTAGTTGTATGCAATCATTTTGTTCCTTATTGTTTTTCAATATTTCAACATTTGAGTGCTTGGAGATGTGTGCATGTGTAGAGGTACTTACGAAATTCCTCCCATGTTAGTAATATGCCTACTCGGTGCTTCTCGCCTGCTCATGGACTATTGGAGGTGGACATTGGGAGTCATAGCACAAGACCCACTAGGAAGGGTCATGATAGAGTGGTATCAGAGGTGTTCGGTTCTACCATAGGACCAATATTCTTTGAGGTTGTTTTGGTGAATTTGTGTTATGTGTTTCGATCTCATCTTTTACGACACAGAATCCAATGTTGGTGCGTGAAGCCGATGTATCCATACACCGGAACTCTAATAACCTGCTTTTCAACATGGTATATGAAAACACTAGTTGTGGGGATATAATAGAACGGTACATGAATCATATAGGAATGGGTTGTGTTTTCCATGTCCGTTGTGTTAGCTATCAAGATATACTCATTTACCATGGTAAATATTGTTTCCTTACATGATGCCTTTACGATACATACCCGCTAGTATTTGGCACATCGATCATGAGGATGACCCCTCAGTGTAAAGGCATTGATACATGGACCAGTTCCATAGGCATTATCTAATGTTGGTTCACCTCCTATGTGAGCACCAGTAAAGGTGCATGTTGTACCTGTAGTACCAGATGACGAGGAGCATAGACTGAGCACACTCCATGAGTTTCAAATATAGAGACCCCATGAGTTATGAGGAGAGCCCAATCATCAAGTGGATGAGTATTAGCTTGAGGTGGTGAACATGGACTTTTATATAGTGAAGACACCAGCAAACCAAATGGTCATCCTAGGACCGAGCCTTCGTCAGGGATCAATGGGACTATGGTGGAGCTTGCCCACGTAGACTCGTTACGAGGAGACTCATTCATGGAAAGAGTTTGAGAGACTCTTTAAGGAGGAGTTCTCTCTTGTAACGATGAGTTCAGTGCGTGTCCAGAATCTTCTTCACCTATAGTAGGTATTTTTGATAGTGGCTGACTATTCATAGAGGTTCACCAACATCCCCTAGTTCTCGATGGATATGGTCTCGGATTCTGACATCAAAGATCGGACCTTTTAGTAAAGTCTACAATGGTACATCCAAGATTTTGTTGTGCCTCTGTACATTTAATCTTATAATAGAGTGCTTGAGCGGGCCTTAGTGATAGAAAGCTTTTTTGTAGGGTAGAGAAAACCAGTGGTACTCAACAGTAAGAAAATAGGTTCAAAGACCTTAGAGAAGGTAGCTGATCTCAAGCATAGGGTTAAGGGCATGGGAGACGTCAGATGCGGACCCTGGATAGAAAATTAATATTCCAGGGCTCTTGGGATGGATTCAGTCAGTCTAGGGAGAGGTGATGATACTCGTGCGATGGTATAGTACATCTCGCTAGAGGCTGTCCAACCCATCGAGCAGCTGATAGAGAGGTGGTGGATGGACCTTATATGAAGATGCATAAAGTGGAGTAGATAGATCCACCAGGATGTATACTTTGTAGAGGATAAGGGAGAGCTATAAGTAGTGGAAGACGCTTTGATCTACATTCTCCACCACCATGGGAGTTCCACACTTGGGTCAGTGTACTATGGGATAGGGGAGGGGACAGCTGCATGCGGTCATGACATATGACCTAGGGACTCAATAGATGATTCAAGTTTCGATATGTGTCTTTTCTACCTTAAATAATGTACATATATACATAGTTTCCGATCATTCTACCCTCTACACATGTCTTGTGAGAATCATTTAGATTCTGGTAGATCTGTTGACTTGACCCTTATGCTTGGAGACACATATGGGAAGAGACCTGATGATCACACATCATTGTAGATTGTGTGATATTTCTCATAGAAGTGAGAGTCTCATTTGGAACCTCTTGGTGGTAGCGTCGAGGGATTACGATGTCATTCTCTATATGGAATGGTTATCATTGTTCCATGCCCAGATTGATTGCTTTAGGTTAAGAGTGCAGTGTCTCCGCAATGATTTAATGAGGTTTTCCTTTGTTAGTGAAAAGGAATCCCGTGTGACTAAAAATGGGATATTTTATTTGAAGGTGAAGTTGATCACTCATGAGTTGGCTAGCCTTACCCTCAGAGTAGTAGATGTAATGATCCTTCAGTTCCCAACAGTAATTGTGGAGTATGACGATGTATTTCAAGAATATGTTCTTGGATTTTCTCCCTTCCAGGAGATAGACTTCTACATCGACATACACCCTGGGATGAGTGTGATTTCCTCACCGATGTATCAGATGTCTCTCTCAGAGCCTTATGAGCTGATGGTGAAGTTGGAGGATTTGCAGAGTAATGGATTTATAAGATCCAATGTTTCACCCTGATCAACCCCTGTTTTGATTTCCAAGAATGCATATGGGAGTTTGAGGTTGGGCATGGACTACCAGTCCCTGAATCAGGTAACGATTAAGAACAAGTACCCACAGCCAAGGATCAACGGCCTATTCGATCATCTAGGATGGAAAGAGTGGTTCTTGAAGGTTTACCATCGATTGGGTTACCACCATTTATGAGAAAATGACAAGGATATACCAAATATAGATTTCAGATGCTCCTACGTTCACTACAAGTACATGGTGAGGCCCTTTGGCGTGAAGAACGCCACTATAGTGTTCAAGGGACTTATGAGATGGATCTTATATCCATACAAAGATTGGTTCATTGTGGTCGTCATCAATGACATCCTTGTGTACTCAGTGTTAGAGGAAGAGTAGGCGAGAAACCTGCAGATGGTTCTAGACATGCACCAAGGGCACCAACTTTATGGGAAGCTCTTAAAGTTCCATTTCTAGATATAGATGGTCCACTTTCTTGGACATGTTGTCTTATAAGATTGAATTGTAGTGGACTCAACCAATGTCGAGGTTGTGTTAGCGTGGGAGCCACCCCAGATCACGACAGAGGCTTGTAGCATCAATGGTCTCGTAGGATACTACCTGATATTTTTCCCGAATATCTGTTGGATATCATCACAGATGAAGGCCTTCACCTAAAAGGGGCACGCCTTCGTATGTATAAAGAAGTTCCAGCATGCTTACCAGTAGTTGAATCTTTGTTTGACGAGAGCACCGATCTCGATATTTCTAAAAGAGGGTTTCAAGTACACAATTTTATATGATACATCCAAGAACGGGATTTGATCTATCCTAATGCAGATATATGTGGTGATTTCTTCTATTTCGCGCCATCTAAATCTGCAATAGAAGAACTATGTGACCCACAATCGTGAATTTGTAGAGGTAGACTTTTCATTGAATATATGGCGACACTACTTAATTTTATAATAATTTATTATCTAATATGATGACAAGATCTTCAAGTACATATTCTTGTAGAAGGAATTGAATTTTAGGCAGAGGTGATGGCTTGAGTTCCTCCAAGATTATGACTTCGAGATCATCTATACTCCTTGGAAGTGGAATATTGTGGATGATGTTCTCAGCAAGAGATCGAGTTCACATCTACTAAGTGCGGTGACAGAGTAGTTGGTCTCACTAAAGCTATCCTTAATGGATGGAGATGATGAAACTTATCTCTAGTAAATGGTTTTCATCCCTCCACTCTTACAATGAGTTAAGGAAGAACAACTAGGTGATGTCGACTACGAGACTCTACTTTCTTAGTTATACAAAGGAAATTTTTCTTATTGATATTCTCAAGGTGGGGAGCATGTTTTCCTTTTAATAGGATGCACAGTGGTGCTAGTGGCGATTCGAGAGGAGGACCTAAGGTAGATTAATACCTCCCCCTTTTTGGTACATCCTGGAGTTGAAAAAAAATTACTAGGATCTCGGGCAATAGTTATAGTGGACAGGTATGAAGAAGGAAGTGATAGGGGTCACTTTTTGATTCATTACATGCCAGCAGGTGAAGGCTGAGAACTTGGTTCCACTAGGGTTATCTCACCGCAATGAAAGTGGGATTGAATAACGAGGGCATTCATGATGGTATTTCTACAAATGTCCAAGGGAAAGTATTCCATCTAATTGATTGTAGACCGACTCACCAAGTTGTCCCACTATCTCACTATCAAGGAGTTGAGTTCCATAAAGATGTTGGGATTTCTCTACATGTAAGAGATGGTTCAGATTCATGGTGTCCCTTCGATGATAGTCTTGGATTGAGTCGGACACTTCACATAACTATTGTGGAAGTTACTATAGGATACCTATGGGAAATAGCTACGCATGAGCATGGTGTTCCATCCCCAGACTGATGGTTAGAGGGAGAAGACCATTCATATTCTGGAGGATATGTTACGGGCCTATATCTTGGACATTGGTCATAGTTAGGAGTACCACCTACCACTGGTGGATTCCACGTACAACAACATCAAATACTCCACCATCACTATGGATATAAGGCCCCATACTTAAACCTTACTTATTCTTGAGTTAATACAAGATTACACAATGAGGATCTTTTCAGGTTTAGAGTTTTAGACAATTAGATCATAAAACTTGCATTACATTCCACATTTAATCAAAATGTTTACATAAAGATAGTATTCATTTTTCCCATCAACAGAAACATATTTAAAATAAAACATGGATTCTTTCTTGACACTATCAACATATCATGTACCTTTCCCTTGACCTTTGAAAAACATTTCAAAAAAACTTGGGATGAGCATAAAAAGCTCAGTAAGGGATATAGAAAATTGGAAAGGAAACATGAGTTCATATATACATATGAATGAAATCATACTTTACCCATAAAACATAGGCACTTTAACATACCTCATAAAATCATGAATAAATCATAGAATTCATAAGACATAAATGGTAACTTGTAACATTCATAACATTCTTACGTAGGGAGTAACCCTCTTGGTTACGTTTGGAATACCCACCATAGTATATTCCCTAAATCTCTTCGGAGAAACCTTGACATTTCACTCATTCTCTTTACCCAATGCATTGGAGAGCTATATCGGGCTCACCCGACCTTAGTTTATCACGGAACCACCCGCCTTCATAATAATGTCCAAGAACCTCAAAATAATCGTATCACATAGTACATGAATAAAGGAAACTTAACATTTCCACATTTCAATCACAAGATATCAATAAAACACATTGATATAAAAAACCTCATGAAAATCATTTTCAATACCAAAATAAAAGAAAAGTAAAACATGGTATTTATTTTTTCTTTTAAAAATATAAGGTATGGCTTGTAGAGGAAGCCGAAACACAAATAATGGTCACGGAGGTGGAGAAGTCATTGTCGCCGCATACGTACGACAAAAATATTCCCCTTTTGTCTTTTAGTAAAACGCTTCATATAAAAAAGATTTCTTTGTGGATAAATGAAAAATTCAAATTGGTTTATACACCATATAAAAGAAGGTTGTGTATAAAATAAAATATTCCTCAATGAAAGGAGATTGAGACGAAGTCCCATACAAATACGGTATCCTTGGATTAAGGATAAATGAGTTACATAATTATGTGTGACAAACGAATACCCGAAATATAAGTGGGTATTAAGTGTAAAACAATCAGAGGAAATTAAAACATAATCATTGAATGACATATTCAAGGTGTACAAGTTTATCCCAAAGAATCAAAATCGGGTTAATAAGTTCCCATTCAAAAATTCGACAGCCTAACGGTGTCACTTCAAAATTCAGAAAAAGAGTTGATGAGAGATAAAAAGGGTATCTCATCACATGTACATAAAATTTATATCAATAAGGATATATAAGAACATATCCCAACAAAATATTATGTGAATTAAAATACATAACAAAAGAAGTCTTTTAAAAAGAGGAGGGTGAATGATTCCCTTACCGACATGGGTATCTTTCAAGACATGCACCCCGTGAAAGAAGGAAAATACAACATTGATGAAAATACTCAAAAATGAAAGTTTATTACACAATGAGTAAAATAATGGGCAGTACATACACCACTCAAAGGAAATTGTGGCAAATGTAGAATAAATCTCATGAGAATAAAAGTGAGATGAAAAATCCCTTACGAAATCTCGGCAGCCTAACTGCACCACTTAAAACTTCCCAAATGGATTGATGAGAGAGAATAGGGTCTATAATCACATGAACAAAAAAATTATAGTAAGAGTAATATAAAAGGAAATCTGAATAACAACAAATATGAGCTTTAAAAGGAATGACATAAAAGAGTGTACTTAAAAAGAAAGAGAGGAGTATGATCCCTTACCTTGGGTCCGACATGACTCGATCGTTCTTTAATCTCCTGAATAATAAACTTGAGTTAATTTCTACTTGCTTAATAAACTTCTTCAAGTTCATTATTCCTTTTATATCACTTAACACCATGTTATGAACACTATGTAATTATTTTAGTTAATAACGGTCGTTTAAACGATCATTGGTACTTGAGTCAAAATATGCTCTTTATAATTACAAGTTGTTCATGTATACATTATATCCAGAGTTATAATCATGATGTATATATCATATATATCATATATATCCAGTATATACATGCATTTATTATATTACATAATCATTTATAGGTAAGAAATGAAATGCACCGTTCATGGAGACGGTAAGCCATACGTATGCATGAACGCTACTTTCATTTCTATTTCGTATTTTATAGAATGGAATCATAATGATATAAAGGTATATTATAATTACAGTATAATATCATATATAATACCATTAATTACATCCTTTATACGTCCCACATACGGAATTAACGAATCAAATCACTTTGAGGGGGCGGTAGTCCGCACTTCCTAAAATGAAGTTATTGCGTTTACTCATAATGGTAACCATAAAGTATATGACATAAATGAAAAATACAGAAGCTTAAGTAAAACATAAACATATTTTATATAATATATAAATATATTGACATCTTAATGTCCACCATTAATGGTGTTAAATGAATATTGAACAATCATCATTTCGTGAGGTAGAAAATCACCAACCACAGAAACAGTATGTTCATTAACAATTAGACGACGGTGTGTGTAAGTGTAGCTCGAATCCTTATTATAACAACATCCTAGTATATTCAAGATACTGTATTTGTTACAAAATAAATGAATAAAAAGAGTTTAGGGTGTTGTAGAATAAAAATAAAACAAAAGGACTCAAGTGAAGACATTACCTTAAAATCGGGTAACTCCCTTTGGTTTGAGCTCAAAGGCTTCCTTGGGAAGACTTCTGCCCAAATTGAGGCTTCAAGGAGTAATAGAGGGATGTGGAGAGACAAAATGGGCAGGTTTTGGCCGAGCCAAAGGCATAGGAAGTGTGGGTAAGGAGGTAGAGGTGAGGGCCTTTTATAAGAGGAGAGGAGGGGCACTCTTGGAAAGTAAAGAAATGTTCCGTTATTTTAAAATTATTTTAGGATTTAAAAGGTCCCACATTGGTACCATTCTAGGATAATGTCATAAGAGTTCGAAATTCACCCATAAAATAGGTTTTGGACTTGTTTAAGTCTTAGATTTTACGTTGTCTTACCATTTTATTTAAATCGTTAAATAATGAGGTCATCGCTGCATCATCATGATGTCATAAATAAAATAATTTATTTAATATCTAATGTAACAACCCGAGATTTTATGAAAAATATTCTTTTTTATTAATGTCTTGTGTTGTACGCTACACCAAAAGGAGATTGCACAACACGCATCCTTGACTTGCCTTGCATTACACGCAATCGCAACCTTCTTCGATAGCGTGTGTGGTACGTAATACTGAGTTTCACGAAACAATGATATGCTATTAAAATATTATTAAAACTATCCGTTATGAATAGTAATAACCAATTTTTAAATTTTAGAAATTTTAAAATGGACTTCATTTTTGGATTCGGAGTATCGAATTTAGCCTAAGGTGAAATTTTGGTACTTTTCGGATAACTTTCAAATTCTGATGAATAGTGAAAATTACTAAATTATAATTAAAAACAACTTTTTTAATCGAAATAATTAATAGTGATAAATCATTAATTTGAGTGGTTTTAAAGTATATTTAGAATATATTTTTACAATATAATACAATGTTGGTCATTGGATGTAATTTCACATTTAAACTAGACATAAACAAGTGTCAATCTTTTGATAGATATTGTTTCTTAAAAACACGCTATTTGTTTTAACAGTGGGATTTAATTATAAAATTAATGAAACTTTTATGTAATGAATTTGGTAAAATAGACTTCATTTTTGAATTCGGAATATGAAATATAGCTTGGGATGAAATTTTGGCACTGTTCTGAAAAACATCAATTTTTGATGAATAGTGAAACTACTAAGTGGTAGTTAAAAAACTGAATTTTTCATAAAACTTAATTTTACCACTTCTGTGAATGGAATTTCAAAAATCCGAGAGACACAGTTGATGTCAATAAGTAAAATGTGGTTCAATGAGATGAAAATAATTTTTGGTGAATAGTAACTTTTTACTTTTTTTTACCGCGGTTAATAGTAAATAGGGTAACTAAGGGTAAATATGATATTAATATTACCCTAACACATGTCCTAATTCTATTGGACAAGTGTAATTCGACCAAAAACAAACTTAGGAATAAAATATGACCATTTAGGCCAACTTGGATTAGATTAGGACATTTATTATTAATTTATTTAAAGAAGGGTTAAAATAGTTAAAATCAAAGTTTAATAAGTAAATCATTTTTAATATGGGGTTATACGTAAGATAAATTCGATTGTAAATATTCATTATAAATCTAAAAAGATTTACTACATGATGGTATTTTATTTGTAATTTTTAGACATCAAATAATTTAATTTATTTATGACACAATGATGATGCAGTAATTATCTTATTAATGAAATATTGACATAATTGATGTTATAAAAACCAAAATAAATATAATTTGAGACTTTTTATGAATTACAATAATTTTATAGGTTACTATGATATATTAGTGTTGATTTAATCAACTTGGTTCGAACATATAATTCTGTTATGACTTTCACAAAAATCATATATCAAATAGTGTCAAAATTGACACAAAATAGTTTTTAAATCAAATATTATATTATTAATTGTTATTTTATTCCTAAAAATCTAAGGTTCGGCCAAATGACTTAGATAAGGATATATATTTTAATAATAAACAATTTGGGGTTCGTTTGGCATGTTATAGTAAGTGTATTAACCATATAGTGAAAGAAAACAAAAAGACACGGTAAAAGTTAAATTATTTAACTTAGAGTTAAATCTAATTGATAAGGTTAAAATAATAACCTAAACTTGTCTAAATCCTATTGGTTGATAGGATTTCAACCCATCCCCACTTTATCTTTGAAATAAGACCCTTTGGAACCATTATAAACCGATTTTGACTTTAAAATAAAATAATATTTTGAGGTATTCCTAAGGTGCCCCTCTCCTCCCTTATAAAAGGACACCTCCTCTCCCTCCTCCTCACACCAATTTGAGCACTCAAGCTCGGCCAACCCCTGCCAAAATCTCTTCTCCACTTCCCTAAAAACATCCTAGAGGTTCTGGTCTTCCTCAAAGACCAATTTTAGTGCCCTAAGAGGAGGTCTCAAAGAGGCACTTCAAAGAAGAGGTAATTACCGTTACCAATTCTTTCATCTTTATTTCTTCTTCCACTTCTTCTACTTAGGTTGTTTCATTATGAAGTAATAACATCAGTATCACTCATATACTGATATGTTATTATAAGTATGAAACAACCCTATTTCACCATCTATCCATCCTACGGAAAAAGAAATCACCGCGCGTGCGTACGTACGGAATACCGTCTCCACGCCGTGGTGTAATCTATTTTTCCACCACCACCTTACATGGATGGGTATAATGGTGTAAAGAATAACTATACATAGTTATTACAACATCATATTGATTCTGATATATTGTATGATCCACTCCAATTCAATTCAATATTTATAGAAATGATATCATCGCTCGTGCGTACGTACGGACTACCGTCTCCACGACGCGTTGAGATTCATTCTCCATGTTAACCATTTAAGAATGATTATAATGTATATATAAGAAATAATAATGAAATATATGAAATTATAAAGCTCCTGGATTTATGTATATATATACATATGTATGTCATCTACTTACTTCCATTTCAAGACAATAAGGAAAGGAAAACAGCGTTCATGCGTACGTACGGACTACCGTCTCCATGAACGGTGTTTTTCATTTTATTTATCTACCTATTATATATATATATATATACTGAATATATATGATATATAAACCATATTTTATATTCTGGAAGTGACTAAATCATGATATAAGTAATAATGATGTCAAGAACAACAAGTCAAAACACCTACGATAAATGAAACGATTTTACCCAAAACGCTTCTTTAACATTGAATTTACAAAAGAACGGGTAATATAATGTCATAAGTGAACCATATATGATATCATAACAATGAATATGATTCTGTAATAAGTCAATAACATGATTTAAATCATTATACAGGATGTTCGGACACTTACAAAGCAAGTCGGACCTAAGGTAAGGGAAATATCACAATCTCATTTTTATCCGAGATTGTAAATTCGTAAGTATTTACTTGGGTGTATTTTATCATCCACATCCATGTTTCATCAATATGTAATATTATTTCCATCCACCTACAATTTTTTAAATCCATTTTTACCCTTCGGTGAGTTTTTAGTAATATGTATGAAAGGAATCTTTTGTCGTTTTTCGTACGATGTACTTTTTGACTTTTCCGACAAAAGTACGAAGAATGTTTTTTTAACTTATACGGCATGAATGGATTTTTAAAACATTATTTCCAAGAAACTTCATTTACAAGTTTTCAAGTTTATTTTTAATCAACTTCTTTTATTTTAAAGCCGTATTACATGTTATGAAAGGAAAAATGTTTTTGAAGTAGAAAGGATATTTTCCTCAAGAATGGAGTTCAAGTATTTTATCAAAATTATTTTCCATCTAAGATAATAAAAGGGTTCTGTTTTTATCCCTATTATTACATGGATTTGATTATGTTGTGATGGAAATATTTTTATGAATTCCTTTATCTTATATGAATTGTTTTATGATGTCATGTTGTTTAAGAATCCCATTTTTATTACATGGGTTACGCTATGATGTATGGTTTATGATTATGTGGCACACATAAGAAAGGATTCATTATAAGATGGGTGGGACCTATATCTCCCTCCAACGCATTGGGTAAAGATTTTATATCTCATGAGATAGACAGGGCTGGAATGGTAGGTTATACCGGTTCAGTGAAACAGGACTGAAACGAGGGTTACTCGATTCAGAAAAGGGACTTTGTCCACTAAGATAGTCTTGGCAATGAGTCTTGACTAACAAGAAATGATTTTCCATGATTATGTGTGCATGCCACAAAGTTTCAAGTTTTATGTTATAATTATGGGGATCTCATTTTCACTTCTATGATTTATCCCATGTTATGATATTATGAGCTCTTTTGCAGGTTAAGATTTCCAAAAGCTATGTTCTTATGTATATGATGTGATTGATATTTCTTTTGTTTACCCTTACTGAGCATTTGATCTCACCCTTTTATGTTTTCTTTTCCCCAGGATATAAAGAAAGGTTTTTAGGTTAAAAAAAAGGGAAGATCTTTATGGGAGATATTGAAGATCATTCACCACGATTAGAAGATTACGTTCCGAGTTTCCAAAGACACTAAACTATTACGATCCTTGTGTGTGTGTTTTTGTTATGTACTAAGTATTCCGCAAAAGTAATGTAATGTCCATGTACGTCAAGATACGGGTCTCTACAGTTGGTATCAGAGGAAAGGTTTAGTCAACCTTTGGAAACTAGGATGCGAAAACGTTAGTGATATCCCTAGAGATATTTCTAAGGTATGTCTAGGGATGTCCCTAGGGATAAGTATACGTATAGGTTATAGTAATAGAATTACGCTAACGATCATAGAATTAAACCTATGATTTTGGATATTGAAGGTACTCCCCCTTTATTATGTTGTTTTCCCTAGCATGATTTTTGCCTCTCACACTATTCTTTTTGGGTTTTAGACGATGGCTGGAACCCGAAGGAACCGTGTTGATCAATGCAATGGAAAATGCAATGATTGCCCTCCTGAAGAAACAAATGTTATGGGAAATGGAGTGCAAAATCTTATTTCTATACTTACACAAGCTATGAATCATTCTGGACTTCCAAATGAGCAGAGAAGGGAACAATATTCTATTGAGTCCTTCATGAGGCAACGTCCACCTTCTTTCAGTGGGTCTTCTGATCCACTTGTGGCTGAACAATGGATCAGTACTACTAAAAAGATATTTTCAGTTCTTCAATGTTCTGAACATGATAAAGTCATCTTAGCAGTATATCGTTTGGAAGGTGAAGCTGATCAATGGTGGAATCTTATCAAGAATACGAGGCCAAGAGATGAAATTGAGTCCATGGAATGGGACGAGTTCAAGAACTTGTTTTTCAGTAAGTACTTCCCTCGTATTCTTCGAACAAATATGGAGAAAGAGTTTCTTGAACTGAAGCAAAGGGACGATGAATCTGTTGGTACCTATGAAGCAAATTTTACAAGACTTGCAAGGTATGCTTCTGGAATTATCATCCAACCTGAAAGTAAAGTTGATCGATTTTTCAGTGGCTTAAAACCAAGTCTTCGAAGGGCATTAGCTATAAGAGACTTCAGTAGCTATGAAGAAATTGTGCGTTGTGCTATCAAGGTAGAAATGGAAGTTGGTGTTACATATCCATCTCATGGTTTTGACATGAAACGAAAGATGGAGTTCAAGGAGAAATCTCAGAATAATGGTGAAAAGAAGATGAATGTTTCCTTATGCACAAAGTGTGGAAAGAAGCATGGTGGAGATTGTCTTAAAGGGACTAGAAAATGTTTTAAGTGTAGAAAAGAAGGTCATCGAGCAGCTGAGTGTCGAAGTAATGGAAAAAGGGTTTCTAATGATGTGAATAAAGAAAACACTGCAGAGAACGCACCGCCAACACTTCAATGCTTCAAGTGCAAGGAAATGGGGCATTATGCTAATAATTGCCCTAATCCAAGGGTTTGTGATGATCAACATGAGCAACCACTGAAGGCAAAGGACAAAGGGAAATCACATGGAATCACTATTGGCAATGTTGAATATGACAACGATGTGGTGGAATGATTAAGTGTTTATGTAATGGGATTCCAAAATAATGTTGTATCATTGAGTATTGCAATATTTATTGATGTGCTATTCAAAGTGATTGAGATATATTTTTGGAAATAAGATGATATGCGCATAATGAAGACGAGAAAATGAAATGTTTAATAGTATTCATGAGCTCATGATTGATATAAGGACTAAGTGATATCATGGTTTGAGTATATAGAATTTTGAGGATTTTGGTATGTGGAATGTGTTAACTTTTAACAGCATCCATGTTTTCACTAAGGTATTCAAGAGAATACACGATTAAGGACATTGAATGTTTGGAATGTGACCAACAAAATATATCTTATGATATATGGGGATCGACGATGGTGTTAAATCTCTGGTAATCGTTTTCACTATATTATGAGAGTCGACTGCAGTATTATGGATAAGCCTAAAGATTAGACTGGATTATGTTGGAAATAAGTTAGTATTGTTTAAGGATAGAAGATTTTCGATATTATTGATGGGATGTTATAGTAACGTAGTTTTAGAAAAAGGACAACCTGCAGGACGGGCGACAGCCCATCGCTTCGGACAAGGCTGTAGGAATCGAACCCACAACCGAAGTGCGACTGGCCTTTATCGCAAACCACTGACCTACAGGAAGTCCCTGTTTAGTAGAAACTAGTGTTATTATATTAAGCAGTATGATATATGAAGTATAAGCCCATTTTAGGAACCATATATGATTAATCCCACTATAGATCGACTTATGTATATAAATTTTGCTAACCTTTTGAGACAGATGGAATGACCTGTCATTCTATCACATGATCTGCTAACACTTCACGAATAACAAATTCAACTTCATTTATTTAAGAGATGAAGTGGAAATTGTTAAAGGCACGAACAACAGTGAGATTGTACCAAAATAAAGTAAGTATTTATTCTAATTCAAATTCTTTAACATTAGGGAAATGATCTTGAAAACCAAAAATGTTGTCCTAGTTCTCTTATACCTGATGAATCAAATGGTACCTTAGATCGGCACAAATTTATGGATTTGTGATTACTGGCTTTTCCATAGCCATGTTCTCTACCACTCTCCATCAGAACATGATGGTTAGATTTCTCTTCCATATCCATATTTTCACCTATGTGGAAACCCAGTGATTAGTTTATTTGGGTAATCGTTACATTTCATACTTTAGTTTTTAAAGCCAAGTTTTGGTATTCCTTTTTACGATGTGGGTTTCTATTAAAGAAACTTTCGAATAGTAAACCATTTATAACCCCGACGAATTTCGAGGGCGAAATTCATTTTAAGGGGGGTAGAATGTAACAGCCAGAGATTTTATGAAAAATATTCTTTTTTATTAATGTCTTGTGTTGTACGCTACACCAAAAGGAGCTTGCACAACACGCATCCTTGACTTGCCTTGCATTACGCGCAATCGCAACCTTCCTCGATAGCGTGTGTGGTACATAACACTGAGTTTCACGAAACAATGATATGCTATTAAAATATTATTAAAACTAGCCATTATGAATAGTAATAACCACTTTTTAAATTTTAGAAATTTTAAAATGGACTTCATTTTTGGATTCGGATTATCGAATTTAACCTAAGGTGAAATTTTGGTACTTTTCGGATAACTTTCATATTCTGATGAATAGTGAAAATTACTAAATTATAATTAAAAACAACTTTTTTAATCGAAATAATTAATAGTGATAAATCATTAATTTGAGTGGTTTTAAAGTATATTTAGAATATATTTTTACAATTTAATACAATGTTGGTCATTGGATGTAATTTCACATTTAAACTAGACATAAACAAGTGTCAATCTTTTGATAGATATTGTTTCTTAAAAACACGCTATTTGTTTTAACAGCGGGATTTAATTATAAAATTAATGCAACTTTTATTTAATGAATTTGGTAAAATATACTTCATTTTTGAATTCGGAATATGAAATATAGCTTGGGATGAAATTTTGGCACTGTTCTGAAAAACATCAATTTTTGATGAATAGTGAAACTACTAAGTGGTAGTTAAAAAACTGAATTTTTCATAAAACATAATTTTACCGCTTCTGTGAATGGAATTTCAAAAATCCGAGAGACACGGTTGATGTCATAAGGTAAAATGTGGTTCAATGAGATGAAAATAATTTTGGGTGAATAGTAACTTTTTACTTTTTTTTACCGCGATTAATAGTAAATAGGGTAACTAAGGGTAAGTATGATATTAATATTACCCTAAAACATGTCCTAATTCTATTGGACAAGTGTAATTCGACCAAAAACAAACTTTGGAATAAAATATGACCATTTAGGCCCACTTGGATTAGATTAGGACATTTATTATTAATTTATTTAAAGAAGGGTTAAAATAGTTAAAATCAAAGTTTAATAAGTAAATCATTTTTAATATAGAGTTATACGTAATATAAATTCGATTGTAAATATTAATTAGAAAGCTAAAAAGATTTAATACATGATGGTATTTTATTTGTAATTTTTAGACATCAAATAATTTAATTTATTTATGACACAATGATGATGCAGTAATTATCTTATTAATGAAATATTGACATAATTGATGTTATAAACACCAAAATAAATATAATTTGAGACTTTTTATGAATTACACTAATTTTCTAGGTTACTATGATATATTAGTGTTTATTTAATCAACTTGGTTCGAACATATAATTCTTTTATGACTTTCACAAAAATCATATATCAAATAGTGTCAAAATTGACACAAAATAGTTTTTAAATCAAATATTATATTATTAATTGTTATTTTATTCCTAAAAATCTAAGGTTCGGCCAAATGACTTAGATAAGGATATATATTTTAATAATAAACAATTTGGGGTTCGTTTGCCATGTTATAGTAAGTGTATTAACCATATAGTGAAAGAAAACAAAAAGACACGGTAAAAGTTAAATTATTTATCTTAGAGTTAAATATAATTGATAAGGTTAAAATAATAACCTAAACTTGTCTAAATCCTATTGGTTGATAGGATTTCGACCCATCCCTACTTTACCTTCGAAATAAGACCCTTTGGAACAATTATAAACCGATTTTGACTTTAAAATAAAATAATATTTTGAGGTATTCCTAAGGTGCCCCTCTCCTCCCTTATAAAAGGACACCTCCTCTCCCTCCTCCTCACACCAATTTGAGCACTAAAGCTCGGCCAAACCCTGACAAAATCTCTTCTCCACTTCCCTAAAAACATCCTAGAGGTTCTGGTCTTCCTCAAAGACCAATTTTAGTGCCCTAAGAGGAGGTCTCAAAGAGGCACTTCAAAGAAGAGGTAATTACCGTTACCAATTCTTTCATCTTTCTTTATTCTTCCACTTCTTCTACTTAGGTTGTTTCATTATGAAGTAATAACATCAGTATCACTCATATACTGATATTTTATTATAAGTATGAAACAACCCTATTTCACCATCTATCCATCCTACGGAAAAATAAATCACCGCGCGTGCGTACGTACGGAATACCGTCTCCACGCCGTGGTGTAATCTATTTTTCCACCACCACCTTACATGGATGGGTATAATGGTGTAAAGAATAACTATACATAGTTATTACAACATCATATTGATTCTGATATATTGTATGATCCACTCCAATTCAATTCAATATTTATAGAAATGATATCATCGCTCGTGCGTACGTACGGACTACCGTCTCCACGACGCGATGAGATTCATTCTCCATGTTAACCATTTAAGAATGATTATAATGTATATATAAGAAATAATAATGAAATATATGACATTATAAAGCTACTGGATTTATGTATATATATACATATGTATGTCATCTACTTACTTCCATTTTAAGACAATAAGGAAAGGAAAACAGCGTTCATGCGTACGTACGGACTACCGTCTCCATGAACGGTGTTTTTCATTTTATTTATCTACCTATTATATATATATATATACTGAATATATATGATATATAAACCATATTTTATATTCTGAAAGTGAGTAAATCATGATATAAGTAATAATGATGTCAAGAACAACAAGTCAAAACACCTACGATAAATGAAACGGTTTTACCCAAAACGCTTCTTTAACATGGAATTTACAAAAGAACGGGTAATATAATGTCATAAGTGAACCATATATGATATCATAACAATGAATATGATTATGTAATAAGTAAATAACATGATTTAAATCATTATACAGGAGGTTCGGACACTTACAAAGCAAGTCGAACTTAAGGTAAGGGAAATATCACAATCTCATTTTTATCCGAGATTGTAAATTCGTAAGTATTTACTGTGGTGTATTTTATCATCCACATCCATGTTTCATCAATATGTAATATTATTTCCATCCACCTACAATTGTTTAAATCCATTTTTACCCTTCGGTGAGTTTTTAGTAATATGTATGAAAGGAATCTTTTGTCGTTTTTCGTACGAGGTACTTTTTGACTTTTCCGACAAAAGTACGAAGAATGTTTTTTTAACTTATACGGCATGAATGGATTTTTAAAACATTATTTCCAAGAAACTTCATTTACAAGTTTTCAAGTTTATTTTTAATCAACTTATTTTATTTTAAAGTCGTATGACATGTTATGAAAGGAAAAATGTTTTTGAAGTAGAAAGGATATTTTCCTCAAGAATGGAGTTCAAGTATTTTATCAAAATTATTTTCCATCTAAGATAATAAAAGGGTTATGTTTTTTCCCTATTATTACATGGATTTGATTATGTTGTGATGGAAATATTTTTATGAATTCCTTTATCTTATATGAATTGTTTTATGATGTCATGTTGTTTAGGAATCCCATTTTTATTACATGGGTTACGCTATGATGTTTGGTTTATGATTATGTGGCACACATAAGAAAGGATTCATTATAAGATGGGTGGGACCTATATCTCCCTCCAATGCATTGGGTAAAGATTTTATATCTCATGAGATAGACAGGGCTGGAATGGTAGGTTATACCGGTTCAGTGAAACAGGACTGAAACGAGGGTTACTCGATTCAGAAAAGGGACTTTGTCCACTAAGATAGTCTTGGCAATGAGTTTTGACTAACAATTAATGATTTTCCATGATTATGTGTGCATGCCACAAAGTTTCATGTTTTATGTTATGATTATGGGGATCTCATTTTCACTTCTATGATTTATCCCATGTTATGATATTATGAGCTCCTTTTCAGGTTAAGATTTCCAAAAGCTATGTTCTTATGTATATGATGTGATTGATATTTCTTTTGTTTACCCTTACTGAGCATTTGAGCTCACCCTTTTATGTTTTCTTTTCCCCAGGATATAAAGAAAGGTTTTTAGGTAAAAAAAAGGGAAGATCTTTATGGGATATATTGAAGATCTTTCACCACGATTAGAAGATTACGTTCTGAGTTTCCAAAGACACTAAACTATTACGATCCTTGTGTGTGTGTTTTTGTTATGTACTAAGTATTCCGCAAAAGTAATGTAATGTCCATGTACGATAAGCTTAGGGTCTCTACATCTAAAAATTATAATAAAAATAATATGATGTAGGAAATCATATTATCTTTACAATGAATATTTATAGTCAAAACTATGACTTGTATAACCCCATGTAAAAATTGTTTTAGTAAAACATCTCATATTTGTGTCATTTTTACTTTAACATTAAATAAAAAGTTATTTATGTAATTTCCCAACCAAAGTTGCTCCATGGGGTCCCCAAGTTGACCCATGTATTTTCTTGGTCGTCCATGACACATCCAATGAGGGTTGGACATGTTTCATTCTAATCTCATATTATTAAAACATTATTTTTACCTTAAACTACTCCAATTACCTCTAATCGCGATTAAAAACTTAATAAGTTATTATTCACCAAAAAATTATTTTAATCCCATTGAACCACATTTTACTTCTTAATGACAAACATGTATGTCAGATTTTTTAAATTCAAAACACAAAGATGGTAAAATTTCATTTAAACGGAAAATCAGTTTTTATAAGTACCACTTAGTGGTTTCACTATTCATCAAAAATTGAAGTTTTTCAGAAAATTACCAAAAATTCACCCTAAGATATATTTGATATTTCGAATTAAAAAATGATGTCTATTTTACAAAATTCAAAACATATTATTTGCATTAATTAATTTAATAATTAATTCCCACTGTCAGAGAAAATAGCGTGTTTTTATGAAACAAAAAGTATCAAAAGATTGACACTAGTTTAAGCCTGATTTCAAAGTGAAATTAATTTCAACGACCACTATTTGATTAAAAGGTAAAAATATATTCTAATTTCACTTTAAAACCAATTAAAAAGATAATCTAATCATATAAATAAATTATATTAAAAAGAGGTTTTGAATTAAAATATAACATTTTTCACTATTCATTAAAAAATGAACTTTTTCAGAAAAAAAACAAAAATTTTCACAAATAAATTTTGATGTCCTGATTCTAAAGAAGAATTTTAATTTTTAAAATATAACACATATAATTGTCAAAAGTGGATTTAAAAGAGGTTCTCCATCAAAAGGCGGTTAATCGACCTTTTAAAGAATATGAGAATGTCTACGCTTAAAATTGGATTCATTCGCATTTTTAATCCTCTAACATTTATTGTAAAGAGTAAAAATATTTTACAAACATATATAATCATTTTGTAGTTAGTTCTGTTCATTCCCGCCATTACAACGGCTAGGCGTTAACTACCACATTATTTTATTATTAGAGTGCAACGTAAGATTCCCAAGAAACTCGTTGTTGCGTATTGGTTACGCCATCGAGCATAACATCCCCTTTAAAATAATATTAATATTTTATTCACAAATCTGGATAAATATAAAGAAGTCATATTCTTTATTTACCTGGGGTGTTACATCTATCCCACCTTTTGGGAATTGCATCCTCGCAATTTTAAAATTGGGCTTGGAAACATCCTTGAAAGTCCCACATCAGAACAAGAGTCGGTAAGACAATCAATTTAAAATAAAGAAAGATAAGTATAGAGGTCACCCGAGTTAACCCATACTAGGATTCCATGTAGGAAAACATAGACCTGGTGGAGAAAACATAGGGTCATGTTCTGATGGAGAGTGATAGAAAGCATGTTTAGGAGAAAGTTAACCATAAGAAAATCGCAAAATTGTGATGGGTTAAATGGTATTCGATTCCCCAATAGGAATAGTTAATAGAAAACATTTTTGTGTTAAGATAAATTTTATTGAGGAATTTATTCACAAGGAAACATAATCACTTATCATGTTGACTTTCAACTTTTATTAGATTCCTTACACAAACTCATATTTTCTCGAAAAGACGAGTATTTAAGAAGACTTGTTCAAATTAAGAGTACTATAATCAACTTCTAGATAATCCCCTAATCCACAAAAGAAAACTATATACATCCCATGTCTTTAGACTTTACCCAAAAACAAAACCATGAAGGTTAGTACAAGATCAGATAATCCATAAAAGGATAACCCATTATAAAAAGAAAATCTACTCTTAATCTCCAAAATTTGTCCAACAAAACCCAAAGTTCAACGAGGACCATTCGATAAACAATTTGTCCATAAAATTATTCAAAGTAAACCAAACTAAGATTGAAATCCAAATATTTGATGAATTTAGTCACATAGTCTTCCAAGTTAAATCGTAACATTTATCTCCAAATAGCATCAGTGGCTCTTAATGTCTCGTATTGAAAAGTAATTAACCTAATCACATATCCTCCATGATAGGTTAATAAATTTCCATAGATAACCCAAAATCACCTTACTATTAATTCATATAATCATCTAACTAATAAGAATCAGTCAAACTAACCAGGGACTTCACGTAGTCCAGTGGTAGGCGATAAATACCAGTTGCACTTTGGTAGTGGGTTCGATTCCCGCAGCTTTGTCCGACGTGAAGGGTTGTCACACGATCTGCATGTTGTCCTTTTTTCTAAAACTATATAATTCTCAAATAATTCCCAAAAAGAGATAAAATCATCAAAAATAACCATAAAAAAATTTAACCTCAATTTAATCTCATGCCTTTCACTTCCATTATAACATATAGTAACCCATAATTACCTCAAAAGTAAGGATCATATAAACCCAAATGGTTCTTTATAACTATGTCCACAAAAGAAAAGATAACTATTCCTTGTATAAAATTTTTATATATTAAACATCAGGATTAAACATACTATAAAAAGTCTTCTAATTTAACCCCATCATCAAAAGAGACATAATACTCTTAAGAATTTCACCATAACTCTTGAAGACCTTATATGTTGACTTCTTACTCATTCAACATTCTTCATGATCCATTAACCATTCATTTCCATCTAATTCTGAAATACTTCTTTCCTAAAAACAAAATCATGAATCATATCCTAAGATTCCAAAATGGGAATACAAAAGTTATGAAATAATCCATACCTTTGATTGGTCATTGTTAGTTTCTTCATCCTCAATCGGAATGGCATTAGGTATTGGTAAACGAATATTTGTACGATCTTGGTGATCCCATTCACGAATCTTATTCATTGGACATGTGTTTGCATAATGACCACGCCCACCACATTTAAAACATTCAACTGATCCCTCAGAAAGAACTTCTTTCCCTTTCCTCGAGTCAACTGGATGCTTCCTTTTTCCATGGCAGGTTCTTGCTTCATGACCATCATTTCCACATCTATAGAATATTTCTGTCCCTTTGAAACATTTTCCTAGGTGTTTCTTTCCACATATTTGACACATAGGTTTTTGAACATACTTACATTTATGATTATTACCCATAGTTCTGTAGGGATTTGTTTCTCGCATATATGATTCCTTATATAAATCACTAAGGTTTAGGTGGTCAATTATGAATCCAGATATTTGGTTGAGGATAAAAACAAGAGTTCTCATTGAAGCTCCCATATCATTCAGTTGCTTTCTCAAAAAACTGTCATAGTTTCCTTCACATCCACTGTTACTTTGGTGCCTGCTAGATCCAACCGTTTACTAAAACCAAAAAGGTCAATGTGAGTATATCAACAAAACCATCATGTACAAATGAGGAAGATAAACACTAAGATATACTTACTCATTCACATTATCTAAAACTAGGACTCTTTCTGAATTCTTAACCATTATGGCAATGTCACTTATTCTTAAAGAATACCCTAACCTCTAAATTTATCTAAACCGACCTCTGTTACCAACTATAAGGCCCCAGCCTTAAACCTTACTTAATCTTGAGTTAATACAATATTACACATTGAGGATCTTTTCAGGTTTAGAGTTTTAGAGAATTAGACCATAAAACCTTCATTACATTCCACATTTAATAAAAGTGGTTACATAAAGATAGTATTTATTTTTTCCCATCAACAGAAACATATTTAAAACAAAACATGGATTCTTTCTTGACATTTCTTTGACACTATCATCATATCATGTACCTTTCCCTTTACCTTTGATAAACATTTCAAAAAAACATGGGATGAGCATAAAAAGCTTAGTAAGGGATATAAAAATATAGAAAGGATACATGAGTTCATATATCCATAAGAATTAAATCATACTTTACACATAAAACATAGGCACTTTAACATACGTCATCAAATCATGAATAAATCATAGAATTCATAAGACATAAAAGGTAACTTTAGGAATTCATAACATTCTTACGTAGGGAGTAACCCTCTTCGTTACATTTGGAATACCCACCACAATATATTCCCTAAATCTCTTTGGAGAAACCATAACGTTTCACTCCTTCACGTTACCCAATGAATTGGAGAGCAATATTGGTCTCACCCGCCCTTAGTTTATGACGAAACCACTCGTCTTCATAATAATACCCAAGTACCTCAACATAATCGTATCACATAATACATGCATAAAGGAAACTTAACATTTCCACATTTCAATCACAAGATATCAATAAAACACATTGATATAAAAAACCTTATGAAAAACATTTTCAATACCAAAATAAAAGAAAAGTAAAACATGATATTTATTTTTTCTTTTAAAAAAAGAAGGTATGGATTGTAGAGGAAGCTGAAACTCAAATAATGGTCACGGAGGTGGAGAAGTCATTTTCTCCGCATAAGTACGACAAAAACATTCCCCTTTTGTCGTTTAGTAAAACGATTCATATAAAAAAGATTCCTTTTTGGATAAACCTAAAAGTCAAAGGGGTTTATACAACGTATAAAATAAGGTTGTGTATAAAATAAAATATGCCTCAATGAAAGGAGATTGAGACGAAGTCCCATACAAAGACGGTATCCTTGGATTAAGGATAAATCAGTTATATAATTATGTGTGACAAAAGAATACCCGAAATATAAGTGGGTATTAAGTGTAAAACAATCAGAGGACATTCACACATAATCATATAATGACAAATTCAATGTGTACAAGTTTATCCCAAAGAATCAAAGTTGGGTTAAGAAGTTCCCTTTCAAAAATTTGACAGCCTAACGGTGTCACTTCAAAATTTAGAAAAAGAGTTGATGAGAGATAAAAAGGATATATCATCACATGGACATAAAATTTAAATCAATAAGGATATATCAGAAAATATCCCAACATAATAGTATGTGAATTAAAAGACATAACAAAAGAAGTCTTTTAAAAAGAGGAGGGTGAAAGATTCCCTTACCTACATGGGTATCTTTCAAGACATGCACCCCGTGAAAGAAGGACAATCCAACATTGATGTAAATACTCATAAATGAAAGTATATTTCACAATGAGTAATATAATGGGAAGTATATACACCACTCAAATGAAATTGTGGCAAATGTAGCATAAATCTCACTGGAATAAAAGTGAGATGAAAAATCCCTTACGAAAACTCGAAAGCCTAACAGCGCCACTTAAAACTACTGAAATGGATTTATGAGAGAGAATATGGCCTCTCATCACATGAACATAAAAAATACAGTAAGATTAATATAAAATAACTTCCTAATAACAGGAAAGATGAGATTTAAAAGGAATGACATAAAAGAGTTTACTTAAAAAGAAAGAGAGGAGTAGGATCCCTTACCTCGGGTCCGACTTGACTCGATCGTTATTTAATCTCCTGAATAATAAACATTAGTTAATTTCTATTTCATTAAGAACCTTTTTCAAGTTCATTATTCCTTTTAGATCACTTATTACCATGTCATGAACACTATGTAATTATTTTAGTTAATAACGGTCGTTTAAACGATCATTGGTACTTGAGTCAAAATATGCTCTTTATATTTACAAGTTGTTCATGTATCCATTATATCCAGAGTTATAATCATGATGTATATATCATATATATCATATATATCCAGTATATACATGAATTTATAATATTACATAATCATTTAGAGGTAAGAAATGAAATGCACCGTTCATGGAGACGGTAAGCCGTACGTACACATGAACGCTACTTTCATTTCTATTTCATATTTTATAGAATGGAATCATAATGATATAAAGGTATATTATAATTCTATTATAATATCATATATAATACCATTAATTACATCCTTTATACGTCCCATATATGGCATTAACGAATCAAATCACTTTGAGGGGGCGGTAGTCCGCACTTCCAAAAATGATGATATCACGTTTACTCATAATGGTAACCATAAAGGATATTCCATAAATGAAAAATACAGAAGCTTAAGTAAAACATAAACATATTATATATAATATAAAAATATAGTGACATCTTAATGGCCACATTGAAAGTTGTTAAAAGAATATTGAACAATCATCGTTTCGTGAGGTAGAAAATCGCCAACCAAAGAAACAGTATGTTCTTTAATCATTAGACGAAGGTGTGTGTAAGTGTATCTAGAATACTTATTATAAAAACATCCTATTATATTTAAGATACTGTATTTGTTACAAAAGAAATTAATAAAAAGATTTTAGGGGGTTGGAGAAGCAAAATAAAACAAAAGGACTCAAGTGAAGACATTACCTTAAAATCGGGTAACTCTCTTTGGTTTGAGCTCAAAAGCTTCCTTGGGAAGACTTCTGCCCTAGGTGAGGCTTCACAGAGTAATAGAGGGATGTGGAGAGACAAAATGGGCAGGTTTTGGTAGAGCCAAAGTCTTTGGAAGTGTGGGTAAGGAGGTAGAGGTGGGGGCCTTTTATAAGAGGAGAGGAGGGGCACTTTTGCAAAGTAAAGAAATGTTCCCTTATTTTAAAATGATTTTCGGATTTAAAAGGTCCCACATTGATAAAATTCGAGGATAAGGTGATAAGGGTTCTAAATACACCCATCCAATAGGTTTTGGACATGTGTAGGTCTTAGATTTTACAGTGTCTTACCATTTTATTTAAATCCTTAAATAATGAGGTCATCGCTGCATCATGATGATGTCATAAATAATATAATTTATTTAATTTCTAAAAATTATAATAAAAATACTGTGATGTATGAAATCATTTTAGCTTTCCAATGAAAATTAATAGTAAAAAATATGACTTGTATAACCCCAGGTAAAAATTGTTTTAGTAAAACATCTCATGTTTGTGTCATTTTTACTTTAACATTATATAAAAAGTTATTTATGTCATTTCCCAAACAAAGTGGCTCCATGGGGACCCCAAGCTTTCCCATGGATTTTCTTGGTTGGCCATGACACATCCAATGAGGGTAGGACATGTGTCATGCTCATCTCATATTATTAAAACATTATTTTTACCTTAAACTACTCTAATTACCTCTAATCGCAATTAAAAATTTAATAAGTTACTATTCACCAAAAAATTATTTTAATCCCATTGAACCACATTTTATTTCATAATGACAACCATGTATGTCGGATTTTTGAAATTCAAAACACAAAGATGGAAAATTTTCATTTAAACGGAAAATCAGTTTTTATAAGTACCACTCAGTGGTTTCACTATTCACCAAAAATTGAAGTTTTTCAGAAATTTACCAAAAATTCACCCAAAGCTATATTTGATATTTCGAATTCAAAAATGATGTCTATTGTACAAAATTCAAAACATATTAGTTGCATTAATTAATTTAATAATTAATTCCCGCTGTCAGAGCAAATAGCGTGTTTTTATGAAACAAAAAGTATCAAAAGATTGACACGAGTTTAAGTCTGATTTCAAAGTGAAATTAATTCCAACGACCACTATTGGATTAAATGGTAAAAATATATTCTAATTTCACTTTAAAACCAATTAAAAATATAACCTAATCATATAAATATATTAGATTAAAAAGAGGTTTTGAATTAAAATACAACATTTTTCACTATTCATTAAAAATTGAACTTTTTCAGAAAAATACAAAAAATTTACACAAAGTAAATTTTGATGTCCTGATTCTAAAGAATAATTTTATTTTTTCAAATATAACACATAAAATTGTCAAAAAGTTGATTTAAAAGAGGTTTTCCATCAAAAGGCGGTTAATCGACCTTTTAATGAATATTAGAATGTCTATGCTTAAAATTGGATTCATTCGCATTTTTAATCATCTAACATTTATTGTAAAGAGTAAAAATATTTGACAAACATATATAATAATTTTGTAGTTAGTTCTGTTCATTCCCGCCATTACAACGGCTAGGCGTGAACTACCATATTATTTTATTATTAGAGTGCAACGTAAGATTCCCAAGAAATTCGTTGTTGCGTATTGGGTACGCCATCGAGCATAGAATCCCCTTTAAAGTAATATTAATATTTTATTCAAAAATATGGATAAATATAAAGGTGTCATATTCTTTATTTACCTGGGGTGTTACAATGGAACCATATGAGGCCTTATATGGGAAACCCTTCTAGTCACCGCTTTGCTGGACTAACCTCAGAGAGTCATCATTCTTGGGTCCAGAGTTGCTGAACCCTACTACTGAGAAGGTGCAGATCATCTAGATGTGGAAGAATATTACACAGAGCTGGAGAATTCTTTTGCTGACAGACGATGAAGACCTCAAGAGTTTGAGGAGGGGTTCCATTTCTTCTTTAAATTATCACCTTGTCAAGGGTTGTTGAGATTTTTTTAGGGATTCAAGTTGTCTTTGAGGTTCATCTTAACTTTTAAGATATGACATAGATTTGGATATGTGGTGTACTGTATATCTCTACCTCTGTAGTTTCACCTAGTTCATGATGTATTCCACTTGTTGTAGCAGAGGAGGTATGTTCAAGACCCGTCACTTGTTATTGACCAGGGAGAGCAGGAAATCAATGATGGGGCGACTTTCACAATGTACCTGATAGAGATCAATGATCGGCAGTAGAGGATCCCTCGTGGATGATTGATCCCCTAATGTGTTTCTAGTTGAAAAACATGAATCTTTTGAAGAGAATGTGGGAGTGGAAGTCTTAGATTCATGTGTAGTATCGACAAATGTATGACTAGCCTTTTGTTTTGAATTTTTGGAATGTAAATCCACAAGGTGGTGAGAATTTAATGTCTCTTATTTTCTAGGTATTATTGTTAAAAAAAATATTATATAATTACAAGACCAACCATTATAACAACATTGAATTTAGAGGCCTGGAGTGCTCAGAATAAATGTTTGATATAAATTAAACTCTAAATATCACACATGATGGATTTTCATGAAAAGTATGATTAACATTTAAATGGGTTCATAGATTAAAAATTTGAGGGCACCATTGCCTTCAAAGCTATGTATTTACCTTAGGCGGGCCCTAACATTGTCCAACATGGGTCGGAAGTAGATTTTTGTTTTTGGACGTTTAAAAAGGAAGTAAAATAAAATAAAATTATTTATTTTAAATGTTTCCATAACATGGAGAAATGAGATTTTAAATAAGATGTTAAGAGAATCTCTAGCGTTGTCCACATAAACCTTAAATTATCTGAAGCTGTGGAGTGGATACACCTTGGAGAAACCTCTTGAAAATGAATAATGATATATCGTTCCATCGATGCAGCTCAAATTCGACAGAACCTCATTGGAGAATGAGACGCGATGATCGTTCTTCAATAGAATCAAGGTAGGGGTTATTATTTCAATTCTCTTTTTCCTCTTTTTTTTTGATTAAATGATGAACGTGGATCAACCCACAAATGCGTTGATCTACAGATTGTGTGTTCTAGTGGGTGGGTGTTAATTTCCATTTCATTTGGGATTTCAATTTGGGAAATGGTTCTAATGAAAATTGTTGGAATCTCATTTTTATTCGCCGTTAAACCCACTAACATGAGTGAATCGATCTTGTGATGAATGATGGTGTTGTTTTGGTCCTCCTTTATTTTTTATATTTCTTCACACTTTTGGAATGTGTTCTTAAAGTTATTTATAGGGAAATGAACAACAGATCATTGTAATCCTTTTTTTAAAATCAACAATATAACATCATAGATTTAACATCACGACTACCTGGCGGAGGTGTGACGATTATGGAGGATGATGAATTGACTCGGATTGGGAGAATTTTTTTTACCATTCTTCACACTGGTGGACCAAATTGAGGATTTTGGGATGATTGAATGCATTAAAACTCTCAAAACATTGACGAAATTGTGGGGAGGCCTTAAATAATGTGTTTCTTGAAAAAAGGATCACCAGATCGAAGATCGGATCATCACCTGAGGCGCGGTAGTGAAGTATCATGATTCATGAAAATTCTGAAGAACACGATGTTTACTTCGATGAGCATACCATGGGGGGGTAGTCCTGTTGGTGTATTTGGTTTCCACACTACACAGAGAGAATAAAACTATGTTCTCCTAGGGATACATGGAATTTGGGCCCCACATATTGGCTGCTGGAGTTTCGGGCGAAAGGAAGCAATAACCCGACGTGTGACAATCCTGACCTAATGTGTGGGTCCTTACATAGATTCGGCATGTATCACAAAAGATAAATAGAAATGGGGTGGAGTACATGGAAAGTACTCCTTCACACACAGCCAAACATATATGGATATTCAGGCGAAGCCATGTACTAGTACTAGGTCGGGGACACATGGTTTGAAGCCATGAACAAGCACATGGCTAGTGTACACAGAGAAAACCCTGGATATTTAGACCCGGAGTGTAATCCGTACTACATGCCACGTATATACATTTTCACATAGCATGTTTTCCACAAACCAACTTATATACACAGGAAGTACCCAGAGTCCTGGTATACGACAGTGACCATGTCTACACACCACGTAGTCTCTTCTATATGGAATGACCTTTTTATCCAACTTTTTATGGACATGTTTTGTTTGGGTTTGTACCACTTTCCTTGTTTCCCTGAAGGTCGTGTATCATTTACATCCATAGGGGTATGATCCCTTTAGTAAGACATTCTGAGATAGAGTCAGCTTTCCCTCAGAGTGGCTCGTAGTGAGATCCTATTTTCATTCTTGACCCTAGGTAGAGTCAGTTATCAACATGAATACTCCTACATGATGTTGATCCACAACTTATCAGGTGAATCTGAATGAGTTGTGGTATCCACCAAGACCCTATAGGTTATCCAAATCTAGGAATCATGATCTTCCCCCACTCAAGAGTGATATATCTGGGAATTATTTTACCTATTATTTATTCAGATCTATCAATGAAACTATCTCTCTTATGGATTTTCTCGATGAACATTACTTATCAGATGGATGTCATCAGAGCTCTCAGACTCAGAGAGTGAGTTCTCCCTGATGAGTGTTTTGTAGAATCATCGAACTAAATCCCTACCTTGGGTATTTTTTTTGTTGTGACTTACCTCTAGAATATGGGTCTAGGTTTCAAGTATATATAGATGTGTTTCTATAGCAATATGTTCAGTAGAAATATACTGTGTTGAGATAACTGTACATTTACATTGTGTATTGCTTTTTGGACTTTGGGGTCCATTACTGAGTATTTTTATACTCACTCCAACTTGAGAGTTTCCCGCATGTGCCATGTCCTATGAAGACGACCACCCTTTTGACAGAGTCCAAGGTGGACCAGGACCCGACTGAGCTTTCTGAGTTCCTTGCAGGCCGAATACTACCTACAACTATGAACAACATTCTCATTACCTATTTTTCTTATATGTTGGAATTTTTAGTTTATTGAAAATTCTTTTATGTGCGCTTGTATTATATCCTAGTTTACTTTTCTCAGTTTACTTATTTTGTACTCTTTTTTTCTAGGTTTAGTTGTATGCATGAATTTTGTTCCTTAGTAGTTTTTTACATTTAAGCATTTGTGGGGTTGGAGATGTATGTGTGTGTAATGGTACATAAAAAATTCCTCCAATGTTAGTAATATTTTTACTCTGTGGTAGTCACCAGCCCCTGGCCTATTATAGGTGGGATTTGGTAGTCGTGGTGTGGGACCCACTGGGATGGGTGGTGATAATGAAAATGGTTTTATGTTTTAAAATTTACTATTTCTGGATTGTTTATGTACAATATCCATTTCTATTAAGTAATATACAACAATTTTGGCACAACACATATCTTTATTATATACTTTTTATGAATGTTTTGAACATGTATTATATCAATTTCCACCATTAATTATAAAACAAACATCATGAATTACTTCTATAAGTGACTCTAATCATGTAATTTATTTTTGATTAGGTATCTTTCTTTTCTATATCATCGTTTTATTAAAATATTTCAAAAATAATACATATTAAAGAAAATTATTTAGTAATGTTGTTTTACATGGAAATTGTTCTAATATTTAATATTTTCAAACGTAAATTTCTTGAAATTTTTCAATTGGGTCTCTTTTAACTCCCCTTAAAAAATTAAATAGAATAGTTACTTTTAAAATATATCATGATCCAAATTTCCTACCACCATGACCATTATTTTATTTTCTCTTTCCTTTATAAATTAATATTTTTTTCATATAAAATACTTTGCATAGAATTATGTGATTTTTATGTTTTTATATGTCATTTTTAATGTTAAAATGTAGTATTTTTCTCTATTCGTATCTTCTTCAGGTATGATTACGTGGCTCTTAAGAAATTCATATTAATAATTCGCAATTTCTATACAATTGTAGCATTAAAAATTGATAGCCTATTTCTTTCCCTTACAATCACATGCTTGGTGGACTATTCCACCACACTTGAACAAACTCTCTATCACTTCAGGAAAGTACCAGGGTGTTTCTTCCCATATTTACCATAGGATGGATATTCATCTCTTCCCTTATTCCCCTTATTTCAATTTTTAGTGTGTCCAATAGATCTGTTCTTATCTTTAGTTGCTTTAAAACTCTAAGACTTAGAGAATTCTTTTTCGATCATGATAACACATGTGACAATATTTTTATATGATGAGAAGGATTGTGATACTATTGCTCGATGGAGAAATGGTTTTAACCCATAAAAGAATCAATAAATCATACTCCTAGGGTTACATATATAATATGCTACAAGCCTTGAAAATATTATAAATTTATCCTCACACATTGTGACATTTTCATCCTCCATTCGCCACAGACTCTAAAATTGCCTTTCCATATCCACTCTATGGTCACGATGAAAGTATGTTTGTACAAAAATCACTTTAAACTCCATACATTCCATATTTGATAAATCTTCATATTCCATTGTGTTTTGAATTAATGACCACCATTGATTTTTATTTCCCGTGAGGTGATAAGCATCCATGACAGCTTTTTCCCTTTCTCTACTCCCCAAACCCTGAAATATTTTCCCTAAGGAACTTACCCATATCTTAGCTACAGGTGGATTTGTAGTACCATTGAATATTGGTGGTTGTTTCCTCATGAAGCATTATAACATTTATCATCTGCATTTTGGATCAGGGTGCTCCATACGGGTAGGGTTATTATTCATAACCATAGTGATTTCTCCCAGTATGGTGATAAGGTGATCATCACCGGTTGAATCACCAACTCCACTATAATTATCTTGAGTAGTATTTAAATCCCTACAAGGATTATGTGTACTTATACAGTTTACATTCCTTCCTCAAGGGTTCATTTCTAAACAATGGAATATACTAGATTAGTTTATGAATCACAATACATAATTCGAAACTTGTAAAACACATAACATAAATTGAAATGTTTATGGATATAATCCATAATCGTAAAAATGTTATCTTTGAGGAGGTATATTATCTTAAATATTTCATAATGGTTTGTAAAAAAAATATTAATTATCCTGACGGTATCCCTCGAGAGTGTCGTAACCAAGAGTGCAGCATGGCCCATTGTCATGTACGAGGATACCCATGGTCGGGCTAGAAACTCCTTGTCGGAGTTTTCACTTCTAGGTACATCTCTGCCAGAGCTGCATTTACCTTCTCGTATCCAAAAAAAGATGTATTTCTTGGAAAAATCACTAAATATCTATATTACCAAAATTCTATGATGTTCTTCTATAGTAATCCTTAATGTTTATCTTAAGCTAATGTTTTCTAATCAGATTTTTTTTAAAATCTAGATTCCATGGTTTGTGGTAAACTTCATATGATACCAACTATAATGCCCTGAGCCAAGATACCCAGAGTCCGTGCATTATTACATAACATTGGCATTATCACAAGGGATCAAATTCCGAAAGACCGATCATTTTATTAGCCTTGAATGTACTAGATACATACATAAGTTTTACAATACATTATAATATGAAAAAACAACCTAAACTTTTTCACCTTTGAACACATTCATATTCTATTTACTATCCCTTCAGGTCAATCATAATATAATTCTTCACATCCTAAGAATAATAAAACATATAAATAGGTGATCTTAGATGCTTAGTAAGGATAAAAATATAGAGGAAACATTCATAAATAAGTATAAACCATTAAAGAAATGTATATTACTAAAATAAAAGCATTTTAAAATTAAAAATCAGTAAAATATTGAAAAGGTAAATCAAATAATTCCATTTAATTATTCACATGGATACTCTACTAGTAAAATAATCAAATGTAATATCTATATCCAATTTCATAATGATGGAATGCATAAATCCAAACTTTATAACCACATAGTCCTGGCCTTGTGAAAAGACAACAAATAATGTTTAGTTAAGGCCTTATGCTAAGTCACTAGTTTGTCTCATGAGGCTTACTGATTCATTAGGGAGCTATAATGGTCTCCACCCGTCACTTACTATGTCCAATTCATTCCTCATATGAAATGGTTGAAACATAACATAAACATTCGTATTAAAAATAGAATACAAAATGTTAATACTTTATCTATAAACCATGAATGGTATAAAAATAAAACATCCACAGTCAAACATTTCACAAAACCTTCTATACAATATGGACGATTTTATCATAGTAAATCAACTCCAAACCAGTTTAAAATCCATCAAAGGATATTGGCATAGATGAAATCAGAAATTTTTGAGAGAAATATCTCATTCTATATTGAAATAATTTAAAAGTAATGTAATTAAAAAAGAAAAAAATTATTTTGAAAATAGTCTTATAATATTGAAAGGGATTTTTCAAAGGTGTTATAATGGAGGAAAATATATGCACCCTCCATATAATTTAAAATAATATTCGTTAATTTTGTTGAAAAAATCATAAAGGTACTTGTTTAGAAAGTGACGAACATATTCATTTATAAAACTATTATAAAAAGTCAAAAATGGTATAAATTAATTTAAACCATTGTATATGAAATAGAAAAACTTTTTTGAAATTCATTTTTAAGAAACCAGGATTTGGATGATAAAGAGGTCCCCATAGATACTCACATATAAACAACCTCGAAAAATGAAGAGATTATAGAATTTACCCTTACCATGTACTTTTCCTTAGTCAAGGGTAGGTTAACCTCCAATATAATGTGGAAAAAATTGTTATTAAATTATACAGGAACCATGTACTTAAATACAATTTCATATATTATCATCTAATATTTATCTGTTAAAGATATTTCTGTAGTATCATCATTTCGGGTGTTAACTGATTCATTTTCCTTTATATGTTTTTTAACATAAGTCAAGTATGTTATGGATAGGATGTATATAATTCATATCAATAATGATATTGTGTCCTTAAAAAGTATTTAATCATAAAAATCAATTTATTCTTGAATGGTTATGATAGGGAATGAATCTCATTGCATTAGTTGAGATGCTATTCCGTACGTACGCACGAGAAACAATATCATTTTTTTGATAGTGAAATCGTAAGTAATTGGGTGGTATATTCTATATATAGAATAATTAACAAGTTATATTTATTATTTAAATCAGTTATACTCATTATTATACCCATCCAAACAATGATGTGTTTTAATAACAAACTACACAACGGTGTGGTGACGGAAATCTGTACGTATGCACGTATGGTGACTTGTCATTCATATGATGGATAAAATACTGAATATTGTTGTACCATATTTATAATAACATCATAGTATTTATAAGTTATTGGAGTTATTATTTTGATATGTAGATAGAAAAAATAGTGGAAGTGGAAGAAGAAAAAACATTGAAAGAGGAGGTGAAATTATTACCTCTTCTTTGGGTGTTTTCTTTTTGAGTTGATCAAAAGGGCTCTATAGGTTTTCTATCATGTCAAAGTCATGATTCTAGGTAGAAGTAAGGGTAGTTGGGAAGATATTTAAGCAGGGTTTGGTAGAGACAAAGTGATATAGAGGTGTGATTTTGATAGAAGGGGAAGTACTCTTTTATAAGAGAGGTGAGGGTCACTTTTGTTATATCCTGAGATATTATTTTATAATACAGTAATATTTTCTTTATAATGTATCTAAAATGATTTATATCTAGGATAAGGTAGGTATGGGTCTAAAACCTCTCAAAGAATATTTTTATAAGGATTTAGGTCACCATAACAACATTATCTTTTATATTTAACTCTTAGTTAAATAGTTTAACATTTACCTTATATTCTTGTATTATTATAAAAAATGGTTAATAAACATATAATAAAAATCCAAGAGAACCCCAAGTGGTTAATTATTGATATATATAACCTTATTTATGTCTTTTTTCTGAACCTTATATTTTTAGGAATATTATATCAATTAATAATTGAGTATTTGTTTTAAAAACCCAATTAAATCAATTTTCACTATATTTGGTATTTGATTTTTTGAATTCCTAAAAACATGATTACATCAAATGAAACTTACTTAGACAACTGTAACTTGTCATATTAACATATAATGACCATTTTGTAAATTTAAAATAACCCTTACCTTTTTTCCATCATGATCACTGAAAAAATTTAAGTGTCACTAATGTGAATGTATGACATACCATCTCCATGATTATAACATTGCTTATTTTCCTGAACTATATAACATAAATTGTTTTAAATGCATAAATTATGTATAAAAATAAATATTATGTTTTTATAATTACTCTATATATTATAAAACAATGAACCCTTTTACCATAATCAAGACAATGATGACATTTTTAATTATGAATTGACTGACGTCAAAACACCCAAAGTAGACATAAATGAATAAGTTATTTAATATATTATTAAAATAAAAAAATTATTTGGTTTGTTTATAAGTTATTAAAAATTTAAAGCGTTTTTAAGAAAAAAATTTATATTTATATTATACATGAGATAAAGTATACACACCACAAGACCTAACTCTAGGTAATGGATTTCAAGTCTCACATTTACTTTCGTGATATATATGACATAATAAACACTTATATATTTTATGTGGTAAATATAAATCCCATTTTAATGATATATAATAAGTCACATTAAATTAATTATATTTAATTAATCATTAAAATTTATACATCTAATGTGGGATATGGTTCAAAAGTCACCAAATTGTTTTGGGTTAATATCACAATCCCATAATATTTCAAGACTGATTATGTTTAGAACACTCAGGGATGAGTTTTTATATATATAAATATTAAAAAATTTATTTTATTCTTCTCTATTTATTAATTAAATTTTCATGTAATATAACCTTTTTACATTTCTTTTCTAATTAAAATTATTGTGAATTATTTTGAAGAATATATTACATTATTTCTCTCCTCAATCAAAAATTATTTTTCTTCTATTTCCATGGTTTCTAAAAATAACTTTTATAATGCTTTAAAAATTATCAAAATTATATAATAATGATATTTTTACCCATTTTTTATTTTATACAATACATTTTTTAATTAATATTCTTATATTTTTCTAAACAATTGACTTTTAAACCATTTTATAATGTGATAATGGACAATTATTTTTCAACACATATGATGGGAGTAGAATTAAAAACCATCACAACTACGCAATTCCTTGGTGATTACACTATTTGTTCCTACGTTTCATATTAAATAAAATGATACCTATAATATTTTTCATATTTTTAGATTCTAATGAAGATATTTGAATGTGAAAATGGTATTTGTTTAATGAAATATTCACTATAATCATTTAAACACATTTCCATCAACAACAAAAACATTTTATGTTATGTTGTTAATATATATTATGTATAAATTAATCTAATATATATAACTAGTTTATTATACATTAATTTATTAGGGTAAAACATTATTTTGTTTCAAATAGCAAATTCATTCATTATGAAATCTTAATTTATTATTAAATGGGAAATAATTATGCAACACATTTTCATTCCTTAGGTAGTTCATATTCATATGAATTATGATTAAATTCTTTTTTATGGAACACATAGTCTTGAACAAGTTATTATGTGTTAACCTATATAGAACTCCAATGAATTGGTTATATATTTACTCTCAAGAGGAATCATTTATGGTATTAGGGAGTAAACCTAATCCACTATCTTACTTTTTCCATAATAAGATATTGTCTAGGATTTTATCATTGAATCAAGTTTACGTAATTTTTTATGTTATTGAACACTTCCAATGATTTTATGATATTATGATAAAATGTTATTTATTCTATGATCCAATGTGATTACTCTTAAGACTTATCAATTATGATACCCTTTTATGCATTTTATTAACATCTAATGTTTTCCTAACCAATTTATTCTAATAATGGGATTTTTATCTCACCAATTTATTTTCTATTTATTCTTTATGTTATCCATTGTATTTTTAGGATTGTGAAAGAATTTAGGATATCTAAATTGGGAATTAAATAGATTTTTTTATCCTGATTTGATGTATTATGGACATACTCTTCCAAATACACTAGGCCTTTGGATCATTGTGTCATAATTCATATACATTAAATTTAAAAATTAATTAAAAATATGTATATATGGTATGTGTTTCTATAGTTAGTATTATAGAAATGGAAGGAATATAATCCCTGTGATCTCCCATCATTGGGCATTGGGTATGACATGGATCTCTTCCTAAGGGCTTTATGAGGAATGGGATTCCATTATAGATGATGGTAAGAGTCCTTCCTAGGTAGTGTTTCATCCCGCGAAGTGTTACAAAAGGTATCAATTATATCCCACTAGCAATAATCCCAGATAGATGAAGTTGGTATCAGATAATGTTCTAGTAATTCGTGTGGAAAAACTATAATAATTAAGTGGGAACCCTAAGGATAAGTATAAGCATAATAGTACGTATATAAAAATTTTCTAGAATTTTGGGGAAGTATACGGTGAGTGGGATCAATGAAATTACATCATTTCCAATATAATACAAATATATGTGGCTCTAGAATGGTCATACGTAGGGGAAATAACTCCAAAAATTGGGCATTGGGATTTAATTGATCATCATTGAGTGTATGAAAATTGTCCTTGCTCCACACCTAGATTAAAACACCAGGGGGATATACATTGTAAATTATAAAAATCATTATAAATCATTATTAATGAATTGATAAAAAAATATTTTGAATAAATAATTTAATTTATTACCCTAACCAATAATGATCGAGAATGAAGTACCCATTCCTGACTACATAGGAGAAGGTCTAGAGACATTCACCAGAATATATAACTAATATCAGTGGCCTTTGTGTAATGTACCTATAATAATGCACCCAACCATATACATGAAGAAGTATAAGTTATTTGTAATAAATGATGAAAAATTTAAATATTGAATCATGTATGGAAAAAACCACTAGGGAATACAACAATGTGATAGTAAAATTTGAAATGAAAATCGGAAAAAAATACATTCCCAATCAAAACCGATGTCCCATCATAAAAATGAAAAGAAAAGTAAATACTGAGAGAACCCAGATCTATATATCCAAACACCGACCACCAAATGTTGTAAATTCAATAGGGTATCCATATGACCTTCTATAATCACCAATAACATGTCTGTCATCTCTATAAGACATGAAAATCATTGGAAAAATCTATCTAGTGGTGAGTATATACATACCGGGAAGGACCAATTTATGAATATAATTGATAAATTTTATGTATAGGTCTTGTATTGAAATCATTAATAAATAGAATATTTATGTATTAATATTATTTCAAGGATTCCAAAATATTTTATTGGGAATGTTAAAAGTAATATATTAATATAGTTTGTAAAATGGATAACCCAAATTATGTGTGACAACACATAACATTCAGAAAGGATACAGGTTTTGACCTCATGACTGAACAACAATAATAGTTTAGTTCTTTCCACAAGCCTAGGTAAATTTACAGTTAATATTTTAATATTTTAGTAAAATTATTTGAGAAATTAATATTAATGATAATCCATTAGTTTTTCATTGATTTTTATAAATTAGTTTATTTTATTTTATAACATATATTTACCTGATTTTTTTTTAAAAAAAGTAAGAGACATACAGAAATTATTCAAATAACAATAAAAGGATAGAATTGAGATTGAGAAATAGAAATGTATCAAGTATATATACTAATATTATTATATTTTAAACAAATTATTGAACATAAGAAATTGGATATTCAAAATAAATGTTGTCTTATTACATTAATATTTAGTGAATCATATGGTCTTTTAAATAATCCTAAATTTATTTTTATTATTTCGTTAACATTACATTGTTCATTAACATTCTAGTGCTCAATGACCTCAACCACTATCTTTGATTATTTATTATTTTCATCCATGTCCATATATTCACTTACCAAAAATAGTCACTTATATATAAACATGTTTATGTGTTTCTCCATATCAACATGTTACTCACCTCTCTCTCTTATTAATATGATGTTCTATTAAATCTTTTACCAATGTGGTGATTCCGGAAAATAATTATCAAATATCAATTCCATGATTACCAATATCATGTCTAAATTTTAAGGAATAAATTTATTTAATGTGTGGATAACATAACACAAAAAAAGTATAAAATAATAAATTTTTATTTTATTGTTTTTCTGACATGAAACTGAAATCTTAAACAACCCCTGAAATATATTTCATTAAATGTTTTCTCATCGATAGATTTTGGAACACACAACATTGAGTGTAACTAAGTTGTAAAATAATGTAACATTAAAAACTAATTTTTATATTGGTAGTTAAGAGTATTAATGATTGAAATATTGAAATTATGGTAATCTATTGATAAGAACAAAAATAATAATCATTTAAAGGAAAAAATGTTTTTTGAATAACTGTATTATTCAAAATATGGATTAGATGGGATTTCCACACAAAATATAAAATTAATTTTAACCAATTTTAGATCTTTTATTTTCTTAATTTTATAATATTTTTTAAAAAATATATAATAATTATTCTAGGGTGAATTTTTTGGACATTTCTAATAAGTTTCATTTTTTAAAGGATAGTGAAAATAGATAATATTAATTAAAAACTGATGTTTCATTTAACATACATATAATGTTAATTTATATTTTATATTACATTTAATGTAAAATTAGAGAAATTTTATACCCATTAATATAATTTAGGTCATTTTAATAAATATAATATTTCAGATTGACATAAAAACATTGTAATCTATTGAACAACTTCTCTATAAAAACCGAATTTCTCATCCTATTTGTGGGACTAAATTTATATTAAATATTTCCAATTTTGAAAATTATATTTGAAAAAGTGGAATATATAATTATAAACAGAATAATAAATATTATATAAAATTACTAACTTGGTTTTCTTAAAAAAATAAATAGTGAATGCTGTAAAAATTAATTACAGAGATTTAGGTAAAAGGGGATTTACCCCGTAGTGGTGGGATAAACAAGAATGGAAATGGTTAGGTTGTCCAAGAAACATGATTAAAATATATTGAATGGAAAAAATTTAAACATATCCATTCTATAATCTAGTATGGTCTATTATTGTATCCTTATGACATGAATAAATCTGGGTGGAATTTATTCTATTCAATAATCACAAGTGTTCCACTCACACTACGTATAAATAACAACCACTCTATTATCTTCTTCAATATTTCAATCCAACATGGACAAGACAATACCTTATTGGATAACATAAAAACAGCAATACCATCATTCTAGAAACCTTTTTTTCAAAAAAAAGGCAGTGTAAGATGGTTTTGGGTCAAACCTGAGGAGGAAACCTTGTGAAGAGGTAAATTTCATTGATAAGAACTTTTTTTATTTCTTATGCCACCTCATAAAATTATAATTCAAGAGTTTTGATATAATAAATTTTGTATATTGATTATAATGTTATTTTATATGTTATTGTAATGACTTGAAACGATCTAAAAATCCATTAAATGTTTTTGAAAAATCCTCATTCGTGTGTACGACGGACTACTGCCTCACGAACCGACATCATATTTTTCCATTACCACATCTCTCGATTGGATATGATGATGGATATAAAGTATATATATTATATTTATAACATAATTATACATATTCAATTGTTATATCATATATATCATTTTATTTTCCATTCTATAGTAGACATGACATCTTCCCTCCTATATACAGTGGAATACCATGCCGCAATGCAATGTGATTCATATTTCCATAAATCTTTACATGGAAGATGATAATTATAAATTTAATTATTTTATGTGATACAAATTTCATAATATTTTTATTAATGAAAATTTTATAATTATTAATTAATAATATATAGTATTTTTTTTCTTACATTTTTACTCAATGAATTATGATAGATTCCCCTGTGTAAATGTGGACTATCACCATCATGAAATGGGGTGACTCTATTTTCATCACCACATCACATGAATTATATATATATATGATACCTTAAGGAACTAAAATGGTATATAGGATATTATTATCATTATTTAGAGGTAATGTATTACTTATATTCTTTCTATAATGATAAATGAAAAATGGAAACCTTTCACATGCATAAGTTTGACCGACCATCTCCATGACCATAACATACTTCATTTATAAAAATAATCATTCATAATTTGATAAAAATATATAATTGATTTAAATATATAATAATTATTCATTTTTATTATTTAAGAGATGATGAATCTATATAATACCCCTAAGATATAAAATATTCGTGAAAAATATAGAATGGGAAAGCAAGGCAATTAACACCAGAAAAAATGAAAATAAATAAATAATATTAAATAATGGGTGATGAGATGTAATAAAAGTATAATATATAATATTATAAATGATAATGTGGTTACGGTATAAGATCTTAAGATGTTTTAAAATAAAATATATGAGCTTAAAGAATGTTCAACTAGAAAGATGTGTAAGGTAAAGGAATTTGTCTCAATTTAGTTTAATTGAGGAACATTAAAATTTAATAAAAATAATTTCATTTATATGTGTAATATAATTACCATTTGAAATGTAATATCATGAATACTAAATTCTTAATATTATTATATTTTCTAATTTTAATTATTTTAGCTATTATTTTTGAATTAAAAATCACTTGGTATTAATGAAATTCTAAACTCAAATTCATTTCTTCTATTATTTATTCATTCATTGTCATTGATATTCCAATATTTTGTTTGTAATGAAATTTTAAAATATATTATTTTCATTACAAATGTTTTATTTGGATTTAAATTTTATACACATAATCTATTAATTAATTAATTCCCTCTTTAACGTTAAAATCAATGAACAAGTTTAATACACAATTTCATTATAATAGATATTGCTTATTCATGAATTTTAGTTGAAGGAATGTATTTGATAATTGAATAATAATCCCATTTCATTTTATGATATTTTTTTATTTCGTAAAATATCTTGTAATTGTATAATTTTTGTAGACTCTAGTAGTTAAAATAATTGAGAAATTTTTTTATTGAAATAATAATTCATCTAGCCCTTATGCTGGAAAATCATTTTCTCCCAAAAACATGTTTTCTAAAAATTGTTTCCGATTTTTTAAACTCACTCAAATTATTTATGAAAGAAATTATTTCCAATTTTTATATTTTAAAATTTAATTTCAATGGAATATCAATTTTTTAAAAGAAAATTTATGTCTGTATCTTACCAAAAAAGTGGATGGAATATCTGTATAAATGATTACGATATATATAAAATTTCCATATTTCATTACCACTTAAATTTCCTACAGATTCATTATTAATTCCAATGATTTTATTCAAAGATTATAATTTTAAAATTCTTATTTTATGTTTTTATTTTAAAAGTTGACTTTAAAATTGAAAATCTTATTTTTCTCGTCACATATTTAAAAGAAATTATTATTGTATTTGTATTTATCAATGAAAAAAACTTTTTATTCTTAATCCATTAGGTATATATTTTATTAATTACATCCTTAATATTATTCTGGAGAGTTTATGATTATTTTTGGGAAAGGAAAATATTGACATTCCCTTCCTTGATTAATTTTTTATCCATTAACATTCGGTTGAATAATTCATTTTCTTGTCGATATTTAATTTCCCTAGAATATCCATATTATTTTTCTTTTGTTAGTTTATTTCATAAAGATTATATTATTTATAAATATTTTATTCTACATTGAATTTCATTGATTTATCTGAGAAAAAATTAAAAAATATGTATTCCTCGCACAATATGGAAATTTGACGATAAAGCACATTATTCATGTAACAACCTATGATTTTATAAGATATATTTTTATTAATTTCTTTCATATATTATGGTGTATGCTACACCAAGATTTTATTGCACTATACGCAACACCATATGTGCTTTCATTATACGCAACACTTATCTTGGAATGTGTTGCACACAATTTCAAGTTTGATTGATAGTAGTTATTCAATGAAACATTGAGTGTGTATATATAAATATATATTAAATTTATAAATGAATTATGGTGGGATTTTTTTATATGCAACAACAAAGAAGTCTTGCACTACACACAACCCTGACTTGGCTTGCATTACACGCAATCACATCCTTCCTCTATAGCGTGTGTTGTACACAATACCAGGTTTCACTAAACAACGATATATGGTTATCACGAACTAGCCGTTATAAATTTTATTAACTACATTTTTAATTTTATAACAGTATTATTCATCTTACTCGTTTTCTAGAACATGGTATGAGAATAAACTAAATTTTTCGGGTAAAATAAGTATTTTTCAAAAAATGCAGTTTTTCCACCTTTTGATGGCACACCCACATTAAATATAGATTTTGACATGATTATAAGTGTAATTTTACAAAATAAAATTATTATTTAGAATCAAGATATACTATTTTACCTTGGATAAAAATTTCATATTATTCTGATAACTTTCATATTTTAATGAATAGTAAAAACACGCTATATTTTAAATAAAAACAACTTTTTTTATCATAATAATATATGTGGTTAAAATATAATATTGAATGTTTTTAAATTATAAATAGAATATATTTTTACCATTTAATATAATTTATGTCATTAGCATTTATTTTACATTGAATTCGTAGGTTAAATCAATTCAATCTTTTGCAATGTTTTAAACACAAACCCTTTTTCTTTCGACAATAGGATTGATTTTAATTTAATTTCTGCAACTTATATGTATTGAATTTATAAAAATGGATTCCATATTTGGAATCATTGGGTCTAAATTATATTAATAGACTACTTTTTTATTTTGGGCATTATGAATAGTAACTACGGTAAATTTTATTTACCATAGTAAAAGGTAAATCGGGTAATTAAGGGTAAATATAATATTATAAAATTACCTAACACTTTTCTTAATACAATTGAATGATTACATTTCGTCCTAAGTCATATTCAGGTCGAAATGGAATCTATTAGAACCCACATGGAGGTGATTAAGACCTTCAGTTTATTTTATTTAAAGGAAAGTGAAATATGTCTCACTCAAACTTTAATAATTAAAGTATTTTTAATATAAGGTTATACAGAATATAAATTCGGTTATAAATACAAATTTTAAATCTAAAATGTTTTTATTTATCATGGTAATTTATTTGTAATTTTTAAGAGTTATTTAATTACCTTATTAGCTTATACATTAATGATGCAGAAATTATTTATTTACTAAAAAAATCTATAATATTGTTTTTATTGAAATAGTAATACATATTAAAGGGCTCAAAAACCTGACCATTACTTATTGGTAGTGTATATATACACTATAATCATCCAATGACCTAATATATGACCGTTCTGAGTCTTATAAAACTGATTATGACACTTATATTATTTTATTTTATATGATGTCAAAGTTGTCACCTTCATAATTTAATAAATATAACATTTTAAAATTTGGGTTTTTTAGAACATAAATCCGAATAAATGTATTATTATGAAATATATAAGATTTATCTTCATCCTAGTATTTTATTTTTAATTTTTATAGAACAAATAAGTATATTTAATAATTATACAAAAACGTTGTAGTAATTCTTTTATTAAGAGAAATATCAAATAAATGGTTTTACAAATAGTAAACTATATATTATATGAACTATTTAATGTGTTCCACTAATTTTATAGATTACTATGACATGTTAGGAACCTATTAAATATTTTATTTCGAATATATCCTCTGTGTAGATTTTTTTAAATTCAAATAAATTAATAGTGTCAAAATTGACACTATTGTTATTTTATAAAAATAACATATTATTAAATTGTTTAAAAATCCCAAAAATATTTAACAATTATAAATTAAAATTTATATAGTCTAAAATTTCAAAAATTATCTAATTTTGGATAATTCACAGCAAATACGTAATTATTTATAACAATTTAAAATCTATAATCTTATTACACAAATAAATTTTAATAGATTAAATAAGGATAAATATAGTTGATAATGTTTAAAATAAATTACCTACATGTCTAAATTTTATTATTTGATGAGATTACAACCCTATATAATCTAATATTTTAATATGAGTCATTTTTTTAGGTTTTTAAGTGGGTTTGGAATTTTTTATAAATTAATATTTCTTATAATTCCAAAGGTGCCCCTCTCCTCCCTTATAAAAGGGCACCTCCTCCCTCTCCTCCTCACACCATTTTGAGCCTTGAATCTCGTCCAACCACTGCCCATTTCACTTCCCCACTTCCATAGAAACCTTATATAGGTACTGGTATTTTCAAAATACCAACTCTAGTGCCCTAAGAGGAAGTTCAAAGGAGGCACTTCGAGAAAGAGGTAATACCTTCTACCGATTCACTCAGGTTTCCTTCTTCTTATACTTACTCTTCTTTAGTGGTTTCATTATGATGTAATAACATAAGTATACCTCATATAATGATATGATTTTATAAATATGAAACAACCTCATTTCACATTCTATCCATCCTAAGGAAAACGAAATCACCGCGCGTGCGTACGTATGGAATACCGTCTCCACGCCGTGGTGTAATCTGTTTTTACCCCACCACCTTACTTGGATGGGTATAATGGTGTAAAGAATAAATACATATAATTATTATAATATCATAATGATTCTAACATATTATATCATTCACTCCAACTCCATTCAATAAATATGGTAATGATATCATCGCTCGTGCATACGTACGAATTACCCTCTCCACGACGCGATGAGATTCATTCTCCCTGTTTCCCACTCAAGAATGATTATTAAGTATATATAATAAATAATAATGAAATATATGATATGATAATTCTACTATATTTTTGTATATATACATATGTCATCTACTTACTTCCATTCGATTTAATAAGGAAAGGAAAACAGCATTCATGCGTACGTACGACCTACCGTCTCCATGAATGGTGTGTTTCATTTCATTTATCTATCTATTATATATATATATGTATATTGAATATATATGATATATAAATCATGATTCACATTCTGGAAGTAAGTAAATCAAGATATTATTAATAATAATATCAAGAACAACAATTCCAAACATGTACGATAAATGAAACGATTTTACCCAAAACACTGATTTAACATGGATTTACCAAAGAATGAGTAATATAAAGACATAAGTGAACCATATATGATATCGTAACAATGAATATTATTCTGTAATAATTCAATGACATTATTTAAATCATTATACAGTAGGTTCGGATACATACGAAGCATATCAGACCAAAGGTAAGGGATAATGTTGCAATCTCAATTGTTTTCTATCCGAGATTGCTTATACGTAAGTATTTACTGGGGATATATTTATCATCCATGTCCAAGTTTTATAAAAATGTTTTCATGTATGTTTAAAGTCCTTTTACCGATTTTTTTTCTTTTACTAAATGGTATGTAAGGAACCTTTTTTTATACGAGGTACATTTTGACTTTTCCGAAAAAAGTACGAGAAGAATCTTAATTTTAAATTATACGGTGAGAATGGATTTTGACAGTTTCATAATGCCTCATTTTAATGATACTCACTCTACAGGATTTTTTGACTATTTCAACAAAATTCTTTTTTTTAAAAGTGCATGGAATTTTGTGAAAAGAAAATGATTTTGAAGAAGAAAGGATATTTTCCTCAAGAATTCATTTCAAATGTTTTATCAAAACCATTTCCATATAAGATGAAATTATTTCATATGTGTATGTTTCAAGTTTAACGTCTCTATGATTTACATGGTTTCACTTTTCTTATGATGAAATTTCCATTTGTTTTATATGGATTATGAGATTATGGGATGATGTTTATGAAACCCATTTTATTCTTTGGGTTGTGATGAATGTTTTAAGTTTATTTTGTGGGAAAAGTAAGAATGATTTCATTATGAGATGGGTGGGACCTATATCTCCCTCCAATAAATTGGGTAAAGATTTATATCTCATTAGATAGACATGGCTGGAATGGTAAGTTAATCTGGTTCAGTGTTACAGGACTGAAACGAGGAGTGAACTCGATTCAGAAAGGGACTTTTTCCACTAAGATGGTCTTGGAAACAATGCCTTAGCTAATATTGAAATCATATCATGTTCTTAATGTTTTTCCACAATTAAAAGTTTTTTTTCCAATATATTTTATCATGATTTATGTTCCATTATGATCTATGCCTTACGTGCTTTCATGTTTTATGTCATTGCTCAAGATTTTGATGTTTAAACCTTATGTTCATGTTTTTATGTTCAAATGTATATATGATTACCCTTAATATGCATTTGAGCTCACCCTATATATGTTTTCTTTTCCCCAGGATATAAAGAAATGTTTTAGGAAAGAAAAGTAAAGGGGGAGTTCTTTATGGGAGATGTTGAAGATCATTCAACATGATTAGAAGATTAAATTCCGAGTTTCCAATGACACTAAACTATTAGGGTCCTTGTGTGTTTGTAGTATTCTGAAAAAGTAATGTAATGTCCATGTACATCAAGCATTCAGTCTATACAGTTGGTATCAACGGAAAGGTTTAGTTAACCTTTAGAAACTAGGATGCGAAAACTTTAGTGAGATCTCTAGAGATATTTCTAAGGTATGTCTAGGGATGTCCCTAAGGTTAAGTATACGTATAGGTTATAATCCTAGAATTGCGTTAAGGATTTTAGAATTAAACCTAAGATGTTAGATATTGAATGTAATCCGCCATGATTATGATTTTTTCCTCTCACAATATTCTTTTTGGGTTTTAGAAAACGCCTGGAAATCGAAAGATTCCGGATAATGGAGGATATGATGGACAATGGAATGATATTCTTCATGAGCAACCAAATGAAATTGGATTTGGAAGTCCACATATTGTTATTATTCCAAATCATAAATCTCATAATATGATCAATAATATCAACTTTGGTAAGTTTTCGGACTCAAATAATAAGAGAAAGATGGAGTTTGATGATGATCATAGTGGAAAGAAAGTTCAATTTCCCTCAAGTAAATCATGTTAGAAGAGGCATCAAGGAGAATGTTTCAAAGGAACTGGAAGATGATTTGGGTGTGGAAAAGAAGGATATAAAGCAAGTAAGTGTAAATTAAAAGGTTCACTTAACACTATGGAAAACGAAAATGGTATTACTACGACATCAACAATAATTAAATGTTTTAAATGTGGAATGTATGGGAATTATGAAAAACAATGTCCTAAGGGAATGTCTCATGAATAGAATCAGCATGGTCATACGGGTAGTATTTATGATGATGATGATGAGGAGACTACAAATGATATGTGAGATAAAAGAATTGTTCAAGATCGGTCAATGGTTTAAGAAGGTAGTGGAATGATTGTATGTTTATAAAGAGTTATGTTGTCTTGGTAATTTAAAGTTATTATGGAATAAAGAAACATATAAGGATTGTTACACTATTGTTTTTCCGAAAGTATTTGAAAGTATATGTTGAATGGTGCCAGTAACCATGAAAATTTATTCAGATATTTTTAGAAAGTAGATGATATGTGCATAATGAAGGGATAAGAAGATAATGAGATCTTTGATAGTATTCATGAGATCATGACTGATATAAGGGTAAAGTTATATCATGGTTTGAGTATATACAATTTTTGATATTTTGGTATGTGGAAGGAGTTAAATTTTGATAGTATTCATGTCACTAAGGTTCTATGGTAATTTATATTTGAAGAGAATACATGATTAAGGTATTCAAATGTTTGGAATGTGACCATCAAGCTATATCTTATGATATATGGGGGATAAATGATGGTATTCACATGATTAGTAGATGACATTTCTAGTTTTCGTTTTCTTTATACTACGATCTTGGATATAAGTATTTTAGATAAGCCTAAAGATTGGAATGAATTATGTTGGGCATAAGTTAGTATTATTTATGGCTAGAAATTTTTTTGATATTATTTATGGAATGTTATAATAGTTTTGTATATGAATAGGGACAACATGTAGAACGGGTGACAACCCGTCGCGTTGGATAAGTCTGTGGGAATCTAACCCACAACCGAAGTGCGACGGGCCTTTATCTCCTACCACTAGACTACAGGAAGTCCCTGTTTTGTATAAATTACTTTTAATTTATTAAGTGGTTTGATATATGAAGTATAAGTCCATTTTAGGAACCAAATATGATTAATCTCACTATAGATGGACTTATGTATATTTGATAACTTTTTCAAACCTTTTGTTTGAAACAGATGGAATGACACATTATTCTATCACATGATCTGCTAAAACGTCATGAATGAAAAATTCAACTTCATTTCTTTAGGAGATGAAGTGGAAATTGTTCAAGGAACGAACAACGGTGATATTGTACCAAAATCAAGTAAGTGTTACTTTTGATTCGAAAATTCTTCATCATTAGGGAAATGACCTTGAAAACCAAAAAATGTTGTCCTAGTGCCCTCATATCTGAGGAATCAGATGGTACCCTAGATCATAACAAATTTTTGGCTTTGTGATTTTTGGCTTTTTCATAGACATGTTCTCTACCACTCTCCATCAGAAATTGGTGGTTAGATTTTTCTTCCATATCCATATTTTCACCTATGTTCTCTTATATGGAAACCCAATGATGAGTTACTTTGGTTAATTGTTACATTTCATACTTTAGTTTTTAAAATTATGTTTTAGTATTCCTTTTTACGATGTGGGTTTCTATGAATAGTAAATGATTTATAACCCCGACAAATTTCGAGAACGAAATTCATTTTAAGGGGGGTAGAATGTAATAACCCAAGATTTTATAAGATGTATTCTTTTGAATTTATTTCATATCTTCTATTGTACGCTACACCAAGATTATCTTGCGCTATACGCCACACCGTATTAGCTTTGAGTATACGCAACACTAATCTTGGAATGTGTTACACACAATTTAAAGTTTTTTATATAGTAGTTATTCTATGCAACATTGAGTGTATATATATATATATGTTCATTGTATAAATGAAGTATGGTTGTATTTTTTTATACGCAACAAAAAAGGAGTCTTTCACTACACGCAACCCTATCTTGTCTTACATTATGCGCAATCACAACCTTCCTCGATAGCGTGTGTTGTATGCAATACCGGGTTTCACTAAACAACGATATGTGGTTATCACGAACTAGCCATTATGAATAGTAATAACTACATTTTGAATTTTATAACATTATTATTAATCTTAATCATTTTCTAGAAAATGGTATGAGAATAAAATAAATTTTTTGGGTAAAATAAGTATTTATAAAAAAATGCAGTTTTGCTGCCTTTTGATGGCACACCCACATTAAATATAGATTTTGTCATGTTTATAAGTTTAATTTTACAAAATAAAATTATTCTTTGTAATCAGGATATAATATTTTACCTTGGATAAAATTTTCATATTATTCTGATAACTTTCATATTTTAATGAATAGTAAAAACATGCTATATTTTAATTAAAGAGAACTTTCTTCATCGTAATAATTTATGTGGTTAAATTATAATATTTAATGGTTTTAAAGTATAAATAGAATAGATTTTTACCATTTAATATAATTTATTTCATTATCATTGATTTTACATTGAATTCTTAGGTTAAATCAATTCAATCTTTTACAATGTTTTAAACACAAACCCGTTTTCTTTCGACAACGAGATTAATTTTAATTTAATTTCTGAAACTTCTGTTTACTGAATTTGGAAAAATGGAATCCATATTTGGAATCAGTGGGTCCAAATTATATTAAAATGGAACCACCTCTTTCTCCTCCCCACACCATTTTGAGCCTTGAATCTCAGAAAACCTCTTCCCATTTCACTTGTCCACTTCCCTATAATCCTTATAGAGGTACTGGTCTTCTAAAAAGACCAACTCTAGTGCCCTAAGAAGAAGTTCAAAGGAGGAACTTCGAGAAATAGGTAATACCTTCTACTGATTCACTCAAGTTTACTTCTTCTTATACATCCTCTTATTTCGTGGATTCATTATGGAGTAATAACATCAGTATACCTCATATACTGATATGATACTATAAATATGAAACAACCACATTTCACCTTCTATCCATCCTATGTAAAACGAAATCACCGCGCGTGCGTACGTACGGAATACCGTCTCCACGCCGTGGTGTAATCTGTTTTTCCACCACCACCATACTTGGATGGGTATGATGGTGTAAAGAATAACTACATATAATTATTAGAATATAATACTGAATCTAACATATTATATCATTCACTCCAATTCCATTCAATAAATATGGGAATGATATCATCGCTCGTGTGTACGTACGAATTACCGTCTCCACGATGCGATGAGATTCATTCTCCATGTTTACCACTCAAGAATGATTATTAAGTGTATATAATGAATAATAATGAAATATATGATATGATAATGCTACTGGATTTATGTATATATATATATATGTCATCTACTTACTTCCATTCAAGTCAATAAGGAAAGTAAAACAACGTTCATGCGTACATATGACCTACCGTCTCCATGAACGGTGTGTTTCATTTCATTTATCTATCTATTATATATATATATATATACTGAATATATATTATATATAAATCATTACTCACATTTTGGAAGTATGTAAATCATGATATAAGTAATAATAATATCAAGAACAAGTTCAAACATGTACGATAAATGAAACGATTTTACCCAAAACGCTGCATTAACATGGATTTACAAAAGAACGAGAAAGATAAAGACATAAGTGAACCATATATGATTTCATAAAAATGAATATGATTCTATAATAATTCAATGACATTATTTAAATCATTATACAGGAGTTTCGGATACATACGAAGCATATCAGACCTAAGGTAAGGGATAATGTTGCAATCTCAATTGTTTTCTATCTGAGATTGCTTATACGTAAGTATTTACTGGAGTTATATTTATCAACCATGTCCATGTTTTATAAAAATGTTTTCATGTATGTTTAAAGTCCTTTTTACCCATTTTTTACTTTTACTACATGGTATGTAAGGAATCGTTTTTTGTTATACGAGGTACTTTTTGACTTTTCTGAGAAAAGTATTAGAAGAATGTTATTTTTAACTTATACGATGAGAATGGATTTTTACAGTTTCATAATTCCACATTTTCATGAAGCTAACTCTACAAGATTTTATGACTATTTTCAACAAAATACATTTATTTTAGTAGTGCATGGCATTTTGTGAAAAGAAAATTATTTGGAAGAAGAATGGATATTTTCCTCAAGAATACATTTCAAATGTTTTATGAAAACCATTTCCATCTATGATGACATTATTTCAAACCTGTATGTTTCAAGATTAATGTCTCTATGATTTACATGGTTTAACTTTTCTTATGATGAAATGTCCATTTGTTTTATATGGATTATTATATGATGGGATTATGTTTATGAAACCCATTTTATTCTTTGCGTTATGATGAATGTTTTAAGTTTATTTTGTGGCACAAGTAATAATGATTTCATTATGAGGTTGGTGGGACCTATATCTCCCTCCAATGCATTGGGTAAAGATTTATATCTAATGAGATAGACATGGCTATAATGGTAAGTTAATTTGGTTCAGTGTTACAGGACTAAAACGAGGAGTGAACTCGATTCAAAAAGGGACTTTGTCCACTAAGATGGTCTTGGCAGCAATGACTTGACTACTATAGAAATAATATCATGTTCTTAATGTTTTTTCACAATTAGAAGTTTTATTTCTAATCTATTTTATCATGATTTATGTTCCATTGTGATCTATTCCTTACGTGCTACCATGTTTTATGTCATTGCTCATGATTTTGATGTTTAAACATTATATTCATGTTTTTATGTTCAAATGTATATATGCTTACCCTTACTGAGAATTTGAGCTCACCCTTTATATGTTTTCGTTTCCCTAGGATATAAAAAAAGGTTTTAGGTAAGAAAAGTAAAGGGGAAGATCTTTATGGGAGATGTTGAAGATCTTTCACCACTATTAGAGGATTAAATTCCGAGTTTCCAAAGAAACTAAACTATTACGGTCCTTGTGTGTCTGTGTTTGTTATGTATTAAGTATTCCGAAAAAGTAATGTAATGTCCATGTACGTCAAGAATTGGGTCTCTACAGTTCATGAATTAAATCAATTATTTGATATATGATGAATGGTTTGGGATTAAAGATATTGGTGGGGACAAGTTAAATATATACCATTGACACACTTTTAGACTCATGATACAAACACTACTGTAAATTGGAGCTATTCTAATGGAAATATACCAATGGTTTGGAAAAATGTTTTGAAATGTACCTTAGGGAAACCCTATACCAACAGTTCTGGAAAAGAAATTGGTATAGGTACCATGGAGACTCCCTATACTTATGGTTTTAGCCCAAACCATTGGAATAGATCCCTTGTATAGAACCTGCACCAACAAATTCTCCAAAACCATTAGTATAGGTCCATTTTAAAGACCATATTTCATTGGTTTTAGCCAATTTTGTTGGTATATGTCTGTTTTATTCCACTGAGTTTGCAAAAAACTATTGTTATAGCTAAAAAATTTATGTTACCCAAACCAATGTTTTTTAGAATCATTGTTGCATGTAAACATTTTTTATGAATTACTATTTATAAAAATATTAAATACATAAAAACATTATATATACATATATATTTATGAAATTATGATTAGAAAATACATCTCATGTTAGTGGTTAGGTCGTTGGATAAAATAGATGAGGAACTGGAATCAAAACCAACTGGGTTCTATTTTTACATTACATATACCAACAGTTTTGAAAAACCCTTGTCAAATGTTTTTCATATGACCTATACCAATTATTTTCATAAAAATGTTTTTATATTTATATACCAACCCCATAACATCTAATTACCCTATGAACCATTGGTATAGGCTATAACAATAGTTTGGAGACCTATATCAATGGTTCAAAACTAATGTTATAGGTTTTTTCTATTAGTGAAAATAGTTGTCCAGCATTCATTAAATTGGGATTGTACCAAATAGTTTAAAATTATCATGAGTTTAGATTAAGATGGTAGAGGTATCATGGGTCTGAGGTAAGGTGTCCATGAAATATGTATTTTCTTCATTATGAAGAAATTTATTTATTTATTAAATGGAATTTGTTTTTGGTTATTTACATTACAATATTAATAACACATTATACATATATGATAATAATGTTATTAATTAAATGGAATAATTTTTTAGTTATTTACCTTTCCATATTGATTACCATCTATTATAATTTAGATTGATATTATCTATTGAAGCATTTACTTCCTATTTTCTTCATTACATGAGATCTTTTTTTTATACCTTCATATTCTAATTATTCTTATTGATTCGTGATTTTTTCTAAGATACTTAACCCTAAATAAGAAGCTGATATCATCCTTTTTTTACTTTCCCAAAGATTCCATAAAGTGTACTACGTATAATATGAAAGGATATGCTTGGGGGAATAATGTTATTCTAAAAAATCTTGTAATTTGTGTTTTTGATTGCAGCAAAAGGCATAAGCATGTATCTATTTACAGTGAATTGTAATATATTTAGAAATTTGATATGTGATTCCTTTTATCATATTCTAATGTGATAATATAGACAAAGGATCCATAATACTGGGGTCAAGGTGGTAACATTCGGTCATTTAAAAGTTCTTATCCTTTTATTTTTAACCTTAATTACCCGATTTACCCTTAACCATGGTAATTTAAATTACTGTGTTTACTATTTATATTTCCCAAAAATAAAAGTAACCTATATACTAAATTCAGAACCACTAATGTCAAATATCAAATCCATTTTATGAAATATAGAACATAAATTTTAAATAATTTAATTTAACATTAAACTGGAAAAACACTATGGAGAACAGTTCTTCAAAAAATCATTTTTAAATATAAGAATTTTTATATAAAATTAATGTATAAAATCCAGTTTAATAAACATATTATTATTATTTTAAATCAGAAATAACTAATTAAATACTAAAAATATTACAAACTTTGTTTTTAATTTGTAAATTATTTAATATAAAATATAATTTTCAATAAAAATATGTATTTTCACAATTCAATGAAAATTCAATATTTTCAAAAAATTAAAAATCTTTTATAACATTATAATTTTGATTTTATTATTTCCTTAATGAATTTTTTTTCAAAATTAAAATTATATATTTTCATAATTAATGTCTTAAATAATTTTTTTATAAGAAATGTTTTTAACAAAACCATTTACTTTTTTATATTACGAATTACATAATATGTTTATAATGAATATAACTACATAAATTAAGAATTATAATAAATATTAAAATTATATATTCCATAATTACCTAGGTTCTTTTAGTAATGTGGATAATAATAATGAATATATGTGAAAATAATGTTCACATTATGATATTCATGAATTATTTATCATTATCATGAGATAATATATCATTCCTATTCATATAGTTAAAAATTATAATGTGATTCATGCGCTCGTCTGGAATACCACCTTCATTAAGAAATGTAATTTTTTTCTCATCCCTACAACATATGGAATATATATTTATATATATAATTTTTTGTTTATTATATGATGATAATTTAGGAATATTAAAATGTTTCTTAGCTTCTATCGATAAAGAACGGTGAAAAAAAAGAAATTTTTATCATGCATATGTCAGCTTGACGTATGCATGATTGTGACATTGTTCATTTTTAATATATATGTTTAACTATTTTTTTTAAAATAATTTATCTATGTAGATGATAAATATTGAATGATTATTATAATGTATATTTTGATTTAATGACCTCTCTGACCTCACACCAAACCGAATATAAAATAGTCAACTAGACTTAATCAAAATGATCATCTTAGATTTAACTAATTTACTGTTTAAATATATTATCCAAATAAATAAAATAAATTATTTAAAAATTTCATATCAAACGAATAATTTTTTTTTGTAAAATGAAATTACTGATAAAAAATTATTATATATGTGTTAAATAACACTCATGAATTTTTTGGACTAGAGGTAATGGTTTTCTCTTCTCTCTTTTCATTTTTTAGGAATATTCCATATTAACCACTTGTTTTTTTGGTGAATATACTACTGATGAATGTATTTTATAATTATTTTCATGGAAATCATTCAGATTTTTTAATTTGTATGAGGTTATCTATTTCAAAAGGTTTTTATCAATTGATTACCAGTGTAGTAAGTGTTGCTTATAAAATTTTTCTTCATTGAGGCACAATTTATGTTATGCTCTTAATTTCATTGTTTTTTTGGTTTATATAATCCCAATTGACACACTATATCATGTAAATAATTATTTTAATGATATTTTATGTAACATATGATTTTATTGATTCATTTTTATTAAAATTGATGATTTAATAAAGTGGAATATGTTATTTGTTACATTGTAATGTCCCCCAGCCTCGGAGCCAGTATATCTAGTTTCTCGATCCAGGTCTCCACATGACCTCAAGTGCGCCACCCCATATGCCAGAGGATTTCAACTAGTAGATAAGGTATTGGGGGAATATTAGGGATAATATATTAGCTTATCTGAGTAAAGAAATAGTATAAATAATATCAACTGATAACTTACCAACATAAATAATAAACAGACAACATACAACAAGAATCATACATGTCACATAGTATCCTATAGTATATAAAAATGATGTGTGACCTACATTTCAGATATTTATACACAAAAGATAAAAATACAAGCTACCAAAAGCTCTTAAACTGGGACCCAACTACCATTTCAGTCCTAGCATCGAAGGCTCCATCCCATCAACCCATGAATATAACCAACACCTGGTCCATATTGTAAACCTATAACAGTGAAAATAAGGGTTTTCATTGGTACCCACAATATATGGGTGCAGGTTTAGGGTGTTAATATAAATAAGGATTCCAAAACCAATGGTTTCTAAAGTGATTTCCAGTCTATACAATTCTTCATATAGGTAAAAAGGGTTCTGTAAATATATATGCAAAAAGGGAAAACATGGTTTTTTATTTAAAAAATTCAATAAGATCTATTTTCATTTTTTGAAATCATTCCATACCATTATTATAGAGATTTTTATCCTTTTTATTTTAGAATGAAATTCATTTAAAAATTTCATTAATCCGATGGTCCTAATACCATTAGATTGGTCACATATTTTTCATATCGATGTGGTTATAGGTCCGTAAACATAGAGCATCCATCCATGAGTCCCACCAAGATATCAGACTCCATTTCCATCCATGCCAACATTGTTATGGAATTTTGTGACTATACCCCTTAGGTTCATGTGTGATTCCATTCCCCAAATAATTATAGTGCCCTGGGGAGCCTCAGCACCAGTAATGCTATCCTAAAAACCATTTATTATGGGTCCGGAAACATAGAGCATCAACCAATGAATAAAAATGGATTCATCAAGTCTCATTTGACCATCCCCAAACTTATTAAAGGCTTCCATAAACATATCCCATTTCACAATTTCATAAGACACCATATAAATCATTTTTTATAATTAACAAAATCACACTCTTAATTAAAGAGTTTCAAAACTACCATTAAACAATGGTATTTATTATTAAACATAAAAACAAAACCAAGGGGAAATAACTAAATGCTATTCATGAAAAGAAACCCCATGGGATTTAACATGTATAAAATAATACAAACAGAATTTAAGGGTTGATTTTAAATCCGAGAAAAAACACTCATTCAAAAATTTATGTTAACAATTCCTTTCTTAAAACAATATCCAATTTCCTAAAAAAAATTCTTAATTTGGAACAATAACTAGATATAATTGAAATCACATCATTTATACAATTTAAAAAAGGCTTGTAGGTATTTCACAAAATCTAACACTTATATTTCTATCAACCCTTATTCCGTACCCAGATCCAAAATATCATTTTCAACACATTTACATTCACAATAACCCGTACCATTCTTTACCGAACAAATTTATTATTTCCAAGGGTTTGACATATCCCATTGGTTTACAATGTTCAATTTTCAAACTATCAATAGACTTGATGAGTTCATTGAGGGGTTTCACACCTCAAAATTATGCCCAAATTAACATCCCTTAGCTATAGACTTGAAAATCAACATGGCTTCAACATGTTACAACCACATAAAAAAATTAAAAGATAAATTCTATAAGAAAAAACATAAAAAACCTACCGCATGATAAAATATGATAAAAATCCCAATCTTATCTCATGATTTAAACTCATCTAGAAACAAACAATAGATTGAATAACCCACTGGAAAAAATAATGTTTTACTACTTCCGAAGGAGAAAAAACCACATAGGATCCTCTTCTAGAAAAAATAATGAAACAGAGTCATGGACTTAAATAGAGTTTTGATCCATAACTAATATCACTCCAAACACCCAAGGATCAAAAGAGAACCCCCTTGGAATTAATGGATGGATTGGTTCATCTTCCTGACTATTGGAGGAGGAATATGGTGGAAATTTTCTTTAGAAACCATAAAGACTGATGGTGAAAAATGGGAAATCCCGCTTTTTAGAGGTCGTTGCATTTGGGTACATGGTAGGAAAAACCATGTGTTGACAGAGGACACCATATCACACAGTCTATATGGGATACTATAAAGTTTTCTAAACCATGTGGAGGCCTTGAAGGATAGCTCTTTCCAATCTCGCATGGTATCAAGCTCCACATTCATGGTTTCCCTGACCACATAGATGACTTTTCTGCACTATTAGGTTGTATAGTTACCACTAACTATTAACCAACTAGTCTTCCAGAACTTATTTGATCCCTTTTCTACTTTATCATGCATAAACCACCATAAAATCCATCAATCGCATCCTACATAGAAGAATCATTCCATATTAAAAAAATTCAAACTAGGATGTACCACATCTTAGCATCAAGATCTTATGATCTCCCAACCTTATAAAATATCATCCTTATGATGAATTTACTAGAATAAACAAGATTCCAAGAAAAAAATCCAAGCCACTGGCCCGACTTATCAATCTTCACCTATCATAAAACCTCCCCAAAATAGTACATGTCTTCAAAAGACATGACCATGCCAGTATCCACCCACATTCGCTAATCTATGTTGGTCCACAACTCAAGGCTCAAAGGCCCCATCCCACACCTATACCTCTGAATCTCAACCAAAGAACACACTCATCCAAATCATTTATCCAATAAAAACATGATCCAATGGTCACTTACCAATAACTATAGTTAAATATGGTGCTTTCCTTATATCATATACCATGTATCACTAATTATTCCATCAATCAACCACTAACCTACTCTGGATCTCCCCACCATATGCCTCAACTCACGGTCACCACCTTTTGAGTAAGGAACCATCAATAATGGTGTGGTCCATTGAAAATTACAACACAAATTCACAACATACATGTAATGTTTCCAACCCAAAATGCCCAAACATACCCTAGAACACTATTCAAAGTCAGCATCTATCTCTTCCATCAATGCACCCGAAAAGGATGAACCTCTATTACTAATACATAAACAAAATGAAACATATATTTATTGAAGGAATTCATGATTTAATGAAATACAAACAACATATCAACATATCAACTATAGGTGGATTAAAAATTACCAAATATAATCCGTTTTTTCAACTGAGTGAGAAAATCCCTTGAAAAATCAACACACTAATGGCTAATTCACATGATTGGAATGTCACTATTTATTTAGACTAGATTCTTCTCAACCTAAATACAAACACACCTACGAATGTCCATGAATTAATCCCAAAGGGGATCTAGTATGAATCCTCTATTTCCCATGAACTATCATCATGTCCCCCAACACCATCAATACCCCTAACACGAGTATTATTGATCATACATAGACCCACAACAAACTCAAACCAACACCTGGATCAAATAACCTCGAAAACACAAGGCCCCATATCCTTCTAGATGAGCCAATAATTTCAACTCATAGGTACCTTATTGGAATTTCTATGCTACCACGCCTAATACACAACCTACATTACACATCTATGACTGAAATTACACTCCCCTATTTATGAGTGTCTCTGTCCCTTCTTTCCTTGAGAAATACCAATTTATTCATCTAACACTTTGATCCCAAGGTTGTCCAAAAACATGGACATGGAAGTCTGAATTTTATTAGAATAACAATATTCACGCATTATTAAACATTATTTTCTTCTTAGAACTGCACCCACAATATTTCCTGACATCTGGTCCATCATGGGGACCTTGCCGGGAAGAGTCAATGGCATGGTACCACCATCTAACTCCCCATAAATAGATCCACAAGTGTAACCTCCATGATGCCTTGCATATAACCAAAACCCATTTGGTTATTTAGGAATAAATACAGAGAGCTCTCGTAATACTCGAAATGATTTAAGGATATTGGTTATGATTGTCACTAGTTAAAAGTACGCTATAAAGTCATCGAAGAAATCATACAGTTCTTCCCTAGTTTTGTTCCTTATATAACAAAATAATATTACCTATGAACCACCTTTGAGGACATCTTAAAAATTCATCATGCATTCATGGAATGTTCCACCATCAATAACTCTTTTAAATCATTACGGTCTCAAAATATTCTTTCAACTACCCACTGAACCCGATTCTAATTTCCATGAGTCATACATTACTAGAGCTAGGAAAACACAACAACTAACTCAACTGCCCATACCTCGTGTTCCGTTATCCAAATTGAATAGAGGCATTGTTAACATTAACTTTCACTTATCCAACTATTCATGTTAACATACCAAAACACATGGCTAACCCTCACCCTGGGTGTCTCTTCCCTTTTAAATGAATACATCCTGGATTTACAAAGATTCAACACTGTTTGTTTCAAAAAACATCCATATTAAACCCCTAAAAATTTTCAACAATTAAAAAACCAACCATACAACCTTAGTAAAGAAACCAAGTGCTTCCTATAGAATGAAACCATGGCCTGACAATCACATTACCCAAAACACAATGGGATTCCTTATACATCTATTATACCCAATAAGCGCAAACCCATGCTTTACATCACAAGGCACATACAACACTGGGATAACCTCCCATAGGGTTAGTTATATTCAAAATTGAAAATGTATAACCACAAATAAGGTCAAAACATTCAACCAAAAACCATTCCACATATACCCCTAGGTCGATCCCACACTAACCATCAATATCCCTTTACCACTAATGAGACCCAAAACTATCCCATATGCCAACACACACAAAATAACCCACAACCAAAAAGGCCACTCCCACTGGATATCCTCAAAGGTTATATGGAATCAGATCTCTAAACTGGAGCCACATCTGGAATAAGCCATCAAATCTACCTCATATCAATAAACCAGGAACCTCAAAAACATTATTCCCATGGAAGGAACCGCTGCTTATGTTTTGAAACACCCTAATCTTATGGAACCAATGTACTATTTAATCGATGTTTCATGAAATGTTATTCTTCCACAGAAACTATAACATAATGAGCCAAAAACACACCCTAGGGTTTAAAAAACACAAAAATGTCTTAACCCAACAAATCCACCACATCCACAACAACATTTGACACTTCACAACCTCACAGTTTTGAAAAAATTGAAGTCACAATAGGCTAACCGTTCTTAATCTTTCTTCATGTCCTAAAAATACCCACAACCCATAACCAATGTATCAAACTATAGAGCTACAACTTCCCATCATACCAATACATGGAGTCCAAACACAAATCTAGAGTTACATATTTCCATTTTCTCTAATTTAATCAATACCCAGTTCTCTTTAATTAATCTCACCATTTAAAAACCCCAAGAATTTACATTTTGAAAATTTTTATTTCCAAATGTCATGAATTTACATTTCACAAAATGATTTTATTACCACTAATTTAAACAAAAAAACAAAAAAACAACATTTCAAAAATTCTAGTTTTTTAATCTAAACTCAATTTTCAAACAATTTTTTTATCCAATATTTTATCAAAATATCCATTATTAATTATATTTTCACAAACCACCATAGGATACATATGATTGAGTTATCTTTCCTATGAGAATAGCATGATGAATAAACACACACACCCCCTCCATTAATATAGGACCAATATATAAAACCTCATAAATAAATAACATCACTTCCATGTTCTATAATTTAGGAGGAAATAAAAATCCACCATAATAGCACATAATAGAATATCAATTTCCACCCATAGTGGCATGGTTTTTCCCTCATACTGGGGAAACATGAACCTAGAAACGAATTCTATTCCAATACTTGACAAGATCAAAGACTCTTATATTCCATTATTCTAATAGTAATGAAAATTAAATTCTCTATCACCACTACGTAATGTTCTGGCCGCAGTTCTGCTATATTCAGTTTCCCATGATGGGTCACACCAGCACCTTAGGCATGACTCTCTATATACATGGGGATTGCAACTAGATGAATGGTTCTAGGGACAACCATAAGGATACAATACCTTATTATCTTAGTAGAAAACTATTTTAAATAATATAAATTGATAACTAACCGGTAGAAACAATTAATTTACAACATACAACTAAAAACCAACTAGTCACCAAGTATCACATGATATAATAATTGTATGTGTACACTACATGAGAGTGATTAATACAAAGAAAAAATATTAAAAAAATATCCCAAACACATACCAGAGTCCCAACCTAGTCCAAACATCCTATTATCCATCCCATTAACACAATAAAACAACTAACACAATGTCATTGTCCTTATCTTATAACATATAAAAAAAGTGTCTTCTTGAGTAACCATGTTACATGACTTCCTAGGCAGGGTGTGACTAAAACATCAAAGGCCACCACAAAATATCCCAAAATAAAAAACCAGTTTTTAGAATAGTTCATACAGGTAAATAGATGTTCTGTAAATAAATAAATAAAATGTAAAACAAGGTTTTTATTTAAAACATTTACTATATACTATTTTCATTTTTAGAAATCATTCCATCCCATTAGCAAGGGTGTTTTACCAGTTCAACATTAAAAGTAAAATCATTTACCCTTTTCATTAATGTACTGTGCCATATAGAATCATTCATGGTGCCCATACCATGTATTAAAGAGGACCCAAGTGTTAAAATATGGTGCATCTGTCCATCAATCCAAACGAGATCTAGAATTCCATATGTGACCATCCCATCCTATATATGTACCTCCATGACCACACCCCTCCGGATTAGGAGAATTTTTTCTTTACCAAAAAACAACGGTGAACTGGAACTTCTATGTGTCAATTATGCCAATCTAGAGACCAATAATAAGAGGTGAAAAAACATTGAACAATAGTCAATGAATCCAATCTGGATCCAACACAACTCATCTGACCATCCCCAACCAAAGTATAGACCTCCATGACCATTCCCCTTTTCACAATGTCACAAAACACCACATAAATAATACTGTGATACTTAATAGTCAAATATTTAAATAATTTCAATACTATAATTCCACAAGGGTATTTCTTTTTAAAAATCCAACCACTACTAAGGGAAAAAAATTCCATTAAATTCATTAAAATAAACCCCATGGAATTTCAGAGGTATAAAACAAAAAAGATATATTTCACGAAATCTTTTTAAATATAATAGAAAACACAATTTAAAACAATGGAGGTCAACACAACCCTTCATAAAATAGAAACAATTTCAAAACCCCATTTTCATCATTTTAAAACATAATTGGATCAAATTCAAAACACATCAGTTAAAAAATTTAAAAATGAACTTAGACATTTCCATAAATCTAAAATTTATATTTCAATCAACCGTTTTCTGGTTGCCAAACCCATATAAACAATTTCAACCCATTAACATTCATAATTTTTCAATTAAAAAATTAACCAAATCAATTTATAAATTTCAAGGGTTTGGAATATACCATGGGTACTTGAAAGTGAAGTTTAAAACTATTAATTGATAAAATGGAATCTATGAGGGGTTTCACAGCACAAATGTATTACCAAAATAACTTCTCGTTGATATAGACTTAAAAACAGCAATTATCCCACATAGAACCACCACATATACATATTAAAACATCATCACTAAGGTAAAAATATTAAAGATAAACTACATCATCTAGCAGAGAATTACAATCCTATACACATGACTTGATTCATACTCTACTGAGATCTATCAGAAGATTGAATAACCCCAATTAAAATACAGTTTTAGAGCATTAAATGGAGAGGAAACAAATCAACAAACCTCTTCCGGGAAATAGTAGTAAAAAAATTTGAGGACTTACCTGAAAATTTTACTCTCACCTAAATACCCTCTAAATACCTAAGGATTGAAGGATAATCAACCCTTGAAATTTATGGAGTGTATTATTTTTCAGAAAAGATAATGAAGGGTGAATATGGGATGAAATTGGGCTAGAACCCTTAAAACCTGAGAGTGTAAATATAACAATGAATCATATCATTGGTAGGATTGCTTGGCCGCATAGTTGGCCAAATCATGTTCCAACTATCCAAATCCCTATGGCTATGAGGGGGCCAAGTAGAATGGTCTCATATGGAGCCTACATTGTTTTTTAAATGATGTGGAGGCCTTGCTGGGTAGATCTACCCGACATCACACAATCCCCCCCATAGTTCTCATAAACCTACAAACCCCATCTATATTCCATATAGTTAAGATGAATGGTTACTATTAATCATGATCCTGGTATAGATTGAACAAATTTTAACTCTTTAATTCACTAAACCCTTTCTACATCCCCTTGAAATTTCTAACATCCCAAAAATATTCCATATACATATGATTCACACTTGGACATACCTTATCTCATGGTCTAGATCTTACATTAAATCACTTTTCTTTTAGGATTGTCTAACATTAATATTCTTTTATAGAAAATAATATTATTTTCATGAAACACATCTCTTTATTTTCAATTGGTTATGAATTTGGTGAACATTTATGATTTCCATTTACTCCATTGTTCATTAATGAAACATGACGAAAGATATTTGTATGTGACACAAATCATTTTTTTCATTTAGATTGATTGTATCTTTATTCCATATATATAGTTTCTAAAATGTTTTTAAAAATGTTTTATCTTAAAAATTATTTTCTAAATATATTTTACGTGGTATTATTTCATATATTATTTTGTTTTAAATGGATATTTTATGACATTTTACAAAAAAGTAATTTTTGATTTCCTTTAACAAAATTTGTTGTAATGAATTTTAATTTTTAATATCAATAAACTCAAAAAGATTTTCCCACCATCATGAATTCAAATGAAGGTATTTTCACAATATTTTTTTAATTGATAGATGTTTTAAGTGGTTTATATATATATAATGGTTCTATACCTAAATAATTATTTTAATGATATTTTAATGGTTCTTACAATCATCAATATAAATAGCACCAAATGTTTATTTTGATCAATTATGGTATGATATAATGTTACAATTCAAATTATTTCTCTAGTTGGGATATGATTGTTTCAATGATATTTTTATGAAAGTCATTTAATTTCCCAGTTTAAACATGTTTCAAAGATATTTTCCGGGAACCCATTTCATTTCTATATGTAAGTCAAGTTTCAAATATATTTTTGTGGATCCCGTTACTTTTACATGGTTCAATCATGTTTCAAAAATATTTTTAGGAAACAAGTTTCCTTTCAACATGTTAATGGTATATCAAAAAGATTTTTTTGGAACCTATTTATTTTTTGTGGGAAAATCACTTTTGAAGGATATTGTAATAGAATCCATTTGGTTTTCATATTATAATCCCAATTTAAAAATTGTGATGGTTATTTCATTGAGATTAAGATATAATGAATATTTTATATAACTTTTTAATGAATGGTACATAAATATTACCGATGATCAGGGGTGTCCCCAGATAGCACTGTGTGATCCCACTGTAGATTATTTGATAGGTTCACCCTAACAATACTAGGTGAGTCTAATATAGCTTATACAATTATTGTTCCCAAATAGTTTAATGTGATCCCATAATAGTGTAAATTATGGGTGTTATTATATATGACTGGGTGATCTTGATTTAAATACATGATGGGGGTACCCAAAAAGTTCTCTAAGGGATTTTTTAATGTTCCTTATATTTTAAGGTTATTTGGAGGGATTTACTGGAGAGTTTCTCCATTGAATTTTAATTTGATAAAGTTATTTTAGCCATGTGATTAAAATTGTTTATGAATAAATTGTTACAGGTGACCAATACACATTCTTTATGATTGTTAAGGGTTATAAATACATCCTTTAATAATAATTTATATCATATTAATTATGATCATTTATTTTGATGAATCTTTCCTTTGTTATAGAATTTTCAAATTTCTTCATTTATGATGATATTGGTTTTTATGGGTATGATTTTTTTTATTATGCTCCTGAACATTGATTATTTCATTGTACCTTGATGTTCATCTTATTCTATTAAATGAAATTCAATTGTCAATGAATATATTTCCCCATATTGGCCATTTTAGATCACCCATCATATATTTCCTTTTCCCTAGATTATCAATAATGATGTTGAATGAATTATCTCATGAAGGGTTTCAAAAGGATGATAATGATGTTGACATAATGTGAAATATAAAAATATTTTTTATGTAGGATAAATTAATTTTTAAAGAATTTTTTATTATTTATGTAAGATTTTCTTTTAATCCTCTAAAACCCTAATCATTAAAGGTCCTTAAAAATGAATGTGATCCAATATTTCTATTGCATGTTGTCGTTTTTGGATTGTGAATGTTAGACCACCATTATTGGTATCAAAGATGGAAATTTAAATTTCATGTTCACAGAATGGGAATCTGGCGGGGGGGATTCTTGAATTTTATTATTTTTAATAGAATAGTGTTAAAATAACATTATTTATTATTTTGTTTACAAGTGATCTTATCATAAAATTTAATAATTTCATCATGCATTTATGTGTCTGAGATTCACTAGAAGTTCAATGTCATGGATACAAATTTTAGGTTTTAAGTGATGATAAATTATTTTTTTAATTTACATTATGGAATATATTTTGTTATATTCATGAATACGTAACACAAAAGATTAATGTGAAATATTTTTTTTAAGATAAATACCATTACTTTTTTAAACATAAGATTAATTGTACTTATCTCCTTTATAGATTATATGTTCTTGGATGTCGAGGTAATTGTGGGGCCAATTTTTAATCATTTACAAGACAATGTGATTGATAATTGATTTCATTACTACATGAAAAATGTTATTTTAGATAACGTTTGATTTATATTTTTCTTGTAAGATGGATGGAAAGAGAAGAACATTGAGGTTAAAATACTCCTTAAAGGTGAGTTTATTTAGGTTATTTTTGATAGAGGTTTATTTATTAATGGAATTATTTAGTTTTAACATAAGGTATTACTTTTGAATTTTAGATATTAAAGTATTATTTCATCAATTGAAGTATTATTCATTTTGGAAAACATCATCCGCATGCTAACTAATTTTTTGGTTATCATCTAAAAACAATGTTAATATCTTGATTACCATATTTATCGTTATGTGGTCATTTAAAATATGATTTTCGTTTATATAGAATGGAAAAAGTTCATCTCTAATACTCATCACTAGGATAAAAACATGATATTATGATGAAAATTGAAAAATGATGAAATTATGCTCCTCAAGTAATTATATTTCCTTATTCTATGAGTGTATAAGGAAAATGAATTAAAAAATTCTAGGTAATGGATCATCACAAAAAAAATTAATAATACCATCAAACCTGTTTTTAATGCATTTTTGGTTATTTATTTTATCATTATAATTCACTTTATCATGATCAATGATCTCTATCAGTCTCTGTAATTATTTGTGCTTATTTCTTAGATCCTCTTCACATTCCACTGATAATATCTTCTAAGGATTACTAGTTATGATATGATATTTTTATTTTCCATTAACTATTTTTTATATTTATTTTAATTAATGTTTTTGTGATGTGGATTTTCAAAAATATATTTTCAAATAACCAACAGTTGATTTCTGAGATAATTCAAAATTTTTGTGGATACAATTTATTAATGGAGGGAAATATAACACCCTATGATTTTAATTGATTAAAATTTTGTTGTATAAAATATATGAAATGAAAAAAAAAGATTAAAACAGCATATAATAGCCCATGAAATTACTACATAATACTTTAAATAAATTTTATAACTTTGATATATTTTGGTACATAAATCTCTATGATCTTTTTTTTGATATCGTATATATCACACAACACTGAACATAAAAGACTCATTAAATATATAACTATTCTCACCTACATATTAAATTAGTGGGTATTGATACTGTTAATTAATTTATGAAACATATACATCTATATTCCAATAAATATATATTATTAAAAAATTATTAAATAATCAACCATTTTGGGTAATATAATTTTAAAATTTAGAAATATGTTTTCTCCATAAATGATTTTTATTGTTTTTCATGATATAATATTTTAATAATTTTTAGGATATTTATTAAAATATATATGATAAAATGATTTTAATTTTTTTGAATTATCATATAAAAATTTTATTTTGTTGAAATTGTGGAATATTTTAGAAAATATTGATTTTCAGTAAATAGTGAAATGTCGTTTATGTAAAAAATAGATTTATTTATAATAAATAAAGTAAATATAAGAGTCCCATAATGTTTTAATATGAATTACATTAAAATAATTATTTATATTTAAAATTATTCCACTTAATTAAATTTCAATCATCGTTTTTTTATGTTAGCATATATAATGTCTTTTGTGTAGATACATATTTCACTGAAAACTGTTTAAAAATGCAGAATGGTTCTCCATTAAAATTAAATAAAAAAACCCATAATTGGTATTGTTTTAAATGGAATTCATTGATTATATTTCAACTGATACTTATTTTTATCTTTAAAATAAATAATATTTGTCCTAAACTGAACATAAAATAATCTTTTTCTTGGAAAAAACACTTCATGAAAACCCACTTTTTCGTTGCATTTATTGGCTTAATTTTATTTTAAAATTGACCACCTATGTGAACATAATTTGGTAAAATTGACTAAATATTAGAAATATCCATAATTTATAATATATAATATTTTCAACATAATATTTTTATAATAATTCATTGTGAATCCAATAAAATTTAATTGTCGTGGTTTACAAAAAAGTGGGGTTATAGGGGGTTAAACCAAACATATTGGGGTCAAAATGACATAAAAACTTTTTAATATCAATATTACTGACTTATTTTCATCTTATAATGTCTAATTATATATAAATGATCATTTTTTATTCTTTTGGAATGTGGAAAATTTTGGTATACAAATTTCTTTAAAAAAGTTCAAGTGCAACACTCTGCCCTATTATAAAAGGACACTCACACTCATCTACTCCTCATACTTTAAAGACCCTTTGTCTCAGAAATTAAATTTAAATATTCCTCTCAAAATTACATATTTATAACCTAGATCTATAATTGTTTTAATAATTTGATCCTATGAATGATTTTGGTTCTTGCATTAGGTTGTTGTCTAAGTAAGTGGTAATGTGCTTAACCATGCCTTTTTATTTTATTTCATCTTCCAGCACTTTAAAATATTATTAAATTAGGATTATATAATAATAAAATTATATCACATAACATTATAGGTTATTCAGTTATTTTATTAAACTAAATCCATTTCATTTTCCATAAAATAGTACATGAAGTCATCCTCTGTGTGTATGGATGACTGCCTCCTATCAAACCGATGTCATTCGATTTTCATCCTCACTTCACATAGATTATTAAAAAGATGGATTTAAATTATATATTTGGTGTTAATATCATATTTATACTCATTTAGTTATGATATAAAATATAAATTCTGACATTCCATTCCTTGATGGGTATGATAACATTGCTTGTGTGTTTGATGGACTACCGCCTCATCAAGTGATGTGATTCGCTTTTTATAACACATTATATAGAAGGAAGTAATGATAATGTGTATTAATATATGAAATATAAATGAAATAATTATGATATCAATTTAATATTTATAATTTTCAAAATGTATGATATCATTTTCATTTTTACACCAAAAAATGAAAACATCATTTATACACATGTGTAGACAGTCACATCCACGAATCGATGTGATTCATTATTCTTAACCCAAACAGAAATAGGATATATATATATATATATAATCATATATAATGAAATAATATGTTATATAAGATTTTATTATAATTCACTAATGAAAAAATATTACTTGCTTTTTTTCAATGATGATATTTTAGAATTGTAAATGTTACTCATGGGTGCATACGGCTACCATCTCAATGATTGTAACATAGTTCATATTTCATTACCATATTTCATGATTAGTTTTAATATTATAATTTATATATAAATATGATAATTATTTCCTGATTGTTATTCATGATGTTTTTAAATAATGACCTCTTTGGACATGGTCAACACACCAATGCCATTTTGAAACAATGAACATAATGTTCTCAAAACACATGTTATGGACTTAAGAGATAATGTGTTTAAATACATCCTCAAAATTAATCAAATAAATGATTTATACATAATAAATTAAACTTATAATATTTCCATATTAAAAAAATAATGTTTACAATCTTGTAATATACTAGATAAATGACACTCATGGAAAATATAGACTTGATGTAAGGGTTTTCTCGTCACAATTTTAATTTTAGTAAAACATATTCCATATTTAGAAAAAAAATTGTGTGGTATATAATAAAAGTAAATTTATATTTTTTTATTATTTTCCAATAAATTAATTTGATTCTCGAATATATATTTTGTTCCCTCTTTCATGAGGTTTTGATCTATTGATTACCAAATAAGTAATGGTTTCAACTCAAATAATCCATCTCTATGAAATACATTCTTTAATTATCCTAATTTATTTTTTGTGGTTTATATACATCCCATTAAAATTTTATATCATGAAAAAAATTATTTTAATGATATTTAATATGTCACATTACATTATTTATTCATAGCAGTTTTGATAGGATATTTCTCAATATGAATGTAATGTATTTGATTTTTTGTGTATTAAGTTTTTTAAAAAATTGAATTATTATGAGTCCAGGATCTGCGACGGTGTGTGACTCCACGTCCTGAAGTTCCATAAATAAATATTTGAAATAAATTAAACTCTAAATAACATTAGTGAGTTGTTTTCTTGAAAAAGTGGAATAACATTTAAATGCATGCCTCAGTCCAAAATATAAGGGAACCGTTGTGTTCAGAGCTATGAAATTACCTAAGGCGGGGCCTAACATCGACCTGCATTGGTCGGTAGTGGAAGATTGATTTTGGACATTTAAAAAGGAGGTAAAAAAAATAAAATATTTTATATTATATTAAACGTTTCCATAATCCGAGGATAGGATATTTTAAATAAGCTATTAAGATAATCTCTAGGGGTGGACACAAAATCATAAAATTATCTAGAGGCATGGAGAAGAGACCCCTTGGAGAAATATCTCAATAATGAATTACAATGGTTCAATCCATCAACACACCTACTATTCGATGGAACCTCACCGACGAACACAACACGATGATCATTACTCAATCAAATTGAGGTAGGGGTGGTTATTTCAATTATTTTTTCCCCATTCTTAGATTAAACAAAGAATGCAGATCAAACCACAAATAGATTGATTCGTGGATTGTGCATTTCTATAGGAGGGTGTTAATTTACATTTATTTTGTGGTTTTGACATAGGAAATGGCATCAATGTTAGTTGTGGGAAGGTTGTTTTGATTCCTTATTAAACATAATAATGGGAGAAAATTGAAGCTGTAAAGAATGACAATAGAGGTGTGTTCCTCCTTTGTTTATTTGATTTCATCCCCTTTATTTCCATCATTATTCAGGTTCTTCAGGGGGTTACGAACAACAGATCATTTTGATCCCTTTTCGCAACACAATTATCTGAAATCGGAGGTTGAACATTGCAATGACCTAGTGGAGGTGTGACGGTGATGGAGGATAATGGATAGGCTCAGATTGGGAGAAATCATTTTTCGACTAATCTTTGCATGGGTGGATCAAAATGAGGAATCAGATCTGATCGAATTCCCAAAACATATCGAAATGAACCTGGAATGGCAGGGATACATTGAATATAGAGTTTCGTGGTAGAAAGATCAACGGATCGATGATTAGATCATCACCCGAGGTGCGGTGGTGAAGGAACATAATTCGGGAAAATTCTAAAAAACAAGGCATGTTCTTTAATGAACACACTATGTGGGTCTAACCTGGTGGTGGAAAGGTATTTTTCACTTCACTTGGAGAAGAACAAGATTTTATCCTAGGGATACACGGTATGGAGCCCCCACCCAACGCCGGCTGGTGTTCCAAGAAATGGGGATCAAAAACACAGTGTGTGACAATCATCACATAGTGTGTGGGTCCTTACACAGACTCGACGTGTATCATGGAAGATACAGGGGAACGGGTTGGAGTACGCGACATGTACTCCATCTCACGGTCGAATACATTGGATACCTCGTGTACTAGTACACGGTCTGGGACACACAGGACGAATCCCTGTATGGGCACATGGCCAACGTACATGGAGCATACCCCAGATACTTAGACATGGCATGTGATCCTTACTACTTGTTGTGTATATACGTTTCTACATGTTATTCTCTCTAGACTCGATTCATTGTACATGCACAGTACCTGGAGTAAAGGGACACAGCCTGTGACAAATTCTTTACATCGTGTCCTCTATTCTACATGGCTAGAGTTATTTTCCACCATTCCATGAAAAAATTTCATTTGGGTTTGATCCCCTTTGCCCATTTCCCTGAAGTTTGGTTATTGTCTCTATCTATTGGAGTAAGATCCCTTCAGTATGACTTTCTGAGATATAGTGAGGTATCCCTCCGAGTGGCCCGGAGTGAGATCCTCTATCCATTATTGACCCTAGTTATAGTTAGGTATTGATGTGTCCATTCTTACAGGATGTTGATACTCTACATAGAAGTTGGAATCCGGTTGATTCGTGGTATCTTCCATGGCCCTGATGGTGATCCTTATATGTGTACTATGATCATTCCCCACTCAGGAGTGTGTTCTCTCAGAGTGATTTTATATGTTATCTCTTCAGATATATCATTACATATTTCTCACAAATTGGTTTTCTCAATGAACAATACTTCTTTGGCAGACATTATCAGAGATTTCAAACACATGGATTGATTTCTCCCAGATTAGTGATTTGTGGAATCATTGAATTGAATCCCTATCATGGGTATGTGGTCATTTTAACTCACCTATAGACCATGGTTATGGGTTGTGTGAATATTTTCATGTGTTTCTCTTACTATATGTTCCGTAAAAATATATTGTGTAGATATGACTATACCTTTACATTGTTTAGTTATTTTTGGTTTTCGGGGCCCCTTACTGAGTATTGTTAAACTCAATCTTACACTAGATTTTCCTGTATGTATCGTGTCTTGTGAAGACGAACATCCTTTTCATGGGGTCCAAGGTGGACTAGGGCTGGACTGATCTTTCAGAGTTCCTTGTAGGCTGAGGTGTTCTTATAGCTACAATAAGAAGTTTTAGTACCTCTTTTTCTTACAGGTTGTACTTTTTTATTGAAAAATTTTGTTTCTGGTGGGCTAGTATTCTGGAAGAATTTACATTCTGTACTTTACTTCTATTGAGCTCTATTTTTTGTGTTTAGTTGTATGAAAGCATTTTGTTCCTTAGTGTTTTTCTATATTTCAACATTTGAGTTCTTGGAGATGTGTGCATGTGTAGAGGTACTTAGGAAATTCCTCCCATGTTAGTAATTTTCCTACTTACTGCTTCTCACCTTCTCATGGACTATTGGAGGTGGAAATTGGGAGTCACAGCCTAGGACCCACTAGGAAGGGTCATAATGGAGTGGTATCAGAGGTGTTCGGTTCTACCATAGGACCAATATTCTTTGAGGTTGTTTTGGGGAAACTGTGTTAAGTGTTTCGATCTCGGCTTTTACAGCACATAATCCAATGTTGGTGCGTGAATCCGATGTATCCATACACCGGGACTCTAATAACCTAATTTTCAACATGGTGTATGAAAACACTAGTTGTGGGGATATAAGAGAACGTTACATGCATCATATAAGAATGGGTTGTGTTTTCCAAGTCCTTTGTGTCAGCTATCAAGATATACTCATTTACCATGGTAAATACTGTTTCCTTACATGATGCCTTCACGATACATACCTGCTAGTATTCGACATCTCGATCGTGAGGATGACACCCTTAGTGTAAATTCATTGATACATGGACCAGTTCCATAGGCATTACCTCATGGTGGTTCACCTCTTATGTGAGCACCAGTGAAGGTGCATGTGGTACCTGTAGTACAAGATGACAAGGAGCATAGACTGAGCACGCTCAGTGAGTTTCAAAGATATAGACCCCATGAGTTCTAAGGAGAGCCCAATCATTAGGTGGTTGAGTATTGGCGTGAGGTGGTGAACATGGACTTTTATATAGTGAAGACACCAGCAGACCAAATGGTTATCCTAGGACTGAGCCTTCGTCAGGGATCAATGGGACTATGGTGGAGCTTGACCATGTAGACTCATTACGAGGAGACTCATTCATGGACAGAGTTTGAGCGACTCTTTAAGGAGGAGTTCTCTCTTGTTATGATGAGTTCAGTGCGTGTCCAGAAGCTTCTTCACCTATAGTAGGGATTTTTTACAGTGGATGAATATTCATCGAGGTTCACCAACATCCCCTGGTGCTCGATGGATATGGTCTGGGATTCAAACATCAATGATCGGACCTTTTAGTAAAGACTACGATGGTACATCCAATATTTCATTGTGCCTCTGTACATTTCATCTTATAATGGAGTGCTTGAGTGGGCCTTAGTGATTGAAAGATTTTTAGTAGGGTAGAGACAACCAGTGGCACTCAACAGTAAGAAAATAGGTGCAAAGACCTTAGAGAAGGGAGCCGATGTCAGGCATAGGGTTAAGGTCATGGGAGACGTCACAAGAGGACCCTGGATAGCTAATTAATATTCCAGGGCTCTCAGGATGGATTCCGTCAGTCTAGAGAGAGGTGATGATACTCGTGGGATGGTAGAGTACATCTCGCTAGAGGCTGTCCAACCCATCGAGCAGCTTATGGGGAGGGGGTGGATGGACCTTAGAGGAATATGCATAAAGTGGAGTAGATATACCCAAAAAGATATAGACATTGTAGAGGTTAAGGGATAGATATAAGTAGTGGAAGACGCTTTGATCTACATTCAACACCACCCTGGGAGTTCCACACTAGGCTTAGTGTACTATGGGATAGGGGAGGGGACAGCTGCATGCGGTCATGGCATATGACCTAGGGACTCAATGGATGATTCAAGGTACGATCTGTGTCTTTTCTACCAAAATTAATGTACATATATACATAGGTTCTGATCATTCTACCCTCTACACATGTCTTGTGAGAATCATTTAGATTCTGGTAGAGCTGTTGACTTGACCCTTATGCTTGGAGACACATATGGGAAGAGACCCGATGATCACACATCATTGTAGATTGTGTGATATTTCTCTTAGAAGTGATAGTCTCGTTTGGAACCTCTTGGTGGTAGCGTCGAGGGCTTACGATGTCATTCTCGATATGGAATGGTTATATTTGTTCCATGCCCATATTGATTGCTTTAGGTTAAGAGTGCAGTGTGTCTGCAATGATTGAATGAGGTTTTCCTTTGTTGGTGAAAAGGAAACCCATGCGACTTAAAATGGGATTATTCATTAGAAGGTGCAGTTGATCACTCATGGGTTGGCTAGCCTTACCCTCAGAGTAGTAGATGTAATGATCCTTTAGTTACCAACAGTAATGGTGGAGTATGACGATGTCTTTCTAGAATATGTTCTAGGATTTTCTCCCTTCTAGGAGCTAAACTTCTACATCGATATACACCCTGGGATGACTATGATTTCCTCACCGATGTATCAGATGGCTCTCTCGGAGATTTATGAGTTGATGGTGAAGTTGGAGGATTTTCATAGTAAGGGCTTTATAAGACTCAGTGTTTCACCCTGATCAACCCCTGTTTTGATTTCGAGGAAGGCATATGGGAGTTTGAGGTTGGGCATGGACTTCCAGTTCTGGAATCAGGTAACGATTAAGAACACGTACCCACAACCATGTATCGAAAACCTCTTCGAAATCTAAGATGGGAAGAGTGGTTCTCGAAGGTTGACCATCGATTGGGTTACCACCATTTATGAGAAAATGACAAGGATATACCAAATATAGATTTCAGATGCTCCTACATTCACTACAAGTACTTGGTGAGGCCCTTTGGCATGAAGAACTCCACTATAGTGTTCAAGGGACTTATGAGATGGATCTTCTATCCGTACAAAGACTGGTTCATTTTGGTCTTCATCAATGAAATCCTTTTGTACTCAGTGTTAGAGGAAGAGTAGGCGAGAAACCTGCAGATGGTTCTAGACATGCACCAAGAGCACCAACATTATGGGAAGCTCTTAATGTTCCAGTTCTAGATATAGAAGGTCCACATTCTTGGACATATTGTCTTATAATATTGAATTGTAGTGGAATCAACCAACGTCGAGGTTGTGTTAGCGTGGGAGCCACCCTAGATCACGACAGAGGTTTGTAGCATCCATGGTCTCACAGGATACTACCTGATATTTATCCCGAATAGCTTTTGGATATCAACACTGATGAAATCCTTGACCTAACAGGGGAACCCCTTCGTATGTATAAAGAAGTTCCAGCATGCTTACCAGTAGTTGAAGCTATGTTTGACGAGCGCACCGATATCGATATTTCTAGAAGAGGGTGTCGAGTACACAATTTTATATGATACATCCAAGAACGGGATTTGATCTATCCTTATGCAGATACAGGTGGTGATTTCTTATGGTTCGCGCCATCTAAATCTGAAAGAGAAGAACTATGTGACCCACAATCTTGAATTTGTAGAGGTAGACTTTTCATTGAATATGTGGCGACACTACTTAATTTTATAATAATTTATAATCTAATATGACCACAATATCCTCAGGTACATATTCTTGTAGAAGGAATTGAATTTCAGGAAGAGGGCATGGATTGAGTTCCTCCAAGATTATGACTTCGAGATCATCTATACTACTTGGAATTGGAATATAGTGGATGATGTTCTCAGCAAGAGATCGAGTTCGCATCTACTAAGTGGGGTGACAGAGTAGTTGGTCTCACTACAGCTATCCTTCATGGATGGAGATGGTGAAATTTATCTCTAGTCGATGGTTTTCACCCCTCCACTCTTACAATGAGTTAGGGAAGAACAACTAGGTGATGTCGACTGCGAGACTCTACATGCTTAGTTATACAAAGGAAATTCTTCTAATGGATATTCTCAAGGTGGGGAGCATGTTGTCCTTTTAATAGGATGCATAGTGGTGCTAGTGGCGATTCAAGAGGAGTACCTAAGGGAGTTTAATACCTCCCCCTTGTTGGTACATCCTGGAGTTGAAAAAAATGTACCAGGATCTCGGGCAACAGTTCTAGTGGACAGGTATGAAGAAGGAAGTGATAGGGTTCCCTTCTTGATTCATAACATGCCAGCAGGTGAAGGATGAGAAATTAGTTCCACTAGGGTTATCTCACCCCAATGAAAGTGGGATGGAATAACGAGGGCCTTCATGATCGTATTTCTACAAATGTACAAGGAAAAGTATTCCATCTAAGTGATTGTAGACCGACTCAGTAAGTTGCCCCACTTTCTCACTATCAAGGAGTTGAGTTCCATAAAGATGTCGGGATTTCTCTACATGTACGAGATAGTTTGGATTCATGGTGTCCCTTCGATGATAGTCTTGGATCGATCCGTACACTTCACATAACTATTGTGGAAGTTACTACAGGAGACCTGTGGGAAATAGATGCGCATGAGCATGGTGTTCCATCCCCAGACCGATGGTTAGAGGGAGAAGACCATTCATATTCTGGAGGATATGTTGCAGGCCTATATCTTGGACATTGGTCATAGTTGGTAGTACCACCTACCACTAGTGGATTCTACGTACAACAACATCAAATACTCCACCATAACTATGGAACCATTTTAGGCCTTATATGGGAAACCCTTCTAGTCACCACTTTGATGGACTGACCTCAAAGAGTCATCAATCTTGGGTTCAGAGTTGGTGAAACCTACTACTGAGAAGGTGAAGATCATCCAGATGTGGATGAAGATTACACAGAGCTGGAGAATTCTTTTGCTGACAGATGATGGAGACCTCAAGAGTTCGAGGAGGGGTTCCATTTCTTCTTTAAATTTTCATCTTTTCAAGGGTTTTTGAGAGTTTTTTAGGGATTGAAGTTGTCTTTTAGGTTCATCTTCCCTTTTTAGATATGACATAGATTTGGATAGGTGGTGTACCGTATATCTCTACCTCTGTAGTTGCACCTAGTTCCTGATGTATACCACTTGTTGTAGCAGAGGAGGTATGGACATGACCCATCGCTTGTTATTGACCAGGGAGAGCGGGAAATCAAGGATGGGGTGACTTTCACAAAGTACCCGATGGAGATCAATGATCGGTAGTAGAGGATCCCTCATGGATGATTGATTCCCCTAATGTGTGTCCAGTTAAAAAACATGAATCTTTTGAAGAGCATGTGGGAGTGGAAGGCTTAGATTCATGCGTATTATGCACAAATATTTGAGTAGCCTTTTGTTTTGGATTTTTGGAATGTAAATCTACAAGGTTGTGAGAATTTAATGTCTCTTATTTTCTAGGTATTATTGTTAAAAAATTATATTATATAATTACAAGACCAACCATTATAACGAAATTCAATTTAGAGTCCTGGAGTGCTTAGAATAAATGTTTGATATAAATTAAACTCTAAATATCACACATGATGGATTTTCATGAAAAGTATGATTAACATTTAAATGGGTTCCTAGATTAACAATTTGAGGGCACCGTTTCCTTCAAAGCTATGAATTTACCTTAGGCGGGCCATAACATTGACCAACATGGGTCGGAAGTAGATTATTGTTTTTGGAAGTTTAAAAATGATGTAAAATAAAATAAAATTTTTTATTTTAAATTTTTACATAACGTGGTGAAAAGAGATTTTAAATTAGATGTTAAGATAATATCTGGCGTTGTCCACATAAACCTTAAATTCATTGAAGGTGTGGAGTGGATACAGCTTGGATAAACCTCTTGACAATAAATAATGATAGATCGAGCCATCGATGCACCTCATATTTGACAGAACCTCATTGGAGAATGAGACACAATGATCGTTCTTCAATAGAATCAAGGTAGGGGTTATTATTTCAATTCTCTTTTTACTCTTTTTTTATTAAATTATGAACGTGGATCTAACCACAAATGGTTGGATACCCAGATCGTGTGTTCTAGTGGGTGGGTGTTAATTTCCATTTCATTTGGGGTTTCAATTTAGGAATTGGTTCTAATGACAATTGTTGGAATCTTATTTTTATTCACTATTAAACCCACTAACATGAGTGAATCTATGTCGTGATGAATGATGGTGTATTTTTGGTCTTCTTTTGTTTGTTGGATTTCTTCACACTTTTGGAATGTGTTCTTAACATTATTTATAGGGAAATGAACAACAGATCGTTGTGAACCTTTTTTGAAAATAAACAATATAAAATCAGAGATTGAACATCACAACTACCTGGAGGAGGTGTGACGATTATGGAGGATGATGAATTGACTCAGATAGGGAGAAATTATTCGTTGACCATTCTTCACACTGGTGGACCAAATTGAGGATTTAGGGATGATTGAATGCATTAAAACTCTCAAAACATTGATGACATGGTGGGGAGACCTTGGATCATGTGTTACTTGAAAAAAGGATCATCAGATCGAAGAACAGATCATCACCTGAGGCGCGACAGTGAAGGATCGTGATTCATGAAAATTCTGAAGAACACAATGTTTTTTTCGATGAGCATACCATGGGGGGGGGGGAATCCTGGTGGTGTCTTAGGTTTCCACACTACACAGAGAGAATAACACTATGTGCTCCTGGGGAGACATGGAATGTGGGCCCCACATAGCGGCTGCTGGGGTTTCGGGCGACATGATGCAATAACCCGGCGTGTGACAATCCTGACCGAAAGTGTGGGTCCTTACATAGACTCGGCGTGTATCACAAAAGATACACCGAAACGGGATGGATTACATGGAAAGTACTCTATCACACACAGCCAAACATAGATTGATATTCAGGTGAAGCCATGTACTAGTAATAGGTCTGGGACACACAGTTTGAAGACATGAACAAGCACATGGCTAGTGTACACAGAGAAAACCCTGGATATTTAGACTCGGAGTGTAATCCATACTACATGCCACATATATACATTTTCACATAGCATGTTTTCCACACACCAACTGTTATACACAAGAAGTACCCAGAGTCATGGTATACGACAGTGACCAAGTCTACACACCACGTACTCTCTTCTATATGGAATGACCTTTTTATCCACCTTTCTCTGGACATGTTTTGTTTGGGTTTTTGCCACTTTCCTTGTTTCCTTGAAGGTAGTGTATCATTTACATCCATAGGAGTATGATCCCTTTAGTAAGACATTATGAGATAGAGTCAGGTTTCCCTCGGAGTGGCCCGTAATGAGATCCTATTTTCATTATTGACCCTAGGTAGAGTCAGTTATCAAGATGACTACTCCTACATGATCTTGATCCACTACTTAGCAGGTGAATCTGAATGAGTTGTGGTATCCACCAAGGCCCTATAGGATATCCAAATCCAGGAATCATGATCTTCCCCCACTATAGAGTGTTATATCTGGGAATTATTCTATCTATTATCTATTCAGATCTATCAGTGCATATATCTCTCTCATGGCTTTTCTCGATGACCATTACTTATCAGATGGATGTCACCAGAGCTCTCAGAATCAGGGAGTGAGTTATCCTAGTGGAGTGTTTTTTAGAATCATCGAACTAAATCCCTACCTTGGGTATTTTTTTGTTGTGAATTACCTCTAGAATATGGGTCTAGGTTTCAAGTATATCTAGATGTGTTTCTATAACTATATGTTTAGTATAAATATACTGTGTTGAGCTAACTGTACCTTTACATTGTGTATTTCTTTGTGGTCTTTGGGGTCCACTACTGAGTATTTTTATACTCACTCCAACTTGTGATTTTACCACATGTGACATGTCTTATGAAGATGACCACCCTTTTGACAGAGTCCAAGGTGGACCAGGACCCGACTGAGATTTCTGAGTTCCTTGCCGGCCGAAGACTTCCTACAACTATGAAAAACATTCTCATTACCTCTTTTTCTTATATGTTAGAATTTTTAGTTTGCTGAAACTTATTTTAAGTGATCTTGTATTCTATCCTAGTTTTTTTTCTCATTTTACTTCTTTTGTACTCTTTTTTTCTAGGTTTAGTTGTATGCATGCATTTTGTTCCTTAGTAGTTTTTTACATTTAAGCATTTGTGGGGTTGGAGATGTATGTGTGTGTAATGGTACTTAGAAAATTCCTCCAATGTTAGTAATATTTTTACTCTGTGGTAGTCACCAGCCCCTGGCCTATTATAGATGGGATTGGGTAGTCATGGCGTGGGACGCACTAGGATGGGTGGTGATAATGAAAATGGTTTTATGTTATAATATTTACTATTTTTGGATTGTTTATGTACAATATCCCTTTCTATTAAATAATATACAACAATTTTGGCACAACACATATCTTTATTCTATACTTTTTATGAATGTTTTAAACATGTATTATATCAATTTCCACCATTAATTATAAAACAAACATCATGAATTACTTCTATAAGTGACTCTAATCATGTAATTTATTTTTGATTAGGTATTTTTCTCTTCTATATCAACGTTTTATTAAAATATTTCAAAAATAATACATATTAACGAAAATTATTTAGTAATGGTGTTTTACATTAAAATTGTTCTAATATTTAATATTTTCAAACGTAAATTTCTTGAAATTTTTCAATTGGGTCTCTTTTAACTCCCCTTAAAAAATATAAATAGAATAGTAATTTTTAAAATATAACTTGATCCAAATTTTCTACCACCATGACCGTTATTTTATTTTATATTTCCTTTATAAATTAATATTTTTTTCATATAAAATACTTTACATAGAATTTTGTGATTTTTATGTTTTTATATGTCATTTTTAATGTTAAAATGTAGTATTTTTCTCAAGAATGTTTTTAATAATATTTTAGTCTTATTTTATTTTATCAATGTATAAAACCGTTGAAGTTACTAATGACCCAATGAGGATATGATGTAATGATTCCATAATCATTCTTCATGTGGATGGATTATAAAAAATTTAAAAATATTTTTAAATAACTCATTTTATTCCCATATTTTAATCATGTTCCAAATAGATAATTGTAGAATCCATTTATTTTTAATGGATTAATTATGTTTTCAAATATAGTTTCTTAGAACCAAATTATTTTTTAGGGGTTAATCACAATTCAATTAAATTTTTATAGAAACCGCCTCTTTCCCATGTTTTATTTATGTTTCAATTATATTTTATTGAAATAGTTTATATTCCATAGGTCAATCAATTTTTAAATAGTTTTTCATTGAACTTGTTTCATTCCCAAAAGATAAGCATGTTATAGAAAGAATAATTATTATTTTTATAAGTTTATTATTTAATAAATGATATATTTTTATTATTAATAAATGGTTCATAGACATTATTGATGATCATGGCTATTCCATGATATTGACGGATTAAATTTTTAGAGCCTATATGATTTGTTCACCTATATGGAAATGAGTGGGTGTGATATTGATTATATGATGGGTGTTCCAAGATAATTTTTGTGATCCCATTATATCATTTATGATGGGTACTACCAAATATCTCTCTGTGATACTCATCTTTTATACATGATGGCTGCACCCATATTATTCTCTAACAATTTGGGTAATGTTCATTCTCCTTAGAGGAAATAAGGTGGGAATTTCTGTAGGGTTTCTCATATGGATTGAACTAGTCTGTAGTTATTTCTCACACGTGACTAAAATAGGTTATTAATATGATATTCTAAGATAATAAAAAGTTTATTAAAATTATTGAAATTGGTTTTAAATGTTTCCTTTTATTTATATTGATATCACATGGATTAATTTTTTTTAATTTGATGAATCTTGACAGTATTAAATCCTCATTCCATGATTTCATGTTTGATGATCAAGGTATTTATGAATATGAGTTATCCTATATAATTATCATGAACTTTGATTATGTCAGCATACCCTTTCATTATCATAATATTACTAATGAAATTAATTTATTAAATATTTTGTTTACCTATACTGATAATTTTATGTCACCTATATTATGCTTCCTTTTCCCAAGGATACTAAGAATAACATTGAAATAATTTAACCATGATGAGTTTTGTAGAAATTATTATGATGAATTAATGTGAAATAAGTGGAGCCAGGTTAAGGGGTACAAATTTCCTTATAAAGACATGGGTAATGTTTATGTAAGAGTTTTTACTAATTCACTGAATCTCAAAACCTGAAATGGTCTTTGAGAATATAAGTGATCAAAAATTTCATTTTTTTTATTTTATGTATTTCATGGAAAAAATTGGGTAACCTAAATTCAGATCAACACCATAAATGTAATGTTAGTAATTTTAGCACTGGATCTGGTAGTGTGGGATTAGGGATTTTATTATTATAATCCATGTATTCAGTACCAATTTAGTTAAATAACCTCCATCTTTGGTTTAAAAGAGTGATGTTTTTATAGATGGTATCTAGTAATGTTTTTTGGAATCCTTATGAACAATATTTAAAAAAAAATTGTTAAAAAATTTACATCATTTTAAAAATATTATAGGATATTAAATAATGATATATAACATATATGGAATGAATTTTTAATAAATGAATATTTATTAAATAATGTGAAAAATAATTCAATGTTTTATTTATGAAATATTTAATTATATATAATTGTGTGTAAATAGTTCCTAATGAAATGAAAAAAGTATGTCAACACCTATAATTAATGTAGGGATTTACCTTAATATAAATTAATTATGTTGGGTGTCTGATCATAGCATATATATTAGCTATTTTTTTATATGACTCATATTATGAAGCATAACATTTCTCATATGGAATTATTAACTTCTCCACTACATATTGTAAAAATGAAAAATCACATCATGAGGTAGTAACCCCTATTCGTAAAATAAAAAAAATCCATTTCTAGTTGAAAAGTAGATCATGTCCCTAAAAAAGATATTCCTTTCCCTGATATGTAGTAAAAAAGAAAACTTTTATTAATTTCCCCATAGAATAGATGTGGACACATGGGACAGAGGTGGGTGAATTAGGTATTGATTATTTTTTAACAAAGTTCCAAATATCATATGAATCTATGAATGACATAGGTAATTTGACCTTTATTTATAGTTAGTGATATTTTATCTATTTATTTTTTACCATGAAAAAATATACATTATGAATGCATGTAAAGTGATAAATAGAAAAAATACGATAATAATGTCTATTACAAATACAAATTCCTTACCATGATTAGTCATTATCTCTTATTAAGGATTATACGATATAATCAAGGTGAAAATATTAAGTCCATTGTCTCTTACACCTAAAAATCATGAGTCTCTCCGGACTATCAAATTCATGTTTCAAAGAGGAAATCCATCAAGATCTTCTCATATTAATTACATAGTCTCACTATGATCTCCTTAAATACCCTATGTCACAAAGTTTCTTTAGAGTGAAAAATTTCATATATAATTTTTTTTTTGTTTTTTTAATGGATATAATAAACTACTATATAGAGTTTGATTCTATATTATTAAAATATTTCCACTCCATATAAACAAACACATCATTATATTCTATAAAATACAAAAAAAACTCTCTTACATAAAAATAAAATAGATATATTTAATGTGTGAATATTACCTTTTTCCTCAAAATTGGAGTATATTGATCTTCCTATATATTATCAATACTAATTTAAATATCTTATCCAAATAGATTAAAAATAATTAATCATATACTTATCTACTAATATTGAAATAGTCTCCCATCATAAAATTGGTTAAATATAAAAATGTCTTAGACTAATCATACTACATCTTTAATATTATAAACAATAATAATAAATGTAAAAATATTTATATGAATTTCTAATTATGTGACATATCCCATTGAAACATGGAACTCTTCTGTAACACATGTCAATCTCATATTGTTATAAAAAACTGTGGGACACTATTTTATTATTTTATTAATGTAAACTATCCATGAAGATCAACAAATTAAATCAAAATATTCATTTTATGTCCAAGTTATTCGTGATTTATCTCCATCTAAAGTTCCTAAAGAGTATAGTATATTCATCTCATAGTAGGTCCAACAAAAAAAGTCTCACATATGGTTGACAATGAAATTTTCATCTAGTATATTTCTTCACTCATGGTAAGTCTTATTGCCCTGTTATTATCATTCAGACATAATGTTTACATTCATAGATAATAAATGGCTCCCTTAACTCAAGATACATCAATCTACTCAAGCCTTCAGTTGAGTGACCAAGAAATCCCTCTTTTGGTTGTTGGTTTTACTATCTTCTAGTATATTATAATTTCCATGTGGTCTTATATTTCTTATGTAATAGGGTTTTTATTTTGGGTTTCTTATCATGGTTGTTTATACAACATCGTAGCAATCATTATAGTTCTATATTTTTTCATGATTCATGAGTAAAACTGACGGTATGTTCATCTTGTCATCAAGAGTTATGTTCATCTATCGTCGACATTATTTTGGATGTTCAATCATTATTCATGCTAGCTCAAACAGTAATGAAGTATTGCGGTATCAATGGGTTTTTTGCATGTGGTAGTTCAAATAGTTTTCACATAGACATCTCAAGAGCCCCAATAAGTGGATGGGCATGTAACACTGTTTTATTTTTTGGTCATTAATAAATAATTTTCACTGGGGGAAAATAATTTTCTGTTTATTTGGAGTCCCACATTGGACTAGACATTATATTTTCACTCTTTAAATAGATATTTTGTCCCCAATTCCTCTTAATTATAGCAACCAAACCCCAGAAAGCCTGTAGTTTGTGTCTATAACCATTAAATTGTCATGATTAGAAGGAATAAAATAGTGAGTGACCAAATAGATTATTGTTGTTGGTAAATAAGATACATAATTGAGTGTTATTTTAACAAATGAATAAACTAATTATAACTTATTTTTTCTCTTTTATGGATAATAGCTTTAATCCCTCTAGAATATCCTTCAATATCTTTTTTAGAAAACTTCTAGGATTTTTGTGGAGAGTGAACCAAGTGAGGGTGAGTTTAAATTACCATTAAAGTTAAATTAAAATATAAGCATAAATGAATTAATGAGAATAGCCAATAGGGATACGTAATAATTGAGGACACATTCAATGTAATATTTAAACTGACAAAGATGTGTGTAAATAATATTTCAATGTAAATAACTAAAACCACATTCCATTTAAATAACTATGTACAAAAAATCATTATAGAAATGTAAAATGATGAAATCACATTCCATTTTAATCAATAAATTGAGAATGGAATGAATCAAAATATATGTTAATTAAAAATCTCAAGGATAAATAAATAATAAATCTAAATTATGGAAATTTATAATTATTAGAAATTATTTATTTTGAGCATGAACCTATACCATTAATACCATTCTCATTATTTATTATAATTGTTTGTAGAAACACATCAATTTATCTAGGAAACAAACTCAAATGGTATGTCAACATCTAATTTCATCTCATGACACTACTGATGCATTAAGGGCTTACATTCATGGATCCCCAACCATTTTCCTTCCAATCCAAATAATTCTCATATATGGACCAACCGATTAGTTAATTAAAAATATATATTATCATAAATTATCTATATTGAAAACAAATTATGGATTTATCAAATTTTACCCCATGAAGGATATGTAACGACAATTATAGTTCATGTTTATGAATTGAAATACCATTGAAAGGTCCTTAAAACATTATTCAGGGTAATAATATTTAAACATTCCAAAGTGTCACATACCACATGGACAATTTTGAATCATAATCACAATGAAAGAATAACATTTATTGATACAAATAATATCCTGATATGATAATGGTTCATGGAATTACATGTCATAGGTTAGTACATAAATTATATAATTGTAATGTATAGTGGATATTCAATGATCATATGATGTTTAAAATCTAAATGTGACTAAAATAGAATAAAGGTAGTGAGTGTAAATATTATCCTTGGTAAAATGAATCATAAACTATCTAGAGGAAGAATATGTATGTTATCAATAAAAAAATCTATCATGTTTATGGAAAATTAATGGTTTCTATCATTGATGAATATAAATATTGTAAAAATATTATTAAAATATATCATAAGGAAAGTATAATTTTTATTTGAAAAAAAATTACATTCCCTTTCATTGAAAATAAAAATTAAAACATGTTCTATAAAAATTTAAATTTTAATCATGAAATGGATTCATCAGACATATTATTGTTTTCAAATCCACACATATCATGTAAGGAAAATGAATATTCATTTTCGATGATAAAAATTAGAGAATTTTTTTTTTGGAAAGCCAAAAGAATATTACAATGAAAATATTTTTAAATTACAAATGGGTAAATATTTATTTAATAAGTCATAGATAATGTTTAGAAACATTTTTTAAATATTATTTAAAAAATTTGTGTTCTAGAATAAATTTGGTTCTCCAACTAAAGTGGGATGTGAAGTTAGGTTTCCATAAAACAATTAAAAACCACATTGAGTTCCAAATAATGGAAAAATGTTGCAAATAATTGTAAATGATCATTAACATAATAAAGATAATAAAATTAAATAGTTAATTAAATGATGATCAAATAAGTTATTATAATAGAAAGTCATGTCTAAATAATCATGGACATAATGATATTGTGAAGTAAACCCTTTAAAAGACCATAATGTTGAAGTGAGAATTAATAAATTAATAGACTATGTCTGTAAAATGTAAATACATATAAATTAATATGAAATACAAAAATATATATTAAAAATTTATTACAAACATAATCTGGGAATATTAACCAAAAAGAGTATGTAATTTAACCCAACAAAAAATAATAAAATAAGAAAAATCATTACCACTTGGTAGCTTTTAACCTACATCTCCTTAAAAGAAATAATTCTAAAAGAAACTAAAAATAAACTTAATATTAAACAATTCATGATATAATATATCAGAATAGTTATTAGATATAACAAATAGAATAGAAATGTAGTGGAAATGATATTTATCTCAGTGATGTTAAAAGTGAGATAAAATCCCTTGCTTTAGGTTTCTATTTTTTTAACATACTTTAAACTCTTATTCAACTGTTTTAAACATGTTTAAAACTTCTTCCAGAACCATAATAATATTTATATTATCATATATTAACTTTATATATTTTCTTTTTACCTATTTTTTATTAATAGTTTATTATGTGCACTACATAGAGTATTAATTGACTTGTTTGTCGAGTATGATTTAACAATTTAATTGTTATTAATATTAATAATATAATTATATACACATAAAAATAATTTTAAACAAAATTTAAATATAATATAAATTTTTTAGATATGGATTTATAATTATCCATAATATCTATAGATAAGAAATGAAATGCATCATTCATGGAGCGGGAAGGTCATAGGTACACATGAATGCTACTTTCATTTCATAATCATATAAATAATGGAAATTAAATTATATATTTTTATATTGTAATTTTAGAATCAAATTTATTTCATTTATGTCTAATTGAATTATAAAAAACATCCTTTACACATTCCATTTATAGCATTAATAAATCACAATAATTTGATGAGGTAGTAGTCCACACTTACAAAAATTATGTTATCATGTTCCCACAAAAGGGATATCACAAATTTATTTTCTATATAAATATTAAAGTGAATAAATAAATCATAAATATAATAAATATAATATATAAATTGTGTTTTCCTCAAAATTCCCAACCATGAAAGGTTGTAATGGAAAAATGAACAATTATCATTCCATGAGGCTGTAGTTCGCCACAAAAAAATGGTAAGTTAGTTACCCATTATATGGCAGTGTGTGTGTATTTAATTCTAACCCATATAAAAAATAAACCTAATTATTTTTATGATAATAAGTTTATAAATATATATCATTTAAAATTAAGAGTTTAAGGGGTTGATAAAGAAAATAAACAAAAGAGCTCGAGGAAGAATGGTACCTCTAATTCAGGAATTTTTTTTTTGGTTTATCTCAATGGGATTACATGGATGGTTTTATTCCCAAGGATAGAGATTTAGGTTGATTGTATGGATGTTCTTGAGTTATTTGGGTTTTGATTGGTTGACCATATGTGCCTTTGGAGGTGTGAGGTGGTGGGATGGTAGAGTACCTTTTAATACTGGTGGAGGAGTTTCATTCTTGAAATTTTATGGAAAGGGAATTTCGACCACGTTTTTTATATGAAATGTGGATAAAATAACATCCCAAATTCAAAAAAAAATTGATTTTATGGTCTATATTTATCCATAAAATGGATTTTTAAAAGGTTATATGTCATTTTTTCTCTTAATTTTATGGTTTAGTCCATTGTTATGCAATTTTTTCCCTTCAACATTGTAATTAATTTTAATTACATTCACTAATATTTTTAGTAAAAAAATTTGACCTTATTAAATTTTATAAATAATGGTGATTACAAATATTTGATCCATTTTTCGAAATTAAAATCATTTAATAGTTAGAAATTAATTTAATTTTAATACCACAGACCGCATGACAGTTTATGTTTTTAAAGTAAACAATGTTTAAAAGTTTGATAAGTTCTTATATCCAATATCAATGTTAAATTGATTCAAAATAACAAAACTATAATAAATGACATAAAATTTATAAAATTAATATTCTAAACCAATATAATTTTAAATTAAAAGAAAATATGTGAAAAATAGTTTTGAATTTAAATTATATATTTATCACTCTTCATTAAAAAATAAAACTTGAATGAAAAATTACAAATATTGACAGAAAACTATTTTTTATCCTCATGGTTTAAATATTAATTTTAATTTTACATATAATATTTATATATGTTCCAAAAATTCTTTTTAAAATAGGTTCACTATTAAAAGGGAGTAAAAGATCTTTAATAAAAGTATTGGTTTGTATATGAACTATTGTGTTTTATCTTATCTTATGCCTATCAAATATATTGGTTGAATGAAAAATTATTATTTTGAATGTATAAAAAACATATCTCATTAATATCATTCACTAATATTAATTAATTTAATTTATTTGAAAAAATATCATTGCGAGTACAAGAATAGTTTTCAATAAAAATGTTTCCTTTATTATAAATTGGTTTTTATATTAATTTCTAATTTATTTTTATCCAAAAAATTTATTTTATATTTTTTTTAAAATATATTTTCATAGGTTATATAATATTATTCATAACAACTAATTAAAAGGACATGTTATATCTTATTTTTTAAATAATAGTATTTTAAAAATATATTTTTGTCTCGTAAAACACAGTCTTGTGAGAAGTATTTTGAATAAATTCATTATTTTGTGTTTCAAATGAAAAATCAATGTTTCCTTAATTTTAAACTATAAAATATTTTATTTTAATTTTAATTTTAAAATATATTATATTGTCTCATGATATTATATCCCCTTAGGCTATTTTGGTTGAATTTCATACAATTTATCGAATAGAAGTACCTCTTTTATTATTTTTGAGGTTTTACAATCTCTCTGCCGTAATTTAATTAAATCATCAAAATTAAAACTCAATCATTGGGATAGATTGTATGGTATTTCCTATGTTTGAAATACTAAATCATGATAGGGGTTTGTAAGAAATCCTATAAAAAAGATATTATGGGATGTACAAAGGTCTTATAGAATAACATATAATTAGGTATCTAAGTAAGAGAACATTAGTGTCAAGTAGAGATAACCACAATAAGGAAAAGTGTAAATATTTGAATGGAGTCAAGGAGGTCATCCATAAAAAATAATTTAATGATAAATTGAAATTTTATGGCCTCACATCCATAAATATATGATGATTTTGAATACCATATTGTTTACAAAAATTGAGGTATTAAGAAAACATTTTAAGGTCTGTTTCCGCATTCTAATAAATTTATTTAATTCCTAATAATATAAGGGAATTTACATAAATGATAAATTTTAATTTTACATGAAGAATTCTATCTTTTGGTTATTCTTCTATAAATTTCAAATTCACCCCTTAAATCACGAAATGGGTATCCAAAAACTAACTTTCGTACCAAAAGCACTAAAATATAAATATAACATACCCGAAGACCCATAAAAGAGTGAAAGGTTTTTACATTTGATGCTAACTATTCTCCAACGACAACATAGATAAAAAATTAATCTTAGAAGCTTAAAATTTACACTATTGTTGCATCATTTATATTTATTCATAAAATTATTTGACTAAAAATAATGACATATTAACAAGGATGTTACATAGGTCAGTGTTGGGGTTAAACCCTTATCATCCTTTGATCATGGTTTAATGTCCTACGACCTTGATAGGATTGATTGGTATTCTCTCAGATTACAAGTTTCCATTTTCTAAAACCATATCAATATAATTTACAAAATAACTGTGATGGAAATTCATGAAATATGGTTAGTCACTGAATATTTTATTAACTATGGATTTTAATAAAAACCAATAAATAAATATTTCAACCACGTATTTCCACATTGATCCTTCCATGGACTGGATTTTATTCTCTAAAATATGAAATTGACTCAGGTAACTTACAGGTTCCCCAGATTTACCACAATTTACTATAATGGGATCTTTAGGATGTGTAGAATATATTTCCATTGTACTCTTTGTTTCTCCTCTAGAATTATTTTATTTACGTCTATCATTCCCTCATACAATTAATTTTTTCATTCAATTGAGATGATTTCATAAATCTTTCCCTTCGCATTTCTTCCATGAGGGAGATCATGCTTTATTTTTGCCAAGGTTTCCATAATTGGAGTTATTGGAAAACTTCATCCTTCTATTAATTTGTGATTTTAGGAACTCATTCAATAATATGTTTTTAATCATTATTGAGGAAAATATATTTGGAATAAACTAGATATTTTTTGTAATTTATCTTATTTTTTTTGTATTATTTTTAAATATTATATGGAATTAATAAGAGACCAGGATTCTTGATGGAATGTGATTCTGAGGCCCAGAGTGCCCCGAATAAAATGTTTGAAATAAATTTAATCTTTTAAACAACACTAACAGGTGGATTTCCTGAAAATGTTGAATAACATTAAAACAGGTGTCCTAATCAAAAAATATGAGAGCACCATTTAGTTTAGTGCAATGATTTTACCTTACGTATGGCCTAACATTTACTAGCATGGTTCAACTGCAAAAGTTAGTATTTGAAATTTTTAATGAAAATAAAATGAATTAATAATTTATTTTATTTTAAATTATTCCATAATGCATCAATGATTATATTAATTAAATAATAAAGAGCCTAGGGTTAGACTCAAAACCCTGGAGAACTCTCTAAATCCTCTAGAGCATTGTAGAGGAGCCAACATTGGAGTATTCTTGATGGATGTCGACAAATAACGATGCGTGGATTGTTGTACAATGAGATTCAATCCCTACCGATGACAGATCAACCTCTTCATCAATTACCTAGGTAGGGGTTATTATTTTGATTATTCTTTTCGATGTTCATTGATTAACTGATCTACACCGATCAACACGCAAACAGGTTGACCCAGGGATCGTGTGTTCTTTATGGAGGTTGTTAATTTCTATTTCTTTTTGGGGTTTTAATTTGAAAATTGATCTCCTTTTAATTATTGAATTGTTTTTTATTCTCCTTTTAATCTTATTAGTGGGTGCATATCGACATTTCAACGAATGAAGGAGGATGATCATTCCTCTTTTGTTTACTGAATCTCTTCCGTCCTTTTATCCACGTGTTATTTCCATTCTTTTCAGGGTCATAAACAATAGATTGTTGCGAGTCTTTTTCGCATTGAAACAATCCCAAATTTGATATTCGACATCATAAAGACTAAAAGGTGGTGTGACGATGATGGTGGCAGAAAAATCAACATGGTTTGAATTAAATAATTATTGGACTATTCTTCGCACGGTTGATGTAATCATGTTTTTGGGGATTATCAAAACCCCTGAAACATCCTGGAACATTGATAGCATTGTAGGGTGACCATGAATTTTGAGTTTTGGGGAGATTGAATTGTTGGAATGTGTATTGGAGCATCACTTGAGGCACATCGGTGGAGGTTCATGTTTCTGTAAATTTCTATAACACATGGCGTGTATCCCAGAGAACATGTCGTATAAGCCACGCTCTCTGGTGGCTAGGTCTTTGGGAGGCATACAGGTATCCCACAGCATGTTACCCCTATCACATGGTGTGGGGGCCCTTTCCCGAGGCTTTACGTGTATTATGGGAAGTACACCGACACTGTATGTACTACACATCTTTATAACATGGTGTATATACCCTATGAGACATGTAAGAGGTGACTACATGGGACTCGGCATGTATCTCGAGCGATACATGGTCACAGGTTGGAGTACATGACCATGTGCTCCACCACACGGCCGAACCAGGTGGGTTACACTAGTTATCCCGTGTACCAGTTATAAGGGATGGACCACACTTGTTGAATCCTTGTATGAACACACTACCACGTATATAGAGGGTACCCCGATTAGTCAGACAAGGTGTGTATTCATCCCTGCACGATGTGTACTAACCTTTTGACATAGTATGTTCCTTCTGAATCCATCCATTTCACACGGGCATTACATAGAGTCGTGAGACATGGTGTCTGACCCATAATACGCACTGTGTATATCCTATTACATGGCTTGATCCTTTTGTTTACCATTCCTTGGAAAAGATTCATTTGGGTTAGTTCCCCTTTTTTCTCGTTCCACTGAAGGTCGGGTATCATATCCATCCACAGTTGTATAATCCCTTTAGTATGATATTCCAAAATAGAGTTAGGTGTTGTTCCAATAGGCCCAGAGCGAGATCTTATATCCATTCTTGACCCTAGGTAGAGTCAGTTATCAATGTGACTACTCTTAAAGGACGTTGATACTTTAATTAGATGGTGAATCTAGATGAGTTGCAGTTTCTGCATAGGCCCTAGAAATGATCCTCATTTCTGTATTGTAATCTTTACCCACTTAGGAGTGTTTTCTCTTGGAATGAGGCTACCTGTCAATCATGATTGTTCCCGATGAACGGTACTTCTCAGATGGATGTTATCAGTTCTATCAGACTCGTGGAGTGAGTTCTCCTAGATGAGATCTTAGTGAAATCATAGAACTAAATCCTTAGCGGGGATATGCAGTTGCGTGACTTGTCTCTGGACTACGGGTCTATGTTCTGAGTTTATCTAGACTGTGTTTCTCTTACTATCTGTTAAGTAGATATATATTATATAGTGCTGACTGTAGCTTTACTTTGTGTATTACATTTTGGTTTTCAGGGTCCTCTACTGAGTATTGTTATACTCACCCCAACACGAGCATTGCCCACACGTGTCATGTCTTGTGAAGATGAGCTGCCTTTTGACGGAGTCCAGGGAAGACCAAGATGAGACTGAGATTTCTAAGTTCCCTACAATATGTAGTGTTCCTACGGCTATGAGTAGCATCCATTCATATCATTGTTCTTACATGTTGGACTTTGTAGTTTGCAGACTTCTATTTTTTGTGGGCTTTTATTCTGGCCTAGTTTACTTTTCGTACATTACATTCATAGTACTTGGTTGGTTGGGATTAATTGTATTCATACATTTTTTTTCCTTTGTGTTTTTTACATTTTAGCGATTTTTTGGCATGGAGATGTGTGTGTGTGTGTACATGTACTTGGGCAATGCCTATAATTTTAGTGGTATTCCTACTCAGTGCTATTCACTCGCCCTTGGCCTATTAGAGGTGGGAATGGGGAGTCATGGCATGGGCCCCACTGGGATAGGTCATGACATAGTGGTATTAGAGGGGGTCGGTTCTAGATTAGGAAAAAGAGTTTGTGATATTTGATTGGGGAAACAATGTTAATTGTTTTGTTCTCAGATTTCAGGCCAGAGACATTAGTGTAGGTGTGGGCGGCTAATGTATCCATACACCAGGACTCTGATAAACTGATTTTAGGCTGAGTACATGAAAACACTAGTTTTGGGGAAGTAAAATAATTGTACATTCATCATATAAGAATGGGTTGTGTTTTTCATGTCCTTTGTATCAGCTCTCCAGATATACTCATTGACCATGGTATGGCTTTCTTCCTTAATGGATTCATCCACAACACATAAGCACAAGGATTCAATAGAACAATCATGAGGATGAACCCCTCAATGATGAGGCTTCAGTACGGTGACCAGTTCCCTAGGCGTTGCCTCTAGGTGGTGCACCTACTATACCACCACCTATGGAGAAACCCATGTAACCTGTAGTACCGATAGATGAAGGGTGCATGAAATATTAGTTATAGAGACAGAGACCCCTCAGGTTATGAGGTGAGCCCGACCCTCATGCAGCTAAGGACTAGCTTGAGTTGGAGACCAAATATTTTTGTCTAGTGAGGACACCAGTGGACTAGATGTTGATCCTAAGAGTGAGCCTTCTTCAGGGTTCTACAGGATAATGGTGGAGTCTGAATACATGGACTCACGATGAGGAGACTCTTTCATTGGCGGAGATCGAGAGACTCTTTAGGGAGGAGTTATTTTTGGTTAAAATGAGGGAAGTGCATATTCAGGAGCTTCTTCAGCTCCAGCAGTGTAGTTTGACGGTGTTTGACTATTCCTCAAGGTTCACCAACATCTCGAGGTACTCAATGGATATGGTCAAAAACTATTATATCATAGCTCAGACCTTCGACCGAGGTATATCATAGGACATCTGATCTAGTGTCACAACTCTATGCATTTCAACTTATGTTGGAGTGCTCGAGCAGGCCTTCGTAATCAAGAGCTTCTAGGCAGAGTAGAGATAGATGACAGTAGTCAGCAGTAGCCAGACAGGTGCGAAGACCTCGGTAGTAGGGTGCGACATTAGGCATAGGGATTAGGATGTTGGTGATGTCACAGGAGGACCCAGGATAGGGGATCGACAGTACATGACTCTCGGGATGGATCTAGTACTTCTAGGGTGATGTGATGCTACTTGTGAAAAGGTAGGAGACATCTCGTTATATATTGTCGGACCTGTCGAGCTGCTGACTGATAGGCGGTGAATGGAACACCGAGTCAGAGGTAGAGAGTGGAGCAGATAGACCTTTCAGGCAGCGATCATGGAAGTGGAGCAAGGAGAGCTACTGGTGGTGGAAGACACTTCGATCTACTTCCACATCCACCACAAGAGGACCGCACCAAGATTTAGGATATGTGCGAGGGCAGGGTAGGGACAACAGCACGTAGTTGAGGCATACGACCTAGGGACTCCAGGGATGATCTGAGGTATGATATGTGTCTTTTCAGCCTTTTCTTCCATACTTATCGACATAGGTACCATTCATTCCTTTTTGTCCACATATCTTGTGTGGATCCTTCAGATTCTAGTAGAGTCATTCACTCAACCCATATTCTTGGAGACACGTACGATAAGAGACTTGATGATAACGCACCATTGCAGACAGTGTAATATTACAGATGGAGGTTAGAGTTTCTCTTGGAACCTCTTGGAGTTAGTGTCGAGGCCATACGTCATCATTCATGGTATAGACTAGATATATTCAGTCCATTCCCAGATTGACTACTTCAGGTGAAGAGTGAGGTGTGTCCACATCAATGGAATGAGATTTTCCTTTTTTAGTGAAAAAGTGACCTAGGAAGAACCGAATGGACTCATTCATAAGAGGGTGATGCTGACCCCTCATGAGTTGGATCACCATACCCTTAGAGTAGTATATGTTGTGAACATCTAGTTCCCAGCAGTAGTGGTGGAGTATGAGGACGTCATTACCGAAAATGTTCTGGGACTACCTCTCTGCTGGGAGATCAACGTCTGCATTGACATGCATCCCGGTGCAACACTGATATCCTCACTAGAAAATCAGAAGGCTCATGCATAGATTCATGAGCCAAGGGTGCCACTTGAGGATTTCCATAGGAAGGGGATCATGTGACCCAAAATTTCACCATGGGTGGCCCCAATTTTGTTTTCCAAGAAGGAAGATGAGAGTTTGAGGTTGTGTGTGGATTACCAGTGCCTGGACCAGGTGATAGTGATGAAGATGTATCCACTACCAGGTATTGATGACCTCTTCGATAAGATAAGGGGGTCATAGTGGTTTTTAAAGGGTGAACATCGATTAGGTTACCACCAGTTACGAGTATGGGATGATGATATATCGACAATGGAATTCAGATGCAGCTACAATCACTAAGAGTACTTGGTGATGCCTTTTGTCATGGAAAACACCCATGAAGTGTTCATGGGACTTATTAACTAGATCATCTAGGTGTATTTAGACCGTTCCATAGTGGTCTTAATTGACAACATCCTTGTTTACTTGGTGTCAGAGGAGGAGCACGAGAGACACTGGTAGATGGTTTTAGATGTACTCCGAGAGCAACAGATTTATGGGAAAATTTCGAAGATCCAGTTCTAGATTTTGGAGGTCCATATTTTGGGACATGTCATCTAAGAAGATGGAGTAGCTACGGACCTAGACATGGTGGAGGTAGTGTTAGCATGGGATCCACCTCGGAGCGTTACAGAGGTGTGGAGTTTCCTTGGGATGGAAGAATATTATTGGAGATTATTTCCGGATTTCACTCGAATATCAGCACCAATGATAGCCTTGAAAAGGATGGGGTTACCCTTCATGTGTATGGATAAGTTCCCGCAAGCTTTCAAGCAATTGAGGTAGTGTTGAATGAGTGACCCGATTTTGAGATTTCTGGAGGATGGTGTCGAGTACATAGTTTTCTACGACGAATCGGGGAATAGGCATAGATGTGTCCTGATGAAGAGATAGGTTGTGATTTCTTATGGTTCATTTATGATTAGGCCACATGGGTAGAACTATGTGACCCATGACCTCGAGTTTTCATCGGTAGACTTTGCGTTGATGATTGGGAGACACTACCTCATGGGCAAGTAGTTTATCATTTACTGTAACAAAAAGAGCCTCAAATACATCTTCTCACAGAAGGATTTTATTATGAGATAGATTCATTGGCTAGAGTTCCTCCGGGACTAATATTTCAATATCATCTATACTCCTAGGAATGGGAAAAAGGTAGAAGATTCTCTTAGAAGAAGGACGATCTCTCTACTATTGTGTGAGGAAACAGAGCAGTTGTCCTTGTTACAGTTATCATTCATGGACAAAGAGGATTCATCTTACCTTAAGTCGATGGTTGTCACCCCTCCACTCTTATAGAGAGTTACGGAGGCACCCCTAGGGGGTGTCGACTGAGATACATTACATGATTATTTATCCACAGGATATGATCTTGATGGATATTCATAAGATGTGGAGCATGTTGTTCTTTCCAGGGGATACACTTTTGTAATGGATGAATTGTGGGAGGAGGTCCTAAGAGAGTTTCATACACCCCCTTGGCGGTAAACCCTAACATGGAGAAGATGTATGAGGATCACTGAAAATAGTTCCGGATGTCAGCCATGAAGAATACAATAGTAGAGTTTGTTATCGGTGCCTTACATGATAGCATGTGAAGGTTGAGCTTCAGGTTTTGGTAGGGTAATCTCACCCCTTGGATGTGCCGAAGTGGAAGTGGTATATGATATCAATGGACTTCATGATGTGCTTATTGTAAAATTATTATGGGAACGATTCCATCTTGGTTATCATTGATCAACTCACCAAGTCGAGCCCCTTCCTAATTATCAGTGAGTAGAGTCCCATAGAGATCATATGATGCCTCTATGTGCAATAGATAATTCTAATTCATGTTATCCCTTCGAAAATATTCTCAGATCGTCATAATTGTTTCACATCATGATTGTGGAAGGGACTGCAAGAGGCGTTTGGGACACAACTATACTAGAGAATGGAATTCTATCCCAAGAACAATGGTTAAAAGGATAGGACCATTGAGGTTTTGGAGGATATTTTACGGGGTCATATCATGGAATTTTTTCATGATTGGGAGGACCACTTACCACTGTTGGAGTTTTCGTACAATAACATCTACCACACCACCATTTACATGGCATTATTCAAGGACTTATATGGGTGACCCTTCTTGTCACTGATTTGCTAGACCAACCCTAGAGAGTCAATGCTCTTGGGTCCATAGATGATGTGAGCTACCACTAAGATGGTACAGAATATCCTATAGTGGATGAAGACTGCAAAAATCCAATAGAAGTATTATGCTGACATGCGACGAAGACCTCTATAGTTTGAGGAGGGAGTCCAGGTCTTCCTTTGAGTCTCACCTCAATGAGGGTTACAGAGATTTGGCTAGGGCGACAAGCTATCTATGATGGTCATGAAACCTTTCTAGATACTGTGTAGAGTTGGATAGGTGGGGTACCACTTATCTCTAACACTCCAGATGCACCAGGTACATGGTTTCTTCCTCGTGTCACAACTAAGGTGGTACGTTCATGACCTATCACACGTCATCAACTAGGGCGAGATGGACATCGAGGATGGATATACCTATGCTAAGTACCCAGTGGAGAGTGAGGATCAGCATGAGAGGATCCTTTTTGGGTGACCGATTTCCTTATTTTCCATCTGGAGGCAGCATGAAAATATTAAAGAGAGCACGCGGGAGTGGGAGGATCAGATACGTGCCCAATACCCACATCTATTTGAGTAACCATTTGATTTTTCTTTTCGAGGACAAAAAACCCAATCTAGTGAGAATATAATGAATTATATTTTCTATGTACCATTTTTAAATCTTATATGGAATTATTATGAGACCATTATTTTTTACGGTGTGTGATTCTGAGGCCTAGAGTGCCCAGAATAAATGATTGAAATAAACATAATCATTTAAATAGTGTGTGTGAGCAACATTCCATAAAAAGTGGAATAAAATTTAAACAAGATTCAAAATCATAAATTTGATGGAATTGTTGCATTCAGTGAAGATACTTTACATTTGGTAGGGCCTAATATCGACTATCATTGGTGAATAGTAAAAGATAGTTTTTGGACATTTTAAAGAAAATAAAATTAATTAATAATTACATTTTTTAAATGTTTCTATAATGTAATGACACTTATTTTAATTCAATAAGATGGAACCCGGGGTCAGAATCATAACACTGAAGAACTCCCTAGAATCCATTGGTGCGTTGAAGAGGAGCCATCCTTGGAGGATTCTTGACAGACCCCGATGAACGATGACTCATGGACCTTTGCATAGTGAGATCGAATCCTGACTGGTGACTGATCTCACTCTTTGTCGACAACTGAGGTAGGGGTTGATATTTGGATTCTTAGTTCCCCATTCTTGTATTAAAAAATGAACGCGGATCTTCCCACAAATAGGTTGACCTAAGGATCGTGCATTCTTGTGGGAGGGTGTTAATTTCTGTTTCTTTTTTAGGTTTTAATTTGGGAATTTATCTCATGTTAATTGTTCAATTTTTTTTGATTCGCCTATTAATCATATTAATCAGAGCATATCAACACTATGATGAACGACGAAGGTGTTTTTTCCTTCCTTTGATCATTGAATATCTTCCTACCTTTTAACCTCAAGTTCCTTGTAAGGTTAAAAACAACAGATCATTGTAAATCCATTTAGATACGAAAGGATGCCAAATTTGAGATTTTATATCGTGAAGAATCCACAAAGGTGCGACAGTGATGGCGGAAGAAGAATCGACAGAGTTCAGAAGAAATAATTCTTTGATCATTCCTTATGATGATGATTGAATCGAGTTTTTGGGGTCCATTGAACCCCCGAAACCTTCTTGAACTTTGATAGCACGGTAGAGCGAGCTTGGATTTTGGGTTTTGGGGAAAACGGAACATCGGATCAAGGATAAGTGCTTCACCGGAGGCACAACAGTGGATGTTTTCGTTTCTGTAAATTTTCAGAATGCACAACATGTATCTTGAGGAACACACCGTGTGGGACCAGCTTTGTGGTGGCTAGGGATTTGGGAGACTGATAGGTATCACACGAAATGTGACCCCTGTCACACGGTGTGTGGCCTCTTCCCCGAATAATGTCTTGTATTATGGGAATTCTACGGACACAGGATAGACTACATGACTTCATAACATGTAATGCTTACCCTACATAGCATGGAGAAGTCATTGTGTGGGAATCGGTGTGAATATCAGGTGATACATAGACATGGGGTAGAGTACATGGTGGTGTACTCCACCACATGACCAGAAGAGGTTGGTTACACAGGTTATCTCAAGTACTTGTTACATGGGATGGACCACATGGGTTGAAGCTGTGTACCAGCACATGACCATGTACAATGTGGGAACCTCCATTAATCATAAAAGGCATGTGGTCCATCCTACACATTTTGTACTTTCCTTTTGACATGACATATTCCTTATAATTCGGTCTGTTTTACAAGGGCAGTACCCAGAGTCGCGAGACACGATGTGTGAGCCCTACTACGTACTGTGTATATCCTGGAACATGGCGTGATCCTCTTGTCCAACATTACTTGGATACTTTTGGTTTGGGTTTGTTCACCTTTTTTCTCCTTCCCATGAAGGTTATGTATCGTCTCTATCCACATGAGTACGATCCCTTCAGCAGGATTTTCCAATATAGAGTAAGGAAGCACTCCAAGAGGTGCAGTGCAAGATCCTTTGTCCATTCTTGACCGTAGGTAGTGTCAGGTATCACATGACTAATATTACATGAATATGATCTTTTACATAGTAAATGAATCCAGTTGAGTCACTATATCCACCAAGGCCCGGGTAGTGATCCTCATCTATGTATCGTGATCTTTGCACACTCAGGAGTGTGTTCTCCTAGAATAAGTGTGCCTATCTCTCATGACCTATCTAGACGAATAGTACATCTTGGACAAACATTATTAGAGATATCAAACTAATAGAGTCAGTTCTCCCAGATGAGTGCTCTGTGAAACATTCTAACTGAATACTTATAGGGGGTATGTGATTGAGTTACTTTTCTCTGGACAGCGGGTCTGAGTTTTGAGTATATCTAGACTGTGTTTCCCTTGATATCTATTCAATATACATATATTATGTAGTTATGACTGTACATTTACATTTTGTATTACCTTGTGGTTTTTGGGTTCCTCTAATGAGTATTGTTAAATGAACCCCTACATGGGATTTTCCAACACATGTCATGTCTTGTTCAGATGATCAGCCTTTTGACGGAGTCCCGGGTTGACTCGGACCGGACCAAGATTCCCGAGTTCCCTATAGGTCGTGGTGTTCTTATGGATATGTTAAGAAGTCCCAGTACTTCATATTGATTACTAGATGGACTTTTTAGTACCTATACTCTTGTTTTTGGTGGGATTGTATTTTGGCCCAGTTTACTTTCCTCACTTTATATTCATCGCACTCTGTTGGTTGGTTTTGGTTTCATGCCTGGATTTTTTTCCTATGTATTTTTTTAACATTTAATAATTTTGTGGGCATGGAGATGTGTGTGTGTGTGTGTAGGTACTTAGGAAATTCCTCCCATGTTAGTGATATGCCTACTCAGTGTAAGTCACCAGTACCTGGCCTATTGGAAGCTAGTTTGGGGAGTCATGGAACAGGACCCACTGGGATGGGTCGTGACACTTTTACTCAAATAAACACTTGATATTGTTTCCTAGTGTCAACACCATTTACTTAATGTTAAATTATAACTTTAACCCATCGGGTACAATCCATTTTCAAAAACATGAATGCATAGTGTGGGTAACAATAGTAATTGAAAAATGTAAAATCATTTATTGGATATCTACATCATGACATGTTATCATCAATATAAAACACCTTAGTATTAACCTAGGATATTCATTTACAAAATCATACATATTGGATCGTAATGAAAATATAAATTAACTAAGGCATATCCCCTGGAGTGAAAAACTAGTACGTATTGAGGCCCACTTTCTTATACCAGGTTATCCCAAGTCAAGCCCGATAAACCTTTTAGGATTTTCTACTCCAAGATACGTATGGTCCATAACCAAGTCCAATTGTGGAATCCATATGTGGATTTATTTCTAATAATACCAAAAAATATATAATTTACAAAAATTATAGGATGTTCTTATATATATATTCTCAAATTCTACCATCATGTTATCTTCTCTAATATTTGATTTTCTAAATTTAATTCCAAAGGTTTCTACTAATCCTTCTTTGATACCAACAATTGTAATAAAACCCAAAAATACTATAGAAAATGTATATTGCCATTACAATGGAGTGATTATGATGAATCAAATATCGATAAACCAAACAATATACTTGTCTTTGTAAACTAGATTCATACATTAGTCTTGTTTTACATATAAATTCAATAATTATGGAATAAACATTTTCATTTCAAGATTAATAAATTTATTCAATCTAGTGTATCCCTTCATATATTTATTATCACTCTTATAGGAATCTAGGTGGGAGAAAACATAATAAGATTGATCTCAAATTCATATTGAGGGTAAAGTTCATTAGAAGAAATAATGATTTAATTATAATAGTTAATATATATATGTGGTAACTAAATACATATTCCATGTAATCAATAAAATAATTCTGAAATTCATAAACAATATGAAAAGGTAAATAACTATAAACACATGATTTTTAAATTACTCGATAAGGAAAAATATATATGGAAAGGTAGTGAATAGAAAATTAAATGAATCCATAGATATGTCGATGAAAAATCACCTTGATAAATAAAAACAGAATCAAAATGAATGAAATGCTTAATTATAGGATTTCAAGTATCAGAAATATCACCCACTACCATAATTACTATTGTCATGATAGTTTAATTATATGGGTATAAACATATATATTCCACTTCGAAACAAACTAAATAGGGTTTCTTCCAAATAATTTTTTCTAATGATAGTACTGATGCATTAAGGGGTTTACATTAACCAGTCATCAACCCATGTCTTTCTTGTCCAATGCATTCCTCCAATATCGAATAATAAATTTTACTAGTAAAAATTATTCTTATCATAAAATAGAATTACATAATAGAAGATAAAAATATATAAATTTTTTCCCTGCATAGGATATGTAACAATAAGGGGTTTTGTCATTAATTAATGGAAATACCATTGAAAGATCACTAAAACATTCTAGAGGGGAATAATATTTAGAAATTATGATGTATCCCACTTCAAATTGAAATTTTTTATTCATAATCCCCTTGAATGAATAACATTAAATGAAACTAACAATATGAAGATTAGAAGGAGGTTCATGATATAAAAATTCAATGGGTATCATATAAACAATATAAATTGTATAAATAATTAATTGAAATTCGATATTCATAGAAAATTGAATATTTTAAAGGGACCGAAAAGAAATAAAGTTAGTGAATTTAAATACTATCCTCGTTCGACTAAATCACAACCCATCCATAAGAATACTAAAAATGGTATTAATATACTATATCCCAAGTTGAATGATAGTAAATTTTTAATTCAATTTATTAATATAAATACTATAAAAATATTTTATTATTATGTTTGAGGAATATATAGTATTTATTTTGAAAAACATTTTTAAATACGTTCCATAAAAAATAAATTTTTATAAAAGCATCCCTAAAAAATAACCATTTAAACAATACAATTATGATTCAAAGAAATTATGGTAGGTAAATTCATACATGCTTTATTAGTTTAAAATAACATTCCTTTTTAACGATAAATGGTTATAAAAAATTATTTTTTAAGAATTTGATAGGAAAATTCATTTGAAAATATTTTAAAATATAAAAATGTTAAAAAATTATTTAATAAATAATATATGAAATGTTAAAAATATTTTAGAAATTAATTTTATAAATTAAGGTTTTTAGAAGAAAAAACGTTCTCTCATTAATGAGGGAAATGAAGTCGGGTTTTCTTTAAAATGTTTTATTAAACATTTTTGCATGAAAAATAATGGAAAAATATTACTAGTAATTGAAAAAAGTAATGAATGACCAACAAATAAGATAATTATTGGGGTTATTATACAATTATCAAATAATTTTCTCTAATTGAAATTCATGTGGAAAAAATCCTGAACTAAATGTGATTATGAAGTAAATTCTTGAAAAGACCATAATGTTGATGTGGGAATAAATCAATGACTAAATTATGTTTGTAAAATTTAAATCCATAAAAATTAATTTTTAATACCAAAATATATAGTAAGAATTGATTACGCAAAAAATCATGGAATTTTAAGCACAACTTGGAAGTAATAAAACCCAATATTAATGCATCTGGTTTTATAATTATTTACCACATGGTTACTTTTCACATAAAATCACTATAGAAGAATTAATTAAAATAAAAAATAAAATAAAATAAAGATAAAACAATTCCTGATATGATATATCAAAATTGGGATTATTGATACCACATAAAATAAAAAAGTAGTAAAAATTAAATCTACCTCACATTTGTAAAAATTGAGATGAAAATCCATTACATTATGTCTCCTTTTTGGATAAATGTTATTTAACATATTGTACAATTGTTTTAAAAATGTTACTATCTTATAAAAGAACAATAAAAAAATTTAATAACATATATTAACTTATTATAATATCTTATTACATATTTTTATTAATATTTAACCATTTTGACTATTCTGGGTGTTAATTTCTTCATTTTTCGAGTATATTTTAACATATTACATAGTTATCTTATTAATTAAATCACTATTGCATAAACTAAATAATATAAAACATGAAAATATATCATCTATATCTATTATATATTTATTTACAATAATCTATAATATTTTGAGATAAGAAATGAAATGCATTGTTCATAGAGATGTTCAATCGTACATACGCATGAAGGCTACATTCATTTCATTTTCATATTAATAGAATGAAGATAAAATGATATATAAGTATACTATAATTTCATGATCATATTTTATTCTTTTATTTAACATATTTTTATTAAAAACAACTATTACACTGTCTTTGTATAGTGTGAACGAATCACATCACTTTGAGGTGGTGATTGTCCACACTTCCACAAATGATGTTATCGTATTCCCCTGAGATAGAAATCATAAAGTAATGTTCTATATAAAACATACTTAAAAATAAATAAATTATTAATATTGTATATATAGTATATAAATAGGGTTTTCTTTATAATTCCCAACCATGAAAGGTGGTATTGAAAAAACGAGCAATTGTGGTTTCGTAAGGCGATGCTTCTCTATTTACAAACGGAAATTTTTTACCCATAACATTGATATATTTGTAATTGTAGGAAAAAATATTAGAATAAAAACATATCAGTATATTTATTATACTATTTTTTATATAATTTAATAATAATATTTTGGTGTGTGGATAATGAAAATAAACTAATTCTCCTGAGGAAGGATATTAAATCTTATTCGGGTAACTCCTTTTGGTTTGTGCCAAATGGATTTCATGGATGAAGTTATATGAAATTTTAGGATTTTGTATTGATTGAAGGGATGTTGAAGATTTATTTGGGATGTTATTGGTTGAGAAAAAGATGCTTTAGAGGTTTGATAAAGTGTGAGGTGTTAGTTTCTTTTTATAGTGGAAGAGGTGTGGCATTCTTGTAAATTTTTTAAAAAGGAATTCCACCGATGTTTTTACTCTGTAGGGGGGCTATAATAATGGTCCAATGTCAATATAAGTGAAAATATGATTGAATTATTTACCTAAATGTATTTTGAACAAATGTTTTGGTTTTTTTGGCTCATATATTTAGGGTTTAGTCCCTTGTTAAACTAAATTTTATCTTAATCATTGTAATTAATTCTAAATAAATTCACTAATAGTTAAGAAAAAACTAAGTTGAATTTATTAAAAATTAAAAAATATAATGATTCTAAATATAGAATCATATTTTCCAATTCCCTATCAGATAAGTGGAAAAAAAAATTAATTTGATCTTATAGTCGGGATCACATTGCAAGGTTGTAGAGTAAAAATGTTCCAATGATTGATTAGTTTTTAAATCAAATTTCAGAGTGAAATTGATTCACATGACCTGAATTGGATTATGTGATTATAAATTTATCTAATTAAAATTTCAGAAAAATAGAAATATAAATTGTCCTTAAAAATTAATTATACGTATAATTATTTATAAATTGAAATTATTTATTTTCCCTATTAATTAAAAAAATAAAACAACACATAAAAATATGAAAAAATTCACCATAACGTAATTTAAATGTTGTGATTTTAAATATTAAGTTAATTTTTACATATAAGAATTATTTATTTTCCAAAAATTTATTTCAAATATCTTCTTCATTAAAATGTGTTAAAATTTCATTGATAAAAATATAGTTTTTTATGTCAAATATTGGGGTTGTTATCATTTTTTTATTAAATATATTGAAGGACTATCAAAAATAGTTAACGGAATATATAAAATATATATTTCATTAATATCATTGAAAATTTTTAATTATAATAATGTTTTATGATAAAATAGCTTTGTGGGCATAATAATAGGTTTCTAAAAAAATATTTCCATTTTATTTAATTAGATATTATATTAATTTCTAATTAATTGGGGAACAATGAATTTATTTTTTATTTTTATAGACCATAAACACTCATAAAATATTTAATATTATTCATAAGCAATAATTTAATGTGTATGTTATATATTATTATAATAAATAATAAAATTTTAATAATATATTATTATTTGGAAAAAATTTATCATGCCTGTAAGATTTCAATAAAATTAATTATTGTGATCGACACGAGATAAATCAATTTTTTGTGCATTTCAGGAAATCAAATATACTAAATTTATTTTGAAATACTAAATATATTATAATGTCTCGTGATATTATATACCCATATGTTTCCTGTTGTGTGTTTCATATATTCATTTGAATAAATGTTAATTTTTTAGAATATTTGTGGTGTTGCGTCAGCAATTAGTAGTGGGTTATCTTAAGAAGCACTCACGCATTCATTAAAATGGGGTATGTGTGTATAAATTCACCCATGTATTCGACTTTTCATTAATACATACTCAATTTTTATCCCATGCACATGATTTTATCCACTATTACTCAACTCTTTTAAAGAAACCTTAGGATGTTTGTGGTTGACACTATCACCCACATAGGTAGTTCATGAACCTAGGTCCTATGGGTGGTCTTTTTCTTGCAAAATTTTTTGGTCAGCTAAATATTTTACACAGTAAAAAATTCTATATGTAATGTAAATTATTCAGTTGAAAAACATTGTAACATTCATAAAAAATACTTCATTAAATAATCTCAACGAAAAAATGGTTTATTTTGAAAGGAAATTCCAAATATCTCTTTAATCTTTTGCACTTCTTCGTTATTTAAAAAAATATTACAAAACATAATTTACACATGTATTTATTTATTAAGAATTTTTTACCATAAATGAATAGATATATTGGGTGGATACTTTAATCTATCACCGATCTCTTTACCATTTGATAATGAGATTTATAGTGATTGAAAATACCATAAAAAATATAGAGGAAATTCAGTTACCACGATTGTATATCATATAAATGGAGGTGTTGAAAAATTGTGGTCATTCATTGAAAACACTATTAATGGAGAGGAGATATATAATATTAAAAGAGATAATTTTATGGTGAAATTATATGAAAATAACATTCCTCATGAGAAACATGCTGATATGGAAATAAAATTCAAAAATTTAAGATAGGTGATAGAGGAATCTATTGGTCAATAAAATTACATCATTTGATGGTTATAAAGACTTGCTATAGACTATGTACATAATCAAAAAAGAATTATTTGTTATTTATTTAATGGATTAAATACAATCATATGAAAGGTATTAGTCTATAAAAAAAATTTCTTTATATATGGATATTGTGACATGTGTCCTCAAGAACAAGAAATAATTATCCATTCCTTTTATCCTCAAATAGAAGAAAGTAGAGAAGATGACAACTGGGAACCCTATAGATGTGAATTTGGTGATTTAAAAGAATTAAAAATTGGACTTTACAATATTCAATATCTATGGTAGAAACATTGCTCGCATCTTATGATATGGGAATGGGAGTTCTATGCAATCCTATAGGTAAATCTAATAGAGAACATTAATTCAAATGAATATGATATGTTTTTACTTTCTTTTGTTACAATTTCACACATATGGGACACCATTCAAATCAATTCACCATTATTCATGGGAATCTACCAAATAATAATCCACCGGAGGAAATAAAATCTTACACTATCATAATTATTAATGGTAATGTTCAAATTGATGTTATACAAGCTAAATTGATTATAAAATCTTTTTTTCTGGTGATTTATTTAATTCAAAATATTAACACTCTATTATATCTTGTAATATTGTTATGAAAATTCAATCAGTTTATTATACATTAAATATGTTTTTATTCCATAATTAATGTATACATCTTAAAGAAATGAATTCATATTATTATGTTTCTATTATAACTCTTAGAGGTTTGTACTTTCAAAAATGACAGTAAAACCAATGTATTTAATTAGTGTAAACTTTTGGATTTATTAGAGTTTAATTTATAATTAATGAATACATTTTTACTAGAAAAAGAATAAGAAATATATGGATTGAATTGAATCATTAATTTTTATATGATTGACATCATTTCTCATGTCTACCTCATAACCACCTTGTGTGGATCATATAAATGTTATAATTAAATAGGCTGGATTAATTAATCAGAATGATATTCATATAAATGAATATGAATCTATTTTTAGTGTTTATGTTGATGCAATTCTTAGGGAACTACATATATTTACACCTAAACTTGAACCTGAAATACTTATTGACCTTATCCATGAAAAAAATATGTATATGAGAATCTATATAAAATAACTCTAGTGGAATTAGTGGAATGAATAAAATTACGAAAAAAATTGTTAAATGATTCATACACCCTAGTGTTTCACCATAGAATGCACATGTATTATTTGTGAAAATAAAGGATGGGTTAATGTGGTTGTGTATCAACTATAGAGAACTCAATTCCATTACTCTATTAGTATGTGTTAATTACCTCAAATATATGATCTATTCCATCAAATTCAAGTATCTCCATTTGTTTAAAAATTAATGTCCCTATTATAGTCATAATTTATTAAATTTCAAGTAATATCATATACCAAATAAGGACTTCGACAAAATATATGTTCATTACATGTTCATTGATAAATCATTTTGGATTAAAAAATTGACTCTTGGAATTTATGGATTCAATGAATACAGTATTGAAGGATTATATTCATAAAAATTTAAGTGTTTTTTATATGATTTTTTCATAATAAATAATAGAGTAAAGTAGAATGAATAAAATTTATATATTTTATTAGATACATTTAGGGAGATGGCTCTATCTCGGAAATTCAATAAGAGTGAATTATGGATTTAGTATGATTATATGCATAAAAATATTATATCTAATGATAAATTATAATATTACCCCATAAATTATAAGGTTATTAAAGAATATCCCACACTGATAATTATAACAAACATGTGTAGTTTCCTTGGTTTTGTTGTTTTCTATTGTTAATTTATCATAATTCTTTCTTGATTACTTAATCTATTAATAATTATGTGAAATAATGGATTCATATTAAAAATTTATAATGAGTGTGAAGAAACATTTGATGAATTAAATATAATATTTATTAATGCACATTTAATGACCTTACCATCCAAAAATAATGGAATTATTATATATAACAACGCATCATTGAAAAATATTGAGTGTGTCATATTGAAAAATGATAGAGTTATTTCATATTAATGAATGTAGTTAGTGATTCATGAAAAAAATCACACAACATGATCTTGATTTTTCAATTTTAGTCTTTTTGTTTAATATAATTCGGATGTATCTTTTGGGGGGAATTTTGGACATATATAATAATCATAAAATTACAAAGTATAAATGCACCTAGAAATAGCTCACCACAATAAAAAGGAGATGGATGAAACTACTCAATGGAATATGACTATAAAATAAAAAAAATCCATAAAAAGGGAAGAACATGGTTGATTCATTCAGTATGAAGGATCATGGAGTTCAATATATTAGAGGATGGGCAAAGATCCAATATTTAGGGATTTAGTTTTGTTTGTCATGAAAATTATTAAGGAAAGGGAAACATCATTAATATTCCAAGTAATTCACCAGACACAATTATGTGAGATGATAATGTGGTCTCAATAAAATAGAAAGGATTTACTATATAAGATTAAAACAATGGAATATTTTAAAATTAAAGACATCGACTATGAATATTGATTGTTTGTTTTTTAAAATAATCTATGTGTACCATTATTACCCAAGTTAAAGATGTAATTAATAGTTTAATATTGTATCCTAAACATCTGTATACACTATTGTAGTACCAAGATATATAGTGATCAAAAATTGGAATTATTGTGGGAAAAAGTAAATTCAAAAAATATAGTGAACTTTTTAATATACTTAGAAATAAAAAAAATAAAAAACTAATATATAACATCTAGAGGGTGTTATGAAACCTCTCTCATTCAATGTGGATGTGGGAAAATATCACAATATACATTTTATTTTTACATTCTATGATATCTAAGAATAATTATTATATATGGTTCATTAATGATAGAATTACTAAGACTATATATTTCCTGGATATAAGTCAGGATAAACCCCTTGAATGACCTATCTACATTAATGATGTTTTGAGACTTCTTGGTGATCCTTTTTCTATTATATCTATTCACAACCCCTAATTCACATCAAAATTCTATATAAGTCAAAAAACCATGAACACTATGATATAGTGCAGAACAAACTATCACCATCAATATAATGGGTAATATGGATATACAATCGAAACCATAGAGTACATGTAGTGGAAATTCTTAGTTTACATCAAAGTAACATGGTACCAATACCTTTATATAGGGGATTTTTCATATAGTAATAGCTTACATAAAAGTGTTTAAATGGAACTATGTGAAACATTATATGGAAAAACATTCATGCTATAAACTATTAGGATATAATTAGGTAAATTAGGATACTTTTATTGAAATAATTGGGAAAAATACTTTGAAATTGTGAGCTATATAATATCATATCAAAATATAATTGAGTATTTGGTAAAGTTGTGCTAATAATTTAAGGATGACATAGAATTACATGTAAGTGACCATGTCTTCATGATTATTTCAGTATGTATAGAAGATAAAAGTTTTTGTATAAAAGGAAATCCATTCTACTAGTAATGGTATGTCGTCTAGCCTAGTAGAATTCCTGTTTCATCATCTAGAGCTCTTACGTAATGCATCTAGATGGATTATTGGGGATTGGAAAATTAACTTCTGAACAACAAACAGGGTTGGAGAAACACTAACCTATCATGATTTCCCTTCTCTAGAGATCGTGTTTAGAGAGGCTACATGGAACTAAGATCTCATTCATGTGATTCTCCTTCCTGGTCATATGAAGTTGTTCCAAGATATTTTTATGAGTGATGACCTTGATATATGTTGTTTTAATGGTTTAAGCTCAGGAAGGATCTCTATTTGGGACTATAGGAGGCTTCTTCACTCCAACGGTGCTTCAGATGAATGTGAAACCAAACTATTGTGCAGTGAGATCCCAATGAAAACGAGTTTCTAGTTATGGAGTGTTCTAAATAAGGAACTTCCAACTAATTAATATACTCAAAGGAAGGGTATTCCATTGGCCTCTCAATACTTTTGTTGCGGGTACCCCCAGTCGTAGTCCTCCGTTCATTTGTTTTTTCAATGTGATTGGGCGAGATTTATTTGATCCTTGTTTACGCCTCACCCTTACCTAGAAAGAGAACATTTATACTTGAATATTTTTTTGGCATCATGTTTTAGAACAACCAAGTATGAGGCTTTAGAGCAGAAGTTTTGGGCGGTTATTTTGGTTTCCATTTTTTGGATTATATGGGATACTCAAAACCATGAGAGGTTTGGAAACATTCGGTCACTTCTATGTTTGTAGATGCGGTTAAGGTTGCTAATAGCCAAACATATTTCTTTATTGAAAGGATACAACGGTTTTACTGTGGTTTTCATGTTCCTCAGCAAACCATGTAGGATGAGAAGAATGAATGACAGTTGGGTCCGATGGGAACCACCACTTGATGGCCTGAAACATAAAGTCAACAGATCTTGTATGAATGTGGTTAAGAGGGGCAGAGATGTTATTCGAGACTATAGGGGTTGAATGATTTTGGGGTTCAGTGCATATTATGTTCTGGGAAGATATTTGGGTATGGAAGTAGTTTCTCTCCTTTCAGGGCTGCTGGTTTTTAGGGGTCACATGCTTCTAGTGATGGAGGTTGAGTCTGATTCAGAGATCCTGTTAAGAGTTGTCTAGGGGAGTCGCACGATTCTTTGGGAACTAATCTATATCATCCATAGATGTTCTAAGGAATCCATGAGAGGAAAAATTTTCTATCACAGTTGGAGGGAATTGAATTTCGTGGTAGACTCTCAATCACGTAGGGGAAATTAGGAGGAAGCCTTGATTTTTTATAATAATATAAGATATCTTCTGGATGACTGTAAGTCAATCATTCATGGAGACACCCAGGGTCATCACTATTTTTGACCCCCTTGTGGGCCCATGTATGGTTATTTGGTTCACCTTCTATAATTTAATAAAATATAATGTTCATTAATTATAATTTTAATATAGTGTTTTATATATTAATATTATAGAAATATATGTGACACCCTACATATATACTGAACAGTAATGAAGTTGAGCATAAACATGACCCCTAATATAATAAAGATCCCATTTATATTCTTGGAATAAGAGAAGATGTATTACAGAATCAAACTACATAAAATTTAAAGCATCATTATAGAAGTCATAGGCTTGATTAAGAAACATGTGAGCCTATGGAAGAAATGATGAAAAAATACCCTAATTTGTTCCCAGGTCAATTTAAACCAAAAACTACCTTGATGAAAATATCTAATATAGGTAGGAGGACATCATGCGTGATAATATACTAATGTAAATAAATATTTCATTAAATAACTATGGAACAAGGAAAACAAGATAATTTTACCAAAAAAGGAAAACACATTATAATAAATGAAAAATCTAGAAAAATACTATTATAATAAATAAAAAAACTAGTACCATTAATTAAATTAGAAATATTATAATTAATAATAAATAATATATACATATATTAATGAATATAATGTATATACAAATTTGTGTGTCAAAAAAATAAAAATTGTCATTTTTTGAATTTTAGGCCCCATGTATGGGATTTTTAAATTCACCCATGTTTGTATTTAATTAATAAATTTAAAAATTAGATTTTTGTGAGAATAAAATCAACTTCAATGTTTTAATCCCTTTGTTGAAATTATCCAACTGTTAATTATTCATCATTTTCTAAGACAATCAATGTTTTGGGTAAAATTTAAACAATTGCATGAATATATATTTTGTACTATGACAACATAATTCCATAATGTATATAATATTTCACCAAAATTATTGTCTAAAAAATGGTCATATTCATTTTAATAATGATCTATAAGGAGATAAAATAAATTTTCAAAACCTATGAAGAATCCTCAAAAAGATAATTTATATTTTAAAGACATAATATTGAATTATTTAGGAATAAGAATCCAACCGCAAACACAAAAATATATATATTAAAAAAGTTTTTTTTATAAAAAATCAAAATAAAAACTATTTCATAAATTAAAATGATAGTGAGCTAAAACCATGGGAAATGTAATGGTTTTTTAGTTTCCCAAAAAAAAATTCAAAAGAACAATTTTCTATAATTAATAAACAAATCCACCTTTTTTAAATATGTACTGACACATCCTTGAATTAATCAATACTACAAAATAAATTGGAATTTTGATCTAATATTTTTAACTCTTGATATTTTTTCAATGGAGCTACAATTATTCTAATATGTTCATCTGATATATGAATATGTTTCATTATATAGTAAGTCTTCACAATCCTCTTTCTTGGTCAATTATAATCAATTTATTAAAAAACAATATTAAATAATTTTAGATATAAAATAACTCTTGTAAAGAAAAGGTATTATGGCCTATTTGATATATTTTAATTCCAAATTTCTTATATCCTCTATTTAAATCATTTTCCAAAATCATTATTATGATAATAAAAAGGCTCTTACGTCATTATTTTCCTTTATTTTTATTATTCCATCCAATTTATTTTCATTTCAATATGAAATTTTATTATTTTATATTTCAAAAACTTCTATATATTGTCAAAGAGATATCAACATTCACTCAAATTACTCTACTTCTATAAGTCATAAACTCACTATATATTAGTGGAAATCGAATGGTTTATTTTAAATAAAATAAACATCATAATACTGATTTAATGTAATAATTTAATTTCATATTAACAATGAAATTCATATATTTATAAAAATAAGGATACCCACTATATATTAGATGATCTTAGTGCTAATGACTCATTATAATGTTGGATGGGTATAGAATTGATCTCCAATAAATGGACTAAAATAGAAATATCAACACACCTTGTCTAATATTTTTAGCTGATATAATTGAAATTATTATGAAGATATCAACGAATCAAGTACAAGGATTTAAATATATATATATGTGTGTGTTGTTGTAATGTTTAAATAAATATTGAATTTATTTATCTAACATATATAGGTGTTGAGGATGTTCTAGTATTTTGGGGATGGGGATTGTCTTTCATCCACTGATTTGGTCTCATACCATTGTAGAAAAACTTATGTCAATACCTATTACACATTGGTATCTATGCACCATAAAAATAACCCTTCATGACTACCGTATTTTCATTCATTTTATATGAATAATACCAATTACATTGTGATTATACTATTGTTTCTATGTTGAATATGGGATATTAACCTATATTGATATATTTTTCCATTAATTGAAAAATTTTATCCTCATGAATTACTAATATTTATATACAAATATTCATTGATCACATACGTAGTATTATTTAGTAGGTTTATTAATAAATAGTGTGATGTGTATTTTTTTTATTTGGTCACTTCATATGATGGATGGATTAAACCTTTTATCTTATTGGTGGGGCTTGGAATTATATAAATTATAGATGCATCGGAAGGCCTCATGAGAATTAATATATAGGGTATTTGGAGAAATCCAAAACCATTTATATATTATATGGTGTAATGTGGCATTAAAATTATGTTTATGGATCCTTATATTTTGTATTCCATCATTATAAGATCAGAGACAATAATACATATAATTATTTATAATTATTTAATTCATTGACATATTATCTACACATATGTATTTGTTATGAAAATAATTTACAACTATTATATTTATAATTAAATAATTAGGTATGTTATTTTTCACTATATTCTCCCACTTAATGAGAATATGAAATCACCCCTTTTTTATCCTCATTTCCTCTAGATATATGGATGATTATCGCATGAGAGTTTCATATTTTTAATGAAATATAATATATTTTCATGTATTTTGTATATGTATATTATGTTTTCAATGGAATATGATGCCTATTTTTCTATCTATTTTTCATGTACATCTAAACTAATATATTATTTGTATTCCTATATATGTATTAAGTACCATTTTAATAAAATAACCACCAAATCTATTTTAATAGAGTTATGGTGTTATTATCTGATATAATTTTCATTGAAGGCAATATATTTAGCCTATGGAAACTTATCGACCATAGAAAATGTTATTTTCTACATTTTTTGTGATTAATGGATGATTAGATCGTATTTTTTAGTAACTAAATTATCTATTTTATTTTACCCTACATCTCAAATGATCTTATTAATGAAAGTAAAATTCATGCTTTGAATTTTATTATTGATATTCATTCTTGATGAATTTGATGGTGATATGAAGGAGATTTATGAGAAAAGAACTAATTGGATGACCAAATGTGTTGAAATTACAAAACTAAAAATATCAATGTTTAGACAATAAACAAATGAATCAATCACTAACTATAGAAGAATACATTATAATTTAATTTAAAGTGTCATTTTTTACATACATGGTTACTTTTATTTATTACTTCTTAAGTAAATTGAAATTTTATTCCACATCATATTAAATAAAAAAATTACAATATTTTATATATTGGATGATTCATATGAGTGGTGAATTTTAATTAAACAAATCATTTGAAGGTGCCTTCGGGAATGTGATGCACCATTTGTGCTTAACATTTTCTAAACACTAAATTAAAGAGATTATGATTTACCCCATATTGATTTATAACATATTTTGAATAACATTTTTTCTGTTAACCACATAAATATTCTCATGAGTATTGTAAAAGGTGTTAACAATTCCAATTATCTAGAGTAATTTCAATGAAATATGTAAATATTAGAAAACAAAACTATTTATGAAATTATTGATTTATGGGGAATGAAACTTTTATGAACATTACCCATGTCATTTATTTATTAATATATATTGTGTAATGTATACTATTTTTAATATTGGGTTAATGAAAAATCCACAAGGGTTAATAATTCCATTTTTTACTATGATTTATTTTCTAACATATCTTAATGATTTGGAATTCCTAGGAAAATCATTGAATTCCAGGGAAAAAACTATTTAAACAAAAGTATTAAATCCATAATAAGAAGATATAGAGAGTAAAAAAGGACATAATCACCACAATACCCCTTGACTAGTGGACTTTCATAGGTTTATATTAGAAGATTGAATAGAAATATTTTTAGAACTATCACCCCCATCATAAATTATTAGTGAAACTATTAGAAAGAAACAAATTCATAAATCCAAAATGAAAACAATACCACTAAAATAATCATTTATAGTGATTTTTATGGGAAGAGCTATCACATCCTATAATAGACCAGAAATAAATCATATCAGGCTACTATGAAGACGAATTTAAACATATATATTCATCTAGATAAGAGAATTTTGAAATTATATAAGTTATAATAATGTAAATGATTTCACTTTCTTAATGGTAAAATATTTATGGAAATTGTAGTAATTTATCACTATATGATGATATAGAATATAAAAATATATCCAAAAGATAAATTTTATATCTTTAATTTTAGGTTAAAATTTATATTAATTAAACATCATTCATGATTATAAGGTATATTTTTTATTTATAATGTTATTATTTTCATAGTATTTGAAATCAATTCAGATGGATCAATGAATAATTTTACATTGAATGGGTATAAATTTAATAAATTATATGATATGAATCAATGAATTCCTAAATGGGAGATTACACACCCAAAAAATTCTATAATTAAACCCTTCTGGTCACACCTTATATACATATAAATAATTTTATTTTATATCATTTTCCAAAAAAACATGCACATATTTTCTATAATTCACTTATGGAAATGGAAGAACTATATGTGGGGGTGACATAACTATAGTTTAGGATAATATTATTATTTTTTTGTTTTCAATTGTCATGTGTTTTATATATAAATTAGATTTTTTTCTTAATTGAAAACAATTTTAGGTAAATGAAACTATTAATAAATAGGGAAAGTATTTTTTTCATAAACTGGGTAAATGTTATTTTTGAGGAAAATATTTTTTGTGACTCAAATAACAAGATGAATACATTTTCAATATAAACACTATTATTGGACACTTTTTTGGAGAACAATTGTATCCCCTCCAGGAGAATCTGTAGATGATAGTCATATATGTCATTTGAATTTGAGTAAATGGGAAGATCATAACTAATATAGAAATATAAATTAGATAAAACCAATGTTATGGTAATTTTATAGCTTTTATTATGAGTTATAGGAACATGCAAGTTGCATGCCAAAGAATATTCTCTATTAAATGAATATGAACTTATTGTTTGGGGATAAATTCTATATTGGGAATATTCTATTTCAAACTAGCTAAACTAATTTAGGTATGTTATTTCAAAAAAAATGGATGGTTTAAATACTATATGTTCTATTTGAAAATATTTATTAATAGATTTTTGGAATTATGAACCTATATGAACATTCAGAAAAAGTTGTAAATGAATATCGAATAAATATTTTCAGGGATATTTGAATTTGGGTAGTTGATATAAAGCATAAAGAAGTGTATTTTTTAATGGTATTGATTACATAAAATTCTTATTTAATGTTTCCTTCAAACATAGGATATATTTTCCTATGATTAAAATAGGAAAATATGTATACTTAATGATAAAATTTTAAAATTGATTACACGAGCTTAGGTAAAATTTCATGTGTGGTGATGTCATTCATTCAATCAATTTATAATTTTCAATCAACTTATCTTTTTCAATATATAATATATATATTTTATTCCAAAAATATATATATGAGTAATAATTATTCCGAACATTTAGTAAGAATATTTATTTCAAGATGAATACAACATAAATATTCTAATTTGTGATGATTATTGATGAATTTGGAATAAAATGATTTATTGATGCTGTAGAATTGTCTGAAATAAAAGATTTCAAGAAGATATTGAATATTTGTAAAGAAGGTAAGAAGAATGAAGTGAAATATCTTTTGACTATTATTTCATGCATTAATAAAATTCATAATCCCTTAGTTACATGATATAAAATTGAGTGTTGTTTTATTTTTCTTAGAATAAATTTTGGGTCATGTCAGCTTAAATAATAGTTGTATCAAGACTCCGAATCACTTTTGGGAGATAACGCCATCTTAGTTTAATATGTGGATATATTATAGGTCTCAAACAGGGTGCAATAATCATATATATAATAATAAATGGGTTTTATAACATTTTATTTAAGAATAAAACATTGGTTGAGTCATAATAATTAAAAAAATTTGATAAAACTTCTCATGTTTCATTAAGAAATTAAATCATTTGATCTGAATTATAAGATTACATTCACTCTAACTAGATGATTCATTAAATATCTATGACTATGAAAATAGTAATGATATGTTTTAGAGTCAATCAAGTAATATAATCCCACATTAATGCTATTAGGCATTTTCCAATGCGACTTAAATTATTTTACCATTATAACATCAGGGATCAATTCACATAGAAAAGTAAAAGAAATTTAATAACAATATTTTCAATAAGGAAAAGTAAATGGGTCTAAATCTCTTTTTTTACATGACCCATGTTGTATCTGAGATTATTCCCATAGAAAACCCAATAGGAATAATATCTAAAGATTGTGATGAAAATCTATTGATAAATTAGTTATTTCTAAAGGAGTAATGTGAAACTCAATGCTATATTTAGATACATAGTGATCATTTATCATCAAAGTGTTGAAATATAGGGTAAAACCATTATATTAACATTCCATACTAATGTAATTCCATTCATCTATGTAGTAACAATCCCTAGAAAAATAGAATTTTGGATTAAAACATAGAAATCATTTAATTTATTTATTAAAATAACCAAATTATTCCCCAATGTGGACCATGAGATCTTATAACAACTATTAATGATAAATTTGGTTGATATGAAGCATTTAATGATTGAAACCAAATGTGGTGACATATATAGGATTAGGGGGCTATTTGAATATAAAATTTTCATAATATAACTATATTAGGAAATATTTTATGTCCTAGAAGCATTTCAACGGATCATTTTGCAGTGAGATATATTTTTTTCATGAGAACATGGTCCAAAATCGAATGGATTATAAATTTTATATAGAGATAACCTGATTATTTTGGTTAAAGAAAGAATAATCTAGTGTATAGAAGGAATATTATTAATATTGAAAAAATATCATAGTTGGATATTGGATATTTTTTATTGGGTCAGTTACTCTATTCCTATCTTTTAGCATGATGTTTATGGATTTGCTTACCCGCATATAAGGTTAAATATTTAATCATATAATGATACAAATAAGGGGGGGTTGTGTACATTATTGAGTCCAATATATATAATTTCAATTTTCAACAAATATTATATTAAATTTTGATTGTGAAAATCATTGTTAAATGAGATCATGAAATATTTGTTTACATTTTTTTATTTCTCTACTTTAAAAACTACATCCTACAACTTTTCAATAAATAATATATATATATATTTGAACATGATTTATTGGTGGTGAAGTGTTGTAAGTACCTATAATGTTCTGTCAAAGGAACATATTCATAATCAATTTTAAAGGGTTTATATCTGTCAACTACGACATGAATTTGAAATTTGAGGTGTATTTTTTATTATAGGATCAGGACTCTCCAATTAATATGGGTAGGTGTGGTAGTCAATAGTTCTCATTATTTAATTTTATCACATATTTATATGAAACTGGAGATGGGTGATATATGATTGTGGTCTTCCATTGATGAGTCATAGATAGACAATTCATCAATAAAAACTGTTATAACAGAACATAGTAACTCGTGAAACTATATTGGTCTCCTATATATCATTTTATTTACATACACAATAATTTTTTCCCTTACAGTATTAAATTTATACATGAAATTCACCATTAAATTTTTTTAATCAATATAATTAGGAATAAGAACATTGTTCTTCAAGAAAATCTATAAACCCCATTATATTGAATTATTAATCTGATTTTCCCCAACATGATTCTTACATGGTTTGAAGAGAACACTTGAGTTAGACCAATTTTTTCAAAAAAATCCACATTAGTTTATATCTCATTAAACCAATTACATTTGGATAAAATAAAAATATATTTTGAAAAAGTTTTATTATATAGTTTCGTATCCTAGACAGTTATTGTTTATTGGTGACCTAACTACAATTAGAAAAAAATTGGGTATCCTAGAGATTTAATCATTAATGGAATAAATTATGATTGATAAATATAATTTTATTATAGATGGTGTTTAATTAGATTATATTTTTTTAATTACAAAATTGATTTCATGTCATTTATTGGAGGAATAATCTATTTTGAAATATATTGACAAATTGTTGCTAAGGATTTATGAATAGATTATATAATTACAGTTAATATATGATGACATGTGATTATAAAATTACCCTCCCTTATTTATCATCAAAGAGAAATTAAAAAGAAAAAATATATTTTAGGGTAAGTTTAAATTATGAAATATTTAATCACACATTTCATTTTCTATATATATCATAATGAAAATTTTTAGCATTTTATCTATGTATATTAGAACTATAGTAGAAAATAAACTATATTCAATATGTAAAAATTATATAATTATCCTATTCATAAAAAATACAAATGAATAATTAAAATATTCCATAAGATAAAAACAAGTTCAACTGGAAAATAAATAAGTAAATAAATTTCAATATTTTGGAAATATGATACCTCATGATTTCATAAAAAATTATTGAATGAAACACTATAATAATATAAAAAATTTAGATATATTCTATTTATGTAATAACAAAAATTATGATCAAAGAATGGAGTTCTTCTATTGATAATTCACTATTCTATTACAGAGTGACATTCGATATAATAATTATATGACCACTGACATTATTTTTTATATTTATATTAGGATTATTGTTATATTGATATTTGATTAAGATACAGGATACACCTTATATGAATAATTTCATTCTTGTTATATTGTTATAAATATAAAATATATATTCAAAAAAATTATATTCACAGTATAATGAAATAAATATGTTTTACTTAAATGTTCAATAATATATCTTATTTGTATATTTTTATAGAAATAATTAATTTATTATATTTTTTATAGTTATAGTTTAATTAGAATAATATAAATTAAAAAAATGTAAATGGAAAACATAATTTCTAATTTTTTTAAATATTAAAATATATTTTCCATGTTATAATAATACACATTTAAAGTGTGAAATATGGTTAAATTCGAAATGATAAAATATATGCATAAAAATCATATTTTTATGAATTAATTATATTAGATAAAATAAAAATATAATATGTATATATATATAAATTTAAAAGAGAATACTAATAAATATTATTTTATTAATTCATATGTATTTATTAATATGATGAAGATTTGATTAAAAAATTATTTTTTTAATAATATATCATGGAAATGAATTTTAATATTCATGACATAGAAAGAATAATTTTGTAAATAAATATTAGATATCAATATCTATAATTCCAATAGAATATATTAAATTTCACGTGTTATTGAATATGTAAGAACTTATGAAATGTTGGCCCAAGACATTTATCAATAACAGGGAAGTAAAAAATATAATATTACTTTGATATCTTGATAAATAATAAAATATATGATTTTTTAATGGGTATAGATGATCAAAATGTTGAATAATTTATTATAATGAAATAACTACTAAATATTTATAATTATATTATATTCCCATTTTGTATATTTTTCATGTAATGTCAATGTAGTTCCAATTCAACAAAAGAAAAGTAAAAACATTGATGTAAGTGTTTGAAATTGTTAAAATATATAAGATATAAATATTTTAATTTTTTGATGTATAATAATGGCAAGTTATAAATTACATTAATGCTAATACATGAATTCCAAAACATTTTTTTTTGATATTTTATCTATAATTAAATATTTTTACCACAAATATTTCAATAAACATACATATTTATTTCTACAATTATAGCAGTTTTTAAGAAGAATTTGCTTTTAATTTATTTGTTAGTATAATATATAAATTTCACTAATTAATTTTAAAACATTAAATTAAATTCATTTTGTGACATTGAAACTCAATGAGTGTATTCATTTTTGAAGATTTGTAAAGGTGAGTTTCACCTTTATTTTCATTTATATTTTTATCAATATATTTTCTTTTATGTAACGTTAAAATTCCTTTGAAACTAATTTGAATTCAATAAATATTTTTTACAACTTATTCATTCATAAATAATGAAACATTGAAATGAAAACTCAACTATATGAAAATTGAAATTTATATTCATTTTCTATTATTTCTTAATTTCACACTATTTTGTTTTTATGGAAACATCTGATTTTGATATTTTAATATAGATTGGCTGTCAATATTTTGTATGGTTATATTAAATCCATGTGGTATTATAATTATTATTTAAGGTATATACAATCTTATATAATAATATATTATAATGGGTTGATTAAATATCTATATAGTAATTTGAAAAATTGATTTCACTTTAATTATTTTTGTTTTTATGTAATTAAACTCATATTAGTGGAATATATATCATATTTGGTAATTTCATTAAGTATGAATTAAATGTTCTGTACCTATTGGTATCACCACCACCATTGAGAAATATAATTATATTTATTTTTAACAAGGTTAACATAAAACATCAAAAAATTTAAATATGTGACTAAATTTTATATTGATTCTATAAATTAATAAATAATGTAAAATTACATGAATATTTATTTTATAACCCAATAAAGTTCATTTCATATGTAACATTGTAATAACAGACTATGATGATGATACATTATATTAAAATCACATTTTGATATACTATGACTATCAAATAATAATAACCCTAAATATCAGGTGTATATATATATATATCATCAAACATAGATTCCAGTATAACAATAAATGAATTAATTTAAGTATATTAAATTAGAGAACAAAATTATTTTATATTTATAATAATGTATGAGGAATCGTATTTTATTATTATATTGGAATGTACCAAATATTATTTTGGAATGATAAAAGGATTTTCTTCACAATCGTGTTTTATTGATTTGAATTCCCTATTCCTTCTCAACCATATCCTATCACGTGCCATAACATATTTTTAAATACCATTATCAAAATTTTAGTTATTTATAATTATAGTTTTTATTAATATTATATTTATTATTAATTGTCATTTTCATAACCCAACCCTTCTAAGACTCATCCTTGGATTGGAGATGAATTTGAGAGTGACCTCTAAAGGATTCCTCCATAAGTCCATGAATTTTTTAAAAAAAATTGAGGAGATAAATCAAAAAAATGGGAGTTATTTTCATCTATATATATTAATTTAAGACTAAAATATGTCATAAAATCAATATACAATGATTGATAATATAAATTAATTAATATAATAATTATAATAAAAATGAAAAATGATTTTAATTATGAAAAACAACTATCACCCATCAATATGAAAGGAAACCCAAACAACCCATATCCGCTGTTGTACATGAAACAATTTTCAAATTCCATGATCTAACTATCATCCTCAGTCATTAAGCTAACCCAACAATAAAACCCCACCAATAAAATCCATTAATCCAATATATAAAATAAGGGGTTAGTATATACTCATAATCAATAAAATATAACAATAGAAAAAAAATACAATTCAATATCACACATACATAATAACAAAAGTCATAATATATAGTTACATTATCATATATTTATTCTACCTGAGAATAAAATATGTCAAAAAGATCATATAAATATATTATACTGTATTGATTATGTGATACTACCCCAAGGAATAAAAAATTCAATAATTCAAGATTTAATTATTCTTAAATCTTATATGATTAAGAATTTTATTCTCAATATCACAAAAAATCATTTCTAATTAACATAGCATATATAATATAATATATTTCCTAAAATATATATGGTCCCATGAAAACTAACTAAAACAATTGAATATTGAAATATATAAATTCGAATTTCCTTTCACGCCCAGAATTATAATCAAATTTCCCCAATCAGGTGTGTGAAATAGTGTAGATTATATGTATCCATAAAAAACAAACATCATCCTTTAGCACAGAAAAAATATTATTTAAGTGATAAAGGTGTACTGATAATATTATGAATAAAAATATCAAATGTATTATTATACCCCTAAAAATTGATGGTATTAGAGGGGGGAAACATTTTTCATACCAATTCTTCTATTTATTAATAGGATGTTGTGTCACAATAAAAAAGAAATCTTTGGGTGGTGAGTATTAAATGGTACACCAATCACTAAAAGGAAATATAAAATATTATGAAAAATCACCCAAATATTATCATAGATAAAATCAAGTTACAAACATGAAATATGATTAAAATGTTTACAAAACTATCATAAACTATTGACCTAACCATGTTGAAAATTTCATCATAAAAATATAATCTTTATGCTTTTTTTTCAACTTATTTCAATCATAATGGTCATTCTAATCATTCTAATAATAACAACACTACCTTTATCTATGGAAGTGTCCTATATGGAGAACCATAAACATTTTGTTGATATATTTAATCTATATTTTCATCACCATAATGATTCATTTAGTAAAAATATTTAATCTAATTCTATATTAAAAACACAGTAAATAATACAAAAAACAAATATTTAACTCAATTATATCATCTAATCATGGTTCTATATAAAATAATTGGGTGTATTATTCTATTTATAATAGAAAATAGTTAAAGTTCACTAGACTATCTTAATATAAAATTATAGTGAAAAACATCAGAACATTTTATTTTTTATTTTTTCACTACATCTGAGTTTTGAGACCATAGTAATATATAGATTTAGGTCAACCTTATGTTAATGAAAAACACCTTTTTCTTATATTCCATGTTATTTCAATGAAATTTATACATCATCATGATTATAAGAATAAATATATTACTAGAAAAAAACTATATCACTTCCTTTTAACTGAAATACCCACTCACTCCATAGTGACCCATTGTTTTCATACTTGATTGTGACATCATTTTTATGTAAATTTACAAAAATAAAAATAAATTCTAACTAAAGAAGAATTAATATCATTGTAAAAATATTTTCATCCAACATTATTAAATTTTATAATTATAATATTATATAAATCCTTCTTTATAGACCCCTTAAATCACTACTATAATACATAGTAAATATAATGACCTAAGAATATTCATTATGGAATAGGTGAGATAAATTCCCATTAAAGGGAGGATAATAGAAAATAATATGATACATGATTAAATGCGGTAACCTAGATGAGAATAATATCCATTAATGTAAAATAAATAGATAACCATTATCATAATCTTTTGGAAGTCAATTTAAGGATGGGTTTAATGTGAAAAAAGTCATTAGAATGAAACAATATAGAATTTTGACCGATGATATCTTAATTTTCATGAAAAACATATATTTAAAAATTATCAAATCATCAAATGTTCAAAAATATAATGTCATGTTCACGCATAATAAAATTATAATGAGATATTTTACATTAACTAGGGCATTGGATTTTTATATAGATATGTGACACCATTTACATCATATTTTTTTCATTGTCATGCATTCCATATGGAACTGAAAACCTACATCAATCAAAAACATGATATGAAATCATATTAAATGAATGTGTTCCATAATAATATCATAAAACCCATGTCAAATAATATATTTTTTGGTACCTAAATTATTAGGGGTAACATTATTATGGTCAGGAAAGGGAATTATTTTTTACTCGTTATTCTTAAAGAAGTAAAATTGATTAATTATTTTTCCCAAAACAGCACTGGTAAATTAGTACAAAGGGGATTAACCAAGAGGGAAGGTATTATTAATACAATAAATAAAATATCAAGAAAATAACACCAAAAATTTGAATAAACCATTTTGTCAAGGTCAATAACAATGTTCACATATGATTATGTAGTAGTAGGGAAGAATTAGAGTAATTGAGAGTGAGTGAGAGATAAATAACTAATTGATGTACGATATAAATAATGAGTTATGGGAAATTAAAATTTTAACACTTTCAAAATGATAACACATAACTCAAAAATAGAGAATGTTCTAGAGTAAAATTTTAAAAATCAATCCAAAACCATCTATTAAGAGGCTTGAATATCGAATAGGAATTCTTCATAGTGTTTTTACTGATACGTATTATTTTTAAGTGAATATATATAAAAAAACCAACATCAATATAACATTGTTTTTTGTGTTTTATTAACTCATATAAAAAACATTAATCAAAAGATTATGAAAAATATTACTAATAGTTTAAATTAAAACCAAGATCAACTGTATCAGTTTGTGATGGTTTAGAGAGAAATGATGAAAGTGAAAGAGAATACGAAAAATCTCATTAATGAATATTAGACAATGTAGTTGAAATAATAATGTAATAATAATTTGTTTGTTCTAAAATTTATTTTAGTCAGAAATTATTTTCAAATTAAAAAACATATAATTTATAATTTCTTATAATATCAATTAATAAAAGGAAATTTAATATTCTACTATATGTTTAAGCTCTAATTATGGATCTAATCATTATTTATGTTACATAGTTCAACATAGATCCTTCATATCATTAGGTTCTCCCTATTATAGATGATTAATGATTGAATGAATAAATCCATTTTCAAAATGATTGTACCCAAAAATTTCTTTTTTATGAGAAATTTACCTACTCCAATAATGTGGTCAACTCCACCAATTCAACTTAAATCCACAACAATCACATAGCAGTTAACTCTATTGATATCCACCATAACGAAACTTGAGATGAGATCCATTTTCAAATTTCAAAGTCCCATATTGTATTTTTTGTCCATAAATAATGATTCCATGATAATATTCCTCAGACATAGTTTTTAAGATCCCAATATGATTTCAGACATTGATTTAGTTAACCAGAGTAAGAAAATTATCCCAGTTACCCCTATATAGATTTTCTACTTAAAATTTTAGTGTTAATTTGGATAAAATTATACTTTGACACAACTGTTCAAATATGAACATATGATAATGAGAAAAAATAATGACCATGAAATAAATGGATTCATTGTGAGGACATATAAAAATGATTTTCCCATTATTCATAGGTGAATATGAACCTATAGCATATGAAATCACATCTTCAACACCACTCATATTTGACATTCCAACCACTAATTCTTAATCATTTCATATAATAAACACTATTTTACCATATTGATAGAAATTTTTAAGGGAGTTTAGTGAAATAGATATCTCAATATCATTATCTTATCAATAGTTACGTTTCCCTGAATGTTCTTGGTGCAACACGAGATGGTATTATTATGTACAGTAATGTAAAATTATTTGGAGACTTATGTTGAATAAGTTATTTGAAACATAATTAACACCAATTAATCCCACCACTGATTAAATTGGGAACTATTATAACTCTATCGTGGACTTGAATAGGAAACATCAGTCAACCATTTTTCATTATTAATTATCATTTGGATTCTCTCCTTAACAGTATTGGAACATCTCAGTTATCAATTGAATTACCTATAATTTAGGAACATCAAGAATGTTTAATGTATATTTCTTTTATCTTCATTCCTCAATCAACACACATTGATCATCTATGTTCATTTATCAATTTTCCCCACTATTATTCTTGACATTAGTTCATTTTAGTTATTGATCATTGAGACTCCACAAGTTTAGTTTTTCATGTTTACATCCTCTATTTTGTAGGTGATCATACTTACTGAGAATATAGTGATTCTTAAAAATTAATCACATCTTATATTAATTACCATTGATAAAATATATCACTCAGCTGTTTATTTTCTATCTAAAACATTAACGTGGTCAATCATCCAAGATTTGACATCCCAAATTTGAGAATCTTTATATGTTCACATATGAACAGTTCTCTCAATTTCATCAATGGATTGATCTGCAATGATGATAAATATATTATGTATTAGGGAGACATTGATTTGGATTTCATCATTATTGTTATTTAAGGTCTCTCAGATTAGTTAACCGTTTATTTTTTTTATTTTTTTCATCATAATCATCTCTAGCCTTAGAGTCCTTCACCTCAGGGTTATTCATCATGTAGTCATAGGCAAGGAAACATTGATATAAAACATGTAGTTGATTATTATAGGGTTTTAGTGTAGGTATCTACCTTCCTGTGGAATTTCAAAAGTTCATGTGTTTGGAAGGGCCTTCCCATGACCACATGGAATTGTATGGAGTAAATTTATGTTGGCACTCACTCCATCCTTCATAATATAGTTATTCAGAGGCCTTGTTGGAATAGCTTCGATCATCTCACTGTAAGATTTATGGAACCATTCCATAAAATAACTGCCCTTCTATGGGATTCATAATACCATTATATTTGACCCAATAAGACATAAAAATAACAAATTAATGAAAAGTATAATATAAAAATACCAAAAAATAGATATTCATTAGAATAAAACCATATATTAAGAAAAAAATAATTCCTAAAATAAATTGTCTAATATGTTATATTATTTTAATTTACATAGAAAAACTATAATATATATTCCAGAACCTAATAATCTCATAGTCAATCTATAATATTATATGAATAAAATTTCACTTCAACTTGAAATTGTTTTCTAAAGAGAAATTAAAATTAAGAAAAATACTAATTGATCAATTAAACACCCATAATACTAATTATCATTGAAATATTTAATTAATAATACATTTTATCCAAAATAATAAATAATAAAAATATTAAAAACATAGGAACAATTTATTATCAAAACACCATTATTACATCAACGTGATTTCATAGACATGTATCAATTTACACCACATCAAATTACCCCTCCCCATATAAATCCTTTTTCATTATAAAAAAATTAATATTTCAAATATAGTGGAAGTAAATTACTCTAAAATGTGAAATAGTTTAGTAACAAAATTAACTACATTTCAAATTAATTTTCCCTCACATATCATTTTAAGCAGAAGAAGTGATTTCTCATTAAAACATTTTGACCTCGAAAATGGTTGGTTTTGATTTACCAAAAAAATAATGATATTGGGTATATCAAAATGGATTAATAAATTATAAAAATTCATTTTACTAAGAAATAAATTCATATATTTTAATCAAGGAGAATATAATAACATTATTTAATATATAATGATTTTACACAACTAAACGAATGGGTGAGATTAAGAATTCAAATGAATGAATAAATAACCCATTCATCAGGAAGAGAATAAATATTGGAATGTTAAACCAATAATAGGATTTTTATTTGATTACTAATTTAAATGAATACAGTAAAATTTTAAATCCCTTTAAAAAGGTCAAAACTAATGATAATTGTAAATAATACTCTTAATGTTTCATAAGAATATTTTTTCTGAACAGAACAATGAAATTGATAAAACCAATTAAATACATGTAAAATATAAATGTCTAAAATTCGCATAGATGAAAAATATCCTGATATAGAAATATTTTAAATAATAGTGTGAGGGAATTTATTCTCAATAAAAATCATTTTGCTAAAATTTTGATTGGTGTTAAGGTGTATTTAATGAAATACAACTACACACAAAAAGAGACACCTCCCTAACAGTAAACAATAAATGTTGTCTATAATATTGAATTTTATCATGGTAGAACAATTAAAATAGTTTAAATCCAATGATATTTTCAATATAGAGTTTAAAAAATATGTTAAAGGGTTATATGGAGTTTCAAAAATCATATTTTCTATTGAAAAAAGGTTTAAAAAATATTTTACAATGCACATGTATTCTCTCTAACAGTATAAAAGAATCTATTATACTGATTAATTAGAATTATTATCAGTAATTCTTATCAATATAATTTTTGAAAACATCTTCATAAATTCAATAAAGTATAAGGTTGTTAATAAAAGGTCATAAAAATAGATTCAAAAATATTTCCTTTAACATAGACATAGATAATCCTAACACCACATTACATTACAGATCTTAAAAATAAATCATTTTTTCTGAATCGATGAAAAATACCCTAAAACTAGTATAAAAATTTCGTAGACTGGATATAAAATCATTATCTTATTTAAATATTGTTCTAACTATCTTTATTTGACGTTGTCGTTCTAACTATCTATTTGTACATAATATGTTTAATTTTAGTGAAATGAGTAGAATAAAATTTTGAATTTAATCCAAACTCACATGATGTAGATGCCATTATTTATATAATTAAATCAAGGAAGCCTTCTTTCATTCTCTATGTAATATCCCCCAAATTAATCATCTTTATGTTTCAATATGACTATTCAATTTAACATTCAATTAAAATTTATAAAATATTGAATAGAAAAAACCAATTATTGAATTGAAATAGGTGTGGTTTATGTGGTTTTAGAATGTAACCATCTTTTGGAACCACACAATTATTTTCTTTGAGAATAGATTGGGAATATCAGAATCAAATACATTCAAAAATATAGAAACAATATGTAGAGAATAAAAAAATTGTATTGCTAATAAAATTAAAAGAGTACACAAATGGACGGTCATCTGTTGACTCCAATGAAGAAATAAATTTTGTGTCCTCTGTTATACTCAATATAATCTAATTTTTTAGGGATAGTGATAGTAGTGATACCATTTGGATATCCTTTAATATAATTTTTAATACTATATAATCGAACTAAGAAGGGTTTATTTTCACCTTGTACTATCCATTTAGCTCAACTTCCTCTCACAATAAGGATTATGAAAGAGGTCTACTATTATGTTTTTATTTTCTAAGAAATACCATTGATATGAAATTAAAAATAATTACACTAACCATGATTAGAATCTCTAGTCTAGATGATTGGGTCATGAGTGGACTTAGTTGTCTCTTGGTATACACCCATAATTTTCATATGATTCAATTCTAATATGTTCTAAATCACTCAGTTCTAGAAACCTTCTATCACCAGTAGACCTAAAATGAAAATTTTAATTTTTAACATCCCAGTGAGACTTTTGATGATGTTACATAGGAATATCAACTAATTTCCCAAAAATAATCATATATGTAGATATTACAGTAAATTGTTTAATGTAAATTGTGCAGGACCACAATGGTTGGTCAAAATTTTAAAACTGAAATTTTATTAAACTATTCATTATTTTTTCACTATTTTTTGATATTTCTATAAGGAAATTTAATAGTCCCACTAACTATAGATGATATGATGAAACAAATATCCAAAATTATACCTCCATTAAAAGGACAATAACTTATTGTTTTTAGGGTGTGATCCACTATCAATGATAATGGTCTTTGGTACACAAAATCATGCGACTTTTTTTTAATGAATTACACAATTAAATAGTTTTGATTAATTGGGAGAGGTACATCATAAACCCACATCTATCTATATTCAACATACACTGTTTTTTAATCTGTATGCATTTGGGTTTTCACTAAGGTATCGATCTTTTATATTTGAGTCTAATTATTTATTTTTGACCTAATATGGATACCAAATGAGTTATTGATGGAAACTAGTGTGTTTCTGGGGATTTTTTGAAGCCTGGATCCCCTCTTTTGGGGAAAATTAGAAATGTAGTGCTGTTAAAGAAAACAATACATGTTGGACACACGGTTAGATCTAAATGTGTGGATAGTATGCATTTATTAGAAGAGCCATCTCAGATGGTTGGTGCATGGCTTCTCTAAATATGCATAATACACTTGCGGTACGCTCCTTTTTTCAAAAAATAATGTTGGTTTTGTGAACATTTTTGGGAAATCATGTAAAAAAACCGTGCATAGGCTAAATTTTGGGTAATTATAAATTTTTTCACTTAATGATCTAATTTACGCCCTCCTTCATCTATAAAATTATTTTTGGTCGGATAAGCCTCAATTTCTCTCATTTTGGATTATTTTTATGGTCTAATATAGGTATCAAGAGATATCCTTCTTTGTGATACGTTTGAGCACAAGTATGTCACATTGGATGTGCAACGGTTAGTACTTGATTCCTTTTGAGTTGTTCCTCTTCTATCTTGGTCTCGACATAGTAATCATGGTGTAAGTTTTTTTCCCTATTTTAACATATCTACTCTGATCTGACCCCAATAAAGGATTAATACTAAATGAGGATATTCATACAAGCCTAATTTGAGTGGTCTATAACTCACCCCTCATGTTAGTTGTTTTTTGGAATTGTCATGTGGGGACCATTGATTTCATCAGGTGTTATTTATAGATTTTATATGTCATTATTATAACAATTAGAACCTAATGGTTATTATATTTCCCATTATTAGATTACATGTTGGTGGTTACGCCCACAACACCTAGAATCCCATTTACGATAAAATGACATAGTTGAGTTTTTAATGTTTTTTCACTTTTAACCCTTTGTTCGAAAGTGCTTGAGCTTGGACACACTAATGGTAGTCATCCTTAAAGTAAATTCATGTAGTATCATGTAATTGTGAATGGAAAGTACCACTTCATTTCCACTTGACCCACATAATTTAATTACTTCAATTTGATAATAAAATGTGAAAGGGAAACTGGAAAGTATACTAAGTATATGACTTAACCGGATTAAATGTGAACGAATAACATGTTTCAGTTATGTAGAACCCCTTACCATATAAATTTAAGGTGGTCGAATGAACCTTGATTATTGAATATGATTCAATTGATAAAATGAATGGTTTCATTCTACATGGACTTTTCACACTAGGAATGGAAATCCTTGAACCAAATGGACTTATTAATTAATTATGAACTGATTAAAGGGTTGTGTGATACATGGTCTATTCACACTAATGAGAGGAATGGATTGAAAAAAATGAAATTATATACAACCTCATAATCAAATATGAGTGGCCTAACTCAATATCTCCTTGGATTCTTATAACGGAATTCCTTAAGCTCTCGGTAAACCCATTCTGATTCAAAGATACATTTTTCTTTTGTTTGAACCCATCTAGAACACAATACTTGTCTATTCTTCGATTCCATGTATAGAATTTTATGATCCCTTAAATAGTATTAAAGGATTCCTTGGATACACTCCTTGGACCCAGTATTGACAAGTAGGTGCCATTGTTAAAGCCTATAGGGTCCAGTCAATTATTATCCCCATTTTATCATGGATAATCACCTTTTATTCGGTATCCATATTATTGTGGAATCTCTTGGAATATTCCCCTTGGATTACACTCTTACACATTGATATGATATATTTATTACTTTATTTGAGACCCTTGATGTGTACATTTTCTTGGTTATTACCTCTGAACTACATTATAAAATATCATTATAGGTTTCTTAATTATATATTAGAACATTCAATATTTCATAAATGTGGATTATTTATAAACATTTAATATTCATATAATGAATTGGTTATATGTTATGACGCTAGTTGATGGATCAATTCATTACATGGTTATTTTTTTACATTATACTTTTTTATTTATATATACTTGCTTTCACACTATTACATTTTCATACATAGGATAGAGGTAATAGACACTATTAGTGGTGGACCACATATATTTTTCTCACACCCTCTTCAGGTGCCGTTCGGTACTCGATATAGATTACATGGATGTAAGTGTTCACAACGGTAAGTGTACTGATTCTAACACTTGAGTGATTGATGTTTGGGATGGATCTTTATAGTAGATGATCGATAAGGAGATTTGGATTCTTTGGATAGTCATTTAATTTTTTTCATTCTTTTTTGGAACATGTTATTCCATTTTTCTTGTATTCATGTTTTCTAGTTTTCTAGATATATATCATATCATCATCAGTTGTTAAATGCAATTCTAGTTATTTCAGTTAATTTTGTTTTTATTTTCTTTTGTTCCTTTTTCATACTTATGTTTCATATGTTAATTAATTTTGATTATACTTATATGTTACACTACACTTTGGTAATTATGGAATATAACCCCATGGTCGCAGCCTAGGCCCTCACAACTAAATGACATACTCCGGCATTTGGGGAGATGCACTTGAGGCCATGTAGCCTACGAAGCTCATGGCACCCATTTTGGGGCATCTTGGTTTGGGATGTCATAGTGGTGTATCAGAGGGATTTTCCATTCATGGATTACTATTTAGAGGTAGTTGTCATGATATTATGAATTCTATGGGACTTGGTAATAATCTGTTCTCGGTTGTCTTGAAACTAGGTTCTGGGTAAAATCTTTGTTTCCTAAATTATAATTTCTCTTTTATTTTTCTTTTTATAGTTTCCTTTATTTCTTTATTGGGTGATGCACATATTGTGTTTAGTTTTTTATTATTAATTTATTTTATTTTATCCATGGCCTGATGAGGTGAGGGAAAAGTGCATTATTACAGGCCTCATATAGGCACCAATAATTTTCATTTCATGCATATTTCCATTACATATTCATGAATTTCACTAATTTTCAATTTATGATATTCTTGAGATTATTTAGTGAAGTTTTGATAGTTAGCCTATGCTTTTATTATTCTTGGTTGTTTTTGATTGATTTCGTGTCTCTATTCATGAGGTTTTATGCGCCCTCACGGGTTTAGATGAGTAATTTACCAATCCAAGAAATTAAGATGAAAATTAATGGGTGCCATTTTCATTGATAATTGGTATGCGAACTGATTCAATGGGAATGAATATATGTTACAATTTGAAACATGAAATCTTAGAAAAAGTTGTTGCACATCTATATCCTGCATTTTCATATTGGTGAAAGGTAAAGGAGTGAACCTGGTAATTAAATTTAAAGTGAAATGAAACTGATATCTGGGAACTTATCGATAACTGGTCGTCTAAGTGGGTATTTGTTGTAGTATTCCTTGGGTAGTGAGTTTTATATCATTTATATTCCACTATTGAGGTTATCTTTCTCCTTATATCTTTTTCTAAGTCATGTTCATATAATTTATAGAGAAATGCTTCCATGATGTCCATGTATTGTATGATATGAAGGTGGCAATGATGATGCTCCAGGTATGGTGGGCCATGAGCATGCAGTCTTACCTCTAAAAGTTCCCCATGAAGCTTCACTTATTATAAATGATATTATAACTAATAGACAGGGTCACGATAGTTTTCTATGTCTATATTATTCCATGCATGGTTCTTCATGAGTTTCACCTTTGATGGCTAATATGCCTCGCGAGTTTCACCAGCAGCAGCCTCCTACATTCTTAGGAGAAGATGGTCCATAGGTTGTCGATTCTTGGATAAATTCCACCATAAAAATCATTTAAAATATAGATATTCCTCCGTAGAGTAGGATCAAGCATACCCCATACATGCTTCAGGATTCAACTAAGCGTTGGTGGGATGTGATTACCAAGGTTGTTTTTTATGAGGGCGTGTTATGGGTTGATTTCCATAATTCTTTCAATGAATAGTTATTTCCTCAAGAATTGACACCTAATATATCTATATATTACATGCATCTCAGTCAGGGTTCTCTGTTATTTATGGAGTATTCAGCACATTTTACTGAGTTACATCATTTTTCACCACTTCTTTCCAGTGATGAGCTTTTTCATGCTAGAAAATTCATAGATGGGCTTCATTACGCCATTAATATATAGGTTAATATCTTTATCCATCCTAACTTTTCTGTAATACTTAATTAGGATCTTCTAACTCTTTGTATCATAAGGTATGGAAATTGTATCGGTTATAGAGGATCAATTCTATGGTAGACCACTAGTTATCTCGGTTGAAGTAAATGTTCGCTTGAGGTTTTTTATTAGGGAAATGACAAATAGTGTACCCATTTTGATAGATCTATGGTGTTTCATCAGTGTAGAAAATGGGGGTACCTCAATCCTATTTCTAATAGGGAAGGAATAGAGTTTTTATCTTGCATCCATATGGGTAATCTTTAGAGGTTCTTCCGGGCCTTTATACCATCTTCAATTGAAAAAGATTCTATGCCAGCTCCACCTTCACGAGAGTGGTCTTTTTCATTGTTTTGTTATGGTGATTTGGAATAGAACGGGAAAGACTAACCTAGGAGGAGGTTGTGGTCATGGATGCTAGACCACTGATCACCAGTAGTTCCAACAGAGCAGTTATGATCATGGTAGTCTATCTATTCCATAGGGTTGTGGACCATGTCAGTTTCATGCACTATAGCCGATATCTGAGGATCAGGCTACGAGGCTATTTACAGTGCGAGATAATATTCTAGTGGAATCTACTAAATTATTTTCTTTATTTGGTATGAGTGATTCAAACACTTTTATCTATTTATCTATCCTTGAATATCTCAATCAAATGATAGAATATTACAGTGTTGTAATGACAATAGATACCCTGTTATAGGTATGCTCAAAGGGAATATTCCAATGTAGGGACTATCCCCTTGAGGTAGGATGTAAACAATTCCTATGGAACCACAAAATTCTTAAGATGATATACTTTGATGTCATTCTCGAGATGGATTGATAAGTTCAATATCATACTTTTTAGACTTATATCATTGAAGGGTATCATTTACATCACCAGAGGGATGCATTTATCTAAATAAGGGTGTGTGGGACTACTAGGACGGTAGAGCGGGACCATATAATCATGGTCTAGGTGAAGTTACATCCCATATTTCAAAAAACATTATGGTGTATCAGGATTTACATCAAGATGATTTCCATCTAGTAGTGGATCCTTTCAGGGAGGTCTTTCTAGATTACTTCTATAGCTTACCTCCTTAAAGAGTGGAAGGGTTTGCGATCAAACTTGTTCTAAGAGAAGATCCAATTTTCATTCATCTTCATATGACGACACCTATTTAGCTTCATGATCTCAAGTGGAAGTTAGAGGATCTAGAGGCAAAATGGATTTATATAGCCTAGTATATCCTCTTGGGGTTCTCCCATTCTTTTCTCCAAGAATGAATACAAAACCTTAATTCTAAGTGTATATTTTAGATGGTTGATCCAACATATAGTCAACAAATGAAATCCACTACCTAGAATAGATGACCTCTTCGACTAGCTTTGGGGAACAAGAATCTTCTCTAATATCAACCTTGGATCAGGTTATCATCCGGTGTGAGTGAGGCCGTCAGACATACCCCATACAAAATTTCATAATACGAATGATTTGTATGAGTACCTATTTATGTCATTTAGTTTTATGAATGTTCCATTTATTTTCATGGATCTGATGAACTTGGCGTCCCACCCCTATTTAGAGTCTGTTTCTGTAGTCTTTGTGGATGACATGTTGGTGCATTCTCACACTCAAATCGACCATTCCAATCATCTTGAGATCATTCTTAGTACACTGAGGGAGTATAAGATTTATTTCCGGATTTCTATGTTCCACTTATATATTTAAAATGGTCAGTTATTGGGTCATATTATCTCATAATTAGGTGTATTTGTTTACACATAAATGTTTAGTGCTAATGTTTCCCAGGAGCAGCCCAAAACATATTTGATATAAAGAGTTTCTTGTGGCTGGCTGGATGTTATAGCTATTTCATATAGGAATTATCAATTATTTCATCACCTCACACTATCCTTATAAGAAGGTTATTATGTTACCTTGTTTAGAAGCATGTGAGAAAGCCTTTTAGAAGATGAAAGGGGGGATTTTCTCAGCACCTATTCTAATTCCTACATAGCCAGGTATAGGTTACACCATCTTATATGATGCATCAGGCATCGCCTAATGACCATTTCTAATGTAATATGATAGTGTATTTGTGTTTGGATCTCATTATTTGATGCATCATAAGAGATACTACCTGATACATGACCTTGAGATAGCAGCATTTTTTATGCCTTTCGTTTTTGGAAACATTATATGTTGGTGAGCACTTTGTGGTGTAGATGAACCCCAAGACCCTAATATACATCATTCCACCACATTACCTAAACCTCAAATAGTTAATATTGGTCAATTATCTATAATCCATTGATTTCATGGTTTCCAATATGCCGAGAAATCAAAATGTACTCACTGATGAACTGAGCTTGAAAACCCAAAAAAGACCATGCATGAATCCTATGATGAATGAAAATTAAGGTCCCTCTTCTATGAGATGCATATTGAATTTTATGACAGTCAGGAGGAGTCTTACCTCTCATCATTGATTTTTGAATATTCCCTTCGTGAGGAGGTTAAGAGTGTACAATTTTTAGTACCTGGAGGCTTGGTTCTTCATGAGAGTGTATTTGGATATAACCCTCATCAAGACTAGTTTGTGTGAATAGACGACATCCTCTATATTCATGGACATTTGTAGTTTATTGTAGATATTATAGAGGAATTTATGAAATTTTCCCATTCTTCTTAGTGGGAAGTTCATCCCTGACTCTCCATGATGTATTAAGATATGTGACACTATTTTTGGTGGCCTAGGATGAGGCATTAGATTACATGTTTTATCTCTTAGTGTTCCACCTATCAATAAGTGAAGGCAGAGCAGTAGAGGCATGTAGTATTGTTATAGACACTTCGAGTCCCAGAATGGATGTGGGAATATGTGTCCATGGACTTTATATTCCGGTTTCCTAGGTCACCAAGGGGTGGATACATTGTATGGTTAGTTGTTGACCGGATGAATGTATCCTAATACATTTTTATTTATGAGACTTTCTCAGTTGAGGATCTGGGAAGACTGAATGTCTGTGAGATCATATGATGATGAGGAGTCCCACAAACTATCTTTTCAGATAGATATTCTCATTTACTATCATTTTTCTAGAAGGAATTGTAGAAATCTAAGGGAACATAGGTGATTCTAGGCACATGTTTTCACCCTCATACTGATAGAAAATTAGAACGGACAATACTTGTTCAAGAAGATATTCTCTGAGAAACTACCTGATGCACAACCCTGTGATAGCAGTTTGTTTCCATGCCTTATGTTTCTGGAGAAATTATCTATAATGTGATGACTTTGTGGATTACATGAAACCCAAGAGCCAAAATTATATATTTTCACAGCATGACCTAAACCTCAAAGGGTGAATTTGGGTTGAGTATCTATAATCCATTGATTACAAGGTTTCCAATATTCTTATCAAAGAAAATTTACTCACTTATTACCAATGTTAAAAAACTCAAAAAATTTCTATGCAGGAAGCCTATGATGAATAGAAATTAATGGACCTCTTATATGAGATGCATCTAGAATTTTATGACAATCATGAAAAATCTTACCTCTCATCATTGATTGTTGCGTCTTACCTTCTCCATGAGGAGAGGAGTAGAAAATTTGTAGTACCTGAAGGCTAGGTTATTCATGAGAGTGTATAATAATATAACCCTCCTCAGGATTGGTCTTTGGGAATAGAAGAAGTCCTTCATATTCATGGATATGTGTGGGTTCATATAGATATGAGATAGGAATTTATAGAAGATTCCCAATCATCATAGTAGGAAGTTCATCCAGAAATATCCATGATTTATTGAGATATGAGACACTAGTATTGGCGGCATGGGATGAAGCATCATATTATAGGATTTATTAATTTCTGTTCCACTTATCATTAGGTGAAGGTAGAGCACCAATGGCTTGTAGTCTTGTTATAGACACATTATGTCTCAGAATGGAAGTGGGAATATGTTTCCATGGACTTTATAGTCAGGTTTCCACGGTCACCTTAGTGTAGAAATATTTTATAAGTAAGTAGTTTTTAACCAACTAATTAATGTATCACACTTCATTTCTATTCAAAATACATTCTAGGTTTATGAACTGGGAAGAATATATGTCTGTGAGATCATACGACTATGTAGAGTCCCACATACTATAATTACTGATAGGGTTGCTCATTTCATATCAAGGTTCTAGAAGAGATTATAGAAAGATTTGGGAACATATGTTCTTCTAAGAACATGTTTTCACCCACATACATATGGAAAATTAGAGTGGAAAATACATGTTCTAGAGTATATTCTCCGAGCATGTGTCCTTGAATTTGGTGGTTCTTAGGAAAATAATATCCCTTTTTCATGTTATCCTATAATAAAAGATTTCATGTGATGATTTAGATGGATTATTTTTATGCCTTCTATGGATGGATGATCCGTTCACCCTTGATCAGGATAAAGGTGGGTGAGGAATCCCTACTAGGACCTCATCTTGTTCTGGAGTCTTCAGATAATTTTAAACTGATTAGAAAGCATATGACTAATGGTAATTCTTGAAAAAAATCTTTTCTTGATTTTTCTCAAAGACCTCTAGAGTTTGAGGTGAGTGATCATATTTTCTTTAAATTATCTCCCAGATATGGGAATGAACGGCAGAAGTAATGGAAGTTGTACCCCCAATATGTAGGGTCATATGATATTTAACAGAGTGTTGGGCTAGTTTCCTATCGGTTCCTACTACCTCAATGGTATTGTGCCACGCATGAAATCATCCAAGTTTCTAATTTTCTCTAGTATCATTCTAACCCATCGCATACTATATATCCTAAGGATGTTTAGTTATATGTCGATTCTACCTTTTAGGAGTATCCAGTATGCATCATTGACTAAATCATTAAGTATCTCCCAGACCAATCTGTCCCTCTAGTATGGGTGTTATGGATGACTGATTGTGTGCAGGAAGAGACATGGGAGTGGGATGTCCTGACCCATCCCCCATGGCTCATTTTTTGACTACCACAAGCCCGCCTCTTGAAGTCATAGGGCTGGCGACTAGTGCTGATGGAGGCAACCAGCATGTGGGAGGCATGTTTCTGAGTACTTGTATGCACACACTCACCAAAAAAGTCCCACACACTAAAAAGGAAACAAGTATCACTAAAACAAGTCTGTAAAAATTTAAAACTAATATAAGTGTTCCAAAATACAAACCCAACAAAAGAACTAAAGATATAAAAGTAAACAAATGAAACTCAGGTGGCCATCTGCGAAAAAACACAACTAATCATGAGAGTAGTATAGCTACTAGAAGAAAAAGTATAACTTCATGTAATCATGATCCTTCTTGGACCCACCTTTTCCTTGGCCACTAAGTCCACCATCATATCGTCCGTCAGTCCCTTCTCCCTGAGCACCTCCAGGTCCTGGTCCACCAAAGTGTATGTTGAAATGTCGATCATCTTCATGAGACTCAACACATGCAGGGGAATCACATCGAAGTGTGAAAAACAATTACTCATTAGGGACCCCAAAACAAAAATTATAGACCACACAACAATCTTTAAAGTAAACCATGACACACAAATCAGCTAACACTAGGTATACAACATAAAGAACGGGAACAAAGATGATTAGTTGTAATCTAGATCATATTATTTTATTGAGAGGATAGGCTACTAATACGAGATGTGTTTATCTGTTTTAGATCCACAATGGGTCTATCTACCACTTATACCTGATGGGTCTCTCTACGGCTTGTCCACGATGGTTCATGCTACTGTTGATGCACAATGGGTCGCTATTATGCTAATCCACGGAGGGTTGTGCTATTTCCAATCCACATAGGTTCGCTCTCATACTGACCAATAGAGGGTCACCACATTTCCAATCAATGGAGGGTATCTCTATTTCTTATGCATAGAGGGTCTCACCATCTATGATCCACGAAGTTTCACTCTCTTCCCGATCCACGGAGGGTCACTATTTATTTGATAGTCAGCTACTAGATTCCCGAACCTTGTACATATGAGTTCTGAAGGCTCTTATCCTCAATCCATTGGTATTATTTAAACCACCATAATGTAACTATTAGATTTAACCCAATGTACCATATTTTTATAATGGTTCCAATGCAACAGATGGGGCGTCGATCGAAATCCAGGACTATATGTTATATGATATTTAGTAAAAAGGGACTAGTTGGATTTGAGATCGATCCAACCCGGCTGTACTCCAACTTCTTCCAAGACTAACGTTAAGTATCTCAAAATACCACTTCATTTAAAGAGTCCTTGCATAGAAGAAGGTGCGTCAATTGGACTCTCGGTCAGGATGTTATGATCATTTCCATGAAACAGGGCATGTCGGGTCAAGGTCACGTCTGACCCAGTTAGATTGACCCAACCCGACCCTATCTGGAGGTATGGCATGGGTCCGGCGTATCCGACCTATTTAGGCCATGGGACCATCATGGTGGGATTGGTCCTACATGGTGGCTGGTCTGACCTGGTGGCACATGCCCGACCTGCAGAGTCGCAGGTACGACCAGTGGGTGGCCAAGCCCACATGGCACCGACCAGTTTGCTAGCCCAGACGCAGGCGCATCTGTTTTTCACCCAGTGGAGCTAGATGGAGCCACCCATTTTCCCAGAATGACTGGTAGGTGGCCTACAATTTCCTATGATCGTGGACGGGGTCCACATGTGTCTTGCTCACCCAAGCAGCACGAGCGGGACCCTCCTCCACGCGGAACCGATGGGGGCACTGCCACCCTCCACCAGCGGTTGGCGCCGGCTCACTAGAAGATGTTCATAGAACCACTAGAGGCACTCCAGTGTCCCATTCCTCACTCCACCTACTCCTACGCTCTCTGGGGAAACATTATCTTCACCACAAAGGTCTCAAAATCATCTTGCCACCACATTAAGGGTGTGGCCACAATGAAGTCACTTGTTGGGGGTGCTCGAGCCTTATTCGTGTCGGCATGTGCCCTCCATGTTAGAGGTTTATAATCAAGGAAGGTACAAGGATTTCAGTACAATCTTCAAAATGATAATTTCAACCCAAGTTAAATAGAATCCCCAAAAAATGTATCCCTCCTGCATAAACGCATGATTCAGGGATCAACGTGATTGTGGATTGATCCGAATTAGAGTTTCTATAAACTAATGGGGAAGAACATGATCAAAATAAAACCCCTAACTTGTTGACATTCGTTGCTGTAACACCCCAATATTTCATAGTATGTTATCTCATTAAAGTAATTAAATATCATGTGCTACACACCACACCGAGTTTGAGCTCACCACAACTTACCAAACTAGCCGTTCAAAAAGCGATTACGAATAGTATGAACTGTATTTTTAATCTCATATACTCTATATAATTTTAACAACCATATTATTTGTTTCATAGACATAATATTTGAACAAATTCATTTTTCAAGATAAAAGATTTATTTTTTAAAAAATGCAATTTTATGCTATTTTTTGGTGAACCCTTTTTAAAATCAATACATGACACTTTTATATATTCAATTTAGGTAAATTAAATTCATATTTAGGGGAGGTACATAAAAATATAGTTCGAATAATATTTTTATACGTTTCTGATAACTTTCATATTTTGATGAATAGTGAAAAAATACCAAATTTTATTTTTAAAAATCTTTTTAAATTGAAATAATTTATAGTGTTAAATTATACATATGAATGGTTTTTAAGTGTACATATATTATATTTTTATCATTTAATATAATTTGGGGAATTTAATGTAATTTAACTTTTAAATTGGACATAAACAAGTGTCAATATTTTGATAGTTATTATTTCTTAAAAACACTCTTCTTGTTTGGACGACGAGAATTAATTTTCAATTAATTTCGTCAACTTCTGTTTTCTGAATTTGGAAAAAAGGATTCCATATTTGAAATAATGTGTTCCAAATTGGTCAAATAGTTAACTATAATATTTAGACATTATGAATACTTACTTCAGTATATATTTTATTTACCATGGTTAAAGAGTAAATCCGGTAAATATGGGTAAAAAATAAAATTATAGTAATATTAAATTACCCTAACAAGTGTCCTATTCATATTGGTTGATACATGACCAACAATGGGCATCCTTGGGTCTATTTTTTAACCACATTAAGCCACTTGAGAGTGATAATGACACTTTATATTAATTAATTTAAGGTAAAGACAAAAATAACATAAACATATATCTTTTAGTAAAAACAATTTTAAATGGGGTTATATAAGTTGTCATTTAGACTATAAATACTCATTAGAAATATAAAATGATTTCCTACATACTGTTATTTTATTTATAATGTTTAGACATTATGTAATTAAATTTATTTATGACACAATGATGATGCAGTAATTAAATTGTTAATGAATGAATCAAATAAATGGTATTATAAATATTAAAATAAATATTATTTCAATGTTTTTATGACATACAAAAATTTTATAGATTAATATGACACGTTAGGTTTGATTCAATGTATTTGGTTTGAAGTAATATAGTCATGATGACTTTCACAAAAATAAAATACTAAATACTGTTATAATATAAATAAATGAGTTTTTGAAACAAATATTATATTATTAAATTATATAATAGTCCATAAAATATTTGGTTGTTCAAAAGAACATATATAATGATATTAATATCATTAAGAAGCCAATTTATGTTCTCTTGGATTTTTATATTATATTTATTAACCATTTATTATAATAATACAAGAATACATTGTAAAACTTAAACTATTTAACTAAGGGTTAAATCTAAACGATATGGTTCATATGGTGACCTAAACCTGTCTAAAACCTATTGGTTGATTGTTTTTCGTCCCATAACCACCTTAGACTATAAATAAATCATTTCTAGCCATTATAAACGGAAAATTATTTTATTATAAAATAATATTTCAAACTTTTCCTAAAGTGACCATCACCTCTCTTATAAAAAGGTACTTCCCCTTATCTTAATTTCACACCTCCAAATCCATTTTTCTTAGACAACCCCTACCCAAATATCCTCCTAAATTTCCTAAAATAAACCTATTGTCCTTACATTGATCATAAATACAACCTATAAATCCCTTTTGACCATCTCTAAAGGTAACACCCAACGATGAGGTAATAATTTCACCACCCTCTTACAAGTTCTTTTCAACTTCCACTACCTATTTCTTTATTGTTTCCATTCTAAAATAATAACTGCAGTATATTATATATAATTTGATGTTATTATAAAAATTTTACAACCATATTTATTATTCTATTCAACATATGAATGAAAAATTCATCATACATGTGTACGTACGGCTTACCGTCTCCATGTTGTGGTGTAGTTTGTTATTCCAGCACTTCATTATTTAGATGGGTATAATAATGAGTATAACTGATTTAAATAATAAATATAACATTTCAATTATTCTGTATATATGATATACCATCCGATCACATATTATTTCACTATCAATATGATGATATTGTTGCTCATGCATACGTACAGATTACCCTCTCAATGAACGCGATGAGATTCATTCCACATCATATTAATTAATGAATAATTTTCATTTTATGATTAAAAATATTGTTTAAGAACATATTATCAATCTGGATATGAATAAAATACATCCTATCCATAGAAAACATGGCTTCTATAACTAAATATATAATGGAAAACAGATCAGTTAACACTAGAAACAATGATAAAATTGAAATATTATTAACAAAACAATATCATAAGATCATATATGATATCATATTTTTGTATATAGTTATTTTATAATTTATTATAAATGTTTTGACAATTATAGATGTGGTTAAAATACCATCGAATAACGAAAATTACCTGGTAAGGGTTAATTTCCCAATATCTTTATTATCTGAGGTTGTCTTTATGTATGTATCTACTGGGATCTCATTATCATCAACATCCTTGTTTTCATAAAATTTTTATTCAAAACATTTTTAATATTTACTATACTATGGTTTAATGTCATTATACCCTTATTTTATCATATATCTTTTGAAAGGGATCTTTTCGCTATTTTCCCAACAATGTACTTTATGACCTTTTCGACAAAATTAAGGTAACAATGTATTTTTTTTAACTTATATGGTGGGTGTGGCTATTTTCTACCATAATATTATCGTCGAAGTTTCCCTTACAAGCTTATAAGAATATTTTTGAAATAAATGTTTTCATTTAAAATTATATTACTTTTAAATAATTTCAAAATTTAAAGAGATATTTCTCAAAAAAAAGTTTTTATTTCATCTATGTCAACATCATTTGATGGCTTTTAAGCATGTTTGAAGTTGATTTATTATGATACAAGACTTCAATAATATACTGATGGTTTTGTGATATGTTTTACTGTGGATGTATTATTTTTATGCCATTAATGGTATATGGATAATGTATTGACATTTCGTATGTTTTTTTTAATACAAATTTTTATGTTAGGTTTAATCCTTTTCATATGAGGAATGAATTTGACTTAGTAAGTGATGGGTGGAGCCCTCTATAGCTCTTCGATGCATCAATTGGTCTCATGAGAAAAACTAGTGTCTTGGCACAAGGCTTTGACAAAATATTATTTGTAGTCTTTGCACACAGCCTTGAATATGTGGTTATGATGTCTGGAATTATGCATTCCATCATTATGAAATTAGCTATTGATATTACATGTGATTATTTGACTAGTAGAATATCCATGTGAATAATTAAATGGGTTAATTTGATTTATCATTTCCATATTATGCTTAATTTTAATGTTTAAATGGATTTTGTTTTAGTTTTATACATAGATTTAATATTTATTCTTATTTATGCAAGTTTTTTATATATTGTTATCCCTAATGAGCATCTGAGCTCACCACTTTATATGCTTTATTTTTCCTAGGATGTGAAGAAGTATATTATGACTAACCTGTAGGGATAGTATAAGGGATATGAATGTGGTCAAAAGAGACAAGGTAGTTGTTGTTTTTTATTTTATTATGAAATTTAAAGTTCATGTTTGTAATATATTTTCCAAGACTACTAAATGGATCAGTTATAAGGCCCCAGCCTTAAACCTTACTTAATCTTGAGTTATTACAAGATTACACATTGAGGATCTTTTCAGGTTTAGTGTTTTAGAGAATTAGATCATAAAACTTGCATTACATTCCACATTTAAACAAAGTGGTTACATAAAGATAGTATTCATTTTTTCCCATCAATGGAACATATTTAAAATAAAACATGGATTATTTCTTGAAACTTCCTTGACGCTATCATCATATCATGTACCTTTCCCTTGACCTGTGAAAAACATTTCAAAAAATAATTGGGATGAGCATAAAAAGACTTGGGATGAGCATAAAAAGCTCAGTATGGGTTATATAAAAAAAATATAGAAAGGAAACATGAGTTCATATATACATAATAACGAAATCATACTTTACCCATAAAACATACCTCATCAAATCATGGATAAATCATAGAAATCATAAGACATAAAGGTAACTTGAGGCATTCATAACATTCTTACGTAGGGAGTAACCCTCTTGGTTACGTTTGTAATACCCATCACAGTATATTCCATAAATCTCTTTGGAGAAACCTTAACATTTCACTCCTTCACGTTACCCAATGAATTGGAGAGCTATATCTGGCTCATCCGCCCTTAGTTTATCACGGAACCACCCGTCTTCATAATAATGCCCAAGAACCATAACATAATCATATCACATAAAACATGCATAAAGGAAACATAACATTTCCACATTTAAATCACAAGATATCAATACAACACATTGATATAATAAAAACATTATGAAAACCATTTTCAATACCAAAATAAAAGAAAAGTAAAACATGGTGTTTATTTTTCTTTTAAAAAGAAGGTATGTCTTGTAGAGGAAGAAGAAACTCAAATAATGGTCACAGCGGTGGAGAAGTCGTTGTCGCCGCATACGTACGACAAAACATTCCCTTCTTTCGTTTAGTAAAACACTTCGTATAAAAAAGATTCCTTTTGGATAAACGTAAAAGTCAAAGGGGTTTATACACCGTATAAAAGAAGGTTGAGTATAAAACAAAATATGCCTCAATGAAAGGAGATTGAGACGAAGTCCCATACCTCGGGTCCGACTTGACTCGATCGTTCTTTAATGCCCTGAATAATAAACATGAGTTAATTTAAACTTGCTTAAGAACGTTTTTTTATGTTCATTATTCCTTTTATATCACTTATTTCCATGTCATGAACACTATGTAATTATTTAAGTTAATAACGGTCGTTTTAACGATCATTGGTACTTGAGTAAAAAATAAACCCTTTATAATTACAAGTTGTTCATGTATCCATTATATCCAGAATTATAATCATGATGTATATATCATATATATCCAGTATATACATGCATTTATAATATTACATAATCATTTAGAGGTAAGAAATGAAATTCACCATTCATGGAGACGGTAAGTCGTACGTACGCATGAACGCTACTTTCATTTATATTTCGTATTTTATAGAATGGAATCATAATGATATAAAGGTATATTATAATTCCAGTATAATATCATATATAATATCATAGTTCCATCCTTTATACATCCCATATATGGTATTTAGCGAATCAAATCACTTTGAGGGGGCAGTAGTCCGCACTTCCTTAAATGAAGATATCACGTTTACCCATAATGGAAACCATAAAGGTATGCCCAAAATGAAAAATAAATAAGCTTAAGGAAAACATTAACATATTATATATCATATAAAAATATAGTGACATCTTAATGGCCACCTTTGGAGGTGTTAAAAGAATGTTGAACAATCATCGTTTCGGGAGGCATAAATTCACCGTCCACGAAAACAGTATGTCCTTTAACCATTAGATGTAGGTGTGTGTAAGTGTTGCTAGAATACTTTTTATAACAACATCCTAGTATATTTAAGATACTGGAGTTGTTACAAAAGAAAATTAATAAAAATATTTTAGGGGGTTGGAGAAGCAAAATAAAACAAAAGGACTCAAGTGAAGACATTACCTTAAAATCGGGTAACTCCCTTTGGTTTGAGCTCAAAGGCTTCCTTGGGAAGACTTCTACCCAAAGTGAGTATTCAAGGAGTAAGAGAGGGAAGTGTAGAGACAAAATGGGCAGGAGTTGGCCGAGCCAAAGGCTTTTGAAGTGTGGGTAAGGAGGTAGAGGTGGGGGCCTTTTATAAGAGGAGAGGAGGGGCACTCTTGGAAAGTAAAGAAATGTTACTTTATTTTCAAATGGGTTTCGGATTTTAAAGGTCCCAAATTGATATAATTCAAGGATAAGGTGATAAGGGTTCGAAATATACCCACCCAATAGGTTTTGTAAATTTTTAAGTCTTATATTTTACATTATCTTTCCATTTTATTTAAATCGTCAAATAATGAGGTCATCGCTACATCATTATGATGTCATAAATAATTTAATTTATCTAATGTCTAAAAATTATAAAAAAATACTATGATGTAGAATATCTTTTTATATTTCCAATGACTATTTATAGGACAAAATATAATTTATGTAGACAAAATTAATAATATTTTACTAAGGTGATACATTCTTTGTTACATTTAACATTCTTTAAAAAAATAAAAAGATAAAAAGTCACTTTCTCACAAAAGTGATTTCATGGGGCCCCCAAGTTTGGCACAAGGCATCCCATGGTCGTACATGAGACAACCAGTAGCCTTAGGACACATTTTGGTGTCATTTTTTTATTATTTTGATATTATTTTATTATCCTTAACTATCTGATTACTCATTAATCAAGATAATTAAAGATAATTACTGTCGTTACTATTCCTAATGTCCAAAAACAAAAGAATATTAATTACATAATTTGGACCTTCTGATTCAAAATATTTAATCCATTTTACCAAATTCCAAACACATAAATTGAAATAATTGATTTAAAAATAATTCCCGTTGTCAAAACAAATAGCGGGTTTTTTTGAAACAATATCTATGAAAAGTTTGGCATTAGTTTATGACCAATTTCAAAGTGAAATTAATCCTAATGACCACCATTGGATTAAATGGTAAAAATATATTCATATTACACTTTAATACCAATTAAAAATATATTCTAACCATTTAATTAAATTAAATGAAAAATCAGTTTTGATGTAAAATGCAGTATTTTTCACTATTCATTAAAAAATGAACATTGTCAGAAAAATACCAAAAATTTATCCACTGTAAATTTCAATGTCCCAATCATAATGAATATATTTATTTTGACAAATATAGATTATAAAATTGTCAGAAGTTTGATTTAAAAAGGGTTTTCCATCAAAAGGCAGTAAAACAATCTTTTAAGAATATTAGTGTATTACATGCTTAAGATTGGATTTATTTTCATTTTAAACCTATAAAACACTATCTAATTCATTAATAGACATAGATAAAAATATCGATTATTCATTACTTACTTGGGATGTTACATTCTTACCCCTTTAGAAAATTGTGTCCCCGCAATTTATTTACTTATCAAATAAATTGGGGTACCTATCCCTCATTGCATTTTCATATTCCCATGTTGCCTCTTCCATCATGTGGTTTTTCCACAAAACCTTTACCTGATTAATCACCTTATTCCGTAACACTTGCTCCATGTGGTCATGAATCCGGACCAGTTGTTCCTCATAATATAGGTTCTCTTCCAGCTGAACTACCTCTGGACTCAAAACATGAGATGGATCTGGAATGTACTTTCTGAGCATCGAAACATGAAAAACATTGTGTACCTGAGATAAACTCGGAGGTAAAGCCACTCGGTAAGCAACTGATCCAACTCTCTCCAGAATTTCATATGTTCCAATGAACCTTGGACTCAGCTTTCCTTTCTTACCAAATCGCATCACACATTTCCATTGTGATACTTTGAGAAAAACATGATCACCTACCTCAAAAGAGAGATCCCTCCTCCTGTTGTCCGCATAACTCTTCTACCTACTCTGAGTTGTTCTCATGTGTTTCTGTATCAGCTGACCTTTTTCTGCCAACTCTTATACCAATTCTGGTCTCATCAACTTCCTTTCACCCACTTCATCCCAGAAAGCTAGAGTTCGACACCACTTCTCATATAACGCCTCAAATGGTGACATCTGTATACTGGAATGGAAACTGTTATTATAAGAAAACTCAACCAAAGAAAGATGTTGGTGCCAACTTCCCTGATAATCCATCGAACAAGCACGTAGAATATCTTCCAAAGTCTGAATTGTTCGTTCTGACTGCCTATCTGATTGAGGATGAAATGCTCTACTAAAATTTAATTTAGTACCCAACGACTTCTGAAGGCCTTTCCAAAAGTTATAAGTGAACCTGGGATCATGATCAGATACAATGGAGAGAGAAACTCCATGTAACCTGACTGTCTCTTTAAGATACAAACAAGAATGTTGATCTAGGGAAAAAGTATCTCGTATAGCAAGGAAATGAGCAGATTTGGTCAAGCGATCAACAATAACCCAGATTTCATTATTACCTAAAGATGTCTTCTGTAATCCCACAACAAAGTCCATGGATATATTCTCCCATTTCCACTCTGGCACTGGTAAAGGCTGATGCATCACTTTCGGTAACTGCCGCTCTCCTTTAACCTGCGGACAAGTCAAACACTTCACAGTAAAATCAGCAATATCTCTTTTCATTCCATCCCACCAGTAATACTCCCGAAGATCCTTATACATCTTAGTACTTCCAGGATGAACTGAAAACAAAGAACTATGAGCTTCAAATAACAACTCTCTCTTCAACTGTTAATCACAAGGCACACAAAATCTATTCCAAAATCTCAAAACACAATCATTATCAATGTTGAATTCAGGAAACTTACCTTTCTGAACCAGCTCTACCTTTTTCTGCAACTCACTGTCTTTCTTCTGTGCTTACTTGATTCTATCTGATAGAGATGAGCTCACTGATACCTGAAACAAAACAGAAGAACTTCCTGCACCAACAACTTCTATGCCAAATTTCATCAAATCCTTAACCAAAGGATCATGTTCCAAAAGCAACATTGTTAATGAAGCATTACTTTTTCGACTCAAAGCATCAGCCACTTTATTTGCTTTTCCCAGATGGTAATGAATTGTACAGTCATAATCCTTGATTAATTCCAGCCATCTCCTTTGTCTCATGTTTAACTTATTCTGAGTGAATATATACTTTAAACTTTTGTGATCAGTATATATTTCACACTTTACTCCATACAAATGATGCCTCCAAATTTTTAAAGCAAAAACAATAGCAGCTAATTCCAAATCATGTGTAGGGTAATTTACCTCATGAGTTTTCAACTGAGGTGAAGAATAAGCAATTACCTGATCATTATGCATTAGGAAACAACCATGGCCTTTCAATGAAGCATCATTGTATAAAACAAACTCACCATTCCTGGAAGGTAGTGCCAAAACTGGAGAATTCACCAATCTTTTTTTCAATTACTGAAAACAATCATCACATTCGTTTGTCCAGATAAACTTAACACCCTTCTGAGTTAGCTTAGTCATTGGACTATATAACAATGAAAAATTTATAAAAAACCTTCGGTAATAGCCTGCCAAACCAAGGAAACTACGAATCTCTGTTACATTTGTGGGTCTTGGCCATTCTTCAAAAACCTTTGTTTTTGCAGGATCAATGGTTATCCCATCTTTAGAAACAATGTTACCAAGGAAAGAAATTTGTTGCAACCAAAACTCGAACTTGCTGAATTTTCCATACAGTTTCTTTTCTTTTATGGTTTGCAAGATAACCCTTAAATGTCTTTCATGCTCCTCTTTACTTTTAGAAAACACCAAAATATCATCAATGAAAACCACCACAATCTTATCCAAGAACTCATGGAAAATTCTATTCATTAAGTCCATGAATACAGCAGGTGCATTTGTTAGCCCAAAAGGCATTACTACAAATTCATAATGGCCATATCTTGTACGGAACGCGGTCTTCGGAACATCTTATTCCTTTAGCTTCAGCTGATGGTACCCCAATCTCAAGTCAATCTTTGAAAAATACTGAGCTCCCTGGAGATGATCAAACAAATCATCGATATGAGGCAAAGGATATTTGTTCTTAACAGTGATGTTATTCAAGGCCCTAGAATCAATGCAAAGTCTCATTGAACCATCTTTCTTTTTAACAAATAAAACAGGAGCACCCCATGGTGATGTGCTAGAACGAATGAAACCATTCTCTAATAAATCATGCAATTGCTCCTTCAACTCTAAAAGTTCAATTTGAGATATTCGATAAGGGGGTTTTGAAATTGCCTTAACATCACGAACTAAGTCAACAGTAAACTCAACTTCCTAATCTGGTATTATTCCTGGCAACTCATCTGGAAAAACATCAGGATACTCATTTACCACTGGCACATCATTAATCTGAACAGTTCCTTTATTTTCAACAATGTGTGCAAGGTAACATTTATTTCCATCTTTCACAAGTTTCTTTGTAACATCCCAAGTAAGTAATGAATAGGGTTTATTTTTATATATGTCTATTAATGAATTAGATAGTGTTTTAGAGGCTTAAAATGCAAATAAATCCAATCTTAAGCATGGAATACACTAATATTTTTAAAAGATTGTTTTACTGCCTTTTGATGGAAAACCATTTTTGAATCTATCTTTTGACAATTTTATAATCTATGTTTGTCAAAATAAACTTATTCTTTATGATTGGGACATCAAAATTTTCTTTGTGTGAATTTTTGGTATTTTTCTGACAATGTTCATTTTTTAGTGAATAGTGAAAAATACTGCATTTTACATTAAAACTGCTTCTTAATCTAATTTATTTATATGATTAGATTACCTTTTGAATTGGTCTTAATGTTTAATCTGAATATATTTTTACCATTTAATCCAATTGTGGTCATTGGAATCAATTTCACTTTGAAATTAGACTTAAACTGGTGTCAATCTTTTGATACTTATTGTTTTATAAAAACACGTTATTTGCTCTGACAGCGGGAATTAATTATTAAATTATGTGACTTATATGTTTTGAATTTTGTAAAATAGACTTCATTTTTGAATTCGGAATATCAAATATATCTTAGGGTGAATTTTTGGTAATTTTCTGAAAAACTCCAATTTTTGATGAATAGTGAAACCACTAAGTGGTAATCAAGCAAACTGATTTTTCAGTTAAATGAAAGTTTACTACTAATGTGTATTGAATTTTGAAAATCCGACATACATGGTTGCCATTAGTATGTAAAATGTGGTTCAATGTGGTGAAAATAATTTTTTGGTGAATAGTAACTTTTTTTCATTAATCGCGATTAGAGGTAATTAGTGTAATTTAAGGTAAAAAAGATACTATAAAAAATGTGAAAACACCATGACACTTGTCCTACCCCTATTTTATGTGTCATGGCCGACCAAGACAACCCATTGGTCGATTTAGGGGACCCTATGGAGCCTCTTGGGTGAGATAATGACTTTAATGCATTTTTTTAAATAAAGGTGAAAATGACACTAACATAAATTGTTTTACTAAAACAATATTTAGAAGGGGTTATACTAATCATAATTTTGTCTATAAATACTCTTCGGAAAGATAAAAATATTTCCTACATCATGATTTTTTTATAATTTTTAGATATTAAATAAATTAATTAAATTATGACATCATGATGATGCAACGATGAACTCATTAATGAACAGTTTAAATAAAATGAAATGATAATATAAAATCTAAGACCTACAATTGTCCAAAAACTATTGGATCAGAATATTTCAAAGCCTTATCATCTTATCATCGATATATATCAATGTGGGACCTTCGAAATTCGAAACACTTTTGAAAATAAAATAATAGTTTCATGATTTCCAAAAGTGCCCCTCCTCTCCTCTTATAAAAGGCCCCCACCTCTACCTCATTTCACACACTCCTCAAGCCTTTGGCTCGGCCATCCCCTGCCCATTTACTCTCTCCACATCCTTCTCCTCATCCTAGAGGATTCCCTTTGGGCAGAATCCTTTCAAAGGATGCCTTTAGGCTCAAATCAAAATGAGTTACACTTTTAAAGGTGATTCATTCTCTCATGTTCATTTGTTTTATTTTGCTTCTACAACCCCCTAAAATCTTTTTATTTACATATTTTGTAACAACAACAGTATCTTCAATATAATAGGATGCTTTTATAAGATTTATTCGAGGTACACTCTCACACAACTACATCAAATGGTTAAAGAACATACGGTTTCCGTGGATGGCGGAATTCTGCCTCCCGAAACGATGATTGTTCAATACTCATTTAACACCTTCAAAGGAGGCTATTATGATGTCACTATTTTTATATATGATATATAATATGTTTATTCATTCCTTAAGCTTCTGTATTTTTCATTTATGTCATACCATTATTGTTTTCATTATGGGTAAACACGATATCTTCATTTTAGGAATTGCGGACTACCGCCCCCTGAAAGTGATTTGATTCGTTAATACCATATGTGGGATGTGTAAAGGATAAAGTTAATGATATTATATATGTTATTATACTGTAATTATAATACACTCTTATATCATTATGATTCCATTCCAGAAAATACGAAATAGAAATGGAAGTAGTGTTCATGCGTACGTACAGCTTACCGTCTCCATGAACGGTGCATTTCATTTATTACCTCTAAATGTGATGTAATATAATAAATACATGTATATTATGAATATATATGATATATATGTTATCCAAATCATTAATATCATTCTGGATATAACGAACCTTTGACCAAATTAACAACATGTAAGTGTAAGAAGTCTATTTTTGACTTAAGAACCAAATACCGACAAAATGAACATTATTAACTTAAATGATTACATGATGTTCATAACATGGTATAAAAGGAATAATGAACTTGAAAAAGGTTCTTAAGCATGTAGAGATTAACTCAAGTTTATTATTCATAAGATTAAAGAACGGTCGGGTCAAGTCGGATACGAGGTATGGGACTTCATCTCAATCTCCATTCATTGAGGAATATTTTGTTTTATACACAACATTCTTTTATACGGTGTATAAACCCCTTTGACTTTTACATTTATTCAAAAGGAATCTTTTTTATATGAAGTTTTTATTAAACGAAAAAAGGGAATGTTTTTTTCGTACCTATGCGGTGACAACGACTTCTTCCCCATCGTGACCATTATTGGAGTTTCGGCTTCCTCTACAAGTCATACCTTATTTTTAAAAGAAAAATAAATACCATGTTTTACTTTTTTTCTATTTTGGTATTGAAAATGGTTTTCATAATGTTTTTATATCAATGTGTTGTATTGATATCTTGTGATTGAAAGGTGGAAATGTTATGTTTCCTTTATGCATGTTTTATGTGATACGATTATGTTGAGGTTCTTGGGCATTATTATGAAGACAGGTGGTTCCGTGATAGACTAATGGCGGGTGAGCCCAATATAGCTCTCCAATGCATTGGGTAACGCGAAGGAGTGAAACGTTAAGGTTTCTCCGAAGAGATTTGGGGAATATACTGTGATGGGTATTCCAAACGTAAACAAGAGGGTTACTCACGACGTATGAATGTTATGAATGCCTCAAGTAACCTTTATGTCTTATGATTTCTATTATTTATTCATGTTTTGATGAGGTATGTTAAAGTGCTTATGTTTTATGGGTAAAGTATGATCTCATTCTTATGTATATATGTACATATGTTTCCTTTCCATATTTTTTATATCCCTTACTAAGCTTTTTATTCTCATCCCAAGTTTTTTTGAAATGTTTTTCATAGGTCAAGGTAAAGGTACATGATATGATGATAGTGTCAAGGAAGTGTCAAGAAAGAATCCATGTTTATTTTAAATATGTTCCCGTTGATGGGAAAGATAAATACTATCTTTATGTAACCACTTTGTTTATATGTGGAATGTAATGCAAGTTTTATGATCTAATTCTCTAAAACTCTAAACCCGAAAAGATCCTCAATGTGTAATCTTTTAATAACTCATGATTAAGTAAGGTTTAAGGCTGGGGCCTTATAGTTGGTATCAGAGGTCGGTTTAGATAACTTTAGGAGTTAGAATTATATTAAATGATTATCCAAAAATATTTTTTTATGGTCAAATTGAAGTGATATAGAATTTGAAGATTACCATGTTGCATCATCTAAGATATGTTTGTTCAGAATGGTTTTCCACAGTGGAAACAGGGAAGCAGTGCTAGGAAGACATAAAGAAGGAAATAACCTTCCAAATCAGTATCCTGAGATGGTCGGAATTGGAACTGAACTGTTTGTTGCAGTAATGGCACAGTTGACTCATGCAATAAATGGCGGTGGTAATCATGCACGAGATCAGCCAGATCAACCGCAGAGGAACATGTCAGTGGTGTAACATTTCATGAGGCAACATCCCCCATTATTCAGAGGATAATCTGACCCTGTGCTAGCTGAAGGGTGGATTAAAGCACTGGAGAATATTTTTGATGTCATGGGGTGTTCAGAAAATCAAAAGGTTAGTCTTTCTATTTACAGTTTGGAGGGTGAAGCAGATCAGTGGTGGTCGATGGTTAAAAATATCAGGGATGCTGATGACATTGATGCTCTCGACTGGGATGAATTCAAAGGTATGTTTCTTGAAAAGTATTTTCCTAAGGCTGTTCGACTTAGGAGGGAGAAACAATTCTTGGAATTGAGGCAAGAGGAAGACTCAGTGGCTACCTATGAAGAAAGGTTCACTCGATTGGAAAGGTATGCTCCAAATTTTATCCGAGACCTTGATAGTAAAATCAATCGTTTTTACTCAGGATTAAAGCCAAAATATCGAAGGGCATTAGCTTCTCGTGAGTTTAAAAGTTATGAAAAGCTTGTTCGATGTGCTGAGAAGGTGGAAATAGAGTTTGCCGATGATCAAGTGTTCTATAACAACCAACAGAAGAAGAGACCGAGGTGGCAGGAGAAAGGTAAGAATTCTTCAAAAAAGTCTGATTGTAAGAAAACTAAGTTTCCATTTTGTGATAAATGTGGAAAAAGGCATGCTGGGGAATGTCTTCTGAATTCCGGAAAGTGCTACCGATGTGGTAAGATGGGGCATAAGGCTCGTGATTGCACTGAAAATGATCAAGGTGAAGGTAAGACCAAATTTGATTTACAGTTAGTGAAATGTTTTAAGTGCAATGAGATTGGTCACTATGCAAATGAGTGTCCGACAAAGAGCTTGAGTTATGGGAATCAGTTAGACTACAAGAAGAAAGGGGTGGTGAAATCCTTTGCAACTACTTCAGCAGATGTCAAGCTATCAAATGAAGTTGTATCAGGTACTTTGTTTGTTTTTTCAGATTATGCCAGTGTGTTGTTTGATTCGGGGTCTACACATTCTTTCATCTCTGAAACCTTTTCTAGTAAAATGGGAATACCATCTCAAGAAATGACTCTTGAAATTTTGGTAAAAACACCTGGGGGAAATGTTGAGGCAAAAATAATTTATAAGAATCTTCCTATCCTTATCTGTGGAAAGAACCTACTTGCAAACCTTATTGTTCTACCTCTAGTAGAGTTTGATGTTATCCTGGGTATGTATTGGCTCTCTATTTACCAGGCTAAGATTGACTGTAGAGCTAAAGAAGTTTCTTTTCAGAAAGAATTTTAGTTTGTGTCTAAGAATGAACCCTTACAGTTGATAACTTATCATGAGGCCGAGAAACTTGTAAAATATGGAAATGAATGTTACCTTGCACACATCATTGAAAATAAAGGAACTGTTCAGATTAATGATGTGCCAGTGGTAAATGAGTATCCTGATGTTTTTCCTGATGAGTTGCCTAGAATAATAACAGATCGGGAAGTTGAGTTTACTGTTGACTTAGTTTGTTATGCTAAGCCAATTTTAAAACCCCCTTTTCGAATGGCTCAAATTTAACTTTTAGAGTTGAAGGAGAAATTGCAAGATTTATTAGAGAAAGGTTTCATTCGACCTAGCACAACACCATGGGGTGCTCCTGCTTTATTTGTTATAAAGAAATATGGTTATATGAGACTTTTCATTGATTATAGGGCCTTGAATAATATCACTGTTAAGAACAAATATCCTTTGCCTCATATCGATGATTTGTTTGATCAGCTCCAGGGAGCTCAGTTTTTTTCAAAGATTGACTTGAGATCGGGGTACCATCAGCTGAAGGTAAAGGAAGAAGATGTTCCGAAAACCGCGTTCCATACGAGATATAGCCATTATGAATTTTTAGTAATGCCTTTTGGGCTAACCAATGCATCTGTTGTATTCATGGACTTAATGAATATAATTTTCCATTAGTTCTTGGATAAGTTTGTGGTGGTTTCCATTGATGATATCTTGGTGTTTTCAAAATGTAAATAGGAGCATGAAAGACATTTAAGGGTTATCTTGCAAACCTTAAAAGAAAAGAAATTGTATGGGAAATTCAGCAAATGTGAGTTTTGGTTGCAACAAATTTCCTTCCTTGGTCACATTGTTTCTAAAGATGGGATAACTGTTGATCCTGCAAAAACAAAATTTGTGGAAGACAGGACAAGACCCACAAATGTAACGGAGATTCGTAGCTTCCTTGGTTTAGCAGGCTATTATCGAAGGTTTGTTAGAAATTTTTCACGATTATCTAGTCCAATGACTAAGCTAACTCGGAAGGGTGTTATGTTTATCTGGACCAAATAATGTGATGATTGTTTTCAGGAATTGAAAAGAATATTGGTGAAAGATCCAGTTTTGGCACTACCTTCCAGGAATGGTGAGTTTGTTATCTATAGTGATGATTCATTGAAAGGACTTGGTTGCGTCCTAATGAAGAATGACCAGGTAATTTATTATGCTTCACGACAGTTGAAAACTAATGAGGTAAATTACCTCACACATGATTTGGAATTAGCTGCTGTTGTTTTTGCTTTAAAAATTTGGAGGCATCATTTGTATGGAGTAAAGTGTGAAATATATACCGATCACAAAAGTTTAAAGTATATATTCACTCAGAAAGAATTTAACATGATACAAGGGAGATGGCTAGAATTAATCAAGGATTATGATTGTACAATTCATTACCATCCGGGAAAAGCAAATACAATGGTTGATGCTTTGAGTCGAAAAAGTAATGCTTCATTAGCAATGTTGCGTTTGGAACGTGATCCTTTGGTTAAGGATTTGATGAACTTTGGCATAGAAGTTGTTGGTGCAGGAAGTTCTTCTGTTTTGTTTTAGGTATCAGTGAGATCATCTCTATCATATAGAATCAAGAAAGCAAAGAAGCAAGACAGTGAGTTGTAGAAAAAGGTAGAGCTGGTTCAGAAAGGTAAGTTGCCTGAATTCAATATTGACAATGATTGCGTTTTGGGATTTGGGAAGAGATTGTGTGTTCCTTGTGATTCACAGTTGAAGAGAGAGTTGTTATGTGAAGCTCATAGTTCTCCGTTTTCAGTTCATCCTGGAAGTACTAAGATGTATAGAGATCTGCGGGAGTATTACTGGTGGGATGGAATGAAAAGAGATATTGCAGATTTCACTATGATGTGTTTGATTTGTCAGCAGGTTAAAGCAGAGAGTTAGTTACCGAAAGGGATGCTTCAGCCTTTACCAGTGCCAGAGTGGAAATGGGAGAATATATCCATGGACTTTGTTGTGGGATTACCAAAGACATCTCGAGGTAATAATACAATCTGGGTTATTGTTGATCGCTTGACTAAATCTGCTCATTTCCTTGCTATACGAGATACTTTTTCCCTAGATAAACTTTCCCGTTTGTATATTAAAGAGATAGTCAGGTTACATGGAGTTCCCCTCTCCATTGTATCTGATCGTGATCCCAGGTTCACTTCTAACTTTTGGAAAGGCCTTCAGAAGTCGTTGGGTACTGAAATAAATTTTAGTACAGCTTTTCATCCTCAATCAGATGGGCAGTCAGAACGAACAATTCATACATTGGAGGATATGCTATGTTCTTGTTCCATGGATTATCAGGGAAGTTGGGACGAACATATTTCTTTGGTTGAATTTTCATATAATAACAGTTTTCATTCTAGTATACATATGGCACCATTTCAGGCATTATATGGGAAACGGTGTCGAACTCCAGCTTTCTGGGATGAAGTGGGTGAAAGGAAGTTGATGGGACCATAATTGGTAGAAGAGATGGCAGAAAAAGTTCAGCTGATTCAGAATCACATGATAACAGCTCAGAGTAGGTAGAAGAGTTATGCGGATAACCAGAGGAAGGATCTATCTTTCGAGGTAGGTGATCATGTTTTTCTCAAAGTTTCCCCATGGAAGAGTGTGATGCGATTTGGTAAGAAAGGAAAGCTGAGTACAAGGTTTGTTGGACCGTGTGAAATTCTGGAGAGAGTTGGATCAGTTGCATACCGAGTGGCTTTACCTCCGAGTTTATCTCAGGTACACAATGTTTTTCATGTTTCAATGTTAAGGAAGTACATGCCAGATCCATCTCATGTTTTGAGTCCAGAGGTAGTTCAGCTTGAAGAGAATCTATCTTACGAGGAACAACTGGTCCAGATTCATGACCACATGGAGCAGGTATTGCGGAATAAGGTGATTAAGCAGGTAAAGGTTTTATGAAAAAACCATATGGTTGAAGAGGCAACATGGGAATTTGAAAATGCTATGAGGGGTAAGTACCCCCATTTATTCGATAAGTAAATAAATTGTGAGGACACAATTTTCTAAAGGGGGGAAGTATGTAACATCCCAAGTAAGTAATGAATAATAGTTATTTTTATATATGTCTATTAATTAATTAGATAGTGTTTTAGAGACTTAAAATGCAAATAAATCCAATCTTAAGCATGGAATACACTAATATTTTTAAAAGATTGGTTTACTACCTTTTGATGGCAAACCATTTTTGAATCTATCTTTTGAAAATTTTATAAGCTATTCTTGTCAAAATAAACTTATTATTTATGATTTGGACATCAAAATTTACTTTGTGTAAATTTTTGGTATTTTTCTGACAATGTTCATTTTTTAATGAATAGTGAAAAATACTGTATTTTACATCAAAACTGCTTCTTAATATAATGTTTTATATGATTAGATTACCTTTTGAATTGGTCTTAATTTGTAATCTGAATATATTTTTACCATTTAATCCAATTGTGGTCATTGGAATCAATTTCACTTTTAAATTAGACTTAAACTGGTGTCAATCTTTTGATACTTATTATTTTATAAAAACACGCTATTTGCTCTGACAGCGGGAATTAATTATTAAATTAATTAATGTGACTTATATGTTTTGAATTTTGTAAAATATACTTCATTTTTGAATTCGGAATATCAAATATAGCTTAGGGTGTATTTTTGGTAATTTTCTGAAAAACTCCAATTTTTGATGAATAGTGAAACCACTAAGTGGTAATCAAGCAAACTGATTTTTCAGTTAAATGAAAGTTTACCACTAATGTGTATTGAATTTTGAAAATCCGACATACATGGTTGTAATTAGTATGTAATATGTGGTTCAATGTGATGAAAATAATTTTTTGGTGAATAGTAACTTTTTTTCATTAATCGCGATTAGAGGTAATTAGTGTAATTTAAGGTAAAAATGATATTATAAAAATGTGAAAACACCATGAAACTTGTCCTACCCCTATTGGATGAGTAATGGACGACCAAGAAAACCCATGGGTCGATTTAGCGGACCCTATGGAGCCTCTTGGGTGAGATAATGACTTTAATGCATTTTTTTAAATAAAAGTGAAAATGACACTTACATAAATTGTTTTACTAAAAAAAATTTAGAAGGGTTTATACCAATGATAGTTTTGTCTATAAATACTCTTTGGAAAGATAAAAATATTTCCTACATCAGGATATTTTTTATATAATTTTTAGAGTTTAAATAAATTAATTTAATTATGACATCATGATGATGCAACGATGACCTCATTAATGAACAGTTTAAATAAAATGAAACGATAATATAAAATCTAAGACCTACACTTGTCCAAAAACTATTGTATGGGAATATTTCGAAGCATTGTCATCTTGTCTTCGAAATATATCAATGTGGGACCTTAGAAATTCGAAACACTTTTGAAAATAAAATAATATTTTCATGATTTCCAAAAGTGCCCCTCCTCTCCTCTTATAAAACGCCCCCACCTCTACCTCATTTCACACACTCCTCAAGCCTTTTTCTCGGCCATACCCTTCTCATTTACTCTCTCCACATCCCTCTCCTCATCCTAGAAGATTCTCTTTTGGAAGAATTCTTTCAAAGGAAGCCTTTAGGCTCAAATCAAAAGGAGTTACACTTTTAAAGGTGATTCATTCTCTCATGTTCATTTGTTTTATTTTGCTTCTCCAACCCCCTAAACTCTTTTTATTTACTTATTTTGTAACAACACCAGTATCTTCAATATACTAGGATGTTTTTATAATATTTATTCGAGCTACACCCCCACACAACTACATCAAATGGTTAACGAACATACGGTTTCCGTGGATGGCGAAATTCTGCCTCCCGAAACGATGATTGTTCAATACTCATTTAACACTTTAAAAGGTGGCCATTATGATATCACTATTTTTATATATGATATATAATATGTTTATTCTTTCCTTAAGCTTCTGTATTTTTCATTTATGGCATACCATTATTGTTTCCATTATGGGTAAACACGATATCTTCATTTTAGGAAGTGCGGACTACCGCCCCCTGAAAGTGATTTGATTCGTTAATACCATATGTGGGATGTGTAAAGGATAAAGTTAATGATATTATATATTTTATTATACTGGAATTATAATATACTCTTATATCATTATGATTCCTTTCCAGAAAATATGAAATAGAAATGGAAGTAGCGTTCATGCGTACGTACGGCTTACCGACTCCATGAACGGTGCATTTCATTTCTTACCTCTAAATGTGATGTAATATTATAAATACATGTATATGATGAATATATATGATATATATGTTATACAAATCATTAATATCATTCTGGATATAACAAAACTTTGACCAAATTAACAACATGTAAGTGTAAGAAGTCTATTTTTGACTTAAGAACCAAATACAGACAAAATGAACATTATTAACTTAAATGATTACATGATGTTCATAACATGGTGTAAAAGGAATAATGAACTTGAAAAAGGTTCTTAATCAAGTATAGATTAACTCAAGTTTATTATTCAGGAGATTAAAGAACGGTAGGGTCAAGTCGGATACGAGGTATGGGACTTCGTCTCAATCTCCTTTCTTTGAGGCATATTTTGTTTTATACACAACCATCTTTTATACGGTGTATAAAACCCTTTGACTTTTACATTTATTCAAAAGGAATATTTTTTATACGAAGTGTTTATTAAACGACAAAAGGGAATGTTTTTGTCGTACGTATGCGGAGACAACGACTTCTCCTCCGTCGTGACTATTATTTGAGTTTCGGCTTCCTCTACAAGTCATACCTTCTTTTTAAAAGAAAAATATATACCATGTTTTACTTTTCATCTATTTTGTTATTGAAAATGGTTTTCATAATGTTTTTATATCAATGTGTTGTATTGATATCTTGTGATTGAAAGGTGGAAATGTTATGTTTCTTTTATGAATGTTTTATGTGATACGATTATGTTGAGGTTCTTGGGCATTATTATGAAGACGGGTGGTTCCGTGATAGACTAAGGGCGGGTGAGCCCGATATAGCTCTCCAATGCATTGGGTAACACAAAGGAGTGAAACGTTAAGGTTTCTCTGAAGAGATTTGGGGAATATACTGTGATGGGTATTCCAAACGTAACCAAGAAGGTTACTCCCTACGTAAGAATGATATGAATGCCTCAAGTTACCTTTATGTCTTATGATTTCAATGATTTATTCATGTTTTGATGAGGTATGTTAAAGTGCTTATGTTTTATGGGTAAAGTATGATCTCATTCTTATGTATATATGTACCTATGTTTCCTTTACATATTTTTTATATCCCTTACTGAGCTTTTTATGCTCGTCCCAAGTTTTTTTTGAAATGTTTTTCGCAGGTCAAGGGAAAGGTACATGATATGATGATAGTGTCAAGGAAGTGTCAAGAAAGAATCCATTTTTATTTTAAATATGTTCCCATTGATGGGAAATAAGAATACTATATTTATGTAACCACTTTGTTTATATATGGAATGTAATGCAAGTTTTATGATCTAATTCTCTAAAACTCTAAACCTGAAAAGATCCTCAATGTGTAATCTTGTAATAACTCAAGATTAAGTAAGGTTTAAGGCTGGGGCCTTATAGTTGGTATCAGAGGTCAGTTTAGATAACTTTAGGAGTTATAATTCTATTAAATGATTATCCAAAAATATTTTTTATGGTCAAATTGAAGTGACATAGTATTTGAAGATTACCATGTTGCTTCCTCTAAGACATGTTTGTTCAGAATGGTTTTCCGCAGAGGAAACAGGGAAGAAGTGCTAGGAAGGCATACAGAAGGAAATAACCTGCCGAATCAGCATCCTGAGATGGTCGGAATTGGAACTGAACAGTTTTTTGCAGTAATGGCATAGTTGACTCAAGCGATAAATGGCGGTGGTATCCATGCACGAGATCAGCCAGATCAATCGCAGAGGAACATGTCAGTGGTGGAACATTTCATGAGGCAACATCCCCCATCATTCAGAGGATCATCTGACCCTGTGCTAGCTAAAGGGTGGATTAAAGCACTGGAGAATATTTTTGATGTCATGGGGTGTTCAGACAATCAATAGGTTAGTCTTGCTATTTACCGTTTGTAGGGTGAAGCAGATTAGTGGTGGTCGATGGTTAAAAATATCAGGGACACTGATGAGATTGATTCTCTCGACTGGGATGAATTCAAAGTTATGTTTCTTGAAAAGTATTTTCCTAAGGCTGTTCGACTTAGGATGGAGAAACAATTCTTGGAATTGAGGAAAGAGGAAGACTCAGTGGCAACCTATGAAGAAAGGTTCACTCGATTGGCAAGGTATGCTCCAAATTTTATACGAGACCTTGATAGTAAAATCAATAGTTTTTACTCAGGATTAAAGCCAAAATATCGAAGGCAATTAGCTTCTCATGAGTTTAAAAGTTATGAAAAGCTTGTTCGATGTGCTGAGAAAGTGGAAATGGAGTATGTCGATGATCAAGTGTTCTATAACAACCAACAGAAGAAGATACTGAGGTGGCCGGAGAAAGGTAAGAATTCTTCAAAAAAAGTCTGATGGTAAGAAAACTAAGTTTCCAGTTTGTGATAAATGTGGAAAAAGGCATGCTGGGGAATGTCTTCTGAATTCCGGAAAGTGCTACCGATGTGGTAAGATGGGGCATAAGGCTCTTGATTGCACTGAAAAGGATCAAGGTGAAGGTAAGACCAAATTTGATTTACAGTTAGTGAAATGTTTTAAGTGCAATGAGATGGGTCACTATGCAAATGATTTTCCGACAAAGAGCTTGAGTGATGGGAAGCAGTTAGACTACAAGCAGAAAGGGGTGGTGAAATCCTTTGCAACTACTTCAGCAGATGTCGGGCCATCAAATGAAGTTGTATCAGGTACTTTGTTTGTTTTTTCAGATTATGACAGTGTGTTGTTTGATTCGGGGTCTACACATTCTTTCATCTCTGAAACCTTTTCTAGTAAAATGGGAATACCATCTCAAGAAATGACTCCTGAACTTTTGGTAAAAACACCTGTGGGAAATGTTGAGGCAAAAAGAAATTATAAGAATCTTCTTATCCTTATCTGTGGAAAGAACCTACTTGAAAACCGTATTGTTCTACCTCTAGTAGAGTTTGATGTTATCCTGGGTATGGATTGGCTCTCTATTTACCATGCTAAGATTGACTGTAGAGCTAAAGAAGTTTCTTTTTAGAAAGAATTTCAGTTTGTGTACAAGAATGAACCCTTACTGTTGATAACTTATCAAGAGGCCGAGAAACTTGTAAAAGATGGAAATGAATGTTACCTTGCACACATCGTTGAAAATAAAGGAACTGTTCAGATTAATGATGTGCCAGTGGTAAATGAGTGTCCTAATGTTTTTCCTGATGAGTTGCCTTGAATAATACCAGATCGGGAAGTTGAGTTTACTATTGACTTAGTTCCTGATGCTAGGCCAATTTCAAAACCCCCTTATAGAATGGTTCAAATTGAACTTTTAGAGTTGAAGGAGCAATTGCAAGATTTATTAGAGAAAGGTTTCATTCGACCTGGCACATCACCATGGGGTGCTCCTGTTTTATTTATTAAAAAGAAAGATGGTTCTATGAGACTTTTCATTGATTATAGGGCCTTGAATAATATCACTGTTAAGAACAAATATCCTTTGCCTCATATCGATGATTTGTTTGATCAGCTCCAGGGAGCTCAGTTTTTTTCAAAGATTGACTTGAGATCGGGGTACCATCAGCTGAAGGTAAAGGAAGAAGATGTTCTGAAGACCACGTTCCGTACGAGATATGGCCATTATGAATTTGTAGTAATGCCTTTTGGGCTAACCAATGCACCTGTTGTATTCATGGACTTAATGAATAGAGTTTTCCATGAGTTCTTGGATAAGTTTGTGGTGGTTTTCATTGATGATATTGTGGTGTTTTCAAAAAGTAAATAGGAGCATGAAAGACATTTAAGGGTTATCTTGCAAACCTTAAATGAAAATAAATTGTATGGGAAATTCAGAAAATGTGAGTTTTGGTTGCAACAAATTTCCTTCCTTGGTCACATTGTTTCAAAAGATGGGATAACTGTTGATCCTGCAAAAAAATGTTGTGGAAGACTGGCCAAGACCCACAAATGTAATGGAGATTCGTAGCTTCCTTGGTTTGGTAGGCTATTACCGAAGGTTTCTTAGAAATTTTTCATGGTTATCTAGTCCAATGACTAATCTAACTCAGAAGGGTGTTAAGTTTATCTGGACAAAAGAATGTGATGATTGTTTTCAGGAATTCAAAAAGAAGATTGGTGAAAGCTCTAGTTTTGGCACTACCTTCCAGGAATGGTGAGTTTGTTATCTACAGTGATGCTTCATTGAAAGGACTTGGTTGAGTCCTAATGCAGAATGACGAGGTAATTGCTTATGCTTCACGACAGTTGAAAACTCATGAGGTAAATTGCCCTACACATGATTTGGAATTAGCTGCTGTTGTTTTTGCTTTAAAAATTTGGAGGCATCATTTGTATGGAGTAAAGTGTGAAATATATACCGATCAAAAAAGTTTAAAGTATATATTAACTCAGAAAGAATTGAACATGAGACAAGGGAGATGGCTAGAATTAATCAAGGATTATGATTGTACAATTCATTACCATCCGGGAAAAGAAAATAAAATGGTTGATGCTTTGAGTCGAAAAAGTAATGCTTCATTAGAAATGTTGTGTTTAGAACGTGATCCTTTGGTTAAGGATTTGATGAACTTTGGCATAGAATTTGTTGGTGCAGGATGTTCTTTTATTTTGTTTCATGTATCAGTGAGATCATCTCTATTAGATATAATCAAGAAAGCACAGAAGCAAGACAGTGAGTTGCAGAAAAAGGTAGAGCAGGTTCAGAAAGGTAAGTTTCCTGAATTCAACATTGACAATGATTGTGTTTTGAGATTTGGGAAGAGATTGTGTGTGCCTTGTGATTCACAGTTTAAGAGAGAGTTGTTATGTGAATCTCGTAGTTCTCCGTTTTCAGTTCATCCTGGAAGTACTATGATGTATAGAGATATGTGGGAGTATTACTGGTGGGATGGAATGAAAACAGATATTGCTGATTTTACTGTGAAGTGTTTGACTTGTCAGCAGGTTAAAGCAGAGCAGCAGTTACCGAAAGGGATGCTTCAGCCTTTACCAGTGCCAGAGTGGAAATGGGAGAATATATCCATGGACTTTTTTGTGGGATTACCAAAGACATCTCGAGGTAATAATGCAATTTGGGTTATTGTTGATTGCTTGAATAAATCTTCTCATTTCCTTGCTATACGAGATACTTTTTCCCTAGATCAACTTTCCCGTTTGTATCATAAAGAGATAGTCAGGTTACATGGATTTCCCCTCTCCATTGTGTCTGATCGTGATCCCAGGTTCACATCTATCTTTTGGAAAGGCCTTCAGAAGTCGTTGGGTACTGAATTAAATTTTAGTAAGGCTTTTCATCCTCAATCAGATGGGCAATCAGAACGAACAATTCAGACATTGGAGGATATGATACGCTCTTGTTCCATGGATAATCAGGGAAGTTGGGACCAACATCTTTCTTTGGTTGAATTTTCAAATAATAACAGTTTTCATTCCAGTATACAGATGGCACCATTTCAGGCATTATATGGGAAACGGTGTCGAACTCCAGCTTTTTGGGATGAAGTGGGTGAAAGGAAGTTGATGGGACCAGAATTGGTAGAAGAGATGGTAGAAAAAGTTCAGCTGATTCAGAAGCACATGGGAACAGCTCAGAGCATGTAGAAGAGTTATGCAGATAACCGGAGGAAGGATCTATCTTTCGAGGTAGGTGATCATGTTTTTCTCAAAGTTTCACCATGGAAGAGTGTGATGCGATTTGGTAAGAAAGGAAAGATGAGTCTAAGGTTTGTAGGACCATATGAAATTCTGGAGAGAGAGTTGGATTAGTTTCATACCGAGTGGCTTTACCTCCGAGTTTATCTCAGGTACACAATGTTTTTCATGTTTCAATGTTAAGGAAGTACATGCCATATCCATATCATGTTTTGAGTCCAGAAGTAGTTCAGCTGGAAGAGAATCTATCTTATGAGGAACAACCGGTCCAGATTCTTGACCACACGGAGCAGGTATTGCGGAATAAGGTGATTAAGCAGGTAAAGGTTTTATGGAAAAACCATATGGTTGAAGAGGCAACATGGGAATCTGAAAATTCTATGAGGGATAAGTACCCCCATTTATTCGATAAGTGAATAAATTGCGGGGACACAATTTTATAAAGGGGGGAAGGATGTAACATCCCTAGTAAGTAATGAATAATATATATTTTTATATATGTCTATTAATGAATTAGATAGTGTTTTAGAGGCTTAAAATGCAAATAAATCCAATCTTAAGCATGGAAAACACAAATATTTTTAAAAGATTGTCTTACTGCCTTTTGATGGAAAACCATTTTTGAATCTATCTTTTGACAATTTTATAAGCTATGTTTGTCAAAATAAACTTATTCTTTATGATTGGGACATCAAAATTTACTTTGTGTGAATTTTTGGTATTTTTCTGACAATGTTCATTTTTTAATGAATAGTGAAAAATACTGCATTTTACATCAAAACTGCTTCTTAATATAATATATTTATATTAATAGATTACCTTTTGAATTGGTCTTAATGTGTAATATGAATATATTTTTACAATTTAATCCAATGGTGGTCATTGGAATCAATTTCACTTTGAAATTAGACTTAAACTGGTGTCAATCTTTTGATACTTATTGTTTTATAAAAACATGCTATTTGCTCTGACAGCGGAAATTAATTATAAAATTAATTAATGTGACATATATGTTTTTAATTTTGTAAAATAGACTTCATTTTTGAATTCAGAATATCAAATATAGCTTAGGGTGAATTTTTGGTAATTTTCTGAAAAACTCCAATTTTTGATGAATAGTGAAACCACTAAGTGGTAATCAAGCAAACTGATTTTTCAGTTAAATGAAAGTTTACCACTGATGTGTATTGAATTTTGAAAATTCAACATACATGGTTGTCATTAGTATGTAAAATGTGGTTCAATGTGATGAAAATAATTTTTTGGTGAATAGTAACTTTTTTTCATTAATCGCGATTAGAGGTAATTAGTGTAATTTAAGGTAAAAATGATATTATAAAAATGTGAAAACACCATGACACTTGTCCTACCCATATTGGATGAATCATGGACGACCAATACAACCCATGGGTCGATTTAGGGGACCCTATGGAGCCTCTTGGGTGAGATAATGACTTTAATGCCTTTTTTTAAATAAAGGTGAAAATGACACTAACATAAATTGTTTTACTAGAACAATTTTTATAAGGGGTTATACTAATCATAATTTTGTCTATAAATACTCTTTGGAATGATAAAAAGATTTCCTACATCAGGATATTTTTTTTTATAAATTTTAGACATTAAATAAATTAATTTAATTATGACATCATGATGATGCAACGATGACCTCATTAATGAACAGTTTAAATAAAATGAACGGTAATATAAAATATAAGACCTAAACTTGTCCAAAAACTATTGGATGGGAATATTTATAAGACTTATCATATTATCTTCTAAATATATCAATGTGGGACCTTATAAATTCGAAACACTTTTGAAAATAAAATAATAGTTTCATGATTTCCAAAAGTGCCCCTCCTCTCCTCTTATAAAAGGCCCCCACCTCTACCTCATTTCACACACTCCTCAAGCCTTTGGATCGTCCAACCCCTGCCCATTTACTCTCTCCACATCCCTCTCCTCATCCTAGAGGATTCCCTTTAGGATGAATCCTTTCAAAGGAAGCCTTTAGGCTCAAATCAAAAGGAGTTACACTTTTAAAGGTGATTCATTCTCTCATGTTCATTTGTTTTATTTTGCTTCTCCAAACCCCTAAACTATTTTTATTTACTTCTTTTGTAACAAAACCAGTATTTTAAATATACTAGGATGTTGTTATAATATTTATTCTATCTACACTCTCACAAAACTACATCAAATGGTTAAAGAACATACGGTTTCCGTGGATGGAGAAATTCTGCCTCCCGAAATGATGATTGTTCGATACTCATTTAACACCTTCAAAGGTAGACATTATGATGTCACTATTTTTATATATGATATATAATATGTTTATTCTTTCCTTAAGCTTATGTATTTTTCATTTATGGCATACCATTATTGTTTCCATTATAGGTAAACACGATATCTTCATTTTAGGAAGTGCGGACTACCGCCCCCTGAAAGTGATTTGATTCGTTAATACCATATGAGGGATGTGTAAAGGATAAAGTTAATGATATTATATATGTTATTATACTAGAATTATAATATACTCTTATATAATTATTACTCCATTCCAGAAAATACAAAATAGAAATGGAAGTAGCATTCATGCGTACGTACGGCTTACCGTCTCCATGAACGGTGCATTTCATTTCTTACCTCTAAATGAGATGTAATATTATAAATACATGTATATGATGAATATATATGATATATATGTTATCCAAATAATTAATATCATTCTGGATATAACGAACCTTTGACCAAATTAACAACATGTAAGTGTAAGAAGTCTATTTTTGACTTAAGAACCAAATACCAACAAATTGAACATTATTAACTTAAATGATTACATGATGTTCATAACATGGTATAAAAGGAATAATGAACTTAAAAAAGGTTCTTAAGCAAGTAGAGAATAACTCAAGTTTATTATTCAAGATATTAAATAATGGTCAGTTCAAGTCGGATACTAGGTATGGGACTTCGTCTCAATCTCCTTTCATTGAGGCATATTTTGTTTTATACACAAACTTCTTTTATACGGTGTATAAACCCCTTTGACTTTTACATTTATTCAAAAGGAATCTTTTTTATACGAAGTGTTTATTAAATGACAAAAGGGAATGTTTTTGTCGTACGTATGCGGCGACAACGACTTCTCCTCCGTCGTGACCATTATTTTAGTTTCGGCTTCCTCTACAAGTCATACCTTCTTTTTAAAAGAAAAATAAATACCATGTTTTACTTTTCATCTATTTTGGTATTGAAAATGGTTTTAATAATGTTTTTATATCAATGTGTTGTATTGATATCTTGTGATTGAAAGGTGGAAATGTTATGTTTCCTTTATGCATGTTTTATGTGATACGATTATGTTGAGGTTCTTGGGCATTATTATGAAGATGGGTGGTTCCGTGATAGACTAAGGGTGGGTGAGCCCGATATAGCTCTCCAATGCATTGGGTAACGCGAAGGAGTGAAACGTTAAGGTTTCTCCAAAGAGATTTAGGGAATATACTGTGATGGGTATTCCAAACGTAACCAAGAGGGTCACTCCCTACGTAAGAATGTTATGAATGCCTCAAGTTACCTTTATGTCTTATGATTTCTATGATTTATTCATGTTTTGATGAGGTATGTTAATGTGATTATGTTTTATGGGTAAAGTATGATCTCATTCTTATGTATATATGTACCTATGTTTCCTTTCCATATTTTTTATATCCTTTACTGGGCTTTTTATGCTCATCCCATGTTTTTTTGAAATGTTTTTCACAGGTCAAGGGAAAGGTACATGAAATGATGATAGTGTCAAGGAAGTGTCAAGAAAGAATACATGTTTATTTTAAATATGTTCCCATTGATGGGAAAGAAGAATATTATCTTATGAAACCACTTTGTTTATATGTGGAATGTAATGCAAGTTTTATGATCTAATTCTCTAAAACACTAAACCCGGAAAGATCATCAATGTGTAATCTTGTAATAACTCAAGATTAAGTAAGGTTTAAGGCTGGGGCCTTATATTCTTGGCCTCTTGATAAGTTATCAACAGTAAGGGTTCATTCTTGAACACAAACTGAAAGTCTTTCTGAAAAGAAACTTCTTTAGCTCTACAGTCAATATTAGCATGGTATATAGAGATCCAATCCATACCCAGGATAACATCAAACTCTACTAGAGGTAGAACAATAAGGTTTTCAAGTAGGTTCTTTCCACAGATAAGGATAGGAAGATTCTTATACATTCTTTTTGCCTCAACATTTCCCCTAGGTGTTTTTACCACAAGTTCAGGAGTCATTTCTTGAGATGGTATTACCATTTTACTGGAAAAGGTTTCCGAGATGAAAGAATGTGTAGACCCCGAATCAAACAACACACTCGCATAATCTGAAAAAACAAACAAAGTAACTGATACAACTTTATTTGATGGCCCGACATCTTCTGAAGTAGTTGAAAAGGATTTCAACACCCCTTTCTGCTTGTAGTCTAACTGCTTCCCATCACTCAAGCTCTTTGTCGAACACTCGTTTTCATAGTGACCCACCTCATTGCACTTAAAACATTTTACTATCTGTAAATCAAATTTGGTCTTACCTTAAACTTGATCTTTTTTAGTGCAATCACGAGCCTTATGTCCCATCTTACCACATCGGTAGCACTTTCCAAAATTCATAACACATTCCCCAGCATGCCTTTTCCCACATTTATCACAAACTGGAAACTTAGATTTCTTACCATCAGACTTTTTTGAAGAATTCTTACCATTCTCCTACCACCTCGGTCTCTTCTTCTGTTGGTTGTTATAGAACACTTGATCATCGGAAAACTCCATTTCCACCTTCTCAGCACATCGAACACGATTTTCATAACTTTTAAACTCACGATAAGCTAATGCCCTTCGATATATTGGATTTAATCCTGAGTAAAAACGATTGATTTTACTATCAAGGTCTCGGATAAAATTTGGAGCATACCTTGCCAATCGAGTGAACCTTTCTTCATAGGCAGCCACTGAGTCTTCCTCTTTCCTCAATTCCAAGAATTGCTTTTCCATCCTATGGAGAATAACATTAGGAAAATAATTCTCAAGAAACATACCTTTGAATTCATCCCGGTCAAGAGCATCAATCTCATCGGCGTCCCTGATATTTTTAACCATAGACCACCACTGATCTGCCTCACCCTCCAAATGGTAAATAACAAGACTAACCTTTTGATTGTCTGAACACCCCATGACATCGAAAATATTCTCCAGTGATTTAATCCACCCTTCAGCTAACACAGGGTCAGATGATCCTCTGAATGATGGGGGATGTTGCCTCATGAAATGTTCCACCACTGACATGTTCCTCTGCGGTTGATCTGGCTGATCTCGTGCATGGATACCACTGCCATTTATCGCTAGAGTCAACTGTGCCATTACTGCAACAAATTGTTCAGTTCCAATTCCGACCATCTCAGGATGCTGATTTGGAAGTTTATTTCCATCTGCATGCCTTCCAAGAACTACTTCCCTATTTCCTCTGCGGAAAACCATTCTGAACAAACATGTCTTAGATGAAGCATCATGGTAATCTTCAAATACTATATCACGTCAATTTGACCATAAAAAAAATATTTTTGGATAATAATTTAATAGAATTCTAACTCCAAATGTTATCTAAACCGAACTATGATACCAACTATAAGGCCCCAGCCTTAAACCTTACTTAATCTTGAGTTATTACAATAATACACATTGAGGATCTTTTCAGGTTTAGAGTTTTAGAGAATTAGATCATAAAACTTGCATTACATTCCACATTTAAACAAAGAGGTTACATAAAGATAATATTCATTTTTTCTCATCAATGGAACCTATTTAAAATAAAACATGGATTCTTTCTTGACACTTCCTTGACACTATCATCATATCATTTACCTTTCCTTGACCTATGAAAAACATTTCAAGACTTGTGATGAGCATAAAAAGCTCAGTATGAGTTATATAAAAAAATATGGAAAGGAAACATGAGTTCATATATACATAAGAACGAAATAATACATTACCCATAAAATATACCTCATCAAATCAGGAATAAATCATATAAATAATAAGACATAAAGGTAACTTGAGGCATTCATAACATTCTTACATAGGGAGTAACCCTCTTGGTTACGTTTGGAATACCCATCATAGTATATTCCCTAAATATCTTCGGAGAAACCTTAACGTTTCACTCCTTCGCGTTACCCAATGCATTGGTGAGCTATATCGGGCTCACCCGCCCTTAGTGTATCACGGAACCACCCGTCTTCATAATAATTCCCAAGAACCATAACATAATCGTATCACATAAAACATGCATAAAGGAAACATAACATTTCCACATTTCAATCACAAGATATCAATACAACACATTGATATAATAAAAACATTATGAAAACCATTTTCAATACCAAAATAAAAGAAAAGTAAAACATGGTATTTATTTTTCTTTTAAAAAGATGGTATGGCTTGTAGAGGAAGCTGAAACTCAAATAATGGTCACGACGGCGTAGAAGTCGTTGTTGCCACATACGTATGACAAAACATTCCCTTTTGTCGTTTAGTAAAACGCTTCATATAAAAAATATTCCTTTTTGATAAACGTAAAAGTCAAAGGGGTTTATACATTGTATAAAAGAAGGTTGTGTATAAAACAAAATATTCCCAAATGAAAGGAGATTGAGACGAAGTCCCATACCTCAGGTCCGACTTGACTCGATCGTTCTTTAATGTCCTGAATAATAAACTTGAGTTAATTTCTACTTGCTTAAGAACGTTTTTTATGTTCATTATTCCTTTTATATCACTTATTTCCATGTCATGAACACTATGTAGTTATTTAAGTTAATAACTGTCGTTTTAATGATCATTGGTACTTGAGTCAAAAATAAACCCTTTATAATTACAAGTTGTTCATGTATCCATTATATCTATAATTATAATCATGATTTACATATCATATATATCTAGTATATACATGCATTTATAATATTACATAATCATGTAGAGGTAAGAAATGAAATGCACCATTCATGGAGACGGTAAGCCGTACGTACGCATGAATGCTACTTTCATTTCTATTTCATATTTTATAGAATGGAATCATAATGATATAAAGGATTATTATAATTCCAGTATAATATCATATATAATATCATAGTTCCATCCTTTATACATCCCAAATATGGTATTTAACGAATCTAATCAGTTTGAGGGGGCGGTAGTCCGCACTTCCATAAATGAAGATATCGTGTTTACCCATAATGGAAACCATAACGGTATGCCCAAAATGAAAAATACAGAAGCTTAAGGAAAACATAAACATATTATATATCATATATAAATATAGTTACATATTAATGGACACCTTTGGAGGTGTTAAGAGAATGTTGAACAATCATCGTTTCGGGAGGCATTAATTCACCATCCACGAAAATAGTATGTCCTTTAACCATTAGATGTAGGTGTGTGTAAGTGTTTCTTGAATCCTTCTTATAACAACATACTAGTATATTTAAGATACTGGAGTTGTTACAAAAGAAATTAATAAAAAGATTTTAGGGGGTTGGAGAAGCAAAATAAAACAAAAGGACTCAAGTGAAGACATTACCTTAAAATCAGGTAACTCCCTTTGGTTTGAGCTCAAAGGCTTCCCTGGGAAGACTTCTGCACAAAGTGAGACTTCAAGGAGTAAGAGAGGAAAGTGGAGAGACAAAATGGGCCGGGTTTGGCCGAGCCAATGGCTTTGGAAGTGTGGGTAAGGAGGTAGAGGTGGGGGCCTTTTATAAGAGGAGAGGAGGGTCACTCTTGGAAAGTAAAGAAATGTTACTTTATTTTCAAATGGGTTTCGGATTTTCAAGGTCACACATTGATATAATTCGAGTCTAAGGTGGTAAGGGTTCTAAATATACCCACCCAATAGGTTTTGGGGATGTGTAGGTCTTAGATTTTACAATATCTTTCCATTTTATTTAAATCGTCAAATAATGAGGTCATCGCTGCATCATTATGATGTCATAAATAATTTAATTTATTAATGTCTAAAAATTATAAAAAAATACTATGATGTAGAAAATATTTTTAGCTTTCCAATTACTATTCATAGGACAAAACATCATTTATGTAGACAAAATTAAAAATATTTTACTTAGGTGATACATTCTTTGTTACATTTAAAAATCTTTAAAAAATAAAAAGATAAAAAGACACTTTCTCACAAAAGTGATTTCATGGGGCCCCCATGTTTGGCACAAGGCATCCCATGGTCGGCCATGAGACAACCAGTAGCCTTAGGACGCATTTTGGTGTCATTTTTTATTATTATGATATTGTTTTATTATCCTTAACTACCCGATTACTCATTAATCAAGAAAATTAAAGATAATTACCGTCGTTACTATTCATAATTTACAAAAACAAGAGTCTTAATTACATAATTTGGACCTTATGATTCCAAATATGTAATCCATTTTACCAAATTCCAAACACATAAATTGAAATAATTGATTTAAAAATAATTTCCATTGTCAAAACAAATAGCGGGTTTTTTTGAAACAATATCTATGGAAAGTTTGGCATTAGTTTATGACCAATTTCAAAGTGAAATTAATCCTAATGACCACCATTGGATTAAATGGTAAAAATATATTCATATTACACTTTAAAACCAATTAAAAATATAATCTAACCATATAATTAAATTAAATGAAAAAGCCGTTTTGATGTAAAATGCAGTATTTTTCACTATTCATTAAAAAAGGAACATTGTCAGAAAAATACCAAAAATTTATCCAATGTAAATTTAAATGTCCCAATCATAATGAATATGTTTATTTTGACAAATATAGATTATAAAATTGTCAAAAGTTTTATTTAAAAAGGGTTTTCCATCAAAAGGAAGTAAAATAATCTTTTAAGAATATTAGTGTATTCCATGCTTAAGATTGGATTTATTTTCATTTTAAGCCTCTAAAACACTATCTAATTCATTAATAGACATAGATAAAAATATCTATTATTCAGTACGTACTTGGGATGTTACATATGTCCTTTGGGATTTCATTCCTTGTAATCATGACAATGTATTACAATAATGCACGGACTCTAGGTATTTATGGTCGGGGCATTACTGTTGGTATCATTAGAAGTTTAGTACAATCCTTGGAAGTTAGATTCAGAAAAAATATTACTATAGAATATTACCCTAAGATAGAATTTGAGGATTAGTATAAAAGAACATCCTAGAATTTTGGTCATATAGATATTTTGTGTATTTTCAAAGAATTACATCCTAGTTTGGATATGAGCAGGTAGAGGTTGTTCTGGCACAGATGTACCTTGGAGTGATAACTCGGACAAGGTGTTTCAGGCTTGACCAGAGGTATCCAGGCACATGACAACATGCATTGCTGTGATCTTGGTAACGACACTCCTGGGGGATATTATTAGGATAAATCACATTTTCATTACAATCCATTATAAAGAATTTAAGTTTAATACTTCCTCAAAGAAAACATTTTAGGATAGATATTGTATGCATAATCTTTTCAATTTACATTAGGTATTTTACAAGTTTTGAATTATGATTTTTTATTCCTAAACTAACATAGTGTATTCCATTGTTTAGAAATGGCTCCTAGTAGAAGGAATGATAATTCTTTGAATATGTATGATTGAAAGACTAAGAAGTATCATATCTATCATGGTATTAAGTCAAAATTTAATAGGTAAATAGTATCCCCTATATTCACATCATATGAAGAAACAGTATCATGTGTTAATAAGATAAGTAAATAATTCTCTAAGTCCCAGGTATTTGAAAGGAAGTAATAGTAGAAAAGGATGGAAGAGAGAAATGTGGATAAAGGGAAGAGGGGAAAGAAGGATTTTCCCATATTTGATAACTATTGAAAGAATAACCCTAGTAAATGCTTGAAGGGAATGAGAGTTTGTCATAAGGGTGGAAAAAAAGGACACCATGTATGTGAATGAAAGGGTATGAAAAAGGTTTCAAATGTACAATGCTTCATCTGCAAAGATTTGGGACACTACGTGAAGCAATGTACAAATCATAAAAGTATACCTAAAATGTTGATATTGGATAATAATAATGTTATTATACTACCATAGATGAAGTGGAATGATTAGATTTCTTATGTTTTTATTAAATTACTATGTCATTTGAGTATTCTATTAATGATGTACAGGTTATAATAATTATAGAGTATAAAAGGATTGTATTGTAGAACTATTTCATTAAGGACTTGAGATTGTGTGGAACCAATGAAAGTGACTCAATAGCAGGTTATGTTTTTTGGAAATATTTCGTTGAGTGAAAGATAAAACATAATATGGTTCTGAAATTGATGTAGTGATTTTGGAATAATATTTGATTGATTTTGATAAATTATATTGGATATTATTTACTACCTTGAAACTGATTAATGATTTTTTTATTCCATCATGGTTGGAGTTTACAAAATTTTTGGATAGAAGGATTACATCTAGTATTCTATACGAAATAAGGGATCATGACTGTATTAAATAACGTTTTATGGTAATTTAGGGTGATATATTGTTTTAAAAGAATACATGATGAAGGAATTCACGTGTTATTATAAAGAAAAAATAATCTTCATTGTGTTTACCTTCCTTGTAAATTTTGAATTGTGAGTTTGGACATAAGTATTTTGGATAAGTCTAAAGGTTGGAATAGATTAAGATTGAAATTGGATAATTTTGTCATGGTTAAATGATTTCATGAGATTATTTTTGGGTTGTAATAAAAAGGACAACTTGGAGGTCCGGTGATAGCCCATCATGTCCGGTAAAGCCGCGAGACTTGAACCCGCAACCGAAGGGAAACTAGGGTGGATCACCTACCACTGGCATACGTGATATCTGGGTTTGTTTAATGTAGCTTTTTTATATAGTCTGACAAATGAATTATATATTCACTATTTTTTTAACCATATATGATTAAGATAAATAGAATATTTTTTGAATTCTATTATCTTTTCGAGTGAAAGATTAGTTTTTGGTAGGAAATAGTTGAAGGATAAAACTTTACATGTCCAGTATATTTTTACCCTCTTACTCTATGAATATATTAATTCATACAGTTTAGGGGGGAATGTATCACCCCAATATTTCATAGTACGTTATCTCATTAATTTAATTCTATGGCTTGCGCTACACGCATCACCGAGTTTGAGCGCACCACAACTTACCAAACTAGTAGTTCAAAAAATATATAATGAATATTATTAAATAAATATTGAATCTTATATGCTATATATAATTTTATCATCCATATTATTTGTTTCTAATACATTATATAAGAACAAATTCATTTTTTCAGATAAAAGAATCATTTTTTCAAAAATGCAGTTTAATGCCTTTTAATGGAAAACCATTTTTAAATCCAATATTTGACACTTTCATATATTCATTTTAGTGAAATTAAATTTATTTTTAGAAGAGGGACATAAAAAATTTAGTTTGGATAAATTTTTGTTACTTTTATGATAACTTTCATTTTTTGATGAATAGGGAAAAAATACTAAATTTAATTAATATCAGCTTTTTAAATCAAGATAATTTATATTGTTAAATGAAATATTTTAATTGTTTTAAATTATCATTAGATTATATTTTTATCATTCAATATAATTTAGGTCATTGAATGTAATTTGACATTAAAATTGGACATAAACAAGTGTCAATCTTTCGAAAGTTACTATTTCTTAAAAACATGTTTTTGGTTTTGACAATGGAAATTAATTTTAAATTAATTTATTCCACTTATGGGTTTTGAATTTGGAAAATGGATTCAATATTTGGATTCATGAGTTCCATATTGTTTAAATTGATAACCTTTTTTAAACATTATTAATAATTACTTTGGTAAATATTTTATTTACCATGGATAAATGGAAAATTTGTGAAATATTTTTTAACAAATAATATTATAATAATTCAAAATTATCCTAACATGTTTAATAATCTTATTGGTTGATAAATTTCTGACCATGGGAATCCTTGGATCAATTTTGGGACCCCATTGAGACACTTGAGAGTGATAGTGACGCTTTATATTAATTAATTTCAGGTAAAGACAAAAATAACATAAACATATATCTTTTAGTAAACAAACTTAAAAATGGGGTTATATAAGTCATAATTTAGAATATAAATACTCATTAGAAGTATAAAATAATTTCCTAAATACTGTTATTTTATTTATAATGTTTATAAATTATATAATTAAATTTATTTATGACCCAATGATGATTCAGTAATTAACTTGTTAATGAAAGAATCAAATAAATAGTATTATAAATATTAAAATAAATATTATTTCAGGGTTTTTATGACATCCAAAATATTTATTGATTAATATGACACGTTAGTGTTGATTCAATGTATTTTTTTGAAGTAATAATGTTTTGATGACTTTCACAAAAACCAAATACTAAATAGTTTCATAATAGAATTAAATGAGTTTTTAAAACAAATATTATGTTATTAAATTATATAACAGTCCATAAAATCTATGGTTGTTCCAAAGAACTTATATAATGATATTTATATCATTAATAAACCACTTTTTGTTGTCTTTTCTTTTTATAGTATATTTATTAACCATTTATTATAATAATACAAGAATACATTGTAAAAGATAAATTATTTAACTAATGGTTAAATCTAAAAGATATGGTTGATATGGTGACCTAAACCTATCTCAAACCTATTTGGTGAGTTGTTTTCATCCCATACCTACCCTATAATAGAAATAAATCATCTTTTCCATTATAAACTGAAAATGATTTTATTATAAAATAATATTTCATACTTTTCTTAAAGTGAACCTTACCTCTCTTATAAAATAGTACTTCCCCTTCTCTTAATTTCACACCTCGATACCCATTTTTCTTCGACAAACAATGCCCAAATATCCTCATAACTTCCCTCAAATCAACCTAGTGTCCTTAAATTTATCACAATGCCAACCTATAAATCCCTTTTGATCAACTCAAAAGGTTACACCCAAAGATGAAGTAATAATTTCACCACCCTCTTCCAAGTTCTTTTCTACTTCCACTTCCTCTTTGTTTATTGTTTCCATTCTAAAATAATAACTCAAGTATCTTTTATATACTGTGATGTTATTATAAAATTTTTACAACCATATTTATTATTATATACATCATATGAATGAAAAATTCATCACATGTGCGTACGTACGACTTACCGTCTCCACGTTGTGGTGTAGTTTGTTATTCCAACACTTCATTATTTATATGGGTATAATAAAGAATATAAATGATATAGATAATAAATATAAAATTTTAATGATTCTGTATATATGTTATACTATCCAATTATATATTATTTCACCATCAATATAATGATATTGTTTCTTGTGCGTACGTACAAATTACCCTCTCCACAAACGCGATGAGATTCATTCCCCATCGTGACCATTCAAGAATAAGTTTTATTTTATGATTAAAAATATTGTTGAAGAACATAATATCATTCTGGATATGAATAAAATACATACTATCCCTAGAAAATATGGCTTCTGTAACTGAGGATATAATGGAAAATAGATCAGTTAACACCCGAAATGATGATACAACTGAAATATTATTAAAAGAAAATATTATAGGATCATATATGATATCATATTTCTGTATATAGTAACTGTAAAATTTATAAAAAAATATTTTCACAATTATTCAGGTGGTAAAAATACCATCGAATAAGGAAAATTACCTAGTAAGGGTTAATTTCCCAATATCTTTATTATTTGATGTTGTCTTTACCTAAGTATCTGCTGGGATCTCATTATCATCCAAATCATTGTTTTCTTAAAAAATTTATTCAAAACATTTTTACTATATACTATACTATGGTTTAATTTCATTTATACCCTTATTTTATCATATATGTTTTGAAAGTAATCTTTTCACTATTTTCCAAACAATGTACTTTATGACCTTTTTGACAAAATTAAGGTAAGAATGTCTTTTATAAAATTATACATTGGTTGTGGCTATTTTCCTCCATTAGATTATTGTCGAAGTTTCCCTTACAAGATTATAAGAATATTTTCAAAATAAATGTATTCATTTAAAATTATATGAATTTTAAATGATTTCAAAATATAAAGAGATGTTTCTCTAAAAAAGTTTTTATTTCAACTATGTCAACATCCTTTGATGGATTTTAATCTTGTTTGAAATTGATTTATTATGATACAATACTTCCATATTATACTGACGGTTTTGTGATATGTTTTATGGTGGATGCATTATTTTTACACCATTAATGGTATATGGATAATGTATTGACATTTCATATGCTAGTTTTACTACAAATGTTTATGTTATGTTTAAAAAATTTCATATGGGGAATGCATTTGACTTAATAAGTGATGGGTGGAGCCCGCTATAGCTCCTCAATTCATCGGTTGGTCTAATGAGACAAACTAGTGTCTTGGGACAAGTCCTTGACAAAATATTATTTGTAGTCTTTGCACACGACCTTGACTGTGTTGTTATGAAGTCTGGCATTATGCATTCCATCATTATGAAATTAGCTATTGATATTACATTTAATTATTTGACTAGTAGAATATCCATGTGAATAATTTAATGGAATTATTTGATTTATCATTTCCATATTATTCTGAATTTTTATGTTTAAATGGATTTTGTTTTAGTTTTATACATTCCTTTAATATTTATTCTTATTTATGCAAGTTTTCACTATATTGTTATCCCTACTAAGCATCTGAGCTCACCACTTAATATGCTTTATTTTTCCCAGGATGAAAAGAAGTATATTATGAATAACCTATAGGTATAGTCTAAGGGATATGAATGTGGTCAATGGAGACAATGTTGTTGTTGTTTTTCATTTTATCATGTAATGTAACGTTCATGTTTGTAATCTAATTTCCAAGACTACTAAATGGATTGGTCCTTTGGGATTTGATTCCTTGTAATCATGATAATGTATTACAATAATGCACCGACTCTAGGTATCTATGGTCAGGGAATTACATTTGGTATTAGTGGAAGTTTAGTACAATCCTTGGAAGCTTGATTCAGAAAAAATATTATTAGAGAATATTACCCTAAGATATACTTTGAGGATTATTATAGAAGAACCTCCTTGAATTTTGTTCATATATATATTTTGTGTATTTTCAAAGAATTACATCCCAGTTTGGATATGAGCAGGTAGAGGTGGCTCTAGCACAGATGTACTAAGTAGTGATAACTCGGACAAGGTGTTTTGGTCTTGACCTGAGGTATCCTGGCACACGAAAATAGGCATTGTAGCACTCATGTTTATGACACTCCCTGGGGATATGCTTAGGATAAATCACATTTTCATTACAATCCATTATAAAGGATTTAGGAGTAAAACTTCCTCGAAGAAAACATTTTAGGATAGATATTATATTCATAATCTTTTCAATTTACATTAGGTATTTTACAAGTTTTGAATTACGAATTGTGATTCATAAACTACCCTAGTGTATGCCATTGTTTAGAAATGGCGCCTAGTAGAAGAAATGATAATTCCAGGAATACACATGATCGAAAGACTAAGAAGGATCATATCTATCATGGTACTAAGCCAACATTTAATAGGTATATAGTCTCATCGGTATTCTCATCATATGAAGAAACAATATCATGTGTTAATAAGAAAAGTAAAGAATTCTCTAAGTCCCAGGGCTTTGAAAGGAAGCAAGAGTAGAAAATGACGGAAGAGAAAAAGGTAGATAAAGGGAAGAGGGGAAAGAAGGATTTTCCCATATGTGATAATTGTGGAAAGAATCACCCTGGTAAATGTTTGAATGGAATAGGAGTTTGTTATATGTGTGGAGAAAAAGGACACCAAGTTTGTGAATGAAAGTTTAAGAAAAAGGATTCAAATGTACAATGCTTCATCTGCAATGAGTTGGGACACTACGCGAAGCAATGTCCAAATCATCAGAGTATGCCTAAAATGTTTCTATTGGATAATAATAAAGTTATTATAAAACCAAAGATGAAGCGTAATGATTAGATTTCTTATTTTTTATTAAATTATTGTGTTATTTGAGTATTCTATTAATGATGTATCTGTTTTAATAATTATAGAGTATAAAAGTATTGTACTGTAGTGTTATTTCATTAAGGACTTGATATTGTGTGGAACCAATGAAAGAGACTCGATAAAAAGTTAATTTTTTTGGGAAATATATCATTGAGAGAAAGATAAAACATAATACGGTTCTGATATTGAAGTAGTTATTTTGGAATAATACTTGATTGATCTTGAAAAACTGTGTTGGATATTCTTGACCACCTTGAAACTGATTAATGATTTGTATATTACATCATTGTTGGAGTTTACAAAAATTTTGTATAGAAGGAGTAAATCTAGTATTCTATACAAAATAAGGGATCATGATTGTATTAAATAAAGTTTTATGGTAATTCATGGTGTTATAGTGTTTTAAAATAATACATGATGATGGAATTCATGTGTTATTACAAGGAAAAAGGATCTTCATTGTGTTTAACTTCCTTATAAATTTTGAATTGTGAGTTTGGACATAAGTATTTTGGATAAGTCTAAAGGTTGGAATCGATTAAGATTGAAATTGGATAATATTGTTATGGTTAAATGATTTCTAAATATTATTTTTGGATTTTCATAAAAAGGAAAACATGGAGATCGGGTGATAACGCATCACGTCCGGTAAGGCTGAGAGACTTGAACACGCAACCGAAGGGAAACTAGGGTGGCTCACCTACAAGTGGAATACATGATGTCCATGTTTTTTTAATGTATATTTTTTAAATAGTCTGACAAATGAATTATATATTCACTATTTTTTGAACCATGTACGATTAAGATAAATAGAATATTTTTTAATTCAATTATCTTTTGGAGTGAAATATTAGTTTTTGGTAGGAATTAGTTGAAGGATAAAACGCTACTTGTCAAGTATATTTTTTCCCTATTACTCTATGAATAAATTAGTTCATACAGTTTAGGGGGTAATGTAGCACCCCAATATTTCATAGTATGTTATCTCATTAATGTAATTCTATGGCTTGCGCTACACGCAACACCGAGTTCGAGCACCCCACAACTTACCAAACTAGTCGTTCAAAAATATGTTATGAATAGTATTAATTGCGTTTTGAATATTATATGCTCTATATAATTTTAACATCCATATTATTTGTTTATAATACATTATATAAGAACAAATTCATTTTTCAAATAAAAGAATTATTTTTTAAAAAATGCAGTTTTATGCCTTTTAATGGAAAACCATTTTTAAATCCAAGATTTGACACTTGTATATATTCAATTTAGTTAAATTAAATTTATCTTTGCAAGAGGGACAAAAAAATTTAGTTTGGATAAATTTGTGTTACTTTTCTAATAACTTTCATATTTTGATGAATAGTGAAAAAATACTAAATTTAATTAAAAACAAATTTTTAAATGGAAATAATATATAGTGTTAAATTAAGTATTTGAATTGTTTTTAATTATAATTATTTTATATTTTTATAATTTAATATAATTTAGGTCATTGAATGTAATTTCACATTTAAATTGGACATATACAAGTGTCAATCTTTCGATAGTTACTATTTCTTAAAAACACGCTTTTTGTTTTGGCAATGGAAATTAATTTTAAATTAATTTATTCCACTTCTGTGTTTTGAATTTGGAAAAATGGATTCGATATTTGGAGTCATGAGTTATAAATTTTGTAAATTGGTAACTTTTATTTTTAATCATTATGAATAATTACTTCAGTAAATATTTTATTTACCATGGTTAAATGGTAAATTTGTGAGATATTTTTTAACAAATAATATTATAATAATACTAAATTATCCTAACATGTTTAATATTCCTATTGGTTGATAATTGTCCGACCATGGAAATCCTTGGGTCGATTTTGGGACCCCATTGATCCACTTGAGAGTGATAATGACACTTTATATTAATTAATTTAAAGTAAAGACTAAAATGACATACACATATAACATTTAAAAAAAATTTCCAAATGGGGTTATATAAGATATAATTTAGACTATAAATACTTATTAGAAAGATAATATTATTTACTACTAAATTTTATATTATTTATAATTTTTATATATTATATAATTATATTTAGTTATGACACAATGATGATTCAGTAATTACCTTATTAAAGAAGGAATCAAATAAATAGTATTATAAATGTTAAAAAAAATTAAACACTTTTATGACATCCACCAATTTTATAGGTTAGTATGAAATGATAGTGTTTATTCAATGTATTTTTTTCGAAGTAATGAAGTTTTTATGACTAAAAAAACAAATACTAAATAGTGTCAAAAAAGAAATTAATGATTTTTAAAAAAATATTATATAATTAAATTATATAATAGTCCTAAAAATATAAGGTTCTGTCAAAAAACATATATAATGATATTTATATCATTAATGAACTAATTTTTGTTTGCTTGGATTTTTATATTATGTTTATTAACCATTTATTATAATAATACAAGAATACATGGTAAAATTTGAACTATTAAACTAAAGGTTAAATTTAAACGAGAAAGTTAATAAGGTGACCTAAACCTATCTAAAACCTGTTAATTTAGTTTTTTTAGACCAATACCCACCTTATACTAGAAATAAATAATTTTTTAGCCATTTGAAACCGAAATTGATTTTATTATAAAATCATATTTCAAACTTCTCTGAAAGTGACTGTCACCTCTCTTATAAAATGGTACTTCCCCTTATCTTTATTTAAAACCTCAAAAGCCATTTGGATTGGACAAACCCCGCCCAAATATCCTCCCAACCTTCCTCATATCAACCTTGAGTACTTACTTTGATCAGAAAGCCAACCTATGAATCCCTTTTGATCAACTCAATAGGAAACACCCGAAGAAGAGGTAATATTTTCACCGCACTTTTTCAAATTCTTTTCTTCGTTAACTTACTCTTTATTTGTTGCTTCCATTATAAAATAATAAATCTAGTATCCTATTAATACTGTGATTTTATTATAAAAAATTTTCAACAATTTTCATTATTCTATCCATCATAGGAATGACAATGTCACCATACATGCGTACGTACGGCTTACCGTCTCCACGTTGTGGTGTAGTTGGTTATTCAAACACCTCTTTATTTTGATGGGTATAATAATGAGTATAAATGATGAAAATAATAAATATATCATGTTAATGATTCTGTATATATGATATAACATCCAATTACATAATATTTAACTATCTATATAATGATATTGTCGCTTGTGCGTATGTACAGATTATCATCTCCATGAACGCGATGATTTTCATTCCCCGTCGTTATCATTAAAATATAATTTTCATTTTATGATTAAAAATAATTTTTAATATCTTACCAAAATTTTGGATATGAATAAAATACATCATATACATTAAAATATGGCTTCTATAACCATTCATATAAAGGAAAAGGGATCAGCTATCACCTGAAATGATGATACTACTGAAATATTATTAACAAAGCTACATTAGAGGATGTTGACACTCCTTTCATCACAGAATCTAAAAATCGGAAAAAGGGGAATATCTGAGCTCAAAGTGATTCAACCTTTGAAGAAAAAATATCAAAAATAGACAAAGGCATGAACAAAGGATCAAAAGCAACTTCACCACGCAAGTTAAATCACTGTCGCGCATGTCCACTTGCGCAGCCTAAGTGATAAAATGCCCGGTAACCGCCCATGGTCTTCTCCTGCCTATAAATAGACCCTGTGGGCCCCCCATTCGAGATGATATTTTTCCAGAAACTCGGATTGAAGCTCCTGATGCCCAAGTCTCTTCTCAAAGCTTCCGGAACACTTCTAAGGTAATTTCTTACCTAGAACGGAAGATCCAAAGAGAGGGAGGAAGCCCAAAGTGTTGAAATTCATCAACACTTGCGCGCCTGAGTGACCAGCCCTTAAGGAAAATGGTCACACTTGCGCGCCACCTTACTCTTTTGATAGAACATGCGCGTCCCTTTTCTGGAAGAACCTCAAGAGAATTCTAAAGGCTTTAATAAAGAGTCGCTCAAGTATTTCAATGCTGGTTGACCATCGCGCAAGTACAACATATGTCGCGCAGGTATACCTGCACGACCAATACTTGCGCGCCCTCACAATACTTGCGCGCCTTCCAAGACTTGCGCGCCCCTTCCTTTTTGGGTGCCGTTCTTTCCCATTTCACCCCTCTTAAGTCATTACACCTTTCCTTTTCAAGATTTAGTCTTCAAGACACTCTTCAAATCCATTTATGGCATGATTTCTTGATTTGACTTCCTTATCTGAAAGGAATTCAGTGAAATATATCTCAAAACCTAGTGATTTAAATATCTTTTTAGTCACTAAATATCGAGAGTTCATTCATTCAACCTCATCCTTTAATATGAGAGAAATCATTAACCCGGGCCTCCTTTTCAGGAATAAGTCCCAGTCATAAATTTTGGGCATCCTTCTTAGGAGTAAGCCCCAATCTCAAAATTGGGAATCCTTCTCAGGAGTAAGCCCCAAGTCCTCTAATTTTGGTCTTCCTTCTTAGGAGTAAGCCCCAAGTCCCTTAAATTTTGGGCATCCTTGTTAGGAGTAAGCCTCAAGTCCCTTAATTTGGGCATCCTTCTTAGGACTAAGCCGCATTCTCAAATATGGGCATCCTCCTCAGGAGTAAGCCCCAAACCGTAATCCTTAACCTGGGATTCCTTTTAAGGAATAAGTCCCAGTCATAAATCTTGGGCTTCCTTTTCAGGAGTAAGCCCCATGTCCCTTAAATTCTCTTTAACTAGTCCTAATTTACATTTAATCTGGGATTCCTTCTCAGGAGTAAAACCCAATTATCAATCCTCTCCAAATTTGGGTTTCCTTTTCAGGAATAAGTCCCATGTTAGAGTGTTCAAATCTCTATAAAGCACATATACCTTTATGGACCCTGTTCCTGGATTTTCTCCCTAAAGTAAATCCTCTGGGCAGTCATACATACATAAGCCCCAAACCATTTCTTATGATTGCATCTTTCATGGCACAATTGTCTAATTTTTACCAATACCTCTTGTTTCTCACACCGAGCATGACTCACTTGAGCTTAGAGTGTAAAAGTAATTGTGACATCCTTCCTTGAGCCATCAATCATAAACACCATACTCCTTTACTCGAACTACGTGGGTTCTGATTCCTTTTACAAAACAAAGGATACGTAGGCAGCCCATCTATGGGTTCGATCCCAACTCTGAAATAATTCATTATCCTTCTGAATGACAATAAACTTCAAGTGCCCCACTGAGTGGCTTTAAAACCATCCTGGTCATCATAATGACCAAGAGACATTTATATAAATTTTTTGAAGGTTACCATTGATCAAGAATCTCTAAATAGATATAGATGATTCTCTATTGATGAAGAACCTCGAATACATATAAAAGATTCTCTAAATTTCTTACATATTTAATCATTGATTGTAAAAACTAAAGGAAAAGCTCATTTTATACTTGGTAATGTAATAAGGATTCACGAACATAACATAAATCTATAAAGAGTGTCCCGGAATAGACAATAATTCCCCTAAAAAAGGTGTGATGAGTCCAACCTCCCATCCTCTCGACCAATGAAAATTCCTAAGCCTCGTCAGTTCACAAGCTAATGAGCACCCACCTTTGGAAAGTAGGTCCAAATGGATATGGAATCATTGGATGTTTCCGGTTCTACGAACAAACCCGTTAGAAACCGATCAGAACGTTTGAATCTCCCATCGAGGAGGTCATCCTCGAATTCCGAGGGAAACAAAAAATGGTGAACCAGACGTGAATCCTTAACCATGTTAAAACGATGTTTTACCTATTTGTTAAGCCCCTATTTAAAACGCAACAGGAGGGCTAACAAAAAACAATAATTGACATATGTGCTCATCCAAAGGATGAAGTGGCAGAATTTTATCTTGATTACGTCTGTTATATCAAACAGGCACTCTTTTCCAAGATCTTCTGTATTTCCATAATGGCTGCTCCCAAATTCACATATGTGAATACTGCTGCTGCAAATACCACAGCTGCTATTCCTACTGGATCGTCATCCGCTCTAAGGATGACATCACCTACTCAGTGTCTTCAACGCGGGGTATCAAATGTGTTGGTTAAGGAGTATCGTCAACACGGTACCATCCCAACTCTGGAGGCTGCCCGATAGGCCCTCTAAGGGAACAACTCACACAGGTCGTCCGGACAACGACGACCAGTGATCAAGAGGTAGGCGGTGCTGACTACCATCTCCAACCATTTCGGGTTGTTATCCCCGGAATGCAATTTCCATTCACTCCCTTACTTTGAGGAAGTGAATGAGAAGGTCCCTCAGGGCCTTAATTCAAAATGAAAGGAGTCCTTCCCGAGGGCTCTCATCAACAATCTCCACCAGACTCGTGCGGAAGTGCGCCCTAAACATGATGAGGGTACCGACTCCAGGCATTCAGCTCAGGTTCCTCGAACCCGAGCAGGCAAGACAAACCGCCAGAGACGGAATCCGGTTAACAATGGGAAGGTTTTCCTCCCTGCTATCTCCGGAGAAGTCCACCAACCTAACTTGGTTGAAAACAACAAACATGCACACACACCTGTCCGTTTTAATTCCATTGTCCAGCAGACTCGTCTGGCAGCATCACGCCAATCCTGCCAGGCAATTCTGGCGAAGTACTATAGGCAGGAACATACAACTGCTTATACATCACCAGTTAGTCAGCAGGTTCGTCTGACTACATATGATGGATCTCTTCAACCACCTTTGGCGAAGTGTAATCAGCAGGCACATACACCTGCTAGTACTAATCATTCCTACCAACAGTCTCGCTTGGTAGCGCATAGAGAAGTCAGTCGGAAAGCTCCGATGACAAACAGGAGGCACACTCAACTCTCTGCCTCCACACTTGAGTACTGTCAGGATTCACTAACATGAAAAGGAGGACAGAAGAAGGCACATACACCTACTCCAATCCCGAAATGGATGTATATTCCCATTCCGGTGGCGGAAGTCACCAAGCATATTTTGTCAATGGTGAAAGAGCAGAAGAAAATTCCTGCTCATATTCTGGATGCTTGCGAGGATATCATAACAGCTTCAGCATCATCTCAGGGAAATACACATAAATCTATCCCTATTAGTGGAGTGACACATCAATGATTCACTCCGGAATAGACACACACATCTGTTCCAGTCCAAGAGGGTTATGGGACATACTCCCCCATATCATACGGAAAACCAAGTCAGGCACATACACCTGATTTGAGTGGAGATCGTCAGCCTAACCTGACCATCTTTCCGGATCAGGCACATACACCTGCTCAGAGCAATCACTTTCGTCATCAAGTGGTTTCTAAAGCGAGTAAGAAGGCATCTAAGAAAAAGATTTGCCCAGCACAGTCAGGAGATCAAAGGCCAATCTGTAACCAAGCCTTGCTCGATGCTGGAGTTCTTGAAGCCCTCAGACATTTATTTGTCAGAATTCAAGATTCTACTCCCTCAGTTCCCAATAATGGCAACATTAATTCCGAAAGTCTTCAACAGACACATCCTCATGAAGGCTTGCTTCATGAAAATTCGGTCAATCTTGAAGTTTCTTCTTTAGATGAGAGCCACAGGAACCCTCTATGTGGTCAGAAGACCAAGGAGCAAGAGATCTCATCTTTTGTTGTAACCCATTATGGTGGTCCTCCCCATGATGATGAATTTAGCTGCAAAAGTCCTCTCCACAGTAGTGATTCACATTTCCTGGAAAATACTCCAGTGGACAATGTAGTGCCGAGAAAGCCCTCTTATCTTGAGGCACTTTCAAATGCGAAACCAGTCATGTTTGATGCTTTATCGCTAGCAAGTGAAATACTTTCTCAATCAGAAGATAGCCCAGGGTGTAAGTCATTCTCCGAACCACCCCTAAGTCATGCATCTTCTAGTTTGATCAATGATCTCTCTACCAATATTATTGAATCCGATGAAGCAACAAGGAAACACCAACTCTGGTCAAAATAGGTAGAAGAATATTCATTTAATGATAAAGAGGAAATGCTGAACATGGGGAAAAAACTGGCGAAAAGTGAGGTACCAGTCATGTTTTGGCCTTTGGCTGACTCCCAGTTTGACATTCCAAAGATGTTGACGGAAGATGGAGTCCATGATATTTGTCTCAACATATGGAAAACACTTTGTCAATTAAAGAAGAAGGTATTATCTTATGATGAATATGAAAATCATCTTAAGATAATAGAAGGGCTACAATGTCAGATTGATTTTTCATCTCTATCAGTCTCTCGGTATCCGAAGGGTGAAAAGAAACAGAGAACCCTTCAACATTCATGCCTTGGCGCACTATGAAAATTGCGTCAATTAATTGCCAATGCTTCATCTGGTGTTCATATCAGATGATGGGGTGCTCACGGAGCACTACATTTCACAGTGCTTTCCAGTTAGCAAAGCCCGCCGAAAATGGTCTCAAGCAATGTTATTGCCCATGGTCGGCCACAGTCAATGGGCTTTGTTCATAATCAAAAGCTTGCTCAAGAACATGCTTCAACTAGTTCCTCTCAAAATCAAGCATATAGAGAACAAGTTGTTGAATTGCTCATACATCAAGCAGGAGAGAATAATACACAAGCCTCTCATATGGAGCAAACAAATCATCAAATGACAGAAGTCTCGAAAATCATCCAACGGTATGTTGAACCAGGTGATAAAAGTGGATACAAGTTAATGCATCCAGCTAATTTCCGAACTAAGTTTCAGAAGATCAAGAGATCTTTTAAGAAAGTCTCAGACATAGCATGTCAAGAGCCACCCCAGCTTGTCAGACTGGGGACTCCTTTAACCCAACCCTCAAAGTCAACAAATGAGATTCGAGGAGTTGAGCGGAAGCAGCAGGAACATCCCCAGTTCTCGAGACTTGGGACTCTTTCAAATCATCAATCCCCATCACAGAGAATATCGGTCTATTCTAGATTGGGGAAGAAGTCCCAAGAAGAACGAAGAGCCAAATTATTAGGAGATTCCCTCCATGTTATAGCTCATCAAGAAGTTCCAAAAAGATTAAATCAACAAAAGGCAATGTCTCATCAAAGACATGAAAGAAGACAATATCACAGAAATGTTGATAGAAGGGATGCGATGCATTATACATCAATCAATGTCATCAATGTCGTTGTTGCTAATCCACCAGAGGAGACTCACTCAGGCGACTCAGATGAAGAGCGTCCTGCTCAAGAAAATGTAAGCGCCGACACAAATGAAGAAGGTGTGCGTACACGAAGTCATCAGATTACTCAGAACCTAGGTAATCCACTTCCTTCTCTCCAAAAAGTATTCAACAATGGGAGGGGAAAGAATCAGGTTACATATCCTTCCTATGGAGAAGGTCAATCGCTCTCGTTAGAGAAAATTTTTGCACAACAAGAGGAAGAAATGAAAGAATTAAGAAGGTTGAATGAAGAACTACTTCAGAGTAGTCTTCTTCTTAAGAATGCTGAAGTCCGACAGCCGAAGGAATTTGTTGCAGTTACTGAGATGGATCAAGAATATCCTCCTTTATCAGTACACCCTCAGAGGTCTAATCCCGTGGGTCAAGCGCAATAACGGTTGGCAGTGCTACCATTAGTTGTAGCACCAACCACCACATCTGTCCAAGCTCTATTCATTGCACCTACTCAAGACCAAATTCAACCGGATGTTTCTCAAAAGTTAATAACTACTATTGAGTCATTAATATCTCGGTTAGAATCTATGGAAGGGAAACGAGCGCAAGTTCAACCAGAAATGAAAGTTTACCCTGGATGGGTAGATTCAATTTCTCCTCCATCTAGTTTTGGAAACCCTGTTCTCCCTACTTTCAATGGATCAGGCGACCCTGAACAACATTTGACGCATTACGCGTCTTGTTGTGATCCTATGATGGGAACTCCAGATCAGCAAGAAGCAGTGAAACTCAGATGCTTCGTGCGAACCTTGCAAGGACCAACTTTTGTCTGGTATACAAGCTTGCAATCCCGGTCAATCATCGGATGGGAGGATCTTCGTCAAAAATTCCTTCTTCAGTTCAGCTCAACTTTTCCAAAAACGACAGTTTTCGATCTTAGAAACTGCAAGCAAAGGGAGAATGAAAGAGTCTCTGATTTCATTGCTCGCTGGAAGGGATTAATGTATTCCCTAAGTTTATCACTCCCTCGGGAAGAGCTGTTACCAATCTGTGTGGCAAATTTTCGTGACGAATTACGCACGCCATTGATCCCTGTGAAATACACAGGAGGGTTTCGAGACCTTCAATCACTCAGCAGATTGAAGATTCCCATATACAGGATAAGGTCAAATCTAGTGTAATTCCATCAGATTCAGGATGGAGAATGGGTAAAGCAGAAACTGCTACAGTTATGCTTAAACAAGCACCTGTACCTATTTATACTTCAAAACCTTCATCTTTTCGAAGGGCTCCACCTCCTGAACGCCAACAATAAAGGCCGTTTCGTCCAAATGATCAAAGAGATCAACGACGGAAACAATTTGAGGACATGAAGAGTAAAACATACTCCTTCCAAAATGAGCAAGTTCCTGGTTACTTCATTTCAGCTCTGGAAAATAATTTGGTTCGATTACCAGTGCACAAGAGGCCAAACAAATAAGGAGATGAATACCATCCCAATTATTGTCCCTTTCATCAAATGTTAGGGCATCCCATCCAGGAGTGTTTTGTCTTCAACGACCTCCTGAAAAAGATGGTGGACTTAGGACAAGTCAAGTTTAAAGTTTCTTTGACTCAGGTAGCATGTGTTACTTCTACAGTTCCAGAGGAGGAAGGTGAATGACAAGAAGTCAAAAGCAGAAATGCACAGATGTATGATGATTGGATGGTCAGAAAGACAATCAATCGGACTCATGCCATTTTGCGACCACAATTAAAGAAACCAATTGTGTCTTCTGCCATGAATATTTCGGTAAAACCCACTTCATCAGAGGGAAAATCCTCAAAGAAACGGTTTGATTCAAAGAAGGAAAAAGAATCAGAAGAAGATGAGTATGTGTGAAAGCCTAAATTGTCTTTGACTATGGCAGACTTTATGCCATCTAATTCAAAACAACAGGTACCACCCCATCAAACGGAACAACCAAAACATGCTAGTCAGACAAAGTCTTTATTAGACGAAGAGTTAATCTTCAGTTCTGTTAATATGATTCAATTAACAGATCCGTACTCCAGTCGTAATTTCAATTTTGATGAGCATGAATTCCCTGTATCAAATAAGGGAATCCGAGGAAGTTCCAGAGGTTCAGGATACAGGGGAAGACGTGGATCTTTCCGAAGCCACTACTCCAATTCTCCCCCTACTAGCACAGTGTATGCAGCAGAAAATCGTGGTAGAGCCCTTCAGCGAGCTCAAAAAGAACAAGAAAGTTTTTCTGCCAATAGTCAACTCAGTCTTGGCACATTTATTTTAGAAGACCGATTGAAAATTCCATCTTCTTTATCTCAGCAAGTAAATGGATCTAATCGGTCTAATCTTCCAAAACCAAGGATTTTTCCAACTTCTATCCCAATACAAGATACATCAGCTTACAAAGCATCTGCTTCCAAGGTACCTGCTAAACCACATATTTCTGTTGGGAAACGCAAACCTTTAGATCAAAAGTATGATATATTGAAACACTTGGCCCAAGTACCAGACAAGTTATCAATTTTGGATGCTTTGAATCTATCAAAATATCTTCGGGAAGCACTCATCGAAGCTTTGTCAAGTCCTCAGGAATTTGAAGCTGAAATTACTGCAGCTGAAGTCTATCACATAGAGAATAATCCTGCAGAATGCCATGAAGTGATATCTTTTACTGATAAATATGAAGATGATGTTGTTCATGGGCACATAAAACCTCTCTACTTATCTTGCAAAGTCAATGGTGTAGATATCTGATGGGATTTCATTGACAATGGTTCAGGAGTCAACCTCATGCCCATTCGTACACTTCGTCGATTGGGCCTCACTTAATCTGATTTATCTCCTTCTACCATGACGTTACAAGGATATGATAAAAATGAACAAGAACCACTGGGCGAAGTTACACTCAGAACTCAGTTTGGAGATCTTGTATCCAATTCGGATTTCATGATTGTTGATCAAGACTCAGCTTTCAACGTCTTGCTTGGAAGACCCTGGCTACGTAAGCATGCAGCTATTCCTTCATCAAACCATCAATGTCTCAAATACTGTTTGAATGGTCAAGTTGGAACATTGTATGGTGATAAGGCCCCGTTCAAGAAATGTGAGTCTCAATACATTGAGGCAGAATTTTATCACATGAAGGGAAGAGAAAAATCTACAATGAAGGAAATTACCAAAGTTAATGCTCCATATGGTTTGGAGAAAATTCCAATAAATCCATTTACACATGTGAGTACAGATTATGTGTTACCTATCAGTCAAATTGAAAAAATAGGCCCAAATCAAAATACTCTTATGGAAAGATCCATAATGTCAATTACGGTAGTTGAGCCAGACAACATGGGAGAAATTGGTAACCTACCAAACAGTGATGAAAGCACAAGTGGTGACGTCTTCATTTCATCTGCTGAAATCCAACAGGTCTACACTTCTCCAATCAGACCAGAAGAAGTTATAGCAACATCAGAGGTGAATAATGATGTCAATTATCAATCCATCATCTCCTCTTTATTTCCCAAAGAAGGCCCTTTATCATCAATAGGGTCGGAAATGGAAGCGTCTTCTTCAAAATGTGCAAATTTTGAAACCTCTTATGATCATGAAAATTTCGTTTTGTCATCTACTATGCAAGTAGAAACGAATGAAGTAGCACATGATGAAGAGGAAGGGGAATATCTTAGAGATGCTCCTCCAGCATTTTAATAGGGTATCTCTACCACTGTGGATGAACTCAGAGAAATAAATCTGGGTACAGAGAAAGATCCATGCCCCACTTTAATTAGTGCGGCCATGACCCTTGAAGATCAAGAGATGTATATTTATTTTCTAAAGCAAAATAAAGATATTTTCGATTGGAACTATACAGAAATGCATAGGCTTGATCCTGATATTGCTATTCATCATTTGGGTTTACCAAAAGAACATCGAGGATTTAAGCAAGTCGCGAGAAGAACACACCCAACTTATGCTTCCAAAATTGTAGCTGAAGTGGATAAGCTGATCAAAGCTAACTTCGTCCGAGAAGTTCAATATCCCAAGTGGTTGGCTAATATTTTCCCTGTAAATAATAAGAATGGAAAAATTACGGTTTTCATCGATTTCAGAGATCTTAATCGGTATTGTCCTAACGATGATTTCCCAGTTCCGATTACAGAACTCTTAATTGATGCGACTGCTGGTTATGAAGTACTTTCCTTCATGGATGGATATTCCGGATATAATCAGATCTGAATGGCCCCAGAAGATGAGGAATCTACAGCCTTCAAGGCACCTCAAGGTGTGTTTTGTTACCGGGTGATGCCCTTTGGTTTAAAGAATGCAGGTGCAACATATCAACGCGCTATGTATCATATCTTCAATCCTTTTTAGGGAAGTTTGTTGAATGATATGTAGACGATTTGGTGGTTAAATCCAAACAACTTTCTAATCACTTGGCTGATTTGGAAGTCATATTCCACAAGATTCGACAACATAATTTGAAGATGAACCCCTTAAAATGTGCTTTGGGGGTAACCTCAGGAAAATTACTCGGCTTTGTTGTACGCCATTGTGGTATTGAAGTCGATCCTGAGAAGACCAAGTCAATCCTTGGTATGTCACCTCCTCAGAATTTGAAAGAATTAAGAGGACTTCAAGGACACTTAGCCTATATTCGGCGTTTCATCGCCAATTTGGCAGGAAAAAGTTTACCCTTTACCAAATTATTGAAAAAAGGAGTCACTTACCAGTGGACTGAAGAATTTCAAGAAGCGTTTGATGTTCTCAAGAAATACCTCTTGAGTCCACCAGTACTCATGCCACCTGTTGAAGGAAGACCACTTATCCTCTATGTGACAGCTTTAGAGCGATCATTGGGTGCCTTTCTCGCTCAAAATAATGATGCTGGGAATGAAAATAGCCTCTACTATCTCAGTAGAACTATGCTTGAAGTAGAAACTCGGTATTCAAGTATTGAGAAGTGATGCCTGGAATTAATCTTTGCAGTTCAGAAACTGAGACACTACCTACAACATCACGAGGTCCAATTGGTATCTCTCAATAATCCGCTCAAATTCATCCTTAGTCGTCCAATGCTTACAGGACGTCTAGAAAGGTGGGCGGTTATTTTGCAGCAGTTCGACATTCAGTATGTATCTCAAAAGGAAATAAAGGGCCACGCTCTGGCTGATTTCCTAGCTGAACATCCTTCAGTGGAAGACACGTCTTCAGATATTGAACTCCCTGATGACGAAGTTTTCTCTATTCAAGAGAGTCCTCAAACATGGGAAATGTATTTTGATGGTGCTTCCAGAAGTCCAACAGGGAAGAAAATGGAAAATCCTAAATTAAACAAAGTTGGTTTAGGAATTGTACTCATTTCTCTAGATAAGGCATTATTGCCTTATTCCTTTTTATTGTGGGAAGGTGGTACGAATAATGAAGCCGAATACCAAGCTCTTATCACAGGCTTAGAGTTAGCGCTTCAAGCACAAGTGAATCACTTAAAAGTGAAAGGTGATTCAGACTTGGTAATCAAACAAAGCAATGGGGATTATGCCATCAGAAAAGAAGAGTTAATCCATTTGTATGATTACGTCAGAATGTTAATGATGGAATTCCCTTCAAAAATGACATTTTCTTATGTCCCAAGATCACAAAATGCTCAAGCTAATGCACTGGCTAATAAAGCCACAGCTCTAGCAGACCCAAATCGGGATGAGACAACCATCAGTATTGCCCACCATCATGCAATTTCACCTTATGTTCAAGCCAGAAGAGAGGAAATTAATGAAATTAGTCCCATTCCTAAACCGTATGGTCATACTACAATATGGATGTAACCTATCAGGGAATACCTTCAAAATGGAACACTTCCACCTGATAGAGCTGAGAAAGAACAAATCCGGAGACGTGTGGTCAATTTTACTCTTTATGATAGCCCAAACCACCTAGAGAAAATTCTCTACAAATGTGGTTTTGATGGAGTTCTCTTCAGATGCATTGATGGTGAAGAGACAATGGTTGTCATGAAAGAAGTACATGCAGGAGTCTGTGGTGCCCACCAGTTTGGACATAGATTGTCTGATCAAAGTCGAAGGCTTGGATACTTTTGGCCTTCAATGATACAAGATTGTGTTGATTTCACAAAAAAGTGTCATTCATGTCAAGTACATGCCAACTTCATTCATCAACCTCCAGAGTTGCTTCATACAGCTAAATACTCATGGCCATTTTCTACATGGGGAATGGATGTGGTGGGACCTTACCCTTTAGCTACGGCCAAGCAGTTTAAGTACATTCTTACTGCTACTGATTTATTTTCCAAATGGGCAGAGGTAGTACCACTCAAAGAAGTCAGTTCTAAATGCATTGTTAGCTTCTTCAATTCTAACATCATTACTAGATTTGGTGTCCCTCATACCATATTGATGGACAACGGCACCAACTTCTGTTCTTCTAAGGTGAAGAAATTGTATCAAGAATACAACATTATATCCAATCATTCATCTCGGTATCATGCGGCAGCCAATGGCCAAATAGAAGCCTTTAACAAGACTCTTTCAAATATACTACAAAAGATGGTGGATAAAGATAAGAGGTCATGGCCTGATAAACTCTTTCATGATTTATGGGCTTATCGAACCACCACCCGTAATGCAACGCGGTCGACTCCATATTCATTGGTATATGGAACAGAAGCAGTATTGCCAATTGAAGTTCAATTTCCCTCACTCAGAGTAGCCATTTGTGATCAGTTATATACAGATGAGCAATCCCAAAAGCGATTGAATGAATTGGAACGGTTAGATGAGAAAAGATTGTGCACTTTGCACCACTTGGAAATCTATCAGAATCGAATAACACGAGCTTTTAACAAAAAAGTTTGTCTTCATTCATTCATTCAGGGAGAATTGGTATTAGTTCTCAGAACTCCAATGATACCAGGAAAGAAACCTCCCAAGCTTGATCCAAAATGGGAAGGACCTTATTCAATACATAGGGTCTACTCCAATGGAGCTTAATCATTAATCCCGATGGATGGAGAACTCATTACTACTCCAACTAATGCCAGATTTTTGAAGAAATTTTTTGTATAAAATACAAAGTATTCACCTTATTGTCCCCGCAACATGACACTAAACTGTGCAGCACCAGTTCGTCCTTGATATATGACGTTAAACTATATAGCAATGGTCCAGTATGACCTTAAACTCCCCCTTTCGTCCAACATGACGTTAAACTGTATTGTCCCCGCAACATGACACTAAACTGTGCAGCACCAGTTCGTCCTTGCTATATGACGTTAAAATATATAGCAACGGTCTAAGCATATGACCCTAAACTATTTGCACATACGTCCAACATGACGTTAAACTGTGTCACCTTATGTCCCCGAAACATGACACTAAACTATGCAGCACCAGTTCGTCCTTGCTATATGACGTTAAACTATACAAAAATGGTCCAGTATGACCTTAAACTCCCCCTTTAGTCCAACATGATGTTAAACTATATTGTCCCCGCAACATGACACTAAACTGTGCGGCACCAGTTCTTCCTTTCTATATGACGTTAAAATATACAGCAACGGTCTAAGCATATGACCCTAAACTATTTTCACATACGTCCAACATGACGTTAAACTTTGTAACCTTATGTCCCCACAACATGAAACTAAACTGTGCAGCACCAGTTCGTCCTTGCTATATGACGTTAAACTATACAGCAATGGTCCTATATGACCTTAAACTGCAACTTCATCCCACATGATGTTAAACTGTGAAAAAGTTACCTAAATGGTCCAGTATGACCTTAAACTACATCATCAACGGTCCATGCATATGACCCTAAACTATTTGCAAGTCCCTTACGTCCAACAAGACGTTAAACTGTGACGTCCTAACTACATGACGCTAAACTGTATAAAAGTCCCTTACGTCCAGAAAGACGTTAAACTACATAATCATCAAAGGTCCTGTATGACCTTAAACTACACCACCATCCAACATGACATTAAACTGCACCATCCATGGTCCATGCATATGACCTTAAACTATTCCCCCTTTCATCCAACATGACGTTAAACTGTGGGAAAAAAAATCCCCAATGCATCCAACATGACGTAAATGGTGTGTTATTTTTTCCTTACTGCATGAAATTAAACTGCGCAGTCCCCCTTTCGTCCAACATGATGTTAAACTCTATTGTCCCCATCGTCCTAACTCCATGACGCTAAACTATAAAGAAAATTCATGATATGTCCTACATGACATTAAACTGTATTTTTTCCCTCCTACATGACACTAAACTGTGCAGCACCAATAGTCCTAACTACAAGACTTTAAACTGCATAGTCCCGTTATATGTCCTACATGACATTAAACTATACATCCTTAAAGTTGTTGTTACCTATTGTTTCTCACACCGAGTATGAATCACGTGAGCTTAGAGAAAACCTCAACTGTAACACTCTCTTTGGGCCGCTAACCATGTATAAGTCCCAACAAAATTTTTTTTTTTAGATCGTTGTCCCCAAGAACAACTTGATCATTAATTCATTCTTTAATTGAAGTACACGGACTTTGATCCTTGCCCTCCAGGCTGGGTATGTAGGCAACCTCCCAGGGTTCAAACCCAAAAAAAAAATATCTTCACATCAGTTGATCACCATCTCATATGATGTTGATTCATGAAACCACCCCTAGAATCAATATCTTTACATTGATTCACTTTCGTCTTTGTTATATGACGTTAAAAAATGCAACACTTTTTGTCCGGTACGACAATAAACTACAATACTCTTTGATTTCCTCATTTGAGAGAGAACTATTATTGAAATTGATTTTTCAGTCATGTTTCATTTCAAAAGACGACGTGCATGCATGGTAATGCCTAAACTTTTTATCTCAGGTTAAACCATCATTGCACTAATGTCCCCTTTCACCCTTCACATGTACGAACCAAATTTGTACAAAGGGTAGTTCTAGAACTATGTGGGCTTGATTCCCATCCTTATGGGATACATAGGAACGTTCGAGTATCCCTCGAATCCAGCCCCAAGTCTTTTGGGCCTAACCCCAAATTTCACTTTCAATCCCTTGGCTGAAAAGTCCTCATGAAAACACACACTGTGTATTCATTATTATGGTCCGAACTCTATGACCCTAAACTAAGATCTCTCATACTTTCGTCCTGCACGACGATAAACTACATTTCAAGAACTACGTATGGCTTGATTCTCATTTTTATGAGATACGTAGTGAAGTCCAAAATTTCAATTCATGACCCAGCCACAACCTAATTATGGTTATTATTGACCTATGTATCTCTATATACATTGGACAATACCCATCTTTATGTGTTATAATCCTAACCTTAAATATTGTCAGATCTTCATAACCCTTTTCATGACTTTTAGTCTCAAAAATGTCAAACTTCTGATAATTCTTTTGCCTGACTATGTAGTATGTGCCCATAGGTGGCCTTGCATAAACAGTCTACATAACAGACTTGTCAGCCGAAAGATGCTATTTATTTGACCATGCAGCCAATGCCCTTAGGTGGCCCTGCATAATTCAACCCCCTAACGGGTTTGTTGGATAAAAGTAACTTCATTCTTGGGAAGAATGCCTCTTTTGTTCTTATTTGTCTTAAATGACGGTATGTAGGGATCTGCAAAAAAATAGCCATCCTTAACATATTTGTCCCATGTCCTTTTTCATGATCTGAAAGTATTCAAGTCTATGGTTTATACTCTCCATATTCTCTTTCCCTACGTTTGGGTTAGACCTTCTTAGGAGTGATATTCATTCAATTCTCCGATATTCTTGTTCGGAAATATCTTCTCCATATTCAAGTACCTCTTTCCATACAACAAACTCTATACATTAGAAAATTTGAATCTCCATAAACTTTCACTGGCTTTTAGCACTAGGAAAGTAAATTTCTGAGAATTCTTTTGCCTGACTATGCAGCACGTGCCCATAGGTGGCCTTGCATAAACAATCCACATAATAGACTTTTCAGCCAAAAGATGCTATTTATTTGACCATGCAGCCAATGCCCTTAGGTAGCCCTGCATATTTAAACCCCCTAATAGGTTTTTGTCAAATAATAGTAACCTCATTCTTGGAAACTACTTCTTCTAATGCCTTTTAGCTATTTTTTATATCATTCCCCAGATTCAAAAATTCTTAAGTCATAGCTTACATATTTTACCTCATACTTGAGTATGGTAATATGTTTTCAGATAAATTGTCAAGGAATTGAATCAATTTTAATCCATTTTGGTCAAAGTTATTTTGACCTTAAACATTATCCCCTTTATGTCCGGCATGCATGACTTTAAACTGCCCACAAAAGACAAAGGAACTCTGAATAAAAGTCAAGTTCCAGCTCACTAAACATACATTTTGTTTGATTTAGGTAATATTGAGCAATTAAAAGGTTCAAAGTTTGTAGGGTTATTTTTAATAATACTAGTAAAAAACAAACTATTCTTACTAGGCCCATTGGTTTAAGTAAATTTGAAGCAGGTAGTGAGAGAATGCTGGTACAAATAAGTGAAAGTGAAAGTGTTTTTCATTGATGCACAAGAGTTTGAAGGACATCCACAGACTGGAGTCTCTTATCTTTTTCAATAATTACAAGAGGCTTTCAACATAACACTTCATTTGATTTATGGCATCCAGAGCTTCATCAGCAACCATCTGGAATTCATTCATTCAACTGGATACAATAAGAGATACAGTGATACTAGCACTTCTTGGAACAATTGTAAAAAGGATGTTCTTGAGTGCGGTTTGAGAAAATTTTCTGCTGATCAAACAGTGACTCGGTTTCTGTCCAAGAGGCTTGGAAGATGGACACATGGATTTGAGAATGGAGCATTGGAATTAAAGAGCCATTTGGGGAGAGTACTCTTTCCAGATATTGCTCTAATTCCATGTTTGTCTTCTCTCCACCAACCGGGAGTGGAAAACATTTCAGCCCATGGGTTTTCCATTTTCATATCTGCAAGGAAATGACATGGAAGAAGAAATTAAAGTTCACACAATTGTTGTTTCTCTTAATGCACATCATAACCAAAATGAAGGAGTAGCAGTGCAGCTTCATTTCAGGTATATAGTTCTTTGTATCCGGAACATTGACTCCTTGCAGGTGACCATGACCATATAGAGGCAGGTAGATGCTCTGTGGGAAATTAAGACGATTTTTTTTCAAGTACTTAGCCGAATCTGGGAGAGTGCTGTCACAAATATCATAGTAATCATGGCCAATGATGTTCATCATGTCATCAATCCGCTTGCTAGCTAGTTCATCAGTCATTTTAATTCCCTTAGGAGCCATTGAATCTGCACAAAAGTTGAATAAATTAAACTCTTAAATGGGTATATTTTTCATAAAATTTGTGAAAGAATTCGGAAAAAATGGCTAAGGAATAATGGCGCGCAAGTCTAAAAAATGGCGCGCAAGTATTCGTGTGTCGCGCTAGTTTTTGACGTGCAAGTATAAACTGTGCAAGTACAAATGCCTTTACAGTAGCGCGACATCAAGGAAAACTCTGGAAAACAGAACAACCTGCGCGGCTAAGGTGACCTGCACGGCGAGAGCTCGAAGGTATGAAGTCCAGAAATCCGGATACTTGTACGGAAGTGAGGCCCTCTATTTATAGAAGCGGTCGGGACTCTACGCGCCGTACCCAGTGCGCTTAAGGCCTGCACGGAGAGAACTTTTGCGCCGCCCTCTGTGCCCTGAAGACTTGCGCGCCCCCTTTTCCTTTGGATGGATTCGATTTCCTCAGAGTCAAATCCTCATTTCTCTCCGGATCCAACTCTGAGGGGGGACTTTTTTTGACGCTCCTTTCATCACAGAATCTAAAAATCAGAAAAGGGGAATATCTGAGCTCAAAGTGATTCAACCTTTGAAGAAAATATCAAAAATCGACAAAGGCATGAACAAAGGATCAAAAGAAACTTCACCGCGCAAGTTATATCACTATCGCGCAAGTCCACTTGCGCGACGCCCTTAGTCGCGCAAGTGACTTGCGCGGCCTAAGTGATAAACTGCCTGGTAACTGCCCAGGGTCTTCTCCTGCCTATAAATAGACCCTCTGGGCCCCCCATTCGAGAGGATATTTATCTAGAAACATGGATTGAAGCTCCCGACGCCCAAGTCTCTTCTCAAATCTTCCGGAACACTTATAAGGTAATTTCTTACCTAGAACGGAAGATCCAAAGAGAGGGAGTAAGGCCTAAGTGTTGAAATTCATCAACACTTGCGCGCCTGAGTGACCAGCCCTTAAGGGAAATGGTCACACTTGCGCGCCGCCTTACTCCTTCGATAGAACTTGCGCGTCCCTTTTCTGGAAGAACCTCAAGAGGATTCTAAAGGCTTTAATAAAGAGTCTCTCAAGTATTTCAATGTTGGTTGACCATTGCGCAAGTAAAACATATGTCGCGCAGGTATACCTGCGCGACCAATACTTGCGCGCCCCCGCAATACTTGCGCGCCTTCCAAGACTTGCGTGCCCCTTCCTTTTTGGGTGCCTTTCTTGCCCATTTCACGCCTCTTAAGTCATTACACCTTTCCTTTTCAAGATTTAGTCTTCAAGACACTGTTCAAAGCTATTTATGGCATGATTTCTTGATTTTACTTCCTTATCTGAAAGGAATTCAGTGAAATATCTCTCAAAACCTAGTGATTTAAATATCTTTTTTGTCACTAAATATGGAGAGTTCATTCATTCAACCTCATCCTTTAGGATGAGAGAAATCCTTAACCTGGGCCTCCTTTTCAGGAATAAGTCCCAGTCATAAATTTTGGGCATCCTTCTTAGGAGTAAGCCCCAATCTCAAAAATGGGCATCCTTCTCAGGAGTAAGCCCCAAGTCCTCTAATTTTGGGCATCCTTATTAGGACTAATCCCCAAGTCCCTTAAATTTTGAACATCCTTCTTAGGAGTAAGCCCCAAGTCCGTTAATTTGGGCATCCTTCTTAGGAGTAATCCCCAATCTCAAATATGGGCATCCTCCTCAGGAGTAAGCCCCAAACCTTAATCCTTAACCCGGGATTACTTTTCAGGAATAAGTCCCAGTCATAAATCTTGGGCTTCCTTTTCAGGAGTAAGCCCCAAGTCCCTTAAATTCTCTTTAACCAGTCTTAATTTACATTTAATCTGGGATTCCTTCTCAGGAGTAAATCCCAATTATCAATCCTCTCCTAATTTGCGTTTCCTTTTCAGGAATAAGTCCCAAGTTAGAGTGTTCAAATTTCCATAAAGCACATATACCTTTATGGACCCTGTTCCTGGATTTTCTCCCTAAAGTAAATCCTCTGGGCAGTCATACATACAGAAGCCCCAAACCATTTCTTATGATTGCATATTTCATGGCACAATTGTCTAATTTTTACCAATACCTCTTGTTTCTCACACCGAGCATGACTCACGTCAGCTTAGAGTGTAAAAGTAATTGTGACATCCTTCTTTGAGCCATCAATCATAAACATCATACTACTTTATTCAAACTATGTGGGTTATGTTTCCTTTTCCAAAACAAAGGATACGTAGGTAGCCCATCTATGGGTTCGATCCCAACTCTGAAATAATTCATTGTCCTTCTTAATGAAAATAAACTTCAAGTGCCCTACTGAGTGGCTTTAAAACCAGCCTGGTCATCATAATGACCAAGAGACTTTTATATAAATGTTTTGAAGGTTACCATTGATCAAGAATCTCTAAATAGATATAGATGATTCTCTATTGATGAAGAACCTCGAATACATATAAAAGATTCTCTAAATTTCTTACATATTTAATCATTTATTGTCAAAACTAAAGGAAAATCTCATTTTATACTTGGTAATGTAATAAGGATTCACGAACATAACTTAAATCTATAAAGAGAGTCCCGGAATAGACAATAATTCCCCTCTAAAAGGTGTGATGAGTCCGACCTCCCATCCTCTCGACCAATGCAAATTCCTAAGCCTCGTTAGTTCACAAGCTAATGAGAACCCACCTTTGGAAAGTAGGTCCAAATGGATATGGAATCATTGGATGTTTCCGGTTCTACGAACAAACCCGTTAGAAACCGATCGAAATGTTTGAATCTCCCATCTAGTAGGTCATCCCCGAATTCCGAGGGAAACAAAGGACCATATATGATATCATATTTATGAATATAGTTATTTTATAATTTAATAACAATTTTTTAACTATTATATACGATTTTAAAATACCATCAACTAAGGAAAAGTGCAAAAGAAGGGTTAATTTCACAATATTTTTATTATCCAAGGTTGTTTTTACATAAATATCTACTGGGACCTCTTTATCATCCACATTTTTGTTTTCTTAAAAATTAACTTCAAAACATATTTACTATTTACTATGCTATGGTTTAAATTCATTTATACCCTTATTTCATCATATATGTTTTGAATGGAATCTTTCTGTCATTTTCCAAACAAGGTACTTTTTGACATTTTCGACAAAATTAATGTAAGAATGTCTTTTTTAACTTATACGGTGAGTCTGGATATTTTCTGCCATTATATCATCGTTAAAGCTTCCCATAAAATCATTTAAGAATATTTTCAAAATAATTTTTTTATAATTATATGACTTTTAAATAATTTCAAAATATAATGAGATATTTCTCTAAAAAAGTTTTTATTTCATCTATGTCAACATCCTTTGAATGATTTTAAGCTTGTTTGATGTTGATTTATTATGATACAAAACATCCATATTGTATTGAAGGTTTTGTGATATAGATGACTATGGATGTGTTATTTTTACACCATTTATTGTTTATTGATATTGTATTGACATTCCGTATACTAGTTTTAATATGAATTTTTAGGTTATGTTTAAAACTTTTCATATATGGAATGCATTGGACATAGTAAGTGATGTGTGGATCCAGCTATAGCTCATAGATGCATCTGTAGGTCTCATAAGACAAACTAGTGTCTATCGATAAGGCCTTGAAAAAATATTATCTATAGTCTTGGAACAAGGCCTTGACTATGTGGTTATGAAGTCTGGCGTTATGAATTCCATCATTATGAAATTAGGTATTGACATTACATATAATTATTTGACTAGTAGAATATCCAGGTGAATAAGTAAATGGAATTATTTGATTTATATTTTCCATATTATGCAGAATTTTATGTTTAAAAGGCTTTAGTTTTAGTTGTACACATTGCCTTAAATATTTATTCTTTTTTATGAATGTTTTCACTATATTTATTTCCTTACTGAGCATTTGAGCTCAACCCCTTCAATTTTTTTTCTTATGATGCGAAGAAGTATATTATGAAGGTCCTATAGGGATAGTCTAATAGATATGAATGTGGTAAATGGAGACAATGTTCTTGTTGTTTTTCATTTTATAATGTAATGTAACGTTCAGGTATGTATTCTATTTTCCAATACTGTTAAACCGATCGGTCCTTTGGGATTTGATTCCTTGTAATCATGCCAATATATTAAAATAATTCATTGACTTTGGGTAACTGGGGTCGGGGAATTACATTTTCCGCAATATTTCATATTTGAGTGTCCAATAGGTCAGTGGATTTCGTCGTTCATTGAAGTACAATGAATTAAATGACTTCCATTCAGTGTTTTTCATTCTTCATTGGGTATAAAATACATTGGAGGTTCGTTAGAGAATCCTAACTATTTAATCATCATTCCACTAATGTGCCAACTATTAAAAGGAAGACAAGTATCAATATTTCTATTACACTAAGAAATCGCGTCGATACACTGTTTTATTTTTATAATAGTGTCACTGTTATGCATCATTAAATCATCGTTACGCTGCATGTTAATGAGCCATTAAAGAGTTACATTAATTCTCCTCATTACTACAGTGTCTCTGCACTGCAGCGTCATTGTGTCTCCCCTCGTCCGTGAGAAAAGAAATAAAATATATTTTTAAATTATTTTATTAGTTTTCTCAAAAGCCCAAATATTAACTTTTTCATTTGGACCTTACAAGCTGAGGTTATGTCCTTTCTAGGTGAGGCCTAGAATTTTGAGATCTATGGTGCCATCTAATTTTTGATTTGAGCACCAATTTAAATGTTTTAAAAACATGCTCCCACATTAATTTAAATGAATCATAAAAAAAGTTCAAAAACATACTTTCACCCTCGACCCACACTGGTTGAGGTTAGGCTACAACTAAGTGGAACACACCCTCACATGTTCAATGGTACTTTCATATTTTTAATTTGAGTTACCATTTAGGAGTTATAATGATTTGACAATAAAGTAATTGTTACTAAATTATTTTATTTACAACCAAAGACTAACTTCAACTATTTTCCCATGAAGACCAATGTTTGAATTTTTATAAGGAATGATTACCCTCACGAGTTCATTGTTGGTCTAAAATTTTTAATATGAGTCACCGTTTGTGAGTTATAATAATCTTAAAAACAAAATAATTTTATTTAATTATTTTATTTCCGGTTATTCCTTTTTCTGGTTTTCTCACTAGGGGCCTCTGCCGACTAATCTTAATTCACGCCAAAGGTAAACCTGTCATCCTAAATGAATCAACGACCCCATATTTCTGGTTCAGGCACCGGTTTAAGAGTTATTCCACTTTTTCAGAAAAAACAATCATGCACGCTATTTAGAGCTTAACATTTTTTGACGGATCATTTCGGGAACTCTAGTACTCTAAATCGCACGTCTTCCTAGTTCTAGGTCTTGAAATAATTCCATATAATTAATAAATATGGAAATTATGTTACATTACATTCTCCCCACCTTATGTATTTACGTCCCCAACATCCAAAACAATGGCTAATCAAACAAGTGGGCATACTGAGCATGAATATCAGAATATCGCTCCCTTGTGACCTCTTAGAGATTCTTGTGCTGTCATCGTATGTGCACTATAGGAATCAACCATCCATAAAGGACACGCTCTTTTCAATCCTCTATCTCCACTAGGAAATCATCAAACATCACCCCATTATCAATTTCCAGCTATCCTCAGTCAATAGCATGCGATGGATCATGCATGTAGAGACCCGTATCCTGACGTACATGGACATTACATTACTTTTGCGGAATACTTAGTACATAACAAAAACACACACACAAGGATCGTAATAGTTTAGTGTCTTTGGAAACTCGGAACGTAATCTTCTAATCCTGGTGAAAGATCTTCAATATCTCCCACAAAGGTCATCCCCTTTTTTTTATACCTAAAACCTTTCTTTATATCCTGGGGAAAAGAAAACATAAAAGGGTGAGCTCAAATGCTCAGTAAGGGTAAACAAAAGAAATATCAATCACATTATATACATAAGAACATAACATTTTTGGAAATCTTAACCTGCAAAAGAGATCATAATTTCATAACATGGGATAAATCATAGAAGTGAAATGTAATCCCAATAATCATAACTTAAAACATGAAACTTTGTGGAATACACACATAATCATAGAGAATCATTTCTTGTTAGTCAAGACTCATTGCCAAGACTATCTTAGTGGACAAAGTCCCTTTCTGAATCGAGTAATCCTCGTTTCAGTCCTGTTTCACTGAACCGGTATAACCTACCATTCCAGCCATGTCTATCTCATGAGATATAAAATCTTTACCCAATGCATTGGAGGGAGATATAGGTCCCACCCATCTTATAATGAATCCTTTCTTATGTGTGCCACATAATCATAAAACATACATCATCGCATAACACATGTAACAAAATGGGATTCTTGAAGCATCATGACATCATAAATCAATTCATATAAGATAAAGGAATTCATAAACATAATTCCATCACAACATAGTCAAATCAATGTAAAAATATGGATAGAAACAGAACTCTTTATTATCTTAGATGGAAAATAATTTTGATAAAACACTTGAATTGAATTCTTGAGGAAAATATCCTTTCTTCTTCAAAATCAATTTATTTTCCCAAAACATCATGAAACTTTAAAAGAAAGAGATTTTATTGAAAATAGTCATGAAATCTTTTAGAGGAAGCTTCATGAAAATACGGCTTTATAAAACAGTAGAAATCCGTTTGTGCCGTATAAGTTAAAAAAAACATTCTTCGTACTTTTGTCGGAAAAGTCAAAAAGTACCTCGTACGAAAAAACGACAAAAGATTCCTTTCATACGTATTACTAAAAACTCACCGAAGGGTAAAAATGGATTTAAACAATTTTAGGTGGATGGAAATAATATTACATATTGAGTAAACATGGATGTGGATAATAAAATACACCCCATTAAATACTTACGAATAAACAATCTCGGATAAAAATGAGATTGTGATATTTCCCTTACCTTAGGTCCGACTTGCTTTGTAAGTGTCCGAACCTCCTGTATAATGATTTAAATCATGTTATTGACTTATTACAGAATCATATTCATTGTTATGATATCATATATGGTTCACTTATGACATTATATAACCCGTTCTTTTGTAAATTCCATGTTAAAGAAGCGTTTTGGGTAAAATCGTTTCATTTATCGTAGGTGTTTTGACTTGTTGTTCTTGACATCATTATTACTTATATCATGATTTACTCACTTCCAGAATATAAAATATGATTTATATATCATATATATTCAGTATATATATATATATAATAGGTAGATAAATAAAATGAAAAACACTGTTCATGGAGACGGTAGTCCGTACGTACGCATGAACGCTGTTTTCCTTTCCTTATTGTCTTGAAATGGAAGTAAGTAGATGACATACATATGTATATATATACATAAATCCAGTAGCTTTATAATGTCATATATTTCATTATTATTTCTTATATATATATTATAATCATTCTTAAATGGTTAACATGGAGAATGAATCTCATCGCGTCGTGGAGACGGTAGTCCGTATGTACGCACGAGCGATGATATCATTTCTATAAATATTGAATTGAATTGGAGTGTATTATACAATATATCAGAATCAATATGATGTTTTAATAACTATGTATAGTTATTCTTTACACCATTATACCCATCCATGTAAGGTGGTGGTGGAAAATAGATTACACCACGGCGTGGAGACGGTATTCCGTACGTACGCACACGCGGTGATTTCTTTTTCCGTAGGATGGATAGATGGTGAAATAGGGTTGTTTCATACTTATAATAACATATCAGTATATTAGTGATACTGATGTTATTACTTCATAATGAAACAACCTAAGAAGAAGAAGTGGAAGAAGAAATAAATATGAAAGAATTGGTAATGGTAATTACCTCTTCTTTGAAGTGCCTCTTTGAGACCTCCTCTTAGGGAACTAAAATTGGTCTTTGAGGAAGACCAGAACCTCTAGGATGTTGCTAGGGAAGTGGAGAGGAGAAATTGGCAGGGTTTGGCCGAGATTGAGTGCTCAAATTGGTGTGAGGAGGAGGGGGAGGAGGTGTCCTTTTATAGGGGAGGAGAGGGGCACCTTAGGAATATCTCAAAATATTATTTTATATTAAAGTCAAAATCGGTTTATAATGGTTCCAAACGGTCTTATTTAGAAGCTAAAGTGGGGGATGGGTCGAAATCCTATCAACCAATAGGATTTAGACAAGTTTAGGGTATTATTTTAACCTTATCAATTAGATTTAACTCTAAGTTAAATAATTTAACTTTTACCGTGTCTTTTTGTTTTCTTTCACTATATGGTTAATAAACTTACTATAACATGCCAAACGAACCCCAAATTGTATATTATTAATACATATATCCTTATCTAAGTCATTTGGCCGAACCTTAGATTTTTAGGAATAACATAACAATTAGTAATATAATATTTGATTTAAAAACTATTTTGTGTCAATTTTGACACTATTTGATATATGATTTTTGTGAAAGTCATAACAGAATTATATGTTCGAACAAAGTTGATTAAATCATCACTAATATATCATAGTAACCTAGAAAATTAGTGGAATTCATAAACAGTGTTAAATTACATTTATTTTGGTATTTATATTATCAATTATGTCAATATTTCATTAATAAGATAATTACTGTATCATCTTTGTGTCATAAATAAATTATATTATTTGATGTCTAAAAATTACAAATAAAATACCATCATGTAGGAAATCGTTTTAGATTTCTAATGAATATTTACAATCGAATTTATCTTATGTATAACCCCATATTAAAAATGATTTACTTATTAAACATTAAATTTAACTATTTTAACCCTTCTTTAAATAAATTAATAATAAATGTCCTAATCTAATCCAAGTGGGCCTAAATGGTCATATTTTATTCCTAAGTTTGTTTTTGGTCGAATTACACTTGTCTAATAGAATTAGGACATGTGTTAGGGTAATATTAATATCATATTTACCCTTAGTTACCCTATTTACTATTAACCGTGGTAAAAAAAGTAAAAAGTTACTATTCACCAAAAAATTATTTTCATCTAATTGAACCACATTTTAGTCCTTGATATTAACCGTGTCTCTCGGATTTTCGAAATTCCATTCACAGAAGCTGTAAAATTAAGTTTTATGCAAAATTCAGTTTTTTAACCTACCACTTAGTAGTTTCACTATTCATCAAAAATTGATGTTTTTCAGAACAATGCCAAAATTTCATCCCAAGCTATATTTCATATTCCGAATTCAAAAATGAAGTCTATTTTACCAAATTCATAACATAAAAGTTGCATTAATTAATTTTATAATTAAATCCCGCTGTTAAAACAAATAGCGTGTTTTTTTAAGAAACAATATCTATCAAAAGATTGACACTTGTTTATGTCTAGTTTAAATGTGAAATTACATCCAATGACCAACATTGTATTAAATTGTAAAAATATATTCTAAATATACTTTAAAACCACTCAAATTAATGATTTATCACTATCAACTATTTCGATTAAAAAAGTTGTTTTTAATTATAATTTAGTAATTTTCACTATTCATCAAAATATGAAAGTTATCCGAAAATCACCAAAATTTCAAACTAAGCTAATTTCGATATTCCGAATCCAAAAATGAAGTTCATTTTTAAAAAATAAGATTTATAGAATTTTAAAAAGTGGTTATTACTATTCATAACGGCTAGTTTTAATAATATTTTAATAGCATATCGTTGTTTAATGAAACTCAGTATTGCGTATTACACACGCTATCGAGGAAGGTCGCGATTGCGTGTAATGCAAGTCAAGTCAAGGATGTGTGTTGTGCAAGCTCCTTTTGGTGTAGCGTACAACACAAGACATTAATAAAATTAAAAAGAATATTTTTTTCATAAAATCTCGGGCTGTTACATTCTACCCCCCTTAAAATGAATTTCGCCCTCGAAATTCGTCGGGGTTATAAATGGTTTACTATTCGAAAGTTTCTTTAATAGAAACCCACATCGTAAAAGGGAATACCAAAACTTGGCTTTAAAAACTAAAGTATGAAATGTAACGATTACCCAAATAAACTAATCACTGGGTTTCCACATAGGTGAAAATATGGATATGGAAGAGAAATCTAACCATCATGTTCTGATGGAGAGTGGTAGAGAACATGGCTATGGAAAAGCCAGTAATAAAAAATCCATAAATTTGTGATGATCTAAGGTACCATCTGATTCATCAGGTATAAGATCACTAGGACAACATTTTTGGTTTTCAAGATCATCTCCCTAAAGTTGAAAATTTGAATTAGAATAAATACTTACTTTATTTTGGTACAATCTCACTGGTGTTCGTGCCTTGAACAATTTCCACTTCATTTCTTAAATAAATGAAGTTGAATTTGTTATTCATGAAGTGTTAGCAGATCATGTGATAGAATGACTGTTCATTCCATCTGTCTCAAACAAAAGGTTAGCAAAAGTTATTAAATATACATAAGTCATTCTATAGTGAGATTAATCATATATGGTTCCTAAAATGGACTTATACTTCATATATCATACTTCTTAATATAATAAAACTGGTTTCTACTAAACAGGGACTTCCTGTAGGTCAGTGGTAGGCGATAAAGGCCAGTCGCACTTCGGTTGTGGGTTCGATTCCTACAGCCTTGTCCGAAGCGATGGGCTGTCGCCCGTCCTGCAGGTTGTCCCTTTTTCTAAAACTACGTTACTATAACATCCCTTCAATAATATCGAAAATCTTCTATCCTTAAACAATACTAACTTATGTCCAACATAATCCAGTCTAATCTTTAGGCTTATAATACTGCAGTCCACTCTCATAATATAGTGACAACGATTACCAGAGATTTAATACTGTCGTTGATCCCCACATATCATAAGATATGTCTTGTTGGTCACATTCCAAACATTCAAAGTCCTTAATCGTGTATTCTCTTGAATACCTTAGTGAAAACATGAGTGCATTTAAAAGTTAACACTTTCCTCATACCAAAATCCTCAAAATTCTATATACTCAAACCATGATATCACTTAGTCCTTATATCAATCATGAGCTCATGAATACTGTCAAACATTTAATTTTCTCCTTATCCCTTCATTATGCACATATCATCTACATTCCAAAAATATCTGAATAACCTTTCATGGATACTGGTAACATTAATCATACACTTTCAAAACACAAGGAAAGACAACAGTGTAACAATCCATAGATGTCTCTTTATTCCAAATTTACACATGATAAACATGTAATCATTCCACTACATTCTCAAACCATTGACCGAGATTCAAAAATTATTTCATCTCACATATCATTTGTAGTCTCTTCATCATCATCCACATAAATACTACCCATATGACCATACTGATTCTCTTCATGAGTCTTTCCCTTAGGGAATTTGTTTGCATAATGCCCATACATTCCACATTTAAAACACTTAACCATTTTTGATGTCGTAGCAATACCATTATCCTCATCCATGGTGTTAACCGACCCTTTTCCTTTGCACTTACTTGCTTTGTGTCCTTCTTTTCCACACCCAAAGCATCTTCCAGTTCCCTTGAAACATTCTCCTTGATGCCTCTTCCCACATGATTTACATAGGGGAAATTGAACTTTCTTTCCTCTATGATCATCATGGAACTCCATCTTTCTCTTATTAGTCGAGTCAGGAAACTTACCAAATTTTACTTTATTGATCATGTTGTGAGATTGCTGATTCGGCATAATAATGATGTTTGGGCATCCAAATCCCATTTCATTTGGTTGCTCATGAAGAATATCATTCCATTGTCCATCATATCCTCCATTATCGTGAATCATCTTGTTTCCAGCCATATTCTAAAACCCAAAAAAGAATAGTGTGAGAGGCAAAAATCATAATAAAGGGGGAGTAACTTAAATATCTAACATCTTTGGTTTAATCTAATATCGTTACCATAGTTCTAGGACTCTATCCTATACGTATACTTATCCTTAGGGGCATCCCTAGACATACCTTAGAAATATCTCTAGGGATCTCACTAATGTTTTCGCGTCCTAGTTTCCAAAGGTTGACTAAACCTTTCCTCTGATACCAACTGTAGAGACCTGTATCCTAACGTACATGGACATTACATTACTTTTGCAGAATACTTAGTACATAACAAAAACACACACACAAGGATCGTAATAGTTTAGTGTCTTTGGAAACTCGGAACGTAATCTTCTAATCCTGGTGAAAGATCTTCAATATCTCCCACAAAGGTCATCCCCTTTTTTTTATACTTAAAACCTTTCTTTACATCCTGGGGAAAAGAAAACATAAAAGGGTGAGCTCAAATTCTCAGTAAGGGTAAACAAAAGAAATATCAATCACATCATATACATAAGAACATAACATTTTTGGAAATCTTAACCTGCAAAAGAGATCATAATTTCATAACATGGGATAAATCATAGAAGTGAAATGTAATCCCAATAATCATAACTTAAAACATGAAACTTTGTGGCATACACACATAATCATAGAGAATCATTTCTTGTTAGTCAAGACTCATTGCCAAGACTATCTTAGTGGACAAAGTCCCTTTCTGAATCGAGTAATCCTCGTTTCAGTCCTGTTTCACTGAACCGGTATAACCTACCATTCCAGCCATGTCTATCTCATGAGATATAAAATCTTTACCCAATGCATTGGAGGGAGATATAGGTCTCACCCATCTTATAATGAATCCTTTCTTATGTGTGCCACATAATCATAAAACATACATCATCGCATAACACATGTAACAAAATGGGATTCTTGAAGCATCATGACATCATAAATCAATTCATATAAGATAAAGGAATTAATAAACATAATTCCATCACAACATAGTCAAATCAACGTAAAAATATGGATAGAAACAGAACTCTTTATTATCTTATATGGAAAATAATTTTGATAAAACACTTGAATTGAATTCTTGAGGAAAATATCCTTTCTTCTTCAAAATCAATTTCTTTTCACAAAACATCATGCAACTTTAAAAGAAAGAGATTTTATTGAAAATAGTCATGATATCTTTTAGAGGAAGCTTCATGAAAATACGGCTTTATAAAACAGTAGAAATCCGTTCGTGCCGTATAAGTTAAAAAAAACAGTCTTCGTACTTTTGTCGGAAAAGTCAAAAAGTACCTCGTACGAAAAAACGACAAAAGATTCCTTTCATACGTATTACTAAAAACTCACCGAAGGGTAAAAATGGATTTAAACAATTTTAGGTGGATGGAAATAATATTACATATTGATTAAACATGGATGTGGATGATAAAATACACCCCAGTAAATACTTACGAATAAACAATCTCGGATAAAAATGAGATTGTGATATTTCCCTTACCTTAGGTCCGACTTGCTTTGTAAGTGTCCGAACCTCCTGTATAATGATTTAAATCATGTTATTGACTTATTACAGAATCATATTCATTGTTATGATATCATATATGGTTCACTTATGACATTATATAACCCGTTCTTTTGTAAATTCCATGTTAAAGAAGCGTTTTCGGTAAAATCGTTTCATTTATCGTAGGTGTTTTGACTTGTTGTTCTTGACATCATTATTACTTATATCATGATTTACTCACTTCCAGAATATAAAAAATGATTTATATATCATATATATTCAGTATATATATATATATAATAGGTAGATAAATAAAATGAAAAACACCGTTCATGGAGACGGTAGTCCGTACGTACGCATGAACGCTGTTTTCCTTTCCTTATTGTCTTGAAATGGAAGTAAGTAGATGACATACATATGTATATATATACATAAATCCAGTAGCTTTATAATGTCATATATTTCATTATTATTTCTTATATATATATTATAATCATTCTTAAATGGTTAACATGGAGAATGAATCTCATCGCGTCGTGGAGACGGTAGTCCGTACGTACGCACGAGCGATGATATCATTTCTATAAATATTGAATTGAATTGGAGTGTATTATACAATATATCAGAATCAATATGATGTTGTAATAACTATGTATAGTTATTCTTTACACCATTATACCCATCCATGTAAGGTGGTGGTGGAAAATAGATTACACCACGGCGTGGAGACGGTATTCCGTACGTACGCACGCGCGGTGATTTCTTTTTCCGTAGGATGGATAGATGGTGAAATAGGGTTGTTTCATACTTATAATAACATATCAGTATATTAGTGATACTGATGTTATTACTTCATAATGAAACAACCTAAGAAGAAGAAGTGGAAGAAGAAAGAAATTGAAAAGATCGGTAATGGATATTACCTCTTCTTTGGAACGCCTCTTTGAATCCTCCACTTAAGGAACTAAGATTGGTCTTTGGAGAAGACCAGGACCTCTAGGATTATTCTAGGGAAGTGGAGAGGAGAAAATGGCAGGGGTTGGCCGAGCTTGAGTGCTCAATTTGGTGTGAGGAGGAGGGGGAGGAGGTGCCCTTTTATAAGGGAGGAGAGGGGCACCTTAGGAATATCTCAAAATATTATTTTATATTAAAGTCAAAATCGGTTTATAATGGTTCCAAAGGGTCCTATTTCGAAGCTAAAGTGGGGAAGGGTCGAAATCCTATCAACCAATAGGATTTAGACAAGTTTAGGGTATTATTATAACCTTATCAATTAGATTTAACTCTAAGTTAATTAATTTAACTTTTACCGTGTCTTTTTGTTTTCTTTCACTATATGGTTAATACACTTACTATAACATGACAAACGAACCCCAAATTGTATATTATTAATATATATATCCTTATCTAAGTCATTTGGCCGAACCTTAGATTTTTAGGAATAAAATAACAATTAGTAATATAATATTTTATTTAAAAACTATTTTGTGTCAATTTTGACACTATTTGATATATGATTTTTGTGAAAGTCATAACAGAATTATATGTTCGAACAAAGTTGATTAAATCATCACTAATATATCATAGTAACCTAGAAAATTAGTGGAATTCATAAAAAGTGTTAAATTACATTTATTTTGGTATTTATATTATCAATTATGTCAATATTTCATTAATAAGATAATTAGTGTATCATCTTTGTGTCATAAATAAATTATATTATTTGATGTCTACAAATTACAAATAAAATACCATCATGTAGGAAATCTTTTTATATTTCTAATGAATATTTACAATCGAATTTATCTTATGTATAACCCCATATTAAAAATGATTTACTTATTAAACATTAAATTTAACTATTTTAACCCTTCTTTAAATAAATTAACAATAAATGTCCTAATCTAATCCAAGTGGGCCTAAATGGTCATATTTTATTCCTAAGTTTGTTTTTGGTCGAATTACACTTGTCCAATAGAATTAGGACATGTGTTAGGGTAATATTAATATCATATTTACCCTTAGTTACCCTATTTACTATTAACCGTGGTAAAAAAAGTAAAAAGTTACTATTCACCAAAAAATTATTTTCATCTCATTGAACCACATTTTAGTCCTTGATATTAACCGTGTCTCTCGGATTTTCGAAATTCCATTCACAGAAGCTGTAAAATTAAGTTTTATGCAAAATTCAGTTTTTTAACCTACCACTTAGTAGTTTCACTATTCATCAAAAATTGATGTTTTTCAGAACAATGCCAAAATTTCATCCCAAGCTATATTTCATATTCCGAATTCAAAAATGAAGTCTATTTTACCAAATTCATAACATAAAAGTTGCATTAATTAATTTTATAATTAAATCCCGCTGTTAAAACAAATAGCGTGTTTTTTTAAGAAACAATATCTATCAAAAGATTGACACTTGTTTATGTCTAGTTTAAATGTGAAATTACATCCAATGACCAACATTGTATTAAATTGTAAAAATATATTCTAAATATACTTTAAAACCACTCAAATTAATGATTTATCACTATCAACTATTTCGATTAAAAAAGTTGTTTTTAATTATAATTTAGTAATTTTCACTATTCATCAAAATATGAAAGTTATCCGAAAATCACCAAAATTTCAAACTAAGCTAATTTCGATATTCCGAATCCAAAAATGAAGTTCATTTTTAAAAAATAAGATTTATAGAATTTTAAAAAGTGGTTATTACTATTCATAACGGCTAGTTTTAATAATATTTTAATAGCATATCGTTGTTTAATGAAACTCAGTATTGCGTATTACACACGCTATCGAGGAAGGTCGCGATTGCGTGTAATGCAAGGCAAGTCAAGGATGTGTGTTGTGCAAGCTCCTTTTGGTGTAGCGTACAACACAAGACATTAATAAAATTAAAAAGAATATTTTTTTCATAAAATCTCGGGCTGTTACAATGCACATACCTCCTTAGCTATGAAATGTGAAAAAACATCATGCACTTAGTGTATTTATGGGAGATGAAATTGGTGATATGCCACCTCGCCAACACTAGTGAATATTTGAATAGGTATGATGATCCTCAGAGAGATCTTTCCACCCCATCCAAATCTTTGCAATCCCCATCAGGGGGAGACCCAGAGGAATAACATTGGCTCCCTCCTAGAAATCAAAGGGTCTTAGTATCCTATCAGCATAAGACTTATATCCACTCGGGGTAGTTATAATATGATCCTATATTATTTTCACCTTCCTAGTGGTTTCCCATACAAACTCTGGACCAATGAGTGCTAACTCTCCTAGGTCTGACCATTATAGAGGTTATCTTCATGGAAACTCGTACAAGGCATCAACTGTTGCCATTACAATGGTGGAGTGATATATACTAATGTACGAAAACACCACCAATGGTAGGTGGTCCTCCCAACTATGACCAAAATCCAAGACACATGCACAAATAATGTCCTTCAAGATCTGTATGGTCTGCTTCGTCTTCCCATATTTTTTGGGGTAAAAATTTGTACTCAAGAACAGCTGAGTCTCGAATGCCTCTTCTAAACCCTTCCACAACTGGGGTGTAGCATTTTCATCAAGTTCTGAGACGATTGTCGAAGAAACCTCGTGAATCCTCACTATCTCCTAGAATTAAAGGTGTCCCAACCCCTCTACTGATCCCTACTCTCAGATGGATAGAAAGTTATCCATCATGGTGAGTCGGTCCCTGATCGCCGAGATAGAATCATGGACCCTAGATGTTCCTGGTAATCCCATCATGATGTCCATAGAGATACCATCCCACATACACTCCAACACCTCAAGTGGTTGTTCCAAGTGTGTTGGAACTTGATTATAATCTTTCACTTGATGACAGTTGAGGCATCGTTAAACAAACATTTCCACCATGTTCTTTATCCCTGGAAACCAGTACTAATGATGGATGTTCTAGTACATCTTCACAACACCAGGATGTACCACCAAAGGGGATGTATGGAATTCCCTCAACACCTCCTCCTATAACTTCACTAGTACCATGATGCGTCTTTTGAAAAGGATGACCTACTCTCCACCTTTTTAAAATCCATCTGGAGCTTTTCTTGAGGATATCAAACCATGTCGGGCCTCGTAGTCAAAATCCAAAAGTTGTTCTTCCCCAAATTGCTGAAGGTTTAGGGGATTGATAGTCATAGAATAGAGGTAAGATGCTCTATCATCATCCAAGAAGAATATCTACATCGCAGCTAGCTACTTTGTCGCCCCACTCAGCAGCTACAAACCAGACCTTCTGCTGAGCACTTCAGCCACCATGTTCCCCTTCCCAAGATCATAGACTATCTTAAAATCATAGTCATAGAGGAAATATATCTCTTACCGCTATCTAAACTACTGATAATACTATGGGGAACTTTCTATCCATGTGAAAGGCTACCCTATTTAACTAATTTACATGAACATTGACCCTTTTGTATTGGGTACTCATTCTCCATGTCCTCTTGGTTAAGGTTCTGGTAATCTATACATAACCTTGAACACTGGGTCTTACAATGTCCATCCTCTTCATGTCCCCCAACTATACCGTCATCCCCCAGAGCTTCGCAAGAGACATCTAATATGCAACTATAGATAATGTTGTGGTCCCTGGGAATAAGTCAATGTAGCAGTCCCTCTCCTTGTTGGAAGGTAATCCTAGAATCATTATTTTTAAAATGAAGTTCCTCCACATTTCATTTACTATTGCGAACAGAAAACTCAAAACATCTGCTTCCATGAGGGTAAGGTTGGATGAATCAAGAGTTACCAGTAACACCCTCCTATTCACGAGTTTATCCATTGCTTCTTGGGTTTCCTTTTTTGAAGACCAAGGAAAACCCATTCCAATGCTGCAGATATACCTCATCCTTTTTCCTAAATCAGTCATTTGGAGCATTAACTGTGGATGACAAGTCCATACCTGGAATAATTTTGTATGGCCTCAATTAATCCACCAATATGTTCCAACAGATACTCTCCCCTCAAGGGTCATATCACAATATCATCATAAGTGTGATTATTGAGTCTCCACCCATAGGTATCTCCAGACGTAAGGATCAATACAACATTTTAACTGAAAACTCTAGGTCTTGAACAAGATTGGTGACAAGAAGGAAGTATCAGTACCTATGTCTATTAATATGAAAGCTATTATTATACCCAGACCATACCGTGAATCATTCATGGATCCCTTTGTTCATACTCCTTGACCACATGTATCTACTCCCTTCCCTTGTCATCTAGATCACTGTGCTTGGTGGGGACCACATTGGTGTGCTGGTTGTAAGATGTTGAAATGTATACCACCTCCTTTTGCTCTCTTAGCTCCTCTTCCATGTCTATATCCCTATAGATTCACCTTTCCCTATCAACTTCACTTCCTAAAGCATTTTACACATTCAATTCCCTAATACTGATGCAAGTTTATTAATTTCCTGCTACTAACATTATCTAGTTCTATGTTCTCATCGAATGAAAATTTAACCAAAAAGGATCTCTCTAGAACCCTAACATAAGTATGAATTCACAAAAGAATAGTGTTGGCTTTGATATCCCTAAACACATCTCGCTCAGAGGTTTGAGCCCTAAAGCACTGGTTGTATTATATTCATCGATTTCCTAGAATGGGTGGTATACCTCGATCAATACTCAGCTACCGACATGTCATCCTTCTGAGGCTGTAGAAGTTCTTGGGAACACATACTCCTTATAATTTATTATTGAATGAGACCCATTCTCTGATAAAGGTTCTTAAGCTCATTCCATGTAAAATTCACCTCATCCTAAGATCGAGTTAATATAAACGCTACCATCACCCAGTTGAGCCATGTAGAAGGCTCACTACTATGACCACCATATGATATAATGGTTCCCCAGATAGTTTGAAACTTAGTCACCACCTCAATCTAGTCTTTATATACCTGTGAGTTAGGCTCACCTTGGAACATGAGGGGTATCTGTTGTTGAAACTCGTGTATGGCACTGAGCCTACATGTGTCCTATACAGGTACCAACGATAGTAACTACTGACCCATAAGCACTGGTATTGTCGGGACACCGCCTGAAAGTACTATCTCAGGCAACATGATATATACTAGAGCCTCATCACTCTGTGGACCATCCTTATGGTCACGCACTAGAATCCTTGATGGCGGTTTTTTTAGAGGCATCTTAGAAGATAATCAAGATGAACTATGGTCAAAAGTTTATACCTGGTGGGATAAAATTTATTCAAAATAACATAAGAAGAAACTTATACAAGCAGTGATTTCAAATATTGATCCAAAAGGCATAATTTAAAGGACTTGGTGTATCGATAATTGGCCACCGCATCAACACTGGACTCCACAAAACACGATGTTAGACTCAAAACACTAAATATTGTGTCCCCAAAGCAAAACTAAGACAATTGATCTACGTGTTAGGACTAAACACTATATGATTCCCCTTTTCCATGACTCGTCCCCCAGGACTCATTCTGTGACTATGCCAAACCCACCTCCTGAAGGACAAGGGATGATAACTAGCACTGAAGGCATCAACTTGCAAGTGGGAGGAATTTTCCTGAGTACCTATATGCACAAACATGCCCAAACTAGTCCTACACACTAAAAAGGAAACAATTATCACTAAAAAATGCTGATTAAATGTAAAACTAATATAAGTGGGCCATAATAAAAACCTAACAAAAGAACTAAAAACAGAAAAGTTCAAAAAGGAAACTCTAACGACCATCCATGGAAAACCCACCTGATCATGAGAGTAATGTAGCTATAAGAAGATGAAGTACAAAGTCATGTCTAACCGATCCTACTTTCCCCTGCCTGGTCCAAGGCAACCAAGTCCACCATCATAGTGTCTGTCAGTCCCTTCTCCCTGAGCACCTCTGGGTCCTTGACCACAAAAGTCTATGTTGAAACGTCGATCATCTACACCAGATGCAACATGTGTGGGTGAAGCCTATGAAGGGGTGAGTAAGAAATTACTCAGTAGGGACCGAAGAACAAAAAGCATAGAACATATAGAAATCTTCAATGTAAATCATTACACAAAGATATCTCACACGGGGAATACAACATAAAGAACATGAATAAAGATGATTAGTCGTAATCCAGATAATCATATTATATTGAGTGCCTCTCCTACTAATCTAAGAAGTGTTGCTCCACTTCCAATCCCCAAAAGTTCGCTCTACCACTGATTCATGATGGTTCACTCTACAGCTATTCCACAATGGGTTGCGCTACTACTGATCCACAGAGGGTCTCTCTCATGCCGATTCACAGAGGTACACGCTATTACCGATCCACAGAGGCTTTCTAACTTTTCGATCCAAGAGTGTTGCAGAAATACTGATCCATAGAGGGTATCTATATTTTTTCTCCACATAAGTTCATTCCATTTATGATCCACAGAGGGTGACCCTCTTGCCGATCCATTGAGGCTTTCTCTTCACTTGACAACCAATACCTGGATTCCCACACCATGTATGTAGAAGTTACAAAGGTTATTCTCTGTAATCAATAAGTTTTATTTCAACAACCACAACATCTCACATAGAGGTAACCCAAAATACCGTTTGTCGTTAGGGTTCTAGTTCAATAGATAGTGCGTCGATCGGACGCCTTGTCTGTAAGTTATAGGATATTTTATAAAAAGGTCCGGGTTGGATTCGAGTCTTATCAAACTGATCCATACTCAAAATTCATCCAAGACACAAGTGGATTATCTCAAAAGGACCATGTCATTTCAAGGGTCCTCACACCATAGACGGTGCGTCAATGGAACGTCTGGTCTTTATGTCATGATCGTTTTAGTGAAATTTGGCATGTCAAGTCCGAGTTTAGTCTGACTTAATCAGATCGACGCAAACTAAACCTATCCAGGGGTTCGACGTGGGTCCGACATGGGTCCAGGCTTACCGACCCATTGGACCCATGAGTGCAGATCAATAGGAAGGATCCGACCTGTTGAGCTGCAGGTGGCCCGACCCACATTGTGGGGTGCTTCCCACAAGAAGAAGCTCTGACCATATGGTGCGGGCCAGTTCGCCTGCCTAAACCTAAGAACATATAGTTTCCACCTGGTGGAACCAGCTGGCATCACCCCTTTGCACAGCATGGCTGGAAGGCAGTTAGACGTTTCACACACACACGGACGAGGTATGTGTTCCTCTCTCTCTCTCACCTGAGTGGGCCACTCCTCTACACGGTGTCGATGAGTTCTGCACCTCCTCGCCATCACAGAACGCCAACTGATGTTCATCAATCCTTCAGACACACTCCATTGGTCTATTTTTCTAACCACCTGTGCATTATCTCTCAGTGGAAACTTCCTCTTCGCTTCAAAAGTCCCGAAAATATACTTGTCTCCAATTTGAGGGTGAAGCCACTAAGAACGCACACAGTGGACATTCTTGAGCATAGTTCATGCCGGCATGCACCCTCCATGTTAGGGTTTTAGAATCCTGGGAGGTTCTGGGATTTCAATCCGATCAACAAAATGATAATTTTCATCCCAGTTAAAGAAAATACTCCAAAAAGTTACCCTCCCACATAAACGCACGATTCAATGATCTACCCATTAATGGGTTGATCCACATTCATCATTTCTAGAAAAGAATGTGGATGATATTTCACAAATTAAACCCCTACCTAGTTGACATTAGTTTCCACATCATTTTTTCCTTGAGATTCCAAGAGGTCGATGATGTTTGTCGTTCTTTAAAGTACATTGAAGTTGATGATGACCTTCTGACATTCATCATTCTTCCTTAAAGAGAAAATGTGTCAGAGGTTTATCAGAGAATCTGAACAGATTAATAATCATTCCACCAATGTTTCAACTATTAAAATGAATACAAGTTACATCATTTCTATTACAATGTGACGTCACATCATTGTTCTTTTCCATTTTTTAATATGTGTCGATATTATGCATCATTAAAGCATCGTTAAACTGCGTGTTAATAAGGAAATAATGAGTTCCATTAATGTGCCACGTTATTTCCTTGTTACTTCACCATAGATTCATTGTGTCGTCACTCCTTAGTGAGAAAAGAAATAAAATAACCTTGTTTGTTATTTTTTTTATTTCTCTCAAAATGTTCAAAAATTAAATTTTTCTCTTAACCCATGTTGGAAAAAGTTATGTCCCTTCAAGGTGAATCTTGAAATTTTTTGTTCAACAGTTCCCTTATATTCTCGATCTGACCACTGGTTTAAAAGTTATAGAAACTCACATGAATGTTCATTTAAATTATCCTTAAGAAAATTTAAAAAAAATTAACTTTCAACCTAGACCCGCACCTGTCGAGTTTAGGTTCCACCTAAGTGGTTCACACCCTAATGATCTCAATGGTATTCTCAAACGTCCAATTGGACTTACCATTTATGGGTAATAAGGATTTTAAAATAAAATAAAAGTAACTTAAGTATTTTATTTACGACCAAAAACTAACTTCCACCATTGGAGTGTGCTGGCCAATGTTAGGATATAAGGAAATCATACCCTTGTGAGCTAAGAATTGGTCTGAAAATTCTAATATGACTCACCATTTGTGATTTATAAGCATTTGAAAAATAAAATAAAATAATTTAATTATTTAATTTACCATTATTCAATTTTTGGGTTTTCTCATTGGAGGCTCCCACTGACTAAATAGAAGTCACTCCTAGGGTAAACACTCTATCATGAACACAACAGTGCCCTTGGATTTCTGAAATAGGTATCCATTTAAGAGTTATTTCAATTTTTCTGAAAAAAATATCATGCATGCAATTTAAATCTTAACAATTTTTTATATATCAATCTGGGCACTCTGGGACTCAAAATCACATGTCGTCTTAGCGCCTGGACTTGAAATAATTTCATAGAATAAAAAAATTTAAAAAATTATGGGATGTAACCTGGGATGCCGAAATATGTGATTAGTGTTCATAATTGTTCTTAGATAGTGTTTCCCCACCATTGGAAGGTGAACTCATGGATGGGTTCTTTTATGGGAGGAAGACTGTAAGAACCCATTTTTCACTCATGTATTGATCCTTTAAATTTCAGTATAATTATTTATTTTGTACCTTATATAGATTCATAAGGATTTAGAAAATATTAATATGGTGTTTGGGTCTTTTTCAGATCCATGAACCCATATATTATAAAAACTTGGCCCAATCGCACAGTTAGATAACCCATGTGGTACATCCCTTTTCATGGGTACTCATTCATGGTTTGTGCACAGTTTGGAAAACTGTGCCGAAGTTAAATTTTGGGTAATTTGTCGTTTTTTCTTTAATGATCTAATTAACCCCCTCATTCTTACTTAATTTTATTTAAATTTGAATTAGCCTAAATTTATATCATTTTGAAACATTTTGAAGTCCTAAGCTAGGGATCAACAAATATCCTTCATCTGAAATCCATTTGAGCATCCATTCATCCTGTTGGATTCACAATTGTAAGTACTCAAGTCCTTTTGAGTTGTTCCTCTTCAATATTTCTCTCAACCTCTTTTTCTATGTGTGAGAATTTATAATATTTTCTTAGCTATACACTAATCATATCCAAATAAAGGGATTATTTAGGAGGAGAAGAGTGATATAATCCTAAGGTAGTTGGGCTATAACTCATCCGTCATGTTCATTAATTTTGGAATTGTTTTTTGGGGCTTTTAGATTTCATCGAGTTCCATTTATAGATTTTATATTACATTATTATAATCAATATAACTATATGGGTATGGCCATTCCAAATATGTGATAAATTTTTGAGAGTTACACCCCCCTCCTGTACCCCCTGGAGAGCCTCCTTGCACACCCTGGACAACCCTCATGCACCCCCTAGAAAGTCGTTCCGCCCCCCTACACAGCCCCCATGAACACCCCTAGACAGCCCTCTGACACCACATTTAACCCCCCCCCCCCCCCACCCCCCTCACACCCTAATTCCCCCAAAGAATTCCCCCATACACCCCCATGCCCCCCTGGATGGCCCCCTTTCACCCCCCCTGTACAGCCCTTGCACCCCCTACATAACTCCCTTGAACCTTTGGACGTCCCCCCCGAACCAGTATTCCTTCCCTGGGCTGTCCAGTTTCACCCCCCCCCCCCCCCCGATATCCCCCTTTTCCCCCACCCCTACATTAGCCCACCCCCTCCCTATAGCCCTCCCCCGACAGCCCCCTTACCCCCACCCCTGTAGTTGTCCACCCCTCCCTAAAGCACCACCCCCTCCGACAGCCCCCTTACCCTCACCCCTCCAGTTGCCCACCCCATCCCTACAACCCCCCCTCCCATGACACCCCCATGGATAGACACCCCCCACCTTCTTGGATAGACCCCCCTCCCGGACAGACCCCCCAGCACACCCCCACCCCACGTTTTACACCACCTACCCCTGTACACCCCCCAGTTAGTAAAAGAAATCTTTGGAGATTTCCATGGTGTCTAAAATGAGAGAATAAAGGGTAAGAATTAAAATTTAAAACCAAAATTCAATAATTTCAAAGAAGCTATATAATCATAAACTACCACTACCAATTTTCACAGATAGTGTACCTTCATTGGAGGGGTTTTATTGAAAAACCATGACTTGTTTATCAAACAAAACAATTATTTTAACTAACGCAAGACCAAAAAAATTATTTTAATATAAACAAGAAGAATCAAGAAGTAATATAAATGAAATTTAAAAAATTCATGAATTAATGAGGCTAGGAGAGTGACTCTACCTCAAAGTATTCAAGCCACACACAAGAGGATCCTTATTTATATGCTCACATGCATAAGCATAGGAAATGTTTTGTTGCCAGTTCTCTATATAGCAGGCGTCCATATCATGTATACCAATAAAATTAATAAAAATCAAAAAATGATTGAAATGGAAAATCCATTAGGAATCCTAAAATAGGGAAATAACATTAACATTACTATTTGAATTGATTATGCATTTTGCAGCCCGGGAGAGCAGTTTTTCATGTGACACCTCCACCATGTCAGAGTTCAAATTCAATTTTTTCTCATGAGTAGAACATTTTATATCAAAAATAACATGGAAGTAATTAAAATATAGAAATAGTAACATTTTCACCATACCCAAGACGAGGCCTACTCGACACCCCCTGGACACCCCCCACAGGACACCCCCTAGACAGCCCTTGGACACCCCAAGGACAACCCCAGGACACCCCCCTAGACACCCCCTAGACACCCCCTAGACTCACCCTGGACCCCCTTGGACACCCCCTAGACACCCCCTGGTCACCCCCTGGACACCCCTAGACATCCACAGACACAAACTATCAAGCACATTTCATAACACAAAAAATTAGAGAGAAAGACAATGGTTGAATGCTACCCATAAATTCATGCGAGCATAATTGAAATACCTAAATCAAGTTATTAAATAGCACAAAAAGTAATAAAATATATATAAAATTGTTTTATTGTTTTGGATTATAGGCATCCCATGAATGAGGTGTTCCTATTAAAATTGATTTAATGAATATTGAAGAAGCGATTAGATATTGTGCAATTCCTATATTGATTAAAATATTGAATTAAATTATGTTCACATCTTGCATGAATTTTATTGAGGAATATTAAATATTATTATATGGTGGATTAATACTCCATTAGGTGTGTAGTCTTAACAAGTTGGAGAGTTTGAATTTGAATGAAAATGAATCCACTAACTCACACACCCTTGTCCCCCCTGCACACGCCCCTCCCACCCCCAGGAAAGTACCCACTCTCCCTCCTTCCACCTTTCAAACCCCCTACCCCTACACACCCCCCACTACACAGCCTGTGCCCCCCTGCACACCATACCCATTCCCCCACCCTGCACAACCCCTGCCCCATTGCACACCCCTCCCCCCTGCACACCCCACCCCTTACCCCCCCCCCCACCCTGCACATCTTCCCCTATAGTAGACCCCAGAATAAATATGAGAGAATGAAAATTTTTTCTTACTACCCATAAATGTATTAAAGGAAAATTGGAATACCTAAAACAATTTATTAAATAAAACACAAATTAATATAATATATAAACAATTGTGTTAATGTTTTGGATTCCATACATCCCAAGCATGAAGTGTACCTAATTAAATTTATTTTATCATTCATTTAGAGGCGATTAAATATTGTGAAAGTCCTATATTTAATAAAATATTGAAAAAAATTATGTTCACCTCTTGCATGCATTTTATTGAGAAAGTTTTGATATTATCCTTATGTGGATTAAACCATCATTAGTTCCATAGTCTAAACAAGTTGGAGAGTTTTAATTTGAAAGAAAAAGAATTAATAAATAAGAAACAAATAATTCACACCCCTAACCCTCTGCATACCCCCTCCCACCCTCTGTAAAACACCCCTCTCCCTCCCCCTCCCCCCTTTCACACCCCTTTGACCCACCTGTTCACCCACCCCTGCTACCCACCCCCCACCCTGCACTACCCCTGCCACTTTCAAATCCCCCCCCCATAAACTGCACCCCTATCCCCCCAGCACTCCCCCCTATATTAGTCCACCCCTTACAGTAGCCCGGCCACCACAGTAGCCCCCCTGGAAAAATAAGAGTGAAAGAAAAAGGTTTCATGCTACTTGTAAATTCATGCAAGAAAAATTGACATACCTAAAACAAGTTATTAAATAACACATAAAGTAATATTATATATAAACAATTGTGTTATTGTTTTGGATTACATGCATCCCATGCATTATTGTTCCTAAATAAATTGATTTGATGATTCTTGATGAAGCGATTCAATATTATGAAAGTCTTATATTAAATAAAATATTGAAGAACATTATGTGAATCTCTTGCATTCATTTTATTGGGGAAGACTGAATATAATCCTACTGTGGATTAAGACTTCATTAGGTGTGTTATCTTAAGAAGTTGGAGAGTTTTATTTTCAATGAAAAGGAATTACTAGAAAAAGAAACCACTAATTCACACCACCTTCCCCCTGTACGCCCCCTCCCTCCCCTGGACATCACCCATTCTCCCACCCTAGGGACAACACCCCCTGCACACCCCACCCCTACTCTCTTGCACACCCCCATCCCCCATGGATAGCCCCCCCACCCTTCACACCCCCTTGAAGTATCCCCCCTGGACATTTACAGTGGAAACCCTAAAGATCCATGGTTAAAAATTTTTGAGGAATAACCCCAGAAAATTGATGGGTTCACAATTTATTTTTTTACATTTCATGTAACAAATAGGAAAAGAAAAATATAGTTTATATAGTAGTCCAATTGAGTATTAAGAACCCAAAATAAAATTAATCGTAGGATTTTCAAGATATAATAACAAAATGATATTAATTTGAATCAACTGATTCATTGAAATCATGGAAAATAAAATCAATGGAACTAGGTTTTTTATGATATATTGAAGATTATATAAAATCCATGAATTAGGATGATGTAATTGAATTTGAAATAATTATCTTTACCACATGTACTTTAATTATTCTAATGTGACACATAATACTATATCCACCAAATTCTTAACAAACCCACTCAGGTTTGGTAAGACATTGAGGCACCTAATGGGATCCCCTAGATTAGTACATAAGAGAGGCTCCCTACATAGGGTTCTTAAGAAATAACAGGTAACATAGAAAAACATATCTTAAAGAGGATTCCATGATCCTCATCATAGTCATATATATATGACACAAACTATAGTATTATTTGAGTTTTGAGATTCATTCATTTCTTATCCTCATACACTTATTTTATACAATTATATTATAACCATTTTCAATTAATATTAAACCTATTTCATTAAAATAATTCATATTTTTCAAATAAATAATAATGAAAAAGGTATTAATATAATGTATCATTTTTTATAAACAAAATATAAAGGTATATGATTCAAAAGTGAATACCTGGGGATCAACTATCTATCGATGATACAGATCAATGTCCAGGAGATCGAATATTTCACACTCATGAGTAAACTTGAAATCATCAATTCTTCAATCATGGTGTATACCAAGTCAATGAAATTAAAGACAAAACATATGGATACTAATGACTTGAAAATAAATGGTATAAAATAACCATTACCTCTAGATTTTTATATTCACGTCAATCCCGGTTGAAAGTCATGGAAGTAAATCAATAGAATTAGCTATGTTTTAATGTTAATTCTCTGCATAGCTTTCATCCCTATCCTACATAACAATACAAGTAATCAAACTCAAAATATGATCAAGGTTACTAATAGTGGGGCCACCTTTTGAAAAAAATAAAAAATTGGACTACATACCATCACTGGGGTACCAAAAGAGATAGAGGTCCACATTAGAGCAGTGTGATCAAGGTGGTACGATAGTCGCTTTAAAGGAGGATACAATTCATTATAGTAAAAATAAAACGTACCTACTACATAAAAAAACATATCTAATAATATAATAACTCCATATATGTAGAAACAATCATAAACACCACAATAAAATTCAGTATTACAATATTCAAACCTCACTACATAATATATTTACACATATTAACAATCCAAAAATAAAATTCACATCAATAGTGAGTCTCTATATCAGTATCATCATATTAATGATAACCCTCATCTGTGCCTCCTATAGAAACACCATCATCACATCTCACGCCACCAACATCATCATCAACATCAGCATTGGTACTGGTACCGACACATGGACCAGCTTAGGATACCGCTCCTGTTCTAGCTCTGGCTCTGACAGATGAATCTATATTAGCCGAACTCATCGACATTAAACATGTGTCAACCGATGTAGTTGTTTCTGGTGAAAGAGTATTAGAAATTGAAAACATATGATTAATCAAATTTTCAAATATCATTTTTTTTGAGTTTCTTCTTTGATTTTGGTATTTATGTATTCACAATGGCAAAACTAGAACTAGTACTCTAAGAAATGTTTTTAGTAGACTAGTATCGAGATGGTACAATCTTTTTCCCTGGTCGACAACATACTCTGCCCTGATTCTAATCCCCTAATACCTGATGTAGATTATCATTTAGGCCCAAATTTTCAGGTTCTTTTTCTGCCAATGTCTCCAAAGAATTATGTTGGTGGATATATAACATAAATTAAAATGATACAAAATATATGGAATTAAATTCATTCAAAATATAAGAAATTGAAATATACTTAAAATTTCCTTCTTAGTGTCGGTAATAGGCACAATACCATCATTATTGTTTCTACTTGTACAAAACAATGTAGAACAAGGAATGTGACCCTCAATATTCAATGCATTTTTCTGAAAGAATAAACGAAATAAATAAAAATTGGAAGACAAAAAAAATTAAGTTCATAAAAGATAAATATTTTAAATATTAAATTACCTGTGTTTTCTCAAGATCTGGGAGTGAACTGTGTCCACGAGTATAAACATGTTTCGTTCCACTCTTATTTCTTTTATTTATTTTAGATTTCTCTTATAAACAAAAAATTATATAATTTCAGTAACATAAATAAAACTCATTTTCAAATAAATAAATGAATATAAATATAAATTTAACAAATACGTTAAACATTGGACCCTTTTAATAGCTGATCATCTCATTGTATTGTGATATGGGGGCGCAGTGCCCTGTAAGGTGGATGGTGGGAATGGAAAATAAGGAGGGATGGGAGTCTGAGAACTACCATCTGATGTGGGTGTGGTCTGAAAGGGATATGGAAAAGGTGTGTATGGATAATATAGATTTGGAATAATGGGATGATGAAATCTTGGTGACTCAAGAGTCATAGTAATAGGCTAAACTGTAAAATCAATACCCCCCGCCATACTATCAGCCTCGGTAGAATAATCCAACCGTCTCCTAGAAAATGTAGCCTGAAATATCACAGATGATAAAATAAAATTACTTATTACAAGATAAATAATAATAAAGACCATAATATTCAAAGAGAAATTGTACTTACAGTGTTGGACAAATGAGACATATGTTGTTCATTTCTTTTTTATTCTTTTATTTCTTCTATTATCTTCATATTCAAAAAAATTGACCTGGAAATTTAAAATAATATTTTAAAATAAATAGAAATAATAAAAAATGCTAAATAATACAATTTTATCATAAAACAATGTGATACATTTTCAATGAGATATTTATATTGATAACATATCAAGGATTTACTATATTAATGAATTACTATATATGTTCTTAAACACACACTGGTCAAACTATAAATAGTTTTATATTGGACAATGGTATAAAATATACTAGTTAATTGGATATCATGTATGGAAGTTTAAAAAAAACACATACAATATTATGATAATATTACCTTTCTAACACTCTCAATGTCATCATCCAAATGAACAGAAAAATATTGTTTTCCAGAATTCATTTCCTCTTGCACAGGTCTACATAAGGAGATGGCTTCAGAAACAAAAGGAAACTGAACCGAAATCAGATTTTTCATACCAATCCTTTCCGGTGAATCGATTTCATTCACCACTTAGGCTTTTTCTCCATTGTGAGACCATAGATTATAATTTTTTTGGAAACCATGTTTAGTGATATGGTATCTAACATCCTCCCAAATTAACCATGGTCTTCCAACCCATTCAAAATACAAGCATCAAATCAATCATCCATCTGAATCATTAGTGAATGAAAAATCCAAGAAATAATGTAACTCCTTCTGAAATTCATCAATGATCCGATCAACGTTTTCCATCAAGTATCTATCCATTATGAGGCATATAAACATACATTAAATAAATTATCAAGAAGATGACTTAATATTAAATTAATTGTTTCATAAAAAAATATGTAACCATCAATAACATGTCAATAAAAAATAATAACAAATATTATGGTTAATATAATTTATAAATGTTTAAAATTATAAAAAATCATGAATAGTCACACCTTTTTATGACCAAATCAGACTATTTTGGTCTACATACAACACCCACATTAAAACTTAGATGTTTGAAAATTGTTCTATTATGTTTTTTATAGAATTATCTGATGGAAAACCCCCTTTTGGACACCACCCCTCTTGGACACCCCTCCTTCTTGGACACCCCCTCCTTCCTGGACACCCATCCTGGAAACCCACCCCCCCTTCTTGGACAACCCCTTCCCTCTTGGACACCCCCCTCTCTTGGACACCCCCTCCCTCTTGGACACCCCACCCTCTTGGACACCCCCCCCCCCCGAACACCCCGTTCTCTCATGGACAACCCCCAAGACAGCCCCCAACCCCCTAGACATCCCCCCTTCCCCTACACCCCACACACCATGCCCCCTCCCTCCCCACTGTACACTACTCCCCTGCCCACCTTCACCCCCCTCTTGGATAACCATCCCCCCCTACACCCCTAGCCCCTCCCTGCACACTACCCCCCCCCCCCCCCACCAAGACACACCCTGGACCCCCACAATCCCTTATCCCTACCACCCCCACCCACCCACCCACCTCGCACCCCCTACTGGAATGCCCCCATACCCTCACACCCTTGCATTCTCCCCATGCACCCCACACACCTACTACACTACCCCCCCCCCCCACCACCACCACCACCCAACCCCCACCCTGGACACCCCCATCCTAGACAACCCCCTCCCCCTACACCCCCACTCTCTCTACTACCTACTCCCTACACACTGCCCCTACCTCCCAACCACTCATTGACATCCCTGCTCCCCTTGCACCCCTACCCTCTCCCTATACACTGCCCCCTTGGACACCCCCCCCCACCCACACAAAACACACTCCCTTCCCCACTACACACTGCCCCCAACCCCCACCCTAGACAACCCCTCCAGGATAGCTCCCCTCCCCTTTCACCCCCTACCCCCCCCCCCTACACCCCCACACCCCTTCTATCTGCATACTACCCCCCCCCCCCAACTCCCACCCACCTCTTGGACATCCCCCTTCCCCCTCCCCCTAAACCCCTTACCCCCCTCTTTACTCACTGACATCCCTGAATCCCCCCCCCCTCTGGCACCCCCATACCCCGTTCCCACCTCCCCTTGTACCCTCTCTCCCCCTACACTCTTCCACCACAACCCCACCCCAGACACCCCTCCTGGACATCCCCCTCCCCATGCACCCCCTTCCCCTTTCCTGCCCACTAAACCCCATAATAGATCTCAGGGCCTTGCTCCATATATTCCAGTTGGTCTATGTGAGACAAATGTAATTCCTAAATCCTAGAAGTAAAATACCTGATAAGAAAATCTATTAATGGACTCATGAATTAAGATTCTAATAAGGTTAAACAAGCCACCAATTTAGGGAAAACAAAACCTTCCACCGTAAGGAATCAGATAATCATGTGAAATGTTCTCCCAAAAAAAGGTATTACACCAAAATCATTCTCTAGTTGAAGCCCAAAAAAATATTATGGAAGAAAATACCTCTATAGTATTATAGGGGATACCGAACCCCATAATTTTAGGGATATTATTACAACCATTTCATCCTCAAATATATTCATAATGGTGGTATAATAACTTCATACCATTTATATAGGATAATTATTACACCCATCCCCTTAATGTTATTTGTCCATCTCTTGGTTAGGAGGGATGTCATAAGAAGAATTATTTTGGCGCCATCCACCTTATGATAATCCTCCCCCATTGGGATATAGTTTAATGCAATCTGTTAAAAAGATGCTCACATTTACCTATAAAAACCATCTTTTGATGGAGAATTTAAGAGAGAGAGGGAGGGAGAGAGGAACCTCATAGTGATCATATTCTAAAATGGATAACCAAGATTGAAAATATCTATGATTTTTGTTTTGTCCACTTAAAAATAGTTTTATGGAGTTGAATCCCCCTACAACACTCAAGAGGATTTGATCACAATTATTCACATTACATAAGTGAATTTTATTATAATTATCCATGTATATAACATATATCATGAAAAAAGAAAGGATGATCATAATGATATTATATCCAACCAAAATATGATTCTCACTAAATACATGATGAATGAGTGTTCACATGGTTTAAGAGGTAGATTAAATATCATAGAGAACCTCAAAAAAATTAGATATTTTTTTCATGGAAGGACTCAACTAACTAATATATAAATTTCCTCGATATATCCTACCTAGATCATAAATTATTTCACACTATTTCCACTAAGAATAGATGTAATGAATATAAAATTGAAATAGATAATTTGAAGAGAATCAATATTAAGGTACATAGATGTGGTTTTTCAATTAAGTGATACATCATAGAGATGAAATATATATGACATCAAGTGAATTAACCTAATGATAGGGGAATTATAAACCATAAATATTAGATAACACCCATTTTGATAACCCATAACACATAAAATTAGATTATATAACCCTCAAGGAACATGACTATCATTAATACCTTCCATTGTTTTTCCAACAACTAATATTTCGTATAAAATAGCCCACGCATGATCATGATGGATAACAATACCAAAACATGATGAATTCCATATTTTGATCTAACTTATGCCTCCACATGATTGTATTCCATGAAGAATATTCTATCAATAATCCATGACTTAAACAATTCATTTTCTTCTAGGAATGAATTATTGTATGAGAGGTGATAATTAATTCATCCAAATAGGAATCCAATCCTTGAGTGGGTATATCAAAATCCTTCATAGATGGATTTTTTGAACCCCATATTACATATATTCAAGAGGAAGGGAGATCTAAATTACCATCATGTGTAATTAAAATCATATTACAACCTTAAAATCAGATCATTGGTGTAATAATATGGTATAAAATACCATGTAGGCCTATACTGCATTAATTGGAAGAATCAGGGAGGAGGGTATCGTGGTGACAGAGGTCATCGTGGAACAGGGTGTTGTAGTGAGAGAGGTCTCCGGTGAGGTGGGTGGTGCTATGTGAGTGGTCGTCAGGGCAGATGACGTCATGGTGAGAGAGTTCATCGGGGAGGAGGGAACAACAGTGAGTTGATGTCATAGGGGATAGGTTAGGGAGAAACAATCATCGAGGGGCTGTGGTGAGGAGAGGTCAGGGAGTAGAAGTCATCATAGAGGAGCACTGGGAAGGGAGTAGAAGATCAGGGGAGGACAAGCCCGATGCAGATTTTGGGAGAATTGAAGGATGTCATATAGCTACAGTGGTTTAATTAAACTGTTTCAATTAGAAGGCTATATCCACAGACCAATAAATATGTGGCTATAAGTATGTGGTTGTAGCATTAATTTCTATTATTGAATGTCACTTCCACTTTACCCTTCTAAGGTATGTGGTTCAAATTGATAAGTAAATGTGAAAGGGAAACTGGTAAGTATATTGAGTAAAAGACTTGACTGGATAAAATGTGATTGAATATTAGGTTGCATGTCTATAGTGCCCCTTAAAACGTTAATGGAATGTAAAGGAATAGACATTGATTATATAATATTATTATTTGAATTAAATGAATGGTTGAATGCTATGTGATCTTGTCATAATAATGAATGGAAAGTATTGAACCAAATTGACTTATTTATTAGTTAGGACATTATCAAAGTGTTGCATGCTACTAGTCTTATTCACACTAATAAAACCAGAGGATTTAACCAATTGAAATAATATATAACTTCATTATCAAATACTAGTGGACTAACTCGATCTCCCTTTGGATTCTTATTGGGGAATCCCTTGACAACTCGGGAACCCCATTTTTATTCAAGGATACAGATTTATAAAGTATAAACCCACCTAGGACCTGATCCTTGTCTATTATTGGATTCCCGGTATGACAATGTAGGATCCCTCAAATAGTATTAAATGATGCCTCGGATACACTCCATGGATCTATCATTTACATGTAGGTTCTTTGGTTAAAGTCCATAGGTCCTAGTCACTTTTTATCCCCATTTTACCTCGGATAATCACCTTGGATTCCATAGGCATATTATTGTGGAATGACTTGTAATATGCTCCTTGGATTAGATTGGTATCCTTATCTAGTTTATAGTTATTACTACGTTGGAGACCCTTTAGGTCTGTGTTGCCTTGGTTGTTACCTAGTAACTTAATTATTAAATATGATTATAGGTTGCCTCAGTATAGATTTAAACCTTCACTCTAGCTTACATGTGCCTTATTTATAAACAAGTAATAATAAAATAATGAATTGGTTATATGATAAGACACCATCTCATGGATGATGAAGGTACATGGGATTTAGTTAAATTTTACTGCGATACATGATATATTCATGCATTCACACTATTACATTTATATTACATGGGCTAGAGGTTATAGACACCATTGGTTGTACGCCACTGATATTTATCTCACACACTCTCTTGGAGTTTTTTGGTAGTCAGAGTATATTATGTGGTTGCATGTGTTGACAAAGGGAAGCATACGACATAGAACACTTGACATCATGTCGTATAGGATTGATATTGATATATGATGGTCGAGCTAGAGCTCAAGATTCTTGTTATAGTATTTTTATTTTTATTATAATTTTTTGAACTTGTATTCCTACTGTATTATATCCATGTTATTTAGTTTTCTATATACACGACATTTTGTCAACCATTGTTGTAAATTATTCTAGTTATTTTAGTTACTGTTAATGTAATCTTTATTTTAAATTGTGCCCTCGGTTTACTTAAATATTATCTATTATTTACCTCTATTTATACTTATCTACTATGCTACACTTTAGAACTGAGGTAATATTCTCTCAGTGATCACACCCTAGGCCCTTGATGCTATTCCACAGCCTCTGGTGTTTGGGGAGATGTTATTGAGCCCATGTGGACCACCGAGATTCGGGAACCAATAATGTGGAATCTGAGCCATGGATGTCAAATAGTAATTCCCATGATAATATGGGAAATGATTCATAAAATTCATCCACTAAAAAATTTCAACCTCAATAATGACACTCCTGTGAATATAGTATTTCTCCAAACATTTCCCATTATTTGAAATTTTTCACACAGAACAACTTTACTCCTAGAATCATAGAAATATGAATAATAATTTAATATATCATTATTACCTTTTTGAAAATTATTTACCACAATGGTTTCTTTACCGTAGAGAAGAGTGTAAACATTCAAAAATGGAAATCAAATTTAATTTGTAATGAACCTATTAATGATTCCATTAATACAACTTATAATCTGTAATGGGTCATCCAAAAATTCATTATTATGATTTTAGAGGAATTTATTTCATTGAGCATAGAAAATGGATTTCATTATTCCTTATTAAATAATTGATTTAAAAAATTTCAATTAAAATTTATTTGTATTTTTAAAACAATAGGTTTTTTTTTGGAAAGAAGAGTTAATCTCACTGTGATAATCATTTTTGGTATTGGTATTCCTAGACAGCTGGTAAACCACTATAATTTCATTGCTATTTTTATTTATAATATCAAAATTTAATTCATATAATAAGAGGATCTAAATCATCATCATTTTATTAGATTATTTTTGGGGTAATAGTTATTTTAAAGTATCATGGTCAGTAAACACTAGAAACATAGAACCATACATGTATTTTCTGATTTTTTTTAATAGATAAAACTACTAATATTAACTATTTATTGGTTGGTTTTAATTTCTTTTGGTCATCATATTGTATTCTAAAATCATTATAGACCACGTAAAGTGTATTTTCCCTCATTTACCCTAAAATAGTCTCTGTAATAATATCACTAGCATCACATATTCAATAAAATGGATGTTTTTAGTTTGGAAAACATATTATTGGTGATGAAATATTTTAAAAAAAATTTTAATGAATACAAGAACCTATCATTATGTAAATATTGTGTCATTCACATAGAGGGAGAAAATTAGTATTTTGATTTTAGAGATACCATTTATTTATCCACTATAAACACGACATGTCCAGGATAACCACTAATCACATTGTAATTTTCTGTAGTGGGAGACTTTTTTTTAACATATATAGATAATTTTACACATATATAACTTTCATTGAGACAATATGACCAAACCAAATTCCCTCATTTCCCATGAAATTGGTTTAATTATATGTTTATAACCATCATCGACTCATGAATCCTTTCCAAAACTAGATAAAAATTATCTATAAATTTCTCGAAAGTATCGATAAATTTGAAAATTCCATACATAAATACCCTATTAATCCTTGAAATAATTTTTTTGCATCAAACATATTTGGAAATTATATTGTTCTTCACAAAAAATAGATGGTATTCAATTGTAAAAACAATTCCTAAAGTGGCCTATGAATTTTGTTTTCTTGTGGTCTTATAGGGATACAATAATCAGGTTGTAACAAGAATCAACATATAAAATATTTGAATTCATGCCTAGCTATCATTTCATTTATTTGGTCCCAAATTTGAATATAAATGTAATATTTTATGGTTTTATTATTAAGATATATAAAATCAATATAAATATTCTTTATAGGTATTTTTCTAACCAAAATTTGTATATCATTTTCATTAGTCCCAACTATGATTCATCCCTTATTTGTAACTACTTGGTCTCTATTATTCTAAGGGATCTTCTATATCATATAGATAATCCCATCACAAATTATTTTTTATATGAAAACACTCATAATTTTTTCATAATTCTTTTTATCAATCTCTAGCTATCAAATCATGGCTAGTGTCTTGGTTATATATTTATCCTATGCATAAATAATTAATGTGCATTCCCATTGATGCAGGAAATAGACCAATCTATGTTTGAGATATATTTATTTAAAACATAAAACTACATTTCATCCTGAATATTTCCTAACACAATAGATATGATAACTTGAAGTGATTATCTATCACCCAAAATTTATTATTTCAGGTGATAATAAAATGGTTTGAGCTCCAATTGTTTTAAAAAATAACTAGAGGGTAGTGTATTGTGTATATTTATACCAAGGTCTCCAATTTATTTTTATTACTTTAAAGGGTGATAAAGTAAGTTTCATTTCTAATACTATCCATCTTTGAAAAAATATTTTCTAAATGGAATGAAGGCCAGAATTTTTTTTTGTTTTGATTATAACCAAATTTACCATATTATGGGGAACACGTACATGAACAAACGGCCCATATGTAGAAGACATTGAACATAACTCAAAGGCATAAATATCAAATTACACGAGAACTACACATCCCATCATCTACTTCATTAAATGAACCTAGGACCTGACATCAAATATTTATTAAGCTATATATTCCCTCAAAATAAATTCAATGTGATTAAAACTCATTGGGATTTACATTACCACTCTTCATTACCAATCTGTTTAACTCTATTTTTATTATGTGATACTTTCTTTAATTTCTCATCTAGGGCCTAATCCTATGTGGTCTAACCTAACTGTTCTTTGGCCCGTAGGTAATATTTAACTATAAACTAGTGACCAATGGCCTAATGTAGTTCATAGGTCCTACATACAATTTCCAATAATGTCTCAATGTCATTAGGTCATGTAGGGCCAAACTACTGGCATGATGTCCTGGTAGGATGAATAGTTCTAACTTCTATAATAAGTATACAGTATATTCTATTGTACTACGACAATAACCTAGAAATGACCCTCTATAAATATTTGATAATTCATTTCAGATACGATGATGGGGTCAATTAATAACTCAGCTATCACCCCAACTACAATTAGACAAACTCTCATAATAAAACTCTAGATTTACATTAAATATTATTTCTTCAAAAAAGCGCTATATTTTTAAATTAATTCCCCCTAAAAAGTATCAAAAGGTTATTTCAACATAATTTAATTGATTTCATACTATTTTTAAAAAATTTGGTTCCATATTAATATTTTAAATAATAATTAATATTACATATTCTTCTTTATCAAATGTAACTTCACATTAACATATCTCATCATTAGATATTTCTACATTTTTAAAGGATTAAATAATAGCTTAAATTCATTAAAAACCACACTTTGTTAACCCGCCTTAAATCAATGTTTCCCTTTATAGTCTATTATAAAAAAACCACATGTGGCTAAGAATGGTCTTCGTAAAATGATAAGATCCCCTGTCATATTGCATGTATAATATGAGGAAGTCATCCACTCCATGTATTGGGATTTTTAATGAGAGATCATATATTAGTAAAGTTATTGTGATGGCTAACTGGTCTCCCAATATTATTTGTAAAAATAGTCAGTAGGGGATTTGATTTATGTTGGCTCTATTGTCCAAATAGAAGTTCAATATTCCACTACTTATAATATATTAGGAGATAATAATACATCAAATATTTTTTATATAAGTTTGAATTCTATATTTCTCAATAGAACCTCACTCATCTCTTATAGGATAGGTGGAAAAATTTATAAGGGTGTTATTTTTTGAAACTATATATTTAATAATTTCAGATATGATGGGAATTTAACTAAATATTTAAGGAAATATATTTTAATTTAAACAATTATTTGTAACAAAAAAATATTATAATTTTTTTAATAGAAATTGATATTTCGGGCCTGATTTATTAGAATTTTTAGAAACTACATAGGTTCTTCCGTTTTCAATTCTTTTCAAAAAAATTATAACATTAATGACATTTCCTTTTTTTTGTTTGAAAAATTAGATTTAAATCAATTTATTAGGGGTTTTGTAGATTTTCAGATTATAGAAATTTTTTAGGTTGGTATCCATGTTTATTAGATTTTCTATATTAAGATATTCTAGAATCATTTATTTCATCATGATGTGTTTTAAAAATACATCAAGTTGTTACATCCATATCATTTTTTATAGGATTCATTTCATTTTTATGTAAAAATATACCATCATGTCATCTATTCATTACTCCATCTATTTTTTCAATTTGATTTTCTTGATTTTGTATTCAAGAATTTAATGGGGATTTTTCATAGTCATATTGATATTTTTTTGGCCTCGACATCATCCATTTATGATTATAATTGATGAATGATTGAATATATTTTTCCTATGGGGAATACTAGTTTCTAATACAGGATTATTTTGGTATTATTGTATCATAAAATTTTAAAATCTAGGGGGACATAGTTAATTCCTTAATTTCTGTCACAATCTAAAACTAGGGTGGTTCATATATAGTTTATTGTAATTGTTGGAAAATGTATCATCACTATCCTACCTTCTTAGACAAAAAAAATATAAATATTTCATCTTCAAATACTTTGTAAACCATGATAAAATTTATAAAATAGTATCTAGAGTATCCAAACATGCCACCTAGTTAGTATAAATATTTATGGACTTAGTTCTGTCATCGAGTTCAAATTTTATTTACACATTAAGTGAAATATTGATTCATTAGGGACTAGGGATATTCGATTAATTCAGGTAGTTCGAAATTCACTCTCATATCAGATCTATTTGTGTACTATCTTTTATTGATTACTCCTCACTTAGAATCTATATAAATTTATTGAATAGAGAGATTAATATTTATTTGACAATTCTCTTCATCAGTTTTAGCTCTATAGTTTCCTCCAACAGATTGGTCTACCTCATTCTAAATTGATTGAGAAAAATCATCATAGAGGGCATCCAAAAGAGCATGGTATGGAATCTGGTGTTGTGTACATTACATTTGAATGATTCTAAATCTAGGACCTGGATCACTGCATACATCCCAATCCACCATATGAAAACATGTTTTTTTTCAAAACTCTCATTTAAAGACAATCATGGGAGAAATTTATTATAATCGATTTGTAGACTATTTTATTAGTTGCATATATATTCTTAAATAGATAAGAATTTTTTTTCTGAGAATATAAACTAAAAAAGAAGTGGAAAACTCTCATTTTTATATCTTCATCATCTAACCCCTAATATAAATACAATTTCACTATATTATAAAAATTAGAAATATGTTGGGAGAGTCCTAGTTAGTTATTTCAATTAATGAGTGTACTAGAGAAATGTATGTGTTCTTAAGATTGTTTTTTTGGATCATTTGTCTTGGGTTTCATTACACATGAGTAAGTTTGTACCCCATCATTCTAGGTCTCTCTGTGCCATGTGGAATATTTTCTAATTTGAAAATTTATGCATTCCTATTTTAGGATCTCTCCCTCCATCACACTCTCCCATTTCAATCATTTCATATTTATTAATAATTTCTAGACAACATAGTTATATATTAAAATTTTGAAAATATGGTCTTTAAATTTTAATTCCAATATGAAGTTTAAATTTTATAGATTCTATAAAAAAATCATGTAACAAAAAATAGTTTTATGGTTTATAGTAGATTATGATACTTTTTTTTGGTTTTTTGTGTTTTTTAACAATTTTTTTGGATTCCTTTACCAAAAATGGTTGCAAATTCTTCATATCCATTAATTTTAACCTTTAAAAAAACATAAATATTTAACTACATTCAATAGTATGTGGTGAGATAGGTTGATCGAAAAGGTTGGAATGGGAGTATGCTAAGGGGTTTAATTGGAACATGATAAACTAAATGTAATGAAATGGTGATGAATGAAAATTTTATTCTAATCATGGAATGAAAGTTAATATAGATTTAGAATATGTGATAGATATTTGAGATTCATAGGAAATGATATAATGATATTAGGAGTGTTATGTCCTACAAATTTGAGTTATAGGAGGATCCATGTAAAACAAAATTGACGGGAATTAAAAAATATATTCTTATATAAATTGTAATGTTCAAGAAAATGAGATCACTAAATTCATCAACTAGTTAAATCATCATTCAACTTTAGATTATTATTAAATAAATTCTTTTACTCTATCTATATATTAATTTTAGGGGTTGAAAGGGACAAAATAATCCTAAAATTTCTTTTTAAAATATATAATTGAATTAAATAAAAAAATTGTGAGAGAAATGAACATTTACGATAAATAAATCATTGAATAAAAATATCAGGAATAAGAATAAATTATATAAATAACACATATTTCATTCTTCTTAAAATATCACAAGAAAAATTTCATGTTGGATAAATAGGAACCATCTACAAAATTATAATATTTTATTATAAAAGGGAATATGGGAAATAAAAATATTCTAGGTTTATGGTAATTATAATTATCCCCATCCATAACTATACATCATCTTGATTTAAGCCTAGCTCGTATCACTAGATCCTTCCCCTACTATTCTCCAAAAAATTCATCTAATCCCTAGTTATTATATTAATGGTGAGATTTTATTTAATTAATTCCTACTCAAGAAGTTTTTATCAAAGAATAAGTGATAAAATTAATTGCCCACTTGTTCCTTATGTAGAACCACGTCATACTTATTGGGAAAAATCAAAGGTGCTTTACCCGTCTAACCACACATTCCCCTTAGTTAATTTCAATTTCTAGTTATAGTGGAAATAAAATTACATCTTCAAACATAAATGAACTTAATATTGGATTATTGGACATATTTCACACCTATTATAGAAATAGTAGAACTAGATAACCTATATCGTCCAATTCAAACTGATTTTTAATTCCTAAACTCATGAATTTATCATTTCAATACTTCACCACTATCCTCATGTTGACTCTCACATCATTTACTGTGGTGATATTGATATTGTTGTTGATGCAGACATCAATGTGTAGCCTTTAGAGGCCTTGAACTACCTAGGGATGGTTCTGTGTGGACATTATATTAAATTTCTTCATGTGTCATTGAAGAATTATTTCTCGGATTATTGGTCCGAGTAATGTTAGTTTCCTATATGTTCTCAGTACCCTCAGTGTTTTTTGGTTCATAAATTCAATTTTAGAGTTGATCATTGTGTATTTTGATCATTTTTTTGTTATGAGGGTGAATCATATTTATTAATTATTGTGTACTTGGTCTTGTTTGAGAGGTATCTTCTCCAGAAGAGTGTTTAAGTGACGTTTGTTGTTGTGTATAGTATGGTGTCAATTTATTCTAGATAAGTTGGTTCATATAATTATTTGGCATGATTCATGAGAGTTATATCCTAGATGGATGTTTAGAAAAATAATTTCTCATAAATATTTTTGAGAGGTCTTAAATTCACATGGTCAAGACTGGTTTGAGTGGTATTTGATTTAAGTTTCTAGATTTCAAATTTTTCTCCCATTGTGTTTTGAAAATTGGAGGAACCATTAGGTGGATTAGTGGATTTTGGATATAAGATGGAAAAAAGGGTCTACCTTTTCCATTTTATGTTGGGATCTATCATCGATAAAAGGGGTTCACTATATGATAAGATTATATGGAATGGTCATAAATCCATGGAATAGGGGATAATTGGATAAGAGAATGGGGATACTAACTTCTTAGGAATTTCTATGGTGTAGCAAGTATTATACATCATTGGATGACTATATGCAACATTGTGGAAAAGACGACTATGATGTAAGAGGATGAGTTATTATGGCATAACAAAGAGGATGTAAAAAAGGTGTTACATGCATTTCAACATTTTCTAGTTGTAGATATACTATTTATCATAGGATGTGGAATATAATTCCTATTGAAAAATGGCTTCTGATTCCATGGGATATATAATTCATCATAGTTATCCAATGGGTATTCTATAATTGGTCTGTGGTTGTATGTTGGATTTTCGAAGACAACTTTTATAGAGGGGTCGTAGCATATGACCTTGTGTTTTTCAATTTTCATCTATTTTTTTGACAGAAAATAATGTGGTCTTAGGGTTTGTTCTATGGTCTTTAAAAAACATGTTACCTATAAATACCATCAAGGCCCTTGAGCTCACCCCTCATCCAATTATATCTCTTAAAACCTTGAAACCCCTTTGTTCTTTTTGAAGACCTATGGAATCCCTATCCACTTGATTCAGGACTTAAATTCTATAGTACAATATGTGTGATCCAAGTTGAATTATAGTACCCATTTCTTCAAATATAAAATTGATTTACCTATATTTCATCCTATTAATATTTACAAGATATAGAGGATGATATCTATAATTTTAATAGAGGAATCATTATACATTTTGGTGTGCTCATTTCATGGAATCCTAGAGAGGTTGTGATTTCCTTCTAGAAAGGGTTATTTGAGATCAATGCTGATGTTTTATAATTTTCATTTTTGACAGATTATTTAGAGTTAGGGGATTCAAGGATTCTTCTTTTTATTTACATTAAATCATAAATTTTCCATAGTTTACCCCTTGTTATGGAAGTATAGTTATCCTAATAATGGTTGAACTAGATTACGAATGGAATTATTTTTACTAATAGAGAACATTGTGTTGTTCCACACTGAAAACAATTTACCTCATAATTTACTAGATTGTTTAAAATCTATCCTAAGTTGTTTTTCAAGTTTTACATGGTTTTTTAGTGTTTCTATGTCTTATTTTAAAATGTGTAAAAATGATGAAAATTGTAAATAACGTAATACTAGTAAATTAATCTGTTTTCTAATTAATTTAAAATTTCATGTTGAATAAATCCTTATATTAATTTAATTTGATACAAAAAATGAATCTAAATTAATGTTTAATTTTTTATTTTGTTATTTTATGTGTGAAAGGTTTTTGTCAAAGAACATAATGATATACTAAAAATTATGATAAAGAAATAAAAAAATAACCATTAATGAAATTGGTGACCCTTAATGATTGTTGAAACATATAATGTTTTCTTGATTGAATTTTTCAAAAATTTAGTAGTTTTTTATAGTTAATTAATTAGGTTACCAACAGTCAGAGCCTTTAAAAATTTAATTGGTTAATTCTAAATAAAATGAAAATAGGTTGTTTGATACTGATAAAATGATTGGGGCTGGGAGATACCATTCACATGTGGTATATTCACACATTTAATTTCAAGATCACTACGATAATTTTCTTGTGATTGATAAATTCCATGTTTTAGGGTACTTGATTTCCCTATTGATAGTGTTTGTTTTTGGATTCCTTTAGTGATGTTCTCTGGGTGTGAGCACTGCTTTGAATGTTTTTGAGTCTAGGATGGCTAATAATATTTGGGATCAGTGTCCTATATGATGTGGAGGTAGATTAATCATATAATTTTGTGGAAAATGGTGATTTTTGTGATGATGGCAGGGATGGAACTGGGATGGTTTGAATATAGTCATTATAGGATTACTTATTATTGTGATTCAGTATGAATGATTATTTTTATGAATTTATTTAATGTATGGAAGACAATGTTTCTTTTTTATCTTACATCCATTTCCCACTACTTATGGAAGCTAAATATTATTGGTTATGCATCTCTTCTCTAAAACCCCAACCCCAAAAATCTGGAGTAAGTGACTTTATAAAATTTTATTGATTAAAATTAATTAATTCCCAAAGTACTGATTAGTTTAGATTTTTATAAAAAAAATATTACATAAATTATACCCATATTTCACTGGGAAAATTGATAATAAAACATAATACACTATAAAATAAAAGGATCTGCATTCTTGAAATCTCATTTAAAAATTTTATTTCTTATCCTAGCAAATGGAAAAAAAATAATGATGATCTAAAATTCACGTAAGAGGTATATAAAATATAATAAATTATTAATCAATGACCATAATTATTTTGGAATGGTAAATAAATTATCACAGAAGCCTGATAAATATCTGGATAAGGCATAATAAATATGGAATGATAGATATCTGAAGCATATTCTATTTAATCAATAAACTGAGAATCGAATTCATTCATAGATAATTCATAGGAAAAATATAATAGAAAATAATAGTTGTTTAATTCTCAATAATATAAATTTTTAAATTTGGATGTCCTATTTTCCACGCATTATATATATTTACCATCAAGATCCATTATCAATATTGTTTAAACTACTCTGATTTAACCTACATATTTATCTGATGAGACTACTGATGCATCATGGGGCTTACATAAACTTGTCCCCAACCAGTATAGTGAATTTCCAAATCATTCTTCATATGTAAAATAATCAATTTAAATCATAAAAAATGTGCCTTATCAAATATCTTTATTGAATAAAAGTTAAGAATTATCAATAATTCCATAGTTAAACAAACAGCTGTTAAAATAAACACTGTATGTAAAAATGGAATATGGTTTATGAAATAGTTATATCCATTCCATGAGAATATATATATTTAAGAGAAATTTAATTTATAATAAAAATCATCATAATAAAGTGATTGTTTGAAGATAATGTTAATTATCCTAGAATAATGTGATATTGCAATGATAACTTTTTCCACTTGTTAATTTTTATTTTAAATCTTCTTAGATGAAATAGTTCAAATTGAATAATAAAATACAATTAATTATGATTTAATCGTGATATAAAATGACCAATTGGTAGCATATACACCCCATTCCGGTGAATTTGTGTATAATAACAAATAATACTCAATGAAATATAAATTGAGATGAAATCCCTTTCAACTGTGGTATCCTCTAAATCATAATCCAAAAACAAATAATTATAAAATTATAATTTTAAATACAATTACAATAGTGTAATTAATTTTGTAATATATAAAAATGATCAATAGATAAATAACACAAAAGAAGCAATTGGTTAAAGTGACATTTATCTCTATGATTTAAAAAGTCAGATGAAAATCCTTTACCATGAATTTTATATTGGGTGAACATAATTTTATCTCATTTCTAATGGTTATAATAATTTTATTAACTTATAAAATAACCATAATAATAATTATAATATCATATATTATCTAATTATATTAACTTATTACCAATTTGTAATTAATATTTCATTATTTTAGCTATTTTGAGTCTTAATTGCCTTAATTTTCAAGTATGTATTGACTTGTTATCTTTTTTCACTTAATTAGATAATTATTTATACATATCTATAATTAAATACATGATTTAAATATCATATATATTCATTATATATGTATTTATAGTAATCCATAAAATTTTGAGAAAAGGAAATGAAATGCACTAATCATGGAGATAGTTGGTTGTATGTACGCATGAATTTTACTTCCATTTCATTGTCATATTAAAATATAAAGTCATATATATATATATTTAAATATATATATATTGTAATTAAATTATTATTTTTATATTATATATGTCACATATTTTTTTAAACCATCTTTAATACATTACATGTATAACATGAATGAATCACGCCGCTTTGAGGATGTGGTAGTCCACACATCTACAAACGAGGTTATCGTATTCCCACAAAATGGTATACATAAACATATTTTTTATATAATAATTTCATAATAATGAATAAATCATAAATATCATATATAAAATATAAATATATCCTTATTCCAACCATGAATGGTGGTAAGCGTAAAATGAACGATATCGTTTCGCGAGGCGGTAGTCTGCCCTACACACGAATAATGAATGTGTTTCTCATTTGATGGATGTGTGTGATAGTGTAGGTTAAAATATTGTTAAAAAACATAAAATAATACTTAATTTAATTAGTTTATTATATTCTCATGATATAAAATTAATTTAAGGGGTGGATATGTTAATGAAACAAAATTGATCATTGAAGAATTTTTCCTCTTATTCGGGAAACACCTTTTGGTTTATACCAAAAGAATTCATTAGATATATTTCTCAAATAATGATTATTATAGTAGTATTGGAGTAATTTTTTGTGATTATTTAGGAAAATATTTGACGAGACAAGTAAAATGAGATGTCTGAATAAGTGGAAGGGGGGTTTCTTTTTTATAGTGGAAAATGAGTATCAATCTTGTAAATATTAAAATCATTAACAGTATTGAGAGGAATATGATACATCATTATCCTAGAATAATTAAAAAATTTATATAAAATTGATTATATAGAAGAAATATTTCAAAACCAGTGTTTTGGACTTGTTTTAACATCATTTTGGTACTTGTGTTTAAGGTTTAGTCCCTTGTTAAGGCGAATCTTACCTTAACCATTGTAATTAATTATAACTGCATTCACTAATGTTTTTGCGGAAACTACAATTAAAATAGGTATAAATTAAAAAATATTATTATTCCAAATATGGAATCCATTTTTTCATATTAAAATCCCATATTTTTCTAAAAATAATTAAAACTTAATACCACGGATGGGATGAGAAATAATTTTTTTAAATAATTTTTTTAATGTTTTAGATATTTTTTATATTAATTATCAATATAAAATTGATTTAAATTAACTAAATCGGATTTATAAATTCATAATTCATATTATGTGACTTCAAATAAAATTTAAATATAATTTCTCCAAATGAATAAATTAGATGAAAAAGCAGTTTTCAATTAAAATTCTGCATTATTATCTATTCATAAAGAAATTAATGTTATCAGAAAAATATGAAAAAGTCACTATAATATTATTTTAATATTCCTACTTAAAAATTCAATTTATTCTGAAAAATAAAATTTATAATTGTGGATAAATGTTTTTTTTAAATTAGTGCACCATTAATGGGTGACAAAACTGCCTTTAGAGAAATGTAGTTTTTATGCCTAAAATTGAGATTGTTCATATCTTATTCTTATTAAATATATAATATGAATGTAAAAAATATATTATTTAATATATATATATATAATTATAATTATTATAATTTTCCAATTTCAATTAATTTAATTTATTAGGATAAAACCCCTATGTTAGAAAAAAATACATTTTTATAAAAACATTCATTTATATTTGTGTGGTTCTTATATTTATTTATAAATAATTTGTAACCAATTAATTCTGTAATATATTTTCATATTTTAAGTATTTATATTCATAATATCTGACTTAGCAGTTATGATATGTTTTATTGTATTAGATAATAATATTCAAATAATTTATTGTTGTTTGGTGAAACTAGGCCTTGTGTGTAACGCAAGTCATTGAAGAAAGTCATTATTTAATGTGACATAATATTACTTTTGTGTTATATGTAGATAATGATAAAAAATATTTTTTGAATGAAATTTCAATGTTTCTTGTAATGTAATATTAACTAGGTGATTTATATGAAGCATGCTAGGAAAAAAATTAAATTTATCCTAGAAGTAAAATATTTTAATATCTTTGGGTATTTCATTCTCCACAAATTAAATAAATTATGCCCTTGAAATGTAAATGGTATCTAATTAATCAAGATATTTATATTTTAAAAAAAAATATTTTTCATAAACCCAAATAGTAAATTTGGTTATGATCAGACCTTATTTATAAGAGGGAAAAGGAAATGTGAAGATCACTAAAAACATTATTTGGAATTTGATACCATTAGTGAAAAAGAGGGCAGGGAAGGGAAATATAAATATCATGTTTTGATATTGTGTGATAAGGATAACATTTATCTGAAATATGATTACCACAAATCTTAAAACCATAGTTTTTAAAATAGTCATTGATATCATAGAAAATAATTATAATAGGACAACATTTTCATCTCAGGACCTTTACCCTAGTGTTTCAGAATTATTTCATTCTATGAGGATATATGTAAATATAAATTCTTATTCCATAAATATAATTATGTAAATTTGTATTTACATTAACTATTTCTACTTTATTTCATAGAACATGATTCAATATACGGTAAAGTAATAAATCATTCTCAAAAACCCCATCTAAATTTAAACGTTATCAATTTAATCCATGGAATTTATTTCATAAAGATTATGATCCAAATATTGGAATCATTTACCAGGTAGTTAGTAGTATAAAATATACATTATCCATATAAATCTTTACTTTATCCATCATAATTATCTAAACATCAGGAACATATTAAGCCTTATCTTTCCCTCAACCATGTATTTTCCAAAGAAATTATCATGCTACTAATTAACTTTTATTGGTACCATTTAATATGTGATCTCAAATAATTAATGAAATACTAAAATAGTAAAATCCATACATGTTTCATAAATAATATTTAGATAAAATCATCATTAATATACCTCTACAATATATTTTATAGATCCAAGTATTGATGAACCTTAATAATTCAACATTATTTGTGTTAATAAAATATGCTTCTCCATGACCCATTATATTATTCATAAGTATATTACCATGATGTTTGGGGAATTTTTTCATAGTACCCCATCTCCTTAGTGTTGTAACACTAAATTTCAGTGTTTTCCTTCATTCCATTATATTTTTTTCCTGGTTACACTTTTCCTTAAACCTATAGAAAACTCCCAATCTATTAATGAATTTCGATAAGTTATTCCTTCCATGATTAACACTTATTATAAAATCCTTCTTTCCCTTTTAATTTGACACATTGCAACTTTCATGGTTTCTAAAACACCACTTTTGATATTTCTTCCCATAAAATCCTTAGGTCTTAGAGAATATATTATCTGTCTTGATAGAACCTAAAACTATTTAATTTTATGAAGTTATGATTTGAGACATCAGTGCATTAAAATCCCACCATTTCCTGGTTTGAATATTTTTTAATTTTTATTAAAACACAATTAAAGGTGGTTTATAGTAACTTTAAATTTGTATTTATAAGCCTAGGATCATGTTGGGTAATGTGTGGCAGGGGTACAAAAGGAATTAGTGGTGAGTTCTCACTATATAAAAAATACACATCATGACATTGAATCACGATGTGAATTTATTATTCTAGACCCTGTGAATGTAATTCATGGTTTGAATTAATTAACATCGTCAATAATTTTGACTCCATTTAAAAGGTTTTTACAATGTGTTGACATGTCATGATAATATTTTTCACCACATGTAATAATGGTCAAAAAAATCATATATGTCATGAAAGAAAATTATAGAACGTGTAATCAATAATTTATTATTTTTCAAATTGTTTAAATGAATTTCCTTAAGAAATTGGGAAATGGGTTTCCACTTTTTACATTACATTATATAAAATTCCTATAAAAAATTATTAATCCCATCACATTAAAAAAACTAGTGTCACATAACCTATTTCACACCCCTCCAATCTGATGTTGTGATTTGGTATGCTCTCTTCTTTTCCATAGATGACCCGCACGCCTCCACCTTCGATAGAACCACTCAAAAACCACTTCCTTAAAAAATACCCTCCATGAACATACCTATTCACTATATGAATTCTGTTGACTCTTACTAGGAGTCTGATTCGATCTGGAAGCGATCTCATGTCGAATCTTGGATATCTAGACCTAGATTTTCAAGGAATTCTTTCTGGTCATCCAACTTCTTCTTGATCCATTGCTAAAATATAATTGTATTCTTGTTGTAATGAGTTAAAAATCTTATATTCACAACAAATGTAGTTTTTTATCCCACACCTCCTCTATATTCATTGTAGGTTGTCAAGAATTCAAATATCAATGTCTTGATTTTGAATACATATATGTAATTATAGAATGATTATTTTTTATTTTCAATTTATTTTCACAAAATTAAATTAATTACTGAGAAGATTAATTAATTTAGGGATATCTGAAATTGGGGATATTAAATTTAGATAATTAATTTTTAATTATTTATGGGATATTTTTTTAATGAATTAAGATAATTAATTGTGGAATTATTTATGGGTATTGAGATTATTGAGTTGAGATAATTAATTTTTGATATAATTATCGAATAATGAGATTATTTAATTGAGATAATTAATTATTGAATGAACTATCTCATGTTATGATTTTTAGTAGAATTAATTAATTATTGAATTATTTGATGAAATATTTTTATTATGAGACTAAATAATTAAATTTGGAATTAGTTGGGATATTGGTAATTTGGATTGATTAATTATTTATTTTATTATATACTAATTAATGTTGTGTTTATGTAATTAAACATACATATTTATTAATTTTTGTGTTAATTAATATAAGTGATGTGGTTAATTAAATGGTGAATTAATTAATGGGATTGATATTACTATTTAATTGGATTATTAATTAATGGTATGGGTATGATTATCTAATTTTTGAATTAGGAATGGACAATATGAAGTCAATTAATTGTTAAATTAATTATGAAATGGTAAATTATAACATTTTCATTCAGTTATAAAATTATGAATGGAAACATGGTCATTCAATTATGAAATTGTGAATGGTAACATGGTACTACACTTATAAAATTATGAATGATAACATGGTAATTCCATTATTAAATGGTGAATGGTAACATGATCATTCACTTATAAATTTATTAATGGTAGTGTGGTCATTCAATTATGAAATAGTGAATTTTTACAAATTAATTCACTTATGAAAATATAAATGGAAACATGGTCATTCAATTATGAAATTATGAATGGTAAAATGAACATTAAAATTTGAATTGTGGTGATGAATGGTAACATTGAAATTCAGAAATGTTATATCCCATGATGATAGTTCAAACTTTTCCATGGGTTGAATTAAGTAATGAGGTTCTGGTGTCCTTGGGAACATGGGGGTTTATGTGGTCAAATAAAGTGTAATTGATAATGTGATAACTATTTAATTATGAATTGTAATTATATATTTATACAACTATATACACTAAAATTGACTGGATATTGTTTTATATGATGTTGTTGGTGGCCTACTGAGTTGTACTGACACCCTACATGGGCTTCTTGATCATTACTTGAATAGATTACATGATTGTGCGATAGGTTAATGGAAAATACTATGTATTAGAATGATTATTTTGGATGTTTCTTCGATGAGGGAACTGGACATGGATCGAGAGCCTCTTCGGATTTGTCAGTGTATTTTATTTTGAGTTGTATTTTTAATCTTGCAAAGTACATTGGCATGACATATTTATTGGTCAGTTTTGACATTGTATTTCATGCATTTTTTCATGTGATATTTGTATTGTTTTTTATATGATATATTATATGGTTATTTTATTTTTTATATGGGTGTATTAATCTGATAAAAAGATGGTATATTCTCCTCATGATCAATATTAGATCCTAACTACTAGTCGGCAGCCTATGGTATTCGTGGAGGTTTTCTTGAGGTCATGTGTTGAATAGGATCGACGCACTAGTTTGTGTCACCTAGGACGGGACATTAGAAAATGGAATCATAGATCAGATTTCATTTCAATTATCTTGAATTAATTTTTGAGAGAGTTATAACATAAACTAGAAAGTTTCATCACTTATTTATAGCTTTTTCATGGGAGTATCTACCCCATGTATGGGGGGAAACCTAAGTAACAAGGGTGGTATTATTGTTAATACATCTTTTTTTGTTATAGTTGATGTTATTTCACCTTTGGTCATGCACTTGTGGGGTGATGTTAATTTTTTTGATATTTTATTGAGAGTTTACTTATGTTCTGGCTTGAATGAGAAAAGAGTATTAATGATTCATTCTAGGAACCTATTATTATTTTTTACATGCATCATTTTAGGAATGCATGAAAAATGAGTTTTGTATTTTGATGAACATAAACTATTTTATTGCATGTGAAATTTTTTTGAAAATCTTCATAAGAAAAAAATTTATTTTAAAATGATGCATGATGAGAATAAATCGGGTTTTAATGAGAAACATGATATGATAATGTGATTTCCCTTGTTTTCCATGACCATGATGTTGGATGTTTGAGGGTACTGATAGCGCCTCAATTTTGAACATGTGGCTAGGTTCATGGAGAAAGACTTGTAATGTCTTATTGTGACTTTCCACTAACATAAATGTGATAATGTTATGTTATGATACATAAGATATGTGTTTTTCTTTTTAGATATATTCATCCATGACGACGCATTTTGAGAGGAATAACAGATAAAATGGAAATAGATGATCCTCTATAGGTGTAACCCAAGACACAGATTGTACCGGGTGAGGACGTCGGGGAGATGTTCTAAGGGAAAATTGATTTATTCATGGAACTCATTTATAGAGACCTAGGTTGGGGTGTGAACATCCTGTCCATCCTTACACAGGTGTTTCAGTATCTTCACCCTCCGTCTTTTACTAAAGAGGGTGGACTAGAGGGAGCTTAGTTTTGGGTTGAGTATATGTACATTATACATGACCACTTTGAGACTCCGTCTGAGAAGAGGTTTTAGATGGACAATTTTATTCTACGAGGATGAGAGAAACACTTATGTGACATTTAGGAATGGGATAGATAGTCTGATCATATTTTATGTAAGGACTTATTATAGAAGATTCTATAGAACTTATATGTGGAGAAACTATTATAGGAGAGAGCACATAAGTCCAGGAGATTGACTCAGGGAACTATGTATTTTATAGACTATGCCAGTTTCTTAATAGAACTGAAGTTATTTTATCCAACATTGTATAGGAATGACACTTCTACGGTGATGCACTGTAAATATGGTCTTAAATATTACATTAAATAACCAATTAACCTAATTTTTTTAAATAATATAACTAAGGAAATGGATCAAGAACTTATTGATAAGGGGAGACTAAAAAAAGGATTCCATTGTAGGGAAGATACTAGATACTATATAGTTAGTAGGTATGAATTCCAATAGAACCAAGCATCGCTATGAGAGATTTAGTAAGGAATGAGGAAATAAATGTAGATATGGGGAGGCTCATTTACACATGACTTTACCCATGTGCTCTTTCACAAGTGTGGTAAGTCAGGAAAATTATAACGAGAGTTTCCCTAACCATATGTAGAGTTATAAGCTTGCATAAAGACTGTAAATCTACAGATGTTTTGAAAGAACCCATGATAGGTGGTTAGTGAGGGAGGATCTAGAAAGAACTAGAGTATGAGAATGGGATCTTCGACACCTTATTTGTCTATATGGTGGAGTTCTATTTTCCATGTAGGTATAAGAACTCGATGTGGAGATTCATGGAAAGAGTGCATGTATCATCAGAGTTGTAATTCACAGTGGACTCAAACAACATTTCATGGGGGAGGGGTAGGATAGTTTCATGTAGTTCAACCTACACAAGTGGATATAGAGGCTAGAACATCAACAGGGATTGGTAATATTCTTATATATTCAACATTATCTAGTTCTTTATTTAATAATTGTTCCCATCATTCATTCATTTATACATAAAATTTATATGGGTTGATCCTGAACATAGAGTTAATGAGTGGAACTATGATGATAGATACACCATTGGGGGTTCTATATATCTTTTCAGAACACTTCTATGGGCTACCACATGAGAGACATGTACAAATTACTATTTAGCTCATCCTGAGGTCTTAGATAGTTTCAATTTGTCCATTCAGAATGGAACAGATGGAATATTTAGAGATTAGGGCTCAGTTAGAAGAATTTTATTAGAATGGATTTTTTTCACCATAAGAAAATTTTGTTGGTTTTCACTAGTGTTTTTTTTCTAATAAGGATGATTGAACTCTTCACTTGAGTGTTTATTAACAAATACTAAACTTTATGCTTGTGTAGAACTTGTATCATCTTCTATGTATCAGTTAACTATTTAATGAGTTGATAAGAGAATGTGTTTTCGGAAATATTAAACTAAGAGTATGGTATAATCAGTTGATATTTTGAACTTTTTAAACACTGTGGACATCATTAAAAAGAAAGCATGGTCAATACAAGTTCTTTGTAATTCTAATTGAATTTATGGACACACCAAAAATGTTTATAGACTTGATGAATAGAATCTCTCATCCATACCTCGATCAGTTATTGTTAGTGTTTTTGGATGAAATATTGGTTTGATCCAAGACACCAAAAAATATTTTACTAAACCTTAAAACCATCCTATGTACAATAAGATATCATCAAATATGTTCCACACTATTTGTGTTCCAGTTACGGATAGTTCAATTACACATCCTGGGTCACATCATCTTGGATGACGGTGTGTCTATGGACCTAGAGAAGGCTTAGTTAGTGGTTTCTTGGGAGAATACCAAGAATTTATTAGATATCCATAGAATTGTATGGTTAGTTGGATATTATTGGTGGTTTATCAAGGAAATTTTACATTTGTAAGTGCCATTTATGGTCTTAACCAAGAAGGGGGTAATTATAGAACAGACAAAATCATGTGATAATTCATTCAAGGAGCTTAAGAGGCATTTCACATCAGCACCCATTTTGATCCTACTTGAGCCATGTGAAGAGTAGACAGTTTATTATGATACATATGGGGTTGGAATTGGAACAATGTTGATGTAGGGAGATTAAGTAGTGGGGTATGGATCTAGGCAATTGAGGCCAAAATAATGGAACTGCCCTACAACAACCTCGAGTAATAAGTAGCTTTTTATTCCTTATAGTGTAGGTGTTGTTATTTATTTGACTAGATGTTTACCATGTTAACAGATCACAATAGATTTGTGTTTATCTTTTCTCCATGATATTTGAATATATGTAAGTGAATTTGGGATGATTATTACAAGACATTCAATTATTAGATCGCATATATTCTCAGAAAGGAAAACAATGTTTCCATTTCATTATGTACTAAAAAATACACTCAAGTAGTACATGATTCTAGTGTTGAGTGGAAGATGGTGACTTTATTGGGTATGAGGCATATTTGTTTCTATTAGAGTGAGGAGAAGATGACTCTCATATCATTTCTAGTGGAGTATACACATATTTAGATGGGTCAAGGGAAGATAATATGGGGTTACAAAATTCCCGGCTATGAGGGGAAGCTGTATATGTGTGGATACACCTTCAGATTGGTCCTAATATGAGGATGAGATCATCTATGTAATGAATTAGGATGTTGTTTCTATAAGTGTGTTGGAAGATATTATGCATGAATTTCATTCCTTGAAGCAGGCGGTGCATCCAGGTGTCACCATAATGTACTGTGACCAACATTGATAGTTTTGGTGGACATGTATGGAAAATAATATCGAAGGGTTTGTGACATGATTCTAAACCTGTTAGTATGTGAAGGCCGAGAATCAATGACTTTGTGTTTAAATATAGTCATATTCTATTCCAAAATGGATGAGGGACAATGTGTCCATTGATTTTTTTGTGAGTCTACAATGAAAGCCTCCGAATAATGACTCTATTTGGGTGATTATAGAATGTTTAACAAAGGCATCACATTACTGGAATATATGGGAGACATTATTAGTGGATCATTTGGGAAAACTATAGGTTCAAGAGATAGTTAGTCTACATGGGGTTCCATAGAATATAGTTTCATACAATCACTCATTTTTTACATCGCACTTATGAAATCTATTAAGGATGGAAATGGGTATATGGGTTTTTTTGGGTACGACATACAACCCAAAAATATATGGGCAGTCAGATTATACTATTTTTGTGATAAAGGATATGATGTGATCATGTTTTCTAGAATTTGGTGCATCTTGGGTGAAGAACCTAGATTTTGTGGAGTCCCCATATAAAAAAATATATCAGGATTCGATATAAATATCACTATAAAATGATATGTAAGGTAGTCAATGAAGTTCACCTCTATGTTCGATGGAAGTAGGTGAGTCAGAACCATTTGGAATGAGTCTCATATAAGATATGTCTAACTAGGTACATTTGATTTGGAAGAGTATGGTTATGGATCATAGTAGATAGACGTCAGATGATGATAGATGATGTAGACCCGTATAGTTTATTGTAACATCCCAAGTAAATAAAGAATATTACATTTTTATATTTATTAATATTTGTGAATTAATTATTAATTTTACTTTAAAGTGGATGTTATGTTCGATGGCATACCCATTACACAACAACGAGTTTCTTTGAAATCTTACGTTGCACACTAATAATATTATAATATTATTTTAAATGGTAGATAATGCCTAGCCATTGTAATAGAGGGAACGAACAAAACTAACCAAAAAATAATTATATATGTTTGTTAAATATTTTTAAATTTACCCAACAAATGATAGAGTCTCAAAATGAGAATGAATCCAATTTTAAGCATAAATTTTTAATTGTTCTTTAAAAGGCCGAATAACCCCCTTTTTGATGGAGAACCCTTTTTTAAATCTAATTATTGTCAATTTTATTTGTTATATTTGAAAAAATAAAATCCCTCTTTAGAATCAAGACATCAAAATTTACTTTTTGTATGTTTTTTGTATTTTTCCGATAAACTTCATTTTTAATGAGTAGTGAAAAATGTTGTATTTTAATTCAAAACCTCCTTTTAGTATAATTTATTTATATGGTTAGATGATATTTTTAATTGGTTTTAAAGTGTAATTAAAATATATTTTTACCATTTAATCCAATGGTGGTCATTTGAATTATTTTCACTTTGAAATTTGATATAAACAAGTGTCAATCTTTTGATAGATATTGTTTCTTGAAAACACACTATTTGTTTTGACAGTGGAAATTAATTTTAAAATTAATTAATGCAACATATATGTTATGAATTTTGTAAAATTGAAATCATTTTTGAATTCGGAATATCAAATATATCGTAGGGTGAATTTTTGGTATTTTTCTGAAAAACTTCATTTTTTGATGAATAGTGAAACCAATAAGTGGTGGTTAAAAAAACTGAATTTTTCATTAAACAAAACTTTACTGCTTCTGTAAATTGAATTTCAAAAATTCGACATACATGGTTGTCATTAGTAAGTAAAATTTGTCTCATTGGGATGAAAATAGTTTTTTGGTGAATAGTAACTTTTGAGTTTTGTTAACCACAATTAAAGGTAATTGGGGTAATTTAAGGTAAAAATGTTATTATAAAAATATAAAAATATCTTGACACATGTCCTACCCTTATTGGATAAGTCATGGACGACCAAGAAAATAAATTGGTCAATTTGTGGGACCCCATGGATCCACTTGGGTAAGATAATGACAGTAATACCTTTTATTTAAAGTGAAAATAAAAATGTCACAAACATGTATTGTTTTACAAATACAATTTTTACAGGAGTTTACAAAAGTTATCTTTTTGACTATAAATATTCATTAAAGAGATAAAAAGTTTTCATACAACATGGTAATTTTTTTTATAATTTTTTGACACAAAATAAATAAAATTATTTATGACACAATGATGATGCAATGTTTACGTCATTAATGAATAAGTTTAATAAAAAAGAATATAAATTTTAAAACAATATCCAAAACTTGACCATTACATATTGGATGATTTTATTTCGAACATGGGCCACCTTATCATTAACTTTAATGATTTTTGGAGCTTTAGAAACAGAATTTCATTTTATAATGAAATAATAGTTTCAAGATTTCCAAAAGAGCCCCTCCTCTCCCTTATAAAAATACCCCCCTTCCTACCAATACCTCACAGTTCTCAATCCCTTTCGCTCATCCAACATCTACTAAAATAATCTCCCAATATCCCTCTCTTCATCCTAAAATCCTTATCTTGGTTTGAAAGCTCGTTAAGAAACCCTTTTGGTTCAAACCAAGAGGAGTTACCTAATTTAAATGTAATGTCTTCTCTTATGTTCTTTTGGTTTATTTTGATTCTCCAACCACCAAATCTCTATTTATTACTTTGTTTTGTAACAAAACCAGTATCTTCAATATACTAGTATGTTGTTATGAGAAGGATTCAAGCTACACCTACACACACCTTCATCTAATGGTTAAATAACATACTATTTCTGTGGGTGGTGAATTACCGCCTCATGAAATGATGATTGTTCAATATTCTTTTAACACCTCTCATGGTGGCCATTAAAATGTCACTGTATTTATATATGATATATATTATGTTTTTGTTTTACTTATGATTCTTTATTTTTTATTTATTCCATATCATTATGGTTTCTATAATGGGTAAACGCGATAATTTCATTTTAGGAAGTTCGAACTACCGCCCCCTCAAAGTAATTGGAATCATTAATGCCATATGTGGGATACATAAAGGATGGATTTAATGGTATTATAAATGATATTATAATTTAATTATGATATACCTTTGTATCATTATGTTTTCATACCATTAAAGTATGAAATAGAAATGAAAGTAGTGTTCATTCGTACGTACGACTTACCGTCTCCATGAACGGTGCATTTCATTTCTTATATCCAAATGTTATGTACTATTATTATTACATATATATAATGGATATATATGACATATATTACATCTAAATTATGAATATAATTCTGTAATTATAATATATATATCTCTCATTTAGTTTTAATTCCATTAATATGAAAATGAAATGAAAGCACCGTTTATGCGTACGTACAACCGACCGTCTCCATGAACAGTTCATTTCATTTTTTTATCTCCAAATATAATGTAATAGAATAAAATGATTATATACTGGATATATATGATATTTAAATCATTAATACTATTTTTTAGATGATGTACTTATAACTACATGGACAATTCTTTTCAAACATGTTCATTTTTGACTCACATACCGAACATCGACAAAAATGTCTGATATGAACTCACATAATTAACTAATTATTATAAAATTATAAGATGTGATTTTTATTTAATAATAAAATTTATAGGATTTACTTAGAAATTATAAATTTACCAAAGTATATTATTCAGGAACATAAAGAAACGAACAAGACAAGTCGGACTTGAGGTAAGGGATCCTACCTCTCTCGTTCTTTCCATGTATTCTCTTTTATGTCATTTATTTTAAGCTCCATGTTCTTTTGTTGGGGTTGTTATTTTATATTCATCCTAATATCCTTTTTATTTTCATTTTATGAGAGACCCCCACTTTCCCTCATCAATTCATTTTAAGAAGTTTTAAGTGGCATCGTTAGGCTGTCGAATTTTCGTAATGGATTTCTTATCTAACTTTTAATTGCGTGAGATTTATATTATTTGACACTTATTTATTGCATGTGGTGTATTTTTTAATTCATTTTGATATATATATTTTCATTATATTCATGGTATTATGTGATTCATTTGGTTTTTATTATCTTTTCGTCATAAGACTTGATTGATTACCATGAGGTAAGGAGTTTTTATCTCACTTTTTGTTCCTGTGAGATTCATGCTACATTTTCCACTATTTCCTTTTGTGTGGTGTATGTACTGCCCATGATTTTATTATTTTTGTAATAAAATTTAATTTATTGGTATTTGCATCTTCATTGTATAACCCTTCTTTCTTGGGGTGTACGTTTCGGAAGTTACCCAATTCGGTAAGGGAACCTTTCACCCTCCTCTTTTTAAAAGACTTCTTTTGTTATGTATTTTTATTTACATATTATTATTTTGGGATATGTTATTCTATATCCTTATTGATTTAAATTTTATTTCCAAGTGATATGATACCATTTTATCTCTCATCAACTCATTTTCTAAATTTTAATGTGACATTTTTAGGCTGTCAAATTTTTGTAAGGGAACTTCTTAACTCAATTTCAATTCTTGGGGTTAAACTTTTTCTCCTTGAATATGTAATTATATGAATATGTGTGAATGAATATTATTCTTTTACACTTAATATCCACTTATATTGGGTGTAATTTTTTTGTCACACATATGTATGTATTTGATTTATCCTTAATCTAAGTATACTGACTTTGTAGGGGACTTTGTCTCAATATCCTTTCATTGAGGTATAATTTGTTTTATACACAACATTATTTTATATGGTGTATAAACCCCTTTTGAATTTTCATTTCATTTAAAGGTAATCTTTTCTCTACGAAGCATTTTACTAAATGGCAAAAAAGAATGTTTCTTTTTTTAACGTAAGCGGTGACAACGACCTTTTGCGCTGCCCCGAGAATTATTTGATGTATGGCTTCCTTAAGAAGCCGTAATGTTTTCAAAAGAATAATAAATACCAAATACTCTTTTTACATATTTTGGTATTGAAAATTGTTTTTTTGAATGGATTTATTATTTCAATACCTTAAAATGTTATATTGTTATTTCAATGTGGGAAGGTTATCTTTCCATTATTCTTACGTTATGTGTTATGATTATGTTATGGTTCTTGGAAATTGTTACAAATACGGGTGGTTCCATGATAAACCTAGGGCAGTTGAGCCCGTGATAGCTCTCCAATGCATTCGGTAATGCTATGAAGTTAAACACTATGGTTTCTTCGAAGAGATTTAGGGAATATACAGTGATGGGTATTCCAAATGTAACAATGAGGGTTACTCCTTACGTAAGAATGTTATGAGTACCTCAAGTTACCTTTATGTCTTATGATTTCTATGAGTTATTGATAAACCTTAAGATTTCAAGAGGTATATTCAAGCGCTCATGTTTTATGAGTAAAGTATGATTTCATTGATACTTATGTATACATGGGATAATGTTTTCTTTACATATTTTATAACCCTTAATGAGATTTTTAAGCTCATCCCATAATTTTTAAATATTTTTCACAAGACATAAAGTGGAATAGGGTCAAGGATGGTATCAAGGAAATGTCATGCTATCTAAAACATGGAACTAGACAAGACTCTTTTGTTGAAGAGTTTTTATTTTGTGAAAAAAAATTGAAACTGAGTAGATATGTCTACTTTTTAATCTTCTGAGATGTAATAGTTATGTCTTAATTCTCTATAACTCTAAACCTGAAAATATCCTCAATGTGAATTATTAATTAAATTCAAGATCATGTAATGTTTTATATTAAGATCCTTATAGTTGGTATCAATGGTCGGTTTAGATAACTTTAGAGGTTAGAGTGTTGTTTATGCATATGTGAAAAGTTGTGTATAACCACAATGGTTAGTCTATTAAATGGAGTCATTATTATTTTTTAAAGATGGAATGAGTTTAAGATAACATGGATAAGTATATCTTACTGTTTATCTTCCTCATTAGTACATGGTGATTTTGTTGATATACTCACACTGACATTTTTGGTTTTAGTAAATGGATGGATCTAGCAGGCACCAAAGTGACAATGGGTTTGAAGGAAACTGTGGTGGTTCTCTGATTAAGAGACTGGATGAAACGGGGGATTCAATGAGAAATCTCAGGGTTATTCTAAACCAACTATCAAGAGTCATGATTAACCACTTGAACCTTGGTGAGTTCTCTAATGAATCTTGTATGAGATAACCAAATTGATGTGGAAGTTCATGTAATAATTATAAAGGTAACCATTATGGTTTATATGATACTTACTTTTGAGGTAATTATGGGCTACAATATGTTATGATGAAAAATGAAAGGCATGAGATAAACTTGAGGTTAAATTATGTTATGGTTATTTATTAAGATTTTATCTCTTTTTAGGGAATGTTTTAAGAATTTCAGAGTTTTGGAGAAAGGACAACACACAGACCGTGTGACAACCCGTCGCGTCGGACAAAGCTGCGGGAATCAAACCCACAACCAAAGTGCGACTAGTATTTATCGCCCACCACTGTACTACGTGAAGTCCCTAGTTAGTATGACTAATTCCATTTTGTTAGATGATATTATGAATCAATAATAAGTTCATTTTGGGTTATCTATGGATATTATTAACCTCTCATGGAGGATATGTGATTAGGGAAATTACTTTTCAATTTGAGACTTTAAGAGCAACTGATGTTATTTGGAGATAAATGTTAAGATTTATCTTGAAAGGCTATGTGATTAAATCCTTCAATGATTTGGGTTTCAATATTATTTTTGATTACTTTGAATAATTTTATGGAAAATTGTTTATCTAATGGTCTTTGTAGAACTATGGGTAATTTTAAACAAATTTTGGAGATTATGAGTAGCTTTTCTTTTTATAAAGGATTGTCCTTTTGGGGATTAACTGATCTTGTACTAACAATGTTGGTTTTGGTTAAGGTCTAAAGACATGGGAAATATATAGTTCTCATTCATGGATTAGTTGATTCTCTAGAAGATGATTTTAGTACTCTTAATGTGAACAAGTCATCCCAGATACTCATCGTTTGGATAAGATATGAGTTTATGTTAGAAATCTAGTAAAAGTTGAAAGTCTACATGACCAGTAAGTATGTTTTATTATATTTTAGTTAAGCTCATAAATAAATTCCTCAATATAAAGTAATGTAAAACAAAAATGTTATCTGTTAATTTTTCCTACTGGGGAATCAAATACAGTTTAACCCATCACAAGAATGTGATTTTCTAGTGGTTAACTTTCTCCAAGACATGTTTTCTGTCACTCTCTATAACGACCCATACTTTACATACATTTTTAATACTTCAAAAATTGAAGCACACTTATTACAACATATGATAAAACTACAAAGGACCGTATAGGTATAGTGCCTTTAGAAACTGGGAAACATAAACAACTGGTTCATAAATCTTCTACAGTGTCTCCCATTTATTTCATCATATATAGGGTCCCTTTTAGCATATTCTACTTAATATCCATCTTCCTGACATGGGGAAAAGAAAACATAAAAGGGTGAGCTCAAATGCTCAGCAAGGCAAATAAAGGAAATAAAAATCATATCATATCTTTTTGAAAATCATAACCTGCAAAAGAGATCATAATATCTTAACATGGAACAAATCATAGGAGTGAAAATGAGATCCCCATAATCATAACATAAAACTTGAAACTTTGTGGCATGCACACATAATCATGGAAAATCATTTCTTGTTAGTCATGACTCATCGTCAAGACTATCTTAGTGGACAAAGTCCCTTTCTGAACCGAGTTCACTCCTCGTTTCAGTCCTGTATCACTGAACCGAAATAACCTTCCGTTCCCGCCATGTCTATCTCATGAGATATAAAATCTTTACCCAATGCATTGGAGGGAGATATAGGTCCCACCCATCTTATAATGAATCCTTTCTTATGTTTGCCACATAATCATAAAACATACATCATCGCATAACACATGAAACAAAAATGGGATTCTTGAAACATCATGACATCATAAATCAATTCATATAAGATAAAGGAATTCATAAAAATAATTCCATCACAACATGATCAAATCAATGTAATAATAGGGATAAAAACAGAACCCTTTATTATCTTAGATGGAAAATAATTTTGAAAATCACTTGAACTCCATTCTTGAGGAAAATATCCTTTCTTCTTCAAAAACATTTTTCCTTTCATAACATGTCATATAACTTTAAAATAAAAGAATTTGATTAAAAATAAACTTGAAAACATGTAAAGGAAGCTTCTTGGAAATAATGTTTTAAAAATCCATTCATGCCGTATAAGTTAAAAAAAACATTCTTCGTACTTTTGTCGGAAAAGTCAAAAAGTACCTCGTACGGAAAAACGACAAAAGATTCCTTTCATATTCTTTACTAAAAACTCACCTAAGGGTAAAATTGGATTTAAACTATTGCAAGTGGATGGAAACAATATTTCATATTGAGGAAACATGGATGTGGATGATAAAATACACCCCAATAATACTTACGAATAAACAATCTCGGATAAAAATGAGATTGTGATATTTCCCTTACCTTAGGTCCGATTAGCTTTGTACGTGTCCGAAGCTCCTGTATAATGGTTTAAATAATGTTATTGACTTATTCCAGAATCATACATATTTATATGATATCATATATGGTCATATTATTAGCTTCTTGTTAGTAATATTTCATTGTTACTTGTTACTCGGGTCTTTATAACTTTTTGTTCTTATGCGTGTTTTGTCGAATAAATTCTTATTCTTATCTTTAGGTTATAGATAATTCATTTCCAGAATGGTATTAGTGTATTATATACCATATTCATTCATTCAATTCATTTATATAATCATTATGAAATGAAGATCATGTAGAACGAGTCGCATCACATCGTGGAGACGGTATTCCGTACGTACGCACGAGTGATGATATCATTCCTATGATCGTGGAATTGTATTGGAGTATATATATATTATTTCAGTATCAATATTACTTCATAATAATCATATTTAGTTACTCATTACACCATTATAACCATCCTTGTAAGGTGATGGTGGAAAATAGATTACACCACGGCGTGGAGACGGTATTCCGTACGTACGCACGCGTGGTGATTTCATTTTTCCGTAGGATGGATAGAAGGTGAAATAGGGTTGTTTCATATTTATAATAACATATCAGTATGTAAGTAATACTGATGTTATTACTTTATCATGAAACAACTAAAGAAGAAGAAGTTGAAGAAGAAAGAAATTGAAAAGATCGGTAATGGATATTACCTCTTCTTTGGAACGCCTCTTTGAATCCTCCACTTAAGGAACTAAGATTGGTCTTTGGATAAGACCAGGACCTCTAGGATTATTCTAGGGAAGTGGAGAGGATAAAATGGCAGGGTTTGGCCGAGCTTGAGTGCTCAATTTGGTGTGAGGAGGAGGGGGAGGAGGTGCCCTTTTATAAGGGAGGAGAGGGGCACCTTAGGAATATCTCAAAATATTATTTTATATTAAAGTCAAAATCGGTTTATAATGGTTCCAAAGAATCTTATTTCGAAGATAAAGTGGGGAATGGTCGAAATCCTAACAACCAATAGGATTTAGACAAGTTTAGGGTATTATTTTAACCTTATCAATTAGATTTAACTCTAAGTTAAATAATTTAACTTTTACCATGTCTTTTTGTTTTCTTTCACTATATGGTTAATACACTTACTTTAACATGCCAAACGAACCCCAAATTGTTTATTATTAAAATATATATCCTTATCTAAGTCATTTGGCCGAACCTTAGATTTTTAGGAATAAAATAACAATTAATAATATAATATTTGATTTAAAAACTATTTTGTGTCAATTTTGACACTATTTGATATATGATTTTTGTGAAAGTCATAAAAGAATTATATGTTCAAACCAAGTTGATTAAATCAACATTAATATATCATAGTAACCTATAAAATTAGTTGAATTCATAAAAAGTCTCAAATTACATTTATTTTGGTGTTTATAACATCAATTATGTCAATATTTCATTAATAAGATAATTACTGCATCATCTTTGTGTCATAAATAAATTACATTATTTGATGTCTAAAAATTACAAATAAAATATCATCATGTAGGAAATCTTTTTAGCTTTCTAATTAATATTTACAATTGAATTTATCTTATGTATAACCCCATATTAAAAATGATTTACTTATTAAACTTTGATTTTAACTATTTTAACCCTTCTTTAAATAAATTAATAATAAATGTCCTAATCTAATCCAAGTGGGCCTAAATGGTCATATTTTATTCCTAAGTTTGTTTTTGGTCGAATTACACTTGTCCAATAGAATTAGGACATGTGTTAGGGTAATATTAATATCATATTTACCCTTAGTTACCCTATTTACTATTAACCGCGGTAAAAAAGTAAAAAGTTACTATTCACCAAAAAATTATTTTCATCTCATTGAACCACATTTTAGTCCTTGATATTAACCGTGTCTCTCGGATTTTCGAAATTCCAATCACAGAAGCGGTAAAATTAAGTTTTATGCAAAATTCAGTTTTTAACCTACCACTTAGTGGTTTCACTATTCATCAAAAATTGAAAGTTTTCAGAAAAATACCAAAATTTCACCCTAGGCTAATTTCGATATTCTGAGTCCAAAAATGAAGTCCATTTTGAAAAATAAAATTTATAAAATTTCAAAAAGTGGTTATTACTATTCATAACGGCTAGTTTTAATAGTATATTGTTGTTTAGTGAAACTCGGTATTGCGTACGACGCAAGCTATCGAGGAAGTTCGCGATTGCGTGTAAAGCAAGCCAAGCAAGTGTTGTGTAGAAAAAGATTCCTTTGATGATTTATATAACATAAAAGTCTCGGGTGTTACATTCTTCCCCCCTTAAAAGAATTTCTCCCTCGAAATTCATCACTTTGTAACAAACAGTTGAGGATACTTCTCCCTCATCATATCCTCAAGCTCCCCTGTAGCTTCTTCAAGTTGGCAGTTCCTCCATAAAAATTTCACCAAGCGAGTGGTCTTGTTTCGTAGGACTTTTTCGCTACGATCCAGAATCTCTATCGGCTGTTCTTCATAAGAAAGATCTTGCTCCAGCGGTACAACTTCTGAGCTGAGTACATGTGAAGGATCTGGTATGTACTTTCTCAGGAGAGATACATGGAACACATCGTGAACTTGAGAGAGATTCGGTGGAAGCACCAATCGGTAAGCTACCTTCCCAACACGATCCAATATTTCGAAAGGACCGATATATCTAGGGCTCAACTTCCCCTTCTTTCCAAATCTCATAACCCTCTTCCAGGGAGATATTCGTAAGAACACTTTATCACCCACTTCAAACTCTAGGTCTTTTCTTCGGTTGTCGGCATAGCTTTTCTGTCGACTCTGAGCTGCTCTTATGTGTTGTTGAATAGATCTGACCTTTTCTGCCATTTCATCAACGAGATCAGGTCCTAATAGCTTTCTTTCCCCAACTTCATCCCAGCAAGTTGGAGTCCTGCATTTCTTTCCATAGAGAGCTTCATAAGGAGCCATTTGAATACTGGAGTGAAAGCTATTATTATAAGAAAATTCCACCAAAGGTAGGTGTTGATCCCAACCTCCTTTGAAATCCATAGAGCAAGCTCTCAACATATCTTCTAGGGTTTGAATTGTTCTCTCAGACTGACCGTCTGTCTGGGGATGATAAGCAGTGCTGAAACTCAACTCTTTATCCAGAGTATGCTGAAGACTTCGCCAGAACTTCGAGGTAAATCTCGGATCTCGATCAGATATAATAGAAAGTGGTACTCCATGCAATCTTACCACTTCCTTTACATATATCCTGGCAAGCTGATCTAGAGTGAAATCCTCTCTAATAAGAATGAAGTGTGCAGACTTTGTGAGACGATCAACTATGACCCAGATAGCATTATTGCCTTTGGATGTTTTAGGAAGTCCTGTGACAAAGTCCATAGTGATGTTTTCCCATTTCCATTCGGGTATGGGTAATGGTTGTAACATCCCCTTAGACTTCTGTCTCTCAGCTTTAACTTGTTGACAAACCAAGCATCGAGAGACATATTCAGCAACATCTCTTTTCATGCCATCCCACCAGAAGTACTCTTTCAGGTCCCTATACATCTTCGTGCTTCCAGGATGAATAGAGAATGAAGAACTATGAGCCTCATCCAGCAGCTCTTTCTTTAATTCGGGGATGGGAGGAACACAAACCCGATTCCTAAACTTTATTATTCCATCACAATCAAGGTTGAATTCAGGAACATTTCTCACCTTCTTTTGTAACTCGACATCTTCTTTCTGTGCCTCTTTAATCTTCACATGTATAGATGGTTGAACATTCATTTGAGAAAGATAAGATTTTTCCCCTTCCATTATAATTCCAAGATCCATCCTTTGTAAATCCATAAATATTGGATCTTTTGTGATCCTCATCATGGATAAACTAGCATGGTCTTGTCGACTTAATGCATCTGCCACCTTGTTTGCTTTCCCAGGGTGGTAATGGATTGAGCAGTCATAATCATTAATCAGCTCCAACCATCTTCTTTGACGCATATTCAACTCCTTTTGTGTGAAAATATACTTTAAACTTTTATGATCAGTATAAATATCACACCTTTCACCATAAAGGTAATGCCTCCAAATCTTTAATGCAAATATTACCGCAGCCAACTCCAAATCATGTGTTGGGTAATTTTGTTCATGGATTTTCAATTGTCGTGAGGCATAAGCTATCACCATATCATTTTGCATAAGAACACACCCCAATCCCTTCTTGGATGCATCACTGTAGATCACAAACCTTTCTCCACTACAAGGTAGTGTGAGAACAGGTGCACTGGATAACCTTCTTTTCAACTCCTTGAAATTCTCTTCACATTCCTCTGTCCAGACAAACTTAACTCCTTTCCGAGTCAACTTGGTGAGTGGATTAGATAATCGTGAAAAATCTTTTACAAAACGTCGATAATATCCAGCCAAACCAAGAAAACTTCGGATCTCAGTTACTGTTGTTGGTCTCGACCATCTTTCGATAACCTCTGTTTTTGCTGGATCCACAGATATCCCCTCTTTTGAGATTATGTGACCCAAAAATGCAACTTTTTGAAGCCAAAATTCACACTTGTTAAATTTGTCATAAAGCTTCTCCTTTCTCAGGGTCTTCAATATAATTCTCAAGTGATCTTCATGTTCTTCCTTGCTCTTTGAATAGACAAGAATATCGTCTATAAAGACTACCACAAATTGATCAAGATAGTCTCTAAAGACTCTATTCATTAGATCCATGAAGATAGCAGGGGCATTAGTAAGACCAAATGGCATCACTATAAATTCATAGTGTCCATACCTTGTACGGAAAGCCGTCTTTGGTATATCCTCCCTTTTGACCCTTAATTGATGATACCCTGAACGAAGATCAATCTTGGAAAAGTATTGAGCTCCGCGTAGTTGGTCAAATAAGTCATCAATGCGTGGGAGAGGATATTTGTTCTTGATAGTGATCTTGTTAAGTTCTCAATAATCAATGCAGAGTCTCATTGATCCATCTTTCTTCTTAACAAATAGAACAGGTGCTCCCCAAGGTGACGCACTAGGGCGTATGAATCCCTTATCAAGATTCTCTTGGAGTTGCTTCTTCAATTCCTGCAACTCAATTGGGGCCATTCTATAAGGTGTCTTTGAAATAGGCAAAGCACCCGGTACGAGTTCTATTGAAAACTCAACTTCACGATTTGGTGGAAGACCCGGTAATTCCTCCGGAAAGACATCATCAAACTCCCTTACAATGGGCATATTCTTAATCGTGAGTTTCTCACCAACCATTTGAGATAAATAACCTTCATTTAGTGGGATCAATACCCATAAGATGGAAGAAATTTCCACTGGAAGGTTATGTTCATCCTTGCATTGGTATACGATCGTAGATTGATCTGGAGTATGAAATGTGACTTCCCTTCTTTGGAAATTGATATGAGCTCCATGTAGAGAAAGCCAATCCATGCCAGGAATCACATCAAATTCCACTAAAGGAAGGATCACAAGATTTCCAGGAAGCACTTTCCCACAAACTTCGATCGGAGAAGAATTATAAACTTTTGATGCGATTGATGTGCCATTAGGTGTTGTCACAGCTAACTCAACATCTAATTGTTGAGGTAGTACGGTGATACCCTTAGAAAAGTCTTCAGAAATAAAAGAGTGGGTGGATCCAGAATCAAATAAAACATTTGCTACTTTAGAGTGGATGGTAAGTGTACCTTTCACCACATCGTTATCGTACTCCACATCGCTGATAGAAATTACATGTGACTTTCCTTTGTCTTTAGCTTTAAGAGTTTGTTGACGTCGACCATCATCATCAACCCTTGGATTTGGGCATTGATTGGAATAATGCCCCATCTCCTTGCACTTGAAACATTGAAGTGTTGTAGGTTCATTCTGTGTATCCCTTCCTTTGTTTGCGTCATTAGACATCTTCTTCCCATTATCACGGCATTCAAATGCCCGATGACCTTCCTTTCCACATTTAAAACATTTACTTGTCCCTTTAAGACAACTCCCTCCATGTTTCTTTCCACACTTTGAGCATAATGGAAAGTTCATCTTCTTCTCAGTGTGTTCTTTAGAGTTTCCTTTGAATTCCATCTTCCTCTTCTTATCAAACCCATGTGACTGATGGGTTACTCCAATCTCCATCTCGACTTTGAGAGCACATCGAACGATTTCCTCGTAGCTATTGAAGTCCCTTATGGCTAACGCCCTTCGAAGACTTGGTTTTAAGCCACTAAAGAATCGATCGATCTTACTCTCAGGTTGGATAATAATACCAGAAGCGTACCTTGCCAGTCTTGTAAAATTTGCTTCATAGGTACCAACAGATTCATCATCCCTTTGCTTCAGTTCAAGAAACTCTTTCTCCATCTTTGTTCGGAGAATACGAGGGAAGTACTTATTGAAAAATAAGTTTTTGAACTCGTCCCATTCCATAGACTCAATTTCATCCCTTTGCCTCGTATTCTTAACAAGATTCCACCATTGATCAGCATCTCCTTCCAAACGATACACTGCTAGGATGACTTTATCATGTTCAGAACATTGAAGAACTGAAAATATCTTTTCAGTAGTATTAATCCATTGTTCAGCAACTAATGGATCAGTAGACCCGCTGAAAGAAGGTGGACGCTGCCTCATGAAGGATTCAACAGAATGTTGCTCCCTCCTTTGCTCGTTTGGAAATCCTGCATGATTCATAGCTTGAGAAAGTTGTGTGAGCATGGCTAAAAGATTTTTCATTCCAGCTCCCATATCGTTTGGTTGCTCAGGGGGACAATCATTGCATTGCCCATCGCATTCCGCATTAACACGGTTCCTTCGGGTTCCAGCCATTGACTAAAACCCAGAAGAATAGTGTGATCAACACTAATTATAATAGGAAACCACATAATTCAAGAATAAAATTTTCATTCTTATGGTCTTATCCTAGGTTATTCAAGGCCATTTCTAAAACACTAAGATTGTGTACTATGCTTAGACTTATCCTTAGGGTTCTTACTAAGGCTTTCACATCCTAGTTTCCAAAGGTTGACTATACCTTTCCTCTGATACCAACTATAACGACCCATACTTTACATACATTTTTAATACTTCAAAAATTGAAGCACACTTATTACAACATATGATAAAACTACAAAGGACCGTATAGGTATAGTGCCTTTAGAAACTGGGAAACATAAACAACTGGTTCATAAATCTTCTACAGTGTCTCCCATTTATTTCATCATATATAGGGTCCCTTTTAGCATATTCTACTTAATATCAGTCTTCCCGACCTGGGGAAAAGAAAACATAAAAGGGTGAGCTCAAATGCTCAGCAAGGCAAATAAAGGAAATAAAAATCATATCATATCTTTTTGAAAATCATAACCTGCAAAAGAGATCATAATATCTTAACATGGAACAAATCATAGGAGTGAAAATGAGATCCCCATAATCATAACATAAAACTTGAAACTTTGTGGCATGCACACATAATCATGGAAAATCATTTCTTGTTAGTCTTGACTCATCGCCAAGACTATCTTAGTGGACAAAGTCCCTTTCTGAACCGAGTTCACTCCTCGTTTCAGTCCTGTATCACTGAACCGAAATAACCTTCCGTTCCAGCCATGTCTATCTCATGAGATATAAAATCTTTACCCAATGAATTGGAGGGAGATATAGGTCCCACCCATCTTATAATGAATCCTTTCTTATGTGTGCCACATAATCATAAAACATACATCATCGCATAACACATGAAACAGAAATGGGATTCTTGAAACATCATGACATCATAAATCAATTCATATAAGATAAAGGAATTCATAAAAATAATTCCATCACAACATGATCAAATCAATGTAATAATAGGGATAAAAACAGAACCCTTTATTATCTTAGATGGAAAATAATTTTGAAAATCACTTGAACTCCATTCTTGAGGAAAATATCCTTTCTTCTTCAAAAACATTTTTCCTTTCATAACATGTCATATAACGTTAAAATAAAAGAATTTGATTAAAAATAAACTTGAAAACTTGTAAAGGAAGCTTCTTGGAAATAATGTTTTAAAAATCCATTCATGCCGTATAAGTTAAAAAAAACATTCTTCGTACTTTTGTCGGAAAAGTCAAAAAGTACCTCGTACGGAAAAACGACAAAAGATTCCTTTCATATTCTTTACTAAAAACTCACCTAAGGGTAAAATTGGATTTAAACTATTGCAAGTGGATGGAAACAATATTTCATATTTAGGAAACATGGATGTGGATGATAAAATACACCCCAATAATACTTACGAATAAACAATCTCGGATAAAAATGAGATTGTGATATTTCCCTTACCTTAGGTCCGATTAGCTTTGTACGTGTCCGAAGCTCCTGTATAATGGTTTAAATAATGTTATTGACTTATTCCAGAATCATACATATTTATATGATATCATATATGGTCATATTATTAGCTTCTTGTTAGTAATATTTCATTGTTACTTGTTACTCGGGTCTTTATAACTTTTTGTTCTTATGCGTGTTTTGTCGAATAAATTCTTATTCTTATCTTTAGGTTATAGATAATTCATTTCCAGAATGGTATTAGTGTATTATATACCATATTCATTCATTCAATTCATTTATATAATCATTATTAAATGAAGATCATGTAGAACGAGTCGCATCACATCGTGGAGACGGTATTCCGTACGTACGCACGAGTGATGATATCATTCCTATGATCGTGGAATTGTATTGGAGTATATATATATTATTTCAGTATCAATATTACTTCATAATAATCATATTTAGTTACTCATTACACCATTATAACCATCCTTGTAAGGTGATGGTGGAAAATAGATTACACCACGGCGTGGAGACGGTATTCCGTACGTACGCACGCGTGGTGATTTCATTTTTCCGTAGGATGGATAGAAGGTGAAATAGGGTTGTTTCATATTTATAATAACATATCAGTATGTAAGTAATACTGATGTTATTACTTTATCATGAAACAACTAAAGAAGAAGAAGTTGAAGAAGAAAGAAATTGAAAAGATCGGTAATGGATATTACCTCTTCTTTGGAACGCCTCTTTGAATCCTCCACTTAAGGAACTAAGATTGGTCTTTGGAGAAGACCAGGACCTCTAGGATTATTCTAGGGAAGTGTAGAGGATAAAATGGCAGGGGTTGGCCGAGCTTGAGTGCTCAATTTTGTGTGAGGAGGAGGGGGAGGAGGTGCCCTTTTATAAGGGAGGAGAGGGGCACCTTAGGAATATCTCAAAATATTATTTTATATTAAAGTCAAAATCGGTTTATAATGGTTCCAAAGGGTCTTATTTCGAAGATAAAGTGGGGAAGGGTCGAAATCCTATCAACCAATAGGATTTAGACAAGTTTAGGGTATTATTTTAACCTTATCAATTAGATTTAACTCTAAGTTAAATAATTTAACTTTTACCATGTCTTTTTGTTTTCTTTCACTATATGGTTAATACACTTACTATAACATGCCAAACGAACCCCAAATTGTTTATTATTAAAATATATATCCTTATCTAAGTCATTTGGCCGAACCTCAGATTTTTAGGAATAAAATAACAATTAATAATATAATATTTGATTTAAAAACTATTTTGTGTCAATTTTGACACTATTTGATATATGATTTTTGTGAAAGTCATAAAAGAATTATATGTTCAAACCAAGTTGATTAAATCAACATTAATATATCATAGTAACCTATAAAATTAGTTGAATTCTTAAAAAGTCTCAAATTACATTTATTTTGGTGTTTATAACATCAATTATGTCAATATTTCATTAATAAGATAATTACTGCATCATCTTTGTGTCATAAATATATTACATTATTTGATGTCTAAAAATTACAAATAAAATATCATCATGTAGGAAATCTTTTTAGGTTTCTAATTAATATTTACAATTGAATTTATCTTATGTATAACCCCATATTAAAAATGATTTACTTATTAAACTTTGATTTTAACTATTTTAACCCTTCTTTAAATAAATTAATAATAAATGTCCTAATCTAATCCAAGTGGGCCTAAATGGTCATATTTTATTCCTAAGTTTGTTTTTGGTCGAATTACACTTGTCCAATAGAATTAGGACATGTGTTAGGGTAATATTAATATCATATTTACCCTTAGTTACCCTATTTACTATTAACCGCGGTAAAAAAGTAAAAAGTTACTATTCACCAAAAAATTATTTTCATCTCATTGAACCACATTTTAGTCCTTGATATTAACCGTGTCTCTCGGATTTTCGAAATTCCAATCACAGAAGCGGTAAAATTAAGTTTTATGCAAAATTCAGTTTTTAACCTACCACTTAGTGGTTTCACTATTCATCAAAAATTGAAAGTTTTCAGAAAAATACCAAAATTTCACCCTAGGCTAATTTCGATATTCTGAGTCCAAAAATGAAGTCCATTTTGAAAAATAAAATTTATAAAATTTCAAAAAGTGGTTATTACTATTCATAACGGCTAGTTTTAATAGTATATTGTTGTTTAGTGAAACTCGGTATTGCGTACGACGCAAGCTATCGAGGAAGGTCGCGATTGCGTGTAAAGCAAGCCAAGCAAGTGTTGTGTAGAAAAAGATTCCTTTGATGATTTATATAACATAAAAGTCTCGGGTGTTACACTCTCCATCAGAACTTGACCGTTTATTTTCTCCTCCATATCCATGTTTTCATGGAACCATACTATATTCTATCTTGGGTGACCTTTTTACTTCTCATTATTTCTTTTAAATGGAATGCTTTATTGACTCCTTTTCTAATGCGGGGCTTTCAATGATGTTTCTGTGCCCAATTTTAAAATTGTGAGTACGCAATTCGCAAAAAGGGGGAAGGATGTAACATCCCAGGTAAATAAAGAATATTACATTTTCATATTTATTAATATTCGCGAATTAACTATTAATTTTACTTTAAAGTGGATGCTATGTTCGATGGCATACCCAATACGCAACAACGAGTTTCTTGGAAATCTTACATTGCAAACTAATAATATAATAATATTATCTTAGATGGTAGATATCTCTTTGCTTTTTTAATAAATTGAGTGAAAAGAACTAACTAAAAAATGATTATTTATGTTTTTTAAATACTTTTTCATTTATCCAATAAATGATAGAGGCTTAAAAAGATAATGAATCCAATTTTAAGCATAAATATTCTAATGTTCTTTAAAAGGTTTACTAACCGCCTTTTTGATGGAGAATTTTTTTTTAAATATACTTATTGTCACTTTCATATGTTATATTTGACAAAATAAAATTTTTGTTTATAATAAATACATCCAAATTTACTTCGTGTATGTTTATTGTATTTTTCTGATAAAGTACATTTTTTAATGAATAGTGAAAACGGTTGTATTTTAATTCAAAACACCTTTCAATATAATTTATTATATAGTTAGATCATATTTTTAATTTGTTTTAAAGTGTCATTAAAATATATTTTTACCATTTAATCCAATGTTGGTCATTTTAATTAATTTTACTTTGAAATTGGACATAAACAAGTGTCAATCTTTTGATAGATATTGTTTCTTAAAAACACACTATTTGTTTTGACAGTCGGAATTACTTATAAATGTAATTAATGAAAATTATATGTTATGAATTTGGTAAAATGGACATCATTTTTGAATTCGGAATATCAAATATATCTTAGGGTGATTTTTTGGTACTTATCTGAAAAACATCATTTTTTGATGAATAGTGAAACCACTATGTGGTAGTGAAAAAAACTGAGTTTTTCGTTAAACGAAACATTACCAGTTATGTGAATTGAATATCAAAGATCTGAAATACATGGTTGTCATTTGTAAGTAAAATGTGGCGCAATGGGATGAAAATAAGTTTTTTGGTGAATAGTAACTTTTGAGCATTGTTAACCGCAATTAAAGGTAATTAGGGTAATTTAAGGTAAAATGATATTATAAAAATCTAAAAATATCTTGGAAAATGTTCCACCCTTATTTTATGAGTCATGGCAGACCATGAAAATCCATGGGTCAATTTTTGGGACCACATGGAGCCACTTGGGTAACAAAATGACATTAATGGCTTTTATTTAAAGTAAAAACAAAAATTTCACAAACATGTATTGTTTTACTGAAACAATTCTTACAAGGGTTTATACAAGTTATCATTTCGACTATAAATATTAATTATAAATATAAAAAAATTTCCAACAACGTGGTAATCTTTCTAGAATTTTTAGACATTAAATAATTAAAATTATTTATGACACAATGATGATGGAGTGTTTACGTCATTAATGAATAAATTAAATAATTAAGAATACAATGTTTAAACCAAAATTCAACAATTTTCCAATAACTATTGGTATATTTTATTTCGAAAATATTCCACCTTATCATCGACTATAATGATTTTTGGAGCTTTATAAACATAATTTCATTTTATAAGGAAATAATAGTTTCAAGATTTCCAAAAGATCCCCTCCTCTCGCTTATAAAAAGACCCCACTTCCTACCAATACCTCACACATATAGATCCCTATGTCTCATCCAAACTCTACTCAAATAAGCTCCCAAGATCCCTATATTTATCCTAGAAGCCTTCCCTTAGGCATAATGTCTTTCAAGAAACCCTTTTGGTTGAAACCAAGAGGAGTTACCCGATTTTAAGGTAATGTCTTCTCTTATGTTCTTTTGTTTTATTTTTCTTCTCCAACCCCCTAAACTATTTTTTTTCATTTATTTTGTAACAAAACCAGTATATTAAATATACTAGGATGTTTTTATGTGAAAGATTCGAGTTATACCTACACACACCTCCATCAAATGGTTAAAGAACATACTGTTTCTGTGGGTGGTGAATTACTGTCTCACAAAACGATGATTGTTCAATCTTCTTTTAACACCACTCATGTTGGCCATTAAAAGGTGACTGTATTTATATATGATATATATTATTTTTATGTTTTCCTTATTCTTCTTTATTTTTCATTTTTTCGATACCTTTTTGGTTTCCATAACAGGTAAACGCGATAATTTCATTTTAGTTAGTGCGGACTACCGCCCCCTCAAAGTGATTTGAATCGTTAATGCCATATGTGGGATATATAAAGGATTGAGTTAATGATATTATATATGATATTATACTTTAATTATGATATACTTATGTATCATTATGTTTTCATTCTATTAAAGTATGAAATAGAAATGAAAGTAGCGTTCATACGTACGTACGGCTTACCGTCTCTATGAACGGCGCATTTCATTTCTTATCTCCAAATGTTATGTACTATTATAAGTGCATATATATAATTGATATATATGTCATATATTAAATATAAATGATGAATATAATTCTGGAATTATAATATATATATATATATATAATTTAGTTTTAATTCCATTAATATGAAGAAGAAAGGAAAGTAGCGTTCATGCTTACGTATGGCCTACCGTCTCCATGAATGATGCATTTCATTTTTTTATCTCCAAATGTTAGGGAATAGTATAAAATGAATATATGAATGATATATCTGATATTTAAATAATTAATACTAGTTTGGAGATGATGTACTTATAACTAATGGACAATTCTTTTCCAACATGTTCATTTTTGACTCACATACCGAACTTCGACAAAAATTTCTGATATGAACTCACATAATTAATTAGTTATTATAAAATTATAACTTGTGGTATCAATTGATTAATAGAATTTAAATGAGGTAATTAATAAATTATGAATTTACTAATGTTTATTATTCCAGAATATAAAGAAACGAACAAGACAAGTCAGACTTGAGGTAAGGGATCCTACCTCTCTCTTAGTTTTCATGTATTCTCCTTTATGCCATTTATTTTAAGCTCCATGTTCTTATTTTGGGGACATTCTTTTATATTCATCCTACTATAAGTATTATTTTAATATGGTGAGAGACCCCCTCTTTCCCTCATCAATTAAGTTTAAGATGTTTTCAGTGGCGTCGTTAGGCTGCCGAATTTTTGTAAGGGATTTCTTATCTCACTTTTAATTCTGTGATATTTCTATTGTTTGCCACTTATTTATTGCATGTGTTTTATTGTGTACGTCCTTTTTATATATATTTATTATCATTTTATTCATGGTATTTTGTGATTCATTTGGTTCTTATTATCTTTTGGTCATACGACTCGATTGATTACCACGAGGTAAGAAGTTTTTATCTCACTTTTTGTTCCCATGAGATTCAAGCTTCATTTTCCACTATTTCCTTCTGTGTGGTGTATTTACTGCACATGATTGTATTCTTTGTGTAATATAATTTAATTTATGGGTATTAACATATTCATTGTATGACCCTTCTTTCATTGGGCATACGTTTCGGAAGTTACCCAATTCGGTAAGGGAACCTTTCGCCCTCCTCTTTTTAAAAGACTTCTTTTGTTATGTCTTTCAATATACATCTTATTATGTTGGGATATGTTCTTATATATCCTTATTGATTTAAATTTTATGTCCAAGTTATGGGATACCATTTTATCTCTCATCAACTCATTTTCTGAATTTTAATGTGACATTGTTAGGCTGTCGATTTTTTGTAAGGGACCTTCTTAACTCCTTTTCCATTCTTTGGGTTAAACTTTTTCTCATTGAATATATAATTATATGAATATGTGTGAATGAATCCTATTTTTTTACACTTAATATCCACTTATATTGGGTTTATTTTTATTTTTCAAACATAAGTATGTAATTGATTTATCTTTAATCTATGGATATCGACTTTGTATGGGACTTTGTCTCAATCTCCTTTCATTGAAGTATATTTTGTTTTATACACAACTTTATTTTATACAGTGTATATACCCCTTTTGACTTTTCATTTCATTCAAATAGAATCTTTTCTCTATGAAGCGTTTTACTAAATGAAAAAAAAGGAATGTTTCTTTTTTTAAAGTAAGCAGTGATAAAGACCATTTCTGCCGCCACGAGAATTATTGGATGTATGGCTTCCTTAACAAGCTGTAATGTTTTCAAAAGAAAAACAAACTCCATATACTCTTTTTACATATTTTGTTATTGAAAATGGTTTTTTTGAATGGATTTATTATTTCAATACCTTAAAATGTTATAATGTTATTGTAATGTGGGAATGTTATCTTTCCTTTATGCTTAAGTTATGTGTTATGATTATGTTATGGTTATTGGGCATTGTTACAAATACGGGTGGTTCCATGATAGACCTAGGATGGGTAAGCCTGTGATAGCTCTCCAATTCATTGGGTAACGCGAAGGAGTTAAACGCTATTGTTTCTCTGAAGATATTTTGGGAATATACTGTGATGGGTCTTCCAAACATAACCATGAGGGTAAATCCCTACGTAAGAATGTTATGAATGCCTGAAGTTACTTCTATGTCTTATGATTATTATGAGTTATTCTTAAACCTTATGATTTCAAGAGGTATGTTAAAGCGCTTATGTTTTATGAGTAGAGTATGATTTAATGGATTCTTATGTATACATGGACTAAGGTTTTATTTCCTTGTTTTATAACCCTTACTGAGCTTTTTATGCTCATCCCAAGTTTTTGAAATGTTTTTTACAGGACATAAAGTGGAATATGGTCAAGGATGGGATCAATGAAAATTCATCCTATCTAAACCATGGAACTAGACATGAATATTTTTTTCAAGAGTTTTTATTTTGTGAAAAAATGGAAACTGTGTAGATGTGTCTACTTTTTAATCTTTTGAGATATAACAGTTATGTCCTAATTCTCTAATACTCTAAACCTGAAAAGATCCTCAATGTGAATTATTCATTTAATTCAAGATTATATAATGTTTTAAGGTTGGGTCCTTATATTTATAGAGGATGAAAATTTATTATTATAGGTAATTCCAAGATTGGTTCACCATAGGATATAGAGACAGGGTTGGATGGAACCTAGGACCATTGAACCATTTGAGGTTGTGTAGAGAATCATCCTAGTGGCATACCAATTAGCTCTTCCTCATAGAAAAAAAAATTTCCATGACGTATTTCATGTTTCACAACGTTTATGGTGTCACTTTGACTATATCATGTGATTGATAGGGATTATTTTTACCTCGAGGTCGATGTGTCATTTGTGGAGCATCTGATATGTGTGTTAGATCACAGTGAGAATGTATTGACAGGAAATACTATGGAAATAGTTCATATATTATGAAAAAATGGGCATGTACAGGATGAAACATGGGGGGGATATAAGGGCTTAGTGGCCTAATCATATTAACTTGTAATATTATAGAAGCTTGTCAGTACACCTAGAGGATGAGTTATTATATAGTAGGGAATTTGTAAGACCCCTTATTTTTCATGGTATAAATATTTTAATATATTTGGTTAACATTCATTCATGATGGGGTTTCTTTCTTTTAATTGGTGTCTGATAAGCCTATATCCAGGCTTGGTAAAGTATTTTAGGGGTGAAGAATGAATAATTGGTGACTTCTGGCTATAGAACAAACACACATCATAATTCTGATTCACAACAATAATTAATTATGGTAGAACCTATGAATTTAATTTATGGATTGAATTAATTCTCATCCTAAAACAATACACACCCTCAAAATACTTTTCTCATTGTGTAGAAATGTCACGAAGATAGATTTCACCATGTGTTGACATGTCACAAAAATAGTTTTCACCACATTTAATACATTTCCGAAATATCTAACATGTCATGAAAGAAAATTACACCACATGTAATATTTTATTAATTGTTTTCTTATTGGTGTAATGGGATTTCCTTTGAAAATAGGGAAATTGTTTATGACATTTTACATGATGCGAAATAAAAATAAAATTTTGTAATCATAAATTCCATCACTTTAACAATTCCCCTCTAGTGTCATGTAACCCTCCATACACCCCTCCTCCCCACTATAGACATTTGACACCCACTCTTCTGTATCACAGAAAACATGTGCACCTCTACCTTCGATTAGAGCCTCTCTATGCAACACCTTCCGAGACATAATACCCTTCATGCACCACCTACTTCACTTTTGGTATTCTGTTGATAATGTATTGCAGTATACTTTGATCCTGAAGTGATATCACATTAGATCATGGATATATGACCAAATATTTTTTAGGTATTCTTAATGGTTTTTAATCTTTTTCTTGATCTATTAATTACGAATTACCTTGTTCTTATTGAAATGAATCCATATGCCTATATCCACTATAAATTTATTTCTTTTGTCACTAATTTTCCCCCTTATAGGAAGGTGATATTTAATTCCAATACAGAATTCTTGAATTTAATTAAATGTATGTAATTGAAGAATCATTTATTCATTATAAATTGAGTTATCCTATATTCAATTAATAATTGGGTAGAATAATTAATATACAAATTTTTAAAATTGGGGATATTGAATTTAGATAATTGTTTATGTAATTAATTATGGTATATTGATTTATTAAATTGATATAATTAATTGTGGGATTAATTATAGTATATTTAGATTACTGAACTGAGAAAATTAAATGTGAAATTAATTATGGGATATAGATATTATATAATTGATCTAATTAATTGATTAATTAATTATGTCCTATTATGATTGTTAGATAGAGGTAATTAATTCTTGATTTGTTTTTTGAGATATTAAGATTAGATAACTGAATAATTAATTATGGAATAATTAGGGGGATATTGGGATTTTGGATTGATTAATTAATTTTTGAATTAATTAATGAAGAATTTTGTGCATGTATAACTAAAAAACGGATTGGTTAATTTTTGTGATAATTAATGGATGTGATGTGATAAATTAGTTAGTGAATAATTAATGGGATTGATATAATTAATTAATTGGTGAGTTAATTAATGGTATTGGTAAGATTAACTAATTTTTGAATTATTATTTGAAATTATGAGGTTAATTAATTTATGAATTAATTATGAAATGGTGAATGGTAATATGGTCATTCACTTATAAAATTATGAATGGTAACATGGGCATTAACCTATGAAATGATGGATGGTGACATGGTCATTCACATATAAATTTATTAATGGTGACATGATCATTCAATTATGAAATTGTTACCGGTAACATGGTCATTCACTTATATTAATATGAATGGTAACATGGTCATTCAATCTAAAATAGTGGATTGTAACATGGTCATTCACTAGTGAAATTATGAATGGTAACATTGTCATTCTATTATAAAGTTATGAATTGTAACATGGAAAATAAAATTTATGTTATTATTATGAATGGTACCATTGAAATTGAAACAAGTGATATCCCTTGGGGAATGATCAAACTCTGAAATGGTTTAATGAAGTTATTGAGGTTCAGGTGTCCTTGGGAACCTGGAGGATTCTGTGGATAAAAAAGAATAATTGATAATTTAATAAATGTATACTTTTTCATTTTAATTATTTACTTATACAAATTGATACATAGATATTAATTTGATATTGTTTTGGACTCCAATGGTGGTCAACTATTGAGTTGTACTAACACCCTACTTGTGCTGCATGATCATTAACTAAATAGATTACATGATTGTAGAGCATGGTTATTACAAAGGCATCATGTTGGGTGGATGATTTAAGAGGTGCAATTGATGAGAGAACCATACATTTTTTGGGACTCACTTCAAAGTTGTTAGTGTCCTTAATATTGAGTTGAAATTTTATACTTGAAATGTAATTTGGATTTAAATATCTATTGTTTAGTTTGGACATTGTTTTTCCTTCTTTGGATATCTTGTGATATTGGTATTGTTTTTGGCTATGTCATTTTATCCAATTATTTTTTAATTCCTATGGTGTATTAATCTAATTAAAAGAGGGTATAGTCTCCATATTATTGGTATTAGAACATAAATACATGTTGATAGCCTCTAACACATGGGGAGGCATATTTACATTCATGTAGAACAATATCATGGGGAATTTGTTTAAGGAACAAAGGTTAGGATGTTACTAGAACCGTTAAGAGACATGTCCTAAGCCCTTTAGTGAGATGGTCGATATTACAATCCAGGTTTCATATAAAATCTGTAGAATACCATATTGGACATGTAATGGTAGTTTTTTACTGCTCAACACTTCCAACCCCACTTTTTCTTAGAACTAAGGAAATTTATTTTTAGCCCAACTTATATCTCATGAAGGAAATATTTATCAAAGAATGCTCCATAAAATTTCTCTAGTATATGAGTAATATTTATTCTTACTTCCTAGTATTATAGATCAATGATCACCATTGATCAATATTTCCATTGAGATAGTACACTGTAAGTGTAACATTTTCGTTTTCCCAATATCCCAAATCCATAAATATCTTCTCTAATGATATAATCCATCACTCATTTTGAATTGTATTATTATTCACAAAAAATTTTGGAGACCTCTATCACATTATGTGATCCAACATCATAGAATCTCATTGTGGAATATGTTTCCCTATAAATGAATGTTTATGGGTCATAACCTTATTATGTTTCACTAGTATATTCATAACATTATCAGTTTAATTTCATCTTATACCATACATCTCAATAGGCCAACCCTTACATTTTCTATGAATATAGATACACTTATTCATTCCAGGTTCCATTTAAAAACAACTACAATATAATAGATAATCTCAGAAGATGATGAACTTTGTATAATCATATATACGGTTTAACAGTTAACAAATATTTAAAGTCTTATGTATAGGTAATCTTATAAACAAAATATGGTTTCATTAGGTATATCTTCACTTTAAAATCAATTATAATGGATTGTAAGAAAATGATATATTATCCTAAGAATATCCCATATGAGTGAAAAATTGGTAAGTAGTGAGTCCTATTTTTATGTACCATGTTACGCTCGAGTTATACCTGACGCACATTTTTGAAGTTGTTTTCCTTAGGAACATATATTCTAGAACTACATCAACATGTAGCATTTTGAAAGGGATTTATTTCTACGAATACTTACATAATCTCCACCTAAACAAAATTATCAGATGTTATTATATACTAATCATACATGTATACCTTAGGGTTATGTAACCTATTCTGTTATTTCCTTATTGTTATCTTCAAAATGAACATTTGATACCAATGGTACTTTCATGACCCCCAAATCATAGAGTCGGTGCCTTACATTATAAAACGAGAATATCTACAAGGAATCAAATCTTGAAAGAATGACCAATTTTTATCTTTTAGAAAACTACAATATATAAATTATACTCTTATTACTTTTAGAAATATGAAATAAAACATGATACAACATAAAATGAAATAAATTTCATCCTTCAAAGCTCATTAAAATAATTCTTCTTCACATATTGGGAAAGGGAGAAAACTAAGGTTGAGATATAATACCTTTTAAGGATATGTAAAATGTAAGAAATAATGAATCAAATAGAATAATAATACTAGAATGGTAAATAACTAATCCCACCTGATATATAAATATCTGGATAAGGCGTAATCTATATGTAATAGTGACTAACTAAAACACATTCCATTTAATAAATAAATCACGGAAGAAATGAACCCATTCATAGTGTCAAAGAAAAAATCACATGAAAAAAATATAATAACGGAATTATTAATAAATTAAATGCGTAATTATTTGACACCATGTTTCCCAGGAATATTATACCTTTACTGTCAAGATTTATTCCTCAAACAGTTTATTCAATGATGATTTATCCAACTGACTCAACTCGTGAGACTACAGTTGCATCATGGAGATTTAATTAAAATTTTCCCAACCCATATAGTGAATATCCAAATAATTCATCATATATTTATGTAATAAATTTAAATCCTACATGTTGTTCCTTATCAATTATCCTTGTTGAATAAAATATTCCAATTTATGAATAATTCCATATTTAATAAAATAATTATCAAACTAAACCCCATTTATAAAAAAGGTATATGGTTTGGGAAATAATAATATACATTTCATTATAATGAGAATATTTAATATAAATTAAAAAAAAAATAAAAATGATCATAAGGAATTTATTTTTTCATGTGAATGTTGAAAATCACAAAGGAATGTTATATTGTAAAGATAAATTTTATGACATGGTAATTTTTATGTCTAAACCACATGGAAGAGATATATTAATTTGAAATATAGAATAATATATGTTATGGTTGAATAATGATATTAAATTACATGTGGGAAGTATATTATCCACATTATGGTGAATTTTTGTATAATAACAAATAAGTCTTAGTGGAATGTAAATTGAGATGAAATCCATTAAAACTGTTGTAAAATCAAAATCAGAAAACCCAAAAGCAATAATCACCAAATAAAAAATTTAATTACCATTTAAATAAAATAATTCATGATATAATAAATCAAAAGTTTTTTTAGGTGAACAACATAAAATATTCAAGCAGTGAATATGATATTTATCTCACGAATTTAAAAAGTGAGACACAATACCATAAACTGTATTTCTATTTGTGTGAACGTCCATTAACCCCATTTATAATGTTTTAAGTCAAGTTATTAATTTGTTTCATAACCATAACCATATTTATAATCTCACTTATGATAATTTTATAATTTCTTATTAATCATTTGTTTATAATATTTCCTTATTTTCAGTATTCTTGTCATTAATTGCCATGTTTTTCGAGTATTTTTTGACATATTATTTTTATTCCAATATATATTATCATGATTTAATAATATAAATTATTTTAACCATGATTTAAATAAATTATTTATTAGTTATATATTTATTTTGAGTTATCTATAAAATTCATAGATAGAAAATGAAATGAACAGTTCATAGAGATGGGAGGTTATATGTAGTCATGAATGATGCATCCATTTAATTGATTTATTTAAAAAGTAATTGATATATATATACTATTGATAATGTATCATATTTTGGTAATATATTTAACATATGTTTTATAAAACCAAGATTGAACCATTCCATGTATAGTTTGAACCAATCTCATCGCTTTAAGAAGGTGGTTGTCCACACATCCACATATGACGTTATCATATTCCCATAAAATGGAATGAATAATGGTATTTTTTATATAAAAATTTCATATGAATAAATAAATAACATAAATATTATTTATAATATACAAACTATAAATTTATAATTATTCTGACCTTGGAAGGTAGTAATGGAAGAATGACTAATATCGGCTCATGAGGCGATAGTCCACAATACAAATGAACAATGATTGTGTTTCTCATTTTATGGATGTGTGTGAAATTTTAAGTATAAATATTAACATAAAAACCTATCATTATATTTATCAAAATTAGGTTATTATATATTAATTATATAAAAAATTAAGGGGTTAAGAAGTAACTGATCGTTGAAGAACATTACCTCTTATTCAGGTAAATCATTTTGGTTTAAACCAGAAGAAATCCTTGTTTTGTATTTATGATCAATGTTAGAAATACATAATGAGATTATAATATTTAGGATATTATTTAAGAATATTTTGAATTATTAAAATTTCTTGAGCGGTGTGAATATGTGGGAGCGGTGTGTGCATTTTTATATTGGATGAGGGGAATTCTTGTAAATATAAAAAGATAAAAATTATTGAGTTGCTTCCCTAAAATCATGTTACTCAAATAATAAATAAAATTAGATAAATATATCATATAATATAAATATTAATTTATAATAGTTTTCACACCTGTATATAGGTCATTTTAGCCATTAAGATCAAGGTGTAGTCTCATGTTAAAGATAATTTTTCCGTAATCGATGTAATTATTTCTAACATCATTCACCAATATTTTTTAAATAAAATTAATTTTACATTGTTATAAATAGAAAGTATTTTGATTGAAAATATGGAATCAATTTTCTACATTAAAATCACATTTTAGGGAATGATTAATTAAAATTTAATCCCACATGTGAGATGAGCAATCGGTTTTTAATGTAAAAAATATTCAAAAGCATGGGATGATTTTATATCAAATTTAAATTTTAAATTGATTACAATGACCAAAATTGTATTAACACACACATATATATATATTTATATATATAATTTATTTAATTTTACATTAAAACAATTTATATCATAATTTATATCTATAAATAAATAGTATGAAAATGTATATTACAATTAATATTCAGTATTTTTCACTATTAATAAAAAAATATTACTTCTCAAAAATATACCAAAAATTAATCCTAATATCATTTTAACACTATGATTTAAACAATAATGTTTACATGTAAAAATAAAATTTTTAAATATAGATATATATTTTTTAATAATAGGGCAACATTAAATGTCATAAAAAATGTTGTTTGAATAATATATGTCTTTTGGCATAAAAATTGTGTTGTTCTTGTATTATGCTTATGAAATAAATTAAATGGATTTAAAAAATATTTTATAGAATACATCATATATTTATTTCATTCATATCATTCACTAATAATAATAAATTTAATTTATTTTCATAAAACACCTCTTTGAGCATAAAAATATTTTTCATAAAAGCATCATGGTTCTTATATTACTATCTAATAAATTTGTAAAAAAATGAATTCACCCATATATTATCATACGTTATTTAATCACATTCACAACCTCCAACTTAAGAGATTTGTTATATATTATTTTATTTTATAATAATATATTGATAATATATTGTTGTTCAATAAATCACGGCCTTGCATGTAACATAAGTCATTGATGAAATTCATTATTGCTTGTAATGTAATCTATCCTTGGTGTTCTATGTAGAGAAATCCAAAAGTTATGTTGTATTTAAATTATATATGTTGTGTTTTGTGTATAATTAACTAAGTGTTATATATAAATCATTCTAGTAAAAAAATTAAATTTATTCTAAAAGGAAAATATTTTAAAATCTTGGGGTTTTACATCTTCGATGGTAGCTTAGGATGATTATTTTAGTACTTGGAAAGATGAAATTTCAAATAATTTTTAACAAATTACCGAACCCATGCTTTTAGAGTTTCCAAAATGAAAAGATAAGAAAATCTTGAGAACCATGGACATTTCAGGCTTATAATAGGATGGCATCAACTTCATGTTTAATGGATAAAAAATAAATTATTCAAAATGTAAGAATACATGTAGTAATTATTATTAAATTATAATAAATACTTGTGTATATATAGAATATCTATTCCCTAACCATGGAATCAAGGTGTCCGTGTAAAGTCCCAGGTAAATAAAGAATATGAAATTTTCATATTTAATAATATTTGTGAATAAAATGTTAATATTACTTTAAAGGAAATTCTATGTTCGATGGCGTGTCCAATACACAACAATGAGTTTCTCTTAAATCTGAAGTTGCATAATAATAATACAATAATATTGTTTTAAATGGTAGTTAATGACTAGCTATTGTAATGGTGGGAATGAACAGAACTAAATAGAATATGATTATATATGTTTGTTAAATATTTTTACATTTATCCAAAAATAGTTAGAGGCTTAAAATAAGAAAAGAATTTGATTTTAAGCATAAATATTCTAATGTTATTTAAAAGGCCGATTAACCACTTTTTGATGGTGAACCCTTTTTAAAACTACTTTTTCTCAATTTTATATGTTATATTTGAAAAAATGAAATCCTTCTTTAGAATAGTCACATCAAAATTACTTTCTATAATTTTTTTTATTTTTCAGATAAAGTTTATTTTTTAATGAATAGTGAAAATGCTGTATTTTAATTCAAAACCTCATTTTAATATATTTTATTTATATGGTTATATTATATTTTTAATTGGGATTAAAGTTTAGTTAAAATATATTTTTACCATTTAATCCAATTGTGGTCCTGGGAATTAATATCACATAGAAATTGGACATAAACAAATGTCAATCTTCTGATAGATATTGTTTCTTAAAAACATGCTATTTGTTTTGATAGTGGGAATTAATTAAAAAATTAATTAATGCAACTTATATTTTTTGAATTTGGTAAAATTGAAATAATTTTTGAATTTGGAATGTCAAATTTACTTTGGATAAATTTTTGGTATCTTTCTGACAAATGATCATTTTTAATGAATAGTGAAAAATACTGCATTTTACTTCAAAACTGATTTTTCATCAAATTTAATTGTATAGTTATATTGTACTTTTAATTGATTTTATAGATTAATCAAATTATGTTTTTATCACATAATATGATTTTTTTCATTGGAATTAACTCCACTTTTTAATTGGATATAAAAAGAAGTCAACATTTTGATAAATTTATTTCTTAAAAACTCGTATGTGGTTGTGACAATGGGAATTATTTTTAAATTAATTACTGCAATTTATCTGTCTAGAATTTGGTAAAATGGATTCCATATTTGGAATCATAATGTCCAAAATATTTATTTAAGAATCTTTTGTTTTTGGACATTATGAATAGTAATGACAATAATTATCTTTAATTATCGTGATTTATTAGTAATCGGGTAGTTAAGGGTAATAAAACAATATAATAATAATATAAAATGACCCCAACATGTGTCCAAATCCTATTTTTTGAGTCATGGTCGACCATAGGAATCTTGATACCGAACTTGAGGGCACATTGAGTCACATGGGTGTAATAGTGACATTTATGACATTCTTTTTAAAAAGAAGAGAAATATAACAAAGGATTGTATATCCTAAGTAAAACATTTTTAATTTTGATTAAATAAATGATCTCTTGGACTATAAATATTCATTGGAAATCTAAAAATATTTCTTACATCATGGTATTTGTTTTATAATTTTTAGACATTATATAAATAAATTTATTTATGACACCATGATGATGTATTGATTACCTCATTAATAACGATTTAAATAAAATGAAAAGATAAGGTAAAATATAAGACTTAAACTTGTCTAAAACCTATTGGATGGGTGGATTTCGAACTCTTATCACCTTATCCTATAAATATTCCATTTTTTTACCCTTAAAATCTGAAAACCAATTTATAATAAAGTAACATTTCAAGAAATTTCAAAAGTGACCCTCCTCCCTCTTATAAAAGGCCATCACCTCTACCCCCTTACCCACACCTCTAAATCCCTTGGAACGTCCAAAATCTTCTCATATTATCTCTAAACATACCTATCTTACTCCTAGAAGCCTCACTTTGGGTTTAAGGCTTTCCAAAGAAGCCTTTGTCTCAAATCAAAAAGAGTTACCCGATTTAGAGGTAATGTCTTCTCTCGAGTTTCTTTCTTTTATTTTCCTTCTTCACTCACCACTATATTCTTATAATTTTCTCCCATAATAACACCATTATCCTCAATGTACTAGGATGTTTTTATGTTAAATATTCTATATACACTTACACACACCTCCATCTAATGGTTAAAGAACATACTGTTTCGGTGGGTGGCGAATTACTGCCTCAGAAAATGATGATTATTCAATCTTCTTTTAACACCTCTCATGGTGGTAATAATTATAGAACTATATTTATATATGATACATATATTATATTTATGTCCTCTAAATGCTTCTTTATTTTATATTTAAAACATACCTTTATGCTTTTCATGTTGTACAAATGCGATAATTTCATATGAGGAAGTGTGGACAACTGCCCCCTCAAGTGATGTGACTCGTTCATGAAAAACATGGAATTTATAATGAATGTAATTAATGAACATATATTACCTATATAACACATATATAATACTGTAATTATAATATATCTATGTCTAATTTTGTTTTAAAGTCCATTAATATGACAAAAAATGAAAGTAGCGTCCATGTGTATGTACGGCTTACCGTCTCCAAGAACGGTACAATTAATTTATTATCTACAAACATTATGGAATATTATTAAATACATATATACTGGATGTATATTATATTTAAAACATTACCACCATTCTGGAGATGATGTAATTATAACTACTCGGACAATTCTCTTCAAACACATTCATTATTGACTCATGTACTAAACATCAACAAAACGTATGATATGAACTCACAAAATTAACTAATTATTATAACATGAAATTATGTGATATGAGTTGAATAATAAACTATAAATGAAGTCCTTAATAAATTATTAATTTACCATGGTTTATTATTCATTAATATAATGAAACAAGCATGACAAGTCGGACTTGAGGTAAGGGGATTTCTTATCTCACTTTTAATTCCGTGATATTTCCATGTTTCGCCACTTATTTATTGCATGTGGTCTACTTTGTACTTCCATTTGACATATATTATCATGATTCTATTTATATTCAGGGTATTCTGTGATTCTTTTGGTTCTTGTTATCTTTTGTTCATACGACTTGATTGATTACAACGAGGTAAGGGGTTTTTATCTCACTATTCATTCCCGTGAGATTCATGCTATATTTGCCACTATATCCTTTGAGTGGTGTATGTACTACCCATTATTCTACACTTTTTGTAATATAATTTCATTTATGGTTATTTATATTAATATTATATAGTCCTTCTTTCATGGGGTGTACGTTTCGAATGTTACCCAAATCAGTAAGGGAACCCTTCACCATCCTCTTTTTAAAAGGCTTATTTTTTTTAGTTATTTTAATTTACATCTTCATAATGTTGGAATATGTTCTTATATATCTTTATTGATGTAAATTTTATGTCCAAGTGATGAGATACCCTTTTTATCTCTCATAAAATCATTTACTGAATTATAAAGTGACGCCATTAGGCTGTCGAATTTCTGTACGGGATCTTCTTAACCGAATTTCAATTCATTGGGTTAAACTTCTACTTCTTGATTTTGTCGTACTATGAATATGTGTGGATTACCTATGATTGATTTAAACTTAATATCCACTTATATTGGGTGTATTTATATTTTACACACATAATCATGTAATTGTTTTATCCTTACTCTAAGGATATCGTCTTTGTACGGGACATCGTCTCAATCTCCTTTCATTAAGGAAACTTTTGATTTCTACATGACTTTATTTTATATGGTGTATAATACCCTTTTGACTTTTCATTTCATTAAAATGGAATCATTTCTCTACGAATTGCTTTACTAAACGAAAAAAGGAATGTTTTTTGGTCTTACGTATTCGGCGACAACAACTTCTCCATCACCGTGACAATTATTTGAGTTTCGACTTCTTCTACAAGCCATATTTTTTTTAAATGAAAGATAAATACCATGTTTTAATTTTCTTTAATTTTGGTATTTAAATTTTTTTGATAATGTTTTGATTATGTCAATGTGTTGTATTGATATCTTATGATTGAAATGTGGAAATGTTAAGTTTCGTTTATGCATGTTTTATGTGATACGATTATGTTATGGTTCATGGGAATTGTTTATAAAGTCGGGTGGTTCCATGATAAACTAAGGGTGGGTAAGCCTGAGATAGATCTCCAATAAATTGGGTAATGTGAAGGAGTTAAACTCTAAGGATTCACCGGAGAGATTTAGAGAATATACTATGATGGGTATTCCTAATGTAACCATGAGGGTTACTCCCTATGTAAGAATGTTATGAATTCCTCAAGATACCTTTATGTCTTATTATTTCTTTTTGTATTTCAAAAATCTTATGAATTAATGAGGTATTTTAAAAATCTTATGTTATATATATATTGATGATATAATGTTTTCTTTCTTTGTATATCCCTTACTGAGCTTTTTATGCTCATCCCATGTTTTTGAAATGTTTTTCACAGGACATAAAGTGGAATAGGGTCAAGGATGGGATCAAGGAAATGTCATGAAATCTAAAATAGGGAACTATACATGACACTTTTGTTCAAGAGTTTTTATTTTGTGAAAAAAATGGAAACTGAGTAAATGTGTCTACTTTGTAATCATTGAGATGTAATAGTTATGTCCTAATTCTCTACAACTCTAAACCTGAAAAGATCCTACATGTGAACTATTCATTTAATTCATGATTATGTAATGTTTTAAGGACGGGTCCTTATAGTTGGTATCATAGGTCATTTTACATAACTTTAGAGGTTAGGGTATTCTTTAAGCACAAGTGAGATTACCATAATGGTTAGGATTTTAGAAAGAGACATAGTTATTTTTATAAAGTGAATGAGTTTAAGATAACATGAATAAGTAGATCTTAGTATTTACCCTCCTTATAAGATATTATATGATGAGTTTAATAATATACTGACACTGACCTTTTTGGTTTTAGTAAATGGCTAGATCTAGTAGGAACCGAAGTAATAGTGGATGTGAAGGAAACTGTGATGGTTTTCTGAATGAGCAACTGAATTATATGGGAGCTGCGATGAGAACTCTTGTGGTTATTCTCAACCGACTATTTAGAGTCATCATTGACCACCTGAACCTTAGTGATTTTTATAAGGAATCATTTATGCGAGAAACAAATCCATATGGAAATTCAGGTAATAATCATAAAGGTAAGAATGCTCAAAAACTTATGTGTAAAAGATGTGGAAAGAAACACATAGGAAAATGTTTCAAAGGGAAAAAAAGATGCTATAGATGTGGAAATGATGGTCATAAAGCAAGAACCTTCCATGGTAAACGGATGCATCTAGTTGACTCTAGGAAAAAGAAATAATCTCTTTCTGAAGGATCAATTTAATGTTTTAAATGTGGTGTGCATGGTCATTATTCAAACACATGTCCTGTGAAGAAGTTTCGAGAATGAGATCACCATGATCATACAAATATTCGTTTACCAATACATAATGCCATTATAATTTAGGATGAAGAAGCTAACAATGACCAATAAATGGTATGGATTATTTCTTAACATATGTTTTTCTATTATATAAATCTTAATATATGATTCATGATTTTGTTTTTAGGAATGAATTATTTCAGAATAAGTTGGAAAGTAATGTTTAATGGATCATGAAAAATGTTGAATGAGTAAGAAGTCAACATATAAGGGATTCAAGAGTTATGGTATATTTCAGGATGGAGAATTTTTAAAAGTATTAAGGCTCTTTGGATGATGAGATTGCATTAGAAGTCTTTTTATAGTATGTGTAACCCAGATGTCTGATATATGAAAATTTTATTCAAGGACTAATTATGTTTTATTTTGAGGATATAGTTATAAAGAACCATTTTGGTTTATATGATCTTTGAATTTGAGGTAATAAACAGTTAATACATTTTGGGATGCAAAGAGAAATTTATTAGATAATATTTGTGGTTAAAATATGTTATGGTTATTTTTGATGAATTTATCTCTTTTTGGGAATGTAATAAAATTATGTAGTTTTTGAAAAGGGACAACACACAAACCGTGTGACTAGCAATCGCATCGGATAATGCTGTGTGAATTGAACCCACAACCAAAGTGTGAGTCGTATTTATCGCCTACCACTGGACTACGTGAACTCCCTGGATTGTATGACTAATTCTTTTTAGATAGATGATCTTATGAATCAGGAAAAAGTTGATTTTGGGTTATCTTTGGAGATGATTAACCAATCTTGGAGGATATGTGATCACGTTAATTACTTTTCAGTATGAGACTTTAGGAGTAACTGATGTTATTTGGAGATAAATTTTAAGATTTACCTTGGAAGACTATGTGATAAAATACATTAGAGATTTGGGTTTCTATCTTTGTTTTGATTACTTTGTAGAATTTTATGGATAGCTGTTTATTTAATGGTCGTTCTTCAACCTTGGGTTATTTTTGTAGAATTTTGGAGATTAAGAGTAGTATTTATTTTTTTAAAGGATTATCATTTTGGGGATTATCTGATCTTTTACGAACAATTTTGGTTTTAGTTAAGGTTTAAAAACATGCGAAATTTGTAGTTTATCTTTTGTGGATTAGGTGATTCTCATGAAGTTGATTATAGCACTCTTAATGTGACCAAGTCATCCTAAATACTCATCTTTTGGAGAAAATATGAGTTTGTGTAAGAAATATACTAAGAGATGAAAGTCTACATGAAAAGTAATTATATTTCCTTATGATTTAGTTAAGCTCATAAATAAATGACTTAATAAAAAATAACTTAAAACAAAAATGTTGTCCGTTAAATTTGCCTACTGGGAAATCAAATACCATTTAACCCATCACAAGTTAGTGATTTTCTGGTGGTTAACATTCTCCTAGACATATTTTATATTACTCCATCAGAACATGATGATTTGTTTTCTACACTATATCCATGTTTTAATGGAATCCTATTATCTGTTGTCATGAGTGACCATTGTACTTTTCTTTCTTTCTTTTAAAGTGATAGTTTAATTTACTCCTTTTCCGATGTGGGGATTTTAATGATGTTTTGAGCCCAATTTTAAAACTGCAAGGACGCAATTTCCAAAAGGGGGGAAGCTTTTAACATCCCAGGTAAATAAATAATATGAAATTTTCATATTTATTAATATTTTTGAATAAAATTTTAATATTTATTTATAGGGAATTCTATGTTCGATGGTGTGCCCAATACGTAACAACGAGTTTCTTTGAAATCTTACGTTGCACACTAATAATATAATAATATTATTTTAAATGGTAGTTAATTCCTAGCCGTTGTAATGGTGAGAATGAACATAACCAACTAAAAAATTATTATATATGTTTTTTGAATATTTTTACATTTATCTACTAAAATTAAGAGTCTTAAAATAAGAAAAGAATTCGATTTTCAGAATAAATATTCTAATGTTCTTTAAAAGGTTGATTAACCGATTTTTAATGGAGAACCGTTTTTAAAAATACTTTTTGTCTATTTTATATGTTATATTTTAAAAAATAAAAAACATTTTTAGAATCAGAACATCAAATTTTGCTTTGTGTAAATTTTGTTGTTTTTCTGATAAAGTTCATTTTTTAATGAATAGTGAAAATGCTGTATTTAAATTCAAAATCTCCTTTTAATATAATTTATTTATATGATTAGATTATAATTTTAACTTAGTTTAAATATTAGTTAAAATATATTTTTACCATTTAATCCAATGGTTGTCATTGGATTTAATTTCACTTTGAAATTGAACACAAACAAGTGTCAATCTTTTGATAGATATTGTTTCTTAAAAACATGCTATTTGTTTTCACAGTGGGAATTAATTATAAAATTAATTAATACAACTTTTATTTTTTGAATTTGGTAAAATGGACATCATTTTTGAATTTGTAATATGAAATTTACTTTGGATAAATATTTTGTATATTTCTGACAAATGTTCATTTTTAATGAATAGTGAAAAATACTGCATTTTACTTCAAAACTGCTTTTTCATCTAACTTAATTATGTAGTTAGATTTTCCTTTTAATTGGTTTTAAAGTGTAATTGAATTTTTTTTATCACTTAATACAATGTTGTTCATTTTATGTAATTCCACTTTCAATTAGATGTAAAAACAAGTCAATCTTTTGATAAATTTTACTTCTTAAAAACCCGTATTTGGTTGTGACAACGGGAATTATTTTTAAATTAATTACTGCAATTTGTGTGTTTATAATTTGGTAAAATTGATTCCATATTTGTAATTAGAAGGTAAAAATTATGTAATTATGACTCTCATGTTTTTGAACAGTATGAATAGTAACGACGGTAATTATCTTTAATTATCTTGATTAATTAGTAATCGGGTAGTTAAGTGTAATAAAATAATATCATAATAATATAAAATGACCCAAAAATGTGTCCAAATAATCTTTTTTTAGTCATGTACGACCATGGGAAGCTTCTTACCGAACTTGAGGGCCCTTGGAGTGACATGGGTGTAATAGTGACATTTATGACATTCTTTTGAAAAAGAAGAGAAATATAAAACTTTTTGTATATCCTAATTAAAACAATTTTAATTTTGTTTACATAAATTATATCTTAGAAAATAAACAGTCATTAGAAACCTAAAAATATATCCTACATCATGGTATTTTTTTAAATTGTTATACATTAAATAAATAAATTTATTCATGACACTATGATGATGTAGTGATTACCTCATTAATGAAAGATTTAAATAAAATGAAAAGATAAGATACAAAATAAGACTTAAACTTGTCTAAAACCTATTTTTTGGGTGGATTTATAATCCTTATCACCTTATCCTAAAAATATATCATTGCGGGTACTTTAAAATAAGAAAACCATTTTATAATAAAGTAACATTTCAAGACCTTCCAAAAGTGACCCTCCTCCCTCTTATAAAAGGCCCCCACCTTTACCCCCTTACCCACACCTCTCAAGACCTTGGATCATCCAACCTATTCTCATATTATCTCTCCACATCCCTATATTACTCATATAAGCCTCACTTTGGGATGAAGGCTTTCCAAGGAAGCCTTTGGATCAAATCCAAACAAGTTACCCGATTTAGAGGTAATGTCTTCTGTTGAGTTTATTTATTTTATTTTCCTTCTTCACTCACCAATATCTTCTTATTATTTGATCCCATAATAAAAACAGTATCCTCAATGTACTAGGATGTTTTTATATTAAGTATTCTTCCTACACTTACACACACCTCCGTCTAATGGTTAAAAAACATACTATTTCTGTGGGTGGCGAATTACTGCCTCACGAAACGATGATTGTTCAATCTTCTTTTAACACCTCTCATGGTGGACAATATGATTCCACTATATTTATATATGATATATATTATATTTATGTCCTCTAAATGCTTATTCATTTTATATTTAAAACATACCTTTATGCATTGCATGTTGTGCAAATGCAATAATTTCAAATGAGGAAGTGTGGACAACCGCCCCCTCAAGTGATGTGACTCGTTCATGCCAAACATGGAATTTATAAATAATGTAATTAGTGAACTTATGTTACCTATATAACATATATATTATACTGTAATTATAAAATATCTATGCCTAATTTAGATTTAAATTCCATTAATATGAAACAAATGAAAGAATCGTTCATGCATACGTACGACTTACTGTCTCCATGAACGGTACAATTCATTTCTTATCTCCAAACATTATGGAATATTGGTAAATTAATATATATAGGATATATATAATATTTAAATCATGAACACCATTCTGTATATGATGTACATATAATTACATGGACAATTATCTTCAAACAAGTTCATTATTGACTCATGTACCGAACATCGACAAAACTTATGATATGAAGTCACATAATTAACTAATTATTATAACATGATAATATGTTATATGAATTGAATAATAAACATTAAAGTACGTCCTTATGCAATTATAAATTTACAATAGTTTATTATTTAGGAATATAATGAAACGTACAAGACAAGTCAGACTTGAGGTAAATGGATTTCTTATCTCACTATTAATTCCATGACAAATTCATTATTCACAACTTATTTATTGCATGCGGTGTATTGTGTACTGCCATTTGATATATATTATCATTATTCCATTTATATTCATGGTATTCTATGATTCATTTGGTTATTATTATCTTTTTTTATACGACTTGATTGATTACAACGAGGTAAGGGGTTTTTATCTCACTATTTATTCATGTGAGATTCATGCTATATTTGTCACTATCTTCTTTTAGTGGTGTATGTTCTACCCATTTTTTTAATCTTTATGTAATATAGTTTTTTTATTGTTATTTACATCAACATTGTATAGTCCTTCTTTCAAGGGGTGTACGTTTCAAAAGTTACCCAAATCGGTAAGGGAACCTTTCAAATTCCTCTTTTTAAAATACTTCTTTTTGTTAGGTATTTTAATTTATATCTTCATAATATTGGGATATGTTCTTATATATCTTTATTGTAGTAAATTTTATGTCCAAGTGATGAGATTACCTTTTTATCTCTCATCAACTCATTTTATGAATTTTAAAGTGATGTCGTTAGGCTGTCGAATTTCAGTAAGGGAACTTCTTAACCCAATTTCAATTATTTTGGTTAAACCTCTAATTCTTGATTATATCGTACTATGGAAATGTGTGGATGACCTCTAATTGTTTTAAAATTAATATAAACTTATATTGGGTGTATTTATACTTTTCACACATAATCATGTAATTGATTTATCCTTCATCTAAGGATACCATCTTTGTACAAGACTTTTTCTCACTCTCCTTTCATTAAGGAATCTTTTGATTTCTACACGACATTAATTTATATGGTGTATAAAACCCTTTTGAATTTTCATTTCATTCAAAGGGAATGTTTTCTCTATGATCCATTTTACTAAATGACTAAGGGAATGTTTTCTTGTCTTACGTATGTGGTGACAACGACTTCCCCACCGCTGTGACCATTATTTGAGTTTCGGCTTCCTCAACAAGCCATAACATTTTTAAAATGAAAAATAAATACAATGTTTTAATTTTCTTTTATTTTGGTATTGAAATTGGTTTTGATATTGTTTTGATTATATCAATGTGTTCTTTTGATATCTTGTGATTGAAATGTGGAAATGTTATGTTTCCTTTTTTCATGTTTTATATGATTAGATTATGTTATGGTTCTTGGGAATTGTTAATGAAGTCGGGTGGTTCTGTGATAAATAAAGGGCGGGTGAGCCCGAGATATCTCTCCAATTCATTGGGTAACGTGAAGGAGTTAAACACTATTGTTTCTCCTAAGAGATTTTGGGAATATACTACGATGGGTATTCCAAACATAACCATGAGGGTTACTCCCTACGTAAGTATATTATGAATGCGTCAGGATACCATTATGTATTATGATTTCTATGTGTATTTCAAAAATCTTATGATGTCATGAGGTATGTTAAAAATATTATGTAATGTATATATTGATGATCTAATGTTTTCTTTTTTATATATCCCTTACTAAGCTTTTTATGATCATCCCATGTTTTTGAAATTTTTTTCACAGGACAAAAAGTTGAATAGGGTCAAGGATGGGATCAAGGAAATGTCATTATTTCTAAAACATGGAACTAGACATGACTCGTTTGTTCAAGAGTTTTTATTTTGTGGAAAAAATGGAAACTGAGTAGATCTGTCTACTTTGTAATCATTGATATGTAATAGTTATGTCCTAATTCTCTAAAACTCTAAACCTGAAAATATCCTCAATGTGAATTGTTCTTTTAATTCACGATTATGTAATGTTTTAAGGTCGGGTCCTTATAGGTTGAGTAAATGAATCTAGCATTGATCTGTAGACTAGTTATTTACCACAATGTGGTTGTGATATAAGCTATATATATATATATATTATGTTTTTAGATTTCATATGTAACCCAACACATTTTTGTTATGGAAACAGAAACATAGTTGACTCTAGGTTGGTTTTTTTCCCAACATATGGGTTAGAATAGGATGGATGAATGACTACCCCCTCAAGTCCCACTATCTTCAATTGGTAGTATAATTTTCATTTATGTATGGTGGTTAGATTATCATTTTTTTAAATAGATAGAATTGATTATAGGTTTTTCACATACATGTATCTCTAGATATAGTATAAAAATGGTTATTATGGGTATGTCATGTATAGAAAGTGATGGATCAAGCTACATATTAATTTTTGGATCTATAATGTATTGAGGTGTAATAATCGATGTATGGTACATAGCATATGGGATACGGTGTCTCCTAGAAACTATGTAACATCCCACCCCTACTCATTGGCTTTAGTTGAGGAGGAATAACTACTTGGACATAGGCAACATCCCTAAGATTCCAAATGCTTGAAATAAATGATTAGGGATTAAGTGAATTTGGGGAACAATTTTTCATTGAATTGTGAAAAACCAAACCAAAAAATCAATAAAAAACTACATGATGCATTATAAAAAAGTAATACTGATCAATTTATAACCAACTAAACCAAAATATTTGGGAGTACCACGTGGAAACCATGACCAATATCAAAATAATACGTGGAAGATGGAACCAAAAATTCATGGAGACTCCAATGAAACCAAAAATGTTACTCTCAATATGCTCCATGATCTAGCTCTATAGTCTATTCCAATGTATTTCAAATAATGACTAATTAAATTTGATACTTTTCCCATAACTATTTCTTGATAAATGATATCTTCAAATGCAACGATGTTCCCAAGAAGAGGGGGGAGTATAAAACATAGTATTTTTTCCTAAATGACTTTCCAACTCACACCACTATGATAGATCACGTTATAACATCTATATGAAATAATTTAAAGTAGTTTATATCAAATAAAAACAATTCTCCAAACCAATCATTTATTATATGAAATAAAAAAGACAATCCACTAAAACCATTCCACAATTTCCTCTTTGGAATAACCCATTTCATTGCACATATCCACATATCAACACATTCATTCACATGTCAAAGTTCCATATCCATGAGCGGTTTTGTGTCCCAAGATGAAGTCACCACTAAGTAGACAATCTATAAGTTCCCTAATAAAATTCACCACTTATCATGAGTCTCGTCCCTTGTACCCCAATGGTACATGCACCTTATTTAGGGTCACGTCTAAACCATGAACTCACGTCAACATGTGTATTCCAATACCATATCAAACCAACCATTTCAAGAAATTTCCATAAAACCTTCCTTTTGTTGAAAAACTTTATATCAAAAAAATATAATTTTTCAAACAAAGTCATGTTTTAAAGTCATTATTTTAAAATCATGAAACCGATCAGTATACACAATAAAACATTTCTACAATTTTCCAAACCATCACTAAAGAAAGTTTTTATCTATCATTTCACATCTATTTCACAATAAATTTAATTAACATAATAAAAATTAAATGAATCCATATATGTCTAATATTAGGGGTCCGTAGTGAAGTTACCCACCTCAAAAACTATGAAAAAAATCAAAGAATGGTAGGAATTATTTAATAAAACTAGGTTTCAACTCCAAAACATCCCCTTATAACTCATTACCTAACAATTAACACCACAAAAAACCATCATGATCAGAATCAAATATTTTATATATAACCTAATTGAACTTGATATATGTATCCAAGAGAGTTAAGAAGATTATGTCTATGTATAATGACCATGAATAGAGACTCACAATCAAATTCGACATTTAATGCACCATGATTTGACAAAAGATCACATTATAATCAAAAGGAAGGGTATCCATAGTTTTAGGTAAGTGAAAAAATAAATTTAGTGTTATAATAGAGGAAAAATGAGGGTCTAAGTAGGTAAAATTAGATTGATCAATGAAATTAGACCTCATTTTTAACCATGCAAGTTAGCTCGCACGATTTGGAAAAATGTATGATAATACTGAATAAGACTCTTTCTTATAAAGAACCATAAAATGTTTCTCACATGGTTAGAAAAGAAATTAACCAACCATTAATAATACCTACACACAAATTGAAATTATTTCTCCATGGTGGATACATTGTTTTTCTAAACTATGAACCTAAATGTGATGCTCCACATAGCCAACTTTTTCGCTTTGCACAGTTTCCTAAAGGTATTTAACTATTTATACTAATCATTCTAAAACCATTAAACTCCAAAACAGTCCTAAAGAAATTAAAATAGTCCTTCGAACCTCCCCAAAAAACAACCAAAACATTACATTCTTAATATACATAATGAAATGGTTACTTACTTGAAACTGATGGTGATAAATTTTCCCCACCATTAACATGTCCATCCCAAGAAAGTTGAAAACATCCATTTTCCAGAAATAGTTCATGACATTTCTCCATCTTTCCTTCCCATGTTCCAATATTTTTCTTAAATTCAACTAAATTTCTAAAAACCCACAATAGAGAGACGATTTTATCATTCTAGACATTATCTTGCCACTCCTAAATCCATACCGAAATATGAACCAACAATGCATCAGAATCGAGGTCAATATGATCACATTAATTCACTTGTTCTGGATCATGATGATTATTTTTTATTGATATACATGAAACACATTGTGCACTACACTAAACCATTTTGGAATAGTAGCTTATATAAAAACTCAAAAATATGTTTATGTATCTCATGTATCGGGGAGATAACATTCCCTACATTTCTAAATGATGACATCCAAGACATAGAAGGATTCTAAAGCATACATGATAACTCCCCTTAAAAAACAATGGGTGTCGATGATGATATGTATCAAATTTATATTGAATCTATGTTGTCTCAATATGTTTCGAGATCAACTAAATTCTCTACATTGTTTCATGGAAAAGGATTATCCCCACACATTACGTATCACTTGTTTCCTCCCAAAAAAGAGGAGAAAAACAAGGATAACCATAAAATTCCTCAAAATGAGACGCATGTATTGTGGCATGATAACTATTGTTATATGATAACCCCACTAAAGGTACATTCTCCTCCCTTGAGCGACCTAAATCTGTTACACAAGCCTGTAACATGTTTTCCAATGTTTGTATCTTCCTTTCAGATTTCCCATTCATCTGAGCATGATATCCCGTACTCAAAGCCAACTAATTCCAAGGGGATTACTGTAAGGATTTATATAAATGAGATACTATCCTTGGATCACAGTATGATATAATCAAAATTGGTATTTCATTCCTCTTTACCAGTTACTTGATATATATTTTAGAAAAAACCTATATCGTATGAGATTCGTGAATAGAAATGAAATTGGATGAAATTATGATTCGTTCCAATATCAACAATATGGAATCATGTTTCAAAACCATAACTGGGATAAATTACACAAAATCCATGGTTATCTTTTCCCATTTCCAAATAGTAATAGGTAATGACTGCAACATACGCACTGGTCACTGGTTCTATGCCTTGACCTTCTGATGGGTGAGGCGTCATGAAACAAACTCATCAATATTCCATTAATTGACAAAAGTTTTATTCCAATACCTTATAAAACATTTTTATTCCTAGATAAATATACCATCATGAATGGTGGTGATCATAAAGAAGATTTTCCTGACATGTTGTAGGTATGAAAATATGATTTCAAAACTAAAAAACTGATCTCCCATAAAACATCCATCCAACAAAGGTATTTAGACCCTTAAGTTTTGACTACATCACAACACCATCTGAATCATATTTCCATGCGACTTTGACCATATTCACCTTTTCAAGAACCAATAAAATTTTAAATAAAACTCCACCAATTCCTCGGTATTTATAATCCAAGTGCATGTCATCAATCACCATAATCATCGACCACATATCTGAATCATCCTTTTACAATTTAGCATTTGACTTTCTTCTTAATGCATCTTTCACATATGTTCCTTTACCTAATGTATACATCAATACATAGTCAAACATTTGAATATTTTCCAACCATATCCTTTATCAAATGTTCAAATCCCTTTGTTAGGAAGTTTGTTTGAAGCTATTATGATTTGTAAACACCATAAATTTCAAACGAAAGTGGTAATGATCCCTTGTTTTTAATGCATGGGAAAATAAATCTAAACCAAAATCATGTGTTGGGTAGTTTGTCTCATGAAATAATAACATCAATGATCTATAATAAACAACATTATAACCCTTCATTAGAAAGTATCAAAAACCTGATGCTGAATCATCATAATAGACCACATACCATTTTCATGATTATGGGGAAAATATTGGGGATGATGTAATGAGAATATTATTATATTTAAAAGAGTTGTCGAATTCTTCATTCCATTGGAATAGAACACATTTCCTTGTCAATTAATTCTTAGGTGTAGCTAGTTGGGAGTAGTCACAAACAAAATGTCGATAATTACAAGACATACCAAGGAAAATATCTATCTAGAACAAAATATATTGATTTTTTCAAGTGATATCAACCTATATGTTTTCTAGATCCATAGAAACTACTCATCTAGTGATTACATGGTAATGTAAATCTACCTATTGTGTCAAAAAATAACACTTTGAAAATTTGGAATATATAAAATGATCCAAAAAAACTCCAAAAAATATCCCATAGTGTTTCTCATATTCATTCCATGTCTTTTAATAGACCAATATATCAACCACAAAAACCACAAAAAAAGAATCCATATTCCATGGAAATATTCAACTCACTTATTTAATAAATACCACAATTTCATTCATAGTAATAAAATTTATAACCACATAATAATAATTGAAATGTCAACATGTCATGGTTTTCTTTGGAATATCCTCCTTCCAAACAAACCATAATTGATTTCCTAGTTGGAAGTCAATTTTTCAGAACCACTGGGCTGACATAAATTGATAAAATAAATCATAAATGAATGTAATTGGATAAAAATTTATAATCATGACATGGTTATGATTATAATAATCCACATACAGACTTAAAGTTCTATCTGCCTTTTTCAAAAATAAGACTAGCGCTACCCCCAGAGATGTGCTAACCTGATTAATCCATTTCATTAAATCTCTTCCAAATAAACATTCAATTCAATTAATTCTGTTAGTTTCATCTAGTAACATAGAATTTAGAAATAAAAAGTCCATGGAAGGAGATCAATCATAAACTCTACATCTCTTTTGGGTGGAAACCATGAGGAATTTTATAGAAAAACATCCAAAAACTGATCAAAACCCACCGTAAAATCGCTATTCCTAATCTCGTCCCTTGGTAAAAATCCAACTCTACCAAATAGTAATGGATAGTTCCAATTTCACTATCTTGAAGTCCAATTGTATCTACCATTACATTATAGTATCCACTAAAGGGTTTCTCGGCACTATCATTAGTTATAAAACTAACCATTTTGATCTAAAATTTGTTGTGATCCTTGAACATTATCAAGTGATCCACACCCAGGGGTATTCCATATCCATCCATATCAACAACAAAAAATACCATATCAACTCAACCCATCAAAAAATTTAGAACATGCTATACACAAAAAGTCTCTACATTCTCATTGAACAAGAAGAGTTTTATGATTCAAAATAGAAAGAATCATCTCAAAATTTAAACTCAAAAGATCAACAAAATAATAATCAATAAATGAATTTACGAATACATATGAAGAAAATATTTCATAATGGTATTATTAAAATGAATTGTACCTCTCACCATCAATGGTCATTATTGATAATCCTCAATATCTTAATCATCTCCATAAAAATTCTTACCCACTATGCATTGTTCCTTATTTCCAAGTTGAGATTGACCAAACTGAGGAGTCATGGTATTACATGAATCCCAGTAAATAGCATGATTCTATTTATGAGAATTGTTCTGATGCACTCATCCATTCAAAGAATAATATGTGTGTGAATAATGAGATGTGTCTTGGACACCTAGCCTTAGAGAACTGTGACAATATCACTGATGATATCCTATATGATTGAAATTATGTCATGATCTATATAGAGTAGTAAAAATTTGATTCATGTTATTGAAACATACAAAATAGAAATATCCAGATTTATGCTTGGGTTTTGTAGTATGATTCATTGAGCCATCCATATAATTCTCAATCATTCCACTTCCTTGGATATAAGTGTACCTCTTCCGTTTATTCACGAAATTCGATTTCCCCCTATTTCTCATAGATATCAACATGCTACCTCCACCAATAGATCCTAATATTTACCTGTATTCTTCCTTATCTCAATATAACATTTCCATATAACCTATTATACGAAGAATAGTAATAATTGAGATAATATCTTGCCTCTTCCCGGATTGAAAAATGGGTATCTTCAATGTTGCACCAGCAACATCTTTGGGAGAACATATATATAAATTAAATAATTAATATGTGTACTATATTGCTGAGTGGATATTAATCTTCATGTTGAAAACATCCATTATTCTAGAATTTTTTAATGTGTATGGATTGAATTGATTGTTGAAAAATTCTTCAAGATTATCCCATTCAATGGTTGGGTCCAATTTGGGGTGAATATCAAAATCCCTCCACTAGTGTGAAAAAACATGAAAAAATATGTTTCCAGATTGACATTAAACTCTACTGGTGTTCCAGGGAAACCAATGACTTGATTCAACATATTTTTCCACACATCTTCCTACTTGAGTTCTAAGTCATGGAAGATGATGGGTGGATTCTACATCTGGAATTAAACAGAATAATCCATATTCATGGGTTCATCCCTACTTTTACCCCTATCCAAATATTTAAAATCATTAGAAATACATAGAACCAGTTGTTGTTTCACCTATAACTTTGGTGTGACCACATTCTTAGTATCTTCTTTCAGTTGGATTCTTCAGCACATAACTGGTTTCATTTTCTTTAACAATGCAAATTTTCATAAGACTCACTCTCTAGAAACTGAAGGGAGAACAATTTCAAATTTTACTCATCAAAACTATCATAATGATTCTATAAAAAAAACCAGTACATTCATTTTTTACATAATTTTTGAAAATCCATAAATTCTTTTGAAAATCAAAACGTTTTCAAAATTCCACTATCATGGAATTTTAAAAATATCACATTTGAAAAAATATATACTTTTAAAAAATCAATTTTTTTTCACTAAATGACAACTCATTAATCAAAATAAAATATTCATTCCTTGTAGTACGTCATTTATGTCAGTGCTAGTCATGCCATTCTTGTTGGATAAACCCTTGAAAATGAGATTACAACTCTTATAAGTGTCTCCAAAATACTTATGTTCCCAACAACCTGGTAACATCATGTTAAACATAAATAGGATAGCTAATCCTTTTTATTCCAAATATTTGAGGTTAAGAATATCCAACACCTTTATACCATCCAAACAGAAGGACTAATCCAGAATTAATTTTCAACTACATGAATAATAGAAGTGATACCTAAGGACAAAAAATAATATAATTTTTCCCAAATTATTTGGATGGACCAAGAGTGATACCTTTTGTAACATCCCTCCCATCATCATCAGAGCGATTCGAGGTGAAATTTATACTTGTCCATAGTGGATATCCCCAATACACAAAATGTTGGCAATTAATGCTGAATAATTCAATACAAATGGGGGATGAATTTCCCATTCAATGAACTACTACCAACCCACTGCAAACATAACCAAAAACTACTCCATGATTCATCATAAAAATGTAATACATCTCAATGTATAACTATCCAAAACAAAATATATCAGAGAACCAAGTGAAGACCAAGAAAATTATCAAAATACAATTTGGATGAAAATCCTTTAAAGCATAGAGACTCCAAATACACCAACACAACAACTCCCAAAAATCTCCATGATCTAACTCCACAATCCATTCTCATGTATCATTATGTTTCAATAATTAAATTTTATTCTTTTCCATTATATATGAACTAATAAATAATATCGTCAAATGAACCAAAGTGAACGAGAAGGGTAAGAGTATAAAATTTCGTAATTTCCCCACAATGGCACCTCTAATCTTGTCAAGATAACCAAATATGTTATGAAATTTATATTAAAAAAATTATATAAACAATTTAACAATATTTATATCAACAATATACCATTTTCCAAAAAAACAACCATTTTCCATGGAAGTCAACCAAACCATTAATTAAAACCATCAAATAATTTTTATTTCAGTATAACCCATTTCAATACACATATCAACATATCCACTTATCTAAAAATGAACTCCTTGGTAAGAGTTCCATATTCATGAATGGTTTCTCATCCATCTACCACGTATTCATTATGTGTCCAGTCTCCCTATGATCCAATGGAACACAACCTTTATCCAGGGCCAGGTCCCTTGAAAAAAATGGTACACACCCCTACATTAGGGTTACATAGAAAGCATGAAATCACACAAACCCATGTTTTCCAAAACCATGTAAAACCAACCATTTAAATGTATTTGAATTAATCCTACATTTTAATAAAAAAATCAATGTAAAACCAATATTAGGGACTAAACAAGGTCATAGTTTAAAGTCCTAATTTTAAATTCATGAAACAATGAACACTGCTAAATATACATTTTCAACAATTTCCAAAAATATCACTAAGGAGGATCTTTACTAAGATTTTAAAATCATTATCACAATAAATTTAAAATTACTAAATGAGTTTTAATTAAATACTTTATGTTCTAAAATGAAGATTTGTTATTGAATTGAACCACTTGTTAAATAATGGTGAAAACAAATAATGTTATGGAATCATAAAAAACAAGATATAACCTCCAAAACGTCACATTTTATATCATTATATAACATAAAACCCACCAAAATGAGTCCTTATTGGCATCAAATAGCATACATCAATCCCCAATGGACTCGATCTATGAATCCAATATGGGGAAGAAGATTTAATCTATGGAAATTGACCCATAATATAGACTTCCATGAAATCTTGCCTTCAACGCACCATGATTTAACAACATATTTCTCTCATATCAAACTGAAGGGTATCCATAACCTTTAGGAAGAGAGAAAACTGACTTATTCCTATAATTGAGAAAAAACGAGCGGTTACTTGGCTATAACAAGTGAGATCCAAAATTTTGGGATATCACATTTAGCCATTCATGGATATCTCACAGTATTAGGCAAACCATGTGATAATCATGAAATTTCATCAACCACAAGAAGCACCTCTCATGGATGGGCTAACTGACTTGATAAACCATGTGTTCACCATACCTAATCCATTTATCCAACAACACATAGTGTAACATCCTAGGTAAACAAAGAATATTACATTTTCTTATTTATTAATATTTGTGAATAAAATGTTAATATTACTTTAATGAGGATGTTATGTTCTATGGCATACCCATTATGCAACAACTAGTTTCTTTGAAATCTTACGTCACATACTAATAATATAATAATATTATTTTAAATGGTAGTTAACAGCTAGCTATTGTAATGGAGGGTGTAACACCCCGAGCTTCCACGATACGCTTCTCATTCAGTAATACAATAGCTTGCATTGTACGCAACTTCGAGTTCTAAAACACCGCGACTAATCAAAGTAGCCGTTATGAATAGTAATACCTTCTTTTTGAAATATTATAAATTTTATATGTCAAAATGGACTTCATTTTTGTATTCGTAATATCGAAATTAGCCTATGTTGAATTTTTGGTATTTTTCTGAGAACTTCTAAAATTTTATAAATAGTGAAAAATACTTAAAACAACTTTTTTAATCAAAATAATTTATAGTGATAAATTATAATATTTGATGGTTTTAAAGTATAATTAGAATATATTTTTACCATTTTATCCAATGGTGGTCATTAGAATTAATTTAACATTGAAATTGGACATAAACAATTGCCAATCTTTTGATATAAATTGTTTCTTAAAAACACGCTATTTGTTGTGACAGCGGGAATTAATTATAAAAATAATTAATGCAACTAATATGTTTGGAATTTTGTAAAATAGACATCATTTTTCAATTCGGAATATCAATTATAGCTTAGGGTGAAATTTTGGCCTTATTCTGAAAAACTTCAATTTTTGATGAATAGTGAAACCACTAAGTGGTTGTTAAATAACTGATTTTTCGTTTAAATGAAATATTACCACTTCTGTGATTTGATTTTCAAAAATCCGACATACATGGTTGTCATTAAGAAGTAAAATGTGGTTCAATGGGATAAAAATAATTTTTTGGTGAATAGTAACTTATTAAGTTCTTAATCGCGATTAGTGGTAATTAGGGTAGTTTAGGGTATAAATAATACTTTAATAATATTAAATGACCTAGACACATGTCCCAACCTCATTGGTTGTGTCATGGCCGACCAAGACATGCCATGGCCTAACTTGGGGACCCCATGGATCCACTTTTGTTGGGAAATAACATAAATTACTTTTTATTTAATGTTAAAGTGAAAATGACACTAACATAAAGTGTTTTACTAAAACAATTTTTAAGTAGGGTTACACAAGTCCAAATTTTGATTATAAATAGTCATTGGAAAGATAAAAAGATTTCCTATATCATAGTATTTTTTTTATAATTTTTAGACATTAAATAAATTTAATTATTTATGACATAATAATGATGCAGCGATGACATCATTATTTGACGATTTAAATAAAATGGAAAGATAATATAAAATCTATGAACTACACATGGCCAAAACCAATTGGATGAGTGGATTTCGATGCCTTATCACCTTATCCACGAATTCTATCAATGTGGGACCTTTTAAAACCGAAACACATTTTCAAATAATGTAATGTTCCTTTACTTTCCAAAAGTGCCCCTCCTCTCCTCTTATAAAAGGCCCCCACCTCTACCTCATTTCACACACTCTTCAAGCCATTGGCTCGGCCAACCCCTGCCCATTTGCTCTCTCCACATCCCTCTCCTCATCCTAGAGGATTCCCTTTGGGCAGAATCCTTTCAAAGGAAGCCTTTAGGCTCAACTCAAAAGGAGTTACACTTTTTAAGGTAATTCATTCTCTCATGTTCTTTTGTTTTATTTTGCTTCTCCAACCCCCTAAACTCTTTTTATTTACTTCTTTTGTAACAACACCAGTATCTTAAATATACTAGGATGTTGTTATAAGATTTATTTGAGCTACACTTCCACACAACTACATCAAATGGTTAAAGAACATAAGGTTTCCGTGGATGGCGAAATTCTGCCTCCCGAAACGATGATTGTTCAACACTCATTTAACACCTTCAAAGGTGGCCATTATGATGTCACTATTTTTATATATGATATATAATATGTTTATGTTTTCCTTAAGCTTCTGTTTTTTTCATTTTGGGCATACCTTTATGGTTTCCATTATGGGTAAAACACGATATCTTCATTTTAGGAAGCGCGGACTACCGCCCCCTGAAAGTGATTTGATTCGTTAATACCATATGTGGGATGTGTGAAGGATAAAGTTAATGATATTATATATGTTATTATACTGGAATTATAATATACTCTCATATCATTATGATTCCATTCCAGAAAATATGAAATAGAAATGGAAGTAGCGTTCATGCGTACGTACGGCTTACCGTCTCCATGAACGGTGCATTTCATTTCTTACCTCTAAATGTGATGTAATATTATAAATGAATGTATGTACTGGATATATATGACATATATGATATCTACATCATGAATACCATTCTGGATATAATGAACCTTTGACCAAATTAACAACATGTAAGTGTAAGAAGCCTATTTTTGACTTAAGAACCAAATACCGACAAAATGAACATTATTAACTTAAATAATTACATAATGTTCATATCATTGTAATAAGTGATATAATAAGGATAATGAAGTTGAAAATGGTTCTTAATAAGGTATATATTAACTCTAGTTTATTATTCAGGAGGTTAAAGAACGGTTGAGTCAAGTCAGACACGAGGTAAGGGAAATTCTTAACCCAATTTCTGTTCTTTGGGTTAATCTCCTACTTTCAAATTCTGTCATGATATTGTTATGTATTATCTTGTATTTGTACTTTCTTTATGTGTACTTATAGTTAATACACATAATAGATCTATTTTATTTATAAATGATCTTGTAAGGGAATTTCTTAACCCAACTTCCATTCTTTGGGTTAATCTCCTACTTTCAAATTATGTCATGATATTATTATGTCTTATTTTGTATTCTTTATGTGTACCTATAGTGAATAGACATAATATATCTATTTTATTTTAAAAATGATCTTTTGAAGGACTCCGTCTCAATCCCCTTTCATTGAGGCATATTTGGTTTTATACACAACTTTCTTTTATACGGTGTATAAACCCCTTTGACTTTTACATTTATTCAAAAGGAATCTTTTTTATACGAAGCGTTTTACTAAACGACAAAAGGGAATGTTTTTCTTTCCGTACTTATGCGGCGACAACGACTTCTCCGCCGCCGTGACCATTATTTGAGTTTCGGCTTCCTCTACAAGCCATCATTTTTTTAATGAAAAATAAATACAAAGTTTTAATTTTCTTTTATTTTTGTATTGAAAATGGTTTTGAAAGCATTTTTATTATATAAATGTGTTGTATTGATATTTTGTGATTGAAATGTGGAAATGTTATGGTTCCTTTATGCATGTTTTATGTGATACGATTATGTTATGGTTTATGATATGTTTAAACCTATTCATATGAGGAATGTATTGGACTTAATAAGTGACGGGTGGAGCCCGCTATAGCTCCTCGATGCATCGGTAGGTCTCATGAGACAACTAGACGTGGAATTGGCCGAGGCCCTTTCCCATTTTGAGTTATGGTTTTGGCCGAGGCCTTAATCATTTTAGATGTCTTGGCCGAGGCCTTGACAAAGTGTTTCAGAATGTCTGGCATTATACATTCCCTCATTATGAAAGTGGTTATTGATATTGCATGTGATTATTCGGCCAGTAGAATATCCATGTGAAGAAGTGAATGGCATTATCTCATTTTACTTTTGCCATATTATGTTGAAGTTCATGTTCAAAAGGCTTTTGTTTTAGTTATACATTGCCTTAAATGTTAATGTTTATTTATGAAAGCTTCCGCATTATTGTTATCCTTACTGAGCATCTGAGCTCACCCCTTTCAATGTTTAAATATTTTCCAGGATGTGAAGAAGTGTATTATGACTGACTTGCAAGGATAGTCAGTGAAGATATGAGTGTGGACTATGAAGACCATGTTATTGTAGTTTGTTTAATATTGATGTAATGAAATACTTATGAATGTATCTAGTGTTTCCAAGGCTACTAAACTAATCGGTCTTTCGAGACTTGATCTTTTGTGATCATGCCAATGTTACGAAGTAATGCACCGACTCTGGGTAGCTGGGGTCGGGGCGTTACAGTTGGTATCAGAGGCAGTTTAGTACTAACCTTGGAAGCTAGATTTAGATAAACTCTGATTAGAGCACATAGCCCAAAGATAGACTTTGAGGATTAGTATAGAAGAACTTCCTAGAATTTTGGTATTATAGAGATGTTATGACTTTTCCGAGCAATACATCCCTGTCTGGATACGAGCAGGTAGAGGCGGCTCTGGCACAGATGTACCTAGGGGTAAAACCCGAAAACACCGCTTTGAGCTAAACTCGAACGGGAACTGGTGCACGACAACGGGCCTTGCTGCACTCTTGGTTACGACACTCCCGGGGGATATGCTTAGGATAATTCTCTTTTTATTTACAAACCACTATGAAGGGTTATGAGTATATACTTTCTCAAAGAAAACATTTCTTTTTATGATTATGGATTATATCCATAAATAGTTCAATTTATGTTAAGTGTTTTATAAGTATGGAATTATGTATTTTGATTCATAAACTAATCTAGTTTATGCCATTGTTTAGAAATGGCGCCTAGTGGAAGGAATGGAAACCGTATCAATGCACGAACTCCGTGTAGGGATTGCCCTCCTGATCAAGATAATTATTGTGGATCTGGAGATACAACTGGTGCTGATCAACTTATTACCATACTGGGACAACTCACGCAGGTTATGAATAACAACCTTACTCGTATGGAGCACCCTGATCCGCAACGTGGAGGATCAATGCTAGATCGTTTCATGAGGCAACAACCACCAACCTTTAATGGGAGTACAAATCCTATAGTAGCTGAGCAATGGATAAATTCCTTAGAGAAAATATTCCATGCCTTGGGGAGTAGTGAAAGGGAGAAGGTTGTCATGGCAGTTTACCGCCTCACTGGAGATGCCGATCAGTGGTGGTCGCTGATTCAAAACACAAAGGAAGATGATGACATATCGAAGATGGAATGGAGGGAGTTCAAAGAGCTTTTCTTAGAAAAATACTTTCCTCGTGACCATCGAGCAGATATGGAAAGGCAATTTTTGAGTCTGAGACAAAAGGAGGATGAGAATGTCGCAAAGTATGAGGCTAACTTTACAAGGTTAGCAAGGCATGCTGCAGATTATATACGTAACCCAAGAAGTAAGATTGATCGTTTCTTTGATGGGTTAAAACCATTTCTCCGTCGAGCTCTAGTGTCACAATCTTTCTCAACATACGAAGATATAGTCTCATGTGCTATCAAGACAGAAAAGGAATTCTCTAAGTCTTATGACAACAAAGTAAAGCAAGAGAAGAAGAGAACGGTGGAACAAGAGACAGATAAAGGGAAAAAGGGAAAGACGGATTTTCCATTATGTGATAATTGTGGGAAGAATCACCCTGGTACTTGCCTAAAAGGAATGGGAGTCTGTTATAAATGTGGAGAAAAAGGTCACCAGGCACGTGATTGCAAGGGAAAGAAAGAGGCTGTCAAAGTTGAATGCTACAATTGTAGAGAAATGGGTCATTATGCAAATGAATGTCCTAAGCGTCAAGGAAACTTACCTCAGAAAAGGCCAAGGGATCAAGGACAATCTTATGCTATTACTACAGTTGAAGCAGAATAACTAATGTATTGGTGCTTTTGGACTCATGGATTATATTCTGGTTATTAGAATAATGTGATCTATATAAGGATTTTACTGCAGTACTTGTTGGTTTCAGTAAGGTTTTAATATGATGAAGGTAATTATATTTTTAGTATGTGACAATAAAAGAAACTTTACTTTGTTTGGGGAATCTGATAAATTGATTTTGGAATTAAGAGACCTTTTAGAGAAAGTCTGGACAGAGGTATTTTGGATAACTATAAAGGTTGGAGTGGATTAAGTTGATTTTTGGATAGTATGGTTTAAGGTTAAAAAATTTATGAAGATTATTTTTGGAGTATTATAATACTATAGTTTTAGGAAAAGGAGAACCTGCAGGGTGGGGCATAAACCGTCGCGTCGGACAAAGCTGTAGGAATCGAACCCACAATCAAAGTGCGACAGGCCTTTATTTCCTACCACTAGCCTACAGGAAGTCCCTGGTTATTACAAAATAATTTTGCTAATCTAAATGGTATGTGTTAACCTTTGGTACCTTATACAATTAGGATAAATAGAATATTTTTGAGTTCTGTTACCATTTGGAGTAAAAGATGGGTTTGTGGTAAAAATTCATTAATGAATGAAAGTATACATAACAAGTATGTATATTCCCTTACGTTCTTAGTAAATCTCCTAAATAAAATCCTCAACATTATAAAAGGTAACTTAAAACAAAAATGTTGTCGGTTAACTTTTCCAACTAGGGATTCAATGACCGTTTAACCAATCACAAGTTTGTGATTTTCTTGTGGTTAAACTTTCTCCTAATCCTGTTTTCTATAACTCCCCATCAGACCTTGATGGTTTGTTTCTCCTCCATATCCATATTTTCATAGAATCCTATAATGGGCTATATCGGGTGACCTTTGTACTTATCCTTCTTTCTTTTAATGTTATATATTTATTAACCTTATTTTCGATGTGGGTTTTCCTCAAAGGTATTTTCTCTTTTCAACCTTGTATTTTCCAAGAAAAATTTCAAATTGCGAGGACGCAATTTATTGAAGGAGGGGAGAATGTAACACCCCGAGCTTCCACGATACGCTTCTCATTCAGTAATACAATAGCTTGCATTGTACGCAACTTCGAGTTCTAAAACACCGCGACTAATCAAAGTAGCCGTTATGAATAGTAATACCTTCTTTTTGAAATATTATAAATTTTATATGTCAAAATGGACTTCATTTTTGTATTCGTAATATCGAAATTAGCCTATGTTGAATTTTTGGTATTTTTCTGAGAACTTCTAAAATTTTATAAATAGTGAAAAATACTTAAAACAACTTTTTTAATCAAAATAATTTATAGTGATAAATTATAATATTTGATGGTTTTAAAGTATAATTAGAATATATTTTTACCATTTTATCCAATGGTGGTCATTAGAATTAATTTAACATTGAAATTGGACATAAACAATTGCCAATCTTTTGATATAAATTGTTTCTTAAAAACACGCTATTTGTTGTGACAGCGGGAATTAATTATAAAAATAATTAATGCAACTAATATGTTTGGAATTTTGTAAAATAGACATCATTTTTCAATTCGGAATATCAATTATAGCTTAGGGTGAAATTTTGGCCTTATTCTGAAAAACTTCAATTTTTGATGAATAGTGAAACCACTAAGTGGTTGTTAAATAACTGATTTTTCGTTTAAATGAAATATTACCACTTCTGTGATTTGATTTTCAAAAATCCGACATACATGGTTGTCATTAAGAAGTAAAATGTGGTTCAATGGGATAAAAATAATTTTTTGGTGAATAGTAACTTATTAAGTTCTTAATCGCGATTAGTGGTAATTAGGGTAGTTTAGGGTATAAATAATACTTTAATAATATTAAATGACCTAGACACATGTCCCAACCTCATTGGTTGTGTCATGGCCGACCAAGACAAGCCATGTCCTAACTTGGGGACCCCATGGATCCACTTTTGTTGGGAAATAACATAAATTACTTTTTATTTAATGTTAAAGTGAAAATGACACTAACATAAAGTGTTTTACTAAAACAATTTTTAAGTAGGGTTACACAAGTCCAAATTTTGATTATAAATAGTCATTGGAAAGATAAAAAGATTTCCTATATCATAGTATTTTTTTTATAATTTTTAGACATTAAATAAATTTAATTATTTATGACATAATAATGATGCAGCGATGACATCATTATTTGACGATTTAAATAAAATGGAAAGATAATATAAAATCTATGAACTACACATGGCCAAAACCAATTGGATGAGTGGATTTCGATTCCTTATCACCTTATCCACGAATTCTATCAATGTGGGACCTTTTAAAACCGAAACACATTTTCAAATAATGTAATGTTCCTTTACTTTCCAAAAGTGCCCCTCCTCTCCTCTTATAAAAGGCCCCCACCTCTACCTCATTTCACACACTATTCAAGCCATTGGCTCGGCCAACCCCTGCCCATTTGCTCTCTCCACATCCCTCTCCTCATCCTAGAGGATTCCCTTTGGGCAGAATCCTTTCAAAGGAAGCCTTTAGGCTCAACTCAAAAGGAGTTACACTTTTTAAGGTAATTCATTCTCTCATGTTCTTTTGTTTTATTTTGCTTCTCCAACCCCCTAAACTCTTTTTATTTACTTCTTTTGTAACAACACCAGTATCTTAAATATACTAGGATGTTGTTATAAGATTTATTTGAGCTACACTTCCACACAACTACATCAAATGGTTAAAGAACATAAGGTTTCCGTGGATGGCGAAATTCTGCCTCCCGAAACGATGATTGTTCAACACTCATTTAACACCTTCAAAGGTGGCCATTATGATGTCACTATTTTTATATATGATATATAATATGTTTATGTTTTCCTTAAGCTTCTGTTTTTTTCATTTTGGGCATACCTTTATGGTTTCCATTATGGGTAAAACACGATATCTTCATTTTAGGAAGCGCGGACTACCGCCCCCTGAAAGTGATTTGATTCGTTAATACCATATGTGGGATGTGTGAAGGATAAAGTTAATGATATTATATATGTTATTATACTGGAATTATAATATACTCTCATATCATTATGATTCCATTCCAGAAAATATGAAATAGAAATGGAAGTAGCGTTCATGCGTACGTACGGCTTACCGTCTCCATGAACGGTGCATTTCATTTCTTACCTCTAAATGTGATGTAATATTATAAATGAATGTATGTACTGGATATATATGACATATATGATATCTACATCATGAATACCATTCTGGATATAATGAACCTTTGACCAAATTAACAACATGTAAGTGTAAGAAGCCTATTTTTGACTTAAGAACCAAATACCGACAAAATGAACATTATTAACTTAAATAATTACATAATGTTCATATCATTGTAATAAGTGATATAATAAGGATAATGAAGTTGAAAATGGTTCTTAATAAGGTATATATTAACTCTAGTTTATTATTCAGTAGGTTAAAGAACGGTTGAGTCAAGTCAGACACGAGGTAAGGGAAATTCTTAACCCAATTTCTGTTCTTTGGGTTAATCTCCTACTTTCAAATTCTGTCATGATATTGTTATGTATTATCTTGTATTTGTACTTTCTTTATGTGTACTTATAGTTAATACACATAATAGACTTATTTTATTTATAAATGATCTTGTAAGGGAATTTCTTAACCCAACTTCCATTCTTTGGGTTAATCTCCTACTTTCAAATTATGTCATGATATTATTATGTCTTATTTTGTATTCTTTATGTGTACCTATAGTGAATAGACATAATATATCTATTTTATTTTAAAAATGATCTTTTTAAGGACTCCGTCTCAATCCCCTTTCATTGAGGCATATTTGGTTTTATACACAACTTTCTTTTATACGGTGTATAAACCCCTTTGACTTTTACATTTATTCAAAAGGAATCTTTTTTATACGAAGCGTTTTACTAAACGACAAAAGGGAATGTTTTTCTTTCCGTACTTATGCGGCGACAACGACTTCTCCGCCGCCGTGACCATTATTTGAGTTTCGGCTTCCTCTACAAGCCATCATTTTTTTAATGAAAAATAAATACAAAGTTTTAATTTTCTTTTATTTTTGTATTGAAAATGGTTTTGAAAGCATTTTTATTATATAAATGTGTTGTATTGATATTTTGTGATTGAAATGTGGAAATGTTATGGTTCCTTTATGCATGTTTTATGTGATACGATTATGTTATGGTTTATGATATGTTTAAACCTATTCATATGAGGAATGTATTGGACTTAATAAGTGACGGGTGGAGCCCGCTATAGCTCCTCGATGCATCGGTAGGTCTCATGAGACAACTAGACGTGGAATTGGCCGAGGCCCTTTCCCATTTTGAGTTATGGTTTTGGCCGAGGCCTTAATCATTTTAGATGTCTTGGCCGAGGCCTTGACAAAGTGTTTCAGAATGTCTGGCATTATACATTCCCTCATTATGAAAGTGGTTATTGATATTGCATGTGATTATTCGGCCAGTAGAATATCCATGTGAAGAAGTGAATGGCATTATCTCATTTTACTTTTGCCATATTATGTTGAAGTTCATGTTCAAAAGGCTTTTGTTTTAGTTATACATTGCCTTAAATGTTAATGTTTATTTATGAAAGCTTCCGCATTATTGTTATCCTTACTGAGCATCTGAGCTCACCCCTTTCAATGTTTAAATATTTTCCAGGATGTGAAGAAGTGTATTATGACTGACTTGCAAGGATAGTCAGTGAAGATATGAGTGTGGACTATGAAGACCATGTAATTGTAGTTTGTTTAATATTGATGTAATGAAAGACTTATGAATGTATCTAGTGTTTCCAAGGCTACTAAACTAATCGGTCTTTCGAGACTTGATCTTTTGTGATCATGCCAATGTTACGAAGTAATGCACCGACTCTGGGTAGCTGGGGTCGGGGCGTTACAGAGGGAAAAAATAGAACTAACTAAAAAATTATTATATATGTTTGTTAAATAATTTTACATTTATCCAATAAATTATAGAGGCTTAAAATGCGAATGGATCTAATTTTAAGCATTAATATTCTAATGTTCTTTAAAAGGTCGATTAACCGCCTTTTTGATGGCGAACACTTTTTTTTAAATCTACTTATTGTCACCTTTATATGTTATATTTGATAAAATAATATCATTCTTTATAATCAAGACATAAAAATTTACATTGTGTATGTTTTTGGTATTTTCCCAATAAAGTTCATTTTTTTTAATGAATAGTGAAAATTGTTGTATTTTAATTCAAAACCCCCATTTTGTATAATTTATTTATATGGTAAGATTATATTTTTAATTGGGTTTAAAGTTTAATTAAAATATATTTTTACCATTTAATCCAATGGTGGTCATTGTAATTAATTTCACTATGAAATTGGACATAAACAAGTGTCAATCTTTTGATAGATATTGTTTCTTAAAAACACGCTATTTGTTTTGACAGCGGAAATTAATTACAATGTTAATTAATGAAACTTCTATGTTATGAATTTGGTAAAATGGACCTCATTTTTGAATTCATAATATCAAATATATCTTAGAATGAATTTTTGGTATTTTTCTGAAAAACATTATTTTTTGATGAATAGTGAAACCACTAAGTGGTAGTTAAAAAACTGAATTTTTCATTAAATGAAATTTTACCACTTCTGTGAATTTAATTTCAAAAATCTGACATACATGGTTGTCATTAGTAAGTAAAATTTGGTTCCATGGGATGGAAATAAGTTTTTTTTGTTGAATAGTATCTTTTGAGTTTTGTTAACAATGATTAAAGGTAATTAGGGTAATTTAAGGTAAAAATGATATTATAAAAATATAATTTTTTTTGAAACATGTCCTACCCTTATTTTATGAGTCATGCCCGACCAAGAAAATCCATGGGACTATTTTTCGGACCCAATGGAGCCACTTGGGTAAGACAATGACATTAATACCTTTTATTTAAAGTAAAAATAAAAATGTCACAAACATGTATTGTTTTACTAAAACAATATTTAAAAGGGGTTATAAAAGTTATCTTTTAGACTATAAATATTAATTAGAAATAAAAAAATATTTCCTACAACATGGTAATTTTTTAATAATTTTTAATGATCAAATAAATAAAATAATTTATGACATAATGATGATGCAGTGTTTACGTCATTTATGAATAAATAAGAAGATAAAGTTTAAAAAAAATATCCAAAACTTTTCTAATACCTATTAGATGATTTTTTTAGAACATGGGCCACCTTATCACCGACTTTAATGATTTTTGGATCTTTAGAAACCGAATTTCATTTAATTATAAATTAATAGTTACAAGATTTCCAAAAGAGCCCCTCCTCTCCCTTATAAAAAGACCCCACTTCCTACCCATCTCTCATACTTCTCAAGACCTTTGTCTCGTCCAAAATATACTCAAATAATATCCCAATATCCCTCTCTTCGTCCTATAATCATTACCTTGGGCATAAATCTCTTCAATCAACCCTTTTGGTTCAAACCAATAGGAGTTACCCGATTCAAAGGTAATGTCTTCTCTTTCATTATTTTGTTTTATTTTTCTTCTCCAATACCATAACCTCTTTTTGTTCCTTTATTTTGTAACAACACTAGTATCTTAAATATATTAGGATGTTGTTATGATAATTATTCGAGCTACACTTACACACACTTCTATCTAAAGGTTGAAGAACATACTATTTCTGTGGGAGGCAAATTACTGCCTCACGAAACGATGATTGTTCAATCTTTTTTTGACATCTCTCATGGTGGGCATTAAGATGTCACTTTATTTATATATGATATATATTATTTTTATGTTTTCCTTATGCTTCTTTATTTTTCATTTATTTCATACCTTTATGGTTTCCATAATGGGTAAACGCGATAATTTCATTTTCGGAAGTGCGGACGACTGCCCCCGCAAAGTGATTTGAATCGTTAATGACATATGTGAAATGTATAAATGATGGATTTAATGATTTATATATGATATTATAATTAAACTTTTATATAACTATGTATCATTATGTTTTCATTCCATTAAATTATGATAAAGAAATGAAAGTAGCGTTCATGCGTACGTACGACCTACTGTCTCCATGAACGGTGCATTTCATTTCTTATCTCCAAATGTTCTGTACTATTATAAATACATATATATGCAGGATATATAAGATATATATGACATCTATGTTATTAATATTATTCTAGAGATAATGGACTCTTGAACACATGGACGATTTATAATTATAACAAGGTCATTTTTTACTCAAGTTCCGAACATCATCAAAATGTCCGATACGAACTCAAACAATTAAATAATTGTTATAAAGAGTTAATAAGTGATATATAAGGAATAATACACTTGAAAATATTCTTAAGAAAGAATAAATTAACTTAATTCTGTCATTGACGAGGACCAAGGAACAAACGAGTGAGTCAAGTCGGACACGTGGTAAGGGATCCTACCTCTCTCTTCCATTTCAAGTACTCTCTTTTATGTAATTATTTTTATGCTCCATGTTCTTTTGATGGAGGATGTTATTTTATATTAATCCTACTGTACTTTTTATTTTCATATGATGAGAGAACCTCTCTTGCTCTCATCAATTCATTTTAAGAATGTTTAAGTGGCACCATTAGGCTGCCGGATTTTTGTAATGGATTCATTAACCCTCCTCATTTTCAAAGTTCTATTTTATGTCAAGTCTTTAAAGTTACTTTTTCTTATGAGAGGGTATTATATATATATATCCATAATAATTTCTTATTTATTTTCATATTATGACAGACCCAATTCTATCCCATCAATTCATTTTTTTGAAGTTTTAAGTGGCAATGTTAGACTGCCGAATTTTCTTAAGGGATTTCTTATCTCACTTTTAATTCCAGATATTTCTATTGTTCGCCACTTATTTATTACGTGTGGTTTATTGTGTACTGCCTTTTGATATATATATATTATCATTCTATATATGGTATTTTGTGATTCATTTGGTTCTTATTATCTTTTGGTCATATGACTCGATTGATTACAATGACGTAAGGAGTTTTTATCTCCCTTTTTGTTCCCGTGAGATTCATGCTACATTGGCCACTATTTACTTTTGTGTGATGTGGGTACTATACATTATTGTATTCTTTTTGTAATATGTTTTAATTTATGGGTATTTAAATCTTTATTGTATGACAGTTCTTTCATATGGCGTATGTTTCGAATGTTACCCAAATCGGTAAGGTAACCTTCACCCTCCTCTATTTAAAAGACTTTGTTTTGTTAGGTCTTTTAATTTACATATTATTATGTTGGGATATGTTTCTTATATATCCTTATTGTTTTAAATGTTATTTCTAAGTGATGAGATACCATTTTTTTCTCTCATCATCTCATTTTCATAATTTTAAAGTGACGCTATTAGGCTGTCTAATTTCTGTAAGGGAACTTCTCAACACAATTTCAATTGTTTGGGTTAAAACTGCTACTTCTTGATTGTGTCGTGCTATGAATATGTGTGGATGACCTATGATTTTTTTACACTTAATATCCACTTATATTGGGTGTATTTATGTTTTTCAAACATATTAATGTAATTGATTTATCCTTAATCTAAGGATATCGTCTTTGTACGGGACTTCATCTCAATATCCTTTCATTGAGGCATATTTTGTTTTATACACAACATTCTTTTTTATGGTGTATAAACCCCTTTGTCTTTTACTTCTATTCAAAAAGAATCTTTTTATATTAATCATTTTACTAAACGACAAAAGGTATGTTTTCTCTTAAGTATGCGGTGACAACGACTTCTCTGCCGCCGTGACCATTATTTGAGTTTCAGATTCCTCTACAAGCCATATCTTTTTTTAAAATGAAAAATAAATACCATGTTTTAATTTTCATTTATTTTGGTATTGAAAATGGTTTTGATAATGTTTTTATTATATCAATGTGTTGTATTGACAACTTATGATTGAAATGTGGAAATGTTTTGTTTCATTTATGCATGTTTTATGTGATACGATTATGTTAGCGTTCTTGGGCATTGTTTATGAAGACGGGTGGTTACATGATAAACTAATGGTGGGTGAGACCGATATAGCTCTCCAAGAATTGGGTAATGTGAATCAGTTAAAATCTATGGTTTCTCTGAAAGAGATTTAAGGAATATACTGTGATGGGTATTCCAAATGTAACTACCAGGGTTTCTCCCTACGTAAGAATGTTATAAATGCTTCAAGTTACCTTCATGTATTATGATTTCTATGATTTATTAATAAATCATATGATTTCATGAGGTATGTTAAATTTCTTATGTTTTATGAGCAAAGTATTATTTCATTGACTCCTGTCTATATATGGACAAATGTTTTCTTTCCATATTTTTTATATCCATTACTAAGCTTTTTATGCTCATCCCAAGTTTTTGAAATGTTTTCCACAGGACTTAAAGATGAATAGGGTCAATGATGGGATCAAGGAATTACATGCTATCTAAAACATGTAACTATACATGTTTCTTTTTAAGAGTTTTTATTTTATGAAAAAATGGAAACTGGGTAGAAGTGTCTACTTTATAATCTTTTGAGATGTAATAGATATGTCATAATTATCTAAAACACTAAACCTGAATAGATCCTCAATGTGAATTATTCATTTAATTAAAGATTATGTAATTTACTAAGGTCGGGTCCTTATAGTTGGTATCAGAGGTCAGTTTAGATAACTTTTGAGGTTAGAGTGTTATCTAATAATAAGTGACAAGTTGTATATAACCTCAATGATTATTATATTAGATGGAGTCATTGTTATTTTTGAAAGTTGGAATGAGTTTGGGATAACTTGGATATGTATATCTTAGTGTTTATCTTCCTCATTAGTACGTGATGATTTTTTTGATATACTCAAACTAATATTTTTTGTTTTAGTAAATGGATGGATCTAGCAGGCACTAAAGTGACAATGGGTATGAAAGATACTATGGTGGTTCTCTGATTAAGAGACTGGATGAAATGGGGGATTCAATGAGGAATATCATGGTTATTCTAAACCAGATATCAAGGAGTCATGATTAACCACTTTAACATTGGTTAGTTCTCCAATGCATCACGTACAAGAGAACCAAATCGATGTGGATGTTTAGGTAATAATTATAATGGCACTATTAGGGGTTATAAGAACCTTACTTTTGAGGTAATTATGGGTTACTATATGTTATGATGGAAAATGAAAGTCTTGAGATAAAATTGAGGTTAAACTATGTTATGGTTATCTTTGATGATTTTATCTCTTTTGGGAAATTTTTTAAGAATTATATAGTTTTGGGAAAAGGGACAACACACAGACCGTGTGACAACCCGTCGCGTCGGACCAAGCTGCGGGAATCGAACCCACAACCAAAGTGCGACTGGTATTTATCGCCTACCATTGGACTACATGAAGTCCCTGGTTAGTTTGACTAATTCATTTTAGTTAGATGATTTTATGAATCAAGAATAAGTTGATTTTGGGTTATCTATGGAGATGATTAATGTATCATGGAGGATATGTGATTAGGTTAATTACTTTTCAATATGAGACTTTAAGAGTAACTGATGTTATTTGGAGATAATTGTTAAGATTTACCTTGGAAGACTATGTGATTAAATCCTTTAGAGATTTGGGTTTCAATATTAGTTTAGTTTACATTGAATAATTTTATGTAAAATTGTCTATCGAATAATCTTTGTTGAACATAGGTTTTTTTGGACAAATTTTGGAGATTAAGAATAGATTTTATTTTTATAGAGGATTGTCCTTTTTGGGGATTATTTGATATTTTACTAACCTTTTTGGTTTTGGTTAAGGTCCTAAGATATGGGAAATATATAGTTCCCTTTTGTGGATTAGGTGATTCTCTAGAAGTTGATTACAACACTCTTTATGTGAACAAGTCATCCTAAAAACTGATTGTTTGGAGGAAATATGAGTTTGTGTTATAAATATAGTAAACTTTTAAAGTCTACATGAAAAGTAAGAATGTTTCCTTATGTTTTCAGTTATGACCATAAATAATTTCCTCAATAAAAAGTAACTTAAAACAAAAATGTTGTCTGTTAACTTTTCCTACTGGGGAATCAAATACCGTTTAACACATCACAAGTTTCTGATTTTCTGGTGGTTAACTTTCTCCTAGACATGTTTTCTATCACCCTCTATCAGAACATGACCATTTATTTTCTCCTCCATATCCATGTTTTCATGGTATCCTAGTATTGGTTATCTCAGGTAACCTTTGTTCTTTTCTTTCATTCTTTTAATGTGACAGTTTTATTTACTCCTTTTCTGATGTGGGACTTTCAATGATGTTTCAAAGCCCAATTTTTTTTAATTGTGAGGATGAAATTCCTAAAAGTTGGGAAGGATGTAACATCCCAGGTAAAAAAAGAATATGAAATATTCATATTTATTAATATTTGTGAATAAAATGTTAATATTACTTTAAAGGGGATGTTATGTTCGATGGCATACCCAGTATGCACCAACGAGTTTCTTTGAAATCTTACGTCGCACGCTAATAATATAATAATATTATTTTAAATGGGAATTAACACCTAGTTGTTGTAATGGAGAGTATGAATAGAACTAACTATAAAATTATTATATATGTTTGTCAAATATTTTTACATTTATCCAATAAATTATAGAGGCTTAAAATGAAAATGAATCCAATTTTAAGCATAAATATTATAATGTACTTTAAAAGGATGATTAACCACATTTTTTATGGTGAACCCTTTTTTTAAATCTACTTATTGTCACTTTTATGTGTTATATTTGACAGAATAAAATCCTTCTTTAGAATCAAGACATCAAAATTTACTTTGTGTATGTTTTTTGTATTTTTCCGATAAAGTTCACTTTTTAATGAATAGTGAAAAATGTTCTATTTTAATTGAAAAATGTAACGCCCTGAACCTAGATACCCAAAGTCGGTGCATTATTACATAACATTGGCATGATCACAAAGGATCAAGTCTCGAAAGACCGATTAGTGTAGTAGTCTTGGAAACACTAGATATATTCATAAGTCTTACATTACATCATAAGGTAAAAAAACTACAAAAATATCTTTTCTTCGTATCCCCTCATACTATCCCTACAGGTCATTCATAAATTAATTCTTCACATCCTGGGAAAAATACAACATTGAAAGGGGTGAGCTCAGATGCTCAGTAAGGATAAAAATATAGCAGAATCATTCATAGATAAGCATAAACACTTCAAAAAATTTATAACTAAATCAAAGGACTTTTAAACTTGAACTCCAGCATAATATGGCAAAGATAAAATGAAATAATTCCCTCTACTTATTCACATGGATATTCTACTAGTCTAACAATCACATGCAATATCAATAACCACTTTCATAATGATGGAATGCATAATGTCAGACTATCATAACCACATAGCCAAGGCCTCGTGCCAAGACTACAAATAAGATTCTGTCAAGGCCATGTGCCAAGACACTAGTTTGTCTCATGAGACCTACCGATGCATCGAGGAGCTATAACGGGCTCCACCCGTCACTTATTAAGTCCAATGCATTCCTCATATAAACAGGTTTAAACATAACATAAATAATCGTATTAAAACTAGCATACGAAATGTCAATACTTTAACCACAAACCATGAATGGTATAAAAATAGAACATCCACAGTCAAACATAACTCATTCGACACAATATGGAATATTTTATTGTATCACATTAACCTCAATAAAGAATAATGAAGGATATAGAAATTAAAATAATCATCAAACTATTAAGAGAAATATCCCTATTTTCTTGAAAACATTGAAAAGTCACACTATTTATCAAGAAGCCATTTAAAAATAGATTTTTGAATCAAAGTGTCCCATACCACTTTTAAAATTTTAAAAGGAGTTTTAATTTTAAAACTTTAATGTCCATATAAATAAATTCTTAAAACCATTTTTAAAACATGGACATTAATGAGAAAGATTTAGATTAATAAGTCTTCAAAACACTTAAAAATGTATTTTAGTTAGAGTTTCTAACCAAAATAGAGACACTTGAATACAAATAATTGAGGTAGTCAAAAATTTATAATATCACGAGAATAAAGGGATTCATGATATACTATGTCAAAGTACATTATATACACCACATAAAAGGGATTTGGTGTATAACAACAAAGAAGTCTCAATGGAATGTAAATTGAGATGAAATATCTCATAAAGGACGTATCCTTAGGTTAAGGATAAATCAACGACATAATTATGTGTGACAAATATAAATACACTAAATACGATTTTATATTCAGTGTTAAACAATAAAAGTACTTTCACACATATTCTAGTAAAAACAACATCAATGAATTGTATGTTTGTCTCAAAAAATTGAGATTGAGAAAAAATTACTCTTATCAAGTTCATACCAATGACTTAAGAATTTATCAATGGAGTGATTATGTGTATAAAAAGTATATCCATAGAAAGGGGAGTGGAAATTATGACATAATAAAATGAATAGCGATTCCACACAGAATCTTGGAGTAATATAATCAATTAAATATCCATAAAGCCAAATGATTGGAAATTGAAATTTCGAATTACCTTATCGATTAGGTAACATACGAAACATACACCCATGAAAGAAGGATCATACAATGATGATGTAAATAGCCATAAATTAACGTATAATACACAATGAATACAATTACAGGTAGTACACATACACCACAAGCAATAAATAAGTGGTGAACAAGGGAATTCACACGAAATTAAGAGTGAGATAAGAAACCCCTTACTTTGTACTTTTTCCTTGGTTGACGGTAGGTTAACCTCCTGTATAATGGTGAAATAATTGTTATTTTATTATACAAGAATCATATTCATTAATATGATATCATATATGATCTTTTAACATTGATTTGTTAATAATTTCTTAGAATTGTCGTCATTTCTGGTGTAAACGGGTTCATTTTACATTATATTCTTTATTATGTGAGCCATATTTTTTATTTATGGGATGTATATTATTAAAATCTAGAATGATATCAAGTCCTTAAATATTATTTTTAATCATAAAATGAGAATTATACTTGAATGGATACGATGGAGAATGAATATCATCGCGTTCGTGGAGACGGTAGTCCGTACGTACGCACGAGCAACAATATCATTATTTTGATGTTAAAATAATATATAATTGGATGGTATATCATATTAACAGAATAATTATCATGTTATATTTATTATTTACATGAATTACACATCATTATTATACCCATCCAAATAATAATTTATTGAATAAAAATTACATCACGACGTGGAGACGGTAAGCCGTACGTACGCACATATGGTGACATGTTATTCAATGGATGGATAGAATACTGAATATGGTTGTACCATATTTATAATAACATCACAGTATATATAAGATACTGGAGTTATTATTTTAGAATGGTAATAAAAAAGAAGGAAGAAGCGGAAGAATAAAGAAATTTGAAAAAGGGTGGTGAAATCATTACCTCTTCTTCGGGTTCTTCCTTTTGATTTGATCAAAAGGGCTCTTAGGTTGGATTTCTGACTAAAGGAAGACTTCTAAGATGATGTGAGGCAGTTGAGAGAGTATTTGGGCAGAGGTTGGCCGAACCAAAAGGCTTTGAAGGTGTGAGTTAATGAGAAGGGAGAGTGCCCTTTTATAAGAGGGGTGAGGGGAACCTTTGGAAAATCTAGAAATATTATTTTATAATAAATTCATATTCGGTTTATAATGGCTCCGAGGTGGATTATTTAAATGTTAAGGTGGGGATAGGTAGAAAACCACTCAACCAATAAGATTTAGACAGGTTTGGGTTACTATATTAACCTTATCTTTAAATATTAACTCTTAGTTAATGATACCTCTATCATGATATAAGCCTCTTGGCCGAACCTTATATTTTTAGGAATTTAATATTAATTAATAATATAATATTTTTTTAAAAACTCTTTTATGTCAATTTTGACACTATTCAATAGTTGATTTTTGTGAAACACATAACTGAATTATTACTTAGAACAATTTTATTTAAATAAATCCAAATATGTCATATTAACCTATAAAATTAGTTTAATTCAATAAAAGTCTCAAATTATATTTATTTGGGTATTTATAATATCAATTATTCTAATTTTTCACTATTATGGTAATTACTGCATCACCATTGTGTCATAAATAAATTAAATTACTTAATGTCTAAAAATTATAAATAAAATATCATTATGTAGGAAATATGTTTAGCTTTTTAATGAATATTTATAGTCTAACATCCAATATATATAACCCTATGTAACAATTGTTTTGCTAAAAGATATATGCTTGTGTCATTTTGGTATTCATTTTAACTTAATTAAAATAAAGTGTCCCTATCACTTACAAGTGGATCCATGGGGTCCCCAAATCGACCCAAAGATTCCCATGGTCGACCATATATCAACCAATAGGGTTAAGACACGTTTTAGGGTAATTTAGTATTATTATAATATTATTTTTTTAACCCTTGTTTACCAGATTTACCATTTAACCATGGTAAATAAAATATTTACCGAAATAATTATCCAAAATGTCTAAATATAAAAGATACCTATTTACAAAATTTGAACATCCTGATTCCAAATATGGAATCCATTTTTCAAAATTCAAAACACATAAGTCTCAGAAATTAATTTAAAATTAATTCGCGTTGTTAAAACAAAAAACGTGTTTTTAAGATATAATAACTATCAAAAGATTGGCACTTGTTTTTGTCTGGTTTAAATGTGAAATTATGTTCAATGACCCACATTGTATTACATGGTAAAAATATATTTTAAATATAATTTTAAACCACTAAAATTCATAATTTATCACTATTAGTTATTTAGATTAAAAAAGTTGTTTTTAATTAAAATTTAGTAATTTTTACTATTCATCAAAATATAAAAGTTATCCGAAAAGTACCAAAATTTCACCCAAGGCTAATTTAGTTATTCCAAATCCAAAAATGAAGTCTATTTTACCAAATTCAAAACATAAAAGTTGCATTTATTAATTTAAAATTGATTCCTGCTTTCGAAACCAAAAGGCGTATTTTTAAGAAATAATAACTATCAAAAGTTTGACACTTGTTTATGTCCAATTTCAATGTGAAATTACTTAAAATGACCACCATTAGATTAAATAGTAAAAATATAATCTATTTATACTTCCAAAACATTAAAATGTATAATTTAACAATATAAATTATTTTGATTAAAAAAGTTGTTTTCAGTTAAAATTTAGTAATTTTTCAATACTCACCCAAATATAAAAGTTATCAGAGAGACACCAAAACATTATTGATACTAAATTCTTATGTCCCAATTCTAAAGAAGAATTTAATTTTGTCAAATTGAGTATATAAAAGTTTCAAATATTGGTTTTAAAAAGGCTTCTCCATTAAAAGGCGGTAAAATTTCATTTTTTGAAAAATACTTCTTTTATCTGACAAAATGAATTTGTTCATAGATCATGTCTTAGAAACTCATAATATGGATTAAAATTATAATGATAATATAATATTTAAATTTTAGTTAATACTATTCATAACCTCTTTTGAGCGGCTAGTTTGGTAAGTCGTGGTGTACTCGAACTTAGTGTTGCGTATAACACACGCTATTGTATTATTCAAAGAGAAGTGTACCGTGGAAGATTGGGGTGTTACATTCACCCCTCCTTCAATAAATTGTGTCCTCACAATTTTAAAAATTGGGCTTGAGAATATAATGGAAAGTCCCACATCGGAAAGAGTCAATAAAACTATTACTTTAAAAGAAAAAAAAGAGAGGTATAAAGGTCACCCAAGATAACCCATACTAGGATTCCAGGTAGGAAAACATGGATATGGATGATGAACTAAGTGTCAAGTTCTGATGGAGAGGGATAGAAATCCTGATCAAGAGAATGTTAACAATAATAAAACCACAAACTTGTGTTGGGACAAACGATCATTAATCTCCTTGTAGGAAAAGTAAACGGACAACATTTTTTGTTTTAAGTTACATTACATAAGGATGAGGAATTCATTTATGATATTGACTAAGAATATAAAGATATATATTTACTTTTTAAGTAGTGTTTCATTCTTTAATAAATTTCCACCACAAAATAATTTTTTTTTAAACGATTAGAATTCAAGAAGATTTGGACACACTGGAAGAGCTAGAATAAAGTTTTATAGAATCACATGATCTATGCAGGATAAACTATATATTTACATTGTCTTTAGAGATTAATAAAAACCAAAATGGTTAGTACAAGATCTAATGATCCCCCAAAAGGATATTCCTTGAGAGAAATAAACACTAATCTTAACTTCTAAAATTAAACCAACAATACCCCAAAGTTAAATAAATACCATTCAATAATCAATTGTCCTTAAAATCCTTCAATATAATCCAAACTAATATTGAAACCCAAAACATAGAAGAATTTGGTTATGTAGTCTCCCATGTTAAATTGTATCTCCAAATGACATCAAATACTCTTAATGTCACATAATTAAAATTAATTAACCTCATCACATATTCTCTATTATAGGTTAATCATTTCCAAAAATAACCTAAATCACTATAATTCCACAATAAAAACGTAGATAAAAATCTACCACTACTCCACAAATTAAACCCCATAATATTCTATTTTCCTTGGGCATATAGTGTTCCCAACAAAGATAACATCTTCCAAAATAACATTTGTCACTTAATCACCAAATCATTTTCCTATACCAAGGGTATTCATTTGATAAGACATAAGAACCCAAATCAACTTATTATTCATCAATAAAATCATTTAACTAAAAATAATTAGTCACACTATCCAGGGACTTCACATAGTCCAGTGGTAGGCGATAAATCCTAATTTCAATTTGGTTGTGGGTTCAATTCCCACAGCTTTGTCCGACGCGACGGGTTGTCACGCGGTCTGCGTGATGTCCTTTTCAAAAACTATGTTTTATAACATTACCAAAATGAGATAAATTCCTCAAAACAACCATAACATAATTTAACCACAAATATTATCTCATACCTTGCATTTTCATCCCAAATTATAATAACTTATAATTATCTCAAACCCCAATGATCATATAAAACCAAATGGCTATTTATACCTATATCCACAATAGAAGAGATAATTATTCCTCAAATATCATTCTCACATGGAAAACTGCGGGGTTAAAAATACAAGAGAAAATTATTCCAAAGTAAACACATCAACAAGGAACACTAATACTTTTTAATCATTTCTCCAACCATTTATTTCCACATAGCTTCGTCTTTGACCAAGAAAATATCCTATAAAATAGTGCATTCACTTGGGTAATGGCCAGGTCCCCTACATTTACGGAAAATGATTGTAAATGGACTCTTTGGACAATTTTTATCTTCTTCCATAGTACTCTTCATTTTTCATCAGCAATTCTTCACTTTATGTCCTTCCTTCCCGCATGTAAAGCATTTCTTTGTCCCATTGAGACACTTTCCTGGGTGTATCCTTCCACATTTCCTACATGATGGAAATTGAGGATTCCTTTATCCATGGTCTCCACTACTGGAGCTCTTATCATTCATCACATTTCTCTCCTTTTTTGAGCCTGGTAATTGGTTAATATATATATTGTTGATCATTCTTTTGGAAAACTGATTTGTTATAAAGATGATATCTTTTACGCCTATCAACATTCCATTTTTTTGCTCATTGCCACCACCGTTCCCACCTTGTACATCATTCTCAAAGTCACTATGACTTCCTTGGAATCCAGCCATTGACTAAAACCAGAAATCATTGTTTGAGTAACAGTTGTGATAAAATCATTTAGAGATTAACATGTCAGCATATTCTCAATTTGAAACACATTAGGATTAACCAAGGTCATTTAATCTCATCTTATATATTTAATACGTCAAATATTTTAGTAAAGAAAATGTAAATTATCCTAAGCATATCCCCCAGGAGTGTCGTAACCAAGAGTGCAGCAAGGCCCGTTGTCGTGCACCAGTTCCCGTCCGAGTCTAGCTCAAAGGGGTGTTTTCGGGTTTTACCCATAGGTACATCTGTTCCAGAGCCGCCTCTACCTACTCGTATCCATACAGGGATGTATTTCTCAGAAAACTTACAAAATCTCTACAATACCAAAATTCTAGGAAGTTATTCTATACTAATCCTCAAATTTCATCTTAGGTCTACGTGCTCTAATCAGAGTTTATCTAAATCTAGCTTCCAAGGATTGTACTAAACTTCCTCTGATACCAACTTTAACCCCCCGACCCTAGATACCCAGAGTCGGTGCATTATTACGTAAAATTGGCAAGATCACAAAGGATCAAGTCACGAAAGACTGATTAGTTTAGTAGTCTTGGAAACACTAGATATATTCATAAGTCTTACATTACATCATAAGGTAAAATAAACTACAACAATATCTTGTCTTCATATCCCCTCATACTATCCCTATAGCTCATTCATAAATTATTTCTTCATAACCTGGGAAAAATAATACATTTAAAGGGGTGAGATCAGATGCTCAGTAAGGATAACAATATAGTATAAGCTATCATAGATAAGCATAAAAACTTAAAGAAATTTATAACTAAAACAAAAGCCTTTTAAACACGAACTCCAACATAATATGGAAAAGATAAAATGAAATAATTCCATTTACTTATTCACGTGGATATTCTACTAGTCGAACAATCACATGCAATATCAATAACCACTTTCATAATGATGGAATGCATAATTCCATACTATCATAACCACATAGCCAAGACCTCATTCCAAGACTAAAAATAAGATTATGTCAAGGCCTTGTGCCAAAACACTAGTCTGTCTCATGAGATCTACTGATACATCGAAGAGCTATAGTGGGCTCCACCCGTCACTTATTAAGTCCAATGCATTCCTCATATGAACAGGTTTAAACAGAGCATAAACATTCGTATTAAAAATAGCATACGAAATGTTAATAATTTAACCAAAAACCGTGAATGGTATAAAAATAGCACACCCACAGTCAAACGTAACTCATTCGATACAATATGGAATATTTTATTGTATCGGATTAACCTCAATCAAGAATAATTAAGGATATTGACATTAAAATAATGATCAAACTGTTAAGATAAATATCCCTCTTTTCTTGAAAACATTTAAAAGTCACAATATTTGTCAAGAATCCATTTAAAAATAGATTTTTGAATCAAAGTGTCCCATACCACTTTGAAACTTTTCAAAGGAGTTTTAATTTTAAAACTTTAATTTCCATAAAAATAAATTCCTAAAACCATTTTTAAAACATGGACATTAATGAGAATGATTTAGATGAATAAGTCTTCAAAACACATAAAAATGTATTTTAGTTAGAGTTTCTAACCAAAAGAGAGACACTTGAATAGAAATAATTGAGGTATTCAAAACATTATAATATCATGAGAATAAAGGGATTCATGATATACTATGTAAAAGTACATTATATACACCACATAAAAGGGATTTTGTGTATAACAACAAAGAAGTCTCAATGGAATGTAAATTGAGATGAAATATCTCATAAAGGCTGTATCTTTAGGTTAAGGATCAATCAACGACATAATTATGTGTGAAAAATATAAATACACTAAATATGATTTTATATTCAGTGTAAAACAAGAAAAAGACATTCACACATATTCTAGTAAAAACAACACCAATGAATTGGATGTTTGTCTCAACAAATTGAGATTGAGTAAAAATTACTCTTATCAAGTTCATACCGATGACATGAGAATTTATCAATGGAGTGATTATGTGTATAAAAAGTATATCCAAAGAAAAGGGAGGGGAAATTATGACATAATCAAATGAATAGTTATTCCACACATAATCTTGGAGTAATATAATCAATGAAATATGCGTAAAGCCAAATGAATGGAAATTGAAATTTCGAATTACCTTATCGATTAGGTAACATACGAAACATACACCCATGAAAGAAGGATCATAAAATGATGACGTAAATACCCATAAATTAAAGTAGAATACACAATGAATACAATTACAGGTAGTACACATACACCACATGTAATAAATAAGTGGTGAACAATGGAATTCTCACGAAATTAAGAGTGAGATAAGAAACCCATTACTTTGTACTTTTTCATTGGTCGAAGGTAGGTTAACCTCCTGTATAATGGTGAAATAATTTTTATTTAATTATACAAGAATAATATGCATTAATATGATATCATATATGATATTTTAACCTTGATTTGATAATAATATCTTAGAATTATCGTCATTTTGGGTGTTAACGGGTTCATTTTACTTTATATTCTTTATTATGTGAGCCATATTTGTTATTAGTGGGATGTATATTATTGATATCCAGAATGATATCAAGTCCTTAAATATTATTTTTAATCATCAAATGATAATTTTACTTGAATGGATACGATGGAGAATGAATCTCATCGCGTTCGTGGAGAAGGTAGTCCATACGTACGCACGAGCAACAATATCATTCTTTTGATGTTAAAATAATATATAATTGGATGGTATATCATATAGACAGAATATTTATCATGTTATATTTATTATTTACATGAATTTCACATCATTATTGTACCCATAAAAATAATAATTTATTGAATAACAATTACATCACGGCGTGGAGACGGTAAGCTGTACGTACACACGTATGGTGACATGTTATTCAAAGGATGGATAGAATAATGAATATGGTTGTACAATATTTATAATAACATCGCAGTATATATAATATACTGGAGTTATTATTTTAGAATGGTAATAACAAAGAAGGAAGAAGTGGAAGAAGAAATGAATTTGAAAGAGGGTGGTGAAATCATTACCTCTTCTTCGGGTTCATCCTTTTGATTTGATCAAAAGGGATCTTAGGATGGATTTAAGACTAAATGAAGGTTTCTAGGATTAATATAGGGAATTTGAGAGAGTATTTGGACAGAGTTTGGCCGAGACAAAAGGCTTTGAAGGTGTGAGTTAATGAGAAGGGCGAGTGCCCTTTTATAAGTGGGGTGAGGGGCACCTTTGGAAAAGCTAGAAATATTATTTTATAATAAATTCACATTCGGTTTATAATGACTACAAGGAGGATTATTTAAATGTTAAGGTGGGGATATGTCTAAAACCACTCAACAAATAAGATTTAGACAGGTTTGGGTTACTATATTAACCTTATCATTAAATATTAACTCTTAGTTAATTAATTTCACTTTTACAACGTCTCTTTGTATTTTTATATTTTATGGTTAATAAAATTACTATATACATCCAAGAGACCCCCAAGTGGTCCATTAATGAATCATATATCATTATATAAGTCTCTTTTCCGAACCATGTATTTTTAGGAATTTAATATCAATTAATAATATAATATTTGTTTTAAAAACTCTTTTATGTCAATTTTGACACTATTCAATAGTTGATTTTTTTGAAACACATAACCGAATGATTACTTCGAAATAAGTTAATTAAATCAATAATAATATGTCATATTAACCTATAAAATTAGTTTAATTCAATAAAAGTCTCAAATTATATTTATTTTTGCGTATTTATAATATCAATTATTATAATTTTTCACTACTATGGTAATTACGACATCACCATTGTGTCATAAATAAATTAAATTATATAATGTCTAAAAATTATAAATAAAATATAATTATGTAGGAAATTTTTTTATCTTTCTAATTAATATTTATAGTCTAACATCCAACATATATAACCCTATGTAACAATTATTTTTCTAAAAGATATATGCTTGTGTCATTTTTGTATTCATTTTAACTTAATTAAAATAAAGTGTCCCTATCACTTACAAGTAGATCCATGGGGTCCCCAAATCGACCCAAAGATGCCCATGGTCGACCATGTATCAACCAATAGGGTTAAGACACGTTTTAGGATAATTTAGTATTATTATAATATTATTGTTTTAACCCTTGTTTACCGGATTTACCCTTTAACCATGGTAAATAAAATATTTACCGAAGTAATTATCCAAAATGTCTAAAAATAAAAGTTACCTATTTACACAATTTTAAAATCCTGATTCCAAATATAGAATCCATTTTTCCAAATTTAAAACACAGAAGTGGCAGAAATTAATTTAAAATTAATTCCCGTTGTAAAAACAAAAAGCGTGTTTTTAAGAGATAATAACTATCAAAAGATTGGCACTTGTTTATGTCTGGTTTAAATGTGAAATTATGTTCAATGACCCACATTGTATTACATGGTAAAAATATATATTAAATATTATTTAAAACCACTCAAATTCATAATTTATCACTATTAATTCTTTCGATTAAAAAAGTTGTTTTTAATTAAAATTTAGTAACTTTTTACTATTCATCAAAATAAAAAAGTTATCTGAAAAGTACCAAAATTTCACCCTAGGACAATTTAGTTATTACGAATCCAAAAATGAAGTATATTTTTCCAAATTCAAAACATTAAAGTTTCATTTATTAATTTAAAATTGATTCCTGCTTTCGAAACCAAAAGGCGTATTTTTAAGAAATAATAACTATCAAAAGTTTGACACTTGTTTATGTCCAATTTCAATGTGAAATCACTTAAAATGACCATAATTAGATTAAATATTAAAAATATAATCTATTTATACTTCAAAAACATTAAAATTTATAATTTATCAATATAAATTATTTTGATTAAAAAAGTTTTTTTTTCAGTTTAAATTTAGTAATTTTTCACTATTCGCCCAAATATGAAAGTTATCAGAAAGACACCAAAACATTATTGATACTAAATTCTTATGTCCTGATTCTAAATAAGAATTTAATTTTGTCAAATTTAATATATAAAAGTTTCAAATATTGGTTTTAAAAAGGCTTCGCCATTAAAAGGCGGTAATATTTTATTTTTTGAAAAATACTTCTTTTATCTGAAAAAATGAATTTGTTCATAAATCATGTCTTAGAAACTCATAATATGGATTAAAATTATAAGGATAATATAATATTTAATATTTAGTTAATACTATTCATAACCTCTTTTGAACGGCCAGTTTGGTAAGTCGTGGTGTACTTGAACTCAATGTCGCGTACAACACACGCTATTGTATTATTCAAAGAGAAGTGTACCGTGGAAGATTGGGGTGTTACAAAAAACCCATTTTAGTATAATTTATTTATATGGTTAGATTTTCTTTTTAATTGGATTTAAATTTAAATTAAAATATATTTTTACCATTAAATCCAATGGTGGCCATTGAAATTAATTTCACTTTGAAATTGGTCATAAACAAGTGTCAATCTTTTGATAGATATTGTTTCTCAAAAACATGCTATTTGTTTTGGCAGTGGGAATTAATTATGAAATTATTTAATAAAAATTTTATGTTATGAATTTGGTATAATGGACATCATTTTTGAATTTAGAATATAAAATATATCTTAGAGTGAATTTTTGGTTTTCTTATGAAAAACTTCATTTTTTGATGAATAGTGAAACCACTAAGTGGTAGTTAAAAACTAAATTTTTCATTAAATGAAACATTAACACTTCTGTGAATTGAATTTCAAAAATCCGACATAAATGTTTTTCATAGTAAGTAAAATTTTGTTCAGTGGGATGACAATAATTTTTTTTGGTGAATAGTAACTTTTAAGTTTTGTTAACCGTGATTAAAGGTAATTAGAGTAATTTAAGGTAAAAATGATATTATAAAAATATAAAAATATTTTAACCAATGTCCTACCCTTATTTAATGTGTCATGGACGACCAAGAAAATCCATGAGTCAATTTTTGGGACCCCATGGAGCCACTTGGGTAAGATAATGACATTAATACCTTCTATTTAAAGTAAAAATAAAAATGTCACAAACACGTATTGTTTTACTAAAACACTTTTTACAAGGGGTTATACAAGTTATCTTTTAGACTATAAATATTTATTATAAATCTAAAAATATTTCCTATAACATGGTAGTTTTATTATAATTTTTAGACATCAAATAAATATAATTATTTATGATACAATGATGATGTAGTGTTTACGTCATTAATGAATAAATTAAATAAATAAGAAGATAAAGTTTAAAAAAATATCCAACACTTGTCTAATACCTATTGGATGATAGTATTTATAACATGGGAAACCTTATCGTATATTTTAATGATTTTTTGAGCTTTAGAAACCTAATTTCATTTTATAATAAAATAATAATTTCAAGATTTCCAAAAGAGCCTCTCCTCTCCCTTATAAAAAGACCCCACTTCATACCCATCTCACACACTTCTCAAGCACTTTGGATCGTAAAAACTCTACAAAAATAAGCTTCCAAGATCCCTCTCTTCATCCTATAATCCATAACATAGGCATAAAGCTCTCCAACAAACCCTTTTGGTTCAAACCAAGAGGAGTTACTAGATTTAACGGTAATGTCTTATCTTATGTTCTTTTGTTTTATTTTGCTTCTCCAACCCCCTGAACTCTTTTCGTTCCTATATTTTGTAACAAAAAGAGTATATTAAATATACTAGGATGTTTTTATGAGAATTATTAGAGCTACACCTACACACACCTCCATATAATGGTTAAAGAACATACTATTTCTGTGGGTGGTGAATTATTGCCTCATGAAATGATGATTGTTCAATCTTCTTTTAACCCATCTCATGGTGGATATTAAGATGTCACTATATTTATATATTTTTTTATTTTTTTATTTTTTCCTTATGCTTATGTATTTTTAATTTATTCCATACCTTTATGGTTTCCATAATGGGTAAACGCGATAATTTCATTTTAGGAAGTGCGGACTACAACCCCCTCAAAGTGATTTGAATCGTTATTGACATATGTGGGATGTATAAAGGATGGAGTTAATGATGTTATATATGATATTATACTGAAATTATAATATACCTATGTATAATTCGGTTTTCATTCCATTAAAGTATGACAAAGAAATGCAAGTAGCGTTCAAGCGTACTTACGACCTACCATCTCTATGAACGGTGCATTTCATTTCTTATCACCAAAATTTATGTACTATTATAAATAAATATATATACTGGATATATATGATATATATGAAATATATGTTATGAATATAATTCTGTATATAATGGACTCTTGACCAAATGGACGATTTATAATTATAACAAGTTCATTTTTGACTCAAGTTCCGAACATCATCCAAATGTCTGATATGAACCCAAACAATTAAATAATTGTTATATAAAGGTAATAAGTGATATAAAAGGAATAATAAACTTGGAAATTATTCTTAAGAAAGTATAAATTAAATTATGTTTATCATTCAGTAAGAACAAGTAACATACGAGCGAGTCAAGTCATACACGTGGTAAGGGGTCATACCTCTCTCCTTCTTTTCAAATACTCTCTTTTATGTCATTCGTTTTATGATCCATGTTCTTATGTTGGAGTATATTCTTTTATATTAATGATAATGTCATTTTTATGTTCATATGATTAGATAATCTCTGTTTCTCTCATCAATTAATTTTATGAATGTTTAAGTGGTACCGTTAGGCTTCCGAAATTTTGTAAAGGATTCTTTCACCCTCCTCATTTTCAAACATCTATTTTATGTCAAGTCTTTCAAGTTCCTTTTTCATATGTTGGGGTATGATATCTATATCCATAATACATTAATCATTATTTTCATATGATTATATATCCTATTCGATCTCATCATTTCATTTTTTGGATGTTTTATGTGGCGCCGTTAGGCTGCAAAATTTTCATAAGGGACTTTTTATCTCACTTTTAATTTCGTGAGATTAATATTGTTCGCCACTTATTTATTGCATGTGGTGTATTGTGTACTGAATTTTGATATATATATTATCATTATATTCATGGTATTATATGATTCATTTTATTCTAATTATCTTTTGGTCATATGACTCGATTGATTACTATGAGGTAAGGAGTTTTTATCTCACTTTTTGTTCCTGTGAGATTCATGCTACATTTGTCACTATTTACTTTTTTGTGGTGTATGTACTCACCATTATTGTATTCTTTGTGTAATATAATTTAATTTATGGGTATTTAAATCTTCATTGTATTACCCTTCTTTCATGTGGTGTATGTTTCAGAAGTTACCAAAATCGGTAAGGGAACCTTTCACCCTCCTCTTTTTAAAAGACTAATTTTTGTTAGGTATTTTAATTTAAATATTATTATGTTGGGATATTTTCTTATATATCCTTATTATGGTAAATATTATTTCAAATGATTACATACCATTTTTATCTATCATCATCTCATTTTCTGAATTTTAATGTGACGTCGTTAGGGTGTTGAATTTCTATAAGGGAACTTCTTAACCCAATTTCAATTGTTTGGGTTAAAACCTCTAATTCCTGATTAGGTTATGCTATGAATATGTGTGGATGACCTATGATTGTTTTACACTTAATATACACTTATATTGGGTGTATTTATGTTTTTCCCACATATTTATGTAATTTATTTATCCTTAATCTAATGATATCGTCTTTGTATGGGACTTCATCTCAATCTCCTTTCATTGAGGCATATTTTGTTTTATACACAACTTTCTTTTATATTGTGTATAAACGCCTTTGACTTTTTCTTTTATTCAAAATGAATCTTTTTATACTAATCATTTTACTAAACGACAAAAGGAATGTTTTTTCTTATGTATGCGGCGACAACAACTTCTCCGCTGCTGTGACCCTTATTTGAGTTTCAGCTTCCTCTACAAGACATAAACTTTTTTAAAATGAAAAAAAATACCATGTTTTACTTTTTTTTCTTTTGGTATTGAAAATGGTTTTGATAATGTTTTGTTTATATCAATGTGTTTTATTGATATCTTATGATTGAAATGTGGAAATGTTATGTTTCATTTATGCATGTTTTATGTGATACGATTATGTTAGGGTTCTTGGGAATTGATTATGAAGATGGGTAGTTTCGTGATAAACTAAGGGCGGATGAGCCCGATATAGCTCTCCAATGCATTGGGTAACATGAAGGAGTTAAATTATAAGGTTTCTCTGAATCATTGTAGGGAATATACTGTGATGGGTATTCCAAACGTAACCATGAGGGTTTCTCCCTACGTAAGAATGTTATGAATGCCTCAAGTTACCTTTGTGTCTTATGATTTCTATGAGTTATTTATAAATCTTATGATTTCATAATTTATGTTAAAGTTCTTATGTTTTATGAGTAAAGTATTATTTCATTGATTCTTATGTATACATGGACTAATGTTTTCATTCCATATTTTTTATATCCCTTTTGAGCTTTTTATGCTCATCCCACGTTTTTGAAAAGTTTTCCACAGGACTTAAAGATGAATAGGGTCAAGGATGGGATCAAGGAAAGACATGCTATCTAAAACATGGAACTAGACATGTTTCTTTTTAAGAGTTTTTATTTTATGAATAAAATGGAAACTGATTAGAAGTGTCTACTTTTTAATCTTTCTAGATGTAATAGATATGTCCTAATTCTCTAGAACTCTAAACCTGAAAATATCCTCATTGTGTATTATCCATTTAATTCATGATTATGTAATTTTTTAAGGTCGGGTCCATATACATAGTTTCTCTTATATGGCTATATGATTTGACCAAAATTTATGCCTAATTTTTTGCCACATAATAGCCCACTACATCACTTTGCAAAGTTTATTAGAGGTATTTCACAAAATATAATAATTGTGATCAAACCATGTGCCCCTAGAAAATCCAAAAATACATTCTAAATGTCCTCTAGACCTTCTAAAACATCACCCAAACATTTTACATGTTTAAGATACATAATTAAAGAGTCAATTTCATGAAACTGGGGGTTCTAAAAACTACTTGGTTACTATATGGAGATATGTCAATGGGATAATGTGTTGATGTGATGTGAGAGGTTAATGTTTTGATTAATAGATGTGGTGTATTAAGGATGCATTCAGAATGATACGAATGGATCTGGATGTGTGGTGATGGGGATAAGAAAAAACTAGTGGGTCACTACTTGAAATTGGTATATTTGTGATGGGTCATTTGAGACAAGGTCTCATCGCAAAAATTAATTTCAAAAGGGACCCCGTCGTAAATGGATCATTGCAAAAATGGGTGTCACAAATAGTTTTCCCGAGGTTTCCTAAAAAACCCAACTACGACAGCCCATCGCAAATACTATTTGTGATAGGGAGAAAGCCCATTGCAAAAGTTCCCACTAGAAATATATAAAAAAATAAAATAAAAAAATATTAATAATATAAAAATAAAACAATATTTGGAAATAATAATATTTATACTAATATAAATCATATAAATAATAATAATATTTTAATAATAATAAAATAATATAAATATTAATGAAATAATAATCCCAATATTGGTAAAATAAAAAAATTATAAAGTAGTAAATAAATAAAAATAATTATAATGAAATAAGATTAATATTTATATAATAATACTATTATACATATTAATGAAATAATAATATTAATATAAGTTAATATAATAAAAAACTCCATATTCGCAAAAATATAAAAATAATAAATATAATATTAATAATATTAAAATAATAAAATTCAATAATACAATAATATGAAATTAAATAAAATAATAAAAAAATAAAATATTGGCAATAATATAAGAAAAAGCTATTTAAAAATGTCAATAGTTAATATTACCAAAAAAAATACATTCAAATGTTTTATAATACAAAATAAATACATCACTAATGGGGAGGGTATTATGGAGAAGTTGGAGGAGATGGTTGAGGGAAATCCATCCCAAGACCATGAGGTGGATATCGTGTGTACTCGATCTACTCATGGTGGTGTTGCTGCCATCGATGCAACATTGCCTCTTGTTGTTGCTGATGTCATCATAGCTTTTCCAGTTGATGATGTCATTGATGCATCTCCTCTTGATCCCTACACATAATCACTATAATCTCACCCTGATCTCACATATGCTTCTGATACAGTATAGCCTACGATGATGAATATCCACAATATCCCCTCGAGCTAGATGCCATTATTGCAACGGTACCAAAATAACTTCTAGGCATTAATCGAGAGCTGATACCAACAACTTTGTCATTCTCGAAGGCATACCGGGTCGCCTGCATCCATGTTACCACATCAAATCGGTGGCCACTAGTCTGATCATCGATATCATCCTGACTCTTAATATTTGGTCGAGACATCTTCATGATATATGAATCCATCAATTACAATTTAAAATTAAAATATGTAAAATATTTTTTGCAGTTATTTTTAAAACTCAAAAAGAAATTTCACTTACCCCAATCTGACTCTGGTGATCACCTCTAATCTCTTTGCTGACGGGATCACGGTACAACCTCCTAAAAATGTCGAACTCTGTAATACTTGTCTTTTCTATAGCATAAATGAATATAAAATAAACTTTTTACATTTAAAGTTATATAAATTATTTAAAAAAAGTACTTATATATGGTCCCTATGCATACTGAATGTATGAATACCAGCTAAATGTATCACCTCCTGTATCCCTTGGTTTTCTTGAGCTACTGATAATCTCTCCTAAAAATGACCACCCAACATATGTGAACATAACCCATCCAAAACCTGAGATTAAATGTAATCAGGGTGGTGGTCACGACCAGACTAATCAAACTCTGTCACTTCTATTTAATCGTTGCTTTCATTCTCAAATTATGAAAAATGGGTAGCAACGCTCATGCATAAACACATCTCACGCCTTCTATATAGCATCACCCATGCACTCATAAATGGGATATAATAGACTCTACAAATAATTAATAATATCATTTTACTAATTAAATAAATTTCAATATAAATATTATTTATTTACTTACCATCCAATGATCGAACATGTGGTGCTGAACATCAATGGGAATATGATCGCATGTGACCCATGAATCAGAAAAATAATTGTGCAACATAGCGATCTCCAATCCAATAGGCATATGAGAAAATCATTGATGAAATGATCAAATAATCAATCAATTATTATATATATAAATCAGTGAATGATAAGTAATATACATAGGAATAAATACCTCTACATGCAAGGATCAAATCCAAGATGTTGATGTCACTTGGGGATAGGGTGAGGAATCATAAATCACACAATACCACACCCCCTCTGTGCACTCCCTAAACAGCCAACATTCTAAGGTTTAGATGACCCGACATCCTACTCGTCCAAAGGCAGATCAACCTCCTACAACTGAAGAAAGTGATCCTCATCCATCTAAAATACAATATTACTTTTGTTATCATACTATGAAAAAACAATTATATAGAGATAAATAATCTATATGAATATAATCAGAATTTAAATGTTTCAATGTTCATCATCATCCTCATCATCATATCTGACGATGGAAATATCTTTAAATTTCTCCTCAGCATCATCAATTTATATATGAGTTTCATTTTCATCATGTATTGTCATTTCAAATTCATTTGTAACATCATTAACATCATCATCACCATAAAACCTTAGTTGTGGGGGGGTCAGTATCGATATTCATGTCTCTTCATGAAAAATATGGATTTGGAGTAGTCTCTTCAAAATTTTCAATTCCATTCACTTCATTAGAACCATATTCACTTCGATTACATTGATTTTCTGGAGATTTAATTATTATTATGCTCCACAAATCATCCAACTCTGTTGAAGTAACACATTAATTTGCATAATAACTTTTTTTATGTCTGATTAGACTACGAAAATTGTTCATTTACAGCAATAAGAATTTTCTATTTAACATTACTGATTCCATGGGTCAGATGATCATGAAATCCCCTCACAGTATCCAACCACTAATATTTAAACATCATTATGTAATTTTGTCCCAGATAACACAATTCAATAATTTCATCCAACATGTTGTAATAGTCATCATCAGTTTCTCAATGATGTGTTCCTCTCATGAAAACACAACTATTCATTTTTTTTGTATTCCCCGTATGCATGTGTATGAAATCGAAAACCATTATCCACATTTTCATTATACAATTTAACGATTTTGGATGGTGGGTATCTCAATACAAACAATCGACTATCAATTTTATCAGCATTTGGAGATATCTTAAAATATTAAAAACAATTATCAATATAATAAGTAATAAATTCATTTCATATGTTTAACCATAATAATTTATATTTCAATTTTTTGAAACTAAAATAAAAAAATATTTTTCCAACATTCTTCAAGAGATGTTGTAATTTGAAGAAACTATTTCCTGATATGATTATCATATAACCATCAAATAAAATTAGATTAATTTGCAGCAATGAAGATTATAGAATATGTTATAGGATCACTCACAAAAAAAATTGTGCCATTTCTACACAGTTGTTTAGAACATATATACGAGCTCTGTGATGTTCATTATCTGAAATCCATCATTCATGAACTCCACTGAAGCCAAGTTCAAGATGATAAAAAAACCGATAATATATTACTCATTTTATCATCAAAATGTTCCTCATTAAATCCCAGGCAAGTTTTTAGGGATATTCATTTTGGATATAATGAGAGCAGAAAAAAGATATATCTTCTTGAAAATAAGCTTCTGCAATTGATTCTTCAAATGATTCCTTATTGCATACTTTTTTCTTCAACTTCTATTGGAATCTCTTGAATTGGTACAACCATTGGAACTGTACCAGTCCTCAAAATTATTATTCATGTTGATAATATAATATTTAATGTTCCATTGAGTCAAATAAAGTCAACGAAATGATTTATTGCAGTTTACATAAAATTAAAACAACATCTTATTACAATCTTCTTACTGAATTGCAGTCAATTTCCGCCATAAAAATGTCTCAGAAAAAATATTATATATATTTTATCGTATCCCAAATAATAGAATTCAATAAAACACTTAATCTAATTAGAAGATGTCTTGCCATTATAAAATGGCAGTCATAAATTTTTAATCCCATAATATTTCCATTTCTGACACATCTACCCAAATTGGAAGCTTAACCATTTAGAAAATATCAAATCATGGATCCACCAATAAAATAATAATCTATTTTCTCTAGACATTGTATAATCTACATTTGGATTCATTATAATTCATGATTAAAAATTTTCAAATAGTTTAGGTCATATCCTCTTAAAATTTTGGGCAAGATCTAATCGTCCATTTACATTATCTTCTGCCATACCTGTTGTATCCAAAAATGAATGAAATAAATTATCAAAATATTTATTCTAAATATGAATGAAATCCAAAATTTTATGTAACAAAAAATCAGTAAACTATGGTTGATTTCAATAAATTATCCATTTTATCCTATTTTGTTCTTTCCTAAAGCCATCAATTATCATTTGGTTTATTAGTGGTCTAAATTTAATGGGAGGTAATGAATTGAAAATTGGTTTTAACTCTATACCAGAGATCACTTTTTTACTTCCATATCTAATAATTATTCCTTTTCTGAAATGATATTTGTTCCTACGAAAAGGATGGTCGATTGGAAGGAATCTGTGATGATAGTCAAAAAATGTTTCTTCCATTGATGGGAAAAAACATTTTGTTGTCTCTCATATAGTACATAATTTATTTTGGACATTGTGTACTCCAAATAGATAATAATCCATATATGGGTAAGTCACTAATTTTCCATATCAATACAGCTTTCAGTTGGAAATATTGTTTCATATCCACATCATAATTACTAACACCATTAATCCCCCAATGAATTTTACTCTTCAATAAATGGATTTAAATAAACACCAATATTATTTTTTTGGATTTTATGGAATAAATATGGTCAAAATGATATATGGATCATTAATAAACATTCATGTAGGTAAATTATAGGTATTTATAATGACAGCCCCACAAGAATATTGACTACCAAAAGAACCAAATGGACAGAAACCGTCAGTAAAAAGTCCTAATAGAACATTTCAGGCTTTTAAAGAAAATGGAAGATGCACTTGGTCAAAATTATTCCATGAATCACCATCAAAGGAACAATTTAATCTTTTACAAGTTGAAATATTGTTTTTCTTCTATGACATCAATGACCTTGTGTTGTAAGAAATAAATAAACACTACAATCATGGTCTAAGAAGGAAATATATCAACGGTTTTATAGGAATCAATCCAGAATTCCAATGTTGAGCCTCTTTATACCTTGATAGTCCACATGTGGGAAAAATATCCAATGGCTCGTTTTCACTATAATATAAGATTCAATCATTTGAATAGGCCTGAATATTCTAATAACCGAGTCCCAGATTATGAACCCGCCTGTTGGTCTCATTTTAATATGTTTAAAAAACATATCCTTCAGGTAATAATGTTTTAACAAAAGAGAATATATGATCAAAATAGCTATTTGAAATTCAATTATCTTATTTAATTTCAAAAATAAAATTTCACCACATAAAATTTTCTTATTTTCTAACCATGATGTAAGGAATCCTTAGTGGACCTAAACCAAAAATAAAATTGAGAAGGTTCCAACTCTGGAGTTAAATAAATGCAATCCTATGTTTCATTTATTTGAAAATATTGAACGAACACATCAAGTACTAAATTTTGAAACTGTGACAGATCTTGAGCCAAATTATTCGTATCTTATTGTGAACTGTGTTCACCATATTGATACAAAAAAAATTTCACTGAAAACCAAAATTCAATAGATAAACCCCAATGTCTTCAAATGTGTTAAATTTCCTCAGTGTACATTTTTTACAAGGAATCATAATTTTCCATTCTAAAATAAATTTTTATTTTTATGATGAAAATGATAAGAATGCTTCAACACCCTCAATATATATATGATTTAATCCCGAAACCTTTGAATTTTTGTATTAATTTATCAAAGTGAAATCATCAAATAATGCATATTATCTACTTCCTAGTTCTAAATTTCTCTAAAAACATAAAATTATTTGTTTTTTTAATATTTTGATATAAGAAAAACACAATATAAAAAAGATAAGATAATTAAATTCAATTTTCTTTATATTTATAATAATTTATATCATTCAATAGCTATTTATAGTATATTTTTTAAAAAAATTGTACCAATATAAATAAATTTATAATAATTTATACAAATTACCCCTAATTTTTAGTATTTAGAGATGATTTATACTAATTATTACTAATTGTTAGTGTCATAATATCTAGCGGATTGGTCACAGATCTTTTTCCCGACATCTCATCTCCTTACATCTTTCCCTTAATGAAATCACAATGAAAAATATACTCCAACATACACATATCCAGTTTTTTATGCATGAGAATAGAGATTTGGGAGGCCTCGTCGTCCTGTTCTCCATTATTATGCTTAGACAAATGGATATTTGTATGTTGGAAGAGATTTTTCAAAGATATTTCAGTGCAAGAATGTTTCATGGAGATGATTTTTTGTGAAAAAGTGCCTCTTTTTCCTAATCACTCATCACCTTGCAACTTCTCCAACTCAAATTAGTATAAAAATATACTCTGATTTACACAAATCCATTTTTATATACACGGGAAGGGAGAGTTAGGAGGCCTTATCACGCTTCTCTTTGTTCTTGTGCATATAGAAATGGATATCAATATATTGGAACATATTTTTCATAGTGATTTCAGTGGGAAAAAGTTTCAAGGAGATAATCCATCGGGATAAAGAGATGCCGACCATCTATAGAAAATTGTGGTAATTTATTACAATTTATTACTTCGTTGTAAATTATGGAAATTTATTCTAGTTTTTCTAATTATTTATAACTATTATAAATATTTCTAATTATTCTAAATATTTATAATTATTTAAATTACTGCTAATTATTCTAATTATTGATATGTATTCCTATTTTTGGATATTTATAACTAATTATTGCTAATTATTACTAATTATTTTTAATTAATAGTAATTATTACTAATTATTACTATTTATTACTAATTATTACTAATTATTTCAATTTATTCCTAATTATTACTAATTATTACAATTTCTTACTATTTCATACTAATTATTTCAATTTGTTAGTAATTATTTAAATTTATTAATAATTGTGACTAATTATTACTCATTAGAATAATTATTACTAATTATTACTAATTATTACAAATTAATAGTAATTATTAATAATTATTACTAATTGTTACAAATTATTTCTAATTATAAATTATTATTATAATTTATTACTAATTCCAGCTAATTATTACGAATTATTACAATTTATTACTAATTGTTACAACTTATTACTAATTACCGATGATTAATACTAATTATTAAAATTTAGAACTAATGATTACAATTTATTACTAATTAACACTAATTATAATAATTATTATTAATTATTACTGATTATCAATAATTATTATTAATTATTACTAATTACTACTAATTATTGCACTTTATTAACAATTATTACAATATATTACTAATTATGATAATTTATTACTATTTATTACAATTTATATCTAATTATTAAATTTTATTACTAATTGATACAATTTATTACAAATTATAATAATTTATTACTAATTATTACAGTTTTTTACTAATTGTTACAATTTAAAACTAATTATTACAATTCATTACAAATTATTACTACATATTACTAAATTTTACCATTTGTTACTAATTATTGATAATTATTACAATTTATTACTAATTATTACAATTTATTACTAATTATTACAATTTATTAATAATTATTACAATTTATTAAATTATATTAATTTTTTTTACAATTTATTACTAATTATTACAATTTATTTCTAATTATTTCAATTTATTATTAATTATAAAAAAAATCAATTTTTTCAATTTATTACTAATTATTACTCTTTATTATTAATTATTACCAATTATTACAATTTATTAACATTTATTACAATTTATTTTGAATTATTTCTAGTTTTTTACAGTCATTACTACTCATTGCTAATTATTATAATTTATTACAATTTATTTATAATTATTACAATTTTTATACTAATTATTACATTTTATTAAAATTTATTATATTTATTACAAATTATTACATGTTATTACTAATTATTACGATTTATTACTAATTATTACATTTTATTACAATTTATTACAATTTAATATTAATTATTAGAATTTATTACTAATAACTAAAATTTACGACTATTTATTAAAAAAAATATAAATATTTATAATTTTTAATATATATTATAAATTCCGCTAAATATTACTAATTTTAACAATTTATTACTAATTATTAAAATTTATTACTAATAATAAAAATTTATTACTAATTATTACAATTTATTACTAATTGTTATTTTTTATTACTAATTATTACAGTTTATTACTAAATATTACGGTTTATTACTAATTATTGCTAATTATTACTAATTATTTATAATTAAATTAAAGACTCGGATTTTCCATGTAATTGTTTTTAAATATATGGGAATTTTACGAGTCTGCGAAATCTGACGGTGCGCGATTCCGAGGCCCGGAGTGATCGGAATGATCCGTCGAAGTTTTGTTAAACATTTGTTAATGCGAGTAAGCAGTTTTCCTAAAAAGGTTGAACAACACTTTAACGATTACTTGGATCAGAAATCTGAGGGCATTGTTGCGCTAATGATGTTGGGTTTACCCTAGGCGTGACTTAAGATTAGTCGGCACACGCCTCCTTTGTGAAAATGAAAAATGCATAATCGTAAATAAAATGATTAATTAGATTATTTTATTTTCAAATGCTTATAACTCACAAACGGTAACTTAGATTAAAAATCTGAGACCACTGCTGAACTCGTGAGAGTTTGCTTTCTTTAAGTAGATAATAACATTGGCTGACGCGGGCCTCCAAAAAAGTTAGTTTTTGGCCGCAAATAAAATAATTATGTATAAATTTTTTTATTGTAAAAGTTATAACATCTAAACGGTAAGTAGGATTGAAAATTTGAGAGCACTGATGAGTTTGTTGGGTCGTGTTTCACCTAGGAAAAGCCTAACCTCGACCGGCGCAGGTCAAGGTTGATTGATAATTATTTTCCGAACTTTTTTTCGGGTACATTCAGTAGACGTGCGAGCTGTGTTTTATAACTTTTGCCCCGGTGCTCAGAATTGAAATCTGAGGGCACCGTTGAACTCGCAACACTGGTAGTTTCTTAAGGAGACTTTCACCTCGACGGCATATGGTCGAAGGTGAAAGTTATTTTTTGGAATTTTCGTGGAAATAATTAAATAAAATAAACATCATTTTATTTTATTTTTAACTTCCATTTGGATATTTCAGGTGGGGTCCCCCGGAACTAAACCTCCATGTAGAAGTTGGATGTGGGGACCAGCAGACCTTAACCTCCCATGAGAGGTTAAGGTTTTAGGGGACCACCCAAACCATAACCTCCCTTGAGAGGTTATGGTGGTTGGGACCACCAGGGATGAAACCCCCCTTTAATTGAGAGGAACCCTCAACTTCCACAATTAATGAGGGAGAGCCTCTTGTCCTCCTCCATCTTAATTGTGCCAACTCACATACCATTAATCTTGCCAACACACCTCTTTAATTGTGCCAACTTAGTTAATTGGCTTTTCCCCCTTATTAAATGAAGTAACAGCGCCGTTGGAATTTAGTAAGGTTCCTGATAAATGAACCGTCCTAAATTCCAACGATCGTTACCAACCTTCCCCCTCTCTTATATATATGGTGCATGGGAGGAGGATTTGCGATGGCTTCACCAAGCGACAAAGCGCTAGTAAAGTGACGAGACTCCCAACACATGGAGGATTACACTCTCCAACGAAGAACATGTTCTTCCAGGAAGAATGCTCCACCGACGATGAACACCGACTCCCTTCGACCTTCTTCCCCGGGACTTCCACCAATGTAGGACGTGTTCGTCTACAACGAATCGATGTCTTCCTTCTTCTGCCGACGTCAACCAACTCCGAACAAGGTAGTGATATTATTTTTGAATATGATATTATTCCCTTGATTCTTTCCTTCCAAAACAAATAATTATTGTGGATTTTTTCCATGCAGGATGGGAATATTTTGTTGCAGGAAGGGATACATGTTCTCCATTCTTACCTTCTGTTGTGCTGCTTGCTACCACTCTTAACGCGGAGGGTTCCAGCCAAACTAAAATGGAATGACCCCTCCGCTGATCTCCTTTGATGTTATTCATGATATTGAAGGACGAAAACCTACGTGGGGAAGAAGAAGAACGGTGGTCGGCACTACCGCCGGTCGCGACGAAGGCAACGACGCACGACATCGCCCCGCAGACCCGCTGCCCTACCATGCCCTCGCGGTGGCCCCGGCCGAGCGGCCCGCACCCTCGCGCCTGCCCTGCAGCTCCGCCGTTCATGCGCCCCGCGCACCCTGCGGCTCCTCCGTTCGCACGCCCCGCCCACCCGTGGCCCGGCTGCCCGTGCACCCCGCAGCTCCACCATCCGCAGGAACCGCGTGCCCCTCTCACCCCACGGCTCCGCCGTCTGTGCACCCCACACACACCGCGACACCACCGGCCGCGCGCCCCGCACACCCCACTGCTCCGCTGACCACGCTCTCCGACCACCCCACGGCTCGGTCGTCCGCGCGTCCCGCCCACCCCGTGGCTCCTCCTTCCGCGCACCCATGCACCCTGTAGCTCCACCATACTCCCACCCCGTGCCTCCGCCGTCCGTGCACCCCTCGCAGTTCCCCGGCCAAGCGGGACTCCCATGCCCCTCACAGCGCCCCTGCCGAGCTGGCCGTCCGCGCCCCTCGCGGCCCCCCAGCTGAGCCGGCCTCCCGCGCCCCTCGCGGCGCCTCGGCCAAACCCGCCCTCTTCCACGTGGTGACCTCTGTGTGGGGTCTCCCACGCAGAACCCTCCAGGCCAAACCGCCCTCAGGATGACCCACAGCCGGTTTGCACCCTCATGGTTGGTCCGTGCCCTCGTAGCTCTCTGCGGCCCCTCGCAGCCTGCTGGGCTGGGCCCAGTGGGCCGGGCCGAACCCAACGGGCTGGCACACCCAACGATCCAGGCCAGACCCGACGGGTCAGGTGGGGTCGACCCGAACCGGTTCGGACCAGACTGGTTCGGACCGGACACGGGCCCACTACAGCCTTTTACTTTCATTTGGATATATCATTGGCACCAGGCATCTGTTTGATGAACCATTAGTGGCCCTAGTAATCTTGGTGCCTGACTATCCCTTTGACTATACCCCACTGGAGTTTGGGGTACATTTAAGATACGGTCAGGTTGGATCATGCACGAATCCAACCGGGCCCCCGGGACTAAAAGGCTAATAACTCACAAATCGGGCATCCTATTAATGCACCATCATTTGTGTTGAGAACATATGATGTAGCGAACCTTTGAGATACTTTTTCGTGGGACATCATGACTGTTGGAGTATCAACCTGTTGCTCATGGAGCGGATCTTTCCCGTGACGAGCGAGCCGAATGTGGAGACCAAGTAGCTGATTGAGACATGACAACTCCTGATTGATTGACTCGGTGTGACTCGACTAGTCCAGTGGGGAGCTCCTGGTTGTGGTGGTAGACCCACGGTGGACGAGCACCTGGTTATGGTGGTAGACCCACGGTTCTCGATAGGAGGAGTACCTATGCAGGCTATGAGAGGGAGCACCTAGTTGTGGTGACAGACCCATGGTGTGGAGCACCTCTGTGTGACATAGCAGACACATGGTACTCGAGAAGAGGAGTACCTCAGTAGTCCAAGGTTAGTGGGCAGTGCACTTGGTGTTGCGGTAGTCCCACTGTACGCTACAGAGGAGGAGTTCTCCTGCAGCCATGGTTTCGATAATGTGAATAAAAATCCCTGTTGAGTTGAGTCAGTACTTTTGTGTTTCCCTCATGGTTAAGATGGATCATTTGATAACTTAGGAATATGTATGGGCATATACCTAAGTAAGGTTATCTGTTGATTTCATACTTTTTAATTTATCCTTGTTGGATTTTGTGAGACCATAAGGGTCTCGGGGTCCCTACTGAGTATCGTTATACTCACCCCTTCGCGGGTTATGCCCACACCTTGTTGTGTTGATTATAGACGACAGATAGCGCTAACTGAGACTGAGAGTACCAGGACTGGACAGTACACGAAGGTGGACCATACAACAAGTCGATACATGGAGGAGACGGACGTATGCGGAGTGATGAGGAGGCTATCTATACCTACCATTCATGTAGGAATCCCGGAGGACAACCCATCAGCTTTTTTTCTTTTCTTCAGTTGTACTTGTACTTCCAGTTCCTTGTACATTACTTTTGGGCTTGTATTTCCAACCCCTTTTTTACTTTTCATAAATCTTTTGTTATTCAGTTTACTTAGTGTTTTGTATCCTTCTGTGAGCTCTGTTGTGTGTGTTTATAGGTTATAAAGTCAATTCCTTCCCAGTTTTAGGGAATTAAGCCTTTGGTTCTAGTTGCCACCGCCTAGACTATGGAAGACGGGTTTGGGGGAGTCACGGCATGGGCCCCGTGGGATGGGTTGTGACAAATTGGTATCAGAGGAGTTGGTTCTACCGAAAATCATAGGAATTTGATATTTTATGTGAAGAAATAGTGTTATGTGTAGTGTTTACAGTTTTTAGTTCAGGGAGTCCAGTGTTGGTGCGGCGGCCGACGTATCCATCCATCAGGACCCTGACTTCTGATTCTCAACTCAGTGCACGAAAACACTGATTTCGTGTGTGTTTTCATTGTGATTTCTTATGTTGGCTCACCAGGTCATCTCACTAGGTATAATCATTGGACCGTGTCACATATATTTCTTTCAGGATGCCTCCATGCAGACATCCAATTAGAGTTCTGAGATGTGTACACACTGACAGTCCATTGAGTGATGAGGCTCTGGTGTAGGGCCCTCTTACTATGTTGGCACCTTCGGGTGTTGTACCAGCAACACCACCACCTGTTGTGTAGTAGATACCACCAACCACACTGGATAATGGTGCACACTGACTGAGCGTGTTTCACAATTTCTAGCCTCTGAGGTTTTGAGGCTGGACAGATTCCCACGCAGTTGAGGACCGGCTAGAGGCGATAACTTGATTTTATCGTCTATTTGAGACACTAGTAGAGCAGACGGTGATCTTAACTTATTGTAATTTTAATTGATTTACCATGAGGATGGACCTCTTAGTGATGAGGTTTCGATATGTGGACCGTTACCCAAGATAGTCTCTTCAGGTAGTTTTCCAGCTATATAACTACCTGTTGGTCAGCAGTTACAACCGGTGGTACTGGTAGAGGACACATGTTGGCATAGTGACTTATACGTGTTTCAACATCAGATACCCCTTAGGTTCTGAGTGGAGCCCGACTCACAAGCAGTTGAGGAATATCTCGAGGAGGTGGTTGAGAGTTCTATAGAACTTCTATAGCTTCAGCAGGACGACATGTCAGTAGCTGAGTATTTATCGAGGCATACCGATCATTCCTGTTACTCGATGAATACGATTGGATCGTTTTTTTAGGGAATTAACATCTGAGCAAGGAGTGTTTAAAGTACTTCCGAGCTAACATTATTCCTCTATACATTCCTATATATGCTAGGGTGCTAGAGAGAACCTTTGTTGTTGAATGTCATTTGGATGAGTAGATACAACTAGTGAATGTTAGCAGTGGGACCCAAGGGCTCTAGGAATGGTTCTAGGTATGCTCTATATCTACTACTAGATACCGTATCAATAGAAATTGGTACCAATCATTCCTTCCTTCCATGAATCATGTCCAGGACCTAGAGTTTCCGATTAAACCGTTGACTTGACCCTCACGTCTGGAGATGCCTTTGAGAGGAGACTCGATAATAACACTTAAGCCGACGGTGTGATCTGACCCTTGAGGCGAGAGTTTTGGTTGGAACCTCTTGGTGGCAGCGTTGAGGCCTTACGATGTTAGTTTGGATTTGGACATGACATCCACAGTTCACACTTAGATTGAATGTATTAGGAAAATATGTTGTGGTTTATCTACAATGTTGGGATGGGTTTTTCCTTGGTCGATGAAAAAAAAGTAAACCCAAGAATCACATGATATACTCATACATAGGAGGGTGTATCCAATCACTCGTGAGTCGGACAACCTCACCCTTGTGGTAGCAGAAGTTGACATTGAGATAGTCTATACTTCTGGAAAGGGGAACACGGTAGCAGATGCACTCAATAGGAGGTCTGGCCTGCATTAGCTGAGTGAGGCGACAAAGCAGCTAGCTGCTTTGCAGATATCCTTTCTTGATCGATAAGGACCAGCTTTTCATTACTTTATTACAGTCACTCCCCCACTCCTTCAACGAGTCAGGGAGGCGCAGCACTAAGATACTGACTGCGAGACATGACGTGCTTAGATATCCATAGGATAATCACCTAAAGATTTTCTAAAGGTGGAGGGAACATCATTCCCTTTAGGAGAGATACCATGGTACTAATTCACTTTAGGAGGAAGTGTTGGGAGAGTTCCACACATCCCCTCTGGCGGTACATCTAGGAGTGGTGAAGATGTATCAGGACCTCCAATGACAACATTGGGGGATGGGAATAAAGAAAGAAATTACAGAGTTTGTCTCTCAGTGCGTCCCTTTTCAGCAAGTGACGACAGAGAATCAGGTACTGATAGGCTTGGTTCGGCCTTTAGAGGTCCCAGAGTGGAAGTGGAACGGGATATCCATGGACTCTGTGATAGGACTTCCACATACATCCAGGGGTCATGAATTAATTTGGGTAATCGTTGACCGACTCCCGATGTCGGCCCACTTCCTACTGATTAAAGAACAGGGTTCAGTAGAGATCATTGGACACATCTATGTGCAGATGATTGTGTGGTCACATGGACTAACCTCAAAGATCGTTTCAGATCATAATGCACATTTTACATACTGGATATGGAAGGGGTTATAGGAGGCTTTTGGGACATAGCTTCGTTTGAGCACCGTCTTCCATCCTCAGACGTATGGCCAGACTGAGCGGACCTTTCTGACCCTCAAGGAAATGTTATGTGCTTGTGTCCTCGACTTCGGTCATAGTTGGGAGGATCACTTACCTTTAGTGGAGTTTTCATAAAACAACAGCTATCACTTCACCACAGGGATGACACCTTTTGAGGCGTTGTACGAGAAACCTTGCAGATCACCTTTGGGCTGGACTCACCCAAGGGAGTTAGCACTCCTCAGACCAGAGATAGTACTGGCTACCACAGAAAAAGTGCAGATCATCCAGATGTAGATGAAGACTACATAGAGTAGGCAGAAGTTGTATGCCAATAGGATACGGAGACCTCTGGAGTTTGAGGATGGAGACCACGTCTTTCTATGGGTCTCACCTTGATGAGGTTTTTCAGAGATTTGGACTAGGCAGAAAGTTGTCTCCAAGATTCATCGGACCCTTTTAGGTCCATAACAAAGTTGTTGAGGTGTCTTTATACTTGTCTCTTCCACCTCAGTTGCACTGGCTTCACGACGTCTTTCATGTATCCCAGCTGAGAAGATACGTGCTTGACCCTTCTTAGATCATCGAACACAACGAGCTGGGCTTCGACGATGAGGCAACTTTTATGGAGGTTCCAATAGAGTTTTAGGATCGATAGGAATAGTTATTTCATGGATTTTTGATACCTCTGGTGCACATTCGCTGGCAGCATGGGAACCTCCAGGAGAGAACATTGGAGCGGGAGACTCAGATGCGTGCTCAGTACCCCCACTTGTTCCCTTAGTTTGAGTTGTGAATTACGGGGATATAGATCCCTGATTTGGGGATAATTTCAAGACATGTAATTTTTATTTATTTTTTTAAATATATGGGAATTTTACGAGTACATGAAATCTGACGGTACGCGATTCTGAGGCCCGGAGTTCATGGAATGATCCATCAATGTTTTGTTAGGATTAAGGTAACGCACATAAGCAGTTTTCCTAAAAAAGTGGAAGAACTATTTAATGGATACTCAGATTAGAAATCTGAGGGCACTATTGCGCATTGGATGGCGGTTTTACCCTATGCGTGACTTAAGATTAGTCAATGCGGGCCTCTTGTGAGAAAACCCAAAAATGGAAAAATCGTAAAAAAAATTACTAAATAAATTATTTTATTTTTCATATGATTATAACTCACAAATAGTAACGTGGATTAAATATCCGAGACCACCACTTAACTCATGACAGTATGCTATCTATAAGAATATACTAACATTGTTCGACACTAGCCACCAGAGAAAGTTAGTTTTTGGCCGCAAATAAAATAATTAAGTGCCAATTATTTTATTGTAAAATTTATAACTTCTAAACAGTAACATGGATTGAAAATCCAAGAGTACCATTGGGTTTTTTGGGGCATGTTTCACCTAGGAAAAGCCTAACCTTGACCAGTGTAGGATGAGGGTGACAGATAATAATTTTCCAAACTTTTTTTGGGTACTTTCAGTAAACGCACGAGCAGCATTTTGTAACTTTTGAATAGGTGCTCGGAATTGAAATCTGAGGGCACCATTGAACTCACTGCACCAGTATTTTATTAAGGAGACTTTCACCTCGACGTCATATGGCCGAGGGAGAAAGTTAGTTTTGGGTTTTTTCATGGAAATAATATAATAAAATAAACTTCATTTTATTTTATTCTAAACTTACATGTGGATATTTCAGGTCAGGTCCACTAGAACTAAACCTCCATGTGGAAGTTGGAAGTGGGGACCAGAAGACCTTAACATCCCTGAGAGGTTAAGGTGGTAGGGGACGATACGAACTATACCCCCCCCCCATGTGATGTAATGGTGGTGGGGACAACCCGGGATGAGACACCCCTTTAATTAGGAAAAAACCCTCAACTCCCACAATTAATGAGGGAGAACATCTTTACCTCCTCCACCTATCTTGTGCCAACGCACATACCATTAATCAATCCAATGCACCTCTTTAATTGTGTCAACATAGTTAATTGGATTTCCCCATTATTAAATTAAGTAACAATGTTGTTGGATTTTGGGAAGGTTTCTGATATATGAACCATCATAAATTCCAACGATCGTTACCCACCACCCCCCATCCTATATATATAGAGCTTGGGAGGAGGATTTTGGATGGCTTCATCAAGCGACGAAGCGTTGGAAAATTGATGTGACACCCAACACTTGGTGGATTATTCTCTCCAACGAAGATCATGTTCTTCCATAAAGAACACTCCACCTATTAAGAACGCCGACTCCCTTCGACCTTCTTCCTCGGGACTTCCTCCGACGTAGGACGTGTTCGTCTATAACAAATCAACGTCCGCCTTCTTGCGTTGACGTCAACCAATTTCGAACAAGGTAGGGATTTTATTTTTGAAAATGATATTATTTCCTAGATTCTTCCCTCCTAAAACAAAGAATCGTTGCAGATTTGTTCCTTGCGGGATGGGAATATTTTTTTTGCAGGGAGGGATTGATGATCTTCATTCTTACCTTGTATTGAGCCTCTTACTACCACTCTAAATGCGGAGGGTGTCGGCCACACTAACATGGACCGACCCCTCTGCCGATCTCCTTTGGTGTTCATCGCGATGGAGAAGAACGACAACCTATGTGGGGGAGCACAAGAATGGTGGATGAAACCACTGCCAGCCACGACAAAAGAAACGATGGATGGCATCGCCCCATGGAACCGCCGCGCCCTCACTCCAGCCCCGGCCGAGCCGTAGTCACCTTCACGACGGCCCTACAGCTCCACTGTCCGCGTGCCTCATGCACCCCGTAGCTCCGCCATCTTCCCACCCCGCACACCCCGCAACTCCTCCATCCGCGCAACCTGCAACTCCACCGTCCGCGTGCCCTGCGCACCCCGCGGCTCCACCGTCCGCGCGCCCTGCGCACCCCGGGCTCCACCATCCGCGCGCACTGTGCACCCCACGGCGCAGCCGTCCCCACCACCCGTGCACCCCGCGGCTCCCCCATCCGTACACCATGCGCCCTTCGTGGTGCCCCGACTGAGTTGGCCTCCCACGCCCCTCACGATGCACTGGCCGAGCCGGCCTCCCGCGCCCCTCACCGCACCCCGGCCGAGCCGACACCCTGCGCCCCGGCCGAACCGGCCCATGCCCTCGTGGTGCCCTCCTGGCCGAGTCGCCCACATAGAGTCCTTTGGGCTGAACCGCCCTCACACCGACCCATGGTGGGTCAGTGCCCTCACGGCCGGTCCACGCCCTCGTGGCTCTCCGCGGCCCCTCATGGCCTGCTGGGCTGGGCTCAGTGGGCCAGGCCGAAGCCAACGGGCTGGCCCACCCAATGGGCCAGGCCAAACTCAATGGGTCAGGCTGGGCAACCTGAACCAGGTCGGACCAGACTGGGTCGGGCGGTGTTAGACAGTACTAGGGCCCTTTACTTTGTGTTGGCCATATCATTGGCATCGAGCGTCCGTTTGACGAACTGTAAGTGGCCCTGGTAATCTTGGAGCATGAATGTCCCATTGAGTATACCCCACATGAGTTTTGTGTAAAATTGAGATATGGTTAGTTTGCATCGTGCACGAATCCAACTGGGTCCCCCAGACTAAAAATCTAATAACTCACAGACCGGGCGTTCGATTGAAGCGTTGTCAATTGCATTGAAACCCCTATGAAGTGGTGGAACATTGAGATACATCTTTGTGGGAATTCATGATAGTTGGAGTGTCAACTAGTAGATTGTGTTGTGGATCTTTCTAGTGACCAACGAGTAGAGTGCGGAGACCCAATAGCTCTCTGAGACCTGACGACTATTGACTGATTGACTCAGAGTGACTCTACTAGCCCAGTGGGGAGTGTCTGGTTATGTTGGTAGACCCACGGTGGAGGAGCGCCTGGTTTTGGCAGCAGACCCGTAGTACTCGATAGGAGGAGTACCTCTATCATGACCCATCCTCAGGGCCCGTGCCGTGACAACCCCAAACCCACCTTCTATAGGCCAGGGGCTGGCGACTATCACCAAAGGCGTAAATCTTGGTATCTTGGAAGCCATTGCCTTTATAAAACATAAGCACAACCAAATAGAGTACAAGACGAAGTAATACACAAAGTACAAAAGAAAGTGCGGAAAAGTAAATGGGCCAGAATACAAACCCAATTGAGAAGTACAGCTACAACTGAACAAAGTACAACAGAATAGCCAAACAGCTTGAAGATAGAAGCATCTATTGGGGAGTCCACCTCGGATCCTACCTGATGGGTAGGTACAGATAGCCTCCTCGATGCTCTCTCCCTCCAACCTCCTCTGAGTATCGTCTTATTGTGAAGTCCACCTCCGGGTACTGACTCATCGTGAGGTCCATCTCCGGGTACTGACTCGTCGTGAGGTCCACCTCCGGGTTCCGTCCAGTCCTCATACACTCGAACAAAGTTAGCGCTATCCGTCATCTGCATCCAACACAATGAGGTGCAGGCATAGCCCGTGCAGGGGTGAGTATATGATACTCAGTAGGGACCCCGATACCCTCATGTTCTCACTAAATAAAACAAGGATAATCACAAAGAAAGTTCTAAATAGATAACCCTTACATAGGTATAATCCCATACTTATACCTATGTTATCAAGTATCCCATCTCAGCCATGAGGTATCACACAGATATGAAGTCGACATATAACCACTACTTAGGTATATGCCTGTACATATACGTAAGTTATCAATTAACCCATCTCAATCATGATGGAAAACACAATGTTCATTGACTCAGCTCAAACCGAGATTTTCATTATCGAAACTGCAACTGCTGAAGAGCTCGATCTCTGTCGAGTACAGTGATCATGTCACGACTCTGAGACACTGCTCAATAACCTAAGACTACTGAGTTACTCCTCTTGTCTTGTACCACTAGTCAGCCACCAAAACACAGTAGTTCTCCCCGCCGGGGTCTGCCACCCAAACATAGTAGTGCACCCCCCCCCCCCAAATTGCCTGTAGAGGTACTCCTCCTGTCGATTATCGCGAGTCTGCCACCCAAACACAGTAGTGCTCCCCACCGAGGGTCTGCCACCCAAACACAGTAGTGCTCCCCACTGGTCTATACAAGTCACTCTGACTCGAATCGGACAAGAAGGCATCAGGTCTCAGCCAGCTACACGATCTCCGTACTCCGTACGCTCGTCTCTGGGAGGGTCCGCTCCACGAGCTACAGGTCGATACTCCAAGTATCACAAAGTCTCATGGAAAATTATCTCAAAGAACCGCCTCTTCATAGGGGTCTCAACGCAATAGACGGTGCGTCAATCGGCCGCCTTGTCTGTGAGTTATTAGGCTTTTAGTCCCGAGAGCCCGGTTGGTTTCGTGTATGAACCAACTTGGCCGTATCTCAAATATTCCCTGAATTCACATAGGGTATACTCAAAGAGACATTTTCTCAATGTGATCACCAATTCCGCTGACGGTTCATCAAACGGACGTCCGTTCTGAATGATATCGGCTTTTCCGTTACAGGACCCCGGTTGGATTTTGGGTTCAATCCAACCCGGTCATATTCCAACTGCGTCCAAACCTCATGTGAAGTATTCCAAAATATCAGTTTCACCAAAACTCATCCAATAAAGTTGACAGCACGTCAATCAAATGACCAGAACTCAAATTATAAGTGTTCCACTCCGAGGGCCTGGTTGGTTCCGGGTTCGAACCAACCCTGAAGTACCCGTAATTTTCCAAAACATCAACTGTAATATTCCGAAAATCCAGTCTCGATCGAAGGATCCCAACGCAACTGACGGTATATTAATCGGATGTCCGTAGCCCAAGATATGGGTGTTTGAACAAAACTGCCCGAAAATAGGGGGTTCGGGCCCGGTCCGACAGGGCCCAATACCCCCTAGGTCGACCCGAACCGGGTCGACCCGACCCGGGTCTGGGTCTGGCCCAATCATGCGCGGCCCAGCCCGGCTGGCGCGGCCTGACCTGGCTGGCGCGGCCCGGCCCGAAGCGAGCGGCCCGGCACGACGCGGGCGGTCAGGCCCAGCGCGGCGGCCCGGCTCGGAAGCCGGCCATAGGGTGCGAAGGGGTGGGAAGCTCTATTTTGAAATGGCGGCCCATACGGTGGAGTCCGCCCTAGCCGGCTGACCGGGGGTTTCATCCCCCAGTATTTTCAAAAATGGCCAGCCTTTATAGTCGGCCAGTGTGGCTGCCGTGGGACCCCCGGGGTCCCGCCTCCTGGTGTGCCGGCGGCCGGCCGAGTCCGACCGCCTCCTCCAAAACCGTCACGGCTCCTGTCCGACCGGCGCGGCGCAATGGCACCGTGCCCCTTTTCCACAGCCCTCCACGACCGTAGCACCTTGGTGCTCCGGCGTGGCGCGAGGGCGCCGCGCCCCTCTGCCGCGACACGCCCCGGCCACAGCCTCCTTTGGGTTCTCTGGCGCGGCGTGGTGGCGCTGTGCACCGCCGTCGCGGCCCCTTGGTGCTCCGGCGCGGCGTGACGGTGCCGCGCCCCTCAGTCATGGCGCGCCCCAGCCACGACTTCCTTCAGGTACTCCGTCACAGCGCGGCGGCACCGCGCACCTCCGTCGTGGCCCGCTCCGGCCACGATTCTATTCGTCCTCGAGCGGTGCTACAGCACCGCACCGCCTTCACTTTGAAATCCAATGTTGATAAACAAGGAAACGAGGAGGGGAATCAGTCGTGTTCATGCAGTCTAATCTCCTCCCGTTACGTCGGTAACATTTGGCCGAAATAATATAAATACGCCAAAGCACAATCTTAAATTCATTAGAAAAGAATTTAACCCCAACCTCGTGTTGTTCGTCGTTCGCTGCGGGAAAACGTCGTTGCGAGAAAAGAAAAGAGAGTGACGACGGTCGTCGGCGTTCGTCGCATCTGTCATCGTAGGAGTACACCCGAAGAAGAATTGATGTTTCCTCTCTTGTCATATTTTGAAGAAGACAAGGGGTGCTTCGTCGTTCATCACCGGTGGTTTGGTTTTCTTCAATGAAGGAGGAAAACCCCTCTTCCTTCACAAAGTTCTCTCTCATGAGGTTTCTCCCAACAAAACAAATGCCAACCTAATTAAAATAAGACTCCACCTTATTTTAATTAACCTTCCAAGCCATTCAAAATTCGAAAAACATAATTCATTAATTGGGTAGGTTCCATTAATTAAATATGGTGTCTTGGAAAAAGTTAATGTGAAAGAGAGAGAGAAGAGGAAGAGTCATATAAGATAAAGTGGAGTAACAAATTAATGAGGGGGAAAAGTTATGAAAGTTATGGGAAGGTCAAGGGGGTTAGGGTCTCGTGTGGTCCCCACCTCCCACATATCCACACATGGGAAGTTGGGTGGTTGTGGGCCACACCAACAACTTCCCATGGTAGAATTTAACTTACTTGAATAAAAAAAGTAAAATTGTATACAATTTTATTTATTTCTTCCTTAAACACCAAAATTTAACTTCTTCTCCCATAAAAACGTACCTATGGTAAAAGTCCTCTAAAGCAAATACCGGCGCTGTGAGTTCATCGATGCCCTCATATTTCAATTCTGAGTACCAGTTCAAAAGATAGAGAAACCCGCTCGTTCGTTCACTGAACGTACCCGAGCCAAAATTCGGAAATTGATTCTGGGAACACCAGGCCTCGGAATCAGGTGCCGTTAGAAACTGAGGACTCGTAAAATTCCAATGAAATTAAGAAAAAAATTTCTTTTAAATTCCCACGACTTTAAATTACACCCACCTCAGGTCTTTACGTCCCCTTAAAGCATCAACACACACTAGGGGAAACAAAGTGGTACTGAGCACACATCTGAGTCTTCTGCTCCCATGTGCTCTCCTGGAGGTTCTCATGCTACCAGTGAAAGTGCACCTGGGGAATCGACCATCCATGTAGTACCCGCTTCTATCGATCCCCGATCTCCACTGAAACCTCCGTGCATGTCGCCCTGTCATCGACGTCCAACTCCCTGTGGTCGAAGATGTGTGAAGGATCATGCACCTATCTCCTCAGCTGTTATACATTGATGACATCATGCACCCGACGCAACTAAGGTGGAATGGTCAAGCGGTAAACCACATCACCTACCCTGCTAAGAACCTAGAAAGGTCTGTTGAACCTCAGAGATAACTTTCCACCTCGGCCACATCTCCGTAAACCTCGTCGAGGTGAGACCCGTATAAGGACGTGGTCGCCATCCTCGAAATCTAGAGGCCTCCATTTCATGATTAGAACTGAAACTCAAAACTCCTGCTGCCACAAGGGTAAGGTTGACCGACTCAAGAGTGATCGGACGCACCCCCTATAGATGAGTTTATCCTGTGCTGCCTGAGGTTTCCTTTTCACCGACCAAGGAAAACCCATCCCAACGTTTTCGATAAACCACAACCTTTTTGACTAATACTGTCAATCTTGGTATGAATTGTGAATCCAATCCATACTCAGACCAACATCGTAAGGCCTCGACGCTGCCACCAAGAGATTCCAACTGAAACTCTTGCCTCGAGAGTCAGATCACACTGTCGGCGTAAGTGTGATTATCAAGTCTCCTCCCAAAGGTATCTCAAGACGTGAGGGTCAAGTATACGGCTTACCGAAAACTATAGGTCTGGGAAAAGATTACAGGAAAGAAGAAATGATTTGTATCATCGTCTATTGTATCTACAACTAGAAGTGGACACAGACTGTCCCTTGAATCATTCTTTGATCCATTGGGTCACACTCCTTGACCTCATGCAGCTACTCTTTTTTCCATGCCCTCCAGCACCCTGGGCATGGCGGGGTCAACAATGGCGGGTGGTTGAAACATGTTGAAAAGCACACCACCTCATGCTGCTCTCCTACCTCTTCCACCATGTTTGCTGCTCCACAGACTCATCTGTCCTTAACACTTCTTCTTCTTGAAACATTTTACATACCCAAGTCTCTAAGACAAGCACCCGTTTCCTGTTTCATACTGCACTGTGCACTCTTCATCTGCTCCTGGATGGTCTTCACCATCTCCGTCGTAACTCATACCATCACTGGTCAGTAGGAAGTTTGCTGACATGGTAAGTTGGTCAATGACCACCCTTCTTCTCCTACGATCTCTAAGTGCTGCTAAGATTTTTCCTTTGCCGAGAGGAGAAACATGGTCTCATCCCCTGGATGAACCACAATCATTGCCTAATACAGTCAATCCTGACATGAATGATGCATTCATGCCATCAATGACGTCATAAGGCTTCAACGTTACTACCAAGAGATCCAACCGTCACTCTCACCTACAAGGGTCGAGTCACATTATCAACATCACTGTGAGGTCACTAGGTCTCCTCCAGTAGTAATCTTGAAAGTGAGGGTCAAGTCAACAGTTTTAATAGGGACCTATCAGTATCAACCAAACAAAAGGATAGGAAGGTAAACATCACAAAGAAAAGTGTCTTTTATTACTACAGCTCGAAGTACAAAGACACAAATAAAACAGCAACATGGAACTATATGTACCAAGAACAAAAGGAATCCACTGGTTCTGCTCCAGTCCAACAGCTTCCAGAGCTCTACTTCCTTGTCAACCGTTCAGCTATAGCTCAAGCACCCACCACTACTTTTTTCTCGGTGGATCCTCCAATGCATGCGGATCAACTATGCGGGGATTCAAAAAGTCATATGTCATGTGAACCTTCCTTCCGCAAGAGAAACACTGTCCGTTTCTGGAACGCCTGGCTCTGAATCCACCCTGGGTGACCCGCACAACCGATCCTATAACCCGAGGTCTCCCACCTACTGATCTGGTCCTTTTGGACCTCTGTATCATCTGTCTACTACCTACAGATAACTCGGCTACTGATGGAAAATACTACGGCAGAGGCAGCAGTTCTTGAGCACGCTCGGAGTGTAGAGTCACTGGTATAAACTCCACCCTGAAGAAGGTCTCGGAGTCTCCCCAGGTGAAGGTAATCTCATCGCAAAACTGGAGAATCTGGCTCCACGATCTGCCTTATGTTGTTTGAAGGAGGCTCGAAGTAAGGATCAACATGAAGTCTGATGGTGTACCTACTATCCTGAAGACTCTCACCATAGCCTCCAGCCAATCCTCAGCCGCCTGTGGGTTCGTCTCTCCCCGGAACCTGGGTGGCCTCTGGCGCTGGAACTCGTGCAGCGCGCTCAAGCGCCGTGCATCGCCTACTGCTGGGGCTGGTGGCATCGGTGTCCCAACGTATGGTAGTACCGCTGGTGCCTCAACTAAAAGAGGGCCTTTTACTAAGGCTTCGTCGTTCGGTGGACTGTCAGTATATACATCTCTCGGGGCTCTAGTTGATCGTCCGTGGAAAGGCATCCTGAAAGAAATAGATGTGACACAGTCAAACGATTATGCCTGGTGAGATGACCTGGTTTGAGCTGTTTTTAGGGGAATCCTTTGAAAACACATAGGCAATTAGAGTTTTCATGCACTGAGTCAGAAATCAGAAGTCAGGGTCCTGGTGTATGGATACGTCAGCCGCCCGCACCAACATTGGACTCCCTGAACTGAAGACGACACTTAGTACCCTTAACACTATTACTTCACAGAAAAGAAATATCATAGTTATAAGTTCTTCGGTAGAACCGACTCCTTTGATACCAATTTTTCACAACCCATCCTTGGGGCACGTGCTGTGACTACCCCAATCCCGCCTTCCATAGGGCAGGGGCTGGCGACTAGCACCAAAGGCGTCAATCTCAGTATCTGGGAAGGAATTTCCTTTATAAAACATAAACACAACTAACCAGAGTACAGGCGCATGTAATACACTTAGTAAAAAAGAGAGTGATGAAAAGAAAATGGGTCAGAATATGAACCCAATTGAGTTGTACAACTACAACTGAACGAAGTAAAACAGAAAAGACAAACAACTAGAAGATAGAAGCATATCCTGGGGAATCCACCTCGGATCCTACCAAAAGTTTAGGTACAGATAGCCTCCTCAACGCTCTAGCCTTCCAACCTTCTTCGAGGACCGTCTCGTCGTGAAGTCCACCTCTGGGTACTGACTCATCGTGAGGTACACCCCCGGGTACTAACTCGTCGTGAGGTCCACCTCCGGGTTCCGTCCAGTCCTCCTACACTCGAACTTAGTCAGCACTGTCGATCGTCTTCATCCAACACAATGAGGTGCGGGCATATCCCGTGCAGGGGTGAGTATATGATACTCATTAGGGACCCCAAGACCCTCAAGGTCTCACTAAATCAAACAAGGATAATCACAAATAAAGTTCTCAACGGATGACCCTTACTTAGGTATAAGCCATACTTATACCTAAGTTATCATGTAACCCATCTCAGCCATGAGGTATCACACAGATATGAAGTCAAAAGATAACCACTACTTAGGTATATGGCTATACATATACGTAAGTTATCAAGTAACCCATCTCAATCATGAGGAAAACACAAAGGTCATTGACTCAACTCAAACCAGGGTTTTCATTATCGAAACCACAACTGATGAAGAGCTCCATCTCTGTCGAGTACCGTGATCCTGTCATGAATTTGAGGCACTGTTCACTAACCTTAGACTGCTGAGGTACCCCTCATGTAGAGTACCGAGGGTTGGCCACCCAAAAACATTAGTACTGCCCACTACGGTCTGCAACCCAAACACAGTAGTGCACCCCCACTAACAGCCTGCAAAAGTACTCCTCCTATCGAGTACCATGGGTCTAACACCCAAACACAGTAGTTCTCCCAGTCGTGGGTCTGCCACCCAACCACATTAGTGCTCCCCACTATGCTATACAAGTCACTCCGACTCGAATTAGACAGGCATTCATTAGGTCTCAGCAAGCTACATGGTCTTCGTACTCCGTACGATCGTCTCCGGGAGGGTCCGCTCCACGATCTATAGTTCGATACTCCAAGTATCACAAATTTCCATGAAGAATAATCTTAATGGACTTCCTCGTTGTAGGGTTCTCAATGCAATAGACTACGTGTCAATCGGTCGCCCGGTCTGTGAGTTATTAGCCTTTTAGTCCCGGGGGCCTGGTTGGTTTCGTGTACGAACCAACCTGGCAGTATCTCAATTGTACCCTGAACTCACATAGGGTATACTCAAAGAGACTGTTTCTGAACGTGATCACCAATGTCGCTGACAGTTCGTCAAACGAACGTCCGGTCTGAATGTTATCGGCTTTTCCGTTCCAGGGGCCCGGTTGGATTTCGGGTTCAATCCAACCTGGCCATATTCCAACTATGTCCAAACCTTAGGTGAAGTATTCCAAATGATCCGTTTCACCAAAATGAATCCCAAAAAGTCAACAGCACATCAATTTGATGTCCGGAACTCAAGTTATAAGTGTTTCCGCTCCAAGGGCCCGGTTGGTTCCGGGTTCGAACCAATCGGGTCGTACCCATACTTCACCAAAAAAATCATGTGTCATAATAAAAAACGACCGTCTCGATCGATGGATCCCAACGAAACGGACGGTACGTCGATCGGAGGTCCGTAGCCCAAGATATGGGCGTTTGAACCAAACTACCCGAAAATATGGGGTTTGGGCTCGGTCCGACACGGCCCAATACCCCCTGGGTCAGCCCAAACTGAGTCGACCCGAACCGGGCCTGGGTCCAGCCCAATCTGGCGCGGCCTGGCCCGGTCCCGCACGGGTGGCCCGACCCGGCGTGGGCGGCCCGGCCCGGTGCGGGCGGCCTGGCCCAGCGCAGCAGCCCGGCTCGGAAGCCGGCTGCAGGGTGTGAGTGGGGGGGGGGCTCTATTTTAAAACGGCGGACCCATCTAGTGGGGACTTCCCTAGCTGGCTGACCGGGGGTTTCAACACCCCGGTATTTCCGGAAATGGCCGGCCTTTATGGCCGGCCGGTGTGGCTGCCGCAGGACCCCCGGGGTCCCGCCTCCTTGTGTGTCTTGAGCCTCCTATGAAACCACAGCGGCCTTCGGCCGCGGCTCCTGTCCAACCGGCACGACGCGACGGCGCCCCGCCCTTCGGCCGCGGACCGCCCCGGTCGTGGCCCTCTTGGTGCTTCGGCACGGCGTGACAGCGCCGCACCCCTCTGTCGTGGCCCGCCCCGGCCGCGGCCTCCTTTGGGTTCTCCGGCGCAGCGCGGCGGCGCCGCGCACCACCGTCGCAGCCCGCTCCAGCCGCAGTTCTATTTTTCCCCGCACTGTGCTACGACACCGCACCGCCTTCACATTGAAAGTGAATGTTGATAAACAAGGAAACATGGAGGGGAATCGGCTGTGTTCGTGCCATACGATATCCTCCCATTACATCATTAACATTTGGCATAAATAATATAAATACGCCAAAACACTTTCTTAAATTCATTAGAAAAGAATTTAACCCCTACCTCGTGTTGTTCGTCATTCGCCGCGGGAAAGCGGCATTGCGAGAAAAGAAAAGAGAGTGACGACGGTCGTTGGCGTTCGTCACTTCTATCGGCGTAGGAGTGCACCCGAAGAAGAATTGACGTCTCCTCTCTTATCGTGTTATGAAGAGGAGAGACGGTGCGTCATCGTTCGTCGCCAGAGGTTTGGTGTTCTTCAACGAAGGAGGAAAACCCCTCTTCCTTCACAAATCTATCTCTCAAGAGGTTTCTCCCAACAAAACAAACACCAACCTAATTAAAATAAGACTCCACCATATTTTAATTAACTTTCCAAGCCATTCAAAATTTTAATAACTTAATTCATTAATTGAGTAGGTTCCATTAATTAAATATGGTGTCTTGGAAAAAGTTAAAGTGAAAGAGAGAGAGAAGAGTACGAGTCATATAAGTTAAAGTTGAGTTACAAATTAATGAGGGGGAAAAGTTATGAAAGTTATGGGAAGGTCAATGGGGTTAGGGTCTCGTGTGGGCCCCAACTCCCACATATCCACACATGGGAAGTTGGGTGGTTGTGGGCCCCACCAACAACTTCCCATGGTAGAATTTAACTTCCTTGAATAACAAAAAAAATTGTACACAATTTTATTTATTTCTTCCTTAAACCCCAAAATTTAACTTCTTCTCCCATACAAACGCACCTACGGTAAAAGTCCTCTTAAGAAAGTACTGGCGCTGCGAGTTCATCGGTGCCCTCGGATTTCAATTTCGAGTACCGGTTCAAAAGAGAGAGAGACCCACTCGTTAGTTCACTGAACATACCAGAGAAAAAATTCGTATATTGATTCTGGGCACACAGGGCCTCGGAATCAGGTGCCGTCAGGAAATACGGACTCATAAAATTCCAAAGAAATCAAGAAAAAAATTTCCTTGAAATTTCCTGGTCTTTACAACCTCTACATCACTCTTTTTTTATTCAGTTTACTTAATGATTTGTATCCCGTTGTGAGCTCTGTTGTGTGCGTTTATAGGTTATAAAGGCAATGCCTTCCCTGTTTTAAGGAATTACGCTTTTGGTGCTAGTTTCCATCCCCTAGCCTATGGAAGGCGAGCTTGGGGGAGTCACAACACGGGCCCCAGGGGATGGGTCGTGATAATTAATTACTGATTATTTCAATTTATTACTAATTATTAAAAGTTATTAGTAGTTATTATTAATAATTGAATTTTTTTACTAATTAATCATAATTATTACAATTTAGGAATCATTATTCCAATTTATAACTAGTTATTACAATTTAATACTAATTATTACAAATTATTACATTTTATTTCAATTTTTTACAATTTATTACTAATTATTACTAATTATTACTAATTATTAGAATTTATTTCTAATTATTTCAATTTATATCTAATTATTACAATTTAATACTTATTATTACAATTTATTACAATTTATTACAAATTATTACAATTTATTAGTGACTACTACAATTTATTATTGATTATTATGAATTATTACAATTTTTTAATAATTAATAGTAATTATTACAATTGGTTACTAATTAATAATAATTATTTCAATTTATTAGTAATTTTATAATTTTTTCAAATTTATTACTAATTATAACAATTTACTACTAATTATTACAATTTATTTCTAATTATTACAATTTATTATTAATTATTACATTTTATTATAATTTCTAGAAATTTATTTCTAATTATTTCTAATTATTGAAATTTATTACTAATTACAGCTAATTAATACTTATTTTTTCAATTTATTAATAATTATTACAATTAATTACTAATTATTAAAAATTATTACACATTATTATAGTTTAATAATTATTATTAAAATTTATTAACAATTATTAGAATTTATTATTAATTATTACCATTTATTACTAATTATTCGTCATTATTATAATTTTTTAATTATTATAATTTATTACTAATTATTACAATTTATTACTACTTATTACAATTTATTACTAATTATTACAATTTATTTCTAATTACTACAATTTATCACTAATTATTGCAATTTATTACAAATTATTGCAATTTTGATACTGTTTATTACAATTTATTATGAATTATTACAATTTATTTATAATTATTTCTAATTATTATAATTTGTTACAATTTATTACTAATTATTGCAATTTATCATTAATTATTACAATCATACCATTAATTAAATAATCAAATCACATTAACTATTTAATTTTTTTGATAATCATTACAATAACAATAATACTAACTTAATGATTTTTATTTATCTCCATCAGGGATACCATATTCCAACCCATATATAATTATGATAACGTAGAAAAATATGATTTATATAATTATTCTCTAAATCATGGGTCTCATAGGTTTATCCTCATGCATTATAATAGTCATAATAATTTGAATACAATATATAATCATGTCCAAATATCCATTAATAAATTTTTGAAATATTTTAACTCAATAACACACAATATAAAGAACCGTAATGTTATATGAATGAAAAATATTAATCATTTTTCATTGATTATTGATTTGAAACATAATTTTCAATATCATCATGGAATAAATTATAATTCTTAGAAAACCCGATAAATTATACTACCATTCCTTCAAAATAACCACATCACAATCTATGTAGATAAATGATAGAGATAGACTATTTAAATATCTAACATGGAAATTGAGATATAAATTTATAATTTTAACTTATAAATATTGATAATTCTAAATAGTGTAACGAATGAATACAAAATATAGATATATATAGTTTTATTCATACATTCTAAATGAATTAATACAACATGAAATGAATATAATGTTTTTAAAATATCTTGGGCTAGCTTACTCTCATATAACTATATATTTAAAGCTACATATTGTAAAACATATTAATACATTAATCAGCCTTTTTGATCCAACGTGTTACTAAAATTACCAAAATGGTATTAATTTAAAAGTATTAATATATTGTATTTTTATACATAATCCTTATGAAACTATTTTTTAAATCCTATGAGTACTTATTTCCATTAATATTTCAACCATTTCAATCATTCAATTCAGTCAAAAATTTATTACATGTAAATTTGTTTATATGTAAATGGAAAATATTCTCATATTTTGATTATGATTTAAATGGTTTATAGTAATAACATATATAAAAATAATAAATTTTAATATTTATATATATATGCATGAAAATTTTATTCTCTTGTGTTTTTGAATAGGTCAAATATGGAAGAACACCCATGTAATTTTAATTATTATTCCAATCAGTGGATGTGACAACTTTTATGTTTTGATACAAAGATTAATTTTAAGAATTTGAATGTGTTGAAACATTATTTTCGGATGGGGTTTAAGGATTGATAAGTTTCTTACAGGGACTAGTTGGTTTCAAGAGTAATTAGCTTCCAGAACCAATTTTTAGGAGACAATGCAATGGGTGCATAGTTGGTGCACAATTAGTGATATTCGTGCCAACTAAACCATTAGGAAACTTGAGCAATACAATAGTTTAATAAATTTGTGAGTGGAGGAAAATAAACCATGTGATAAACTAGTAATAAATTTCTAGGGTGTTTTCATGGGTCTCACATTGTTTCATAAACAGTGTGACTAGCTGTGTGAGGAGGTGAACCCTTTAGACAGTGGCATCGTACGAGTGGGTCAAAAATAGAAAGACCATGCTGACTAACCATCTAAATCATTCAATTGGTTGAAATTATTTTTATAATCATCATTCTTTATTTATTTCTTCTCTCATTTCGTGCACCTCTAATAGTCATGGAGCTTCTCATCTTCCTCCTCTAGGAATTGGCATATCTCCTTCATGTGAGATCTCATATAAGATCCATCAGGTATTTTTGTTATCGAGAAGTAAGTATTCAATTTATGATCTTTATAATATAATTTTTTTCCCTAAGAATTTTTTTAATTCCATAATGTGAGTTTCTTCCTTATTTCCTTTTTGTTTGAATAAAATTCTAAAATCACTCATCTCGTTTGGGATTAGAGGTAGGTATTCAACATATGTGGACCTAAAATCCTAGGGTAGGTGGATCCATGATTTAACTTTTTTGAACATGTTATATAGGAAATTAACATATGTTTGTGTGAGTGGGGTCCAATTGTTGATAATTATAAATTAATTATTTCCTTTTATATGTATTAATGGTGGATTCTTATTGAAATATCTATTTTAATTTAAGTGCACTAATACATAAATAGAATTACGTTGATGAATTAGGATTACAACTTGGTTTTTCATGAGGTGTGAGTTAATTAATTATATTAATTGTGATTTGATTACATTCTTTCCATGGGGACGTTCTCTACTTGTCCTGAGTGAATTGAGGTGATAATTATCACCAAGATTTATGTGAGATAGTTCATCTGGATGAGGTGAAGGGTGATGACCATTGTTGGTGTTGTGAAATGACTTTCATATTTGGATATATATTTAAATTGGATAGTTTGGTTTATTTTTTTTTTGTGATTTATTCTCACCATTATTATATAATAACACCATTGGAAACATCTTAACATATATATGGACTTAGGGAGGTGGTGTTGACCACATGATGTTTGAGGATGAATCCAAAGATTTATATGTAAGGAGATGGTGATGACTATTAGATACGCTGGATAAGCTCACAATATAATGAATTGGTTGATGGTGAATTAATAAATTTATTCGGTGTTGAGGATGGTTTAAAATATTTTTGATTATGGGATAGTATTGTTGAAGGATTGATATCGTTGTGCCAAGCGATGTTGTACTTTTGAGATGATGGAAGTTTTCAAAGTTGAATCTTGAAGGAAATTTGATTGATTTTTGGATGTTAGGTCGTTCATTCAATGAATACTTGACTAATGAATGTTCAATGAACTTTAAATATATATTTTTGGCATGAAGTTTAGAGGCTAGTTATATTTGAAATGAGGTACATGTGATGATGGTTTTCATGAGGTTTTGGATGAATTAATCATAGAAATGGTTGGAAATACAAGGGTTATACTTCTATGAAATATTAGGGATATAACATTCCACATTAGAACTGGTTGAAGAATTTAATCTATTTCATTTAGCTATTGGTTACAAGTAATTATGGTTAGGAATTTTATTTTTGATTTATTACTATTTTTTTACATAAGCATAAACTTATATAAATATCAATGTATGGTAGGAACATGTTGGAGGTGGGATGCTGAGTTCATACTGACAACCAATGAGGGACCATTAGGATGCGTCAAAATATTATGGATTCAAGATCTGTTAAGGGATCATACTCTGGGGATGGCCCATAGAAACTTTTGATGCTTTGTGAGTGAATGGGATGGATGGAAAATGAACCAAGTTATTTTTTGAATCATTAAGAGTTTCATTTTAGTATTTCTCATACATACATTTATTATCATATATGTGAATTCATAATTGTTTTGTATGAATGAATGACCAATAAACATTATTCAAAAAGTATGTATTTTAGGTTTTGACTTGTTATTTTCAGAACATATTATTTCTTCATATGAGTTTGACTATATTCTTGAACATTTACATTTTTATTAATAACATTCACTACTACTATTATTATATTATCACGAGAGAGGATATTATCTTGAATATGAACTCAATAAACCTAAATTTCTACTCCAATGAATTTGTAATATAGGGAGTCATGGTAACACCCCGTGAATTTATATTATTTTTAATTTATAATAAATTTAATTATGTTTCTAGAATGATTTATTTGTAACAACAATTTATGATTAAGATACATGCATCATTGAGTTTATCATTCATTACAAGAAATATTATTCATAGCTTGACCTACACATAAAACTAATGTAATCATGGGGTAAAACCAAGATTTAGTTTTGTCAATATAAAATATACTATTTATCATGAACCAATTTGGGTTTCCATCTAACCAAACACCTGACCCGATTTAGGGAAGGGGCCCAATGGCATTCTAGACACCCATAGGCTAGAAACTACTACTTGGGTATCAAAAACATTCTTTGGGAATGATTCCACTAATGAGAATAACCAAAATCATTCATAATATAGACCATAAAACTATAATTTATAACATCACTAAACATGGTGAAATAAATTCAAGAATCTAGTTTTTACAATATTAACTAGAAACCAAAATACTATGATGGATGTAAACCCAAAAATGCTGCAAAAACTTTTGTAAAACATGATGGGCATCTCCCTAAAGCCACCACCACCGACACCTATAACTATAGGAACTCTATAACCTGGATCCAAAATCACCATGACACATTTTTCATTTAATTAGGTCACACATAAAGAAGACAACATAAACCCAATGGTGTATTTAGGGTGTGAGCTGAAGCCCAGTATGATGCCACCCAAAGAATGGATTCGATATAATAACATTATAAGAAATAAAAAAATTCATATTCTTATAACTACATTGAAAAAAATTCCTCGTACATTCTAAAAGAAAACTTCTGAAAAAAATTAAAAAAAAAATATTTCTATAAGAAGATTTCTCAATAGTAAACTTACTTTAAAATCCACAATATACACAAGGTCCTATGTATACTAATGTTCAGTACCATGCTATAACATCACATCATAAAAGAGCACCACTAGTAAATGTGTAAGGGTATGAATCATAAGTGAGTCACAAGTATCCTCACACAATGATGATATTTATCCATCAACTCAACATCCAAAAAATTTTCCCGTCCATGATACACCAGAAGGGTTCCATCACAGGGGATTAGTTGTCTCCAGATAATGATGCAATATTAACAACATTCCAATTAATAATACATTATGAGGGATCTATCCAAAGGTACTAGTGGTATCTGATAATATCACATGTTTAGTTAGAATTATAATTATGAATCCAACTGAGTGAATCTAGACCTTTCCACATTCATGTTAATAGAATAAAAGTTCTATATATACCGTCTAGAAACCCGAGATTCATATTGTGCTCAAATTCCATTTCACATATCAAACAAGTAACCACATTCTTATAATGCTTCCATGCTTCACAAAGGAATATGGAAACCACCACATTCTAGAATCCTCACACAGAAACCATGATTTTTAGAAAATAACCCACTTTCCATTTTACAGGCACCAAAACCATTTGAAAATTAATTTCACACCAATTATATAACTCACTAAAACCTTTTGGAAAATAACAAGAAAATAAAATAATCAATACATCAATTTCTATTATCCTAACCCCTTCTAAATTATTACATACCCCGAATCTCTTTTTAAAATATGATTTTAATTATATACACAGTAAATACATAACATTAATATGTGCATAATAAAATCCAACATGCTAGAATAATCCATTTTCTTTTGAAACCCCACTTTTTATATATTCTCACCTCATGTTCCTTTGAAAAAAAATTTACGGCTTTCAAATAAATCATTTAATGTATCCAAAAACCACAATAATACACAAAGGAAAAAACCATTTTCCTTTTGAAAATCTAGTTTCATCACATATTCATGGAAAAACACTTCTCAATTGTCATTATCTTAAGAAAAATTACTAATATAACACATATAATTAACCAACAAATCATATTAGAATTATTTAGAAATGATAGAGAATGGATCCACCTACTATACACATGGAAGTTTCTAAAAATTAGTGTCAAACCTCAAGAAAACCTCTAAAAGATTCTATGAATGAAAGATCAACCAAAAAACATCAATATCCTTCCCAAAATATCATGATAAAGACCCCAACATGGCCAAAACTTTTCTAGAAAACAAAAATCCAGTAGAGAGGGAATACAAACCCAATATAGAGGGAATAAAAAAACAAGAATGAGGGAAGAATAAATAGAAACCACATACATGAAGATTTCTTAATCTTCCAATGTCAAAACCACCCTATGAATGATTCCAAATATGTCCAAATTATCTTATAGGGAGCTCCAAGAGCTAAAAACACATATGGGGTGTGTGGGAAGAAATTGGGGTTAAATACTAAGAGGATATTAACAGAATTCTCTAAATTTTAATGAATAGATAAATTCACATGACTTTTCCACATGGATTTTCAAACCATGAAGAAAATATTCACCCCTCGCTGTCCAATATCCACACACCATAAGATTAGAGAACTTGGTTTAAAATCCATGCACTAATCGTTCTGTTATACACTTTCCAAAAATGGAACATGGAAAAACATTTTACTGGGTTAGGATACATGGTTTGAAGAATCATTCACCAACCATGTTCGACAAGTTTCCAAGCCCATAACATTCATCTTTCCCAAAAAACCTTTGGGGAAACCAAGGGGAAACATCAGATCAATATATAACAAATAAATACCTGAAAAAGAATACCCATGTCTTCCAATTCTCCCCACAATGAAATATTTCCATCCCTAGAAAGTCACTCTAATTCGTGATCATAAAACAAAAACGAGTACTTATTTATAACTACTGAATTCCTCTCCGATTTCTTAGGTTCATCACCATCATGCTTCAAAACAAAATCAGACAAGTGGAATACACTTCTAATGAATTACACTCTCCAGAGAATCTAAAATCTTCACTAGACACTCAAACGTATATTAATCAGGGTTTAAATATAATTCCTCTATCTTAACACATGGTACATATCTATATTATACATTTTCAACAACGACACATGGAACACATTATGAATTTATTTCCATTGAGAAGGAAAATCCAACCTCTAAACTACCTCAATGACTCTCTCAGTAATTTCAAATGGCCCAACAAACTTTGGACTAAGCTTCCCCTACTTACCCAAACAATGATGAACCATGGGAGGTATCACTTTCAAGAACACCCTATCACACATAATAAATTATAAATAAAAAAATATATAATCATCATAGGACATATAATGATTCTACCCTGTCAAGAAAATGATAACTAATTAATTTTACATTGTAAGAAGTTTCTTGAGCAAGGATCGATCCAAATAATGTGGTCTCACCCACATTATCAAAATATAAAGGAGACCATCATGGTCATTCATAAATTGATTTAGAAGGATCCATTCAAAAATAATATTGGTAACTATTGTTATATGCAAACTCGACCACTCCCACATGTAAAACCCCAGGATCCTAAAAAATTAAAAACAAATGCTTTAAGAATATATTCCAAAATATGATTCTCCCACTCATAATGACCATCATTTTAAAGGTGGTATGTTGTACTCAACTAGACCTAAAATCCCATCACCTCCGGAAGTCCATACTGAAACTACAATGTGATACAAGGGTATTTGATTGAAATAATTTTAGATGGAACTTAATGAAGCATAAATATCTATCATATATAAAATTATCCCAACTCATCCACCTTGGCTAAATCCTTGATCTGAATGAAATGAGCTGATTTGTTCGGATGGTCATTCACTACCGAAATAGAATTCCTCCCCCGGTGTGTATGAGGTAAGCCCTTAATAAAATCCATGGCAATCTTTTCCTACCTCTAGGTAGGAAGTATGTTGGGGTTGAAGAAAACCGGGGGGCCTTTGGTTCAAGTATTTAACATGATGACATGAATAGAACCATGATAAAAATTCATCTATATAGTACCTTATACCTAGACACCTTAACTATTGACACAAGTCATACAAATTTTGGTAGCACCATGATGAATGTCCCATTATGACTAGTGGCTCCCTTGTACCACCAAATTCTGCATGGATAATAACGTGAGAAATTGAATCATGAAGCCCAAAACTCAATCCAGAGAAAAAAAATCACAAGGCGTTCTCCACCATTAAGAAGGTTCATAGACTTCTAGAACTACTCTTCACAATGATTCCCCTACTTAATTAGTTCCAAAAGAAAAGGATTCATCTAAAAACTGACCTAGAAGGAACCTATAGTCTTCTCCTTGGTCTCCAAATGAATTTGATCAATGTGTTCCCTAAATTTACAATAATCACTAGACTCTTCCAATATATGCACAAGAAAAGTTTTAACATCCCAAGTATGTAATGAATAATAGATATTTTTATATATGTCTATTAATGAATTAGATAGTGTTTTAGAGGCTTAAAATGAAAATAAATCCAATCTTAAGCATGGAATACACTAATATTTTTAATAGATTGTTTTACTACCTTTTGATGGCAAACCATTTTTGAATCTATCTTTTGACAATTTTATAAGACATGTCTATCAAAATAAACTTATTCTTTATGATTGGGACATCAAAATTTACTTTGTGTGAATTTTTGGAATTTTTCTGACAATGTTCATTTTTTAATGAATAGTGAAAAATATTACATTTTACATCAAAACTGCTTTTTAATCTAAGTTATTTATATGATTAGATTATCTTTTGAATTGGTTTTGAAGTGAAATTAGAATATATTTTTACCTTTTAATCCAATGGTGGTCATTGGAATCAATTCCACTTTGAAATTGGACTTAAACTGGTGATAATCTTTTGATACTTATTGTTTCATAAAAACACGCTATTTGCTCTGACAGCGGGAATTAATTATTAAATTAATTAATGTGACTTATATGTTTTGAATTTTTTAAAATAGACTTCATTTTCGAATTCATAATATCAAATATAGCTTATGGTTAAGTTTTGGTATTTTTCTGAAAAAACTTCAATTTTTGAGGAATAGTGAAACTACTAAGTGGTAATCAAGCAAACTAATTTTTCAGTTAAATGAAAGTTTACCACTAATCTGTATTGAATTTTGAAAATCCGACATACATGGTTGTCATTAGTATGTAAAATGTGGTTCAATGGGATGAAAATAATTTTTTTGGTGAATAGTAACTTTTTTTCATTAATCGCAATTAGAGGTAATTAGTGTAATTTAAGGTAAAAATGATATTATAAAAATGTGAAAACACAATGACACTTGTCCTGCCCCTATTGGATGAGTCATGGCCGACCAAGACAACCCATGGGTCGATTTAGGGGACCCTATGGAGCCTCTAGGGTGAGATAATGACTTTAATGCCTTTTTTTAAAATAAAGGTGAAAATGACACTAACATAAATTGTTTTACTAAAACAATTTTTATAATGGGTTATACTAATCATAATTTTTTCAATAAATACTCTTTGGAAAGATAAAAAGATTTAATACATCAGGATATTTGTTTTATATTTTCTAGACATTAAATAAATTTATTTAATTATGACATCATGATGATGCAATGATGACCTCATTAATGAACAGTTTAAATAAAATGAAACGATAATATAAAATCTAAGACCTAAACTTGTCCAAAAACTATTGGATGGGAATATTTCGAAGCCTTATCATCTTATATTAGAAATATATCAATGTGGGTCCTTAGAAATTCGAACCACTTTTGAAAATAAAATAATAGTTTCCTGATTTCCAAAAGTGCCCCTCCTCTCGTCTTATAAAAGGCCCCCACCTCTACCTCATTTCACACACTCCTCAAGCCTTTGGCTCGTCCATAACCTGACCATTTACTCTCTCCACATCCCTCTCCTCATCCTACAGGATTCCCTTTGGGAAGAAGCCTTTCAATGAAATCCTTTAGGTTCAAATCAAAAGGAGTTACACTTTTAAAGGTAATTCATTCTCTCAAGTTCATTTGTTTTATTTTGCTTCTCCAACCCCCTAAACTCTTTTTATTTACTTCTTTTGTAACAACACCAGTATCTTAAATATACTAGGATTTTGTTATAAGATTTATTCGAGCTAAACTCTCATACAACTACATCAAATGGTTAAAGAACATACTGTTTCCGTGGATGGAGAAATTCTACCTCCCGAAACGATGATTGTTCAATACTCATTTAACACCTTCAAAGGTGGCCATTATGATGTCACTATTTTTATATATGATATATAATATGTTTATTATTTCTTTAAGCTTCTGTATTTTTCATTTATGGCATACCATTATTGTTTCCATTATGGGTAAACATGATATCTTCATTTTAGGAAATGCGGACTACCGCCCCCAGAAAGTGATTTGATTCGTTAATACCTTATGTGGGATGTGTAAAGGATAAAGTTAATGATATTATATATTTTATTATACTGGAATTATAATATACTCTTATATCATTATGATTCCATTCCAAAAAATACGAAATAGAAATGGAAGTAGCGTTCATGCGTATGTACGGCTTACCGTCTCCATGAACGGTGCATTTCATTTCTTACCTCTAAATGTGATGTAATATTATAAATACATGTATATGCTGAATATATATGATATATATGTTATCAAAATCATTAATATCATTCTGGATATAATGAACCTTTGACCAAATTAACAACATGTAAGTCTAAGAAGTTTATTTTTGACTTAAGAACCAAATACCGACAAAATGAACATTATTAACTTAAATGATTACATGATGTTCATAACATGGTATAAATGGAATAATGAAATTGAAAAAGGTTCTTAATCAAGTAGAGATTAACTCAATTTTATTATTCAGGAGATTAAAGAACGGTCGGGTCAAGTCGGATACGAGGTATGGGACTTTGTCTCAATCTCCTTTCATTGAGGCATATTTTATTTTATACACAACCTTCTTTTATACGGTGTATAAACCCCTTTGAATTTTATGCTTATTCAAAAGGAATATTTTTTATACGAAGTGTTTTACTAAATGAAAAAAAGGAATGTTTTTGTTGTACGTATGCAGCGATAATGACTTCTCCGCGGCCGTGACCATTATTTGAGTTTCGACTTCCTTTACAAGCCATACAATTTTTTTAAATGAAAAATAAATACCATGTTTTACTTTGGTATTGAAAATGGTTTTCTTAATGTTTTTATTATATCAATGTGTTGTGTTGATATCTCGTGATTGAAATGTGGAAATGTTATGTTTCCTTTATGCATGTTTTATGTGATACGATTATGTTGAGGTTCTTGGGAATTATTATGAAGACGGGTGGTTCCGTGATAAACTAAGGGCGGGTGAGCCCGATATAGCTCTCCAATTCATTGGGTAACGCGAAGGAGTGAAACATTAAGGTTTCTCCGAAGAGATTTAGGGAATATACTGTGATGGGTTTTCCAAACGTAACCAAGAGGGTTACTCCCTACGTAAGAATGTTATGAATGACTCATGTTACCTTTATGTCTTATGATTTCTATGATTTATTCATGATTTTATGAGGTGTGTTAAAGTGCCTATGTTTTATGGGTAAAGTATGATTTCATTCTTATGTATATATGAACTCATGTTTCCTTTCCATGTTTTTTTATAACCCATATTGAGTTTTTATGCTCATCCCATGTTTTTGAAATGTTTTTCACAGGTCAAGGGAAAGGTACATGATAAGATGATAGAGTCAAGGATGTGTCAAGAAAGAATCCATGTTTTATTTTCAATATGTTTCCATTGATGGGAAAAAAGAATACTATCTTTCATTGTAACCACTTGGTTTAAATGTGGGTTGTAATGCATGTTTTAAGATCTAATTCTCTAAAACTCTAAACCTGAAAAGATCCTCAACGTGTAATCTTGTGATAACTCAAGATTATGTAAGGTTTAAGGCTGGGGACATATAGTTGGTATCAAAGGTCGGTTTAGATAACTTTAGGAGTTAGAATTCTATGAAATGATTATCCAATTTTTTTTATATGGTCAAATTCAAGTGATATAGCATTTGAAGATTACCATGTTGCTTCATCTACGACATGTTTGTTCAGAATGGTTTTCCGCAGAGGAAACAGGGAAGCAGTGCTAGGAAGGCATACAGAAGGAAATAACCTTCCGAATCAGCATCCTGAGATGGTCGGAATTAGAACTGAACAGTTTGTTGTAGTAATGGCATAGTTGACTCAGGCTATAAATGGTGGTGGTATCCATGCATGAGATCAGCCAGATCAACCGCAGAGGAACATGTTAGTGGTGGAACATTTCATGAGGCAACATCCCCCATCATTCAGAGGATCATCTGACCCTGTGCTAGCTGAAGGGTGGATTAAAGCACTAGAGAAGATTTTCGATGTCATGAGGTGTTCAAACAGTCAAAATATTAGTCTTTCTATTTACCGTTTGGACGGTGAGGCAGATCAGTGGTGGTCTATGGTTAAAAATATCAGGGACGCCGATGAGATTGATGCTCTTGACTGGGATGAATTCAAAGGTATGTTTCTTGAGAAGTATTTTCCTAAGGCTGTTCGACTTAGGATGGAAAAGCAATTCTTGCAATTGAGGCAAGAGGAAGAATCAGTGGCTACCTATGAAGAAAGGTTCACTCGATTGGCAAGGTATGCTCCAAATTTTATCTGAGACCTTGATAGTAAAATCAATCATTTTACTCAGGATTAAATCCAAAATATCGAAGGGAATTAGCTTCTCGCGAGTTTAAAAGTTATGAAAAGCTTGTTCTATGTGCTGAGAAGGTGGAAATGGAGTTTGCCGATGATCAAGTGTTCTATAACAACCAACAGAAGAAGAGACCGAGGTGGCATGAGAAAGGTAAGAATTCTTAAAAAAATACTAATGTTAAGAAAACTAAGTTTCCAGTTTGTGATAAATGTGGCAAAAGGCATGCTGGGGAATGTCTTCTGAATTCCGGAAAGTGCTACCGATGTGGTAAGATGGGGCATAAGGATCGAGATTGCACTGAAAAGGATCAGGGTGAAGGTAAGACCAAATTTTATTTACAGTTAGTGAAATGTTTTAAGTGCAATGAGATGGGTCACTATGCAAATGAGTGTCCGACAAAGAACATGAGTGATGGGAAGAAGTTAGACTACAAGAAGAAAGGGGTGGTGAAGTCCTTTGCAACTACTTCAGCAGATGTCGGGCCATCAAATGAAGTTGTATCAGGTACATTGTTTGTTTTTTCAGATTATTCCAGTGTGTTGTTTGATTCGGGGTCTACACATTCTTTCATCTCTGAAACCTTTTCTAGTAAAATGGGAATACCATCTCAAGAAATGACTCCTGAACTTTTGGAAAAAACACCTGGGGGAAATGTTGAGGAAAAAAGAATTTATAAGAATCTTTCTATCCTTATCTGTGGAAAGAACCTACTTGAAAAACTTATTGGTCTACCTCTAGTAGAGTTTGATGTTATCCTGGGTATGGATTGGATCTCTATTTAACATGATAAGATTGATTGTAGAGATAAAGAAGTTTTTTGTTTCCGAAAGACTTTCATTTTGTGTACAAGAATGAACCCTTACTGTTGATAACTTATCAAGAGGCCGAGAAACTTGTAAAAGATGGAAATGAATGTTACCTTACACACGTCATTGAAAATAAAGGAACTGTTCAGATTAATGATGTGCCAGTGGTAAATGAGTATCCTGATGTTTTTCCTGATGAGTTTCCTAGAATAATACCAGATCAGGAAGTTGAATTTACTGTTGACTTAGTTCCTGATGCTAATCCAATTTCAAAACCCCCTTATCGAATGGCTCAAATTGAACTTTTAGAGTTAAAGGAGCAATTGCAAGATTTATTATAGAAAGGTTTCATTCGACCTAGAACATCACCATGGGGTACTCCTATTTTATTTTTTAAAAAGAAAGATAGCTCTATGAGACTTTTCATTGATTATAGAGCCTTGAATAATATCACTGTTAAGATCAAATATCCTTTTCCTCATATCGATGATTTGTTTGATCAGCTCCAGGGAGCTTAATTTTTTTCAAAGATTGACCTGAGATCGGGGTACCATCAACTGGAGGTAAAGGAAGAATATGTTCCGAAGACCGCGTTCCGTACGAGATATGGCCATTATGAATTTGTAGTAATGCCTTTTGGGCTAACCAATGCACCTGTTGTATTCATGGACTTAATGAATAGAATTTTCCATGAGTTCTTGGATAAGTTTGTGGTGGTTTTCATTGATGATATTTTGGTGTTTTCAAAAAGTAAAGAGGAGCATGAAAGACATTTAAGGGTTATCTTTCAAACCTTAAAAGAAAAGAAATTGTATGGGAAATTCAGCAAATGTGAGTTTTGGTTGCAACAAATTTCCTTCCTTGGTCACATTGTTTCTAAAGATTGGATAAATGTTGATCATGCAAAAACAAAAGTTGTGGAAGACTGGCCAAGACCCACAAATGTAACGGAGATTCGTAACTTCCTTGGTTTGGCAGGCTATTACCGAAGGTTTGTTAGAAATTTTTCATGGTTATCTAGTCCAATGACTAAGCTAACTCTGAAGGGTGTTAAGTTTATCTGGACAAAAGAATGTGATGATTTTCTTCAGTAACTGAAAAGAAGATTGGTGAGTGCTCCATTTTTGGCACTACCTTCCAGGAATGGTGAGTTTGTCATACACAGCGATGCTTCATTAAAAGGACTTGGTTGCGTCCTAATGCAGAATGATCAGGAAATTTCTTATGCTTCAAGACAATTGAAAACACATGAGGTAAATTACCCAACACATGATTTTGAATTAGCTGATGTTGTTTTTGGATTGAAAATTTGGAGGCATCATTTGTATGGAGTGAAGTGTGAAATATATACTGATCACAAAAGTTTAAAGTATATATTCACTCAGAAAGAGCTAAAAATGAGACAGAGGAGATGGCTGGAATTAATCAAGGATTATGATTGTACAATTCATTACCATCCGGGAAAAGCAAATAAAGTGGCCGATGCTTTGAGTCGAAAAAGTAATGCTTCATTAGCAATGTTGCGTTTGGAACGTGATCCTTTGGTTAAGGATTTGATGAACTTTGGCATAGAAGTTGTTAGTGCAGGAAGTTCTTATGTTTTGTTTCAGGTATCAGTGAGATCATCTCTATCAGATAGATTCAAGCAAGCACAAAAGCAAGACAGTGAGTTGCAGAAAAAGGTAGAGCTGGTTCAGAAAGGTAAGTTGCATGAATTCAACATTGATAATGATTGCGTTTTGAGATTTGGTAAGAGATTGTGTGTGCCTTGTGATTCACAGTTGAAGAGAGAGTTGTTATGTGAAGCTTATAGTTCTCCATTTTCAGTTCATCCTGGCAGTACTAAGATGTATAGAGATCTCCGGGAGTATTACTGGTGGGATGGAATGAAAAGAGATATTGCTGATTTTACTGTGAAGTGTTTGACTTGTCAACAGGTTAAAGCAGAGCGGCAGTTACCGAAAGGGATGCTTCAGCCTTTACCAGTGCCAGATTGGAAATGGGAGAATATATCCATGGACTTTGTTATGGTATTACCAAAGACATCTCGAGGTAATAATGCAATCTGGGTTATTGTTGATCGCTTGACTAAATCTGCTCATTTCCTTGCTATACAAGATACTTTTTCCCTAGATCAACTTTCCTGTTTGTATCTTGAAGAGATAGTCAGGTTACATGGAGTTCCCTTCTCCATTGTATCTGATCGTGATCCCAGGTTCACTTATAACTTTTGGAAAGGCCTTCAGAAGTCGTTGGGTACTGAATTAAATTTTAATACAGCTTTTCATCCTCAATCAGATGGGCAGTCAGAACAAAAAATTCAGACATTAGAGGATATTCTACGTTCTTGTTCTATGGATTATTAGGAAAGTTGGGACCAACTTCTTTATTTGGTTGAATTTTCATATAATAACAGTTTTCATTCTAGTATACAGATGGCACCATTTCAGGCATTATATGGGAAGCGGTGTCGAACTCCATCTTTCTTGGATGAAGTGGGTGAAAGGAAGCTGATGGGACCAGAGTTGGTAGAAGAGATGGCAGAAAATGTTCAGTTGATTCAGAGACACATGAGAACAGCTTAGAGTAGGCAGAAAAGTTATGCGGACAACAGGAGGAAGTATCTTTCTTTTGAGGTAGGTGATCATGTTTTTCTCAAAGTTTCACCATGGAAGAATGTGATGCGATTTGGTAAGAAAGGAAAGATGAGTCCAAGGTTTGTTGGACCATATGAAATTCTGGAGAGAGTTGGATCAGTTGCATACCGAGTGGCTTTACCCTCGAGTTTATCTCAGGTACACAATGTTTTTCATGTTTCAATGTTAAGGAAGTACATGCCAGATCCATCTCATGTTTTGAGTCCATAGGTAGTTCAGCTGGAAGAGAATCTATCTTACGAGGAACAACCGGTCCAGATTCTTGACCACAGGGAGCAGGTATTGCGGAATAAGGTGATTCATCAGGTAAAGGTTTTATGGAAAAACCATATGGTTGAAGAGGCAACATGGGAATCTGAAAATGCTAGGAGGGATAAGTACCCCCATTTATTCGATAAGTAAATAAATTGCGGGGACGCAATTTTCTAAAGGGGGAAGGATGTAACATCCCAAGTAATTAATGAATAATAGATATTTTTATATATGTCTATTAATGAATTAGATAGTGTTTTAGAGGCTTAAAAAGAAAATAAATCCAATCTTAAGCATGGAATACACGAATATTTTTAAAAGATTGTTTTACTGCCTTTTGATGGAAAACAATTTTTGAATCTATCTTTTGACAATTTTATAAGCAATGTTTGTCAAAATAATCTTATTCTTTATGATTGGGACATCAAAGTTTACTTTCTGTGAATTTTTGGTATTTTTCTAACAATGTTCATTTTTTAATGAATAGTGAAAAATACTGCATTTTACATCAAAACTACTTTTTAAACTAATTTATTTATATGATTAGATTATCTTTTGAATTGGTTTTAAAGTTAAATTAGAATATATTTTTACCATTTAATCCAATGGTGGCCATTGGAATCAATTTCACTTTGAAATTGGACTTAAACTGGTGTTAATCTTTTGATACTTATTGTTTCATAAAAACACGCTATTTCCTCTGACAGCGGGAATTAATTATTAAATTAATTAATGTGACTTATATGTTTTGAATTTTGTAAAATAGACTTCATTTTCGAATTCAGAATATCAAATATAGCTTAGGGTGAAGTTTTCGTATTTTTCTGAAAAAACTTCAATTTTTGATGAATAGTGAAACCACTAAGTGGTAATCAAGCAAACTGATTTTTCAGTTAAATGAAAGTTTACCACTAACGTGTATTGAATTTTGAAAATCCGACATAAAAGGTTTTCATTTGTATGTAAAATGTGGTTCAATGGGATGAAAATAATTTTTTGGTGAATAGTAACATTTTTTCATTAATCGCGATTAGAGGTAATTAGTGTAATTTAAGGTAAAAATGATATTATAAAAATGTGAAAACACCATGAAACTTGTCCTACCCCTATTGGATGAGTCATGGCCGACCAAGACAACCCATGGTTCGATTTAGGGGACCCTATGGAGCCTCTTGTGTGAGATAATGACTTTAATGCCTTTTTTTTAAAATAAAGGTGAAAATGACACAAACATAAATTGTTTTACTAAAACAATTTTTAGAAGGGGTTATACTAATAATAATTTTGTATATAAATACTCTTTGGAAATCTAAAAAGATTTCCTACATCAGGGTATTTTTTTTATAATTTTTAGACATTAAATAAATTAATTTAATTATGACATCATGATGATGCAACGATGACCTCATTAATGAATAGTTTAAATAAAATGAAATGATAATATAAAATCTAAGGCCTACACTTGTCCAAAAACTATTGGATGGGAATATTTCGAAGAATTATCATCTTAGATTCTAAATATATCAATGTGGGACCTTAGAAATTCGAAACACTTTTGAAAATAAAATAATAGTTTCATGATTTCCAATAGTGCCCCTCCTCTCCTCTTATAAAAGTCCCCCACCTCTACCACATTTCACACACTCCTCAAGCCTTTGGCTCGGCCATCCCCTGCCCATTTACTCTCTCCACATCCCTCTCCTCATCCTATAGGATTCCCTTTGGGCATAATCCTTTCAAAGGAAGCCTTTAGGATCAAATCAAAAGGAGTTACACTTTTAAAGGTAATTCATTCTCTCATGTTCATTTGTTTTATTTTGCTTCTCCACCCCCCTAAACTCTTTTTATTTAGTTCTTTTGTAACAAAACCAGTATATTCAATATACTAGGATGTTTTTATAAGATTTATTTTAGCTACACTCTCACACAACTACATCAAATGGTTAAAGAACATATGGTTTCTGTGGATGGTGAAATTCTGCCTCCCGAAACGATGATTGTTCAATACTCATTTAACACCTTAAAAGGTGGACATTATGATGTAACTATTTTTATATAAGATATATAATATGTTTATTCTTTCCTTAAGCTTGTTTATTTTTCATTTATGTCATACCATTATTGTTTCCATTATGGGTAAACACGATATCTTCATTTTAGGAAGTGCGGACTACCGCCCCCTGAAAGTGATTTGATTCGTTAATACCATATGTGGGATGTGTAAAGGATAAAGATAATTATATTATATATGTTAGTATACTGGAATTATAATATACTCTTATATCATTATGATTCCAATCCAGAAAATACGAAATAGAAATGGAAGTAGCGTTCATGCGTACGTACGGCTTACCGTCTCCATGAACGGTGCATTTCATTTATTACCTCTAAATGTGATGTAATATTATAAATACATGTATATGCTGAATATATATGATATATATGTTATCCAAATAATTAATATCAATCTGGATATAATTAACCTTTGCCCAAATTAACAACATGTAAGTGTAAGAAGTCTATTTTTGACTTAAGAACCAAATACCAACAAAATGAACATTATTAACTTAAATGATTACATGATGTTCATAACATGGTATAAAAGGAATAATGAACATGAAAAATGTTCTTATGCAAGTAGAGATTAACTAAATTTATTATTCAGGAGATTAAAGAACGGTCGGGTCAAGTCGGATACGAGGTATGGGACTTCGTCTCAATCTCCTTTCATTGAGACATATTTTATTTTATACACAACCTTCTTTTATACGGTGTATAAACCCCTTTGACTTTTACGCTTATTCAAAAGAATCTTTTTTATACGAAGCATTTTACTAAATGAAAAAAAAGGAATGTTTTTGTCATACGTATGCGGCGACAACGACTTCTCCTCCGCCGTGACCATTATTTGAGTTTCGGCTTCCTCTACAAGCCATACCCTTTTTTTTAAATGAAAAATAAATACCATGTTTTACTTTGGTATTGAAAATGGTTTTCATAATGTTTTTATTATATCAATGTGTTGTATTGATATCTCATGATTGAAATGTGGAAATGTTATGTTTCCTTTATGCATGTTTTATGTGATACGATTATGTTGAGGTTCTTGGGCATTATTATGAAGACGGGTGGTTCCATGATAAACTAAGGGCGGGTGAGCCCGATATAGCTCTCCAATGCATTGGGTAACATGAAGGAGTGAAAGATTAAGGTTTCTATGAAGAGATTTAGGGAATATACTTTGATGGGTATTCCAAACGTAACCAAGAGGGTTACTCCCTACGTAGGAATGTTATGAATGCCTCAAGTTACCTTTATGTCTTATGATTTCTATGATTTATTCACGATTTTATGAGGTGTGTTAAAGTGCCTATGTTTTATGGGTAAAGTATGATTTCATTCTTATGTATATATGAACTCATGTTTCCTTTCCATGTTTTTTTTATAACCCATACTGAGTTTTTATGCTCATCCGAAGTTTTTGAAATGTTTTTCACAGGTCAAGGGAAAGGTACATGATAAGATGATAGAGTCAAGGATGTGTCAAGAAAGAATCCATGTTTTATTTTCATTATGTTTCCATTGATGGGAAAAAAGAATACTATCTTTAATTTTAACCACTTTGTTTAAATGTGGGTTGTAATGCATGTTTTAAGATCTATTTCTCTAAAACTCTAAACCTGAAAAGATCCTCAACGTGTAATATTGTGATAACTCAAGATTATGTAAGGTTTAAGGTTGGGGCCTTATAAAAGTAATTCTTAATGAATTTTTGACATCATTTCCTTTTTCCTAGGGTATAGAATATATCAAAATCAATCCCCTGGAGGAACTCGACTCAGTGACTTTGCCTTAAATTTAATCCCTTTTGGGAGATAATATAAACCAAAATATTATGATCGTAATAAACCACAAACATCTATATGAAAAGGTAATGCCACCATGTTTTCAATGCATCCATCAGTACCTCGAACACCATGTCATGGGTCTAGTAATTCTTATCTCGTGATTGGAGTAGGTGAGACCCATAAGCCAGGAAATGATCATTCTGCATTAGTACACACCTAAGTCACATATCTATGGAATCACAATAAACAACATATCCATTTCAAAATTTTATGAAAACGAACAAAATGGTATTAGTAAACCAGAACTTATGATCCTCAAAGGACACTAAGAACTATGGGATCAATTCAAACATTACCTTATTATAGGTAAGAGAGTTCATATATGATAAAATCCAAGAGAAATCACACAAAAAATACTTGTAATACACCTTCTATCCAAAAATACTTCTAATAAAAAAATATATTTAGATACTCCCATGACATAACTGCACTAATTTTCTCAAGGTATTTCAAAACCAGAGACTCGAAGTTCACATGGCCTAGGAACATCTCCTCCCTATTCCAGAAGGTGAAATTTTAGAAACATATCATATGGAAGACAACCTGAAGAATTCCCAAAATAATCCTAAAATGGTTCTTAATCTTCCCAATGGTTCTAAAAATATCTTGGATGTAATGCAAAAACCCCATAATAAAAGAGTCAAGATACTAGTGGAACACCCTATTTACAAGTTCCACAAAAACCACTAGAGCATTGCTAAACCCAAAAGGTGTGATCAGACACTCGAAATAGCCATACCTAATTAGAAAATCATTTTTTGGAACAATCACCTCTCTCACTATAATATAGTGATAAAAATAACACACATCGATCACGGAGAACCATATCTCCCCTTTTAATTAATAAAAGTAACCCTCAATGATAGGAAAGGGATAATTTTTATTATTCATTACCTAGTTCAACATTGGGTAATCTATGTACAATCATAGAGATCCATTGAACATATTTTCCAATAGAACCAGGTCTGACCAAGGAGAGACGATTGGGAGCATGAATCCTTTGGATTCAAAATAATAAAAATGTATCTTTTTTCCATCAACATGGTGGGGTCCATACCATATGAGGGAAGATTTATCATATATGTTCTTGATGAAAAATCAATTGTGAACTCCACATCCTGCTCTAGAGGAATCGTTGAGAAATCCTATAGAAAAACTTATCAGAACTCATCCACCACATGAGGTAATCTAGATCCATAACCAGTACCACCTTCCTCCAACATGTGCGATGAGAATTGATAAATATGTTTACCCAACTTGGGATGTGTTGGACCATCATTACCCAAATGAGTATCCCATTCACCATGGAAATCATCAACACTATCATCAACTTCCACAAAAATCACACGCCACTTCTATAAATTGATGTGTGCCTAAAAATTGAACTACCTAGTCCATACCAAAGATTATGACAATGGGATCCATTTCAATAATCCTAAAATCCCACTTTAGATGGACCCCTGTCATGGTCAATGCACAAGACAGACACCTGAGACCCTTCCTTCAATTCTAACTAAGTAGTGTTAGAAACTCCATATTGTATAAAATAATATCAGAAATAAAACTTAACACATCTACAAGATAGGTATAAATGAAATAAAATAAATTCACTGGTATCATGAAAAATGTATAAAAAGATAAAGAAACAAGAATGGTACCTCAAACTATCACAGGCCCTGCATCCGATCCTACTGGAGCTGGATCCAGCACATGTGGATTCCCCATCTCAGCTTCAGATTGAGAATAATCACTAACCTAGAGTCCTATAAATAAACTATTCCCAGAATAATATACATCCATGACTCCATGAACTCCAAATTGAGATACCATTGTCTCATATAGTTCGGGATGAGCTGAAATCCCCTAGTATCCACTTGACAAATACCACTCTAATATGGAGGTGGCGCCAAGAAAAATTATTGTATGTGACCCTATAATCGTCACTAATTAAAATGTTTAGGGGGAGAAAAACTCACTGACTTCTTGTGATGTTCCTTCTCACATGGATGGATCACCACTCACCCAACTCTTAATGGGACAAATAACGAAACCTGAGACGGATGGCTTGAACTTCCCCCACCACTTTTTTCTTACTCATCTAGCTTCCACTTACTCTCTGATGTACTACCATTGCCCACTACAGACACTGGTCCAAGGTATCCCAATTTTTTTTTGTTCAACACCCACTATATATGTATGATCAAAACATTAGTATAAGTTTTTAGATTAAACAAAAAGACCCAATAATAAATATATATTCGTAACCCCCACTTAATCTTCTAGGATGTCATCTGTTCAATAGAAATGGTCTTAGGGGTATAAGGAACCAAATCTATGAAATGGTGTGAATATTCCATCATGGACTGATATTCTTTTCCAATATTTTGGAACTCAAAAGACCTAGAATAAACTAAATCCTTGGGAGAATACTACTCATTGAAAATGAACATAACTTCTCTACAACCCATGTGCTAATTATTTACAGATTGCACCATAGAGACCCATAACGTTCAACGAGGTCCTTCCATCATAAACAAAGCACACATTACTCTGAAATCATTAAAAGTTTCAAGAAACCAGAACATCCTCTACGTCTTCTAATACAACTAATTTTCATCCTAATAATTTAAATTTCCCTAGAATGATGGAGTCTTGTTCATGAGAAACAACAGAGTCTTTTGTATTGTGGGACATGGTCAACTTCTCTAACCTGGGCAGGACAAGAACCCACACCTTGTCTCAAATCATAGATATCCTAAACCACTGCCTCAACCAACTTATACTAAATTAGAGAATGAGAAAAATCTCCATACTCTTCCCATGGCTACACATGAACTCTCTTCTATGGAATATTTCTACAATAATCAAGAACCACAAGGAATACTATCAATACAACCATAAACACATTTTGTAAAATTATAAGCAACAACAAAAATCTCAATCACATGTTTAAATTATAAAAAAACAAATCTATCACAATAAATATTAAAACGAAAGATTTCCATCATTTCCCAATGTCCATATAGAGTCTAGAGCCTGTAAGTATCACATAAATGAGAATTCAAAACAAATCCCAACATCCCATGGAAACTCGGGTCATGTTAGGAGGTGTGTTGGTCAGACACCCTACTCGTAACCAGATTCTCAATCCTGGATAGTCCTAGCTTCATAATATCTATACTCCTTCTCAAATAACTTGGCCCAAAAAAATAATGACCTCATGTGATATCATTTTTTCACAAACCAAGCCATGATTCCATCCAACCCAACACTCATCCTAATTCGTGGAAAGTATAGAAGAGAAATCACGGTCCCCATGGGATGGAGACTAGTACAAGGGTGTCAAAATCATAATTTTTGAATGATTTCACCCATGATAATAATAATATAATTAAAAAATAGATAAAACCCCATAATTGATAACCTAACCAATCATGGTGTAGAAAATAACACAATTGATGTGTTAAAATATTAACCAAACACTAAAATTCTATAATGGATGTGAAACCATAAACATCCCAAAAACTTATGAGAAACATGATGGGAATCAACCTTATGACACCACTACCAACACTTGAAAAAGGAGGAACTCTATCACCTAGATCCTCCATCACCATGACACTTCTTTCCTTTACAAGGGTCATATATAAAAATAATTCATCTTCCCAAATGTGTATGTAGGGTGTCAACGAAAGCCCTTTATGATTCCACCAAAATAATTTATTCAATAGTATAACATTATAAAAAAAATAAACATGTATATTCTCATAAAAATATTGAAAAAAAATTCAATATACATTCTAAAAGAAACATTTTTAAAAAACACATTGAATGGAAAACATTTTTATTAGAATATTTCTCATTAGCAAACATACTTTAAAAGCCACAACATACACATGTTCCATCCTATACTAATAGATGGTACTAAATTACCACATCATGCCACAAAATACCACCATGTGTAAATCCATAAGGATATCTTGGAAAATTGAGTCACTGTGAACCTCATACCTCAGTGATCATTATCCTCCAACTCAACTCCAAACAACATTCTAGAGCATGAGCCACTGTAAGGGGTCCATATCAAGGTTCTAGTGTTCTCTAGATAATGAGCCAATATCCACATCATTCCCATGAACGAGACAATATAATTAGTTTCCAAGAATCACAAGCACACAAGGAAACCACAATTTTTAAGAATCATTACATGGAAACTAATATATTCCACAAAAACCCCACCAACCATTTTACACACAACAAAGTAATTTGGAAGCAATTTTCAAACCACATTCACAAATCATGAAACCCATTTAAAACATTACTAGAAAATAAAATAATCCATTCAACAATATCAATGGTATAAGCCCCTTAAAAATCTGAACAAAAGACAAGAACCATTTTAAATCATGCTTCTCATCATTTAAAAATTGATAAATCACATTTTAAGGAGCATAATAATATCCAACAAGCCAAAATAATAAATTTTTCTTTGAAACACACTTTTAATATCTTCACAGCTCAAGTTCCTTTTAAAACACATTTTTTTTCTTTCAAATAAATATTAAAACACTTCCATGAGAGACCCAAAAAACACACATGAAAACAAAACCAAATTTATTTAGAAAATCGATATTCATCACATATGCATGTCAAAACACTTTCTAATCTTCATTCACACCACACAAATGATATATAGAACACAAATAACTAACAAATAATGAATTTCAAAAGCATATATAAATGTTTGATCCAAGAACCACCAACCTCACACTTGGAATGTTTTGGAAATTAGTGAAAAACCACAACTACACCTCCATAGGACCCTATAATGGCACGATCAACCAACTACCATCAATATGCTCCCCAAAATCACAAAATTGAAATCTAATCATTATCAAACATCCTCTGGAAAATAAAAACCCCATAGAGGGGGGCGGAAGAAAAACCAATAAATAAGGAAAATAAATAGATAAACCATGTTATTGAATATTCATTTATGTCATGGGGTTAAACAAACCCTTGTAATGATTCCTAAGAGGTCCAAGGATGTTTTTAGAGTGCTGAAATGGATGAAAATTATATATACAGTGGATGAGAGAAGAATTCTGGTTAAATACTGAGAGGATGAAAATTGAATAATCTATTTTTTAATGACATAGAAATGTCACACGGTTTTCCCAAATGGTTTCAAAAACCATGTCCCACTCACTAAACAAGAGGTACATGCGACACAGTTATACAACACAATTTAAAAACATTCTTCTAAACATACGGTTATCCACTGTTAAAAAATGTCACCAGAGTGTATGGTTTCTAGGGCTAGGCTACATGATTTTTAAAACTATACGCAATTGTGTGCCACCTATTTTGAATCCCAAAAACATTATTTAAAAAAAAATACTTTGTAACCCCAATGGAATACATGGGATTAAATCAACTAGATATATACTTGAAAAAGTTGGCACAGATAGGACTCTATTAATATTATTTTTTAATATGATAGTAATCAACATGATCTTGTAATGTCATTCATGAAATAGATTAGATAAATTTCGATGTTATTATTTATATATTATTATGTAATTCATTGGTGTTATAAATGAATATATAATGCACTTGAATATAAAGGTTGTGTTTTTATAAGAAAACTATTTTATGCACCGAACAATGTTTTGTTTTAATAAATTAAATAAATTGATACTATTTAATTATATTATTTAAATATATATATATATATATATTATGTTCATTAATTTTTTTATATTAATCCATTAGATTAAAATGGAATAGTATAAGAAAACCCTAAAATTATTCAAAAAAGGCTATATTTTTAAACATACGGTTTTGTCGCTGTTTAATTGTGAAACTTTTTTAAGAATAAATTTTAGAAATTAAATTAATATTAATTGAAAATTGAAACAATATATTTGAAATATAAACATCAAAATTAGTTATGGTTGAATTTTGGGTATTTTTCCAAGATGTTTCATTTTTTGATGATTATTAAAAAATACAAAATTTTAATTGAAAACTACTTTTTTCAATAAAATATTTATAAAGATAAGTTATATTTTAAATTAATTATAAAGTAACATTAGATAAATTATACATAATTTAGTCTAATTTAATTAATTTGAATCATTTAAAAATTATGATTCTGAATAACAATATTTCATACATCAGAAAAATTTTACTATAAAAACCCACCTTTTCGTTCCATCTAAGAGATTTATTTTAAAATAATTTTTGAAAATTTTCTGATTTTAATTTTAAAAAATTGATTCCATATTTTTAATTCAAATAATATATAAATCATAATAATTTCTACTTAGTTGTTTTTTCAAAAATTTTACAGAAAGTGATTAAAATTAATTATGGAAATTAAGATAAAATTAATTTAACAAGTTACGAAACCTTACACTTATAGGACAAAATGACCATGAATCATTCGAAAAATTAATTTTATGTACATATTTCCACCACATACGCTATTTTATATAATTGGATCCAATAGTGGAGCCACATGATATGGAAAAACAAGGTTGGAATTTCCTCTTTGAATAATTTACAAGAATACCACTCCTCCTCAACAATAAAAGGGAAATCACCCCTCCTGATTATTCACACCTATAAATAAATTTGGAACAACCAAAATCTACCAAAATAAGCACCAAAAATATCTCTTATAAACCTAGAGGACTCACTTTGGTCATATAGAAAACCAATGTTGTCTTTTGGAATAAACCAAACAGAGTTACATGAATAAGAGGTAACATTTTTCAATGATCAATTTTGTTTTATTTTATTATACATCCCTTAATTTATTTTAATATAATAATTAGATAATAACTTAAATATTTTCAATATAATTATATTTTTTATGATTATAGTTATACCTCCACTTTCAAAAACATCCATCAAAATGGGATACACAATCATCGTTCGTGGGTATGGCGGAGTATCGCCTCACAAACTGATGTCCCTCATTCTTCATTTTACCACCATTACATGATGGAAATAATATCAGATTTATATTATATACAATATATATATATATAATATGATTCTTATTTAATTCATATATAACTCATAGCTTCATTCTTTACATTTTTGAGGAATATGATAACATCAGTTGTGGATTTGTGGACTACTGCCTCCTCATAGCGATGTGAGTCGTTCACGCTATACATGGAATGTATAATGGATTACTTTAATTAACATAGGTGAAATATATGATAAAATTATTATAAATTAATTACAATAAAAATCCATAATATTTACTTTCTATTCTATCAATACAATAAGAAAATGAAAATAATGTTCATGCATAGACATGGACTACTGTCCCCATTAACAGTGCATTTCATTTCCCATCAATAAATATTAGGGATTATTATAAATAAATCTATAATTAATAAATATTATAATTAAAGGATGGTTTAAATTATTGATATTATGAAATCATGATCGATGCAATAATAACAAAAACAACCTGTCATAATATACTTGAAAGAACTATACAATTTACTCCCGAAATAGTGAAAGTAATGAGATATTGTTAATAATATTTTATAAGAAGAAAATATTTGACATAATAAATATTAGTATGGTTAATTTATAAGATAGTAACATGTTTCAAACCATTATATAGGATGTTAATGGACATTCACAGAAAAGTAAATGCTAGGTCAGGGATTTCGTCTCAATTTATGATTCGTTGAGACTTATTAATTATTATCCACCAATTTGAACAAGTGTGGTGTGTATAAATTCCCTTTAACATTTAATATAATTATTCAACCATAATTTTATGGTATTTTTAGTTTCACATAGAATTATCAAAATAAAGGGGTTTGGACCTGAAAATGACCATGTTGGTAAGGTTATTATTTCAATATCACTTTCTTTTATGATTGTTATCTCTTTCTCAAACCCATCACTTGCTTATGATTATTTTAATGGTAAATTTCATTTCAAATATCCATATTATAATGTGATCGATATAATTATTTCCTAAACCATATAAAGTTATTATATATAGTGTTCACTTTTACAGTTATTTGAAATATTGAAAAATATGCATCTTTTAGTCATTACAAATATTTGATGACAATGATTATTGTTCATTTATTTAAATAAATTATTTGAAATATGAGGAATGATTTGGAAAATAACTATATGGGTTGGAAAAAGGTTAATACAAGCCCCTCAATGCATTTATAGTCTCATGAGACAAATAATTTGGAAAATTTCGAGTAGCTAAACATTAATGGGAGTAATTATTAATGGTAATTGTATAATTTTATAGGGAAACATAACGTAAAATAATTAAAAAACATTATTGATAATTTTATTATTATTATTATCCTTGGAATTTTTTCTTCATAATTAGAAATTGATTACAATAATTCATAGATTATTAATTATATATAATATGTTCCAGTTATATACTATCTCATATTAATAATTACTTATATAGATATTTATATGGATTTTGTGATTAGTTAATTACATTTACATGATGATTATTCTCATTGATTCATTATTTCTTCCATTTTACTTCCTTTATTAAACATTTTAGCTCAACATTATTTTTTTCCTTTTCCCAAGATATGAAGAAAAAATCTCTGATTAAGATTTCAAGGATATTGTTCATTTAATTATATTATGTATCATGTTTTTAATATACCTTAATATAATATGGGTATCATGTATGTAGTATGTTTTTCCCGGAATTTCTAGACTAATCTGTCCTTCGGGATTTGATTCCTTGGAATCATATTTATTTAATATACTAATGTATTGTATCTGGTCTTCCGGGGTCAGAGTATTAAAGTTGGTATCAAAGAATGATTAGTATAAACCATGGAAACTAGATTTATAAAAACATAAAATATGGAAAATACCACTAAGATAAACTTTTTATATAAGTGTAAATGAAAATCCATCAATTCTAGTAAGGTAGAGATTATTTTTGTTTTCATATCAATACATCTCTATCAAGACAATACAAGTATATGTGGTTCTAGGAAATATGTTAATAGTGGTAACAACTTTAAAAAATTGTGCTAGGACTAACTCGAGTGTACCCTGGTACAAGAAAATGGACCATATTATGCGTCCAGGATGTCACACCTAGGGGATATGATTAGGATAATTTAAAATTTCATTACAAACCATTATGAAGGATTTGAATGTAATTATATCTCCAAATAAACCATGTTTAATATTATGAGATTAGTTGTGATGTATTTTTTGATTAATAAAATGTGTTTTAATTGTTTTGGGATTACAAATTATGATGCATAAGGTTATGATCGACTTAAGTATATTCCATTGTTTATATATTTCACCTAGAAGGAATAATGGTATAAATAGTTTTAGAAAATTTAGAATTTTCCTTATATAGAAATACAATATTGATAGTATTAGAACTGATAATATTATGGAAATTTTTGGGAAGATTAATTAGGTTCTCACACATTAACTTTCCTAGACGGTGTGACCTGTTTCACAATGATATCCTCTGATGTTGGATCGCTTTATGTGACAGAAGCCCCATACTTTAGTGGGAATCCAAACCCAATGGAATATGAGTAATGTATTATTCATTTGAGAAGATATTTATGTGATCGGGATGTGGTTAAAAGGAAAATTTTACACTTGCAGTGTATTTTTTCAATGGTGATGCTGATCAATGGTGGTCATTGATCCAGAATACTAGGGTTGAATTAGAAATAGAACTAATGCAATAAAAATCTGTTAAAGAGATATACATTGAAAAATATTACCCTAGTAAGCAACAAATTAATAGTAAGATAAGGTTCATTATATTTATGTAAAAGAAAGAATAATCTGTTGTGGAGTATGAGTCTACATTTACATGGTTAGCAAGGTATGATACATATTTCATATGCAAAAAAGAGTGCATTATTGATCTCTCCTTTTGAGGTAATAAGCCATGTCTCCCAAGGGATATGGTGTCTCAAATATTTTCTTCATATAATGAAATAGTTTTATGTTATATAAAGATAGAGAAAGAAACAACCAATTCTTATGGATTCAATGGGAATAATCAAAATAATATAAAGGAAAAGAATATAATAGAAAAATGGAAGAATGGAATGAATAATTTTCCCACATGTGATAACTATAGTAAGAAAACCCAGGTAAATTCTAAAAGTAGTTAAGGTTTTTTTTTATAATGGTGGTGAAAGGTTCAAAATGAAAAATAATTCAAATTGAAGAAGGATGATTTAGTTATTCAGTGATAATAGTGGAACAATATGGGAAAATATGAAAACTAATGCACCAAGAATCAAGTGAATATAACTCTGCAGAAAATAAGTGATCAAGGTCAAGAATATATTGTTGAGACAATCAATGTGAAATGATTAATTTTATTATTTTTTAAGATCTAATAAATATGTTTTAATATTGTTTTATCTATGATGTTCTCATTATATGATTTATGAAATATATAAGGATCGTACTATTGTAATTTTACATTAAGGATTTCAGATCACATGTTGAACTGTACCAAGAAAAGTGATTCGATGGTAGCTTAAATTTTTGGAAAAAAACATGGATGATGGAAATATAGGACTCAATATGTTTGTGATGCTGAGATAATAATGATTTTTATTGATAAAATAAATTTGACACTACTAACTACATGGACATTATTCTAATTTGTTGGATCATAATCTTCTTAAATTTTATGCCTTTATGAAATTATTTAAGTTGAACATTGGATGTGGTTTTAGAGGATAATGTTTTATTTCACCATATGATGAAAACATTTCGATAAAATAACGTATAAGTTGTTAATGGAACAATAAAATGGTATGATTGTGTTTATGAAATAGAAACTAATATTTACATATATTATTAAAGAGTAAAAGATTTCATCAACTCCTATAAAAATATCCTCAAAATAAAAATGTTTTCCTACTATCATCATTTTTCATGATATCAATTTCAATTTTCATAACTATGGTCTATGTTTTTTTTGTAAAAAAGTCTCATTAACATGTTATATATCACACCCCATCATAACATGATAGTAGTATTTCCTTTCAATGTCCATTTTTTCATTAATGTTCTCCAAATTAAAATCCTAGGATTGTCATGACATTTTCATTTCATTTTACATATTATTATGATGATTTTTTTTAAAAATATTTATAATGTAGGGTTTTCAATAATATTATCTCGAAATATAAATACCTAGATTAGAAGGATCATGTTGGAATTGCCTGGATGAATTTTTTTTAAGGAGGACAATGTAACACACAAACACATTATAATATTTTTCATTTAGAATAAATTTTTTCTATATTTATTTATATAAAAAACCAATTTTATAATTATATAAATGTAACATTGATTTTAACAGGAAGTTGAAGTTATATTATGCTTATTGTTCTCAAAATGGAACATCGAGGATAGGTTGCAGTACAGGTGAGATTGAGTTACACAAATCTATAATATACTATTGATATTATTATTTAATATGATAGTTATCAGATATATTATTAATAACATGTATGAAAATGATTAAATAAATTTGTAAAATAATATTTACATATTTTTATATAATACATTAGAGTGGTAAATGAATATAGAACCCAGTTTAATATAAAGGATGTGTTTTTATAAGAAAATAATTTTTTGCAGCAAATGAAATTTTATCATAATTAATAAAATTATTGTTTTAAGTGAATAATAATAATGTAATATATATATTTATATATTAAATAAATTGTTTTAAATTCATGTAATAGATTTAATATCCATAAGATAGGAATAAACCCATTATTATTCCTAAAAATCTATAATTTTTAACGGTTGTTTTTCAGCTGTGCAAGGGTGTATCTATTTTTAAATTGAAATTTGACACATAAATAAATTTATTTTAACAAATAAAATATTTTTAGATATAAATATATTCAAATTAAGTTCGGTATATCTTCTGAATTGTTATGAGAATTTTCATTTTTCAATGAATAGTGAAAAATAATTAATTTTAATTGAAAAATTTTTTTCATATATTTTAATTATAATGAAAAATTATATTTAATTTTTTTACCATAAATATAGATAAATTAGAAATCAATTAATACAATTTATTTCAATTCAATAAATTTCACATTGAATTTTTTAGAAACAATTTTCAATCTTTTGAGCATTTTGACTTTAAAAACTTGCCTTTCCATTCCATCTGCAGGATTAATTTCATATTATTTATTCATAAATATTGATTTGAATTTGAAAAAAATGATTCCAAATTTTGAATAATAATAAAATATAATCTATAATAAGGTCAACTAATCTTTTTATGAAAATTATTACTGAAAGTGATTAATATTAATTATAATAATTATGAGAATTGTTTTCTTAACAATGGATTAAACCATAATCTTATGTGCCATAATTAAATAGAAAATTGTCCAAAATATATTTTATGTCAATATTTCTATAATATTAACCATTTTATAAAATTTAGTCTATTATTTTATCCATATTCCATGAAAAAACAATGGTAGAATTCCATCATTCAAAAATTTACAAGAATTCCACTCCCCCTCTAATACAAAAATGGTCTTCACACCTCCCATGTTTTAATAGATCTAAATCCCTTGGGATTTTAAAAACTATTCGAAAATAATCTCTTAATATCCCTAAGATCATCCTATAAGCCTCAATTTGGGAATAATACATACAAATGTAGACTTTGGTTACAAACCCAAAGGATTTACCTGAATAAGAGGTAACATTTTTCAACGATCACTATTGTTTCAATTAATTATAACCCTATTAAATTATTTACATATAATGATTATATAATAACATCAGTATTTAAAATATATTTATATATTCTTATGATAATATTTCCACCTACACTTTTTCGCACATCCATCAAAAGGTGATACCTAATCCTTCTTTGTGTGAACGGTGGACTACCGCCTAGAGAATCAATGTCATTCATTATTCTATTTAACACATTTAAATGTTATAAATAATGATGAAATTATATTTTATATGTGATATATATGATAATATTATTTTTTTAAATATTATATTACTCATACATTTATGCTTTCCATTTTGTGGGAATAAGATAACATCATTTGTAGATGTAGGTTCTGCCACCTCCTCAAAGAATTGTGATTCATTTATGCTATACATGGAATGTTAAATTAATGATTCAAATTAACATATGTGATAAAAATTATAAAATTTATATAATGGAATAATAATATTAATATATACTATTTATTTTCCATTCTTTTAATACAATAAGAAAATGAATACAACGTTCTTGTATACGTACAACCTATTGTCTCCATCAATGGTGTATTTAATCTAATATATTAAAATGTTATGGATTTTTATAAATACATGTATTCTTAATATATATTATAATTACATTATGGTTTACAATTTTGAAATTAAAAAATGATGATCGGTACATTAAGAACAAAAATAAAAAAGAAAATAATACTAAAAAAACTAGGAAGTGAACACCAGAAATAGTGAAAATAATGATCGATTGTTATCAAAATGGTAATAAAATATTATAAGAATATAAAACATATGATATTATAAATATTATTACAATACTTTTATGTGTTAGTAACAAGTTTACAACCCTTATACAGGATGTTAATGTATGTTCAACCAAAAGGAAACATATGGTAAGATATTTCCTCTCAATGTACCTTCTATTGAAACTTATATGTTATTATACACAAATTTGAATTAATTTGTTATATATGATTCCCCTTTTTTATTGAAAATCATTATTCACTTAGGATTAATGGTATTATTAGCTTAACTTTTAATTATCACATCAAAGGGGTTTGGATTGAAAATTTCAATGTGTTAAAAGTTAGCTTTAAAATATCACATTATTTTTTGATTTTTAAAATTATCTTAAACCAATCACATCCTCATGATATGTTTTATTGTAAATTACATTCTAAATATCAATATTTTCCAGAAATGGATTTCATTACTTCCTAAATTGTATAAACTTTTTATAGATGGTGTTCACTTTGAAAATTGTTTGAAATGTTGAAAACTCTGTATCATTTACTCAATATAGGTTATTGATGATAAATAATGATGTTCATATATTTAGTTTTAATATTATATATACGAGTAATACATGGGAAAATGCACTATACAGGTTGGGGATTGGTTATTTTAAGCCCCTTAATGCATTGGTAAACTCATGAGATGAATCAGTTGGACAAGTGAATATAGTCCAAACTATATTGAGAATAAATATTCACATTAAAGGTATTAAGTTACTAGGAAAAATGAAATCCAATAATTAATAATTAAATTTATTGAAAATTAAAATATATTTTTTATACTTGATATTTTTTTATTTTAAATTATCAAAGGATTCATTTCATTATCACATTATTGATTAAATGGAATTTGTTTTAGTTATTTATCATTCTATATTTATTTTTCCTTATCCAAATATTTATTAATCATATATGATGATTTATTTACCTTTCAATGATGATTGTTCTCATTGATTTAGTATTTCTTCTATTGTATATACCCTTAATGAGCATCTGAGATCACCCTTATTTTATTTCATTTTCGTATTATATAAAGAAGAAATTTTTAAATGATCTCTCATCGATACAGTTAATTTCCATTTATTATGTATAATGTTTTATATTCTAAATTCTAATTTAATATGGGTATCACATTTGTAATTTGGTTTTCCAAAACTATTAAATTGTTCGGCCCTTCAAGATTTGATTCCATATAGTCATTATAAATTTATATCGTAAGAAATGGACTATGTGATTCTCGGGTTGGGGCACTACAGATGAGCCTGAGTATTTGTAGTCCTCCATCCCAGAGAAACAATTATGTAGCTCCCAGGTCAGGGCACAAAAATGGTATCAGATCTATTTTTTCTTTTTGTCTAACTATCATGGTAGTGGTATACAAGAGACTATGATCTACTTAGACTTTGTTATGGTGCTCTTATTTGGGTTCCAGTAGCCCCATGCATTTGGGATAGACCATGTTTCCTATGGTGGGAAATTATTGTTATGTTTTTTATATTACTTTTTATAAATTTACACCTTGAGTGGTGAACTTGGGTATGAAATTATTGGTTTTTGAAATTTTTATCATTGTTCTAGTATGGAATTAGAGATGTATTTATCCATCCTATTTGGAACATAGGCTCCTATTACATGTGTATATCATTTTTGAAGATTTTATGGAACTGATAATACAAAAAGGGGTTGGTCCATAAAATGTGTCAACAAAATGATATATATAAATTTCCTACATATCATTTTGGTGGCATTCCAATTAGCAAGAGAAGGTATGAGATTCCTAACGAGAATATTTGGGATACTATCTGTATATGGAATGTATGGTCTTAACTATTATATGGGTTTTGATAAATAAATTAATGGGTTATGCTTTATATAATTTTAACAAAAAACTAACATCGTTTTTCTGCATAGCATCTTGGTGGCATTCAACCATTCCACCAAAGAATGACGATTATATATATATATATATATATGATATGTGATAAATAACCTTCATATGGGCTGTTTTTGGGGCTGAATGGTTAGATTTCAGGTGATATTGGTGTGGGATGGATGTGTAAAGGAAATTATATGCACTACCTATTAAAATTGTACCTATTTGTGATACATATAATATTATTTTTTTATAGACCATGTTTATTTATCTATAGTATGATGACACCAATAAGGGATATAGTGGAGTTTCATGAGGGAAGAGACGTTGTTCGACTTGAGAGTGAATGGGATGGGGCCCCTGAGGGTTGAGATGAGGGTACTAAGGGTTAGGATAATCAAAATACAGAGGTAGAGGCTCTGAGATAGGAGAGAGAGCTGTAGACGGTGATGGATTTTGAGCCATTGCTAGACGAGTAGCTCTAAGTTATCTTGGCACAAGTCAGCTAGTGTATTGATTGGGGAGATGACAGAGTTATAAAATATATGTATTATCAGATGTTAGAGTTTCTATTCTAAAAGAAACCATTTTTTCATTTTTATAGTGAATTATTTGTGACATTGAATTGGATCGAGTCTATCCAGTAAATGTTTGACCATCTCGAGACACCACTATGCTTGATGTTAAAGTGGGATACTTATATTCTCAAAAGACTGATAAAGCAATAGTGGTATGTATCTATACCTAATGATTGGAATGTAGGATAGGAATTGAAAGATTTCAAGACCATGTTTTTTGATCATTTATTCAAATGATAAGGGTGTACCGTGCCTTTGATTTCATGAACCTCTAGCATGAGGGATACAACCAACATGTATTTTTCAAAGAGTTTCATTGAACTATCCAAATATAATCCTTCTATGGTATGTGTCAACTTTGAAAGGATGAGGCATTTCAGGGATGGATTATGATATTCTATAAGGTTAAAGGTAAACATCTTAAGTTTTACCTCATTCTCAAAGGTAGAAAATTATGCATTGATATCTTAGGGATACAAAAAATAGAATTATTCAAGTTGGTGATAACACAAATTGATGATGGTAGTGGTACTCTATGTTGCAGGAAGAAAGAATCCTAGGAGTTCTAGATGGTATGCCAGGTCTGAGATTTTGGTTGACCACCAAGGAGTAGTTCATAAATTTCTTTATTCTTGTCTGGGAAATCTAGACATGTTCAGACAGAGTGTGAGTGACCTCTCAAAGAGTTTCTTGAATGTATATAGTGGTAAATCTGGAGAGGTTAAATCGAAAGGCTTATTAGGAAACTTGGATTTAAGGTCATGGTTGGACTCTGGGATTTGATGTTATACCATGAGCGGTACTAGCTAATGGTTTTTGATATTATAATAAGCTCAGAGGATGCAGTATTATAGAGAGAGAGAGAGACCCAAAAATGAGGTTAGTGGCTCGTAGCTATTATCGCTTTGTAGGGAGGTTAGGCCTTAGGTAGTCAGACAACTGTCCATTTAAATACTCTTTATCTGGGAGGGTCAAAGCAGGCATTGTATCCTATTTTAGTTATAGGAATTACATTATAGTTTCATTGTATTCATATTTTTGGGATATGGATGACTTTGGTGAATAAGGTGTATTTTGTTAGGTGTATTAACCAAGAATGGGATAATATTTTACTATCCCATGAGATGATTATTTTTGGTGGAATTCATTGGAATAAAAATGTTTTTTGGTAAGGAAAATCAATAAAGATATGATAAAGGGTATCATTTTGTAATGAAATGTGATATAATTTTACAACAATAAGATTTCATTTAAGACCTTATGGGTTTCATGGATGTGTAGGAAGTATTAGAGAATCTAATGTGATTTGTGAACTCTTGGGTATGGGTTGAAATATAGGAATTTCAGTGTCCTGAGTGACACATGTTTTAATTGGTAATATTAATAGGTTCATCAATGATATAATTTCATTTGTAATATTTGGAAATTTGGTTGGGAAATGACAATGTTGAAATTACTAAGGTGGAGAGCCATAAGGTAAATTGAAAAGTCACTAGGTAATCAGGGTTGAATAGGGTGATGTTTCTAAGATGGGTATGTTTGGTACCATCTTAGTATTAGAAAAAATATATTAGGGATGATCCAATGTAAGGTGGAAAGACTGTAACATCTATGTGTTTTGAATATGTTGAATCGAATTGAATTCTTTTATTATTTCAATTTTTTTATTCAATTAGCTGAAGGGACAGCATTTATATTGTCTATCGTAGATTTTTTTTGATAATTTTAATGAATTACTACATTTTATAGATGGTTTATATAGACCAGTATGTGTCTTGGAAGTCTTGTTTTGTGTCTAGAGGGATGGGATTAGAGGAACGAGGTTTGTGAGACATAACACTAGGAACAAGGTTGGTGTAGTTTTAGTGCTAATAATCTATCTAATTTGAACTAGATTATGTTTAGAACAAACTATGTGAGGTGTCTAAAAAACTCTATGAGTCACCTATAATAAGTTTTATAGGGTGTCCAGAGCTATAGATAGTTTAATAATCAATTCCCCTCTCCATACAAAGTGGTAACCCCTTTAGATAGTGGCATCATATGATTGGTGCATAGTTAGGAGAACATTGTGTCATAAATGTGGAGCTCATTAAAAGAGGTGAAATTGTTATTCTACCAATACATACATATTTTTGTTCTTCTCACATATTTATCTTTAGTTTTAATGAACCACCATCAGCTATCGAACTCTACTTAATTCTATTCATGAATTTTGACTATGTCCCTCATACGTTCTTAGATTAATGATTTGTTTGGTGAATTGTATTTCTTGATGGTGATAATTTGTTCACTCATTCTTTGATTATTCATTTTTCTCTCAGATTAGATTGATAATTCCTTGGAAGCTTATTTTCCCTCTATTAATGGTTTTTCCTAAAATTCAGATTTCTCTAATCCTATCATGGATTAATGGTTGGTATTAAATGAGTTAGAACGTATAATCATAATGTAGGTAGTTCCTAGAATTCTATTTGTTTATACACATGCCATGGAATTCACATTTTAGTTTTCGTGAGTGTTGTAGTCTAGGTGAGACCTTTAATTTAATTCTCATCTTGTATGACTATTATGTGATGAGGCTGCTGGGAACATGATTTTTATTTAAGTATGATGTGTCTTGGATATCTTCATATGTGTGAATTGATGTTCCAATTTCCTTTTGCACGAGATTTTGGATGATTACTAAAATTTATTATAATGTGAATACATTACTTTGATGGCATCATGCTGATATTTGATTATGTTACATTGGTGAGGATGGTCATCTAGATTGTGGAGATGAGGAATGATAGTATGAGGTTGAGTATGGGGACCCTAATCAATTTTGGGTGCTGAGTTTTTCATGTGTCAATGGAGTTCCATTAGATGGCTTTGATTATGTATGGTTTGTGATTTCTACTAAGTTTGTTTCTCCTTTATCAATATTAGAGTTGTGTGGACAAAGATAAGGGATAAATGTGTTGGTATTCACCACAAAATTTTTTTAGGACTTCATGTAATCATAAGCATATGTTATTGTTATGTCCATCAATTATGGATGTGGTTATCAATGTGGAAATCCACGATTGATGGAGAGTATGACCATCAGTTGGGGGCTGAGGATGACCGAATATGTTTTTCCCTATGAAAAAGGATTATTGAATGAAATATATTGATATGAATTGGGACATGATGCTACTAATATGATGGTGATTTTTCATGAGGATGTACAAGGGACATGTGATTGATTTCGGGACATCGGTTTGGTGAGATGATGATGATTTGAATAATGGAATTTATAGGGACTTGTGAAATAATTAATTGGATTTCCATTGGAATTTTAGTATTATTTTTCATATGGTACATGTGATATCAGATTAAATAAGGTTACATATTAATTGTACATGAAAATGGTTAAAATATAAGGGTTCTCCTAGTAAGATAGATTGTGGATAAATCATTCCACATCAACATTGGCTGTGGTAGGTAAATTCTACTTTGCAGTTATTTCTTTAAATAGTAGTGTTTTATGTTTAATAAAATAGAGTTAATATTGTTTAAATATATATGAAATCAAAGGTTATAATATGGATATATTATAGGAACATGTTGGTGGTAGATAACTATGTTCATTTTCACAACCTTCATGGGCCCCTCAGGATGCATGCACATTTTAAGTCTGTGAGGCCAGGTAACTGATCAAACTCATGGTCTTAACCTTAGTGACTAAGGATGTGTAATTAGGTAATGGTATATATGGAAAATATACTATGGGTTTTTTTCATCGAGATATACATTAATGTTTTGGATTTTTATTTAATTTTATGATCTTAAAAGGGTGATCCTATATGTTTTTTATGACTGTCTATCATGTATAGATGGTTTGTTTTGATTTGTTATTCTCATTTCTTAATATTACATATGATATGATTGATATCTAGGTTCAAAAACGCATTTACTTGTTAATACACATTCATATTTTCATTATATCTTAAATATTTATTATTACATCCCCAATATAAAAAAATTAAAAGTTAACAACTGGTTAGAATCCACCGGTATATGGGGTGTCATGCCTAAGCCATAGTTGCCCTTATTCCTAGAGAACCATATGTGTCTCCAATGACAAGGGGATAAAAATGTATGTTATTTCTTAATTACCTAATTGATAAATGAATCTTTAGTTCTTATGGAGTATATTTATTTATTTAATGGTGTCTTACATAGAAACAAAATTCTTCAAATAGAAGTAATGTAAATATTATTTATTCAAATAATTTTAGCAGAGGATTTTCAAATCATAATGCACTAAAATATTAATATTATTCTTTAAATAACCATATTCAAGTTAAATAGAGATCATCATCCAATAATTACATTTCATAATAATGAAAATATTAAGAATGAATTTTCTTTTCATGTTAATAATTTTTTGGTATAATATACCAATATTGGATAATTTTCCACAAATCATGGAATTCAATAAATTGTATCAACAAACCATATACATATTCCATAAAAATTATCAAACATACTCCTAAAAATAATGGATATAAAAAATATTACATTAGTAATATGGATCAAAACATTAATAAAATAGATAGAGAACATGGTTGGTTTTTTAATTATCATGATTCTTGTATTGATGTTAAATTTCATTTCAGGGATATAAATATCAAACACTATATTGAATAACTTGGTCAATGGTAATGAAGTCATTATAATGGATAACTAAAAATATAAATGTATTAAATATAAAAATACATCTATTTTTGTAATCATTAATTATTAATTAAGGATAACATGTTACTCACTCCTCCATGAAACAATAATAAAAATAATTTTGAATATTTATGGTATAAAGGTGTATATTATCTATATATAGAAAACAAATTCAAGAATAATCCATCTTGTGACTAAAATTAAAATTTTGTGTTCATTAAATGTTGATGAAATTTTTTGATAATTTAATCTTCAATGTAATGCCACACTTTTATAAAATCATAGAAAAGATATTTATTTTAAAACATATTAGATTATTTGGTCCAAATAGATTCAGTAAGATTTTTTTGGGAATATAGTGTAAGTATTCAATAATATATATTTATTATTGTTATAATATGATTCTAATATGATATTTACCAAATTGGTGTTAATTTTAAATTTTTTAGTCGTATCTCTAGGGTTAATTATGATAATTGGGTAACTTTTTTTAATGGAATTTACTTTTCTAATTATATATATATAGTTTTAAGAGAAATATTGGTCATTGGGATGATTTTTGTGATTTGAAAATTGGTCAGACATAATAAATATTGTATTTATGGTCCAAGTACTGAATATTTATTAACCTTTATTATAAATATATTAGTCACCTAAAATCCACTGAAGGAGGTAATATTTATCTTGTAGTTAATTTTAGAATGTAATTTAAAACTATTAGATATAAGATCATTATTGATATGGTAAATTGATTTACTTTCAATTATTATTTCATTTTATGGTTATATAAGTTTATTAAATATTTTATGAATCTACTCCAATTAAATGGTGTCTTGATGGATATTTTTCATGCACCTATTATGTGAAAATGGATATACTCTCTATATTATAATAGTAAACATAACTTGTGACTATATTATTTATGTTATTCATATGATAGTAAATAGGCATGAATTAAATCATTTTTATTGTGATAATTTGATTTTTTCCCAATTACACATACTCTATGATGATAACATTATTCTATTTTGTTACGGGGTAATAAAAAAATTGAAACTCTCAAGGTCTTTTTTTCTCATTATAAATATGTTTCTATAAAGAAAAACAATTCTCTAAATTCTATAACTTCATTAGAAATTACTTAACACTCATTGAAAAACAAAAATATTTAATAATATAAAACTAAAGTAGGGTTTTTTCTCCTATTATATAAATTGATGTTCCTCAGTTTAGGGGAAAAACTAATGTTCATCATTTTATTGTACTTTATAGAAACATTCTTAGTAAAATAGCTTCAAATAAAAATTAATTATTATTAATTGTAGAAAAATTATCCATTATAAAATTAGTTATTATTACTAATTTTTTCCTCTCAATTATAAATTAAAATGGTTTAAAAATTGAATAAAATATTGTACATACATATGAAGAACATCATTCAGAGTTTGGGTATCATTGAAGGAAAAATATTTAGTTTCATTGAACTAGTCATATAAATATATTAAATAATGATTAGGCATTAGAAATATATGGCTTTTCAAGGACATCATAAAGATAAATTTCATATGAATGTTATTATTTGTAAAACTAAATTCAAAATTTTCAGAAATTAGCTGTTCTATTTTTAGAGCATATATATAGACTTCTCAAAATTATGATTTCTTTTTAATTTTTTAAAAAACAATATATATGGTTTATTAAAACTATTTTATTATTTTTTCATGATAGTTCCATTAGAACCCCCTTATAAATTTATTGTACATTCATCAATTTAATATGGAAATCATATTAAAATGATAAAATAAGAATGATGTTATTATTTTTTAAATTAAATTGATGGTTCATGTGATGCAAAGAATTATGAGATAATATATTAATACAACAGAAATCTCACCATAAGGATGAAATTGAATTCATTCTCTCTATAAAAAAAATATGTTGAAAGGGTGGAATAATTATTCTATAAGAATTATGTTGACATGAATTTAATTTAATAAATACAGTGATTACCATCCTAGAATATTATATAACATCTCTATATATTGGATAAGTCATAATTATGAAATTAAAACAAAATAAAATAAATATATTCAAATAAATAATTAAAAAAATACATATAATGAAATGATAATCATAATATACAAATCATAAAATCATGATAGATGTCCAAGCAAGAAAATTCATAAAATTTGGGATGGGTGTGGTATAAATGACTATTTTAAGTTTAATATAATTTATCATATTTTATTTCCATTTCCAAACTATATTTCCCATGTGTTAGGTTTGTATATGAAATATATGTTGGACCAAATTATTTTATCAACAATGACTGTTATAGTTTATAGATAGATAACACATTACATATTGGATATAAGGTTCATGACAAAATATTAATCAAGAGGTTATATAGTTGGTGTACATTATTTATCATCCCAATTTACACAGAAATTCAATGTCATCAACAATGAATGAGAAGAAAGGTAAATATGGAAAGTATTCATGAATTTCTATAAGAATGTCAAGGACAATTTCCATGGAAATATATCAGCACCATGAAGCCATCCAAAATGTGAAGTACATCCTCCACTACCCTAAATTGTTTCCTGAATATGGAATATGTTGAACCAATAATATTCTTCAAAACATGTAATAGATTAGTGGAAAAACCATTCTTAAAATTCTCAACATTAAACTCTCATGAAACAATTTCCTTGATGGATAAAAAACTAGTCATGTAAACCATCCTATTAAACATGGATGATTATTTTATAGATATATTTACATACATATAATTTCATTAATGATCTTGATCGATCCATGAGTCTTAGGTAGCCTTATCATATTTAGTGTGTTGTATTCATTAATTCTAGTGTAAAATTCATCTGATTTACTAACTACGTATTCAAATTTTGGTACCAATTTTATAATTAAATGATAGGGATTAAGGTATTGAGATATTCCTTAATTCTATATATTTTTTAATAATACTAAAACTCATGGAGTAATTTAGACTATTGAAACATTATAAATTAATTAATAGCATTGGATGTAGTAACAGTTATATTAAACAAATATTGATTGAAATTTATGTTCAAATTTATCATCTAATTATATATATCTACCATTTTCCTTATTTAATTTCTGAGTGGATTGAAATGTGAAATATATATCACCACATACTATTGTGGGGTAGTTAGTGTAATATATCAAAGTGTATCCTAAAAAAATGAAATTAGAAAAATAAATATGCATATTTTTGAAAAAAAATTGTAATAGAATGGACATATGTATTATGTAACATGGTCTTTAAATTATATAGAACAAGTGTAGATCCAATTATATATTATCTCGATCATTTTGGAATAGTAAAACATATTTTTATAGAATTCTCTTTTGTTAATAAAAAATATCCTCTAGAAACTACGATAGAATAAAAAGAAATTCTGACAGATTTCCCTGATGAAGGACACTTCTCCAAAAAAATCCTTAGTAATGAATTTTATGAAAAAAACATATGCTAATATGTGATTAATTATATATAATAATGACGGTTTCTTATTCCATGAATCATTATTGTTGAAAAAATAATTCCTATAAAGTAATCAAACAAAGTAAAATAAAACTCTTTTCCTAAATATATTATTTTAGGATGTAATTGGATCCCTGTTTCATTATCAAACTCATAGAATCCATCATGTCTAACTGATGAGGAATGTGATATATAGTGATTTATTCCAATCATAAGGATTTTTTATCTAGACCACCTATAAAAAATCTACCTCAACATCATAATTTATATTCACTGATACAACTGAATCTTTTTATATAGTCTATAATAGATAATGTTAAAATATCTAATGTTTTTATTTTAAGGAAAACTAATTAGTTCTACTGACCTAAAAATTACTTATGATGGTATTATTCATACTTCAATTTCTATATATAGTCCAAAATGACATGCACCAAAACAAATAAAAATTATTATGAATCTTTATTAATTAATTCCAAACATTTAATTCATGGATTGTTTCATCAACCAAATATAATATATCAAACATGAAATAAGAAATAATAGCATGAATTTATATTCATTAAACAATAGGGGTACTGAAATATACCCGATTATATTAGTAAAAAAATTATCTTAATTATAAACCATCAATGTATCATTTATTTGTGAAGCATCATGAATGAACCTAAACCAACAGCAACAACAAAAACAATATAATCCATTTAAATTATCAAATAAAAATTATGAATTACATTCATTCCTTTTTTGGATTTATGTATATTTTTCCATATTTTTGGATCATTAAATTTTCATTGGTACTTCACTATATTGTGATTAATTTCATTTATCACTCTCTAGAATTATTTATTATTATCTTCAGATTTTATATCTTCCCATGCCACAAATATTTTCCAGTATATAAACATGGTCGCATGTTATTCCATATGAAACTTTTTCACTCCCCTTTATCTCTTATTAATAGGATTTTTGTTAAACCTTTTTATGATGTTGGGTTTTCATTAAGAAATTATCAAATTTCAATTCATTTATTTTTAATATCATGTTTAAATTTCAAGGTCACTCTTTATTTGGGGGGGGATGTAACACAACGAGATTTTTTAAAATAGAAACTTCATGTTTGGTAGTGTATATGGAACATAAAACCAAGAATATTAGAGAATGTAACATCTTATGTCTTTATGATAAATTTATTATTAAATAAAATAAATCTCTTTGATAGCTAGTGATTCACAAAACATCTGGTTGAAAAACCCTGATACTCTATTAAAATATTATTATATAATCAAGGATATTATAATAGTACTGCTAGGTTGGAGGGTATGAATAGTAATAAATAAATTATGAATATTTTATTGTTTATAATTATATAAAATAAATTATATCATTTTCTATTGACTATAATTAAAATAATAATCATTTGAATATAAAATAAATGTTTTTTAAAAAATATATTTTTATGAAAAGCTGATTAGTCTCACAGTGTGATCATAATTTATAATTAATTTTTAACTCATTTAGAAAAAATATTTGGAAATTAAAACTTAATTTTTTAAATAATTATATCAATATTTTCTTATGGTGATTTTTGTTTTGAATTTTTTTCAAAATTTTGCATTTTTTGATGAATAATGAAAAATACTAATTTTTATTAAAGGTTTTTCTTTATTAAATTAATTACAATGTAAAATTATATTACAATATTGTTTTAAATTAATATTAGTTTAATTATATTGACATTTAAATTAATTATGTTATTGAAATAAATTTTATTTTGAAGCTTATTGTTAAATACATATATACTTATGAGAAGTTATTCTTTGACAACAATCCCTTATGTCACGTATAAGATAATATGTTTTAATTGGAATTTTCCAAATTTATGAATCAAATTTTAAAGTATAGATATCATTAAAATGAATCATAAAAATTTATTTTAACTAATAATTTCAACATAATTTTCGAAAAAAATAAATAGTGAAAAATTAAAAAATTAATTATAGTGTTTATGGGAAAAGTGTGTCCATCCTAGGGTTAAACAAAAAGGGTTAAGGATTAAAATAACCTACTGACTTGTAAAAATATTATTATATTTATATACTTCAACATTACTATATCAAAAAGTAGAACATATGATCCTTGTTTAATTTTTTCATGTGAATGACATTATCATTTTGGATTATTTGATGAAATTTTCATATAATTTCAAAGAGGGTATAGTTTCCCATATTATAAAATAAAACTCGCACCCCTCACATTTTAACACCAATAAATCCATTTTGATCAAAAAACCCAAACAAAATATATCCCCAAAATCTAAATAAAACTTCTAGAGTTGTTGGCCTTGACCAATTCCATCCCTAGGTTCCTTAAGAGGAGATACAAATGAAGTTTTCTTAGAGAAAGTTATTATCTTCACGAAACACTTTCATTTTATTTCATATCTTTCATCTAAACATTAGGAAATAAAATTTTAAATATAATAAATAAAAAATAACATATACTGATATATAATTATGTTAATGGAGAAATATTTACCCATATCCACTTCCATCAAATGTGAAACGATATCACTGACCATGGGTACGATGGACTACCACCTCGTGAACTCATGTAGTTCATCTTCTAGCAGCAACATTAAAGGATGTAAATAATTATGGAAATAAATTTTATTAATGATATATATTATAATATTTTACTTATATAATTTTAATATCACAAGTACCTTTTCTATCCCATTCCATTTCAAATTAGATAATGTTGATTTGTGTGTACAATGGACTACCTCCTTGAGAAGTGATGTGATTCATTTATTTTACTTATCCATTACATGGAATGTAATAAGGATAAAATTAATTAATATATATGATATATATGAGATGATATTTATTAATTAAATATAATATATCATAAAAATTATTACCCTTTAAATCATTAAGTGAATTATATCGTCACTCAGGCGTCCGTACTACCTACCATCCCCATGAAGTCATGCAACACATTTTCCATGTTCAACATTATTAAATTGTTATAAAAATTTATCTAATGCATAAATATGATATTTTTAAAATTATTGTTATATATATTATATGTATATATATATTATGAAAAAATCATAAATTTATTGAAAAACACGCATGAGAAAACAAGGAAATTAACCCCCGAAATAATGAAAATAATGAAATGTTACCAACCAAAGGGTGGTAAAATGTAATATAATTATAATTTATGATATTATAAAAATTAGTATAGATTTTGTTTTAAAATTAATAACATTATTAAAACCATTATATAGATGTTTTAGACACGTACCCTAAAAATCAGTCTTGATGTAAGGGTTTCTCGTCTCACTTTTACTTACATATGAAATACGACATATTCAACACTTATTTATTTTTTGTAGTGTATATACTTACAATTTTTAATGTAATATCATGAATTAATTAATCATAATAGTATTTAATGTTTCATTTTATGTTATTTATTTCACTGGGCTTATGATTCAAAAGTCACTAATGTGGTAAGGGTTTATTGCACAATCAACTCATTATTAGATATTTTTTATGTTTGCATCTACATAGGGGAAATTATTTTAAATTTACATATTAAAATAAATATATATCATTTTCAAATATTTATTCTTGAAATTTTGAAGTTACATTACCAGTTTTCAACAACTTCATTATAAAATTTATTTATAAAATATTTTTATAAAAATATGAACTTATTTCTCTCTTTTACAGACAATTATTTTTCATCAAATCCCCTGTTTTGTAAATATGAATTGAAATATTTTTCAAACATTTAAAAAATTATTTATTGAATAAATTTTAACCCATTTTTACTTTTAATTTTATTATGGAATCTTCAGGTTATTTTCAAAAAAAATCAATTTGGATTTTACTGACAAATTTGAAATGAATCACATTTTTAACTTCTATGTAATAAATGGGATATTCCATATTCTAGAAAACCTAATTAATTAAAAATAATTCTATATTTTTTAAAGTTTATTTTCAATGATATTTTTTTAATGTTGTGTGACCTTTAAAAAAAGGGGACCTTCAAAATGAAAAGGTAATTTACAATAAAAAAAATTAGGGATCAGTTATGGTATTTATATTATTTAACAATATATAAAATTAATTGTAATTATAATAAAATAGTGATGTATAATATTTATATCAGCCTTATTTTTTAATTGTATGGTCTTTCGTCGTTTTTACCTTATATGTACCATTTTGTTAACATTCATATTACATTGGATAGTTTTTGATCATGTTTATTAGTTGGGGTAATTTTTAATATATTTTAAGCTATTTTTTTAATATGAGTTTTTATGTTGATTATCTTTCACCCATTTCATATGAGGAATACAATGGACATAATATGTGGTTATTGGGTTTACTGTAGAAACTCGATGCATCGGTAGGTATCATGAGACTATCAATATTGGGTTTTAGTAGAGGCCTTACACATTTATTTATATTTCATTGAAAAATGACCCTATGGTCGGTTTTAGATGCCCAACATTTGGAATTACGTCATTATAAATTCATGTATTCATATTCCATGTGATTTTTTGATTAGATATAATATCAGATATTATTTTTTTGTGATCATGTAATTATTTATGTGGAATTATTTCATCGTCATTTATTCCTACCATATTATGCTCTTGTTGTTGGTTAAATTTCACGTATTATAGTTAGTTACTGTTCTATATTAATTATGAATTATTTCTTCATATCTTTTGTTGTACTCTTACCCTTAATATGCATCTAATCTAACACATTTCCTAGGTTTTAATTTTGATAATATACCAACAAGTGTTTATTTATTTATATATAGGGATACATAATGATGAATAATATAGTTCTCCAATAAAATACATTGTAAATTTTATGCCTTCATTTATAATAAAAAATTTATGTTTGTGTCTTGTTAAACAAGACTGAAAATTGATCCATAATTTCATGGTATGATTACCTATACCTTATATAAATGTAATAAATTAGAGACCAACTCTAGGATAGTATGTATGGGGTCTATACGTCTCATGAGAAAAATTTAAACATAATTCATTCAATATTAAAATAAGTGTCTATTTAAGATGTGTATATTTTATGTGAAGGTTAAAGGGATGAAATAAACTCTAATGATATCATTGACAATGATGAAAATTTATTAGTAAAAATAGCTTCAAATATATTTTTAGGATTAACAAAAACCACTGATAACAGTATTGTTGGTGATTGAATATCTCTAGTTCAAAAAATGAATGATGAAGGAAAAACCTCAACCTTAATTATTATCACTAGTGAAACCAATGAAATTTTTTAGAGCTTCAATATATGAATATTGGGTCAAAAAATTAATGTGGGAAATGGACATATTGATATATATAAAAATGGGAAATTTTCATGCGGTTGAAAAATATGAACAACGATGAAAAAATTGGTTTTATGAAACAATATCAATGAAGATGTTGTGGTTTTAATGACTAATGATCATATATTTTTACCATTATACAACCAAATTAATATAACAGAAATTGATCCATCATATTCAATAGTAGCCTCAAAGAAAACTATCATTTTTTATCTCCATATCACTAAAAAATAGTTTCATATCCAATATGATAGATGTGATATTACTGTTCCAGAACTGTGTCCATTAATATGATTTTTATATAAATTAGATAGTGGAATTTTTGATTCCTAATGATAATGAAAATGTGTTTTGGTTAGGGAAAGTGTTATATAGGATAAGTCAAGAATTAACTGCTTGTTACTCATAGATAGTTCTGTTCCTATATAATATTGTCCATCCAAGGGGATGGGTTGTTCACAGCAAATATATTATAAAGGAGAAATGGAATTGGATGATTTCAATTGTATATATTGGTGAAATTATTTTTTTAGGCTCAAATTACTGAAAATGAATGATTTTTTTAATTAATAATGTATGAATTCGAGATGTAAATTATTAGGGATTTATCGATTTTTCTTTTTCTACATGTGATTCAAAGGTTAGAATATTTATATACCAGAAAATATAATCCAAAGTAGTCTAAAACATATTTCATACGCATGATTCTAAAATAATTCTTACTCTAGTGGATACCCCAACATATCCACTTAAGGAGAGTGAAGGATTAAAAGTTTGTGTGGCTCTCTTAAGGGAAATTATTCGTAGTTTTATTTAATTTAAAGCTATATGTACTAAAATTTTAATTTATTTGTCTTAAGGTACCAAGAATCCATTTTTTCAAATGGAATTCCACATGAAATATATGCGATAGACACAATGATATTTGAACAAAGAAATTTATTTTGAAATCTATTATTGTAAAAATTAAATATAAAATTGATGAACTATATAGATCCAAATTGATAGGAATGTATTGATGATCTGAAGTTTTCTTATTATGGGGTGGAAGGTCATGGAATGTTTTTTATTTCATGAAAAAATGAGAATAATATTTTTTATATTTACTTATAGAAGAGGTTTTGAATTTTTTGGCCCCTAATATTTTAACCAATTTATATGGATAGAGAAAAAAAATAAATTTATATTAATGTTGAATATCTTATTTTAATTTTGTGTAATTTTTTTGTAATATAAATGTTATAATTAATCCTAGTATACACTCGAGTATGAATTAAATTATGATAAAGTACCATTTCTTAAAGGATATGGTGGACAAGTAAGTTGTGAGTTTAGAGTATGTGCCTACTCAAGGTCATGTAACTGATATACATAAAAATAATCAATCAAATATGTTTTTTAATATAATATAGTTTCTCTTTGATCCCAAATGAATCCACCAATTTAGATGTACATGAATACATGATCGCCACTCCACCATGTTAATTATTAATTAAACAATGTATGTTTTCCCTCAAAATAATTCAAGTTTTGTCAAATATCATTTTTTAAATATTAAAGGAACTTGAATTTGGGTTTTTTGAAAAATGGGAAAGGGGTGAGTTTGTCACATTCTAGTATTAATGATGTGTTTTTCTAGGGCAATGTTTTCTTTCTCAAAATCATACCACTAGAGGTTTTTTGTGAATCAAAAAGGTGTAAACTTTTATGATGGAAATAATTTCCAATTATAGATGAACATGATTCAATACTTCATTGTTTCTTGATAGAATGAATTTTAGAAATCATATATTTATGGAATAATAAAAATCATGGAATGTAGTACATAATTAGAATGAGTTCATAAGGATTTAGATGCAGATGAATTATCAATAAATTCATTATGTGAAGTTTTGGGAAACACCATTTATATCTGGGTATCATCCCTTAAAACCTATCATTCTATGTTGTAAACAATATTTTATATTTTGGATTTTTACTGTAAATTTTGATATAAAAAATATTATTATAAATGGGCCATGTTTTGAAATTATATATTACCTCATTAAACTCCCTAAAGAAAATATATTTATTAAGGGGCAAACAATAATTGTTAGTAAATTCAATGTGAATTTCTTAAATAATATATTATAGGTTTATCTATCTTGTAGTTTCATCTAAGGCCCACTCATCATGCATTGATTGATTATAGAGTTTATACTCAGCCATATGTTTTAAGGGATATTACACCTAGATGTTGATTTTTTATATCCATATAAACATTTCAGTAACATAAATTTTTTAAATTAAATAGAAACCCATGTAATGAAAAAATTAATAAAATTTATGATGTTATCCTATATATAGATTCATTGTTGGGTTTCCTAGAAATGTATTCCATTATATTTTAGTAAAATATCAAGATTGATTATAGAAAAATCCATTTTTCACCATTTCAGGTTCCACAAATCTGCATTATCTTGTTTCTTTCTAAAAATAATATAACACCCAAAAATTATAAATGAAAAACATTTTATTTGATAGTATATATAACCGAAAACACAATGTGTAGAAAAAAATAGAACATGTTGAAACTTAATGATGTATTTATTTTAAAATAAATTAAATCTATTCAATATATTAAATTACATGAATAATTGATTTATCATTTGTTACATGCAATAATGACTTTGTTTTCATTCTTGTGTTATACGCAAGGATGAGTTACACTAAACAATAATACGCTATTATTATTAATATTTAATAGGAAAATTATTTCCTAGTCATTCGAATGTTGGGTAAGAATAGGATCAAATATATTATGAATATATAAATTTTATACATTTTTACTAGTTATTTATTGATACAAAATAAAATTATAATCATTGAAAATAAAAAAAAAACCTCATCTAGAAATGTATATTTTTTATAAAAGACAGCTTAATCAGGCTTCACATATATAATTTTTAATTAATTTTTACAATATATATCAAATTTATATGATAAAATGAACATATTTTCTCAATTTAAAAACCAAATTTATCTTTGGGTGATTTTTTTGGATTTTTCTAAAAAATTAATATTTTTATGAATATTAAAAAATACATAATTTTAATAGAAAATATAATTTAAGTTTCAAAAATTTCCAATTTTGAATTAAAATTAAAATTTTATTCTATTATAAAATGTTAATTAAAAAACCTTTAACACTTCTATTAAATCAATTATGAAATCATCATTCATTTGTATGGCAGACTGCCGCCTCATGAACAGATGACATTCAATTTTCCATTGTCTCCTTTAATGATTTGGTATAATGATTAATATAAATTATATAAATTATATTTATAAAATTATAAAACCTATGGATTAATTATAATATATATATATATATATAATTTTTATGCTTTGTGGGTTATAATTTAGTCGTGCGTCTGTTCGATGGACTACCACTTCATGAAGGGATGTGATTTGTATTTCACTAATGCTTTACATGGAATGAAAAAAGAATTATGTTAATTATTATAAGTGATGCAGATGAATTAATTATTATTTTCATTGCATATTATTCATTTTTGAAAGACAATATATGTCACTTTATTTCTTACCATTTCACTCACTTAGTGATCATAACATTGTTCGTGTATGTGTGGACTACCGTCGTCTCAATGCGATGTGACTCACTTTTCATCACCCCACCACATGGATGATATATATAATAATATAATATGTTATATATGTTATTATTATAATTATTTAAGGATTCTCTATTTCCTAACTTCTCTCCATAATGATAATTGGAAAATGAAAAACTTACTCATGTGTTTGTGTGACCTACCGTCTCAGTGATTGTGACACACTTCATTGTTTGTAACCATATTTCATGAGTGTTATTTAAAAAATAATAGTTATAAAGATATGATAACTATGACATGATATTATTCTAGAGATTATGGAACTGTATAATATGTGTAATGGGTCGATCATTCATAGAAAAACGTGCATGATAAAACTATGAAACTAACACTTGAAATAATAAAAAATTGAAATATTATTAACAAACAGGTGATAAGATATTATAAAAATGTCATATATGTAATTATAAATACTATTATGGTCTTAGTATATGATAATTAAAACTTTTTTGATTATGTAATGGATTTTAAATCATGTTCATCCAAATATACACCTAATGTAATTGATTTTTTCTAAATTTCATTTCATTGAGGCATATTGTAATGTAATGAACATAGTTTATTTTATATGGTGCATATACTACCCCTTTGACTTTGAAAATCAGGAATACATCATAATTAATGTAATTTCATGTCTTACCAAGAATTATTTTACATATAGGGATGCAACTAGAAGATTTTCCTTATGGTAATGAATTTCATAACTTTATTTATTTTCATTGTGTTATATTACTCTTTAATTGTATTTTATACTCTATGATTATATATTTCATGAATTTTTGAAATAAATTTTTTTATTTTGACCTTTTTTTTATTTTTATTTATAGTTGATACAAAAGATCAGTTCAATGATTAATTCATAATTCCACATTATAGTCATTCTAAGGGTTTATTTCATAATATCATTCTAATCAATATTTTTTAATCTTAAATTTCTGTATATATTATTATTTTATTATTTTATATTATGTAATTTTTGTAGAGACCTAACCCCATCAAGCCCATAGCTAGTGTATACTCCTATTACATTATCCTTATTATAGTGAATCAATTCCTGAAAGACTAACGAGTTCAGTAGTCTTTGTAAACAAGATACATAAATTATTCATATATTAAAAATTATTACACTAATTACAAAAAACAATTTTACTTCGAGGATAGTAACTATATTACATATAGGATATCCTTGAATATCTATCATAGTACTTTTCTTGGATTCGTAGGGTATGGAAAAAAATAAGTGTGAGATCAAATTCTACTTAATGGTAAAGTATAACAGAAGTAATAATGAACCAATGAGAATAATAAATATGAAAATGTAATAATTGTACACATATTCCCTTTAATCAATAAACTTATTATATAAGTAACATGGAAATGAAATAACTAAAATCATATGACCATTAATTAATAATGGAGAACAAAAGTAAATTAATAGAAAATCCCAATTTAATAATCTCATGTATAACTATAATAAATGAATTATATATAAATGAAATGAAAAATTATTGGATTATATGTTTCCTAGTTATATGGTACCTTTTTCAACAAGTCCATTGAAAATTTGGTTTATAAACAATAATGTACAAACCAATTTGGTTTAGCCAACGCTATCTCTATTGTCAACACATTTTATATGACAATTTTTAATATACTGGTTACAAACACGAAGGTTTTTTGCAACTTGATTTCATCACATTAGACATCCGATGCATCAAGGGGATTACATTAAATCGTCCCTAACCCGTTTCATACTAGTCCAAAGCATTATTTAAAATAAAATAATCTCTTTAATTCATAAACCTTGTGCCTTATCAAATATCAATATTCGATAAACAATATATTTTTATTAATATTTCCCTGGATTTTAAAATATTTGTCAATGTAAAAACAGTATGGACCCTGTTATATGGTTTAGACAATGAAATTTTGATGATAAATGATATAAGTAATTTGTGTAAATTCAATGTCTAATGATCACATAAAATTGAACATTTCAAGTGGAATAAAAGAAGAAATGGAAGATAATGTAAATAATATCATTGGATCAATCATAATTTAACTGGAGGAAAAACAAATAATTCATTAATATGATATATCCTAGGTGGAGTAAATGTAAATTTTTGTTTCAATGATGAATAGAATTACTATAAAATGACATTTAAAAAATATTATTGAGGAAAATATATAATATATTTTTAAAAAAAATTTGAATATAACTTTTCAAAATACATATATATATATAAACTATCCCTTTAAAAATGAAAAAATAAGCATAAAACAATTGGGAGAAGAAAATTTCGTACAAGTCATACAAGGTAAAAAGCGTATTCTTTTTTCACTATAAAAGGTTAGAAAAATGAATTGTTCATATAGAAACAAAAAAATTCCGTTGACATAAAATTTACAAAAATTAATGGTTACAAATGTATTCATCAAATCATTTTCGAATGGATAAATCATTTTTGAATACCTTTTTAGGAAACTGGATTTTTAGAAGAAATGAGGTTCTCTGAATATAGGTAGAAAAGAATGAGGGATTTGTTAAATAGATTTTATAGAAACATTTAGGTAAAAAAGAGTAGAAAAGTGGTATTGTTACATGAAAAATGTCATGAATAACTAGACGAGAGTAAAAAAAATTATTGTATAATTATCAAATAAATTTCTTTGATGGAAATTCATGTGTAAACAATCCAAAATAAAATTATATTGTGAAATAAACCCTTGAAAAGTCCACAAAATTTATGTGAGAATAAATAAATGAATAGATTATGTGTGTAAAACATAATTCCAAATAAAATAATAGGAAATAAAATAATATAGAGTAAAATTTGAGTATACACATAATCATAGAATATTAACGAAAAAGATAAAGTATTATAACCTAATGAAAATGATTTGGGTTATGAAATTCTTTATCACATTTTAATATTTAAGTCAAATTTATATAGAATAAATAACTCAAACTGAAACTCAAAAATACCTTGAAGATAAAATAACTCATGATATAATATATAAAAATTGGTTAAGTGGATGCCTCCATATTTTGGCCTAATACTAACTGTGTACGGCTCTTACAGCCTGGCTGCTATGCGGGGAGGCGGACTGGATTGGGACAACATGGGTTCATTTCTCATCATTTTTTCCATCATTGGGATGAGAAGCTCCTTTTAGGTATAATTCAATACAATTATTAGCATTCATCTTGTCTGTAGACCGTATGACATTCACATCAGGGTTATAAAGTCAGACTCCCAAATGCTTGTCAGCTGCATGAGAGGTTACCAGATTGTTCCATGGTCTATGGAGTATTATATATGTATATTAAGGTCCATTATATTAAAATAAATTGATATCTCTCAAACCATTAGGTATGGGAACTTTGTTGTATACAAGATAGCTAGTAATATTGATCCCAATCAAAGTCTAATTATTTTTTACGACCCTAGATATCTTCCTAATGATTGTAATATTATTATTCCCGGAGATTCCTAAGGGATTCACCAAATTATATATCCCTAACTTCTTATTTTTAAAAAAGTAATTGTTGAGTTAGTGATTGATACACCACACAAAATAAGTGAGCGGTGAAAATGGTGTATGCCCCATAGAAAGAAAAGTGATACAGGAATCCCTTACCATGAGTCTAACTTTTCATTTGTGTATTTATCATCCTGAATAATATTCATATGTTGTTTGTTTACTATATTTAGAAACATATTGATATTTTTAATATTTTAATGTCTTATTATCTACTCCCTTTACTGATTTTATATGAAATATGCATAATTTGTGTGAAATATTAATGTTTTAATATTAAGTATAATTTTTGAGCATTTTTAGAAGTAGTCCAATTGAGTCAGTTTACTGTTTTAATAATAACTATCACTATACTGATCCAAATTGTGTGGTTACTGTTTCTTAGGATTCTAAATTCAATATAAAACATTTAATTAGAAGGTACAATTAGCCAATTGTGCCATTTGAAGGGTCATATGGTCCTCACAAACAAGACCAAAGAATCTGTGAAGAAACATGACTATTTATGAAGATTGATTTACTGGGCTACATGAAGAAGTCCAAATTATATTATTCTCTTCAATAGTTCTGGTAAAAATGCAAGGAGACTTGTATAAAAATTTAATGGCCCAAATCTATGAACAAGGTTCCCAACATATACTTTGAAATCCAGCCTACCATTCTGGCTGAGAATTAAAATCAGTATAGTATTCATGACATATCTCATGATATAAGCATCAAATAGAGCTGAGTGTTTTCAGTGTGAAATAGGAGATATAGGTGGCCGACTTTTCTGAAGAAACCATTCAAATTCGAAGGCATCCTCATATTTAAAAACCCTTTCACATTGTGGACTACAAAAAGACTGGATTGAAATGGACAGTTTAACTTTGTTTAATAAACCGGCCATAACTTTTGATCCTTAAGTCCAAATGACTCCAAATATTGTGATTAGTCGTAAAACATTATTATCTAAAACTGTGAAAAAAGATATATTTGAGGATTCGGCTTTCTAAATAGCCAAATTGGCGATGAAAGTGGAGGATCAGATTGGGAATGCAAACAGTCCACTCCTTGGGCAATAAATACTCTCCCCTTCTCTCCTTGAGAGGGTTTGGAATTTCAGAGAAAAGGAGGATTTATTGGAAGTACCAAGGGCTTTCCAAAGGCTTGGGAGGATCGGGAAAACTCAATATTTCACTAGATAATCCCTTTCTCCTCTCTTTGTTTTCATTTACTTTTGCATTTGTCTTCGTTGTAATTTCGCAAGTGTTTGTCTTTGTAATTCTGTTTTAATGAAATTTTCTTCTTCTAAATTTCTTATTCTCATCCAAATTCTGTAGAGAAATATTAATTTTCTTATTTTATATTAAATCAATCTGAAATCCATCATCTTCTTTTACATTATTATTCAATAAAAAGTCCGGTTTTTTTCTCTCATCATCGTTCGTGTGTGTGTTCGGCACACAACTCTTTTCTTATCCCTTTCTTTTTATTCTCTTTATAATTCATCACCATAATCATTATAAGTAGATTAGTAATAATATTAATTTCTGGATAAATATTTAATTGGGGTGAGTTATAATTTAGGTATGTTAAGTGATTGAGAGCTTTTTCTCGACGAATGTTCTTTAAATTAATATTGTGTATGTTGAACTTTATATGTCATGGATTAATGACATGTTTTGTTTAATATGTGGATTCCATGGATTATTGGAACCATAAATACACTACCATAAACAAGTAATGGTAATTATTAGAATCCTAAGTTAAGTTACAGCTTGGATTAAAGCTTTAACACTTGGGAATTCCGATCAAAATCATCTTGTGACATGGGTGTTAATTTAATGCAATATAAAGCAAAGCTCAAGGATATCACAAGCTTAATAACCTAATAATGACATCACCCCAATATTTATCAATTTTTTTAATCAAACATCATACATAAATTGTTTCATAAGCTCTGCAAACAAACCCCCAAATCATAATACAACTAACTAAAAACAAACGACTATTAAAAAGTATCATCGCCGAGGATTCAACCCGAGTGCTGCTATACACATTAGCCGAGCACCGGAACTTTGACCGGTCGATAGGTGAAAATCGGCCATGAGTTTCACATATACATGTTTATAATTACTATTTTCACTTATTAAAAATTTTTAGACAACTTTATATACAATTATGTTTACATCGGGTGTTTTTAAAATATTTTGATTTTGTGTCAAAAATGAATTTCCCAGGTAAAATTATGGTCAAAGAGGTAATTATATAAAAATATAAATAATATTTATCATGAATTAATTATCAAATTTATAGATAAGTTATAATTTTAAATCCTATAATTAATAACGATTATGAAAAATAAAAAAACCATACAATCATGGAGATTGTAGGCCGTATGTACAAATGAGTGATGTTCCCATTTTTCAGTGATCATTATTGAAAGAAGGTAAGTAGCATTATATATTTACATAATGTTAATTATATAATAAAAAACATTTTATATAGTCATATATAAATATAAATTTCCTTCTTCTGATGTAAAAGGAATCATTTCGTGTTGGGGTGGTGGTAGTCCACACTTTAATAATTGATGTTATCACTTCTCCGTGTGTGAAAAGGGTAATAAAGTATAAGAAATATTAAATTAATAGAAAGATAATTATGTCATGAATATAATATATATTTTATTTAGGTTAAATTATTTTAATTAAAACCCTCTTATATAAGTTCCTTGTATAGTGTGAACGAATCACGTCACTTTCAGGATGTGATAGTCCAGACTTCTACAAACAATATTATCGTAGTTGCACAAAATGGAAAGCATAAAAATATATCGAAGATAAAAAATTTTGATGTATAAATACATAATTAATATCCTATATATCATATAGAAATATATTTTCCGCATAATTCCTAACCATTATAGGTGATAAAGGAAAAACAAACAACATCATTTTGTGAGGTGGTAGTTCTCTATACACATAAAAGGTATGTCCCTTACGAATTAGAATGATTTTTGCATAAGTTAAGGTATAATCATTGACATAAAAAATATCAGTATATATAGGATAATTATTTTACAATAAACTCAATTAATAATAATATTTTAAGTGGTATAGAATTAATATAAACCAAAAGAGGTTGAGGAAGGATGTCACATATTCTTTCAGTAACTCCTTCTGCTTTGAACCAAAGGGATTCATTAGATGGATTTTATCCCAATGGGTTGATTGTACGATGATGGGAGAGATTTTTGGATCATTTTCTATGAAATATTATTCAATAAAAATTTATTTAAATGTTTGAGGATATGGGAGGGGTGGGTTTCTTTTTATAGTGGAGGACAAGTGTCAATCCTGTAAATTTTGGAAAAGGGAATTCTACCCAATTTTTTTGATGTCAGGTTACATAAATAATGATCCAATGTAGATAAATGGGAGTTTAGGGTCAAAATATTTCCATGAAATGTATTTCTTACAAGTTTAATGGTCATTTTGACCGTAATATTAAGGTTTATTCATATGTTAATAAAATGATTCTCTTAATCGATGTAATTAATTTTAATTAATTTCACTTATTGTTTTGGTAAAAAATAAGTTGACCATATATAAATTAAAAATTATTATTATTCCAAATATAAAACCAATTATTAAAAATTACAATAATTTATGTGTCATAAATTATTTAAAATTCAATCCCGTTGAAGGGATGATGAAATATGTTTTTCATGTAAAAGAGTTGATAAGTTCGTTGTGTATTTATATTTAATTTAAATGATAAATTGATTAAAATTACATAAATTCGATTTATTGGTATAATATATATCTAATTTAACTTTAAAACAAATCAAAAATTTAATTTTACTCTTTAAATAAATTTGATGATAAAATAGTTTTGAAATAAAATTCATTATTTTTCACTATACATTAAAAATTTAAACCTTACAGAAAAATATCAAAAATTCACCCTAAAATAATTTGAAAGGTTCTATTTCAAAATATTTTTTCATATAAAATATATAAAATATTAAAAAATAGGATTTTAAATTTTTTCTCAATTAAAAGGCTATAAAATTACCTTTAAAAAATATAGGTTTTTTGCATAATATTGGGTTTGATCTTATAATATGACTATAAGATCCATTGGATGGATATAAAAAATATTTTATTTATTATATAAGATATATATATCTTTACTGTCATTATATAATATAAATTAATTTAATTTACCAACATAAAACACCTATGTGAGTGCAAAAACATTTTATTTATATTCAATTGTTTTTTATATTCGTTTCTAAATAATTGGTAACATATAAATTCATCTTATATATTTATAGAGAATATATTTTCATATTTTTTCAATAATATTCATAACAACCAATTTAGTGGCTAGGTTATACCTTATTATACTGAATAATAATATTTTAATAATATATTTCTGTTCGGTAAAAATGGTTTTACATGTAATGAAAGTCATCGAAGAAAAGTTCCATTTCCATATGATGGAAGCTATCTAAATGTTGGATGAATTAAAAGGTATGTATTATATTTCATTTATTAATTCTATTAATTATACCCTAAATTATCAGTGACTTGTATTCCTTTCAATATTTGGTGTTTCATGTCACACACGCTATCGAATACAATGTTATTACATTGGAATTTAGGTGTGTTACGTTCTCCACACTATAATTAAATTGAATTATCACAATTTAAACCCACTATTTGTAGTATTTTTTTTATATTTCATATGTTTTAATAACACATCTTGAGAAGGTGTAATAAAACATCCTCTAGTAAAGAGAGAATGGGAGTTACATAGAGCACATGAACTATCATGTAACTTGGTCTCTATTTAGGATAACATTAGTGGAAGGTGGAGATATGTAAATCAATGAAAAGAATAAGTATTTATATTGTGTGATTGAAGTCATCAACCAAAAACAATTGAATGTAAAATGGAAATTTTAGGTCCTCAAAGAAAAAAATATATTATTATTAAAATACATTAGGTCTAATAAACAAAAATTTATTAGGAGACCATTTTTATAAGGACCTTTTCCAAATGTTGTGTAATAATATTACGTCATATGAATATAAGTAAATATAATAACTTAATATATATATATATATATAAACACAATTTTCTTTCAATTTTTGGTCTTTTATCTATTTCTAATTCATCCATTACTTCATGAAATAGATATCAAAAAACAAACATTCATGCCTAAAGCACTAAAATTCACGTTTTACAAATCATAAGGCCCATAAAAGAGTGAAAAGTATAAATATTTTTTCTCAAACTATTTTCCATCATCAATATTGTTAATAAAATAACATGTAAAAAAAATAAACCCTACTTTTTCATTATTATAATTTATTCATCAAACTATTTATCTAAAACTACTATAAATTAACTAGGACATCACATTTTTTAGTGGTAGGCTTAAAGCCCTTATCGTCCTTCGGTCATGGTTTCAACATCAACGACCTTTCCAGATTTGATGGGTTTTTTCCCATAATATAAGTTTTCCTTTCCTAAAATCCTATTAATATAATTTTGAAAATATATATTTTGGACATACATGAAATTTAGACACTAAATATCATTTTAACTATAGTTTTCAAAACAAACTTAATACTTAAATACTTCATGCATTTATTTATACATAGGTCCTTCTAGGGACTAATGTTTAACCTTTGGAAGTTGTAACAATTTATAAAAACCTAGCGTGGTCATCTATAATCATATTTTAAATGACCGTATAATAATTTCTAGGATATCTAAATCTTGACCCATTATTTTCAGTCATTGAGACCATAGGTTTAAAAAAGTAATTCATTGTCTTTATCTTTTAAAATTCATTAAAATAGTTTTTAATGAATGTGTGAATTATCTTATGAATATCTCCCATGAGTGTCAAACCAAGTGTGTAGTAAATCCTATTGTTTTGTAATAGGTTACACTCAAGTCAAGAATGATGCACCTTGTCATTGTTCTTAACCCTGTGTTAATTTGATCTAGAACCACATTCACATGTAGTATCCAGATGGGTTAGTGCATATAATCTCTTTATTACCCAAAAATAAGAATTTTATTATATATATCCCCATGGTATACCTTAGGTATATTTTTTATAATCTATATCCATCTAAATATATTGTCAAATGTTTCTACTAAACATCATTTGATACCAACTATAGATACATGACCCTAGTAAGCCCATCTCTGGTGTCTACTTATATTTAATAAATAAAATTATTAATTATTGGACCCCATGATTTCTTGTTACCATGTAACATTACTTTGAAAACTACTCATAAGACGGTTTATAAAATACTAGGTACAAACTGATTTTGTTTGGCCAACCTTATCACTACTATGAAGGCCTTTCTAAATTGAGTGTATAAAATACTAGTTATAAATGTCAAGAGTTTTGGCCAACCTAATTTCATTTCATGACACTACTTATGAATCAATGGGATTACATTAAATAGTCCCCAACCCATGTCACAACAATACAAAGAAAAACTTACGTATCAAATAGTCAGTTTAATTTATAAACAATGTTCCTTATATAATATCTATATTGAAAAGAGAATAAATTTTTATCAATAATTACCCATATATTCAAATAACTATAAATATACACACATTATGAAAAATAGTATGTGTATAATGCAATGAAAATATTAGTGATAAATGATATGTATAATTTCTGTAAATTCAATGGTCAAAGGAAATTGAATATCTCAAGGATACTAAAAATAATCAAGGAGTGAATTCCAATACTATCCATGGAAAAATCTATCATAACACATCTATATGAAGAATGAGGATGTTATTAATACAAAAAATCTTATGTTTAGAAAAAATAAATGGTTTTTTCATCAATGAATATAAATACTATAAAAATATCTTTTTAATATATTCTTGGGGAAAATATCCTTTTTATATTGAAAATCGTTTTGAAAATTATTTTAATAGAAATTATTGTTTGAAAACATTTCCTTTTAAAAGTGGACTTTTAAAAATGCAACAGATACTCAAAAAAATTATTGAAGGTAAATATTTACATGTCGTATAAGTTAAAAGAAACATTACTTTTGCATGGTCAAAAGGATAGAAAAATACCTTATTCAAAAAGAAGATTTCATTGAAAAAATATATCAAACATAGAAATGGTAATTTTCATTAATAAATCATTTTTGAAAGATTAAATATTTTGAAATCCTTTTTCAAAAATTAATGGTTTTTAAGGAAAAATTGTTTTGTAACTAAAGAGATAAATTAAGTCGAGTTTTCAAAAAAACAATTTCTAATACATTTTGAGTACCAAACAATGGAAAAATTGTAATATTAATTGAAAATTTTCATGAATAATGATAGAATTGGAAAATTATTTTTTTTATTATAAAATAAACAAATAATTTCCTTTAATGAATATACAGGTTTCAATAATCTGAAACAAAATTAGACTGTGAGGTAAAACCATTAGAAGACCATAACATTGATGTGATAATAGATTAATGAATAGATTATCTTTGTCAAATGTAATTACTTATAAAAAAGTTTATAAACAAAAATAGATAGTATAATTTTAATATATACATAATCTAATAATATTAATGACAATGAGAATGTAATATAACCCGATTAAAATAAATTGGGTTATGAAATTATTCACCACATGGTAACTTTAAAATCAAGTCCCCATAAAATAAATTTTTAAAATTGAGACTCAAAATAACATCAAGATAATATAATTCATGATATAATATATCAAAATGGTTTGTATATATACCAAAATGATCATTTCAGTGTTGATAATGGTGCATCCCTCTTAAAAAGAAAAGAGAAACAAAAATCCCTTACCTAGAGTCCGACTCATCAAATATGTATTTATAATTCTAAATTAGAAACATAAGATAATTATTTAAATTCTGAAAAACCACTTTAATTTATAAAATTACTTATATTTTAGTTATTAAAATATTTTAAACAACTATTTAAAAAATTATGTTTACATCATATGTTTTAACCATATTCAGATTATCTGTCAAAATTCACTTTGGAAGGTCATCATATGGTCAAAGAGGTCATTATATAAACCTATTTAGAATAATTATAATGAAATAATTATAATATTTATAAATAAATTAAAATTTTAAAACCAATCAATAAATATTTTTATGTAAAATGAACCAATGATACAATAATGGAGACGATAGGTCGTATGTACATGTGAGTAATGTTTCCATTTTTTTGTGATCATTTTGGAAAGAAGTCAACTGAAAATATATTTTTCTATAATTATATATATAACATAATTACAATTTTATTTATTCATATATATTTATATATAGAATTACTGTTATGTAGAAGGAAAAATGTTTTGTCCGGGAGGCGGTAGCCTGCATGTCAAATACAGACGTTATCACATTTCAGCATGTGAAAAGGGTAATAATGAAAACGATATATTATATTTAAATAAATATAATTATTTCATTAATATCATATATATTTCATTTATGTTACATATACTTAACTAAAAACATCATTTTTATGAACCATGTGTATTTTGAATGAATGACATCTCATTGAGGAGATGGCAGTCGACACACCCATAAACGATGTTATTGTATTTAAAAAAAAGAATAAAATTATTTGTTAGTTAAAAATTATAGAAGAATAAATAAATAATAAATATCATATATATAATATATAAAAACCATTTACATCATTATTTCCAACCATGGAAGGTGGAAATGTAAAAAATGACATCATTTTTTGAGCAGGTAGTTTGTTATACACATTAACTGTAAGTTCATTACCCACTTGAAAGAAGAATGTGTAAGTGTAGTAATAAACCATGAGATAAAAACATATAATTATATTTAATATAAATATTTTATTATATAATCATGGAAGAATAATATTTTGGTGTGTGGATAATGAAGATAAACCAAAAGAGCTTGAGGAAGGATGTTACCTCTCATTTTGGTTACTCGTTTTGGATTGAACCAAAGAGATTCTTCGGATGGTTTTCAACTAAAAGATAGGATTATTTTATTAGTTTATGGTTTTTGGGAGAATATTTCAGCATATTTTTTGTGATAAATTGTCTTTAATTTTGTGATTATGTGGTAGGGTTGAGTGCCTTTTTATATTGGAAGAGGAGTTGCAATCTTGTAAATTTTGGAATATGGAATTCCACCCATGTTTATCCAATGATATGTAGCTCCCATAATTACCTCCATTCTTCCCATGTGAGAATAGGGACTAAATATGTCCATCAAAGTTATTTTGGAAACGTTTCTAGTTCATCTTTTCTATTTATTTTGCGGTTTAACATCTTTTTAAGATAATGTTTCTCTTAATTTCTATAATTAATTGTAATTTACTTCACATATATTTTAGGTCAAAAATTTGGTTTAATTTATTATAAATAAAACAATTTTTTGATTAAAAATATGTAATCCATTTTTCCATATTCGAATCATATTTGTGGAAGAAATTAATTTAAATTAAATCCAGCGATTCAGAAGACAAAGTTGGTTTTTATTGTAAAAATGTTCATATATGTACTATGTTTTTATATTAAATTATAATTTAAAATTGATTCAAACTAACTAAATTTGATTAATTGATATATTATGTATCTAATTAAACTTTATAACCAATAAAAAATATAATATTTCCCTATAAATATATTTTAAAATAGTCATTTTTGAATTAAAATTCCATATTTTTCATTATTCATAAAAATATAAAACATCATTTAAAAATACGAAAAATTAACCCTAAATTTTTTTTGATGTTCATATTTAATAAATGAAGTTTATTTTGACATATAAAATATATATAATTTTAAAAATATCATTAAAAATATGTTTTACACTAAAAGGTGGGAAAATTATGTTTAGAAAAATATATGTTTTTATACCTAATATTTGGTTTTATCTTATCTTATGACTATCAAATAGATTTTATGAATGTAAATTTGTTTTTAATAAATATATAACAAATATATTTCATTATAATTAGTCACTAATAGTAATTATTTTAATTTATTATGATAAAACACCTTTGTGATCATAAAAAAATATCCATTATATTTATTTGGTTTTTAAATTCATTTCTAACTAATTGGTAACAAATGATTTCATATTATATTTTTATTTACCATTTTTCTTCATAAGTTAGTCAATATTATTCGTAAACATTAATTTAAAATCTAGGTTAATTCTTATTATAATAAATAATAATATTTTTATAATGTATTTTTGTTTGGTAAAACTATGTCTTCCGTGTAATGCAGGAAATCAAAGAAACTCATTGTTGCATGTGATGCATTATATCTTAGTGTTTCATGGATTGAAAGATATTTATTTTGTTAAATTTATTTAAAATATTAAATATAATATAATTTCTCGAGGGGTAATATTCCTTCTTATGTTTGGTGTTCTATATTATACATGTCATCGAATGCAATATTCTTTCTTTATATTTATTGGGAGTTACATTTTTAAATTTATTATATTGTTGTAATTCAGGATATTTCCAAGTAATATTAGAATATTATACTCCTTCGTGTTTATTTTTTTAAGAAAATTTGGCTTCATTTATCTATTGGGTTGAAAATATGTTTTCTTCCAAAACCGTGGAGTCTAAGAAATAGTCTCCAAGAAGTTTTTTTCATTATAAAATTGATTTATTAAATACATTATTATCCATTTATACTATTAAAAAAAATAAATGGAATATTAGTTATTTATAAAAAAATTTATTGGGATATTATAGAAAAGTTTAATGGAATATTATTATCATTTTCTAGACAAGTGACTTTGCATTCTTTTTATAATGTATAATGAATATTCTTTTTAACTTAGATAGAATATATGAAATTTGCATCCATAAAGACCATTATTTCATAGTGTTTTCATTTTCTTGTTAGTGGGGACCATTATAAATACAATTTTTTTAAAATTTATCCTTAATGATATGTATTTTAAAAAATTCAAAATTAATTGGATATTTTTGTAAAGAATGATTTAGAGATATTTTTATTGAATTTGTATTAATCCACAACATTAACCCAATATTTATACTCTAATTGGTATGTATTTTAATTATTCAAAACATATTCATCCTCAATATGGTTTATGATCAATTGAACATTGAAAACTATTGAAAATCACTTCCTGGATTCATTTTATTATAGTAATTAACTTTCTTTAAAACTATTCACTTTCCTATGGAGATTAAATTTAACCTAAATTTGTATATTATTTAACATGGATATGTTTATTTCTTAAATAGTATACAAATTTTAAGTAATATTTTTACTATGGAAGTTATTTGTTAACTAGGGAAATATTAATAAATAAATATCCTTTACTGAATATAAAAATTGTATGACAATGCACATTTTTTATAAATTAAATCGATTATTCGATATAAAATTAATTCTTCTGAAATAACTGACATAGGTTAGGGATTATTTATTTTAATCCCTAGGATGTATAAATTTCTTCATGGTATGAAAATTTTTCTAAGACATAGTTAAATTAGTTTTTCCCTTGTATATTTTAAATTACATTGTGAAAGGTAATGAGGATAAAGGTATCATGTTCCTTGAAAAGATTACTATTGATAATTAAGAAATCCCTTCATTTTATCTATTATTTTTATCTAGGATATTTCTAAAATGATATTATGTTTAGATTCATTTAAATCATATATTATGGATTATATGGAATGTCTGTTCAGTTAATTACCTTTCCATAATAATTACTATTTATCTATTCATGTAGTCTAGCTGTTTAAAGGTCATGTTTGTTCAGTTATTTACTATTCCATATTCATTATTTCTTAATTAATTTCGATACTAAAGTTATTTAAATAGAATATTCATTCAATTATTTATCATAAAATATTGATGGTTATTATAGAATAATGATAGATTCCATTGTAATTAACCCTTACTGAGTAGTTGGGATCACCCTTATTTTTTTAATTTTCCGGGATTCAATGAAGTATATTATCTATGATATATTGGGATACACTATAGGTAATAATGTTATTCTCTAAAAAAAGTGTTTTTATATCTCTATTCAAATGTAATATGAGAATCATGTATGTTTCTCGTTTAGAAAAAGAACAAAATGATTTGGTTATTTGGGATGTGATTCCATGTATTGTATGCTTGTATAATAACGTAGGCACCCACATGGGGTACTGTTGTTGGGGTAGCTACATATAATTTCGTCAAAAATTGTATTTAATCCAAATTTGGTTAAACCAAACTTTTATTGACATCATTTATATAATATAAAAAATACATCATATAATAAACACACCATCCCAAGATTAGAGGGTTTGGTGTCTTTGATAATCAGATACATATGCAACTTATTTTATAATAAATGTATACATTTTTACATAATTATTCCATAAATGACCCCCTTATAGATTTAAAATATTATTTATTCATATTAATAATATGGTTAAAAGAAATATTAGAATGCGTTGAGATCAAATGATCATTAATAAAATTAAAATGTTTAAGATGATACATTATAACAAAATAATGGGGGGGGTTTAACAATAAACCATAACAATATGATTAGAATTCTATTAAGAAAACCATGAATGGTAAAAAAATGATATGTTTTAATTAATTTCAATTTTAATAAATATATTAAAAAATTTATGTCCCCTGTCTAATCTTAAAAAAGAATCATTTTGTGAATATCTATCATAACTTAATGAATAAAAATTGACATTCAAAAACCTATACAATTAATCCCACCTTTCCAATCATTATATAACCTAATATATAGAAAATAATTGTATTAATAAACTGTCATAAATATATATTAATGAATAAAACATTTCAAAATTCATTTTTAATTATTTATTAAGAGTATATTTGTCACTAATTTTTAATTTTCATAAAAAAAAACCACTAACTTTGATTGGTTTTTTAGTAATAGATGCATAGTGGAATTTTCTATTTTTATTTATGGATTATAATTTCATTGTTAATATGTAATTATAGGTACTATAATAGATTTTTTATATTAGTTTATAATGTTCTAATTTTATTTTTTAATTAGATTAGTTATGATTTGGGAAATTTTAGTTCGGGAGGAGCTTGTTATTGTAATTTTTTAGAATCAAAATTGAGGTAAAATAATAATATATTTAATTTAAAAGAAAAATTATAGAAACATAATCCAAAAATTTAATTATCAGTAATTTATATTGATATCAGTATGTAATTTTCCATTTTAATCCATGATGTAAATTTAGAACACTGATCAATTTGGTTGTTAACCCAACCAAATTGAAAAAAAAATATAATCTAAGGGTGGGTATGGTTAAAAAAGATATTCTATATCAAAAATATTTTTATTATTGAATTGTAATGTTATAATATATATAATATCAATTTTTTGATTATTCAAATAATATATTTAGATGAATAATAAAATAATATCATGAATCAAATAATATGTCTCTTTCATGGATGTTTTAGTCTACACGTACACACAGGTGACACATTCGTTTCCAATAGATTGGGACTAATATATAGAATTATTTATAATTTCATTATCTTAATAATATTATAGTTAATTAATACATAGATTGAATTTTGTAATGGTCTATTTACATTGGTAAGGAAGGGTCAACCCATTGTTCTTGGAGGCAGTGGTTCACACGTACACATAAGGATGTCTAAACTTTTCTCATGGCCTTTAAGGAAAGTATAAAATTGAAATTTCATAATTATAATACAATTTAATAATATTATTAATAATGATTTTATAATTCTATCATGGATTGAATATATTTTGTAATTATTGGGGAAGAAAACAATTAAAAGAGATCTTTTGAGAAACAAACTCTCCCTTTGAATGTACTCCCTTGGGAAAAACCTTATGTATCATTATATTTAAATGTTTTCATGAATATTTATTCTAGTACATGACTAGAGAATTTATAATTGAATAGGGAAGAGTTTTTTTATGTTAGAAACTATAATTATTAGATAAATAGAGTTAATGTGGCGTCCTTCGGTAAATTAAGAAAACTTTTTTTTTAAATACTCATTCGTTTTTCAATGACAGTCAGAAACTGTTCAAGGGTCATTGTTTCAAGAAGTGGTAAATTGTAAATTTTGGGGTTATATAATGTTGATAAATAATAAGGAACATGTTTTAATTATTTTAACACTATATTTTCCCATTTAAACAATTGATCTTTTATAATGGCATCATGTTTTTAACCAAGTAATTTATATTCAATTAAAAATATATGGTAATATACATTACCATATTTTAGGGTTATGTATATAAATTTAACATCCATGGAGTGTAATTTATCTTCTAATAATTAGATAATTATATTTAAATTAAAATATTTAATATATAGACCAAACATTTTGTTGAAAAATTTTATTTTCAATAATAACTGCTCCGAATATTAAATAATATTGATTTTTTATAGAACGTGGGTTAATTTGTTTTTATAAATGTAAAATAATTATAATATTTTTATGGTTCATATAATATTAATTTATTTTGGGATATAATATTTTTAATAGGTTAATAAAATAGTTCATTGACTGACAATTTAAATTAATATTTAATGATAAAAAAGCGTGGGAGATATTAAAAATTGGGGGATAAAATGATTAATTATGAGGTAATCCCCATGGATTGTTTAAATAAAATCTATTTTCAGTAATCCAACGGATGAGTAAATGTGAATTCCCTCCACCTGGTCACCTTTGGATGAAAGATGATTAACTACCTTGTTTTCTTCCCTCAAGATGTGAAATATTTCCACATTTAAATTTACCATGGTGTAGTAAGATTTCATAAAATTCAAAATACTTCAATTGAAAAAAATAGATAATAGAAAAATAATTGTATAATAATAGAGATTAAGTTTCAACCATGGAGATATTAGTGTAATTTAATATTCCATTTAGGTACTAGATATCGTGGCATGGTCTTTGTACATGAGTGAGGTACCCTCCCAATAGGATGGTAATAATTGAATGATATGTGACCCCAAAGAGTTATGGATGGGGTAACTATAATGTACTAACCTATTAACAATTGATCCATAAATTTATATCTTTAGAACCCGTGAAAATGGTTTCCAAAGACCCATACACCTTGACTACCCCTGTAAAATATGAAAAATTATGATTTTATATATTGATCATGGATCTATAGATATTAGGGAATGAATTCCTCTATATATAGTGTTTAATTTTAGTGTCTAAGATGGATGAATTTGTCTCAAAAGTATCCATTATTTGATTTAAGGTCATTATGTATCACTACATTCTCTGTTCCCCAAATAGCTCATCATCCAGAAGAAAAAAAATGATCATGTCGTGCACATTTAGGGGAGAACCATCGCAATTATCAGGAAAATATTTTAAAAAAATCAATATACTCAAATCTAGTATTCCTTTCAACAATACTCCCAATTTAGGCCAAGGTAATTCTTCCAAGTGTAAGATTCCATACACTTTCCATGTGGGGTTTCCTTTGAGTTATTTATTTTTTTATTTTACAAATACTTTATGTCGAAAAAATATTTTTTTGGTGAAACAACATAATAAATGATTAAAGGATTTACTTAAGAAATGATGCCATGTTAACACATTTTAATTTTTTGTTTTAATGTTTACGGAGTTAGACACTGAGAAGTGTCAGATTGTGATGCCCGTAAAGGATTGGATTAGGTTAAATAAAAATACTAATTAAATTATATTAAATACAGATAATTCATTAATGATGATTGAATAAATTCAAAACAGTGCATTGTATGAAAAATTTGCATCACGGTTACATATAAAACATGTTGATTACCCAAGGTTGGGTATGAATTATGATGGGGTCAGGCATTCGAATGCCCCCTTGTGAGATAATGTTTTTAAATAATACATAATATATAATTTTATTAAAAATAATTAAATATCTCTAAAATGGTTCACTATATGGGAAATATGAGACCACCAGTGGGTCAAAAATGAGGATTTCACCCTAAATAGGGTATAAAATTTGTATGCATTGAGTGTTTAGATTCCTCTCTGACATTAAATAAACTCTTTTTATTTTAATTAATTAATTATTCCAATTTTTAAATAATAAATCATTAATATATCATCAACCATGCATCATATAAGATATCTGACCCCCCCGACGTGTCCATAACTATGAGGTTTACCCTATATGTAGTTTAAATTATATGTGCAACATATGTTTGATATTGTATAATATATATGTTAGTTAATTAATTTATAATATTAATTAAAATAATTGTATTGTCATTTTTATCATTAAATTCATCTTCTTCAATAGGATACCTCCATTTTTTGACTCATGGAGTATTAAAAAAGAATCATTTATCAAGCGTTTTTTTCTATTTCAGACACCAACACAATAATGTGGTAATTTAAAACCCTTCATCATCAATTTTCATTAGAAATGGTGGACTAAAATAGGGTTTTAATTCTTGAGTGATTGAACCATATGAGGCTTGGGGTTTTATATATCCCAACCATTTAGTTGGGGTTTTGGGTGGATCTAGTCAGGTCGGAGAAACTCTATAATCCATTTTTCACACTTTAACAAGCCCATTTAGATCAATTTGGAAATCCATCTGAGAGTCGAAGTTTTTCTTCCTCAAGGGTGGTGTACAGGTAAAGTGGGTTCATTTCTTTTTTATATCTTTTTTATTTGATTGTTTTTTTCTTTATTCTTCTTGCCCAAATTTTTGAAAAAACTGGTAGAATTTTATTAATTTCTTAAGCCATAAATTATCAAATGTTGGTTTGTCGAATGAAAATATTTTAAGATAGAAATAAAAACTATCAACTGATAATTTCATCAAAATATCGAGACAAAAATATGATGAATTATCAAATATAATTTTCATTGAATGATAAATGATAATTTCACTAGGTTAGCAAATGATGTTTAAAAAAATTATCAAACGGTAATTGTAAATAATTATTAAATGATAATTACATCAATATTTTTTTGGGAATATAGCCTTGTTAAAGGAAAGTATAATTGTAAACAATTATCTAGCATTGAATAATTGAGTGAAATTCTCAAAAGATAAAAATGATGATTTTAAAATGGATAATTTCATGAAATTATTGAAGGGAGAATTGTTTAAAATTGTCAAACAATAATTATTTAGGTAATAAAAAGTTTATTATTTACCAAAATATTTTGATGTTGTGTGTCACGACAAGGGTAGAAGCACTTTTTTATATTGCGGATTGGGGATAGAGCTTGGTTGAGGGGATTAGACATGGTTCGGGACCCACATGGGAGTCACTAGCCTCTTACATCCAGTTTAATTTTTTTAGAAACCTATTACATATATATAGACATTGCATGTTTAAATTTAAGTTGAGTATTGTATTTTCTATCTTGTTTATTCTTGTTCCATTTGTACTGTTATGATAATATATGTTGTTTCTATTTCATGGTAACTTCCACAAGTATTTTACTCTAATAAAAGATGGTATAGTCTCCCCATGATTGACATAACAATCCCTCACTGCTAGTCTGTAGAATCATGCTTATGGGGAGACGTGCCTAAGGTCATGTGGAAAACATGATTGGGGCACCGTTGCGAGGAACTCATTCCAGGACGTTACACCAATCCTCTATGTGAAAATCAATGTTGGGTAGATATGACATTTTCTATATCATAGAAAACTCACATAGATATTTATTAGATTACATTACCTTTTATAACCATGTTAAAGGAGATTTATCAATTTCCCATATCCAACGTTTGGATGAAAAATGTTAGGGTCAGTACATTAAGTAATTGTTTCCCTATATTTTCAAAAGTTCAATATGGATGATATTCTTTGATAATAAGAGTTCTTCATAATGGAATTAATTAACCATAATAATAATAATCTTATTCATGCTTCTGATACTACAATTAAACATATTATATAATATAAACATATTGAGATAAAATATAAATTCAATTTTTTAATAATTAAATAATTCACGTGATAAAAACAATTTCATAATATAAGAGAATAAAAATGGTTTCTATAGTATAATATTACGTATTATTCCAAAACATTAATCATGAGATTTATAAATTCAATGTATTATTTTTGAATTATTTATATTATATTATAAATAAATTTGTAGGAATAAGGTTTCCAAGACTTTATTTTAATTTATGTTTTATGATAATTTCATAAATGTGATGACATTATAAAAGTTGATATTTTCTCTATTCCCCTAAAAATAAATTATTTAAAAAAATTAAAAATACATTACCCTAAACAAATATTTATTTGATAAATTCAAAAATAATATTCATTTTAGAAATTAATATAGTAAAATTTATAGGTTTATCTTTCAAATAAAAATATAATATATAAATAAATTCTCATTTTTATAAAAAAAATGACCCCGTAAGACATTGGGGGTTCTTAAGGCTATTTCAATGAATTTTTTATTGATTAAAATATGTTATGTTACTCATGGTTTTAGTATTATCATATATTGTTATCAATGTCAATCTAATATGTTACATCTAATTTTTTTGTGTTACTTATTAATGAATAAATCAATACTATGTTTACTAAAAGAAGAATATATAGTAAAATATTTGGGTGTAACAACATCATATCTCACAATGGAATTATGAAATGAAATAATCCCTAATTGATCTTTCATTTAATGAATGTAGATATATATAATTGTGTATAAATACCACACACCCAATAAATAAACCATATGACTTAGAGAAATATATAAAACCCCCAAATATAGACTTAGAATAGACGAAAACATAGTGGAGTTCCAGATCAATAATTCCTAAAGAAATAACTATTAACAAATGAGGTAAAATAAATAAATAATTTAGGAATAAAATAGTGGGAAAATTCATATATGAGATTCATGTGAATTATTTACCCTCACATGAGTCCCCTTTTCGAACATCAACCTCTTTTATGAACGAGATTCCTTCGAGTTTCCTTTTGCGGGGAGCTGTTAAACAAGGACCTACATGATCTTCTTCCATTCATGAATCATATTATACAATATGATTAATAGGCCTTATAGGGGTTACATGGACATATTCCTTTCCAAACTCAACTATGAACAATAGGACTTATAAAAATCACATTGCGATGAAACGTAATGGTATATTTATACCTCCTTGGTATCATCACTCCTATTGAGGTCAAATTAATGGGGTAGATTAACCTAAATTACCTTTATGAACTTCATCACAAATTTTTTAATCCTCCTTATGTCCAAGTCAATACATTCTTGAAAAACATTGAATATTCATGATCAAGCTATCATGCATGCTAGAGTGAACTCATTCCATCATTTATTCCCAACAAAAAGGCATCTCCCAGGTTGTCCTCCTAGGCTGATAGGTCCCTCTAGGTAATAATGAAAATATATTCCCTTTTATAGTGAGGGATCCAACAATATAGATATTAATGAGACATATCATTTCTCAGGCTACCCTTGTTTTCATCTAATATTCCATGTTTTCTGATGTAGAACACTCAATGTTCCATTCATGAAAGGGATTAATCCTTAGTTATAAGCCTTACTGACATCCCCAAAGATGATTTTATCACCATTATATTTTAATATGTTTGGAAAATATATGTTAGGGAAGTCATGTGTATTATTTATCCACTTCATTATGGGCCCTTATTCCATATGTGAGCATTCATCTATCCCTTTGATCGTTAGCTTCCAAGACCAAACACATCTTCCAAGGGATTCTTCTAAGGATTATATACTAAATTATTTCCATCACCATAGTTACCAACCAGGCCATGCATGGAAAGGTTGTGTATGCATAAACCCCATGTTTATGTTTTTTATTCCCCATGTAGGATATGGGAATCCCCTATTCACATGACCCTTTATGTAATAATTATGTGGATAAGTTGAAACGTAGAATAATGATGTTATAATTTATAATCATGATTTTTAACTTCAAATAAGTATAGAATGTATCATAATTGAATTGTGTAAAATCCAATGATTATGGTATTCCACTACGATATAACCGCATTAAAATGAATATATTTCTTATATGAATACTAGAAAGTTAATCCCATGATTTATTCCAAAAACAAAATCTTTTGTGAGAAATTATCCTATTAGTTTACGGTACCTAGATGAAGGACCTCAAATAGTCCCTCACAAGGTAATGGATGCAAGACCATAGAGGGAACCACCATATTTCTCATCACCTGGCCGCAAAAGAATTGATTTTTCCCATTAATCAGTATAGAACAATGTGGGTTCTAATTCAATTTTGAGTTACATAGAAGGATCTATTTTTATGGATCTATTACTAACTCATTAATATATACCACATTCTTAGATGGTGGTAAACTATAGGAATCCATCTCCATAGATTGAAATACTATCATTACTAATTAATAGAAGAATGATTGAGATCCTTTAATACATACATATAGAACAATTGATGGATAAACATTGATATATATAGATAGTACCCCTGATATAGTACCTATAATACATATGTGTAGTAAAATAGATGGAAATCCACCTTTACATGTTTATTTTTCAATTTATAAATGGTTTCAATTAGATCACTTCCAAGAGGTTACCACACCCTCCACTGGAATTCTAAATTGATTAATGAATATAAATGAAATCAAATGGTAAATAATTTAACATATAAGTTTGAGATGTTCATGAACTATTATATTATAGATAAAAATAAATACTGAATATTATTGGTAATTTACCAATGACAACCTTCCTTTGGAACAAAGGGATGTTATGAAACAACATGTTGTAGATGGGATGCATGTCAGAGTTTCCAACAAAACCCTAATTACTAAACCATTGTGAACAATTTACCCTTGAAAGTGATTAATATTTTATTCTATTACTTATGATACTACACTAATGAGTTTTTATTTGTTATTTATTTATTTGGGAAATACAATAATACTTTATAAATCTCCCTTCAGTTTAAACATGTAATAATCAAAGCATCAAATGCATGCCTCGATAATTAGAATGTCTATAACCCTATTAAACTAGAGGATATTATGACCAAAAAATTATATTCATCATCTGGGGGTTAATATTATAATTAGAGAGTACCTCCTCAATGGTAATACCAACACCATGGATGAGTATTGTGAGAGGCTTCAAGAAATCATGCATCATTGATGTCCTTATCAATAAGAGATTGCGAAAAAGTCATTGGCTTTGATACCCACCTCAAACATAAAAAGAATCATATATATGGAGTGAAATAATATCAAATAATCCTATAATATGAATTTGGATAAGTAGGAAAATTAAATCACCACTATTATCTATGAGGCATCTAGAGGTGTTTCTGTTGATTTATAATGTCACCAATGTCATTCAACCAAAACTCCTTATAAATCATCAAATAAGGCTAACTACGAGATCTGAAGTTCCAAATGATTCAAAAACAACTAAGAGGGGGGGGGTTGATTTAGTTACTAAATTTCAATTGTATTCAAGACTTATTTAAACCAAACACTGACAACCTTTTAAGATTAATTTATTTATGAAAATTTAGTAAATACTCATCATTGAAAATGTATGAAATAAAGTACAGTAAACCATATTTAAAAGGTTAAACCTCCTTATGAGAACATAAATCCTTGACATTGAATATATTATGGGTCTATATAAATTCACAATTCATTACAAGTGAATAAAACATGTTGAAACTGCCATTTGAAAAATTCTATCTCTAAGTTGGAATTATTACACTAACTCTCTTCAGATTAAAAAGTAACTTAAAAAATTTAATCCAATTTAAAGGAGTAAAGACATTGTTCAATATGATCCACAAAAGATCCTAGGTCCAACCTCCCAGAGTCTAATGGCCTTCAGTCTAATTATTATAGTCTGATTGACTAAGTATGATCAAATAAATATGATCTTCTATTTCTCAATATATACTTCTTCAAATATACTGAAAAATATTTTCTAATCATTCTAAATCTAATCAACTCAATATGATCTTCTCAAAATGATGTTTCTCAATCCATTTTATAATGAAATATTGACATACAATCTACTAATGAGATCTCTTTTCAAAAGTAAATCAATATCAAATTGCATGGTGATTATAAATTTCCACACTCTTGAAAAAGATACAATGTGTTAATTTGATGCGACTCTATTTATTGGCTGATTAGATAAAAATGGAATGAAACTGAAAAACCATTCTCAGTTACTAAAATTTCAAAACATTGAAAATCACTTGTATTTAGAATATTACAATGAATTATTCAAACCCTAAAATTATATATCCATGAATATAATTCTCAAACATTATAACTTATCTATAGTCTGATTATATTTGTAATCATCAATCCAATTATCTTTTTTAGCTTCAGTTTGATTATCTTACTCAACTTTAATCTAATTATTTTTGTCATCTACTATCTGATTATCTTTCTGAACTTCAGTATGTTTATCATGTTTGTCTATAATATTTTTATATTGATCATATTTAGTATGATTATATTTATCAACATCATTATGGTTATCTTTCCCATATTCAAACTAATTATCTTGCTCATCATTAGTTTTCCTAACTTATTTATCTTAAATAGGATTATTATTATTATCTTTATTATGATCTTCCATATAAGAGTCATTATAATTTCCCTTATAATAGTCAGTCTAATATTCCTTCTCATTGTAAATATAATTTCCGTTCTCTGTTTTAGTCATATTTTCCTCCTTAGGGTCAGTTAGATTTTACTTCTTATAGTTAGTCCAATATTCCTTCTCAAAGTCTCAGTCTAGTGTTTCTTCTTAAAGTTAGATCAATATTCCTCATGAGAGTCATACTGATTATAATAATTAAAGAATAATTTCTTATTTGGATTAATATTATTGAATGATGACTCCACTTAAAAACATTCAGATACTTTTCAAAACTATTCTCTTAAAAAAGATTAGTTTTCAGAAAATACAAAAACATTATTAAGATAACCCATAAAAAGGATCTTCAATATCCCCTTCTCAATTTAATGATAACACTTGATATCTACTTTTTTAAATCATAGAAAAAATTTCAAAACACAAATTTTATATTTTTAGAAAAATACATACATTATCAAATGTGAGTGTCCTAACACCACACTAAAAGTTATGATTTTGAAAGAATTTTTTCACTCGGTGGAAGGAAAATTTTGTGACTAAGTTAAGATATACTCCCCCACCCTTTTCTCTTTTCTCTCTGTCATTTTTCTCTACCCCATTTTTTGAAAACCATGACATCAGAGTCATAAAAGAATGATAAGTAAGAAAAATTAAAATGTAAAAAAAATGTTACTTTCTCTCTCCCTTTGCAAATATTATCCAAGGAATGGTGGGAGTTTCTTAATTATGAGATTGAGGAAGTCATTAGAGGAGGATAATCATGAAGTTTCAGACTTAACTCACCAATCCTTTATTTTTTCATTTCCTTCAGGACGATATCAAAAAAAATGATACATCCTTGAGATATATTCAAAGAAAACATATCCAACAACAACTATTTCTTTTATAATGTGAAACTTTATAACAAGGCTTTTGGGCCATGAAATTTGGAATTTTTTTTATAATTATCAATTTCCATCTCATTATCGCAAATCATCTTCAATGGTTTTGAAAAATTTTCATTCAAAATTTGTAGTTAAACATTCATCCACAACATCTGAGTACAATCATGATTATCCACAACAATTTCTGAGTTTAATGTTCTCAATTTTACTAATCAATGATTCTTACTATGAAAACTTAAATAACAGTCACCAAAGAAAAATTTTCCTCCAAAGGTATAATTTTTATTTTTACAATATCTTTTTCAATATGGATCAATATATCCCTGAAACATCTTCGAATAAATTTTTCTTGTATAAAACCCATGTTAAGTTATTCCTTTTACATATCTCATATTTATCTTTTCAATCATCATATATTATTAGGTCATATTACTTTCGTACCATGAAAACTAAGTCACACCATAAAAAAATGAGAAATTTTTTACAAGGAAAATTAAATTTCTTATAATCATCGAAAAGTATCTCTGATTCACTCTTTTTTCTGACTCATATTTACACAACATTGTGCTCACAGATAAAATTAAAAAAACATATTTCAAATATACTATCCCAAAACTTTTTTTTACAATTCCATTGAATAAATTTTCTAATATATGAAAATGTATTTTTATTTTTCTTAAACTTATAAGTATATGAAGAATGTCAATTCATGAAACATAGAAATTTCATAATTATTCTTCATTTCCAATGAAATATCTTTACAAACATTTTATTCGTAACAAGAAAAAATTATATAATCCCCATAAACAATTTCATTTTGATTTCCAGAGTCAAAAAACATTCAAATATAAGTTGCTATAATATTTTCCATTAGAAAATTTATATATTAATAAACAGTAATAATTTTATTAATACAAGGAAGGTGGAGATTGTTTCAACTCATACAAGGCTTTATTCACCCTTAAATCCTTTTTTCCTCATTACCAAGTTGAAAATGACAAGGTTTTTCAATTGAATATTTTTCCTCTACAACAACATTTATAAAATCTAGCATTATACCAATCAGATAAATTTTTTAATTTTTATGTGTTACCACTAACAAAAAAATTCTAATAGTTTTAAATCATGAAAAATGGAATTAATTTCTTCAAAATCCACACCTTCCACCAATACATTTCCTTTACAAAAAAATTATTCATTTTTTTATTGAAACATCTCCAAGATCATTCGCTTTTTCTATAAACCCACTTTTTTCCATAATATTTTAAATTGTTTTCAGTGTAATAAGTTCTCATGTTTCATTTGTATCCATCTGATCCAACTCTTCATCCATTGAATCAACCAATATTCTTTGTTGACTAGCTTTTAAATTTTATTTTGGATAAAATTTTGTGATATTTTGAGTTTTATTTTCTAATATTAACATTCATCTAATCTAAACAAGAGTCTTCTAATTTTCAAAAAAATTATCAAACTCAACAAGTTTTTATAAGGTATAAATTTTGAAGTTTATCTTCCACCTGATGTTTCATTATCACATGATTTACCTGAATATTGATAAGGATATTTTGACTTACTATCTTTGGAAATATTCAGTTTATCTTCCTCTTCAGTCTCAATAAATTTTTTTATGGAATTTTTATTTTCATTTACTTTAACATCATTTGAGTTTATTAATATTTGATGGCATTTTTCTGCATTTTTATCTTTATCCATGGAGTGAATAACCCATAATAGTTTTTTTCTTATCCTTATTATAAAACATTACTCGATCTATATTTATGATTTTATGTAAACATGGAAATCAAAATACATTTAAGTATATCAATGATTTTTTAAAAAAAATAACTTAATAAGAATTCATGCTAGATTATGGTCTCCACAAACATCTATTATGAATATGTATATGACTACTTACATTATATCTCTAGAAAAAACATTGAATGGTTATATTTCGATTAGTTAATTTTTCCCATTTCTATCAAAAATTATTTATTTATTTCTGATACATCATTTTTTTGTGGATTGTAGGGACAAATATAATGATGTCTAATACCATTCCATCTTATATAAGTTTCAAATGTATTGTTTTTGAAATCCATACCATTCTATGTTCTCATATTTTTTATATAAGCCCCAATTTCACTCTCAAAATCTTTTCTTATAATCATGGAAATTTACAAATCCCTTGATATATTTTTCAAAAACATGATATTTGAAATTTGAGTTAAATTAGAATTAAAAGTGAAAAAGTACAAATATATTTTGTTTATTGATGTATCTTATACCAAAAAAAATCAGAATAAATATGTACAAGAGGACTTCTAGACTGAATCTCAAATCTCTTTTGTCTTTTGTTTGTCATCTTCCCTTTCTAGAAAGTTATACAAACATGATCATATATTATCTTCAATTGTGGGTAATAATAGGAATCAGAAATTTTTGAATTTTTTTTCATTATTTTCATCCCAAGGTGGACAAGTCTCTTGTCACATAAATTATTCTAATCCCCATTACGTTGATAACATGAGCTATTATGTTCTCTAATCCAAAAGAGATTCCCCCTGGTTCTTTACCCTTTTGTTATAACTGTTCTATCATTCAAAATTTTGATAACAGAAGAATATTTTATAAGTATCACTTATTTCCCTTCATCATAATGTTGAGTCTCATTACGTTAGGTATTTTGTATCCCATCAAAAAATAAAATATCCCTATATTTAAAATTTTCTACATAAATTTTAATTATTTTAATTCTATTTATTATTAAGGAAGTGTCATTACAAAGGTTAAATGATCCTTAATCATGATGTTCAACATATTTCAACTATTTTATATCAACTTTTATATGGGAAAAAATCCACTATCAAGTTACTAGGGACAATTCCTTTTACATTCATTCAAATATATCTCACCAACAAAATCTCTTTCATTAATATTATTCATTCCACCTTCATTTTCCTTACAACCATAAGAAACATATCTCAGATGTAGTGTCAGTTGATGTTGTTTAAACATTCTTAATCAACATACTTATTTTGACTCTCATGAACATCTATTTATATTTTATGGATGAATTAGATTATTTATAACTTTTGTTCCAATTCTAACATAATGGTATTTCATTAAAATCCTCCAAATATTATCCAAATTCTTCCTGGGACAATTTAATGAAAAGTGTCTAATTCCACAACACTAAAAAAATATCGAGGAATTTTTTCAATATAATTTGTCTTCCTCATCAATAGTTATAGGATGAAAGATACATGAACTTTGTATTCAACGCATCATCCTCTTAAATTTGGGAACCACACAGATCAATAATTTTGGATTCTTTTATTTTCATTTTTCTCTAGGATGGAAAATATATGTAATATTTCATGTAATTTTTGTACATTAAGAATTTTCTAATTTCATAAGCAATAATAATGTTATGTAATTAATCAAGATATAAATAATCTTTATCTTTTAAAGAGAGAATTTTAGAATAGAACTTGTTTTAAAAGTTTTTCATAAGTTTCTTTTCAATTATAGAATCTTATAAGACATTAAAACAATCCCCTAATGATTCAAAAAATGTCATTTACTCTAGTGATGTATTCATTAATGTTTTTTTTAATCACCAATCAATATTAATTCATACTTACTATGATATATTTTTAGTTTTTCTACCATTAATTCAGTATCCCAGGCAAAAATACATTCTAGCTTGTCCCACATACTCTATGATGTTTTGAGACCCATCACCATCATATAGACATTTTATGATAAGGAAAAATGGATAAAATTTATATATATTCCATCAACTTCAATATTTGTATTATCAATAAAAGTCATTTGGGAATCTTTCTAAAATGGTGTGAATCATATTATAGCATCATCGACAACATCAAGGCTAAAAGACTGGAGATAAGAAATCATACTATGTTTCTATCCAATAATTTTTTCCATAAAATATAGGGATTCCCCTAATATTAATAGAATTGAGATTATACATGACAAGGATTAAACAAGGTATCCTTCCCTCTGATACAAATTAATGTTCCAAAGGATCAAAAAACAACTTAGAAGGTGGGATTAATCTATTGTACTATTTTTATGAGTTTCATAAATTTTAGAAACATAACCCCTACATAATATTATAACTAATTTCATTATAATTCTTTATTAAATAATCATGAAGGAAAAAGTATAAAAGAAATAAAATCTATGTATATTTACAAGGTTCGGACATAGTGTGTGAACTAACATCCATTCCATAGCCACACTTGTGGGTCATTGGAAATTCTATAATAAGAATTACTGAATAAAAATTATTCCATGTCCCATTAAAAAACATTTATCTAGAAATTGGAATGATTATACTATCTCTAATTATATTACAAAGTTACTTAGAAAAACATTGACCCAAAACTAAAGTGCAACGACTATATTCAATATCCCCGAAGAAAATTCATTGGTTTGATAAACCTATGTATAATGGACCTCAGTCTGAAAACCCCACACTGATTTTCTCAGTATGACCATCTCAATACAATATCTACTTTCACAATCATAAAATCATAAAATTTTATAAAATCATTGTTTGGTTTTCTTCAATCTAATCATCCCAATATGATCTTATAAAAAATATATTTTTTAGTATGATTAAAAAACAATTCATATATGATCAACTAAGGATTTATATATCCCCAAGGAACTCTTTCTCTAATTCCATGTCTCTATTACTTTTCTAAACTTGTGAAAAATACACAATATGTGAATAAATGATTCCTCTATTTATATTTGACTCAGAAAATAAATGGTGGGAAACTAAAAAACATTTCCTATATACTCAAATTTTAAAACATTGAAAGTCAGTCGCTTTTAAACTCCATGTTTCACTTCTTCAGGCATTATAAATATTTCTATGAAAATATTCTTATGGAAAATTCTAATTTCTCATCAGTATGATTACATTTCTATTATTCAGTCCAATTATCTTTCTCATCTTCTGTCTAATAATGTTTTTCATTTTCAGTCTGACTATCTTACTCTTTTTTGTTGGATTATAATATTCATCTTTAGTATTATTATATATCTCAACATTAGTATAATTATCTCACTCATATTTAATAAAATTATCTTTATTATATTCATTATAATTGTCTTAATTAGCTGCAATCTGGTTATTTTTCTCATCTTCTATCAGATTATGTTGTTTAGACTCAGCATTTTTATATAGCTCAGATTCAGTATAATATTCCATATTAGTGTCAGTATGATTTTACTTGTAAGTGACAATATGATCATCCTTCTCATAGTAAATTTTGTTTTACTTCTCATAGGTAGTCATATTTTACTTCTCAGGGTTAGTCTAATTTTCCTTCTCGGAGTCAATCTGATTTTACATGTTATAGTGATTCAAATTTTCATTCTTTGAGTCTGTCTTTTTTTCTCAAAGTCTTTCAAATACTCCGTCTCAGAGTTCATTTTTTTGAAAATCATTATTACTTAATTTCTCATTATGATGGAATGTTTTGAATGGGAAATCCACTTAGAAATTTCAAAGGATTCTAAAAACATTATTTTATAAAAAATTAGTTGTCCAAAAATAAAAAAAACATTGTTATGACAGAATATCACATAGGTTCTTCAAGATCCATAACATGTTCACTCTTACTCTGGAACCTTGTGTGATTTCTTGTAAATGTTATCATGCTATTGAATTAAGGGAATGGTTCCTTTTCCATGTTCTGAACAAAGGATCCAGTCATCATATTCTGTTAGCTATGAAAGTGTAATCATATTCTTTTTCTCATATGAAATAAACCATCTAGTATATTTTTATAGCATGTGAGGAATAAATATAATATATTATGAAAACAATCCTTGATAAAGACCATATCCATTCCACTACTGATGAATTACAAAGGATTATTTCAATATAAAAGGGATGAATTGAGAAATCACATATTTTCATTCCCACTAACGAACATGCCTATATTAACAATTCCATTGAAGATCCCCATCATCATTTTATAGTTTCAATAAATTTTAAGGTTAACATTACTTTTTTTACCTTATATATCCTTCATCATATATGGGTCGTAGTACTAAAATTCTATTATTGTAGTATTCTAGTGAGAAAAAGGTGTCTTATATTCCTTCTCACATAAATAGTATAACATGTTTGAAAACATTCAAATATTCGTAGAAGAGAGCCTATATTTCTAATCCTCTTCTATATGATCATGTGTGTATCCCAATGATGAATGATGAAAATTATTAGGATTATATTCTACTTCCAATAAGATTTGGTGAAAATTATCGAAAACCACATTAGGGTTTTCTCATACCCTTACAAAGAAACAAAATATCTTGAAAAATCACTTAAGTACTAGCCCATATTATCAATCCCCCATATATCGAGGGAAGATATCTATATATCTAGATGGAAACAAATATTTAGCATCAAATCCATACCTATCCTAGAGAAATTTATAATTATATTCCAATGGAATTCATGAGGTAGGAACATACTTCTCACTCATCTCATCAATATCTATTTAACATTTTAATGGAAACTTGGGAATTCCATAGGGGTGATCCCACCCATAATGGTAGTTAAGAATAGTACATCATATAAACCATCTAGTTGAGAGTATATTGATTGAAATATTTTATAGGGAAGCACATGAACATGGATCTTCCTTATATCCCACTCATAATCCATATTGATGTTCAAGATTCATTTTTACTAATGTTGAATCAATCCCAAATAGCTATTAGATGTTTTTATAAAATTGAAAACAGTTTCAAGGTTGTGTTTCCTCCTAATAGCCACAAAATTATTTATCATGAAAACTATTAATTTTTTTTAGATGAAAAAATATACTCAATTGGTGAATGAAAATAGAAAGAAAGGTTTACTACTTTTTAATCATCAAACACAGGTAACAAAAAATGCCATAACTATGGAAAACATAATGTCATTCCTATTAGTCCTTACATGTGAATATATATTACATATCCTCCTCGCTACGAGATATATATCCATAATGGTAGTCTACCCCATAAGGGTTAATATGAACACGAATCTAGATGTTCTCCCTATGAAATTAATTATGAAGGTCTTCTCCATATAAATATCAAACCTTGATAAGAAGGTGATACACATATCAAAATGACAATGATAATACTGTCATATATAAAGGTATTTAAGAGACTATGGATATAAATACCAAGGGAATCATTACCCATAGGATAATTCTCATTTTATATGATGGATATTATAAAACAATAGTCATGATATATAAAATCACCACCCTACATATCATTTTAATCAATAGAACAAGTTCAAAACAACTCTTCCCCCCTTGATAAGGTAGAAATGGAGTGACCACATTAGTTAAATTATATATATTTATACCTCCCAAAAGATAAAATAAATTATATAGTAGTATGGAATAATCTCAAGGAACACAATATACTAGTTATGTTTAGGCCCATGGACATCTCATGGTATAAAATTCCCTATATATTTTCTGAATAAATAATTAGTTATGTTTTCTTGAATCTATTGATGGATCACCACTATGTCATAAAATATTTTGATTATAGTAATTATGATATCCATGCCATGGAAATAGGGTATATTTTATTTTAAATCAACTTGACGGTCATTTATACCATATTAAACCCCCATATCGGTACATATATATTTAAAATCCCGACATCTTCAATTTAAATGCCCAACAAAAGTTAATTTATATTTCCCCCTAGTGAACACATCACATAGTGTAGTGGGAATGAATAACTAAATTTTACCCCACTCCATACATAGTAGTGTCCACTAAGATATACATCTTGAAATGTAATCACATCCAAAAAACTTATAGGTCTAGTTTATAAATATTATAGATGGTATCCCTTGAAAATAATCAATTTCTCAATGGCCAAGAATAATGATATTTGATGAATACGGGTCCTTAATTAGAATTTTCATTTGGTGTTTATAAATTTCATTTATTCCTAGAATTTTAGTAATGAAAAAACCTCATCTACAAAACTACCTTGGATGGTTTTTTATCATTCTCACAACATCCACAACACTTAGCTCATTTTTCTACTAAGGTGTAAAAAGTAATAACGGTAGTCACAATATCCACCTATATTGTGTCTTAAGAGTATCCCCAAACCAAAATTCCCTGTGAATTTTTATAACCCCTACCACTGAAAGGATCATTAAATCCTCCAAGTGTCCGGAATATGGTGGTTACTAATATATGTCACCCAAATCAAAAGGATTGGTAGAATTTAAATCACATCCTCTCCAAAGAAAATAATCCTTCTCTTCATTAAGGTAAAAACTAGATGATAAGGCTTTATAGGTAATTATGTGGAATGATCCACCATCAAAATTGGGGATATATTTAGGGATGAAAATTATAGACCACCTTATGATAACCATTTTTAAATTATTTCTAAGGGAGAATAGAGAAGATATGGTAGGACCCCACACTCGACGTAAGCCAGAATGGTAAACTAAGAAAGAAATTAATAAGGATTGTTTCTATTTTTACCTTTATAGATACCTACAAGATGATATATTATAAATATGAATATTTCTCTTAAAAAATAAAATATCTAAATAGATTATTATTATATATATAACTTAAAAATCAATTCTACAATTGTATAGGTATAGTGCCTTTGGAATCATGTTCACATAAACAACTAGAATGTAATTAAGCTACATCATATCCCACAATGTACTTCATAACTAGAACCACTTTTTTATAAATTCATATGTAATTCCTTTTTTCATTATATGGGAATGATGACCATAATAATTGGTGTTATATGATTCTTAGTACGTGTAAACAATAGAGATAACAACATAACATTGGAACAAGGGTATACAAACATGGTATTGAAATTTGAAAACCATACCATTTCTGTCATAGATCATAAACATGATTCATGTGATAAATCGTGGTAGTTCATAAGACATGAATCATAGAGTAATTAAATAAAACCTTCCATGAGATTCACACATTGGCATAAAACAATTATTTTTGGAATATAATTTTGCATAGAATATTTTATGTTAAGGATATCAACCATGAAATTCACCCTATTTTTGTTTTGGGCTAACCACACATGTAACTACATTTGTATTGGGAAAACATACAATGTACCCCCATTAGGTCTTGGGATAAAATCTCTTGTACACTTTTAAATAATATGACATTAATCTACCACTAATTCATTAAAAGGGGACATTTTTCCATCTCATTACATGAACCACATATTTGTGTGCCACAAGATCAAAAAAAATAATTATATCAGAAGATCTGAAATGCATTTTTTTACGTAAATAGTTCATCATAGAAAAATCTATGGGAAATAAATCATCCTCGTAACCATTTCATCATTTCATCATTTAATCACAACATAACCCCTAGATAAATAACGAGTTTCATAAAAATATCCTCATCATAGAAATAAATAATAAATTGAAAGAATAATAATGAAACAGTGGGATACTACCTTAAATAATGGAAATGTAATACCAAATAATGTCATCATAGATGTAAAATGATTCTGAATTATCAAATTGATCATTTATAGAATAAAAATACCTTTCAGGGAAAATAATTTCTTAAAAATTTTAAATCCATAAAATATTGTTCAATTTATTTTTTTCATAATACCTTGATAACATATAACATATTATTTATAAAAATTTATTGGTTGTGATGGTGATAAATTCAGTTCATGTCATACATGTTTAAAAAATGTTCCTTCCACATTTTTTATAAAACTAAAGAAATACATGTTCTAAAAATTACATAAAGAGTACCTTAAAAATATTTTGTAAAAATTAAAACAAGGGTAAGAATTAATTTAAACAATTAATAATGGAAAACAAATACATTATTGAGTTTTTTAAAAAATGGATATGGAATTAAAAGTGTTTTTGAATAAATAGAGATAAAATTCTTTTTCTTAATAATATAATCATAGAATCTTGAGTAAATAAATGTGAAAAAATAATGGTAATTTTTTTTCCTGAAATAACTATATTATAATAAAATTAATATATTTCTTGTGATATAGTTCATTAAATTAACTAATTATAAACCTAATATTAAAAAATACCCAAAAATAGTGAGATTGTAACATAAAACCATTACTAAATTTGTAATGTTTGAATCATAAGCCCTTTGAAATAAATATAATTAGTTTGATATTTCTGTCCCAATAATTTTAATAGTAATAATCATGAATTTCATTCATGGGAAGTGTATAAACCAATCAGAACAATCATGTGGTGAATATGTAGTGTTTCCCAAGGAAGTAAATGTTAGTCGAAGATCCCCTAACATGCTTTTGTAACCTTTAAATTGTATGCCCCATGATTTAATAACATCAATAAAAATATTAATAATAAAAATAATTATATTCATGATATTTCATACCAATTGAGAAGTATATAAATCTTATAAATGATTATAGGCTAATAAGAGAACATATATCTCAAGGAATGAAATTTGAGAAGTAAATCGATTACATTGTGCCTCAAATTATAGTATACACTTTATAAAGTAATGCATAATAAATATAGTTTTATTATAATTATATTAATGAACCATAATCATATGCATAATATTATATATTATTTAGATATTAAATTTTAATACCCATTTTTTAAAAATTTATTATTAAAACCGTGTTTTGGGTAATAAGATCTTTATTTTTAATGTTTTTTTATTTGATATGTTTTCCTTATAAAATTTTCATACATACATCAAATACCTAAATTTATCAATGATTTAAATATAATATAGGGTATTTATATAAAAATGATTGTTAATGCTTAAAAAATAGTGATATAATATGAAAAACATCATTCATTGAAATAGTATGTTGTACGTACGCATGAATACTATTTCCATTTTCTCAATAGATCAATAAAGATAAATTAAAATGTTATATTAACAATATAGGTTAATTTTTATGTTATATATTTCAAAAATATTCATTTATTTTTTTCTTATTACCTTCCATGTTAATGATATGTGATAAATTAATACCATCACACTACGAGGTGGTAGTCTGTCATACACACAAGAAATATTATCGCATCCAAACTGAATGAAATGTATGATGTTATATGTGATAAAATAATTCATGAAGTATAATAGTATCCTATTTATATTATATCAAACTTAAATAAATTATTATATCCATCCATGGGGTTTTGTGATGGAAAAAATTACATATAACATCATACAACATACTTCCGAAGGAGGTAGTATGTCGAACACACGATGAGTGGTTTCCTTTTCCATTTGATGGAAGATCATATGGATATAGTTTATTCAATTACCATTATAAAATATCATGATATGGTATATAATTTTTATTTTATATTTGAATTATTAATAAATTAATTAATGTGGTAAGATAATAAGTAAAAAAATAAAGACTTTTGTGATGAAAATTACTATCACTTAGAAAACCCCCAATTGGGTCTGTTGTTTTGAAACATATGGTTTTAAATTTTGGATGATAATAAGTTATATAAAATTGAAATATAATTTTGGGAGGTAATAGTGTTGGTTTTTTTCAAGCTAAACAGACTAGGAGGTGTGATGATGTCAGATGATATATTGTTATTTTATAATTGGTGAGGAGTGACATTTTTATAAATACCACAAACTATTCAATAATGGGAGGTCACACTCACTACTAGTGCCTCAATAATTGATTAATAATGGATTATAGGGATGATATGGTTGATCCACACCTCCATATAATTTTTTTTTGAATATGATATAACTTAGCCTTAATGTTTTCATAATTTTACCATTTTAGTTTTTAGTAGGATAAATTGTATCTTTTTATTTTCCTCAGTAATTTATCATATAAAATTTAAATTTAACATGATAATTATTAGATAATTAGGAAAAAAATATTCTAATTACAAAATTTAATTTTATAAATAAAAATCCTTTTTGTGTGGAAAATAAATTTGAACACATGAGCATGTAACATGTAAAACCCCGTTATTACCTTAACCATGATAATTAATTTTTATTAACCTTATTCAAAATTATTTACAAATTATAATATTAACGTATTATATGATATAGATTTTTATTATTAACAATTGTGAACTAATTATTTTAAAATCTATACCACATACATTATATAATTTGGTTATATATAAATCCTCCATATATGATGAAAAATCATTTTATCAAAGGTAATATTATCAAAAGTTAAAAAAATTAATAAGAAAATTAAAAACAAAATAGAATAAAATGAACTAAATTATAAAAATAAATATATAATTTAACAATAATTACATTTAATACCATATTAAAATAAAAATTTATCTTCTACATTCTTAAAATCTAAAACAGTTTTTTAATAAAAAACGTTATTTTTCTACTACGTATCAAAAAATAATTGTTTTAATAAAATTATCAAAAATTCACTCAATGATAATTTTTAATTGGATATTTAAAAAAGATATTTTTTTTAAATAAAATTTCAAAAAAAATGAAAATTTTACATTTAAAATATGATCCCAAAATATTAAGAAACAGTTTGTTAGAAAAATAAAATACATTTTTTACACACAAAAATGTATTTAATGAAATATAATTCATAGAAAAAAATTAAATAATAGTAAAACATTTGATATAATATATATTATAATAATTCCACTAAAATTATTCACTAATAGTTATGTATTTAATTTATAATGAAAAAACACTTTTTTATGCATAAAAAAATATTTTTTGGAAAAATATTTCTTATATTTTCATATTATTTTTATTATCATTTATAATCAATTTATAAATAATGAATGTATTTTATACAGTTATAAAAAGTTTCATTTTACAAATTGAATTACTTTTATTTTTTTATCCAATGAAAAAATGAAAAATCTCATATTAAATAGTAACATTTTAATAATATTTCTTCGTTCATTGGAAGTTGGTGTTGTGAGTAACACAATATATAAATTAAATTAAATGTATTTGAAAAAATATTCCATAAAATATTCGAGTGTTAAATTCTACCCCATTAAAAAAAATTCGTTTTCAAAAAATTAAATTGATCTCATAAATTATGTGTTTTACATTTCAATATTTTGTCATCGAAAACTCACATCACTAAAAGTATTAATAAAACATCCTCTAGAAAATAGCTTAAATAAATAATGGAGTTTGTTTAAAAAACTAATTACTATGATTCCAAATTGCAAAACATTGGTGAGATATTAAAATATAGATAAGTAAGGAAAAATAATTCACAAATACTAATAGATAGTGATATAGATCATGTTCATGAATATGTTTACAACCACATAGTAATAAATCTATAATGAGTTAGAAGACCATTGATTCAACAGAATTGAAATTAAAAAGAAAATATTTTTTGGTATTATTGTCGAATGTATGAGACTAAGGTATTGTTTATTCATAATTTCATTTATCCAGTTTTGGTATTAACCTCTCTTTATCAATCACATCCTTGCCTTATATATATATATATCTATTATTATAGTTATTTTTGAGTTATAATTTATTTCTCTTCTATTCCAGGTGATTTTTTCTCTAATTTTGGGTTTTCAACATGAATATCACATATCAAAGTTAAGGAAAATCATTTTCTAAACCGTGTGGAAGCAGTGTGACATCCATTTTTATTTTCATACATAAACCACATAGCCGATGCACGGTTTGTGAAACCATGTGTCTTACTCACAAAAGGTGAAATAGAATCCTAGTAGAGGGTGAACAGTTTTCCAAAAAACGCGACCAAATCATGCATTGTGTATGGAGATCATTATAGATTTAATTTACCTTTATTAACTTCATATTTTTTCCCTAAATCACTTATATCCCTTATCATTTTTTATCACTACTCATACGGATCCTCCATCACCTCTCTATTGGTTCTTCTCCTTGAACGGTATACTAATGGGATTTCATCATGGTTTTGGAATAATTATTCTAGGTAATATTTTTTTTAAATTATTCCCCTCCTTATCTCTTATATATTATATTTTATTATCTTTATTCCATGTTTTTTTCCTATGGTTAATTTTTCATTGTTTTTAAATTGTTTTTATACTTTATTAATGTTACTTTTGTTTCTTACTCTTTTAGACCATATTAAGAAATATTATAGTTTTTATTATTAAATTATACAAGTTCATATTTAATTTTCATTATCTCCAATATTTTTAATCAAGATCTATGATTTATTGATTATTTAAGATTGTGAATTTATTTTTATATAATCTTAATAAATTTTCAAAAAATATTACTGATCCTTCGAAATGGATTTCCCATTTCCCTTTATACTTTTCTCTAACTCCCCATAGTGGGTTTCTAATTAAATTATGTTTTCTATTTTATATTTAAATTTTATTTATCTAATGAGTTTGATTTATTTTTCAAATTATTTAGATCCTGATTAGTTTAAATTGTGAAATATTTTTTGGTCTTTCAGACACATTTCCACAATGGTATAATGGTATATTTTCAGTTCCCAAAAATCAAAAAAGAAGAACCTGGTATTATATTCTATTAAATGTGACTTACAAACATATATATATATATATATATCTTATTTATACATATTCCCTCATCGTGATGGGAATATATACATTGGGATAAGGGGTTCCAATACAAAAATAAAGGTATTTATGTGTGTAAGTGTAAACAGTTGTTATGGTACATGAAGGAATTTGATGAAAGTAATTTTTTAAAAATTATTAGCATTTATTTACAAATTATTTATCCTAGTTAGTATAATCAAATGTCTATCCTGAAAACAAACAGCTCCCTAGAATCCTTCCATTCTAATGGAGAAATTCCCATGGGTGTGTGTTTGTTGGTGGCCTAGGAATATGGTATGGTACATAAATGTTATATATTGTAATGTCTACCTGACCTCTCACTTTTTCTGTTTCCATGGGATGTTATGAATCTTAGTGGGAATCAATATAAAGTTCTTATTTAGTCTTGATTAAACAAACTAGATAACTCAAGGTAGGGAAATGTTGTGCTGGGTTCTTCCACCAGTGAGGCTCTTTCTGAATTTTTGGCTTGGATATTGGATATGGATTAAATAAATAGTGATAAATATGGTTCCATATTCATTACATCTAGGTAATATTCAAATAATGTCCATGAATTTACTTTTATTATTATTTTACATGTATGTTAATTTCCTATCTTCAGTGGATATTTTATAAAGTACTATCCTATTAAATGTTTTCCTTCGGAAACTAATACCATATTTCATGAATCTTATTTAAAAAAATTTATCAAAAAGACTCCCATTAAATAAATTTTATTTTAGAAATAAATAGGTAAAATGATTTTTTTGGGGAATTTGTTAACTATTTATTTTTAATGAGAGTGAATGAAATATTTTCCCATATTCAAAATATAAAACTACTAATAAATTATTTTCTATTTAAAGATAAAGCCTATTTATTTGTTTCTCTCTGTCCATCCATACATATAATCCCAATGCTAATTCACACATTATCATTTTAGTATTAGGCTAGGATTGGTTTTGTGTCACACATGGAAGGATCTTTGTTTTCTAGATAAAGGTGACCACAATGTAAATTGGATGTATGTTTGGTGTTTTTCCATTTCAGTTTCTAGTTTATGTTTATATTATTTGTTTATTAGTTATTTTTTAAATTTTCATGGGGTAAATCATTCATAGTTAATTTATTCATGATTCTAGACAATATTTCACGTCTCTGGAGGATCGGGAACACCTCACAAACCTTTTGATGGCCAGATCAAGTGCATAGTTCTTGTTTGGTCAAATTTGGATAATGAAAAACTAGTTTCAAAGAATTATTTTCATTTTTATTTTGGTTTTTATGGAATTTTTGATGTAATATTTTAATAATTGAAGTTGTATGTTGTGGGATGGTTCTTCATCAACAAAAATTCAAAAGAACAGATGTTTTTCAAGGAGGTGTAGTATGTTTTAATCTCATATATGATCTTGGATCTTGGTTTTTTTATGGTATGGGTCATTATTTGAGTGTTTATTTTTATAATATAGAGTGTATCATTTAGTTTGATAATCTAAAAAATTTGGAGTAACTTTTTAGAGGGATATAAGGGGTTAAAGGTTACAGTACATTGTCTAAAAAATCATACACAGACCATGCATCTATCTCTGTTATTCTCTAGTGATGTTTACAAAGTTGTTTCACTATCCTTCAAGTCATGCGAAACAACAATTCATAGTGATTTCCACCCTATTTTTTAAATTTGGATTCACTAAAAGTTCCATTTTATCATTAATTATTTCTATTGGTTTTAGTTTATTTTTGGGTTGTTTCCTTTGCATTTTAATAATAAGTATTGATTTATCAACTGTGGTTTTCCACAAAAAAACTATAGGTTGTTTAATGATGATAGGGAAATTTTTTTATGATTTATTTTTTTTTTGGAAATGTGTATTCGAATGTGTATTAGGGATTTGTAAATGTTTTTGAAGAAAATGGTTGGGTTTAAATTAGTTGGGTTATCTTAAATACTAAACTGGAAGTGACACCCCTTTCATTTCACATGACTTGTGGTATTCTATTTTAATGATCACATATATGTATGAATTTATATGTGTCGTAAGTGGATGCATATTTTTATTCAATGGTGTGAATATATGTGAGTATGATGATGTATGTATATATATTTGAATTTGTGTGTGAGGATTCATAGAATACAACTTGTGAGTATATGAAATTTTTATATTTTCTATTTCATTCAAATCTATTTTCAAAATGAAATTTTTATGCTTTACATGGTGACTCTTAATTAATTTTTTCATTGTTTTGGGATTTTTAATTTATTGTTTTATATTTAGTTATGTATAGATTATTTGTGATATGGTGTTTTTGGTTTAGGTTATTGATTTGTGTTTGGGATGTGGAGTTTCAGTTTAGGATATGTTTTGATCTATTTTCATGATCCATATTTTAATTTACACCCCCACTAATCACTAAAAAATATTAAATAATATTAGTAGGTGTATTTCCCCCATATTCCTTTTTTTGGATAATAAATCCTTATCTAAGTTATTAGGTTAATCTATTCCAGATATGGATCCCAGTTGTTTACCACTAATGGCTTAGTATGTGGATTTATCCTTAATTTTTAAGGGTCAAGACCACCTCATTTCATTGGGTGGTGGGAGATTGGGAAAGGAAAGAGATGGTTAAAAATCATTGATCATATCTATTTTTTCATATATTTTCCCATGCTTCTTATAATCGTGTTTGTAACCTTTGTGATAGAATTATATAGTTTGATGTTTTCAAAGTCTGTAATTTAGACTAGGCCACAAAGTGACCAATCATGAAAAAGAATCGAAGAATTTTTTTTCCAATAATACCATCATGAATCTGTGTATGCAATTTCTCTTATAATTTTAATATTTTTAAAAAGTTTATTCAATTGTCCCATGATATTAAATGAATTTTTTTGAGTTGATGTCCTATCTTCTAGAAAATTCTAGAGATGAATCCTTGAAGGATCAATTCAATGGATGTGGTCACCAACCAGAACATCTTATAAATTTATTTTATTCAACCCTAACACATATAAAAATGATTTGAAGATGGTTTTTTAGGTAAAAGGTAGATTTATTTAAGCGTAACAGGTAGTTAATATTTTTCTTATCCTTGGGAGTGGTTGTAGAGGTTTTTGTAAGGGGAATGGGAAACAAAATGTATCTAGAACCTTAAAAGTAGAATGAAAAATTCATTGTGTCTTGTCACAACAGATTCATCTAGGAGAAGAATATTGTCATCCAATCAGTATGGGAATTTAGGGAATAATCATTTTTAATTATATGAATTGAAAATAATGTTTATATCTTCGGTTTTTTGTGGAACCTGTAATGGTTATTTTTTGGTATTTTCCAAAATGTGATGGGGATATGATGCATGTTTTGTTTACATATTACCTCATTCTAAATGTTTTTTATTTTGGGAGTTCTATTTGGTGGTGTTACCTTATTTCTAGAATTAGAGGATGATGTTTTAGATCATTTTTTACATACATTTTCAACGGAAATTACTTGTGAGAAATTTTGAATATTATTTTCATGGATTATTATTATTTGTCATTCCATTCTTCATTTCTCGTAGAATTTAATTTCACTAGGACTCGTGAATTTGTTTTTTAGTAGTAAAGCAATCTTCCAAAATAGTCATAATATGGTGTGTATATAAGGCATCAGCCTTAAACCTTACTTAATCTTGAGTTATTACAAGATTACACATTGAGGATCTTTTCAGGTTTAGAGTTTTAGAGAATTAGATCATGAAACTTGCATTACATTCCACATTTAAACAAAGTGGTTACATAAAAGATAGTATTCATTCTTCCCATCAATGGAAACATATTTAAAATAAAACATGGATTCTTTCTTGACACATCCTTGACACTATAATCACATCATATACCTTTCCTTTGACCTGGGAAAAACATTTCAAAAACATGGGATGAGCATAAAAAGCTCAGTAAGGGTTATAAAAATATGGAAAGGAAACATGAGTTCATATATACATAAGAATGAAATCATACTTTACCCATAAAACATAGGCACTTTAACATACCTCATCAAATCATGAATAAATCATAGAAATCATAAGACATAAAAGGTAACTTGAGGCATTCATAACATTCTTACGTAGGGAGTAACCCTCTTGGTTACGTTTGGAATAACCATCACAGTATATTCCCTAAATCTCTTCGGAGAAACCTTAACGTTTAACCCCTTCGTGTTACCCAATGCATTGGAGAGCTATATCGGGCTCACCTGCCCTTAGTTTATCACGGAACCACCTGTTTTCATAACAATGCCCAAGAACCATAACATAAATGTATCACATAAAACATGCATAAATTAAATATAACATTTCCACATTTCAATAACAATATAACATTTTAGGATATTGAAATAATGAATACATTAAAAAAAACCATTTTCAAAACCATTCAAAACATTTAATAAAGAGATTTTTGAATCAAAGTGTCCCATAGCACCTTGAAGCTTTTAAAATTTTGAACCATTAATATCCATATAAATAAATCCTTAAAACCATTTTGAAAACATGGATATTAATAAGAACAAATCATTAAAACATTTAAAGCTATATTTTGGTTAAAGGGTTTTTACCAAAATTAGAGACACTTGAATACAATAATTGAGGAATAACATTTAATCAGAACATTATAATATCATGAGAATAAATGGATTCGTGATATAATATTCCAAAGGATAGTATATACACTATATAAGAGTGAATTGGTGCATAACAACAATGAAGTCTCAATAGAGATGTAAAATGTGATGAAATCCCTTATAAAGAAGGTATCCTTAAATTAAGGATAAATCAATCTCAAAATTATGTGTGAAAAATATAAATACACCCAATATAATTGGATATTAATTATAAAACAATAAAAGGTCATTCACACATATTCAATGGATGACATATTCAATAACTACATGTTGATCCCAATGAAATCGAAATTGGGTTAAAAAGTTCCCCTGGTAAAATTCGACAGCCTAACGACGTCACTTCAAAAATTCAGAAAATGAGTTTATGAGAGATAAAAAGAGAATATCATCACCTAGACATAAAATTTACATCAATAAGGATATAAAAGAACATATCCCAACATAATAGTATGTGAATTAAAATACTTAACAAAAGAAGTCTTTTAAAAAGAGGTGGGTGAAAGGTCCCCTTACCAAGTTGGGTCACTTTCGAAACGTACACCCCATGGAAGCAGGGTCATACAATGAAGATGTGAATACCCATAAATGAAATTATACTACAAAAATTGTATAATAATGGATTGTACATACACCACTCAAAGGAAATTGTGGCAAATGTAGCATAAATCTCACGGGAATAAAAGTGAGATGAAAAATCCCTTACGAGAACTCGGTAGCCTAACGGCGCCACTTAAAACTTCCAAAAATGGATTGATGAGATCAAATAGGGTATCTCATCACATTACAATAAAATTTAAATCAAGAGGAATATAAAAGAACATCCCCCATCATAACAAATAGGAGCTTAAAAGAAGTGACATAAAGGAGAGTACTTAAAGAGAAAGAGAGAGGTTAGATCTCTTACGAAAATTCGGCAGCCTAACGGCGCCACTCAAAACTTCCAAAATGGATTGATGAGAGAGAATAGGGTCTCTCATCATATGAACATAAAAATTGCAGTAAGGTTAATATAAAAGAACATCCCAATAACAATAAATATAAGCCTAGAAGAAATGACATAAAAGAGTGTACTTAAAAAGAAAGAGAGGAGTAGGATCCCTTACCTCGGGTCGGACTTGACTCGATCGTTATTTCACATCCAGAATAATAAACTTGAGTTAATTTACACTTTATTAAGAACCTTTTTCTGGTCCGTTATTCCTTTTAGATCACTTATTTCCATGTTATAAACATTATTTAATCATTTAAGTTAATAATGTTTGTTTTGTCGAGATTTGGTTCTTAAGTCGAAAGTGGAATTCTTACAATTACATGTTGTTCGTGTGGTCAAATGTTCATTATATCCAGAATTATATTCATGATTTGGATAAAATATATATCATATATATCCAGAATATACATGTATTTATAATAATACATAATCATTTAGAGGTAAGAAATGAAATGCACCGTTCATGGTGACGGTAAGCCGTACGTACACATGAACGCTACTTTCATTTCTATGTCATATTAATGGAATTAAAACTAAATGAGAGGTATGTATATTTTAATTCCGGAAATATATTCATCATTTATATGTATCATTCATCATATATATCCATTATATACATGTACTTATAATAGTACATTACATTTGGGGATAAGAAATGAAATGCACCGTTCATGGAGACGGTAAGCCGTACGTACGCATGAACGCTACTTCTATTTATATTTCATATTTAATGGAATTAAAACATAATGATACATAATAGTATTTTAATTCCAGTATGGTATCATATATAATATCATTAAATAAATCCTTTATACGTACCACATATGGTATTAACGAATCAAATCACTTTGAGGGGCGGTAGTCCGCACTTCCTTAATGAAGATATCGCGTTTACCCATAATGGAAACCATAATGGTATGCCATAAATGAAAAATACATAAGCTTAAGAAAAACATAAACATATTAGATATCATATATAAATATAGTGTCATCTTAATGGCCACCTTTTAAGGTGTTAGAAGAATGTTGAACAATCATCGTTTCGGGAGGCAGAAATTCGCCATCCACGGAAACATTATGTTCTTTAACCATTAGATGTAAGTGTGTGTAAGTTTAGCTCGAAAACTTCTTATAAAAACATCCTAGTATATTGAAGATACTGTATTTGTTACAAAATAAATGAATAAAAAGAGTTTAGGGGGTTGGAGAAGCAAAATAAAACAAAAGGACATAAGTGAAAACATTACCTTAAAATAGGGTAACTCCCTTTGGTTTGAGCTCAAAGGCTTCCTTGGGATGACTTCTGCCCAAAGTGAGGCTTCAAGGAGTAAGAGAGGGAAGTTTAGAGACAAAATGGGCAGGGGTTGGCCGAGAAAAAGGCTTTGGGAGTGTGGGTAAGGAGGTAGAGGTTGGGGCCTTTTATAAGAGGAGAGGAGGGGCACTCTTGGAAGGTAAAGAAAAGTCACTTTATTCTAAAATGGTATTCGGATTTAAGAGTTCCCACATTGATGTGTTTCGAGTATAAGGTGATAAGGGTTCTAAATCCACTCATCCAATAGGTTTTGGACATGTTTAGGTCTTATATATTACATTATCTTTCCATTTTATTTAAATTGTTAAATAATGAGGTCATCGCTGTATCATCATGATGTCATAAATAATTTAATTTATTTAATGTCTAAAAATTATAAAAAAACTACTATGATGTAGGAAATATTTTTATATTTCCAATTAATATTTATAATCAAAAATCTTATTTGTATAACCCCATGTAAAAATTGTTTTAGTAAAACATTTCATGTTTGCCTCCTTTTTACTTTAACTTTAAATAAAATGATATTAATGTCATTTTCCAACAAAAGTGGCTTCATGGGGTCCCCAAGTTGACCCATGGATTTTATTGGTCAGCCATGACACATCCAATGAGGGTAGGACATGTGTCTAGGTCATTTCATTTTATTAAAACATTATTCTTACCATAAACTACACTAATTACCTCTAATCACGATTAAAAACTTAATAAGTTACTATTCACCAAAAAATTATTTTTATCCCATTTAACCACATTTTACTTCTTAATAACAACCATTTATGTCGGATGTTTGAAATTAAAAACACAAATATGGCAAAATTTCATTTAAATGGAAAAATCAGTTTTTATAAGTACCACTTACTGGTTTCACTATTCATCAGAAATTGAAGTTTTTCAGAAAAATCCCAAAAATTCACCCTAAGATATATTTGATATTCAGAATTATAAAATAAAGTCTATTTTAAAAAATTCAAAACATATAAGTCACATTAATTAAATTAATAATTAATTCCCGTTGTCAGAGCAAATAGCGTGATTTTATGAAACAATAAGTATCAAAAGATTGACACTAGTTTGAGTCTGATTTCAAAGTGAAATTAATTACAACAACCACTATTGGATTTAATGGTAAAAATATATTCTGATTTTACTTTAAAACCAACTCAAAAGACAATCTAATAATATAAATAAATTATATTAAAAAGAGGGTTTGAATTAAAATACAACATTTTACATTATTCATTAAAAAATGAACTTTATCAAAAAGATACCAAAAATTTACACAAAGTAAATTTTGATGTCCCAATTATTAAGAAGAGTTTTATTTGGTCCAAAATAATGTATAAGAGTGAACAAAGCTATATTTAATGACGGTTCTCCATCAAAAGGTGATAAGTGAACCTTTAGTGAAAACTAGGGCATATACGCCTAAAATTGAATTCTTTCCGTATTTTATGCCTTTATCTTTTATTGGATAAATGTAAAAACATTTAAAAACATATATAATCATATTTTAGTTATTTCTATTCATTCCCATCAATACAATAGCTACATGATAACTACCATTTAAAATAATATTATTTTATTATTAGAGTGCAACGTAAGATTCCCAAGAAACTCGTTGTTGCGTGTTGGGTACGCCATCGAGCATAGCGTCCCATTTAAAGTAATATTAATATTTTATTCACAAATATGGATAAATATGAAAATTTCACATTCTTTATTTACTTGGGGTGTTACAGTGGAGACCACCATATATTTAAATCATAGTTCTTATGGTCATTTAGCCTTTTTAATAGTGTGATTACTTAATTTAACCCCACCTGACTGTGATCATTGCGGTTTAGTTTTCCTAGGTCATGGGTTTGGTGAAAGATTCTGATGGAAATCTTAAACAATTCATGATGAGTTTATTGGATCATTTAAATTATAGTTGCAGGGAATTTATTTATTTTTTCATTATAATTATAAAACTAAGCCTTGGTGTGTTCTTCATTTTGATGTAGTTTTTAGAGGCATGGGTCTCTATCCCTATTTTTATTCTTTCATTAGGTTGTTCAAGTTACATGGTCTCAAAAGCTATCTCTTTTAATGATTATGATAATTATTTGAGGATGATATTATTAGATTATTTTGGATTTTAGAGTCTATATTTTGTAATGGGAATATGAGATTAATTGGTCTTTATGTTTTGAAAGTTTCATTTTGTATACTATTTTAGATTTTCCTTGTCCAAAAATAAACTACACATATAGGTACCTTCTAGGAGAGAATCCAGATGGTGGGGATAATTTTCATTCTATGACTTTTAATAGATCCATAATTTCATTTATTTTTTAGTTAAACTATATTTCTTCTTCCTTATGGGTGTATTTTTACAAAATTTGAGATTTTATTGGTATGTAGACCATGTCACACAGTTATGGTTCATAGTTTATCAAACCATGAAACATAATCCCTGATATGTTTGATAAAAACCAAATAGCCAATGCATGTTTTTCCAAACTATAGTTGTAAGGACCCAGAAATTCTATGAATTTTTTTTCTTAAATTCATGTGATTTTTACGAGGCCACAAAAATTTATGGTTCCTGATTCCTTGGCCCAGTGTGCCCGGAATCAATTTCTGAAGTTATTTTCAGGTACGTTCAGTAAACGTACGAGTGGGATTTTATAACATTTGAACCGGTGCTCGGAATTGAAATCTGAGGGTACCGTTGAACTCGTAGCATTGGTGATTTCTTAGTGATACCTTCACCGCAGTTGCATTCTTACAAGAATGGAAGTTAGATTTTGGGGTTTTTAAATAAATTAAATAAAAATAAGGTGATAACTTATATTTATTTTCTGGTGGTTAAAACTTCCAAGAGGAGGTTAGAGGAGGGGGACACCACACCATAACCTCCCATGAGAGGTTATAGTGGTGGGGCCCACCCGCACATAACCTCCCATGGGAGGATATCCTTGGTGGGTCTCACATGGGCTTTAAACCCCCTTTAACCCCCCATTTATATGGGAGAAAACTCTTCAACTTCCCCACCATTTAATTGATCCAACCCATCTCATTTATTTGTTTATGTTTCACAATTTAATTAAACTCCTTTTGAATCCATTTGAATTCTTGAAATCCATTAAAATAACAGTTAGTCTATTTTTTTTGGTTGGAAATTCATTTGGTGGAGCTTGAGAGAGGGATTGGAGGAACTTGGAGAACTTCATCCTTCCAACGAAGAACGCCACTCACCACCAAAAGATGACGAACATCTTCCTCGATCTTCGACCAAGCCCAAAGAGAAGGAGCCGACCGCGAAGAACGCCGACGACACTTCTACCTCAGTCTCCTACCCCAGAAGCTTCCCGATGTCAATGAATCAAAGTACGCCATTCCTCTTCTTCCACCGTCAACAAATGAAATGCGTGGTAGGTGAATTTTTTGTTTGTATTTGTTTCTTTTTACATTGTTCAATCTTGGATAATAATTTTCTGAATGATATCAATGTAACCTGGACGGCCTAGACTGTAGGAACATGGCCTGAACCTCCCCCTTTGTTTGTTCTCATTTGTTGAAGACGACGGTGGTGCAACGACATCGTTGGAAGGATGGACCGTGGAAGAACAACGTGACCAACGTCGGTCCGGCCACAAAGAAAACCGGCGGCACAAGGGTCACCGGGTCGCAGGAGGGGGGTGTCATCGTCGCGCCGCGCAGGTGGAAATGGCGCGGCCAGCAGGGCCGCAGCGGTCAGAGGTGGAGTGATGTTGTCGTGCCGCAAGGTAGTGCAGAATGGCAGCCAGGGCAGGCCACGGCGGAGGGGTGCAGCGCTGTCGCGTCGCGCCGGTGGTGCAGAACCGGCTGGCAGCTCGGCCAGCCAAACAAAGCGAGACCCACCTGGGTCCCAAGTCTCCCAAAATGGCGCATAGCGCCATTTCTGTTCGACCAGAAGGGGGAGGGGGCGACACCCCCCCCCCCCCCACACACACACATGTGGCCAGCCAGTCGGGCCACACGGGATGCACTCGGGCCAGGAAACTCTTGGGTCGGGCTACACTCAGGTCGGACCAACCCTTCGGGAATGGTTGGACCCTCGGGCCGGGTCAGACTTGCGGACCGGTTCAGACCCCTGTCCAGACCTAGGTCGGGTTGCGTCGACTGACTGGGTCAGACTGGACCCAGACCTGTTTGACCCGTTAAAACTTTTGCACCCATATCATGAGCTACGAGTGTTTGATCCACGAACTGTCTATGGCGACTGAAAGCTTAGAACGATATGGTTCTTTTGGCATACCCCACTTGAGGTTTGGACACAGTTGTTTTACGATCAGATTGGTTTGAACCTAAAAACCAATCGGGACCCTGAAAGATAAATGCCAATAACTCATAGACTGGGCGTCTGATTGACGCGTCATCTGTTGCGTTGAGACCCCAATAGCGAAGAGAACCTTTGACATACTTTTACTTGGGACATCGTGACAGATGGAGAATCTTCTAGTAGCTCATGGAGTGGATCCTCCCCGAGACGAGTGAGTAGAGTACGGAGACCTAGTAGCTGGCTGAGACCTGATTACTATTGACCTTTCGACTCGGAGTGGTTTGACTAGCCTAGTGGGGAGCGCCTCTGTGTGATGCAGCAAACCCACAGTGGGGAGTGCCTCTGTGTGACGCGGCAGACCCACGGTACTCGACAGGAGGAGTACTTTATCAGGGTATGAGGGGGAGTGCTTTTGTATGACGCGTCAAACCCACAGTGGGGAGCACCTCTGTGTGACGCATCAGACCCACAATACTCGACCAGAGGAGTACCACAACAGTCCAGGATAGAGGGAGGCACCTCTGTGTGATGTGGTAGGCCCACAGTTCTCTTTTGAGTAAGATTACTCCATAAGCCAAGGTTTCGATAGTTTGACTAGGATTTTTACATGTTTCCACTCATGAATAAAATTCGGGTTTGAGCTGAGTCAATGACTTTGTGTTTTCCTCATGATTGAGATGGGTTACTAGATATCTTAGGTATATGTATGGGCATATACCTAAGTAATGGTTATTTGTTTATTTCATACCTTGTGGTTTATCCTTGTTGGATTTTTTGAGACCTTGAGGGTCTTGGGGTCCCTACTGAGTATCATTATAATCACCCCTGCATAGGCTATGCCCGCATCTCATTGTGTTGGTTGCAGACAACGAACAACACTGACTGAGGCAGAGAGTAACAAGACTACACAAAACCTAGAGGTGGACCCCTCGACGTGACGGTACATGGTGCAGACGGACGGACGTGGAGTGCTGTGGAGGCCATCAGTACCTATCCATATGGTAGGAACATTGGAGGATGATCTAGTAGCTTCTTTTCTTTTCTTCAGTTGTATTGGACATTACTGTTGGGATTGTATTTCTGGCCCCCTTTACATTCATCAATATCCATTGTATACAGTTTTACATGGTGTTTTACTTCTAGTGGCATAATTTTTTGTGTTTGATTGTTGTTTATAAAAGCAATGCATTCCCAGTTTTGAGATTTATGCCTTTGGTTCTAGTTGCTAGCCCTTGGCCAACATGAGGAGTGCTTGGGGTAGTCACAATACGGGCCACGGGGGACGGGTCGTGAAAAATTGGTATCAAAGGTGGTTGGTTCTACCATAGAACATAGGACTCTGATCATTCTTTTCTGTGAAGAAATAGTGTTAAGGGTACTAAGTGTGGTTTTAGTTCCGGGAGTCCAGTTTTGGTGTGGGCGGCAGATGTATCCATACACAAAGACCCTGACTACTGATTTCTGATATACTTCATGAAAACACTGGTTTCATGTGTGATTTAAAAAGTTTTCTTAAGTTAACTCAATGAGGCCAGCTCACAAGGTATAGTCTTTTGAACATGTTGCAACTGTTTCTTTCAGGATGCCTCCCCACAGATCCCCAAAAGTCGTATGCTCTGATAGCACATCGAGCGACGAGGCCTCGGTGCACGGCCCTTTACCAGCATAGGAACCAGTGGTACCACTTTCCATTGGGCCACCGATGTAACCATCCCCAATAGTATACGATGCAAGCCACTTGAGCGCGTTGCATGAGTTCCAGCGCTAGAGTCCACCCAGGTTTTGGGGAGAGATGGACCCACAAGTGGCATAGGATTGGATGGAGGCTGTGGTGAGAGTCTTCAGGCTGGTAAGAACACCAACATACCTCATGGTGATCCTTGTTGCAGGTCTCTTTCAGGCAGCGACAGGCAGATGGTGGAGCCTAATGCTTCAGGTCTACGATGAGGTGACATTACATTGGACAAACTTCGAGAGCCTATTACGAGTGGAGTTTGTTATAGACACCCTTCGAGCGGGGCAGACACATGAGATACATCATCTATAGCAGGGTAGTATGACAGTAGCACAGTACTCAGAGAGGTTCACCGACCTCTCTCATTGCTTCACAGATATGGTTTGGAACCTATTCTTTAGGGCCTAGAATTTCGATCTGGGGCTCAGGCGAGAGATCAAGGCATCGATGATCTCCCTCAGTATTCTGATGCAGGCAGGAGTGTCCTAGCGATCCGTCCTAGTAGAGAGTTTCCTTGCTGAGAAGGCTTCGGCAGTGAGACCCACCCCTAGTCGACTTACAGTGGAGTCTTCTGCAGCTGGTAGTAGACAGATGATGCAGAGGTCCAATAGGACCAGACCCATGGGTGGACGACCGCATGACTCAGGATTAGTTTTTCTGGGCAACCGGGGTAGTGACATATATACCAGGAGCAGACAGTGTTACTCATGCGTTGGGCAGTGTCACATGGCTCGTGACTGTTTGAACCACCGTTCAGATGATCAGCAGATAGTTGAGGGACCTCCTAGGTAGAGGCATAGGTTCGATCGAGGCGGTCCCCTGGGAGCATGCAGACGTGGAAAAAGATCTGGTCATGCAGCTGGTGGTGGACGACGTTATGAGGTGTTACAACCACCACAACCAGGAGGTCCACCCCGACCGCAAGGACCATGTGGACAGGGGAGAGCTCAACTGTAGACAACTGAGTAATATGAACACGACACTCAGGATATTATTAGAGGTACTATCTATGTCTACTCCACCTTAGCTTCAGTTCTTATAGACACAGGTGTTCGTGACTCTTTCATTTCCACTGCCCTCGTTCGGAGCTCGAAGATTCTGACAGAGCTGTTGGCTCGATCCTTATGGCTAGAGACTTTTATGGGAGTTGACTCGATGATTACACATTGGTGCCAGCAGTGTGAACATACTCTAGGAGGTGGGAGCTTCAGCTAGGATCTCTTCATAAAGATGTCGAGGCCTTACGTTGTCATCTTGGGTATGGACTCGTTATCTACAATACATCCTCAGATCGACTGTATAAGGCGCAAAGTGCGGTGTGTCCTCATGGATGGGACCAAGTTTACCTTCACCAGTGAGAAGGAAACCTTTGCATCACATGATGGACTTACTAGGAAGAGGGTGCAACCGTTCACCCACTAGTTGCCATGCCTTTCCCTCAGAGCGATTGATGTAGAGAGTCTGACATATCCTATAGTGGTGGACCAGTAAGTGAATGTTTTCCCTGATGATGTCCCAATACTACCTCCTCATAGAGAGGTGGACTTCTACATTAACTTGTACACTTGGACGACACCGATATCTACTCCATCATATTGGATGGCACCCCCTGATCTTCGTGAGCTAAAGGTACAACTAGAGGACTTGCAGGGGAAGGGACTCATCTGGCCTAGTGTTTCTTCTTGTGAAGCACCAATTCTATTCGCCAATAAGGAATATGGGAGATTGTGGATTTGTGTCGACTATCATCACCTGAACCAGGTGACCGTGAAGAACAACTAACCACTCTCGAGGATTGACAACCTCTTTGATCATCACAAGAGTTCACGATGGTTCTCAAAGATAGACCTTAGATCAGGCTATCACCAGCTCAGAGTTCTAGATGAGGATGTGCAGTAAACGACCTTCGAATATTAGTACGGCCACAATGAGTTCTTAGTTATTCCCTTCGGCATAACCAAAGCTCCATCAGTGTTCACATGTCTCATTAACAGGATCTTCCAGCCATACCTTGACCGCTTTGTCATGGTCCTCATCGACGACATTCTGATCTACTCTACCACTAAGGAGGACCATGCCTACCATTTTCATGTAGTACTGGACACACTCCAAGAGCACCAACTTTATGGTATACTCTCAAAGTGCCAGTTTTGGATTCGAGAGGTTCACTTATTGGGACATGTCATCTCCGAGGCTAGAGTTGCTATAGATCCAGGGAATATTGAGGTGGTACTTGATTGGGAACCACCCAGGAGTGTGACAGAGGTATGGAGTTTCCTAGGCTTGGTGGGATACTGCCGGAGATTCATTCCAGACTTCCCCAGAGATGCAGCACCACTATCAGCCTTGAAGAATAAGTGGAATCCCTTCATGTGGTCGGAGATATGCCAATAGATATTTTAGAATGTGAGGCAGAGGCTGACTAGTGCCCCCATCCTGAGGCTTACAGTGGAGGGAATATGGTACGTAGTCTACTACGACACATCAGGGACCTGACAAGGGTGTGTCCTGATGCCTAAGTGAGTAGTGATCAGATATGATTCTCAGTAGCTGAGACAACATGAGCAGAACTACACTACCCATAACCTTGAGATAGCAGCAGTGGCCTTCACCTTGAAGATGTGGTGGCACTATCTGATGGGAAAACTCTTTACCATGTACTCACATCACAAGAGTGTCAGGTATATCTTCTCTCAGAAGGACCTGAACCTGAGACATTGGCGATGTCTTGAGTTCCTCTTGGACTATGATTTCGAGATAGTCTATAATCATAGGAAAGGAAACATTATTGCCGATGCGCTCAGTAGGAGATCTACTATACAGCTGCTAGGAGAGGTGACATTGCAGTTGGCAGCCTTGCAGATATCCTTTGTGGACCGAGATGGAGCAGCTTTCCTTCAGTCTCTTAGAGTCACTCCTCCTCTTCTTCAACAAGTCAGGGAGGCACATTGTGGAGGCGCTTACTATGAGACACGATGTGCTCAGATATCCACAGGGCAGACACCTAACGGATTTTATGAAGGTAGGGAGCATGTCATCCTCTTTAAAGGATATACTAAGGTACGAGTAGCACTTCAAGAGAATGTTTTGAGGGAGTTCTACACATCTCCTATAGCGGTACATCCAGGGGTGGAGAATATGTAACAGGACCTCCGACGACAGCACTGGTGTCATGTATGAAGAAGGCAGTAGCTGAGTTTGTCTCATGATGCCTCAATTGTCAGTAAGTGAAGGCGGAGCACCAGGTTCCAATATGCTTGGTTCAGCCCTTAGAGGTCCCAAAGTGGACGTGGGATAGGATATCCATGTACTTCGTGACGGGCCTTCCACGTACATCTAGGAGTCACGATTCGATATGGATGCTCGTTGACCGACTCACCAAGTTGGCCCACTTCCTACTGATCAGAGAGAAAGGTTCAGTAGAGATCATGGGATGCTTCTATGTGCAGGAGATTGTACGTTTACATGGAGTACCTTCTTCTATTGTCTCCAACTGTGATGCACGGTTTACTTCTCGGCTATGGAATGGGTTGAAGGAGGATTTTGGGAAACAGCTACATCTGAGCACCACCTTCCATCCTCAAATAGATGGCCATACTGAGCAGACCATTCAGAACCTCTAGGACATTCCTTATGCATGTGTCCTAGACTTCGATCACAGTTGGGAAGATAACTTACCTTTGGGGGAGTTTTCATACAAAAACAATTATCACTCCACCATCGGTATGACACCTTTTGAGGCCTTGTATGGTCGACCTTGTAGATTGCCACTGTACTGGACAGACCCAGGGGAGTCAGCACTAGTGGGGCCAGAGATGGTTCGGGCTACCATGGAGAAGGTGCAGATCATCCATGAGTGAATTAAGACTTCATAGAGCCAGCATAAGTCATATGATGTTATGAGACAGGGACCTATGGAGTTTGAGGATGGAGACCACGCCTTTTTATTGGTCTCACCACGATGAGGTCTATAATGATTTGGCTGAGGTGGCATGTTATCTCTATGATACATCGGACCTTTCTAGGCCCTCAATAGAGTAGGCGATGTGGATTACCACTTAGCTCTTCCACCTCAATTGCACCGGGTTCACGATGTCTTCCATGTATCTCAACTAAGGAGATACGTGCACGACCATTCCCACATCATTGACCACGGGGAGCTGGACGTCGATGACAAGGAGAATTTCACTAAGGTTCCTATGGATATTGAGGATCAATAGGAGCGAGTCCTATGTGGATGGTCGATAACTCTGGTGTGCGTTTGTTGGCAGCACGTGAACCTCTTGGATAGCACATTGGAGTGGGAGGCTCAGATGCATACTCAATACCACGATTTTTTTGCTTAGTTCGAGTTGTAGCTTATGGGGACTTGAAGCCCTTAGGTGGGGAGTATGAAAAGACCCGAAAATTTCGTAAATTGTTTTTTCTTATATTCATGTGATTTTTACGAGTTCGCGAAAATTTAAGACGCTTGATTCTGAGGCCCAGTGTGCCTGGAATAAATCTCTGAAGTTTTGTACGAGTACGTTCAGTAAACGTTCGAGTAGGATTTTATAACTTTGGAAGCGGTACTCAGAATTGAAATCTGATGGTACCGTTGACCTCGCAGTGCCGATGATTACTTAATGAGACCTTCATCGCAGTTGCGTTCTAATGAGAATGGAAGTTAGATTTTGGAGTTTTTAAATAAATGATATTAAAATAAGGTGATAACTTATTTTTATTTTGTGGTGGTTAAAACCTCCAAGAGAAGGTTAGAGGTGGGGACTACCAAAACATAACCTCCCATGTGAGGTTATGGTGTTGGGCCCCACCCGCACATGACCTCTCATGAGAGGATATACTTTGTGGGGCCCACATGGGGTTTAAACCCCCTTTAATCCCACATTTATGTGGGAGAAAACTCTTCACCTTCCCTACCTTTTAATTGAGCCAACCCATCTCATTTATTTGGTTATGTTTCACAATTTAATTAAACTCTTTTTGGATCCTTTTAAACTCCTTGCAACCATTAAAAAAATAGTTAGTCTATTATTTTTGGTTGGAAATTCATTTTGTGGAGCTTGAGAGAGGGATTGGAATAACTTGGAGGACTTCATCCTTCCAACGAAGAAAGCCACTCACCACCGAAGAACAACGAACATCTTCCTTGAACATCAACCGAGCCAAAACAGAAGGATCCAACCACGATGAACGCCGACGATGCTTCTTCCTCAATCTCCTACACCAGACGCTTCCCGATGTTAATGAATCGACGTATACCATTCCTATTCTACCACAGTCAACAAATGAAAAGAGAGGTATGCTAATTTTGAGTATGTATTTGTTCCATTTTATGTTGTTCAATGTTGGATAAAAATTTTCTGAATGATATCGACGTAACGTGGAGGGATTGGACCGCACGAACACGGCCTGACCCTCCCCTTTGATTATTCTACTTTGTTGACGACAGAGGTGGTGAAACGGTGCCGCCGGAAGGATGGACCATGGCGGAGAAACACCACCGGCGTTGGGACGGCTGCAAAAAAAACCAGCGGCACAAGGGTCGTCGGGTCACCAGAGGGGTGTGGTTCCATTGCACCTCGCGGGTGGAAGGGCTACAACGGTTGGTGGTGGCACGGCGATGGCGCTTCCCGTGGTGGTGCAGAACCATGGCGAGGGCGGGTTGCGGCGGAGGGGCGCGGCGTCGTCGTACCGCGCTGGCGGTGCGGAACCGGTTGGCCGCTCGTCCAGCTGGACAAGGCAAGACCCATCTAGGTCCCGCGGCTCCCGAAAAAACGTGTTGCACTGGTTCCATTCGACCAGCAGGGGGGCACGACCCCCACCCCACCCCCAACATTGCGGCCAGCTGGGCCACGCAGCGGCCGGCTGGCCAGGCGTTCTGGTGGCCACGCGGGCCAGCCATCCGGGCCCCACGTGCCAGCCAACCAGGCCACGAGGGGCTACCAACTGGGCCATGCAAGCCACCATCTAGTTAGGACATAAGGGCCTATCTCGGGTCGGGCCGCCCTCAGGCCGGGCCGCTCTCGAGTCGGGCCGCCCGTTCGGGTCGTGCCGCGCTCGGGCTGTGCAGCACTCGGGCCTGGCCGCCGCCTCTGGCCAGGTCGGACCCTCTAGCTAGGTTAGACTCTTGTACCGAGTCGGACCCTGGTCCAGACCTGGGTCGGGTCGGGTCTATCTAACTTGGTCGGACCGGACCCGAACCCGTTTGACCCGTTGACACTTTTGCACCCATATCTTGGGCTATGGGAGTTTGATCGATGAACCATCTGTGGCGACATAAATATTAGAACGATACAGTTCTTTAGGCATACCCCACTTGAGGTTTGGACACATTTGGTTTATGATCGGGTTGGTTTGAACATAAAAACCAACAGGTCCCCTGAAACGGAAATACTAATAACTCACAGAATGGGTGTATGATTGACGCGTCGTCTGTTGCGTTGAGACCCCTATGGGAAGGTGGACATTTGAGATACTTCTTCTTGGGACTTCGTGATAGTTGGAGAATATACCAGTATCTCATGGAGTGGATCCTCCCGGAGACGAATGAGCAGAGTACAGAGACCTAGTAGCTGGCTGAGACCTAACGACTGCTGACCTTTCGACTTAGAGTGTTTTGACTAGCCCAGTGGGGAGCGTCTCTGTGTGATGCAGTAGACCCATAGTGGGGAGAGCCTCTATGTGATGCGCCAGACCCACAATACTCGATAGGGGGAGTACCTTAGCTGGATACGAGGGGGAGTGCCTCTGGGCGACGTGGCACACCCACAGTGGGGAGCACCTCTGTGTGACGCAGCAGACCTACGGTACTCGACGGGGGGAGTACCACTGTAGTCCAGGACAGTGGGAAGCGCCTCTGTGTGATGTGGAAGGCCAACAATACACTATTGCAGAAGAGTACTCTAGTAGCCAAGGTTTCGACGGTTTGACTGGGAGTGTTATAGGTTACCACTCTAGAATAAAATCCTAGTTTGAGATGAGTCCATGGATTTCTATTTCCCTCATGAGTGAGATGGGTTTCTAGATAACTTAGGTATATATATGGGAATATAAAAAAGTAATGGTTATTCATTTATTTCATACCTTGTGGTTTATAGTTGTTGGATTTTGTGAGACCTTGAGGGTCTCAGGGTCCCTCCTAAGTATCGTCATACTCGCCTCTTCCCGGGATATGCCCACATATCATTGTGTTGGTCACAGATGACAGACATCACTGAATGAGGTAGAGAGTAGCATGACTATACGGTAACCAGATATGGACCTCTCGGCGTGATGATGCACGGAGCAGAAGGATGGACGTGGAGTGTTGTGGAGGCCATCAGTACCTACACTTCAGGTAGGAACACTGGAGGACGATCTAGTAGCTTCTTTTCTTTTCTTCTATTGTATTGAACCTTATTGTTGGGCTTGTATTTCTGGACACCATTACCTTCAGAAATCTCTTTTGTAAACAGTTTTACTTGGTCATTTAATTCTAGTTGCGTACTCTGTTGTTTTATATTACTATTTATAAAGGCAATGCCTTCTTAGTTTAGGGATTTACGCCTTTAGTGCTAGTCTCCAGCCCCTGTCCTACGGAAGGCGGGCTTGGGAGAGTCACGATACGGGCCCCGAGGGACGGGTCATGACAGTAGTAATTTCCCATGTGGCGTTCTCTAGAATCCATGTATAGAACACAAATTCATTTTTCATTTTTTCAAACCATGCATCCAAACCCTTTGGAACTTATAAAAATCCTTAAAAATTGAATTTACTTTTTCCCCTTTACATTTACTATCCCAAAATAATCACTATCAGTGTTTTTTCATATTTAATCATGATTCTCTCCTTCTAGATTCGTATTCTCCTTATCCATTCTATTTTATCTTTCGATCTTCTTCTACCATATTTTTTGTGACCATTGGTTATCGTTTTTTTGTTTCCTAATTGGGGTTATTTATTTGTTAAGGCCCCATTTTTTTTTATTTTTTTTGACCCACTCATAGATGATTTGAGATTTCATTGTCAAAAGCAACACACTTGGATGTATATTACCCTATCCTCATGACTTTATATTGAAAACTATTATTGATTATTTTAGAGTCTGGTTTCATTATTATATAAAGTAAAAAAAATTATAATAGTTTTTATGAATGGAAATGTTTTTCCCTTATTTTCCATTATCTTCTCATTTTTTCCTAGGTTCTCTTATTAATTATTTTTTGAAGCTTGTTTTATAATGTAATTAATAGAAAGTGTTTTATTGGTTTTTAAAATGATGTCAATCATGTAAATTTCAAATTATCAAAAAAAAATTTCTTTTATCTAGTTTTTTAAAAGTTCCTAAAGGAATATTTTGGGATACTAAATATAATTAAATAGGATTATAGTATTTAATATTAATATAATTGACTTACACACATATACATATATTGATATATATATATATTAGTGTCTACTTTAATCATATTTACTCATCTTGATGGGAATATTTAAATTGGTAAAATGGGTTATTATATATAAATTAATCTAAATATGTGTGTAAATATGAAGTGTGGTTTTGGTAATTGAAGGCTTTTAATGAAATTAGTTTTTTAAAAGATTAATTTTTATATCCAAATTTTATTTCCCTTGGGGTAAAATCGACGTTTTAAATGAAATTGAACACCTCTATTGAATCCCTACATTCTGAGGGGTAGTTTTGCATGGGTGTGTGTTTGAGGGCGAGCTTGGTAGATATGACAATAATTCAATGTGATATCATGTGAGCCTCTCCTCACCTCCAAATTTTAAAATTTACATGGGATACTATAAATAATTATCAGATTTAATTTTAGTTTACTATTTATTATCAATTAAATAGACTATATCACCAATGTAGGGAATGTCAGTTGTGTGTTGTGCCACTAGGGTGACTAGTTCATGGAATTTGGTATGATTATAGACTATGAATACAATTAATTGGTTGGAATATGGTTAATGATGATTATGTATAATTTCTATTCACATGATTTCTATACATGTCCATTAAAAATTATTTAACATGTATTATACTTTCCTTTATTTGTGGTACTTTTATGAAGCACTCTCCACTAAGACATTTTCCATTAATGACTAAAACATTATTACATTAATCATTATTAAATTTATTTATGAGATATACTATCATTATTGAAAGTTTTTTTTTTGTAAATAATGAGGGAAAATAGTTCATATAAGGTATCAATATGATGTTTTTTTTGAATTAAAGAGCAATCCATATTTTTATATATTCACAATTTCAAAAAAATATGGAAATGATTTTCACCATAATGATTAATTATAAGGAGTTGATTCTATACTGGAATCTCTAAATATCATCTCATTATTAACTGAAACATTTTTATTTCAGTTTCAGTTTATATTATTCTTTCTATCTCTCATGGGGTGAGCTTAGTTCTTTGGATGGTGGTGACATATGAGGTCACGTGGAGGTTTTTTGATGTTTTGTACTTTTATAAATCTAGTGTGTATTATATTTACTAAATTTTAATTTATTTATACTATTTTCATGGATTAAATCATTCTCAATTAAGTTATGTTTGTTGTTCGTAACTAGTAGCTAGCACTATTGGATATGGAATGCCTCTTAAGACTTTTTGTGAGCCTACGATAGGGTCAATTTTAAGGTCAACCCAGTTTTTTCCTAAAATGTTCTAACCAAATAGGTTTTAATAAATATTAGTGGGTTATATTTTTATCCCTATGATGATATTATGATCTAGAAATGAGAATGATTGATTATAGACACACATTTCTTGGAATGCATGGTGAGGGAGAGATGTAAACTAGTTAAAAAATGAAACCAATGGATAATTTTTTTATGTATTTTAATAAAATAACTTAAACTTATTTTATCATTTTCTCTAACCAAATAGAAAAATGATCCCTTACCTTTAAGTAAAACGACTTGAAACTGAAAATTTTTTCTTCCCTTACAATAATTTATAATAAATTCATATCCTTTTCACACCACATTGGTTCATAGTTTTTTGGTCACTAAAATTCTCAAAATAATTCTTTTTCTTGTTATTAATGTTCTCTATAGCTTTACATTATTATTCCGAAAATAATTTTCTTCTATAAGACCATATTTTCATATCCCACTAATGTTCTCCTATAGTGGAACCTGGTTATGTCTTTTTCAAAATGACATTTATATATCACTATCCCTATTTTAAAAATCACATTTTAATAACCCTATTTAGTGTTTGGGTTTTCAAAAAAGGTATATAAAATGTGAAAACTATGATTACCGTGATCAAGATAACCTTTTGAGGAAGATTTTTATTAATGTGTGGGAGAATTTAATACATTGATATTATAAAATAAGATAATTTTATATTACATACAACATAAAAAACACCAATATTTAATGGATTCTAAATGATTTTATTTAAATATTCCTTTAATATCCTCATCATTTAATTGGAGTTTATGTCTAAAAACACCAACTCTAGTAACCCATATCCATTGTCTATCTTTATTACATTGGTATATGATACAAATAATCGCATCCTTATGGAAAATATTGTATATAAATCTTGTTATACTAGACACATAAATGATTTTCATATTATATTTGAAATCAAAAATTAAAAAATAATTTCATAGAATAGAATTTTTCAGTCTATAATATCCTTGCATATCTATCCTTGTACATTTTATGGATTCCTAGGAATGAAAATAAAATAAGGTTGATCTCAAATGATTAGTAATGGTTATATATAGTGGAATAAATCCTGAATCAATAATCATAATCAATATGGAAAGGAAAATAACTAAAAACACTTTCCACTTAATCAATAACACAACTATAGTAACTGGATATGTAATTATATGTATTCCAAGTCAAATATCTAAAAATGCATTCCATTAAATAAATATTTTTTTAATGAAATGTGTTTATAGGTAATATCATTCAGAAAATATCATTGATAATAATAAAAAAATTAAATGACATAAATTCTTAATTACTTCATGTCATGTCTCATGAATTATAAAATTAATTCAGAAATTATATTCCTATCAGCCTTCCAACATTAACATTTTTATTTCAAAACTGGCATCACCTAGGTTAAAACAAATTTTTTGGTCTAAAATAATGAAAATTAAGTGTTTCCTCCCTAGAAAATATGAAACATTCTTGAGGGAGAGACACTAATATAGAAAATAAAACACTATGATCCCCATCAATTATGACAGAGGCTATGAAGTCCTCATAATTGTTCCCCTTACACAAAGTATGCAAGAGGTCCACCCATGATTCCAGAAGCCTTTTTTATTTTCATATGATATATGTAATGGGCCATGGAATATTTATTTCACCTCAATCAAGCCATGAATGATAGTCGAGTCAATTTCCACTGACTCCAGTATAATGTTGTGATTTTTTCACTGCTCAATAACCTCTATTATCACTTAATAATCTTCTATGAGGGTGTTTCCTACCCCAAATCCAGAATTTAAGTCTATGATGACCAACCCTTAATGATCTCAAACAATCCCTCATCCATGTATAACCCCCAACAAATATGATCCATCCATGTTAAGTCTGAACCCACAAGTCAGTGGGTTCCATCTCACCCATCTTCTGCCAAATTTGGGAGTTGGTAGGTATATGAGTATCATCCATGATCATTCTTGATGAGGATTATGCATCCCATCATTTGACCAGTAGTACAAGGACAACCATGTTAATTCTAGTTCAATCCACCATGCCTCTGTAAGATTGAGAAATTCTCCCAGATGGATTTGGTTCCTCATACTTCAAATACTCTAATAGCCCACTAACAAAAAAGAACCACCCTCAAATTTCAATCAATATCCATATTCTCAATAATAGAAAACTAAGTGTGGATAATGGATGGATGATTGGTTCTTTTAAATCCATTCTCAATGGTGCCACCTAGGTTTTTGAAAATGGGTTCTTCCCAATTTCTCTAGAAGAAGATACACATGGTGATTGCCTCTTTGAGATTCCTAAAATAGAAACACTGAGATTCCACTTTGATTACATTCCTACTCACCCGATGTTCTATCGATATGTATTGGTTCTAGATATTCCAAACCATAAATTTTTATTTCATGAGAATTTCATTAGACTGCAAGGTTTCTTTCAACCCACTCGGAATTCCCTACACACGAGTCATTACTCAATATCCTTTCACCAAGAATGAAACCAAAGATGATCCAATAAAAATGAGTTTCTATGGTTCATCATTCATTAAAATATTTTCAATATCCTTTAGCTAATGTCAGTCATGGATGGATTGACTGAATGTTGTAAAAAAGATACCCTTGGAAGATGTCATCTCTTGATTCCAGAAACTAGGAAAAAAACCATAGAGTTATCCCAATTATTCTTCTAGAAGCTAATATGTCCACACCCCCACAATCCATTTGGGGTGATTTCAAATAGAAGGTACATACAAATATAATGATATCCAAAGAAAGTGGCCCCCTTCCTCAATCCATTTTTTCCATATCTGTTAGAGAAAAAACTGTCCCACAATGATTTATTTTTTCAAAACCCTATCATGAAATCATCTCATTCGTCCTCTAGTTTTCCTCCCAAACACTCCTAATATCGATATCTTCACCCCTTGTCCCCTTGGAAATTTTCTTATTAAGATTAGTGATATCATCCATCATAATTGGAGTCCTAGATGAATATGGACGTCACATTTTCAATGTTATTCAACATTGTATGTGGAAATGATATATGGTTTAATAAATAAACATATCCATGATAATTAGTAAATATATTTAATGGAAATTTAATTTTCAGTAATCACAAGAAAGTGATTATTTAAATATAAATTTAATGACTAAAAAATGAGTTATGAAATTGAATTTCAATACTTTACCTAGTGAAAATGATCATAAATCATCCAAATAAATAATAATTATGGTCTCAAAACAACATAATCATAGTAGATAATAATTAAAAAATGGTTTATATCAATTTTGATAATAAATAAAATAAAATATCTTTAAAACATTGATGAGAAAAATACCATTATAATTTAGAAAATAACTTTATAAAATAAAAATATGAAAAATTATTTTAAACTAAAATCATTAAAAATATCCATTGAAAATCATAATGGAATCCTTAAAATATTGAGTGGTCATGGTGACAAGTAATTTTTTGTATGCTGAGTACATTGAAAAAAATCCCTTTAACATACTCCATAAAATCCCAAAAAACTTTTTTTTTTAAAAAGACATGAATATTACATTTCAAACATTAAGTAAAAATAAAAGATGGGAAAATATGTCATTAATAAATCATATTGAAAAGGTCAAACTCATTTTTAATAAACTCTTATAAAACATGGTTTTGGGACATAACTGATATCTAATTGATGAGAGAAATGAAGCAGATTTTAATAAAACCATTCTATCAATAGTTTTTTTGTACCAAAGAGTCATAAACTGGTAATAGTTTTTCAATAATTTAAATAATAACTAGTAGAAACTAAAATTAAATTGTTTATTAAAGAAATATCAAATAATTTCCTTTAAAATAAATTCATGTATAGAAAATCCCGATTAAAATGTGATTTGGAATTAAACCCATGAAAAGATCATAACATTAAACATAGAATTGACCAATAAATTGATTATGTTTATCAAATGTAAATACAAAAAGAAGTTCAAATAAATAAATAGATATTCAAATTTAATTACAAACATATTATTGGTGTATTAATGGAAATAAAGGACTATAGAACCTAATAAAATGAAATTGAGATATTGAATCCTTTACCAACTGGTAATTTTCCATTTTAATCACCATTAATGAAATAATTCAAATTGAAACCTATATTATAATAAATTCTAAAGGAATAATAATATTAAATTTCAAATTGGATGTATTTACTCTATATAAAATAAATTTGGTTTGCACCATTACAATATTACTCAATGAAGAGGGATTGTGACAAAGTCCCACACCTCACTCTTCCTTTTGGTTGAACATTTTTTAAACTACGGTATAGTGGTATAAAACATATTACAAGATTATACCTGAAAATATAAATATTTATAATATAATTAATGATCCTTCTATAACATCTTATCACTAATTAGTTAATAATATTTCATTATTTTAATTGTTTCGAGTGTTTATTTCCTTATTTTCTCATTTGTGCTTTATTATAAATGTTTTAATTATTGTGGATATTATATAGTTACATCATCTGTATAATTATAATAATGAAATAATTTTCATATTTTTACATCAATTTTACTTTTAAAACCTATCTTGATATATTTTTATGAAAAATGAACTATGTTACAATCATGGAGACTATCGGTCGTACATACACATGAATAACATATCTATTTTACAATTATCATATTGGAAAAAAGGTAAGTAACTTTTTAAATTTAGATAATTATAACAATATAATATATAACATATTTTTTAGAATAATCATATTTATATCATCCATGTGGAGTGGGGATGGAAATGGGGTCACATCGCTTCGTGAAGGAGACAATCCACATGTACACGAACAATGATATAATATTTCACTTAGTAAAAATTTAAGAGGAAAAATAATATATTTTGTTTTATGAATGATAAATATTTCATGAACATCATAATTAGATCATGGATATCATATATTTTTATTATCTTTATCCTTATTACCTTCCATGTAAATTGTTAATAAAAAACGTATCGCATCACTTCAGGAGGCGGTAGTCCACCATACACAACATTGACATTATAATATCCATAAGGAAAAGGAAATTAAAAAAATATTATACATGATATAATGAATAAATTGGTATAATTATTATATATATATCATATATATTCTGTATATATTTCATCATACTGAATTTTTAGAGGTGTTAATAGAGAAATGAATGACATCAGTTCGTGAGGAGGTAGTCTTCTGTACTCATGAATGATGATTTTAAACCCCATTTGACGTAATTGGGGATGGTTATAGGACATGTAATTAAAAAAACATATAATTATAAGTATAACACTTATTATAATTTACCATCATTTTTAATAATAATTTAAGGAGGTGGAGGAAGAAATAATATCAAAAAACTCTTTGAAGAACAATACATTTATTTGGGAATCCTCTTAAAGTTTGAACCCAAGACTAGAAAGGATAGATTTATCCAAAAAAATAAGGATTATAGCATGATTTTATGGATATGTTGAAGTTATTTCAATATATATTTTTTGAATCAAATTTTTTTAATGAGTTGATAATATAGAAGAGGGGTGGAATTCTATATGTGAGGTGAGTGTCACGGTTGTAATTTTGGAAAATAAAAATTTAGACCACACTTTACACATCCCAAAAGGGTCCCAAATTATTTATTACCAAAACATAAAAATAATAGGGTCTAAATATGTCTTGAAATATTATTTTTGACAATTATATATATCCTTTTATCCGTTATCATTTTAGTTTAATCCCTAATAAATATATTTACACATTAACCATAGTAAATAATTTTCAATTTTTCATTATTAATTTATATAGAATATTAAGATGAAAATTTTAGAAAATATAAATTATAATTATTCAAAATATTAAATCTATTTTTCCTATTCTCATTCACAAAATTGGAAGATTTTAATTTAAAATTAATCTTTCATATTTTATGAGAATGTGAGTTTTCAAAAATAAAAGGTTCTAAAGTTTACAATGTTTTCATATCAAAATTCCATATGAATAAAATTATAAAGGACTAAATTAGATGAAAATATATACTAATAAAAAAAATAATTTAAAGATAATACATAAAATAATTTAACATTACATACAATTAAATAAAAATGTAATTTTAAAATTAAAATGTTGTATGTTTTTACAACTAATCAAAAAAGAAAACATATAAGAACAAACCAAATAATTCACCCAGATATAATGTTTATATTATGATTTATAAATTGATGTTCATTTGATAAAATAAATTTTTTAAAAGTGTTAATTTCAATTTTATATTTTCTGCGCAATGCGTGGAAAAATCTTATTTCAGATCAAATACCGTTCTCAAAAAAAAGTTAATTTTCTATTCAAATGAATATTATTTTGTTCCTTATCAATATACAACCAATTAAAATTTTGTATATATGTAAACTGTATACCATTCATAATTTTTATAGAACCATTCATTCAAACTAATTTAACTGCTAGGTTATAACACTACATTATTTTATAGTTTAGTTTTGCTTAGGTGTTTGTGTTATACAAGATATAATATAGATTATATATAAAGAAATATATTTTGTGTGTTGTTTAATATCTATGTTTCATGACGCATATGGTATCAAATAAAGTGTTTCAATTTTAGAGTTTTTTTATGTTACAATATGAATAAAAACAAGCAATTATGATATATATATATATATATTTACTTATTTATTGATACAAATGTATGGATAATTATTATGAAATAAGAACTATTTTTTGTAAAGTCATTTTTTACATAAAAAATATGTTTTATTCAAAAATGGGTTATATTTATTATTATTAATAATTAATATAATTAATTTATTCTAGTTGGAAAAATTATATTTCAAAACAAAATGATATCATTTATTAAACCATAATATAATAATTATCTTTGAATTAAAATGGTAAATTATTTTAATTATTTTTAATTCTTCAGTGTATAGAGAAATATACAGATTTTAAAAAAAATATATTTTTTACTATTTAAAATTTACCATTTACAATTATTATTAAATTATATTATATATATTTAATTAATCATAATAAAATTAAATTTAATTATAATCATCATAATTATTAATTTTGATATACAAATATTTTTATACTTAATAATTCATTTTTTATGAAAAACATTTTTTATCACGTTTTTTGGGTTTGTTAAAGAGTAATTTCTTCCACTTATAGTAATTGAATTTGATAAAATGAGTTATATATTCGGAATTATCATGTCTAATTTTTATAAATAGTTTAGCCTTTATTTATTTCTATATTGAATGGTAACCATTGTAATAAATCCTCTGAAGTAACTAGTTAAATAGGTTAACTTTTATAAAAACTAATATAAAAATGATTATAAATAGACATAACACAAAATATAATTTATTTGGATTACATTACTTCTAAAACACCTTAAAATATTTAGAAATATATAAATTTTGTTTTATTTTTTGGTAAAGACATTTATATTACATTGATTAAATAATAATTCCAAAATTAAATTCTCTTTATTTTATTATCTCATATATTTTTTCATATGGTTTAAAAAATTCATAAAAAGTTACAAATAATTATTATTAAATTGAATAATTTTTTTGAGGTTAATCTTTTTTATCTTTTTATGATGAAATATTTACTATAAATTCTTATAAGACATTAATACAATGCTTGTGGAAGAAGTCGAAAAATATATAAAGATTTTTATAAAACAAAAAAAGTACTTTTTTTTATTGAATTATGGTGTTCCATGAATTTTGTAGAAAAATATAATGTACTATTGATGGGTTAAACGTTTTTTCAAACTACATTACTATAATGATACTTCTTGAAGACAACTATGTGAATAATCAATGGAATTACATTAATGGTATCTTATGTTAAATAATATTTTTTTAAATGATTTCATATTCATAATAATAATATATTTGGACAAGTGGATTGGATAAAGTCAAAAATATAAAACATTCCCCACTTATAGGTAATATATCCTTTTATATAGACAGTCATGTCTCAGAAAGTGTAAAAAATAATATTATCATGGTAATCATCAGAAGGGTTAACGAGGGATAAAACTAAGAGATCATGGTCAAGAAATAACCTAACCTTGTCAATATTTTATTGTGTGATATTATAGATGATTATATATACCCTATATTCAAAATATATCAATTTAGTACCAAATGAACATGAAAATGAATTTATATTAATTTAATATATTATGTTACTCTAAGGGTTCCTCTCTCTTATCTTATATAAGGGTTCCACACCTCCTCTCTTCCTCACACTTCTTGAGTTATGTATGTCAACAAAAATCTACCAAAATAATATACCAATATTTTAATGTACTTCATTGAGAAACTGGTCTAACAAAAATAAAATCCAAGAAGTCTTAATGTCTATTCCAAAGTGGGTTCCTGAATGAGCTGGTAATCATCTTTGTTGAACTCTCTGTGGAATGGTTATTTTAATAATCAAAAATCTTAGTTTCATTTATTTCCATTTAGTCTGTTGATCAACTTGTTCTAAATGTGTTAAATCATATCTACAAATGTTTATCAATGATCAATGTATGGTTATGATTGACCTGGAAGTATTCTGGATTGAATAGACACTTTGTAATAATTCCATGTCTTGACTCACCGATAATCATTTTCATGAGTCACCGATGATGAACGGTCGTACCGATGATGAACGGTCACACCAATAACTATCAAAGGTCCAATGTGACACTGATGCTAAGCTACCGATGCTAATCTACCGATGCTAATCTACCGATGGTAAGCTACTGATGCTAATCTACCGATGCTAATCTACTGATGCTAAGATACTGATGCTAATCTAATGATGCTAAGATACCGATGTTAATCTACCGATGCTAATCTACCGATTCTAAGCTACCAATGTTGAGACACCGATTCTAAGATACCGATGCTGATGAAACAAAAACTGATGCAGATTCAAAATGCCTCTACGATCTCATGACTCACTGATAGTCATGAAAACTTTTTGAATCTCTATAAATTCGTATTTAATTCTAAAGGTCATAATTGATGTTTTTAATTTAATTAATGATATTTAATGTTAGTTGTTGGCATGTCAGGAGAATGTACCTTGTACCTATGGAAAGGTCATAATTACCATTGCCGGAGCTCATGGAATAAAAAGGAAGATCAAGCCGCAGTAAAATGGATGGATGCATGAAAAGGCATAAAGAGAGAATTCTTCCATGAATATTCATGAGAGACTGAAGAACACATGACAAAGTGGAAGAAGGTGAATTTGAAAGATCTAAGTAAAACTCTTATGCACACAATCTAGCACTACTGATGAACATACGAAGAACACTGGAAATCAGAGAACTCACTTTCTTGTGAAAGGCATCAAGCTGAATCGCGATACTCTTTTTTTCACAGCAAAACCACAGAAGGACTCAGAAGCATCTCTTCTAAATTCAACAAGTCCAGAGCTGCACTACCAATCACTAGAGCTTTTTAAACTCTGATAAATTCTTACTTTAGTGATTCTATCTTTACATTTTGAGCAGTGTGTGTACCCTGTTTATTTTACACACACACTGTCTCCTAAGATAAACTGGGGAATTCTTAAATCCTCACTCGAACTTCATAACTTTTTGTTTCCCACTGTGGATAGTGGTAGAGGTCGAGTAAGACCTGAACAGCCTATGTGTTGTTGTTTTCTTTTCCCACAAAGAACTATGGCAGAGGTCCCTATGTGGCCTGGACAGTTGTTCACTGTTGTTAACACCGATCCAGTGTGTGGATCAATTTATTTACATTATTGAGAGGACTAAGTCTCATCTTGAGACTGAACCTCTTGGTTAACTCTGTTGTGCATTTTAATTTAGGTCGATAAGAAAAATATATATATTTATTCCGCTTCTATTACTTTGAAATACAAAACTATTTTAAGGCTAGTTTGATAGGTAAATTAACAAGTGTTTATACTTATTGTAAATCAGTAAGTAAGTTTCAAAAGATAATTTAATCTTCATATTAAGTTAACTGAGACCTAATAAATATTTGTGAAACTGATTAAACCTTTACAACCTATATAGATTCACTACAATTTAACTTTGTTTTTAATTTGGGGGATTTTAAAAGAAATATTTTTAACAAAAATTTTAATTGGAACTCAATTCACCCCCCCTCTTGAGTATCCACTCCGACCAACAATCTTAAACAAGTGTTTTCATTCCACTTCTACTTATAACTCATTCGGTTATTTATTAACCTTTCAAATATAGTATTATCTATATCTCACATTTAATATGATGTTTTTATGTTGATTTAATTACCTTATTCATGTTCTATTATATCCCCTCCCTCCAAAGGTACCCTTTAGGGGCCGATAATTAATAAAGGGAGATGATGAAAAAGATTCCCACATTCAGTAGGACCTAGGATGGTGACTTTCATTGGCGGTGTCAAGTACTGTCACAACGAGACCCTTTCCATGACTCCCCAAGCCCACCTCGACTAGTCCAGGAGCTAGAGACTAGTGCCGAGTAGGCATATCACTATCCTGGTAGGCCTTATCCCAATGTACATGTACACACACATATCTCCAAGCACATACAATGATAAAATGTAACAAAAATGATAATCCATGCATGGATATATATATATATATATATATATCTCACAACAACATTATGAAAATAATTCCCAGAATGTAAATAAGACCAAATACAATTCCAACACAAAGAGTCTGAGAACTAGTCCAACCAGAAGGTAAAGTTTGGGCCTACAATCATGATAATTTTAAAAAAATACCTCATGATATTTGGATCCCTAAGAACCACCTAGTCATGTTCCCTCTAAGACTCCATAAAATTTTTAATCATATAAACAAGACATGAAATCTGTCAGAGAAGCCCATTCATGGGTGATTATGACAATGCCCAGTAAGAAACCCCTAAAAAACTAAGAATATAATAATATGAATAATAGTCATCACAACACCCACACACACACACACATATATATATATATATTTATACAACACATAAAACAATAATATCTATATATACTAAAAAAAGACAAACATTATTTAGTTACAGTTCTAATCATAATTCCATTCTATGGATTCTTCTTGAAAGTTCAACATGAAATTTTTCTGGAAGAACAAACTCCATGAGTAAGATAAGATAGACAACATTAATATGAGAGGTCATGTTCATTGGGTTCCATTTTAAAAATTATATAATGGAAGTATTAATGGAATAATAAAAATATTAAGATCACACACAATGAATAGGTGTATACCAACAACTCAATCAGGAATAACCCTCTATGTAATGGATCGATGACCGTGGAATGTTGGTCATGACAATACCAAGAACTCCACCTTGAGAAATTAAATGCTGGAGGATCATGCTCCATGACTCCTAAAATGATTCAAAAAACTCTATCATTGATTTCATATTGAATGGATCATTATACTTTGTTTAGAAAATTAATACATACTAACCCTTAGAGAATGGATATAAGGAACACAACCTATCAAATCATTTCCAAAATACATAGTAAAAGAGGTTAAATACTTATTTATAAGAGTAAAAGACATGTAATAGAAGCACACAACGTGCTCCTTCAGCACTGGGTCCTTCCTATGTATCAAATCTGGTGCAAGTGTTTGTGTCTTTGTTAGAGAACATGGTGTGTTAGTGAACTTGTTCTCCAGACCATCTATATGTTCGGTTTTCCATGTCTGTGTGTGGATATCCATTCCCATGAATGTTCCCAAGTATAATCCTGATTTTACATTGATCTAACTAAGAATGGGCTCATTCCATGGATTATGTTCACACACCCATTTATACTTAATTTCTTTCAGAAACCCTAGTTGTCATTGTGAGGGTGCCACACAACTTTCATCTCCATAATACATGTTGTGTACTTTGTGATTTCTCCAACATTCTATATTTAGATCCCTCTCCATAATCTAAACCTCTATTCATCAATCTATCCATTACCCATGCTAAAAAACAAGGAATACTATTTTATGAGACTTTACATTGTATATAAATAGATTTTGGACATTGAATATATAACATCCAGCCTCTTTATCACATAAACTTTCATTACATTTTACAAAACCGAGGATCTTTAAGGTTTAGTGTCTTGGAAACCAGGAACTTTAAACATGAAAACATAAAACATTCTTCTAAATCACTTGAAAGGCTTCTCCTCATGTTCATCCTAGGTTCATTACTGCATCACATAACCTGGGAGCATACATCAAAAGAAAGGGGTGAGAAAAAATCTCAGTAAGGAAAACAACAGAAACATTTTACATGTGAACTTGAGATACTTCAATAAGGTCATGAAAAAGAACTTTAAGGCGTGAAAATGAAATCATGATGCATATCATAATAAAAATAAAACTTTTTCATAACTTGAATATGTGGCTTCAACATTTAATATTGACAATCGTTTCGTTTCACCAAGGTCCATCCCCAAGGTGTCGTTAAAAATTACCAAGGTTATTCACCAAGGCGTCGTTAAAATGGTCATCTCTAGAGATTAAGTCTTTACCCAATGTATTGGAGCGCTATCAGGGTGCACCCTTAAATTTGACATTATTATCATGTTATCCACATATATAATCATCAATCATTTCATAAAAAACCCATATAGCATAAAATAAATGGGTTTCATTCCATAATCCTAACGTTTTAAAAACTGCTTTAAAGACATGATCTTTATGTCACTTTAAACCCACGAAAAGGGAAAGAGGGTTTCATGTATGTAAATCCCAGAATTTAAAATAGAAAACTTTGATATATATGTGAATACCCCTGTAGAAATATGATCTTTGAGTATTCACTTTATAACATAAAATAATTTTGAGAAAAGAGAGAGAGGCACTTTGAGACGAAAATTCTGCAGCATAACGGCTATGTTTCGGGGTTTTAGAAAATATTGAGAAGAGAGGGGACATGGGTCAAACATTCATAAATGACCCATCAAACAGTAGAGGGAAAAAATATAAGGGATTTAAGAACATGGTAATGAAATTTGAAAATATACCATGTGAAATGAAGAACATGAAAGGAAGACAAAAATAAGATTTCTCTTATGAGAATTCGGCAGCCTAATGGCGTCACTTAAACTTCGACAAAAATGAATTGACAAGTTAAAATAGGGTCTCTCTTCATATGAACATAAGATTCCAGTATGATATATATATAGATCATACCCCAAAATAATAGAAAGGAACTTTCAAGACTTTACATGGAATTAGAACTTTGAAAAGGGAGAAAGGTGCAAGGACCACTTAAAAATTTAGCAGCCTAACGACGCCACATAAACTTCAAAATACTGAATTGAAGAGATCAAATGGGGTCTATCATCATATGGTCATAAAATATAAGTATGATAGATATAGAGATCATACCCCAACATAACAAAAAGAACTTGAAATAATTGACATGAAAGTAGAACTTCAAAACGAGAAGGGTGAAGAACCACTTAAAAATTCGGCAGCCTAACGGTGCCACTTAAAACTTCAAAATACTGAATTGAAGAGATCAAATGGGGTCTCTCATAATATGGTCATAAAAGATCAGTATTATAGATATATAGATCATACCCCAATATAACAAAAAGGATCTTGAAATAATTGACATGAAAGTAGAACTTCAAAACGAGAAGGGTGAAGAACCACTTAAAAATTTGGCAGCCTAACGGCGCCACTTAAAACTTCAAAATACTGAATTGAAGAGATCAAATGGGGTCTCTCATCATATGATCATAAAATATCAGTATTATAGATATAGAGATCATACCCCAACATAAAAAAAAGGAACTTGAAATAACTGACATGAAAGTAGAACTTCAAAACGAGAAGGGTGAAGAACCACTTAAAAATTCGGCAGCCTAACGGCGCCACTTAAAACTTCAAAATACTGAATTGAAGAGATCAAATGGGGTCTCTCATAATATGTTCATAAAAGATCCGTTTGATAGATATAGAGATCATACACCAACATAACAAAAAGAAACTTGAAATAATTGACATGAAAGTAGAACTTCAAAACGAGAAGGGTGAAGAACCACTTAAAAATTCGGCAGCCTAACGGCGCCACTTAAAACTTCAAAATACTGAATTGAAGAGATCAAATGGGGTCTCTCATCATATGATCATAAAAGATCAGTATGATAAATTTAGAGATCATATCCCAACATAATTAAAAGGAACTTGAAATACTTTACATGAAAATAGATCTTGAAAAATGAGAAGGGAGAAAGGATCCGTTACAAAAATTTCGGCAGCCTAACGGTGCCACTTAAAACTTCATAAAACGAAATAATGAGAGTAAGAGATAATCTCTCATTATATGAACATAAAAAGGGAAGTAATATGAGTATAAAAGAACATCCTCCAAAATAATAACATGTAGCTTAAAAGTAATGACATAAAAAGAGATTACTTGAAATGAAAGAGAGAGGTCAGATCCCTTACCTTAAAACATAACTCTTAAAACTCAAAGGTTGGGACCTTGAGGGCATGGGGGAACCATGGAAGGACTCTTTTGGAGGTAATGAGACCAGAACTTCGTTGGGGGAGAGTGGTGAGTCGAATGGATGAGAGGATGGCTTGGTATTTATAAGGAAAGTGAGGGGACAAGGCATTAATGGCAAAGGGACACCTCATTAGTGGTTTTGGAAAAACCATGGGCTTGCCCATGGTATTTGCCCATGGTATTGGCCACTTGGGACACCTCATACCTTATCTCACTATCCATAATTCGAAAATATTGATTATAAACTTAATACATCATTTAATGATGTCATTAAACACCTGTAACTTAAAAACTGTATTTTCACTATTCATCGAAAATTCAACTTTCTCAGAATAATCCCAAAATTTCACCTTAACCAAATATCAACGCTCTGATTACAAATATGAACTCCATTTTATAAAAATACTTTTCTAAATATTTTTAATTTAATTTTTAAATAAAAACACTATTCACCGAAAATTCATTTTTTTCAGAAAAAACCCCAAAAATTACCATAGCATAATATCGGTGCTCTGAGTTCAAAAATGAAATCCGTTTTATAAAAATAATTATCTAAATATTTTTAATTAAATTTTTAATTAAAAAACAGTATTCACCTGAAAAAACTAATACTTGAATAATAATTTATGAAACCTTTATTTAACAATTTTATTGAATCACATTACTTAATCAAGGTGCCTAGATTATATTAATACTTTCTTTAAGTGAGAATACTAATCCATTTGGACATATTACTAATCCTAATCATAAAATCACTATTCATAATTTACTATTCATCAAAAATTAAGTCTATCTTATTAGACTTTAAATTTCGTACTGAACATAATTGTAGAAGACCATTTCTCAAAAATCATTACACATTTTTAATTATTTAAGGTTTACACAACCATTTTTAAAATATTCTTTTTCTAAAATTCATCAAAAATATGCATACTATATTTATCCGGTCATTTGAAAATTCATAAACTTCATCATAAGAAGAAATACCAATTTTTATTTAAAACAAAGGATTACACAAGGCAGTTACGGTCTCCTTACATAGCCCCTTATCACACCAGCATAGGACCTAAGTGTAAGGTGTGATAAGGTGATAGAATCCGAGGGAGGCTCGGCCAACATCGCACGAGTAGTAATTTCTATCAGTTTGAACTTCTCGTGAGGCGATCCCATTCTAGCTTTATATGATGAAGTTTAGCTTGGGTTTGGTCCAGAGAAAAGCCCAATGGTGCTACCTCCTTCCCAAGTTCTATTAGATGGGCTTCGATTGGTCCAAGACTACTGGGTGAGGCCATCGAATCTTCTTTCTATATTAATTAACCAAGATTACTTGTATTAAGAGACAATAATCAAAAAGTTTAGTTTCCAGTGGTCGTATTGACCAATGGTCATATAACAGTCAAAAACCAATAGTATCATTTTAATTATACTCATGTTATCAAATAAAACATTTTTGTTGAGTATAAAAATAAAATAACACATAAAATTAGGAAACAATATTTATTCAAAATTTCGGGTTGTTACAATCTTCCCCCCTTAAGAAATTGCGTCCTCGCAATTTTTTTAAAATTAGGTTTTGAAATTTCATTGAAAGTCCCACATCGGAAAAGGAGTCAGTAAAACTATTACTTTAAAAGAAAGAAACGGAAGTACGAAGGTCACCCGAGTTATCCCACACTAGGATTCCATGTAGGAAAACATGGACATGGAGGAGAAAACAAAGGGTCATGTTCTGAGGGAGATTGAAATAGAACATGATTAGGAGAAAGTTAACCGTAAGAAAATCCCAAACTTATGATGTGTGTAAACGATCTTTAATTACCTAGTAGGAAACGTAAACCAAAAACGTTTTTATTTTACGTTCCTTTTCATAATTTTGAGGAATTCATTTACAACATAGAACAAGAACATAAGGAAATATATCTATCTTTATGTAGAGTTTCACCATTTAATAAGTTTCTAGCAAAACTAATCTTTTCTCCCAAATGATGAGCATTCAAAACTACTTGGTCTCATCAAAACACAAGAATCATCTTCTAGAGAATCACATAATCCACAAAAGATTAACTATCTATTTCTTCTATCTTTTAACATTATCCCAAAAAAACAGAAAGGATAAGGTTAAACAACTCTTCAAAAAGGAATAATCCCATAGGAATGGAAACTAATTTTAAATCTTCAATGTTCCATGGTAATACCCAAAGTTCATCATAGACCATCCCATAAATAACGGTCCTTAAAATTCCTCAAAATAAACCAAACTAAGATTGAAACCCAAATACAAGAAGGATTTGATAACATAGTCTTCCAAAATAAACATCATTGTTCATCTCCAAACAACATCAACCACTCCTATCATCTTATAACAAAATTATCTAAACTAAACATATTTTACCCAAGATAGGTTAATCATTCCCATAAGTAACCTAAATTACTATAAGTCCACCATAAATTCATCGATTCTTCAAAATATAAGTCAACCTTACTCCTCAATGAAAATACCGTATTAATCTATTTACCTCGATCATATAGGGTCCCTAAAATAGTGAACGTATTCCAAAATAATAATCATCTTTTAATCCGCTAATCACCTCTGTCATATTAATACGACAATCGTCGCATTTCTTATCACATTGGTTTTTGGGACATGTTCTTCCATTTCCCGCCATTAACTAAGAAAAGAAACTATAATTAGGGGCGTATTTACTTAGCTAATAATCATGAAAATGAAACTTTAAGCATAAAAGGATAAACATGTAGAATAAAAGTATATCCTAACTTGTGATCCCCTAGGTTCCAATCTAGGTTATCCATGATCATATATTCTTATGTGAATCTTTATTTTGTTTTATCCTTGTTCCTTTAATAATGGTTCATACTAAGCTTATGAATTTACCAAATCATATCCCCCGGGAGTGTCGTAACCAAGAGTGCAGCAAGGCCTGTTGTCGTGTACCAGTTCCCGTTCGAGTCTAGCTCAAAAAGGTGTTTTCAGATTTTACCCCTATGTACATCTATGCCAGAGCCACCTCTACCTGCTCGTATCCAGACAGGGATGTATTTGCTTGGAAACCCCTTACTCAATACTCACCAAAATACCAAGAAGATTTCCTATATTTAAACTTTTCTATAGGGTTATTCCTAGATTTTTCATAACCTAATTTCCACAAATAACTAAACCATCCTTTGATACCAACTATAACATCCATCCTCTTTATCACATAAACTTTCATTACATTTTACAAAACCGAGGATCTTTAAGGTTTAGTGTCTTGGAAACCAGGAACTTTAAACATGAAAACATAAAACATTCTTCTAAATCACTTGAAAGGCTTCTCCTCATGTTCATCCTAGGTTCATTACTGCATCACATAACCTGGGAGCATACATCAAAAGAAAGGGGTGAGAAAAAACCCCAGTAAGGAAAACAAGAGAAACATTTTACATGTGAACTTGAGATACATCAATAAGGTCATTAAAAAGAACTTTAAGGCGTGAAAATGAAATCATGAGGCATATCATAATAAAAATAAAACTTTTTCATAACTTGAAGATGTGGCTGCAACATTTAATATTGACAATCATTTCGTTTCACCAAGGTCCATCCCCAAGGTGTCGTTAAAAATTACCAAGGTTATTCACCAAGGCGTCCTTAAAATGGTCATCTCTAGAGATTAAGTCTTTACCCAATGCATTGGAGCGCTATCAGGGCGCACCCTTAAATATGACTTTATTATCATGTGATCCACATATATCATCATCAATAATTTCATAAACAACCCATATAGCATAAAAAAATGGGTTTCATTCCATAATCATAACGTTTTAAAAACTGCTTTAAAGACATGATCTTTAATTCACTTTAAACCCACGGAAAGGGAAAGAGGGTTTCATGTATGTAAATCCCAGAATTTAAAATAGAAAATTTTGATATATATGTGAATACCCCTGTAGAAATAAGATCTTTGAGTATTCACTTTATAACATAAAATAATTTTGAGAAAAGAGAGAGAGGCACTTTGAGACGAAAATTCTGCAGCATAACGGCTATGTTTCGGGGTTTTAGAAAACATTGAGAAGAGAGGGGACATGGGTAAAACATTCATAAATGACCCATCAAACAGTAGAGGGACAAAATATAAGGTATTTAAGAACATGGTAATGAAATTTGAAAATATACCATATGAAATGAAGAACATGAAAGGAAGACAAAAATAAGATTTCTCTTATGAGAATTCGGCAGCCTAATGGCGTCAATTAAACTTCAACAAAAATGAATTGACAAGTTCAAATAGGGTCTCTCTTCATATGAACATAATATTCCAGTATGATAGATATATAGATCATACCCAAACATAATATAAAGGAACTTTCAAGGCTTGACATGGAATTAGAACTTTGAAAAGGGAGAAAGGTGCAAGGACCACTTAAAAATTTAGCAGCCTAACGACGCCACTTTAACTTCAACATACTGAATTGAAGAGATCAAATGGGGTCTCTAATAATATGGTCATAAAAGATCAGTATGATAGATATATAGATCATACCCCAACATAACAAAAAGGAACTTGAAATAATTTACATGAAAGTAGAACATCAATACGAGAAGGGTGAAGAACCACTTAAAAATTCGGCAGCCTAACGGTGCCACTTAAAACTTCAAAATACTGAATTGAAGAGATCAAATGGGGTCAACCATAATATGGTCATAAAAGATCAGTATGATAGATATAGAGATCATATCTCAACATAACAAAAAGGAACTTGAAATAATTTACATGAAAGTAGAACTTCAAAACGAGAAGGGTGAAGAACCACTTAAAAATTCGGCAGCCTAACGGCGCCACTTAAAACTTCAAAATACTGAATTGAAGAGATCAAATGGGGTCTCTCATCATATGATCATAAAATATCATTATTATAGATATAGAGATAATACCCCAACATAACAAAAAGGAACTTGAAATAATTGACATGAAAGTAGAACTTCAAAACGAGAAGGGTGAAGAACCACTTAAAAATTTGGCAGCCTAACGGCGCCACTTAAAACTTCAAAATACTGAATTGAAGAGATCAAATGGGGTCTCTAATAATATGGTCATAAAAGATCATTATGATAGATATAGAGATCATACACCAACATAACAAAAAGGAACTTGAAATAATTGACATGAAAGTAGAACTTCAAAACGAGAAGGGTGAAGAACCACTTAAAAATTCGGCAGCCTAACGGCGCCACTTAAAACTTCAAAATACTGAATTGAAGAGATCAAATGGGGTCTCTCATCATATGATCATAAAAGATCAGTATGATAAATTTAGAGATAATACCCCAACATAATAAAAAGGAACTTGAAATACTTTACATGAAAATAGATCTTGAAAAATGAGAAGGGAGAAAGGATCCGTTACAAAACTTTCGGCAGCCTAACGGCGCCACTTAAAACTTCATAAAACGAAATAATGAGAGTAAGAGGGGATCTATAATTATATGAACATAAAAAGGGCAGTAATAGGATTATAAAATAACATCCTCCAATATAAGAACATGTAGCATAAAAGTAATGACATAAAAAGAGATTACTTGAAATGAAAGAGAGAGGTCGGATCCCTTACCTTAAAACATAACTCTTAAAACTCAAAGGTTGGGACCTTGAGGGCATGGGGGCACCATGGGAGGACTCCTTGGGAGTTAATGAGACCAGAACTTCGTTTGGGGAGAGTGGGGAGTCGAATGGATGAGAGGATGGCTTGGTATTTATAGAGAAAGTGAGGGGACAAGGCATTAATGGCAAAGGGACACCTCATTAGTGGTTTTGGAAAAACCATGGGCTTGCCCATGGTATTTGCCCATGGTATTGGCCACATGGGACACCTAATACCTTATCTCACTATTCATAATTTGAAAATATTGATTATAAACTTAATACATCATTTAATGATGTCATTAAACACTTGTAACTTAAAAACTGTATTTTCACTATTCATCGAAAATTCAACTTTCGCAGAATAATCCCAAAATTTCACCTTAACCAAATATCAACGCTCTGATTAAAAATATGAACTCCATTTTATAAAAATACTTTTCTAAATATTTTTAATTTAATTTTTAAATAAAAACACTATTCACCGAAAATTCATTTTTTTCAGAAAAAACCCAAAAAATTACCATAGCATAATATCGGTGCTCTGAGTTCAAAAATGAAATCCGTTTTATAAAAATAATTATCTAAATATTTTTAATTAAATTTTTAATTAAAAACACTATTCACCTGAAAAAACTAATACTTGAATAATAATTTATGAAACCATTATTTAACCATTTTATTGAATCACATTACTTAACCAAGGTGCCTAGATTATATTAATACTTTCATTAAGTGAGATTACTAATCCATTTGGACATATTACTAATCCTAATCATAAAATCACTATTCATAATTTACTATTCATCAAAAATTAAGTTTATCTTATTAGACTTTAAATTTCGTACTGAACATAATTGTAGAAGACCATTTTTCGAAAATCATTACACATTTTTAATTACTTAAGGTTTACACAACCATTTTTAAAATATCCTTTTTCTAAAATTCATCAAAAATATGCCTACTATATTTATCCGGTCATTTGAAAATTCATAAACTTCATCATAAGAAGAAATACCAATTTTTATTTAAAACAAATGATTACACAAGGCAGTTACGGTCTCCTTACATAGCCCCTTATCACACCAGCATAGGACCTAAGTGTAAGGTGTGATAAGGTGAGAGAATCTGAGGGAGGCTCGGCCAACATCGCACGAGTAGTAATTTCTATTAGTTTGAACTTCTCGCGAAGGCGATCCCATTATAGCTTTATACGATGAAGTTCAGCTTGGGTTTGGTCCAGAGAAAAGCCCAATGGTGCTACCTCCTTCCCAAGTTCTATTAGATGGGCTTCGATTGGTCCAAGACTACTGGGTGAGGCCATCAAATCTTCTTTCTATATTAATTAACCAAGATTACTTGTATTAAGAGACAATAATCAAAACGTTTAGTTTCCAGTGGTCGTATTGACCAATGGTCATATAACAGTCAAAAACCAATAGTATCATTTTAATTATACTCATGTTATCAAATAAAACATTTTTGTTGAGTATAAAAATAAAATAACACATAAAATTAGGAAACAAGATTTATTCAAAATTTCGGGTTGTTACAGAATATGTTCGGAAAATGACCCCACGTATCATATATTATCGCTCCGTGAATAACATGAAAATGGGTATTTCCAAATATATATGAACCACTACAACTTCCATCATCCTAAAATCCACTTTTCTTACATATCTCAGGTCTATGATATCAAAAAATTTCACCAAGAGACTCGTGTGCGATGTTCAATTTACTGGTATTTTTCGAACCATGGGATAAGAGATTTTCAAACGACAACCAAATAAAGGGGGAATAAAATCCAATTAAGAAGACAAGGAATGAACCTCATCCATTGTTCATGTTTTTTGAGATTAAATTTCATTAAAATACTAAATGAAGAGTATAATAAATAATAACAAATAAATTTCTCCAATTCCAAGATAAATCTGACATGTACCTTTTATAAAAATGATCCATTAATATATTCTTTAGTTAATTGATTTGTGTTCATCATTGGAATTAAAAAATTGTGATAAATAAAAAAACATCCTACCTCAATTTTTATTTATCACTAATGAATAAGGAAGTAATGTCATTACTGTTTGTGATATTTTAAGATTCCATTTCACACAAGTATATGATCTTCAATCTAATTGTCATTCATCAATAGATGTTCCTTCAATAGGACTCCAAGGGTTCTCTATATCTCAAGGGTTTAATGGTCAAACATTATAATTGACAATAAATATATTTTAATATAGTACTTTATCAGTCCAGGTAACAAAAAATAATAATTTACTAATTTAATGTATTTTAAACATCTTCCCATGATTGTTCCCCAACACAAGATCTGATGTTTTCTAATGTTATATCGCACCAAGGGTAAAAACCATGATCTTAACTCATCATTTCCCTTGTATCTCTAATACATTCCACCTTTTAAATGATATTTTTATTTTTATTGAAATCATTGTGCGTGTGCATTTAATATATTTAATATTTTTCACAAAATTAGTTTTGGGGTAACCTGGCCTATGAATCTCACATTGTCTCAATGCATGGTCTCAAAAACAATTCGTAAAATATAGAAAAAAAATACATAGAAATATTGACTCATTATATTATTCCCACATTGGGGATTTATTTTCCAAAAAATAAAAAAAAATATTACAAAGAGATGTGTTTACTAATCGGGCATTTATGTTTTTTGATCCCAAGTTCTCTCCCCAGGATTCTCATACTACCAATATAGATGCACTAAGAGAATTGATCTCATACATAGGATCCTCTCCTATTGATCCACATCCTCCACTATGTTCTCTTCATAGGTAGCTTCATTCTTGATTTCCTGATTTCCCTAGTCGATAACTTGCAACAAATCATGCATGTACCTCCTCAGCTACAACATGTATAACACATAGTGTGCATGTTATAACTACAATGATAAATCTAAGTGATATGCCCCATATTCAATTCTACATAGTATCTGGAAAGGGGAAATGAATCTCAGAGATATCATTCCACCCAATCAAAATATCTATAATCCACATTGAGGTGAAACCCATAAGAATACATGTTCTCAAACATTGAACTCAAATGGACACAATCTTCTATCCGCATATGACTTATGGTAGATTTTTTTAGTCCTCATATGCTCCTGGATGATCTGTACCTTCTCAATAGTGCCTTGCACAATCATTGGGCCCATTAGTGTTGATTCCCTGGGGTCGATCCAACTAAGTAGTGACTATTAGAGTCACTATATAAGGACTCAAATGCTGAAATACCAATGGTGGGATGATTTTTGTAGTTTTTGTACAAAAAATCTAAAAAGGGTATATAATCCAAACAACTATGTCAAAACTCTAACATAAAAGCTCATAGCATGTCCTCCCTGACTTGTATTGTATGATCAGTCTGGCCGTCAGTCTGGGGCTGAAAATCCATTCCCAAACACTACTAAGTCCCAAAATCCTGATAAAATCAATTCCATAAATGATATGTTAAGTGAGAAACATGGTCATTAAAATCATATAGGGATGTCCATGGAGTCGTATTATCTCTTAAATGTAGTAGAATCCCAATATATCTATGGAACTATTCTCTCAAACATCCAGGAAGTGGTCCGACTTGCAGAGTTAGTCTATGATCACCCTAATGGTATCATGTCCCTTAGACATATGTGGTGATGCCATCATCAATTACATTGCTATACCATACTACATACACTCTATAAGATCAAGTGTTTGAGATAAACCCATTGGAACATGGTGACTATCTTTAATTGGGTAACAAGTAAATCATCATGAGAAAAACTCTACAACTCATTTCTTATTCCGTTCCCACCAAAACTGACATCATTGGTACCTATACATATTTTACACACCTCAATGCATGGAAAAAGGTTATATATGAATCTCTAATAGAGTCTCCTCTCACAACATCACTGATACCATAATTAATCCTATACAAATAATGAAATGCTCCCTGTATTTATAAAATCCCTTATGCTCATGTCTACTGGATATATGGGCATGTAAGGTCTCATAGTGTTCATCCCCATGTTGTACCTCTCTGAATCACTATAAAATATGAGTGGGGACATCCATATATTGGAGGGAATATTCTCTATACCCATCCATAAAAGATACCTACAGTGAGGATAACTACTTTGAATCCTCGCACCGAAACTGCAAAAAAGATCTCTTATTGAGATCATCAACAATTATATTCCCATTCTGAAGAGTATAAAAAAACACAAAGCCATAATCCTAGAGAAACTCTTTTCAAATCATCTTTTTAAATTTTAATTTCATCTGATAGAATATATACATGAGACACTTATGGTTAGATCAGATGACAACCTACTCACCTATCTAGTAGTTCCACCACATCTTTATTGAGAAGGAAACCACTTCAAAATCAAGATCATAGTATGAATAGTTCCACTCATGTGGACCAAAAAAATTTGAACCATATGAAATAAATACCTTCTGATACATTACAACACAACCATGCGTGTATCATGATGCATCATGGAACAAAAAATACTCAACACCCTCCTTGAGAAGACTAAAGATGGGAGAAATCCCGAATCTATACATCAAATCCTAAAAAACCTACTCGCACCTCTCAATCTACATGATAGATTTCCCCATTCAGGTTAAAGTATTCATGGGTATGATATCATGGATAATTCTAGTATTAATCCCTAGTAGTATCCCTCCAACCTAAGTAAACTTTGGACCTTTTTCACACTATTGGGTCTCTCCCATGCAAACACTGCCGCAACCTTTATCAAGTTCACTACCACATAATATACTAGGAAGACCTGTCCCAGAAAGTGGACATCCTAAATCTCAAACTAGAACATCATGAGATTCAGATAAATCTGGTGCTCTCAGAGTAATTCCAAAACCATTCTCAAGTGTCTCACATGCTCCCCCATGTACATCAAGAACTCTAGGATATCATCAGTGAAGAATACCATGAACTAGTATATGAAAGGATGAAATATCTAGTTCATGTGTCTCATAAATACTACTATGTAATTTTTAATTCTTGATGGAATCAAAAATTACTCATAGACATCATAGTGACATTGAATATCATCTTATATATATATATATATCCTTATTTCATACATGCATCTAGTGAGTGCCTAATATGAGGTCAATCTTCATAAACCATTGTTCCCCTACTAAATAAAAAAATAGATCATAAATACAAATTATTTCATACCTTTTCATTATAGACTTCTTTTTTATGTAGCGGTAGTCCACACATAACCTCAACCTTATGTCATCCATCTTAAAAACTAAATTGGGGTTAAACATGGTAAGACTTTATGTCTAAAAAACACTTCCAATAAAAGTTCTCCAATTACACCCATATCTCAAGAAGATATGTGTGATATATCCTATTTGATGGCATTGATATTTTATTTATACCAGTGGGTAGATAATTTTATAATTCTATCTCTCTGTGAAGCGGTAATCCTAAAACATCCTCAGAAAATAAATCCTCATACTATCCCACCACCACATTGAACTAAAAACTCATAACATCAACTACACCAAGAGTATTTCTAGAAAACTGGTGAGAAATTAGATTCACACTATTATACAAGAGTCCATACAATGCTTCATGGGTTTCTCTTTCACCCCAAAGATAAACCCGGTCTCATTACTGTAAACACACCCCATCCACGACCTGAAACTATAGATCTAGGCATGAACAGTAGATAACCAATCCATACCTAATATGATATTGTATGTCCTCACCACTGATATAAAGATATCCCAGTACAAACTTTCACTTACAAGGGCCAATTTATAATATCATCACATGTTCTTGATCATTAAGTCATCTCTAGTTTGAGTCTTCATATGCATGGATCGAGCCAAGGGCTCAACTAGAATCTATAACTCTAAAACAAGATACGTGGAAACAAAGGAATGAATAGAAAATGAGTCTAAAAGTAATGTATATAAGATAAAAACATACATCATACCTTTTACAACACTACAGCCTCTGGGTCATAGTCCTCTACCTCTCGTAGCTACCACCACCCCTGTCCTCCAGCTCACTAAGCCTGTTTGGACCACCTGGGGGTGGTGGTGATAATACTTTTAATTATATACCACCTCTATATGCTTTCCTATATCCTCTTCCATTTTTACTCACCAACAGAACTTTATTATAATGACACTACCTCTTCCTCGACATCCCATTCACAGTATTTGTATCATGCATAAGGCAGATTGTGAAATCCATCATGAGATGTCCCTTGGCATAACAAGTGTTTCACTTCCTCTCCTTAGACTGACTAGAACCATCCTATGAGCCCTAAAAAATTGAACCTATATCTTGAAACTCCTCTTGAGATGCCTCACATGTCTGGTTCCTAATGAATGATGCCAGTTACTTAATATAATAGTATATTCTCTTGTGTTTCCTCTACCAGCAACCACTATATGCGCCTGCTCATCCAGGATACTCTCAACCACTAAAACTCACTCTCAAACCCCAATATATGAATGAATTCATAGAGTTATAATTTTTTCTTGAATTTTTTGACAAATTAATCACACAAATGTCTGAGTCTAGAAGAACATATCATAATTCATATACATTTAGTGTATCTAGAGATAAATCCCCTTAAAATCTTCTCTCAAACTTGAACAATGATAGACACACCTTTTTATATGATTAGGTATATAAACCACTAGAGGCATATAGAGAAAGTTTTCTTTTTGAACCACCATCTTATTTTCTTATGTTTAGATAATATGGAAAACATTTGTTTCCACCTCAAGAAATTCATCAGATTCCTGTGGTTTGGTCTTGTCTTGAAAAATTAGGGGTCACTATCACTAAAATTCATAAAGTGCTCTCAGCCAGAGAACCACTTCTGCTGGTACTACTGGTACCATCTGCTGCTCAACAGGTGATTATATAACTCGTGCACCACCGAGAAGTAACACCTACAGATAAATAAAATAAATTGATTCCTCATCACTAATGAGATCACTTTTGAGATCCTGATGTTTAATCCTAGATGGAATATGTTGTGGAGGGATCCAAAAATAAAAAATATGTGCAATGGTCAATGAGTATATCACCATAGATGACTCATGGAGTACAAATAAACCACAACCGATTCCTATATGATATATGTACCATTATTTTCTATGAAACCAGTTTCCTCAGTTATCGTGTTGAACATATAGTGATAAAATTCATGGTGTATAGTTGCATCAGTCCCCACACAACACTAGGGTCCCTATCATAAAAGCCAAACATGAAACATTTAACACTTTTTCCCCAAACCAGTATCATAGACTCTAATACTAATATAAAAATGACGCTCTTATACCAATATATCACGACTCATCCTAATGGGGTCAATTCCATCACTCCCCAATCCTATCTTCAATATTCCATGGGCCGAAAAATAATGCCAACTAGGCATACCATTAACAAGGGAGGCCTTATCCTAATGTACATGTACAGGCACACACATCTACATAACTATACAATGATGAAATCTATTTCTAACGAAAACCCGTGAATTCAAAAATCTAAATCCCATAAACAGAGTATGAAAACATGAAATGGGATGTAAATGAGGCTATATAAAAGCCCATCACCAAGTGTTTGAAAACAAGAAAAACCTAAAATTATTGATGAGGACTGTTTTCCGGATAACTGTAGGAACACAACTTGGTCTGTCTGTCCCACTAAAACCTACATGGCCCTATTACCAATAGGACTTTGTTTATTTTTCAATCATCTCCATAAGACGTGATATGTGTAAGAAAACCTCATTATGTGGTGAGTATAAAAATACCCAGTAGGACACCCTAAAAACACTAAGCATATAAAAAAAATAAAAATATTCATTGCCACATATTTATATGTATAAATTACATATAATAAGAATATAAATATATAATCAACAAACACACACATTCTCATGTGAATGACACAACTGTAATTCCAATAGACACTTTCTTCTAAGATGTTCCAAATATAAATATTCTAGTAGAACGCAGTCCATGAGTCAGATAACATAGAGGACGTCTTTTCGGTAGGTCATTCTATCTGGGTCTCATCTTAGTAATTATATTATTGATGTCCCAAGAGAACTATACATAGAATGGGATCACACCGAATTCCATAGGGTAAATGAACACAAAATATTGGGAAACACCCTAATTAGAGGATTGGATCCCACGCAGTGTTGGTCAGGATGATACCAAGAACTCCACATAGGGAAAGAAGATGATTGGTAATCTCACTCAAGTACTTATGGCGGGATTTTAAAAACTCTATCTAAGATGCCTTTTTTAATGTATCACTTTCTTATGTGTAGGATGTGATTACATTCTAACCCACGGTGGATGAATATAATGAACTCACACTAATGAAAAATGTTCAATATGCAGAGGAATAGGGCTTCATGCTTTCGTAAAATTACTATATGTGGTTCATAGGTAGTACACGGTGTGTCCTTATGGAACAATTTCTTACCCATGTATCATATCCCACGCCCATTTCCTTGTCTGTGTCAAAGTACACTGCTTTTCGGAGCCCATTTACCCTTCTCCATGTGCAAGTATGGATGACCCTGTCTATGTATGGCTAGTTATGCCCATTCCTATTACCTATAAACATATCGATTAGGTGATGGGGGGTAGTCTATGTGATAGGGTCACACCTTTTTTATACTTAACATTATCTTGAAACCCTAGCCACCACTTTGGGGGTCCTACTTGTTGTGTAGCCCCGCAATAAATGGCGTATTCTATAGGATTTCCCCAGAATTATGGATCTTGTCCTATTCCATCTTTTATGCCTATTATCATTGATATGACCATGCTATAGGCCTAAAAACAAGGAATATCATCAGTATATCCATTTCATCATCAAATAGTAGATACCATCCTTTGAATCTATTATGAATATGACCTCGCCCATCATCCATCATCATGTTCTGAAGACCACAAAAACGAGTATCCCTAAATATATATCATCCTCTACAACTTCTATCTAAATACAATTACAATGTTGTATAGATCATTGATATATGATATTTAATCATTGATCCAATAAAAAAGTGTAAAATGTTTTATTTACAATTATTTTTCTACCCGTGGGATAAGATATTTTCCCACAATGAAAGAAGAAACGGGGTAGAAATGCACAATCAAAAACATGATGAATGAACCTTAACCAATGTTCTGGTTGGAGATGATTTTTTTCTATTAGAATTATGAAAAAATATATTAGTAAATAATCACAAAGAATTTTCCCCAATTCATAGATTAATGAAACCCATACTAGTAACACACATGATCCATGAATAAATTCATTAGTTTTTTTATCCACATTCATCATAGGATCATAAAAAGGGGATAAATCCATGAAATAAAAAATCCAACCTCAATTTGAATTGATCTTTGAGGAAGAATGAAGTTTCATCATCATTGTTTGCAAGATCCACTTATCACGTTGCACACCAGTTGTCATTCTTCTATTAGTTTGTCAATCGTCAATGGATGTTCCTCTAATAGATCTATGTATCTCTAATGATTAGCCAATAAACTTGAGAATCTACCATAACCATATATTTATTAACTAATTTATTAGGTATGGTAATTAAAATAAAATAATTTATTTATATATTTTATGTTAAATATTCTCCCAGGATTGTGACATATCCTGAATAACCAATTAATTGTAATGTTATATCTCCCCTTAAGAAACCCAATTCTCTGAACTCAACGGTGCCCATAAATCTCTGATCTAATCTACTATTTTTATTTTATTTCACTTTTTTCGAAAATTTCTTTGTGAATTCATTTAATATATTTACGATATTCAAAAATGTTTTTTCCAGACCAACTAGGCCTCGTAATCACACGATGTATCAAATCATTCGCAATAAAATAATCTATCCAAAATAAAAAAAATAATACATGTAACTTATAATTCACTAAAGAGGGTATAAATATCTCATTATGGTGATGGCATTAACCTATATAAGAGAATAAGATAAAAAGGTGGGATGAATCATCTAAAATAGTCTCCATGACATATAACAAATAAACTGAAATTTATCCAATAATGTAAGTGTTAAGAATAGATGAATATTAAATCCTATAAAACAAGTTCCAAACTAATTTATAATGAATTGACACTATGAATATCCAAGGGTATGGGATTTTAATGTCAAACGTGATCTATATGGTCCTCCTGGAAAGATGAAATGATTTTATATATGTTGGGGGATCATACAAGTATACTTAGTATGGTGCCGAAATTCTATCCTGCACATGTGACAGAATAATACTAACTCACCCATGAAAAAATAGCAAAATCAAACAACACTTAATAAGTTCAACAATACAAAAATTTCCTCACAAACTCATTCTCACCAAATAAAGAATCCATTTATAATATAATAATAATTGTTATATTGATAAAGGGTACCCCACACTTCATTCCCAAAAATTTGTTGCTCTAACACGCAGACATTATACGTTGTGGAGCTTCCATGTCTTTTTAATATCACAACAGTACACCAAACTACACATGAAAAAAACATCATATCACATCGTTCCAATATATCATTTGGTCATCACATCAAATATCATCCAGAATAGTAACTAGGGTAGTAGAGAATTGAGTAAATGAAGGACATCAACCTCATTACCTCTTCCTACCATAAACGACCCCCATCATAGGATATCTAATCATCCCAGATCCCAAACATAGACACCTATTCCATCACATCCATAAATATTATATTTTCATTCAAAAATTGTAGTACAACAAGGATACAATGCTAAGGGATTATAAAATAGTGCAGGACGAGGGAATCCCCTCTAAATAAATTCACACCCTCTAGGTTCAGGCTATTATTAGTGAGGAGAATAGTTCTAATTGAGTTGTGGTCCACTAAAGAGCCCAAATTATCCATGAACCTATTCCCCTCATACCAAGTATCAATTAAACTAATGTGGTCACCCAAAAGAGATCTACATTTATGGATAGTGTATTCAATAATATAGGGATAAGAAACTGTACCGAGTAGGGAATCATGAATGATTATAGAGTCGGTCTCCACCTGTGTAATGTCACGGTTCTTCTGCATTGAGCGGGTGAGTCCAATAAGAAACAGATTTTCCTTGGACTAGTTATAGGTTCTATCTCAATAAAACAAAGAGTAGGTCCAAACAATATCCCCCCCTAGAACATTGAAGACTCCCCCTCCACTCATGGCACCCATCGTACATGAAACATCTAAATTAAATTTCAAGACGTTGTTGGGAGGATGTCGGAAAACCCATCTCCCCAACATATGGTCGAGGGGGTTTATGAGTATAATACCCTCACCTAAAGAAGCCTTAATGAAGGGGGCCCTGCCAGTTTGAGATGAGGGAAACCATATCCACTAGTATGAAACAATTCCTTATGATGATGGACTGCACCGAAGAAATATTACCCTCGAGTCTTACGATGCTATTGGATTTCCACATACTCCAGCATCCATCATTGAAAATTAATTTATGTTCCATTCATTCCATACCACAATCTGTTGTTCCCTAAAACCATCTGACCTGAAAAGGAGCATCTCTGAGATCTCGTGAGGTAATGGAAGTAAGGCCTTCAAAGAAAGTCCACACTCCATCCACCCATTCCCCTTCAAAGAAAAGATCCTAAGAGCTCTCCTCTATCCCTGAACCACAATAATGTAAAAATTAATCCAAACTGATCTCCACCTTCTTGATATTCTCAACTGTATCTATGGCCTGATTCCTAATGTCCCGTGACCAAAATTTGTACTTCGCTGGAGTTTGGTTGCTCCATAAAATTCCATTCTAGCTATCCTAAAGGTTATGCGTAGAGACCATCCTGCGTAAATACCTAGAGGAGAAGACACCCGATGAAGAAGGAGTAACACACATTTTTCTGGCTCTGAGTTGAACACAATGGATTCGAGGAGGGCCTATTCTTCCTTATCATGGAAAGCCTTTTTGAATCTAGTATAGAGACTCGATTTCTTCATCATGATAAGGGGAGCTGGAAAACTGGGGTAACCAAGAACCGAGCCCTTCCAATTATTGTTCTAGATTGAGACATCCCCAGTACTAACCATCCAACAGAAGTTCTGTTTGAGAGTCTAAATGTAAAGACCCGTAAAATTCAAGGGATATTTTTTCTTAATTTTCTTTAGAATTTTACAAGAGCGCGGTTTCAGACGGCACCTGATTCCGAGGCCCGGAGTGCCCGGAATTAATTTCTGAAGTTTGGCTCGGGTACGTTCAGTGAACGAACGAGCGGGAATTCCTAACTTTTGATCCGGTGCTCGGAATTGAAATCTGAGGGCACCGATGAACTCGCATCGCCGAAATTCGCATAAAGAGACCTTTTCGGGAGTTGCGTTTGTTGCGGGTTGAAAGTTAGTTTTGGGGATTAAAAGATAAGTAAAATAAAATTATGTTTGAATTTTATTTTATTCGTGGTGGTTAGACTCTCTCATGGGAAGTTGTTGGTGGGGCCCACAACCACCCAACTTCCCATGTGTGGTTATGAGGGAGGTGGGGCCCACACGAGCCCCCATCTCTTCAAATTCCCTAACCCCTCTAAACCCCCTCTTAATTATGTGACTCTCCCCTACATTAATTATTTCCAACTTATCTCTCATTTAATTTTTGTCAACTCCAGATTTAATTAATGTAATGAATTCAACTTTTGAATTTTGAAAGGTTGGCAAAGTGAAAATAAAATAAGGTGTAGCTTATTTTATTTTGGGAGTTGCTGTGTTGTGTGGAGATTTGAGAGAGGAAGAGTTCTACACTTTGAAGAACTTCATCTTCCTCCTTGAAGAACGCGAAGAACACCGACACGCCATTCTATCTTCTCTCCACGTCAAAGAAAGGGAGACACCGCTTCCTCCTCGGTTTTTCTTCGTCGACTTGAGAAGTTTCGCCAACGACGTATCGCATCGGACGCATCCCTTCGTCAAAGGATTTGACGAACGACGACCGCGACGCCCGACCTCCGCGACGTCGTCTTCCGCGGAACGTAGACAATCTTCGAACCTTATACCCGAGGTAGGGGATGTCGATTTCTTTTTGGTTTCCTTATTTTATTCTTGATCGTGATTTTAGCAAGACTAACGTGTGGCTTGAATTATTTTAAGTTGCGTTATTATTTTTAACGTGAGGGGGGCCGGACCGCACGAACACGGCCGAACCCCCCTCCATCGTTCTTGTTTATTCTTGCGGGTGGAAGCAAGTGGCGTGGTGTCGTCGCACCACGCGGATGATCGTGCAAATATTTTACGCGGCGCCGTCGCGCTACGCCGAGGAAGAATCTTCAAGAACGCGACGCCGTCGCGCCGCGTTGAATGGAATCAAGGCACGGCGATAGGGGCGCGGTTCCGTCGCACCGCGCCGGACGACGAACACCGCGGCCGGTTCCAGGCCGCGGCGGGACGAGGAGACCGCGGCCGGTTCCGGGCCGCGGCGGAAGAGAAGACCGGCGGTCGGGCCGCCGGCGTCGGAAGCCGAAGGGGGGACCGGAATTTCCGGTCCCGTTGGAGAAAACCGGCCGGCCAGCTGGCCGGCCGGAAGGCATTAAACCGGGGGAATTAATTCTCCCGGCCATCACACAAAACCCCCCCCCCATTATGAGGGGGGCGGTTCTTTGAAGAGAGGGGGGCAGCCGGCCCCCCGGTTTTGTTTCCAGCCGGCCCCCCACGTGCGGGGGCCGTTTCTTGCAAATGGCGCGGCACAAAGGCCGCGCCGCCATCCAGTTAGCGGGGGAATTAAATTCCCCCGCGCGCAGCCTCCTCGCGGCGAAAAGCCTCCGCGGCATCCCGCGCCGCCGCGCCGCCCCAGGGGGGGGGGGGTCGGGCCGGGTCGGCCCGGACCCGGACCCCCCCGTTTCGAACCAGAATCGGTTTTTGGGCCATAACTTGAGCCTCGGACCTCCGATCGACGAACCGTCTACGGCAACACGATCCTTGGATCGAGACGGTCGTTTTAGTATATCGCACTCAAGGTTTCGGTTTACTTTGAGTTCGGCCGGGTTGGTTCGTTCACGAAACCAACCGGGCCTTCGGAGCGGAAACGCTCATATCTTGAGCTACGAACGTCCGATTGACGTGCCGTCAGTCGCGTTGTGTTCCTCTTAGTGAGACGGATATTTTGGCATACTCCGCCCGAGGTTTGGACGCAGGTGGAGTACGGTCGGGTTGGTTTAGCCTTAAAAACCAACCGGGCCCCGGAGACGAAAATGCCAATAACTCTCAGACCGGGCGTCCGATCGACGCGCCGTCTGTTGCGTTGAGTTCCTATTGACGATACGGAACTTTTGGATACATCAACTCTGGTCTTTGTGACAGTTAAAGTATCAGCCTCTCGGCTCGTGGAGCGGAACCTCCGAACGAGCTTGCTATGTGCGGGAACCCTAGTGCTGGCTGCGACTACTACAACTGCTACTACTGCTACGACTGCTACTGTGACTGTGACGACGACAGTACAGAGATCCTGTGTGGATTCGACGACGACAGTACAGAGATCCTCTGTGGATTCGACGACGACGACTACAGCACTCAGCGATCCTACGTGGATCAGTGCTACAGGTCCTGTGTGGGCCCGATCCTGTGTGGGTCCGCGCTCAGCGGTTCTGTGTGAGCCAGCGCCTACAGGTCCTGTGTGGGCCCGATCCTGTGTGGGTCTTTGCGGGGGTTAGTTACCTATCGATCCTTCGTGGGTCCGACGACTTAGATGGATTAGTGATCATCTTTATCGTCCTTGAAGAAGTATACCTGTGTGAGCTGAATCCTATTGCTTTCCTGTGTGGATTGTGTTGTGCAATCCTGTGTGGATTACGTTTTGCTTTCCTGTGTGGATTGTGTTGTGCAATCCTGTGTGGATTACGTTTTGCTTTCCTGTGTGGAATACGTTTACTATCCTGTGTGGACTGAGTTGTACTTGGGCTCGGAGGTTGGAGCGTATTTGAATTGATGACTTAGGTATATGTATGGGCATATACCTAAGCAGTGTCGGTTGTTACTTCGTGATTGTACATTTCTTCGTGGTTTATCCTTTGTGTATTTTGAGAGACCTTCAGGGGTCTCGGGGTCCCTACTGAGTAGCTTATACTCACCCCTGCACGGGCTTTGCCCGCACTACGTTGTGTTGGTTGCAGACGACGGACAGCGTTGAACTTAGCTGAGGCTTGCAGAGCGGGACGGTACCCGGAGGTGGACCACTGGGCGGGACGTGCACGGAGCGGACGGCGGGACCCGTGGAGCAGAGGAGCTATCTGTACCCACCCTTCAGGTGGGATTTCCAGTGGACAGCTCGGAGTAGCGGCTTTTACTTTTCAGTTGTTGTTTTTTCCTTTTCGAGTTGTACTTTACTTTCAGTTTGGGTTTGTATTCTGGCCCATTTACTTTTCCGCACTTTCAGTCGTACTCTGCTATTGTTTAGTGTTTACTTTCCGCTTTCTTACTCTGTGGTGTTTGTATTACTTTTCAAAGGCAATGCCATACCTTTTTACTGGGATTTACGCCTTGGTGCTAGTCGCCAGCCCCTGGCCTATGGAAGGCGGGCTTGGGGTAGTCACGGCACGGACCCCGAGGGCGGGTCGTGACAAAGTGGTATCAGAGCAGTTCGGTTCTACCGTGAACTCTGATCTTTTCTATGTGAAGCAATAATGTTTAGCGTATTGAGTGTGGTTCTCAGTCCAGGGAGTCCAGTGTTGGTGCGGCGGCCGACGTATCCGTACACCAGGACCCTGACTTCTGATTTCCGACTTAATGCACGAAAACATTGATTGCGTGTGTGTTTCAAAGTTTTCTTTGTGATTACATATATCAGCTCACCAGGTATACTGTTCTGACCGTGGCGCACCTGTTTCCTTTTCAGGATGGCCCCACGACGGCAGCCAGCTAGGGTTCCGAGAGTCGAGCGAGACGACAGCCCACCGAGCGACGAGGCCTCGGTACAGGGCCCTTTGCCAGTAGTGGCACCGGCGGTAGCTTTACCTGCCGATCCCCCGATGCTTACAGCAGCAGCCGCTGACGATGCATGTCGCCTCAGCGCACTGCATGAGTTTCAGCGCCAGCGACCGCCCAGGTTTTGCGGGGAGACGGATCCCCAGGCAGCAGAGGACTGGCTGGAGGCAGTGGTTCAAGTGTTTAGGCTAGTGAGGACACCAGCAGACCTCATGGTGATCCTCGCTGTGAGCCTACTACACGCAGCAGCAGGACGATGGTGGAGCTTGATGCTCCAGGTGCACGATGAGGCATCTCTACTTTGGACGGACTTTGAGAGACTCTTCCGGTCGGAGTTCGTCCCAGCCACCCTTCGTGCGGTGCGTATCCAGGAGCTTCTACAGCTGCGGCAGGGCAGCATGACGGTCGCTCAGTACTCGGCGAGATTTACCGATCTCTCGCGCTACTCGACCGACATGGTACGGGACCCATTCTTCTGGGCCCGGACCTTCGAGCAGGGTTTGAGACACGAGATCAGGGCATCGCTGATCTCCCTCAGCATACCGACTCAGACAGGAGTACTGGAGCAGGCCCTTCTGATCGAGAGCTTCCTTGCTGAGTCTACACCTGCACAGCGACCCACCGCAGGGCGGCACGTGGCAGAGTCATCTGTAGTAGGCAGTCGACGGATGACTCAGGGGTCCAGACAGACCAGACCTCCGGGCAGACGATCTCAGGGCACTGGCTCAGCAGTGCGGGGCACACAGCGCGGAGCCAGTCTTACGAGAGGCAGACAATGCTACTCGTGCGGCGGGCAGGGCCACATGGCTCGCGACTGCCCGACCCGTCGTGCCGAGGAGCAGCAGTCAGTTGATGGACCACCGAGGCAGAGGCAGAGGATCGACCGTGGCGGTCCGCAGGGAGGAGGCGGATGAGGCAGAGGAGCTGGACGAGCAGCTGGTGGTGGCCGACGCTTTGAGGCTCTACCACCACCACCACCAGGAGGTCCACCCCGACCACAGGGAGCTGGCGGGCAGCGACAGGCACAGCTCCAGGCAGCAGAGGCCTACGACCACGGCGCACCCGAGATGATTCGAGGTACTGTCTGTGTCTATTCCACCCTTGCTGCAGTTCTTATAGACACAGGAGCGAGTCACTCTTTCATAGCCGCTGCCCTTGTTCGGAGCTCGGAGATTCTGACAGAGCCGTTGGCTCGATCCTTACGGCTAGAGACTCCTACGGGAGCAGACTCGACGATTACGCACTGGTGTCGGCAGTGTGAGCTTACTCTAGGAGGCGAGAGCTTTGGCTGGGATCTTCTTGTAGTAGCGTCGAGGCCTTACGACGTCATCTTGGGCATGGATTGGCTACCTACGGTCCATGCACAGATTGACTGTTTTAGGCGCAAGGTGCGATGTGTACGCACCGACGAGAGCAGGTTCACCTTCACCGGCGAGAAGGGAGCCTTAGCAGCACAGGATGGACTTTCGCGGAGGAGAGGACAGCCCATCACTCATCAGTTGGCTAGCCTTATCCTTGGAGCAGTTGACGTGCGGAGTCCTGGTTTTCCTGCAGTGGTGGATCAGTTTGCGGACGTTTTTCCCGACGACGTCCCAGGGCTACCTCCTCGCAGAGAGGTAGACTTTTATATTGACTTGTACCCCGGGACAGCCCCGATATCCACTCCAGCATATCGGATGGCCCCCGCCGAGCTTCGAGAGCTACGGGTACAGTTGGAGGACTTGCAGGGCAAGGGGTTCATCCGACCCAGTGTTTCACCCTGGGCTTCCCCGATATTATTCGCCAAGAAGGTGGACGGGAGCTTGCGACTTTGTGTTGACTATCGTCACCTGAACCAGGTGACAGTGAGGAACAAGTATCCGCTACCGAGGATTGATGACCTCTTTGATCAGCTCAAGGGAGCACGGTGGTTCTCGAAGATAGACCTCAGGTCAGGCTATCATCAGCTCAGAGTCAGAGACGAGGATGTGCAGAAGACGGCCTTCAGATGTCGGTATGGCCACTATGAGTTCTTGGTTATGCCTTTCGGTGTAACCAATGCTCCAGCAGTGTTCATGGCTCTCATGAACAGGATCTTTCAGCCATACCTCGATCGGTTTGTCGTGGTCTTCATCGACGACATTCTGATTTACTCTACGACAGAGGAGGAGCACGCCTATCACTTGCGAGTTGTTCTTGACACACTCCGAGAGCACCAGCTTTATGGTAAGCTCTCGAAGTGCCAATTCTGGATACGTGAGGTCCACTTTTTGGGACACGTTATCTCTGAGGCGGGAGTTGCAGTGGATCCCGTGAAGATTGAGGCTGTGTTAGCATGGGAGCCACCCAGGAGCGTGACTGAGGTTCGAAGTTTCTTGGGACTAGCTGGATACTATCGGAGATTCGTGCCAGACTTCTCTAGAGTTGCAGCATCACTCACAGCTTTGACGAAGAAGGGGAAACCCTTCGTGTGGTCTGACAGGTGTCAGCAGAGCTTCCAGGAGATGAGACAGAGATTGACTAGCGCACCTATCTTGAGGTTGCCTGAGGAGGGAGTAGGGTACGTAGTCTACTGCGATGCATCAGGGACTGGACTCGGATGTGTTCTGATGCAGGAGCGGGCAGTGATCGCCTATGGATCACGACAGTTGAGGCCGCATGAGCAGAACTACGCTACCCATGACCTGGAGTTAGCAGTAGTGGTCTTCGCTCTGAAGACATGGCGACACTATCTGATGGGCGAGCGCTTTACAGTCTTTTCCGATCATCAGAGTCTCAGGTATATCTTCTCGCAGAAGGACATGAACCTGAGACAGCGGCGATGGCTCGAGTTCCTCCAGGACTATGACTTTGAGATAGTCTATACTCCTGGGAAAGGGAACGTAGTAGCCGATGCCCTCAGCAGGAGGACGGGCATTCAGCTACTTGAGGAGGTGACGGAGCAGCTAGCCTCTTTGCAGATATCCTTCGTGGATAGAGATGGAACAGCCTTTCTTCAGTCTCTCACAGTCACTCCTCCACTACTGCAGCGGGTCAGAGAGGCACAGCGTGAGGACGCTGCCTGTGAGACACGGCGTGCACAGATATCCTCGGGATAGGCACCCGATGGTTTCTCCCTTGGAGCAGAGCACGACATCCTTTTTAGAGGACGTACCATGGTACCAGTCGCATTGCGAGAGGAAGTACTGAGAGAGTTTCACACTTCTCCTTTAGCGGTACATCCTGGAGTGGCGAAGATGTACCATGACCTCAGATGACAGCATTGGTGGCCGGGTATGAAGAAGGCTGTAGCAGAGTTCGTTTCTCGATGCCTCACCTGTCAGCAGGTGAAGGCAGAGCATCAGGTACCAGCAGGCTTGGTACAACCCTTGGAGGTTCCGGAGTGGAAGTGGGACGGCATATCTATGGACTTCGTGACTGGACATCCACGCACTTCCAGAGGTCACTACTCCATCTGGGTGATTATTGACCGACTCACCAAGTCGGCACACTTCTTACCCATCAGAGAGCAGGGCTCAGTGGAGAGCTTGGGACGTCTCTACGTTCAGGAGATTGTGTGGCTCCACGGCGTGCCATCATCTATCGTTTCCAATCGAGATGCCCGCTTTACTTCCCGGCTTTGGAAGGGGTTACAGGAGGCGTTCGGGACGCAGCTACGTCTTAGCACAACCTTTCACCCTCAGACGGATGGTCAGACGGAGAGGACCATTCAGACACTCGAGGACATGCTCCGTGCCTGTGTCCTCGACTTTGGTCGTAGCTGGGAGGACCACCTACCCTTGGTGGGGTTCGCGTACAACAACAGCTAACACTCCACCATCGGGATGGCACCGTATGAGGCGTTGTACGGCCGACCATGTAGATCTCCTTTGTGCTGGACAGACCCTGGGGAGTCAGCACTGGTGGGACCGGAGATGGTCCAGGCCACGACAGAGAAGGTCCAGGTCATCCAGGAGCGGATGAGGACAGCTCAGAGCCGGCAGAAGTCATATGCTGACAGGAGGCGGAGGCCACTGGAGTTCGAGGATGGCAACCACGTCTTCTTGCGGGTCTCACCTAGACGTGGTATTCGGTGATTTGGCCGAGGCGGCAAGTTATCTCCGCGCTTCATCGGACCCTTCCAGATTCTCAGCAGGATTGGCGAGGTGGCTTATCGCCTGGCTCTACCACCTCAGTTGCACCGGGTGCACAACGTCTTCCACGTATCCCAGCTGAGGAGATACGTGCACGACCCGACGCACATCATTGACCATGGGGATCTTGACGTTGACGATGGGGCGACTTTTACGGAGGTCCCGGTGGAGATAGAGGATCGACAGGAGCGGGTCCTGCGTGGGCGATCGATTCCTCTTGTGCGCATCAGATGGCAGCACGGGAATCTCCAGGAGAGCACATGGGAGCGGGAGGCTCAGATGCGTGCTCAGTACCCTCATTTGTTTCCCGAGTTTTTGATGTATCTTTACGGGGACGTAAAGCCCTGAGGTGGGAGTAATGTAAAGACCCGTAAAATTCAAGGGAAATTTTTTCTTAATTTTCTTTAGAATTTTACAAGAGCGCGGTTTCAGACGGCACCTGATTCTGAGGCCTGGAGTGCCCGGAATTAATTTCCGAAGTTTGGCTCAGGTACGTTCAGTGAACGAACGAGCGGGGAATTCCTAACTTTTGATCCGGTGCTCGGAATTGAAATCTGAGGGCACTGATGAACTCGCAGCGCCGAAATTCGCTTAAAGAGACCTTTTCAGGAGTTGCGTTTGTTGCGGGTTGAAAGTTAGTTTTGGGGATTAAAAGATAAGTAAAATAAAATTATGTTTGAATTTTATTTTATTCGTGGTGGTTAGACTCTCTCATGGGAAGTTGTTGGTGGGGCCCACAACCACCCAACTTCCCATGTGTGGTTATGAGGGAGGTGGGGCCCACACAATCCCCCATCTCTTCAAATTCCCTAACCCCTCTAAACCCCCTCTTAATTATGTGACTCTCCCCTACATTAATTATTGCCAACATATCTCTCATTTAATTTTTGTCAACTCCAGATTTAATTAATGTAATGAATTCAACTTTTGAATTTTGAAAGGTTGGCAAAGTGAAAATAAAATAAGGTGTAGCTTATTTTATTTTGGGAGTTGCTGTGTTGTGTGGAGATTTGAGAGAGGAAGAGTTCTACACTTTGAAGAACTTCATCTTCCTCCTTGAAGAACGCAAAGAACACCGACACGCCGTTCTATCTTCTCTCCACGTCAAAGAAAGGGACACACCGCTTCCTCCTCTGTTTTTCTTCATCGACTTGAGAAGTTTCGCCAACGACGTATCGCATCGGACGCATCCCTTCGTCAACGGATTTGACGAACGACGACCGCGACGCCCGACCTCCGCGACGTCGTCTTCCGCGGAACGTAGACAATCTTCGAACCTTATACCCGAGGTAGGGGTTGTCGATTTCTTTTTGGTTTCCTTATTTTATTCTTGATCATGATTTTAGCAAGACTAACGTGTGGCTTGAATTATTTTAAGTTGCGTTATTATTTTTAACGTGAGGGGGGCCGGACCGCACAAACACGGCCGAACCCCCCTCCATCGTTCTTGTTTATTCTTGTGGGTGGAAGCAAGTGGCGTGGTGCCGTCGCACCACGCGGATGATCGTGCAAATATTTTACGCGGCGCCGTCGCGCTACGCCGAGGAAGAATCTTCAAGAACGTGACGCCGTCGCGCCGCGTTGAATGGAATCAAGGCACGGTGAAAGGGGCGCGGTGCCGTCGCACCGCGCCGGACGACGAACACCGCGGCCGGTTCCGGGCCGCGGCGGGACGAGGAGACCGCGGCCGGTTCCGGGCCGCGGCGGAAGAGAAGACCGGCGGCCGGGCCGCCGGCGTCGGAAGCCGAAGGGGGGACCGGAATTTCCGGTCCCGTTGGAGAAAACCGGCCGGCCAGCTGGCCGGCCGGAAGGCATTAAACCGGGGGAATTAATTCCCCCGGCCATCACACAAAACCCCCCTCATTATGAGGGGGGCGGTTCTTTGAAGAGAGGGGGGCAGCCGGCCCCCCGGTTTTGTTTCCAGCCGGCCCCCCACGTGCGGGGGCCGTTTCTTGCAAATGGCGCGGCACAAAGGCCGCGCCGCCATCCAGTTAGCGGGGGAATTAAATTCCCCCGCGCGCAGCCTCCTCGCGGCGACAAGCCGCCGCGGCATCCCGCGACGCCGCGCCGCCGCGCTGCCGCCGGCCACCGCGCCGCCCCAGGGGGGGGGGGTCGGGCCGGGTCGGCCCGGACCCGGACCCCCCCGTTTCGAACCAGAATCGGTTTTTGGGCCATAACTTGAGCCTCGGACCTCCTATCGACGAACCGTCTGCGGCAACGCGATCCTTGGATCGAGACGGTCGTTTCGGTATATCGCACTCAAGGTTTCGGTTTACTTTGAGTTCGGCCGGGTTGGTTCGTTCACGAAACCAACCGGGCCTTCGGAGCGGAAACGCTCATATCTTGAGCTACGAACGTCTGATTGACGCGCCGTCAGTCGCGTTGTGTTCCTCTTAGTGAGACGGATCTTTTAGCATACTCCGCCCGAGGTTTGGACGCAGGTGGAGTACAGTCGGGTTGGTTTAGCCTTAAAAACCAACCGGGCCCCGGAGACGAAAATGCCAATAACACTCAGACCGGGCGTCCGATCGACGCGCCGTCTGTTGCGTTGAGTTCCTATTGACGATACGGAACTTTTGGATACATCAACTCTGGTCTTTGTGACAGTTGATGTATCAGCCTCTCGGCTGGTGGAGCGGACCCTCCGAACGAGCTTGCTATGTGCGGGAACCCTAGTGCTGGCTGCGACTGTTACAACTGCTACTACTGCTACGAATGCTACTGTGACTGCGACGACGACAGTACAGAGATCCTGTGTGGATTCGACGACGACAGTACAGAGATCCTGTGTGGATTCGACGACGACGACTATAGCACTCAGCGATCCTACGTGGATCAGTGCTATAGGTCCTGTGTGGGCCCGATCCTGTGTGGGTCCGCGCTCAGCGGTTCTGTGTGAGCCAGCGCCTACAGGTCCTGTGTGGGCCCGATCCTGTGTGGGTCTTTGCGGGGGTTAGTTACCTATCGATCCTTCGTGGGTCCGACGACTTAGATGGATCAGTGATCATCTTTATCGTCCTTGAAGAAGTATACCTGTGTGAGCTGAATCCTATTTCTTTCCTGTGTGGATTGTGTTGTGCAATCCTGTGTGGATTACGTTTTGCTTTCCTGTGTGGATTGTGTTGTGCAATCCTGTGTGGATTACGTTTTGCTTTCCTGTGTGGAATACGTTTACTATCCTGTGTGGACTGAGTTGTACTTGGGCTCCAAGGTTGGAGCGTATTTGAATTGATGACTTAGGTATATGTATGGGCATATACCTAAGTAGTGTCGGTTGTTACTTCGTGATTGTACATTTCTTCGTGGTTTATCCTTTGTGGATTTTGAGAGACCTTTAGGGGTCTCGGGGTCCCTACTGAGTATCTTATACTCACCCCTGCACGGGCTTTGCCCGCACTACGTTGTGTTGGTTGCAGACGACGGACAGCGTTGACCTTAGCTGAGGCTTGCAGAGCGGGACGGTACCCGGAGGTGGACCACTGGGCGGGACGTGCACGGAGCGGACGGCGGGACCCGTGGAGCAGAGGAGCTATATGTACCCACCCTTCAGGTGGGATTTCCAGTGGACAGCTCGGAGTAGCGGCTTTTACTTTTCAGTTGCTGTTTTTCCCTTTTCGAGTTGTACTTTACTTTCAGTTTGGGTTTGTATTCTGGCCCATTTACTTTTCCGCACTTTCAGTCGTACTCTGCTATTGTTTAGTGTTTACTTTCCGCTTGCTTACTCTGGGGTGTTTGTATTACTTTTCAAAGGAAATGCCTTCCCTTTTTACTGGGATTTACGCCTTGGTGCTAGTCGCCAGCCCCTGGCCTATGGAAGGCGGGCTTGGGGTAGTCACGGCACGGACCCCGAGGGTGGGTCGTGACACTAAAAAAGAAGGAATATGACCGACTAGAGAGGATTACTGTACTCCCTCACTGCCTCCTTAGAGCCTCTGTAATTCATAGACATGGACTTTCCACGTAGAGTGTGTCTCTCAAGAATCACCCATGCCAGCTTCACATGCAGGAAATGGAGATTTCTCTGAAGACCCCACACGTTGATCCCCCCGTTATTGATGGGTTGCGACATCCTATCCCATGAGACCAAGTGCATCTTACCTTCAAACTTTTAATCCCAGATAAAACTACATATATCCTTGTCAATCATCTAAATAACACCACATGGAATGTAATAAGAAGCCATCAAATGAACTAGGATTGCGGACATGGCACTATTAACTTGTGAAATGTGGCCTCTAAATAAAATTAAGTGGTTCTTCCATTTCTGAACGAGACACAAAATCTTGTTCATAATATGATCAAAGTAATGAACTCATAGACTACCAGAAGAAATAGGTTAATCTAGGTAATCAATGGGTAAAACTCCATGCTTCATGTCAAAGTAGCTATTGAGTGAGGAAACCGACCTGGGAGCTCACGTGTGAGAGACGAAGAAATTGATATTTACGCTAAGGATAACTTGACGACTCCAAAACCATTACTCATATAAAATTATCCATATGTATTTTAAAGAACCCCTACTTCCATTTGTGAAGATGATTGGGTTTTCCACAAAAATCAAGTGGGTGATCGTTGCAATGTTTATCTTTTTATAAAGGAAGGATATATCTGGTTGATAAGAATCGGTTAATCATACAACTGAGAGTGTCCAAATCTAGGATAAAGAGACTGGGAGAGATCAGGTCGTCTTGCTGAAGGCCCCATGTATCCTTAATTAATCGAGACTCTTCCCCATGAACCACACTGAGAAACACGAATAACTGAATATCCTAAAAAAGAGATCCACCACCAAGGAAGAGAGCCCCATATCTGCGAGAACTCTATTGATAAAAATCCACTCAATCAGATAAAAATAATTGTTCATGTCCAATTAGATCTCTAGGTTAGAGCCATGGGTCATCAAGTTAACATCCTGCATGACTTCCTGGGAAAGAGTGATAGATCCGTATATGGAGAACTCAATAACAAACTCATGTTTCTTAGTGGATATACATAGTGGGAGGAGTTGAAAAAACCATTGGTTGATCGCAATCACGAGGATATTGAATGGTAAATTAAATAGACTCGTTGTTCTATATTGTGAAATAGAAGAAGGGTCCTTGATCATCAGGATGAGAATAAATAGGTAGCACTAGCTACCCGGGGCAGACTCCCTCCTCCAAAATAATCCTATATAGATTTGATCACATCCCCCTTCACCATGTCCTACATCCCTCTATAAAATGATTCTGGGAAGCTATTTGGTTTGGGAGCACTCTTAGGGTTAAGTTTCATCATTTCGATGTTAATTTAATCCTCCTTTAGAATCACCTCCAACCTCCCATGGTCTGGGCTAGACACCATCATGGGAATCGCCTCCTAGAGAGCCACATTTCCACTTCAGTATCCACTATCCTTCCTCAGGTTTGGTCTTGCAAGAATTTCCCTAAAGAAAGATACCTCCATTCTCCCAAAAATTTCTATTTCCTGAGTGTATGTTCTATCCTTGAGTTGAATATTTGGTTTGATCATGCATCTCCTCTCACTGATTGAGCCATGAAAAAACACTGTGTTTTTATCCCCTTCAAGAAACCATCTCACCCATGATCTCTCCCGAACTAGTATCTCTTATTTAAGGATCAGATCCACCCAATATAACTTCTTGACAACTAACTCTTGAAAGGCATATTTGTTCCATGCCTCTTTTAGGCGAGATTCTAGGTTCTTGATGCTATGTTTTAAGGTCTCCATATCCTGGGAATAGGAAGGGAGCCCGCTGGCCCACTCTGAGATATTGAGACTATGTTTCCGAAGTTTATTATGAAGCACAACCCAGGTATGCCCACTGGCTGGCTCGCCCCAAACCATCCTCATGGTCAGCTGGTAACTAGGGCTTCAAGACCACTAATAATAAAACCTGAAATGCTCTAGGAAATACTACCTAGGAGGTAGAAAACCAGTAAAGGAGAGTGGTCTGATATACCTCAGACAAGTTGATGTATCATAGCGTTAGTAAACATGTTTATAACCTTGTTTTTATCCAGACCCCTTTCAAGCCTAGTCTAGTTGTTCCTATCTCCCTTCTGGTTATTGCACCAAGTGTAACGTGCTCTTTAGTACCCCTAGTCGAGAAGAATGAGCCCGTCATTTAGATCATGAAATCCAATATATCATGTTGAGGGATGAAACCCCTCCCATTCCTTTCCCAAAGGTCAAGGATGATGCTAAAGTCCCCTGCCACAAGCCATAGAAGATGCTCCGGATTGAAGGAACCAAGATTATACCACATACTCTTTTGGACTTGAGCATTGTAGCTGTCGTACATAATAGAAACAAAGAAGCACTCAAAACCCTTTCTGACATTAGATGTGATGAACTGATAACACATGCATATCCAATACAATAAAACCTCCTTGTTCCAATAGATCCATATGTGGAGTTTGATAGAAATTACTTTCATAGATCCATGCATTTTAACTTTGCAGTAGACCTCCATTAGCTTAGTCAGGTTCTATTTGTACTTAAGAACTGCTATTATAGAGACATTGGGTTTCTTAACGTCTGATGTTATTAAATCTGACTACACCCATGCACCATGGCCATTGGCATTCCAGATGAGGATGGATAACATTTAAATAGGGAAGATACCGGCATTAGCCCCAAGCTCAGATATCTTTATGGATAGGAAGGAAGAGCCTCCCCTAAGCTATATGAGCCTTTCCCGAGGGAATATACCTTGGCTCTGAGAAGAGGGGATCATGACTAAGGGAGTCACTGGATATGATCCTCCACAAGAACTCCACCCAACTTCCTAGAGATGATAAGGGGGATAGAGAAACCAAGGTTGGAACCACGACACCAAAAATGCCTCAAACCTTTTCTAAGACTGTATTGGAACCCTCCTACTGACATGCCTCAAGGATGGGAGAATAGTAGGGGTGGCCTCCTGAATCCTCTAACTCTGTAATACCAGTAGGAAGGGCCTCCACAACAGATTCAAGAAAGACCCTATGGTCCAGAGTGGATAGATGAAAATCCAGGAATAGATCGCATAGCCATCCTACTACAGGCATTGGGAAAGGCCTCAACAAGGTTGTTGTGAGAGACGAAAGGTTCGAAGTGGGAACTCTAGGAATGAATTATACTAGGTCAATGCATTGTGAAAACACACTATCAGATGTATATGAGGGATGAGATGATCTCTCCAGATCAACCTGGAGGTCTAAACATACCCCATCTCAACCATCATCTATTGGGAAGGAACATACTTGAAGCCCTCTAGCCCAAGCAGAGAAGATCCTCCACCCAAGGGAGCATTTTGAGCCTGATAAGGCCTGCCATTCTTCTTGTTTCTACAAGAAATCCTAGAGTGGAACTGGAGGAAACAAGAGGAATAGAACCGAGGATAAACTAGGAACAAGATTTCTTGGTCCCATGCCAGTATATCCTGATCCTTTAAAGAGATATTAACTGGAATCAGCTAGGATAGACACAAATCCACACACAACTGAGGAAGAAAAATGTATGTGCTTGATATTGTACAATCACCTGCACACAACATTACCCACTTCCAATAACGCCTCTAAATTCACCACACTACACAAAAAATGAATTTGAGGATCCATTAATATTTATTAAACCATTTTCTAGATTACCCATTTACTAATCAAAATGTATTTTAACATCCCACCTGTTTCATATTTCTAGTCCATGAATTCAGTCATTGCCCATTTAAACCACACTTCACATCCTTAATTTATTTATTAACCATTCCCATTTGAAATCATTATCATTTATGTAACTCATTTAATTATTTTGAAATTATAAATACATAGAACATTACCACAACAGGTAGCCAATAATAATCTCTCCGTCTAGCCCACACATCCATAAACATATCCAAATCACAACTTCCATACCACCCCGACATTCCATCACACCATCCCATAGAATGTGTACACAACCCATTACACCCAAATACCACAACCACACTTCCCACATTCACACATAACACAAAACTTATTAATATCCTTAAATTAAGTTTCCATATTTATCAAACGGGTTTCCATGACATATATATCATTATTTTATGAGAATTATCACATCATCGAGATATCTGGGTGAAACAAATTTATTAGCATATTATCAGTGGTTAACTGTTTATTCAGGGAGGGTTTCACAAAAAATGCATAATATGTCTTTAAAAAAATTTAATATAGCAAAAATAGTGGCTACCAACAACCATTATTTTATATAGTATATAAAACAAGGTAAAAGTCAATATCAAAATATTAAAAAAAATATTTAATCCTATGAAACATTCCACATCCAATTGAATTAAATTAAACTGATTATTAATCATAGTTAATCTAGTTTATAATATCTTCCCAAAAAAAGAAACATGAACCCGTATATCATTTTACAACTAAATAAAAATGAAATAATCCTCTAACTGGAAGAAAGAAGATTTAGTCAATTCACTACACCAAAAACAGAGAGTGATCACATATGAGGGAACCTTTACATGAAGAAATCGAACCAACACTATAAATATAGATCCATGAATCCAATAGAAGGGCTTATAAAGCATTAGGGTTGAGATAAATCATGCCCAAAAGAATGAAGGAATGGACCTATCTTTAGAATAATCAGATTTGAAACCAGCATAATTTGATATTCTTTTAATTTACCATTAAAGGAGGTTCTCATCAAATCCACATGGTATATCCATTTAGAAGCCTCCAGACATTTACAAATTGTGAAATATAATTATAATCCTTTTAAACCGAATTTCAATTCCATTAATTATGGATTCAAACCATTTATTTCAAAAAATGTCATCAAAAGTGAAAAATTTTAAATTCTAGAGATTCTAGAATATGCTACTGTTGGGTTGTACTGTAAGCTGCTACCTCCTTTCTGTACTACTAGGGAGGTACAATCTAGTGCTACCACCATGGTTCTACCAAAAAATGTTTCTAACAAAGTTCTACCACTGGGTTCTACTTCTAGGGTGCTAGATTCATGTTCTACTACTAATTTTCTACCATCATCTTGTAATGATAGGGTGATGCAGTTAGGTGCTGCCGCCAGTGTGCTTCCATCAGATACTAAGTATATATTTTGATCAATGTATAACTGAACTATATTTTTAGTATGTTATATGCAACACCAAAGGAATCTTTCCCTACACGCACCCCTGACTTGGTTTGCATTACACGCAAGAGCGACCTTCCTCAATAACTTGTGATGTACACAATACCAAGTTTCACTAAACAATGATATATTGTTATAATATTATTATAAACTAGACATTATGAATATTACTAACCACATTTTTAATTCTATAACATTATAATTCATCATACACATTTTCTAGAATGAGGTATGATAACAAAATCAATTTTTCGGATAAAAGAATCATTTTTCAAAAAATGCAATTTTGCCGCCTTTTGATGGCGCACCCATTTCAAATCTAATTTTTGACAAGTTTATAAGTTAAATTTTAAAAAATACACTTCTTCTTTTGAATCTTTATATAAAAAATTTACGTTGGATAAAGTTTTGATATTTTTCTGATAGCGTTTATATTTTGATGAATAGTAAAAACACGCTAAATTTTACTTAAAAACAACTTTTTTCATCAAGATAATTTAAATTGTTAAATTATAATAGTAAGTTGTTTTAAAGTATAAATAGAATATATTTTTACAATTTGATATAATTTAGTTCATTATCATTAATTTTACATTGATTTCGTACGTAAAATCAATCCAATCTTTTGCAATGTTTTAAAAAACCCTTTTTTCGAAAATGAGATTAATTTTAAATTAATTAATCCAACTTCTATGTTTTGAAATTGGAAAAATGGATTCCCTATTTTGAATCAGTAGGTCTAAATTATGTTAATAGGCTACTTTTTATTTTTTGACATTATGAATAGTAGCTATGGTAAATTTTATTTACCACAACTAAAGGTAAATTAGGTAATTAATTGTAAAAATAATATTATAAAATTATCCTGACACTTGTATTAATATAATTAGATGATTATATTTCCTCTTAAAATTTAAGAACTTGGTTCTTGTTTTGAGGTACGGGCTTCTTCTTTTTCCTTTTCCTTAAGTGTTTTTGAGAAAATATGGAAAATGGGGAAAAATGCTAAATTTCGAAACTACACGTCGTGTACTTGTCCACACGCCATGTACTTTTGGCCTTGTTGGGATGAGTACACGGGGCGTGTAGCCTTGTCAGCGATGAGGGGTGTAGGAACCAACTACACGCCATGTATTGGTACTTTACACGCCATGTAGTCAGTCGGCAGGCTTGAACAGTAATGCGGTGGAGTCGCCGCCAGCTAAGTGACAGTACATGCCGTGTACCTGGGAGTACATGCTGTGTACTCATGTAGATGGATGAACAGTGTGGTGCTGCCGCCAAATGAATAGTTACATGAAATAAGTACACGCAGTGTACTCAGAAGTACACACCGTGTACTTTGTTTTTTCGGCTTAAAACATGCAGTAGCCTCCTCATTTGGAAGAGGAGACACTTGATCCAATTTGGAGCCAAGGAGGATGGCTGACCCTTTGAAGATCTTCCGGGTGTTCGTCTGGATTCCTATTCGGCTTCAGACGATCTCGTTGGAACCACACGAGTAAGCCCTCTCCTCTCCTGGTACCGTTTTTGCCAATTCTTCTCCTAACGTAAGTTATTTACGTTAGAATGAGTTTTGTTCTTCGTCAGATCTACGTCATTCTTGGGCGTTTTTGGAGTTGGAATTCGGGTATAACGTTCGTTGGCATATAAGGTAGGTGGCTTTGTGATTATTTTCCAACTGTCATGCGTTTTTGTGCGTTTTTGTGCCACGAACCAATGTTGGGGTGCTGTGTGGATAAGGCTGTTGCTATATTTAATTCCTAGAATTTATTAGGTATTTAAATGTGATAGTAAAATTCTGGTCGGGATCGTTGTTGGGATCTAGAACCACCCCAGGGGTGTGTTTCACTCTTTAGCCGTTTGGCCAGGATACCCGATGGTATGCCATTAAAGTAGTAATTCTATAATTTCCTTGAGAGGAATTTCTTGTTACTGGTTGTTTACCTATTGAGCATGGACCGGTTACCTATTTAGCATAAGGGAGTTGTTGCGTTTAGCATGAGGGCGTGATTGTGATTAGCCTGAGGGTGTGAATGTATTAGCCTAAGGGCATGAATGTATTAGCCTGAGGGAAACATCCTATTTCGCCTAAGGGAAACCTTTTGTGCCTGAGGGCTTGACTTCTGTGCCTGAGGGAGACACTTCGTATTCCTGAGGGCTATAATTCTATTACAATGCCTGAGGGAAATATTCTGTATAGCCTGAGGGCGTGGTTTTACTATATTAACCTGAAGGCGAGATTCTGGTTGGCCTGAGGGCTTAGTGCTGTTGATCACAAAAATGTTACTAAGTTAAATAATTACTTGAATAATAAAATGGAAATATAACTGGAAATTATTTACTTTTGAGTACTGCTTACTTTATTGCATTTTACTACTACACACTGTTGTTGCATGCTTACACGCAGTTGGGCACTGGCCTTTGGTGGGAGCCTACTGAGATATATTTCCCACACCCTGTTTGGTTCATGCTCTTCGGCCCAAACAGATTACGTTTCTGTAGGTGTAGATAGGGGAAAGAGTCCATATATAGGTACTTGACTATTGCTGAGGAGTAGGAGGGCATGGGATCGAGCCTAGGCTCGTGATGCCACTGCCAGCTTTTTCTTGTTTTTTGGTACTCCGTATTTTGTTGTACTGTATTGATATATAACATGTTCTAGCTATTTTCTTAGAACTTAAAACATGTAGAATCATCACTTATATATTGTTGGTAATATCCACTATTGTGGTTTATTTCAGTTGTTTATGTTTTTCTGCTTCTACTGTCGTGTATGTTTATATTGGTATTCCGTTGCGCTACACTTTGACAAATGAGGGCATTGTTTCCCCACTATCAGACCTGGGCCCTCGCTACTTGTCGGCAGCCTTTGGCGTTTGGGGAAATGCGCTTGAGGTCACGTGGTGAACTGGGCTCGGGGCACCCGTTTCATGGTACCCAGGTCCGGGATGTTAGAAAGTGGTATCAGAGGGTTTATTTTCTTTGACTTACTATTTGGAGCCGTAGTCAGGGATAAGAAGGAATGGTAGTTGGTAAAAATATGTGCCCGGGTGTAGCTAACCCATGTATAGGGAAACACCATTCTACCTCGTATTTTGCATTCTTTTGATTTTTCAAATGTTATGGTTGAGATTTTTTCACCGTTGGGTGACACACTTTGTGATTGTGTTGTTTATATTTTATCTATGGGTTCTATTTAGTTGCAACCTGATGAGATGAGGGTATTCCGTCTCAAGAATCTTATAGGAACATGCAAGATATCACATGCCATGCATTGTTTCCCTGCCATGTAGGTGCATTAGAAATTCGCATGTTGTTGTGATAGTTGTTGTGCTAGAAAATCATGCTCCTGTGATAGCTTCTTGATAAATACCTACCTTGTGATATGGTGTTTTTGTAGAATGGATTCCAAACTTTGGTTTTTGGTGATTATGGACCCTCATTGACCGGAATTTGGTGGATCATTGACTGTTTATTGATTATAACACATATAAGATGTCAACCTTTTATTCGTGGGGAGTATGGGCCCCCACGGGTCAGAATTTGATACTTAGGTGTAGTTTTACGGTATTTTCTGGGTTCCGGAGAAGTTTCTGAGGCATACTATCCGGAAACCCAGTATACAAACCGTGTATTCTCTTCTGTTCGGGAAGAAAAATGAACTTTTTGAGTAAACGCCGTGTACTCTGAGTACATGCTGTGTAGTCTCTTCCCGTGTCACAAACCCTCTGGGCGACGACACGGGGTAGGGAAAGGCTTGGGTAAAATACGCCATGTACCGAATGGACACGCCGTGTAGTTTGACCCGGAGACCGGCCGTGTAACTAACAAACACGGGTCGGTGAACTCCTTGACAGAACACGCCATGTCAATTATGGACACACCGTGTAGTATGACCTAGGGACTCGGCCGTGTAACTAACAACACGGGCTGGTGTCACCTCTCCATGAACACATCGTGTACCTATGGGACACTCCATGTAGTCTTGTCCAAGGACAGACTGCGTAAAGTTAGCCGTGTGGCTGGGAAACGGGGTGGTGTACATGCCCTGTTCAGGTGTAACACGCCTTTTAGTGTCAATCTAAGTAGTCGGCCGTGTCACAGACGACACGGGCAGTTGGAAAATAACACCGTACATGCCGTATAGATATTATACATGCTGTGTTGTTTTGTTCGATGGAAGCCGTGTGGATTAGCCGGGTAGAAGGATACCGGAAGGGGATGGAAAGTCAAGTACATGCCGTGTAGTCATTGTACACGCCGTGTAGTCTTGATTTTCAAATTTTGATTTCCTTCTTCCTCTTTTTTCCTTTGTGGTTCCTTCGCTTTTCAATCATAAAAATCTTGAATCTGAGGCGTGATTTTGACCTTGTAGTGTCATGCCGCCTAGACGACCGCGATTTGTTCGCCAAGAGAGTAGCTACAATTATACTCCATAGATAGTGGGCCATAGGCTACCAGTTGATCCTCCAGCAGAGCCAGATGCGGTGCTAGCTGTTATACCAGACACTGGCGCGGGGGCGTAGTTTAGTGAAGGCTTTATGCGGTTCATGCAGACCTTTCAGGGAGCACCGCAGGCTGCTACATCTATGGATGAGCTGACTCGTATCTTTCAGTAGAAGCATATGCCTATGTTTTCAGGGGATGGCGGACCACATGCTGTGGAGTCTTGGCCGGGATTGATGCAGAATATTTTCGAGCATCTAAGGACGCCTCCAGGGCGGAGGGTCAAGCTCGCGACTTATATGCTGCGTGATTCCACTAAAAGGTGGTGGGATGTTACCACCCAGTCAGAGTATCATGGAGACATGGCGTGGGAATATTTTTAGGAAGTCTTCTATTACTTTGTCTTTCCCAAGATGCTGAGGGAAGATAGAGCTTTAGAGTTCATGAATCAGTAGCAGGGCGCCATGTCGGTGATGGACTATTCTGCTCATTTTATGGAGCTTCAGCATTTTTCACCCATGATGGTAGGTGACGAGACGTTGAGATCCAGGCGTTTTGAGGATGGTCTTAGGTATGACATCCGAGCGCTGGTAAATGTTTTCAGGTTTCATACTGTACACGCTATTGTAAACCAGGCGCTGATTTCTGAGAGGAACCTACAGGAAGCTAGTGGTGTGGGCCAGCGCGGTTTAACACCAGTTACTGGTACTATTTATGCGGGCAAGAGAAATAGACAGATGGACTTCTCTCAGGGCGGCAGTACCAGCCAAGAAGCTTCTTCAGGTGGACTGGTCAGGTGCCACCAATGTGGTAGAGAGGGGCACAAAAGGCCGATGTGTTCAAGAGACCCAGTGGAGTGTTGAGCATGCGGCAATATGTGTCATCTGCAGTGATTTTGCAGGGCGGTTCCACCAGTGGCTAGTGAGAGGGGTTCTGGGAAGACTCCGCATTTGGGAGTAGGTCTAGTGGCTTCTTACTAGTCGGGGAACTGGAATACGTCAGGGAATGCAGGCTGAGATGGTGGTCGTGGTCGTGGTATCCAGACACCAGGATCGCAGAGGTAGCAGGGCGGGACAGCTCAGGGTAGCCAGGCTGAGTCATAGGGCCGCGACACTGGGCAGGCATATGCAGTGCAATAGACCCAGCATGAGCAGAATCCGGGACCTTCTACAGTCAGAGGTACTATTCTAGTAGCTTCTGTCTTGTCTTCAGTGCTTTTTGATACGGGTGTTACACATAGTTTCATATCTGTACCCATTGTGGAGAGCCTTGGCCTTGGTGTTTCTTCTTCTTCGGATATCTTGACGCTAGACACTCCGAAGGGGACTAGGACAGCTGATGTGCATTAGTGCAAGGAGTGCCCCCTTGTGGTTGGTGGGTGTCACTTTCTTTGGGACCTCTATATCTTGGAGATGATGAGCTATGACGTCATTCTCGGGATGGATTGGTTGGTTTCCTTCTGAGCCTTTGTAGAATGCTATCGTCGCAAGGTGTGTTTCACGTCACCAGAGGGTGGAGAGTTTCTATTAAGGGTGAATGGGATGTTCAGGCAAGTCGAGCTGGACCAGAGAATCATGGGCGAGGTGGAGTCACATCCCAGATTGTGAGCTTATATTTGGATGATTAGGGGACTTGTCAGATGGATTTCCCTCCTGTTTTTGATCGTTTTAGGGATGTTTTCCCGGACGACTTTTCAAGTCTACCTCTAGTGCGTGAGGTGGATTTCTCTATCGAGCATGTTCCAGGAGAAGCACCGGTGTCCATTCCTCCTTATAGGATGGCCACGCTTGAGTCACAAGAGCTCAAGAGGCAGTTAGAGGAGCTACAGGTGAAGGGTTTCATCTGACCTAGTACTTCTCTTGGGGTTCTCCGGTCCTTTTTGCAAAGAAGGTGGATGGTAGCCTCAGACTTTGCGTGGATTATCAGAAGCTGAACCAGTTGACAGTTAAGAATCGATATCCCTTGCAAGGATAGATGATCTGTTTGATCAGCTTCGTGGAGCATGAGTGTTCTCGAAGATTGAATTGAGATCCGGTTATCATCAGTTGTGCGTGACACCATTGGATATATCGCTTATAGATTTTCAGAGCAGATATGGTCTGTATGAGTACTTGGTTATGCTATTCGTACTGACGAACGTTCCAGCAGTTTTTATGGCTCTGATGAATTGTGTGTTCCATCCGTATCTTGATTCTTTTTTGGTGGTATTCGTGGACGACATATTGGTGTACTCTCACACACGACATGACCATTCCACACATCTTGAGATCATATTGAGCACACTGAGAGAGCATCGGCTATATGCTAAGCTCTCAAAGTGACACTTTTTGATAGATCAGATTCACTTCCTGGGTCACATCATCTCAGAGGCAGGAGTTGTAGTAGACCCAGAGAAGTGAGATCAATAGTTTCCTTGGAGAATCCTAAGAAGGTGTTCGAGATACGTAGTTTCTTAGGGCTAGATTGTTACTACATGTGCTTCATACAAGACTTCTCCCGCTTAGCAGCACCGTTGACAGGTTTGACTAAAAAGGGTGTCAAGTTTGTTTGGTCAGAAGCTTGCAAGACAGATTTTCAGGACCTGAAGCGAAGGTTGAAATCAGCACCAATCCTGATACTCCCAGAGCAGGGGAAGAGCTATACAGTTTACTATGATGCATCAAGGATTGGTATGGTGGCATTGTTGATGCAGGGAGACCGAGTTGTTGCATATGGGTCTCGGTAGTTGAGGCCACATGAGAGGAATCACCTGACGCATGATCTCGAGTTGGCTGCAGTTGTGCATGCATTGCACTGTTGGAGACATTATCGGTTGGGAAAGAATTTTGTGGTTTTCGCCGACCACTAAAGCCTCAAGTATATCTTTACACAGCGTGACCTAAATCTAAGGCAGAGAAGGTGGGTCGAGTACCTACAGTCCTTCGATTTTGAGCTTGCATATACACCTGGTAAGGGTAATGCAGTAGCTGATGCACTGAGCAGGAAGACTCAGATACAGGAAGTGCAGAAGGCCAGTGGTGAGTGGTAGCTTATGGATTTGTTCTCTGAGATGCATAGGGAGGTGCATGATAGTCAGGGGCAGGCTTATCTTTCCTCTTTAACTATGAAGTCTACCCTCCTGGGTAGAGTGAGGATGAGATAGCTATCGGATTCAGAAGGCCTAGTTCTACGGGAGTCGGTGGCAAGTGGGGACCCTCCTCCCGGTTGGACGATAGCCGATGATGAGGTTTTTCATTTCCATGGAAGAGTATGAGTTCCAGGGGATATACGTGGGGAGATGATATACGAGTTTCATGCTTCAGCTTGGGAAGTTCATCTTAGGGTTACCAAGATGTATCATGACTTGAGGCATCAATACTGGTGGCCGGGTATGAAGAGAGAGATAGCTGGATTTGTTACGAGGTGTTCCACCTGTCAGCAGGTGAAGGAAGAGCACCAGAGGCCAGCTGGGTTGTTACAGTAGTTTCCCATTCTAGAGTGGAAATGGGATGATGTCGCGATGGATTTCATGACTGGGTTTCCAAGGTCACTTAGAGGCAATGACTCCATGTGGGTTGTTTTGGACAGACTCACAAAGGTATCTCACTTCTTGCCGATCAAGGAGACCTTCGGTGTTGACGAGCTTGGAAGGATTTATATCCGGGAGATCATACATATTCACGGGGTCTCTTGTTCTATTTTTTCAAATAGGTACACCCTCTTTACGTCTCGTTTCTGGCAGAGTTTTCAGAGGGTGCTGGGTACACGAGTGCTTCTAAGCATATCATACCACCCACATACAGATGGCCAGTTAGAGCGGACGATATAGTTGCTAGAGGACATGCTGCGTGCATGCGTCCTATACTTTGGGTGCTCTTGGGAGAAGCATATACCCTTAGTCTAGTTTTCCTATAACAATATTTTTTAGGCATCTATTGAGATGGCACCATACAAGGCTTTATGTGGTAGGACATGATGATCACCATTGTGCTGGTTAGAGGTAGGTGAGGCAGCTTTACTGGGGCCGCAGTTTCTGCAGGAGACATCTGAGCAGGTCCAGCTGATTCAGAAGTAGATGGCTACCGCGCAGTCTCATCAGAAATCCTATCCTGATTGCCGTAGATGGCCTTTGGAGTTCGTGGTCGAGGATCAGGTGTTCTTGCGTTTTTCTCCGAGACTGGGACACAAACAGATAAGGAGACAGGGTAAGCTTTCACTGAGGTATGTTGGGCCATTCGAGATTCTGGAGAGATTCGGGTTGGTTGTCTATTAGTTGTGGTTACCGCAGCGGTACCAAGCCATGCACGACGTCTTCCACGTGTCTTAGTTGCGTTGCTACCATTCAGACCCATCTCACATCTTTCATCCTGAGGAGGTTGAGCTGGAGGAATATGTGTCCTTTTAGGAGCATCCAATCCGTATTGTTGATAGGGGCACGAAGGTTCTCCAAGGCCGGTCAGTTCCTCTCGTACGGGTGCTATGGCAGCATGGATGGGTGCAGGACGAGACCTAGGAGTGGGAGGCCGTTGTACGTTCTTAGTGGCCAGAGCTGTTTTGAGCTCTATCTTCACCACCCTTGGAAGGGAAATTCGGGGACAAATTGCTATAAGGGGCGAAGTTTGTAAGAACCTGGTTCTGGTGCTGAGGTACGAGCTTTTTCTTTTTCCTTTTCCTTAATTGTTTTTGAGAAAATATGGAAAATGGGAAAAAATGTGAAATTTCGAAACTACACATCATGTACTTGTCCACACTCTGTGTACTTTTGGACGTGTTGGGATGAGTACATGGGGCATGTAGCCTTGTCGACGATGAGGGGTGTAGGAACCGATTGCAAGCCGTGTAGTGGTACCTTACACGCCGTGTAGTCAGTTGGCAGGCTTGAACAGTAAGGCAGTGGAGTCGCCGCCAGCTAGGCAATAGTACACTCAGTGTACTTGGGATTACATGTCGTGTACTCATGTCGACGGATGAACAGTGTGGCGCAGCCTCGAAATGAACCGTTAAATGATATAATTACATGCCATGTACTCAGAAGTACATGTTGTGTACTTTGTTTTTTTGGATTAAAAAGGCAGTAAACTCCTCATTTGGAAGAGGAGACACTTGAGCCGATTTGGAGCCAAGGAGGACGACCGACCCTTTGAAGACCCACCGGGTATTCGTTTGGAATCTGATTCGGCTTCAGACGATCTCATTGGAACCGCACGGGTAAGTCATATCCTCTCATGGTACTGTTCTTGCCAATTCTTCTCCTAACATAAGTTATTTATGTTTGAATGAGTTTTGTTCTTCATCAGATCTACATCGTTCATGGGCATTTCTGGAGTCGGCGTTCGGGTATAACGTTCGTTGGAATATAAGTTAGGTGGCTTTGTGTTTATTTTCCAACTGTCGTGCGTTTTTTTGTGTTTTTGTTCCACGAACCCATGTTGGGGTGTCGTGTGGATGAGGTCGTTGCTATATTTATTTCCTAGAATTGATTAGGTATTTAAATGTGATAGTAAAATGCTGCTTGGGATCATTGTTTGGATCTGGAACTACCCCAGGGGTGTGCTTCACTGTTTAGCAATTTGGACAGGATACCCGAGGGTTTGCCTTTAATGTAGTAATTGTAGAATTTCCTTGAGAGGTATTGCTTGTTACTGCTTGTTTACCTGTTGGGCATGGCCCGATTACCTGTTTAGCCTGAGGGCATTATTGCGTTTAGCATGAGGGTGTGATTGTGATTAGTCGGAGGGCGTGAATATATATGCCTGAGAGCATGAATGTATTACCCTAAGGGCAACATCCTATTTCACCTAAGGGAAACCTTTCGTGCCTGAGGGCTTGACTTCTGTGCCTGGGGGCGAAACATCATATGCCTGAGGGCGAGAATTCAATTATAATGCCTGAGAGCGAGATTATGTATATCCTCAGGGCATGGTTTTACTATATTATCCTGAGGGTGAGATTCTGGTTGGCCTGAGGGCTTGGTGCTGTTGAGCACAAAAATGTTACTAAGTTAAATGATTAAATAAATAATAAAATGGAAATAAAACTGGTAATTAGTTACTTTTGAGTACTGATGACTTTATTTCATTTTACTAATGCACACTATTGTTGCATTCTTACACGCAGTTGGGCACGAGCCTTTGGTGGGTGCTTACTGAGATATATTTCTCACACCCTATTTGGTTCATGCTTTTCGGCCCAAACTGATTACGTTTCTGCAGGTGTAGATAGGGGAAAGAGTCCCTATAGAGGTACTTGACTGTTGCTGAGGAGGAGGAGGACATGGGACAGAGCCTAGGCTCGCGATGCCGCTCCCAGCTTTTGCTTGTTTTGATGTACTCTGTATTTTTTTTGTACTATATTGATGTATAACATGTTCTGGCTATTTTCTTAGAACTGAAAACATGTAGCATCATCACTTATATAATTTTGGTTATATCCACTACTGTAGTTTATTTCAGTTGTGTATGATTTACTACTTTCATTGTCGTGTATGTTTATTTTGGTATTCCGCTGCGCTACACATTGAAAAATCAGGGCATAGTTTCCCCACTATCAGACCTGGGCCCTCACTGCTAGTCGGCAGCCTCTGGCGTTTGGGGAAATGCGCTTGAGGTCACGTGGCGAACCGGGCTCAAGGCACCCGTTGCGTGGCACCCGGGTCCAGGACGTTACATAAAATATACTTGAATCTAAATGGTATTTATTAGAACCCACTTGTATATGATTAATACCTTTAATTTATTTTATTTAATTGAAATCGAAATATGTCTGACTCAAACTTTAATAATTAAATTATTTTTAATATAAGGTTATACAGAATATAAATTTGGTTATAAATACTCATTGGAAAGATAAAATGTTTTTCTTTATCATGGTAATTTATTTGTAATTTTTAACAAATATATGATTACCTTAATAGATTATACATTAATGATGCAGAAATAATTTATTTAGTGAAAAATCAATAATATAATTTTTACTAAATTATTAATACCCATTAAAGGCCCAAAAACCTTACCAAAACTTATTCTTCGTGTAAATATAAACAATAATCATCCAAATGTTTAATTTTTTACCATTTTGATCCTTATAAAATTTACTGTCACACTTATATTATTTTATTTTAAATGATGTCAATGTTGTCGCCTTCATAATTTAATAAACATAACATTTTAAGATTAGGGTATTTTATAATATAAATTAGACTAAAAGTATTCTTATGAAATATATTATATATATATTCATCATAGTAATTTATTTTTAATTTTTATGCAACAAATATGTATATTAAATAATTGTTCAAAAATGTTGTAGTAATTATTTTATTAAGATAAATATCAAATAAATGGTTTTAAAAATATTAAAATAAATATTATATGAACTACTTAATCTTCTCCACAAAGTTTCTAGAAGAATATGACATGTTAGGAACCTATTTAATATTTTGGTTCGAATATATTATCTGTGTTTATTTTATTTAAATTCAAATAAATGAATAGTGTGAAAATTTACACTATTGGTATTTTATAAAAATAACAAATTAATAAATTATTTAAAAATTAGAAATATATTAAAAATTGAAAATTGAAAATTATATTGTCTAAAAGGTTATAAAGTATCCCATTGTGGAAAATTGAAAAAATATTAGTATGTATTTATAAAAATTTAAAATTTATAATATTGTTACCCAAAATAAAATTAAATAGATTAAATTAGGATAAATCAAAATGATATGGTTTAAAATAAACATAAAACATGTATAAATGTTATTGGTTGATGAGAATACAGCCCAATCGCATCTCATATTCTAATTGAGTCATTTTTTGAGGTTTTTAAGTGGGGTTTCAATTTAATAAAATTAATAGTTTTTAGGTTTCCAAAGGTGCCACTCTCCTCCCCTATAAAAAGGAACCTCCTCCCTCTCCACTTCACACAATTTTTTAGAACTAAAATTCGTCCAAAACCTGTCCATTTCACTTAAAAACATCCCTAGAAACCTAATAGAGGTCCGGGTCTTCTTCAAAGACCATCTTTAGTTCCCTAAGAGGAGGTTAAGAGAAGGCGCATTGAAGAAGACGTAATATCCTTTACCAATTCTTTCAAACTTATTTCTTCTCCTACATCATCTATATGAGTTGTTTCATTATTTAGTAATAAATCCAGTATCACTTGTATACTGATATGTTATTATGAAGATTAAACAACCATATTCTATCTTCTATCCATCCTATGAAAAAAATTAAATCACCACGCATGCATACGTTGGACTTACCGTCCCCACGTCGTGGTGTAATCTTTTATTTCATCACTAACATACTTGGATGGGTATAAGGATGGAAGAAATAACTATATATGATTATTGTTAATTTTTTTTTATTCTGAAATATTATACACTATACACTTCAATACAATTCTACAATCATGGGAATGATATCATAGCTCCTGTGTACGTACGGCCTACCGTCTCCACAATGTGATGCGACTCGTTCTACATGATGTTCATTGAATAATGATTATATAAATGAATTGAATGAATACATATGATATATATTACACTAACACAATATTTAAATGATGTATCTATAACCTGAAAAGAGGAATACAGATTTATTTGAAAAAACACTCATAAGAACATAAAGCAATGAACACCCGAATAACAAGTAGTAATGAAATATTTCAAATTAGAAGATAATAATATGACCATATGTGATATCATAACAATGAATATGATTCTGGAATAAGTCAATTAAATTATTTAAATCATTATAAAGGAGGTTTGGATATGTACAAATCACATCGAACCTATGGTAAGTGAAAATCCCGAAATCTCAATTTTTACCCGAGATTGTTTGTACTTACATATTTACTTGGGCATATTTATCATCCAAATCCATGTTTCCTCAACATGTAATATTATCCCCCTACAATTTTTTATATCCAATTTTACCTATTGGTAAATTTTTAGTAAAATATATGGAAGGAATCTTTTGTTGTTTTCAATACGAGATACTTCTTGACTTTTCTGGCCAATGTATGAGAAGAATGTTTTTTAACTTATAATGCATGAACGGATTTTTATGCTTTCATAGAAAATTATTTCCATTAAGCTTCCTTTACATTTTTTCAATTTTATTATCAATTAACATATTTTACTTATAATTTTATGACATATTGAGAAAGGAAAAATGTTTTTGATGAAGAAAGGATATTTTCCTCCGGAATGGAGTTCAAGTGTCTTATCAAAATTATTTTCCATATAAGATAATATAGGGTTATGTTTATATCCCTATTATTATATTGATTTGATTATAATATGATGGAATTGTTTTTATGAATTCCTTTATCGTATATGGATTATCTTATGATGGTATGATATTTAAGAATCCCATTTTTATTACATGGGTTATACTATGATGTATGATTTATGATTTTTTGGCACACCTAAGAATTGTTTCATTATGAGATGGGTGGGACCTATATCACATCCAATGCATTGGGTAACGATTTATATCTCATGTTATAGAAATGGATGGAATGGAAAATAAATTCGATTCAATAATACAGGGCTGGAACGGAAAGTAAACATGGTTTGGTAATGGAATTTGTCCACTATGATGGTATTGGCAGCAATTCCTTGGCTACTATGGAAATAATAACATGTGCTTAATGGTTTTCCACAATTACATGTTTTATTCCCATTCTATTTTATCATGATTGATGTTCCTTTATGATCTATTCCCTATGTACTACCAAGATTTATGTCATTACTCATGATTTTGATGTATTATGTTCATGGATTTATGTTCAAATATATATGGTTTGTTTTATTTTCGCCATTCTTAACTTTACTAAGCATTTGAGATCACACTTTTTATGTTTTATTTTCCAAAGGATATAAAGAAATGATTTCGTTAAGAAAACAAAAGTGTAATATCATTATGAGAGATGTTGAAGATCTTTCAACATGAATATAAGATTATGTTCTAAGTTTCCAAAGACACTAAAATCATACCGTCATTGGGCGTCTATTTCTGTTATGTATTAAATATTACAAAAAATGTATGTAATTTTCATGTATGTAATGATTTGGGTCTCTACAGTTGGTATCAGAGAAAAGGTTTAGTCAACCTTTGGAAACAAGGATGCAAAATCTTTAGTGAGATTCCTAGAGATATTTCTAAGCTATGTCTAGGGATGTCACTAAGGTTAAGTATATATATAGGTTATAGTTCTAGAATTATGGTAACAATATTAGAATTAAACCTAAGATTTTATATATTTAAGGTACTCCCCCTTTATTATGTTTTTTTCTTAGCTTGATTTTTCTTATCACACTATTCATTTTGGGTTTTAGATGATGGATGGAACCCGAAGGACGCGTGTTGATCAATGTAATGGACAATGCAATGATTGTCCTCCTGAACAAACCAATGTTATGGGAGATTGAGTGAAAAATTTTATTTCTATACTTAAACAAGCTATGAATCAATCCAGATTTCCAAATGGGAAGATAAGGGAATAATATTATATTGAGTCTTTAATGGGGAAATATCCAACTTCTTTCAATTGGTCTTCTGATCCACTTGTTGTTGAACAATGGATCAGTAACATTGAAAATATTTTTTCCATACTTCACTACTCAGAACATGTAGATTTCATTTTGGCTGTTTACAATTTAGAAGATGAAGTAGACCAATGGTGGACTCTAATTAAGAATACAAGGCCCCAAGATGAAATTGAATCCATGGAATGGGATGAGTTAAAGATATTTTTTTTCAATAAGTACTTCCCTCTTATTCTTCAAACAATGATAGAAAAGGAGTTCCTTGAGCTTAAGAAAAATGACGATTATGATGTTGGTATATACGAAGCGAATTTTACAAGGTTTTCAGGGTATGCATATGGCTTTACCATTCAACCTGCAAGTAAAGTTGATCGATTCTTCAGTGGCTCAAAACCATGTCTTCGAAGGGCATTAGATATAAGATACTTCTGTAGCTATGAAGAAATTGTGCGTTGTGCTATCAAGGTTGAATTGGATGTTGGTATTACATATCCATCTCATGATTTTGAAAAGAAACAAAATATGGAGTTCAATGAAAAATGTCAAAACAATGGTGAAAAGAAGATGAATGTTTCTTTATGCTCAAAGTGTGGAAAGAAACATGATGAATATTGTCTTAAAGGGACTAGAAAATGTTTTATGTGTGGAAAAGAAGGTCATCGAGCAACTTAGTGAAAAGTAATGGGAAAAAGGTAGATAATGATGTTAATAGAGAAAATTCTACACAGAACGCACCACCAACACTTCAGTGGTACAAGTGAAAGGAAATGTGGCATTATGCTAACCAATGCCCTAATCCAAGGGTTAATGATGATCAACATCAACAACCTCTTAAAGAAAAGGACAAAGGGAATTCACATGCAATCACTATTGGTGATGTTTAGTATAACAATGAAGTGGAGGAATGATTAAGATTTTATGTAAGGAGATTCCAAAATAATTTTGTGGAATCTAATTTATAGTATCATGGAATATTGGAATATCTATGTATTGGTTTATTATTGTTTTCAATAATTTTATGGTACAGGTAACCATGAAAAGTTATTGAAATATTTTGGGAAATAAGATGACATGCACATAATGAAGTAATAAGAATAAAATAATATGTTTGATAGTATTAATGAGATCATGACTGATATTAGGACAAAGTGATATCATGGATTGAGTATAAAGAAATTTTGGGATTTTGGTATGTGGAAAGAGTCAAATTTTGATAGCATTCGATTTTTCACTATGGTTCAATGGGTATTAATTTTTCAAGAGAATACATGATTAAAGTCTAAACATTTTTGGAATATGACAAACAAGATATATCTTATGATATATTGGGGATAAATTGTTGTAATCACATGATTTATTTATGACATGTCTAGTAATATTTGTCTTTATACTATGAGATTGGACAGAAGTATTTTTAATAAGCCTAAATATTGGAATGAATTAGGTTAGACATAATATAGTATTGTTTAAGGCTATATCTTTTTGATATTATAATTGTATTGTTTAAGAAAAAGGACAACCTATAGGATGGGCGACAACCCATCGCGTCAGACAAGGTTATGGGAATCAAACCCACAACTGAAGTGTGACAGAACTTTATCGCCTACCACTGTCCTACAGGAAGTCCCTGGTTAGTAGAAATTAGTTTTATTTTATTAAGAGGTATGTTAGATGATGTATAAGTCCATTTTTGGAACCATAAATGATTAATATCATCATATATGGATTTATGTATATTTAATAACTTCTGATAACCTTTTTCTTGAGATAGATGGAATGACTTATCATTCTATCGCATGATCTACTAACTCTTCCAGAATGAAAAAATAAACTTCATTTCTTTAAATAATAGATGATGTGGAAATTGTTCGTGGAATGACCAACAATGATATTACACTGAAATCAAGTAAATATTTCTCATTACGATAAAATTCATCAACATTAGAGAAGTGATCTTGAAAACCAAATTTTTTTTTCATAGTACCCTTATACCCGATGAATTGGAAGGTACCTTATATCATCACAAAATTATGGCTTTGTGATTGATGGATTTTTCATAGCCATGTCCCCTACCACTCTTCATCTGAAGTTGATGGTTAGATTTATCTTCCATATCCATGTATTCAACTATGTTGTCCTATGTGGAAACCCAGTGCTGAGTTACATTGGGTGACTATTATGATTATAACATTCCTTTTTAAAAATAAGTTTTAGTATTACTTTTTTATGATGTCGGTTTCGATGAAAGAAACTATCAAGTAGTAAACCATTTATAACACTAATGAATTTCGAGGGAGAAATTCATTTTAAAGGGGTAGAATGTAACACCCCTATTTTTTATGAGATATATTCTTTTAAATTTTTTTGATATATTCTATTGTGCTCTACACCAAGATTAGCTTGCACTATACACAACACTGTATTAGTTTGCAGAATACACAATAGTATTATTGGCTACTGTTACACACAATTTCATGTTATTTAGAATAAAATTCATTTTACATAACTCCATGTATAGATTTTGATCAATTTATAACTTAACTATATTTTGGGTATGTTATACACAACACCAAAGGAAGCCTTCCTTACACGCAACCCTGACTTGTCTTGCATTACACACAAGAGTGACCTTCCTCAATATCATGTGTTTTACACAATACCGAGTTTCACTAAACAACGATATATTGTTATAATATTATTATGAACTAGCCATTATGAATATTATTAAATTAATTTTGAATTTTATAACATTATAATTCATTTTACAGATTTTCTGGAATTAGGAATGAGAACAAAATCAATTCTCCATTTAAAAGAAGCCTTTTTCAAAAAATGAAGTTTTTCCGCCTTTTGATGGCGCACCAATTTTAAATATAATTTTTGACAAATTTATAAGGTCAATTTTACAAAATAAACTTCTTCTTTTGAATCGGGATATAAAAAAAATTACATTGGATAATGTTTTGATATTTTTCTAACAACGTTCTTATTTTGATGAATAGTAAAAACACGCTAAATTTTACTTAAAAACAACATTTTTCATCAAGATAATTTATTTGGTTAAATTATAATAGTAAATTGTTTTAAAGTATAAATAGAATATATTTTTACCATTTAATATAATTTATGTCATTTTCATTAATTTTACATTGTATTCGTAGGTAAAATTAATTCAATATTTTGCAATGTTTAAAGAAAACTGTGTTTTTCGACAACAGGATTAATTTTAAATTAATTATTGAATCTTATATGTTTTGAATTAGGAAAATTTGATTCAATATTTGGAATCAGTAGGTCCAAATTATGTTAATAGGCTACTTTTTATTTGTGGGAATTATGAATAGTAACTACGGTAAATTTTATTTACCACAGTTAAAGGTAAATTAGATAATTAAGTGTAAAAATAATATTATAAAACAATAATAACAATTTTATTAATATACTTGTATGATTATATTTTTCCTAAAATATACTTGGGTCAAAATGGTATCTATTAGAACCCACTTTTATGTGATTAAGACCATTAATTTATTTTATTTAAATGACAGTGAAATATGTCTCACTGTACCTTTAATAATTAAATTACTTTTAAAATACGGTTATACATAATATAAATTTGGTTATAAATACTCATTTGAAATATAAAATGTTTTTCTTTATCATGGTAATTTATTTTTAATTTTTAACAAATATATAATTACCTTAATAACCTATACATTAATGATGCTGAAATTATTTATTTAGTCAAAAATCAATTATATTGTTTTTACTAAATTAAAAATACCCATTAAAGGCCCAAACCCAGACAAAAACATATTGGTCGGGTACATATAAAACCTAATAATCCAAAGGTTGAATTGATGACAATTTTGAGGCTTATAAAAGTGATTATGACACTTATATTATTTTATTTTAAATGATGTCAATGTTGTCACCTTCATAATTTAATAAACATAACATTTTAAAAGTAGGTTGTTTTAGAAGATAGATTCTACTAAAAGTTATCTTATGAAAGATATTATATTTATATTCATCATTGTATTTTAGTTGTTATTTTTATGAAAAAAATAAGTATATTAAATAATTATATAAAAATGTTGTAGTAATTATTTTATTAAGAGAAATATCAAATAAATGGTATTAAAAATATTTAAATAAATATTATATGAACTAATTAATATGATCCAAGAATTTTTTAGAATAATATGACATGTTAGGAACCTATTAAATATTTTCATTCAAATATATTCTCTGTTTGTGTTTTATTTAAATTCAAATAAATGAATAGTGTCAAAAGTTACACTACTGGTATTTTATAAAAATAACATATAATTAAATTATTCAAAAATCACAAAAATATTTAAAAATTATAAATTGAAAATTATACGGTCTAAAAGGTTATAAATTATCCAATTATGGGAAATTGACAACATATAAGTATGTATTTATAAAAATTTAAAATTTAGAATATTATTACCACAAATAAAATTAAATTGATTAAATAAGGATAAATCAAAATGATAAGGTTTCAAAATAAACATAAAACATGTCTAAATGTTATTGGTTGATGAGATTACAACCCTATCTCATCTCATATTCTAATCGAGTAATTGTTGGAGCATTTATGTGGGGTTTGAATTTATTATAAATTAATATACTTTAGGTTTCCAAAGGTCCCCCTCTCCTCCCTTATAAAAGGGAACCTCCTCCCTCTCAAATTCACACCATTTTTGAGATTTAAAATTCGTCAAATCCCTACACATTTCACTTATACACTTCCCTATAAACCTACTAGAGGTCCTGGTATTCTTCAGAGACCAACTTTACTGCCCTAAGAGGAGGTTAAGAGAAGGCGTGTCGAAGAAAATGTAATATCCTTTACCGATTCTTTCAAACTTATTTCTTCTCCTACTTCCTCTATAAGAGTTGTTTCATTATTAATTAATAACCCCATTATCACTTTTATATTGATATGTTATTATGAATATGAAACGACCATATTCTATCTTCTAGCCATCCTATGAAAAAAATGAAATCACCATGTGTGCGTACGTACAACTTACCGTCTCCACGTTGTGGAGTAATATTTTATTTCATCACTAACATACATGGATTGGTATAAGGATGGAAGAAGTAACTATATATGATTATTTTAAATTGATATTTTTTCTTAAATATTATACACCATACACTTCAATAAAATTCCACAATCATGAGAATGATATCATCGCTCGTGCGTACGTACGGCCTACCATCTCCACGAAGTGATGCGACTCGTTCTACATGATCTTAATTGAATAATGATTATATAAATGAATTTAATGAATACATATGATATATATTACAAAAATACCATTATTGAAATGATGTATCTATAACCTAAATATAGGAATAAAAATTTATTTGACAAAACACGCATAAGAACATAAAGCAATGAACACCCGAATAACAAGTAGTAATGAAATATTACTAATAAGAAGATAAAAATATGACCAAATATGATATCATAACAATGAATATGATTCTAGAATAATTAAATGACATTATTTAAGTCATTATACTAGAGGTTCAGATATGTACAAAGAATATCAGACCTAAGGTTAGGGAAAATCTCGCAATCTCAATTTTTTTCCGAGATTGTTTATACTTCGGTATTTACTGGGGCATATTTATCATCCACATCCATGTTTCCTCAATATGTAATATTATCCCCCTACAATTGGTTAAATCCAATTTTACCTATTTTTTAATTTTTAGTAAAAGAAATGAAAACAATATTTTGTTATTTTCAGAAAGAGATACTTTTTGACTTTTCCGTTCAAAGTACGAGAAAAATGTTATTTTAACTCATACAACATGAATGGATTTTAATGCTTTCACATAAAATTATTTCGATGAAGCTTACTTAAGAAGTTTTCAAGTTTATTTTCAATTAACTTCTTTTATTTTAAAATTTTATGGAATACTGAGAAAGGAAAAATGTTTCTGATGAAGAAATGATATTTTCCTTAGGAATGGAGTTCAAGTGTTTTATCAAAATTATTTTCCATATATGATAATATGGGGTTATGTTTCTATCACTATTATTACATTGATATGATTATGATATGATGGAATTATTTTTATGAAGTCCTTTATCATATATGGATTATGTTATGATGTCATGATATTTAAGAATAACATTTTTATTACATGGGTTATGCTATAATGTATGATTTATGATTTTGTGGCACACATAAGAATGGTTTCATTATGTGATGGGTGGGAACTATATCTCCCTCCAATTAATTGAGGGAAAATTTATATCTCATGTGATAGAAATGGATGTAATGGAAAGTAAATATGGTTCCGTAATAAAAGGCTAGAATGACAAGTAAACCCTGTTCATTAATGGACTTTGTCCACTATGATGGTCTCTGCAGCAATTCCTTGGCTACTATGGAAATCACAACATGTGCTTAATAGTTTTCCAAAATTACATGTTTTATTCCCATGATATTTTATCATGATTAATGTTCCTTTATGATCTATGCCTTATGTACTTCTAAGATTTATGGAATTACTCATGATTTTGATGCTTTATGTTCATGGTTTTACCTTCAATTGTATATGGTTTGTTTTGTTTTCCCCATGATTACCCTTACTAAGAATTTGAGCTCACCCTTTTTTATGTTTTATTTTCCAAAGGATATAAAGAATGGTTTTAGGTAAGAAAACCAAAGTGGAAGATCTTTATGGTAGATGTTGAAGATCTTTCACCATGATTAGAAGATTACGTTCCGTGTTTCCAAAGACACTAAACTAATACAGTCTTTGGGCGTCTATTTTTGTTATGAATTAAGTATTCATTAAAATATATGTAATGTCCATGTACGTAAAGATTTTGGACTCTACACTATAACATAAAATCACCAATATAGAACATTTTACTCCTAGTCATCACAACTTGTGCATATCAAACTCACCCAGAAGAGAGTGTGGGAAAGAGGGGGTAGTCGGTCATCTATCATCTCCCTTGGGATGTTGGAAAAAATAGCCCGCAAATATAAATATATATGAGTGTCAGCACATTGTTATCAATGAAGGTGGAGTTTATAAAGAAAATAACATTGAATATATATATAAATAATTTATTCACACAATATCAACATATGTGTTCAAGAACACAAAAAGGGGTACTAACTAACACACAATGTTACTAACTATTAGTTTTTCAACTAAATGAAAGACACAAAATTAAAATTGTAATCCATGAGACACCACTATAAATTTACCATTTTCTATATTAACCATTTTCCAACCAAAAAACATTTAATCATACCACCCCTTTAATATTTCCATCATATTAATTGTTTTATTAACCATTTAAATTAAACACCCCATAATTAATTCATTTGATAACTGTGCCGATTTCAAATCGTTATCATTTATGTAATCCCATTACTACTTAATCAACTAGCATAATAAATAACATCAAAATAGAAAACACTAATCATTCTCATCTCAGAAAGACCACACGATCACCATCATAGCCACAACCACCTCCTCATCACAACTACGATATCACCACCACATTCCCTCATATCATCCCTATATCATGGTCGCACAACACATTACCCCCATGAACGCTATCCTCACTTCAAAAATTCACACATACCACAAAATTTATTGACATTAAAACATAAAATAGTCAATATTTATCAAAGGTATATCAATTACTTCCATAGATTTATTTTAGTTTTATTGTTACAAAAGACATATATCTAGGTGTAACCAATTAATTAGCCAATTATATGTTTCTAGACATTTATTCAATGTCACATCACAAAAATCACACAATAAGGCTTCACAGAACATACTAAAACATAAATTTTTTTGGGAAAACAATATCCATGATTTTCAATGGTACATCACAAATACAAAACCTAAATTTCACAATATGAAAAATCTATACAATCTAGTGAAAATTTCCTCTTACCCCTTGATTAAATAAAATAAGTTTTTTTCATTAATCTAGTGTATATTATCTTCCCAAAAGATAATAAAATAATGATCCCCTCCCACATGTTACGAATGATGAGAAATGAAGTGATCCTCTACCTAGAAGAAATAATATTTAGTAGATATATTACACCAAAAGTAGGGAGTTCACACACCCGAGGAATCCTCTATATAAAGAACCCCAACCAAAAACTACAATGGGGATCCATAACATTGGGGGAATGGAATAGAAACCACCGGTCTTAAGAGAAAGAAACCCAGAAATAAAAAAGGAAATATCTTTACATTATAATGAATAGATCTAAAACTAGTGGTATTTTATATGGTTTTAATTGATCGGTATAGTCATATCTTATGAAAGCCACATGTTATATACATCTAAAAGGATTCAAAATTTTAATAAATGAATTATGTAATTATAATCCTTTAAAATATCATTTAATTCCATTAATAATGTATTTAAACATAGTTTACAACAAAAAATTCATTGAAATGGAAAATTATGAACATGTTACTATTGGGTGCTATTGTTAGGTGGTACTGTCAGGTGGTACCACTAGGGTGTTACAATATGATGATAACTCTAGGGTCCAAATGTCAGGTGCTACCACTATGGTGCTACCATCAGGTTCAACTATCATGTATTATCATCAGGTAATACCATCAGGGTGCTCTCTCTAGTGTTCTACCATCATGTGCTACCATCAGGGTGATAAAAATTGTTTTTACTGCTAATGTGCTATATTCAAGGGATACGACCAGTGTGATACCAATATTTTCCAACGACTGGGTGCTACCTTCAAGGAGTTATCATTAGGTTTTACCACCAATGTCTTACCATCAATACCTAGAGTTCGACCATCAGGTGCTACCTCCAAGTCTTATTATTAGGTGTTAACTCCACTGTTCTACCATATAGTGATGGTGTCATGTGCTTCTGCCAACCTCCAAAATATAGCCTTTTCCTCGAAAACACCTCCAAACTATTCAATTCATCCTCTAAACACCTATGGATTTCCCCCACACACCTCAAACACCAAATATCTTGTAAATTAATGGGCCACAATGTTTTGGTTGTAATATCTATTTGTCCATCAAATGGAAAATAATAACATTGTTTGTACATATGTGTAGAATACCACCTCACAAACCAATGTATATAATTTCTCATCATTGAATTTAATGGATAGTAATTATGATTGATTGGGTTTATAAATATTATAATCTAGGAATAGTAATTATTCTAGAAATATAATATATATATAATATGTCTTTATACCATTACAATCAATAAAAATATAATCATCTGATGTTTGTTGGTTTAGATAACATAACCACAGAGTGATAGAGATAATTTTTAAAATAAGAACTCTAATGTATTTCTATAGGGATGTATTTAATAATGGTATTTATATTTATAAATTTATAATGATTATAAAAATATATAATTCTTTATTCTTTATTTTTAATATATGTGAAAGAAAAATAATCACGTTTGTGTACATTCGGACTGTAACCTCGTGAGCTGATGTATTTTGTTTTCCATGACCCTATTTCATTAAAGTATTTAAAATTTTATTTTGTGTAAAAAAATATAATTATTTCATGATTACACTTTTTGATATTATATAACAATTACCCCTTTGAACGTGTTAAAAGAACCAAATTCAATTTTCCATTACAAAAGAAAATTCCGTCAAAACACATGACATGGTATTAAATGCATAAGTAATTAAATATTTGATGGAAATAAATTATTTAATTGTAAATTAAATACTTATAAATGTTCTTAAACATGTAAACAATTAATTACCCTTTATTATATAGTAGTTAAATGACTTATACAGAACGTACAGACTCATGGTGAGGGGTTTATTAGCTGAATTTCCATTAATTAGGTTACACTTCTATTATATTAAATATTTTATTACACTATAATGTGTGAAGAGAAATCAATTTTTTTTTCAACTATCACACAAAATAACTTTATTCATTCATTATAACTGAAATTATATGATATTTGTAAGAATTTCACATATCAATATCGTTTCTTTGAGGATTTACTTTTATTATGCACTTAATTATTTTTATTTTATATGTATGATGCATGTTGAGATATTATATCATGAATTAATCTTTTATCATTATATTTAATGTTCCTTTTAATTTTTATCTTTGAAAAGATATTAATTCAAATGTTATTAAATTTTCAAAGGTATTTATTGTCACAATTTAAATTCATTGATACATAATTCATGTTATGGGAAATAATTTATTTTATATGGTTTACTTAATAACATTTAGAAAAATGATGGGTTTTAAATAAACATGTTATTTTATTTAATTCACATTATTTTTCATTGAAGCCTTACCCAAGTTCTAAAGGTTTCTTGTGTCAAAATTCCAACTTGGATACATGTTTTGATTAATGTACCTATAGTATTTTACTTTGTGTATACAATTATTCAGGACATATAATATCATGAATCTTTTTATACTCAAGATATTTTATGCTCTTTATTATGTTCATTGTTTCTAATGGTTTTTTTGTTTTAGAATACCATAGAATGGTTCTTTATATATTTTTTCTTTTAATGTTTTTAATGAAATTTGACCAAACTCTTCATCCATGTTTTATATATTATTTCAATAATGTTATTTTCTAAATATATATTCCTTCCATAATCTATTTTCCATTATCTCTGAATACTTTTAAATGGATTTTAAATACAATTTCTTTATATTTTCTATATGGGTCACGTTTTGTTACACTGCTAGATTTTGTAAAATATTTTTCCCAAATAAATTTAAACTTTTAAGAATTTTTCATTTCATACATCCCCTATTTTATCATGTGTTTTATGAAACCTGGATTCTTGCATGCATTACGCACAATACTGAGATTGAAGGAAACATTGAATTCTATTAAAAATTTATTATCTAAATTGATAGTAATATCTTAGTCATTGGAATGGAGTGTATGAATAGTATTAAATAAATTATGAACATATATGGATTACCATTGCATATTAAATTAAATTTGTGTTGAAAAATTCAAAAAATGAAAAGTTAAGATTTTTTTTCTAAAATAATCGATATCTTTTTTGAGAAAACAATTTTTTTGAAAACCAATATTTTTTTACACCAATAAATTATGAAACCTACTTTTCGTGATTTATTTTATAAATTTTATTTAATATATATTCAATATAATTTATAACTTCCATTCTATTGGTTTTTTAGATAAGATATAATAATGAATCATATTTTATGTTTATAAAAATTATTTTTCTAAAAAATAGGTTTTCTTCTTTTTGATTTTTTTTTAAATATAGATTTATAAAATATTGAAAAATTTATTTTAAAAAAAAGTTTTATTTTTATATTAATATCAAAATGATCTTATAGTAATTTTTTTAGAATTATTGGGAATGTTTGTATTTTTAATGAATTCTGAAAAATATTGAATTACAATTGAAAATAACTTTTTCATTTAAATTATTAATATAATAAAATTATATATTAATTTGTTTTTAAATTAAAATTTGTTCAGTTATATATCTATTAATATAATTTATTTTATTTTAACCATTTTACTATTAAATTTTGATATAAAACCCATTTAATCATTTGAGTTTTTTTTATTTGAAAATTCATTTTCTCGTCGCGCCTATAAGAATTATTTTATATTGAATTTATCTAATTATGTGAATTAATTTTTTTTAAAATTAATTTCTTATTTTGAATTATAATAGTTTATAATTTCTAAAAAGGATCACTTAATATTTTTCCATAATGAATACTGAAAAGAATAATAAATATTTACAATAGTTAAGGAAAAAATTGGTTTATCATTGGTTAAAGAAAATATATATGGGTTAAAATGAAATAAAAACATATCTAAAATCATTGTTCTTAACATATTTTGTCCCTATAATGTCTAATTGTTTTTATGAGTCCATTATAAATCATTTCATACTATGAAAAATATGGCCACACCATTTTCGTTTCAAAATATTTCAAGTGTGCCACTCACCTTATCAAAGGTCTCCCCCTCTACACTCCAAGTTACACCATAAACCCCATTTAATTTGGAAAATTCCTATTTAAATGATTTAAAAATATACCTCATATAATCTTATTATCCTTATATGGGGAATAAAGTCAACCTATAATGGCTACTAGTGAAATCATATGGAGGATACTCGAAGAAGAGATAACATTTCTCAATGAGTGTTTTTATTTTATTTCTTCATCCACATCCTAAAATTCATATTCAACCCTGATGATATAATAACATAAGTATCATAAATATACTGATTTGTTTTTATGTTATGTGAATTACCTAAAACTATCCTCACTGCAATCAAATGAGTTACAAAATCATCATTTATGTATATGGTAGATTACCGCCTCCAGAACTGATGTCATTCTTTATTCCATTACCACCTATCATGATTGGGCATGCCGATCCATATAAAGTATATATAGGATATTTATAACATAATTATACATATGGAGTCATTATATAATATATATATATACCAATTTTTTCCCATTCTTTAATGTTTATGATAACGTCTCTTGTATGCACGACCGTCTATCTCCTCACGAAGAAATGTGATTTGTTTATCACTATCGCTTTACAGGGAAGATAATAATGTTTTATTTAATGAATATTATATATATATATATATATATAACATAATTATGATATTAATTACATATAAATTATTTTTATACGATAATATATCATTTCATTTCCTACTATTTCACCCACTGAAAGATGACATCATCGTTCATGTAGATGTAGTTCGATGCCTTCACGAAGCGATGTGAACCTCTATATTCAATACCAAAACACATGTATGAAATGAATAAGTATATTTAAAAAATAATTTTTTATTTATGGTACTATTAAAATTCTAAAAATATTAGTTATTAATCACCTCATTTCCACAAGAATTGATGAAAAATGTAAATGTTACTTATTTATACGTAAGACCTACCATCTCTAAGATCATTACGTACTTTATTTCACACAAAAAAATCTTCTATGATTTTCTTAAAATTAATATATAAGAATAAATATTAAAATAATATCATGCTTATTATTATATATATATTCGATTAGTTATAAATTTTATAATACCATAAATAAAAAAACATATCTGAAAAACAAAGCGATTATTAACCGAAATGTAATTTTAACAAGTAATTTTAAGTAATTTAGAAATAAAATGTTATAAGTAAATTATATAAGGTTATATATATAATAATTGTTCTAGAATGTTTTTTATAATAAATTTCTATTTATTTCATATGAGGATGAACATGTTTGGTGGAAGTCAATACATAAGGTAAGTGATGTCTAGTCTCTCTTTATTTTATGGGAGACATATGAGAATTAAACACTCGTTTATTTTTTTGAGGTGTATGTACTTACACTTTGACATGTTATATCATTAATCTACTTATTTTCTTGATATTTAATGATTAATTTGATGTTATCCATTATTATTATTATGATACCAAAAATTACAAAAGAATTAATGGATTTTTTTTCTCACTTATATAGATGGGAGTTATGAGACATATTCACAACTTCTAACTTATATCTAGTGTATATAATTTCAATTAATTGCATTTAAATTTACCATTAATAAAAATTATAAGGATTTAAAATATTATTTCATTAACTCTATTTGATGGGGTTTATGGTTCAAAATAAACTCATTAATTATATGATTGGTTTCTATATTTTCCTTCACTGAGACATATTTATTTTATGAACCATTATTATTTCATAAATTGTGTATATAGTCCTTCCACATTTAATATCATGGATTTATTTATTATCATGGTATTATAAGTAACATTTAACTTTATTCTCTCGTAGGGATTTTGATTAAAATTTTCCAAAGTCGCAATATTTTTATGTTACAGTCTTATCATTTATTGTGGTTTATCATGATTATTCTTCCACTAATTAAATAATACAATATATATCTCAAGTAATGTATGAAAATTATTCACATATAGATATTCATGATACTCTCAAGTAATAGTAATATTTTTCTACTCTTTGGTGCTTAAAACAATTGAGGAAACGTTTTTATTTAAACATGACTTTATTTAGATCTGTTTTCAATAATTTGTTTTCATTGAAAACCATGTCATTTAAAAAATATAAAAAATGTATTATAATTCAATTTTTCTTAAATAAATTTTTAAAAAGTTTTAATTTTTTAAAATGTGTTTAAAGTGATATTCATCTCTATTTCAAAACAAATCACATTTGTATTTTATGAATCATTGGATATGAATAATGTTTTAACAAGTATGAAATGAATGAAATTCCCCACCATCATGAACATTATTTTCTTTAAATATTCCCTTATAAATTTTCATGTTTATTTTTAATGAATTTTTTTTATATTGTGTTATTTATAAAATGTAGTTTTTCAAATTGGACTGTATATTTTCCATAGGATATTTTTTAAATGGTTTCTAAAGATTCATTTATAAGATTGAAAGTTTATTTTTCTATTAAAAGGATTTTCAAAAAAAAAATTGAATTTTTTAGTTTTAATTTTTTAAACAAAATTGAAAATTTTATGTTAATCAATAAATTTTTTATGTGATTCTTAAAAATTCCAATATAAATTTTCATATTTATTTTATGATATGATGAAATTTTTTAAAAAAATTTTGTTTCATTTATTATGATATGATTAATGTTTTTATATCTTTTGGAACAGAAACATATTATTTTCATGATTTTATTTGGTAACTATATCACCCTATAATACATTTGGTATTGATTTATATATCTTGCAATAGATAAGAATGTAACGGGGAGTAAACCCTACTTCGTAAAATTATTTTTCTGCTATGATGGTCTTGTGAGTGAACATCTACTAATACGATGGTCTAGGGATAAGACCCATTTCATAGTGATGGTTTTTGAAATAATCCTAGAATACTACGGAAATGATTTTTTATACTTATGTGTATTTTAAAAATCCATGTCTTATGCCTATTTTATGCACTTATAACTCATTTTCTTTGATTCCCTTAATATTTATGTCTTATGAACTGTCAATCCTTATGATATGACTCAATATTATAATATGTAACATTTAGAGTGTGTTTTTAGAATATTATGGTAATTTTCTCATACTATAGTGTTCATGTTTTGGTTATATATCTCGCTTTTTTACCTGTATGGATCATTTAAGCTCACTGATTCTTATGTTTCCCTTCCCTAGGTGATAAAGAATGAATTTATATAGGATATGTTTATAAATATTACAAAAAAGAAAAATATAATTATGGGAAATCATCAAGAACATAAACCAAATTAGAGGGTTGTGTACCAAGTCACCAAAGTTTCTAAACTCTTTTGGTCAGAATGCTTGTGTTTTTCTAATAAATTTAGTATTAATATAAAACATGTATTATATGTGTATGATAATCATGGATCCCTTTAGTTGGTATTTGTGGAAAGGCATAGTTATCCTTTGGAAATTAGGATAAGAAAATATTAGTGATATCGCTAGGGATATTTATACGGATATATCTAGTTATATATCTAACTAAAGTCTTAGGATGCGTCTACGTATAGAAAAATGTCACTGAATTTTGTCAAATGGGTAGAGAATGTGGTTTCCATGAAATTTAATCTCTATCAAGATTCTATATGTAGATGCATAAATGGAAGGGAGGTTCCTAGGTGTAATGACATTGAAATGGGAACATTGAGCTATACTCAATTTTCACTCGGTACATGATAATAGTCCTTTATAAACACATCCTTTAACTATCCAAGGGGATATGATTTAGAAATTATCATAATCATTAAAGCCATAATAAAGGATTTAAATATATTTTGCTCATGGATGACCTAGGATAAGCTTAATGTGTCATAGATATAAAATAAGGTGTCATGATTGTAAAATCCTATAAGTGATTTTTTACAAAAAAATGATTATGTTTTCTTAGGATATGATTTTCAGTATTATTAAATGGCTAGATCCCGAAGAAATTATGTTACAATCGAATTTAATAGAAATTTCCATGATTATGAGTAACCAAATAGGAAGACGACTAGAGATAAAGATATATTGATTCTTCATAATTAGCTATTGTAATATATGAATAAAAAATATGAACTCTAGTTATATACATAAAGTTAAAAATAAGAGGAAGATTAACTTTTATGAATTCTAGTATGGTAATGAATATTGAATAAAGAAGTCTCATCTTCCTATATGTCAATAAGGTTGGAATTACAAGCACGAATAATATCTCAAGTAGAGGCTAATATCATATATGTATGGATAATATTAATATAGAGTGAAAAATTATCAAGGAGTTAAATCTTTAATGTATGAGGAACACATGAGTTATCTATCATAATTCCATGATCCAAAATTAAGTTATGGTCCAGGGAATGACCTGTTACATTTCAATCATTAAAGTGGAATAGTTTATGTCTTTATATAATAGATGTAAGAAATTTTTTTATATGAATCATGAAATATAAAAGGATTGATCTGTATATGTTTCCCTTTTAGAATTTTCCATTATCTGTTTAATAGTACTAATGATCTAGAAAATTTATTTAATAGAAATGTAATGTTTTATAATAAATATATGATTAAGGGACGATAACCCTTAACATTTTCCTAAGGTTGAGATAAATTGTGCATAGGTTTGATGATTGAAATTGAAAATATAAATTGGATAGTATCTTTGTCCTCAAAACTGAAAAAGGATTTGTCAAAAAAGTGGATTACATTATCATTGATGAATATTAGAAAATTATTAGATCTATAGATATGTTCAACAATATATGGTGTCATTCACGTAATTTGTAAGAATGCCTATTTTTATTGAGATTTTATGGTTATTAGGGTTGTGACCATGTTTCAAGAGTATACATGATGAAGGTATTAACATGATTGGTATGTTCCATTCTGGAGCTGCTTTATGATATATGGGGGATTATTTTTATGTTAATTTTGAGAAAAATCATGAAATTATTTATAAATTTTTACTATTTGTAGCGTAAAAAGGATAACCAATTATGGAATGGTTTATGATAAACTTTTGATGAATTTTTAGAGATTAATGTATTAATTCACAATAAGTATATTAATCCATTGTGGATAACTAGTGATAACCTTTTTATACTAGAGATAGATTTAATTCATTAACATCATATTATAGATCATGTGATCCATTAATTCTTCATGGATAACAAATTTCATATTTATATCCGGAAGTAAAAGATGAAGTATAAATTGATCGAACAAATACTAAAGGATAAAATTATTCTTATGATACATAGGAAATCTATTTCCCTTGTATATCATTTCCTTGGAAATTATCAATCATATTTTCAGGGTATCTTATTGATTGCTGAATCAATTGAAGCATTATCAGGTTCAATATTATTTCTATGTATCTCTCTTGAGTAAGTATATACATGATCCATCACATATACTAAACTCAGAGGTCGAACTGTAGGATCATGATATTCTTATGAGGAACAACTATTAGAGATCCTATATTGAATAGTTATTGTTAAATGAAACAAAACAACTTACCAAGAAATTGTGTTTTTTTAAAAAGCATAATCTTGAGGAATCCATGTAGAAACCAAAGGATATAATGAGGTTTAATTGTCCACATTGTTTTGTACCATAGTCATGAATTTCTGGGAGAAGTTTATTTTAAGGTGGGTTATAATTCTACACCTCGAGATTTGGTGGAATAGTTTTTAAAATAAAATTATTATTTTTAATACTTTTAATCGCATGAAACACTGAGTTATATTTTCTTACCTGAAAACATTATTTTATCATTCATTACATGAAACACCGAGTTTGAAAAACATAACAGACTATTAAAATATAATTATATTAAATGATAGTTATCTTCTAACTAGAGGAATGGTGGGTATGAATATGATTAACTAAAATATGAAAATATAAGGTTTATGAGTAAATATAAAATAAATTATTTGGTGACTAATTTATTAAAAATGAAAATAAAAACTATTAAAAAATAAAAAAAATATTTTTATGAAAAACTATTTTTTATGAAAACAAATAATTTTTTACAAATATAATTTTAAATAAACTATTTTTTGAATTATTCTAATGAAATTTATAAAATATATATTCAATCCAATGTTTTACATTCATCTCATGTTTTTTCTATAAAATATATAAGAATTAATATGATTAAATACTTAAAAACTAAGGGTCTCTTAAAATCAGTATAATCACATTTTCTAGAATTATTTTAAAATGAATTTTTACACTTATAGAAGATTTATTTTTAATAATAAACCTTAATTTAAAATTATAATATTTAAATTATCTTATGGTAAATTTTTGTAAATTTTATGAAAAGATATTTTTTGATAAATAGTATAAAATACTAGATTTTAATTGAAAATTTCCTTTCTGTGTAAACTATTTGTAAAGATAAATTTTATATAAAATTTTATTAAATTAAAATTAGTTTAATTTCATATCAATTAATAAAATTTATGTTATTTTAATCATTTTCATGTTTAATTGTAATATAAAAACCTTGTAAACATTTAACTATTTTCTCTTTGAAACCTTACAATCACACCAAGCCTCCGAGATTAATTTTAAATTTAATTTCTCAACTTCTATAAATTGAATATGTAAAAATAATTCTATATTTCTAATATTAACAATTAATATTAACTAATAAGTTCAACTTTATTTTTCACCATAATGAATAGTAAAAAACTGTAAATAAAAATATCACAGTTTAAGTAAAAGTGGGTTGACAATGGGATTAAACTAAAAATATAAGGGTTAAAATGGCCTAAAAACTTATATATAATATATTTTGTGAAAATATTTAGTTCCTATAATGTACACAGATCTATAAAAACTTGAGTTTTTATCCTTTTTATCATAAGAAAAATGTGGGCACACCTTTTTCTTTTCAAAATATTACAAGTGTGTCACTCGCTACACTTATAAAAGGTCACCCCAATCCTCTCTTCATCAAAGCTTAAAAAAATTACCAAAAACTACCAAAATAAATTTTCAAATTCACTAATATATTTATATATTACTTATTTTTTGGAATAAATCCAACTTATGAATGGATTGTGTAAAAATATAATAACGATACTCAATGAAGTGGTAATGTTAATCAATGAGAATTTTTATATTTTTTCTTCCTAAAACATATTAAATTACTATTAAACTATTATGATATAATTAACTCATTAAATTTAATCAAATAATATGATAATATGTAATGGTTTTGACCTAGATATGTCCTCACATACATCAAATGGGTTACCAAATCATCATTTGGGTGTACGGTGTGCTACATCCTCACAAACCAATGTCATTTGATTTTCCATTACCAGCTCTCACAGTTGGGTCTAATGATGGATATAAATTATATATACGGTATTTATTACATTATTATATCTATGGATTCATTATATTACATATATACCTTTTTACATTCCAGTCATTAGGTGATACGATAATGTTGTTCCAGTGTATAGTGGAATACGACCACACAAAGCTATGTGATTTATTTTTCAATAAAGCATTACATGGAAAATAATAGGGATATTTTATGATTATATGTCATATATATGAAATAATTATGATATTAATGGAAATTATATAATTTTGAAATGATAATATATAATTTTATTTATTACCTTTTCACTCACTGAATGATGATAATGTCATTCGTGTATGTGTGGACTACCCTTACCAAGCGATGCGACTCTCTATTTTCATAACCACACAATAAGGATGATATGTAAATGTGAATTTAAAGAAATAATATTTTATTTATTATATTCAGAAGGGTTGGTGGCATGACCCATTATTATAAAGAGAAAAGAAAACAAGAACCCCTTTTGAACTAGGTAAGGGAAAACCCATTACCAGCATGTAGGCATAAAGGGATCAAACACCCGGTATAAAACCAATTACAATGGCCTGAAATTCCTTAGGGAAAAATCCCATTAAAATTTAATTTCAATCAAATTCTATCAAGAAAATAGGAAAAACACTGATGCGAACATCACTGTGTCCATCCAATCATAGTCCCAGACATCCTCCAAAAATTTTCACCACAAACAGATGCTCTGAGCCGCCATATTAACCACTAAGAAGCTCACCGTAATCCATCTCAGAATAACGTATCCCATCACAGAACCAAATATGGATATGATTGAACCACATGTCTTCCCGTCGAGGGTCACCAGCACAAGATCTATACTGCCCTTCATTATTTTTTCTACTAAGGACCCCCATCGAGAAGTCGTGACCACTACCCAAGCACAACCTTCATCATCTGTGGAGCTCAGCCACTATTGACTAGTGCTCCCCCGCTTGGAAATGTTACTCATGCATAAGTACATACTTTTTTCTTTAGGATTGTTGCATTCTTATTTTATCAAAATCATAACTCATTGTAACATCCCAAGTAAGTAATTAATAATAGATATTTTTACCTATGTCTATTAATGATTAATATAGTTTTTTAGAGGCTTAAAATGAAAATAAATCCAATCTTATGCATGGAATACACTAATATTCTTAAAAGATTGTTTTACTGCCTTATGATGGAAAACCCTTTTTAAATTTATCTTTCGACAGTTTTATAAACTATGTTTTTCAAAATAAACTTATTCTTTATGATTGGGACATCAAAATTTACCTTGTGTGAATTTTTGATATTTTTCTGACAATGTTCATTTTTTAATGAATAGTGAAAAATACTGCATTTTACATCAAAACTGCTTTTTAATCTAATTTATTTATATGATTAGATTATGTTTTGAATTGGTTTTGAAGAGAAATTAGAATATATTTTTACCATTTTATCCAATGGTGGTCATTGGAATCAATTTCACTTTGAAATTAGACTTAAACTGGTGTCAATCTTTTGATACTTATTGTTTTGTAAAAACACGCTATTTGCTCTGGCAGCGGGAATTAATTATTAAATTAATTAATGTGACTTATATGATTTGAATTTTGTAAAATAGACTTCATTTTTGAATTCGGAATATCAAATATATCTTAGGGTTAATTTTTGGTAATTTTCTGAAAAACTCCAATTTTTTGATGAATAGTGAAACCACTAAGTGGTACTTATAAAGACTGATTTTCCGTTTAAATGAAATTTTTCCATCATTGTGTTTGGAATTTTGAAAATCCGACATACATGGTTGTCATTAAGAAGTAAAATGTGGTTCAATGAGATTAAAATAATTTTTGGGTGAATAGTAACTTATTAAGTTTTTAATCGCGATTAGTGATAATTAGTGTAGTTTAAGGTATAAATAATGATTTAATAAAATTAAATGACCTAGACACATGTCCCAACCTCATTGGTTGTGTCATGGCCGACCATGACATGCCATGGGTCAACTTGGGGACCCCATGGATCCACTTTTGTTGGGAAATGACATAAATTACTTTTTATTAAATGTTAAAGTAAAAATGACACAAACAAGAGATGTTTTACGAAAACAATTTTTAAGTGGGGTTATACAAGTCCAAATTTTGATTCTAAATAGTCATTGGAAATATAAAAAGATTTCCTATATCATAGTATTTTTTTTATAATTTTTGGACATTAAATAAATTAAATTATTTATGATATAATAATGATGCAGCGATGACATTATTATTTGACGATTTAAATAAAATAGAAAGATAATGTAAAATCTATGAACTAAACATGTCCAAAACCAATTGGATGAGTGGATTTCGAACCCTTATCACCTTATACACTAATTCAATCAATGTGGGACCTTTTAATACCGAAAAACATTTTCAAATAATGTAATATTTCTTTACTTTCCAAAAGTGCCCCTCCTCTCCTCTTATAAAAGGCCCCCACCTCTACCTCATTTCACACACTACTAAAGCCTTTGGCTCGGCCAACCCCTGCCCATTTTCTCTCTCCACATCCCTCTCCTCATCCTAGAGGATTCACTTTGGGCATAATCCTTTCAAAAGAAGCCTTTAGGCTCAAATCAAAAGGAGTTACACCTTTAAAGGTAATTCATTCTCTCATGTTCATTTGTTTTATTTTGCTTCTCCAACCCCATAAACTCTTTTTATTTACTTCTTTTGTAACAACACCAGTATCATCAATATACTAGGATGTTGTTATAAGATTTATTTGAGCTACACTCTCACACAACTACATCAAATGGTTAAAGAACATACGGTTTCCGTGGATGGCGAAATTCTGCCTCCCGAAACGATGATTGTTCAACACTCATTTAACACCTTCAAAGGTGGCCATTATGATGTCACTATTTTTATATATGATATATTATATGTTTATGTTTTCCTTAAGCTTCTGTTTTTTTTATTTTGGGCATACCTTTATGGTTTCCATTATGGGTAAAACACGATATCTTCATTTTAGGAAGTGCGGACTACCGCCCCCTAAAAGTGATTTGATTCGTTAATACCATATGTGGGATGTGTAAAGGATAAAGTTAATGATATTATATATGTTATTATACTGGAATTATAATATACTCTTATATCATTATGATTCCATTCCAGAAAATATGAAATAGAAATGGAAGTAGCGTCCATGCGTACGTACGGCTTACCGTCTCCATGAACGGTGCATTTCATTTCTTACCTCTAAATGTGATGTAATATTATAAATTCATGTATGTACTGGATATATATGACATATATAATATCTACATCATGAATACCATTTTGGATATAATGAACCTTTGACCAAATTAACAACATGTAAGTGTAAGAAGTCTATTTTTTACTTAAGAACCAAATACCGACAAAATGAACATTATTAACTTAACAGATTACATGATGTTCATAACATGGTATAAAAGTAATAATGAACTTGAAAAAGGTTCTTAATCAAGTAGAGATTAACTCAAGTTTATTATTCAGGAGATTAAAGAACGGTCGGGTCAAGTCGGATACGAGGTATGGGACTTCGTCTCAATCTCCTTTCGTTGAGGCATATTTTATTTTATACACAACTTTCTTTTATACGGTGTATAAACCCCTTTGACTTTTACGTTTATTCAAAAGGAATCTTTTTTTATACGAAGCGTTTACTAAACGACAAAAGGGAATGTTTTTGTCGTACGTATGCGGCGACAACGACTTCTCCACCGTCGTGACCATTATTTGAGTTCCGGCTTCCTCTACAAGCCATACCTTCTTTTTAAAAGAAAAACAAATACCATGTTTTACTTTTCTTTTATTTTGGTATTAGAAATGGTTTTTCATAATGTTTTTATAACAATGTGTTGTATTGATATCTCGTGATTGAAATGTGGAAATTTTATGTTTCCTTTATGCATGTTTTATGTGATATGATCATGTTATGGTTCTTGGGCATTATTATGAAGACGGGTGGTTCCGTGATAAACTAAGGGCGGGTGAGCTCGTTATAGCTCTCCAATGCATTGGGTAACACGAAGGAGTGAAACGTTAAAGTTTCTCCGAAGAGATTTAGGGAATATACTGTGATGGGTATTCCAAACGTAACCAAGAGGGTTACTCCCTACGTAAGAATGTTATGAATGCCTCAAGTTACCTTTATGTATTATGATTTCTATGATTTATTCATGATTTTATGAGGTATGTTAAAGTGCCTATGTTTTATGGGTAAAGTATGATTTCATTCTTATGTATATATGAACTCATGTTTCCTTTCCATGTTTTTTTTATAACCCATACTGAGTTTTTATGCTCATCCCAAGTTTTTGAAATGTTTTTCACAGGTCAAGGGAAAGGTACATGATAAGATGATAGAGTCAAGGATGTGTCAAGAAATAATCCATGTTTTATTTTAAATGTGTTTCCATTGATGGGAATGAATAATACTATCTTTATGTAACCACTTTGTTTATATGTGGAATGTAATGCAAGTTTTATGATCTAATTCTCTAAAACTCTAAACCCGAAAAGATCCTCAATGTGTAATCTTGTAATAACTCAAGATTAAGCAAGGTTTAAGGCTGGGGCCTTATAGTTGGTATCAAAGGTCGGTTTAGATAACATTAGGAGTTAGAATTCTATTAAATGATTATCCAAAAATATTTTTTTTCGAAATGATATAGCATTTAAATATTACCATGTTGCTTCATCTAAGACATGTTTGTTCAGAATGGTTTTCAGCAGAGGAAACAGGGAAGTAGTGCTAGGAAGGCATACAGAAGGAAATAACCTTCCGAATCAGCATCCAGAAATGGTCGGAATTGGAACTGAATAGTTTGTTGCAGTAATGGAGCAGTTGACTCAAGCGATAAATGGCGGTGGTATCCATGCACGAGATCAGCCAGAACAACCGCAGAGGAACATGTCAGTGGTGGAACATTTCATGAGGCAACATCCACCATCATTCAGAGGATCATCTGACCCTGTGCTAGCTAAAGGGTGGATTAAAGCACTGGAGAAGATTTTTGATGTCATGGGGTGTTCAGACAATCAAAAGGTTAGTCTTGCGGTTTACTGTTTGGAGGGTGAAGCAGATCAGTGGTGGTCTATGGTTAAAAATATCAGGGATGCCAATGAGATTGATGTTCTTGACTGGGATGAATTCAAAGGTATGTTTCTTGAGAAGTATTTTCCTAAGGCTGTTCGACTTAGGATGGAAAAGCAATTCTTGGAATTGAGGCAAGAGGAAGACTCAGTGGCTGCCTATGAAGAAAGGTTCACTCGATTGGAAAGGTATGCCCCAAATTTTATCCGAGACCTTGATAGTAAAATCAATCGTTTTTACTCAGGATTAAAGCCAAAATATCGAAGGGAATTAACTTCTCGTGAGTTTAAAAGTTATGAAAAGATTGTTCGATGTGCTGAGAAGGTGGAAATGGAGTTTGCCGATGACCAAGTTTTCTATAACAACCAGCAGAAGAAGAGACCGAGGTGGCAGGAGAAAGGTAAGAATTCTTCAAAAAAGTCTGATGGTAAGAAAACTAAGTTTCCAGTTTGTGATAAATGTGGAAAAAGGCATGCTGGGGAATGTCTTCTGAATTTTGGAAAGTGCTACCGATGTGGTAAGATGGGACATAAGGCTCGTGATTGCACTGAAGAGGATCAAGCTGAAGGTAAGAACAAATTTGATTTACAGTTAGTGAAGTGTTATAAGTGCAATGAGATGGGTCACTATGAAAACGAGTGTCCGACAAGGAGCTTGAGTGATGGGAAGCAGTTAGAATACAAGCAGAAAGGGGTGGTGAAATCCTTTGCAACTACTTCAGCATATGTCGGGCTATCAAATGAAGTTGTATCAGGTACTTTGTTTGTTTTTTCAGATTATGCCAGTGTGTTGTTTGATTCGGGGTCTACACATTCTTTCATCTCTGAAACCTTTTCTAGTAAAATGGGAATACCATCTCAAGAAATGACTCCTGAACTTTTGGTAAAAACACCTGGGGGAAGTGTCGAGGCAAAAAGAATTTATAAGAATCTTCCTATCCTTATCTGTAGAAAGAACCTACTTGCAAACCTTATTGTTCTACCTCTAGTGGAGTTTGATGTTATCCTGGGTATGGATTGGCTCTCTATTTACCATGCTAAGATTTACTGTAGAGCTAAAGAAGTTTCCTTTCAGAAAGAATTTTACTTTGTTTACAGGAATGAACCCTTACTGTTGATAACATATCGAGAGGCTGAAAAACTTATAAAAGATGGAAATGAATGTTACCTTGCACACGTCGTTGAAAATAAAGGAACTATTCATATTAATGATGTGCCAGTGGTAAATGAGTATCCTGATGTTTTTCCTGATGAGTTGCATGGAATAATACCGGATCGGGAAGTTGAGTTTACTGTTGACTTAGTTCCTGATGCTAAGCCAATTTCAAAACCCCCTTATCGAATGGCACAAATTGAACTTTTAGAGTTGAAGGAGCAATTGCAAGATTTATTAGAGAAAGGTTTCATTAGACCTAGCACATCACCATGGGGTGCTCCTGTTTTATTTGTTAAAATGAAAGATGGTTCTATGAGACTTTGCATTGATTATAGAGCCTTGAATAATATCACTGTTAAGAACAAATATCCTTTACCTCATATCGATGATTTGTTTGATCAGCTCCAGGGAGCTCAGTTTTTTTCAAATATTGACTTGAGATCGGGGTACCATCAGCTGAAGGAAAAGGAGGCAGATATTCCGAATACAGCGTTCCGTACGAGATATGGCCATTATGAATTTGTAGTAATGCCTTTTGGGCTAACCAATGCACCTGCTGTATTCATGGACTTAATGAATAGAATTTTCCATGAGTTCTTGGATAAGTTTGTGGTGGTTTTCATTGATGATATTTTGGTGTTTTCTAAAAGTAAAGAGGAGCATGAAAAACATTTAAGGGTTATCTTTCAAACCATAAAAGAAAAGAAACTGTGTGGGAAATTCAGCAAGTGTGAGTTTTGGTTGCAACAAATTTCTTTCCTTGGTCACATTGTTTCTAAAGATGGAATAACTGTTGATCCAGCAAAAACAAAAGTTGTGGAAGAATGGCCAAGACCCACAAATGTAACCGAGATTCGTAGCTTCCGTGGTTTGGCGGGCTATTACCGAAGGTTTGTTAGAAATTTTTCACGGTTATCTAGTCCAATGACTAAGCTAACTCGGAAGGGTGTTAAGTTTATCTGGACAAAAGAATGTGATGATTGTTTTCAGGAATTGAAAAGAAGATTGGTGAATTCTCCAGTTTTGGCACTACCTTCCAGGAATGGTGAGCTTGTTATATACAGTGATGCTTCATTGAAAGGACTTGGTTGCGTCCTAATGCATAATGATCAGGTAATTGCTTATGCTTCACGACAGTTGAAAACTCATGAGGTAAATTACCCTACACATGATTTGGAATTAGCTGCTGTTGTTTTTGCTTTAAAAATTTGGAGGCATCATTTGTATGGAGTAAAGTGTGAAATATATACCGATCACAAAAGTTTAAAGTATATATTCACTCAGAAAGAGTTAAACATGAGACAAAGGAGATGGCTGGAATTAATCAAGGATTATGATTGTACAATTCATTACCATCCGGGAAAAGCAAATAAAGTGGCTGATGCTTTGAGTCGAAAAAGTAATGCTTCATTAACAATGTTGCGTTTGGAACGTGATCATTTGGTTAACGATTTGATGAACTTTGGCATAGAAGTTGTTGGTGCAGGAAGTCCTTCTGTTTTGTTTCAGGTATCAGTGAGATCTTCTCTATCAGATAGAATCAAGCAAGCACAGAAGCAAGATAGTGAGTTGCAGAAAAAGGTAGAGCTGGTTCAGAAAGGTAAGTTGCCTGAATTCAACATTGATAATGATTGCGTTTTGAGATTTGGGAAGAGATTGTGTGTGCCTTGTGATTCACAGTTGAAGAGAGAGTTGTTATGTGAAACTCATAGTTCTCCGTTTTCAGTTCATCCGGGCAGTACTAAGATGTATAGAGATCTGCAGGAGTATTACTGGTGGGATGGAATGAAAAGAGATATTGCTGATTTTACTGTGAAGTGTTTGACTTGTCAGCAGGTTAAAGCAGAGCGGCAGTTACCGAAAGGGATGCTTCAGCCTTTACCAATGCCAGAGTGGAAATGGGAGAATATATCCATGGACTTTGTTGTTGGATTACCGAAGACATCTCGAGGTAATAATGCAATCTGGGTTATTGTTGATCACTTGACCAAATCTGCTCATTTCCTTGCTATACGAGATACTTTCTCTCTTGATCAACTTTCCCGTTTGTATCTTAAAGAGATAGTCAGGTTACATGGAGTTCCTCTCTCCATTGTATCGGATCGTGATCCCAGGTTTACTTCTAACTTTTGGAAAGGCCTTCAGAAGTCGTTGGGTACTGAATTAAATTTTAGTACAGCTTTTCATCCTCAATCAGATGGGCAGTCAGAACGAACAATTCAGACATTGGAGGATATGCTACGAGCTTGTTCTATGGATTATCAGGGAAGTTGGGACCAACATCTTTCTTTGGTTGAGTTTTCATTCTAGTATACAGATGGCACCATTTTAGGCATTATATGGGAAGCGGTGTCGAACTCCAGCTTTCTGGGATGAAGTGGGTGAAAGGAAGTTGATGGGACCAGAATTGGTAGAAGAGATGGCAGAAAAAGTTCAGATGATTCAGAAACACATGAGAACAGCTCAGAGCAGGCAGAAGAGTTATGCAGATAACCGGAGGAAGGATCTATCTTTCGAGGTAGGTGATCATGTTTTTCTCAAGGTTTCTCCTTGGAAAAGTGTGATGAGATTTGGTAAGAAAGGAAAGTTGAGTCCAAGGTTCATTGGACCATACGAAATTCTCGAAAGAGTTGGATCAGTTGCATACCGAGTGGCTTTACCTTGGAGTTTATCTCAGGTACACAATTTTTTTCACGTTTCGATGTTGAGAAAGTATATGCCAGATCCATCTCATGTTTTGAGTCCAGAGGTAGTTCAGCTGGAAGAGAACCTATCTTATGAGGAACAACCGGTCCAGATTCTTGACCACAGGGAGCAAGTGTTACGGAATAAGGTGATTCATCAGGTAAAGGTTTTGTGGAAAAACCACATGATTGAAGAGGCAACATGGGAATCTGAAAATGCAATGAGGAATAAGTACCCCCATTTATTCGATAAGAAAATAAATTGCGGGGACACAATTTTCTAAAGGGGGGAAGGATGTAACATCCCAAGTAAGTAATGAATAATAGATATTTTTACCTATGTCTATTAATGATTAAGATAGTGTTTTAGAGGCTTAAGATGAAAATAAATCCAATCTTAAGCATGGAATACACTAATATTCTTAAAAAAATGTTTTACTGCCTTATGATGGAAAACCCTTTTTAAATTTATCTTTTGACAGTTTTATAAACTATGTTTGTCAAAATAAACTTATTCTTTATGATTGGGACATCAAAATTTACCTTGTGTGAATTTTTGGTATTTTTCTGACAATGTTCATTTTTTAATGAATAGTGAAAAATACTGCATTTTACATCAAAACTGCTTTTTAATCTAATTTATTTATATGATTAGATTATGTTTTGAATTGGTTTTGAAGTCAAATTAGAATATATTTTTACCATTTTATCCAATGGTGGTCATTGGAATCAATTTCACTTTGAAATTAGACTTAAACTGGTGTCAATCTTTTGATACTTATTGTTTTGTAAAAACACGCTATTTGCTCTGGCAGCGGGAATTAATTATTAAATTAATTAATGTGACTTATATGATTTGAATTTTGTAAAATAGACTTCATTTTTGAATTCGGAATATCAAATATAGCTTAGGGTGAATTTTTGGTAATTTTCTGAAAAACTTCAATTTTTGATGAATAGTGAAACCACTAAGTGGTACTTATAAAGACTGATTTTCCGTTTAAATGAAATTTTTCCATCATTGTGTTTGGAATTTTGAAAATCCGACATACATGGTTGTCATTAAGAAGTAAAATGTGGTTCAATGAGATTAAAATAATTTTTTGGTGAATAGTAACTTATTATGTTTTTAATCGCGATTAGTGATAATTAGTGTAGTTTAAGGTATAAATAATGCTTTAATAAAATGAAATGACCTAGACACATGTCCCAACCTCATTGGTTGTGTCATGGCCGACCATGAAATGCCATGGGTCAACTTGGGGACCCCATGGATCCACTTTTGTTGGGAAATGACATAAATTACTTTTTATTAAATGTTAAAGTAAAAATTACACAAACAAGAGATGTTTTACGAAAACAATTTTTAATTGGGGTTATAAAATTCCAAATTTTGATTATAAATAGTCATTGGAAAGCTAAAAAGATTTCCTATATCATAGTATTTTTTTATAAGTTTTTGACATTAAATAAATTACATTATTTATGACATAATAATGATGTAGTGATGACATCATTATTTGACGATTTAAATACAATAGAAAGATAATGTAAAATCTATGAACTACACATGTCCAAAACCAATTGGATGAGTGGATTTCGAACCCTTATCACCTTATACACTAATTATATCAATGTGGGATCTTTTAAAACCGAAACACATTTTCAAATAATGTAATATTTCTTTACTTTCCAAAAGTGCCCCTCCTCTCCTCTTATAAAAGGCCCCCACCTCTACCTCATTTCACACACTACTCAAGCCTTTGGCTCGGCCAACCCCTGCCCATTTGCTCTCTCCACATCCCTATCCTCATCATATAGAATTATCTTAGGGCATAATCCTTTCAAAAGAAGCCTTTAGGCTCAAATCAAAAGGAGTTACAACTTTAAAGGTAATTCATTCTCTCATGTTCATTTGTTTTATTTTGCTTCTCCAACCCCCTAAACTCTTTTTATTTACTTCTTTTGTAACAACACCAGTATCATAAATATACTAGGATGTTGTTATAAGATTTATTTGAGCTACACTCTCACACAACTACATCAAATGGTTAAAGAACATACGGTTTCCGTGGATGGTGAAATTCTGCCTCCCGAAACGATGATTGTTCAACACTCATTTAACACCTTCAAAGGTGGCCATTATGATGTCACTATTTTTATATATGATATATAATATGTTTATGTTTTCCTTAAGCTTCTGTTTTTTTTATTTTGGGCATACCTTTATGGTTTCCATTATGGGTAAAACACGATATCTTCATTTTAGGAAGTGCGGACTACCGCCCCCTAAAAGTGATTTGATTCGTTAATACCATATGTGGGATGTGTAAAGGATAAAGTTAATGATATTATATATGTTATTATACTGGAATTATAATATACTCTTATATCATTATGATTCCATTCCAGAAAATATGAAATAGAAATGGAAGTAGCGTTCATGCGTACGCACGGCTTACCGTCTCCATGAACGGTGCATTTCATTTCTTACCTCTAAATGTGATGTAATATTGTAAATGCATGTATGTACTGGATATATATGACATATATGATATCTACATCATGAATATAATTCTGGATATAATGAACCTTTGACCAAATTAACAACATGTAAGTGTAAGAAGTCTATTTTTGACTTAAGAACCAAATACCGACAAAATGAACATTATTAACTTAACAGATTACATGATGTTCATAACATGGTATAAAAGGAATAATGAACTTGAAAAAGGTTCTTAAGAAAGTATAGATTAACTCAAGTTTATTATTCAGGAGATTAAAGAACGGTCGGGTCAAGTCGGATACGAGGTATGAGACTTCGTCTCAATCTCCTTTCGTTGAGGCATATTTTATTTTATACACAACTTTCTTTTATACGGTGTATAAACCCCTTTGACTTTTAAGTTTATTCAAAAGGAATCTTTTTTATACGAAGCGTTTAATAAATGACAAAAGGGAATGTTTTTGTCGTACGTATGCGGCGACAACGACTTCTCCGCCGTCGTGACCGTTATTTGAGTTTCGGCTTCCTCTACAAGCCATACCTTCTTTTTAAAAGAAAAACAAATACCATGTTTTACTTTTCTTTTATTTTGGTATTGGAAATGGTTTTTCATAATGTTTTTATATCAATGTTTTGTATTTATATCTCGTGATTGAAATGTGGAAATTTTATGTTTCCTTTATGCATGTTTTATGTGATATGATAATGTTATGGTTCTTGGGCATTATTATGAAGACGGGTGGTTCCGTGATAAACTAAGGGCGGGTGAGCCCGTTATAGCTCTCCAATGCATTGGGTAACGCGAAGGAGTGAAATGTTAAGGTTTCTCCGAAGAGATTTAGGGAATATACTATGATGGGTATTCCAAACGTAACCAAGAGGGTTACTCCCTACGTAAGAATGTTATGAATGCCTCAAGTTACCTTTATGTCTTATGATTTCTATGATTTATTCATGATTTTATGAGGTATTTTAAAGTGCCTATGTTTTATGGGTAAAGTATGATTTCATTCTTATGTATATATGAACTCATGTTTCCTTTCCATGTTTTTTTTATAACCCATACTGAGTTTTTATGCTCATCCCATGTTTTTGAAATGTTTTTCACAGGTCAAGGGAAAGGTACATGATAAGATGATAGAGTCAAGGATGTGTCAAGAAATAATCCATGTTTTATTTTAAATGTGTTTCCATTGATGGGAATGAAGAATACTATCTTTATGTAACCAATTTGTTTATATGTGGAATGTAATGCAAGTTTTATGATCTAATTCTCTAAAACCCTAAACCCGAAAAGATCCTCAATGTGTAATCTTGTAATAACTCAAGATTAAGCAAGGTTTAAGGCTGGGGCCTTATACTCATGATTGGTAATAAAAAAATAATTTATCTACAAAAATTTTAATTATGTCATTAGTTTTATTCTATATATGATTGGGCCATGAACAATTAGGTAACACTAAAAATAAAAAAATGAAAAGATACATGAAAATAGAGCGGTAATTAACCAAAATGTGATTTGAAAAGGGAATTAGTAACAAATGGGTAGTAGATGGTCATAGGTAAATACTATATGATATTATATATATAATTATGGTTATAAAATTTATTTATAATAAAATTATATTTATTATATAGTATGTTCAAATGTATACAATGGAATTCGATACTTAAGGTATGGGATTTCTAGTCTCTCTTTTATTTCTGAGATATATATGAAAAGTCAACACTCATTTGATTTGTATAGTTTATATACTACTACTTTGAAAAATTGTATCATGAATATTATTTTTTCATTTAATTTAATGTTCAATTTTTTTTGAAATTCTTTTTTTGTTATTATGATTCAAAACATTACAGAAGTAGTATGGGGTTTTTCTTCTCCATTTTATGAATCGGTCACACATAATAAATTTACTACGTGTTTCATTTATCTGGGGTATATAATATCCATGATTAACATTTATATTTATTCTAATGAAAATTATGTTCATTTAAATTTCTATTTTATGCTCAATCTTTCCGGGGGTTTATAACACCAAAGATACCGAAGCGATATGGGATTTGCTTCTCAATTTTACTTCATTGAGACATATGTTATATTTTGTACCATTATTATTTAATGAGTTGGATATACATCCATTTTATAGATAAAATCAGAAATTTATTTATTCGGATTATATTACAGGATCTATTTAAATTTATTCGTTCATGTTGCTTATGATTAATAGTTTCAAAATTGGTTAGGGTTTCTTGTTACAATCACATCATTTTTCGAGATTTCTCAGGATTATCTATCCAATAATATAATATTATTATAAATCAATAAATAAAATCATTTAATTTATGCTAATGTAGTTATTCATGAAACATTATAGTAACATTATCATTTTCTCACACTTTTTTACATAATATATTTGAGAAAATGTTTTTAAAAAAACATGACATTATTCATCCCATTAGACAGAAAGATGTTTTCTTCCAACTATAATTTTCTAAAACTACATTCAAAAATATATTAATATTATCCTTTGGTTTTAAAAAAATAAAATTTTACCCATTTTTTACTTTTTACAAAATGATTCTAAACTGATCATCATGTTAGTTTCTAAATAATTTATGTTTGAATTTTACCAAAAAAATGTAAAGGGATATATTTTTTAACATGTATGACATGAGTAAAATTTCCCATTACCATGAACATTATTTACATTAAAACATCATTTATATTTTTTCACGGTTTATTTCAAATAATATTTCTCAATATATTTTATTTTTAAAAAAGACTTTTTCATAGCAGAAATGATATTTCTCACATTAAATGATTTAAATGAATTTTGAAGATTACTTAATAAGTTTCAAATTTATTTTCAAACAAATTAATTTCCAAAATTATTTAGGAATTTTTTTTTATTTTATATATGTTTTTTCCAAACATAAGAGGTTATTTAACTCAATAAATGATTCAATTTTTTTGAAGATTCCTTTTTATTTTTTCAATGTTATTTTCAAATAAAATAAATTTTAAATTGTTTTATATTTTAAAAAAATCAAACAAAATTTAATTACCTGGTGAAACATTGTAACTCATATTTTAATTAAAAATAATTCTTCATCATAGATGAATACATTTTATGCCACTTATGATTTACTTGGGATGTAATCCAAGTGTACCACTCTTATTATTTCTATGAATGGTCTATGTTTATAATGATTATATTTTTAGGAAACCCATTTCTCTTCCAAGGGTAATAACATGATAAAATAATTGTGAAAACACTTCTTTTCATGGGTTATACTATATGGAAATTATGAAATTATTATGAAGATAATATCATTTCCATATGTTATGATATGAGGAATGTTTTATGAAACCCATTTAATTTCAAGGGTTATGATATGAGAAATTGTTTTTGATAATGTGGAACTCATACTTATTATTTTCATTATGTGATAAGTGGGAACTATATATATCTCTCCAATGCATTGGGTAAATATTTATATCTTATTAGATATAAATGACTTGAAGTGGGAGTGATCCTAGTTCTATAAGGGACTTTATCCTCTATGAAGGTATCAGGAGTAAACCTAGACTACTATGATGACATGGAGAGTTAACCCATTTCAATATGATATTTTTGGACATGATCCTTCACTACTATGGAAATAATATTCAATTCTTATGTGTATTCCAAAATTCCATGTCTTATATAAATGTTATACTCACATGGATAATGTTCTTTGATTTCATTATGATTCATGGCTTATAAACCACCAATCCTTATTTCATTACTCAATATTACAATCCTCGATATTGCAAGGTATGGTTTTTGAATGATATGATAGAGTTCATAGACCCTTATGTTCATTATATTGTTATGTATCTCCCTTTTTTAACCTTAATGTGAATAATATATCACCCCTATTATGTTTTCATTCTCTAGGTTATGATGAAATGTTTTATATATGGTATGTTTTTTAAGATTACTAATGGGGAAGATCTTTATGGGAGATATTGATGATCATTTTCAAAATATGAATATTTTTTACCTAGTATTTGGAGACACTAAAATATTATGGTCATGAAGAATGTTTTATTGTAATGAATTGAATTTCCCTATAGAATATTGTAAAATCTATCAATGAAAATCCATGGCCTCTATTATTTTCACTCCCTTATCAAAATATCTAAAAGAATGATTATTTTTAACTATTACAATATAAATGAATATCCACACTATCATTATTATTATTTGTTTTAAAGATTCCAAAATATGATTCTAAGGTTATTTTATAGAAAAATCATTTTCTCAATATTAGGTAGTTTATCAAATTATCAAAATAAAAAATTTATTTTCCCATGTTTTCATGGAGTTTTTAAATATTCTTGTAAATTTATTTTTAATCTATGTAAAAAAAATTAAATGTTTATAATGTTTCATTGGGGATATACTATAATGACCCTACTCAATATTTTACCTAAATTTCATACTAGTAGTATGCAACTGATTTCATTTCTACTGTGAAATATATTTATATCTGAATTCAAGATAATGATAAAATATTTATGATGAAAATGTAAGTTACATGTTATATATTCATGTTCACTACATGTAAATTATTAACAACAATGGGTGATGTGGTTATAGATCATGAGTGTAAGTTATCTAGATATGAATTATATTATTGGGGATATTGATATTTATCTCCAATTCATTGGGTTATGTCTTATGTCATTAAATGTGGTATAGATGTAGTTTAAAATATAGGTTTTTTCTATTGATTAAAACTAGCTCTTGTTATTTATAAAATTCATGATCATAAGTGATTATGATTACTTATAATGATTCAAAAAAGTTTTTTCTATTATTTATATGAGTCTCAAATGGTTCATTTGATTAAGATTGGAATAATATGGATTTTGATTTTTTGTTATTAATACTATTTTCATTATTAATTATGCATTCCATGTCACTTATTTAATGATCCATATTATTATGAGAAAGAATTATGTTTTTAAATTTTCATAATCTTTGAATATTTTATCAAACTGTTATTCACATATCCCTCTCATCAATGATATTCAATTTTAAAATTTTATATTTACCCTTACTAAATATTTGAGCTCACACTTATATGTATCATTTCTTCTTGTTATATATAAATATGTTAATTAAGATATTTCTATTATAGATTCATGTGGTTGATGTGGAATAAAAAATATGGAATAATAAAAACATGGTATAATGGGTGAAATGATCACTTAAACACATAGATATTATAATAAAAGTGTTTTTCCAAATTCTGTAATACTGTAAACATAAAAGGTAATTGGGTATATATGTGATCCAATATTTGTATTCCTTTTTTTATTTTTTAGATGGTTAAAATTCATCCACTTTTATTCGTATGCAATCTAGAAATATAAATATTAGGATTTTATTAGTAAATCTAGGAGTGTGGGTTTGGGTTTGTCATACCTTCATATGTTTTATAACATAAATTTAATAAGTCGATAATTTTTTTTTCACTTTTCAGTTAATGTAGGAAGATATCTTTTTCCCTTTGAATGGACTGAAAAATCCAATTTAAATTAATGGACATGGTACTTCATCAATTAGTTAATTTTATAATCACTAGATATTTGAGTTTGGAATTTATTAGTGGAATTTTATAACTTTTTTATTATTTATAAGGTAATAAATAATTATTTATTTATTCATTAATTTTGTGAATATATCAATATAAATATTTTTTAGTTGAGTGAATTTTGAAATAAATATTTTTTTTCATGTTTAGTAAAAATAGTATTCAATTTTTTAGTCATTAAGAATTTTATTTAATTAAATATAAATTTTATTATATAAGGTTTCATAAATTTCTTGGCAGATTCATGGAATCAGTTAAGGTCCCGATAGAAATGATATATATATTTAATATCATTTACATTAATATTTATCGATTTATTAAATAAATTGTGTTTAAATAAATCCTTATCATGGTAAATAATAATATTATTATTATTATTAATTGACATGGATATTAACATAGAATATATGTTTAATAAAATTTCATGTAGCAATTATCAAATATTAACCCTACATTTATATTTTAACTTACATCATTTTCCAAGATTTTTTGGCTGTGAATAGTGTAAAAAATATAAAGAATTATCTCAATACTAGGAAACAAAATCATCCAGCCTCCCATTCATGAATAAATAGAGAATACTAGATTCATGTATTGGTATCAATGGTCAAAAAATTAATTTTCAAGTTTCCTTCATTCTATCACATAGAATACGAAGAAATTAATTTAGAAATTAGAAGATTGCATGTGTATAAAACTAAGGTAATCCTATCATAGGTTTCCACCACAATGATAATATTTTATGAGTTATATCATAATTGACAAATAGAAATTACCAAGTTAAGTTAATTATATTTTTTAACTGATTTATATTAAATATTAAAAGTTCCTCACATGGAGATTTTGGTGTTGTGTACATCATTCACTTTATATTTTAAAATTAAAATCAATTAGAAACAGATATGAGGACCTAGACCACCACTTTTGTAGTACCCTGAGACAATTAAGTGGAATTATTTTGTCTACATTCTAATTTTTAATTATTTATAATTTGATCGATCATATTTTGGGTTTTTTTTGGTTTTTTATTTCCATAATTTTATTATTAATCTAATAGTATAGAGAACACTTTAATCTTGGGGTTTTTGGCCTATAACATGTTAATAACACATGAATAATGAATTAGTATCCCATTTGGTTGTTCTATGGTTTCGTGTTAAAGGAAACAGATACACATGATGTAAAAATAAATTACAATTCATGTACACAAGATCAAGTAAAAAAGGAATGTCCGTGATAATCCTTGACCACCCAATAGAATAGTATTTATTTCATTACATGAAACATAGTGAAATATAACACAAAATGTAGTTTGAGATGGATTATAAAGATTATATATAGAATAAAATCTAGGTGACATCAAATGTTTTTGACCCAATGTAAATCACAACATTGAATATAGTAAAATATGTAGAATCATTATGGATAGTGTATTGAATTCCAACTGATTGATATATCCAAACAATGATTTCATGATATATAGTTAGTTGAACATATTGTGTAATATTTTATAACTCATGGAAGATAAATTTTTAGACTTTATGAATATAATGTGGGTCCAAATGTGGATAATTAAAGTGAGACACCAACTATATGGCATATCGGTATTTGTGTGCGTCTTGTGACAGGTGTCATTCCATAGTATATTCACATCGAGTGATTTTCATTGTGACGTGTGGATATAAATTCGTAATAATTAATTTACATATAAATGATTTATATAAACCATATTTAAAGGCCTTGTAAATTATTTATAACTTAAATAAATTGAAATCAGTCTATGTCACAGATATTTGAAGAGTGGCATGTGGTCAAACCCAAAGTAAATACTATATAAATCAATATAAATAAATGAACTTTTTTATATGATGACATTCCATCTGGAATACATGTTGTGTAGGTAAATTATAAAAAACAAGGAATACACACACCAAGATTCAAACGATGTGTTGAGTGAAAAAAAACATGTTTGAATTAACATTCAAAAATGGATTAAATTTAAAAAAGAATGCACATGTTTGGTTGTCTTGAGTGTACACACCATGTATGTATTTTATTTTAGTAATTAATTTATTAATACATGGAAGGGTACATTATGTTTGACATTATCATTACATATCTTATGGTAAATTATTTTAATTTAAAATAAAAAATTATTTATATTATTAATAAAAGATAAGAATATTATTATATCTTAGGGAAATTTTGGACAGAATATTCAGATATCATATTAATAAATAATTATCAGATTGATTGTTTAATTCAATTGAAATTATCTTAATTATAATTAATTGGAATGGATTCTCTAAAGGATATATGTTCAGTCATTACATGCTAGAATTGACCATGAGCATGACAAACCTAAATATGTGTTGGGATTTTTTTAATTTAATTTTGTTTTATTTATTTGTGACAATTGATAATTAAATTAAATATGATGTTCTATAAATTATAACCCCATCATATATTATGTAATTCTCACAAATTAGTGACCAAATATTTCTAATGGATGTAGCTACCAATTATAGAATACGGTTCAGGACCCAAGATGAGGCAAAACTAACATAATATATAAACATATTTATAGAGGAATACTGAAAAATAGCCCAACATGGTATAAAAGAGTTATTTTCTCTAGGGTAATGGTTTTTTTATAACCACTCGATATGCAGAATAGTAGATAAAATCCTTGATTATATCAAATATTTATTTTATTTATCAATTCATGGTTATTTATTTATTAATGAAATTCATGTTTTATGGGGATGATAAATAAAAATAACATAATGAAAATAATTTTTCATGCATTCTACGGTGACATGAAAAAAATGCATAAATTATTTTATTAAAAAAATTTCATTGAAAATTTAAATACAACATAATCTAAAAAAACATGTAAACAATAAAATAAATATTATTTATGAATGAGTTTAAAAAAATCTAAAATAAAATATTATTTCTATAAATCCCTTTGAACACTTGAGTTTGAATACAATCATAGTTAAGAGTATTTTTCATGCCTCATCAAGGTGGTTCAAATTATTGTGAATTTCCAACCAAAGTATTTGGTTGACTTAACCTTATTATCATCAAAAGTTTAATTCATTTGTAAGACATGGTGTAAATTGGAAGAATTAAATAAGAAAATATTCGTATAAATTTTTTGAAATGATGAGTCCACTAAATAAATCAAGGATCTATGAGTTAATGTAGTTCAATGAAATTCCCATAAAAATACCATTGTATAAGATGGAAAGATCATGTATACATTAATAAATGGAAAATAAGGAACCTTTAAACTATAATATTTAAGTTATATGATATTATGAATCTAATGGGGAGGGTTTTATGATTTTATAAAATGAGTGGGAAAATGATAAAATTATTTTTTTACATTATAAATGATAATCAAGATATGTTACTAAATGTTTTCTTATATTTTTATCTAAATAATTGAAATCCATTCAACCATTTCATTATCCCTAAGATTCTTCTTTTTTAAAGATTATATTCTTTCTGATTCCAACTCCCATGAATGGTATATGAGCTTGTACATTTTATATTTCAAGAGTGATATTTTTATAGACTCAAGTCCCAAATTCCAACAGATCCCTCTGAAGAGGCATGTTGGGATGCATAAATTTCATTTTGAAAACATGTGGATGATTCATTGGCTATAAAATGCATCATGTTATAATCATTGAATAGTAATCCTCAAAATCATTATAAATACATGGATGTATGCACCTTTATGTCTCATCTCCAAAATCTATTTCAGGGGAAACTGGGAAAAGATAATTATGAAATATCTAAGTCACTCATTATATGAAATCGTAGAGGAGGGGTTCAAGATAGGCCTTATATAGTGAAGATGATTATCTACAATGATCATTTATCAATTTTTGAAATCAGTTTACCTAATAAATCATCAACATAACTTGTACTTACCTTACTTTCTTAAAGATTCATTAGTCTCATTATGAATTTCACCTTCAAAAATATAGATAATATACTCCTCGATACCATAACTATTATATTCCTCACTGATAAATATGGGAATCATGATAAATTTTTTTCCTTTAATAGAATAAGAGAAAAGGAAAGGATAATATTTCTAATAATAACTCTATAACTAGGTCACCTTTTCATTTCTAGTCTAAAAGGAGAATGATATAGAGAGTGGATAAATAATAAGATGTGATTTTTTTCTTATGGTAATAGAGGATAATCGAAGAATAATTTTACCTTGGTGAATATTATAGTGGGGTTTATATTCATTTTAGAGTGTAATCACTCTATTTATATAAATTACATATTATACATAGATTCAGTTACTCACATGTTCATTAAAATAAAGGAACCAATTAGATTCTAGAGTATTACTTGAGGGGAGGTAGATCATTATGCAATCAATAGAGAAAGACTAGTTACATTGGATATTAGTGATTACCATCTCAAATTACAAACTGGATTGACTAAAGTTTTAAATAATTATTATTATATACTCAATGTAGCTAAAAACATAGAATGTGTGTTCATTATGGACATTGATAGAATTTTTCATGTTTTAAAATAAGAGTTTCTAATTTTTTAAAAATATTAGATGATATTGGATGGAAATATTTAATAATAATATTTATAAACTATAATATGAAAATCAATCCTTGGTAATAGATAATGATTCTTGTTTTCATTAATCATATTACACCTAGTAGTAGAATCATTGGGATGGTCTTTTAAATGATTAGTGTTGGAGAAAATTATATAATGTATTGTATTTATATTCATTTGAACTAATTTCCTTGGATATATTTCATGATTTCTTACAAGGAAATTTTATCAAAGATTTATTTAGTGTAAAAGTTGTAGGATTAATAGAGAATATAGAATTATTTTTTGTATATATATGGGGGATTTTCGAGATGATTTTTTAGGTAGATACTCTTAATTCAAAACATTTAATGATAATCCTAAGAGAGATGGATACATCTATAGAATGGGTTATGGACATGATTACTTTTAGAAATTTATTTAATGGAAGAATGATGTATAGAATCATCTTAGTAATAGGATACAGAAACATCATTAAAATCAATATGGGGAGCATCTTGAAAAAAATATCATTTATTATCAAAGATTTTGTGAAATTATCTTAACTCACTCCTTATACACCACATTCGAATAGCATTAGTGAGAGAAGTAACAACACCATATTATACATGGTGATATCAATTATGATTCATATTGATCATATATTATCCATGTTGGGATATTCATTATATAATTAATTAGAAAACCTAAACATAGTTTCAACAAATATGGAATGAAAAATTCCATGTGAGTTGTAGTATAGGATGAAATCCATTTTTCCACAGATGTGTGTATAAGGATCTCTCGCATATTTTAATGATACTCCAAGAAACAAACATGCATATCATTGTAATTATTATATATCTATAATATATTCTAAATAAAAATTATCATATTACTTATATAATCACTTAAATACAAAATTAATTATTTCAAGATAGAAAATATATTTAAAAATTTGGCACATTGCCGAAGGATATAAATGAAGAAAAATAGGCATAGATGATGTTGAAGCATAAGAGACATAAAAGTTCCCATCTAATTTTTTCTCATAATTCTATATTTAATATGTTATTCTAGTATAAAAAATATTTCATGTGTTTTCCAAATATGATAGAGAACAAGAGGGATATGGTTTTCTAGTCATCAAAGAATTCTAAACAATACTATTTTTAAATAATGAACCTATGTTGAGATGACATATAAGTAACATGTATAAATATTATATAATTATCCATCTTTATTAATTAAATTAAATAATAATTCACACTACAAAACCTATAGGTATGGTGCCTTTATTTATTGTATCTATGAATTGTAAATTCTCGTAGGACCATACAAACATGTCTAAGAGGGGGTATTGAAAATATTTTACGAAATACCAAATCATCTATCTAACTTAACCCCTTTGGTCATTAAAACATAGATATAATTGTTCTTATAAATAAATCTTTTTTACCCAATAATGGAACAACCACATGTAATGAAAAAATCTAAACAAGAGGATATCATAAGGTAGATTTATATTGTTTGTCTCCAATGTGGGAACTGACTCCTTTTTATTTCTAATTCTATTGAGTCATGGATTCTCTATTTCAATTGATTCACCAATTAAAATTTGTGGGAGATGGATTATCTTAAAACATGTTACACCATATTTTATTGGCAGGATCACCATATTATAAAGGTAACATAACTCCACTATATTACACAAGAGAAGGGATATTTATATTGATTTTTATACTCTTTATATCCCACTGCTATTTTAATTCATTCATTGTTATAATATTGATTACAGTTTTTTCCAAGGGTTTATATGCACTAAAAAAATATTATTGGCTTAATCAACATATTTTTCCTTTGATTTCTATGTGACTTCGTTAAATCCAAATGCAACGCGATCCATTTTTACTACTCAATTCTCAATTCTTTTGAATATATGTACTGGTTTTTGAACTGAAATATTCTTCTCACCACACTTTATGATTAGGTGGATCAAATAAACACAACATTCTCAAAATTTAATTAATTAACACTTCTAATAATTCTCATTTTTCAAGACCTGTTATCTTGCATAGGCTTGGCACATTTATTCTTCTTTAATTATAATTTAATAGTAGTACAAGTTGGACACCTATTTATTATTCGAAACACTTATCCTATATATATATATAGTAAAACGTTGGATTTGGTATAATTATTCATTTATACAATTAGTTCCTACTAATATAACATATTATTTATTATCTTAATCATCTATTACCAATAATTCTTCTTCTTCGAAATCTATGTGGCTTCTTAGTTATTAATATTTTACACTACTAACAAGTAGTTACTTCTATATAATTTATTTATTTCCTACACATTGATATTATTATATAATAATATGAATGTGATCTATAAATTAAATGGATTCTTCCTTTTTATAATAGAACTGAATAATATTTTGAAGGTGTAATGTAGTTGTCAGGCATAAATCACCATTATAAAAAAACAACATTTGGGTTCCATCAATTTTCATGTGTTCCATTTTCAATTATTTGAGTGTTTTAAGACAACCATTATTTAGTGGTTTCTTTTATGTAATGTAGTTGAATAATATAATCATGTATTCTTTTCAAGTAATGAATTCAGCGTCCATAAAAACATATAATGAAACACTTTTAAATCCAAACATCAATGATCATAACTTTCTAAAAATACATAGTAAAAACATTTGTGGTGTGGAACCTCTCTTGCTTCATAAATATCTTATAATGGTTGAATTTATAATTAAATAATGATTTTATATGGTTTTTGATATTTTTGTTTGAATTATTATGAACTATTTATAAAATCACAATAATATCTTTCACTATTTTGAGAATAAAAAAGTTATTAAAATTTTATCATGTTACCTTTAACTCATTCAGTTTTCATAACTCAATAGTAAGTCATGTATCTCATAAGATTCATGATTTTATAAACACTTGAAGATAATGTTAAAAAAAATTATTCATCAAAATCAAAAAACAAATTTAAGCTCAATTTTTTAGTATTAAAAAATATTTGGTTTTCACTAATTTTATTCTTTTCCATGTGTAAAATTCCCTTCCACATAACTGAATCTACATTCACTAGTATGAAATATATTACATTCCTTGAAATCCCATTATTAGTTTTCAATTCCAAGGATTAATTTACTTATATAGTGGCCTTTGTAGCTGAATCCCATACAGGGTAGGTAAAATTCCATTTATATATTTCTAACAAATGGGTATCAATTTACTTATGCAAATGAAGAGAGATTTTCAATGTAACATGATTGAATTATGTGATCCCAAATTTACATCTATGTAATTGGGCTCTCTAATGCACTATTTTTTAAATAAATTCATTAAACCTTTTTTGTAATCATTTTTACTAAATATATGCCACAATAAAATATCATATATACATAAAGATTATGTTCTATGTATATTAATTCTTATATATTACCATTTCATAAGATAATTTCCATAACCATTTTTTCATACTCAGGATCATGAATTCAAAAAAGTGGAAATAGGATCGTGGTTACAAAAAAAATTCTTAATGCCTCTCAAAACACTTATAATCATACAATATATTATTAAAATGTCCATAATAATTATTAACATAATTCAAAATTATTTCACGACCATTTCCATGATTTTGAGATAATTAAAATACTAAAAATAATTAACTTCAATGAATGTCTCTCTTGACTTCTGCTCAATCATTATTAGAACATTCTAGAGGAAACTCTTCCCAAATAACACATTATCTAGGAGTATTTCACACAAATTTATTTAACCAATATAAATGATAATCCAATGAATTTTTTTAGATTCACATAGGACTCTTAAATAACATTTAAACTATGATAAACAATTATATATAACTTATCCAAGCTTTTCCAGCTTAGATTTTGCGACATGATATTTCATCCTACTTCTCCATCCTTTTTCCATAAAGATTTAGTTTTAAAATCTATCATTACACTTATTAAATTCTTGTACATGGTGTAAAATGTGTATTAATACTCATTATAAATTTTCATGGACACATAAACCATATAAATAATTTTCTTAATGTTAATTAATCCATGATATTTTTTATCTAACAATTATAAGGAAACCATTTCTTTCTATTTTCAATTCATAAATAATGGATGAAAAACTCTCATATTTTATTAGTGGATTTTAACTTATTCTCCTAAAAACATATCTTTCAATTTATCTTTTATAATTGAATTAATATTTTATAACAAATATAATAAACCATAACATATGGCCACAAAAAATCCCCACATTATGTTTATTATTATTGAAAAATTCATGTGTATGAGAATGATATTATTCTACCCAAATTTGAAAAAAAATAAATGGGTATGATTTTCCCCATTTTCACACAACATGTTGGGATACTAATATTGATTCTCTACTATTTTGTAATAATCCTTTATGAGGGAGGGGTCTCCCATCTTCTACAAACTTTTCAAATTTTAATTTATCTAATATCCTCTCAATATGATTCATATCTTCCATTGAAATATTCAATTAATTTATATTTTGGTGAAGGAATTAATATATAATAATTTATCTCCAATTTAATGGGACTATAGGATCATTAGAACTATATTGTACCATGAAATAAAAGTGTCATCACATTTCTCATAGTAATGTTCTGTTATCCAGACAAATACAAGTCAATGTGGGATAAAAACTATAGAAAACTAGATCAATGAATTTATAAAATAATTATATCCAAATTCTCACAAAATTTTATACAAGTTAATATTTTCACATCTTGGGGGAATCTCTCATTGAGATTTAGGAAATTTTAGGAATTTGCACTCTCTTGAACACACACAACAAAACACTTCAAGTGTATGGTCTTTCCCTTATAGTTACATAATCACTCTAATGTGATAACCATAATATATATATTTATATATATGATTATGGGAGAATTAAATCATAAAAATTCTTCCAATATCATTTATATTTTCCATAATTCATGATTTAGTATAATTATGTAAATTTCTAGCTAATTGGTCACTTTTTCAAAATCCACAACAAGGGATTATTTTCAACCTTGATAACCTTAAATTCCAATCATTTAAGAACAAACTTGGTAGAACGGGGAAGAGGGTTTATCCACAAAAAAATAATTTTGAGAAAAAGGTATAATACAATTTTGTTAAACTAAAAAATCCATTACTAGAAACATTAATGTGTATGAGTTTCCCCATGCTAGTATTTTCATTCAAATTTTAGATCTAAACTTCTATTAGGATCATGCATGTATCTCTATTCATATATTTATTCTATTATTGATCGGATTTATTGAAAATATAATATATAGGAAAATAATTATTTTCATCATTCCTTTTCTCCCAAGACAACTCCAAAAGACCTCAGGAAATTGTTAGAAAAAAGATTAAGAATATTCTCACACTAGTTTCATTGATGTGAATTCCTTATTTATAGTGACAGTTTTAGAAGAAGATGTCTCTAATTATTTCCCATTAGATTTCATCTACTCATCATGTTTTGTAATCCATGTGATACATTTTAAACCACTATGACTGGACTTCTTACACCTTCTACACATTTCATTTTCAACATTTAATTTTCATTTTTTGGGAAACTTTCATTCTCTTCAGAAAGTGTGTCAACCTCTCATAAAATAAAAAAATGATTTCTTTAAGGAATTAAATTTTGATTTTTATATTTCTCACTTCTTTATTAAGATTCTTTTTTATCTTGAAAGGGTCCATAGTGTGTCCTCTCCTACAATATTAGATGTAAATCGTTCTTATGTTTTTAAATTTTATTCACCTTTCATCATTGGATTCTAGGATAAATATATTTCACTAATTTAGAACCTGATATAGATTCACTTTATTGCTTAACCTAATTCGTAACTAGTCATGATTATATTTCCTCTTTAGTGAATCAGGGATTCATGGATGGATTTTAACATATTTTATCAAAACACTAAACAACTATATTGAACAACCCAATCCTAATTAACTGATTCAAATATGTTCTCCATGAAAAATATTTTTCTTTTTATGTTATGTATATTTTTTTAATTGGGTTCTCTCCTTTCTATATATTTTATCCCCCTTGATTTATGAATTCTATAACATGTTAATAATGACATGTTACCCCAAAAATCAATTTCACTTTTTCTAAACCCTAAAAAATACAAAAGTCATCTAATCCCTCTTGTTATTTTATCTTTAGGTTCAATATTTCTAGATGAAAATTAATTCTATTTCTGGAATGTTTCAACCCCTTTTGGGATTAATTTCAACTATATTTTTATATAATATTATCAAATTTACCATTGGTGATATTTTTATTTGCCATAAATTTTTAAAAATAAAAATATTAATATATTTGTGACATTTTCTTCCACATAGATAAGAAATATATTTAGTTATTTATGAATTTATGATGTTGTTGGTTACCATCTTTTATAATCATTGGGTGAATCATTCTCCATATAATTTAAAAATATATTTACCACCGTTTTGTGTTTTTTTAGGCATAATAATATTATTTAATGATTGTGTGGTGGAATTATTAATCCTAGTATAATAAGAAGACATAGATTTTACATTATTTAGATTCATAAAATGATTTTTCGTAAGTAGACATTTTCATTTGAGAGTTTTCTTTTCATCTTCATCATAGCTCGACATATCTTCTGAATAAATCTATATATTCTAAATTTGAACCTAATTATTTTTCCTTGTCTCCACTTGATAATTATCCATCTCTTTTATTCTCATTATTTTAAAATCATGACAATCTTATTTGACATTCACGGAGACTTGAGGATATTTTTCCAAGGCATAGAGAACATTATTAAAAACAGTTTTGAATACATAATCATCACAAATAACTCATTGAAATTTTCATCAAATAAATAAATTATTCTATTATATATGATAAATAATATTCGTTATCTTTTACAAAAAATTGAGTGTTACTACTTCTCATTTTCTATTCCATTACTTCATCTAATGCATCCTCCTCCACATAGAAATATGATTTCTCATCATGAGGTAATTTTATGAATTTGAAGATGTAGATCACAAATTAAATTGGAACATCCATCCTACTGTATATAAATTCAATGTAATGTTTTTTCAAGATTTAAGTAAACTATAATCACTACTAGAACCTTCTCCATTTTAGGAACAATGATTAATAGATTTAACTAATAAATCCCCACAATTCAGATTTCCTTCAGATAGCCATGTTTATTCTTCATTTATTGTAATATTTCTCTTATTATTTTTTATTTATTTTTCTTAGTTTATCACCATGTCGAATGAAAAAAATATTTCAGTTTCTATGGTAATAAAAGAATATTATTTTATTTGAGGGTTTCCTTTAAGAATGAGTTATTTTCACTTCATGTGTTTGAGAATAAACATCTGTAAAAGTTTATAGTCTTGTTAGAGATGTTAATTTCTTTAATGAAATTTATTCTAATATAAATATCTAATGTAAAGGAACCTTTCTCTGATACCACTTTTAAATTCTTTGTGAACTATGTAGACTCAAATAATAAGGGTTGAATTAGGTGTGATAATGTTTTACCAAATAAAAAATATTCTATTTAAATTGGACCCTTTAGTCTTTGAACAATTATTAACTATTAGTAAATAAGGGTATCCTTTAATCCTTCCCAACACAGCCATATCCATATGTAATACATAAAAAGAAAATATAAATATGTATGTGTGTTTTTACATAATTCTTCCTAGTTGTGGGGAACCTACTCCATTCCATGTCAACTATAGTTGAGTCATTTATTCTCTACAATAACCAAATCACTAGATATAATGTGTATGATAGGTATTTTCTTGAAACTTATTCCACTATATTACATAGGGTGTAACATTAAATTATGCATGTGAAACCCATCCACTAAAGTAGATAACTAATTTTGTATTTATACTACTTTTCACAGTCATTATCTACTAAATGTATTCTTCGTTAATTATTTTTCTTAGTATATCACAACAATATAAAAATATTATCAAAAATAAAAAAAAATTATGCATTCCTCCTCAAAAAATACTGTTTCAAACAACATGAGTGACTTCGAAAAATCCACATGCATTATGAACACTATTTAACTTCTTATTAACCAGTTCTTATGAATCTGGTCACTGGATTATCAAATCAAATATTCTCCTTTTGAAATATCAATCATGGGTGAAGAAAATAAACATAACACTTTTAAACCTTTCTTCATGCACTCCCTTTACGATTTATCTCTTTTTTTGAAAGATAGTTGGTTGAAAACCCGTAAAAGTATACTTCTTCCATAAATGTAACCATCTAGTAGTACACGTCATTTTTCAATTCTTCTACATTGAAAAAAAAATGATGTATATTTACCACATAGTTTTGGATCACCATATGTTATTCATTATAGAACATAGAAGGGGAATCATGGTATAAATAAATCGGGAAAATATATATATATATATATATATATATATATATTAGTTCTAGGTTCTCAATGTTTTTCACTGCTAACAACAATCGAATCCAACATTATTTTTTTATTTATTTTATATAAATCTTATATTATTTATCACATGCATGTATTGTAACACCATAATATTATATGTATTATTTTCAAATAAATTTAATTTCATTGATAGTGTGCGCTACATGCAACACTATGTTATAAATGTTTATAATATTCTGTTTATATAACAATTTAACATGGTCATTATTGCATATCCATTTCATATCGTGGTATGTGTAGAATAAAACACATTTCAAATATTTTTTGTAATTTTTTAAAATAAGGAAAACATATTGAAAAAATGTACATAATTTTTTTAATAGTTTATATGTAATAAAAATTTTATATTCTAACAGATGCATTTATTGTTTTTTTTACAAATAATAAAATTAATTTTTGAAACATTGAAAGAATATATTTTAGAAAATGAATACAATATTGAGAATCAGCTTGTTAAAATTGTCTTAGTGTGTTTTTTTGTAATATTGGTTCTTTTGAGTAATAATGGAAAATAATGGTTTTTATTTAAAATATTATTATTGTTTAAAGAATTAAAAAGGATAATTTTTTAACATAATTTGTTTTAAAATTAATATTTTTTTATTTATATTAAAAATAAAATAATATAGCTAATTTTATTGGGTTTATTATTGAATGTTAATTAAAAAAAGTTGAAGTGTATAATCAGTTCCATTTTTAAAATCACTTTTTCATCTCATCTATGGGATTAATTAGAAATTAATATATGCCAATTCTATGAATTGAATTTGGAAAAATAGATTTTATATTTTAAATATGTGTAATAAATTCTATCAAATAAGGTCAACTTATCTTTTTACCATAATTAATAGTGCAATCAATAAAAAATAATTATAGTAGTTATTTTAAAATGGGTTTATATCAGGGGATAAACTTAAAGGGTAAAGGGATAAATGACCTAGATTCATGTACAAACCCCATTTGATACCATTATTTAGACCTTATACCTATAATATTTAATAATAACACATTAAGATCCTTTTCACATGTGTAAAATATGGATACACATTATTCTTATCAAAATTTCATAGCGTCTCCTATCCCCCACGTATAAAAGGCCACCCCCTATCCTCTCCAATTCACACTTTCAAAACCCATTGATTCAAAAAATAATAGAAAAATTACATCTTCAAATATATCCACTATCCAAAAACCCTTGGTTTTATTATAAATCCATCATACAAGTATTTTTGTTAAAACCTAAAAAACTCTTCAAAAGAAGAGGTAACATCCTTAACTGTGGATTTTATATTATTTATCCTTCTGCCACAGAGAAATATTTTTAAATCATGATGATATAATAACATCAGTATATTAAATTTAATGAAATATATTTAATTTTAAGGCATGACATAAAACCATTCTTCCACCATCAAATGGGAAACACAACTATTGACCATTTGTATGGACGACTACCACCTATCGAACTGACAGAATGTGTTTCTTATCACCAATTATTAAAGATATATATAATTATGTATATAATGATTATAAATTATATCTATGATATAATTATTCTTAGGTAGATTTAATATTACATATAACTTCTTACTTTTTATTCTGTGGAGAATATGATAATGTCACTCATGTGTACGGTGGAGTACTGCTTCACAATGTGATGTCAATAATTTTCCACTAATTAGTTATATTGAAGTTAATAATAATTAAATTTATGTTTATATAAAATATTCATGTAATAGTAATCACTATAAAAATTAATTTTATCATATGATTTTTAACCTCCACTCCAATTGAATAAATATTAATGTCATTGTGTGTACATCTTACTACCCCCTCATGAAGAGATGTGATTAAATTTTCAGTAACTCTTTTCATGGAATATAATAAAGGATATATTTAATGAATTTATGTTATATATATGATTTCATGATGTTTCTATATATTTTATATATTATTTTCATTTATTTCTTTTCATCTATCAAGAAGATGGAAACAATGTTAATGTGTACGTACGACATATCATCTCAATGAACAGTGTAAATCATTGTCTACATATAACATTAATGAATTACTATAAATAAATATATAATGAGTATATATGAAAATTATATCATGGATAAAATTATAGATATTTTGGAACCATATTCAAAGTTAAAGGTTTAAAAATAGGAAACAAAAACATACATGAAAAAATAAGTGGTTATTACCGAAAAAAAGATTCTAACATAGAATTATCAATAAAAGTATAATAATAATATGTTATTATATCATATATTAAAAGATATTGTGTCTCTTCAGATCAAAAATTTCTAAAGGAATTTGATTTTTTTACCAGATGGGTAAAATCTTGAATTGATACTTGGAAGAGAGTTTTGAGAGTTGTAATGTATTAAAATTCACTTTTGATATGAGAAATGATGATTGGGAGGATAAAGAGGTTATTATATAGTTTTGGAGGTTTCTAGTTGTGTTTTAATATTTTTTGAGACTTCTAGAAGGAGTTCATAGCTTGGTATTCATGGTTTAGCAGAAATAGTCTAACTCCTTCATACTCATGGGATTTCCAATTCAATTTGAATTGGAAATGATTCAATTTTAAGATTATATAATTTGTTTAGATAAAAAATGAATGGAAAATGGAATAACCATGTTTATATTAGGAGGTTCTGGTGCTTGGAACAAAGGATATTAATAATTTCAGTCGAAATGTGCACCTTGTTGCAGAGGGGAAGAAATGATGACAAAACGGTTGGTGAATGTTTTTTCAAACAATGTTGCACAACAGTGTGAGGATTTGTGTATATTAATTTAGGTTTGATCAATTTTTTAATATGGTTTGGCCATATATGCTGACAAATAATGTAAGTGGCATCCATAGACAGTGCTAACCATTTAAACTTTTCTATGTTGTCTTGTTAATTTATTTTCTTATCTATAAGATAGATAACTTAAAAACAATGTATTTTATCCTTTCTCTCATGGTCTAAGAAAAATTTATTTGACTTTATTGAAACCTTGGACTTTCCACATATCATGTTCGGCATGTGGTGATGTGAGACTGGACCAATGGACACCCATGTTGTGTGGAAAACTTTTTAAGTGGAATGTTTTATGTGTTAGTTTTTTTTTAAAAATTCCCAAGGGGGATTTCAAAATGGTTTTAAATGTGGGTGCTGAGTTTTCAACCATTTTTAGAAGTAAAAGGGAGAAGATATATGTTAAAATGATTCAGATTATAAAATTAGGTATTGACCTCAAGGTTATTTCTAGTGGGTTTTAAATGGATTTCCAATGTAAATTTGTAATGGTAGTGTGGTGACTCTTTAAAAGGATTTTAGGGAATATAAAGACCTCAAACCTTGTTCTAATTTTATAATTTGAATTACCATGTTTAAGTGGAGGTTTAAAAAAATTATAGTCTCCTCAATGTTCAACATTATAACCTTACTTATAGCCAGTATCATATGGTGTGTGTAGAGGCATGTTTGAGGTCACGTGGAATTCCGGCTTGGGGAACTAGTTCAGTGGAATTAAAGAGTACGTTACAAAGTGGTATCTAAGTGATTAACATCCTATTTTTCTTGTTTTTGTGGGTTGATAGACATGATATATAAGAATGTATCAGAGCCTATGATGGATTCTAGTCTGCTGGGTCAAGAATTTCTATATTGGTTGGAATTTTTGGTTACTAGGGACTAGGACTGTTGTTACAAGCTTTTTTATGTTATGGTTATATATGATTAGTTATTTGATAAAAAAATATATTTTGATTTAATCTTTTGTTATTGATTTTAGGATTTTATCCCTTTGTAAATATGTATGTGACCTAGTTTTGAATCTTGTAATGTATTCATAAGAGGTGTTTCATGCATCATGCTATTAATTTTGGATCCACATGTTATAGGCCTTCTGGTATGTGATTTTAATGATTACCTTATGATGGAAGGTTATGTATATCAATGATGAGGTGATATTATCTTAGGTAATTTTCCCGGTTCTCTTGTATGGGTGGATTTTGCATAAGGATGTTATTATGTCTATGTCCTCTATAGTGTTTTCCGATGTACAGATGATCGGTGAGGTTAGACTCCCAAATTGTGGGATGTTTGTTGATATATGACACCTATATGGTGTGGGGTCCAAGGGGATTGTTTTTTATCTTTTGGATATCATATGGATAAGAAATGGGTGGTTGTTATTTCCACATGTGTAGATACATTATTAATGTTACTCTAGTATTTGGAGTGCTGTTTTTTGGATTTACAGGGTGATCTATGAGAGGGTTCATCTAGGTTATGTGTGCATTTGATTATTTAAGTTAAGGATGGATGTTTTTCACATTTTGAAATGGTGAATTAAGGGTGAACCCTAGTATGGGTTTTAGAATAGAGGGCGCCTTGAGTATTTTGAAATAGAACTTGAGTGAAAGTGGTTTATCCTTATAGTTGGATTTTAGAGAGGCAAGATTTTTCATATGCCTTTCCAAGGTGGTAGTTTTGTAGAGTTATTATGGATATTGGTTATGAGTTTTATAGGGATCATAAGATGATCTTGAGGAAATGTGGCTTCATGTGGATGAGTTTTTTTCTGGTGGAAACCACGCATGTGAGTTTCTTTTTTCCATGGGGTACATAGAGATTCCCAACTTCATCGAAAAGAGAAGGTAGTTAGAGTGATGATGCTCTGGGAATGTGTTAAGAGAATACATGGTCTTTGTGAAACTTGGAGAATTGTTCATACATTTTGAGTAATTGAGAATGTAGTTTTTTTTCATCGTTTTTATTATTGTTATAAAAATCACCAATAGATCTCCATTATGGGTGAGATGTGAATGTTATATAGACATGTCCAGTGGATAGGGATTGTGAGATGTGGTCTTGAAAAGATTGTCTCGTTTGAGTATAAATCGGGATCGTTGATGGGGTCACCCAAGAGTACATGTTAATGTTAAATGTTTTCAGGATCTTAGAGGAATACGAATGGGGATATGTTTTGTTTCACTGTATTGTAGATTAGATGTTGTGAGAGTGTACATACACGGTTCTTAAATAGAGATAATTATCATGAGTAGGCTGAGAAAACTGTGTGAATGTGATGGGATTATTTCAGTTAGGGATACCTGGGACTTTAAATGATTTTTATATGATCTTATAGTTAGTTGTGAAATTGGTGGTGGATATGTTGTGATGATATTCATTGATTACATCATAGCATACTCGTAGTTACTGTTGATAATGCCCAAATATTTTGACATTTTTCTTAGGCACACTATGAGAGATTAATATATATGGATAGATACCCTAATTAATTTTTAGTTGGATAACGAATATTTTAGAGGTTACACTAATGGAACAGTTAATGTGGAGCCACATTGTGGAATTTAATCATCAAAATTTTGTGGGTGGGTCCTCGGGATGGACTATATATTGGTGAATACTATTCATGTTTCTCTAGTATGTCAGAGATGAGTGGTAGATGATGTTTCGTTTGGTCACCTATGTGAGGTCCAAATGGCCATGTCCAATTCCTAGGTTATTTTTTTCTAGAGAGTGGGATTGTGTGATTTATGTTTTTTGGGAGAGTAGGTAATTAAAACAATCATGTGGTTGGGAGTGATGTTCTGGTTGCATCGGTGATGCCCACATGTTGGATAGGTGATAGATGTATGGAACATGTCATGAATCTATCATGGTGGAACTGTGACTCTAGAGAACCCCCATGTGGTTTGTACTTAAATTTTATAAAATATGACATTATAATATCAGTAGTGATAGATGATCAAGATAAGCATTGGCTTCAAGTGGGAGGTGGTTCTAGAAAGTACATTGGTCATGGGATACAATGGGTTTTTTTGGTGGTTGTTAAATTCCTTTGGGACTGAGTGTGTCGTCATCAAGTGATATGGATAAAAATAGAAATTTAGAACTATGAGTTTTGAGAATATGTGGACAAGGATAGTTCAAAATTGTGTTATCTCACAATGTGTTTTTGGAAGGATGAAATATACTCAGGGTGTGTCATTTTGGAATGATGGTTGTGTTTCAGGTTTGAGTTAGGGTTTGTGGGAAATAATATTTTGTCATAGATCATGAATGGAATTAAGGTATTGATATGTTTAATTTTTTCGATGATGATAATGGTTTCTAATGATTATTGGTGTTCTCATGGTCTTTGGGGAATGAAATTTTGATAACACTGTTGGATGCTTGATAGTAGTATGAGTTTTGTTTTGTTACGGGTATTTAGATGGAATGAATATTGAGTATTGGAAGTTGGTGGTTATAAGTTAGTGCATAAGGTGGAGAGAACCATATATCTATGGCTGATTGGGTGATGTGGTAATTAATCTTCATAGTGGATGTACTAAGGTTAGTGCTACTGTGGGGTTATGGTTTTTGAAACAGGCATTAGCTCGTGTTCTCAGATAGTTTAGTGCCATGAGTTAGAGGTTGGGCCTTAGTGGTGTAAATTGATGACCACTGAGGATTATCAAGGAAGATAAATTTTATGGTTGGTGTTTTGTATGATTCCATGATCGGCTGGATAGAAATATTCTGAAGGAATTTCATTTTTCATTACCAGAAAAGTGAAATCATTATTTTTTATTTAGAATTGAGTTCCAAGAGTTAGATTTTCTTGAAAGGATGTTTCAATTTGATTAATGATGCTTGGTATGTGGACCATGTGTTTTTTCGGGTTTTTGAGGCTACAGATTGATTTTCATGAGTTTTCAATCCCTCTTGAAAGGGTGCACGGTTTGTTATGCAGAATTTAGGAGGAACCGTTCAACACATTGTCACTGAGGGGTTTTCTAGTGAAATTTTAGCTAGTCATATTGGGTTTCACATTCAGATTTGGATTTTTGGAAAACCATGAAAGGAAAAAAGGAAGAAATGTGCAAGGATGAGGAGGTTCTGATGCATAGAACATGGGCTACGCATGGTTTCAGAAGACAAGTTCACCTTTCGGTTGAGGGGAGGCAGTGATGAAATCATGGTTGGAACATGATTTTTCAAAATATATGGCACAAATATATGGGCCCTTGATTTTTTTACTCTATGTTTCAGCCCATATGGCATATGGTTTGGACAACTATGAAACCAAATAATGCGAGTTTTGGACTATGATAAGGATAACCACATTGTAGGTGTATGATTTGGAAGATCATACTGCCCAACCATACAACCTCACAGATTTCATTAGAAAGGGGGGAATTAAAAAAATTTCCCCTTAGGGTTTTCAACCTCTCCATCCTCTTTCTCCCCCATTCCAAGTGAATGAACTAGGGGGTTTCCAAGTATCAACTTTAATATTTAATAAAAAATAACCCTTCTATTTTAAATAAATAAATTATTGTGTATTATGGTTATAGAAATCACATAGACTTCATTTCTTTTATTATATCCTATGAGAATAAAAATTCTATTAAGAATCATGACCATTTATAATATTACCATTGAATATTGATCACATGATTATTATAAATATATGTTTTTAACAAAACCAATTGTCATAGAAAAAGGAAGTGATGGTCGTAAACAGCATGAGCATACCCTATGAATCCAAATTATCAGAGAATCCTAGGGATAAATCATCACTAGTATATTTCATTGACTAATATTAGGCTACTTTCAACCCCTTAAACCGTGAATAAAACATCTTATGGGAGAAGTTCAAGCTCCTCGAAATCACGGCCCAAACCATGTATATTGAACCACCTATTGAAGGTCACACTATTGTGCACCTTACTCGTAGGTAGTTTTCTACAGTATTAAAGGTATATGTATCAATAATATAAAAATATGAAATTTACAGTTTGTTTTAATCATAATAATGGTCACATTCACATCATATTGTTACTTTATAAATGTTTTTTATTTTTTTAAAATAAAACACTAATTGTATTTTTGGGTAATATTTATATTCTATTAAGGAATTTATTTTTATAAATTAATGGATTCAAGAAATAAATAATAATTTATTGAAATTATATTATTTAATATTTTTTATCAAATATAAATGTTCATATAATTTTTATGAATTCAAATGTATATTTTATAATGGTTCAAAAACTATTATTAAAAAAACCCATAATTTCTCAATAAATGTGTATTATATTTTATAAATAGAAAAATAATATATATAGAAAATTATTTTGATAAATTAATTATTATATTTTGATTCATAATGATTAAATTATCAAATGGTTAATTTTTCATAATTTTTTGATAAATTTGTATTTCTTGAAAAATTTAAATACAGTATAAATATATGGTCTGTATTTTGACATCATAGTGCCTGGAAAATGATGTAATGAATAATATAAAGGGTGTACATGGTAAAATATATTTTTACCATATAAAATATTTTGATTTTAATTTTATTTTATTAATTCTATATTGTGTTTATGAATCCTCTATAACCTATAATAAATTTTATGGATTTAAAATCATTTCATTAAAGACGTGAGTCACTTCAAAATCAGTAAGGGTATTATTTTAATATGTTCATCCCTTTTCCTTATAAAATAATTCAAACCACTCCACTTTTGAAAAATAATTTGGAAAAACATTGGTTGGTTTTAGATTTTGATTTCTTTATTATATAGAGTCTCAAACTTATGTTTTAGAAATAAAAAATAACTCCCCAAAATTTTTCTATATATACCCACCCAATATCTCATTCCAACCAACTCAAAAACGTTGTCTAATTTTTTTAATCATCCCTACACTACATAAATTTATTCCATGATTCCCCCAAACTCACAAGAATCTCCCCCCAATATTTTTGAATCACACTCTAAAGTTAAGAAATCTTTTCCTTCTCCTCATTATTCAAGCATCATCATTTTCTTATGTTATTTTCATGTAAGGACATGGCCTTAAACATTACGTAATATTGAATTAAGTTGATAATTCACATTGAGGGTCTTTTCATGTTTAGATATTTATATAATTAGGTCATAACTTATACATAACATCTTTCGTATTAAAAGTAGTCACTTATACTCACTATCCATTATTTTCATAATACAAAAACTCTTTATAAAAGAGGAATGTTTATTTCCATGATTTAAATAGCATGAATTTTCAATGATCCCATCCTAGACCCTATTAATCTTTACGTCATGTAAAAAACATTTCAAAACCATGGATGAGCATAAAAAGCTCAGTAAGAGGTACAAAAATAACGAAAAATATAAGTTTTTCAAAACAACAAGTAAACCAAGAATAATTTTCCAGAAAGTAGTACATTTCACATTTGAGAAGGAGAAGAAAACACATCACTGAATATAATCTCATTTCTTACCCATTTTTTAACCAAAATATTACAATAAATTCCATTGAAAGAAATATATACATATATGGGTAAACTTGGTACATAAACATACTAAAATGGAATTACCTTAAGGTCGACTTCCACACATATCATTAAATGGAATAGCCATACGGTCGACTTCAATACCCAATTCATTTGAGGTTTTAACGTAACCACTCGCCCTTGGTTTATCACAGAACCATCCATTATTTGGTTGATCATGTAACCACCTATAAAATTTCCAAGATACATTATATAATCATCACACATAAATGATTGAAAATATAAATATTTCAATAATAAAAATTTCATTTACAATCACAAGAAAGAATTTCAAGATATTGAAATTGTAAATACACTTTAAAATCCATTTTAATTACCAAAAAAAGTAAAAAAGTGTATATGGTGTTTATTTTCCATTTAAAAACATTACAGCTTGTTAAGAAACCCAAATATCAAATAATCCTTGCAGCGGTGGAAAGGTCATTATCGCCGCGTAAGTTTAAAAAAAAACATTCCTTTTGTCATTTAGTAAAACTCTATGTAGAAAAATATTCAATTTTAATTAAATTAAAAGTCAAAGGGGTTTATACACCATACAAAAGAAAGTTATATATAAATCAAAATATGCCTCAAAGAAAGGAGATTGAGACAATGTCCCTTACCTTGAGTCTGAATCATCACACAAGTTCCTTGTTCTTCCTGAAAAAAATAATAAGATAATTTATACTAGATTAATATCCTTTTTCATGTTTATTATTCTTTTTATATCACTTAGTACCTTACTATGACAATCATATAATTATTCAAGTTCATATCTTTCAGTTTGTCGATGTTCGTTACTTGAGTAAAAAATGAATTTATTATAATATCAAATTGTCTATGTGGTAAAAAGTAAATTATCTGCATAATGATATCCATGATTTAGAAGTCATATATATCATATATATACAGTATATATGTATTTATAATAGTCCACATAATTTGGATATAAGAAATTAAATTCACTGTTCATAGAGACGGTAAGTTGTAAGTATGCAAGAATGCTACTTTCATTTCATTTTTCATATTTAAAGGAATGTAAACTAAATGATACGTAGGTATATTTTAATTAAAGTTTAATATATATGTTATATATGTTAAATAAGTTAATCAATTACATCCTTTACAAATTCCATGTATATCATTAACGAGTCATATCACTTTGAGGGGGTAGTAGTCAGCACTTCCTAAAATGAAATTATATTATTTATACAACATAAAAAGAATAAAGGTATGTTATAAATGTTAATTACATAATAATATAGAGGAAATAAATATCATATATATCATATTTAATTATATTTCCATCATAATGGACACCATTAGAGGTGGTAGGAGAATATTGAACAATCATTGTTTTGTGAGACAATAGTTTGATGGCCATAGTAACAGTATGTTCGTATCGATTAGATGGAGTAGTGTTTAACTGTATTTAGAATACATCTCATAAATAAAAACTCGTATATTGGGGATATATGGGTTTTTATATAAATATTGAATAAGAATAGAATTGGGAGTGGATGAGTAAGAAATGGAATGAAACTTGAGAGAAGACGTTATCTCAAATCGGGTAACATCTTTCGATTTGTGACAAAGGGATTTCTTGAATTTCATTCTTTCTAGTGTAAGGCTTATATGAGGAGAGGATAAAAGTTGGGAGCCTATTGGAGCATATTTTTGACGATCCAATTGTCTTTATAGGTGTGAGTAATGGGTTATAGGTGGTGCCCTATTATAAGAGGGAGGAGGGGCACATTAGGAATGTTTTGAAATATTATTTTATTATAAATTGATTTTAGAATTATAATAACACAGAAGTGTTATATTTTAAATATTATATCAGAATGGATCAAAATACTTTCAAACAATGTATTTTAGACAAGTTCAGGTTATAAAATTAACCTTATCTTTTAGAATTCAATTATAGTTAAATAAATTAACTCTTACCATGTCTTCGAGTATTTTCATAAAATATTGTAACTATAGTTACAATAAAATGAAAAGCGACAAAAAAATGATTATTAATAACATTTTAAACATAATATATGTCATTTGGATGAATATTATATTTTATTATTATTATATTATTTAATAAAATATTAATTTATTTATAAACTCATTTATGGAAATTTTTACACTATTGATATCATGACTTTTTAGAAATTCATAAAAACACGATTAATTATAATAAAATTAATTAATTGAATTATACCAAGTCATAATAATCCATTAAATTTGTTTATGGGATAAAAATATTCAAAATAAATTTATTTAAATATTTATAATCTCATTTATTTAAATCATTCATTAATAAGGTAATCACTACATCACCATTGTGTCATAAATAAATTTCTCTATCTAATGTCTACAAATAATAAATAAAAAACCATGATTTCGGAAATCATCATAGCTTTATAATTAATATTTATAGTCAAATATATAACTTATATAACCCCATATAAATTTTTTTTTGTAAAGGATACATGTTTAGGTTATATTTTTCTAAGCTTTAAATTAAAAGTGATTAAATGTCATTTTCACGCACCAATGGCTCCATAGAGTCCAAAAATCGACCCAAAGATTCCCCTGGTCATAAATATCTCATACAATATGTTTATTGCATGTGTTAGGGTAATTTAATATTATTATAATATTATTTTTACCCTTATTTACCAGATTTACACTTTAACCATGGTAAAAAAATATTTTCTGAAGTTTCTATTCAAAACGTCTAAAAATAAAAGGAGATTAGTTACAAAATTTAGACATAATGCTTCAAAATATGGAATAAATTTTTTCAAATTCAAAACATAGAATTTTGATAAATTTATTTAAAATTAATTCTTATTGTCAAAACCAAAAGGCTTGTATTTCAGAAGTAAAAACTACCAAAATATTGACATGTGTTTATATCCTATTTCAATTTAAAATTACTTCCAATGACAAAAATTGTATTATATGAAAAAAATATAATCTAATTACACTTTAAAACCAACTAAAAGATATATCAAATCATATACATAAATTATATGAAAAGGCATTTTTGACTTAAAATGCAGTATGTTTCATTATTCATTAAAAATGAACATTATCAGAAAAATACCAAAAACATACCCAAAGTAAATTTTGATGTACCTCTTCTAAAAAAGAAGTTTATTTTGTTATATAAAACATATAAAAGTGAAACAATACTATATTTAAAAAGATGGTTCTATCAAAAGGTGGAAAATCAACCATTAAAAGAACATTAAAGTATTTTCATGCTTAAAATCAGATTCATTATTATTTTAAGCATCTAAAATTTATTAGATAAATGTAAAGACATTTAAAAAAATTCATAATCATAATTTAGTTAGTTATGTTAATTCCCAGAAATACAATAGATTTTCTTTAACTACAATTTAAAATAAAATTCTCATTATATTATTTTTCGATAAAACTCAATTTTTTGTACAACATAAGATTTCAAAGAAAGCCATTGTTGCATTTTGATTATGCTATCAAAAAAAGCATTCTATTTAACATAAAATTAATATCTTATTCATTAATATTAATATATATGAAAATTTATTATTCTATAAATACATTGGTTGTTACAACCTTCCCCCTTTTGGAAATTGTGTCCTCTCAATTTTAAAATTAGGCTCAGAAACTTCATTGAATGCCCCAAATCAGAAAAAGAGTAAATAAAACAATCACTTTAACAAAATGAAAAAGATTTATAAAGGTGACCTAAGATAACCAGTTCTAGGATTCCAAGTTAGAAAAAATGGATATCCAAGAGAAAAAAAACCATCATATTCTGATGGAGAGTGATAGAAAACATGATGTGGATAAATTTAACGACCGGAAAATCACAAACATGTGACCGGTTAAACAATCATTGATTCCCCTATTGAAAAATTAAACAGACAACCTTTTTCTTTTAAGTTCTTTTTCATAAATTTGAGTAATTTATTTATTATCTTAACTAAGAACATAAGGAAACATACTTTCTTGTCATGTAAACTTTCATCCTTTACTAAATTTCTACCACAAGAACATATGTTATCCAAACGATGATTATTTAAGATGACTTAGTCACCTCAAAAGCACTAGAATAATGTTCTAGAGAATAAAATAATTCAAAAAATATGAACTATATATTACCTTTGACATTTGACATTAACCAAAACCAAAAATGGTTAGTACGAGATCAGATAATCCCCAAATGGATAATCCATTATAAAAAGGAATACTACTCTTAATCTCCAAAATTCAACACAAAATACCCAAAGTTAAACAAATCCATTCAATATACAATTGTCCTTAAAATTCTTCAATATAATCCAATGTAATATTGAATTCCAAAACTCATAAAAATTTAATCACATAGTCTTCTACATTAAATCTTAAAATTTATCTCCAAATAACATCAACTAATCTTAATGTCTCATACTAAAATGTAATTAACCTAATCCCATATTCTCTATTATTGGTTAATCATTTCCATAAATAACCCAAATCATCATATGTCCATAATAAGAACATATATACTTAAAAAAAATTAAACCATTACTCTAAAAATGAAATCCCTTAGTATTTTATTTTCCTTAGGAATAGAGTGTTTCTAAAAGAGAGAATGACTTCCCAAATAACCTTTATCACTTAATCAACAAATCATTTTCCTATAATAAGGATATCCATTTGATAAAACATAGGCTCCCAAAATCAAATTATTATTCATCCATAAAATCATTTAACTAAAAAGAATTAGTCATAATAACTAGGGGATTCACGTAGTCTACTAGTAGGTGATAAATCCTAGGCGCACATTGGTTGTGGGTTCGATTCCCATAGCTATGTCCAATGCTACGGGTTGTCACATGGTTTGTGCGTTTCCCTTTTTCAGAAACTGGATAATTCTAATGACATTAATAAAATGTGATAAAATCCTTAAAAATATCTATACCATGTTTTAACCAAAAAGGTTATTTCAGAAATCACATTTTCATCCCAAAACTAATAACCAATTATTACCTGAAAATAAAAGATCACATGAACCCCTAAGGTTATCCATTCTATCAACACTATAAAAGGTAATTCTTCCTTGTATAATATTCAAACATATAAAACTTTAGAATTACACATACTAGAAAAATTATTCCAATTTAGTTATATCATTAATACATTTAGACATATCATCATATATAGATCCAACATAACTCTTCAATTCACAAACACCTTAGTCATCAAACATTCTTCATGATCCTTTATCCATTTTTTCTATTTTACTCTTTAATACTTCTTTCCAACAAACAAAATCATGCATAATATCCTAGGATTTCAGTAATGTAAAAACATGAGCTATGAAATAATCCATAACTTTCATAGGTGATTTTCAGTTTCCTAATCTGTAATTGTAATGGAATTGCACACCACATTTAAAACATTCAATTGATCCTTCTGAAATAACTTCTTTCCCTTTCTTGGATTCAACTGGATGCTTCCTTTTTCCCTGTCTGGCTATTCATTTATGAACTTAATTACCACATCTTAAACATCTTCCCATCCCTTTGATGAATTTTCCTAGGTGTTTCATTACACCTCCTTGACACATAGGTTTTTTAATATACTTACCTTTATGATTATTACCTGAACAACCATTGTGATTCATTTCTCGCATATATGATGCTTTAGAAAAATAACCAAAGTTCATGTGGTCAATTGTGACTCTAGATAGATGGTTTATAATAACAACAATATTTCTCATTGCAGCTCCTATTTTATTGGGTTTTTCATTCATAAAACCACCATAGATTCCTTCAAATCCATTGTTACTTTTTTACCTAATAGATCTATTCATATACTAAAACCAAAAAGTCCAGTGTGAGTGTATCAATAAAACCCTCATATAATATCTTATGAGGAGGGTATCCCCTAAGATATAATTATAAATATTATCTTAAACCAATAAAATTTATCTAAAATAACTATAATTCTTTATAATATGATAACCATTATGGTTATGTCTCTTATGATTAAATAACACCCTAACCTAAAATGTTATCTAAACCAACCTATGATACCAACTATAAGGACCCAACCTTAAACATTACATAATCTTGAATTAATTTAATAATTGAAATTGATAATCTTTTGAGGTTTAGAGATTTATAGAATTAGGTCATAAATTACACATAAAAACTTCAATATTACACATAGACACTTCTACAAAAAACCCATTATTTTCATAATACTAAAACTCTTTATTAAAGGAGACATGTTTGGTTCAATTATTTAAACAACTTGACTTTTCATTGATCTATCCTTGACCCAATTAATCTTTATGCCTTGTGAAAAACATTTCAAAATTTGGGATGTGCATAAGATAACTCAGTAAATGATACCTAAAGAAGGAAAACTGTAATTTTCTTAAAACAACAAGTAAATAATGAATACATTATCATAATATAATACCTTTCATCTTTGAGAAATATCAAATACACTTCACTAAATATAACCTCATTTATTAACAATTTTAAACCAAAATGTTACCCTAAATCCCATAGAAAGAAACATATAACATATAAGGGAAAACTTAGGACATAAACCTACTTAAATGGAATAACCATAGGGTCGACATCCAGACATATCACTAAATAGAATATCCATATACCCGGCTTCCATACCCAATGCATTGGAGGTTATAATGTAACCACCCATCCTTGGTTTATCACAGAACCACTCGTCATTTGTTTTATCATGTAACCACCCGTCAAATGTCCATGTACCATTATATAATCAACACAAATAAAAGATTGAAAATATTTACATTTAAATCAAAAAAAATCATTTGCAATCAAGACAAATAATTTTATGATTATGAAAATTTAAATCATCTTTAAAACCCATTTTAAATACCAAAATATGTAAAAAATGGTACATTTTATTTATTTTACATTTAAAAATATCACGAATCTTTATGGAATCTAAATATCAAAAAATGATAGTGGCGGCGGAATGGTCGTTGTCACCTCATACATTAAAAAGAATCATTCCATTTTTCATTTATTGAAATGATATATATAGAAATATTCCATTTGAATGAATTTAATATTAAAAGGGTTTTATACACCATATAAAATGAAATTGTGTATAAATCAAAACATGACTCAATGAAAGAAGATTGAGACATAGTCCCTTACCTTGAGTCTGAATCTTCAAGTATGTTTGTTGTTGTTCCTGAATAATAAACTAAACATAATTTTACATGATTTAGAACAATATTAAAGTTAATTATTCATTTTGTGTCACTTGTAACTCTAATATAACAATCATATAATTATTGAAGTTCAAATTGTTCGTTTTGTCGATGTTCAGTACTTGAGTGAAAAATGAACTTGTTATAATTAAAAATTGTTCATGTGGTCAGAAGTACATTATCTCCAAAATTATATTCATGATTTTGATATCATATATATCATATATATAAATTATAAATGTATTTATAATAGACTATAACATTTATATATAAGAAATTAAATGCACCGTTCATGGAGATGGTAGTCCATACGTACACGTAAACGCTGTTTTCATTTATTTTTCATATTTATTGGAATAAAAAATAAATGATACCTGGGTATATTATAATTACCATATAGTATATATTTTTTATATTTTATTTTAGTTCATTAATTATGACCTTTACATGTTCCACGTATATAATGAACAAGTCATATCACTTTGAAGGGGCAGTTGACTACACTTCCTCAAATGAAATTATCATATTTATACAACCTGAAAAGCATAAAGGTATGTTTTAAATTAGATTTAAATAACCATAGAGATAATTCAAATATCATATATATAATATAAAATTATTATTCTATAATAATGGCCACCATAAGAGGTGGTAGGAGAATATTGAACAATCATCATTTCGTGAGGCAATAGTTCCCCATCCCCAGAAACAGTATGTTCGTATCCATTAAATTGAGGTGTGTGTATGTGTAGTTCGAATACCTCTCATAAAAAACCTATTATTTTTATTATAATATTTTTTTATGTAAAATAATAACAAGATCATAGGGAGTGGAGAAGGAAAATAATGGAAAGGAACTTGAGAAAAGTCATTACCTCAAATCATGTAACTTTTTTTAATTGAGCCAAAGGGCTTTCTTGAATTTCCATCAGCCTATGGGAAGGCTTCTTAGAGGAAGAGATAATTTTAGGGAGATTATTGGATCAGAGTTTGGATTATAAAAGGTTCTTTATTGGTGTTATTAATGGGTTATATGTGGTGTCCTTTTATAAGAGAGATGTGGGGAACTTTATGGATGTTTTGAAATATTATTTTATTATTATTTCATTTTAGAATTCTAATAAAACAAAAGTGATATATTTCATAGATAAGTTGAGTATTGATCTAAATACTATTATAAAATAGGTTTTATATAAGTTTATATCATAAAATTATCCTTATCTTTTAGCTTTAACCATTAGTAAAATAAATTAACTCTTACCATGTCTTCTAGTATTTTCATAAAATATTATAACTATAGTTACAATAAAATGACAAGAGAACCAAAATGGATTATTAATGACATTTTTAACATTATATATGTATTTTGGACTAATCGTAGATTTTTAGATCTATGAAATCATTTATGCAAATATTAATTTATTTATAAACTCATTTATGTCAATTTTTATACTATTCATATCATGGATTTATAAAAATCTATAAAATCTTGATTAATTAGAAAAAAATTCATCAATTCAATTATAAAAAGACATAAGCCTCCATAAAATTTTTGGATGGAATAAAAATTTTCAAAATAAATTTATTTTAATATTTATAAACTCATTTATTTAAATCATTTATTAATAATGTAATCACTACATCACCATTGTGTCATAAACACATTTATTTAATTTGTGTCTAAAAATTATATATAAAATATCATAATGTAGGAAATCTATTTAGATTTATAATTACTATTTATAATTGAAGTTATCTCTTATATTACCCCATATAAAAATTGTTTTATAAAAAGATACATGTTTTGGTTATATTTTCCCTAACATTAAATTAAAAGAAATTAAATGTCATTTTCACACACAAGTAGCTCCATGGGGTCCCAAAGGACCCAAATATGAACATGGTCGATAAAATCTTATAAAATAGGGTTATGACATGTTTTAGTGTAATTTAATATTATTTAAATATTATTTTTTTCCTTTTTTACCAAATTTACCCATTAACCATGGTAAATAAAATATTTACTGAAGTTACTATTCATAATCTATAAAAATAAAAGGTACTTATTTAAAAAAATTTGACCTTATAATTACAAATATGAAATCAATTTTTCTTCAAAAATCATAATTTACGTAAATTAATTTAATATTAATTCTCATCGTTGTAACCAAAAAGCGTTTTTTCATAAGTAAACACCACCAAATGGTTGACATGTGTTTATATCCTATTTCAAAGTAAAATATACTTACTATGACAAAACATGTATTAATTTATAAAACTATAGTATAATTATACATTAAAACAAATTAAAAAGACAATCAATTCATATAAATAAATTAGATGAAAAGACAGTTTTTACATAAAATGTAGTATTTTTTACTATTCATTATAACATGAACTTTTTCAGAAAAAACACCAAAAATTATCCAAAGTTTATTTTGGTATCCCGATTCTAAAAAAAGTTTATTTTTTCAAATGAAACATATAAAATTTAAAAACACTAGATTTAAAAAGGTTTCTCCATCAAAAGGCCGTAAATCGTCCTTTTAAATAATAATATAGTATTTCATGCATAAATTAGATAAATTATTATGTTAAGCCTCTAAAATTTATTGGATAAATTTAAATACATTTAGAAAACTTGTATAATCATAATTTAGTAGGTTGTGTTCATTCCCAACAATAAAATAGTTTTGCATTAATTACCATTTAAAATGATATTATTATCATATTATTTTTCGGTATAACTCAAAGTTGTGTGTGATATAATATTTCAAAGAAACTCATTGTTTCATGTTGAGTATGCTATTGGATGAAGTGTGATCTTTGACATAAAATTAAAATCATATTCATAATTATTAATAGATATGAAAAAGTAATATTTTAAAAATATTATGATTGTTACATCACCCCTATTTCCGAATGTTGGGATATGTTCTTATATATCCCCCTTACGTCCCACATGGTTTATAAATGATGATATAACCATTTTACTCTCATTAATCCATCACATAAAAATCTATACACTAACATTATTCTGGGTAAATTTTACCCTTATTTTCCTTGACAAACAAATTTGTAGTGAATATCCATGCTCATTTTATATTAAGGGTGTTCAACTTTATAAAATCACACTTATTTTATTAGTGGCATACATGTATGTATTCCACAATCCATAATCTTGTAATTAAATGTGATTAAAAATGATTACATGTTTTATGATCTATGTAGCACACTTATGCATGGGATTGATATGAATGTGATAGGTGAAGCCACCATTATTTAGAACCTCAATGCATTGGGATATGTATTATTATCATGAGACATCATTGATGGGATTAAGGAGTAGTCCTAATAAATCACATGAATTTTCCCACCATGATTTACGGGTGAGTTATCCTTGACCTATATTTATGATTACATGTTTAATATTGTTTACACCATTCCATGTTTCTTTTATGTTGTCATTTAATATCATGCATCATTATTTAGGTTTATGATTCTCATCAATTTTATGAATCATTGATATTCCAATTGTGTAACATGTAATACATTATTCAGGGTATTCCATGATTACTCCCTTTCTGGGCTTTATAGATCACCCCTTTCTTATTTACATCCATAGGATATCCCATGTAGTTTTGGAATAATGGATAATTTCTATGACCATGTTTAGTGTGTTTTACATAATGTTATTGTATCTATTGGTAAAGATGTTATTATATGTACCTAATTACCAAAGACACTAGAAATATTGATCTTTATTCTTTTATTCTGTAAAATATTGTGTAATAAATCCAGAATTAATTTTTAATAAAGAGTTGAGTTATGATAGTCAGCATCGAATGAATGTTTAGTTATTTTGGGGTTAGTATTAGAAAACACTAGAGAAAAGCTTAGGGATTATAATAAACAAAAGAATACATCCCAAAATTTTGGTAATTTTTAGAGTAAGTGGATTCCATGAAAATACATCCATTTTTTGGATATTACAATTGGATGTGGCTCTGGCACAGATGTACCAATGGGTAATCCTAAAAAACAATTCTTTAAGAAACACTCGAACAAAAAATGGTTTATGAAAATACCCATTGCTACACACCTAGTTTTACACTCCATGGGTACGTGTTTTCATAAATTCACAAGATCATTAAAACCCATTATAAAAGGAGAAATACCTATAATAGTATATGTTATGAAAAATATCGTGTATAACATATATTTAACCCTAGACATTCATATGTAAATTAATAAATATAATTTATATGTTATCAATTTAATGTATTTGGAATCTTGTTTGTGTGATTAACATTCTAAAAAAATATCACCCCTATGTGTGTTCTGGATTAAGTAAATGAGTAGAACCATAATTAATTAGTGAATTTTAGGGTAATTGTACATAGTTCAATGCATTCCTTCATATTAAGTATGTTTATTATAACTATTTAAACACAACCACAGATCATGGAAGGAGATATGTCAATGAAAATGGAAAATCGGGAAATTATTGCATCCCAAGTATATAAAACCAGCCCTTTCAAATTTTAATAGTAGAAAATACCATTGAACCTTGTGATACTCATTTTGGTGGATTTTGGTACAATTACATGTATATATTTGTTTTAAATATATAAATCTAACATAACTTTCGACGAGAAGGAAATGAATCCATGTATTGAAAAGCATCCTTTGATTCAATATAAATGAAGGAATAATGGTGAACCTACATTTTCACCCACATCTCAACCATGGATATGATTTCCTTATAAAAAACACATCAGGATCATGTAATGGAGTCTATAGATAAGATCACCCTAAAATACATTACCATTATGAGGGAATACACTGAAGTGTATCCTAATGAATTGGCTAGTCTTCCTCCTAGTCAAGAGGTTGATTTTTTAATTGATATTATACTTGGGGCATTACCATTATCTATAACTAGATATATAATGGATATGTTATACCTTAAGGATCTTAAAAAAAGCAATAGGATAATCTAGATAAAGTGTTCATATGCTCTTGTGCGTCACAGTGGGGTGCACCAATCCTCTTCATCAATAAGTATGGGTCAATGTGCCTTTCCATTATTTATCATGAGATAAAAAAGATAATGATAATGAAAAAGTATATTATTCCATGTATTGATGACTTTTTTATCTACTATTTGGAGTAAACTACTTCTCTAATTTGGATATGTAGTTGTGGTATTACCAATTTATGGTGAAGAAGAAGGATACCCCCCAAAACTACTTTTTTTATAATGCATGTGATCTATGAGTTCATAGTAATTCCATTTGGACTTAGTAATTATCTATAATTATTAATTGTATTTATAAATAGAGTATTTAAATATTACACTGAAATTTTTTGGTAGTATTTATAGATGATATTTTAATTTAAAACAAATTTAAGGAGGGTAATAGGGAGAATGTAAGCATTCTTCTAAAGACCTTACGAAAGGAGATGTTTTATTCCATGACTAGAAAATCTGAATTCTTGTTGAATTTAGACTCCTTATTAAAGAATATTATTCTATGTAATGGTATATTTGTGTAACCTTCAAACATAAATGTAATTAAAGGACAAATAAGTCCAAAATTTGTAATAGATAACCCTAATTTCCTATGATTAGTTGGGTACCATCGTCGATTTGTGAGAAATTTATCACGATTATCAAATCCTCTAACCATGATTACTTAGTTGGGAGTCATGTTTTTTGGAATAATTAATGAAAATATATTACCATGTATTTGAAAATGTGTCTATTAATTGAACATAAAATTTTTCTACTCAGATGTGGGGAACTTTTCATTGTGAGAATAGATTCTTTAAATAAGTTCTTGGTTTTTGTGTTAATGTATAATGAAAATTTGACAGTCTATGCTCAAGTTAATTGAAATTTCATGAATAGAACCTCCCAATTCATTATCTAGAGTTAGATGTAGTGAAATATTCATTGAAAATATCGTGTCATAGTCTATATAGGCACAAGTGTTAGATATATATAGATCATAAGAGTCAGAAGTATATACTGACACAAAAAGATCGGAATATGGACCAAATAAGATGGTTAGATCTGATAAAGGGAAATGAATTCTCAATCCATTGATGTCCTATGAAAACTATTGTAGTGTAAGATTTCCTAAGAAGAAAGGATCACGAAATTTTGTTATAAATTTTAATTTAGAATGATTTTTCCCTCTTAAACATTAAAATGATGGATATAAGAATAATAAAGTAAAGAACATCATCAATAATTTAACAAATTATTTCTCAACCATATCTTCCAGAGTGTATAAGGGGTGCTCAAGGAGATGATTTTGGAATTATGAATAATGTGGAATCTATAAAAGAAGGAAAAATCTTGGATTTCAATGTTAATAATTAGGGATTTGTAATATTTGGGTTGTGAATATGTGTACCATTAAATCCTGAGTTGATGAAGTATTTGTTGGATTATGAACATAGCTTGTCCTTATTCATCCATCCTCAAAGGAAAAATATGTATCAATGTATCCTAAAACAAAATTAGCAGGAAAATATTCAGAAGGAGATCAAGGAATATGGATCAAGATATCTTGGATGTTAGCATGTGAAGTAGGGATTGAAAAAAATCAAATGTTATGATGTAACCATCACCCATACCTACATGGAAATGTGAAAACATCATCATGGACTTTTTTCCTAATCTTCTAAAGACATTAGGAGAAAATAATTCTATATCAGTTGTTCTAGATCATCATTCAAAAACCACTCACTTCATTTTAATTTGATAGGATATATCAATCTGTCAACATGCAAGGATATACATTAGAGAATGGGGACATTGCATGGAAGACCACTGTCGATTTTATCTGATCAAGATCCTTGTTTTTACACTATCTTCTAGAACAGTCTTTAACATGATCTTAATATTGATATTAACTTCATCACAACTTATCACACTCAAATTGATGTCCAATCTGATTAGACTATCCATAAACATGAGAACATGTTATGAGAATTCTCAATTGAATTCAATGGAGGTTGGGATAAACATCTTCCCCTATTCGAGTAATTATAGAAAAATAGTTTCCACTATAGAATCCAAGTGATCACCTATAAATCCTTTTATGGGAAGAGGTGAAGAACACCTGAATGCTTGGATGTTGTTAGGGAACACAAATTACAATGTCCTGAAATGTTTTATGTAATGGTGAAAAAGTTCAAGACCATTCAAAAAGAATCAAGTCTGCTGATAATCGAAAAAATATATTTGCTAACAACTATAAACGTGAATAATAATTTGAGTCTGGAGGCAAGGTATTCCTCTACATATCTCTTGAAAAAAAAACTCCTGAGATCTGGAATGAATGGAAAGCTTAGACCAAGATATATCAGTCCCTTTGAAATAATTTATTTCGTTTGAGTGGTGGCCTATCAGATATCACTCTCACCTATCCTATCCCATGTACATGATGTATTCCATGTGTCCCCCATGAGTAAGTACATTCCATACCCCTCATATGTGACTAATACATATGTGGTACCATTGGAGAATGATCCTCCCTATGAAGAATAGCTGGTGATGATCGCAGATGGTAGATACAATGTTCTACAAAATAATACAATGCCCCAAATTAAAGTGCTTTGTAGAAACCAAAAAATTGAAGTGAAATCAGAACTAGAGTAGGTGATGAGATAGAGTTACCCACATTTGTTTGAGTGTGTTAAATGAAAAGTTACAGGTTTATAATTTAAAAGGGGAAAAGATTATAAGGACTCAAAAGTTTATAAATAATTCTCTCCTCGTGTGTTAATTAAATGTATCACTATGTATTATGGTCATATAAAACAAAATAACTTAATTTTTTGTTATATCCTATCGTATTTAAAATATTTTTATTCTTCATAATTGTTGATAATAAACCCATTGTATAGTGGTCAGATGATTTGTATAAACATCATGTTTTGACAAATCAAATTGTCACAGACAAAGGAAGTAATGGCCTCAACTAGTAGGATCATACTCTATGAAGCCAATTGATAAGATAATATAAGGTAGATAGAATAATTTTGATTGTCTGTTGACGAAACCCAAGCTAATATCCAATTACCAAAGAACGATTGAAAATTTAAAGCTCATCGAGATCAAGACCTAAACCATATACGCCGAACCACCCAAGGAATGTCTTAGTGTCATGCACCTTAACCTTAGGGAATTTTAGGATGTAATAAATTGAAATATATCTATAAAATAATAATATGAATATTTATATAGTATTTTCAATAGAATAATGTTAATATTTACTTCATATTGTAACTTTATAAATGATTTTATTTTTTTTATAGTAAAACACAAATTATATTTTTGGGTATTATGCAAATTCTATTATGGAATTTATTTTTATATATTAATGGACTAGTTAGATAAATAATATATTATTAAAATATTACTATTAAATAATTTGTTCCAAATATAAATGTTCATATAATTTTATCATGTAAAATTTGAATTTAATAATGGGTGGAAATTTCTTATTATCAAAAAACAAATCATTTCTCAATAAATATTGATTTTATTTTAAAAGTAAAAAATTATATACATTTAGAAACTTATTTTGATAAAATGATTATTTAATTCTGAATAATAATGTCTAAATTATCAAATAGTATTTTTTTCATAATTTTCTATGACTGTTTAATTTTCGGTTAAAATTTAAATACAGTATAAATATAAAGTGTGTATTATAACATTATAATGACTCAAAAATGATCTAATAAATACTATAAGGGGTATCCAAGACCATATATATTTTTTACATTTGAAATAATGTAATTTTTTGTTTATTTTATTAATTTTACAAATCCTTTATGAATCCCCCATAGCCGATAATATATTTTATGTTTTTAAAATCGTTTCGTTATTGGCATGACTCACTTTCACATATGAAATGGTGTTATGTTAATAATTTATAAACTTGTACGTATAAACTAATATAAACCACTACCATTTTTTTATATAACATGGGAAAATCCATGGGAAGTATTGTGGTTCTGATTTATTTATTATATATATTCTAAAACCAATGTTTAATAAATAATAATGAACTCCCTTATCTTTTTATATATAAATCCATCCAAGATCCAATTCCTCAAAACTAAGAAACCTTATATAGTGTATTTAATCTTACCAATACACTTTATATTACAACCATGGTTCTAAAAGCTCTCAGGAATCTCCTACAATGCTTTTGGAATCACGCTCTCAATGTAAGGGACTTGTCCATCTCCTAGTTATTCAAGCATCTTTATTTTATTATGTGTTTTATATTTACTTATTAATAATGTGATATGTTCTTACATATACCCCTTACTGACCACATTATTTATAAAGTATGAAAAACCCATTTAAACATCATCAATATCTCCCATCAACATTTATACACTCTAGTTGTGTTCCCAAAATTTCACCATGATTTCCAAGACAGAAAAATGTGTACTGAATACCCATAAGAATTTTCTATCATGGATGTTTACCTTTATGCACTCACACATCATTTATTAGGGAACTACATGAATTTATTAAAGAATATTTAATATTTCAATTAAATGTGATGGAAAATTAATCAATTATGTATGATCTATGTGGAACACTTCTTCATGTGATTTATAATAATGTGATTAGTGCCCCCATAAATATACTATTCTAATATGGATTAGGTAATGCCCGAGTCTCGTGAGTTTTCATGAAAGGCATTAGTGATTGAACCTAATCCATCATTATAATTTCCCTTCCATGATTTTTAGTTGGGTTATCATTAACCTTTGTTTATGATTCCATATTTAAAGATGTTTCCACATTTCTATTGTTCCTTTATGTTATCATGCCTCATTGTTCATGTTTATGATTCTCACCGCATTTATGTCTCATTTATATGTCTATTTAACAAAATTTAATAATTTATTTATGTTCTGACATTATTACTCCATTACAAGTCTATATATATCACCTCTTTCTTATGTACATCCATAGGTTATCTCATGCAGTTTTTAAACAATCGATGATTTCTAAGAGGATGTTAAGGATTTTTTCAATAATTTCATTGTATCCCATGTTCAAAGAGTTATTAAATGTACCTATGTATCAAACACAATAGACATACCTATCTTCTGTGTGGTATTATGTGTAATCTTTTATAATAAATTGTGAATTAATGTGTAATAATGATTTGATTTTTTCATATCTCAAACCCCTCCCTACACTTCTCTCCTATTATTTTGGGGGTGTCTTTATATCATTTTATTATCATTGAGGTGATTTATACTTCTATATTTGTTTAAATTATTTTTGTTCATGTTACTATCTACTTTTAGAGTTTTCTTTTTTTCGATTTTGGTGAATATTCAATCAGATAACAGTAGAATCATCAATTTCTAATGGGGTTTTGATCAGCTTTGGTATAGGAGATCCTGAGATGGACTTTGAACTTCATTTCACGGTTTTTTTTAACGTATGTTACAATGGTGAATATTATTGGGTTATACCTAATGTTTTAGTTTAATTATTTTTCAAATTGGTATCACATATTAGGGATTGTCGTTGGATGTGTTTGGGGTTATGTCAAGGGTCTTCAGTGAGTGGTTGGCTTTAGTTTCAGTGTGTTATGATGACCTAATAAATTTTCTGGCATGATTCCATGTTTGGTATTTATTAATTATTTAATAAAAATTATTATACTCAATTAATTATTTTTTCTTGTGTAATACTAGTGATTTTATGTTGATGAGTTTAGTTTATGCTTGAGAGGTTTAGATAAGACTTGGACATGCCTTAGCAATGGATATTCTCTTTGAACATGTTTTAGGAAAACATCATTGATGAGGTAAGTCATCAACGATCACTACCCCTAGTATTGTGAATTTATTTTCTTATGTATGTTTTATATACCTTAGATACCATGTATGGTGGGATTTCTCCCATGTTTGAAGAAATTGGTATTGTCATAGATTGATTCCATATACCTTCCATGATTCCCATTGGACCCATGGTGATGTGAAATAGGATCAATGGCCACCCGTATGGTGTGCCAACCATGGGAAGTGGAATTTTTTCCGGGTTTATTCTTTTTTAAAAACTCCCAGGCATATTTCCAAATGGTTTCAAATATGTGAGTTGGGTTTTGACCAGGTTTTGGATGTAAAAGGGTGAATGCTATCGTTGAAAATATTCTTATATTGAAATGAGTTTTTGACCTCAAGCTGTTTCTAAATGGGTTGTAAATAGATTTCAAATGTTAATTTAAAATGGGAATATGGTGAGATTTTTTTGGTTATCAAGGAATTTCTAGGCCTTGGAATTTGATTTGATTTTCTATGAGAAATAATCATTTTTTATTGATTGTTTCCAAATGATTAATGTGAATATTTCATTTTTCTGTTTTTGGAATTTTGAATGGGGGTGGATTTTATTGATCCATCTATTAAATTACGGGTCCTTTTTGAACATGATAAATGTTTTGATGTAGAAATGAAATGGAAATGGAAAAATAAGTTGTGTTTGTTGTTAAATGTTTGGATGAAAATTTAACAATTTTGTTCTATGGATAATATGTTAAAAGATTTAATTTTTAATTTTTCTTAATGCGATGAATGTAATGGTTTATGGAAATGTTTTAAAAAATGGAAATAATTGATAATGGAATTACTGGATATGGTTGGACATGATGTTCTAATCCCTTATTGGATTCATGGACTAATGCACCATGTTTTTGGACCTATGATAAATGGTTTTGGGATGTTGGACTAATTCTCTACTCTCTAGTTTTGGGATATCAAGACTAATCATCTAGGAACTCTATTGAACTGTTGTTATTCAGAGGAAACTCTAACACTTCTAAACACAATTTTGTTGGCATGGAATTCTGTACTAATATTTAGATTGTTGGACATGGACTTCCATGTCCCAGTTGAATTCATGGAATTATTTTCCATGTTTTACAACTTTTACTATGTTTTTGAATACTTTTAAATGTCATTTTGAGTACTAGTTGGATTCATGGAATGATACTCATTGTTTTCCGACTTATGACCTAGTGATTGGGATGTCTAGACTTGGTATTTTATATCTTGGTTTGAATCCTGGAGTGAGTATCCTTGATTTCCAATCATTGAACCATGTGATATATAAATCATTTGATCGGCTTAGTCTGAGGCGGTTATAATGGAAATGGGTATCTTTTGGAATCAAGAATAAATGTCATTAATTCACATCATTTTAAATAACGAAACATTTTTTAGTTACCTTCTTTACTATAGTAATCCCTTTTCCTACATATAGTTTTACAATGACTTGAATTTTTATTATGCATCATTGTTACTGGCCTAATATTTTTTACACACAACATATTTGTGCTTCCATTGAAAATGGATACACTATAAGCTCTCACATGTTTATTATAGGCTTACGTTTTGTTTAAGGCCCTTATTGAGTATTGTTGGTTGCGCAAGATTTATCATGTGGTGTTAGGTGACTGGGTAGGATTGGATCTATGATTTTATGGATATTTTTTAGTATATTTTATTTTATTGTCGCGTAACTGACCTAATGGGATGTTGTTGGTATGTATGAAATGATATTTCATGTCTATTATTTCATTTCATTTTATTATAAAATGATTTAGTTTCACTTTATTTTACCTATATATCTAGTCTGATGTGTATGATGTTCTTTAATTCATATATTTAGTTGTGTAGTCTCATATAGTGGTATAGTCTCCTCAATGATCCGCCTTCGACCCCCACTATTAGTCAAAAGCCACTGACATATGTGGATGCGTGCTTGAATTCTTTTGGTGATCCATCTTGAGGAACCAGTTTAGTGGAATCTCAGTAGGGATGTTATATATATAGTATTAATCATATTATTATGGTTCTATAATTTATTTATATCAATTTATATTCATTATACATTATGTATGAAATTTAAAGAAGCATGTTGAGACTTGAAGGACTTTTGTCTAAAATTTCTATCTTTGGGACATAAGATATGTTATGGACCTATGTTCTTTTATAAAGTGTATATACCACCCTTTAACAAGTTATAACTTGAATATACATCATTTCATTAAATTTACATTTTCATTTGTTGTTGGTCTTTAATGTTTCTTACAATTCAAAAGATAATAATGTGGTAAAGATTTTATGTTACTGTCTCTTAGTTTATCGGGATTATTTATGATTATGTTTCCAATGATGATACCATTTGATATATATCTCAATAAACTGATTTTTATTCTTCTCCTATAGCAATTTGATGAGAATACATTATTTTCATTCATTTTCTTATTTTTTTAATAAATATATCAATGAAATAAAAAAATTAATTTTATTTCTAATATCGATTGAAAATTATGTTTCTTACATATCAATCTTTTAAAGTAATATTTTATTGATTTTTTCAAAAAATATATAATACTATTGAATTATATTGATGAACATTTATTAATTTCTAAAAAATTGTATTAAAGTAATATTCTTTATGTTTTCTGAATGGGTGTCTTTTTACTTTTACTAAAAAAGGTAAAGGAATCATTGTTTTTTAAAGTGTATGGAAAGAATGGACATTTATTCCATCATGACCACTAAATGTTTTAAAGGTAAAATAAAAAATTACAGAACATATTTTATAAGAATATGTTCTTATTAATAATTGGGATGTTTTTAGATTTTAATTAACTGTTTTTAAAATGTAATGTATATTTAATTTAATGAGTTTCTTATATAATTTCATTTTGTAAAAGACAACAACGACTATTGTTAATTATGTTTTACTATGGATATGATCCAATTATACCAGCTTTATTAATTTTATATATTTTTTTATCATTATTATGATCTATTTAAGAAACATAATTATTTTCTAATGGTGTGCTATGATTAATTGTATGTGAAACAATTTCTTTTCTATGTGTTATGCAATTATGTAATTATTTTGAAACAAATTTCTTTTCATGGGTTATGATATGATGAATTATGTATGATCTTATGGAACACATTTATGTTATTTATATTATGGGTAAGGTGGGACCTATATCTCCCTCCAACACTTTATTTGAATAATAATATTTCATGAGAAAAATAGGACTTGAATGGGGAGTGAACCCAGTTCAGTAAGGGAATTTGTCCCCTATGTTTATCTTAGGTGTAAACCATGAAAACTATGATGGTTTGGATATTGAACCCATTCATATATGATATCCTTGGAAATAATAATTGTCCACAATGGAAATGATTCTCTATGATAATGTGTATTACATATTTAAATGTCTGATGACAATGTTATGCTCCCATTGAAAATTTTCCTTGATTTCCATTATCAACATCCAATAATTTTTCCTTAAACTCAATATTTTTATATTTTATATGTTCTTTATGTTTTTCATATGTTATTATAATGTTCACTTACCCTTATTACCACATTATATTTATAAAATTTATTTTATTAAACTTTTTGATCATATAAGATCACAATTTCATATGTTTTATTCCCTAGGTTATGATGATAAGTATTTTCTATAATATCTCTAATAAGGTTTTTAGTTAAGAAGAACTGTGTTGAAGATGATGTCTAACTCTCGTGAATCAGTAGTTTATGTTTACAATATTACAATTACATTATACATTAATGTATAGAAGACATTTTTTGTGTAATTAAATGAATGTTTATTACAAATATATGATATATATGTATGAAAATCCTAGTAAAATATATTTGTTATCAATGAATAGGTTTAGTTAACCATTATATTCCATGATGAGAAAAATTTAGTCACGACCCTTAACATAAGCCTATGTATAAAGTAACATCCTACTAATTTGGTAAGAAATAAAATATGTGTTTTATCAATAACAACTTCCATATATTGATACTATAAGTGGATTCAGTTATAGAGTATATGTACCTAGGGGTAATAACTTTGAAAAAGGTGTGTTGTGATTGAATAAAGTGTTATCAGGTACATGACAAGAGGCCATACAGCACATATATTTTGGCACTATCATGGGGATATTCTTTGGTTAATGTATATTTTATTCGTAAACCATCATGATGGATATGAATAGATGATTCCAATGAATAAAATGGGTTAAAATTACATGTTATATATCTTATATTAGGTTTCTTTGTTTAGACATTATACAAATTATTTTTCTCGACTATGTGTTTTTACATTGTGATTATTTATCACACTATTATTTTTGGTTTTAGATGGTTTTTAAAACCTGAATGAACTATGTTAATGATTAATGAAATGGAAAATAAATTAATATCCTCCTGGGAAACCAAATTTTGTGAGATATAGAATGAAAATTTTCATTCCCATTCTCATAAGAAAAATATTATGCTCGGAATCTTGTTGAACATATTATAAAGGAAAGGAAAGAATGACAATTAGTTGAGTCCTTCAAAAGAAAATATCCACTATCTTTTATAAGTTCCAAGGATCTGGTAATTTATGGCCAATGTATCCATACCACTAAAAATATATTTTCGTTTTCCAGTTCTCAAAACATTAAAAAGTCATTTTAGTTGTCTATGATTTGGATGGGTATGTAGATCAACATTGTACTCTAATCAATAATATGAATAAAGCAGATGAAATTATCATCCTTATAGTGGTATGACATTAAGTAATTATTTTTAAATAATTAATTCCTAGAAATTATTCATAATGAAATGTTGAATGAATATCTTGAGCTGAAGCAGAAGGATGATGAATATGTTGGCATACATAAGGAAAATTTTATAAGGTAAAATTCTAGATTATCCATCCCACCTAAAAGTATGGTTCATCAATTATTTATTGGATTAAAAACAAGTATCATATGGTTTTTCACTAAAAAGTTCATCATTATATTTGAGAAATCACTCAATGAAATCTCAATATGGAAATGATATTGGATTTACCCATCAATAACTTGGTTTTGACACGGAAAGAATGATAGATTTCAAGGGAAACATTAAGAATCATGGATATAAGAATATGAAATTCTATTCACACTTTATTTCTAGAAGGTAACATGACCTAAAATATATTATGTGGACCAATAAATGTTTTAATTGTGTAAGGTAAGTTCATAAAGTAATTTAATGATTAAGTGATGGGAAGAAGTTATATAATGGTGAGAATTGAAAGAAAATCTACCCAGAATGCACTACCCACACCCCAATATTTATAAAATAAGGTCTATGGGAACATTTATAACCAATGTCCAAGCATGAATCTTAAGGATGGTGATCAACATCAATATGATCTTGAGATGAGTGAAAATGAGAAATCTGATATAATCACAATTTTTTTTGTGGGTTGTGATAATGTAGGATGAAAGGTACACTTAACATCTACTCTCACACTATTAATTTATTATTTTACTCTGGATACACCAATTCATTTATATTTATATAATTTCATAATGGTATGAGATTCCACCCACAAGGTTTTATGTTGAATAAGAATTAAAAGAACCAAATCGTATGATGATTTCATCTCAGGTATATGATTCCTCTCTAATTTCTTTTTCAAGAGTGTACTTCTTGTATATCTTTTCATTTTTTCCTATAGAATTTTTTTTGTTATATTAGGCATGTATTAGATTTCTCTATATAAATCCCACATCAATTTTCAAGGAAGTGAATTCCTGTTTTATATTCTAAACCAACTTATGATCATCTATTAGTGAAATAATAAATATGAACTTCTAATGGAAATCACATCCATTGTATGGATTTTGATTCATATTAAAAAATAGAATTTATCTCAGATGGTTGGTGAGAACCACAATATCGATGATATGCCTATTTTTTGGATTTTTATATTATATTTTCAGATGAGTTTCCTAGTCTTCCAAAAAAACATTATGTTAAGTTTTAAATAGAACTCATACCTGGTGGAATCCCTATATCAAAATAATTCTGTATAGTTTCCCCAATTGAGTTGGAGAAAGTAATGAAGAAACTCCACAATAATATTACCCATAGATTTATTCAGCCATGTGTGTCACCCTGGGGTGAACTTTTTCACTTATTCCTAAAGAAATAAGTATTGACATAACTTTTAATTGATTATCAGGAGTTGAACATGATTTCAATCAAGATAAGTATACTCTACCCTATATTAATGGCTATTTTGATCAATAACCTATAGAAAAATAATTTTCTATCATTTACCTCCATTCTTGGTATCATTAATTCAGGTTCAAGAAGTACGATATACCCAACAAAATATTCTATATACAGTTTGGACACTAAGAGTACTTAGTGATGACATTTGGTCTTACTAACTCCCCAAATCTACATATTTATTTAATAGATAACGTCTTTAAAGATTAACTCAATAAGTTTGAGGGAGTATTTATAGATAATATTGTTATCTATTCAAATATAATGTAAGATCTTGAATATCACATGATAATTGTACTAAATGACCTTTAGAAGGAGATAATGTTTGAAAAAATTTCAATGTGTGAATTTTGGAAACAAATGGTTACATTTTTATGTCATATAAGGTATGTCGGTAGATCCATTAATGATGGATGCTATTGAATGAAACCTAAGAACAAATATGATTACTAAGATTCATTTGTTTCTTGTAATGAATGAATAATTTTGGCATATTCTGTGTAATTTATAGTAACTATCTAATCTTATCTACATTTTAACTTTTATGGGAGAAATGTTCCTTTGGGAAATTGAGTTTGAGTATAGTTTCAATGTATTTAATCAAAAATTATTCAAAACACCTATACCCTATAGTGTAGAAGGGTTTGTGATATTTAATGATGCATCCAACACGGTATTTTTATGTGTGATTATATAAAATGACATGGTTATACCTTATGATTCCTGGAAATTGATGGTTAATGAGAAAATTTTACAACTCATGATCTGGAGTTGGATAAGGTAATTTTGTTCATTAAAGATATAAAGGAATTATAATTATGGTAAAAGGTGTTATATATATAATAATAATTTTTTTAAATTATATACTCACATAGAAGGAGTTAAACATGTGCTGGAGGAGATGGATATTGTTGATTTATGATTACGAATGATCAATACATTACCACACCGTGAAAGAGTACAAAGTTCTCCATGCTCTGAGTCGACCAAATCAGGTTAGCTTATCCATGATTAGGATCACAAATGATCAAATATTTCAATATTTGGTGGAGTTAGAAATCCATAATGAAGGGGATAAATATTAACTTTCTCATATAAATGTTCAATCATCTTTATAAGAGACAATTATATAGTCATAGAAGGATGATATTAAGCAGTAGAAGAAGCTGAGAAATGATCCTCTAATTAACATTTATTGTGATGGAATGATGATGATAAAGAATCATGTATGAATTCCAACCACATCTGATTTTAAGAATTTTTTTTATATTAGGATCAGAGTTCTCCATTCCCAATTCTTCTAGTAAGTGTAAAGATGTAATGTTATTTGAAGTAGTATTTATAGTGGGATAGAATAAAGAGAGATATCATATATTTTGTATGATGAAAATTGTTATTTCACAAGATAATGTTGAGAGAGAAAATTATTATGGGATTTTAGATTCATTAACCATTCCAAATTATAAAATGGAAATCATTAGCATTTATTTTGTTGTCGGAATCCCCATAACATCTAAATAAAAAAATTAAATATGGTTTATTATCGATCACCCTACAATTCCAACAAACATTATCTATATCAGAGAACATTTCAATTTGGATAATATTTCTTAGTAAAACATTAAGGATGTGATAAGGATTCCTGGAGTACCACATTACATTTTTTCTGATCAGGGTATGAGGATTACCTTAGGCTTCTGGAGAAGTCTTTAGCACACTGTTGATACAGATTTATGTTTTGGAACTATGTATTATACTTAGATAGATTTTCATTATTAACTAAAAATTCAATACTAGAGGATATATTTACATAATTTTCATATTATTTAAAAGGTGTTCAGGAACAAAAACTTATTTTAGTTTCTTTTTCAAACAATAATATCTTTCATATGAGTATTCAGATGTCTCCATATAAACCTCTCGATGGGTAGCAGTGAAATAATCCAATGTAGAGGAATTATGTTTGAGAAATAAAGTTTTTAAGAATAAATATTAATGAAATCTATATGATAAGGTTATATCCAATAAACAACACATAAGGGAAGAAAAAATTCAACAAAAAATTTGTGAAAACCATCATCTAAATGCTTTATATAAACCTCTAAAGTTCTTGATGTGTTCCATGTATCTCTCATAAGGTTAGTACATACCTAACCCTTCACATTTAATAAAATCAATGGTATAAAAAACTAGAGAAATATATTTATTATTAGGATAAACTGGGGATATTCTAGATTGTATAAAAAAGTTCTATAAAACAAGACTACTCACATGGTTAATGTTTTATAAAAAAAAACTACCAGTTTGAGGATGCTATGTGGGATTCTGAAGATATAATGAGGCATATGTATCTTCATTTTTTTATAAAAGTGATGTAATTTCAAGGAAAAGACTCATTTTAAGGGGTATATAATGTAACACCTTGAGATATTATGAAATATTTTTTTTAAAATTTTATTTCTGTGATAGCTTGTACTACAGGCAACACCTAGTTCAAATGAACCAAAATATACTATTTATATTACTATATAACATTATTGTTTTTACATATCCATTAAACCTAGAATTATTTATAGTAATATGAAAATTTAAATATAAATTATAATTTTTTATATAAATAAAAAATATGTATCAAAATTTTGCTAATATTTGGTAATGTCTTTAAAGGATTTGAAAATTCTATTTTATCAAAAATGTTTTTATTGATTTTTTGAACGAATAACAAATACTTTTTAAAAAAAATTAAGATTATATTTGAAAAATATAAATTCATTTTTGGAATAAACATGTTAAAAAAATATTTTAGTGTAACTTTTTGGGTTTTCAGAAAAGAGTAATTGTTTGGTGAATAGTAGAAATTTATAGTTTTAAAAAACCAATTTTTATTTTAAGAATTTATAAGGTTATATTTTATTCCAAAATTGTGTTAAAAGTAAAATTAATTCAATTATATAATAATTTAACCATTATAGACCATTTTAATAATAATATTATTTTATTTTTATATAAATACTATTTTATCTTTTGAAACATTTATCATTGGAAACCAACTTTTTCATTGAATCTGTTGGTTTAATTTTAAATTAAATTTTAGAAATTATATGAATTTAATTATTAGAAATAGATTAAAATTTCAAAATTATTATAATTATTATAATCAAGTAAGGTAAAATATTTTTTTAACCATAATAAATAATAAAAATAGTAAAATAATAATTAATGTGGTTATGTTTAATACCGGTTTACCAAGTGTTAAACTAAATAAGATAACGGGAAAATGACCAAGATACTTGTACGATATAAATTTTCTATTCTTATATAGACATTATTACCAATAATTGTTTTGATAATAACCCTTTTTCAATCCCTGTTTCATGTTAAAAATATGTTTATTCTTTATTCCATTCAAAAATTTCACTATTGTCCTCTCGCCCACTTATTAGAGGCCACCTCATCTCATCTCCACATCACACATAAAAAATACATTATTTCAAAACATACCTACCCAAATCACTTCCTTAAACACCTAACCTCATCATAGAAGACTTTGTTAAATTATAACTTCATCCATGAATGAAATTTGGGGAAAATCACAAGAAGTTGTCTGAATAAGAGGTAACTTCCTTAACTGAGAATTTTATATTATTTAACATTCCACCTAAATAATATATTATTAAAACATTTTGTTATAAAAACATATACTAATTCCATATTTTTTTTAATTTCATGTTCTACAACCATCTCAACTCACCTAAATGAGAATGAACCCATTGATCATGTGTATGGAGGACTACTACCTAGCGAACCGAAAAATTAATTTTTTGTCACCACTTATTACAGATGGATATAATAATCTATATAATTATTATATATTTTATTTGTTATATAATTATACTAATTTAATTTGAATATGACATATAAATTATTAATTTACATTCTATAGTAAATAAGATAACATCGCTCGTGTGTACGGCGGACTACCACTCGGCAAAGCGATGTAATTCATTTTTCACATACACCATTCATGGAAGGAAATAAGAATTCATTTTATATTTATATATGATATTCAAAAAATATTAATATTTATATAAAATAAATATATCATATAATTTCTTACCATAACATCCATTGAATAAATTTTGATATCATTCAGGTGTACGACAGACTACCGCCTCACGAAGCGATGTGATTCATTTTTAACTAATGCTTTATATAAACATAGTAAAAGAAAATTTTAATTAATATTTCTGATATATATGAAATCATAACGAAATGGGAAATGTGATATATTATTTAACTATTTATTCTCTGATATGTCGATCAAGTGGAAACAGTGTCGATGTGTATGTATCACTTACCATCTCTAGGAATGGTGTAAAACATTTTCAATATATTGTTTGTACCAGGACGTGTAGAGAATTTTAGTGGGCCGAGTATTTTAAATTTTTTCCTTCACTAGAATGATGAAACATCATCATATATGGTGATTTTATCCCTATTTTTGTATGAGGGTTCTACATTGTTTAATCAAATCATAGTAAATAAAAACAAACATGAACCTTGTTCGATTTGATGTGCCCATGTCCCTCACAAGTCACCGACATTTGTTTCTTGAAAATACAATACTAAATTTTTATTGATCATCCACACATTCTTTCAAAATACATGAATCTCACACTACTTTAATTATAGGTTCTAGTGTAGAGCTTTAACAATCCCTTGGATGTTGCATCAATCACCACAATCCTCTCCCTTCATTCATGAAGGCGAACTTAGACAATTCTTTCAAATTGATCAAATCTCCCTCTAGGATTTAGGAGGAGTGCAAATCTCTCAATTCTAACTAAGTGAGTGGTATGTTGGAAGTATCTACTCTCCACTTATATAATGGATGTTTGAAATACTTTATAAGGGTTACACGACCACATTGAATTAAATATAAAATAAATAAGTGATTTAAATAATTAATTATGAAGAACTAACTAGGATAAAGATATTATTTATATTAGATAAATTTAGTTATTTAGTCATTTAATTATCTCAACTGACAAATCCTAATAATTTTAAACAAATATGGAATATTACAATAATATTCATTAATATAATATTATTCCTTGTATTTAATTAACCACATGTAAACACATTTAATAAATAAATTCATCTCAATTATTATATTATTAAATAATAATAAATTTATTTATTTATCTATGATTGATAAAATTGTGACAACACTTGGACCCCATAGGGGGTCACACAATGTCTTATATATATATTCACCTGAATAATGAATATTCTCGAACATGTTATTGTGTGTGAACCTCTCAAAACTTATCTCAATAGAAGTGAACAGTATTCACCAACCAAGATCTAAGTCTAGAAACCTATCAATGCCCCAAAAGAGATATAGAAAATTTATTTCAATGAGAACCAACTTAAAAACATGCACTATGTAATTTAATCACTCTCATATTATGTCTCGTAAAGTAGAACACACACTTTGGGCATCATCCTTTCTTGATTTATTGTATTTTTGATCTAGCAGGATGGGCTTAACCATCCCTATCATGGACATTGATATATGAAGGTTCTACCTTCTTGATTATCCTTTCCAGAGATATATTTTCCTCAAAATGGATGATAAAAAGTTCTATCTTGATCTTTTAACCAATTCCATTTCATAAATGATTCCCCCAACATAAAATTCCAAGGAATGACTTAATTTTTCGCGGTTTTATCCTTGCATTATTGTACATGATCAAATGTAACACATTGATAATGATCTCATGTATGGAGACCAATACACATTTTTTTATATAGGAACAACCAATGAAACTTGAAATATGTGGTCTTTTAATTGGTATGTTTTTGCTTTCAATCTCAACAAATATAGATCACCAAGTGAAAACTTCATTAGAATATGTCTTAATACTTATGATCCCCCAGCACCTGATAGTCACACATATTCTATTTCTTCTCAGTATGATGTATATAGACTGTAATACATTAATTTAATATTACTTTTAGTTTATCTCAACTTTCTCATTATAGCATGGGAACCCCTATAACCTTTTGACACAACACATAAAACAATAACATTACTATAAATATAGTGGTAAAAAAAGTTTAAAAAAATACTTTTTTATGTTTATAATATGTATATATTAAAAATTGTATAAATGTTAAGGTAATAAAATACCATCACATGTTTGGTCTAGGGAACCTACTTTCAATATTCCCACATGCACTACAGTTGACAACTAACAAGTATCAATCTCATATCTCTCACATAAAAATAATGCTTCTTCTAGGATATGCATTTTGGTGAGGGGGTGTTCTATGTTTTCCTCAATGGATACTCTACTGACTATGACTTCTACTCTAATAATAAAATATCTCAAGAGATGAAACTTTATTAGTATATGCTTTGTCCAACAGTGTGACCTATGCTACTTGGAATTAACCAATACTGTAGTATTTTCAAAATAAAATGGAATATGGTCTGTACTACTTCGAACAACACCAATGTCTTTGAAACCAATTTTTGTCAAGACTAACTACTTATCTCCATAGGAAACCAATGTATACTTGGATTATGCTATAGAATTGGTTAAAATAGGTTTCTTTGAGCTTCTCCAACTCATTGCACCACCATTTAGGAAAAAGATGTATCCTAACTGAGAATCCAGATCATCATAATTTTTCCAGAAACTAGATTTAGTTTATCCTCTCTCTAAAATCTCTTCATATAATCAATACACAAATTACATATCCTTTTTATACCTCAAGTACTTCTGGATGGTTTTGTAAGCTTCCCAATGCAGGTCTCTTAGATTAGTTTGATTTCTACCAACGATTATTAAAAAAAAGACAACATGAATCCTTGTAAATAGTATGGTATACATTATAGATCTCACATATGATGCATGAGATATTATAGTCATTCTTTAAACCTCCTATGTTGTTTGTGGACACATTTTATTGGAGGGTTGATACCAAGTGACATGGGAAACAACCCTCTCTTGGATTGTTTCATATTGTAACTCCTATTTTCTATTTCAATATTTGTAATTTGACTCATCTGAAGATTCCTATGAGATCTATCTTGATAGATCTTGATCACTATAATTTATACTACTTCACCTATGTCTTTCATTGAGATTCATTAATTTAACCAAGTAATATCTTACTCTATGACTCACACTAAATTTACCATAATTAATATGACATCATCATATAACACTAGGAAAATGATGGCATTCCACTTAACATTGTCATAGAAAAATTGATAACTATTATGTTTTAGGAAACCAAAATATCTTATGATCTCATTAAAACATGAATTCCAAAATAATTAGGCCTTCTTTATCCTGTTAATGGATCTCTTTTTCATTCACAATTTACTAGAATTCATTGACCTAAAAACCCTTCATGTTGAGTCATGTAGATATGTTCAACCAACTTACTTTTTGAAAAAAAATGTCATCCATTTTCTGAATCTCATCATCCTGGAAGGATTCCATTTTATGATATATTAACATGGATTACCACATTGGTACTGGAAAGAATTGTTTTTCATAGGTTATTCCTTGACATTATATGAAACCCTTCACTACTAGTCTTTCTTTATATGTATTTATTTTACCATATATGTATAGTTTTTTCATGAATACCCATTTTTACCCAATGGGTTTTACATAATCATGAGGGTCTACCAGAATCCAAACATATTTTTGATACATGGAATTCATATTACAATGCATGGAATATTTCAATTTATGTGTATCTTTTTCTTCTATTTATTCATTATAGGTTAGAGGTTCATTAAAATCAAGGAGTAATGTGTCAAATTATTTGGTGATAATAAAACCACAACTCAATAGTTATATAACCTCTCATGTTGACATACGTAGTACTTGTGTCTCAGGAACTTCTTCATCCACCACTAACTCTTGTGGAGAATCATCTCGTACAAACTCATGTGCTTTTAGAGAATTAATTTCATCGAAGTCGATCTTTCACCAACTATATCAATTATATTTTTTTCCATTTCACGAAATATGTAATTTAATTCCACATTAAATTTTCAATATGAGGGGTTCTATATGTAGCATCATTTACTTTGTTTAGGATAACCTATAGATATGATCTTTATGCTTTAGGATTATAATTTTTCACTAGGTATAGTTATGAAAAAAGGATCACATCAACATTCATGTATATGTGATATATTGGGTTTCTTTCCACACCATAAAGCATATATAATCCCATCTATAGCTTTATTTGGTACTCAGTTATGGTTATATTTCAATATCTACAAGTTGTATCTTCAAAATGATAATTGAAGAGTTTCCTAACTCATCCATGATCTAACCATGTCAAACAAGGCCATATTCCTCATTTTAGTAAAACCATTTGACAATGGTGTGTGAGGATGACTGATTTGGGATATAATCCCGCACTTTTTTAAGCGATTAATGAAATCTTTGTTAAGATAATCTGTACATTGATCTAAGTGGAGTGCCTTAATCTTCATACCAAAATGGTTTTAAACTTTTCATTGTTATTTTATAAGCATCCTAAAGGAATATTACTTATATCGCATTAAATAGATTTAGTCACTACTACTATAGTCCTAGATAAAAGTAATGAAGTATGAAAACCAACCTCATACCTATATTATAAATGGATAAATTGATTTAGTAAGAATTAATTAGATAAATTCATAGGCTCTTCCTCCCTTTCTTGTGAAGAGTGATTTGGTCATTTTCACTTCTAAACAACAATGACACACATCCATGTGTTTTAGAATAATAGAGTCCAAATACCCATTTTGATGTAATTTCTATTATCACTTATCATTTATTGGGAATGGCATGAAGTTACATTGTAGGGTGTTATATGAATCATTATCACTAGTTTTTTCATTGATTTTTCATTACTGGGATTTTAAATTCAAGTATATATAACCCAATTTTATGTTTTTTCAAACCATAACACATGTTATACTTTGAAAAGTGACAAAATTTATTTCGAAACATAAAATAAAAATCAATTGTGTCTGGACTTGACACTGAAATTTTCATTCTGGTTACTGATGGTATATAATAATAATCATTCAATTCGAGAACAAAAACATCAGGAAAAGTCAGGTTATAATCTCCCACTCCTGAGGCTTATAGAATTTCAAAATTTTCAGCTCATAGATCAACTTATCCCTTTAAAAGCATATTGAATCTACTTGGTTCATGTATATGAAAAACATATGTGTGAGACACATGCTATATCCAATTCCCAAATTGTAGATAATGAACAATTTAATTAAATAAAAAAATTACCAAAAGTAGAAGTGTCACCATTCTTCTTCTTCCAAGATTTTAAATTCTTCTTCTAGTGGTCTATTATTCCACAATGAATGAAGACAAACTCTTACTCATCTACCTAACTCTGTATCCTAATATTTTATGAAGGAGAATACATTAGTGTCTTCAGACTAGACTTAGATTTTGACCCCTTTGACTTTCACATCCTCCACCTTTTCACCACAAGGACAAAAAATATTGCATCTTTCATATCCTTATCAGAATTAAATACTATAGAATAATGATCTAAGATTTAATTTTACATGTTATTCATATTGTAGTTATCAATAATAGTACATAAATTTCATGGTAAATAGGAAAGAATTACATTTTTTCACTAATTCTTGGTTCAGTTTCAACCCAAGGGAATCAAACATCTCAATTTACCCAATCATATTGAGTACATGATGTCCTTATTGATTCCCTTCTTCAATCCTAAACTAAAAAATGCCACTAGAAATATCACAAATTTTTTCCTATCTAACTCCAGGTATAATTTATGGATATGAGTTGGTATCTTGTAGGCATCATCATCCACATTTATTTTTTGAAATTGAATATATATTGATGGAAACAAAATATAAAAAACCAAGTGCATAATCTACATGATTTTTATATTTTAATTTATCATTCATGATTTCTAGCTGATAAGGCTCAATTGAAAGTGAGGATTCTACCACATAAAGATATCTCTCTTAGCATGGTACTATGCACAAGCGCTTGTTCCACTTTTTCTTCTTAGTGACGGTAAAGAAATTTTCTTTATCCAATATTGATCATAGTGATAATGTATTAGTGGTATTGGTGATTTCCATTTTTATCAAAAATTAATTAATTTTATCAATCATTACATTATCTTGATTACCATTTATATAATTATATTAATTATTTATAAAAACATTTATTTCCACCCAATATTTTATTGAATCTCAATATCAATCACTATTAGATTCAAAATACTCTCTAACTTGAGTATTCAAGTGAAAAGGGTACATGAAACATCTCATAGATTATATGATTTTGTATTTCACTACTTGGAGATTTCTACGTAAGCTATAGGTTAGAAAATCATATTAACTCATGTTTCTTTGGACTGTTGAGTTAACTCCCTACTTAATGGAATTTTTATATGATTACCTAAATTCATTACCTCTAAATTGATAATAGGTGAGATATGGTTACATATTTTCTATTACCATTTTTCAAGTCAACCGGTTACTATCATAAGAACTCCCAGTTAGTAGAATTCAACCTAATCGTCAGATAAGAAGCACCTCAAACACCAAGGTTTTTTCAATATTGAGAAACTGAAGACTTTATGACTAGATATATATTGGAGTCAATTTATTATTTCATTATAAATGTAATCCATTTCTATTAAATATTTTTAATCTATGTATTCTCACTCACAAACGAATATGTTATAATATAAAAAACCATATGTCGCATCCCTGTGCATTTTACCTTGTTTGGTATTTTTTGTGATCTTTCAGTAAACATGCACTAGTATAAAATAAAAAACTATACATAAACAAAATTAATCTACCCAATAGGCCATGACCATCTAATTGGGATGGATACATTTTAAAATAATGGATCAATCATGACCTAGGGGTTTTCATACCTGAGTCAACTTCTGACTCATGTCATAGCATGCTCCGAGTCCATTTTATTTGCTTCTCGTCAAGAGTTCCACTATAACGACACAATGTTTTATCAATGGAATTACCTTCTTATAATTATTCCTTATAGTATAATCACATTAAGAATCACAATTTCATTTAATTATACTAAATATTATGTGACCGTTAAATATAAATTTTTGACTTCTATGTTTTGAATTTCGAAAATCCAACATATATGGTAGTGTTCAAGATGATTTTTGGAATCTAATAAAACAATAATATTTTTTGGTGAATAGTAACATAACCTTATGAATTGTAACCTACCCTAATGTATAGTAATCTGGACCTTATAAATAGTAAATTTTCTAAAATAATAGTAACCTTTCCCTTGAATAATTAAATAAAATTAAGGAATCTTATAAGAGACGATTTTAACATACTAAAGTATTGGTATTTTTGTAAGTCATAAATAATTAATTACAATTAATTAATTAATTTAAAATAAAATTTATTTCAAAAAATTTGGTCATAAATTAACATATCTGTTTCTTTTATATTTAACAAAATTTTATAAGATCTTAAGTAATTTTTGAAAGGCGTATAAAATCAGTTTTAATTTTAAAAACTGTTTTTAATGTAAATTATGATTTTTAATTAAATATTAACTTAATCATATTTAGAATTTTATTTCTGAAAAATGGACTTTTTTTTTGGATTCTACACGTCAAAAAATACTTGGGGTGAATTTTTGGGATTTTTCTGAAATACATGAATTTTTCATGAATAGTGAAATACCGTAATTTACAAAATAAGCTAAATAAGCTAATTATATAGTCATGTATGATGTCCTACTAATATAGGCCGACTTGGTTCGTGATCAAATGATAAAAGTACTATTATTTGTCTTGGAAGACTCACTATTCCTTGTCTTTTGGACAAATAATAAATTAAAGAATTTTATATTGAGAAATCCCCTCTCCCCTCCACTATAAAAACCACCTTTCACACCCTCATTTCCTCACACCTCTCAAGATTTAATTCTTTTATAAACTCTAACCAAGAATCTCCTCTATCCCTTTCCCACGTCCAAGACCTTCTGGTATCATCAAAATACCAATCCTATGTCCCTTAAAGAGGATCTCAAGAGGAGAATTCAAGAGGTAATTTCTCTTCCTCTTTCCTTTAATTTCATTTCAATTTCTAGTTATTTTCTTATTCTCTCCCCACAGATCTTCATCCACCTGGTATGGTAACTCCATTATCCTACATATACTGATATGTTATGATAATAATGGTATATTATACCATCCAACCCTCTTTCCGTCTTCTTTTTATTTTATAAAAGAAAACATTGTTCGTGAGGTGTTAATCTATCACCTTCAAGAATGACATGTTTTCTTTTCTACTTTTAGATCTGGTCATGAAACAAAATTTATTATTGAACCCGAATATTTTATATTTATTATATTTTATTTAATGTTCTTGATCTAACTTATGTACATATTAATAAATGATAAAGCAAAATAAGTTCATTGTGGTCGAAAAACAGCTCAAATTAAGTCGAACAATCATCATTTAATTCTTATACAATGATTTATCCACTTGGTATATAATATAATAAATTAATAGAACTTTTTAACTTCTTTAGTATCAATAATAACATTAAATATAAATTCAGTATGTTTATCTGTGTTCTACTCGAACTTCCATTTATGAATATATGTGAACCGCTCAAAAAACCATAAAAACGAACATTCCCGAACAATGTTTTTAAACTATATTACTCATCCAAAGGCCCATAAAATAACATAATTAAACCATAATAAACAATATTACTATAAAAATGGTTCTTTAATTTCCAATTACTAAATCTAATGTGGTTATACAAGACATTAAAGTGAAGAAATCGTTTGTAAACAAGGTAAGGGGGAATTCTCGAACTTAACTTTCATCCTTCGGGTTCTCCCACTTTCACTCTATTTTGTTTTTGGTTACCCCTTAAAATAATTTTTTCAATATTTTAATTCCTTTTATGGGATATACATGATTTTCCATAGTATTTATTTCCAACAAAATGTTTTCCAAACAAACTCTTCTTTTGAGAACACACCTTTTACTTCTCATTCAAGGGTGACTGTTCTTATAACATGTATGTTATTCACTATTTCTTTTGAGAACCCAATGTTTTTTATTCTGTTTCGATGAGATGAGACCAATTCCTTTTCATGGTTTATTTAGGTTCATTTTTTATATATGTTCATTGTGGAATGCATGATAAATTATAATGTTGTGATGGGACAGGTGCACCCAAAATTATATGGCGTAATATAAATGTTTCAATGTGACGGGTGCACCCAGAATTATAAAGAGAACCAATGCATTACGAAAAGTGATGGATATCATGAGTTAATGTTAAATTATTTGTGAAAAAAGATGATATATGTTTTCAAAAGAATGTGTTGTGGATAACCACTAAGACATGATGTTTCATTTTTGTGCATTTCCACATTTCAAGTCTTTTATTAGTGCTTCCTCGCATGTTCATGATCCTTTACCTATGTTATTGTTATGCTCACCCATTGTTATATTGTTCTTATATATCATCTTACTATGATTTAACTCAACCCTTATTATGTATATCCTCAAGTGACTACATGCACTAAAGAGAGTTCAAGTTCCAATAAGAAGCTTGAGAAGAAGGAATTAAATAAATGTTTATGCCTGATATTGTAATTGTTATGTATAGTCCTAGTTTGACTAAGACACTAAATCTTTGGATCCTCTATGTGTAATATTATTTTGTTTTTTATCTTTAAAATTTTGAAATAGTAATTTAATAATGTTTGGGTCACTATAGTTGGTATGTGAGGGAAGGTTTAGTTAATTGTGAAATTAATATTAGTGAACCATAGAGAAAACATCTAGTATAAGACTAAGTACAAATATGTATACAAGAAGCCTTACATATGGGTCCCATATGTTATGATTTTAGTATAAATTGTGAAAATTAATAAGTTATTCATGAAATGTTGACTAATTTTTTGTTCAAACCGTTTCAATTTTGGAAAATAGTGCGAACTAAGAGATACTAGGCCAAAAACTCATACGAGGGCCAATGAAACGATTGACCAAATGACATCCCCAATGATTTGGAAGGTAGAGTTCAGAACATCATGACAATTCTTACTCAAATATCTTAGGATATGATTAATAAACATAATAATTGGGATCATCCACCTTCACCAAAGAGGGAGGATCTAGCTATAAAATGTTTTATGCAGCAACGACCACTGGCATTTAGTGGATCTTCAGTCTACTAGTTGTAGAATAGTGGGTCAACTCCATGGAGAAGATCTTTTCTATGATTCACTATTATGAGATGGAGAAGGTGACACTATCCATTTATCATTTAGATGGATAGGTAGATCAATGGTGGGATTTGATTAAAAACAACAAGACAAGGGATGAAATTTAAGAGATGGAATGGGAAGAATTTAAGATAATGTTTCTTAATAAGTATTTTCCAAGAACTCTTCGCCCAAATATGGAGAGAGAATTCATAGGGATCAAGAAGAATGGAAGGGTAATGTGGTGGATGAAATGATAGAACCACCCATGGTTCAATTCTATAACTGTAGGGAGCTAGGTCACTATGCAATCCAATGCACTAAACCTTGAGATTTCAAAGGAAATCAGCGTCAACAGACACCAATGATATTGGAACAAGGGAAGGCTTATGCCATCACTACAACAGATGTGTAGAAAGATAATAAAGTCATACAAGGTACACTTCCTATTTACCCAATAATGGAAAAATTATTATTTGATTCTAGTTCTACGCATTCCTTTATATCTTGCATGTTTTCTAGAACTATATAATCGAATCCCCAAAACCATGATATAGGGATATCTGTAGAAACACAATGTGGTGCAATCATCACAACCCAAGTGTTTGACTCTTCTCTTGTTGGTGTATGTGGGAAGATTCATCCAATGAATCTCATAATACTTACCTTGGTCAAATTCGATGCTATAATGGGAATAGATTGGATCTCGTTATATAGAGCACATATCAACTATTGGGAAAAGGAAATAAATTTTCATACTCCGAACCATCCCCTGCACCTCTAAAAATGCAACGAAGATCATGAATCTCCTTTACAAATCTTTCCATGGTGTTGGTGTTGATTTCCTATGAAGAATCATACCTCTCCCAAATGGTTGAGTCAAATTAATGTGCTGACCATGAGGAAATGCTCACCGTGAGAGAATACTGTGACATATTTACAGAAAAGTTACCCAGAATTCACCCAGATCGTGGGGTAGAGTTCTCAATAGAACTCATACCGAGAGATACTCCAATCTCAATGTGTCCATATAGAATGGATCCAATCGAACTGGAGGAGTTAAATAATAAATTGAAAGAGCACCTAGACAAAGGGTTCATATGCCCCAGTACCTCGCCTTGGGGTGTGCTAGTGCTCTTTGTGAAGAAGGATGGAACAATGCGACTATGTGTCGACTATCGATAACTCCAAAAGATCACCATAAAGAACATGTATAGTCTGCAAAGGATAGATGACTTGTATGATTATTTAAGGGGATCTCAATACATCTCAAATTTGGATCTCCATTCCGTATATCATTAGTTAAAGGTGAAGAAGGAAGATATTCAGAAGACTTCCCTTCCATACAACATATTGGAAATATGAGTTTCTAGTGATTCCCTTTGGACTTACTAATTCCCCTACAATCTTCATGTATTTGATTAATAGAGTCTTTATACATTACCTCAAAAAAAAAATTGGTAGTGTTTGTTGATGATATTCTCATCTACTCCAAGAGAAAGGAGGATCATGAAGAATATCTAAGACTTATGTGGGTGATATTGAGAAAGGAGAAGTTGTACACCAAGTTCAGGAAGTGTGGCTTTTGGTTGATGAAAGTCACTTTCTTAGTACATGTGATCACAAGTGAGGGATTTTTTTGACCCTTTAGAAACAAAGGTTATTGAGGAATGTCCTAGGCCCTCTAGTGTCATGGAAATCCGTAGTTTTCTTGGTTTAGCTGGGAACTATCGATGTTTTCTGAGAAATTTATCATGATTGTCATGACTGATAAATTTGTTTACAAAGAAAGGGGTAAAGTATATTTGGATGGAAGAATATAAGGGAAGCTTCAAGGAGATAAATAGAATGCTGATCACTACACCTATACTCACACTACTAAAAAGTTCCGAAAGTATAGTGATATACATTGATGTGTCAAAGAAATGATTGGGTTGTGTACTCATGAAAAATGACAATGTGATAGCCTATGCCTCATGGATGTTTAAGATACATGAGCATAACTACCCAATGCATGATCTCGAGCTTGAATCCATGATTTTTCCCTTGAAAATATGGTGACCCTACCTTTATAGTGAGAAGTGTGACATATACACCGACCACAAGAGCCTAAAGTATATATTCACACAAAAGGAGCTCAACATGCATCAATGGAGATGGTTTGAGCTAATCAAGGATTATGATTGCTCTATTCACTATCATCATGGAAAGGAAAACAAGGTAACTGATGCTCTATGTATAAAATAACCTTTTACTCTATCCATGTTATGGGTTGAGAAAGACCTTATCTTCTTGGATATTGAAAGGATGTATTTAGAAATCATAGGGCCAGGGGAAACATCCTACCTTGCCTATATTATTGAACAATAATCCATCCAATAGAAGATTAAAGAAGTAAAAAGGGATGATGTGGAGATATAAAAGAGGGTGAATGCAGTAATGGAATGGAAGCTGCAAGAGTTACATATTGACGATGATGGTATGATTCAGTTTGGAGCGCAGCTTTGTGTGCGTTTCTCACTCTGGAAAAAGAAGGAGTTGTTGGAAAATGAACATAACTCAACATTTTCTATCCATCATGGGTGTACCAAGATGTACCGTGATCTCTAAGAACACTTCTGGGGGAATAACATGAAGAAGGAGATTGCATAATATATCTCAAGGTGCTTGGTATGCCAGTAAGTTAAATCTATGCGACAAAGTTCCAAACAGTTAATGCACCCATTGCATATACCCATGTTGAAATAGAAGAATGTTACTATGGAATTTGTCATGGTTATCCCGAATATGTCGAAAAGAAATAATGTGATATGGGTTTTGGTAGACCGACTCACCAAAACTACCCATTTTTTCGTAATTTGGTATGATCTCTCACTTGAAAAACATGCAAGGATATATGTGAAGGAAGTGGTGAAACTATATGGTGTTCCACTCTCAATTGTCTCTAATCATGATCCAAGGTTCACATATATATTCTAGAGGATCCTTCAACATGCTTTGAGTACTGAATTAAATTTCCACATGTCATATGATGCCCAAACAGATTTCCAATCTGAAAAGACTATTCTGGCGTTTGAAGATATGCTAAGAGCATGCTCTCTAGAATTCAAAGGAGGATGGGATAAACATCTCCCATTGTTTGAGATATCATAAAAAAATAGCTTCCACTTGAGTATTCATATGGCTCTATATGAAGCTCTGTATGGAAAGCGATGTACAACTCTAACCTGTTGGGATGAAGATGGATAAAGAAAGCTACTTGGACCCGATCTTCTGCAAGAGATGACAGAGAAGGTTCAAGTCATCCAGAAACACATCAAAGCTGCTCAGAGTTGGCCAAAGAGCTATGATGACAACAGTAGAAGAGGCTTGGAGTTCGATGTTTGGGATAAAGTCTTCCTTTAAATATCACCATGGAATAGAGTCTTGTGATTTGGAATGAAAGGGAAGTTAAGCCCAAGGTACATTGGCCCCATTGAGATCCTTGACTGCATAGGAGATATGGAATATCGGCTTGCACTTACACCGAATATGGCTCAAGTTCATGATGTGTTACACATATCACTCTTGAGGAAGTATATACTGTACCCATCACATGTACTAAACTCTACTGTGGTACAACTGGAAGATGATCTCTCCGATGAGGAGCAGCCAGTAGAGATTCTGGACTGGAGAGATAATGTTCTACCAAACAAGACAACCCAACTAGTCAAAGTGTTGTGGAGGAACCATAAGTTTGAAGAAGCTACTTGGGAACAGAAAGAGGCGATGAAGGAGAATTACCCTCACCTGTTTATGTAAAACGAAATTTTGAGGCGAAATTTCATAAGGGGGGAAGAATATAACGACCAAAAGTTATATCAATGGAATTCCCATATTATAATTATTCCTTATGGTATAATCACATTAGAAATCACAATGACATATAAATATACTAAATATTATTTCACCATTAAACATAATTTTTCCACTTCTATGTTATGAATTTCAAAAATCTGACATAAACTACTGTGCTCAGGTTGATTTTTGGAGTCTAATAAAACAAAAAAAAATTGGTGAATAGTAACATACCCTTATGAATAGTAAAATTCCATTATGATTATTAATATGACACTTATGAAAAGTATATTATCCAAAATAATAGTAAACTTACCCTTGAATAATTAAATAAAATTAAGGCATCTTATAAGTGACAATTTCAACATAGTAAAAGTATTGGTATTTTTAAAAGTCATAAATAATTAATTATAATTAATCAATTAATTTAAAAGAAAATTTATATCTTAAAATGTTTTCATAAATTAACAAATCCATGTATTCTAGATTTAATATAATTTTATAATACCTTAAGTAATATTTGAAAGCATTATAAAATCAGTTTTAATTTTAAAAACTATTATTCAAGTAAATTATGATTTTTAATTAAATATTAAATTAATCAGAATTAGAAATTTATTTTGGAAAATTGAAAATCTTTTTTGGATTCTACACATCGAAAAATGGTTGGTTATAATTTGTGGGATTTTTTTGAAATACTTGAATTTTTTATGAATAGTGAAATACCATAATTTACAAAATATGCTAAATAAGATAATTATAGTGTCATTTATGATATTATTCTGATCTAAGACCACTTTTCTAGGTATCAAATGATAAAATTACTTTTCTTGGTCATGGAATACTCACTATTCCTTATCTTGTTTAGAAATAATAAATTAATGAATTTTGTATTGAAAAATCCCCTCTCCCCTCCACTATAAAAACCACCCTTCACACCCTCATTTCCTCATAGCTCTAAAACATCAATCCTTTCCTAAATTCTGCCCAAGAATATTATCTAGACCCTTCCCCAAGTCCAAGATCTTCTGTTCTCATCAATAGATCAAGCTTAGGTCCATTAAGGGGGATCTTAAGAGGATGATTCAAGAGGTCATTTCTCTTCCTCTTTCCTTTAATTTCCTTTCAATTTCATGTTCTTTTTTTATTCTCTACCCACCTATATTCATCTACAAGGTATGGTAACTCCAGTAACCTACATATAATGTAATTTTATGATACTAATGGGATATTATACAATCCAAACCCCTTTCCCTCTTCCTTTAAATTAATAAAAGAAAACATTGTTCGTAATGTGTTAATATATCACCATCATGAATGACGTGTCTTCTTTTCTACATTTAAATATGGTCATGAAACAATTTTTATTTCTGAACCAGAATATTTTATATTTATTATTTTCTATTTTATGTTCTTTAAAAAACTTATGTATGTATTACTAAATGGTTAAACAAAACAAGTTCGTTGTGGCCGAAAAACCGCCCAAATTATCCAAAACAATCACCATTTAATTATTATACAATGATTCATCCACTTGGTATATAATATAATTCATTATAAGATCATTATAAATTAATTTATATCATTAATAAAATGAAATATATGTTCTGTATGTTTATCCATTTTCTACACGAACATCAATTTATGAATACATGTGAACCGCTCAAGAAAACCATAAAAACGAACATTCTCGAACAATGTTTTTAAACACTATAACTTATCCAAACCCCCATAAAACCACATAATGAAACCATAATGAACCATATTCATGTAAAAATGGTTCTATAATTTTCAATTAGTGAATATAATGTGGTTATACAGGACATTAAAGTAAAGAAAGTGTTCGGATACAAGGTAAGGGGAATTTCTCAAACCCAACTTTAATCCTTCGGGTTCTCCCACTTTCACTCTATTTTTTATTTGTTACTCTTTAAAAATAATTTTTTTCATCATTTTAATTCCTTTTCTGGGATATAAATCTTTGTCACCAATATTTATGTCAAACAAAATCTATTCCAATAGAACCCTTCTTTTGATAACACACCTTTTACTTCTCATTCAAGGATGACGGTTCATGTAACTTTTATGTTATTCCATCTTTGTTTTGGGAACCCAATGATTATGAATGTATTATTATGACATAAAACTCATTTTTTCATGGGTTAGATATTTTAATTTTTTATATATGTTTATTGTGTCATGCATGATAAATGATAATGTTATCATGTGACAGGTGCACCCAGTATTATACAGCGCCTCAATGCATTGGGTAATGTGATGGATCTCTTCAGTAAATGATAAATTATGTCTGAACATGATTCTAGATTTGTTAACATGTATGTGTGGAAGTTAACCACTAATACATGATGTTTCATTGTTATGCATTTCCACATTTTAATTCTCTTATTAATGCTTCCTCTCATGTTCAGGATATTTTTCCAATGTTATGGTTATGATCGCCCATTGTTATATTGTTCTTATATATCCTCTTACTGGGCTTTTAGCTAACCCCTTTTTATGTATATCCTCAAGTGACTACATACACTAAGTATAGGTCAAGTTCCAATAATAATCTAGAGAATAAGGAATTAAATAAATGTTTATTATTGATATTGTAATTGTTATGTATGGTCCTAGTTTTCCCAAGACACTAAATCTTTAGATCCTCTATGTGTAGTAATATTCTATATTATTTCTTTAAAATGATATAATTGTAATTTAAGAATGGTTGGGTCTCTATATACACCTATTCGGAGAGGTGTCTGCAACATAAAATTTCATCATCCATGTAAAAATATATTTTCCCATATGGAAGGGGGTCCAAGGGTGAAATATATGATAGATATATTGGACGTGAAAGCTCTTATACATAATGAGTAAAATAATATGGTTCAAAAAACACCATTTCATTACCTGTATATTTCAATCATCATGTATAATAAATAATTAAATAATAAAGACATATATTGGATTAGTAAATATTCTCAAGACCAGTCAGTATCTAAAAAACATGAAAATTAAATAACAATAAATTAATCACAAGGTTATTATTAAAATATAATTCATTTAAAACCAAAAATAATTTTAATTAAAACTAAAATTAAATTAATGAAATTAATTAGTTTTCATTATATTAATTTCACACAGGTGCATAAAACCCATCCTATGCCCTTTGTAGGTTGGGTAGTAACCTCAGAGACATGTTAGGGAATGGAAAACTTCATGTAGGGGTATTCTGGGAAAGAAAGAACTACCCAGACTAATTCCATGTCAGGAAGAACGGCCCCAAAACATAGTGTGGTAGATCAAGTCTTGTTAGACATTTGTAAGGGGTTACGTCATGCATGCGATATCGATTAAAGAGGCCACAAGTTTCAACTCTGCTAAAGCTGGATACAATGATGGAGGCAGTCCTACTCATCCATGATGGATGTAGTTTAGTCGTGATCTACGCAATGGTGCAACCCCGATAGGAGGAGGCAGTGACTATTAAGGGAGGAAGGTAGAGATGTGATTTGTCTTTCATTGGATGGGCCTCGATGGGAGGTGGTATAAGAAGGCATTACTGATAAGATCTGGATAGCATCTGTCAGATCTGCCCGGATGGGATAGATATGGACTTTGGGGTGCAGCTGCGGGACACCAGAAAAGGTAGCCTTGGTTGGTTGGGATCATGGTTCCTTGAAGGAAAGTCTTGTGGGGGAAATTCTACTGGTTATGGGAGTGGAATGGGCATCCGAGGTGGTTCCAAGTGGCAGCGTCCTATTGAGGATACAACAGTTGGATCTTGGATGCACGGACCTGCCAGTGTCATGGTAGCTTATTTCTATATGAGGTGAAGTTGGAAGGTGGACCTTTATGGATATGGGGGACACCGATTAACGTCCATTAGAGGGATAGGAAGAGGTTTTCATGTTGTAACTAAAAATTGGTAAGAGTTAGAAGGATAGGGGCCCATTAGGGAGGTGTCTCCCATAAGATACAATGACACTTAAATTCTTTATTTATTATTTTTTTGGAAAAGTTTCCAAAAAAATAAACCTAGTTATTTGAAAAAATTTAGGTTCCACCCAAAATGGTGTTTTATTGGAAAAAAATTTATATAGATTTTAATAATGTTTTTTTTATTCTTCAGCTAGTGGAAATCAAATCACAGGCCGGAGGAGCTCGGGTAGCCGGATATTGGAATTTACAAGAAGACGATCCAAAAATATATATTAATATAACATTTTGTTCAAAAACAAATTGAAATCCTAAATTAATATATCTAAATAATTAAGTTTCGATCCATATACATTATTTGGCTGGAAAAAACATTTCCATCCAATATTGGATCAATGCATGATCAAATTCATTTTTATTGATCATTAATCATCAACTTAAATTTCATGAAAAATTATTTTCTAATCTTTTAAAATACATGTGATCTATATTATTCAAATTCATGGTATTGGGGAATGAATTAGAAAATTTTGGTCCACATACTTTTAATTTTTCCATAATCAAAGTGAATAAATTGTGTGTTAATCGGTGATCTAAGACCCGATACATTTTGAGGATCCCGCATCATTTAATCAGAGCATAGTAAATAAATATGAATGATTAGATCATCCTGATTTTAAGTGTTCACATTTGTATTAATATGATGACAATATTTTCTCGAAGGATATCATGTTGAAACCCTCTATATCTTCCACACACACATCTAAAAAATATTTGTGTGTCATTCATCAAATTCTTCATGCTAGTGTGGGGATCTGATGATCAATTCGGCTGCTCTTCGATCACTACAATCTTATACCTTCAATTGGTGAGTGTAAACATAAATCATTCTCAAGGACTGAGTGATTGTATATTTATAATATGGGAGGATATAGAATATGTTAGTTCTGACTGAGTGAATAGTTCATTGGAATGATCTTCTATCCACTTATGTTGTAAATGTTCATAATAACCAATAAGGACTCCCCAAACCGCATTCACTAAACATCCACTAAATAAGTGATATAAATAATTAATTATTATGAAAAAACTATGCACCAAGTATTACATATAATTTATCACATACCTATAATATATATTTTAAATATATTACATGATAAATCAGATTTTCTTACTTGACTCCTAACTCCTAATAATATTAAAGGAACCTAAAATATTAAAATAATATTTGTTCGTATAATATTAATCCTTTTATTTTCTTAAATTCATGTAAATAAATTGAATTAATACATTCAACTAATTTTTTCTTTACTTGAATAATAACGAATTTATTTAATTATCGGTGATCAATAAGACTCAGAAAACACTTGGACCCCTTGATGGGGCCAAACATATCCCATATACCTGTTCACTAAAATAAGATATATTCAAGAATGTGCAATTGTGTGTGACCCTATAAGATATTATATTGATATAAGTGATCAATATTTAGAGACTAATAGTAGATTACAACCAGCCAACAAGGATTCTAAAGAGATAAGGAAAACCCAAAGCAATGAAAACTAGCCTATGAACATGCACTACATAATATAACATCTTTTTCATATGATATCTCCTAAATTAGGATTCACACCACTACTAGAATTCCGTGCATTTGAGCATGTTGGAGAAGAAAATTATTACCAACTACCATTTGGTGGTTACTAAAGGGTGTATTAGCGACCCCCATTTAGCAGTCGCTAATACAGTAGTGAGAAGGTGGGAAAAATCCAGCTGTTTTTTATTTCAGTATTATTAACCGCCATTTGGCAGTCCCTAAAGGGTGTATTAGCAAGATCCAAATGGGGGTCGCTAATAATAAAACGAAAAACAATGGGATTTTTCCCGCCTTTCGACTCTTCTTCTTTAGAGAAGTCCTCTACAACATAACCTATCATTGCCCGCCACAGCCCGCCGCCGCCCCCAGACCCGCCATGGTCACCGATGGTCAACTCATACACCATGGATACCTTCTCATAGCCCTCTGGTTTCCCCCCAACATCCCCTCACCACACATCAACCGCCCTTAATGTATCCAGACACACTAAGGCCACCGTGCATCTGCCATGGCCGACGAAGCAAGGTTATAGCAATCCTCCCCCCATCTGACATAAAATAACTATTCCTCAAATCAGAAGTGAAATATTTTATCTTGATCATTCAACCAATGCTATAAAAAAATGAAACACCCATAAAAACTACATTTAAATGAATTCATATTCATTTTTTCACATTTTTCAGTGTACATGATCAAATGGTAAACATTTTTAGTGATCAAAAGTCTACAGACCAGTACACATGTTCATAGATAAGAACCAACAATGACACTTAGAACATGTGGTGTTCCGATTGGCAGGTCTTTACTTATGATATAAAATACTATATATGACAAACTAAAAAATTAATGATAATAAGTCTCGATTCATATGATCCCCCAGCACCTGATTATCTCACATCATTTTCTTTATGTTAGTATGTTGTATCTATACTATAGGACATTACTTTAGGATTATTATAATAATATCTATAGGTTCTCATTATATCCTAGGAACTACTATAAAATTTTTATAAAAAATATATTCCATTTTAATTAACTTAATTATGGTGGACATATAAGTATCAAAACTATTCTGGTAAGTTGAACATATGTGTATATGGTCAACTACATACATGGAATGGTAATCAAAGTACAAGACAAGTTGGGTCTGGGGAACTCACCTCTAAAATATATATCATTAATGACTTACTCTAAATAAATATATAATGAACATATAAAATATTAATATAATCTTTGACATTATAAATATGATGAAACAAGGATCAATTTAAAATTATTAAAAACACCAATCCAAATCATGCTTGAAAAAAGAAGTTGTTGTTTCCCAAAACAGAATTTTAACATGGAATTATTGATAAACTCGTAATAAAATTCATATATATTTCATTTATGGTATGATAACTATATGTAAATTTCTATAATATAATCATAATAAAATAATATTTTTAAAAAATTAGGTTTCAGAATGTAAATAGTATGTCATCACATAAGGTAAGGTATTTTTATATAAAATTTCTTTCATTGGGAAATAAGATATGTTATGCACCTATATTATTTTACATTGTGTATATAATGTCTTTTGAAATGTAATATCATGAATGTAATTATTTTCATGAAATTAAAATTTTCATTTTATTACAATCTTTAATGGTTCTTGTGATTCAAATGACTAATGTGGTAAATATTTTATGTTACAATCTCATCATTTATCGTTGTTTTTTATGATTATATTTCCAATGATGATTATTAATTATATATATCGAATAAAACAAATTTATTTTCTTCTCTTATAGTTATTTATAAATGAATAATTGTTTTCCTTTAATTTTACACTTTTTATGCACTCAAGTGATCCACAATATGTTTTATTTTAAGAAAAATAGATTTTATTTCTCTCTCTAGTTGAAAATGAATTTTTATTCCTTATCAATGTTTTAAAAAATCATTATTTTTTATAAAATATTAAAATATTATACAAATTCATTTATCCCATGGTTTTACATAAAAAATAAAAGTAATCTTTTTCTCATTTTGGGAAAGTGTTATTTTTTACTTTTTCTGAAAATGTGAAAGGAATATTTATTTTAAATTGTACAACATGAAAAAAATTGATGCCATGTCCACTCATTATTTTCAAGATTACATCACATTTTTATAAAATTATTTTCAAAGAAATATTTTTCTCAAATATTTGGGGAATTTTTATTTTTAAAAAATGTGTTTTCAAAATGGAAAGGATATTTTCCTCCGGAGTGTTTCATGTATTTTATATGGAATTTCTAATGATCATTGAAACCAAACATTGTTTTTTATTATATTTTACTAGGTATATGACCTATTTTTACCATACTTATTCTTTATTTAGATAAAAAATATTTCACGTTTTCCAACATGATCACATCTTTCGATAAAAGTTCATTTTCTATTGGTAAAACGTTTTACCAACATATATGTCCATGTCACTAAGTTGTTGGTAAAAAATATGTTGCTAAATGATTTTGTGATAGATAAAACAATTCTATTGTAATTATAATAATATCAACAGATAATATATATGTTGGTTAAAGTGTTTAGCAACAAATTCTGGTGACAAATTTTTTTGTTGGTAATAATATTAGCAACATATAATATTTATTTATAAATTACATTTGAATAAAAATTATAAATTTTTATTGGTAGTAAATGTTTATATTATATTTATTAATTTATCATATACAGTATATTTGTTTTAATTATTAAATCTAAAACGAATTTAACACATGTTCAAACTTATAAAAAAATAATTATATTAATAATTAAATTCATTACAAAAATAATCAATACAAAATTCATCCCCCAACGGGATCCATCACACCCATTAATACAAAATCCACCCCCACCCATGCCAACATCACCCATCCATGCCACATCAGGGACCAGCGATCACCAACAACCCATCTATGCCCCAGGACCAGTGAGTCAGCTCCAAATCATCCATGACACACCACAAACCAATGAGCATCAACAACTCATCCATACCCCAGGACCAGCGAGCCCACTCCAACTCAAATCAGTGCAAAATATCTATAAGAATTGAAACCAAAATATGAACAGATTTATTAAAACAGGATTTTCATAAAATTCATTTTTCATAATCTGTGATGATATTTCATCATAGATATGTAAACTCTGATCCATATATAATGTTTCCAAAACCAACTGAAACCCCTAAAAAAATTCAAGATAAAACTTTAACAGAGATAGAATTTAAACACACAAAAAATTGGGTTTCTCTGAACTAAAATGATAGAATGCATCTCTCCCCTCTTTTGTAGTTGCAAAGCCCGAAGAAATTCAAGAAGGATCAGCAATGGTGACCTCAACCTCCACCCCAATAGATGTGATTTGGTTCACCACACCCGGTGAGCTGTAAAGTAACTAGCTACATGAGACACACCTGCATGCTCAGGTTCGTGACCGTGGAGCACATCCCCGCCCACTGGTGGCCCCTTTCTGCTAATCAAGCCATTCCCTTGTTTCACTGCCTCCTTGCTGGCCTCTGAAAAATCTTGGACACCTATGTGGTTCCCTTCTGGTTGAGGCAAATGAAAACCCAAACCAGCCTGAGTCCTGTTCCTGCGCTGGGCTTGATGGATCCTCACTGGAATTTCTTCCTATTGTAATGTTGTATCTTCCAAAAAGTACAACAATGAACTCTCAGATTTTTCTCTGAATAGACCACTTAAATTATCATTTCACATCCCACATTATCAAGAAATGATTATAGTGAAAAGAAGAAATTGATTAGATTAAAAAAGAAGAAGAAAATGAATGGGAATTCATGTGATGTCCCCAAGCTCCTTAATACATCCCCTGAAGTCACAGAGAAGGTATGAAAGAAAATCAACACAATAATTTTTAAAACTCAAAACAATAAATTCAACTTCACTCGTTTGGACTAGAAATTCCAATTAGCTCTCCATAAATGGAGGGAGATCACAACACTAAGGAGAAAAATAAATAGCACTGGAGGAAAGAAAACACCATAAAACAAAAGAGAACAACACTAAATAGAGGAATAAATCATCACATCAACACAAAACAATATGAAATAGAATTAAAAAAAACTAAATAGATGGTCATATGATATAAGAAGAAGAATCACATCAAAACTAGAATTAGAAGCACAATGGGAGAGAAGTAACACAATATTAAAACAAATTAAATGAAAACATAATGAGTTTGTGGATAAAGCCAGTGGAATAGAGGATGAAATAGGAAACTTATTCACAATAATAAAGAATTAACATTAGAAGAAGAGTATCCTCCCACTAAGGGGAATTTATTACTGAGTTGATTAAAGAATAATATAGAGTGGATAGTAATTTGGGTACCTTTTTTTATAGTTGGAATCCTCCACATTGATGGAAGCTATAAAAAATTCTCTCTTGGTGTCTCTCTCCTCATGTCAGCCTTCCACACGTCCCACTTGATCAACATTGGTTTCTGGATGGGCCTCTAAGTGTTGATTGGATGCCTTCTAGTCTTAATGAGGTAGCCCAATACAAATCCTGGTCCAAGAAAGGTATGCAGTAGTGAACAACTCGAAAAAAAGTAGAAGAGGGAAACAGGGGGACAAGAATCTTGAGGTGGTAAAATATACTAAATGTCCCGAAAAAATATGGTTCAAAAAAAAGAACATGCAGGATAACAGAGGAAAAATAATAAACAATTTAAAATCATTTGAAGAAAAAAACAAAGCAATGGAAGGCCATATTGGATTTGTGATTAGGTATCGTTTTAAGGGTGGAGGAAAAAGAAGGGAATGATTAGTGACTCCTGCATTGGTAAAGTTCCAGTATAGATATTCTCAATTATAAAAAAAACAAATACTGAAAAACTCATGGAACAGGTCATGTGACTCTAAATAAAAACCTCAAGAGCAGAACATACATAGGTCCCCAATAATAAAATTGTAGAATATTTTTATGGAAAGATACTTGAGGATTCCACCTAGATTATAGGTAACTAAATTTGATTCCCCTCTATTCTGAATACAATAAACAACCTCTTTTACCCCCCAGGGGGTCGTTCTTCCTCATCTGCTACATTTTTCTCCTGAATCCTATTATTATCAAGGCTGTTTTACTTACTCAATGTTATTATATCCTACTAATTTATCATCTAATTTCCACTCTAATTCATCATCCATATTGATCAAAGATAAAAAGAAACTAGTTAATGATTTTTAATAGAATGTGCACAAAAATGTCACTACTTCAAAACTGTGAATAAATTAACGGTAGGAAAAACACATCAGAATATCAAACCACGATACAAAGCCACATCCATAAAACAATAGACATTAAAAAAAAATCATCGGTTGAGGAAGTAGATTACTGGTTAGATTCTACAAGCTACATGGTCTACCCGCCCTCAAATAAAATGATATGTACCTGTACACCTTGCCACTGGAATGCCAAAAAAGAACCTGATAATCAAGGAAAAGACAACAAGACTTACAATGATGGGTCACAACACTCATTAATACACAAACCTAGATGATCCCTTCAACTATAACATGAATATAAAAGCCCACTCTACTACAAAACACCATATTATTCACATTCCATATCAGTAATGATGATGAGAAAACTAAAATAGGTACCATATTCCAAAGAGAATGAAATGAGAACTCTAAAATAGATTCTAGATTCAAGATTTCACACATAGGCCATGGGTAAAATCTAGGTGGAATCCAGACTGTGTTGCATAGTGTAACACTAAGAAATGAAGATGAAAAATATGTGAGGGGGTAGATTTCATAGACATCAATTCGCATTGTATTTATACCAAATAAAAATATGCACAGGTATAAAAATATTCCCTCTACCCAATAATTGCAGTATGATTTCTAATTACTCTCATCAGATTTAACTAGTGCACATATCATATTTCTAATGGTACTCTATATCAAGGTAATTGATTAATTTAAAGAAAGGGAGGTAAATGTACCTTATTTTTCGTGGGAATATTTTTCCATTACCTTCTAGATGAATTATGTTTTTCAATATTGATTCTTCTAACTAATAAACTGTACAGGTTCGTGTTCAACAAGTATCATCCTGTGGGTAGGACATCCAGCCTCTTCTTCATGGCCACATACCTCCCCATCTAAATCTGGTAATGTTGCACCACAGGCTAGACCATGTGGGCCTGGCCTTCGATGCTCACACTCTCCCTGCAATGAAAATTCCAGATTTCACAAAAAGTACATAGATTCTAGATTTCACAAAAACTATGAAACACACCTAGATTCTACTTACATTACTCACCCAGATGAGGCATAGATTGCATGAATGAACAAGGAATCAATATATTGTTAGTGAGAACACTAAAACAGATTCCATATTTCAAACCAAGGAATTATAAATTGGTGGGGGGAATCAATATGTTAGTGAGAACACTAAAATAGTAATGAGGCATCAATATATTACCAAAACAAATTGGTCCCGACTACTCCACACATTCTATGACCAACTACGAATGAAGTAAAACCATCTGGCTCTTCATGATACACATTATCAAGGAATCAACAGAATACTACATCTCTATGTCAACAACACCAAAAAAATTAATCTTTTTCCATAAGAGGTTGAAGAATCTGCAAGTAACAAAAAAAGTAATAATAGAAATCATTCCTGTGTTATTATCATTACTGGTCACATTGAAAATTTGTTTAATAAAATATTCTATTTCTATAATGCATGTCAATTTGAATGATCATGTAGTAATTCTTATACTGGTGAAGAGTTTCATTGGTATAAAATTTACTCGCCAATTCAGCGATCTCATATCATATTTAGCACTCGAGGCTATGACAAAAGTTGGAATGGACCTTTGTCAAGGTTTCCAAGATCTTGACATTATGTATATAATGGTTGAAAAATTATGGATTCCAATTAGAGTATTTAAAGGTTCTTAAAGCTGTAATTTTCATCAAAGACTTTGTTACCCTCGTAAAAAATGAGAAAAGACATTGTTACTCATGAGAAAATCTCGAGTGGGTATCGTCATATGATTGAGAATAGAAGACAATAAGGTACTGAAGTCTTGTGGAAATGATTTTGTAAATAGACCCAATTAACAACATAAATCTTATGTGGGAACAAAATCTTGTATTTTTTAGGTCAAGTGGATCAGTGACTAGTTTGTTCTTTCATCGTGTAGCCTTCGAAGCCAAAATCATGCACCGTTCTAATGGGTGTTATCAAGGATTTTATAATTAAATTGAACATGAATTTTCATGGTTTTATACCCTAAGAATTAACATTATCACGAATCCAAAGTTGATACATGGTGGTAGTGTTACTACAATTACCTTATATTCCTCTTTGAAGTAGAAGAGATCTTCTATTGAAGATTTTGAGAAGTGGCCCTACAGAGCTGATACTATTTCTGTTGAGGCATTTCCCTGATCCCTAGCATAAAAAATGTGGTGATAATGTGATTAGGACTATGAATGACCAACATGTAAATAATGAAAAAAGTGAAAATTCATGGATTGGAAATAATGGGCGTACAGGTGTCATTGCTGACATGAATGAACACAAGATATGGGATTCTTATTACCAGAAGGTGCAAAATACATGGGATTCTTGCAAAGAAAAATCTGTTAAAAAATAGATGGAAAATAACAATTAAATTCTAGGCTTGAATAATGCAGTTCTTACCAAGAGAGTGCAATGACTAAGTGCCTTAATGTTTCCAATTATGGGAAACCATAACACTAGGACATAATCATCAAAAAACACCATGAAGAAAATCATATAGGACATATTCTATCATCCTTACATACCTATCATCATAAGGACATCAAACTAACTCTCCTCAGGCATCTACACCACTTTAATGACTACCACCGATGAACTGTGCATACAACCCTTAATTCTTAAAAGAACAATCACAAAAGAGATAAAAATATCCCACAAAAAAATAACTAAAAAATAAAATATAACTAGATAAAAATGGTGTGCTTATCCTGATCTTCTAATCAAACATTTCCAGAGAACAAGATTTCATCAGCCCCAATCCCCCACCGCAATGTGCCATAATTAACAAGCATGAGAAATCATAATAGAACCAAAAATAAAGGAATGGACAAGAATAAAACCATGGAAACCAAAAAAGTAATTTGAATGAAATAAAAAAAGTATGAAACATAAAAATCTAAATCACTATTAAGAATCCCATTTTCTATGACAACTAGAGGAGATCCACCTTCATTTACATCAATAGCATTCTAAACACATGTTCCTCTCCATGCACTGACCTGCGAGAGAAGCCAAATCCAGCCTAGAGTCACATCCATCTTCATTTTTCAGTGTATTCTTTTTTATTCAAAAAACATGTGAACCAGAAAAAGTGAACCCAAAAGAGTAAACTGGGCTCTCTGAATTATCTCGTTCTACAACCATTTGAGACAAAAAAACGAACCAAAAACAAACACAAGCTTCATCACATCCACCCTCCAAATACATAGCACGAAATAGAAGAATAGAAAAGACCTTACCACCCTTCACTGCCAGGGAGAATGAGCATAAAGAAGCATGATATTCCCGTTGAATCAAGATGGACAGACCGAAACTACCCTAAGATCAGATCCATCTTCAATACCTAACTGGACAACCAAATATGACACCTGAATCCACCCTTAAAGATAGGCGGTTGATGCTGGTTGAAGCATAAATCGACATACCTAGAAGGGAAGTAGAAAAAGGGAAGATCAAATCCAGTCGATGGTCGATTCGAAATGATGGGGAATAAACCCTAATAATAAATTACCAACAGAAACCTAAACAACACTAAAATCACAATAAAAGAACGACCTTACAAAGAATCATATTCAAGAAGAAGAATGCATAACCGAACATGAGCAAAGATAAAACTAAGAAAGAAGTGGAAATCCCTGGGAGGGAGACCCTTTACTGGGGAGAACAGTGATGAACCAGGTTTTTGAGTGAATAAAGAGATCACCGGTGCGGAGGTGGAAGGCAAAAAATAAGTGGGGATAATGGAAACTCAATGAAGAGATGAGGATTGGGGGATACGATGGTGACGAGAGGTGAGGTAGTGAGGCGGAGAGGCAGTGAGGCGACGAGGTGGAGAGGCAGGAGGTGAGGCGGAGAGGGGCGGCAGGAGGCAGTGCGGCAGGAGGCGAGGCGGGGCGGCGGCGGGAGGCGAGGCGGGGCGACGGGGTAGTGGTGCAAGGAAGACACGGGGATCAGGGGATTGAGGTTGTGTTTTTTAATAATAATTAATTTAATATTTATTAAATAAATATTATTGAAAAATACTAAAACAATTAATAGTTAGAGAAATTGAATAAACTATATTGAAAAATATAAAATCATATAATATTTCAAAATAGTAGAAAACTGAAATCAATTATAATATGTTTTTAATAAAACCCACCAGAAAATTACCTTGGTCATAAAAATAATATATATATATATACATATTATGTTTTTCTTAATTATTGAAAAAATATTTTATTTGTTATTTTATGGTTTATTGTAACATTTTTTATTGATGCTATAATATTTGATGGTAACAGTCTTTATTAATAATAGATTCATGTGTTAGTAAAAAAATGCTGGTATTAAGATGTTAAACCAATAGATTCAACTGTTGGTAAATGATATGTTGGTATTAAAAAACTTTTACCAATAGATATATCTATTGGTAAAAGTAAGTGTCGGTATTAAAAAATAATACCAATAAAACATAATATTTGTTGGAAATTCTCATTTTTACCAACAGATATATTATCTATCAATAAATTTCTATTGGTATAAGCCATATTATTTGTAGTGTTTGGATGGATTATTTTTATTTTAAGGGTATTTTTATGAAACCCATTTATTTTCTGTGGGTTATGATATGATGAAATGTTCATTAAACCCATTTATTTTCCATGGGTTATTCTAAGATCTAATCCTTATGTAAATTATTTATTTCCATGGGTTATGATATGATGAATGTTGTATGATATTATGAAAAAATATTTTTTACTTTCATATTGTGATAGGTGGGGCTTATATCTCCCTCCAATCCATTGGTTAATGATGGAAATATCATGAGATAAATTGGACTTAAATGGGTAATCACCCTAAATTAGTAGGGTACTTTTCCACTATGATAGTATTGGGAGTGAACCATGAATACTATGATAGTTTGGGGAGTGAAATCATTTCACTATGAAATACTTGGGAATTATCCTTTCCTAATACATAAATTATTCTTTATGATTATTTGTATGACACAATTTAATGTATTATGTCATTTTTATATTCTCATTCCTTATGTTCTTCGATTTTATTATTATTCCTGACTTATTAATTTCCAATATTTATTCAATGAATCAATATTATAATATTTTACATGAATGGTATTGTTTTCATATGATATATATTCTCATTTCATCCTAACCTTCTGCTCTTATTATGTTTATGTATTTCCCTTATTTTCCCTTACGGAGCTTCTTTTATCACGTGTTTATATATTATTTTCCCCAAGTTGTGATAAAAGGTAGTACATGGGAAATTTCTATGAAGGGTTCTAGTTATGATGAACTAAGTGCGAGATTATGTAGACCTATGATGAATCCATTTTTTATGATTCCATTATTCTAAAGGCACTATTCAATCACAATCTTCAGGAATTTCTTTGTGTAATGTAATGATTTTTTATAAAAAAAAAAGTTAATATCATTATATAAAACACCTGGGTAATTATATAGAAGGATTATATTAAATGAATTCTTTCATTATTAATATCTTTAAATGTTATGACATGGTAAAAAATCATATGTTAAAATAAAAGAAACATTATATAATAGAAGCTTTTTTGTATCAAGATTTTTCAATAACCTATTTTTCAACTGTGGCAGTTTTCAAAGATTACCCTTGATAATTTATTCTCATATGGTACTCAGGAAAATAAACTAACAATTTTATTCTTCTCTAAGGATGGATTATTCTTCCTTAATAACTCATAATAACTCTTATTTAAATAAACAATTCAATCATAAAATTTTTATAAAAATATACAGGAAACATATATGTGGTGAGGAACAACTAGTGATTCATATTTTCTCTCCAAAATAAAAATACATAAATTAATTAATGGAAAATGTACAAGTTTTTAATTGATGTGAATTCATATCCATTATTATAGAAATGTCAATAATATTTTTTTATCCTTTTAAAATACCATATTTAATCATTTTTGATCATCTCTTCAATAAACCATTCACTTTTATCAACATTAGCTTATATATTGGATCCCTAAAACATTATAATTATATATACAGTTTACCACAACATTCACATCATTAATTTTTTTATTCATAAAAAAATCAATATTTTTTTTGTGGAGAAATCTACATTTCTCATTAATATAATTATATTTTGGAAAATTATTTTTTTCCAGGTTCCTGAATTTACATAAATATATCTTAGGGAACATACGTGAAATGGAATCTCATTTGAATTTTTTAAATGTGGAGTTTAATATTCTTATGCACTGGATTTCAGAGTAAAATTTACTTTTAGATATGTAAAATTCCTTCTCCATTTTTCAAACTCACATGGATCAATTTACTTAAACATTAGAATAGATATTTCTGGTGTAGAATTATTAAATTACATATATCTATTATGTTACTTTAGAGTAAATTTAAATTATTATAAATTTTGTGTTTAGAGGAATTCCCTTTAAAATATTGCAACACCTTAATAGAAAAAATTTCATATTCAAACATCATATGTTCTATTCATATTTTTTCTACATAGATGAATTTTACATTATGTTAACAACGTAGGATAATTTCCTTATCTATTTCTAAGCACTAATGAAATAATTATATAATTTTTAATGTAGTCATTGGGAAACATCTCAAACTCTGGAACCTTCTCAAACCACATCAAATCAACTAAAAATATCATCAAATACCTATATGAATAATTAGAGTAATTCCAAACCCCATCAAGCACATTTCCATGGTGTAATAACATATAAAACACTCAAAATTAGTCACTTTAATGTACTCATATTTAATATTATGTTCATATATTTCCAAATAAATCATGATCCATATCTTATTAATTTATCAATCATCTTGGAGTGATTCTCACTTATTCTAGCAACCAAAATGAAAGATACTCCTAGGGTTTATTATATATCCTTTTCTATCTCACTCTAGTAAATGTGTACCTATGATAAATAGTTAAATCTATCTTATATAATATTTTTTATTATATATATTCCCCAGTTATGTATTTCTTCATACATTTCATCTTCATATACATGGTGTAGCTAGTGATTTCAGCCTCAAAATTACTTATCATGGAATCATCATTAGAATCACTTTTCATGGACAAAGAACTCATCTTAAAAACAATATGATTATAAATTCATCTAAGGAATCTATTTTTATATAAATTCAAATGAATTTATTTTTTCTCCATAACACTATGGAATAAAATGAATCTTCAACCATGGGGGGATACTCACTTCTTCAAGAGAAACCTTATCATTGAATCATGATCTTATTGTATACTTGATCATTGAAAATAAATAAAAAACCTCAAGAAATATCAAAAAATATATTTTCCAGAACTATGATCATTTTTTGTCATCACACCACACTTTATCACCTTCTATACATATCTTGTATTATACTCTTCTTCATAACCTGATAAATAGAAACATAAGAAATGGGTGATCTATGATTCATAGAAAGGGGTGCATATAAGATATATCAATAAAATAACATAATTTATCATTAGATGAACATGAAATTATGAGTATATAATCATGGTACATGAACATAACATAAATAAATCATACCCAGTGAAAAAAATATTATAAAACATGATTCATGAAATTAGTATTTTAAATTAAAACAATACTTGAGCCATAGTAGTATAGAAACATGATTCAATAATCATGAGATCATAACTTAAGTATCTTTCATAACAAGATAATTTTTCTATAAACAAAATCATATAAATATTAACATATTTCAAGGTTAAATAAAAATACATTTATATCATAATGGTCAAATATATCCACTGACCCGTAATGTCACAAACCAGATCCGGTCTCCATCAAAACCATCACCTGACCCAGCATATGGCAAGGCCTGAAAGGTGTTCTTGATCCCCAAGGGTGGGTACATGTTCCTGGGTATCATAAACTAAAAATTCATAATGATTTACTCTAGTTTATAAACATAAAACAATAAACGAATCCAATAAAACGAATCTGGATTTTTGAAACAAAATCATCTTATAAAAAATTTCAGAATTGACTTAGTTGGTTCAAAATAACTTTCATAGACTATACAAATTATTAAAAGAAAAACATACATCCAAATAATCTCTACATGGTGAGAGGCACTACCCTCAAGCCATCTCCACTACACCGCATCACGATGGACAACTAAAAACCCGAACCATTGGAAAAATAGTTATACCCAAACCCATGACATGAAAATAAGAAAGTATACGTACACCCAAAGGTGAATGTGTGCTATGAGACAAATCCAAATAGGATACCACCACTAAGAGATTCCATGTGATAAAAATTCAAAGACAAAAAGATTACAGGTTTTTTAAACAAGAAATTCTAGTTACAATTTCTAAAAGGTGCAACTGAAAATTTAAAAAAAACTATTTTCAAGTGGGCTATTTTATAGAATCAACACATTAAAAAATAATTCCAACACTACCAAATTTTCTAGCCAACCATACCGTATGCCGATGGTAAGAACAAAGTAACTAATGAGCACAAGAAACAGAAATATAACCCCTAGTAACTAGCTCACAGTTGGTCCTAAGAACCTCGTATCTCTATGAGAGTAACCATCACATTATCTGTTCTCAGGCACGATCCACTAGTAGGGGACATAACCATAAAATATTGGTCCCCAATCATCATCATCATTGTATTTTGGTTAGTGTTGTAAGTTTCAAACCTGCAACGTGAAACTTAGGCCAAACCCCATGGGATCACTAGGATACTAGTACACATCCATCCCCCTAGATACCTGGGTTTCCCTATTGTGCTTAAAAAGTTCAAAAATCCATGTAATATAACTTTCATATGAAAAATACCACTTCCACAATACTCACTCACCAAACATCAGACATGTATCTCACACAAATCACATCATCCACCTTCTAATTCGAAGAGATTTTGAAATCAAACTTACACCAAAATAGACCACAACACATTTTTCATATCTTTAACAATTAAAAAAATACTGTATCAATTTTATGAAACCATTACCATGATGATAGACATCACATAACAGCACACTCACATGTTACATACTACCGTTTTTATAAAATAATCCCATTTTTCACATCACACTCACACAAAACAGCCCACAAACATGTTTTGTACCCACATCACAATTTCATAAACCACCTCGACCAATTACAAAACATTATCAAAATGTTTGACATCAAAAATGACCACTATATCTTTAAAAAACACATTTTAGATGAACACACTCACCAAAACATTATATATACCTCATTTTCCCACTTTCTTTAACCAAATAAAACATTTACAATTGTCATAAAACAAATCTATCGGGTATAACAATGTTTTGGACAAAAAAACTATTTCAAAAACCTCTTTAAACTCAAAAATCACACCAATAACAATAAAAAAAGAATTTTCACCCCTATAAATATTCATTAAACCACTCACAAGTATTATAAAATCACCTCGGATAATACCACAAAAGATGCACATGAAAAACAAACATTTTCATAAAACACTTTCAAGAGCCATAACATGGTTTTACACATAAAACCCATTCAAACCCCATATTTTAAACCCAAAGGAACACAAATACCCTACCAAATAAGAATTGAAAGCCGAAAAATAATTAGTAATCCAATTTCATATGTTATAAAACACACCCAAATAATACCCAAAGAGCTACACATGAAAAACACTCAATTTCAAGTTAAAATGAAACTATAAAATTATACTCTTAACCAAATCCATAATAAATGGTTTTCTCAACACAATAAAAATATGAGGAATGGGAAAAATAATTCATTTAAGCATTCTAACTCATCAAGGAATTTCTACACATGGAATCACCTACCTTTTGTTTTGAAACCCTCCAAACATTGGGAGAAACATCAAACACACCACCGCTATAACACAAGGAATATAAATCCAACATAAAACCCCAATATGGGACCAACGAACCAAATAAAACCCAAGGCATGAACCCTATATTCTGTCAAAAATGAAAACATCAAGAAAATGTATGAAAACCAAAAGAAGATAGAAGATACCAAGAAAGAATTCACTTACTTGAAAGATCTTGAATAAATCACCCCAAATCCACCAAAGGTTGAATATCAATGAAACCAAAACTAATAGGTGGGCTCGAATTAGGATGATTAGGTTATGTGGGGATTGAAATGGGGGATAAATAGTGAAAATTTAAAGGGTTATGAAGTTATCCAACTACCTTCTTAAGTCTTGATGATTTGAAATACCTAGAGACGTTTTTCCCTAATTTGTGATCCAAACGAGCTCCAAAGTGGATAAATAGATATTGAGGTTGGGCCTAGGCATTTTTTCTTTGTGTGGGAGATGGAATAACCAACAAATAGTAAAAAATTATTATGATATTGAAAGATAAAAAAAATTAAAGTAAGAAATGGGCTTATGAGCTAGCCCAAAACCATAATAAAATCCAAAAATCCATCATTATTATGGATTCACATGGGGTCAAAAATGATATAGTGATTTTAATATACTAGGGGTTCCAATTTGGAAGTGGAATGGGTGTAAAATGTTGAAAAATTAAGGAGTTATAAAATAATCCAAATTTATTTATAAATATGGAAATGAGACCACGGTTTAACCCAAATTTTGAAAACCAACCATTTCCACCAAAATTCATGGGAAACCCCCAAATCAAAGAGAGAATGGAAATTAAATGAAAAATAAATTTAAAAGAAGTCATGGATGTAAAAATTCTCACCAACATAAATCTTTTCACCCTCAGAAATCCACAGTAAAGCCAAAAGCAAAAACCAAACCCAACTAAAAGGCCGAAATGGACTCTTTTTCCTTGTATCACAACCATAAAAAACGATAAGATATATCTAGTTGATCAATCATGGAAGGAAAAATCTCTTAATCCAAAAATTACACCACTTTTCTATAACGATCAAGAACATTACAAATTCATCCCAAATGAAACACCTCAATCACCATCTAAACAAGACTCAAATAGTTTACCCAAACGAACAACAACATCGATCAAGGTTACACTGACCTTACTTTAAATAAAATGTTGGGCGAGTTCCAATCCCAACAATTTCCCAAGGAGGATGTCAATAGATAGATATCTCGGAATAAAACTACTTACCTCCAATCCATGACCAACTAAAAAACTGTGTTACTGATATAGGGAAACACAAAATAGCTCCCCACCGTAAGAGACAACTTAAATTTTCCCAGGATGGAATCAGGACACTAATAGGGAAGGTCCTAAAGGAATCCCCAAAATAACTAGTATAATCTTATTATATGTTTGCAAATGAACTTACGTGAGACCCATAGTTGGTATCCGCGCCATAAGAAACGACAATCTAAACCGACTTGAACGGTCCGACATGAAAAGACCCCAAAATGTAAATACTAGGTTCACCTACATGGTTAGTCTGCACGGTTTGGGAAACTGTGTGCTAACCATATGTAGCATTATATCCAAAGGGGATTCATCACATAGTAACACGGTCCAAGGCACATAGCCGTGCAGATACTGTGTAGTGGCAACACTCTCTTATCGCATGGTTTCGTAGTTTGGCGCCAGACTACTACTAACTGTGCATAAACCATGATCTTTATTATTCATATCCCAAATTCCGAAATTTTCTCCAAAAAAATGAAGGAAACCAATGGGAGAAAGTATGAACTCAGGATACACCACGGAAGAGAGGTCCTCCCACCTCTACCACCGAACAGGAACAACTGGAATAAGATGATGACACTAGAGGTTTAAACTATTCCCATCTATCATATTGAGGAAAGAACATTTTACAAGGTTTTGAATGACCCTAGGATTTCTCATGACTACGTACTAGCTTCACTCCGGGACATATGACTGGAGCTCAAATTATTGAAGCATCTTCAGCCTCGCTGTTAGGCTTTGGAATCCCCCTGAAAAAAATATCTTTTTTGGTTCCTTGAAAACAATACCCTAGTCCCAGACGGGTTGACCAAGTCATAACACATTTCAAACACACATTACCCCAACCTGATGTTTCACTTAATCAAGTTATTAGAATATGAACACACATCACACCATGTTTCTATAGATAAAACACAACAGAAGGAAGGGAATATATAAGAACATTCCTCTATAATAGTGGATTTTGATGTTTCTCCAAGGGATACATACTCCAAACACAGTAGAGACTCTCAGAGGATTTCACGACCTTCATTGTTACAGTCAAATGACCACTCAGCTTCACAATGCATCATCAAACATTACCAATGTGATGGATATAAACAATAAATAGAGGGTACCTTATACAACGTCCCCAATCAATACACAATTCTAGAAAGGGTCCATAATATCCCTTCTTGTCCATATTTCCCACACTGGTGGTTTAATTTGAACTCCTAAATTGAAGAGACTAAGAAGGAAACAGGGGCCCTCTTAGACACCATCCACACTAAAACCCATAGAATACTTCTCTCTTCGACGAATGAGGTAGCTTAAGAAACTAAGGTCGGTTTCAACATTCCACATGAACTCTCCCACTATAAGAGGATCCGAAAAAAACCCAGAAAGGAAATGGTGTAAACTCAATCACAAAATATTGAGGAAATTATTCCTTATATTGATTAACTAGAGGATTTTCCAATGGAAAAACAATTTGGGTTGCACTTCAGACGTCCACTAACCCTTAATTACGGCGTACCATATCCAACAAGAGAACCCAAGGACCCAACCAAGATGGTTCATTGGTCAAAATGTGCCACAAACCAGAACCGAACATATGATCGGAACCACCATATGGGCTTCTAGAACTTTTCTCAGAATAGACCCGTAACTAGTCCATTAAACCAGCTTACCGACCAAACACAAACCCAAAATAGGGTTCACATAGGAGAGGTTCTTGGACTCAAAACATCCCACCACATATACATTTAAAAAAACACAAAACAAACCCTCCCAAACCATTTATCAAGACGTCATGTTTTCTTTTAAAACATTTCTTTAAAAAAATGGTTATGCAGTTAGTGTATCCACCAATGGTACCACACATGCCTCACACATGCATGTTTCCCTGCCACACCAGGAACCCTCCTCATATCCATCCCAGCACTCATCTAGACCTGTCATAAACCATCCATCATCCCATATAACCCCATGCATGTGGACACTCAGGGAAATACAAAAGGTTATAATAAAAATTATTTCCACTTTTCAGAACTAAAACATTCAACCAGTACTTCCTCTTTCTTAGGACCGCTAACCACGAAATCAAATTCCAAGTACCATCTTACAAAAATTTTTAGAAAGACTCAACCCTTCTGATAAGAGCTTAATGTCAAGACATTCACCTTAATTTAATAAAATCCCATCCCATTATAATACCTTTCAATAGTTTAGAAATCTCCTTTATAAACACTTTTTCAAAACCAACTTTAACATGATTTTCTGCTTTCAAAAGAAGTGTGACGAAACCATATTCCATTTCAAAAAAACTCTGAAAATTTAGTTCCACCATTTCAAAAATCTAACCATTCCCTCTTTAATACAAAATCATTTCCCTAAAACATTAATATTTTTAAAACCATGTCATTTTTTCTTTAAAACTGAACATCCAATATTTCAAAACTAAAAACACCAGACAATGCAAGATGAAACGAGTTTCAGTGGGTGACTTGGACATATGGTTGGAGGCCATATGCCAATAACTTTGCCAACATGTAGAGTGTTATAGGGAAATATCCCTAACTCCACATGGAATTATAGGACCTGCGATCTCACTGAGACCATTAACCCAACTCTCTTTTCATTTCCCCTAATCATCATAAAACTAGGAAGACCAAAGGACTTAGATAAATCCCTTATTCCCCTAGTCACTTTAATCCCATCATGAGGTGTCCTAGCTAGGAACACTACCCATAACTGGAATGTCATGTCTTGACAGACCTAGCTCTAGACTATCATGACTCTTCCCTAAATAACATGACCCAACGTGTGAACCTGAACCTCCTTTGATACCATTTTGTCACGAATTGGATCTTGTTACCATCAAACCCAGAACCATACCCGGCCCATGTTATGAATCGAAGGGAATTACCGATCCCCATGGGATGGCACAAGTCCCTGGGTGTCATAAACTGAAAATTGGGAACTATTTACCAGTGTTTATAAACATAAAACAACAAATAAATCCAATAAAAAGAATCTAGATTTTTCAAATAAAATCATCTTTTAAAAAAATTTAAAATTGAATTACAAGGTTCAAAATAACTCCCAGAGACTATAAAAAGTTAATAAAACCAAAAATTAGTGCCCAAATATCTCCACATGTCGAGCGGAACTACCTTCAATCCATCTCCACAACACCGCATCACGATGAACCGCTAAAAACCCAAACCATTGGCCCAGAATCTGTACCCAAACCTGCGACATCAAAATAAGCAAGTCTACTTACACCCAAAGGTGTAAATAGGGTGTGATAGAAATCCTAGTAGGATAAAACCACTAAGATGTTCCATGTGATAAGCATTCAATGATGAAAATCTTTCAGGTTTTGCAAATAAGAAATGGTAGTTACAATTTCTAAAAGATGAAACTTTAAATAAAAACAAACTATTTTCAAGTGGGATATTTTAAAGAATCCAAACCATTAAAAATAATTCCAACACTATTTAATTTTCTATCCAACCATACCATATGCCTATGGTAAGCAAAAAGTAAATAATGAGCACAATCAACGGGAAAAAACCCCAAGGAACTAGCTCACTGTGGGTCCCAAGTACCTCTTATCTCGGTGGCAGTAACCATCATAATATCTATTATCATGCACGATCCACTAATAGGGAAAATACCCATAACCTAGTGGTCCCCAATCACCATCATCATCATAGATTAGTTAGTGTTGTAACAATCAATCTTTCTATGTGAAATGGAGGCCAAACCCTAATGAGATGACTAACATACTAGTACACGTCCACCCACCTAGATACCTGGGATTCCCTCTTGTGCTCAAACAAGTTAAAAAATACATGAAATATAACTTTCAGATGGAAAATAAAACTTCCACATCACACATTCACCAAATAGCCCACATGTATCTCACAAAAGTCACATCACCCCCCCCCCTTTTTAATCAAATATATTTTGAAATCAAACTCACACCAAAATAGCACACAACACATTTTTCATATCTTTCATGATTAAATAAATCAAAGGACAATTTTATAAAACCATTACCAATATGATATACATCACAAAACAACACAATCACATTTTACGTACTACCCTTTTCATAATCAAAACCCATTTTTCACATCACACTCACACAAAATGGACCACAAAAATGTTTCAAACCCATATCACAATTTCATAAACCACATCAACAAATTACAAAACATTATCAAAACATTTGACATCACAAATGACCATTTTATATTTAAAAAACTAATTTTATGGGAACACACTCACCAAAACTATACAGATACATATTTTCCCACTTTCATTAACCCAATAAAACATTTACAATTTTCATAAAACAAACTGAAGGGGTATAACTATGTTTTTCACACAAAACCTATTTAAACACACTCTTTCAAAGACAAAATCACACCAATACCAATACAAAATAGAATTTACAGCCCAAGAAATATTTATTAAACCTATATCATGTATTATAAAATCACATCGAATAATAACACAAAATATGCGCATGAAAAACACAAGTTTTCATAAAACACTTTCAAGAGGAATAACAAGGTTTTATACATAAAACCCTTTAAAACCCCTTATTTTAAACCCAAAGGCATACCAATACCCTATCAAAGAATAATTGGAAGCCCAAGAAGATTTATAAAACCAATTTCATATTTATAAAACACACCAAAATAATACCAAAAGAGTTACACCAAAAAAATACACAATTTTTTGCTAAAATGCAACTATAAAATTAAACGCTTAACAAAATTCATCATAAATGTTTTTATCACCATAATAAAAATATTAGTAACCTTAAAAATAAGTAAATCAATCATGATAACTCATCAAGGAGTGTATACACATGGAATCACCTAACTTTTGTGCTGAAACCCTCAAAACATGTTGTGAAACATCAACCACACCATTGTCACACGACAAGGACGATATATCCAAACTAAAACCCAAAGAATTGAAAAAAAAACCAAATCAAACTCAAGTTATGAACCCTAAAATTTGGTAAAAAGGGAACTTCATGAAAAGTAAATAAGCCAAAAAAATATGGAAGATACCTAGAAGGAATTCACTTAATTGAAAGATCTTGAAGAAATCAGCCCAAATCGACCAAAGGTTGAATCTCCAAGCAACCAAAAAAAATAATTTAGCTCAAATTAGGCTGAGTAGGTTAAGTGGGGACTGAAATGGAGGAGTGAATGTTAAAATAGAAAGGATTGAGAAATAACCAATTTAACTTTTAAATTTTAGATGATTGGAGAAACCCTAAGACGTATCTCCCTAATCTGTGATCCAAATGAGCTTCAATGGGGAGAAATAGATAATGAAGGTGGGCCTCAGGGTTTTGGATTTTTATTGAAGGTAAAATAACAGACATAGATTAAAACAATGAAGGAGATATTTTAAAATAAAAATAATAATTTAAAGAAGGAAATGGGCTTATGGGATAGCCCAAAACCTTAATAAAAAACTCAAATCCTTTATTATTATGGATTTTTATGGGGTCCCAAATGATATGGTGCTTTTAATATACCAGAAGATACTAATTTGTAAGTGTAATTGGTGTAAAATGTTGAAATATTAATGAGTTATAAAAGAAACAAAATTTAAGCTTAAATCTAAAAATGAGCTCATTGTTTGGAAAAAAGTTTGAAAACACACCATTTCCACCAAAATGCATGGGATACCTCCAAATCAAAGAAAGAATTGATATTAAATGAAAAATATATTTAAAATAATTCATGGATGTGAAACATAACATAGTGAAAATGGTAAAACCATGATTTGGCTATAACCTTTTAGACTTGTATTAACCACTGACACACTGAAACCTTTTGTACTTTGGATAACAACCTATGTCCCCTATAATTTTGTACTTGGGAAAACCACCCATGTCTTATAAAGTGTTTTAGTTTTTTCCAACAACTTATATCCCATCCTGACCTCATGATATATAAAACATTATCTATAACGACCTAAAGTTTCATTAATGGAAATCCCTCTTGATCAAATTAAATGTCTCTTTATGATTATATAAAATGTCAAATTCTTTTGTTTTATGTTAAGAATTTTGACCGTTGATAATATATACATTGAACAGTGATCACATGATTAGTATAAATATAGGGCTTTAACAAATCCAATTTACTCAGAAAATATAAGCGATGGCCTCATCTAGTAGAATTGCTCCATATGAAGCCCATTTGTCGGAGCTCGGAAAAGAGGTGGCATCCTTGGGCTTCACTCCTGACCAAGACCAAGGTGAGCTTCATCAGGTCAATCTCGAACGGGACCGTCTATGGGAGAAGTGGAAGTTGATAGAAATTACCACTCGAGCGATGTTATCTGATCCACCCCAAGAGTCTATCATCATCGCACACCTTACCCATAGGTCTTGTGCGGTTGTTTTAAGAGGTTATGTAACAAATCACTAGTACTATGTCCATGTATATTATTTTTGTATATAATAATGAATATTCCTCCTTGTCATTTTTGATACATTGTAAATAGTTTTTAAATTACAAATATAGTTTTTAGTTATTATTTAATTAAGAAATATATTTTATTAAATTATTGGATTTTTGAATTAAATATTATTTTAATAAAATATTATTATTTTTAAATTATGTTTTATTAAATATAAATGATCTTATAATTTTATGAATGCAATTATAATTTTTATTAAGGTTTGAAATCCATTTCTGTCAAAACCCGTGAATTTTCAATAAATGTCAGTTTTTATTTTAAAAGTGAAAATTAACATTTTTAGAAAATTATTTAGATAAAATAAATTTTATTTCAGTAATTAGGATGTCGAAATTATACAACGGTGAATTTTTCATAATTTTCTGAGACAGTCAAATTTTTGGGTAAAAATTAAATATCGTTTAAATATATAATGTGTTTTATGACATCGTAATGACCCAATAGTGATGTAATAAAATAAAATAATCTTTATCATAGGCCAATATATTTTTTACCATTAAAATAAAGTAATTTTGGGTTTGTTTGACTTACTTTTCAAAGCATCAATGGACCCCTCAAGACTTATAAAACACCTTGTCTTTTTAAATTGTTTTCCATGGGAGTGTGACTCGCCTCCACATAAGAAACCCTATAATTTTAATAAGTTAGTACTTTTCCCTTATAAAATATTTTTTCCTATTCCCTTTTACAAAAACCATGGGCAAAAACCATGGGATGGTTTGTGTTTTGAATTAATTTAATGTAAGGGGTCCCAAAACTAAATAATAAAGAATTCTCTCATCTTTCCTATATAAACCCACCAAAGCTCCCACTTCCTCCTCACTCAAAGCCTTTGGAGTTTTTCCAAACTCTTCCCTACTCTCTCTATAATCCTCACAAAGTGCTCCAAGCTCCCAAGAATCCTATCACAAGCCTCTCTCTAGCCTTTGGAAGCACAGTTCCAAGTAAGGGTTTTTTCTTCCTTTCTCATTTTTGTCCAATTTTCGTTAAGTTGTTTTTTCCTTTTAATTTAAATTATGAATGTTGGGGTATGGATTATCACCCCCTCATACTTTCCTATTTATATTTTAATGATGTTAGACCCCTTTCTATCTCATTAAATTCCTCCCATGTACACTCTTTACTATGCCAAAATTCCGAAAGGAACTTCTCTCTCATCATTTACATTCAAGCAATACTTTTGTATCTAGAATCTAAATTCCATTACAATTGTTGGGACATGTATCTATATTACCTTCTTTCTTCCCATTACATGTAAATATGATGAGTAACTCCTTTCTCCCTCATCAACCTTTTTTATGAATTCTTATGTCATGTTGTTACACTGCCGAAATCGCACCGATTTTCTAAGCCAATGCCATTGTGTAGTGAATACCATGCCCATTTCTCCATCAAGGGTATTCACCTTTATGCAGATTTACTTATTGATTATAAAGTTTCATGTATGAATTCCACATTCCTTTATCGTGGAACAAATTATTATGTTTAATGAATCCATGTTTTATGATCCATGTAGCACACTTATGCATGAAATGAAATGTTTAAGAAGGGTGCGCCCTTATAGTGCTCTAATGCATTTGGTAAAGTATAGTATCATGATACGTCATGTGCAATGAGTGTTGACTGAAGATAATTCAAGTGAAATGAGGGTTTAATCATGCTTCATGTTCAATGAGGATTTACTCATTCTCCATGTGTGATGAGACTTGGCTCATGCTAATTCTATGTTAAGTGTTGTTGCCACAATTCCATGTTATGATTATCATGCTTTAACATGCCTTTATGTTCATGTTTCTCTTGTTATATATTGATATTCCAAATGTCTAACATGTATTGTACTCCTCATGTTATTCAATGTGTACTCCCTTACTGGGATTTATAGCTCACCCTTTTCTTATGCATGTCCTCAGGTTATCCCATTCAATGTTATGTACAAAGGAATGTAGTGGTCATGTAAAGGATGTTTTCTATAAAGATGTTGTATTTTATGTTTTAAGTTTTTATGAAATGATCCTAATCCCCAAATACACTAAACCTCTTGATCTTATTTTTTCTATCAAGTGAAGTTTTATGTAATAAATCATGTTTAAGTTTGTAATAAAAGTAGGGTTGTCATAGTTGGTATCAAAGGATAGGTTTAGTTATTTTTGGGATTAGGATTAGAAAACCCTATTAAAGCCTTAGATACAAGACTGAGTACAATAAAGACGTCCCTAAGTTTTGGTGAGTATTGAGTAAGTGGGTTATCAAGCAAATATGTCCCTGTCTGGATACGAGCAGGTAGAGGCGGCTCTGGCATCGATATATCCTAGGTGTAAAACCCGAAAACACCGCTTTGATCTAGACACCATCGGGAACTGGTGCACGACAACAGGCCTTGCTGCACTCTTGGTTATGATACTCCCAGGGGATATACTTTTGTAAATTCACAAGCTTAGTATGAACCATTATTAAGGGAATAAAAAACCCTTAAGATTATATGTTAGAAAGTAGATCATGAAAAACCAAGATTGAAGCCTATAGACTCATGAGTTAAGGAAATAAAAGTTTATTTATAAGTCATAAACTTTTGTATTTGGATTACACTTTATGTGTTACCCCTATGTTTCCTTTTATTCCAGCCAATGGCCGGTAATAGGAGGACTTGGGCTAACAACTGCTGTGAAGATCAGTGTGATGACTATACTAATGAGATGCCCAATCCAATGAGAACGGGAATCGATAACTTTTTCATGCTTCTCTATCTACTAACTCAAGATTTTAATAGAAACATGGGTCAAGAGGAATGTTCAACCCCCCCCCCCCTAAGAAAAAACAATTCGCTATCGAGAGCTTCATGAGACAAAGGCCTCTTACTTTTAGTGTATCATATGATCCCACGATCACTAAACAATGGATCAACTCCATTGAAAAGATCTTCTACATCCTTAAATGTTCTTAAAAAGAGAAGGTTCTCCTGGTGGCTTATCGTATAGAGGGTGAAGCTGATCAATGGTGGACGTTGATCAAAAATACTATTCCTGAGGAGGAGATCGAGGCATTGTAATGGAAGGATTTCTGGAAGATGTTTTTTGATAAATATTTTTTGCACACCCTCTGGCTTAAAATGGAAAGGGACTTCCTTTCCCTCAAGAAAAAAGATGAAGAATCTATTAGAGAATATGAGGAAAACTTCACAAGGCTTTCACGATATGCTTCCGGCTTTGTCCTTACCCCCTAATGCAAAGTTGACTGCTTCTAGGGTGGGCTGAAGCATAGCTTGCGGAAAGCATTGGCGATTCGTGACTTCGAAAGCTATGAGTAAATTGTCCACCACCCCACTTTCCAAAAGTGCAGAGAGAAGCACCCTGGAAAGTTTCTCAAGGGGATGAAGAAATGCTTTAGGTGTGGAAGAGAAGGGCACCTAACTTTTGACTGCCGGCAAGAAAGACCCGCAGCTACGACATAAGAGACGAACGCTCCGTTCGAACCTCAATGCATTTTTCAATGCTACAAATGCCAAGAACCGGGGCATTTTAAAAATTAATTCCCTAATACAAGGGTTTTTTGAGGCAACCACCAACCTCCAAGGCATCAAGGAAGAGCTTTTTCTATCACTTCTGCTGAAGTGAACCCCGACAATGAAGTGGTGATAGGTACGCTAGTTATTCATTCAAGAATATTGAACGTACTTTTTGATTTAGGTTTTACGCATTCTTTTATCTCCTGAAAGTTTAGTAGAACAATCCCAGCACCACCACAAATCATGGAAGTGAAGATGTCGGTGAGTACGGAAAATGGGGCAATCATTGCATCCCATGAATATAAGTCCTCCCATGTTTTAATATGTGGATTGAATTTCCCGACAAACCTCATCATACTCCCTCTAGTGGAATTTGATGCAATTCTCGGCATGGATTGGCTTTCCTTATATAGAGCCAACATAAATTGTCAGGAGAGGGAAATCACACTCCATATGGAGAATCGACCCCCGATTCGTTACAAGTGTAAGGAGGAAGATAAATCTCCTTTAGCTCCATCATCTCAAGCATGGATATTACTGCCCTATGAGCATGCGTATATGGCTCGGATAATTGAGTCCAAGGAAGAAACCATCCTTGAAGAAATTCCTATTGTGAGGGAATTCGCTGAAGTGTTTCCCAAGGAACCGCCTGGTCTTCCTCCAAGAAGAGATGTTGAATTCTCAGTTGAACCTATACCTAGGAAATTACCAATATCAAAGAATCCATATAGAATGGATTTCATGGAGCTTGAGGAGATGAAGAAACAACAATAGGAGAATCTGAATAAAGGGTTTATACGCATAAGTGCTTCACCATGGGGTGCACCAGTCCACTTTGTCAAGAAGAAGGATTGGTCAATGTGGCTTTGCATCGATTATCGTGAACATAACAAAATCAAGATAAAGAACATGTATCCCCTGCCACGGATCGATAACTTATTCGATCAGCTGCGTGGAGCACAATACTTCTCCAAGGTAGATTTTCGGTCGGGATATTATCAAGTAAGGGTGAAGAAGTAACATATCCCCAAGACTGCTTTTCGCACAAGATACGGGCACTATGAATTCATAGTAATGCCTTTCGGACTCAATAATTCTCTAGAAATCTTCATGGACTTAATGAATAGAGTATTTAGAGATTACCTTGAAAAAAAAATTGTAGTCTTTATAGATGATATTCTAATATACTCCAAAACCCAGGAGGATCATGAAGAGCATTTAAGAACTGTACTAGAGACTTTGAGCAAGGAGAAGCTCTATGAAAAGTACAACATGTGTGAGTTCTGGTTGAAGGAGGTCTCATTCTTGGGCAATATCATCACAAGCAATGAGATATTTGTGGATCCATCCAAAACAGATGCAATTGAGGGATGACTAAGGCCAATATCGTTAATAGATATCCATATCTTCTCGGGGTTAGCTGGATATTATCGACGATTTGTGAGAAATTTATCACAATTTTCCAACCCTTTTACCAAGCTAACTCGAAATGGAGTAATGTTTTCTTGGAGTGATGAATGCGAAGAAAGCTTCAAAGAGTTGAAAAGGAGGATTATCACTATGCCCGTGCTCACTTTACCCACAAGTGGGGAACATTTTGTGGTTTTCAGCGATGCTTCGAAGAAGGGACTAGGCTGTGTGCTGATGCAGAATGATAAAGTGAAATCCAATGCCTCAAGGCAGTTGAAAATCCATGAGCGAAACTATCCAACGCATGATTTGGAGTTAGTTGCGGTGATCTTTGCCTTGAAAATCTGGCAGCATTATCTCTCTGGGGAGAAATGTGAGATTTATACTAACCAAAAGAGTCTTAAATATATATTCTCACAGAAAGAGATTAATATGCGCCAGAGAAGATGGATAGAGCTCATCAAGGTTTATGACTGTTCAATCCATTACCACCCTGGGAAAGAAAACAAGGTGGCAGATGCCCTAAGTAGAAAGGACCCAGCGATTCTATCATTGATGAGAATTGAAAAGGATCCAATCTTCTTAGACTTGATGAAGATGGACATGGGAATCATAAAGAAGGGGACATCATCAATCCTTTCACAAATTATTGCTCAACCGACTCTTTTGGAAAGGTTAAATGATGCTCAAAACGATGATGTGGGAAGTCAAGAAAAAGTGGAAGCTATCAAAAAAGGGAAATCCTCAAAGTTTAATGTTAATGAAGAAGGAATTGTGCGGTTGGGGAAAAGACTATGTGTTCCATCAAGTCCGGAGCTGAAGAAGGATCTTTTGGATGACGCACATAGTTCAAATTTCTCTATTCACCCAGGGTGCACAAAGATGTATCGATATGTCCAAGAAAACTTTTTGTGGGATAATATGAAAGAGATCGCTGAATATACATCAATGTGCCTGTTGGGTCAGCAAGTGAAGTCAGAGAGGCCGAAGTCTAAGGGGATGATGCAACCATTGCTCATAACAGAATGGAAATGGGAGAACATCACCATGTACTTTGTCACTGGACTTCCGAGGACATCCAAAGGCAACAATGCAATCTGGGTTGTTGTGGATCATCTTACAAAGACTGCACACTTCATTTCTATTCAGGATGATTTCTCATTGATCAAATGGAACGGATATATATCAGGGAAGTGGTAAGGTTTCATGGAGTTACATTTTCTATTGTGTCTGACCGAGATCCAATATTCACCTCTATGTTTTGGAAAAGTCTAGAACATGCTCTGAATACTAAACTGAACTTCAGTACGGCTTATCATCCTCAAACGGATGGCCAATCCGAGCAGACTACCAAACAGTTGAGGACATGTTGAGAGCATTCTCAATGGACTTTAAGGGAGGATGTGATCAATATCTTCATCTGGTTGAGTTCTCTTATAATAAAAGTTTCCACTTGATCATCCAAACGGCAACATATGAAGTCCTTTATGGGAAAAGGTGCAGAACACCAGTGTGTTGGGATGAGGTCGGTGAACGTAAGCTGCTTGGACTGGAAATGGTCGAGGAAATGGTGGAGAAAGTGAAAACCATTCAGCAGCATATCAAGGTAGCCCAAAGTCGACAGAATAGTTATGCAGATAATCATCGATGAGACCTTGAGTTTAAAGTTGGAGATAAGGTTTTTCTACGCATATCTCCGTGGATGAAGGTCATGAGGATTGGAAAGAAAGTGAAGTTAAGTCCAAGGTACATCAGCCCCTTTGAGATTCTTGATCGTGTCGGGGATGTGGCCAATCGACTAGCACTTCCACCTACCATGGCCAAAGTACATGATGTCTTTCATGTATCCCTTTTAAGGAAGTACATACCGGACCCTTCACATGTACTCTCTTCTAATGTGGTACAATTGGAGGATGTTCTTTCTTATGAGGAGAAACCAGTGAAGATCTTAGATCGTAGAGAAAAAGTTATATGAAATAAAACAATGCCCCTCATTAAGGTGTTGTGGCGAAGCCACAAGTTTGAAGAAGCGACTTGGGAATCGGAGGAAATGATGAATCTGAGTTACCCACATCTATTTTAATGTAGGACAAGGAAATTTCAAGGGTAAAAAATCTTAAGGGGGTAATATTGTAACGACCCAAAGTTTCATTAATGGAAATCCTTCTTGATCTAATTAAATGTCACATTATGTTTATATAAAATGTCAACTTCTTTGGTTTTATGTTACGAATTTTGATCGTTGCTACTATATCCATTGAACAGTGATCACATGATTAGTATAAATATAGGGCTTTAACAAATCCAATTTACTCAAACAAAATAAGCGATGGCCTCATCTAGTAGAATTTCTCTATACGAAGCCCATTTGTCGGAGCTCAGAAAAGAGGTGTCATCCTTGGGATTCACTCTTGACCAACCCCAAGCTGAGCTTCATCTTGTCAAGATTGAACAGGACCGTCTATGGGAGAAGTGGAAGTTGATAGAAATTACCACTCGAGTGATGATATTCGAGCCAACCCAAGAGTCTTTCCCCATCGCACACCTTAGCCTTAGGTCTTATGTTTCTGTTTTAAGGGGTTATATAACAAATTGATGGTATTATGTTCATGTATATTATTTTTTTATATAATAACGAATGTACATCCTTGTCATTTTTGATACATTGTAAATAGTTTTTAAAGTACAAATAGTGTTTTTAGTTATTATTTAATTAAGAAATCTATTTTATTAAACTAATGGATTTTTGAATTAAATAATATTTTAATAAAATATTATTATTATTAAATTAATTTTTATTAAATATAAATGATCTTATAATTTAATTAATGCAATTATAATTTTTATTATGATTTGAAAGCCATTTCTGTCAAAACCCGTGAATTTTTTATAAATGTCAGTTTTTATTTTAAAAGTGAAAATAAACATATTTAGAAAATTATTTAGATAAAATAAATGTTATTTATGGAATCAAGACATAAAAATTATCCGACAGTGAATTTTCATAATTTTCTGAGACAGCCAAAGTTTTGGGTAAAAATTAAATACCATTTAAATATAAAATGTGTTTTATGACATCATAATAACCCAATAGTGATGTAATAAAATACTATAATCTTTATTTTCGGCCAATATATGTTTTAACAATAAAATAATGTGATTTTGGGTTTGTTTTACTTACTTTTAAATGCATTAATGGACCCCTCAAGACTTATTAAACACCTTGTCTTTTTAAATTGTTTTCCATGGGACTGTGACTCACCTCCACATAAGCAACCCTATTATTTTAAGAAGTTCGGACTTTGTCCTTATAAAATATATTTTTCCTCTTCCCTTTGATAAAAAACATGGGCAAAACCCATGGGATGGTTTGCGGTTTGGATTAATTTAATGTAAGGGGTCCCAAACATAAATAATAAAGAATTCTCTCACCTTTCCTATATAAACCCACCCAAGCTCCCACTTCCTCCTCACTCAAAGCCTTTTGAGTTCATCCAACCTTTGGTCTACTCTCTCTAGAATCCTCTCAAGGTGCCCCAAGCTCCCAATAAGCCTCTGACAAGACTCTCTCTCGCCTTTGGAATCACACTTCCAAGTAAGGGTTTTTTCATCCTTTCTCATTTTTGTCGAATTTTCATTAAGTTGTTTTTCCCTTTTAATTTCAATTATAATTGTAAGGGTATGGCTTTTCAACCTGCTAATACTTCCCTCTTTATGTTTTAATGATGGTAGATCCATTTCTCTCTCATTAAATGCCTCCTATGTACACCCCTTACTATGCCGAAATTCCGAAAGGAACTTCTCTCTCCTCATTTACATTCAAGCAACACTTTTGTATCATGAATCTAAATTCCATTAAAACTGTTGGTACATGTATCTATATGAACTTAGTACTATACATTACACGCAAATATGATTATGAACCCATTTCTATCTCATCATCCTTTTTTATGAATTCTTATGTCACACCGTTATGTTGCCGAAATCGCATCGATTTTCTAAGCCAATGCCATTGTGTAGTGAATACCATGCCCATTTCTCCTTCAAGGGTATTCACCTTTATGAACAGTTTCTTATTGATTATAAAGTTTCATGTATAAATTCCATATTCCTTTATCATGTAATAAATTATTATGTTTAATGAATCCATGTTTTATGATCCATGTGGCACACTTATGCATGAAATGAAATGTTTAAGAAGGGTGCACCCTTATACCGCGCCACTGCATTGGGTAAAGTATAGTATCATGATACGTCATATGCAATGAGTGTACACTAATGCTAATTCAAGTGCAACAAGGGTTTACTCATGTTTCATGTGCAATGAGGATTTACTCATGCTCCATGTGCAATGAGCCTTGGCTCATGCTAATTCCATGTTATGTGTTGTTGCCCCATTTCCATGTTATGATTATCATTCTTTATCATGAATTTATGTTCATGTTTCTCTTTTTCTCTATTTATATGCCAAATTTCTTACATGTATTGTACTCCTCATGTTATTCTATGTGTATTCCCTTACTGGGCTTTATAGCTCACCCTTTTCTTATGCATGTTCTCAGGTAATCCCATGTAATGCTAAGTACGAAGGAATGTAGTGGTCATGTAAAGGATGATTTCAATAAATATGTTGTATTTAATGTTTTGAGTTTTTATATAATTATACTAATCCCCAAAGAAACCAAACCTCTCGATATTCATTGTTGTATCAAGTGAAGTTTTATGTAATAAATAATGTTTATGTTTGTAATAAAAGCAGGGCTGTCATATTATCCAATTCATTGGTGGTTTATATTGTACCCACCAATCACATAATAATAATAAAATCCATATATGTTCCACCTGAAGATGGAAAAAATCATAATCTATTCATATCTTTAATTAACGCAATTCAAATATGTATGTTTCATGGAAATTTAAAAAAACATGATAATAATTTATATTTTGAAAAAATGGATTTGGTATCATTAGATAGAATCCTCAGTGAGGAATAAAAGATATTGATTAATGTTGAAATAGTTGAAAAACACTTTATAAGAGTATTAAAAAATTTTATTGAATGTTTGGAGGAAATATCCAATAATTTTGGAAACCATTATTTTTAAAAGTAAAAATTTATAAAAAAAATGAAATTATAAATTACTTTATAAACCATTAATAATTGTAAATGATAATTCGTAATGAATATAAAAGAATATGGTAAAATAAATTTATTCTCTTGGAAATAATTAAACAAATTCTATCTACACTTTGAATAGACATGCAATATAAAATGACATGTATGAAAAAAAAATTGAAGTGATATTTCTTTATTCATTTTCTACATAAAATTTTAATATAATTAAAATTACATTATGAAAAAAAATAATAATATATAATAAAATCCATAAAAATTATAAACAAATATCGACATGGTAGAGAATGACTCTTGGATGAAAAGAGGTGATGTGGTCCGCTCCAATTATAGGAAACTTTTCAATTCCATTGCAAAAAAAGGATGTAAAAATGTTTTCAATACATATAATAACCCTAAAATAACCATAGGATGTTAATATATTTGGTTTTTTGTGAAGGAAACAACATAAAATTTCTACTCAATGGAAATTTTTTAATATAAAATTATGAATTCAAGGTGTGATTAGATAAGAACCCTTGAAGTTTTCCTAATTTTTATATCAAAAAACCTATAAATATAGAATCTTTAATTTATTTTTAAGTATATTAAATTAAATGGATATAATGATAAAAAAATAAATGGGACACAGAATCACCAAATAAAATAGAACATGTGTTCAATATGAATTATATCTCAATGAAGTGAAATTGAGATAAGGCACTCCTATATTTGATTTCAACTTGTCCAGAATTGTATTAACCATTAATATTATAAATTTTTTATTATTATTAATCTATATAAAAATCGTATTTATATTTTTTTCTATAGACTATTAATTTATAATTCCTTTTTACCCATTTATTAATCATTTTTTAAAAAGGTAATATCAGGGTCTTAATTGTATTTTCTGTTCTATTCTTTCTTCATTATGGAGGTTTTATTCCATGCACCTTGATCATGTAATCATTAAATAAATAACTTTCATTGTGGCTATATGGGTGTTCATGATATTTCTCTGAAGTCCAGTGGTCATTTTATGGATGTTTTTTTGACAATTCAAAATGAGTGGTAAAAATGTTGTTTTTGTGAAATTCAATTAAAAAAGAATTTATATTAATAATGAATATACTTATATATGTATTTAAATTATATAATTATGAAAAAAACTATTATTCATCATTATTACATTATATTATCATTATGTAAGCTTTCATAGTCATTCATGATGTAAACATTATAACTTAAGTTATATAAGTTGTAAAACTAAGCCAAATAAAAACTTGTTATAGCTAATGAAATGATATTTCGGATGACAATATCATTTTTGAAGAATAATAATTATGTTAATTTTACATACTTATTGTGTATAATTTGGGGTATTGGTTTTTTAGATGATAATATGAATGAAATAAATTAACAAGAACTCATTAATTCCTTTGATGATATCATTCCTTCCCGCAATGTCTTCCATCAAAATTAATGTTCCTAGCCTCCTTTAGGTAAATAAAGGATACCAAACATTGTGGAGGAAATTTTTGGAGGAAATTTTTTTAAGAAATCAATTTGTATCCAGAGGATAGTATTGCTTTGGAGTTGGTCGAATAGATCAAATTTAATAGGTGAAAACATGGTGCATTTCTTTTGAAATTGATGTTAGGTGAATCGTAAAGTGGGAATAACATGTGAGTTAGGTGAGTTAAGTAAGAAATACTAGTGATAATTTTAGTACAAACTATGAAGACTAAAAAATTAATTTCATATTCCTTAATTATCATGTAAATTATACAAAATTTGAGCTCTTTTAATTTTATATATTTTACACCCTTTTTTACTTTCGTTAACTAATTATCATACTTATTATCATTACATTACTAAAAATATTTTATGAAACAAATTTCTTAATTTTGGGGATCTGATTCCAAAATTTCACTTCATTTAATAAAACAAGGATTTTAAATATTTTAAATTTATCTTTTTAAATGACAATTGATAATATGAATGAAAATATGTTTTTATAGAAAAATGACATTTTACAGATTATGTTTTCATATTATTATTTCATATATATTAATAATAATTAAATGAGTATTAAAACACTTTTTATATACATATAAAAATTACATTTTATTTAGTACAAAATGTAATAATTTTATATTTATTTTATTATAACAAAAATGGATAACACTATAAAAAAATACATAAAAAACTTTTTATTAATCAAATGCATTTATTAATATTTTTAAACAATTTATAATTAATGTGTGAATTTTTATTGAAAATAAATTTAAATAAATTTTATTAATTAATTATTATGAATTAAACTTTTAAATTAATACATACATTTTATAATAAAAGAAAGAAATTAAATAAAACATATTTTATTTAACCAAAAATAAGTATACTTATATTCCATATGGTCACAAAATTATATCATGGATGTTATTAATTCATTTTAAAAATAATTTGTAAATTTTAACAATTTATTTTCTTGAAATCATTCTTCCAAAGTAATATATTTATGAAAATTAGATAATTCATTTTAAAAAAATAATACACAAACAAGTTTATTTTCCAAAGAGAATTTGAATATATTCAATCTAAGAACGAATTTATTTTATTTAAAATTGTTTATTTATAAATAAAATATCTATTTTTGACATAAAAACATTGTATTTATTAACTCTATCTCGATAATTTCAAACCAGTATCATGTTTACTAGAAGTATGCCCAACATCTATATACCCATTAATAAAGTATATATTACCCAAATTAAAACATATAAATACTTTTAAGAAAAACCTCACAAAAAATAGTTCTAATTCCTATTATTTTCATATTTGATTTTACCAGATACATTATCCATTTATGATAATTATCTCATTTTAGGAATTTCCTAAAATTGGTGATTCTCAAGGGAAAATATGATTCAAAGAATTTCCAAGTTGTAAAAATATTATTCTTTTCAATTTATTATATTCTTTTTATTTATGCACATTTAACATATGTAATCATCCATGGCATGTAATAGTTTATGGTATGAATTAATTATTATTATGTACATTCATGGTTATGTTTCATTATTATAAAAAAATTCATTGTTATTAAGATTCATATATTTTTTTATTTATTTAGATTCAAGATTCTATTAATTATATAAAATAAAAATGTCATATATAATTAAAATAACCACTTAAATATGGGATGTTACATTCTCCCCAGATAAATTATATCATAGAAATTTTAATTTCTCTCACTGACTAAAATAGGTGAGGGTGTTATATATATAGAAACAAAAGTAGAAATAATTTCTTGTGATATATCTACTTTTCTACATTGGTTAAGACCAAAAAACACATCCTTTCAATTATAGTAGTTATGTGATTATATTTTATTTTTCATACACTTTTATTCCAAATATGATGATATTATTTTAATGAAAATATTACCAATGCTTTATCGTTATCATAAATTGGTAGTTTTTCTCATGGACCATTAATATATTTGATAAATAATATTTCAATATCTAATTTTTTATGGGTAAAATCCAAATCTGTTAATTTATGCATACTTTTATATAAAAAAACATTGTCCAATACAAGATAGTGTGATTATAGGTACATTTACCAACCACATCCTAGTATCCATAATATTTTCATTACAACCATTTTACTATAGGAACATGAATATTATAGTAGTTAACATTCTAGTGGATTTAGTGGGTGTGAAAAAATTATCCAAAAGTGTTGGGAATATTTTTAAATCTAAGAAAACTAATGATCTCTATTATAGTTTTTGGTGTATGGAATTCTTGGAGTACCCTTGTATGTGAAGGATCCATAGATATGCCATAACTCTTGATTACAACTTCCAAGATGGATACATTTTGAAACAAAATTAACACTTCCTATAATTGAATTACAACTTCTCCATTCTCAGGTTCCTCAACAGAATCATTATGTTATTGTCATGGCCCATCCTTGGGGCCCATGTCTTGACTACCCCAAGCCCACCTTCCATAGACTAGGGGATGGCGACTAGTACCAAAGGAGAATTACCGATAAAAAGGGAAGGAATTGCCTTTAAAACTGTAACACACACAGTCTGAACACAAGAAGTGGGAGTAATAAGTACTAATATAGAAAAGAAGAGTGTGGTGAAAGTAAGTGGGCCATTATACAAACCCAACTGAACAACAAGTACAAGTAAAAAGGAAAAAACAGCTCCTAGTCGTCCACCAGGGAATTCTGCCTAAAGGGTAGGTACATATCTAGAACAGGTCGTCCCTGAGGTATGTCCCATCTAGTCCAGCACTGAGTAGCCTCCCGTCTGTCACCCTCAGCCTTGATCACTACTGAACGTCGTTTGCACAGAACACAACAAGGTGTGGGTGAATCCTGTGCATGGGTGAGTATAACAGTACTCAGTAGGGGACCTCGATACCCTCGAAGGTCTCCCAGAATCCACTAAGGATAAACCACATAATTAATATACAATCACAAAGTATCAACCAACCTTACTTAGGTATATACCCATACATATACTTAAGTTACCAATCACAGTCCGGCTCCAACTCTCGAGCCCAAGCATAACCCAGTCCACAAAGGAAGTAAAGTCAATCACCTCGATGATAATGATCGAAAGAAAAAACTCATTTCACACAGGTATACAACACAAGAAGAGGGTTAGAGATTATTAGATGTATCCTCTGAATCATCTCCTCTGTCGAACCCATGTAGGACCCTGGAACAATATCAGCGTTGTCAAACCCACGTAGGATCTTGGTACAAAATTCATCACTGTTGAACCCACGTAGGATCCTAGTACATAAATCACCACTATCGAACCCACTGAGGATCCTGGTAGAAAAGTAATTGCTTTTGAACCCAAGGAGGATCTTGGTATAGTATCGTCGCTGTCGAACCCATGGAGGATCCTGTCATCTCAGTCGCCTCCAGCCCTTGGGTTCTCACACACAGCATGCTCGATTCCATGAGGGTCTTCTCCTTGAGCCATGTGTTGATACATAAACTAAAATTAAGTCACTATTTTATCTATCTCTTAGTTTTGTATCATCATAAGGAACCCAATGCAACAGACGACGTGTCAATCAGACACCTGGTCTGTGAGTTATTGGCATTTCTGTTCTTGGGGTTGGGTTGGTTTTTAGGCTCAAACCAACCTGACCATACACCAACTGCTTCTGAACATCAAGTGTAGTATTCTAAAAGAATCTCCTTTCTCCATGAATTCCATCTCCGCAGATGGTTCATCGATCAGACACCCGTAGCCCATGAGGCGGTCTAAAAGGTGGAAATGGCCATAGCGGGTCCGGGTTCGGTCAGACCTAATCGGACCGACCCGACCCGACCCGGTCCGAACTTGGGTCTGACCTAGTCCGCGGGTTTGGCCCGACCTGAGTGGTCGGCCCGGACCGTGTGGACGGCCCGAACCAAAGGACTGGACCGACCTTAAGGGGTGGCCCGACCCGAAGTCACGGCCCGGCCCGAAGGTGCGGCCCGACCTGAGGGCGGCCCAGTCCATGGCCGCCCAGCCGAGGGGCGGCCGAGCCGGGGGCGGCCCAGCCGTGGAGGCCCGTCTAAGGGGCGGCCCGACTGAGGGTCACCCAGGCAGTGGCGACCCGGCCGAGGGGCGGCCCGGCCAAGGAGCGGCCATCCTGTGGAGGCCAGGCCCGTGGTGGCCCAACCGGCCACACATGGGAGGGGGGGTTCCCCCTGTTTGTCGAACAGCACTGGCATTCTGAGCAGGTTTGGGATTCGTGGGACTCTGGTGGTCCCGCTTCTCCGACTCCACAGCGGTCGGCCCGGCCAGCCGCCTCTACACCTCCACCGCAGCGCGACGACGCCACGGTCCTGCTGCCCTCCGAGCGGCACAATGGCGTCGCAACCCCACCACTGCGGCCCGACCTGGCCGCGACCTTTGGCTCCACCGCATGGCGTGACGGTGTCGTGCTTCTCTATCCACCGCAGCCCTCCCGACCACGGTTCCTCCTGACGCAATGCGATGGCACCACACCCCTTCGGTACCGCCGTGGCCCGCCTGGTCGTGGCTCGGTTCCTCTACGCGGCATGGCGGTGTTTCTCCCTTGTGGCGACCAGGCGGCCTTGCTCCACTGGCTCCTTTTTTCGGTCCACCTCCATCTTCATCAAACGGAAACAAAAAAGGGGGGAGGGTTGGGCCATGTTTGTGCGGTCCGAACCCTCCTCGTCATGTGATATCTTTTGGCGTACCAAACCATAAATTTGTACGATGATGAAAGGAGGTTTAATCTCATATCTAAAAATAATTCAAATCCCCCTACCTCGATTCGATGAACGTGGTCGATGGTGTGGGAAAAGAATTCGAAGACATCGTCGTACGTTGCGCCCGTCACATGCTGTCGATCCCAGGCTCAAGTGTTATCCTCATTCTTCATCGGAGATTGTGCATCCTTCATTGGAGAGGATGTCATTCTCCAAGAATTCTCCCAATGCTCTCCCAAAGTTCCACCACCAATAAATGAATCTCCAACGCCAAAATAAAATAATAGCTCTACTATTATTTTATTATTTCCATGCAATCAAAAATAATTCAAAAAAAATCATATCACTTAAAATTAATTAATTAGAATTAATTAATTATTAGGTGTGTTGGCACCATAATGAGGGAAGGGGTAAAGTGAAGAGGCTCCTAAAATTTATGGGGAAAGTGAAGAGTTCATCCTCCTTAATTGGGTGTTCAAGGGAGTTTGAGAGGTCAGGTGGTCCCCACCTAATATCCCTCCAAGGGAGGTTTTGTGGGGGTGGTCGCCACATCCATAACCTCTCATGGGAGGTTATGGTGTAGTGGCCCCCACTTCCAACCACTATTTGGTGTTTTTAACCACCTCAAATAAAATAAATGGAATACTTTATTTTATTCAAATTAATTTAAAACCTCCAAAAATTATCTTCCACTCATGATAAAATGCATCTATGGTGAAGGTCTCACGAAGAAATCACTGACACTTCAAGTTCAACGGTGCCCTCAGATTTCAAATCTGAGCACCGGTTCGAAAGAAATAAAATCCCACTCGTATTTTTACTGAACGTACCCGAAAAAATATTCATAAATTGATTTCGGGCACACCGGGCCTCAGAATCAAGCGTCGTCAGAAACTGCGGACTCATTAGATTTCTATTTATTTAAAATAAATAAAAGGGAATTCCGGGTCTTTACATTCTCCCCACCTTAGGGATTTATTTCCTAGTAAGCTGAAACTCACACTAAGGAAATAAATGGCGTTACTGAGCACGCATCTGATCCTCCTGCCCCCATGTACTCTCCTAGAGGTTCCCGTGCTGCGAGTGAACACGCACCAGAGGTATCTACTGTCTACGTAGGACCCGCTCCTGTCGATCCTTAATCTCCACTGAAACCACCATGAATTTTTCCCTTCCATCGATGTCCAGCTCCCCATGGTCAATGATGTGGGTAAGGTCGTTCACGTATCTCCTCAGCTGAGATATGTTGAAGACTCCGTGCACCCGGTGCAACTGAGGTGGAAGAGCCAAGCGGTAAGCCACCTCGCCTACCCTGCTGAGGACATGGAATGATCCGATGACTCTCGGAGACAACTTTCCACCTCAGTTAAATCATTGTAGACCTCGTCGAGGTGAGACCCGTAGACAGACGTGTTCGCCATCCTTGAACACCAATGGTCTCTGTCTCCTATCAGCCTAGGACATCGGCCTGCTCGGTGCAGTTTTCATCCACTCTTGGATGATCTACACCTTCTCCTTCATAACTTGCACCATCTCTGGTCCCATAAGTGCTGAATCCCCTTGGTCAGTCTAGCACAAAGGTGATTTGCAAGGTCGGTAATAAAGTGCCTCAAAAGGTGCCATCCCGATGTGGGAGTGGTAGCTGTTGTTATACGCAAACTCTACGAAGGGTAAGTGATCCTCTCAGCTACGACTGAAGTCGAGGATGCATGCACGGAGCATGTTCTTGAGAGTTTAAATGGTCCTTTCAGTCTGACTATCTGTCTAGGGACGGAAGGTGGTGCTCAAGCGAAGCTACATCCCAAAAGCCTCCTACAACCCCTTCCAAAGCCGGGATGTGAAACGAGCATCTTGATCAGAGACGATTTTCGATGGCACACCAAGAATCTATATGATCTCTTGTACGTAGAGGCGTCCCAATATATCTTCTTATCCATGCTCTCAGATCTATATAAATTGGCCCGACTTGGTGATTCGGTCTACAATCCTATAAATAGAGTCATGTCTTCTGGATGTATGTGGAAGTACCATCACAAAATCCATGGATATCCTGTCCCAATTCCACTCTGGGACCTCTAAGGGCTGAACTAAACCTTCTAGAATCCTGGTGCTCTGCCTTCACTTGCTGACAAGTGAGGTATCGTGAGACAAACTCCTCTATTTCCTTCTTCATACTTGGCCACCAGTGTTGTTTTTGGAGGTCCTGATACATCTTCACCACTCATGGATGTACCGCTAGAGGGGAAGTGTGGAAATCCCTCAACAACTCCTCCCAAAGTGCTACTGGTACCATGGTACATCCTCTGAATAGGATGATTTTCTCCCCACCTTCATAAAATCCATCAGGTGCCTGGACTGTTGATATCTGAGCACGTCGTGTCTCACAGTCAACATCCCCACGCTGCGCCTCCCTTACTTACTCTAGAAGTGGAGGAGTGAGTGTGAGAGACTGCAGAAAGGCTGCTCGATCCCGATCCATAAAGGATATCTGCAATGCGGCCAGCTTCTCTATCGCCTTTTATAGCAGATGAAAGCATGATCTCTTACTGAGAGCATCTACTACAACGGTCCCCTACCCTGTATTATAGACTATCTCGAAGTCATAGTCCTGTAGGAACTCAAGCCAATGCCACTTTCACAGGTTCTGGTCCTTCTGAGAGAAGATATTCTTGAGACTCTGGTGGTTAGAGGGGACTGTAAAGTGCTCAAAAATCAGATAGTTCTGCCACATCTTCAAGGTAAAGACCACTGCTACTAACTCCAGGTCATGGGTAGCATAGTTCTATTTGTTCTATCTCAAATGCCGAGAACCATACGTGATCACTGCTCACTCCTGCATCAGGACACACCCGAGTCTGGTCCCTGATGGGTCGCAGTAAACTACATACCCAATGCCCTCCTCTAACAGCCTCAAGATTGGTGCACTATTCAAACTCTACCTTAGCTCCTGAAAGCTCTACTGGAATCTCTCTGACCACACGAAGGGTTTCCTTATCTACGTCAATGCCGAAAGCAGTGCTGCAACTCTAGAGAAAATTTGTACAAATCTCCGATAGTACCTAGATAGTCCTAGAGAACATCATACCTCTGTCACACTCCTGGGTGGCACCCAAGCAATCACTGCCTCAATCTTCACTGAATCCACTGCAACTCCAACCTCCGAGATGACATGTCCCATAAAGTGTACCTCTTGGATCCAGAACTGGCACTTCGAGAGCTTACCATAATGAAGGTGCTCTCGGAGTGTGTCCAGTACTACCTGCAAATGGTTGGCATGCTCCTCCTCAGTAGTTGAGAAAATAAGTATGTCGTCGTTGAAGACAATGACAAAATGATCGAGGTAAGGCTGGGATATCATGGTCATGAGACTCATGAACACTTCTAGAGAGTTGGTTATTCCGAAGGGCATAACCAAGAACTCATAGTGGCCATACCGACACCTGAAGGTTGTCTTTTGCACATCCTTGTTTCGAAATATGAGCTGGTGATAGCCTGACCTAAGGTCTATCTTCGAGAACCATCATGGTCCCTTGAGCTGATCAAATAGGTCGTCAATCCTAGGAAGTGGGTACTTGTTCTTCATAGTCACCTAGTTTGGGTGACGGTAGTCAACACACAGTTGCAAGCTTTTATCCGCCTTCTTGGCGAACAAAATCAGAGATGCCCAGGGTGAAACACTAGGTCGGATAAATCCATTCCCCTGAATGTCCTCCAACTGTACCCAAAACTCATGAAACTCGGTGGGAGACATCTGATATGATGGTGTAGATATCGGTGTTGTCCTGGGGTACAAGTAAATATAGAAGTCCACCTCTCTGCGAGGAGGTAGTCCTGGAACATCTTTAGGAAAAACATCTGCTTAATTATCCGCCAGAATAGGAAAACTCGGACTCCGCACTTTAACCACTTCGAGGATGAGACTAGATAAATAATGTGTGATCGGCTACCCCCTCTTATGGGTAAGTCCATCCTGTACTACAAAGGCTCCCTTCTAGCCGGTGAAGGTAAACCTCATCCCATCCTTGCAGATACACTGCACTTTTTTCTAATACAGTCAATCTGACATTAACTGTGGATAACCAGTCCATACCCAAGATGACGTTGTAAGGCCTCGACACTGCTACGAGGAGATCCCAGCCGATGCTCTAGCCTCCTAGAGTAATCTCACACTGCTGACACCAGTGTGTAATCATCGAGTCTACTCCTGTAGGAGTATCTAGTCATAAGGATTGAGCCAACGGCTCTGTCGGAATCTCCGAGCTCCGAACAAGGGCTGCGGCAATAAAAGAATGAATCACACATCTGTCTATAAGTACTACAAAAAGGGGGGAGAAGACATAGATAGTACCTTTAATCATCTCAGGTGTGGCATGGTCATAGGCCTCGGCTTCTTGGAGTTGATCCAACCTCTATCTGCCAACTCCCTATGGTCGGGGAGGACCTCCTGGTGGTGGTGGTGGTGGGGCCTCCAAACGTCATTCACCACCAGCTGCTCAGCCAGCTCCTCTGCCATGTCCACCTATTCTCGGAGGACCACTATGGTCGAACCTCTATCTCTGCCTGGGAGGTCCCTCTACTGTCTTTGGATCATCTTCATAGCGGGTCGGGCAGTCATAAGCCATGTGATCCTGCCCGCCGCATGCAGAGCACTACATGTTCCTCATATGGCTGGCTCTATCTCGTGTGCCCCACACAACCAAACCTGTATCCTGGGGTCGCCCACCTGATGGCCTGGTCCTCTTTCACCTCTGCGACATCTGTCTACTGCCGGCTATTGAAGACTTCACTACATGTCACCCTGTGGTGGGTCTCGTTGCTAGTGTATGCTCAGCAAGAAAACTCTCCACAAGAAGGGCTCGCTCCAGCACCCCCACCTACGTCGGGATGTTGAGAGAGATCATCGAAGCTCTTATCTCATGCCCGATTCCCTGCTCGAAGGTCCGTACCTTGAAGAATGGGTCCCGCACCATAACCGTGGAGTAGTGCAAGATTTCGATGAACCTCACTGAGTACTGAGCTACTTTCATGCTGCCCTACTGCAGATGAAGTAACTCATAAATACACACCGCACGAAGGGTGGATGGAACAAACTATGTGCTGAAGAGACTCTCTAAGTCATTCCAGATTAAAGATGCCTCGTCATGCACCTGGTGCATTAGGCTCCACCATCTGCCTACTTCTGCATGCAGGAGACTCGCGGCATGAATCACCATGAGGTCGGTTGGTGTCCCTAACAATATAAAAACTCCCACAATCGCCTCCAGCCAATCCTCAGCTGCCTGGGGGTCCGTCTCTCCTGGGAACCTGTCCGGCCTCTGGTGCTGCAACTCATGCAACACAATCAGATGGCGTGCACTCTCTGTGGCTGGAGCTGGTTTTATCGGTGGCCCAGCAGGTTGTGGTATCGCTGGTACCTCTACTGTGATGCGGCCCGGCACTGAGGCCTCGTCGCTCAGTGGGCTACCATCTCGTACAAAACATGGAACCCTAGCTAGCTACCTTAGTGGGGACATACTGAAAAGGAACAGGTGTTCCATGGTTAAAACAGTATACCTGTTGAGCTGACCCAAAGTAATCACGAAGAAAACTTTTCAAAAGAAACAGACATGCAATCAGTGTTTTCGTGCACTGAGTCGGAAATCAGAAGTCATAGTCCTAGTGTACGGATATGTCGTCCGCCACACTAACACCGGTTTCCTTAAACTGATAACCACACCCAAAACACTTAACACTATTTCCATTAAAAGAATCAGAGTCCAAGTTATGCGGTAGAACAGAATCCTCTAATACCAATTTGTCACGACCCACCCTCAGGGCCCATGCCCTGACTACCCCAATCCCGCCTTCAATAGGCCAGGGGATGGCGACTAGCACAAAAGGTGAATTCCCACTAAAAATTGAAGGCATTTCCTTTAAACCTATAACACACACAATATGGACACATGCAGTGGGATTAAAAAGTAATAATATAGAAAATAAGACTGTGTTGAAAGTAAGTGGGCCAGTATACAAACCCAACTGAACAACAAGTACAAGTAAAAATGGGAAAAAAATATCTAGGTCATCCACTGAGGAATCCTACCTGAAGGGTAGGTACAGATCTCGAACAGTTCATCCCTGATGTACATCCTGTCTAGTCCATCTCCAAGCTGCCTCCCATCCGTCACCCTCAGCCTTGATCACTGCTGACCACCGTCTGCACAAAACACAACAAGGTGCGGGCAAATCTCGTGCAAGGGTGAGTATAAAAACACTCAGTAGGGGACCCCGAGACCCCCGAAGTTATCCCATAATCCAGTATGGATAAACCTCCTCAGTAAGATACAATTACAAAGTATCAACCAACCTTACTTTGGTATATTCTCATACATATTCCAAAGTTACCAATCATAGTTCGACTCCAACTCTCGAGTCTAAGGACAACCCAGTCTACAAATAAAGTAAAGTAAATCACCTAGATAATGATGATTGAAAGACAAGACTCACCTCACGCAGGTATGAAACACAAGAAGAGGGATATAGAAGATTAGATGTAGCCTCTAAATCATCTCCTCTGATGAACCAACGTAGGATCTAGGAACAATATCAGTTCTGTCGAACCCACGTTGGATCCTGGTAGAAGAGTCATCACTATCAAACCCACGTAGGATCCCGGTACAGAAGTCACTGTTGTCGAACCCACAGAGGATCCCGGTACAGAAGTCATCGTTTTTGAACCCACGGAGGATTCTGGTACAGTATCATCGCTGTCGAACCCATGGAGGATCATGTCATCTCAGTCACAGCCATCCCTAGGGTTCCCGTACACAACACGCTCGATTCTAGGAGGGTCCGCTCCTCGAGCCAAGTGTCGATATATCAACATCCAGGAAGTCTCGATTTGATGTATCCCGTAATTTTTTCTCATCATAAGGAACCCAACGCCACAGACGGTGCGTCAATCGGACGCCCGATCTGTGAGTTATTTACATTTCCGTTCTAGGGGCCCGGTTGGTTTTTAGGCTCAAACCAACCCGACCATACCCCAAATGTGTCCGAACCTCAAGTGGAATATTCCAAAAGAATAGTCTCGCTCAAATAATTCCATCGCCAAATACGGTTCATCGATTGGACACCCGTAGCCCAAGATGCGGCCTAAAAGGTGTAAATGGCCTTAGTAGGTCCGGGTCTAATCTGACCTCGATGGACTGACCCGGCCCGACCCTGTCCGAACCGGGGTCTAACCCAGTCCGCGGGTGCGGCCTGACCCGTGTGGTCGGCCCGGCCTATGTGGACGGCCCGAACAAAAGGACCGGCCCGGACCTAAGGGGTGGCTTAACCCGAAGGCGCGGTCCGGCCCGAAGGCTCGGATGGGCCTGAGGGCGGCCCGGCCTGTGGCGGCCCAGAAAAGGGACATGCTGATCGAGGGGCGGCCCGGCCGAGGGGCGGCCCATCCGAGGGGTGGCCTAGCCGAGGGGTGGCCTAGTCGTGGGGACCTGACCAGTGGAGGCCCAGCCGGCCATGCATGGGATCCCCCCCCCCCCCCGGTTTGTCGAACAGAACTGGCGCTTTGCGCCGGTTCAGGAGCCGCAGGACTCGGGTGGTCCTGCATGCCCGGCTCCACAGTGGTCAGCCCAGCCGGGCCCCTCTGCACCTCCAATGCGGTGCGACGGCGTCGCGGTCCTACTGCCCTCCACGCGGCGCGACGACGCCACGCCCCCACCGCTGTGGACCGACCAGGTCGCGGCCTTCGGCTCCACCGCACAGCGCAACGACGCCATGCTTCTCCATCCACTGTGGCCCTCATGGTCGTGGTTCCTCTCCAGCGCGGTGTGACGGCACCGCGCCCCTTCGGCACCACCCTGGCCCTCCTGGCCGCAGCTTGGTTCCTCTGCATGGAATGGTGGTGTTTCACCCTTGCGGTGACATGGGGGCCTTGAACCACTGGCTCCTTCTTGCAGTCCACCTCCTTCGTCATCCAATGGAAACCAACAAAGGGGGGAGGGTTGGGCCCTTTTCTGCGGTCCAAACCCTCCTCGTCATGTGATATCATTTGTCTTACCAAACCTGAAATTTGTATGAAGAAGAACGGAGGTTTAATCTCATATTTAAAAATAATTCAAATCCCCCTTCCTCTATTTGATGAACAATTTCGATGGCATGGGAAAATAATTCAAAGACATCGTCGTACGTTGCGACCGTCACAAGCCGCCGATCCCGAGCTTGTGCGTCGTCCTCGTTCCTCGTCGGAGATAGTGTGTTCTTCATTGGAGAGGATGTCATTTTCTAAGAATTCTCCCAAGGCTCTCCCAAAGTTCCACCACCAATGAGAGAATCTCCAACACCAAAATAAAATAATAGCTCCACTATTATTTTATTATTTCCATGAAATCAAAAATAATTCAAAAGAATTCAAATAACATCAAATTAATTAATTGGCATTAATTAATTCTTAGGTGTGTTGGCACCATAATGAGGGAAGGTGGAAAGTGAAGAGGCTCTAAAATTTTATGGGGAAAGTGAAAAGTTTATCCTCCTTAATTGGGGGTTCAAGGGAGTTAGAGAGGTCAGGTGGGCCCCACCTAATATTTCTCCAAGAGAAGTTATGTGGGGGTGGGCCCCACCACCATAACCTCTCATGGGAGGTTATGGTGTGGTGGCCCCCACCTCCGACCACCACTGGGTGGTTTTAACCACCACTAATAAAATAAATTGAATACTTTATTTTATTCAAATTAATTAAAAACCTCCGAAAATTATCTTCCACTCACAAAAAAATGCATCTGCGGTGAAGGTAACACTAAGAAATCACTGACACTACAAGCTCAACGGAGCCCTCATATTTCAATTCCGAGCACCAGTTCAAAAGATATAAAATCCATCTCATACGTTTAATGAACGTACCCAAACAAAACTTTAGAAATATATTCCCGACACACCAAGCCTCAGAATCAAGCGCCGTCAGAAACTGCGGACTCGTAAAATTCCCATGTCTTTAAAAACAATTCCACAGGAATTCCGGGTCTTTACAGTTATGTTTATTATCTTACTCATAGATAAAATAAATGAGAATATCCCCAATATAAAGAAACGTAAATTTTTCAATGTAAAATCTCAAAATATTATTCATTAAATTCATTAATACAGTGGTTGAATATGTATGTCTGAATCACATCACTAAAAATTCATAGAGTTTGAATCATATCTGATAGTTTTTATTAGATATATCTTCAATTTTCATAATTAATTGATGATATCCAATTCAAATTTAAATCATTGAGAAGTATTGTTTCTATCCCAGTAAGAAATCTATAATTTGGGGTGGAGGAAACTTTTAATTGATCATGGTTTTGTTGTGTTCTTTATAATAAATTCATAGATGCATCAATCCATAATTATTTACTAATAAATTGGGTTAGTGAACCACATGGTGAAGCATTTAGTATCATAAAACCCTTATCTAAGTTATCTTAAAGTTATTTCATCAGTCTATTCTATTTAAACTAGGCCATTATATGTGGAATATTTGAAATTGTCATATCACTAGTGTGAGCTATATGAAAATTTCAACCACCTGAACCTAGGGAATACTAGGAAAAACATCATATAAAACACAAATATATTCATTTAAAATCAAAATATCTTGAATATTGAGTTCAAATGAAAATGATAGAGTTAAATACCTCTCAAAGATTGGTAGTAGGACCTATAAAATTGAATTAATTTATATAGAGAGTTTGTATTCATACATGCACTGATAGAAGGTCATATTTTTATTTGGGATATAAAATGTGATTTCCTTTTTATTAAAATCGATACTATATTTATGTTGATATTTCCAATCCAGACCAAAATTATCATCTAATTTGACTAAGATGAGAATAATTATTATATCAGATATAACATTCCAAAAAAAAATAGATTTGAGATAAATTGTAGATATGGGATGTTTTCATCAAACCACTATGAATTTTCACTAATAATTTAAAATCAATTCATTTTTTTATGATTTTATTACATAATAAAACATTATACTTATAAATATGTGATATAATTATAATTAATAATAACAGTTTCAATTTATTAGTAGATTATGAGTGTATCTTAAACCACATCATTTCCATGAACCACTTAAAAATTTATGAGTACATAATAATTTACTTAAATCTATTTTCAAGGATTTTTCTGACATTTATTATCCTAAATAACCATTGGATTGTTTTTCTGGTTTTCATTATTCATAAATTCCTAATAATTGAATCACTGAATTGTTAGGTGTATCTTTGTAATATCCTTAGTTTCCTCCACCATATTAGTTGGACTCCTCTTGTTTTCCTAAGATGTTCTTTCCCAATTCCCTTTTTAAAATAGATAAAACATCTTCATGTTACTTTGAATCATTCCCATGGGTTCTTCTCATATAATTTTTGTAATGTAAGATGCTGAATCATCTTTCCTCTATGGAATTTAACACAAAAACATATACAAAAAATCTCTATTTTTGTATTTTTTTGGAGTTTAACATGTTTTAGGATGTTACGAATAATATTAGGTATTTGGGTATGAAAAAAAAATATTTTCAACACTAAATCTCATCCCACTTTGTTTCTCATTGGGATAATATTTGCATTGTCCATTACACTGATTCTTAACATGTTCTCTCATGGTCTCATCCATCGACTAAAACCAAAAATTTCAGTGTTAGTATCATGGGATAATAATTATAGTAAGATTTTATATGTTAATGCCAATAAATTATAGGATGTCAAATAGTATGAAACAATAATTTAAGTCCATGATATTTTAGGTTCATCCTATATAATTTTTCATTCAACAAATGTGGTTTTATGTTATATTGAATTATTGTTCATAACCTACTCTCCAAAAATTACTATAACCCACATTGAAAACAAAATGATACATCCAGACCCTAATATATATATTTAGATTCTACATAATTATAAAATTATATTCATTACATATTATAGTAAATCACACCCAAGAACCTATATGTTTCGGGTCTATATATATTTAATACATAAACATTAAATTTTATAATCTTGTGAACATTTATATATTTTCACATGAAAATGGACTCCCTACTAATCATACCATATGTTATAATATTCTTCATAACCTATGAAATAGAAACTGAAGAAAGGACTGAGCTCATATTCTTAGTAAGGGGTGAACACAAGCAGTATTAATTTAAGGCCATAAGTGATCATAAATTGAAATTTTTGGTATGATAATATAATAAATATGAATAAATAAAATATGAAATCATTAACAATAACACATGGATCAAAAATATTGATTCGGGACATCATTATTTTATATTAACAAAGGAAATGATTCATGGGAGTGTGGATACATGAGTTACTATTCATGAGAACACAACCTAAGTATATTACATAATATAAGAATGTGATATAAATATAAATGTAAAAATATTAACATATGTAAATTTTAACCATAAAGATACTATTTTTATATTGGACTAGGATAACCACCTTCTAGAAGCAATGTGGACTTGGGCTACCCCCCCCCCCAAAATCCCCCATAACCATTTATACTTGGGCTAACAATCTACATCCTATAATATTTTGGACTTGGGATTACCACCCTCATCCCATTAGATTTTGAATAAATTAAACAGTATTTTATCCATCCATATCTCATTGAAAATAATACATTTTTAAATTCATTATCGTGATATATTGAATACAACCTTAAGAAATCATTAAGAGTGTGATTATTTTCCCCATGAACATGAAAACATTTATAATACCATCATAACTTCAATCAATCCTTGATAAATAAATGTGTTTCATGAGAATTTCAAAAAAACATGATCACAATTAATATAAAGAAAATATTTGGTGGGTATCAGTAAATAATATTCCCAAATAAGAATTATAAATTTTAAATGTTTTTTAGATAAATGAATAACAGAAATAAGAGAATTAGAATGGTTCTTTTGAAAATTTGAGGAAATGTTTATTACTTTGGAAAAGTTCAATTTTTTAAATGATAATAGAAATTCATTTAGAAAACTATGAAATATTAGAAAGAAATTTCAGAAAATAAATTTCAAGTAGACTATGGTAACATTTGTTCATGCATATAGTGTTAAAAATGATTCCATTCATAGTGTGCAATGAAATTAAAGAGAAAATGGCTTGTTCAAAAAACATTAAAAATTAATTCCTTCAAAATAGTTATAAAGAAAATAAAAATAAGAATAAATTTCCCCAAAAGTATAAAATTTTAAATAATATCATCTATAAAATAATAAAAATAATATTCCCATAGAGAAGAAATATTCCCAATTAAAAAGACGAGATAAGGTCAACTCTATGTACAAGAATCATTTCAGAAAAATTGAGAACCAATATAGGTTGAAATGGTAAAAATAAATGTGAAACATATAAATAACCCGGGGATATTAAAATAAAGTGTTATAATAGATAAATAATTTAAAATCATCCATTAATGTAAATTTATTCATGGGCAATCTCAAATTCAAAGTGAGATTGGAAAAGAACCCTTATGATTATGGTAACTGTTAAATAAAAACCCCAAGAAAGAGTTAAAATTAGATTGATTGTCAAATAATTTTAATTGAATAAAAAATAATATAAAATACATTACTATAATGAATATATATATATATATATAATGTGGTGAATATAAAACATATCTCACTAAATGGATATTCAGATGAGAAACTATTACCTTGAATTCTCACTTGATCAAACACACTCTAACCTACTATAAAATAAATTTATATTTATTATACTTATATATAAAAATTATATTAAAATTTATTTTTATTTCTAAAATTAATATATAATTTTTTCTTCCCCATTTATTAATTATTCATTGTAAAAAATAATATTTGGATATTAATTGTCATATTTGTTCTATGTTAGCATTAGTGTGGCAGTTACAGTTCATGTTATTTGATCATGGTTTCATAACCTAAAATGGAAATTAAGATTACTAGGGTATATTTTATGTAGTAAAAAATTCTAAAGGTCATTTTATGGAAGATATATTTATTTATCATAAAGAGTAGTTAAAATATATATCTTTTTATGAATTTTGATTCAATAAAAATAATTGATTTTATTAAGGAATGTACATAAATATATTTTCATTCATAAATTATGAAAAAATATTAAATTAACCATTATTACATAATATTACAATTTTTAATGTTATATTATTCATTCATGATTTAATCATTGGATAATTTTTTTTTATAAGTGGTAAATACGAAAAAAAAAAGAACACATTATAACTATTGAATTAGTATGATTTAAACAGGTGAGCGACAACCCCTTAATTAAAAAAAAGAGAAGCCCCTATTGAACTAAGTTAAGAGAAAACCCATTACAAGCATGAAGGGGCAGTGTCATAAATCATTGATTTTAGTGGCCTAAGAGACCACTTGTCCAAACCCCATAACAAGAAACAAATGATCATTAGAAGGTCATGAGGCCCAAAGACTGAGATGAAGGCCCCAAAACCCAAAAATCCTAGAATCTCAAAATGGAGGATCCTCCAATTCCGCACATTAAAAACAGTAAGGGATCTAATAAACCATTCCTAAATAGTACTAACTCCATTTCAACCCCACAATTTACACTACTGATGATAGATTCTCTAAAACCAGCATCCCACATTCAGATTCACCCGTCACCATAGCTGACCATGCTACAATTATGCTACCCATATTCATCATTGATCCATCACTACCCCATGATCCAGAACACTGCCAACCACCAGCCATGTGGCCCTGAGTTTTTTCCACATGACGGCCCAGATAGAAACATGGAGGATACATGCATTACCCTTAATGGCCATTAAATCAAAAACCAAACCACTAGTTACAATATCTAGAAAATAATTACCCACGCAAACCATTGATGTAAATCACATAGTTGAGAGAAATCGTAAGGGAGCACCATCAACGGCCTTTGATGCCTACCAGAGCCTCCAACGACCATATCTGGAGAGAAGAACAACTATCATCCAAGAAAACCAAATCCATCACTAAATGATGGCCTTTATACCATATCTAAGCTATAAATGGTGTCGTGTTACTCTATCAATGATTGATTCCACCATATCTGAAAAACGTCATAGAGTTAACTAAGGGAGGCCAGAAGACATATAAATACTATATTTGAAGGAATAAAAGACAAAATAGAAATAATAGTGGGGAGGAAGTGGGAAAATGAAGAAAAATCCTCACTATCAAAGTCTTTTGGAGGAGAAATCGGGGCATAGGAGCCTGGATAACTCTTGAGAGTAGAGAGCTCCCGAGAGATCTCCCTTGAGGGAATCCTTTATCCAATCCCCACTATATAATGGATATGAACATTGAGTTTTCTAATGAAATATTATCTTCATATTAGAATAATATTGTTAATATTACATATTTAAATTCAAAAATTATATTTAGGGAAGGTGGATATGAGAATGAAAATGAATGAAATGAAGAAGTACTTATTACTCACTTTGACAAAAGTGCACCTTCTCACAACAAGTTCCCTATGAATGAAGGAGTTGGGCATAACTATTGGGGAAAAAGTCTATAATAAGTGGGATAGTAATTTAGGAGATGAAATGGGTAGTTATTTAATTTATAATACATTTATATATCTTGTTTGGAATTGGTATAACAGAACTCCTATTATGGGAATAAATTTGGGACATTTCTATGGAAACTTCTGTTTCATGAAGGGTAAAGATGGTATCACTTCAAAGTTAGGTGAGTTGGGGTGTAAATTTAAGTGAGACATATATTATTGGTTATATTACTAAAAAGGACTTATATAATTTCAAATTACCTTCTTATCTTCATAAAATTTAAAACTTTTTAATTTACATCTTTTTGTGACATTTTGACTTTGTTAAAATGCATCATATGGTCATTATGGATTCTTGAATAAAAATATAGTATAAAAAATATATTATAATTTAAAAATTTTGACTCCAAAATTAGTCTCCATTTAATCAAAATTAGTTTCTAAATATGTGAAATTTATAAATTAAATGAATGTATATAAAATGAGGGATATGTTTTTCTCAAGAAAAGTACATTATAAAAAATTTATTTTCTAAATATTGTTTCAAATAAATTACTAACTATGAAAAGGTTATTAATCTTCTTATTTATAAATATAAAAATTGAATTTTCTTTATATCATCATTTATGTAACATATAATAATTTTAAGGAATGTATTTTTGATCCTTTTTATGGTTTAATTTGGTTTCAAAACATGTTAGAGGTTTGTCATAGATAAAATATATATCTTTATTATTTAGTTGTACGCCATAAGTCAGACCACACTATACATTATGGATTTTATGTTTGGGAATTACCGATGTGAGACTTTCTATTCGTAATTCCCATAGAGGGTGTGATATCAGGTGTGTAGAGGTGGAATTCCTCCTATGGAGTAAGAGAAAATTGGAGTCACAACTCCATGGTGGAGGTCTTGGTGAGTCCAAAATAAATATAATTCCACAACCAAACCTTGGTGGTGTTCATTTTATGTTGTCAAGGCCGAGTGTATTTTAGGCCACCTCACCCATGGTGGGAACCACCACACTATGGTGATGGTAGTATCGGCTTTAAAAGCAATAGATTTATCCAAATATCTCCCAAAATTAGTTAGGATCCTTAATGTAAATATGTTTTTTCTTCAATAAATGATGTATAATGACCTTCGACATGATTTTTTCCATAATTAATTCATTATTCCTCCTCCTCTTATGAGTTCCTAATATCTTGTCATTTCCCAAATTGATATATGGTGAAACATTGGATGATATTTCTTTTTTGAAAAATGGACTAAGGTGTTCTCTATATTCAATTATGTGTTACTACTAATCTATTCTTTGGGTATCATGGGATTTCTTCTCTACATGTTGTTTTAGGAACCATTGGTTATCTTAATCGAACAAACTATCACCCTCTATTGATAGTTGTTTATATTGTCTATGTTATATGGTTCCAACCTCTTTGACTGATTCCTTACATAAATATCATTCTAAAACCCTTTTTATATTGTATTGGAATAGGATCTAGGGACCCTTTGTGTTTAGGTTTATCTGGTTGTACATCAAAAGTATTTTAGAATCAAATATTGGAAAATCTTGGTGTTAATGTTGAAAAACTTTATGTAAGAAGTTTAGTAACCAATATATCCCTTTAATATGACTTTTGGTATGATATCACTGTATTTTATTGTGTTCATGAGATCCATGTTTGATATTAATCGCATGTGGGCGTGTGTGTAGCACATGTAATTTTTGTTTGAGTTTGATCGAATGTTTGTGTGTCTAATGATAAGAATTCATGATATTCTATGTCATTATTATATGTTCTTTCCCTTTTGTGTGTAAATGTATCAAAATTGGAAGATTATTTCTAGTAAAAAAATGATAAGTGGACTTTCTTGGTTTCATTATCCCCTAGAGGGGGAACATGTATGATATGTAGAAATGGTGATGATGGAATGAGATAAAGGGAAGGGGTTTTATGGCCATATTACTTGACCTAAGGTTATTTAAGTGTGTGAAAACGTTTTGGAATGAGATGAGGTAATGTAGGGTTACAATGACATTTTGTCCTAACCCAAAGTATATGAAAGGGTATAGTGACCTTAGTGGCATGACCTATGATAGAAATAGGGATTTATGGACAATAAGAATAACCTAAGACTCATTTTTCTTATATTTGATATGATATATATGAGGTGGAATTTTTTTCAACCATGATTTAGGACATCTATTGTGACTTTCCATCATATATATATCCAAATAAGGTGCAGTCTAATTTTTTATAGGATTGGATATAACACAACCACTCGTCATGTGATTGAATGTTACTTGGTTGTGTATAAAAAATTATCATGGAATAAAAATCTTATTCTTTTTAACTTATGTTAAGGATACATTAGTGGTGTATTATTGAGTTTATACTCACACAATTCATGGTAATCTTTCCTGATGTATATAACTAATAATAAGGGATCCAAGAAAGAAAAAGATTCTAGTAATATAGATTTAAAGAGAAAGAACATATTTTTCAGAGGCGGTACCATGACTAACTTTGGAGTGTTTTCACAGTGTCTTTCTTCTCCTCAGTATTTTTTCTTAACATTTTTAGACCTACCACATTATTTGTCCTTTGATTATTTTCTTATGTGTCTCTATGATACATGGAATACTATATGATATTGTGTACATTAATTATTAGTTCCACTATTATTTTTTTATGTTAGTATAAATGTTATGATATATTGATGATGTGGGGATTTTGAAATTGATGGAATAGTCTCACTATAGTGGTCATTTGACCCCTCACTTCCATTCAGTAACCTCATACATATGGGGATTCATGCATGATGTATTGTGGAACTTTGTCCCAAACATGGTGATTCAGATTTCAAGATTAAAAAGTGGTATCCGAGGATTTTTAATCATTAATTTTCTTCTTGAATATATTTTGAGAAAGGTATAACGTTTTAGGATGTGTTTACCTTAGGTAAGTGATCCAAATAACTTCTTATCCATCTATTTTTCAATGGACCTGTGAGTTTCCAGTGAAGGAATAGTTGTTATATTTAGGGTTTTACAATTTTTTTGATGATATGAAGTATATTACAATGTACATTTTAAAGGATTTTATTAAATTCATGCATCATAACAATTCATGTATGATTACAATAATTAAATATATTGAGGTTCTTTGAAATTTATTGATTATTGAGAAAGTATTAGAGGAGGAAAACGAGGCATGGTTTCCATCATTCTTTATTGCACCAATGAGTGACATCTAGCCGAATTTGGTGCCTATTTAAGCGGAAACAATTTGACGGTTTACGGGTTTCTGTACGATGGTAGAAGGTAGTTAGATCATAGTATATTTTCTCCCCCTCCCATGTGGTACGTGTTGGTACCTATTTTCTTCACAATGGATAGAAAAAAACTTACCACAAATTTTTTCCAAGACCTAAGATCAATTTTCATGGACGTGGAAAGATAATAAACCTCCATAAATTAATTCATGGGTATTGATGTTAGTCCCTTTCAAGGGTGTGTGGTAGACACAACTATAACCAAAAGATCTAGATGATTTCCTCAACGATTGACTATAACCCCAGATATATCAATGGACTAGGAATGTTATGCACCTTGAGGGATCTTCCCATAGTGGTGAGGTAAGATTTGTGTGTGTAGTGGATTAGGTTCCATCTAGTAGTGACAATGAACGATCAACTATATGAGGTACTATTCTTTTGACTATTATGACATTATATTCGTTGTTTTATAGAATATATGTTTTTTGTATATTCTCAAGTGGTTTTTAGACATGACTTTGTCCTCAAGTTTTCTTCGATGATGAAATCCCCTGATAGGCCCATAGAGATGAAAGTAAATAATCTTCTGTAATGAACAATAAATCTTGTAGTATTTTTCTATTTATATTATTGTGATTTCCTAATCCTTGATATTACGATAATCAATATGATCTTTAACATAGACTAGATAACTAGTTTTGTGGCACACATCGACTTCTATAATAGTTTTTTTCCTTCAATATTCTAAAGAGGAAAAATTTTCTAAAAACTATTGAATGGTATGTTGGAGTGATAAGAATAAGATAATACATGAGATAGTTTGGAGTTTTCTCACTGAATATAGGATGCATGGATCATAAGAAGGATCAGGAAATAATATATTTCTATTTTCCTCCTATGGTGGACCGATATCATTATGCATTTCTTGAAATATTTCTATGAATTCCTATTAAAAGAGGAGTAAATTTTGAGATTCATATAAATATGTGGGAACAACCTATGTTGATCCCATCATATCATAAAATATTGGATAATTTTTTTTAACTTAAGGTACAACATGATGATTTCGAGATAAAGGGTTTTATCAGACTAAGTACATGTCCTTAGGGTTTTCTAGTGTTCTTCATAAAGAAGTAGGATGGTAGAATTTGGATATTTCTAGACTATAGGAAGCCAAACTATGTAACCATGAAGAATTAATATGTGTTTCAAAGGATATATGACATTGATAATTTGTTGTAGGGAGCCTGGTTTATATTGACCTAGGCTTAATGTATATGGATATTAAATAATTTTAGATGAATATTTCTCAAATTACAAAAGTGATTTCTTTAATTCCATATTAGTTTAGTGTCTTTAAAAACTAGGTACACATTATTCTTATTTGGAGAAATATCTAAAAAGTATCCAGTAAAGATATTCCCCTTTACTACTTATACTTAAAATCCTTCTCCATAACCCGGGGAAAAGAAACATAAGAATGTGTGAGCTTATATCATCAGTAAGGGTAAAAATAAATGAGATACATAATCATAACATGGACATTGGGGTATGAGAACATGATCATAACATTTAAATATCGTACCTTATATATCTAAGATCATAATCATGAGTCATGTCCTAATGATTGGAAGTTCATAAAACATGATTCATAAGGAAATCAATGAGAATGAATTGTTAGAGCATGTCCTTGAAATAACACATAGACATGTGGAATACATATAATCTTAAAACATTGTGAACATGTGTAAAAAGAAATAAGTTCACTCATTATGTTAAGGACATGAAATCAGGCCCTCACATAAACATATGGACATGAACCCAAGTCCACAGATATAATTTTGATCATGTAAAATGGCTCACTAATAACATTGTGAACATGTAGTTAGGTCCATGGATAAACATCTGAACATGAAACTAGGTCCACATATAACATTACAAACACATAATAAGGTTCACTCATAACAATGAAAACATGTAATCAGGTCTACACATAAACATATAGACATGAAACCAGGTCCATGCATAACATTTTTACTAGATAATTAGGTTCAGTAATAACATTATGAACATGTAATAAAGTCCACACATAAATATATGGACATGAAATCTGGTCCAGGCCTATCATTTTAAACCCCTAATGAGGTTCACTTATAACATTGTGAAAATGTAAACAGGTCAATGCATAAACATATGGACAAGAGTCCAGGTCTAAGAATAACATTGTGAACATGTAACATGGTTATCTCATAACATTTTGAACATGTATTTAGGTTACACGTAGTGGGATATACCTCCTGTGTCTGACACACCACCATTTCTAGTGGTAGGAATTTCGTTAGAGGATTAGGTTACACATTCTTCCCATATTGGGTAAAGCTCGTCAACATTTTTGAATAATTATATCATTAGATATAAATATTTTCCCAATTCATTGTATTGAGATATAGGTCATACTCAACACATAATGAAATCATACATATTTGTTCTATGGGACAAAAAACATTCATCGTTTCATGACCGATAAAAAGAGTTGGGTTTCATAAACATCATATGAAAACCCAAGAAATCAAATTGGTATTATAAAAATTTCATATTATTATAACATATGTAAAATATAAATTTTTATTAGTAAATTTATTATAGAATAATATACTAAAGGAATTATTTTTTACATTCATTTTATCATGGTATATCCTTTTGAAGAGAAATGTGTTTAATAAACAACTTGTCATATCAGTAATAAACCATTCAAATTAACAATAAAAATGGTTTCCTTAGGTCATAACCATTTTAAATCATAAACTAAATCAAATATATAATCTTATATGGATAAGTATATTGAATGGTCTCTTGGAGGATTTTTTATGGGAAAATAACCTTTCTTTGAAAATCAATTTTTAAAACCTAAATCATTTTAAAATTCTGTTTCTATGAAGAAAATTTTGAAAACCATGAAGCTATAGAATATTTTGAAAACCACCGTTCTTAAAAAATCATGTAAATTAAGCAGAAATGAAATTATGGTCATGAAGGTGGATAAATCCGTACATTTTGGACATGACTTTTTCATCATAATAACTATAGAAAATTTCCTCGATTGAAAAATGAGAAGAAGAATACTTTTTGAAAAATTATTAAAAAAGGTAAAACATGGATAAAATATTTTTATAATTAGCATAGGAAAATTGTACAAAATTTTTGAATTTTTTTAGAAACCTTTGTTTTGAAATAACATAGATTTCTGACTGAAGATATTGATAACATCAGATTATCATAAAAAAATTCCTTATTAGTTATCTTAAGTACCAAAGAGGGTATAAATGTACCGTCAGTAGAATATAAAAGGAATTGCCAAATGATAAGAAAATTCGTGATATTATTAGATATATAGATCATAAGATTTCATCAATGGAATTATAATCCTAAACAATCCTGATAAATGATGAGATTGAGGCAATAAACTCTTACCACTTTGGTAACATTGAATCATAATATCTATAATATAATAACTTTAAATTAATAAAATAATATAATTAAAATATTTATATTAATTATATAACATGTCAAATGGAAAAATATACACATTTTACTAGAATATAGGTTCATAATATGGCATGTGTCTCAATGATCGAAAATTGAGACCGAATTTCTTTAACGATTTGGTAACTTTTGAACCATGAACCACATGAATGTGAGATCATAAAAGGGATAATTAAATACAAATAAATTTAAATATATTAATTTTAAAATTTATTCATGTTTAGTATATAAACCACAAAAAAGAAACGAGTTTAGTTTATGGTATAAGTCTCTCAAAAATAAAATTTATAATAGATATCCCCTTACTGTTTGAGTAACTTTTGAATTGTGATATCCATGATAGAATTGCATAAATTGAAACTATTAATAAACTAAAATAAAAATAATTCATTATATAACATGTCATAGGAAATTATATACACTATATAAGATGAATAAGTGGTGAATATAGTATATATCTCCTAGAAATAAAAGTGAAATGAGAAAATCTTTACTTTAACTTTGGTCTTTCTTTGTACCTCTTTAAACCTCATGTTTAATAAATATAATTTTATTATAAATATTAAAAATAAACATATTATTTTATATCATATCATATATGATTTTATTATGACTTTATGTTTCCCATTTATTAACAATTTCATGTTAAGGTTATGTATTAGGTAATAATCGGTTTGTTTTTTATATGTTATGACTTGAAATTCTAGATCCTCTTACAAATATAATTATTTACTTATTTCCATAATATAATTATTGATTTAATTAAGAAATATATCCATTTTATAGGTATTTATACTAATATTAATAAGATACAAATATTAAATGGAATACATCGTTCATAGATACGGTGGGTAGTACGTACGCATAAACGTTGTTTCCGTTTTCTTGTCTTATGAAAAAAGAGAAAGTAAACGTCATATATGTGTGTGTATATATGATATAATTAAATTATAATTATTTTTTCATGTATTTCATATAAATTTACTAAACTCAACCTTAATAAATTTCATTGAAAAGTGTGAATGAATCATATCTCTTTGAGGAGGTAGTAGTTCACAAGTTTACAAATAAAGTAATCGTCTTCCCAAAAAAATATAAATGATGAAGGTATGTGTTATATTATAATTAAATAAGAATAATATAATCATAAATATCATATTTATATGATATAAACATAGTAATTACAATATTACTCCTAAATTCGAGAGGTGGTAATCGAAAAACGAATGACATTAGTTCGCAAGATGGAAGTCTTCCTTACACAGGAATGATGATTGTGTATCCCATTTGATGGAAGTCATTGTAGGTGTTTTTTGAAAAGTTAAAATAAAAAATCTTATTCTATTTATGATACTTATGTTATTATATAAACATTTAATGAGAATAATTTAGGTCACAAAGAATGAAATAAAATAGAAGTGCTGGTTGAATGATGTTACCACTTCTTTGGGAAATTTCTTTTTTTCGTTCTCCGAAGAACTAATATGGTATTATTTATGCCAAAATTGAAGCTTATAGTTTGATATTATAGAGTTTGGGATATTTTTTGCAAAGTATTTTTATTATCCTAAGGGATTCAGTTGTGTAAAAAACTGACAGGGGTGAGTAACATTTTATAGGGGAGGAGGAGTGGAATTATTGTAAATATAAAAAGGTTAACACTATTGAGTGGTCTCTCGTACGTCATGTTCCATAAATAATGAAACATATTATATACAAGGTAGGTTATATTAGAAATATGGCATGGAAATGTATTTTTTACATGTATCTAGTTTATTTTTTCCCTTAATTTAAAGTTTAACCCTTTAGTAATCATGTTTTTACATTAATGTTTTTAATTATTATTAAATACTTTCACTAATATTTTTGGTAAAAAACTATGTTGAACTTAATTTAAATTAAAATTTTGTTTATGCTATATACATAATAATTTTTTCTAAATTTTAATCACATAATTTGAATAAATTATTTTATAATTAATCATGCAGATGGGATGAAACAACGAGTTTTTAAATTAAAAATGTTCAAAAGGATTAAATTTTTTAATATCCAATTTCAATATGAAATTTATTTTATTAAAATAATTTTTTTAATACATTTATAATTTATATAATTATACTTTATAACTAACATATAATGTAATTTAATTATATAAATTAACTGTAATAAAATGAAGCTTTCAATTAAAATTTAGTGTTTTTTTCAGTCATCAAAAATGGAAATTCATAGGAAAATAAAAAAAATAAATAAATTTTTAAATTTTATATTCATATATAAAAAACTATTTTAAAAATATATATTATTATATTTTCAAAATTTATAAAAACTCCCTTAAAAGGAAGTGAAATTACCTTTTATAAAGAAGCATATTTTTATCCATAAAATTGGATTTATTCTAATCTTATACCTTTAAAATATATTAGATGGGTGTCAAAAAATATGATTGAATTTATAATATTTATATGTTGGTAAAAAAATTATAAAAATTGGTTTGTTTAATTTATTGAGATAAAATTATGTTTGTACATAAAAAAATAGTTTTCCTAGAAAAGGAATTTCATTATTTTCAAATATCTATTATTATCATTTATAACTAATTTATGACCAAATGATTCCTTTTATAAACATTTCTAAACCATATTTTCATAATTTAGTTATTATCATTAATATTTTATATTCTACTAGCTAGGTGAAAACTATAATAATATTCTAATATTATTACTAATAGTAATATGTAGTTTAGTAAAACTCAACTTATGTGTAACACAAGATATCCGAGGAACTCAACATTGTGTGTGACACAATTCAAACATAGTATTTCATGTACTTCAAGATAATCAAAGTGTTTCATGTAGAGAAATATTAACATAGTGTTTCATGAAATGAAATCCCAACATAGTTCTTTCATATAACACAAACTATATTCTATGTCGTGTTAAATATATAATATTGAAAATATTAAATTAATTCAAAATAATATTTTGAAAAAACCTAGGGTGTTACATTCTTCCCCACATAAAATTAATGCCTCCCTTAATATTTTCATTGGTAATCAATGGTTTACCAAATTAATGTTTTTTAATTGAAACCCAGATCATAAAAATTAATACTAAAACATCCATTAAAAATGGAATGTTAGAAAAATAACAGTTACCCAATGTAACTCATAATGACGTTTAAACATAGGATCACATAGGTGGAATGTTAAAAGAATGACATGGAAGATAAATATGACCATCATGTTTTGATGGAGAGTGATTGAGAACATGGAAAATTTAATGTTAACAATCACAAATTCATAAAACAATGAGTCTTGAAAATGGTCATTAATATCATAAAAAATTATGATAATAGGACAAAATTTTATTTAAATACCATTATCCTAAATTTGAATAATTTTCACAAGGAGATATAATTACTTGGTTTCATTCAACTTCATATGATCAATATCACCCTTTGGTTGGGTCTTGGACATTTTCCACTTTGTCTCTTAATCAAAAAATGAAGGTGAATATTTTATTACTATAACACTAACAGATTATAAGATCCATATGTATAATGATAATTAAATCCCTCTATCTTTAGTTCTCATCAAAACAAAAATGTTAGCATAGGTTATCGAGTGCACATAAATCCAAATATGGTGAGATAGTACATTAATATCAATAACTTCAACCGAATTTTTACTTATACAATCGCATAAATGGTCAATCATGTACCACTTCCCAAATATGAAAGCCCAAAACATTAGTTGAAGGTTACAAAATTTCTCAAAATTAGCTTGATGTTGATCACTAGTATATCATAAAGTATCTCTATGTTGTCACATACGAACCATGTCAATACCTTATTCATGTTTCCTATTAAAAACAAAAATAACCTAAATTAAAATAAATACTTATTAAAAAATTCATGCTTTCTTATTATAATGATCATTGGATATAATCCTAAATACCAAAATGTTTTAAACTTGATCCAAGATAAAATATACTAATTTTTCAATAAATCCACTATCAGATCATATGACATTAATACTATCCATTTTTCATTATATAGATCATCATAGGTTTATTCATATAAAATATCATTTTCTTATTCTCAAAACAATTTTAAGGTTTACCTTACATTGATGAAACATTACCATTAAATCAGTTTTCTAGGTCATTATTATCATTTACCGTATTCTCAAAAATCCATAAAAACATAAATAAAAGATCCTCATATACTTCATGTATCATATAAATAAATCACTAAATTACAAAACATATCCACTTTAATCATCCAACTTTATTCTAAAACCAATAGTCCGGATACATCATATTATTCAATAATAACCCTTTCCTAAAATATTAAATTTGAATCATGTCCTAGGGTTCCTCAACCTCAGTCTAATCATTATTCTTTTTTTAATGTGAATAATATTGTTATAATAGCCCATATCATTCACATGACTTTTCCGATCACATTACCTTTAGTAGTATAATAAATATTCATATAAACATCCTAATAGTTTAAAATACATTTCCACTTAGGATATCAATTTTTTCAATTCCCTTACTTTCCACATATGAAACATTCAATTTTAACTATATTATACCTATTTCCTGGTATTGACTAAGACCAGAAAGCATAGTGTGAACAAATATTATCATAGAAAAAACCCAAATAATCAAGAAAAATTACTCATAGGATGCCTGAATCATAAAACACTCTTTTAAATATAAAGTGCCTAAAAATAATCCTTAGATAAATCCCTCGAAAAATCCCTATAAATATTCCTAGGGATATCACTAGTTTTTTCTCCTCCTAGTTTCTAAAGATTTATTATCCCTTTCCTTTAATACAAAATTTAGTGACCATGTTTTAGCATTTATGGGTATAATTTTAGTTGATAATTAAGAACATTGCAAATTTACATGCCCGTTGACCATTATAGATTATTATATTTGCAAACTGGGAACATGTTCTTGAAATTTGGTGAAAGGTCTATAACATATCCCATGAAGATATTCCCCCTTAATAATCCAACATAAAAACATTCTTCTTAACATGGGGAAATGAAACATAAGAAAGGGTATTCTTAGATACATTGTAATGGTAAAAATAAAAGAGATATGTAACTATAACATGTACATAATTTTATGAGAACCTAGGCATATGATTTTAATATCATAACCTGCATATAAAATATTATAATCATGAATTTTGGAATAAGTATTGAAAGTTTATAAAACAAAACTTATAAATAAATAATAGAGCCTGAGTTGGGAGTGCATATAATTGGAATAACACAAGGACTTTTGGAATACACCTGAAATTTTAACATTTTGAACATGTTAAAATAGAAATAGGTTCACCCATTAAGTTAAGGACTTGAAATGAGGCCATATCATAAAAATGTAGACATGAAACAAGGTTCAAGAATAAAATTTTTAACACATAACATGGTTCACTCATATTATTTTGAACATGTAATCAAGTCCATGGATAAACATATGATGTGAAACCAGGTCTATGCAAAACATTTTTAACCCATAATAAGGTGTACTGATAACATTGTGAACATGTAATCAGGTCCATTCATAAACATATGGACATGAAACTAGGTCCATGAATAAATAATTGAACACATAATAAGGTTCTCTCATAAAATTGTGAACAAGTGATCAGGTTAAAGCGTAAACATATGGACATTTAGCTAGGTCAACACAAAACGTGTTCATCATGTAATAAGGTTCACTCATAACATTGTGAAGATATATTCATGTCTAGGTATAAACATACGGACATGAAAATAGTTCAGCACATAATATTTTTAACATGTAATAATTTTCCCTCAAAATATTACGAACATGTAATCAGGTTCACACATTGATGGGTATACCTCCTGGGCGAGATACAATGAAATCTCTTGTGGTATCCATTTTATCATAGTAGATCATGTTTCACCTTCATCCCATAGTGGATAAAGCATGTGTACAAGTTTCCATCATTATATCCTGAGATATAAATCATTACCCAATTCAATAAAGGGAGATATAAGAACCACCTCTCATATAAGGAAATCAAACCTATGTTTACCACAAGATAAAAAACATTTATCAGATAGTGACATATAAAAATAGATGAGCTTCATAAACATAATATCATAAACCAATAAATTAAATGGGTATTATAAAAAATTTATAATGTTATATCTAATGCAAAATAAACACCATTATTAATCATTTATCATAGAATAAACCATGAAGGGAAGTAGTTTTCACATGCATTTTTCATGGTATAACCCATAAAAGATAAATATGTTTCATATTCAATTTTTTATCTTATTCATAAACCTTTCAAATGAAGAATTAGAATAGTTTATTTAGTTAATATACCTACTAAAAAATAACATATATCAAATTATATCATCATAGATGAAGGATGATGTTGGAATATCACATGGAGAATTTATTAAGGTAAAATAACCTTTCCTTGAAAATTATTTTCTAAAACATAAAAAAATTTCAAAATCCATTGCTTGGAAAATAACTTTGAAAGAAAAACATCCAGAATATTAGGAAAACCATTTTTTGAGAAAAAAATATTCTTATAACGTTTTAATGGAAACTTCAAATAAATTATAGTCATGATGGAGTATAAATATATACATGATGAATAATCAATTTGCACTATAACATGTTTAAAAATGTGCTTTAATCAGAAAATGACAAGAACATTAATTTTTTAAACCATTTATTAGAAAATTTAAAATAGTGTAAATTTTTTGATATATATATCATATGAGAATAATAGAAAAATATAAGTCATCTTTAGAAAACATGGTTTTGAAATAACACATTTTTCATAAGCAAGAGATAGATAAAGATATAATTTCTTAAAAAACATTCTTAATTATCTTAAGTACAATAATATGAAAAAATGGTAAAATTTAGTGAATATATAATGAATATCCAAAAAATAATAAAACCCACGAGTGTCATTGAGATATTGATCATAATATTTCATTGATATAATCATAATAAAAAATAGTCCTGATAAATAGTGATATTATTGAAATAAACTCTAACCACTTTGCTAACTTTTAATCTTAATACCCATAATAGAATTACCCAAAATAAATCTTAAAAATTGATGAAAATAAGGATATTCATGATATAATATTTCAATGGGATTTATATACACATCATAGAATAATATAGGGGCATAATAACATATCTGTCTCAGTGAAGAAAATTTGAGACAAAATTACATTACCAATTTGGTAACATTATAACCATAAACCCCATGAAAGAGAGATCATAAAATGGATATTTAAATTCACATAATATTAAGGAAAATAATCATAGAATATATTAATTTTCAGTATATACACAGTGCAAAATATATTAGTGGTGAATATTTCATAAGTCTCATTGAACTAAATGTGAGACTGGAAATCCCCTTAATACGTGATTAAATTTTTAATCTTGAGATCTGTGAATGAATAACATCAATTGAAACATTAAATACCATGAATGAATATAATTTACGGACATAAAATTTCATAGGGTATTTTATACACAAAAAAAAAAGAATAAGTGGTAAATCTATCATATATATCACAAAAATAAATGTGAGACGAGAAAATCCTTACCTTAAGTCTTGGTTTTCTTCATACACATTTAAAAATATTGTATAATAAATATACTTTTATTATAATATAATACAAAACCATATTACTATATATTATACCATATATTATTTTATTATGACTTCATATTACGTGTTTATTAACAATTTCCTGATAAATTTACCTTTTGGGTAATAACAGCATTTTTTTATATGTTTTGACATGTTATTCTTGATCCTATTATATATATCATGATTAATTACTTCAAAAATATAAAAAATGATCAAATTTAATATATATTTAGTATATAAGTATTTATAATAATATATAAAATATATAAATATGAAATGGATAACACCATTCATGGATATAGTAGGTCATACATATGCATTAACGTTATTTTGGATTTCTTGTTATATTGAAATAAACAATGAAAATTATATATATATATTTGTTATCATTAAATTATAATTATTATTTTATATATATCATATAACTTAACTAAACTAATCATTAATACCTTCCATGTAAAGTGTGAACGAATCACATCACTTTGAGAGGTGGTAGTCCACAAGTCCAAAAACGAAGTTATTGTATTCCCTCAAAATGGAAAGAATGAAGGTATGAATTTTATAATAACAAAAAGACCAATAATGAAATAATAATATCATATATACCATATTAAAATATTATTTACATCCTTACTACCAACCTGGAAATATGGTAATTGAAGAACAAACGATATTGGTCTGGAAGGTGGTAGTCTGTTGTATACACGAACAATGATTATGTGTCTTGTTTGGTGAAAGTGTGTGTAGTTGTATGTAAAAACCTTAAAATAAAAACATATCAGTGTATTTTAGAAATTTAGGTTATTATATTATCTTGTTGTAAGAATCTTTTTGTGTTGGATAAAGAAATAAAACAAGAGTTCTTGTTGAAGGATGTAACCTCTTCTTTAGGAAATTTTGTTTGTTATGCACCAAATGAATTTCTTAGTTTAATTTATTCACTACTTGAGGATTATAATATGAGAGGAGGGAATTTTGGATCTTATTTGGTTAGGGTTTTTATGAGACAAAGGGCTGGATATTTGGGAATAAGTGAGGGTAAGTCAGTTTCCTTTTATTGTGGAGGAAGAGTGGCATTTTTGTTAATATAATATTTTAAACACTATTTAATGGTCTCCCTTACATAATGTTCCCAAAATAAAGGTAAATATTTGATAAAAGGTTGATATTTTCTAAATAATCCTTGAAAATGGATTTTTTGAGTTGTGTCTAGGTTATTTGTCTTCTTCAGTTAATGTTTAACCACTAAGTAAACTCATTTTTTTCAAATATCACTATAATTAATTTTAATTACTTTCACTATTATTTTTGCAAAAAATTACATTGAACATAATATAAATTCTAAATTATGATGATTCTAGTTTTGGAATCCATTTTCTCAAATTCCGATCACATAAGTGGTAAAAATTAGTTTACAATTAATCCCACAGGCGGGATGAAAGAATGTGTTTTTAAAGTGAACATATTCAAAGTATTGAAATGTTTTCATATCCAATTTAAATGTGAATTTTATTCCAATTAAATAAATTGTTTCAATAGATGGATAATTGGTCTAATTATATTTTAAAACCAACTTTAATTTAAATTTTACTATAAAAATAAATTAGATAAAAATGCATTTTTCAATTCAATTTTAGTGTTATTCATTGTTCATCAAAAAATATAACCACTCAAAAAATACAATAAATTAAACCAAAAAATATTTTAAAATTATTTTTTAAAGAATAATTTTTATTTATTGAAATATATATTATAAATTTTCCAAAAATTATATTTAAAATAGGTGTTCTATTAAATGTCAGTAAAAATACCTTTTAGAAAAAAATATTTTATATCCATAAAATATGATATGTTGTTTTAGTTTACCTATATAATCTATATGATGAGTGTAAAAAATATTATTGACTATATAATATATAAGTTTAATTAAAACCATTTATAAAAATTTGTTTGTTTAATTTATTGTTATAAAATTGTTTTTGTAATTAGGAAAATAGTTTTCCTAGAAAAGTAATTTCATTTAATTAAAATATTTTCTACTTCATTTTAACTAATTGATAATGAAAATTATTCATTTAGAAAACATATGTAAACTATAGTTTTATAATTTAGTTAATCTCAATCATTTCATTTATTCTAATGGCTAGGTGATAACTATAATAATATTTTAATAATACTATTAAGAGTATATTATATTTTGGTAAAACTCACCCTTGCATATAATGTATGATTTTGAAGGAATGTAGTTTTCTTTGTAATATAAAAAAAATAGTTATTTATGTGTTGGAAGCTAATCTAAAAGTTTTTTGTAGTGAAAGATTAACTTGGTGATTCATGAATCATAGGCTAAGCATAGTTATTTCATATAATGGATGTTACACTCTTTGTTATGTGAAATGTACCATATTGATAAGATTAAATTAATTCCAAAAAATCACTAAATATCATGGTGTTACACGGTGAGTGTACAAGAATGTACCTTGATCCATAATCCACAATATTTGATTAAAATAAGAGGATATTACTAAGTCAACATTTTGATGTAGAAATAGCCTTTGTGAATATTTCTTAATTCCCTTGATGAAAATTTTTATATAGTGTTCATGGATATCATGAATATGATCTTTCATCCATATATGTAGTCTATTAAGTGGTATTTTCAATGATATTATCATATACTCATGAACCTTGAAAATAAATGATAGACATATAGAGACTTTTTTAGTGTACTTTAAGAACTTAATATCAATGAAAAACTCTTGAAGTGTATCTTTTAGATCATGGAGTTATGGTTTGTTGGTGATGTGATCTTTGAGGCAAGAATTTCTATTTACCCATATACTGTTGTGGTTGTGGTATCTCAGGAAGCTTTCTAAAATGTGGTTGAGATCAGGATATTCCTTTCATTGGTATGATAATACTAACGGTTCATATAGGAAATCTGTAATATGAATGTTTCTATAACTAGGGCTAACATGATAGGGTAGAGGTTGTGAATACTGGATTATGTGAAGAGGCCTTCATATAGATGAAGAAAATATTGGTGAAAACTCTAATCCTAGAATTTCTTGATCTTGAGATTGGATAGGAATTCTGCTATGATGCATTAAAAATTTCCATAGGATGTGTTTTAATGAATATATAATGACTAGTTTCTTAGTGTTCACATATACTATGACCCCCCGAGGGGGACTACCCCGCCCATGACTTGGAATTTGAAGTTGTGATTCAGGATCTGATGTTATGACAAGATTATCTATTTCGTGAGAGATTTTTAATATAAACAATACTCAATAGATTGTGTTTTATCTTCTATAAGCATGACTAGAATCTCTACCACATGTGTTTGGTGGAGTGTCTTCATATGTTTTACATTGTTTTGGATTATTCTTCTAAAATGGGATTTTCATTTTAGATTCTCTAAGTATGAAAATTAAGGTTCTTATAGAGAACCCTTTATAGGGGAATGGAATTTTATGATCCTATTGGCTGAGTGGTTAGTGGATGCAACTAAAAACATAGTGTTGGTGATGTGTACACTTCTAGTTTCCAAATCTACATTGGTGGACCGGATTGATGATGTGTTACCCCAACTTCCATGAGAGATTTGTTTATTATGGAATTACATCCCTTATAGTGGGTACTACTTCTAGGTTCAATGAATATTTATTTGTATTGAATTTGATAATTTTGGATGTTAGGAATTAAGAGATATATGTTGATCTTCATAATAAATTATCTAACATGACATAGGATCAAGTAAGTGTTCCAATGACCCAAAGGGTTACATTATCCACATAATATACCAATTTGGATATTTTATGTTGTAATTATTGAATTCCTTATAGGGTTTCCAAGACCCCAAGAAGTCAAGATTCCATTTGGGTGATAGTTGATCAAATTATGAATGTTTCACAATTATTTTTGATTTGAGAGAGTCACTCTATTAATGGGTTATAAATTCTATATGTTATAGAGATTGTAAGACTACAATGATTTCTATACAGTATCATACCATTTAGGGATGTTCATCTTATGTCACAATGTTTTCATGTCTTGTAAAAGGATTTGGGAACTCATCTAAAACAAAGTTTGACATATCATATTCATATCAATGACTAATTTAAGACAATGATATTGATCTTGGTGGATATTCTTAATACATTTATCCTAAACTCAGGGACGAATGGTATGGTCATATGGATTTATTATATCTCACATAAAATAATTGTCTATTGGATTTGATTTATATGGAACCATTTGAGGCTCTTTATGTTTGGTTGTTTCCCTCATTGTTATATTGTGAGGATGTGGGTGAGGAAATAATTATTAGGACAATATTGTGGTAGCATACCACTAAGAGGTTGAATCTGATATGGAATTGATTGGTTTCCACAACAATTATATGGTGGTTGTATACCAACTAGAGGATGTAGTATTTAGAGATCACTATATGTGATTGGGTTATCTTACAAGAGTCATCTCTGTTGGCGAATCATCATCTATAGGAGAAAGGGAAGATGGAACCATAGTTTTTGGGACCATTTGAGATAACCCATTATTTCAGAGTATTGAAATTCCCAATGTAAATTCCTCCTTGATATAATGATAGGATTATCTTGTTTCACATTTCTCTTCTTTGGTATTACGGTCTCAATCCTTAATATATGATCATACATGATAAAATGAAGTTGGAATAAGATGAATCATTTTTAATTACATAGTAGAGAATACAGATAAGAGAGACAAGGTTTTTAGAGGGAAGATAGTACCACTACTTCTTGTATTAAAACAACATAGAAATATTCACGAGAATACTTAGGTGAAATTGTCTGATGATTGATATCAATGGCCAGATTTGTATGATAAGGACTTTTTTAGGAACTTCATGTGGCTAAGAAGTTGTTAGAGTGAGATATTTTTAATATCCTCATTTTTATGGAATATTATGTTTATCCTAATAATGGTTTAATTTAGGTTTAGAATGTATTAGAGGTTCTTGTTATCTAAAACATGAATTTTTTCTATTTATGGGTACCCCATAGGTAGAACCATGTCATGGAGTATGTGGGTTTCTTGTTGGGAATGGCCTGTGTGAAACCGGGTGGCTAAAATGCTCATGGAGGGTGTACTCCCTAGAGTATTTCTTTGTGTGTCCACTTGTGGGCCACACAAAAATTAGCCTCACCAGTCTATGGTGGAGGGTAAAATTAGTATTAAATGGGCATAGTTTTAGCACCACACCCTATTTTTGGTTGTTTCAAGTTTCTCAGGAGTGGAATGTTTGACTCCATAATAGCCATGGTGTGAATCACCATTCAATGGTGATAACTATTCTAGTTTTATAATTTTACAATTTCACCACTATACATTTGGAAGGAGTTATAATCATTAATATAAATGCATGTGATCATTATTAAGATATTTTAATTCCTATCTTTTAATTTTCCCCTCCATTAATCAATTTTTTCTCTTACTTCTATGAGTTCCCTAGATCCGGACATTTACTAGATCAATTAAGGATGAATATTTGGATAATATTCAATCTCTAAGAAATGGATTTTGGTATTTCCATAATTGAGGGTCCTACTCGTACAAATGTAGGATTTTTGGATCGCATGATCTCTCTTAGAGTCAATTTTCTATGAATCATAGGTTATCTTCTCCAATCATACTTAGATCCTCCATTGATGGTGGTTCTCATTAGGTAAGTGATATAGTCCGAATCTATTATCTGGATTAACTTCATGAATATCTATTTAGAACCCTTTTATTATTGAATTGTAAATTGTTCTAGGGACCACTGGAGTTCAGGTAGATATATTTTTGTACATATTTAATTTCATAATTGAATCTTGGAAAATCATTGAATTAAAATCACCACACTTGAGGTATAAAGTTACATACCATATATAGACCTTGAATATGATTTACATAATTATATGTTGGCTTGGGATCATGTTCTTGAGACCCATTTCTTATTTTGATTTCATGTGTGTTTATATAACCTATAAGACCCATTTTTTAGTTTGACCGCACATGTTTTTCTATGTGGATAATGATAATCATGCTTGATATAATGTGTTGTGCCTATATGTTGTATTCCGTTATGTATATGTATATGTGAGCTTTATAGGTTATTTTATAGATTAAAATGATTGGAGGACCCTCATGTATTAGTTATCCCTTGGGGGGAGCATGTGTGATAAGTTTGGATGAAAATGATAGACAAAGACATAGAGCAGGAACACAAAATCATTGTGTCCTGACCTAATGAAAAGTAAAGAAATAATGGACTTACAAATTTAATGTAGGAAATAAAGGGGTTTATTTTCCTTATATCCTAACCTGAGATTGATTCTAGTGTATTATTTCCTTTTGTCTTGACTTATGATAGAGATGAAACTTAATATCCTTGAGGCTTGACCTGAAACTCATTGGCCTTGTGGCTATTCCAATATATATGAGGTTCCCTTATGGACAACCTTAGTTAATGATTTTACTTTTGATTTTCATTCTATCATGGAGACAAATATGTTTTTCATGAGGTTTGTAGTGTCTTAGTCGGTGGGTTATTTATCTGTTGGTGATTGATTGATACTTTCTTGTCCATTTATTTTTATATAGAAATACACATACTATGTGGGTGAACTTCTATGTTCATTACAAAATCCTTCATGGGAATATAGATGCATGTTAATGTTTCATGATCAGGGATCCAATAAAGTTACTGGTTTTAGTGGTAGGGAGATGGGGAGATGGATCTTGTTGTTCATAGGCAAAACCGGGAAAAAATCAGGGAACTTACATAATGTCTTTATTTACCTTCTTGTTGATTCTTATATATTTATTGAACTACCACCTAGGGGGTCCTAGAGTTATTTTCTTTTGTGTCTCTATGATACCGCATTTTCCATATGACATAACATTGATGGTTATTTAGATCCACTATTCCATTTTAGGTTATTATTTTTTATTGATGTACTGATGATGTGTGAATTTGGATATTGGGGGTATATTCTCCCCACTGGTGTCATTCATACCCCTACTACTAGTTGAAAACCTATTTCATACCGGGAGGCGTGCATGAGTCCATGTGGAACTCTAAATAATACTAGGTAATTTAGGTTGGGACTTAACAACATAACTATAATATACATAGTTTGTTACAAATAAATGTAGAACACATGAAACAAAATATATAAAATATTCTACAAAAAAAATATGTTTTTATTCTTATTCATAACCCATTAATAATTAATGTACGAATTTTTATTAAAAAAATATTTCTAGAAATTTCATAATCGTGATATGAGAAATTGAACTTTTAAATAAAAACATATAATATACCACCAAAAAAATTTAAAATAAAAAAAATTTAATTTATTCATTTATAATTTAATTAGTATTATTTATTGTAACTTAATTATAACATAGATGTTATTAATTTATTTAACTAATAATTTCTTCAGTTTTATAATTATTTTTTATCATTATTTGAATGTAATAAATTTAACAAAAAAACAAATTCAAGAAATAGTTTTTTTATGATCAAGGATGTTTTATTAGGAAAATTGGTATCTATTCACTCTAAAATAATTTATTTCATATCAAATAAATTATTTATAATTAATAATTATATCTTTAACATATAAATATTTTTTTTGGATCTAAATTTTATACCGATAATTACAAAATGGTAAGATGTTAACTAGTATTATACTCAAATACTATATACCCTTTAATATCAATAATATAAGAGTGATATTACACTAATTATATCCTGTAAATTAATTTCATTCAATATTACAAAAGTTTTTGTCTCATTAAAATAGTTTTCATTTTTGATTTCAAAACATGCTTTCACCTTTCATGATGTTTTATTCTCTTTATCGTTTTTGTTCTACTAATAGTGATTCTCATGGGTGAAGATAAGAAAGGCTATTTCCTCATCATATGAGTATTATTAATTTTTATTTGTTGTATAATTTTAATTTATTTTATTTTAAGGGCTGTAGTCATCCATGGTTTTTAATAGTACAAAGAATTGAATACATGGTAGATTTGTCATTTTTGTACTGTTTCATTATGATTGAATAATATGATATTATTTTGATTCGTATAATGTGTGATTTATTTTTAGTTATTTTTATTTTTTTATAATTAATAAACCAAATATATTTTAAAAATTGAATGAACACTTAAATATGAGATGTTACATCTATCTTGTAATGAAAAAATAAATAGATTGAAAGATAAAAAGTTAAAAAGAGACCTGAATTCTGAAATTGAATCCATGTTTTAAACCCATGTTTTTGATTTCGTAGATCCTAGGGTTGATTTGGTTATTATTGGGTATAAATGGGGGATGAAGAAGAAAATGTAAATGGATGTTAAATTTAGTATCTATAAAGAATGGCTTGATACTAAAGTGTTTAAAAATTTAAAGGCATAAACTATGCCATATATTTCTCACCAATATTTATTCTAGAATATCATTGAATTAAACTTTCTATATCATCTGATTATTGGTATATTATTTGGAAAATAGATGTTAAGAACTTATTCTTTAATTGAAAACATATAGAGGATTTCAATATGACAAAACATAAAGTGTTCATGACACAAAATGATACCAAGAATGCTTCCTAGTTTTTTACACCCATCTATGGGTTCACAAAAGTATCAAGGTCATAGAATTTATTTTGCTTAATCCATGAGATATTTTTTTTCAAAAATAATAATTTTTTTCTATGTATCTATAAGAGGTTCAGTGGGAGCGCATTACATTTTAAAGTAGTATTTTTAATGATATATTACTAATAGAAAATAAGATGCTAATCTTACAATCAATTAAGAAAATGTTAAAAAAAAACCTTCTCCATTAATGAATTAGGTGAAGCATCGAAAATTTCAAAGATCAAGATCCGACAAGATACATCTAAGAGGATTTTGGAATAATTCAATGTAAATTAATAGAAAATTCATTAAAGATATTTAATATGGAGTAATCAAAGAGGGTATTGGTTCTTATTCCCTATGGTTTACAGCTCTCCAATAAAATTTGTCCTTTAATATAAGATTATTTAGAGAGTGAGTAGAATCCATTGTGTTTTAGTGAGTAGATTTCTCATGTTTTCATTTTTTCTAAATCTCTCGATGTTTTCTATTCATTTATAATTTTTGGAAGGTACCAAGAATACCTTAGAGATATAAATTTGTAAGATATTAAAGATATAAAAAATAGTAAATTAAAATAAAAGATATTTTCCTAGTTTATAGAGGATATGGGGAACTTTTTTGGGGATTAAATGATTACAGTTTCCAAATAGATCAGAATGTTCTGAAATCACAACGAGGGTATGGGTTTTCCCATAATAAACTTTGAGCAAGAAAAGTTCTCAAATACTAATGGTTTCTTATTAATCATAATATTCTAATTATATTATGACTTCTGATACATCTAAATAATTAATTTCATTATATAAATTCTACCATGATATGGATTTTATAAATATTAATAAAGATGTTATCACTCAATATTGTGGTAATATTTCACCTTATCTCAAGCTAGAGAGTTTAGGTAACACTAATTGATGAATCATAGACATTTGAAGTATCACCACTTGAAGGATTTTTCTCAAAGGTGTGAACTCATATTAAGAATATTATATATAGAAGAAAATGTGGAAAAACATTAAATAAAAACGCATTGAATAAAAATATTAATACCATGTGATATCCAATGGACTTAAATCTGTTAGTATTTTTCAATAGTGAAAGTTGGAGTTTATTGTATTTGTTTCCATATAATGAATTGATCCATTACTTTTTATTAGCATAATTTTAATAAGTATATCATAATTTAATTATTTTTATTTTTATTATTATTAATGTATTAATTTCCTTGGAGTGTTTGTTTCAATGAAATTTTATAGATGTTCCCTACTATAATGAAATACTACAAAAAAATCAATATTCCTAAAAATACATCCTATGGTCAAGATAACATATATCTAATGGGACAAATTTCATCTATGAATATTATTTTTTGAGGGATCATTAGATGTTGTGACTTCTCTTAATGATCTCACATGTTAATCTGTAAAAAAAGAGGTTATAATGAATAACCCATAAAATGAAATTCTACATGTTTCTCTTATATTTGCATATTTTTATTTCTATATCTGTTTTTATTTAGCCTTAAAATTTAGATTATTATCAACATATATATTTAATCACATACTTTTATAAACGAATGTAAACTATGATGTCATATTCTTGTGGTGTCGTAGTATATGGTGGGTGCATCATATGTGATATGACATTAATTGAAAATGTTATGAAATGATTTAACCCTTTTTATTTAATGTAAGAATACATATTTAGACCTTTTATTGAAATAGTACAATATAATAAAATTCATATTCATTTTACTTATTAATTATAACATTATATAAATTCCAAGAATCATAAATCTAGAATATATGGTGATGAAAAAAGATGGCATCGTTATTGATGAGATGCTGGGGAAAAATTATTATATTACAAAGTACCCATCATAGGATGGATTTTCCATTTGAAAATTAACTTCTTTCTTTATAGATGACTGATGGTTTTATTACATGTTGATCTTGGACTTTAGGTGAGTTCACCTAATCCCACTAAGAGTGAAGCCTAGAGGGTCACACACTATATATATCTAGAATCTCATTAATTTTTTATGAATTTTTTATTAGGAATAAATATTATTTTTGGCTTGTGGAATAATAATTATTCAAGTAATAATTATCAGGTAAATTCTATTAAATTTTATAATATATGAGTTGAATTTTTTTTCCTTGTTTATTATTTCTATGGTAATCAGTATATAAATATGTATTCACAGGTTTCATAAAAATATTAAAATAATTATTTATTTATTTTATGATAATTAAATTAAATATTATTCCTTGAGTTGACGGAATATAATATTTATCTATTTATTTATTTACATAATAATATTTATTTAAATTAATATTTTTTCATTCAAAGTTAGATAAATTTCATGGGTGGTTGAAAGAAAATTTTAAGGGCCTGAAATAGATGATACATTTATTTCATAGAAACTAAATAAATATTAATTTACTTATTTAACAAATAATATTTAAATAAATGTATTTTTGTAGAAATAACTATATTAATATTTTAATTATCAGATATTGGAAATAAACTATAATAGATATTTAATAAAGTGTCATTTTATAATATACAAATATTAGCATTAATTATAAATTCTAACTTATATCATTTTAGAGAATAAAAGTTGTATTAGAAAATAAGAAAACTCTATATAATTCCATCAATCCGCATAGTGAAAATCATCTACCTTCCATCCCGTGAATCAAGAGATAATAATAGAATCCCTTGTTTTAATCAATAATGAATGAAATAAATCTATAGATTCCATTACATTAGGACTAAAAATACAAATAAGTCATTCATAGATGTCTAAATAATGTTTGGAAAAAACTAAAGGAATCCTAAAAAATATTCTTCACTACAATGATGATATGTTATGACGGATATCAATGTTGATCAAAATAAACATCCATCATGAGGTAATTGTCATTGTGAATTAATTTTAAATTCACTATTAGAAGACCCCATGTAAAAACCCGAGATTTTATAAGATATATTCATTTTAATTTCTTTCATATATTATGTTTTATGCTACACCAAGATTATCTTTCACTATACCCAATACCGTATTAGCTTGCAGTATACACAACACTAATCTTGGATCGTGTTACACACAATTTCAAGTTTGTTTGATAGTAGTTATTCTACGCAACATTGAGTGTATATATATATATTCAATGTATAAATAAAATATGGTTGGATTTTTATATACGCAACAACAAATGAGTCTTGTACTACACACAACCCTGACTTGGTTTGCATTGCACGCAATCGCAACCTTCCTCGATAGCGTGTGTTGTACGCAATACTGGGTTTCACTAAACAATGATATATGGTTATAATATTATTATAAACTAGCCGTTATGAATATTAGTAAATAAATTTTTAATTTTATGACATTATAATTCATCTTACACATTTTATAGAACATGGTATGTGAACAAAATAAATTTTTTGGGTAAAATAAGTATTTTTCAAAAAATGCAGTTTTGCCGCCTTTTGATGGCGCACCCATTTTAAATATAATTTTTGACAAAATTATAAGTTAAATTTTACAAAATAAACATCTTATTTTGAATCATGATATAAAAATTTACATTGGATAAATTTTTGATATTTTTCTGATAACTTTCATATTTTAATGAATAGTAAAAACACGTTATATTTTAATTAAAAACAACTTTTTTCATCGGAATAATCTATAAGGTTAAATTATAATATTGAATGGTTTTAAAGTATAAATATAATATATTTTTACCATTTAATATAATGTATTTTATTTTCATTGATTTTACATTAAATTCATAGGTAAAATCATTTCAATCTTTTGCAATGTTTTAACTTTTAAAACTCGTTTTCTAAACAACGAGATTAATTTTAAATTAATTTCTGAATCTTTTGTGTATTGAATTTAGAAAAATGGATTCTCTATTTGGAATCAGTGGGTTTAAATTATATTAATAGGCTACTTTTTTTTATTGGGCATTATGAATAGTAACTACGGTAAATTTAATTTACCATAGTAAAAGGTAAATCAGGTAATTAAGGGTAAATATAATATTATAAAATTACCTTAACACTTGTCTTAATATAATTTGATGGTTATATCTCGTTCTAAGGCATATTTGGGTCGAAATGGAATCCATTGGAACCCACTTGGATGTGATTAAGACCTTTAGTTTATTTTATTTAAAGGAAAGTGAAATATGTCTCACTCAACTTTAATAATTAAAGTATTTTTAATATAAGATTATTCAAAATATAAATTCGTTTATAAATACTCATATTAAAGATAAAATGTTTTTATTTATCATGGAAATTTATGTATAATTTTTAAGAGATATTTAATTACCTTAATAGCTTATAAATTAATGATGCAGAAATTATTTATTTAGTAAAAAATAAGTAATATAGTTTTTATTGAAATAATAATACCCATTAAAAGGGTCCCAAACCGGACCAAAACTTATTGGTAGTGTATATATACACCATAATCATACAATGACATAATATATGACCGTTTGGAGTCTTATAAAAGTGATTATGACACTTATATTATTTTATTTTAAATGATGTCAAAGTTGTCACCTTCATAATTTAATAAATATAACATTTTGAAAGTTGGGTGTTTTAGAATATAGATCCAACTAAAAGTGTTCTTATGAAATCTATAAGATTCATATTCATCCTAGTATTTTAATTTTAATTTTTATGCAACAAATATGTATATTTAATAATTATACTAAAATGTTGTAGAAATTATTTTATTAAGAGAAGTATCAAATAAATAGTTTTACTAATAGTAAAATAAATATTATATGAAATATTTAATGTGATCCACTAATTTTCTAGATTAATATTACATGTTAGGAACCTATTAAATATTTTATTTCTAATATCTCCTCTGTGTGGATTTTATTTAAATTCAAATAAGTGAATAGTGTCAAAATTGACAGTATTGTTATTTTATAAAAATAAAATATTATTAAATTGTTTAAAAATCATAAAAATATTTAAAAATTATAAATTGAAATTTATATACTCAAAAATGTCATAACTTATCCAATTATGTAAAATTAACAACACATAAGTGATTATTTATAACCATTTAAAATTTATAATTTTATTACCACAAATAAAATAAAATAGATTAAATAAAAATAAATCAAAATGATAAGCTTTAAAATAATATTAAAACATGTCTAAAATTTATTGATTGATGAGATTTCAACCCTATATCATCTAATATTAAAATTGAGACATTTTAAGTGGTTTTTATGTGGGTTTTTAATTTATATTAAACTAATATATTTGAGGATTCCAAAGGTGCCCCTCTCCTCCCTTATAAAAGGGAACCTCCTCCCTCTCATCATTACACAACATTGAGCCTTTAAGATCTTCCAAAACCTGACCATTTCCCCTCTAAAATTCCCTAGAAATACTCTAGATATCCTGGTCTTCTTCAAAGACCAATTTTAGTTCCCTAAGAGGGGGTTTCAAAGAGGCGTGTTGAAGAAGAGGTAATATCCGTTACCGATTCTTTCAAATTTATTTCTTCTTCTACTTCATCTTATTTAGTTGTTTCATTATGAAGTAATAACATCTGTATCACTCATATACTGATATTTTATTATAAATATTAAAAAAACCTATTCCACTTTCTATCCATCCTATGGAAAATGAAATCACCGCGCGTGCATACGTACGAAATACCGTCTCCACGCCATGGTGTAATCTGTTTTCCACCACCACCTTACATGGATGGGTATAATGGTGTAAATAATAACTATATGTAATTATTTTAAAGTTATATTGATTCTGAAATAGTATACATACACTTCAATACAATTCCACGATCATGGGAACGATATCATCGCTCGTGCGTACGTACGGACTACCGTCTCCACAACGCAATGAGATTCATTTTCCATGTTAACAATTCAAAAATGATTATAAAGTATATATAATAAGTAATAATAAAATATATGAAATAATAATTCTACTGATTTTATGTATATATATATATGTATGTCATCTACTTAATTCCATTCAAGTTAATAAGGAAAGGAAAACATCATTCATGCGTACGTACGGCCTACCGTCTCCATGAACGGTGTATTTCATTTCATTCATCTATCTATTATATATATATAATAAATATATATGATATATAAATCATAATTTAAATTATTTAAGTAAGTAAATCATGATATAAGTAATAATAATATCAAGAATATCAAATTCAGACACGTACGATAAATGAGACGATTTTACCCAAAACCCTACTTTAACGTGGAATTTATAAAAGAACGGGTATTATAAATTAATAATTGAACCATATGTGATATCGTAACAATGAATATTATTTTTTAACAAGTCAATGACATTATTTAAATCCTTATACAGGAGGTTCGGATACATACGAAGCATATCATACATAAGGTAAGGGATAACTATTCCAATCACGTTCTTATCCAAGATTGTTATTCGTAAGTATTTACCGGGTTTATTGTTATCATCCATGCCCATGTTTTCTAAAAATGTTTTAATGTATTTTTAAAGTACTTTTTACCCATTTTTGAAATTTACCACATGATATGAAAGGAATCTTACTTTTTTTTACCAAAAGGGGAACTTTTTGACTCTTCCGACAAAAGTACAAGAAGAATGTTATTTTTAACTTATACGACGTGAACGGATTTTTACGGTTTCGTAACGCCTCATTTTCATGAAACTTACTCTAAAATTTTTTATGACTATTTTAAAAAAAATACTTTTATTTTAAAATTGCATGGAATTTTGTGTAACGAAAATGATTTTGAAGAAGAAAGGATATTTTCCTCAAGAATTCATTTCAAGAGTTTTATCCAAACCATTTTCCATATAAGATGACATTATTTCATATGCGTATGTTTCAAGTATAATGTCTCTATGATTTACATTGTTTCACTTTTATTATGATGAAATATACATTTGTTTTATATGGATTATGTGATGATGGGATGATGTTTTTGAAACCCATTTTATTCTTTGGGTTATGATGAATGTTTTAAGTTTATTTTGTGGCACAAGTAAGAATGATTTAATTATGAGATGGGTGGGACTTATATTTCCCTCCAATGAATTGGGTAATGATTTATATCTCATGAGATAAACATGGCTGGAATGGTAAGTTAATCCGGTTAAGTGTTACAGGACTGAAATGAGGAGTCAACTTGATTCAGAAAGGGACTTTGTCCACTAAGACGGTCTTGGCAGCAATTCCTTGGCTACTATGGAAATCATATCATGTGATTAATGTTTTTCCACAATTACAAGTTTTATTTCCAAGAAATGTTATCATGATTGATGTTCCATTATAATCTATGCCTTACGTACTGCCATGTTTTATGTCATTTCTCAAGATTTCAATGTTTAAACATTGTGTTCATGTTTTTATGTTCAAATGTATATGGTTTGTTCTATTTTCTCCATGCTTACCCTTACTGGGAATTTTAGCTCACCCATTATATGTTTTCTTTTCCCCAGGATATAAAGAAATTTTTTAGGTAGGAAAACAAAAGGGGAAGATCTTTATGGGAGATGTTGAATATCTTTCACCACGATTAAAAGATTATGTTCCGAGTTTCCAAAGACACTAAACTATTACAGTCCTTTGATATTTATTTTTGTTATGTATTAAGTATTCCGAAAAAGTAATGTAATGTCCATGTACATCAAGCTTTGGGTCTCTACAGTTGGTATCCGAGATTTGGTTTATTTAACCTTTTGAAACTAGGATTCGAGAACATTAATGAGATCGCTAGATATATTTCTAAGGTATGTCTAGGGATGCCCTTAAGGTTAAGTATAAGTATATGTTATAGTCCTAGAATTTCAGAAACGATATTTGAATTAAACCTAAAATGTTAGATATTAAAGGTACTCCCCCTTGATTATGATTTTTGCCTCTCACACTATTCTTTTTGGGTTTTAGAAAATGGCTATAAACAGGATGTTTCACGATAATAGAGGATATGGTGGACAATGTAATGATATTCTTCATGAGAAACATAATGAAATGGGATTTGGAAGTCCAAACATCGTTATTATTCCTAATCATAAATCTCATAATATGATCAATAATATCAACTTTGGTAAGTATCTTGTCTCATCTTATAAGAGAAATATGGAGTTTCATGATGATCATAGAGGAATGAAAGTTCAATTTTCCTCATGTAAATAATGTGGGAAGAGGCATCAAGGAGAATGTTTCAAAAATATCTAGAAGATTCTATGGGTGTGGAAAAGAAGGACACAATGCCAGTAATTTCAAAGTAAAAGGTTCAGTTAACATCATGGACAAGGATAATGGTATTTCTAAGACATCAACAATGGTTAAATGTTTTAAATGAGGAATGTACGGGCATTATGAAAACCAATTCCCTAAGGGAAAATATCATGAAGTGAACCAGCATGCTTGTATGGGTAGTATTTATGTTGATGATGATGAAGAGACTAAAAATGATATATGAGATGAAAGAAGTGTTGAGGAATACAATGATGAAGCTCAGTCAATGGTTTAAGAAGGTAGTGGAATGATTTGTGTTTATAAAGAGTTATGTTGTACAAGTAATGGTACTATGGAATAAAGACACATCTAAGGATTGTTACACTATTGTTTTTCCTAAGTATTTGATAGTATATGTTGAATGGTACCAGTAACCATGAAAGGTTATTCGAATATTTTTATAAAGTAAATGATATGCGCATAATGAAGGGATAAGGAGAAAATAATATATAGGATAGTATTCCTATGCTCCTGACTGATATAAGGAAAAAGTGATATCATGGTTTCAGTATATCGAAATTTTGGGATTTTGGTATGTGGAAAGAGTTAAATTTTTACAACATTCATGTTTTCACTAAGGTTCAATGGGTATCAATTTTTCAATAGAATACATGATTAAGGTATTAACATGTTTGGAATGTGACCAACAAAATATATCGTATGATATATGGGGGATAAATGATAGTATTCACATGCTCGGTAGATGACATTTCTAGTAATTGTTTTCTTTATACTATAAGCTTGGACAGATGTATTTTGGATAAGACTAAATATTTGAAATGGATTATGTTGGACATAATTTAGTATTGTTTATGTCTAGAACTATTTTCTATATTATTGATGGAATGTTATAATTATGTAGTTTTAGAAAAAGGACAACCTGTAGGATTGGAAAAAACCCGTCGCGTCAGACTAGGTTGTGGGAATCGAACCAACAACTGAAGTGCGACATGCCTTTATCACCAACCACTGGCCTACAGGAAGTCCCTTTTTAGTAGAAACTAGTTTTATTTTATTAAGAGGTATGATAGATGAAGTATAAGTCCATTTTTGGAATCATATATGATTAACCACACCATACATGGACTTATGTATATTTGATAACTTTCTCTAACATTTTGTTTGTAATAGATGGAATGACTCATCATTCTATCACATGATCTTCTAACACTTCATGAATGACAAATTCAACTTACTTTCATTAAGAGATGAAGTGGAAATTGTTTAAGGAACGAACAACGGTGAGATTGTACCAAAATCAAGTAAGTATTTCTTTTGATTCGAAAATTCTTCAACATTTGGGAAATGATCTTGAAAACCAAAAATTTTTTCCTAGTTCCCTCATATATGATGAATTAGATGGTACCTTAGAAAATCACAAATTCATGGCTTTGTGATTGTTGGCTTTTTCATAGCCATGTTCTCTACCACTCTCCATCAGAACATGATGGTTAGATTTTTCTTCCATATCCATATTTTCACCTATGTTCTCCTATATGGAAACCCAGTGATGGGTTACTTTGGGTAATCGTTACGTTTCATACTATAGCTTTTAAAATTAAGTTTCAGTATTCCTATTTACAATGTGGGTTTCTATGAATAGTAAACGATTTATAACCCTGACAAATTTCGAGAGAAAAGTTCATTTTAAGGGGGGTAGAATGTAACAACCCGAGATTTTATAAGATATATTATTTTTAATTTCTCTCATATATTATGTTGTACGCTACACCAATATTATCTTGCGCTATACGCAACACCGTATTAGCTTGCAGTATACGCAACACTAATCTTGGATCGTGTTACACATAATTTCAAGTTTGTTTGATAGTAGTTTTTCTATGCAACATTGAGTGTGTGTATATATATATATCAAATGTATAAATGAAATATGGTTGTATTTTGTTATACACAACAACAAAAGAGTCTTGCACTACACGCAACCCTGACTTCGCTTTCATTACACGCAATCGTAACCTTCCTCGATAGCGTGTGTTGTACGCAATACCAGGTTTCACTAAGCAACGATATATGGTTATAATATTATTATAAACTAGCCATTATGAATATTAGTAAATAAATTTTGAATTTTATGACATTATAATTCATCTTACACATTTTATAGAACATGGTATGAGAACAAAATAAATTTTTCGGGTAAAATAAGTATTTTTCAAAAAAATGCAGTTTTGCTGCCTTTTTGATGCTGCACTCATTTTAAATATAATTATTGACATGTTTATAAGTTAAATTTTACAAAATAAAATTCTTCTTTTGAATCAGGATATAAAAATTTACATTAGATAATGTTTTGATATTATTTGGATAACTTTCATATTTTAATGAATAGTAAAAACATGCTATATTTTAATTAAAAACAACTTTTTTCATCGTAATAATTTATATGGTTAAATTATAATATTTAATGGTTTTAAAGTATAAATAGAATATATTTTTACAATTTAATATAATATATGTCATTATTAGTGATTTTACATTGAATTCATAGGTAAAATAATTTCAATCTTTTGCAATGTTTTAACTTTTAAAACTCGTTTTCTTGACAACGAGGTTAATTTTAAATTAATTTATATGACTTTTGTGTATTGAATTTAAAAAAATAGATTCCCTATTTGTAATAAGTGGGTCCAAATTATGTTAATAGGCTACTTTTTATTTTTGGGCGTCATGAATAGAAACTACGGTAAATTTTATTTACCATAGTAAAAGGTAAATCGGGTAATTAAGGGTAAATATAATATTATAAAATTACCCTAACACTTGTCTTAATATAATTTGATGCTTATATTTTGTTCTAAGGTATATTTGGGTCGAAATATAATCCATTGGAACCCACTTGGAGGTGATTAAGACCTCTAGTTTATTTTATTTAAAGGAAAGTGAAATATGTCTCACTCAACTTTAATAATTAAAGTATTTTTAATATAAGTTTATACAGAATATAAATTAGGTTATAAATACTCATTTGAAAGAAATTTTTTTTTATTTATCAAGGTAATTTATTTATAATTTCTAAGAGATATTTAATTACCTTAATAGCTTATAGATTAATGATGCAGAAATTATTTATTTAGTGAAAAATAAGTAATATATTTTTTATTGAAATAATAATACCCATTAAAAGGCTCAAAAACCGGACCAAAAATTATTGGTAGTGTATATATACACCATAAGCATCCAATTACCGAATATATGACCGTTTGAAGTCTTATAAAAGTGATTATTACACTTATATTATTTTATTTTAAATGATGTCAAAGTTGCCAACTTCAAAGTTTAATAAATATAAAATTTTAAAAGTTGAATTTTTTAGAATATAAATAGGACTAAAAGTATTCTTATAAAATCAATAAGACGTTTATTCATCCTAGTATTTTATTTTTAATTTTTATGCCACAAATATGTATATTTAATAATTATACAAAAATGTTGTAGAAATTCTTTTATTAAGAGAAGTATCAAATATATGGTTTTACAAATAGTAAAATAAATATTATATGAACTATTTAATGTTCTCCACTAATTTTATAGATTCATATGACATGTTAGGAACCTATTAAATATTTTAGTTTGAATATATCCTCAGTTTGTATTTTATTTAAAATCAAATAAATGAATAGTGTCAAAATTGAGAGTATTGTTATTTTATAAAAATAACATATTATTAAATTGTTTATAAATCACAAAAATGTTTAAAAATTATAAACTGAAATTTATATAGTATAAAATGTCATTAATTATCCATTTATGTAAAATTAACAACACATAAGTGATTATTTATAACCATTTAAAATTTAGAATTTTATTACCACAAATAAAACTAAATAGATTAAATAAGGATAAATAAAAAAGATAAGGTTTAAAATAAGATAAAAACATGTATAAATTTTATTGGTTGATGATATATCAACCCTATATAATCTAATCTTCAAATTGAGCGATTTTTTGAGGTTTTTATGTGGGTTTTTAATTTATATTAAACTAATATTTTTGAGGATTCCAAAGGTGCCCCTCTCCTCCCTTATAAATGGGCACCTCCTCCCTCTCATATTTACACAACTTTGAGCCTTCAAGCTCGGCCAAACCCTTCCCTTTTCCCTTCTCAACATACCTATAAATAATATAAAGGTCTTGGTTTTCTTCAAAGACCAATTTTAGTTCCTTGAGAGGGGGTTTCAAAGAGGTGTGTCGAAGAAGAGGTAATATCTGTTACCGATTCTTTCAAATTTATTTCTTCTTCTAATTCCTATTATTTAGTTGTTTCATTATGAAGTAATAACATAAATATCACTAATATAAGGATATTTTATTATAAATATGAATCAACTCTATTCACCTTTCTATCCATCCTATGGAAAACGAAATCACCACGCGTGCATACGTACGGAATACCGTCTCCACGTGGTGGTGTAATCTATTTTCCACCACCACCTTACATGGAGGGGTATAATGGTATAAAGAATATCTATATGTGATTATTTTAAATTGATATTTATTATGAAATATTATATATACACTTAAATACAATTCCACGATCATGGGAACGATATCATCGCTCGTGCGTACGTACGGACTACCGTCTCCACGACACGATGAGATTCATTTTCCAGGTTAACAATTCAAAAATGATTATAAAGTATATCTAATAAGTAATAATGAAATATATGACATAATAATGATACTGGATTTATGTATATATATATGTATGTCATCTACTTAATTCCATTCAAGTCAATTAGGAATGGAAAACAGTGTTCATGCGTACGTACGGCCTACCGTCTCCATGAACGGTTTATTTCATTTCATTCATCTATATATTATATATATATATATACTGAATATATAAGATATATAAATCATGATTTACATTATATAAGTAAGTAAATAATGATATAAGTAATAATAATATCAAGAATAAAAAATTGAAACACGTACGATAAATGAAACGATTTTACCCAAAACACTGCTTTAACGTGGAATTGATAAAAGAAAGGGTATTATAAATACATAATTGAACCATATATGATATCATAACAATTAATATGATTCTGTAATAAGTCAATGACATTATTTAAATCAGTATACAAAAGTTTTGGATACATACGAAGCATATCAGACATAAGGTAAGGGACAACTATTCCAATCTCATTCTTATTAGAGATTGTTATTCGTAAGTATTTACTGGGGTTATTGTTATCATCCATTCCCATGTTTCCTAAAAATGTTTTCATGTATTTTTAAAGTCCTTTTACCCATTTTGTAAATTTACCACATGATATGAAAGGAATATTACTTTTTTTACCACACGGAGAACTTTTTTCCTTTTCTGACAAAAGTACGAGAAGAATGTTCTTTTTAACTTATATGGCGTGAACGGATTTTTATGGTTTCATAATGCCTCATTTTCATTAAGCTTACTCTACCAGATTTCATGACTATTTTCAACAAAATAAATTTCTTTTAAAATTTCATGTAATTTTGTGTAAAGAAAATGATTTTTAAGAAGAAAGGATATTTTCTTCAAGAATTCATTTCAACAGTTTTATCAAAACCATTTTCCATATAAGATGACATTATTTCATATCTCTATGTTTCAAGTATAATGTCTCTATGATTTACATGGTTTCACTTTTCTTATGGTGAAATATCGATTTGTTTTATATGGAATTTTTGATGATGGGGTGATGTTTATGAAACCCATTTTATTCATTGGGTTATGATGAATGTTTTAAGTTTATTTTGTGGCATAAGTAAGAATGATTTCATTATGAGATGGGTGGGACCTATATCTCCCTCTAATGCATTGGGTAAAGATTTATATCTCATGATATTAAAATGTTTGGAACGGTAAGTAAATCTGGTTCAGTGTTACAGGACTGAAATGAGGAGTGAACTCAATTCAGAAAGGGTCTTTGTCTACTAAGATGGTCTTGGAAGTACTGCCTTGGCTACTACTGAAATCATATCATGTGCTTAATGTTTTTTCACAATTAAAAGTTCTATTTCCAAGATATGTTATCATGATTGATGTTCCATTATGATCTATGCCTTACTTACTTCCATATTTTATGTCATTGCTCAAGATTTCGATGTTTAAACGTTCTGTTCATGTTTTTATGTTCAAATGCATATAGTTTGTTCTATTTTCTCCATGCTTACCCTTACTGAGAATTTGAGCTCACCCTTTATATGTTTTCTTTTCCCTAGGATATAAAGAATGTTTTTAGGTAGGAAAACAAAAGGGGAATATCTTTATGGGATATGTTGAATATCTTTCACCATGATTAGAATATTATGTTCCGAGTTTCCAAAGACACTAAACTATTACGGTCCTTCGGTATTTGTTTTTGTTATGTATTCAGTATTCTGAAAAAGTAATATAATGTCCATGTACGTCAAGATTTGGGTATATACACCCCATCTATATGATTATTAGGTAGTTTTAATCATAATACTTGTATTTATCTATTGAAACTAATTAAAAAATAAAATTAGTCACCATCTTATGAATTCAGTTGGGCCTCATAACATTCCTAACCTATAAAAAAAGAGGTTATGTGGGATTTTCAATCCCATCACTCAATTGTTTTTCTATAGATAGTCATATAAGATTTGGGATGATCATATCCTATAGATAATTGAGATTATTAAGAACCCCCAAACAACATTTAGTTTATCTAGTGACATTTAGGATTAAAATTGAATCTCATAAATTGTAATATTTGATGATCATGGAGAGGAATATAAATTTCCATGAATTTCAGTTATGAGTTTTTAAAAATTCAAACGGTATTATTATAATATTACATCATAAGGAGAAAAATGGTACATTAAAATATTAAATTTCCATAAGAAAAGAAATAGTTTATTTGAGTTTATATTTTTTTACCTTGTAGTGTATTTTTATCATATATCATAAGTGTTTTTTAAATGAAATTGATAATTTAAATAATCAGACATTTAAAAATCTGTACACATGTTTATCATTTTTTTATAGAAAATGAAAAACACTCCATTAGGATTATCTTTAAAAAATTAACCACACCATTGATCTCAAAATGAATTGTTTCATTTTGGGTTCTAGTTTATCGTGTTTTAGGGATGTTGAATTTATACATATTTTGTTCAATTAAATTAAATAAATTAATTAATACATGTGTGATTTGTTAATTTATGTTTTTCATAAACCATAACTCATATTTTAATTTATTTATAAGTTCAATTTTTAGGATTTGATGTTATATTCAACGCAGACTCAATTTCATGATGGGGTTCAGGTGCAACCTAGACTAATTTTCCAAATATGAGGAATTGGGCTACATGGAATATAATTCAATTAATTATGGTCATGTGACTTATCAATCAATATTTTATTAAATAACCTAAATAATTTCATTTTATTCTCTTAAAAAATAAATGTTTACTAATGGGTCCATGAGTTTGGCCATAGTGATCGATTGGAATCCAGTATTTGAAATTTTATTCTAAAAAAGAGAGGGTGTGTCAAAAGAATTCCAAGTTCGACCTAAAACATCGTCCAATACTAATATTTAAAAACCCTCAAGTGAACCTACCCATATAATAGAGGCATACAATAGGAATTGATGTTCTAAATAGATAACATGTAGTGACTATAACATAATATGACGGTGAAATAACAATGAAAAATAAATTAAACCATGCACATCCATAAAATTTGACTATTAAAAGTAAATACATAGAATAAAATCATGATTAAATAAATGAAATTATAATAAATACTCACATACATATTATAACATATCAATTAATCTCTTATATCACCAAACACATATACAAAATAAATAAAATACAAATGGTTGTATAGTCATCCCAAATCTATACCTAAAAAGGGTCTTCAATAACTATTGATCTGATCCAACATGATCCCTATACACCACATGAGAAGCATCTATTGATCATGTAACACTAGGCCTCATCCCCTTCTATTGTGTATTGTGTTCAACATAAGTGTAGAAACAATGATCTTCTTGTGATCCCAAGTAGCGATAAAGGCGGTGGTAAGTGAGTCTTAGTAGCTACCCCAATGGTGGTATATAACATCTTCTATAATAAAAATTGATTTCACGCATTCCAATCCATTTCTATTCAAATTCATTCTTTCATAACATTTAAAATAACAAATAACATAGAGAAGGGTTAAACAAAACACAATCCAGGGGTTCATATTGGTCGTAAAAAAATATTTCATACATATAACACAAATCGATTGAATTAGTGTATCAAGGATATGACCCTTGTAATCTAAGAAAATAGATTTAACCACTACAATGCTTTAGGACTATAATAGAATTATTGGAACTCGCTATATGAACCTTTAGGTCAACACTAGAGAAACGGTCTTGGTCCCAATAGTCTTGAAGAACTGATTAGGATACTATCATATATCTAATTAGTAAAACAAAACTCATAGATAATATATCCTACATCAAGGAGTGAAAAATAGATACATAGTTGTTAGATCTATACTATTACAAATATTGGTCATATACATGTATTTTGACTAAGAAAATCTCTTTTAATCACTTTAAATGACTTATTTGAAATCAATTAATTGATATGAACAACGATAGTTAAATTAGGATTCATTTTAGATCATAAAAATAGGATGGTATGAGAATACTTTATGTTTATGTTTTTTAGAGGTACACCTAGGTTTTATGTGGTTATACCACATGTTAATTTGATGGTATTATTGACAGACAAATGGCTAAACATATGCATAGTTTTATCAATAAGGACTACTAGACTACTGGATTTAATGATTCTCAATGAAATATGTAGTTCATTATAATTAGGTAACGTTACAATGAAAAAAAATTCAATGTGAATATTTATTTTTATTTTATTAATCATTGTCATTGGGAATTGATTTATTTTACAATAGTTCCTTATATAGTTGTAAATTAAGTGAAGGAGAACTCGTTGTTTTCCTATCAAGCTTCATTAGTCAATCACATTGAAAGGAAATTTGTTTCTTTAATTGGGTGTGAATAAGGGTTTATATAATATTACAAATTTATAAAACAAAAAAATACCATTGTTTCAATATTTTGTAATTTCAATAATTGTTCAACTTAATCGAAACAAAGGATGGGTTACTCAGTGTTGTTAGGATATGAGATTTAGATTAAAGAGGGATCTTATTAATGAAATCATAAGGATTTTGGGTTTTAATGAAATTACCAACCCTATTTCTGTATAAATTAATATTAAATACCATATAAGATCATTAAAAAAATTAAAAAAAATAACTATTAATCAATAAAGTTAAAAAAAATTTAAAGTGTCCAAAATATTTAAAGATCAGACATAAATTAATGAATTCAGGTTTCCTTTGGTATCGACCAATAATTACAATCGCCGATAAATTACCGGTTCCCAAATTGTATCCAAGTTATTTTAGACACTCCTCTCACGAAAAGGATGAATTAAGGGATGATAAAGTCTCTAAATAACCTATTGAGTGAGGGAAAATATAGAACTCTCATATAAGATGATCTCTTGAAAACACTAAGAAAAACCTTAACCTTTTCTTAATGAAAGGAATAGGTACACCCATCCACCATTTTATTTACATGGATAGGGTTATTCAATTGCATCAATTAAAGAAAAACATTTAGAAAACTGATGGAGGGGAAATAAATATCCATTAATGGACATTTGGAACATTAAATAACCTCCAAATGTGGATCAAGTCTCAAAACACCTTGGGAGATACATTAATGTGCCTCAAAATTTAGTAAACCCAAAAACCAAGGTTCTTAAATGATATAATATTGCGGGATTATGAATTCAAAAATGAACTGGTACATAGTGACCTATTACTCTAAACTTAATTATAAATCACATTTGGGATTTTTCATTTAATCATGTTTACATTTTAATAATATAAATAACTAATTATTTAACTTTTAAGACATCATTATTTATTTAATTAAATTACAATTAGTCAACTAAATATTTCAAATGTGAAAAAACACATTTATTTAATAAACCTAAAAAAATTATGCATTAACTAATCACATTAGTCCGTAAATCCCAATTACCATTATCTTTGGTCCTCCCCAATTGTAATGACAATGAATTTTTAAATATGAATAAAAAATATATCAAATAACTATAAATTATAGTTTCTAACCATTAATTTTGTAAATTATTTATTATTAATTTGGAACATATTTTCTTATAAATAAAATATAATAAATAATCATAACTGATAGTTATGAGTAATAGTGTGGCCACTCTTAGTAAAACAAACTATTCTTATCATAAATAATATTTTTCCAACATATTGTGTGATTGTATTTAGAAGTTAAATTTAAAATATTCACAATTTGAATTTTGTAAAATGGATTTAATTTTTTCAATGATCATGTTGGTTTTTGATAGGGGTGGATCTTTTTGGTTTTTCTAAGAAGGATGTTTTTTAGGTTCATAGTAAACAATATATAGTATTTCCCAATGACACAAAAATTATAACATCATCGTGATATAAATATGACATTAAATTTTATGAAACATACTTTCATTCCTTAAAATAAAAATTTGAAAACTAAATAATTATTTCGATTTAAATTTAAGATTATTTAAAGTATATAAAATTTTAATAATCCAAATGCTTACTCAGTAATTTTATAGAGTAGAGAAAGTATAATTTTTTATTTCAAATAAGTTATAATTAAATTAATTAGGGTAAAAATATTATGAAACTTTTTTTATGATATGAATAATAAAATATATTTATGTTATAAATTTAATTTTAGTTTTAATAATGTGATAACTATCCCAAACACTAACACAGTTTTGGGGAAAGCCTTTTGTAAAGAGGTGAAGAGTAAATGTAAGAGGTTAAAATGATATGATTTAAATGAAATATAGTATTATGTGATTATATAAGATAAAACTTATAGTTAGTAAACAATTTAAAACCTTCAATTTGAATTTTAAATTTATATTGATATATTTAGTTTCAAATTACAAGAATATACACAAAAATAAATTCAATGAGATTTTCATTTTAAAAATGACTTATAAATTTATAAAAAGTCATAAAAAATTTATTGATTCATGTGGGGATGATTAATTGTTTAAAAAGTAATTTATTTTACATTTAAGATACAATTTTCATTTTAAAATTAAATAATTGAGATTTAAAAAATAAATATATTTGAAAACATCATCAAATTATTCCCATAAAATGTTACATGTTATATTTTTTAAAAAACACACCAAATCTAAGACCCCTTACTTTATCTAGGAACTTATATCTTTTAATTTCCAATTTATCCATTTAATATTTTTTTATTATTATAATTCATGTTTCAAATGGTTTTTCAGGGATTATCAAGGGCTCAAGGAAACTAAACTAGAAAGGTCTAGAAAAAAGAATAAAATATTGGGACTATTTTAAAATTATATTTTAGCTGATGGAATTGGGATCTATGAACCATTAGATATTTGATTCATTGTCTCTTATTGTCTTTCGGACCATCGACAAGCTAGTGGCAATGTAGTGGAAAGAAGTTGGTTCCTATATAGGATTTTATATAGGAAATGAAATGAAATTTCCTTATCAGAAATATTTTAAATTTTCCAAACCATCCCATTCAACCCTAATTCAGTATTTAAAAAATTTAATGGTGATCTAGGCCTTTCTCATCTTCTCAATCTCTAGATTTTGATCCTTTGGTCTTTTTTTTTGTCTAGAGATCCATTTTTGGTTAGTCTTTCATAAAATATATAAATTACCCTCATTTACTTCCTTGTTCTCCATTTTAAAATTTTAACATGATGACTCCATCCCTATACATAGGGAATTTTGGGGCTATACATGATTCATATTCTTGATTGTTGGAATTATTCTTTTCTTATTTTTAGGTAGGTCTCTTAAAAAATCATTTTATGGTTTCTTTTTGGTTTATAGTATATATAACATGTATGATCCCAATAAAATTGCATGTATGTATCCTATTTATTTAATAATAATTTTTATTACATGGATACACTTATTTAGTATTTTAGAAGACCTCTTAGATTATATTAGTGAATAAAACCCTAGAATTTTGGCCACCCCAATATTTTTATATACATAGAAATAAGATTTAATATGGAATATGTGAACCCAGTTCCCTAAAACTGAAATGTGAAACTACAGGTTAATCCTTGAAATAATATTTATAAACAATTAGAACCCTAGGGATTTTTTATTTGGTTATTTAAAATGCTTAATTTGAAAATTTTCATAGTACCATTTTGGAATATTACTCTTTAAATTTAATGATACTTCGTATTCGACATGAATTTTTTAAAAAGTCATATGATCAACATAATTTGGACATTTTAGGAACATATTTATTGTATTATAATCTTGTATTATAAATGGACCATAGAATGGGAATTATAATTGGGTGTATTGGGAAATGAATATGTATATGGGCCCTAGCATAGGAATTCAACAAAGGTATGATGTGAATTGAATTTTTAAATATACCCTAGCCTGAGAATTTACTTTAGGTCTTTTGTGGGTGGTTACTAATATTGGACTCATTTATGGGTATGGAAAAATACATACAACATCATGATGATATTGGTGTGGTTGGCCCCATGCATCAATCTGTAGCTCAAGTGTTGGTGAGGTTATTTAGATATTTTAAATTTAATTTATAATCAACATATTTTTTATCTTACTATTGAATGCACTATTACATAGACTATATGGTTTTATTCCTTGATGGTAGTGGTCCACTAAGGTTTTCTCACACATTATTCAAGCCACCATTTGGTACCAGAGAAGAATTCATGGATAAAGCCCGGGAAAATAAAAATATTTCTTGTGCTTGATTTGTTGAATTTCTATTTGGGATGGAATCATTGATATAAGACCAAACATGGGGTCCACGATAAGTTTTTGGAGTCTAGATTTTGATTTTTTCCATTTTTTTGGTTGGTTTTGTGACATGAGTATGAAATTCGGTATGACATTGCATGGATTGAGAATATTATGGTGTCTTATAAATTTACGGTTTATCTATTGGAGTTATTTATGTTGATTTGTTTATAATTTCTCATCTATTATTTCTATCATGTACCATAGTCTATAGCCTCACAACTATATTAATTATACCACCATGATTAATAGGTGACCTCTCGCATATTAGGAGGTTCTCTCATTGTCTCATGGAAACATGTTATAGTCTCATGGGGGGGGGATAACTGTGTTGGTAACGTCATAATGTGTTTTCAAGGGAGTTATTTTCATTTCATTTTCTAATTGGGAATGGTATATAGGATAATGGTAAATGTTACCTCACTTTGATGAGATCTTGAATTTGAATACCTAACTCGTGTATGGGGAAACTGAAGCTTCCAATAATGGGATTGATATTCTTGTGGTTTTCTTATTATAGTTGTGATGATATTTCGCCATAGGCGATGCCCTTGTTTTGTGATGTTGTCCATTTATGATATTTTACTGATGGTAAGGTATGGTAAGAGGTGTGTATACATGAAACATAGTAGACATGAAGGGAAATCTGTTAACTTGAATCCCTTATTCCAGGGATATATTTAAAATATTCCAAATATATTATTGTATAAATTCATTGTTAAACACCAAACAATTTGTGATAAAAGTGAAATAATAAATTTATTTTTACATATTAATTCTCTTTTTAATCCAATAATGAATTGAAATGGTTTATATGTTAATCAATTGTCTTGAATTATTATTTAAGAGTTTGAATATGTTATATGAACCTTGATCTAAAGAGTTTGTTGGACCTTGTAAATAAATCCCCCTATGATGCATCTCAATTTAAGGTCGGGATAGTTGTAATAAGAACAAACCTCGTGAAAAAGTTATATAAATTTAAGGATCTAAAAGGAAGCTTATGGAAATCCATCTCCACAATAATTTCCTATGATTCCAGCAATCCATGGAGTGGGGGAATAATTTCTTTTTCCCTGATATGTTTGAACTCGCATGGGAGTTCCCAATGCATCACCTACCCATGTTCACAGAGGAGGGGTCCTCGGGTAGTAGAGTTTTAGAACGACTCCCTCCATAAGATCTTCGGTCACCTGGAGACACCCTTGGAAGGGGGAGTGAATATTACTCTCTATATTCTATAGGGAATGATCATGAACTCATGTGACATTGTAGTTTCGGATAGACTTTATAAGGAGTTGCCCTGTAAATTTCCCCTAATAAATGTTTGACTCAATTCTACCCAAAGACGATGAAGTTTGAATGCCCTTGGGAAATCATGCACCCAAAATAGGAGATTTTTTGTACCTTTATCTTTAAAATTTTATTTTAATTGTCACAAAAACTCATATATGTTTGTAATTCTTTCATTGAGTTATTCTAAATTATTTCAATCAAACTGAAATTTATGTTTTACAAATAACCAATAGATATATTCTTTAACATAATAGAAAATATAAATTAAGACATAGATGGGATCCTAAAGATATTTTTTATGTATCTTTTCTTTATTTTAATCCCTAGATAGATGGTGGAATATAATATTATGGTCATGGAAGGAAGTGGTGTTACCACTACAAGAACATAGTTGTAGTATGAGGCACCGGATAGTCAGTGAAATGAATAGAATTCCAATATCCTCTATAATTACATTGGGTTGATGGTGGATGATCTCTAGATTTCCTGTGGATGTTATCTAAAATAATATTCTACATATTAGATAATTAAATACCTAGTAGATGGTATTAGTTATAATGTTTCGTCATGACAGACCCTCTGAGGAAGCATCTAATGCTTCTAAAATGTCCATTAAAGTGGTCCCCTTCAGCTTCAATGCACCTAAAGGATTATATAATGGTCTCATTCCTTTGTGTAATAATATAATTAGAACTAAATTAGCATGTGAATCCAATTGATCTAAAAATAACTCTCCCCTTAAATTAAGAAACTAAAATATTATCATTTTCCAAACCATTCCCTCCAGAGACATTGCTCGTTTTCAAAATTCAAAGTCTCTCACCATTATTTATATCTCACTCTCTCAAAATGTATAATTATTCATGATATATATATATATGAAACCAATATTATATCGTATTTTATCCTATAAAATCTTATTTTCTCAATCGAAATTCTTTTTTTTGGTTTGTGGGTCTCTAATAAAATAAATGGATTCCGGGTTCTTGTGTCTCTTTTAAAACTAAGAGATATGTTTCTTAGTTTACAATATAACTAAGGGAAGATGATTCTTAAGTTTCCATTTAAATAATGGGAAGTATTAGTAATATATATCTTAATAATTTATGTTTTGAGATAGAGGGTAACCTTCTATGTTATTTCCATACTCCATAGAAAATTGTGTTCACACTTTTATTTATTTTTCACATTGCATCATCCAAATAATACTTCACATAATTTCTTATAATTTATATGATCATTTCATTATTTAATATATGTTGATATATTTATTTTAATACATATAAAATTTATCAATTATCACTTAATCAATATCTTCTCTTAATCAAATTATTTTATTAAAATCCATTAAAATTAAAAGTTACTTTTGGATTTTTCACATTAAAATTTTTCATTATTATTTAAGGGGAATTCACCCCACCTCATCTTTAATTTATCATTTCAAAAATTATTATCAAAAAAAAATTTCCATATTTTTTTTATTTTCAACATTTATATTTATAAAAATTATTTTATTTCAAAATAAAATTTTATTATGGAATGTAATTTTTAATCGGATGCACCTATTTTTTATGAAAACAATTATTCCTTTTGTAATAGTATAATTTTCAACTTTTCTTGGTAGTTTCACTTACCATGATTTAAAAATGGTTAGGCATAACTATGTTCAAAATATAAAATTTAAAGAAAAATGTATTCTATAATATGTTATGAACATTAAACTTGATAGAAAATCTATGCATTCCTTACACTATGGTCTTGATCATAATGAGTTTAACAATGTTTCTACTTGAAAAATGGCTTATGAAATATGTATTTTATTAGAATCTAGACATGACCGAATGAATATGATTAAATATTCTAGATTGGATATTTATCATCATAATTTTAAATGTTTCTCCATACATATGAACAAATATTTTACTAGTATGTTTAGGTAATAAATAACATCTTCTATTGTATAAAATCTTATAGAGATTATTTTCCCATAGATACTCTTGTAAATAAAATCATATGGTTTTTCCCTAGTTTGTGAGTTTATAATGTGATGATGACCCAAGAATCCATGAAAATATATAATATAGTGTTACAATAACTCATTGGATCTCCTATGATGTATGAGATCAATATAAAATTACAATAGGTAAACGAATCCATGGAATCCATGGAAATGGAAAATGACATAACATTTAATTCTATTAAATTTGATATGTTATTTGAAAGTGACATTAACTATGAGTATAATCTTGAAAAACTTTTCAAAATGGTGAATAAACATCTAACGAATAATAAACAATCCATGTGTTACAAAAAGGAAGATAATATTGAAATATCAGAAGTGATTTTGTGTGAATACAACAAAAACGATTATATTAGACTTTATATTTTATATAAAAAGAATTTAAAATAAAAAAATAATATAAATAAATATCTTAATTTTTTGAATTTTAGTAACATATCATCCTTGAGTGATATAAGTCTAAAATGTATCATTATAGTGAATATGGTAAGTATCAATTTAGATTCTGAATTTTCTACTACAACTACATATTTTTCTTTTTCTTATTCAAATCCCCTAATCTATAAAGACATAAAATATGGTCATGATAAACTTGAATATGGTTTTCTTAAAATTTATTCTTTATACAAGTGTCTTGAAAAAAACTAAATAATATTTTAAGGATATAAATAAAATATTTAATGAAAATTTTCTTCTTTTGAACGAAAAGGATGATTTGGTTTTAAAATTGAAAAATTGACCTGATGATTCTATTTCTACATATTAAATCGAGGATCCAAAAATCCTTCTTCCAATATTAATTGATGGTTAAAAAATCAAAAAATGATCGTTAGTTTTTAATGTTTGAAACAAATATTCATGGTTTTTGTTTTACAAATAATATAGGATATTTGAAAATATAATGTTCACAAAAGAAGTTTCTCAAATTACCTTGTTCAATTATTTTCTTGAAGTTTACCATTTTATTTATTAATGTGATTAAATAAATACAATGTAGAGAGGACCCAGATTCATTCATCCATATTATCAAAATTATAAATGAACGAATTTTTATAAACAAATAGGAGTTCTTAAATACTTATTATCCAATCTAATTAGACCCAAGATTGTTTCTACATCTAAATATTTATTAGATAAGCTTAATGGACCCTCAGGGGTACCAAAAGGCTTTTTTTAATTTCTACAATTCTACACCACCAAGCCTCATTGATATACTTTTTGGGATCCTCTAAATAAAATTTTGACTCAACAATTGATGTAATTGTTCTAATATTAAATAATGAGCTTATTGTTTAATTATACAATTGAGGTGGAACCTAGAATATTCATTTTGGGAGGAATATGGTAATCAACCTTCATCTACATGGGAAGGAATTTATTTTAATTTATTTAATTTTATTTTCAATTAAAAAGTATTTTCTAGATATCTCTTATCTCTATCAATTTTTATTTTTCAAAATATAATTTGTTATGTTATCTAATCTTTATTTCCTTATATTTTTAAAAAAATTCGCTTTTTATTATAAGGTTTTCTTGTAGGAAATATTATTTTTTTATATTATTCAAAATTATTTTATTTTTCTTTTTATTTTATTTTTCAAATTCTTTTGCCAATTCATTTATCTTTTTTAACATGAGATTTACCCATATAATTTATTTTATATTTAATATTATGTGAACTCTAATTATATATCTTAGATTAATATTATATGTTTTACCAACCATATTATATTAGATTTTTTTTATAGTAATACTTTAGGATAATATATTTATTTTTTTACCTATGGAAATTTTATTAATGATATTTTATCTTTTACTACTTTTTCTAATCATGTTCTCATTGTTTAATCTTGTTTATTAATTTTTTATTATGAAAATATATATGTTAAAAAAAATAATGTTCTATATAATTTAATGTTATTAATGTTTCATATAAAATATTTTTTTCACTTATTCCTTTCTTATTTAATTTTTAATCATCACAAATGGGGATAAGTTTTAATGGTTGAATTTTTATATGTTTTTTTATAAATGTGGGATATTTATTGGTTATTTAGAATAATTTACTATTTATCTTGTTCATTTTTAATATAATTCTGATTTTGTCATGATCATGTTATATATCATTTTCTTAACTCTTTTTAATGTTGAATTTGTTAAATAATAATTTTTTGAATTAATTTAGTAAATCATTATTACCTTGACCATAAATAAAATTATCATTTTATGTCAATAGTTTGTGATCAATATAATATTGGATATTTTTTCACCTCTATATCCATATCATAGTGTTTTAATTATCAGAAACACCCCTTTATGTTTATAATGATTTCATTTTGTGTTTCTCAATTATGTTAGTAAAACTCAAAGTCCTGTTTTTTAATGAAAAAAATGTTGGAATCTTAGAGATCATTTGTAATCCAAATGAATAAATTAAATAATTTTTAATGATATTTTTCAAGTATATATTCTTTAGTTTAGCCCTTTGTGGAGGCTAAAGGATCATTTGAAATTCAGGTAAGGATTTTATGATTCCACTACTTGAAGCTAGTTCTATTAGGAAACATTAATTAACCAGTGGAGTGAATAGAATTCCCTCTTGAAACAAAATCCCAATGGACAACTAGTGGAGTTCTCTCTATTGATAGTGGATTTTTTCTAGTATTATACTCTTTAATTTATTAAATTGGGAACAAAATAAATATTACTTTTATCTTGTGGAATTAGGACAGACCCTCTGAGGATGAATTTAATTAATTTAGCCATCAATGTGGTTTTCTTCATCCCCAATGCACTTGAAGGATTCTATAATGTTACTGGTCCTCTTGGATCCTATAAAAGGGTACATAAGATTTATATGAAATAAAATTTTATCTTAAAACAAATATCCCTTAAAATAAATAGACCAAACCTCTATCTTAATCCAATCCATCGACTCAATAATCATTCCCCAATTTCAAAACCTATTGTGTATCACCTTTTTTTCTCTCTCTGGATTTATCAAAATTCCTATTTATTCAATAGAGATAATAAACAAAATTTTATATTATATTCACATGGAAAACATTTTTTATACACCCACCTTTTATATTTGGTCTCTAGTCTCATCTAAAACTACGGGAATCGTAGTTCTTGGGTCTCTATTAAGATCAGGGGATGTGGTTCTTCATTTGCATTTAAATTAAGGGATTTTGGTTCATTAATTTCCATTAAATCAATGCGATGGTATTAATAATTAATATCTCTCTAATATAGGGTTGTATACATAGGGTCACCTTTTGTGATACTTTCAAACTCTAAATAACATTTTCTTCACCCTTTTATTTATTTTCTACTATGCACCATCAAAATATCAATTTTTATAATTTCATAAATTTAATTTAATAATTTATGTTCTAAAAATAATATAATTTTATATATTTAATATATGTTAAATTTATCAATTATAACTTAACGTATTTAATTCTATAACTTCTTTATCTTATTAATAAAAATTAAATGAAAATTTATTTTATTAATTTTATCTTTAAATTTTTCCATTATTATTTAGAAAGAAAATTGATCCCCCCCCCCTCTTTCCATAATTTCAATGACCAATAGTATCATGTAATTTATAAAATAAATAGGTTATTTTACCAACCTATATCATTTTTCTCCATCTTTATAATTACATGATATAATAAAGTAAGGGTGAATCTATAAGGAACTTTAGTGAAAAATAGATTTTTAGATGAACATATTTTTCTAGAACTTATATAAAATGGTAATTTATGATCTCATCACTAAAGGAAATATGAAGGAGTACCCATGTGGTGGGAAGGTGGTTTTGGAGAGATTATGAAAAATCTTATCTTCATGTAGGAGGAACCACCTCTTGGATAATTTTTTTCAAGGCAGTGTGGGGAAAATCAACCAGGGGAGTGGACCATTATCTCAATAGCATATCCATGTACAGTGTTATTACTATGGAATGACTAAAAACAAGTTCTTACAATATAAATTTATTATAGTTTAGTAACAATCATGTGGTAATATGGTAATCCTCACAAAATTATTATATAGCAAACAAAAACCTAGTGGTGGTGGATATTTATGTTGGACGCAAAATTCAAGGAGGGACTGAACTACTCCTCATCTAACTACTGTCTATAGTTCCACCAAGTGGACTATATTTAGTAGGAAGAATTGTATCATGATAATGGATTAGTAGTCTCAGATGAAAATATAATTATTGTATGGAACCCCATGTTGATGGTTGAGGCAGCTCTACAAAATTGAGTCTGCTTCTATCAGTCTTCATGTAGTTATTTCCACTTTTTGAGGTAATATTATTTTGAAATCTACCCTTTATTTTTCTTTTTTTTATATAGTTGATTCACATTCCTTTATATTTTCATAATTATTCATTGTATTAGTTTATATTTAGAAATTATGAATGGGTTATGACTCTCGATGCCTCCTTAGGGTTATGACCAAACGGTATTTGATGTTTTAGGGAGTTCACTCTTGAAATTGGAGACTATCAATTTCTCTAACATAAATTAGGGTTGAAAACGGGGATATCCAATTTAATCTCATATATGGATTGTAAGGTTCTAAAATAGCCTCATATTGAATATTATCAGAGTAGAATTAGTTTTTGATATCTACTAGGTAATAGTTAGGTCTATCGAGGTAAATTGGATCTTAAGACTAGTCATGTATGACAAATTCATCACGAATTGGCTTGTATCATGACCATGATCATAAAACTTATTGTAGATGATGGTGAGTTGAAGAAAAATTCATTCCCTTTTATAGGGGGGCACATTTAAGATAGCTTTCTAGAATAATTTTTATACGTTACACTTGATGAGGTGATCTAGTTCACCATCGAGCTATTGTCGAAAGATGAACCTATTTTCAACCAACCCAATAATATGGAACTAGTATATCATTCACTACATGAAATTTCACATGGTTGATCTTGAAGTTAATTGATTCATATATACCAATATATTATTATGTTTTTTACTATATTATACATTAATAAAGAATATGGATCCTTTCATTTATTTGTGGCCTACCTGAGGCTCAACTAGATGACTATAAGGAACCAGTATCACCTTTTCACATGGGTGACATATTTAATATCATGATATGAGGCTAGATATTCTACTTGAATTAAAATAGATTATGGTACCATCATTTGAGTTTGATACATTCTTATGTACACCAAACTGGTTTTATAAGTAGGTATGTCGTGTATAACTTTGTAGTATGGTTGTCTAGTCTAATAGAGGTTATATTGGTATTCATTTTCCTGATGAATTAGATAATACCACCTATATACAGACAAATATATAGTTAGATACCTAAAATAAAATCATATTTTACTCCCTCTCTAGAGAATATTATTCCCAAAATCATGAAATCATCCAGAATATACTAAGAGGTCATAAGTTGTACACTGATGATTAAAAACTTCATCTTTGGATTGACCAACAACACTTCTTAGACATGTTATATCATAGTACATAGTGTCAATGGATCAAGAGTAAGGTGGAAAATGTGGCTTATTGGGACTGTACTAATAGAATATTTATGATTTTGAGCTCTCTTGGTTTGACAAGATCTTATCAAAGATTAATCTAGGTTTTCTCCCATCTTGAAGCAACGATGGCCAGTCTAACCAAGAAAAGGATGAGGTTTTTTTGGTCAGATACTTAGGAGGAGGCTTTCTAGGAATGGAATAGTTTGGTAACCCTAGTAGTAATCCTGAACTTACCAGAGGTGGGTGGGTAATATATTTTATATTCTAATGTATTAGGTTTTTTTTCTAGAAGAACTTTTGATGTAGGATAAGACCAATTGGTTACTTATGGCTCCAGAAAGTTTAGTTCATATGAGAATAAATATCATACTCATGACCTAGTATTGGTATTGGTGGTACACGTTCTATGTTTCTATAGAAATTATATATTCAATGATATATTCATGGTGTAAATGAATCACAATATCTTGAAGTGTATTAGTTCACATTTATATCCAAAACATTATCAAAGGAGGTGTGTTGAGTGCGTTTAGTCTTTTGATATTAAGTTAGCATATACTCCTTGAAATGGAAATTCATTTTCATGCATGGAGTTGGAAGTAAGAGACATATGTAGTATTGGATTATTGTGATAAGTGATGGATGATAAATCATTTTTTGGTTATGAAACTAGACATTCAAGGCTCTTAGGGGATAGAAACTATAAAATCAAACTATATTGTCCCCATACTTCTGAATCACATAAACATAAGGATGTTTTCTCATCCATATGGTTTATCCATTAAAGACAATAATTATGGTGTAGATAAACCATATAAATTCATTGTTGATTATGATTAAGTTATTCATGTTTATGGTTATATCTGGGTTCCTATGATTATCTATGAAGTGATGATTAGGGAATCTCATGCTTCAAAATTGGTGGAACATCTTGGATTAACAAAAATGTATTATGACATCCATATGTTGTATTAGAGTTCAAGGATGAATAAATATATATATATATATATATATCTGTATTTGTGTTGCTATTGTTCACTTTTTTTTAGTTAGTGATGGCTGATTATCAGTTGTATACTCTGTTACTACTTCCATTACCCATTCAATAATATAAGTGGGTTGATATCAGTAGACACCTCAGAAAAATGATTTAGTGTAAGTGATTATTCATTGACTAATGTAGGTATACATTTTCAAGCCAATCATGGAGTAATTAACTCTTTATGACTTTAGTAACCTCTATGTATGGTAGATAATTCTTTTTTATGGTGTTCTAAAAAAAATATTTCTGATCAAGATCCTTTTTTTCATAGCGCTTTGGAAAGGGGAATTATTAGGTGTTTTATTTATAGGATCGTATAAGAACAAAAAATCATCCTAAGATAATGTCCAATCTAAAATAATGATTTAGGTTCTAGAGTACATGTTTTATGCCTTTGTTCTATAATTTTATGGTCTTATGAGTAGTATAAACATCTCATGGATTTGTCCAATAATAATATCTTCCATGTATTAATCCAAATGTCTCCTTTAGAAGATATATATTAAAATTCTTTTTTTTACCTTTTTCTAGTTATAAGTAGGTAATTTAGCATACATTGGTTCTAGTTTCATTATATATATTTCACTAATAGTTCAGTTAATTATAATGTTGTTGGAAACTATAAATATTAATAAAAAAATCTTCTATTGTTCATCGGAGATGACCTATTTAATTTGACTATGGTCACCAGCTATTTCATTAGGTGTCTCCAAGATTGAGGAAATGACGTATTCAGAAGAAATTTAATATGGTACATGAGTTTATCTTTCCCTTTGAAATAGTGGATAGAATAGACCCAATGACATAGTGTTTGGATCTTCCATAGTACTATAGTTTCATGCATGATGTCTTTCATGTGTCACAGCTCCAAAGATACCACCCTTATCCTTATCAAATAATTCATATTGATGATGTTGAGTTATATGTCAATTCATTATTTGAGGATCATTTAATCTATATCATGGTCAATGTTGAGAATATTCTCTATAGAGAGAATGTACCCTCATTACAAGTGTAGTTTCATCACTATAAATGTCTAGAGGATACTTGGAAGATGGATTGTGATATAAATTCATAGTTCCCATTTTCATTTTTAATACCTCTCAGTGTTGTATCATCGAACAGCTTAGAGATGAGTTATCATATGGTCAGTAGGTTTTAAACCCCATAATTTCTTCATGTACTTTGCTCCATAAATTTCACTTTGATCCATTCAAATTTATAAAATAGGAAATCTTCCAAGATAAAAAGGTTTTTCAAATATTATCTTGGAGTTCAGGGGGTCAAACGTGCGATGAATAACAATTCCATAAAACTATTGGACTACTATAGTGCCACTATGTTCCCAGTGGAGTTCATTGGATAGCCGGTGGCACAGGTATAGGTGGATCCCTAGTGATTTAGTGGTACCCTTCATGTATTTTATGTGGGGGAAGCCCTGTAATTTCCTCCTTATACCTCATATAAGTTGTAAAATACTCTATGTTGACCCTAATTCATAATTTTTTAACATTAAGGTTTATATTTGGATTACTCAACTTTCCTAATGATAGATTTAGATCCTCTGATCCATTATTGGATTTATAGATCTATTTTTGGTATGTATTTCCCAGAATTAATGAACCCATATCATTTTGTTTGTTGTTATTCTTTTCATGTGATTAATAAGGTGATTCTATTATTTTCCAAAGGTAATTATGATTCTTCAGGTGTTATAAATACTTGATTCTTGGAATTATTCTTCAATTCTTTCGAGGTAGGTGGTTTAAATCGTCTATTTATGGATTGTTTTGGTTTCTAGTATATATAACATGTATGATTGTATCTAAAACACTTGAATATAAAAAATTTATTAAAAATCCTTTCTATGAATCAGATACAATTATTTTGAACTTATATTTATCTAATCGGTTCTATCATTGAATGAATCCTTCGACTTCTAAATATTATAATGTGTGCGTATCCTTGAACCTAGAATTTCATCTCTAATATGTGAACCTCAAACCCTGAAACAAAAATTTGAAACTAAAATTTCATCCTTTAAATAAAAAATTTTAACTATTAGAATCCTAGGGATTAGAATTTTGTTATAGTGATAACATAATTTTGAAAATTTAATATTGGTATATGGTCATGTTAATCAGAAATTGAAATTATATTTTTGTATTTGACATGAATTTTCTGGAAAAAAAATATGATTATCATAAATAGAAATTTTTTCCATAGTAGAATAATATTATCACTCTATCTTCGAAATGGACCATGGAATGCGAATTCCCCATTGGCCTTTAGTGGAATGAATATCTAATTGGCCCCCAATATAAGAATTATCCTTTGGTATTATATTAATTACATATGTATAGGGATCTGGAAATTGGAATTCTCCTCAGGAATGTTGTTTATGGTTAATGAGAATGAATTCATATTTTTTAATTTACATAAAAATCTAGAATCATTCAAATGTTTTTATGGTTAACCCCTAGTATCAACCTAGAGCATGAGACTCGGCTCATTTATATAGATGGTGTGTTTTTAACTTATAATTAATACCATTTTTAATTGTACTGATACATACACTATTACTCATACGGGAAAATTTTAGACTACGTTGGGGGTGGCTTACAAATTTTTAAACACACCATGTTGAGGACGTAATTAGGTACCCAAGAATCATTCATTGTTGTGCGTAAAGAGAAGAAAAAAAGGTATTATTCTAGATTGGTTGACTTCCTACATAGGATTAGAGCTTAGATACGGGACCAAACATGGTTTATAGGATTAGTTTTGGGATTTATTCATTTGAGCCTTACGTTTTTCGGTTTTCCAAAAAGACATGACTTTGGAATTCAGTATGGCATTCCATGGACTAAGGATATTAGTTTATTTTGAAAATTACCTATTTATTCGATGGAGTATATTTTATTTATTTTTCTATGAAGTTTCTACTTTTATTTCAGTTATGTACCTTATTTTATAGTTTCTCCAATATATTTATTAGACTCTCACTACTAGTTGGAAACCCCTGGTGTCACGACCCAAAATTTTATCAATGAAAATTCCATTATTATAATTATTTTATATTGTATAAATAACATTAAATCACATAAATAACACAATATAAACTTTATACATTAATAATGAATGGGATAAGAAGTATTTCTGGATGTTAATGAAACTATACTGACGAAATGGTAACTTAACCTTAGGAATAGTAATATAACCCTTAAGAATAATAAACCGTACAAATAAATAGTCACCACACATATGAATATTTAAATAAAATTTATCCATATTATAAATAAATATATGAAATAATTATATCATACTATAAGTAATTAAATGTTTTTCAAATTATTTATTAAGTGTTGGTATTTTTATAAGTCACTAATATTTAATAAAAATTTTATGATTAATTTAATAAATTAAAAGAAAGTTAATTTCCATAAAATTTAATCATAAATTCATATTGTGTTTTAATATTATATTAAGAAAATTTTATGTCACCTTATTCAATTTTTCAAAGAGTTATAATATCAGTTATAATTTTATAGTCTATATATTTTGAGTAAATGATGAATTTAATAAAAATTTAAATTTATTATATTTAGAAAAAAATTCCCAAAAATGGGGTTTATTTTTGATTTCTACACATCAAAGTATGGTTAGGGTGATTTTTGTAATTTTCCTGAAATATTAGAATTTTTTGTGAACATTGAAATATGTAAATTTAAAATATAAATAAATAAATAAAACATTGTGTTATGATTGAGTCATGGATGATGTAAGTGAACATTAATTATAACTCACATGCACTAATTATCTTATTTAGTCATAATAATCATCATTATTTAACATCTTGATAAAAAATAAACTAATGAATATAATAATTAGAAAAAACCCCTCTCCTCCAGTATAAATACCACCCCTCGCCACCTCTTCTCCTCACACCTCTCTAGAATTTTGAAATTTTCAAATTATTATCAAATATATTACCAAACATCTTACCTGCATCCAAAATCTCTTGGTCACATCAAAATACCAAACCAATTTTCCTATGTAGGCTCTCAAGGAGGAGAAATTCAAGTGGTAAATTTCTTTTTTCTTTTTTTTTTATTTTCTTTTCAGGTTTGTTCCTTTATTATTCTCTCATCACCTCCACTCATCCAAATAATATAATAACTATAGTAACTTACATATAATATATTTTTTTTGTTTATTTAAGAATTCATTATAAATTATTTCCACTCTAATTTTTTAAAAAAATAAAAAAATATCATATTTGATGTGTTAATTTATCCTATTAAAGGAAGATGGGTTTTCGATTTTTATTACCTATATCAATTATGGTCATGAAACCATTTTTATGGTTGAAACAGATTATAATATACTTATTATATATTATTTTATGTTTTTTAAAAATTATATTAAAATGATAGTAGAACAAAATGAATTCGTTTTGACTGAAAAACTGCTAAAATTAATTCAAACAATTATTATTAAAATGTTATCTCATGATTCATCCTCATATCAAGAATATATAAATATATATATATATATACATCACCATTTACATTTTTTATCATTAATAACATTTAATTTAAAATATTTTGAAATATAATCATTATATGAACTTTCATACTCATATACAAGAGAACTGATCCTTAAAACCAAGAAAACAAACACCCCTAAACAATGAAATTAAACATTATAACTCATCAAAAAGCCATTAAATGGTCTTAATAAAACCATAATGATACAATTAAATGTATAAAAGGTTCATTACTTATTAAATAATGAATCTAATTTTATTATTTACGACAATGATATAATGTGAAGAACCGTTTCAGATATAAGTTAAGGGATCCTTTCCAAAACTCCATATTTATTTAGAGTTATGTTTTCTATCTATTTTCCTAATTTATGTCTTCTTTATTTTTATTTAAATCTTATAAATTCAATTTATTGGTCTTAAAGTAATTCATCTTGATCATATCATCATTCTTTTATGTGGTAATACATGTTTTTAAATGGTTCCCTCCTCAAATATTCCGCAAAAGAAAACCCTATTAAAGGGAAGATTCTAATTTCATTCCAATTTTCAAGTGCACATTAAAATATATTTTAATACAAAATTATTTTTATAAAATAAATAATATTATCATGAAAATATATGTCTGTTTAATTCGGGTTTCATAAAAAAAATTATTCATTTTCCATTTTTAAGAATCTTTAGAGGTTTCCCTTAAATTGTTCTAAAATGTTTTGTTTATAAAGTTTCATAAAGACTATTTTTAAATTTTTTCACTTAATTTTGATATATTTTATCATGAAATATTACTATATTAAATTATTAATCTCCATTTATTATTTTAATCTATCCTTTCATGGTCACCATTTTGATATTCCCTTTTTATATTCCTTTTGATGTGAATATAATACCCAATTCATTCCATGGGGAACCCTTATGTTTATGTTTCATTGCAAATGTATGAATATTTATATTAAAAAAATATTCATTAAAATGTTATGATTGGTGAAATTATATAGTTCCCCAATTCATTGGGTAATTTTTAGCTTCATGTGACATCATGTGGAATGGTCTTGGTGTTTAGCCTTAACTCATGATCCACATACAATGGTCTTCATGGATATCCATGGCTCATGCTCCTCCATGTTAAATGAGACTTGAATCATGATAAAACCATGTCTTATATTGTTTCGAAATTACTATGATTCCGTATTTATTTGAAACCATGTTCTATATGTTGTGATTTAAAATGTTTAATCATGTTACATGCCTTTTATATCATTAAGTTACGTCTTCTAACCGATATTCCAAGCGTTACTTTGATATTTATTTCTGTAATGGGATTTTCAACTCACCCCTTTTTTAATCTATTCCTTCATGTTATCCTATGTAGATTTAAGGGATAAATGGATTTTAGAAGATCTTTATAATGATTAAATAAAATTGTTTCTTATTTTAAAATAATGATATTTAATTATGTACATAATCTTCAAGTGACTAGACTTTACGATCCATGACATGTAATTTGATGTTTTAGTATGAAAAAAATTAGGTAATAAAAAGTGTAAAATTCTAGGGTTACTGTATTTGGAATCATAGGATGGTATAATTATTTTTGGGATTAGGATTAGAAAACTCTGGAGAAATCCTTATGGATAAGACTAAGTATAAGAAAACATTTCAAAGTTTTGTTAGGTATAGAGTATATTATTTATCAAGAAAATGTATCCATGTCTTGATGCTACAACTGGAATTTTTTCTTTAATATTCTCTATGGAGTAAAAACACTAACAAGGTGTTCCAGTCCTGACTCGAGGTAACCCGGTACACAATAATGGGCCTTACAACAAACCTATTCTGACCCTCACAAGGGATATTCTTTAGTAAATTCATAAGGTCATTTCTAACCATTATTAAGGGAACAAAAAATACCATAAGAATATATATTTGGAAATATATCATGGATAACATAGATTAAAACCCATAGAATCACAAATTTGGATATACTTTTCATCTACAATTTTATCCTTTTATGTTCAAATTTTTTTATAATTATGATTATTAGTAAACTATTAAAGACCCCTAATAGTACTTTATTTTTCTTTGTTAATGTACGGGAATAGAATAAATCATTCCTTTAATAAATGTGATAGTAAAGGTGATGAATTATTTAATTTATGCTGAATATTATGGGAACATGTGCTCGAAACTTTTTGAAAATACATTCTCAACTAGATAAAGTTATGAATAATAAATTGAATCATGTGGAACACCCAAAGTTTCCACCGAATCCTTCATGTGGAAATGGACCCCCATGTTTAGTAGATACTCATATCATATTCTTATGGAACGGTGAATTAACTCCATTGAAAATATATATTTCCTCCTCCAGTGCTTAGAAGAAGATAAATTTGTGTCGGCAGTCTATCATTTTAATGGGGAAGCGGATCAGTGGTGTACATTGTTCCAAAACATAAAGCCCAAATAGAAAATTCATTCCATGTAATTGGAATATTTCAGGAAAATATTTTTCAACAAATATTTTCTGTAAACCGTCCTTCAAAAGTTGTAAATGGAATCCCATGTACTTAAGACTAAAAAATATGATTCTATCAGGTCATATAAGGAATACATCACAAGGCTTGAATGATACTCCTCTAGCTTTTTCATGACCACTAAAATCATGGTGGATCACTTCTTTAGTGGACTAAATTTTGTCCTACAAAAATTGTTGGTGATTAGAGACTTTGATAACTACAAAGAGATTGTATATTTTTTCCTTAAGGTTGAAATTGATATCAGAGACTCTTAGTTGTCTCATAGACCCAATGACAAGAATAGGAAAATGGAGTCTATTATAGGTATATTAGAAGATAAATACCAAGAAAGAAAGGATACCAAATATCCCACATTTCCAAATTGTGGGAAGAATCATCCTAGTAACTTTCTAAAGGGAACCATGAAATGATTCAAAAGAGAAATAATGAGACATGTATCTAAAAACTGATGAATCCCACTAATGTGGAAGAATAAGGGAATGTTCATATCAAAACATATCCTATACTATAGTGTTACAACTATAAGTAATATGTTCATTATGAAAACCATTTCCATAAGACAAGGGTTTTTTGAGGCAATCAACAACAACAATCTCCAAAGTAGTAAGGAAGGGCATATGTTATCACTCTTGATGAAATAGATCCTAAAAATAATGTGGTGAAATATACCCGGACTATTCATTCAACAATAGAGAAACTATTATTTGATTCTAGTTCTGTATATTCTTTTATATCTTTTAAATTTAGTATAACTATTAAAAAACCACCTCAAAATATGGATGTCCAGTCATCTGTGAGAACAGAAAATGGGGAAAATATTGAATCCAATTTTTATAACTCCTCCACAGTTAATGTTTTTGAATGAACCTCCAAAAAATTATTTTCATACTATATTTGGAATATTTTGATGTTATTTTGGGCATGGATTGTAAATATTTATATAAATACAATATCAACTGTCGAGAAATAGATATCACTCTTCACATACTGAATTATCCTCCAATTATATACATGTGTAAGAAGGAAGAAGAATATGCATCATAATCATTACCTCAATTGTGTATATTACTGCATTAGGATCCGGAATATCTATCTCAAATGATTGAGACAAAGGGGGAAAATCATTATTCAAGACATGCCCATTGTGAGGGACTACACCGATGTGTTCCCAGAATAATTGTTTAGTATTCCTCCTAACCAAGATGTTGAGTTCTCAATTGAACTGATTCTTGGATCTTTTTCTATACCAAATACACCTTATAGAATGTCCATTGTAGAGATGGATGAAATAAAGAAGTAGTTACAAGAGAATCTGTAAAATGGTCTCATACACAAGATTGTTTCACCATGGGTTTCACAAGTCTTATTTTTTATGAATAATGATAGTTTAGTGCACATCTCCATTGATTATCATAAGCTGAATAAAATCACAAAAAAAGAAAATTATCTTCATCCACAGAGAGATGACTTGTTTGATCACCTATATGGGTCCATTTATTTCTATAAGTTGGACTATTAGTTGGGATATTACTAATTAATAGTGAGGAAGGAATATATTCCAATGACATACTTTCGAATGAGGTATGGAAACTATGAGTTCAAAGTGATTCCAATTAGACTCACTAACTCTTTAGTAATTTTCATGGATTTAGTGAATATTTGTTATAGATATTACCTTGAAAAATTTTCCATAGTATTTATTGATGATATTCAAATATTCTCCAATATAAAAGAGGAGAATGAGGAGAATTTTAGTACTATGTTCAACAATTTTTGAAGTGAGAAACATTATGAAAACTATAGTAAATGTGAGATCTAGATAGGGGAAGTATAAATTTTGGGGCATGTTATCTCATGAAAAGGAATATATGTGGACACTTCCAAGACAAAGGTAGTTGAAAAGTGGCCCCGAACAATATCTATAATGGATATCCATATTTTCAATGGTCTAGTATGATATTACCGACAATTTGAGAAGAACATATCATAATTTTTAAAACCACTAACCAAGATGACTCGGAAGTGAGTGAAGTTTGTTTGGACCAGTGAATGTTAATACATCTTAAGAGAGTTGAATAATAATCAGTACACTACTACTCACACTTCCAAAAAGTTGGAAACTATTTTTGGTGTATAGTGATGCTTCAAAGAAGGGCCTAGGTTTTTTACTGATAAAAAATAAAAATTGATATCATATGCCTCAAGGTAGTTGAAAATCCATGAGAAATTTTATCTTACACATGATCTGTAGTTATAAGTTGTGATATTAGAATTGAAAATACTGTGTCATTATCTTTATGGGTAGAATGGTGAGATATATACTAATCATAAGAGTCTTAAATATATATTCTCATAGAAGGATCTTAATATGAACCTGCAAATATAGTCAGATCTCATCATTGATTATGACTGCTTAATTATTTACCACACTGCTAGGGAAAATAAATTTAATGATTCTCTAATTAGAAAAGATAATGTGGATTTATCAATGATGATAATTGAGAAGGTTTCAATATTATTATGTTTAGAAATTATGGATATATGAATAATTACATAAAGAACATTTTCAATCGTTTCTCAAATTATTTCACAACTATCCCTTATGGACAAAACAAAGGATTCCCAAAGGAATGATGTGTAAATATAAAATAAGTTGGAACCTATGATAAAATGGAAATCCTTAGAGTTTAAAATATATGAGGATGGAGTTTAAAGAGTTTGGTTACAGCTATGTGTACCATTTGATCTAGATATAAAGAAGAATCTTATGAATTATTCACATAGGTAAACCTTCTCTATTCACCTAGAGAGCACAAAGATGTATTGATATATGCAAGATAACAATTGGTGGGAAAATGTAAATAAGTAGATCACTGAACATACATCAAAGTTCTTTCTATGTCAGTAAGTGAAGGATGAAATAAAAAATTCTAAGGGGATGATTCAACCACTACCCATACCAATATGGATGTGGGAAAACATTATCATGGACTTTTCCACTGTACATCTAAATATATCTAAAGGAAAGAATGTTATATGTATTGTAGTAGATTATAATACAAATACAACTCTATTAATCAAAATTTGAGAGGACTTGTCACTTGATCTACTTGCATGGATATAAATCAAATAAGTGGTAATGATACAAGGAGTACCACCTTTGATTATATCAAACCAGGATCCAAGATTCACCTCCATGTTCTGTAAAAGTCTCTAACATTCTCTATGAACAAAGTTTAACATCAGTACGTCTTATTATCCTCAAACTAAAGGCCAATCTAACATAACTATTTAGACACTTGATGAAATTTTGATAGCATGTTCTATGGACTTGATGGGTGGATTGGACCAACATCATCCCCTATTCAAATTCTCTTACAATAATAGTTTCCACTATTGCATCCAAACGGATACATATGACTCCATTTCGGTGAAAATATGTTGAAAACTAGCATGCTTGGGTGAGGTTAGTAATTGTAATCTTATAGGACCGAAAATGTTTGAAGAAATAGTGGAAAATTGAAAACCATTCATCATCACGTCAAGGCAGCCCAAAGTCAAAAAAATAATGAAGATAATCATTGGAGAGAGCTTTAGTTCAAATTTGGAGACATGTTTTTCCTCCCCACATCTCCATAGAAGAGGATCATGAGATTTTGGAATAAAGGAAATCTACGTCCCAGGTACATCGACCCCTTCTAGATTCTTGATTTTGTTGTAGTTTTGGCCTATTGACTAGAACTTACAACAACCATGTCTTATGTGCATGATGTATTCCGCGTTTCCTTATTGAGGATGTACATACTAGATCTTTCACATGTATTGAATTTAGAGGTGGTATAGTTGGAAAGTGATCTCTCATATGAGGAGTAGCCGATGAAGATCTTGGATCATAGAGATAAGGTTCTACACAGCAAGACTACTCACCTGGTCAAAGTATTATGGTGGAACCACAACTATGAAGAGGCAACATGGGAACCTGTGAAAGTGATGAACGAGAGGTACCCCACTTGTTTTCAAATTAGTATGTAAAAAAACTTTTCGAGGATGAAATTTCATAAGGGGGGATGTAATGACCCAAAATTTTATTAACAAAAATTCCCTACTTATAATTATGTTATATAGTATAAATCAAAATAAAGAAACTAAATAACACAATATAAATTTAATTAATGATAAATGAATTAAATAATAAGTATTTTCAGAAGTTAAAGAAGTTATACCGATTAAATAGTAACATAACATTAAGAATAGTAATATGAACCTTATGAATAGTAAACCAACCAAATAAATAGTGACCTCGCCTATGAAATTATAAATAAAATTTTGGAGTCTTATATATATAATTACTATATAGTTAAATTATATTATAAGTAATTAAATTCCTTAAAAATTATTAATTAAATTTTTGTAATTTTATAAATCACAAATATTTAATTATAATTTTATGATTAATTTAATAATTTTATAGAAAATTTATTTTCATAAAATGTATTCATAAATTCATATTTTGTTTTATTATGATTTTAAGATTAATTTATTTAATTTATTTAATTTGTTTAATTTATTTAATTTATTTAATTTATTTAATTTATTTAATTTATTTAATTTTATAAAGTTCTTTAAAATTACTTATGATTATAAAATCAATATTTTTTGAGTAAATGATGATTTTAATTAAAAATTATATTTGTAACACCCCGGAATGATAAAGGGTTAAATGACTAAATGATATTACTCATGTCCACAAGGTGGACCTTCCTTTTTGGGAGCCTACCTGATTAGAACTTCATCGTTAAGCGTGCTTGGCCTGGAATATTGATTAGGAAGGGTGACCTTCTGGGAAGTTTCCCAAGGTGTGTTTTAGTGAGGACAAAGCAAACTAGGAAGGACATGTGTTGGTCTATGGGGACAGTCATTAGTCATATGACTCGTTCAGGCATGTGGGTGGGCCCTAGGGTTGGAACCACGTGTCCAAGGGGGAATTAGTGGTACCTAGAGGGCTAGGACTCGAAGACCATGTTATTGAGGGGTGTATATCCTGTCATCAGGGCCTAGTTGTCAAATTTGGTATCAAAAGAGGAACCTAGCCATAAGTGTAGTTCACTACCGGGGTTGAGATTTAGGGCCAATAACGAGGATGTTGTGCTCTAAAGGGGGTTGAATGTAACACCCTAGAATGATAAAGGGTTAAATTTCTAAATTATATTACTCATGTAAACAAGGTGAACCTTCCTTTTCGGGACCCTATCTGATTAGAAATTCACATTTATGCATGCTTGGCCTGGAGTAGTGATCTAGATGGGTGAGGAAAAAGAACACTGGAAAGGACATGTGTTGTCCTGTGGGTACATTCATTAGTCATATGACCCGTTTGGGCATGTGGGTGGGCCCCAGGGTGGGATCCAAGTGTCTACAGGGCAACTAGTTGCACCTGGCGGGCTAGTATCTGAAGGCCATGTAAATGAGGGGTGTCTATCCTATCTTTGGGGCCCAGTTGTCACAAAATTCCTCATATTTTAAAAATTATTTTCATAAAATGGGATTCATTTTTGAATTATACAAGTCAAAAAAATTATATGGTGAATTTTTGGGATTTTTCTGAAATACTTGAATTTTTTATGAATAGTGAAATACGGTAATTTGTAATATAAGTAAATTAATTAATTTTTGAGTCATGATTGAGTCATGGAGAATGTATGTTTCCATTGGATCAAACTAACATGCACTAATTACTTCATTTTATCACAAGAATCCTCATTATTTCTTTTATTTAGAAAAATAATAATTTAATGAATAAAATAATGATAAAACACCACTCTCCTCCCCTATAAATTCCACCACTCACCACCTCATCTCCTCGCAACTCTCAAGCTTTTAACCTTCTCCACTTTCTAATCAAATAACTTCCCAAACATTCCCCAACTTATAATATCTTTTTTCTAATCAGAACACCAAAACCATATCCCTAAGGAGGATCTAAAGGTGGAGGAATTCAAGAGGTAAATTTTTATTTTCCTTTGTTTTGTTTTGTTTTCATGTTACTTTTTTCTTATTCTATCCTAACCTAACCTCATTGAAAATACATGATAACTCCATTTCCAAAAATATAATGGAATTTTACTATTTTTATGGAATAATCCATCATCAATTCTTTCCAATCTCTAATTGTTTTGAAAAATGAAAACATCATCCGTGATATGTAAATTTCTCACATTCAAGGATGACATGTTTTCAATTCCTATTATCATAATAAAGTATGATCATGATAAGATTTTTATAGTTAAACCATATTATAATATTTTTATTATATCTTATGTAATGTATAGGACCCATTATATTTACATGATAATAGAACAAAACAAGTACATTGTGGCCGAAACCCTATTAAAATTAATCCAAACGATTATCATTGATATGTTATCTAATGATTCATCTTAATATATAGAAAAATTAATATATAAGACTGAATAAACCCATATTTTTTCATTAATTAAATATATTTTAAATTTTAAAGAATTATACATATTCTAACTGAACTTCTATACACATATACAGGAAAATCAATCAGGAAAACCTAGAAAATTAACACTCCCGAATAATGAAATTAAACTCTATAACTCATTGAAAAACTGATAAATGGTCATAATAAATAAAAATTATCAAATTAAAAATATTAATTGATATGGAATTATTAATTAATGAATAAAATTTCATTATTCATGAAATTAACTCATGTACAAAACTTTTTCAGACATAGAGTACATGATCCTTTCTGAACCCCGATATTTTTTCAGGTCACTTTTTAAATCATTTTTCATAATGTAAATCTTATTAATTTTTATCTAATTCTTATAAATTATTTTTATTTGTTCAAAATCCATGTATCTAGATCATATCATCTTTATTTGATGGGGTAATAAATGTTTTAATAAGGTTCCATTCTCAAATATTCCCGAAAATAAAACCTCATTCACGAGAATTTCATGATCTCTTACCCATTTTCAAGAGCACATAATAATCTGTTTTAAGCCACCATTATTTTTATAAAATCAAAAAATTTATCATGAAAATTTATGTTCGATAAATTATGGTTTTATAAAAACAATTATAACTTTTTAATTTTAATTAATCTTAAATGTTTTCCTGTAAAAATGTATTAAATTTTTTTATTTCTGATGTTTCCTAATCACTCTGTTTACATGTTTTCACTTTAAATTGACATATTTTATCATGATCTTTGCCTATATTCGAATATTAATTTTCATTATTGATTTAAATCCACCCTTTTATGGAAAAAATTATAATATTCCATTTTCATATGCCTTTTGGCTTGATTATGATACCAAATTCATTCCATGGTTGACCCTTATGTCTATTTTTGATTAAAAATGATTGATTCTTTATGTGGAAATAATCTTCATGAAAATTTTTGAAGTAGATAACGTTTGATATGTATAAGGTCAATGATACCCTAAAACTAGTTTATGTTTTAATGAATAGTGAAAAATACTGTATTTTATTTCGTTTGATTATAATAATGTTTGATTCTTTACTCTTTATGTTTTAATGAATAGTGAAAAATACTGTATAAGGTCAAGGATACCTTATCTACTTCATTAAAATACTCAATGTTTGATTCTTTATGTGGAAATAATCTTCATGGCCTATGAACGGTTCTCCAAACTATGTGAGGAAACCATTCAAACCCCTTATCTCGAGGCATTGGCATGCACATGGTTAGCGCACAGTTTGCCCAACCATGCAGGCTAACAGTGACGCCACTTAAAATTATGGTTTTTAAATCTGGCCCCCTCGGGGTTGCCACATTTCATTTTGAATCACCTCTCACTTGAGCGTCACTCGTTATTTTCGGTTCTCAAGGGTTGGAGGGGCTCTCCCACTCATATTGGAAGTGATTCGAAGGGGTTTTCAGGTGGTTTCTCCCAGGTAAGTGTCTCCTCTTGGATGATTTGGTTTCTCTCTATATATACATCTCCCTCTCCCTCAGTTTTCTAGATCTACACCCGTTGTGTGTAGATCTAGGGTTGTGGTGGCCTTGGAGGTTGATTTTAAGGCTTTTGGATGTTAGTTAAAGAGATCTATAGTGGTTTCGGTGGTGCGTTCACTAAATTTTTGGTACGGTTATTCGTGGGTCATTTTCTCTAGAACCCTAAAGGTAGGTGGCTTCTCTCTTGACTCCACTTGGTAAGGACTAGAAGTTTTGGTTACAATTAAATTGTTTTTCTTGAAATTAAATGTGATAATGATGTGAGAATATTTTTCAAAATCCATTTGGTGATGATTTTGGGGATTTTGGGGAAAATGGGTTATTGTTGCAAAATGGGGCTTTCTTGTGTGATTTTAAAATATTGATTTTAAAATCACTAGTGGCTGATTTGAAATAATGTTTTGTTAAAGATCTTTTTCAATAAATATTTTTTTGAAAATTTGTTTGGGAATGGAAATTTAGTTAAAGGGTGTTTTAAATAAATGGGTTATTTGTTGAAGTGAATTGGCATGTGTTGGAAGTGGTTGTGTGCTTATTCTGTGGCCTTGTTGCATTGTGCTTGTTGGTTGATTGAGTGTTATGGCTAGTGTTGGTTGTGTGGAAGTGGGAGGGAAGTCTCACTATAAAATGTGATGGATAGTGGTTGGAAGAACCACCATTAGGGAAGTGGACAGGAAGTCTCACTATGAAAGGTGATGGATAGTGGTCGGAAGAAGAACCATGATGGGTAGTGGGCTGGAAGTACCACTAGTTTGGGAATGAGGTAAATAGTTTTGGAAGAGAAGTTACACCATGGTTGTTTGTTTTTTTATGATTTGTCTATGCAATATGGACTTTTTAGGCTAATGGGTGATGGTAATGTGGCTTATGTCTCAGTGTGGCTTTCGTTTGTTTGTAATGGCTTGGTAAAGGAACATTTGGCTTGTTGTAAGTTGTTGAACTGTTAATTGTTTTATATGAACTATTTTATATAAATGTGGTAATGCTTTTATCCTAGTGGCATGTGTAGGGAAGTCATTTGGGTAAAACCTATTAAGTATTAGTAATCACCCCCTGCTTTATCACTTTGGTGATTTTACAGATGGTGTATTTCAGGACACAGGTAAAGGTAAAGCATCTCATTGCTAATGGTTCATAGTGATGTTTGCGAAATGTGGTGGTGCTTGGAGCATGAAGCTTGGTGTGGAGCCGTGGAGTATGTCTTGGTTTATTTTGGGTCTCTTTTTTAGTCTTCTATATAGTACTATAATATTGTGTTGGTTTTATTGGTATGTGGGTTGTATTGTGGAATAGTGTGGTTCCTTTTTGGTTATGTATGAGTTTGGTGTTCTGTTGACATACATTTGCTAGTGGATTGTTTGGTTGGATGGTTTTGTCTCAAGGGAAATTCATTCCCCAATTGTTTCTTGAAGTCTTCGACATTTATTTCCAGCCTTTCGCACATTGGGAACATTTCTTAAGTCGAAGTAGAATTCTTCTACCCTCTCAAGCCAATGAATTGTGGTGGGATGTTATAAGTGGTATCAGTTTGTTCAGTCCTTAGCATTCAAGTGAGAGCAGTTTTTCAGCCTTTTGTGTTGATCATTGGACTTGGTGTTCACATCCATTCGTGGTCTATTCCTTGAGTCGAGATGGTATCAAGGCATAGGATTATTGTAAATTTGAATGGATATCATAATAGGATGTAGCTAACCCTTTTATGATGAACATCAGGTTACCAGGCAGTTGGGTACATAAGTGTTTGGAAACACTTATAGACATTGGATATATCATTTTCACGGGTGTATCCAATGAGATGAGTATGGCATGCATGGTAGAAATGACTTCCCACTAGGATTCATATTTCATTAGGGAATAAAGATTTATTATGTGGTATGAATGTATGGCATGTGTAGGGAAGAAATGGGGGATTTTTAAAAAATGGTGCAATGTGGGAAATTTGAAATTGTGTAATGCCTGGTTTTGATAGTTTCTATGTAATTGAAATTGAAATTTTAAGCCTCCAGTTTCTAGGGAGTGAGGCTTATGGTTATTTTTATGTTGATAGAGATGGAAATGGGTAGGCATCGTAGAGACCAATTGGAAGAAGCTACTAAAAATGTGGTATCACTTGAGCCCTAGGTGAACCATCAGTTGGCCCAAACCATCGTTTAGGATTTTCAAATAGTGTAGTATTGAATGAAACTAGATACATCTGTTATGATATATATCACAGTCAGAAATCCAATTAATGAAAGAATGATTTTCCTCACGAGAGGAGGTGTGAACCCTAACACTGACATAAAGAGAAAGACAGAAACCTTTTCAAACCGACATGAAGCTAATAAAAATTAGACCACAATATTGTTAAAACTTCATCCAAGAACCATGTGTAAGTCAGGATGTTTTCAGTGTGACTCTATAAGCCACATCAAGTGGGATTGTAAGGCACATCTTCAAGAATGTCATAACTGCAAGCAGATGGGGCATTTTCAACGCTATTGTCGTAATTCCTTGAGGTCGGGTCCTTATGAAACTCCTCAAAAAGGGAAGTGTCTATAGGATAATAAAGAGAATATAATGAAAAGAAGACGTCTTCTTGAAGCTGAGCATGTTATGGTGGATGATCAGTCTGGACCATCCATAGTGTAAGGTATGGTTCTTTTAATTTCCATTTTGATGGAAGTTTTGTTTAATACAGGTGCTTCCCATTCTATATTGCTTCTCGCATTTTTTGATCTGTTTGGTTTAATGATAGAAATGATGCCTTTGAGCATTAGTACTCACCCCTTGCTTTAGCACTTTGGTGATTTTACAGATTTTGTATTTCCGGACACAGATAAACGTAAAGCATCTCATTTCTAGTGGTTCGTAGTGATGTTTGTGAAATGTGGTGGTGCTTGGAGCAAGAAGCTTGGTGTGCAGTTGTGGAGTGTGTCATGGTTTATTTTGGGTCTATTGTTTAATCTTATGCACAGTACTCTAATGTTGTGTTGGTTGTATTTGTTTGTGGGTTGTATTGTGGAATAGTGTGGTTCCTTTTTTGTAATGTATGAGTTGGTTGTTTTGTTGACATGCATTTGATAGTGGATTGTTTTGAAGGTTGGTTTTGTCTCAAGAGAAAATTGTACCCAAATTGTTTCTCGAATCCCTCGGCATTATTTCCAGACTTTGGTGCCTTGGGAATGTCACTTAAGGCCAAGTAGCATTCATCTGCCCTCTCAAGCCAATGATATGGGGCGAGATGTTACAACAATCCTCTAACTATTATATTTTTCATATATCAGATTTAGTTGCAACAACATCATCAGTATCTCATTATTCATCTTCTAAGGGACTCGATGTCTCTACATCTCTACCAATGATGTTTTTGAGTACCTCGAAAATTATTTATATAACCTATGAAAATAATTTATATTTTATTATTGTGGTTTCTTGTATCATATGAAAACCATAAACTATCAATATTATATAATTCCTCAAGTCATTTGACACACTTCTAAACACCATTGATATTTCATTAGACCTCAAGTTATCATTATTTTATTTTATTAATTTTAAACAATGATTAAAAAGAAAAATAATTAAATTAAATTAAATAATATTCAAAATGAAGTGTTTCATGGTTTTCAAAACATCTAATTTAACGTGAGTAAATGACACAAAAATCTAAAAAAAATTTAAAAAAACACATAATGAAAATTAAAATTATTGGAAATACTCTCTATATATCTTCATATGAAAACATATTTATGTATCATTTTTTTAATTATTTCCTACCTTAATATACATTCTAAATTTTTGTAAAGAAATTTGATATATCCCACTTTTTTAATCAAATATATATAAAATTTTAATTATTAATGTATTTCTCCCCCATTATAATTTTCATAAGAAAGGTATGAATAAAAAGAAAAAACTACATCAATTTTTCAAAAAATTTCATAGTGAAGTGCTTTTCCATATAGAGCATTCATTAAAAAAATCATGAAATTCAACTAACATCATTAAAAATTTCATAAAAATATTATGAAATAATATTATCAAAAAGAATTTTGATGTAAGAAAATGTCATCAAGAAGCTAACCAAATTTTTTATTTTAATGTTATATGAAATAAAAAATAAAAAATATATATTCTTCATAAATGATATATCTATCAATTTCATCATATTTTTCATATATTTTAACTTCTCATTTGTGTAAATGTGTTTCACTTTGAAATTATCTTCAAACTTATCTATCATTATAGAAAATAATAGATGGTTCTTCTTAGAAACTTTATCCTCCATAAAATAAATCCTAATATTCCAATCATTTATCTATTGGCCTATAGGAACTACTAGAAGTTTTAGTTCATCTATAACTACTGAATAACTCTAACCTTTTTTTTTCAGAACATCAGCAACAACATTTTTCTCTTTAGATCTTTTATACTGAGTGTCGAGATTTAGATGAAGAATATCATTCTATTTATCGATGTAAATGATGTATCTATTTGATATCTGATGTACATATTGAAATCTCTCATATTCTTATTTTAAAAATTAACATTTTCATTAACAATTATAATGTTACCTTTTAATTCAGAAACTAAATCAATTAGAAAACTTTTCCACTTTTATTTTTAAAATTATTATAATTGAATTTTAATTATATTTACCTTTTTTCCTAACTATGATATTATCACAGTGGAATTGTTCTTGATTATTTCACATAAGGGAAATAACTGGTATTCAAATAAAATGATCATACACTAATTGATGTTTCATATTCTAAGGATATCTAAGACAAACATTTCATTCCTTTTACTTTTTAAATGATAGGTTGAACTATATGAGGTTTAAATTATTCAGGGAATAATTTTTTATTTAGATAAGATACTCTTTATTCTTATTATTATCGCAAACTATTCTTCCATATCAACCTAATAGAGAACAACCCAAACTATAAATTACATTAAAAGACACTAAATTTTGGAAAACATTCATAGATAGAGATGATGTAACTGTTGAACAAGTATATACTAGAGATTCTAGAGGATCTTAATATTCAACAATTTATTTCTTTGATAGGACTCCATCTAACTTTTCAATAGGTTTATTAATAAATAAAATTATTTTGAAATATGATTATATGGTGTAACTAGTACTTTAATAGAGAGAGTAGAATCATCTCTACATAGATAATCATCATCAGAAAAAATATCATATAGTTGAACATTTATTTCATTTTAAGAATACTTCTAAAAAACTAATGAAGAGATGATAATGATGGAGACCTTTCATGAAAACCTAAGTAAAATAATTTTCTTTTACCGTCAAAGTACAAAATTTTGTTCAACTATTCTTCATAAACAACATATTATGTTATAGTTACTTCAGGAAAAATATCATTGAAATTTTAAACATCTTTGTCTTAAGATGTTATTTTTTATTCATTTTTTTATTCTATTATGTTTTTGTCAAATTCCACTTTAATAAATTTTTCTTCCACTTTTTCATATACGTGTAAATATTTTCCTATTTCCCGTTCTAATTTATTATTTATTTCATTATAATACTTTCATTCAAAATACACAATGAGCATCAACTAATAACATTAATTCCTCATATAATGTAGACATAATTATTTCATTGATTGTTATTTTTGGTTTATCTTCTTGTTCATCTGAGTTTAAATTCTTAATTTTGAAATATTCAACTCTTTCAAAAATTTCAAAAAATACATATAATTTTATTTCTTCTTATCAAGGTCTTTTTCTGAAAAATTATCATCATTAAATTTTTATTACATTAGAATTTTGACATATTGATTTGTATATTATCTATCATCTATCTTTTTAATATTACCATATGAAAAAGGTGATGATTTTTAAATAATAATATTTTCCTTATGATCATATGGATATCCAATCCTTGATATTATATCATCAATGATAGAGTTACCATTATTTATATCTATGTGAGATACATTCTCATAATTTTATTCCATCATTACTTTAACAAGAATATGGTTTAAGCATCTATCCACGAAACAAGACCTTCATAAATACTACACTATTTTTAATAGCTTCAATATAGGACTAAGAAAACATAGAAATATTGAAAATTATAACACTTCCTATGAATTATAGAATATAGATATTGTAATTAATTATTTAATCCTTATACACCATCCTTGTAATAACAAAATATATAATCCATTGAAAAATAATTCATACATCAAGTTTCAAATATCCAGTCTTATGAAATTAATCATTAGTTGAATAAATATTCTTCTCTAATTCAGATTTCAAAAACATTCCTTGAGATTCATGTAATTTTTTTAATATAAATAATGACTCTCATTTGAATTGAACTTCTATAAATTCAAAAAAAAAATGGGTGAAGAAGAACCTATAAAGAAATATAATAAAAGAAACATTTTTAACTCCGTCATCTAAAATGAATTCTCCATATCCCTAAAACTCTCATATTACCATTGGTAATATAACACAAATATAAGATTTATAAATCCATGAAAAGTGGTAATATATTTTAGCATAAAATTTTATTTCCCAAATATCTTGAATTCTATCAAAGTCCCCCTTAAAATTTCTCTCTTATAATTTATCAGGAGGAAATTTCACCAAAACATACCCTGCCAGAATCAGAATATGAGTAAATTTTTTTGAAAAAATCAAAGAATTTTCTACTTATTACAATGAATCTGTCCATGGAACTCAATTTCTACCTCTTTATAAATGGTTAATGGTAATGTGAAGTGTCACTATTAATTTCCTCGATCCAATTTCTCAAAATTCATCTCACTAAAAAATGAATCCATGTTTATTTTTTAAGTAATAATCTAAAAATATATGATGATTTTGTTTTTCAAAAAAAAAATTAATATTTATTTAAATGAATAATAATTTTAATTATTGGTATATAAATAATAATTTGAAATTATATTACATAGACATTACATAAAAATTTAGGCATATGAACAAGACTTCTATATAAAATCTAATGAACTGAAAATAGTATATTTAAGAAATTGGAATTTTTCTTCCATATAAGAATGAATTGATCCTATTATTCTGAAGAAAGATCCATAAATTTTTTTACATAAGGTGTATATTAATTTTAAATTTAATAAATGTTTAAAATATAACTCAAAATAATCAATAAATAATCATAATATATAAAAAAATAAATGAAATGTAAAAATAAAATAAAAATAAAATAAACACTTCAAAAAAATATTGAAACAAAATACTAGATACACAAGTTACTAGGGGTCAGATATATGTGGAAAATGACCCTTTTATTTAAATTTATTTAGTTGGAAAGAAAACCTTTTTGGTCTTGAAAAAAATTTAAAAAAAAATGAAACCACAATAGTGCATTTTTCTAATTTTCAAGAGCATCTTGATCTGATAGGACAAAAGAAATATTTCTTCAAAAAGATTAAACTCTGTTGAGTGAATATATTTTCCACTAATATAATTCTTCTAGAGATATTGAATATAAGAGTTCTTTATTGGGTAAAAAATAATTTGTTAAGTATGATGAACATTCATTAAAGTTACTACCCAAAAAAGATGTATTTCCATATGGTTTGATATGACAATATATATTCTTGAACTCTCTCTTATTTTTAGTAAAGATAGTAAAAATATTTTTAAGTATTTCAACCTTAGACATTACTATAATAATTTCAATGTTATCTTTAGAAAATTTTATAGTATTTTACTTTTCATTATTATTTTTCTTCTTTAATTCATCCCTCCTAGGAGTAACTTTATATACATTAGATCTCCCTTTGGGTCAGTGTTATATTTTGTAAAAAAATAACTTTGCTAATTTAGAAATATAATTTCTATTTAATTTTCTTATTTTTGAAATATTATCTTCTACCTTTTTTAAATTATAATTTCATTCAGAAGATTCTTCCTTATTGTAAATTTTTATTTTGTAAAACATCTTATACTTGTTTCTATATTCATCAATATAATATATATTTTCATCAAGTGTTTCAAGATACATTTCATCATAATATGAACTAAATAAAATTTTAAAATCATAATCTCCGTCATATATTTAAATAAATTAAATATAAATATATAATTTCCAAAGCATTAATAGTTATTCTTCCCAAGATTTTTTTTCATAAGTTTAATTAAAACCGCCAATTTTTCAATTATTATCAATTTATTCAGTTGGAATTTATAATGTAGTATCTCCTTCTCTATCTCACCATTTTTCATTAGAATTCAATATTTTCATACTTATCTTCCTATAATAATTTCTTCAATTTAATATTTAATTCTTCTTTAACCTGGTATAATTAGGTCGAATATGACCATATTTTCAGCATTCATAGAATGTTGGTTTATAAAAATATCTATTTTATAACTTATCCTTTTTTCACTCATGTATTTTAGATAACTTATATTTATTTTTCTATTGATGAAAAACCTTTACCCATATTTTCAAGTTCACCATTAGTAAGTTCTCCTTCACTATAATCTATAAGTCTTTTGGAGCTTTTTCGGGATGAATATGCTTTAAAATTTAAGGTATTTAAAAATAGTTGGGATATAAAATAAAATTCATTTTTCTTTTTAGGTTTCCATGCATATCTCTTTAGATGAAAATAATATTTCACGAAATTTCATATTAGACCATAAAGCCTGAGTTTTGTGATATTCTTAATATCATCAATAGAATTTTTTTTAGATTCCCACTCTTATGAAATGTATCTATGACCTTTTCTAAAATATGATCATATGACAATTATTTTTCACCAAGATATTTAAGTCTATTGAAAAGTTTAATAAATAGTTTATTCAATTGAGCTAAATATTTAAAAGTATTGAAATAAAATTATTGATAATAATTTCACAATGTTTCTCTTTTCATTTCACAAAAAATTTCTTTTCCAAAATAATTATTTATATTTTTTCCCAAGATTCCATATCCAATTCTACCTAAAGAGACATGATTATAAATATTTCTCAGTAATGAAGAAAAGATAGTTTTTCAAAAATTGAAATTAAGTTCAAATTCATTATTTTTTCTCCTGAAAATATAGAAACCTCTATATCTAGAAATTTTTAATTATCGGTGACCATTAAGAAATGCTCAAAAATAATATTAATCATAAAGTTTATAAATTAGATCACACTATTACTAAAAATAATATCCCTCAAATATAGTTTTCTGATCTATATTTAGATATTCAATAGTTAAAAAATTTAATGTTTACATACAAATAAAAATTCTTAATTATGTTAAGCGCAATTAAAATAAAGAAAAAATATATAATCTAATAATGTAACAAAAAATTTATGTTTAGTTTCAGATAAAAAAATCTTCTCTCAAACTGAATGTTCTGTTGTAATATATTTATGGAAAACCTAGATGAAGGGGTGAATTATAGTTTAAAAAATGAAAAAATTTAAAACTTCTCAATTATTATAATAATCATAAATAAAAACAGGTAATTAAACCATAAAATAATTCTGAGTAAGATCAAATAAATTAATTATAAGAATATGAATATAAATTAAATTACTCATAAAGTTAAAATCATAGAAAAAAATTAACTAACTACATTTTTTCAAATAACATTAAATTAAATAGTACATAAAATATAATATTAATGGATTAAGATTAAAATATAAACTTCTAATGGATATTTATAATAACTACACTTTTAACCCAAAGAGAATTGGATTAAATAAACTACCTTCAAGGTATTCTCAACTCCTCAACTGTAGACCCATTTACAGTTATCCAGTTCTTACTACCTTATTATTGTATTTATATTTCATACCATGTAAGTACTCAATCAACCACATTTGTACGCCCCACACACTACAACTAATAACACTGTAAACCTGCTATATGGACCAGTATCTCAGTAAATCATCTACCATAACAGGTATCTTGGTAAATGTAATACAATAATTGATTTCTTTTAAAACTAAATAAAAATGAAATACTATAAGATTTTATAATTAAACCAATCACTTGTAAACTTTATAAAAACATTCCAAAAGAAAAAATATCAAAGGTACACTAGTCATCAATATGTTTAAGATATAAAATCATTGAAACTATGAGAGTATAATTAAATCACATTAGTCTTACGATCCACAATATAAATATCTTTTATAGAAAATATTCTAATGTTTATATTCCCCACATTTTAGATTTATATTTAATATCATTTGATAGAGCTTAATGTTCATATTTTGATGGACTCAGTGACCCTCCATATATACCAATAATATTATTCAGCACCAGCATGGTGCTTTATATAACTAGATAAAATAATAAAGATTTGATTATTCAGGTAAATGTTTTTATATAAAGACATTAAAATCTTAGTATTACAAAAATACATATATCCCTTTTTTTCACAAATCTATAAACCATTGTTTTTTGTTAAACCTCAAAAATTTAAAATTCAATTTTATTATTTTTAAACTGTGATCAATAATCATGAAATAAAAAAATTATGTTATATTATATTCTAAATGAATTGATTTTTAGTTTCCAAAAAAAGTAAATTAAAGTAATTCCATTCAAAATCATATATTGGGTCCATAAATTATGATATATCACTAATTACATCCCACCGAACACTTTTTCATAAGTCGTTACTATGTAAAAATATGGTTTTTAAAAACTATTTATTTATTTTCAATTATCTAATTAATATTATTAAAAACATACGTAATTATTAAAATTAATCCAAATTTTGTAGTTTATTTAGAATATATTGCTATAAAAAATTCAAATATTCATTGGGTTTTCATTTCATTCAACATCTTTTTAAAAACATTAATCTCTATGGTGGTTTTAGACTAACTAAGTGAATGATGATGTTATTATATATGTATTTAATTTATTAATATTATTTTAAATTTATTTCATGGTGGGATATAACAATAATATACAATAAATTTTATTATTATGATTCTAGAATAGAAAAATACCCATCATATGAATGGTAATTATTTCATGTACCAGGAACCCTTATCCTTTATAATGGATTTAAAAATCTTTGACACTTATAGGGTTTATAGAACTATTGCAAAATAATCTTTGACCAATACCTCTATATGAATGCAGTAGGTTTGGAACTATGAACAGAACAACATCGAAGTAGTTAACAAAAATGATATATATTTAATAAATAAAAACAGAATAAAAATTTATGAAAAGTGATAAATAAATATAAAAATGATTTAAATAAAGGACTTAATTATTTTAAATCAACTATTTTGGAGATTAAAAGTTCAACCGAAGTAAGTATGAACTTGAGTTACGGGTTTCTCTTGACTTAAAATGATTTCCATTAGTTATAATATTTCTAATTCAACAATATATTATTATATTTTTAGTATATATTATCATTATCATTATTAAATGGTGTTTTATATTTTTCTATATGGAAATTTCATTTTCAGGTAGTTTTCTTCTCCTTTGATGAATTTCTTATTTTATAAAACATGACATTATTAAGATTGACTTCTCCCCTCTTTGGGAACTATTTGTCTCATCCATGCCCATTTTTAATCTAATTAAAAATGTTTCCTTTTATTGTAATGAAAGTTAGATAGGTAATCTCTTCATAACTATTTATAAACATATCATATTTATTCAGAGCAAAATTTCATATTTCTTTTATCTATGTGGATTTATATAAAATAGTTTAAGAATCCTTAATGGTGTCTATTCACACATCTTTTTTCATTTATATTCTATACCAAATTTGATCGATTTAAAATTATTTATTTTAAAGTATCAAAAATTTATACTTATTTTGAAGTTATGTTTTTTAAGTATTATTTCACCCCATTAAATGGATTTTTGATGTGGAAAATAACATCATTTGACAACAACATTATAGATATTTTAACGAAATTCCCTTCACAATTTCACTTCAATTTTCCAATTTTTCCATAAATGATATATCTCATAGGGAGTAAAGTTTCATTAATCACAATATAAATTCCCACATGATATGATTCCCTTGGGAAATTAAATTTTCAATATCAGTTGATGTAATTCTTTATTTACACATATGTGATACCATTTGTGGGTTTTTTGTAACCCATAATATTTATGTGGGGTTTCATGATAGGATATATAATTGAATTTATATGAAACATATATGTATGATTTTATATAATAAATGGTGGGACCATATTCATATAGATCAAAATAATTAGGTATCAATTCATATCTCATGAGATCGTTAAGTGTGGATGAGGTAGAGAAATCCTTATATGTGATGTTATGCATGAACTTATTGATATCCTTCTTTAAAATTTATTATATTATCATTGTGAATATATGTTATACATGAATATAATATAGTATTTTTCATAACATATTTTTATCGATTTTACCACAATTTTATCAGATCTTGGAAATGATCATTGACTTATGATTACAATGATTTGTTGTTAGTTTATTCCACACATTATATTCTACCATTTTTGTGTTTCTATTATGATATTTGACTCTTATATCATGTTTTTAAGTGAGAGGTTTTTTCATTTTCTTATTATTTCCATGCCATGATTATAGAATCTCGTGATATATCATCCCATGTTATCCTACTACACACTTAAAGGGATTTTTGGATCACCATTTTTTATGTATACCCCGATGACTTCCAATGTTATATTAAAAGTATATAAATTACTATATTATTATTTATGATATGATTTATGATGTACCTAATTCACCAAAGATGTTGGACGTCAAGATTTGGGGTAGTTTACTATTGATAATTTTATTAATAGTGATGTAATAACATATGTATTCATTATGATATATTATTTTTGGTATCAAAGTAAGGACTAGAAATTATGGGGGTTATACAAGAAATAATAATATGAAAATAACCCTAAATAACCAAGATAAAGAAATTAGGAATCTATATGTTTTGAATAAAATGTGATTAATTCTTCCTAAGTTAATGAAATTTCTCCTCTATTTATATTCACTCATGTAAGATCCTCCCTAACTATCCATATTTTGAATGGATATAAATGCGAGAAATAATATCAAAAACTAATTTGATGGGAAACATGTTGATTACCCAAATATTAAACCTAATAATAGGTAATTAAGAGTCAATAACATCATGGTGGTACTCGCTAAATTTATTCGAGTTATAAATAATACACCGAAGCATGTGGATATCCAGACTCCTCCAAAGAGGGATTAAGTTACATTTTTCCATCTATTCGAAAGACACGCCATCTTTTTGTGGATCTTTGGATCTATCAATTTCTTAGTAATTTATAAAGACTACGGTGGTATTATTATTGATTCTTTAATTATTAAATATAGTTAATCTGATCTTATCCATTTACCACTTGAAGGGTGAAGTCGATTAGTGGTGGAAAATGATTTTAAAAATAATTCCTAAGAAAGAAACAGAATAATTAGAATTGGATTGATTCAAGAAAATAGTTTTAAATAAATACTTTCATCACACTATATATACTAAAATATTTACGGAATTTATTAGGAACATGAAAAGAGAAGATTAGAATATTAGGTCTATTATGATAAACATTTCAAGGATTTTATAGAATAATTCTAACTATATCATTGACCCTAAAAGTATGGTTTCCCTTAGTGGTATCAAACCAGATCTTCAAAAATATTTTGATATTAAAGACCAAAATATCTTTGAAGAAATTTTCTATTTCTCTCTCATGTAGGATATTGAGATTAGTGAGATTCAATAGTCTCGTTGGAGAGACTAGAGATAAGAAATTAATAATGGAGTTTCACTCAGGGGGATCAACTAGTTAACCTAATGGATTGATGAAGAGGTAATTAACCACATGTTAATGTTATGAGAATAATAACATATAAACCAACCTCTATGTAAAGAATTGAATTTACTATTGTGAAAGGGAAGGTAAAACTACTATTGAGTGTTTAAAGGACATGTAGAAGGTAGTCAATTTAATGGATGAAATGAAGGTTCCACACAATCCTCCCTACATGGTATAATGGTTTAATTAAATTTAATATAGAAATTATTAAACTCAATAACCTAATAAAATAGATAATAATGATAATATTTTATCACTACCTCCAAAATCAATGTAAAAAGATTGGTCTTATATTATAAATACCACCAAAATGAGGAATGAAAACAAAGTGGTAATAGTTAAACTTGTTATTCATTTAATAATAGTCAATGTATTATTTTATTTTATCTCAATTTATTCATTTATATCATTCAACTTATAAATAAATATTTAGTAAACACCATAGGACATGGATGTAAAGTTATAAGTGAAGACGCTATGTGGTACAATCATTGCATACCATATATATTACACTTATCCTATTAATGGTTATTGGGATAATATTACTATAAAAAAAGTTATTAATTATTGATATGAATTTGATGGAATATTTGGAATGTATTGGTTACTATTATTCATAGAATATAAAAAATACCAGGATTGGTAAATAACTTTTCATAATCCAATCTTTAATTTAATCTCATATAAGTTTATGGAAAATTATGAAACTCTGTTAGAAACTCCATCTCAAAAATGGAAACTATTTTCTTAAACAGAATCTTATCTATCCAAAATGATTAATGGAAAAGAGCATATTTCCTTGTGGGTATTCCTAATATAGTGTAATATGTTGACATATTCCCTTAAGAGTTTCCTTGTTTCCCTAATTGATAATATTTTTTATTCTCAATTAAACTATTTCATTAAGTACTTACAATATTAAAGAGTTCCAAAATAATAGCCCTAATTTAAATATTATAATTTAAAAATAAACAAACATATCATTTGTGCAAGGTTTTATTTACCCTAGTACATATTCTTAGGGTATCTCCATTATAGTTCTCAATATTAAGGCTGGATAAATATGTCTTTGTATTTATTTTAATGAAATAAACAAGATCATGATAAATAATAGGTATCATATTTGATATATTCATGGCATTTTCAATCAATTATGTGAGTAGACTGTTTCAAAAATATTCATCTCTGATATGGTTAACATCATTTTAAGGTAAATGATGTTTCTATTCCCAAAACAACCTTTTATAAAAGATATGGATATTATAATTTTGTAGTAATTCCATATAGAGTCACTAATGCGCAAAAAATATTTAGGGACATGATGAATATAGTCTATATATATTACCTAGAAATATTTATGTTGGCCTTTATAGGTGATATCAAAATATATTCCAATATTATGTAATATCCTAAAGAACACATAGTCATTATTTTAAATACATATTGAATGAAGAATCTGTATAAAAAGTAAAGTAAATGAGACTTCTAGATGGATGAATTAAATTTTCTGATGCAAGTGGTCATAAAATAATGGATATGTTTTTTTTCATTGAAGAATGATGTAGTTAATTAATAACTCTGATAGAAAATGGTGACGATGATCCATAGTTTCTTAGGATTATACTATTCATGTTTTGTGATAAATTTCTCATGACTTTTAAACTCACAAACCAATATAACATTTAAAAGAATAAAGTATGTCTATAAAAATTAATATGAATAGAGTTTGAATGAGTAAATTAGATTTCCACTCATATAACCTATACTCAAACTACCCTAAACTAATGAATTATTTAGGATAAATAGTGACACATTACAAAATGTCTCGGGTTGTGTCTTAATGAAATATGGTAATATAATACCCTATTAATTAAAAATTTAAAAATTACTTTTTAAAAATTACACATCTCATGATCTATGTTGAAATGGGAGATATATAAATCAATCAAAAAATAATAAGGTATGTATTCAAATAGAAAGAGATAAACATACACCAATAAATATGTATACATAATTAAAGATGTCATAGATAAAAATTCTGATGTGATGATACAAATAAAGAGATCAATGAATTTATATTCAATTTCATGATATATTAAATTTTCAATGCATAAATGAATTAATTCTAAGTGGATGATGAAACCCATGTCCATACCAACATCAAAATGGATAAATATCACACTGGTCTTCACAGGGGTCTTCCAAATACATCCAAGGTAATTAATGTTATATTGTTTTTTGTGTACTATATTATAATAAATTTACAAGTCATAACTATTTATATGGATTTTCACATGATCAAATTTCCATGATATATATCAAACAAATGGTTTGGCTATTTGGAACACCATTTCAAATTATTTCTGATTGAGATAAGAGATTCAGCTAGATGTTTTGGAGGATCCTTCATAAGTTATTGAACAGATATTAGAACTTCAGTATAGTATTCCATCCTTAGTCAGATGGACAACATGAGACTTTTCATACAATGAATAATATGATCATATTCTGATATATTGTCTTTAAAGGAGTTCAAGATCAACCCCTTCCCCTAGTTAATCTGTCTTACAAAAATATAATCCACTCAAGAATTCATACGTCTCCAAAAGAAGATCTAGATTAACAGAAATTTATAACTCCAGCAGGTTGGGATGAAGTCAATAGAAGAAATATATTCGCACAAAAAATGGTGGTGGAGATTAAATAAATGGTTAATTACATTTAAAAACACATAAGAGATTATTATAGTCAATAGAATAATTATATTTATAAGTGTTGTATGTTCCTATATTTCCAGGGTAGGGATAATTTATTCCTTAAAATATCTCTATGGAAGAGATTTAATAGGATTTTTAAGAAGTTAAATCTAATTCCCAAGCATATAAGACCCGTTGGTATTGTTGACCATGTTATATTTTCGGCCTTTCGACTTTATCATAAAACAAACTGGTATCAATTTTATGTTTTGTTCCACATATATCTCTTGAGGAGGTACAAAACAAAACTATCATATGTATTGAATCTAGATGTGGTACCATGGGAGAACGATCTTCCTTATGAAGACTAGACATTTTAAATATTGATTAAAAGAGATTATGTTATAGGAGACAAGACCAGTCATATTTTCAATGTACTATTGAAGAATCCAAAATATAAAGAGGGTACATGGGAATCTAATGATGAAATGAAACATAATTACCAACATATATTTATATCATAGTGTTTGAGTTGATACTTCATAGATGAAGTTTTAGATGGGGGGAATAATGTAATGGCATATAATTATCAAAAATGAAAAATGGCCACTATAATATATTTACATTAGAATTTTAATAATCATTCTAGTAACATATTTATAATTATTATAGATACTATATTCAAATATGTAATATAAAATAAATAAATATAAATATAAATTATTAGAATAGTTTGGGTTTAATACCCTTTTAACAAGTAACAGATACCCCTTTTTAACGTGATTATGAGAGAACCCATTACAAGACTTATTATTCCCGGACACAAAGGCCTATGGGATACCTATATTTGAGGCTCAGAAATGGTAAAAAACTACTCATAGACCAAATTCACCATGATCAGTGGTCCAATGGACTCACGTCCCAAGATTTGAATATGCCTAAATGCTGAAATTTCTAAAAATGCTTGTTGTATGGTAATGTGTCGCTCTTTACCTGCACATCATTGTGCTTTACCCGGAAAATCACCCCTTTATTGTTTGAATACTTTATAAAATAATAAGGATCCCATAAGGATTACCACCTCTTATGCTCATCGTTTTCACTCCCTAGAGTCTTGATTCATCATCTTCCCATTGAGGCTTAATGCTCACTATACAACCATGTTGTCGTGAGTCCCTGTGAGTAGCGTCCTCCCCTATACACATCAGTGCTTCCCACCACTGTTGTTAAGAGAATCTGAATCCCCCCTCATAGACCTATTTTATATTAAATTTCACCACCCTAAGAAACCACCATGACACTTTACCAAACCCCAAAATCCTAACAGAGTTTCCTTAGTCCCTCCATTATGCAATACACCATCCACAGTCAGTGCTTTCAGGAATGGACCATCTTAAACCATTGGCCACACCCACCTATGTGTAGATGGAAGAAGATCCAAACCCAATTTAATTAGGAGGAATTTTAAGCGGTCCATGGACAAAACATGAACATTATTCATAATTGGAAACACATGTTTTTTGATCATTCTGAGTAAAGGAAATTGTTTTTAGTCTTTATAAAAAAACTCCATGTGTTATGAAATTTAATATAGAAGTTAAATGTTTAAATATTGGAATTTTAATTTTTTAGAATTGAAATATTTTTTGGAAACATCAGGTTGAAAATAACATAGGATTAATTTTTATTATTTTTCTAAAAAGGTTGATTTTTTAGTTAAAAGTAAAACAAAATTGTTTTTTAAAATACCACAACTTTTATGAAATCATCGTGATATAAATATAACATAATAGTTTATAGAAATTTTTATTGAAATTAAGAGACAAATTTTATTCAAAATTAATAATGATGAAATATATCTCTATGAAATTTGAAATTATATAACATGGAAATTATCTAATCACTTACCCAATTCTTGCACAATCTAATAAAACTCAAAATTCAAATCTTAAGCACTTTAAAATAAATGAAATTATAATAAAAAAATATTATAAAAATTTTCATATCATAATAATTTTGAAAAATAAATTGTATTTACATTATAATTTTTTTTCGTATTTTAAAAATAGTATTATTGTCCAAGATTCTTATACAGTGTTGACATAGTGTTTGTGTAAGTAGGGAAAAATTAAAAGTGGGTGATTTGAGGGATAAGCTTTAGATGAATTATTTTGTTTTATTTTTTTGGATAATAGTTACATATAATAAATTATTTAAATATTTAATTTCTAGATCCACATTTAGATAAATATTTTTATGTTATATTACAAAAAAAATCCTAGAATAGACATCAAAAGTCATTAAATATTATAAATGATTTATAAATTAGTAAAAATAAAAAAAATTTATAATTAATAAATATGGGAATTTTATTGGTCTATAATATCATATATGATCCACTCTAGGTCCACTTTTCATTTTAAAATTACATTATTGAAACTTAAATATAGAATATTTAAAAAAATACTTTTAAAATTTTAAAATAAAAGGTTACTTGTACTAACCATTTAATAAACATATAAATTTATATTTCTTATCTATATTCTACTAGAATTACTATCTAAAATTCCATTTTTATTTTAATAAGTTTTTTTCAATCCAATTTACCCCTCTCAAAAGGATTTAATCTCAATCCAAATGAGGTGACTCAAAGATCATGGTAAGAATTTCTAAGCCTCTTTCTTCATTCAAATGTGTGTTTATTTATCACAAAAAACATTTAAAAATTATATTATTTTGATTAAATGATTTAATTATCATGGTATAGGTATCCTATAGATCTGTAAGATATGATATATCACCCATTACCTTCCATAAAACACCTTTTTATAAGTTTTTCGTATCTAAAATTAAGAATTTCAAAAACAATGGTGTTTGTTAAAATTATCCTCTTCCCTTTTCAACAATATAAGTAATATTTAAAATTAATTCTAATTAATTATTTTATTTATCCCAAATATTTATTGGGTTTTTCCTTCTTTTATAGTCTTTTAAAAAATATTACTTACCATTGTTTTTTTAAGCTACCTATTTTGAAGTTGTTTTTTTCATAAACTTATTTATTCCATAGATATTCATAAAAATAAAATTTATAAATTAATATAAAAATAATAATAAATAAATATTATCATTGTGATTATATAATGATAAGACATTCATCGTAACAATAATATAAAATATAAAACAATCAAAGTCATTTTTAACCTTTAATAAAAATAATATCGATGAGGATTCTCTAAATAGTAACTTAACAAAAATCTATTTAACTCGTCAAATTATATAATTAAAAAAACTATATACAATATTAATTCTATATTTTATGTAACCATTTTAAAATAACCATTGAATGTTACTTCTATATCAATGCACCAGTTTTGGAACTATAAACAGAACAACATCGAAACAGTCGATAAAAACAATATTAAATTAATAAATGAATAAAAAATTATAAAAATATATTTTAAAAGATAAATTAAGTATTAAAAAGTTCTGAAAAAAAATATTAATTGTTCAAATCTACTATTAAAGAGTTCATAGGTTCTTTTAAATAAAATCTACACATAATTTAAATTTTTTTAATTAAGCTTTTTTAAATGATTCATAATCGTTCTACATCAACCATGTTATTGTTTTTGTACAATATAATAAAAGAACACACACTAAAAAAGGGGTTATTTTTCATTTGAATCAAATTACACTATTCATCCACCCTATGTATGAAATTTACTATAAGGTGTGATCTTTCGATCTACACATAAAACGTAATAAGAAAATTAAATATAATGGAAATATGTGAAGAAAAAATACTGATATACACATAGAAAAAATAAAAAAATACTAAATAAAAAAATAAATAAGAAAACATCATGTTATATATAATAATCTACATTCCTATAAAAATATATTTTAAAAGTTAAATTTTATTCCAAAATGAATGTTGGGTTGTACACTTGATCCAAGTTATCCAATGTTCAAAAACATTCTTTTACTAAACTTAAAAAAAAGGTATCTTGCTCCCAAAACCTTGAATCTACTAACTATTGATCCTTTATAAGGTAGTTCAATATTTATATCCCTGAATCCCCTCAAATTTAGACATGTTAGAAGGTGTCTCTATTTTCCATACCCAAAATCCTCAATCAACCTGATCAAAAGAAGCTTTGTATTCCTAATGAAATCTCTGGATTGAATATTCTAAAACATAGCTATATTTTTCGTGGAATCCCCAAATCACCAAGAAATATAGATAATGAATTCAATCATTAATTGGTGGTGATATTGAAAATAATTCAATGCATAGCTATAAATCATAGAAAAACACTTTGAAAGAATAATAACATTGACCATAAGCACTCTAAAAAAATTAATTACACAAAATCAAAATGCTAAAACGTTTTTTTATGAATTACCTTAGTAAACTTTATATTTCATTATGATCCTAAAAGTAGCTATCTATTTAGAGACAATAGTTTATTGTCCATAGTTTCTATTATTTTGGTTTTGTTATAATTTTATCATCATCCTCATCATCCTCTTCCAATGAACCCAACATAGCTCTAAAACTTTTAATGAATCCAATCATACACCACTAAAGTTCTCATAAATATTTTGAGTTTATTCTATCATGAAACATAAATTCAAGTTATTTTAATTATTCTACATAAATATCTATAATTACTTTTATTAAATTTTCATTTGGCACACCATAAAACACTCAAATAAAAACATGAAGTTCAAAATAGATTATATCATGGGTGTAATTTGATTTGGAAACTAAAGATAAAGTAAGTATATGAATCAACAATCATCTGAATTTTTAAATGAATAGATGAAAATGAAAAATTAACATTGATGAAATTTAAAAATAATCATCCTATAACATTAATAAGTTATAATGAAATTAATTTATTAATTTTCAAAAAAAAATCCAAACAAACTTGTTAATTAAAAGTAAATTAAATATCCACTTTTATTAAATAAATATTTATAAAATTAGATCTCCTAATTTATTAAATTTACCCATTTAAAAATAAAAAAATGATTTTATAAATTTTTTTGAATATTCTCATAATTTATGATTTTCATATATAATAATAAAATTAAATTAATTATAGTAGTAAATAAAAAAACTCTTTTTATTTTAAAAAAAATTCACATTGAAGTAAATTCAATCTAACACAAGAAAATTACCTCTTTAGAAATATATATATTCTTTTAGTATAATATTACCCTTATGATATCAACATAACTCTCTTAAGATAATAATAAAAAACCATTCACTGTTTTAAAAATATAGGATCAATCATATTTGGATTCTTTTTCAGAAATTAAATAATTCTAGTATAAAAAATGAAAATAATTTAGAAAATGTAAAGAAAATTATTAACAATAATAAAATATAATAATTTAAATAAATAAATAATTCATCCTCTCAAAAAATCAATAAATGTTATGTTTATAGTATAAATTATTTAAAGGACTAAAGGTAAAATTTATTTTAAATTAATTCTTTTTTCTGAACCTTTGAAGATTATTAAGTCACAATATCATATGTGTGAGTGGAAGAATTTTGTAGTGAAATTTATTTTTGAATTAATTTATCATATTATTATTCAACATAATTTTATGTATCCTTCTCTAATTCCTTTATTTGAACATCTAACCTAAACAACAAAACATTATCTGGTGTAATTTCAATGAAAGGAATTTTTCATGGAATGTGTTTAATAGGAAAAAAAATCTATTGGAATGACTCCCCTTTCCTTGTCAGGGGATTCACCAAAATCAGGATTTAGAGAAGAGTATGGTAATGATTTTGGATATTATTTGGTCATTTTCCCATTTCCATTTTTCATGAAATCATGTTTTCTTTTAATCAATAACTCCTTACTAAAATTTTCACTAATATTAATATAATATATATTTAATCTTAAAACCCCATATGATTTAACATTTTGAAAATATATTTTCTTCTTATTCTATTTAGATTAATTCCGATAATGTTTTTACCTTAAATATTAATTTTAATTCTTATCTAAACTGATGTATTGCTTTCATATATTCATTTATTAATTATTATTAATTATCTGTTTTAAATATTATATCCTTATTTTCCAATGATTTTTAAACAACTTTTGAAATTCATATTTTGAGAAAACTCTTTGTCGGACACCTTTTATCTATAGAACATCACATTTTATAACCTTCTTCATCATTTAGGGAAGAGACATAGAATTGTAAAATACTTCCAAATATTTTCCCTTCTACTTTAAAGACTTTATTACCTTCACTCCATCATCTTTCTTATGAAATGATTTTGGAACTTCTATTCATGTTCTATTTAATGAAGATTCTATAAATCTATTTTTAAATTAATAAGAAAATATTAATTTCAGAGATGGTCTCATAGTTTATATATTTTTATGTCAACCTCGCATCATGTACCAAATTTTTAATTCTTTATTCTTTCAAAAAAATTAAAAGCACCCTATTGAGAATCAAGTTATATAAAAAATTCATGAAATCACTAATTCAGTTTATATGGAATTGTATAAATCTATATCAACTTATCTAGAAAAAAATTTCTCATATTAAAAAAAAATCTAGAAGATAAAAATAATTTATATTCACCATATCCTTGTCAATCATTCTTGTTAACTAAAATTATTGAATCCTATAAAATTTTATTCTTGTTTTTTGTGGTTCGTGATTCATCTTGTGTATTTATTGTTTCATATTGAGAATAATTTCATCTGAAAATATCCTAAAAAAGGATGTGATACTTTTGTTAGCCTAAGACACACAAAAAGGGGATTATCCTCCAAAAAATTATAGTATCACTACAGACCTCTACATGGATAAAATTATATGATTTTTAAAAATATTGAATGAAAAACTTATCGAAGATACCACTTCTATTATCATTTTTGACCATTACAATTTTGAAATAAGAAGAGCATTGAAAATTTCAAAACAAAAGTTTTATATATTAACAAATACTCGTCCTTAAAACATTACTACTTATTTCAACTAAAATATATTCTTTGAATAAATTTTTTTATCTATTTACCTTCCACATATGATTTCTTTGGAAGAGATTTTTCGAAAAGATTCTATTTCAATAACAAAAAATGAATATTAAATAAAAAACTAATAATGATATACAGAATCCCAACACTGACAAATATGTCTAAAAGACTCAGGTTCTACCACCAAAATATATAGGTTTAAAAGGTGACTGAGATCACCATCATCTATCATTCAATAAAATGTTCTAGAATCATTTCATCAAAAACATATGATGTAATAATAAAATAAATGAACTATATTTCAAATTTCGTAAAATTTTGGAATTCTTACAATTCTCAACTTCATAAATATTATCAATTATATTCTAATAAAATTAAAAATTTAAAACTATAAAAATAAATGAAATTATGAACAACATAAAAAAGAAGATATATTTTTAAAATCTAGTAAGTCAATGATGAATGATAAAACTCTATGGGATTTTTATAATAATGAATTGTCTTGTTATTATTATTTTGAATATGGTTTTTGATATATTAAACCTTAAAAAATAATCTCTATCGAAATTCGATGACTTTTTGATGAAAAGGTTAGCTAAAATAGTTACAAAAAATCCCCCAAAATAGAAATAAATAATGAATGGTATTAAGAAAAACATTAAAAATAAACTTACTATAAACAAAAAATTCACAAATGTTGTATGTTTAGATAAACTTAAAAATAATAACAACTATGTACAAGGTATATTAATTTAGTGAACGATATGCAATGATATCAAGTATTTAAAACTATGGTCATGATATATCAATATTTTTTTTATGTTAGGAAATAATAGTGAAAAGTACCTTAAGTATCCACATTAATCTATGATTTTCACATTTAACAAATTTTTTAGAGAAATAAGTCATGTAAGTTCATAGATATTGAACTTTATTCAAGAGACAATTCATTATCTAGTGTTTACAACCATATCATTTAGTGAAATGGGGATATTTTTTAGCTATAAAATAACTCATACAATATGTGAAAAACCATAACTAGTTTCATTTACTAGTAAGAAAGTTGAAAACAAAACTCTCAACTTCCCATAGAATTTCTCAGAATATTTTTTGATTGAAGTGAAACATATATATAGCATATTTAAACATTTTATTTATGTCTTCATATTAACATTCACAATATGTTGTCACAAACAACTGATGGATGCTTATTCGACTACCTAATGCTTATATATTGAAAATGAAATAACATTTGATTTTTCTCAAAATTTTGCGTATGAGATGACTTTCTAAAATTTCTAACTATGAAGTATGTTTAGTATTATCATACTTAATTTAAAAAACATTTTATATAATATAAATATCAATATTTTTATAAATATTTTTTGAATTAAGATCCTTAGATCTATTATAATGACTCTAGTTAATATCTTTACATTCCCCAACATAGCTTTTAAATTCATCATATATTTATGGAACATATTCTTCATATTAAGAACAATATGGATCATCATATAAGAAAATAATTTTAGTATCTACGTATATATCTTCTAGAGCATCATCATATACCATTTTCATTAAGAATAAATTATTTTGAAGAACAATTGAAAAAAATTAAAATATCATTCCAAACTCATCACTTTTTGAATCAATATTGTGTTGAGATTGTGATGGATCCTAAGAAGCACTCAAAGTAACATTTTTTATTTGATTTATTTTCGTTATTTATTTTCAAATTTTACACCTATGTTATTTTTTCAAACTAAAACAGTATAGTCTTATATGTATTGCTTTTATAAATTCATTACAAATAATCATAGTAGTATCTTTCCTCTTATTCCCATTATTACTATCATTCTCATCTTTTGATAATTTCGCCAAAAAATTATTTTTAAACATTTTCTTCACCATATTCACAGGTTCACCATCTTTAGGCTCATGATCAAATACATAAAAATTAGAACTAGAATACTTCATAAAACCCTAATTATATTTAGTTTAATTATAAAAAAACATATTAATATTGAATAAAAATATATTGTATTCTTCTTTTTTGGCTATTAAACGTCTCTTTTTAATCCAATATCATACTTCAAGAGAGTTCTGATAATATCTTCTAATTAATATTTTTTTTAATTTGTGTCTTTTTTAATTCACCTTACTTCAGTAATATGTATATACACATATCAATAATTTAATAACAAAATAATTCGTTCTCATTGAGAGATTTCAAGATATTGACAATAAGAATCAACTATTGATTCATTTTAGAAACACTCTCTCCTAGAATAAAATAAATATCTAGATCAGAAGACCTAAGAAAATGACATTTAGTTTCAATAATGGTAAATGTTATAAATTTTGTGACCTTTAAATTTTAACATACACAAAATGTAGTTTTGAATGATGTAACTCAGCAATAAATGTTCTATTTAATTAAGCATATAAGTGTATTCCCCAAATAAAAATTTAGTTTAAATCCATATATTTCATCTCATTAAAAATTTGATACTTATTTATCCACAATACTATGACTTCTAGTCAATATCTAAAATGTTTCCACACCATTATTTAAACTAAATTTCCTATTAACCTCACCTGTTTTGATAATCCCAATTATGATTTCATATACTTTTATAATCTCAATCTAATGTTTTTCTATGTATTAATTATTTAAATCTGTTATCAACATGATAATCATATTAAAATGATCCCCTGAGATATGTTAATCCATGTTTATCCATGTTTATCCATGTTTATGTAAGTTCTGGAGTAATTCTAACCCATTCGGATGTGTTTTGCATAAAACAGACAAGTGTTATAGCTACTGGTATAGAGCTACCGGTACTCAGTCTACCGATAGACTTAGTCTACCGATAGACAGAGTCACCGATACACTAAGGTCACTGATATAAAAAGAGTTACCGGTAAGCAGAAACAAAGTCTACTGACAGAATAGACGAGCTACCGATGTGCATGTCTACCAATAGTTACTAGTAGAGTAAGCCTACTGATATGAGTACTGAATCACAAACCAGAGTTACCGATATGAGGAAGTCTACTGATAGAACCAGTCTACCAAGATACCGACAGAAAAACAGACCAGAAGTCTACCGATAGATAGAATTCTACCGATAGAGCAAGATCACAGATAGATACCGATACAAGTATAGTCACTGATATATCGAGATACCGATATAAGGTTGCTGACAGTATAAGTCTACCGATAGACTACTAATGAAAGAGATACCGATCGAGAGACAGCTACCGATGGAGCAACAACTACCAGTAACAAGAGCTACTGATGGAACTAAAGTCACCTGTATATGAGCTACCGATGCAAGTTTAAAAGAGCTACCGATGGAAGGTTCTGAGACACGCACCGTGCACGTATACCAATATAACGCTACAAATGCTTGACCAAACATTCAAACCCTATACTCTTCGTACTATTTATTTATTTATCTAATGGTTACATTTGATGGTTTTAATGCAGTTAATGTTATTTAATGATTTCTGTTGCATGTCAGGGAACCGTACCTAGTACCCATGAAAAAGGCGATTATTCTTTTCTGCTGAAGCTGAAAGCTATAAAGGGACAGAAAAAGATCGTGAAATACACACTCCAAGAAGCATTACGGGTGATGCATATTACACCAAAGGCACAAAGAAGACACATAAAGGGTGAAAGAGACAAGAGCTGAACAGCATTCAAATGTGGAGCATTTTTCTATAGTCTACATCCATACTCCAAGAATCTTGGACATACACGAAGAAACTTATTCTAGAGGAGAACACAAGATGCTTCTTGGGTGAATAACTACAACAAAAATTCCATGCACTCTGGCTTTTAAGCTGAACCAAGATTCAAAGAAGAAAATGACACTCTATGTTCCGAGAAAGAATAGAGGACTCAGAAGCTTTTCTGATAAACCAAATGAGTCTAGAGCTGCACTGCTAATCACTAAAGAGTTTCTAAACTCAATCATACTTCTCTTAGTGATTCTATCTTTATATTTTGAGTAGTGTGTGTACCCTGTTTATTTTACACACACAATTTCTCCTGTGCTAAACTGGATGATTCTTAAATCCTCACTCAAACTCCATAACTCTTTTGTTTCCCACTGTGGATGGTGGTAGAGGTCGAGTAAGACCAGAACAGCCTGTGAGTTGTTTTTCCCATTAAGAATTGTGGTAGAGGTCTTTTTACCTGGAAAGTAGTGTACTGTTTTTTACCCCCGATCCAGGGTGTCGATCAATTTATATAAATTGTTGAGAGGACTAAGTCTCGGCTTTAGACTGAACCTCTTGGTTAACTTATTTGTGCTCTTATATTAAGTCTATAAGTATTACATATATATTTTACATATTCCACTGCTATTACTTTGAAATAAAAAACTATTTTAAAGATACATTGATAGTCAAATTAGCAAGTTTTTATGCTTATTGTAAACCAGTAAGTTTGATTCAAAAGTTAATTTGTTCTTCAAATTAAGTTAGCTGAGACCTAATCAATCTTTGAGAAACTAATTGAACCTTTACACTCTGTATAGATTCAATACAGTTTAACTTTGTTTTTAAATTGGATGATTTTAAGAGAAATATTCTTAATTGAAATTTTAATTGGAACTCAATTCACCCCCCTCTTGAGTATTCACTCTGACCAACATTTGGTATCAGAGGATTGTTTTGTTAAAGTATTTTTGAAATACTCTGTTTTTCAACAGTGATTTTAGTTGCATCTTTAAAGATATTAAATTTATGTTTGTTCTAAATTTTATCTCTTGAAACCCATTTTCTAAAATCTAGTTATGGATAATATACTAGAGGGTGCTGCTACTAACCGGCCACCTTTCTTCAATGGCACTAACTATGCCCAGTAGAAATTGAAAATGAAAATTCATTTAGAAAGCATGGGCTTTGATATTTGGACTTCTATAGAGTCTCAATATAAAATTCCAGAAACTGAAAGAACAACTTGGGATGAACCTACAAAGACTTCTTACAATAATAATTGTAAAGTTATGAATGCTCTGTACTGTGCTTTAGGAGATGAAGAGTTTAATAGAATTTCTTCTTGTAAAACTGCATTTGAAATATGGGATACTTTTGGTGCTTCTAATGAAGGAACATCCGATGTTAAAGAAATGAGATTGAATACTTACACTATTAAATATGACAATTTTAAAATGAAAACTGATGAACCTATTTCTGATATGTGTCTCAGGTTTAATGAGATAGTCAATACAATTAGTTCACATGGAAAATCTTTTCCAGCTAATGAACAAATTACGAGGATACTGAGATGTCTGCCAGAACGATTGAGAGGCACCTCTGTCTCAATCAGAGAGTCATGTGACATTGGAGCACTGCCAGTTAAGGAGATTATTGGTAAATTTATGATATATGAGGATGAAATCAAGGTGAATAAAGAGGAAGATGATGAACCTAAGAGAAAATCTGCAGCTTTCAAGTCTACTGCCTCTAAGAGTAAAGACAAGGAGAAAATGCAAATACCTACTGAGATTTTAACCAGTGAATATTCTGATTCATATAGTGATGCTGAGATGGCTCAAATAGCCAAGAGATTCAAGAAGTTTTATAGAAAGAGGAAATTCTTCAGGAAATCTAACTACAAAGGAAAGTATAACAACAAGGGACACTGGAATAAGGATTGGAAGAAAGTTGACAAGAATGATGAAATAGTATTCTATGAGTGTAAAAGGAAAGGACACATCAAGGCAGATTGACCAAAGATGAAAGTAAAAAATAAATATGATTATAAAGACAAGAAGTACATGAAAGCTATGAAAGAAACCTGGAGTGCATTTGAAGATAGCACAAGTGAATATGAAGTTTCTGATTCTGAGAAGAATCATGCCAACATTTGTTTCATGACCAACACATCTGAGGTAACCTTAGATACTCCTGTTTTAAATTCTTATTATTCTGAAGATGATGCAGAATCTGATACTGATTCTAAAAACATGACTAGTAAGGAATTATTTTAATACTGTAATATTTTGTAGGAGACATGCAATGAACATAAGGATAAATACAAATCATTAAATAAACAGTATGCTCTCACTACTACTGTTAAAACCAAACTTACTATTGAAAAGGATAAGAATGCTCAATTGTTAAAGGAAAATATAGAACTGAAAATGTCAAATGAGAAACTTAGAAAAGACTAAAAGAAGTTTACAAATGGAAAAGACACACTTACTCAAATGTTAGGTAAAAAAGTTGCACCTAAATACACTACTGGTTTGGGATACCAACCTGGACAAAGACAGTTCACTAAAACTCGATTTATCCCTAAGTCTGGACAAAATTATGCTTATTCTAGTTCTGGAAATTCGTATGCTTCAACCAGTTATTCATATAGTTATAGGTCAAATAAATTTTATCTTTCAAAATATTTTGATTCTATAAATTATATGAGACCCATAAGACAAATGTGGGTACCAAAAGCTTTGATTTCTAACCTTTCTGGACCAAGGAAGATCTGGGTACCAAAATCATTTCCTATCTAAATCTGTTTTGTAGGAAACATGCTTGAAGAGTTCTCATAAGAAAGTATGGTACTTAGATAGTGGATGTTCAAGACATGTGTCTTGAGATTATTAATGTTTCAAAAGATTAATAAAGGTTGATGGAGGCCATGTCACCTTTAGTGATAATTCTAAAGGAAATATCATCGGCCTTGGCCAAATTGGTAACACTGGTTCAGTTTTAATTTCTAAAGTTTTATTTTTTGATGGACTTAAGTATAACCTATTAAGTATTTCTCAATTATGTGAGGATGGATTTAATGTGAAGTTTGAAAATTATTATTTTAATGTTTTTAATTCAAAAAATGTTTTAATATTTTCTGATTTAAGAAATGAAAATGTTTATGCAGTTGATTTAAATTCTTTAGTTAAACAAAATGTTACTTGTTTAAATTCTTTTCATAAAGAGTCTTGGACTTAGCAAAGAAGATTAGGACACTGCAACATCTATTCACTTAGAAAACTAACTAGAAAGAACTTAGTTATAGACCTACCTAAACTTGAATTCCCAAAAGACAAAGTTTGTAATCCCTGTCAAAAGGGAAAGCAAAATAAAGTTTCTTTTAAATCAAAGAAAGAAGTTTCAACTTCTCAACCTCTCGAGTTGGTTCACATGGACTTGTTTGGAACATCAAGAGTTTCTATTTTAATTGGGAAGCATTATGTCTATGTTCTAGTAGATTACTTTTCTAGATATACTTGGGTATACTTCTTATCTCACAAAAGTAAAGCTTGTTCTTATTTTGTTAAATACTCCAAATCTGTTGAAAATATTAGTGGACTTAAGATTAAAACTCTAAGAAGTGATCATGGCCGTGAGTTTGAAAATAATGAATTTGAATCTTATTTCTCACACAATGGATATAATCACAAGTTTTCTTCTCCTAGAACACCTTAGCAGAATGGTGTAGTAGAAAGAAGGAATAGAACCATTCAAGAAATAGCTAGAACCATGCTCAATGAATATGACTTGCCTAATTACTTTTGGGTTGAAGCTGTAAATACATCTTGTTATATTATTAATAGAGTCTTAACTAGTATAGTTCTTAAGAAGACCCCGTATGAGTTGTGGAATAATAGAAAACCTAAAGTTAGTTACTTTAGATTCTTTGGCTGTAATGTTTTTATTCTTAATACAAAGGATAATCTGGACAAGTTTGCTTCTAAGATTGATGATGGAATTTTTCATGGTTATTCTATAACTAGAAAAGCCTATAGAGTCTTTAATAAAAGAACCAAATGTGTGGAATAATCTGTTCACATCAAGTTTTATGAAACTTGTCCACATGAGCCTAAAACCTCTCTTGAAAATCTTGAGGAAGATTTAAGTGTTCTGAACCTTAATGATAAATCTAAAGAACTTGCTGTAAAAACATCCAGTTCTGGACATATTTCAGAATCTGCTAATATGGAACCCGAACCTATATATGAACCTGAAATTTATAGTCCTACCTTTACTAGATCAATAAGGATTCCCAAGAATCATCCTTTGGATGTTGTTGTTGGTAATCTTGATAGAGGGACATAGACTAGAGCTTCTCTAAGAAATCAGGTTGAACATCAAGCTTTTCTGTCACAGATAGAACCTTAAAATATCAATGATGCTATCAATGATGAATTTTGGGTAATGGCTATGCAAGAAGAGTTAAATCAATTTGAAAGAAACAAAGTCTGGGAATTAGTTGACAGACCTAAGAAAACTTTAACAATAGGCACAAATTGGGGTTTTAGAAATAAAGTTGATGAGTCTGGAAACATAGTTAGAAACAAAGCTAGACTAGTTGCACAATGATATAGTCAATAATAAGGAATAGACTGTGAGGAAACTTTTTCACATGTATCCAGATTAGAAGCCATTAGGATCTTACTTGCATATGCTGCTCATCTGAATTTCAAGTTATACCAAATGGATGTAAAAAGTGATTTTCTAAATGGTCTTATTGATGAATATGTTTCTATTGAAAAGCCACCTGGATTTATTAATCCTCATTTTCCAAATCATGTTTTTAAACTTTCAAAAGCATTATATGGCTTAAAACAAGCTCCAAGAGCTTGGTATGATAGACTTTATTTCAAAAAGTTTTACTAAAGGGATTTATGATCCAACTCTTTTTATTAAAATAATTTCTAAAGATGTTTTAATAGATCAAATCTATTTTGATGATATTATTTTTGGATCTTCTAAACATTTTTTATGTAATGATTTTTCAAAGAATATGAAAAATGAATTTGAAATGAGTTTAATGGGAGAACTTAAATTTTTTCATGGATTTCAAGTGTTTCAAAATGATAATGGTATTGTTTTCAATCAAATTAAATATACAAAGGATCTTTTAAAACATTTTGTTTTGGATAGTAATAAGGAAAGTGAAACTCCTATGAGTACTGTTTGTAAATTGGATGCAGAAGAAACTGGGAAACCAGTGGATCAAACCAATTATAGAGGTATGATTGGAAGCTTACTTTACCTTACTGCTAGTCGACCAGATATTATGTTTAGTGTGTGTATGTGTGTGATATTTCAAGAGAATCCAAAAGAATCTCATTTACTTGTTGTTAAAAGAATTATTAAGTATCTTAAACATACTGTAAACTTTGGTTTGTTTTACCCAAAAGAAAAACTCTTTGAGTTAATGAGTTATTCAGATGCTGACTTTTCTGGTTGAAAGTTGTATAGAAAGAGAACTTCTGGAACATTTCATTTATTAGGAATGTCCTTAGTATCTTGGTGTAGTAAGAAGCATAATTCTGTAGCATTATCCACTGCCGAAGCAGAGTACATTGTTGTTGGTAGTTGTTGTGCACAAATTCTGTGGATGAAACACCCTCTTCTGGACTATGGATATGAATTTAGGCACGTTTCAATAAACTGTGACAATACTAGTGCAATTAATATCTCAAGGAACCCTGTTTCTCACTCTAGGACCAAACAAATTGATGTAAGGCACCATTTATTTAGAGATCATTACCAAAAGCTGATATTACTCTTGAGTTTATAGGCACTGAACATTAATTAGCCGACATTTTCACTAAACCATTAAGTTCAAATAGGTTAAGTTACATTAGACATGAGTTAGGAATGTTTAACCTCAATTGGTAGCTATTCTCACCGATATGAAATTCTCACCGATGTGAAATTCACATTGATGTAAAACCTCATCGATGTAACCTCACTGATGTAAAATCTCACCAATGTAATGTCACTAATAGAAAACCTAACCGATGTAACCTCACTGATATGAAACCTCACTGATGTAACCTTACTGATAGAAATCCTCACCGATGTAACCTCACTGATAGAAATTCTCACCGATGTTTGCGCCATTTTAAAACTTCTGTCTACCGCCAGAATCTAAATCATTTTTACTTTATTTCATTTTGTTTATTTATTTTCTGATTCCTAAATGATAAAACTAACGTCCGAGCTACATCTAAATCCTCCAAGCCTCAAACCATAACCCTCAAACCTTAGCTCTCAAATCCCTAGAGAACCCTAAATCCTTCAAACCAGTGATGAAAAAAACCAAACTTCCTACCGTCAGAGATGACTCTGTTGAGCCGGAAAAAAAGAAGCAAAGGACTGAGAAAGAAGCAAGTGGTAGTGTAAGTGTTGCTAGAACTAGTTCGGGGAGACGACCAGTGAATCCTCATCTGCAAAATCGAGTTATTGTTATTGAAAAGGCACTGTGTGTAGAGTGGCTGCTGCCTAGAAGGTCCTTAGTGCTCGATGTTCTTGAAGATAAAAAATGGGTAGAGTGTTTTTTGAAGAACAATGGACCTTCCTTTCCAAAATTAGTGAAACAATTTTACGCTTTTGTAACCTATGAAGAATTGGAGAATGAAAATCAAGTAACTTCTTGTGTGAATGGAAAGGAGATATCGTTTTCATCTGTTGAATGGGGTGATTGGTTGAAATTTCCACATGAAAAAGTATTTGGATATGTCATGAGAGCCATGCCACCTACCAGTGACATTTTCGATTATGAGAGTGCCTTGGAAAAGCTGACTAGTGATGGAAGTCAAAGACAAGTAGTTGCTGCAGAAATGGATGGAGAGAACAGATTGTTGTTCAAATTTTTTCAACATGTCTTGATACCGAGGAGAGGAGACTTTTCCAATTTGAGATATTGGGATATCTATCTCTTACACCTCTTAAGACATTGTGTAAAGGTTAATTTGTGCAGATTGTTGATGCTCCGGATGGAAGATATGACAAGGCCGAAATCAAAGACAAATTCCCTATTCTTTTCTAAGCTAATCTCAATGATGATCAAGGTAAAAGGGGTTGTTGAGTCTTAATATGAGTTAGTAGTAGTAAAGAATAACTTCTGTATTACAACTACAGTTTGTAAGTACATGAAAATAAATTGGAACCCTTGGAGAGGAGAATGGGTCAATGATGACCAGAGGGTGTATGACAAGTTTAATCCTGTGAATCATCCTTTAAGACCAAAGGATGTGAGGGATCCAGGTCTATGACCTGATGAAGAGGACCCAGAATACAGTGATGATTCAGAAGAGGAAAAGTCCTCTACTGATGAAGGAGGAGACACTGACTTGGCTCCTAGCCCAGCTCCTGAAAATCTAGTTCAACATATATCAGATAAGGAAGAAGCTACTTTAAAATCTGTTGAAGTGGCTGCTGTATAGATTGAAGAAGATGTTCATGAGAGTGAAGCATCTCTGTCAGCTAATTTGAGTCTGAGTCCTGTGATTGGACAAACTTTAGTACCTACTGATGAAGTAAATGAAGTTGAAATACCCTTACCTAATCCAGAAGACCCTCCTGCTGCTGCAGTGATGGAATTGATTGTGGAAGATTCTCCTCGGGATGAAAGACCTATTGAGGATGCTGCTGTGAATGTTGATGATAATTTTGTTATCCTAATTGAGTATGCGCCCATTGAGGGGGAGAATCGATCTAAGCTTGGAAGTGTTACAGTGGATGTTGTTTTTATTGATTGGGAAGAAGACCCTGGTTTTGTAGTCTGTGGTTTAGACTATTCAGATTCAGATAATGAAGCATCTCACAATAGACCTAAGATTACTTATGATTTCGATTCTGAGTTATTTTCTGAAGATGTGGTCAGAATGCATGGCCTGGATACTTTAAAGAAAAACTTTAAGGAAAGTTTTGTGGAAGAGGTAAAGAAAATGGATGTTTCTATGGTATCTTCAATTCAATTAGTTATGACTGACTCTGTGGTCAGTTTAGCCTCTAAAATAGCATCTGCAGCAATTTCACCAGCTGATTTGGTTACAAAGGCTGGTATGGATATCTTAAGAGATGATCTGAAAGAATCTTTTCATGCCTCAGTTGTTAAGATGAAACACAATTTTTCTGAAGAAATGGTTATGCTGGGAAGATATTTTGAACTATCTCTTGCCTGTAATTTATCAACCTTTATGGGTGAAATAGTTGAAGAAGTTAAGGAATCTCAGGCTCATGTTTCTAGACATGAAGCAGATCTTGAAGATCTAAAGGAATCTGTTGTTTCTTTAGAATCTTACATGAGCTCAAAATCTCAAGTAGATAAGGACTTAGCTTATGTGAAGAGTGTTGTAAGCCAGATGGTTTCAGTATTTGAAGGTTTCAAAACTTCTATAAAAGATCATATTAAAACTTGGGAATCCGATGTTCAAAATCTTATCAGTGGATTGACCAAAAGCTTCAAAGAGACTATATCTTTCTCTGTTGGTTCTCTTGCATCTAATCCTTCGTTGGATTTGAATCAAATTCAGGCTATAATGAAAAAAGATCTTGGTTCTGCCTTCACCAGTGGTTCTGTGGACTCATCTGAGCTGAGCAGAGTTGTTCTCTCTACCATAGATTCAGACAGAGAAATTATGAAGATATTCCAAGACTCCAAGAGAGAATCCTTTTCCTCACACAAATAATTGAAAGAAATGTTGGACTCCTATTTCACCAAAATTTACACAAAGACCCAAAGGACCAGTCATTTCAAGCTTCTGATTGAGAATATGAAACTGCCTCCTATCAATCAAGCCTTTAGAGAGCAGGTTAGCAAGCTAAGAGAATTGACTCCAACTTTGGACAAGTTTATGGAGAAAAGGGATGACTTCATATCTGCTATGGAGAGAGGGGGAGGAATCATCATGGATTTTAGAAATCTTTTACTGCCCTTTCTGCATGTTGATGTCAGGCCAGTAATTTTCCCCCCTGCTTTGCCTGCCTCTGCCTCCACTGCTTCTCCAATTCATATGACTCATATTCAATCCATTAGAAGCCTCACACCTATGATCACACAAAGGACTCCTCAATACAAGTCAGGCATAGTGTCAGTTGCTCAGCCTCTTGTGGCCATTTCAAGAATTCTTAAGCCTTCACCAGAATCCTCACCTCCGGAATCCTCTTATGACCCTAAGGGAAAATCTCACGTTGAGGATGAGGATTGATCCAGTAGCTGGACTATTTGATAGGAATCATATGTATTTTGTTTTCTGTCTTCGTACCTTTTGTCACATTTAATACAATTGATCCTCTTCTATGCCTATTGTTCCACTTTTCTTTATTATTTCCCACTTTTTGATTATAACAAAGGGGGAGAAAATTTTACAAAGGAGGAGAAATACTCACTAAGTATCAAAAGAGGAAGACATCTTCACCTAGAGGGAGAAATATTAATGAAAGGGGGAGGAATTTTATCTAATAGTTATCATGCTTTTCACCTTTGATACCTCTGAATTTCATCCTCTAATAGCTGTGCTTTTTCTCCCATTCTCAGATATCATTTCATTTAGTTCTCCGATGTTCTCTGATACTACTAAATTTTACCTTTGATATCATGGATTTTTCTTTTATCTATGATAAATTTAATTCTATCTCTGATAAATTATGTTTTATACCATACTGTTTTCTATGAGAAAATTGAGCTTAATTATATATCCTCTGATACATTTTTTTAATAATAATATCATAACTTGTGATTATCAAAAAGGGGGAGATTTTTTACCTCACCTGTTTTGACAATCCCAATTATGCTTTCATATACTTTTATAATCTCAATCTAATGTTTTTCTATGTATTAATTCTTTCAATCTGTTATCAATATGATAATCATATTAAAATGATCCCTGAGATATGTTAATCCATGTTTATCCATGTTTATGTTAGTTCTGGAGTAATTCTAACCCATTCGGATGTGTTTTGCATAAAACAGACAAGTTTTATAGCTACTGGTATAGAGCTACCGGAACTCAGTCTACTGATAGACTTAGTCTAATGATAGACAGATTCATCGATACACTAAGGTCACTGATATAAATAGAGTTACCTGTAAGCAGAAACAAAGTCTACGGACAGAACAGACGAGCTACCGATGTGCATGTCTACCAATAGTTACTAGTAGAGTAAGCCTATTGATACGAGTACTGAATCACAAACCAGAGATACCGATATGAGGAAGTCTACTGATATAACCATTCTACCAAGCTACAGACAGGAAAATAGACCAGAAGTTTACTGATAGACAGAATCCTACTAATAGAGCCAGTTCACATATAGTTACTGATACAAGTATAGTCACCGATATATAGAGTTACCGATAGAAGGCTGCTAACAGTATAATTCTACCGATAGACTACTGATGAAAGAGATATCGATGGAGATACAGCTACTGATGGAGCAATAGATACCGATAACAAGAGCTACCGATGGAACTAAAGTCACCGGTATATGAGCTACCGATGCAAGTTCAAAAGAGCTACCGATGGAAGGTTCTGAGACACCCACCGTGCACATCTACCAATAAAACGCTACTAATGCTTGACCAACCAGTCAAACCCTATACTCTTCATACTATTTATTTATTTAGATAACTGTTACATTTTATGGTTTTAATTCAGTTAATGTTATTTAATGATTTTTGTTGCCTGTCAGGGAATCGTACCTAGTACCCATGCAAAAGGCAATTATTCTTTTCTGCTGAAGCTGAAATCTATAAAGGGATAGAAAAAGATCATGCAAGACACACTCCTCAAAATCACTATGGGTGATGCATATTACACCAAAGGCACTAATAAGACACACGAAGGGTGAAAGAGACAAGAGGTGAACAACATTCAAATATGGAGCATTTTTCTCTAGTCTACATCCATACTCCAAGAATCCTAGACATACACGAGGAAACTTATTATAGAGGAGAACACAAGATACATCTTGAGTGAATAACTACAAAAAACATTCCATGCACTTAGGCTGCTAAGCTGGACCAAGAATCAAAGAAGAAAACGACACTCTGTTTTCTGAGAAAAACTAGAGAAGGACTCAGAAGCTTTTCTGATAAACCAAACGAGTCCAGAGCTGCATTTCTAATCACTAAAGAATTTCTAAACTCGATCATACTTCTCTTAGTGATTATATATTTATATTTTGAGTATTGTGTGTACCCTATTTATTTTACACACACAATGTCTCCTGTTCTAAACTGGAGGATTCTTAAATCCTCACTCAAACTCTATAACTCTTTGGTTTCCCATTGTGGATGGTGGTAGAGGTCGAGTAAGACCTGAATAGCCTGCGAGCTGTTTTTCCCACAAAGAATTGTGGTAGAGGTCTTTGTACCTGGACAATAGTGTACTGTTGTTTACCCATGATCCAGGGTGTGGATCAATTTATATAAATTGTTCAGTGGACTAAGTCTCGGCATGAGACCCATCCTCATGGTTAACTTTGTTGTTCTCTTATATTAAGTCAATAAGTATTACATATATATTTTACACATTCCGCTACTATTACTTTGAAATATAGAACTATTTTAAAGCTACTTTGATAGTTAAATTAGAACGTGTTTATGCTTATTGTAAACCAGTAAGTTAGTTTCAAAAGTTAATTTAATATTCAAATTAAGTTAATTGAGACCTAATCAATCTTTTGAGAAACTAATTGAACCTTTACACTCTGTATAGATTCACTACAGTTTAACTTTGTTTTTAGAATGGGGGATTTTAAGAGAAATATTCTTAACAGAAATTTTAATTGGAACTCAATTCACCCCCCTCTTGAGTATCCACTCTGACCAAAATGTCCCCATTTGATCAGACTAGTATTCATAATCATCACCATAAAATATCAGTGGTAGATTTTGATTCAGATTATATATAGAAAAGCAATTTATTAAATTTTTTATAAAAGCACAATTATTTCTATAATATATAGTTAGTCTTAGGAAGCTGATATAATTATGGTAATATAATAGATAAATGAAATATAATTATAGCTTCAATCTCAATAATTGTTACCTAATATGATACAAAATATTTTTATAGATGTCATGTCACGACCCGACCTCGGGGCCCGTGCCGTGACTACCCCAAGCCCGCCTTCCATAGGCCAGGGGCTGGCGACTAGCACCAAGGCGTAAAATCCCAATAACAGGGAAGGCATTGCCTTTATAAGTAACAACCACCACAGAGTCAGCAAGCGGAAAGTAACTACAAGTGCAGAAAAGTAAAGGGGGCCGGAAATACAAGCCCAACTGTAAAGTACAACTCGAAAGGGAAAAACAGCAGCTGGAAGAACGAAGCGGCTCCTGGGTCGTCCGCCTCGATTCCTACCTGAAGGGTAGGTACAGATGGCTCAGCTCCTGGATCGTCCACCACGGATCCTACCTGAAGGGTAGGTACAGATAGCTCCTCTACTCCACAGGTCCTGTCGTCTACTCCGGGTACGTCCGCCCAGTGGTCCACCTCCGGGTACCGACCTGCTCCGCAAGTCTCAACTGCGATCTGCGCTGTCCGTCGTCTGCAACCAACACAACGAAGTGCGGGCATAGCCCGTGCAGGGGTGAGTATAAGCTACTCAGTAGGGACCCCGAGACCCTTAAGGTCTCACTAAATCCAACATGGATATCCACAAAGTAAAGGCAGCAATCACGAAGTAACGTCAGACTCTACTTAGGTATACGCCCATACATATACCTAAGTCATCAAGTAACCCATCCAATCTCAAGGATACACAAAAATCATGAAATCAACGGATAACCATCACCCAGGTATATGCCCATACATATACCTAAGTTATCAAGTGACCCATCTCAATCATGAGGAAACGCAAAGATTCATTGACTCAGCTCAAACCAGGATTTTCATTATCGAAACCGTAACTGCTGAAGAGCTCCGTCTCTAGAGTGTACAGTGGTCCTGTCACGACTCCGAGGCTGCCGCTCACTAACCTAGGACTGCTGAGGTACTCCTCCTGTCGAGTACTGCGGGTTTGCGGCCAACTACCTGGCGCTCCGTCCGCTGAGGGTCTGTCGCCAAATACCGGGCGCTACCCAGATAGCCTACTGAGGTACTCCTCCTGATGAGTACCGCGGGTTTGCTGCCAACTACTAGGCGCTCCGTCCGCCGTGGGTCTGCCGCCAAATACCGGGCGCTCCGTCCACTGGGCTAGTCGACTCACTCCAAGTCGAGTCGGTCAAGCAGTCGTCAGGTCTCAGCCGGCTACACGGTCTCCGTACTCTGCACGCTCGTCTCCACCGTCGCGGGTCTGTCGCTACAACCAAGCGCACACACTCCGTAGAGTATCGCGGGTCCGCCGCTACAACCAAGCGCTCCACCGCCAAGGGTCTGCTGCTGCATCCAAGCGCACCACCACTGTCAAGTACCACGGGTCCGCTCCCCGAGCTACTGGTCGATACTCCAAGTATCTCAAAGTCTCACGAAGAAGTGTCTCAAAGATCCGTCTCGTCACAGGGGTCTCAACGCTACAGACGGCGCGTCGATCGGACGCCCGGTCTGTGAGTTATTAGCCTTTTCGTCCCAGGGGCCCGGTTGGTTTCGTGAGCGAAACCAATCCCGGCCGTATCTCAACTGCACCCCGAACTCCCATAGGGTATACTCAAAGGGACCGTTACTCAACGTAACCACCAACGCCGCTGACGGCTCGTCAAGCGGACGTCCTGTCTGAAAGATATCAGATTTCCCGTTCCAGGGGCCCGGTTGGATTTCGGGAACAATCCAACCCGGCCATACTCCGACTGCATCCAAAACTCGGGCGAAGTATGTCAAAAGTTCCGTCTCATCAAGAGGAAGTCAACGAAACAGACGGCGCGTCAATCGGACGCCCGGTCTGTGAGTTATTGGCATTTTCGTCTCCGGGGCCCGGTTGGTTTTTAAGGAAAAACCAACCCGACCGTACTCCACCTGCGTCCAAACCTCGGGCGGAGTATGCCAAAAGATCCGATTCACTAAGAGGAACACAACGCGACTGACGGCGCGTCAATCGGACGTTCGTGGCTCAAGATATGAGCGTTTCCGCTCCGAAGGCCCGGTTGGTTTCGTGAACGAACCAACCCGGCCGAACTCAAATTAAACCGAAACCTTGAGTGCGATATACCGAAACGACCGTCTCGATCCAAGGATCGCGTTGCCGCAGACGGTTCGTCATTCGGAGGTCCGAGGCTCAAGTTATGAGCCAAAAACCAAATCAGGTTCGAAACTGGGGGGTCCGGGTCCGGGCCGACCCGGCACGACCCCCCCCCCCCCCGGGGGCGGCGCGGCGGCGGCGGCGGGCCGCGTGGCGGCGGCGGCGGGCCGCGTGGCGGCGGTGGGCCGCGGCGCTCGCGGGAGGCACGCGGGGGCTAAGCCCCGCGTTTTTGTCAAGTGGCACGGCCTTGTGCCGTGCCTTGCAAAAGAAACGGCCCCCCACAAATGGGGGCCGGCTTGACGAACCGGGGGGCTTTGCCCCCCCCCCCCTCCCTTAAACGAACCGCCCCCCTCATTAAGAGGGGGGGTTTGGAGAACCGGCCGGGGGTTTAATCCCCCGGTTTTATGACATCCGGCCGGCCCGCTGGCCGGCCGGTTTTTACCAACGGGACCGGAAATTCCGGTCCCGCCCTCAACATTCGACGCCGGCGGCCCGGCCGCCGGTCTCCTCTTCCGCCGCGGCCCGGAACCGGCCGCGGTCTTCTCATCCCGCCGCGGCCCGGAACCGGCCGCGGTCTTCTCGTCCCGCCGCAGCCCGGAACCGACCGCGGCGTTCGTCATCCGGCGCGGTGCGACGGCACCGCGCCCCTTCGCCGCACTTTAATTTCTTTCAACGCGGCGTGACGGCGTCGCGTTCTTGATGTTTCTTCCATGGTGCGTGCGACGGCATTGCGTAAAATAAAAGCACGATCATCCGCGTGGTGCGACGGCACCACGCCACTTGCTTCCACCCGCATGAATAAAACAAGAACGATGGAGGGGGGATTCGGCCGTGTTCGTGCGGTCCGGCCCCCCTCACGTTAAATTAATAACGCAACTTAAATAAATTAAGCCACACGTTATACTTGCTATGCACGATCAAGAAAAGGAATAATAAAGAATCAACAACCCCTACCTTGTCGTCGTCGTCGGACGAGAGGTCGTCGCGGGATTGCTCGTCGCGGAAGAAGGGGGATCGTCGCGTCGACGCGGTATCCGGTGTCGCGTCGCCAATCTCCGGATCAAGATCAAACGGATTTAATTAGTTTAAATCCGTTGATATTGAAATTAAAAAGGGAGAAGAAGAGATCTGATTCTCACCTTAGTTGCCGAACGAGGATCGGCCGCGGAAGAAGAGGCGTCGCCGAAGAACGTCGCGGGTAAGGCTCGTTGACGTCGCAGATCACGGTGTGCGTCGTCAAAATCCGGTCGCCGGCGTTCTTCGCGTTCTTCGCGTTCTTCGCGTTCTTCGCGGGGAGATGAAGAAACAAGGATCCTCTCAAATCCTTTCAAAGGATTTTTAGGTTGGTCTTATTTTATAAACATGCCAACAAACGTAAAAGCGTAAGTAACGAACCATTTAATTCGTTGAATTAATTCAACGAATGAAACAGCCCATTTAATTCACGAAATAAACCGCCCAATTAAATGGTCTGTTAAGAATTAAAGAAAACGCGTCGGTTGACTTTTCAGTTACTTTGACGGGTTTTCGCGGGTGCGTTACTTAGCGAAAGAAACGGCGGGGCTCGTGCGGGCCCCACCTCACAAATATCCTACCAAGGGGTAGGATATTTCTGGATAGCATCCTATCCAGTTCAACTCAGTTCAAGCCGCCTTTAAGTGGCTTCAAGTGGCTTCCAAGTGGCTTAAGCGAAATAAAATAAAGTTGTCGCAAAATTATTTTATTTCTTAACTTTAAGCCCGAAAATTAAAAACCACACCCGAGCAAACGCAACTCCGGAAGAGGCGTTTCTAAGAGAATACCGGCGCTGCGATTTCATCGGTGCCCTCAGAATTCGATTCCGGGCACCGGTTCAAAAGATAGAAAAACCCGCTCGTCCGTTCACTGAACGTACCCGAGCCAAAACTTCAGAAAATGATTCCGGGCACACCGGGCCTCGGAATCAGGTGCCGTCAGAAACTGCATTCTTGTAAAATTCCAAAGAAAATTAAGAAAAAAAAAATTCCTTGGAATTTACGGGTCTTTACATTACTCCCACCACAGGGCTTTACGTCCCCGTAAAGCTTCACCACAGACTTAGGGAAACAAAGCGGTACCGAGCACGCATCAGAGCCTTCCGCTCCCATGTGCTCACCTGGAGGTTCCCGCGCTGCCAAAGAAAGTGCACAAGAGGAATCGACCATCCTCCTAGGATCCGCTCCTGTCGATCGTCGATCCCCACAGGAACCTCCGTACTTGTCGCCCTGTCATCGACGTCCAACTCCCCGGGGTCGATGACGTGTGAAGAAACATACACGTATCTCCACAGCTGAGACACGTGGTGAACATTATGCACCCGGTGCGACTGAGGTGGTAGGGTCAAGCGGTAAACTTCCTCGCCTACCCTGCTGAAGATCAAAAGGGTCCATCGAACTTCGGAGATAACATGCCGCCTCAGCCACATCTCCGAAACCTCATCGGGTTGAGACCGTATAAGAACGTGTTCGTCACCCTCGAACTCAAGAGGTTTCCCTTTTTTGGTTAGAACTGAACTCAAACTCCTGCTGCCACAGGGGTAGGGTTGACCAACTCAAGAGTGATCGGTCACACCCTCTTATGTCTGAGTTTAACATGAGCTGCCCAGGGTTTCCTCTTCGCCGACCAAGGAAAACCCATTCCGACGTTTGCCTAAAACAGTCAACCGGGGTATGATTTGTGAATCAAAACCATACCCAGATCAACGTCGTAAGGCCTCTACGCTGCCACCAAGAGATTCCAACCGAAACTCTCGCCTCGAGGTCAAATCACACCGTCGGCGTAAGCGTGATTATCGAGTCTCCTCCCAAAGGTATCACCAGACGTGAGGGTCAAGTCTACGGCTTACCCGGAACCTCTAGGTCTGGGACATGATTCGTGGAAGGGTAGAATGATTGGTTCCTATGTCTATAGATATGGCAGCTCGTAGTAGACATAATTCGTACCCCGAATCATTCTTAGAGCTCCTGGGTCACACTCCTTGACCGCAAAGCAGCTATTCTCCTCCCCAGCCCTCCTGCTCCCTGAGCCTGGCGGGGACTACTAAGTCGGGTGGTCGTAACATGTCGAAATGTACACCACCACATGCTGCTCTCCAAGCTCTGCTTCCACGTCTGCTACCCTGCAGATTCATCTGTCCTTAGCACTTCCTCCTCCTGAAACATTTTACACGCCCGAGTCTCTGAGACTGGCGCTAGTCTCCTGCCTTTCACTGCTAACGTTCACAACCACAAAGGTTCTCTCTAGCATCCTAGCATAGGTAGGAATGCATAGAGGAAAAGAAATGGTTCAGATGTCCTTTAGACACACTTCGCTCAGAAGTTCGAGTCTAAAGAACTGATCACAACGTAACCAACGAGTACCAAGATTGATTGGTAAGCCACGTTGAGTGCTCTGCTTCCGACATGTCGTACTGTCGAAGCTGTATTAGCTCCAGAAAACTCACAACCACCTCCTCAAGCCAGTCCTCAGCCGCCTACGAGTCAGGCTCACTTCGAAACTTGAGGGATTTCTGATGCTAAAACATATGTAAGGCACTAAGCCTGTGGGTCTCTGCTGACCAACAGGTAGTGACATAGCTGGCGCTCTACCCGTAGGTACTAATCCAGGTATCGGTTCGCGTACCGAAGCCTCGTTACTATAAGGACCAACCTCGTGGTCACTCTCTGGAAACATCTGGAGCTAAGATCATCATCCGCTCTACTAGTATCCAAGCTAGGCGTAGGACTCTAGCATTCGTCTCCATCCAGTCCACTGCTGCCTGGGAAATCTGTCTCGCCTCGTATCCTCAGAGGCCTCTACTGCTGGAACTCGTGCATCGCGCTCTGCTAGCGTGCACCGTCAGCTAGTGGCATCTGCTGCCTAACGGGTGGTGCTGCTGCTGGTACACCACCCGAAGGTGCCAACACTGAAAAAGGGCCCTGCACTGGAGTCTCGCTGCTCGGTGGGCCATCATGAAAGAAACAACGTAACACGATCAAACGATTATACCTGGTGAGCTGACCTGGTTTGAGCTGTTTTAAGGGGGAAAACCTTTGAAAACACACACGCAATCAGTGTTTTCGTGCACAAAGTCGGAAATCAGTTGTCAGGGTCCTGGTGTATGGATACGTCGGCCGCCCGCACCAACACTGGACTCCCTGAACCGAAAACCACACTCGGTACTCTCAACACTATTGCTTCACAGAAAGAAACATCAGAGTTATAAGTTCTGCGGTAGAACCGAACTCCTCTGATACCAATTTGTCACGACCCGACCTCGGGGCCCGTGCCGTGACTACCCCAAGCCCGCCTTCCATAGGCCAGGGGCTGGCGACTAGCACCAAGGCGTAAAATCCCAATAACAGGGAAGGCATTGCCTTTATAAGTAACAACCACCACAGAGTCAGCAAGCGGAAAGTAACTACAAGTGCAGAAAAGTAAAGGGGGCCGGAAATACAAGCCCAACTGTAAAGTACAACTCGAAAGGGAAAAACAGCAGCTGGAAGAACGAAGCGGCTCCTGGGTCGTCCGCCTCGATTCCTACCTGAAGGGTAGGTACAGATGGCTCAGCTCCTGGATCGTCCACCACGGATCCTACCTGAAGGGTAGGTGCAGATAGCTCCTCTACTCCACAGGTCATGTCGTCTACTCCGGGTACGTCCGCCCAGTGGTCCACCTCCGGGTACCGACCTGCTCCGCAAGTCTCAACTGCGATCTGCGCTGTCCGTCGTCTGCAACCAACACAACGAAGTGCGGGCATATCCCGTGCAGGGGTGAGTATAAGCTACTCAGTAGGGACCCCGAGACCCTTAAGGTCTCACTAAATCCAACATGGATATCCACAAAGTAAAGGCAGCAATCACGAAGTAACGTCAGACTCTACTTAGGTATACGCCCATACATATACCTAAGTCATCAAGTAACCCATCCAATCTCAAGGATACACAAAAATCATGAAATCAACGGATAACCATCACCCAGGTATATGCCCATACATATACCTAAGTTATCAAGTGACCCATCTCAATCATGAGGAAACGCAAAGATTCATTGACTCAACTCAAACCAGGATTTTCATTATCGAAACCGTAACTGCTGAAGAGCTCCGTCTCTAGAGTGTACAGTGGTCCTGTCACGACTCCGAGGCTGCCGCTCACTAACCTAGGACTGCTGAGGTACTCCTCCTGTCGAGTACTGCGGGTTTGCGGCCAACTACCTGGCGCTCCGTCCGCTGAGGGTCTGTCGCCAAATACCGGGCGCTACCCAGATAGCCTACTGAGGTACTCCTCCTGATGAGTACCGCGGGTTTGCTGCCAACTACTAGGCGCTCCGTCCGCCGTGGGTCTGCCGCCAAATAACGGGCGCTCCGTCCACTGGGCTAGTCGACTCACTCCAAGTCGAGTCGGTCAAGCAGTCGTCAGGTCTCAGCCGGCTACACGGTCTCCGTACTCTGCACGCTCGTCTCCACCGTCGCGGGTCTGTCGCTACAACCAAGCGCACACACTCCGTAGAGTATCGCGGGTCCGCCGCTACAACCAAGCGCTCCACCGCCAAGGGTCTGCTGCTGCATCCAAGCGCACCACCACTGTCAAGTACCACGGGTCCGCTCCACGAGCTACTGGTCGATACTCCAAGTATCTCAAAGTCTCACGAAGAAGTGTCTCAAAGATCCGTCTCGTCACAGGGGTCTCAACGCTACAGACGGCGCGTCGATCGGACGCCCGGTCTGTGAGTTATTAGCCTTTTCGTCCCAGGGGCCCGGTTGGTTTCGTGAGCGAAACCAATCCCGGCCGTATCTCAACTGCACCCCGAACTCCCATAGGGTATACTCAAAGGGACCGTTACTCAACGTAACCACCAACGCCGCTGACGGCTCGTCAAGCGGACGTCCTGTCTGAAAGATATCAGCTTTCCCGTTCCAGGGGCCCGGTTGGATTTCGGGAACAATCCAACCCGGCCATACTCCGACTGCATCCAAAACTCGGGCGGAGTATGTCAAAAGTTCCGTCTCATCAAGAGGAAGTCAACGAAACAGACGGCGCGTCAATCGGACGCCCGGTCTGTGAGTTATTGGCATTTTCGTCTCCGGGGCCCGGTTGGTTTTTAAGGAAAAACCAACCCGACCGTACTCCACCTGCGTCCAAACCTCGGGCGGAGTATGCCAAAAGATCCGATTCACTAAGAGGAACACAACGCGACTGACGGCGCGTCAATCGGACGTTCGTGGCTCAAGATATGAGCGTTTGCGCTCCGAAGGCCCGGTTGGTTTCGTGAACGAACCAACCCGGCCGAACTCAAAGTAAACTGAAACCTTGAGTGCGATATACCGAAACGACCGTCTCGATCCAAGGATCGCGTTGCCGCAGACGGTTCGTCATTCGGAGGTCCGAGGCTCAAGTTATGAGCCAAAAACCAAATCAGGTTCGAAACGGGGGGGTCCGGGTCCGGGCCGACCCGGCCCGACCCCCCCCCCCCCCCCCCCCCCCCCGGGGGCGGCGCGGCGGTGGCGCGGCGGCCGGCGGCGGCGGCGACGGCGGCGCGGCGGTGGCGGCGCGGCGGCGGCGGCGGCGTGCCGCGCGGCGGCGGCGGCTGGCCGCGGGGCGGCGGCGTGCCGCGTGGCGGCGGCGGCGGGCCGCGTGGCGGCGGCGGCGGGCCGCGTGGCGGCGGTGGGCCGCGGCGCTCGCGGGAGGCACGCGGGGGCTAAGCCCCGCGTTTTTGTCAAGTGGCACGGCCTTGTGCCGTGCCTTGCAAAAGAAACGGCCCCCCACAAATGGGGGCCGGCTAGACGAACCGGGGGGCTTTGCCCCCCCCCCCCTCCCTTAAACGAACCGCCCCCCTCATTAAGAGGGGGGGTTTGGAGAACCGGCCGGGGGTTTAATCCCCCGGTTTTATGACATCCGGCCGGCCCGCTGGCCGGCCGGTTTTTACCAACGGGACCGGAAATTCCGGTCCCGCCCTCGACATTCGACGCCGGCGGCCCGGCCGCCGGTCTCCTCTTCCGCCGCGGCCCGGAACCGGCCGCGGTCTTCTCATCCCGCCGCGGCCCGGAACCGGCCGCGGTCTTCTCGTCCCGCCGCGGCCCGGAACCGACCGCGGCGTTCGTCATCCGGCGCGGTGCGACGGCACCGCGCCCCTTCGCCGCACTTTAATTTCTTTCAACGCGGCGCGACGGCGGCGCGTTCTTGATGTTTCTTCCATGGTGCGTGCGACGGCATTGCGTAAAATAAAAGCACGATCATCCGCGTGGTGCGACGGCACCACGCCACTTGCTTCCACCCGCATGAATAAAACAAGAACGATGGAGGGGGGATTCGGCCGTGTTCGTGCGGTCCGGCCCCCCTCACGTTAAATTAATAACGCAACTTAAATAAATTAAGCCACACGTTATACTTGCTATGCACGATCAAGAAAAGGAATAATAAAGAATCAACAACCCCTACCTTGTCGTCGTCGTCGGACGAGAGGTCGTCGCGGGATTGCTCGTCGCGGAAGAAGGGGGATCGTCGCGTCGACGCGGTATCCGGCGTCGCGTCGCCAATCTCCGGATCAAGATCAAACGGATTTAATTAGTTTAAATCCGTTGATATTGAAATTAAAAAGGGAGAAGAAGAGATCCGATTCTCACCTTAGTTGCCGAACGAGGATCGGCCGCGGAAGAAGAAGTGTCGCCGAAGAACGTCGCGGGTAAGGCTCGTTGACGTCGCAGATCACGGTGTGCGTCGTCAAAATCCGGTCGCCGGCGTTCTTCGCGTTCTTCGCGTTCTTCGCGGGGAGATGAAGAAACAAGGATCCTCTCAAATCCTTTCAAAGGATTTTTAGGTTGGTCTTATTTTATAAACATGCCAACAAACGTAAAAGCGTAAGTAACGAACCATTTAATTCGTTGAATTAATTCAACGAATGAAACAGCCCATTTAATTCACGAAATAAACCACCCAATTAAATGGTCTGTTAAGAATTAAAGAAAACGCGTCGGTTGACTTTTCAGTTACTTTGACGGGTTTTCGCGGGTGCGTTACTTAGCGAAAGAAACGGCGGGGCTCGTGCGGGCCCCACCTCACAAATATCCTACCAAGGGGTAGGATATTTCTGGATAGCATCCTATCCAGTTCAACTCAGTTCAAGCCGCCTTTAAGTGGCTTCAAGTGGCTTCCAAGTGGCTTAAGCGAAATAAAATAAAGTTGTCGCAAAATTATTTTATTTCTTAACTTTAAGCCCGAAAATTAAAAACCACACCCGAGCAAACGCAACTCCGGAAGAGGCGTTTCTAAGCGAATACCGGCGCTGCGATTTCATCGGTGCCCTCAGAATTCGATTCCGGGCACCGGTTCAAAAGATAGAAAAACCCGCTCGTCCGTTCACTGAACGTACCCGAGCCAAAACTTCAGAAAATGATTCCAGGCACACCGGGCCTCGGAATCAGGTGCCGTCAGAAACTGCATTCTTGTAAAATTCCAAAGAAAATTAAGAAAAAAAAAATTTCCTTGGAATTTACGGGTCTTTACATGTCAATGGAAAAAATACTTCATGTGGGGATGAATTACCATTTAAACCAAAAAAAATCCCACCTTGGTTACTAAACATACTAGATGATATGATATTTAAATTTACCCACAAATTTTAGTCGCCAATGTTAACCTCATTAGGTATATGTGTATCAGAAATACTGATATACATATAATAGAAATATACTAAATAGCAAGAAAAACATGATTTTCTGAATAATAATCCAAAATCCCTTAAAATGATATTATGAAATCACACTTTTATCCTAAAGTGAATATAGGATTATAAACATAGTCCAAGGTAGCCTATGTATAAATAACATCTCTGAATAAACATATCAAACTTTATCTATCTAAAAAACTCTATAATACATTTATCATAAACTAGTTCGAAGTTATATTTATAATCATATACATATATTCCCTCAAATGTAGACCATTCAAAATGCCTCTTTTTCTTTTATTACTAGAATCTCTTAATCAACCTATTAGTATAAGATCTGTCTTTCTAAAAAAAATTCAACCAAAGGATCAAAAACACATCTATCTTTTTCAAATAAGGTCTCGATCATGATGGACCTTATATAAAAAATACAATTGAAAAATTAAGTGGAGATTTTAAAAAAACCTCTCATAACAATATTTCTTAGTAAAACACTCAGAAAAAAAAAATTTATTAATTTTTTTTAATGGTTGGGGTCGAAGCCTCATTTTATTATTTAATGCAAAGACCTTTTTAGACTGGGTAGAGGGAGACCCATTACATATCCCGAAGGCCCAATGCCAAGTGGCCTGAATACAAGGCATGAAAGCCCATTTTTTGGCCCAAAGGGCCCCTCGGTCAATAGTAATGCTACAGTACCTGGGCCGCTACAGTACCTACTACAGTACTGTCACTGCTACAGTGCCTCCACTGCTATAGTTTCACCGCCACTAGAGTCCACCACTGTAACAGTCCTGCTGCAGTACCCTGCTATAGTGCTGCTAGAGTACCCAGAAATTAGTCCCTACCTGAATTTGATCCTGGGTCTTTTGGATACCAAGTAGGAGCTTGTACTAGTAGGGTACAACATCGTTGGCAAAAAATTTCATTAATTGGATAAGATGATAATAACAAGAAGTTTCATAACATCCAAGTGATCAACTAAATATTTTTCTTTGGAAAGTATAAAGTAAATTTTATATTTTTTTACCATTATTTAGTGGTCTATTAATAGACAATCATTCATTGGTCAGATTCTTTATTCTTTTAATTTAGTTGTAAATAAATCCAAAGGATCTTCATTTTCTTCTAATGATATCAGCGTAACTACTCATCATCCAATGAATTCAGTCCTACACTACTAAAGTGCTCATACATTTAGGGAATTTAATATATCATGAAACCTTGTTTCATAGAATTTTTATGATTTACCTTACACCTCTTGAATTATACTTACATTATTTCTATTATAAACACTATAATTTTTTTTAACAAAACAATTAGGTTCAAAATAGGTTATAACACGACTGTAATGTTATTTTTAAAACAAAAGATAAAATTAATCTATTACTTAATAATTATATGATTGATATATTCTATAATTATCCCTCTAAAGTGTTTTTTTCTATTTCTATCCATGGAAATTACATTCTCATGTCATGTTAATCATCTCTGTTGAATTTCATGTTTCATAAAATAATATTCACTTAAAAATAATCTTCATCCACTTTAATAACTATTTTTTCATGTTAATGTTTTCTTTTATCAAAAATTTCTCCATTTATTATTTTAAATGATGTATATGTAATATACTATGAACCATTTATAAATCACATTTTCAATATTCCAAAGGGAATTTTGAATTTCTTTTATCAATGTTGATTTCCATAAAACCTTTTAAAAAACTTCAAAGTTGGTTCTTAACTATTTTATTTTTCTTTTATATTGCACTCGAAATTTGTTATCTTTAGAAATATTTATTTTAAAGATTCCAATTTCAAAACTTCTTTTTAGATTATATTTTTCAAATTCATCTTTTACCCTTAAATGTATTTTGATAGGGATATAGAAATTTGTGTTTAAAAAAATTCAAAATTAATAAAAAATTCTTTCTATAAATCCACTTCAATTTTAAATTCTATATTTAAAAAAACTATCTCCAATGGAGTTAGGTTTCATTAATAATACTCCAAATTCTTTTTTCATATGATTCTCATATGATATTGAATTTTTTTTATAAAACATTTCAATCATGATATCACATTTTCTGATAACATTTGAGATTATTTTATGAACTTTTTTTCATGTTTGTTATGATAATTAATGTGGCTCTATTTTTTCATAGTTTTGCCACATCTTTTTACTTAATTTTATATAATTTAATTAATTATTTAATCACTTTTTACTAAATATTTGTACTTTTGTATTTTTTTTTATTAATTTTGTTAATTAATCAATTTATATAATTAATTATGTTTTTTTAGTCTTCAAAATAACAATTTTAATGTCACTTAACTTTTGTAATTTAATTATTTCATAAGTAGTCTTGTTAAGTGAAATCTTCTTGACTTTTTAATAAGTTAATATCTATTTTATTTAATCAACGTAATTCTATTTAATTAAGTTAGTATTTATTTTAAAATTTTATCTTTTAATTTAGTTACATTAGAAAAGGTTAACAATGTAAATCAATATGTTTAGTCATCCTGCTAATCATTTAAGTAAATAATTTGTGTTTTAAATTAAATTAAATAGTCCTCTTTTAATTTTATGTGTTTAAATAGTTGTTTTCTTAATTAATTAAGAGTTTTCAAACATTAATTATATTATTTTATCTATGCAGTTTGATTATTTATTTTTTTTCTATTGGTTATAGTCTACCGGTGAGGTAGACTATTAATAGCGGTGAATTATTGGGTCACTGATGATCTTCATTCCTACTCACTTCTACCTTGTAATTATTTATTTAGTAATTATAATTTAAGTCGTTCATAATCATAGTTTAACAAAATATTCAGTTTATTATATAAGTGTTTTCAGTTAATAATTTTAATGTTTTAAAGGTTAATAATTTTTTTCTTAATTAATGGTGTTTAGAAATATTTTAATTAATTATTTTAAGTTTTTTTATTTAGTTTACTTAAGATTTAATTTTTTGTTTAATTTTTTTTTTATTTTAAAGGTCACTATTAGTTGTCTATCGGTGACCATTTCACCATTTTCAGTTAACCGGTAGCTCTCATTTAAGTATAACGGTAACGTTAATTTTATGTTCTATTGGTAACCTTAGTTTATTATGTAACAGTGAGCTTATTATTTTTTTTCTAACAATAACCTCTTCTATTTAATTCTACTGGTGACTTTTTATTTTAAGTATCGGTGACTTTTTTTTAATGGTGACTATTTTATCTATCAGTAACCATTTTTATTATTTTTTTATACCGGTGACCCGAAATTTCCTTTTCGAACAGTGATTCTTTCCTCACTATTACCCAACATCCCTTTTCCTCACTGTTAGACAATTCCCGCACCTCACTGTTACTTCCTACCTCACAGATATCTCTACCTCACCGTCGCATTTCCCCACGTCACTGATACCCCAATACCATGCTACTCATGCTTCACCTCACTAATGCAGGTCCATCACCTACATGCGCCGTGCACAGGACCAGAACTGGGTTGAAGCCGCGATACCCCTTCATCGCTGCAGTGAAGAGGAGTTTTTCGGATCTAATCTGCGCCACACCTATAGAACACATGCAACTGCTGAAGAAGCTAGAACCGCTACTGGCTGCTGGAGAAGTCAGAACCACTGCTGGCAACTGGATGACCGCTGCACCTACTGGATGTGCACCGTTGAAGGAGGTGTCCACCGAACCTCCATGTTTCTATGAGTCATTTGAGTCGATCCTCATTTCCACCACAGATCCGATGGTCATGCCACCAAGATGTTTGAAGGAGGAGGGACTTCTACTGGTCTTAGTTGCATTGTGCGAGGACGAGCTCGGACCCGAACCGCCGTTGCGAGGAGCTGAAGCCGCTGCTATCCGTCGATCTAGAGCGGAGGAGACTGCTGCACCGCGCTGGACCGAAAGACACGAGCCGCCATTGTGGGATACATGCGCAGTGCCTTTCCTAGAGGAAGAGAAACCCTTCCCTGTTGCGCCGTGGTGAAGAAGGAGGCAGACCCACGAGGAGGTGGAGGAAGAAGATAACAAAAAATTAATTAATAATAAATAATAAATAATAAAAGTAAAGTAAAACAAAACGAGGGAAAAAAGTAAAGTTAAAGTAAAAGTTAACATTAATAAGTCAAATAAATATAATAGAATTTGTAAAAGTTATAATTTAAAACAATTATAATATTAATAAAAAAATAAATCATAATTTATAAAACAAAACAAAAATAATAGTAAATTTCAATAATAAATTAATATAATGTAAATAGTATAAATATATAATTAATAATAATTATAAATAAACTATAAGATATACTTATTAATTTAAAGAAATATTTTAAACTAAATTACTAATTCTAATTACTAAATTAAAAATAACTAATTAATAGATTAATCAATCAATTTAATTTGTTTAAAAGTAATAATAATAATTATAATAAAAATTTTAGTTAATACTATCTAAATTTTTGTTTCAATTACTTTTTACTTATCACGTTAAATTTTGATAACTTAGTTAAAAATGTTAAAATTAATAACTTAGTAATTATATTTATTAACTTAATTTAATTAATAAATTTTTAATAAACATATATTTTACCATAGTACTATTAACTGAATAATTCTATAAATAATAATAAAGTAAATTATAATTATTAATTAAGATATTTATTAATTAACTTTAGTTAAATTGTAACGAGTAATATAACACTTATCTTAAAAAATTACTATTTTTATTCCTTGCATTCTCGTTTATTTACTTTTCTATTCTATTTTATATGTGCTGGTTCAAACCAAAGTCAAAAACATGTCCAAGTGCTTCCAACTAAATCATCCGGAGTTAGTTACATGAGGAAAACTCGCGCGACATGCCAGTTATGAAAAAAATTCATGTTGTGTCATGCATTTGTGAAGAGCTTTAAAAGTTGGTGGAATATGTGTGGTGAGATACAGTAGATGATGCTGGATATTAAAAAAGACAAGCAAAATAATTTGAAGGGGGGATCATTTGGATTCCATGACACACCATTTTTGGATAGACTCTCATTCATTCGACGAACACACCAGACGCGATAGTAGAGCAGCTCTAGAGACGAGCTGGAGGCCTTGGAGCCCGAGTCTAGAGTAGTATTAGGGAAGTTCTTGTTCCTTCATGTTGGAATTATTGTACTCTGTTCTAGTATGCCTTCGTTTCCTATATTTATAATGAACAAATTAATTGGCTAAAACATTGATCTCGGGGAATTACTACTTCTACAAGTTACTTTTCTTCCTTTCTATATTTATACATTAATGTGTTTAGAATCAATCAGTGAGATTGATGCTGAGTTCATTCAATTGATTTTTACCACTATAACTTAATTTTCAAAACTCCATAATCAAATATGTGAGATTTATCTTGGAAACATCTTAAAAAATAATCAATTCACAATTACTTCAGGACATAGGACAAGTTCGTCTTGTTGTCATTATCTTCTCAAACTTTTCACAGTTGATTTGTTTTGGAGTGGTGAACTCCAAAATCAATCATCCGATGTGACTTAACTCTTGGAGAGGGAGATAAGTCACTCTTTTTATGGTGGTGCAAAGCAGTAACTTTAAAGTGAATCAGAATACGTCAAAAAATGGTAGAATTAAGACTTTTCCCCGGGCATTTTACTTGATTGTTCACTTATCAGCATTTTATATCTTTGTTTCTCACTCTTCTTAGTCTGTTTCTTGTTTCATAATAGTTTAGAACAAAAACTCAAAAAGACTTCAGTGTTTCATTAGTGTTCAATTTTCAAAAAATTAAAAAAAATATATAAAATAAATAGAAAATTTATTCCACTGCTGACAACAGTGGGATCTTTAGTTATTTTTTAGAAGACTAGTGGTCAAAATAGCCTTCCATGTGGGTTCGACCCTGCTTTCCACATATAGAGTAGTTTGTAGGAATATAAATTTTAAACTTATACTGAATTTAATTACGATTCAGGTCAAGTTTTTGGCATCATTTTCGGGGAAGGCACGAGCCATTATTTTTCTAAAAAAACATGAAAAAACACCAAAAAAATTGAAAAAAATTAAACTGTAAAAAAAAGATATGCTTCATTTAATACTGAATTGATATTGTTTCCTGTATTGATGAACTTCTGTCAGTTCTACTATTGTGATATTTTGAAATGTTATTACACTTTGTATTCACACTAGAGAACTCATTGTTACATTAGAGTCATTAAACTCCGAATTAGTAAAACATTTAACTACTCCTAAAAACATTTTAATGGAGAATCAGGATAATAGAGTTGATCAAAACATAAATGTTCCACATCCCATAGTTCTAGCCCATCAGTTACCTAAACTTTGGTATTTTCAAATTCCAATAGTATCAAGTAACCTAAATTGTATTATGTTTACCCCTAGGTCTAGGAACTATGAAATTAAGCAGTCTTACCTTTCTCAACTTCCTTCATTCAATGGTATTTCAGGAGAGGATTCACTTGAGTTCATTAGAGAGTTCTATAGTTCTGTACAACAAATACCATTGAGAGAGCTTTGAGAGGAGGAGTTGATATAAAGGTTTTTTCAATTTTTTCTGAAGGGGAATGATAGGACATGGTTTCAGAACATAGACAAAGAAATTTTTGAGACCTAGGAAGAGGTTTTTACTGCATTTATATCAAAATTCTATCCTAGGAACACCACCTGTGAGATTAGGCACAAAATTTCTAGGTTTGTCTATGATGAGGGAGCATTATTTCACGAGTCATGGGATAGGTTTATAAGTATCCTTAGAAAAAGTCCCAATCACCAATTTTCTCCCCATCTACTCATGGAAACCTTCTATAACGCTCTCACCCCTTACAACCAAAATTTAGTTGACCAATTCTCTGGGGGTTACTTTTCTGACTCCACTACTGATGAGCTGAAACTTGTGTATGACAAGCTTGCTCAAATATATCAGCACATGTGCACTGGGAAGAGGGTCGTCCATAGAGGTGAAGACTATCCTCTGGCTACTGTTGTTAGAGATAGGGTCCTAAGGAAGCAATGTAATCATTGTGGGATGTTCGGTCACACTTATATATGTTGTACTAATTTTGATCTCCCTGTACTGTTTGATGAGAGTGCCAAATTTGTGGATTTTAGATCTAGGAACCAAGGGACAAATGGTCAATACTCCAATCAGTACACTTCTAGTTATCAAAATCACCCAAACTTGTCCTGGAAAGAACGAGGTGTCATTAAGCAGACCAATGCCCCTAATTACCAATCACACTCTAAAATTCATAACTCATATCAATATGGGGTGAATCTTATAATTCTCAAGGTGAGTTAAAGGGGATTTCACAATAAGTTTTGGGAGAGATCAGTTCATTTAGGAAGGAAACATATGGTAAGATTCACAATTTAGAACATCAAATAATTCAAATGGATAAGGATCAAGGCGATAATAAAAAGGGAAAGCTACCAAACACTTCAATTCTTAATCCCAGAGAGATTATAATGGTTGTAACCACTAGATCTGGCCTTCAAACCCAATAACAAGTTAAGCTTCACTCTGGAAAAACTAAAACTTAAGAAAAAATTGAATCTGGAAAGAGAAGTATTCTTGAAATAGAATCTGGGAATCTAGATAGCTTTGTTCAACCTGAACAGAATGTTGAATTTACATCTGAAATAGTTCAAGAACTGAGGAAAATGAAGTGGGAATTAATTAAATAAGAAAAGAAAAACAATTTAGTTGAGGATAAGGATAATAATCAACCTGATCATAAAAATAATTCCCCTCACATTCCCTTCCCTGAAAGAGTTAAGAAAAATAATGAACTTGATTATTTGAGGTTTCTTAAAATGATTCAAAACATTAGTATCAACATGCCATTTGTAGAATCATTAGAGAAAATCCCATAATAAGTTTCTTTTACCAAAAGGTTTCTAAAAATAAAAATGATTTGAATAAGTTAGAAAAATTTAATCTCAATGAGGAATGTAGTGCCATCTTGTTAAAGAATTTGCCTCCAAAATTGAAGGATCCTGGTAGCATTACTATTAAATGCAAAGTTGAAGCAAGTGAAAAACTTAAATTTTTTTGTGAATTAGGGGAAAGAATAAATCTTATGACTTACTCCCTATTTATAATTTTGGGTCTTAGGGACTTGCAACCAACTTATGTGTATCTTCAACTTGCTGACAGGTCATTCACACACCCTTCAGGGAGGGTGGATGATCTATTAGTGAGTGTAAGAAAACTTACACTACCCACATACTTCTTTATCTTAGATATGGAGTGTGATGAAAAAGTCCCAATCATCTTAGGGAGACCATTCCTTACTACAGTCGGTGTTGTCATAGATGTGCCCAAGGGGAAACTCACTCTCCAATCCATTGATGACGTGGATGAATGTTTAATGTTTGAAAAACCTCAACATGTGGTTGGTAGAGATTTGATAGATGTTGCTGAGAATCAATGCTTTAAAATTGAGGACCGAGCTGAGTATGGTTCTTTTCCTCTTGAGTTTATAGAGATTTTGATTCCCCATCCTATTTAAACTTTTCTTCAAGCTTCTATTCCTATCCCACTCCTTCCTCTAGATGAGCAAAATCTTTCCCTAGAACCCATTCTAGGGAGTGAATCACATTCTTGTCCTGAACTATCTTAACCCATTTTTGAATTTTTCATTATGAAGTCAATTGTCTAAGGGTTTCTGAAATTATAGAAAGTTCTGGTCTGAGTCCTGATGAAAAACTAAATTGTGCACATTATGAGAAAGTGTATTTTCTGGGAACTTTTGTTCTTGATATGTTTAATGTTGTTTGTGATGACTTCCAACCTAAACTTGAAGGATTCGCATCATTTGAGTCATCTTTTGACATTGGGTACAACCTGTTGGAACCTGAATATGACTCCTTCTTCTGAGAGTTTTCGGAGTTATCTTTTGTGCAAGCTGTGTTGGAAATATTCGATGAAAATACTAAAGAGTTTGTTGATTGTTTTTCTTATGATTCTGGGTTATAGGTGACCTCTAAGTGTGGGGGAAGCCGTGTTATTGTTACTGGTCAAAATTTTGATTTTCTTAGGAAGTTTTTGAACATTTTTAACGCTGAGGAAGTTGTCTTTAGAGCCCAAAATGGGCTGGACAGTATATTAGAAAATGTTTCATTGAAAGAACTTTTGAGAATATTTTTTGGAACTATAGATAAGAATGTATTGGTTAATCCTATTTTTTAATCCTTAGATAACAATGAAGTTCACATAATTAATAATTCATTTCCATTAAATCATCATGGATAGAGATATCTAGGGAAATAGAGTCTGGCTGGGGACTTTAAACCTAGCACTGCATGGGAGGCAACCCATGGTTTTTGTTGTGTTAATAAATAAACATATGTGACTAAATAAAGTCTAACTAAAGACTTTAAAATCAGTGCTTCATGGGATTCAACCCATGCCCTTTCTTTATTTTCATTTTTTTACTATTTTGTGATGAATAATGTGAAGCTTTTCTGCCAACTATCTACTATATATCTGCTGGATTTTTGTATTTTGTTTCTTATTTTTGTGTTTTTAGTTTTCTACTGCTTGTGTCAATAAAGTAGTGGAATCCCCATGATCATTTCTGGACAAGAACGTAGTCAGAGAAGTATTTCAAATTTCTGTATTTATTTCTCCTCTGTTTTTTACTAAAAAAATTCTGCTTGTTTAGAAATTATGCTACATTTTTGTTGAAAATCTGTATATAAAAAAACATTTGTTGCATGTCACTAAATTGAATTAAAAATCTGCATGCGAATTTTACTTTGAACTAAAATTCATTGTTTTAAACCCATTCGCTACTTGAAACTATTTGTGGGGGATACATGTTGGTTAACAATTTATTTCATTGGAGCTGGTTAATGTTGTGATGTTTAGCATGAACATTTTCTACTTTATTGAATATCTAACTGAATAAATTTTGTTAATCTTTCTTACACCCAATTAATTGTGCACCCACACCTTATATTCCACTGGACTGAATGTTAATGCATACACTTTCTAATGAACCTTCCGATTATTTATTCATTGTGGCAAAAAATATCTTTGAATTCATTGATACCCTTTAGTTCATGTCATTGATCTACATAATTGAAAATCTGTTTTGAACCTTAAATGATTAATTGTTCTTCTCCATATTTAGAATTCAACTTTGGGGACAAATTTTGGTTTTAAGTGTGGGGGAGGGGGTCAATTATTGACTGTGCTAAATTATGATTTATTGAAATCCCATCAATTCCCATTGCAAATCCAATTTTTTGTAAAAAATGGTTAAGATTTTTCAAAATTATTGCATAAATTTAGGCTTTATGCTATATTAAATTGGGTATTTCTTTAAAAAAATGTTCCTTGCTGGTAGTTAAGAACTGCATAGAGTCTGAAATTGATGATAATGGATGATTGTTGAGTGATATTATTTAGTGATTTGATGGATATCTTGATTTAGAGTCTATTTCTAAAAGGGATTTAGGTAACCTTTTAGTGGAACTATGATCATAACCCTTGGAACTGAAAGTTTGATTCTGATTCTAGGGGCCTCTTTCATCTGTTAATTATTAAAAGTAATTTCTTTAATTATCCAATTTAAATGTTTTCTATATAAATCTTTTGAAACTTGAGTAATTTGGGCATCTGGGATCCCACAGTAAGTCTCTGAGACCCTTGATGCTGGGTGCGTTTTGGTTAACTATAATCCCTCTATTCATTCTGAATAAGTGTATATTGCACAGTACTTAGCACAATGATACATGGCTTGGAAAAATAAAATAAAGTGTCTAGGGTCAAAAATGAGCTCATTAAGGTGAGGGGAATGATGAACACCAAATGAATAAGGGGTCAATTGGTTTATATGGGAATCATATAGGTTGTATAATTAAGGTGATTTGAAAAAAAAAATTATTTTTGGAACCTAGGATTCCGTCAAAGTACAAAGTTCCTTGGTTAGTGTCTTAATTCCATTGATATTTTATCTCCTGTTATTCTTGGACTTAGAACCTGAGATTGGATTGAAGTGAGTCATTAAGTTGTATCACATATGAGGCATGAAATCTTCTTGATGGATGGTCTTTGTTTTCTTAATTACCATTGAGTATTTGTTATAGGCAAGATTCGTATGAGTAATTCATTTTCTAAGCCTGCTATTATGTTTTTTCCTCTGTTTTTGAGTCTTGGATATGTTAGAGTGTGATCATAATCATAAATATATTTTACTATTTTTCAAAGAAAATAAGACATGAAATTGTTTGAGGACAAACAATGCTTAAGTGTGGGGGAATTTTATGTGGCTCTATTTTTGCATAGTTTTGCCACATATTTTTACTTAATTTTTTATAATTTAATTAATTATTTAATCACATTTTACTAAATATTTGTACTTTTGTATTTTTATAATTAATTTGGTTAAGTAATAAATTTATATAATTAATTATGTATTTTTAGTCTTCAAAATAAAAATTTTAATCTTACTTAACTTTTCTAATTTAATTATTTCTTAATTAGTCTTGTTAAGTGAAATCTTATTGCCTTTTTAATAAGTTAATATTTCTTTCATTTAATCAATGTAATTTTATTTAATTAATTTAGTCTTTATTTTAATATATTATCTTTTAATTTAGAAACATTTTAATAGGTTGACAATGTTAATTAATATGTTTAGTCATCCTACTAATCATTTAAGTAATTAATTTGTGTTTTAAAATAAATTAAATTTTCTGATTTTAATTTTATGTGTTCAAATTGTTGTTTTATTAATTAATTAAGAGTTTTCCAGCAATAATTATTTTATTTTATGTATGCAGTTTGATTATTTATTTGTTTTCTATTGGTTTTAGTCTACCGGTGTGGTAGACTATTAATAGTGGTGACCTATTGGGTCACCGATGCTCTTCATTTCTACTCACTACTACCTTGTAATTATTTATTTAGTAATTATAATTTAAGTCATTCATAATCATAGTTCAAAAAATATTTAGTTTATAATTTAAGTGTTGTTAGTTGATAATTTTAAAGTTTTAAAGGTTAATGAAAATTATGTCTTAATTAATGCTATTTAGAATTATTTTAATTAATTTTTTTAATTTTTTTAATTTAGTTTACTTAAGTTATAATTTTATGTTTAATTATTTTGTCTATTTTAAAGGTCACTATTATTTGTCTATCGGTGAACATTTCACCACTTGCAGCATACCAGTAGCACTCATTTAAGTATAATGGTAACTTTATTTTTATGTTCCATCGATATCCTTAGATTATTATGTAACGGTGAGCTTTTTATTTTTTTTTCTAACAGTAACCTGTTCTATTTAATTCTACTTGTGAATTTTTATTTTAATTATCAATGACTTTTTTTAACAGTGACGATTTTATCTATCAGTAACCATTTTTATTTTTTTCGTAATAGTGACCCTCAATTTCCTTTTCTAATGGTGAGGCTTTCCTCACCGTTACCCAACTTCCCTTTTCCTCACTGTTAGACAATTCTTGCACCTCACTGTTACTTCCTGTCTCATGGATATCTCTACCTCATCGTTGCATTTCCCCACCTCACTGATACCCCAATACCACGCTAATCTTGCTTCACCTCACCGATGCAGGTCCATCACCTACACGCGCCGTGCACATGACTTGAACTGGGCTGAATCTGTGACACCCCTTCATCGCTACTGTGAAGAGGATTTTTTTGGATCCAATCTATGCCACACCTATAGAATGTGCGCTGCTACTGGAGAAGCCAGAACTGCTACTAGCTACTGGAGAAGCTGCAACCGCTGCTGGTTGCGGGAGGACCGACGCACCTTTGGGATGTCCATCATTGAAGGAGGTGTCCACCGAACCTCCACGTTGCTGCAAGGAGTTTGATTCGATCCACTTTTCCACCACAGATCTGATGGTCACGCCACCGAGATGTTTGAAGGAGGAGGGTGTTCTGCTGGTCTCGGTTGCGCTGTTGGAGGAGGAGCTCAGACCCGAACTGCCGCTGCGAGGAGCTGAAGCCGCTGTTGTATGCCGATCTGGAGCGAAGGAGACTGCTGCATCTCGCTGGACCGAAGGAACCGAGCCACCACTGTGGGAGACCTACATAGTGCCTGGCCTGGAGGAAGAGAAACCCTTCCTTGTTGCACCCTGGTAAAGAAAGAGGTGGACCCACGGTGAGGGGGATGAAAAAGATAACAAAAAATTAATTAATAATAATAAATTAATAATAAAAGTAAAGTAAAACAAAATGATGGAAAAAATTATTGTTAAAGTAAAAGTTAACTTTAATAAGTCAAATAAATATAATAGAATTTGTAAAAGTTATAATTTAAAAAAATTATAATATTAATAAATAAATAAATCATAAATTAAAAAACAAAACAAAACTAATAATAAATTAACATTCTGCTAATATTATAAATATATAATTAATAATAATTATAAATAAACTATAAGATATACTCATTAATTTAACAAAATATTTAAAACTAAAGTATTCATTCTAATTACTAAATTAAAATTAATTAATTAATATATTAATCGAATAATTTAATTTCTTTAAAATTAATAATAATAATGATAATAAAATTATTAATTAATACTATTTAAATTGTTATTTTAATTACTTCTTTACTTATGACGTTAAATTTTGATAACTTAGTTAAAAATGTTAAAATTAATAACATAGTAATTATATCTATTAACATAATTTAATTAATAACTTTTTAATAAACATATGTTTTTTCATAGTAACATTAAGTGAATAATTATATAAATAATAATAAAGTAAATGATAATTGTCAATTAAGATATTTATTAATTAACTTTAGTTAACTTTTAATGAGTAATATAACACTTAACTTAAAAAATAACTATTTTTATTTCTTGCATTCTCATTTATTTACTTTTCTATTCTATACTATATGTGAAGGTCCATACAAAAGTCAAAAACACGTCCCAGTGCTTCCAAATAACTCATCCAGAGTTAGTTACATGAGGAAAACTCACGTGACATGCCAGTTATGAAAAAAACGCACGTTCTGTCGTGAATTTTTGAATAGCTTTAAAAGTAGGTGGAAGATGTGTGGTGACATGCAGTAGATGACGATGAATATTAAAGTAGACTAGTAGTATAATTTGAAGGGGGCTCATTTAGATTCCATGACATACCTTTTTTGTAGAGACTCTCATTCATTCAAAGAACACACTAGATGCGGTAGCAAAACAGCTCTGGAGACGAGCTCGAGGCCTTGTAGCCTGAGTGTAGAGTAGTATTAGGGGTGATCTTCTTCCTTCATGTTGGAATTCTTGTACTCTGTTCTAGTTTTTCTTTGTTTCTTGTATTGATAATGAACAAATTAATTGGCTAAACCTTTGAGCTTAGGGAATTACTACTTCTACTGGTTACTTTTCTTCCTTTCTACTTTTATACATTATTGTATTCAGAATCAATCTGTGAGATTGATGCTGAGTTCATTCAATTGATTTTCACCAATAGAACTTAATTTTCAAAACTCCACAATCAGATCAGAAAGATTGATCGTGGAAACATCTTAAAAATAATCAATTCACAATTACTTCAGGACTTACGGTGAGTTTGTCATGGTTTCATTATCTTTTCAAACATTTCACGGTTGATTTGTTTTGGAGTGGCAAACACCAAAATCAATCAGCCTGTGTGAATTAACTCTTCACGAGGGAGATAAGTCACTCTCTTTATGGTGGTGCAAAGTAATAACATTAAAGTGAATCAGAATACTTCGAAAAACGGTATAATTGAGACTTTTCCCTGGGTATTTTACTTGATTGTTCACTTATCAGCATTTTTTATCTCTATTTCTCACTCTTCTTAGTCTGTTTCTTGTTTCATAATAGTTTAGAACAAAATCTCCAAAAGACTTTAGTATTTCATTGGTGTTCAATTTTAAAAAAATTAAAAAAAATATAAAAAAGAAATAGAAAATCTATTCCACTACTGACAAGAGTGGGATCTTTAGTTAGTTTTTAGAAGACTAGTTGTCAAAATAGCCTTCCTTGTGGGTTAGACCCTTCTTGCCACATATACAGTAGTTTGTAGGAATATAAATTTTAAACTTTTACGGAATTTAATGACGGTTCATGTCAATAATATGTATAATTCACATATTTTTTCACATATATATATGTTATTATGATGAGTGGTTATAGAATTATATTTCTCTAATCAATTGGGTAATACATGATATATCATGAGATCACTATGTATAGGCTAGGTGAAGTAATCATTGTCTTTGGTATTATGTATGAATATGATTCTATCTTTTTTCGAAATCTATATTATCATTGTTGGGGCCATATTTTATGTTGGTACATGATGATAGCTTTTTTAACAATTTATTTATGTGATTTGATCAAAAAAATTATAATTCCTTGATAGTGATCCTTAACGTATAATTATGATGAAATAATTTATTTAAGGGAAAACATTATATTATCTCATTTTTACCATCATCTAATTATATTTAACTCTGATAAATTGTTTCTAAATGAGCTTTTAGGTTTATTTTCTTATTTTTTGGATGTTATGTTTATTTACTCTCATTATATCTAAATCCATGTAATCTTGTTACATCATTACTGGGCTTTATAGTTTACCATTTCATTTATGCTTGACACTTGGATATCCTATGCTGAAGTAATATTTTAGTGATATCTTAGATAAATTATAAATATTGGAGTAAAATTCTTTTTTATTATTTAATAGGTGTTTTATAATGTGACTAATTTTTTAAATATTCAGAACCTCCATATTTTTGGGAGTTTGTTATTTAGAATTTTTCTAAAAATGTTGTAATAATGTGTTTATGGGTTATAAGTTTCAATAAAAATCCATTTTTAATGTTAATAATTATAATAATAAATTTCATTAAAAATTACAAACTATGTGTATTATTTAAGAACAATTTATTTCAACCCAAATTATAAAGGAATTTGGTATGATATAATCCACCACATGACCCATAGAAAACATCCAATGCCATTGACATTGATATTGAGAAAGGGACATGGATAATATCAATCTCATATAACTTATCACACCTTATATTTTATTGAGATAACAAAATATTAAACAGTTATATCATATATAATTATATTGGTATGTCCATGCATGTACTTCATCAAAACTGTGTGGGATATAAAGTGATACCTCGTTATATCAGTAGAAAAATGTTATCTCGATTAATCAAATTCATATTCTTGATTATTATCACACCCAATGTAAATATATTAATCCAAATTCTCAAATGACTTTAAAAATGTATAAATGTAAGAAACCTAATAAATAAGGTAACTCATTTTCATCCTCCAGTGAATAGATCCATAGAAAATTTACACTTCAATAAGACCAATAGCATATCTATGATAATATATATGGTGTACATAAAGTGGGTAAATTCGAATAAAATTTCACTAAATTATATCCTTTGAATGATCATGTATATCCATATAAAACTGATCCTATTCATATTTATCTTAACATGTTTTGAAAACGAAATTAAAAATTAAGGATAACCTAGTAATACATATATTCCCATGGGGTTTTATCATATCATATCCCAATTTTTACATAATAAATATAAATTAATAATATTATATTTTCTTTGATATAAATAATATTATATAGCTTTTTCCTAAGAAAACAACACTTGAATGGCATTAGCACACAACCACTAACAATACACCACTTTCACTAAATCTAGTCACCCATTTATCAAATATCAAGATAACTGGTATATATTTCATACCTTTTTCAAAAAAAGGGATTTTTTAGGGGTCATACTGCTATTGGACATAATTGACCCATAATTACATTAATTATAATAAGGTTTTCACTTTATAACATTTTTTTGGATACTTTGTGGTTAGTGTTTTATAAAATTGTGAAAAAATATTAAATATTAGACCCAGAATCTCATAGAAACTATATCAGTTCTCAGCTAAGATACTCACTACCTTTATAATATCAAATATTATTTTTTTTCTTACCATGTTGATTCTATAATTAATTCTTTAATGTTTTTATCTTCTCAAAATATTACTATTTCTATGTTATTAAGTAGAAATATATATATATACATAAATCATCAATAAAAGTAATGAACTAATAATACATTACTTTAGCATCTATTGGAATTAGTTCACACAAATCAGCATTTTAACATCCCTTGTTTTCTGAGTTGGAAGAATTTAGTGGGGATTTGAATTTTCCATTAATAGAAAGTATAGTTTGATAATCAGAAATTATAATAGGGTTTTGAGGGTTTGAACGTCCATAAATAGTGTTTTGAGATATGATTTACGTTTCTGTGGATTTAATGGGGGTTTTAGTGAACACTGGATGAATAAAGAGAATGCTAGGTTGAAATAAATAGCTACATTAATCCATTTAGATCATGAATACCATTAAAATTTTGAATGTGTTTCATGTTTTGTGCCCAGTAAGGTGTGAAGATGTGAAATATCATGGGGATTACCCCAAGAAATTCACATCATTAGTCTAGTTCACATCATGAATCGGGTTCATGTCGTGAATCTAGTTCATGACATCAATCATGCAATACTATATTTTGAAAAATAGTTAAATAGGGGATTTACCCCTTGTTTCTATTTTCAAATAATATGATTTATATGAGGATCTTGGGTGACTCTTATCCCTATGTTCTTCACTAAAAATGGATATCATAGATGTCATATAATAGTGTCGGTGGGTGAGATCTTCTACTTACATAGTCTGCTGTTCTATTATAACATAGTTTCTTCTTTTGGGAGTTCTAGTTTAAGTTAATTAAATGGTTCCACTAGGTCATGGTGGACTTTACCATTTCGATTGTGTATTGTTCTCTTCCAAGGATGAGTATGTATAATGATGTTGTCTGCACTTTATCATGTAATGTATATTTGAGGTATGACACCATAGTGAATTTATAAAACTTTAATTCATTTAATTAAATTATTGGGTGTTTGTTTGTATTCTATTTTCTTTTAGATTATACCCAATTCGGGGTTTAGGGTGTGTTGAATGTTGTTGGAGAACATTTGGTCTTGGTTCCAGTGTGATGAAATTGATTGGTGATATTTTGGTTATTATACATTTGTAAATTCCATTGTTTTAATTATTTATCCTTATAATCTCCATAAATTATTTATATAATATTTATTATTAATTAATTTCAATTGTTATAGTGGTGAGATGGTTCTAGGATTACCTAGATGGACCTCAACAGCTTCTTCCACCCCTTGGAAAATAAATGGAATGCTTTCTAAAGGTAGGAGGTATGTCTTACTATACCTCTTGTATTTATACATGTTTATGTTATTATATGGATAATTAGAATTTACCATTATGGGGATGAACCTATTTAAATTCATTATGATGAATTTTTAAATTAAATTTAATCGGTAAATTATAAAGGATGAATTATCGGGGTCACTAACAACCCAAGTGTGCTAGATTATCCTAGAACATAAGGTTATAACCACTACCAGGGATACCCTATGGGATGAATCAACTTATTCATTTATAGTATCCCAATAGGGATTCCTTTATTACATTTGTACATAGGGGTACCTAAGATATATTCCTTTTTCAACCTTTGGACCTTCAGGATCATAAGTTGGATGCCACTCTAAGGTTTTGATCTACGGGAACCATTGGGTGCCTTGTTCTTGATCGTCCCTATGCTATTAAATTATGGGTTTATGTAGAGATGATAGCTTCTGACACCTTATAAACCAAAAAAAATATTTCATGAGTTTTTTACAGTAGTTGTGGGTTAGTCATTTCTCCCCACTCACTCTTTTATTTATGCATTCACCTTTTTACTACTAACGCAACAATGATTACAACCGGTTATTCTTGGTGTTTGGACAATGTGCTTGATGTGATGTGAATTACCTTATTTGGATTCTCGGATGTATTTACTATGATATGCCTTCTTAAAATTTTATTTTTTTATAGGGTTTTTGAAAATTGTTTTTAATGATCCAACTTTATATCATTTTATTTTATTGTTTTATTATTATTATGTATCTAGGATGTACTTCCTGGGATCTATATTTTAAAACCTATTGATTATGATATTTTGGAATAGTGTCCCAATGATTATGATACTCAGGTAGGGAGTCCCTATTTTTGTGATGTTTGGGCATGGTTCCCCTATTTATTTCGATATCTATTAGTAGGGATGATTATAATTGGCCTGATCAATTACATAATTGTGGTGTTAGAAATGGTGCTCCTCACTATTGACATTACATATACTCAATGGATTATTGTGCACTCCCTGAGTCATACTTAGGATACAACCTAGGGTCGGGTGCACATACCATTACCACATCACCTAGATGTAATTCTTCGGGATGGGGCTGTTGAGTTTTTGATTTCAATGGATAAAGAGAATGTACATGGATTATGATTTCATTCCATGAAGATCTCCAAAGGTCCATCCACCTTAGGTTTCATCCAAGCTCCAATTTCATGACCTCCTATAGACTGGGAACTAGGTCTTTGAAATAAAGTTGGATTCATATGGAATGACAGGTATGAAATTCAGCTCAGTTTCATATTTGTAGGATGTCCAAATATTACCCTTAATCCTTCATTGTAGTGATTAGAGTTGAGTATAGGTGATACTGGGGCAAGGACTTGTATATCCATATGGTCATATATCTTTCTCAGAGATATTTACAGAGCTATCGAAATCAAGTATTATTGATCTATATTATGAGCCCAAGGATATTTTAATTATACACAACTTGAGTGGCACTACATCTATCTCAATTACATTTTAACAGGATTTTATGACTATCGGGTTTACGGAACTAGGGAGAGACTATTATTTATTTATGATATTTTTCACCTTTCTCATGTATATATACATACATATATATATATATATATATGGTAATACATATACATATATATATATATATGTGTTTTTATATACATAATTGAACATTTTCAACTCGATCAGAATCATGGACCCAGAGATCGGTTGTGGTTTCACTTCTTATAATTTATCTATCATTTTTAGTTGATTCATGGTTAGGAAAATCAAGTTTCAAAAAAATTTACTAATGGTGGTATCTTTATATATTCTTTATTGGGGTGGCCTACTGAGATTATTTATTACCCTTACAAGTGACCCATAGTGTGCATACAGACGTTATTTCTACTTTTATTGGTTTATCACAAATTGTATGATGGATTGGACTATGGCCCAGAGTTTCATTATTGAGTGATGATGCTTGTGTGGATTACATTGATTGGGCTAGAGTATCATGGTTGGGTATTGGAGACTGGATATGTGGTTGGGCTTAGAGTTTGTAGGAGAGATTTATACTTTGTTTCGGTTTCCTTCATGTAGTCATACATGTAAGGTTGTCCCAACAGGTGACTAGTATTGAATTTATAACATGGTTGATCGAGATTTTAGAACATTTAAATTATTATTAAAACATGAATTTTTGTTTGTTTATTTATTCATCACTCTATTTATTACTTCTACAGATGAAATATATTTGTTTCTACTATTTTTACTCTAATATAATAGTATAGTCTCTCTATTATACCACCTTTAGACCCTCAATGTTATTTAGTAACCTCTAGTGTTTGGGGAGACATTCATGAGAACTTGTAGAGATCCATATCAGAGCATCTTTTTAGTGGAATAGGATTCAAGACATTACAAATTGGTATCAAAGGAGATCATTTACTATTTTATTACGATTTTGGATATGGTATATAAGATTATTGTTAATTATTTGGAAGCTATGATCAATATCCAACTAATGCATCGAGAACACCTATTCTTCTAATATGTCCTAGTTTTTAGGGAAATGGGGTTATTATTCATCATATGTGGTGTTATAGTTGTAAATTATTTTCTCTTTGAGAGACTAACATGTTGTATGTAATTTATTATTTATTATACATTTTTTGATATTAAAACATTATAAAGAGTCTAGTGATTGGTATTGACTCTTTACTAGCAAAGGCTGGATCCATCTCATGCATCATTCTTGGCACTATGTATTCACATGTTATGGGCCTACTACTATATGATTATTACTAATGATAGAGGAAAATATTTAATAGATTAAATAAAAACGAATATTATCTTTTCCAATATAGGTTTTTGGTGTTATTATACTCAATTGATCCAACAAATATATATTTCCTTATAATGGATGACCATATGGATCTATGGTGGGATGTTTTATGGAGAGGATGATGACTTATCCTTCATGAATAAGAGGTGACGTGACACTTTTAAGTCAATAGGGAATATGATGTAGATGTGTTGGACCCCTTGTAAGGTTTTTTTTATTATCTTTTTTTATTTAATGTGTTTGTAAAAATCAATATAGTGTTTTCTTTCCTATCTTGGAAGGTAATTATACTTAATTGAACCATGATAGAGATCTAAGACACAAATCATTCAGATGTTTTTTAGTGAATATTGTTGGTACTCATAGGTCAACCTTGTCTGTAGATGAATTAAATTGTGGTGAACTATTTGTTGGATTCAGTGGCCTAGAACCAACTACTTTGTACTTTATTCATTAATAAATACCTTATCACATCTCGATTGTTCTTATGGATGAAAGTGCATGTGATAATTTACTAAGGATAGTTTTTGCATTAAAGCGTCTTAGCGGATCCCTACTATGATGAGAACATGGATGTGCTATTACACTATTCTTGAATATATGTTCTATAGCCAGATGATGTTATTTGAGGGACACAAATAATACAGGCCATTATGGGTGAGGGATCATAAAACATTGATTCACCTTCTCATGGTGTGCGCCCTTGGTAATATCTAGGAGGATATTATGAGAACGAGACCCACCATTAGTAAATCCGAAGTTCATAGTGTCATTGGATGTTCCTATCTACGGACGTGTGTATTGGTCCTCATACTTTAAGATAATTATTAATGGGTCTTACAACATGCACACTTAGATGTATTTATGAAAACTATGATGACACACTGTCCGCAGCAAGGTAGGATATGTTGGGTGCATCATGAGTGATACTGAATTAATAAATAATGCGAGAAAGGATTTGTGCCTTCTATTCCATAACAGATGTAGATATCTCAAGCCCTTTGATGGAATTGATATTTCCTAAATAAATTCATTACCATGGTGAGTAATGAGTTGGTTCCATTTGGAAAGTCAAAGAAAGAATAATCCAACACATGGGTTGATGGCACTAGCATGCAACCTTCTTGATTAGAGATATCGAGACAAAGGGATTATATTACACGGTAAGAATTCGTAGGAGGTGACACATCATAGTGGCATTAACTTCTTTCTATGTGGGTGACTTGGTGTGTTGTTAGACCCTAACCTTGGAAATTAGGTAGGATCCACCTAATTCCACTGAGAATGAGGCCTAGAGGGACACACACTATGTGGGTCCAAGTATCTCAGTTAAATATTAATTTAACAAGTTAAATATTGATTATTCTTGATTGTGGTTTAATAACTATTTAAGGATTCCTGATTATATTTATTTAGACACTAGTTATTCAAGTGAATATATTGTGGGTGAAATAATATATTTATTAGTGAGTAATGTAGTGATATTTATTTTAGAAATAAATATCCATTATTCAAGGTCTAATAAATGTGGTGAAGAAAATAAAGAAAAATGGAAAAACGAAATTTCACACCGGGTATATCAAATATACACACTGTGTATTTTTTCTCAGAATTTATGAGAAATAATATTATTTAGTTAATTAAATAATATTAGGTTTAATTCACTGGGCGCATGTCAGGTAATTATAATATTAAAATGTTATTATTAGACATGGGGTATTACTAAGGATTAAATGAAATGAATAAATGCTTTCGTCTAATTAAATTATTTTATTTTTCAATGTAATTAAAAATCCCAATAATACATTTCTAATTAGCCTAGGCATTTTTTGGGGTTGTGCACAAGGGATCTAGAGAAATCTCTCAAGCCAATAGAGAATCATTTTCTTCGAAGAACACTCTCAAGCTTCAAAATAGAGATCCTCCTCCACCGGATCAAGGCGATCGACGGTGGACATCACAAGCAAAGGCTCTTCAACGCTTCCACCTGGAAATATCTTTGGCGATGTCCAGAGATATGTGGAGAATGTGTGGATCACCTCTAGAGGAATCCTACACTTAGATTCTATGATGTAATGATGGATCACATCAGATCGTGACCGGAAACACCAATGAAGAAAAGATTCCTTCAAGGTAATTCTTGTCAACTAATTAAATTAATTATAACCATCATATGGTGGTCCTATCTATGGTTCCAGGACTCCCCTCTTTTCGTTTTCATTCTTCATTCTATTTTGAAGATTTGGTGTTTTATTATCGTGATGGATCTCAAATTAGTCATTTTTAACGCTAAAATTAAAGTTGGGTACACCCACTAATATGCTTCTGCTGCACCCAGAAACAACAAGTGGTGTCAGAGGGGGTCATATAGTTGATTATAATTATTTATTTTTTCATTGGAGATTTAAAAATTTAATAATTTAGTGGTTTCAATTCAAGTTAATCATTCTTTAAATCTGAATCTTGAGATCTATTCCTCCTCTCTTCTTTCTCATTCACCTAACATAAATTATTTTGTCTTTAAATTTTGATTAAAACAAGATAGAGGATCTCATCCATATGTGCCAAAAGTTCCGGGACATACAACACCAGAATACAGGGTGTGTATTCAGAAGTACACTCCATGTAGTCTAGTTTCAATGCATCAGACTGATCTACCATATCAGGTCGTGTGTTAGAGTATTTCTAAGTCTTAAATGACTCTGTGTGTTGACCCGAAATATGTGGCACATGGTTTCTGGATTACATGCCATGTGGTCCACTGAACACAGTGTGTAGTCCCTTCGGGTTAGGGTTTGACCGTGTACCCCATAAACAACTTTCTCATATGGAAACCGTGTAACACAGATAATACATGGCATTTGTCCCACTGGACACGCCGTGTACTCTAAAAAATTTCCAAAGTACATCTACACGCCATTGCCCTGGGCATGTACTTCAGATGGACGGTGAACAAAAGTGCACGTTGTGTAGTCAGAACTAAATTCCATGTACTCATCCAAGTTACACCGATTTATTAAAATTTATTATTATATTATACACACCCTTGAGGCATGTACCATAGTGCAGGCGTAAAGATGAGTCCCAACAAATGATTGGTGTTTTATATATATGTGTGTTTAATTTAACATCTCTGTAATGTTCATTTCAAATGATTGGGTAGTTATGAATGGGAATTCACCGGGATTCCTCCAAGGTAAAAGTCACATACAGAGATAATTTTAAATGAATTTATTTGTTTAAAATTTTGATGGATTAGAATCTCAAGAAAATTCAGAAAAAGGGTTAAAGATAAAAGGATTGATTAATTAAAGATAATTAATTGATATGATTGTGATTTATCTTAAACAAGAATGATTAAAGAATTAAATTTTAGTTTTATTTATGCATAAATATCATTCAATTCTTGGATGATCATGAGATAGACCTGGACCTTTGTATGTGAATGGTTTCTTTTAATTTATTTATTTAAATTAAATTTGTTGGTCTGCGAGCCTTCTCCTCATTAATATGTCGGGCCTGTGTGCCCAAGGATTATTTTATGTAAAACCCCATTTTACCCCTCACTTGTGTGTGAGATAAAAGAATATGTAATGGATGAAGCTCCCAATCTAGTGGAGGCGACTCAAGTTATGAGCCAGGTGAAACCAATCCAAGGAGATACAAAGGTAGACAGGTGGACAGTTGTAAACACAAACCCAAAAGGATTAAGGTGTTTCTCCACTAGGTCATGGGTTAGTTTATCAACCACTAGATAAACTAACCAATTGAACAATATCACGATCATACCATTTATTTTATTTCTGTCAGATGCATGGTTTATTTATTTTGGGTGTGTTTTCATGATCACACAATTAATGAATTAAACAAGCATGCAATATGGAACTAAAATAAGATCGTCTTATGCCTAAAATATTATCTTAGACATGGTTAATCACTTTAAAATATCCCACATAATATTTACAACCATGTAATCAAATATAATAAAATGTAATTTTACGTATAAGGATAAAATCCCTCAAAGAAAATATCAAGTTGGTGTAGCCATCTATAATCATGGTTAGAATCGAACCATAGTTCAAAGTGCTTGACCAACCCTTGTTGGGGTGCTTTCAATTATCGTGGAATTATAATTATAGGTTTTGGGTTGACATGATTGGTTTGCATCAAGGTTTGACTACCATAGTAGGACTTGGTGTGACCAAGAGGCAAAGGATGAGGAAATCCAAAATGAAAGGATTTCAGGATTAGGGAGTCCACTCAGCGGATCAAGGAGCTAGAGTTAATGCAGTTGGAATTTGGAATCCCTACCAAAGTCCCTTCATGTTTCTTTACTAACCATAGTTCGGGTAATGAGAATGGAAATATGTATCCTTGCCACTAGAATATTCAGACAACCGAATATTCTGTAGTCAATGGTGAGGGATATTGGATATCGATAAAATAGTGGGAGACTAATAAGTATTAATTTATTTTTTTGTCTCAGTTTTATCATGATAAAGTAATAAACCATTGTTCATCTTAATTACTAAAAAAATCTAGACAAATGACTTCAAACATATCATTGTGAACCATACTCAAGAAGGAAAAACTTCTCATCGGCACCAATTTCCATGAGTGGCAGAGGCGTTTAAACGTCATCCTTCGCCATGAGAAGAAAATGTATGTGATGGAAGAGCTTGTTCCAGTTACTCCTGGTAAATAGGCCAGTGATGAGGAACTGTCTCTCTATATGAAACATATGGATGATGCCACAGATATCAAGTGTTTCATGCTATCAGCCAAGTCTAATGAGCTCTTGAAGCAACATGAAAACATGGACATGTATAACATGATGTCTCACCTTAAGGATATTTACCAAGAGAGGGAGAGACAGGAGAGATATGAAATCTCCCACACTTTTTTAACAACTAAACATAGAGAGACTACGCCAGCTAGGCCTCATGTAGTTAATATTATTGGATACATTGAACGCCTTTACATCTTAGGGATTAAGTTCTCGGATGAGTTGCATACAGATCTCATCCAATCATCACTGCCCAAGACCTTCTCTAGCATTAAAGTCAAATATTACATGAGAAACAATGAGAAGAGTCTATCGAAACATTTTACCTTAATTCACCAGGTAGATAAGGAAATTGGGTGTCACAAACCTGCAGTCCTTAGGGTGAATCAAAAAAGAGGAAAATGGGTCAAGGACTTATAAATGGTTTAATGCCCCTGAGCATCGTCCCTCCAAGAAGAGGAGGATCCAAAGGTACAGAAAGGAATGGGAGGCGGTATGTTTTTCATGTGAAAATCCAGGCCACAAGATGAGGAATTGCACCCAGATGTGTGGGTATGCTAAAGGTGTGTTCGTTATCGAGTGTGATCTTTACATTTCTATACATTGGGTATTAGATATAGCTTGTGGGGCTCACACCTATATTCAAATGTAGGAGCCAAGTAGATTTTGAAATACTGCCAGAGGAGAGGTGGATCTTCGAGCAGCTAATGGCACGAGGCTGGCTGTGTTGGCCATTGGCGATTACCACCCCTAATTTCCAACTAGAATGATTTTGGTTTTACATAACTATTATTATGTTCCTAGTGTTACCAAAAAAATAATTTTTTTATCATGTTTAGATATGGATGGATTTATTTTCAAGATTGTAAATAAGGGTTGGTTCTCTTATAAGAACAATGTATGTTAGGGTATGGTGCATTTAAATAATGGTTTGTATGTATTAAATTACAAAAAACAAGTGTTGGAAATCGATAACAAAACAAACTCACATGACTCATATATCACCCAGTTGTGGCATCACAATCTCGGTCATGTAAAGGAGAAATGATTGACAAAGCTCTTCCAATATGGCTATTTAGACTCTACTAAGATAAAAACAACTTGATAGATGTCGCGCTTGTTTATAATGTAAAATGACCAAGTCGCCTTTCGGTGGACAGGATGGGAGGGCCAGAAAGCTATTAGTATTGGTGCACATAGTTGTGTGTGGACTATTTCCATTAGAATCTAGAGGTATATATTCTTAATTCATTACTTTTACTGATGATTTGAGTAGATATGGCTATGTCTACTTAATGAGGTATAAGTCATAATCCTTAGATAAATTTATGGAATTCAAGAATGAAGTATAAAATCATCTTGGTAAGAAGATAAAGAAGCTTCGATCGGATCGAGGTGGAGAATATTTGAACCAAGAGTACATCGATCTTCTAAGGAAGTCTGGGATTCTATCTCAGCTCACTCCTCCTTATACACCATAGTGGAATGGTGTTAGTGAAATGAGTACTGTACCTTGTTGGACATGGTGAGGTCAATGATGAGTCATGCAGATCTTCCATTATTCTTTTCGGGATATGCATTACAGACTGCAGCATACCCATTAAACTGAGTACAAGCAAAGATGAAAAATGTAATTCCCTCCGAGTTATGGAATAAAAAGAAACCCATTTTGTTGCACACACGTGTATGGGGATTCAAGGCACTTATTAAGGTCTTCTTAGGAAACAAACTAGAACCTAAAGGCATGAAGAGTGTATTTATAGTATATCCCAATGAAACGAAAGGATATTACGTATATAACCCTTCAAACAAGAAAGTGACTGTTGCCAGACATTCCATATTTCTTGGGAGGGAGCACATCCTCAAAAGGATATTGGGAGAAATATTGAATTCAATGAAGTTGATGCTCAAGGTACATAGGAGTTGGTATGGGAACAAGTTCCATAGGTCCCTATGGAAGAGGTTCCAGAATCACATGTACTGCGAAGGATCTAAAGAGAGGTACGAGAACCAGAGAGATTTGGTTTCCTAGTCACCGAGAATGGTGAATAATTATTGTTGGACAATGAAGAACGTCTATCATATAAGGAAGCAGTAGAAAGACAAGAAGCTACAAGATGTCTAAAAGTTATGAATTATGAGATGGATTCCATGTATCAAAACCACGTTTGGGTTCTGGTCAATGAGCCAGTTGATGTAAATCCAATTGGATGAAAATGGGTATTCAAGATAGAACTGGACATGGAAGGTCAAGTTAGAACCTATAAATCAAGGATAGTGGCTAAAGGATTCAGAAAGCATCAAGGAATTGACTTTGACGAAACCTTCTCGCCAGTTTCCTTGTTTAAATCCATATGAATCATACATGTCATAGCAGCTTACCATGACGATGAGATTTGTAAAATGGATGTCAAAACAAAATTCATTAATAGGAAACTTTGGGAATATGTCTATATGACACAACCAGAAGGGTTTGTGACACCAAGTGAAGCCCAGCAGGTTTGCATGTTGCAGAAACCCATTTATGGATTAAAGACATCATCCAGGTCTTGGAACATTCGATTTGATGAAGTCATAAAGGAATTTGGTTTCATTAAAAATACTGTGAGCCCTGTTTTTATAAGTAGTTTAATGGAAATGTGGTTGTTATCCTTGTAGTATATGTTGATGAAATATTGCTTATTGGAAATGATGTACCAGTCTTACAGTTAATTAAGGACTGGTTGAACCAAGTGTTTCTCCATAAAGGAGTTGGGTGAAGAAGCCTACATTCTAGGGATCAAGATCATTCGTGATAGATCCAAGAGGCTTCTTGGACTAAGTCAAGGTACATATATTGACCAGATACTAAAGGGATTTAGTATCAAACAATCTAAGGAGGGATTGGTTTTAGTTTCACATGGCATACATCATTCTAAGAAAATGTGTCCTTAGTCACAACAAGAGAATGATAGAATGAGTAAGATTCCATATGCTTCGGCTATAGGATCCATCATGTATGCCATGTTATGTACCAGGCTTGATGTTGCATGTGCACTATGCATGGTAGGAAGATATCAAGAAGATCCAAGAGAACAACATTGGAATGTTGTAAAGACTATCCTTAAGTATTTGAGAAGAACTAAGGATATGTTCCTAGTGTATGGAGGAGGCGAGGAGCTTGTCATCAGAGGGTATGTTGATGATGGTTTTCAAACAGATCAGAATGATATGAAGTCACAATCTTGATATGTTTTTTGTCTCCGTAGAGGAGCTGTGAGCTAGAAGTGTTCAAAGCAACCAGTTGTCGTCGATTCTAAAATCAAATCTGAATATATAGTGGCTTCTAATTCATCCAAAAAAGAAGTCTAGATTTGGAACATTGTTCAGGATCTTGATGTGGTTCCTAGCAGAAAAGATCCTATCCCATTATAATGGGATAATACTGCAGTGGTGTCTCTTTAAAAATAACCAAGGTCAAATCAACGGACAAACCAGATACTCCAGATGTATCACCTATTGAGGGATTTCTATCAAAGGTTTGAAGTTGCAGTGAGCATAGTTTCCACAGAAGAGAACGTGGAAGACCCCATGACTAAAGGCATATCTCAGCAAGAAGCATGAATATCATGTGAGAGATAGTGGGTTAAAAGTTGTTAGTAGTTGGATCTAGTCCAAGTGGGAGTTTATTGGAGTTGGTGTCCTAGATCCAACTACTTTGTACATTATTCATTAAAAAATACCATATTACATCTTTATTTTTCTTCTCCGTGACAATTCCTGTGATAATTGTTTAAGCTTATCTATTGCAACAAAGGGTCATAGCAGATCCCTACTATGATAAGAACCCGGATGTGTCATAACACTATTCTTGAATATATGTTCTACGTCCAGATTATGTAATTTTTGAGACACAAATAATAAAAACCACTAGAGGTGAGGAATCATAAAATTTGAGGCACCTTCTCATGGTGTACGCCCTTGGTAATATCCTGGAGGATATTTTGAGAACGAGACCCACAAGTAGAAAATCTATATTTCATAGTGTCATTGGATGTTCCTATCTGCGGACGTGTGTATTGGTCCTTAAACTTTAATATTATTATTGATGGGTATTACAACTCATGCACTTAGAGGTATTGACGAAAACTGTGATGGAACACTATCCGCAGTGAGGTAGGATATGTTGGGTGTGTTATGAGTGATACTACATTAATAGATAATGTGAGAAATTATTTTACCCTTATGTTCCATAATAGAAGTAGATATCTCAGGCCCTTTGATGGAATTGATATTTCCTAAATAAATCCATTTCCATGGTGAGGAATGGGCAAGTTCAATTTCAGAAAGTCAAAGAAAGAATAATCAATCACATGGGTTGATGGAAATAGCATGCAACCCATTTGATTCGAGATATCGAGACAAAGGGATTATATTACATGGTAAGCATTCATAGCAGGTGACTCATCATTGTGGCATTAACTTCTTTCTCTATTGGTGCCTTAGCATGTTTCTAGATGATAACCTTGGACTTTATGCAGGTTCTACCTAATGCCAATGAGAAAGAGTCTTAGAGATTCACATACTAAGTGTCTCCAAGTATATCAATTAAATATTAATTTTACAAGTTCAAAAAAGATTATTCCCGATTTTGGTTTAATATTTATTTAAAGATATATGATTATATTTATTTCAATAGTAGTTATTTGAGATAATATATTGTGGGAGAAATAATATATTTATTAGCGAGTAATGAAGTGATATGTATTTTAGAAATAAATAGACATTATTCAAGGTCTAATAAATGTGGTGGAGGAAATAAAGAAAAATGGAAAAACAAAAGTACATTCCATGTGTATCAAATATACACGCCATGTATTTTTTTTGGGAATTTATGAGAAACAATATTATTTATTTAATTAAATAATATTAGGTGTAATTCTCTGGGTGCATGTCAGGTAATAATAATAGCCAACTTTTATAATTATACATGGGGGATTACTAAAAATTAAATTAAATGAATAAATGTGTTCGGGTAATTAATTCATTTTATTATTCTATGTAATTAAAAATACCAATTATATATTTCTCATTAGGCTAGCCATTTTTTGGGGTTGTGAACAATGGATCTATAGAAAGCTCTCAATCCAAGAGAGAATAATTTTCTTCCAAGAACGCTTTGGAGCTATGAGGGAGAGATCCTCCCCCACTAGATCAAGGCGATCGAAGGCGGACATCATAAGAGAAGGCAATTCTACACTAGCACCCGGAGCTCCCTTTGGAAACATCCAGAGATACGTGGGTCACGTGTAGAGCACCGCTAGTGGAATCCTATATTAGGATTCTACGACGCAATGACAGATGACATCACATCATGACCGGAAACATCAATGAAGAAATAATTCAATCATGTTAATTCTTGTCAATTAATTAAATTAATTATAACCAACGTATGATGATCCTATCTATGGTTCTGGGATTCCCCCTTTTCTTTTTCATTCTTTGCTATATTTCAAAGATCCGGAGTTTTGTTATCATGAAAGATATAGGATTGGTTGTTGTTAACTCTAAAATTAATGTGGGGTATACCCACTAACGCGCTTTCATTACGCCCAGAACCTGCACTATTTAGGTATCTTTGTATGATGTCAATGGACTCCTAACTGTTTATAGTTAAAAAGGCCATAAGGGGGTATTATGGAATATGTATTCCCAGTGATAGTAAGTTCATCTTTATTCTGAAGTTCAAATCATGATACCCTAGGAAAAGTACCTTATGTGGATACTCTGAGAAGACCTATACCCGTTTTGGAAACAATTTGATAGTTTTGACCCTTGTAGGTTGATGTTTTCCTTACCAATTTTAGAGAGAGGGTCAGAAGTCATATTTGATACCTTTTTCTATGATGGGTTCATAGATTATGCCCCATGAGATATGCATTTGTTGATAGGTTTGACCATTGGGTTAGTTAGTGAGACCAAGATACCTTATTATGAGACTTGATCAGTAGGGCTAGGTGGGAGACCTAGAGGCCCTATGTTTTTTATAGACCCTTATAGGTTGAATTTCTATTTATAAAGGGAAAACTATAATTATGGTTGAACCATGTTTATGAATTCCATTTTTGGTAGTGAGAAATTTTATATGCGCATTTGATACTAATGCATGTTTAGTTCTAGGTTTCTGTGATATAGTCATGATGATTCCCCATTTCTGATATAGTACTAAATTGTGATTTGGTATGAAAACTGTATTTGATAGGAAGGACTGATTGGGTGCCTAGCCTAGTTGACTAGAGATTCAACTATTGTAAATTTATTTGGAGTTAGAGAAGATTCTCATGACCGAAAATGTATCTGTGTTATGGGAGGTTGTGGGATAATTCTGGCATAAGAGAGGTTCCCAATTATGAAGATGAGGTCTATAGTAGATACTAACATAATGTGGTAGATTTATCATGTAAAACGGTCTTCATGTCATATAGTGGATGAATTGTAAGAGTGTGATTTAGGTGTTTATGGTAATAATCAGTCACATGTGGTGCCATTTAAATTGTAAATTGGTGAGTGGTTGTGTGTGAGACTAGGACCAATGGTTTCAATTAATTTCTACAATAATGGATTCTTGGGAGTTTTGATAAAATGATATATTACCCTCTGTAGTAGAGGAGTTTTCAGGAATGAGCTGGGTTATGTGAGATAGTTGACCCATAGTTGCACTAGGACACACATTATTAAAGGATGTAGTGGTCAGAGCTGGTTAAAGGAAACTAGAGCCTAGTTTTATGTGGGAATGGATTGCGAGATTCATATATTTATGTCAAGGGAATATTATTTTTCTCTTAGTTAGAGATGATCATGAGAAATCTAAACATAATCTGGAGTATGATTATAGATTTTTTACTATTTGTTGATAAAATATAAATATATCTTTGATGTGGTGAAGATGCTATTTGAGAGTTGTGCTCGAGGAGTGGTATAAGATATTCCATATAGTGGGTGGTGAACCATTAGTTTATTGAGATTGTTTACCCTTATTATGGGTTGAAATTTAGTGGTTTCAATCAGACCCATTCCTAGGAAGTGGATATGGTTGATGTTTTGGTCTTTTCATTGATTCTTGACTATATGTTAGTTTATCTGCATTCATGTTTCTCTATTTTTGGATGGATGTGGTGTGGGATATCATGGATGGAGGTTTTTTACTAGAAAACAGACAAGGATGCTCCTAAGGTGAGTAGAATTATATCGATTGATAATAGGAGACACTAATGTGAGAAGGTTCATGGTACTTATAGACCAATTATATGATGGTCATTAACTATTTTATATCGTTGGATAAATAAAACCATGTTATTCTAGATTCCTTAGTGATTTCTAGGTACTAGTTTAGATACAGACTTGGGTGCATTCCAAGTGTGGGTGTTGATCCCAAAATAGCTTATGATGATCCATTTGTATTGGATCAATATTTTTTAATGTGTATACTATTACATGAAAATGGAAATGGGTATGGTTGGTTCGCCCATGAAATTTCACCAGGAGATTATTATGGTATTTAGTGATCATACTTAAAACTATCTCAATGTTCCTTGGGATAAGGAATTTGAAATCAGAATTTTGTGATACATCAGTTTCTAAAGTAGATATTTTTTATATTTGTCTTTCATAGGTGGTTCGACTTGTGTTCTTTCGCATAACTAGATGTGGTCAGTGATGAACAACATCGGGAAAGACATTTGGATGACATAACATAATATTAGGTCTTGTTGGAGGATTTTCAAGGAATATGTGGTGAAATAAAGATATATTTTGGGTTATCATAATTTGATCATTTAAATAAAATTGAGGACTGAGAGTAGCATCCTTTTTCTTGGTAGGATATATTGAGTTTAGAAATGTTATAAAGGAGTCATTTGAATTCTAGGGACATGTTTTTGTATAAAATTATGATGGTGGGTTTACCATGTCATGAAATTTCTTGTCGAAATCTAGAAACTATTGCAAGGAGCATCATAGCCCGATTAATGGAATAGTTGAATATGTGATACGTTATTAGGTTATATGGTCTCAAGCAAGTATTGTCTCTATATTCCAGCTTTTTATGAAACCATTGGCTTGAGTTTATGTGATTAAATAATTTTATTCTTTAAGTGGTCCTTAGACACTCATAGGTAATGTGGAAACAAAAAACGTCTATTTTCGAGGAAACTCATTACCCAAGTAGGTAAGGTGGTGTTTTTATGTCCATAGGGGCTTCTACATGAAGAAAAGTTTTAATGTGGGGAGGTTGTAAGATCCCATGTTTTCTACGTTGGAAACATTCTTGGGGAATTTAAATTTTCACCTAATGGATGGTTTAGTTTGATAAATGGGAATTATAATGAGGTTATGAAGGTTTTAATATTGTAAATAGTGTTTTTGAACATTGTTTAGGTTTTAGTGGAAGTCCTAGGTGTTTGAGTGAACACTGTTGGAAGAATGGATGTGTTGGGCTACTAAAAATAGTTGTAGTGACCTATTCACACTATTAAACCCATTCACAATGTGAAAGGGTTTCACTAGTTGTGTCTAGGTTGGTGTCATGATGTGAAATCAAAGGGTTCTTACCCTTAGAAATTCACATCATGAATCTGGTTCACATCATGAATTCTGTTCACATAGTGAATCTGGTTCACATAAAAATTCATGCAATTATAGATTTTAAAAAAAGAGTTAAATATGGGTCTAACCCCTTCATTATTTAATATAAAAATAGGTTGAATAGTTGTATCTCATAGAAATTCTCTACCTTTATTATATACTAAAAAACATGTTCTTGGGTGTGAATTTATGGAATCGGTAGGTAATATCTTCCTCCACCTTCTTTCATGTTTCTCTTCTCCCATAATTTCATATTTGGTGAGTTTACATATAGGGTTATTTGTTAGTTACACTAGATCATGTTAGAATCAACCATTTTAGTTGTGTATTTCTCTCTACAAAGGATAATGACATCTTGAGAGGTCGTCTACACTATTCCTCATTTTGTTTCGTCGAGGTATATCATCAGGTGAAATTTATAAATCATTAATTATTCTAAATAAATTATTTTTTGTTTATTTTGAAATGGTTTCTGGGGTCTTATGCTTAATTCAGGGTTTTGGATTATTAAAATTTTGTTGGGGAATGTTTTTTCATTGTTCTAGTAAGATGAGATTGATTAATGAGATTTTTGGTATTATGCCTTTATAAATTAAATCATTTTAGTTGTTTTGTCTTGATATGACTAATAAATTAATTATAGATTAATTATAATTAATTAATTTCTAATTTTTTGGTTATTATATGTTTCTATTAGGACTTGGAAAATCTTATGCATGTCTAAGTAGCTAATATCGACCCCTGGAAAATAAATGAAAATATTTTCAAAGTTAGGTGGTATGTCATACATACCCTTTAGTATTTATGCATGTTTATGGAGTTAAAGGGATTCTTGAACATTCCCCTAAGGGTTATTCCCCCTAATTAAATTCATTCTGATGAATATTTTCAATAAAATAAATAGGTAGATTATACGGGATGAACCCCTAAGGTTGGTAACAACCCTAGTGTGCTAGTTTCATCTCACTATAATTGGTTATGCCCATGACTGGGGATCTCCCATGGGATGACTCTTTGTATTCCATTTGAGGATTATAAGAGAGATCACATTCTTACATACTATCATAGAGGACCCTCATAGAGATTTCCATATTTAGCTGTGGGCCTTGAGCCTCCCTGGTAAGATTCTTCTCCAACTATTTGATCATAGGGGTTTAGTGGGTGCCAACTTCTTACCCAACCCTAATCAACTAGTTATGGGTTTTGTAAGAGATAGTTGTGGGCCTCACCTAATTGCCCATATTAAACAAGTAATCCATGAGGATAAGAAAGTATTTGGTGGTTAAGAATTTATCCACCCTCACTCTTTTATTTGTGAATTCTTCTATTTATTACTGATTCAATGATGATTACCATATGTCCTTATAAGTTTTTGGATAATGATCCTGGCACAATGTGACTTTATTTTTTGGGATACCTAAACATATTTCATGGGATCTAGATTCTATTCCTTTTTATTATTATTTTATTTTATTGGAATGCCCATATATTTTTCCTAGGATTCATCTTTTGATCCTTTTATATGATTTTTATATTATTATTTGGATTTCCATGTTAACTTCCTATGATCCATCATTTAATCCCTATTGATTATTAAATTCTCCATGGGTTCCATTTGATTAATATACTCGATCATGGAACCCCTATGATTATGATATTGGGGAATAGAGTCCCTATTTATTGTCATACTCAATAGATGGGGATAATTACACTCTTCCAAATTGATTACTTGATTGTGGTGTTGGAAATGCTACATAAAACCATTGATTTTAGAAACACAATATGGATGGTTATCCTCTCCTCGAGAAACAACAAGGATTATCCCAATGGTTGAGTGGATTCACCATTAATATATCACCTGGATGTACTTCATAGGGATGGGGATGTTGATTCATTTATTTGAATGGATACTGACTATGTACGTGGATCTAGATAACATTACATGTAGATCGCCTATGGGACATTACCCTTAGGGTTCATCTGAGCATTAAAGTATTGACTACCTGTGGACAGGGACCTATGGATCAAATGTCAGTCTAGATTCACATGGAATAAATGGAATGACATCCATATCAATATTATATTAATAGTATGTCAGGATAGTTCCTAGAATCCTTCCGTATAGTGGTTGGAGGAGAGTATGGGTGCTCCCTTGGCTAGTACATTCTCCCCCTAAGGTGATGAAGCTTACACAAAGATATTTATGGCTCTTGGTGAAGAAGGTATTGTCGATCGGGATTAGATACCTAAGGATAAAATAATTATATTTGGGATGAGTGATACAACATCCATCTCATTGACCTTTTCATAGGATCTTAATGCCATTAGGATTGTGGACCTAGGGATCAACTAATGTTGATGTATGATATTTTTCACCTTACACATGTATATACATACATAAATATATATGTGTATTTATTTATTTATTTATTTATATATTTATTGCAACATATATACATATATATATGTATATATATAAATATGATGGAACATTGACCAGTTTATTAGGATCACAGACCCAGAGATCGACTATTATTTCAATTTTTTATTTTTTCTATTATCTTCACTTATGTCTCCGTTAAGCATAGAACATTTCATGATAATACAGTTATGATTTCATATTTATAGTTTCGTCATTAGAGTGGCCTAATAAGAATATTTATCATGCCTTTATATGAACATTAGAGTATGTGTACAACTTATATCTTCTTTCAAGTTGAGAACGAATTATATGACAGATATTCCTGAGGCCCAGAGTTGCATGATCAAGCATAGCTGCTCATGTATATTCATTTTATCAGGCAGGATAATCCTAGAATTTTTTTTGGACACTAATTATTTGGATTGAATTAGAGTTATTAGGATATTATTATCATTTTATTTCAATTTCCTATATGTACTCAATCATGTAAGGTTATTCTAGTGGGTAACTAGTATTGTTTGTATGACATGGATGTTCGGGATTTTATAGAATTTCATTTATTATTATATCAGGATTTTCAATTTATTTATTACATCCATATTATTTTTAATAATTATATGGAAGATATCTAGTTTTTTATACTGTTCTCACTCAAATTTGATGGTATATTTTCCATATTGTACCACATCTATATCTTTACTATTACTTGGAGGCCTCAAGAATATGTGGAGGCACCCTTGTGTCCTTGTGGAGACTTGGCCTAGAGAACTGGTTTAGCAGCCTCTTTTCGGGATGTTACAAGTGTGTAATAATTTTAGAATCTCTGTATCTCTTTCATTTTTTTAACAAAATATTTCTTCATCATTTTTTCTTATAAAGAAGCATGTCATCTATCAAGTAGTTTTTTCTCAAAGACCGTTATTTAAGTATTACATACATTAACATATTTTTCTATTAATTATACAAATAAATATCTCTTTATAGTAGTTTTTATATAATAATAATATTTTAAAACCCTGACCATCCCAATTGGAAACAGAAGGTAAACATATCTAATGTCTAGAGCACCCATCCTCACACCATTAGAAGCATATAAATACACCTCTCTTATGGTAATATTTCAAAATCTACATGGTTCTATCATTTGTATAAAAAAGTGATCACCAAAATCTATATATAATACCCAATGTGTAAATATATAAATATTTCACTCAATAATGAACGCACTAGAATCTTCTCCTTGAATATTTATCTTGGTGTAGTTATTTTTCTAGTGGCTCAACATTCCACATGAAAAACATACTACATCATTTTACATTTCTTATCATTGGGTATTCCTTTTCTCATCTGGATAGTTCTCGAGATCCTTATTCTTAGAAAGATTCTTGGGCCCCTTCTCCATTATCACCCTTTCCTTTTTCATACTAAGAACCAATGGCTTATCACACCCTGTGTATTTATCAACTTGTAAATTTAAGGAGTTATGAGGGAGACTTTTCATTATTCCTCATATTATAATTAGTAATGAAATTAGATAATCTCTTGGGTAGTGATGATATAATGAGATTTGTGTGTAGTTCATCAAGGATCGTAAACACCAATATCCCTAAGAGTTTAATGTACCCAATCCTCTTGACGGTTTGATTCCCATACAATGCCATCTCCCTAGTGTTTCACAGGAACAGTGTATTAGAGATCTCATATTTGTTTTGTCTCACCTTCTCTTAAAAGTGATCATAAAGGTGAGACATGATGCTACACGCATCTGTATCTACATATTTCTTTAAAATATTACATGAAATTGATGATATCATGAAACATTAGGAATCTATGGAATCATCAAATGTTTAATATAGAGAGAAAATTCTTCCTTATAGGCCTGTAGGGCCAGGTTCCTTGTGAATATGGTTTTCTAGAACCTAAAATTTTCATTCATGGAATAGTATAACGTGTAAAAAACTACACCATTCTAGGAAATTCTAGTCAATGAGATTTTTTTTCTTTCTCTCTAATGGTTCAAATTGAAACAGTGAATTTCATGTGGGTTTCCATTTCTATATAAATAAGAGCATAATTTTATGTAATTTATCTAGATTACTAAATTAGATAATAAATTTTAGAATTATTGATCATCCACTATTTTATTGAAACCTAATATCCCCCGTGATTAGTTTTAAAATATCTCATCATATATATATTCTAGACAAAAGGATCCATATTACCCTTATCATAACCCATACATGGTCATGAAAAGTTATTTGATGGGTTTTAGTTTGGAATAATTCACCATATGTATTAAATCATGGTGACATATTTTTGGTTGGAATCCCCAACACTAAAATTATAGATAATAATATACTCAATGTTTTTCATCTTAGTTACCTATATTCCAACTTGGGGAGTCATCCCTCGATGTGAACTATGTTAACTCAACATAAAAACTCAACATAAAATTCCCCAAAAATTTAAAACACCCCGACTTGGACCAATCAATAACTTTTGAACTTTGGATTGATTTTTACTCTATTTATACTGACTCAATAATGAATCTTGAAGGATTTTTATCATTATGTTTAAGCATCCCATTTAGTCATATTACATTATTGCTAATATTAATTTTATTTTACTTAAGTGGTTAACCATGTATATAAAAAGTATACACATATTTTCATATTTATTTTAATTCTATAGTGCATTATTGTAAATTATTTAGATCAATTATTTAAACATACATAAATAATTTTCCATGAAACTGATACAAATAACATAAAAATGTTGAATGGACATGATATTATATAATGGTTCATTTACCTATCAGATGATAAAAACAACCATTAACTCTATGGAATTAACTGTCATAACCGTGTATGGTTCATGTTATAGTGTTCCACATGTACTCATATGTACCTCCTTGATTGATTTCACATCAACTTTAAAATTGAGACACCTCCACTTTCCTGGAAGCTCCATCCAATACATAATTTTAATCATACATGGGTGACAAAAATTGATGGATTATTTTAAGGGTTTTTACACAAAATAAATTTTCGACATGAAAGATCTTATATAATGGGAGGTGAGGAATGAATAATAGTATATTATTTAATTATTTAAATTTTTACAAAAACCATGAAATAAAAATAATTTAAATAAACCAATTTCATATAAAGGCTAGTATATGGTCCTAGTCGTCCACATACATGCAAGGAAAATACAAATGAAAACTAGCTAAAATAAACATCAATTGATTCCTTATTATTATGATAGTTATGCTTGAATTAATTTAATTAATTCAATTATTAAATAATTACCTTTATGTTAGTGGCCACCCAAAGTCTCCTTGTGATACCCTCCATAAGTTCAATATGGAAAATAAAAATCATGACCAGTAACTGTAGATAATTATATAAAATTAATTAAGTATTTAGTAATTCAACAAACCTTATTACATAATCAACACATTATATTACAATATTTTAATAAGGTTTTTAATGGTACAATTAATTATTCTTTATATAATTTAGTTTTTTTGGGTGACTACACAGAGTGCACTAATGATCTAAGCATCATTTTTTTTTCACATTATGTGTGTCCAAGATAGATTTCTATAGACTATGAGTGTATCTAACCTAGGATACTAAATTTTTAAAAATGAGTTACATGCCATGATTTTTCTTGTTGTGTGTCTGTGTAACCCATAGGTTGACATGTCATGTTATTTGGATATAGTTATTGATGAGTCACATGGTTTGTACACCAGCTACACCGTGTATCTCATTAATTTTTTATCCTCTTAATCTCACATAGTGTTTGTTGAGTAGTTGATCATATGGTTGGAACAAATTTCTCCACTAGAATTTGTAGACTATGTGATGTGCACTCTAGCTACATGTAATGTGGTCTGAAAAACCATGTGCTAGGATGGCCCAATAAACATATATTATACCATATATTTATAATTATTTATTACTAATCATGGAATCTTATATCCAATGACATATCTAGGTGCAGTGAACATGGGTACATGGGGTGTACTCTCGATTACACATTGTGAATATCTATCCACCTTCTTGAATCCACAACACTGTTCGATGGAATATAAGATCATTATTCAATTATTATTAACATATTTATGATTTTTTAAACATGAATTTAGAATATTAACAAATTGAAAAATCTCAATTAATCTCTGGATTAAATAATGAATAATATAAAATAGAAAAAATAATAAGAAGAACATAAAAAAATATAAGGGATGATATCATTAAAACATATTTATAATTAATATATTTGATAAAAAAAATAATTTTGTGGAATTTTTCTTCAATGCCGATGAATCAATAGAACAATCTTGTCATATAATCCTCGTGTTTCAGGAATCAATTGTATATACCTTCAGGAGGTGATCTACATGTGCATCAAAAACCACCAATAGACACCAAGGAATACTCTGAGTACTAGTGTGGATGGTTCTAATGCTAGTAGTGATTGATATTGAATGAAAAAAATCCTTCAAGAGAGAATAGAATCCCTCTAGGGGAGGAGGATAATTTCAATGGATTCTTTAAGGAATTACTGGAGAGATATCTCTATAGACTAATATTACCCTCTCTAGAACTCATTGTGCAAAACATAAGAATGTGGCACTCCAATAATAGAGAGATTTACTAACTAGGTTAGAATAATTCTAGGGTTATAAAATGATAATTTCAAAGTTACTTTATTATATTCTTAATTATTGACAAACCCTATATTTAAATAATATTATTATGATTATTATTTATTTAACATGCACTAAAAATAAGGATAAAATTAATATTATTTTTTGAACAAATAAACTAATATATATAAAAATAATATTAAATAATACATTTCTCTTTAAACCAACAAACTCAGGACACCAATCCTTTTAAATATTTATCAGCCCATTAATATTATATATTTAATTAATTAAATAATTATCATTTCATTATTCCCCAATAAATTTATTTAAATATTATATTCACTAAGTTATCAAATAAATATTTATTAAATATTCATGTTACTAAATAATTAAATATTATTTTTTCATATAAATAAACTAAAATAAATAAATATTATGTATTCATGTAATTAAATAAATAATTACCTAGTGAGGAAATATTTTTAAATATTCAACACACATTTACACTCTCTCAAATAACCAGTGATTAAAATTTTATGATCAAACAAACAAGAACAATTATTTAAACATTTATAATAATAATATTGATCCAATAAGTTAAATTCTCTTGGAATTTAACTCAGGTTCATATTAAACTTATTTTTTAACACTCTATAACCCATTCGTACTATAATTAGACTATACTGCCTAAAGTCCAAAGTTAGCATCTAGAAACACATCAATCCTCCAATAGAGAAATATGTTAAAGATAAAATAACATGTTACCTCCTATGAATGTAGATTATGTAATATATTATCCATATATTAAAATCACTAATAAAGAAGGCTTCATGCAGTTATCATCAACATATATGCTCACTGTCTATTTCTCTGAAACCCCAAAAATGATCTTTCTGATAAAATTTTCATTACTATTAACAAAACTGGATAGTTTAATTCTCATAAAAGGGCCATAGATAATTAATTCCATTAAATAATATAAGGGATAGATCATTTATTTCGTGATTCATTAATACAACGTCACTCGTGATACACCAAAGGTATCTTACCTCTCCACTAGAATATGTTATCATTCTTTTTGTTAATACATCAATATACATGACTCAAGACATGATTTAATAATAATATTTAAGCCTATGTATCATTATACACATCCAATGATAATAATAACAAATGACACATATAAATATGGATTTCATATTGGGGGATATGTTCTCAGAATCTATTACACTGAAGATTTCTAAATGTATAAACCATGTGAAAGTGTCTCAATGTCTGAAGAGTATCTACCCCGAATACCCTATATCATTTGTGTCCCATAAAATGATATCATCCAACTATAAAACATAGGTTTATGGGTACTATTGGGAAACTTATAGGTACTCATCACAGCATGGAGCTATTATGACTTTACAGTGTTCCATACAAACTTAAGAAATTATCACATACTTTTTCACAAAGAGAAACAATCATGATGTTATAATAAATTTATATTTATTTCCAAAAAATGAATGCATGTAATGATAATATACTGGTATGTTCACTCTAGTTCACCAACTCCAATATAAATTAATTTCTATAAATAAAAAAATTAACAAATCAGCATTTTTCAACATTCACTCAAACATTAAACGTTTTAGAAGAATAAAAAATTCACTCTATGATGATGATTTGAAAAATGATTTTTTTTCATATACTACTTATTGAAGTGGTGAAAATAAATAACAATATCCTTTCATAAAATGAATTAAAAATCATTTTTGAAGAAAATGTATTTTTAATGATTTAATTGAATTTATGTTGATTCCTTGCCTAATAACCACGATTAAATGATTGTTAATTCATTTGATTTTATATATCATCGACTTATATCATTAGAATAGTTTATCAATAGTTATTATATTAAAATATTAATATAAAAATATATTTTTTTAACATAAATCCAATTTTATGAACAATATATATATCTTTCCCCCTCAAAATATTTTATATTCTTATTCTGACCAATTCATAATAAATGTATTATTGATTAATAATTCTAAAAAGAAAAAATATTCTATATATTTTTAATAATAAGGTTATTCCTATTCATAATCTAAAAACCAAAGGCTTGGTTACAACAACCATATTTAAATAATAGTATTTATATATTATATTTTAATTTTCTTAGGCTTGATGTTACATATACCACACTCTATAGAGTGTAATATTATTTAAATCAAATAAATTCAAAAATATTTGGGTGTTACATTCTACACCTAAATGAAATTTCAACCACATAATTTTATCTCATTTATGATCGATAGGGTTTAAAACTTTTTTAGAATCAGTTTCAAGGAGTTGAATAAAATATTTATAAGTGGAACTTATCTAATCAATATTGTAAACATTTAATTTTAAAAATAATTATAAATACAATGTTATGACTAGGAATAATTTCATTACAAAAACATCTCCTAAACAAGTTATTTACCATTATGAGCCTCATACGTTTTAATGTTTACTTAAAAGTGTACCGTAATAGTTGAGTGATAAATATCGATAGATTTTCATTCCACCTTCTTAACTTGAGAAATTATTTAACCATCGAGATAGTGAATATAATAAAATATACATAATTGTTTTATTTCCATACCATACGTAATATATCATCCTTTGGTTTTAATTTTACCAGTTTCAAATTCTATCTCATCTCTCACTCCATGTAATGAATATTCCTGATTAATTTTTCATGCCTAAAACACTAAAATAAACATATTACGGATCAATAGATATTTAAAATAATAATAATTTACTCCTATGGTATTGGTACTTTAATCAAATCCAAAATGGTTAGCATAATTAAATATAATAAAAAATATAAAGAAACACTACATTAATCTCCGATGCCTCAAAAAATTACAGAAAAATTTCAACATTAAAAATTCTTTAAATAACTAACCTTAAAACTCATCAAAATATACCAGACTAAATTTGAAACCCAAAAAGAAATAAATATATTTGATTAGATATCCTCTGGAGATAAAATTATCATTTATATATGATCAAATTTAATCACTCATAATTTCAAATATCAAAAATGTATGTGTCTAAATCATATATTATTAGAAATATTAAAATCACTTCCATAAATAACTTGAATCAAAACAAAACCTCCAAAAACATGTATAATTTTAAAATATCACACTTTATTTATTCATCAATTAATATCAACCACACTAAAATAAAATCTCATACTAGAAAAATATACTCAATTTATTATAATTCATATAATTTTCACAAAAATATATTGAAATTATTCTAAAATAATACTATTCAATTAGTCACTAAATTTCTTTTCAATCCCCTGGTAATCTATAAATAACATATGTTCCAAAAATTAATTAACCATTTATCATAATTAACCTTTATTATCTCAACATTAATTAATGTATTAACCCTAATGTTTATGAATACCTATAATATTATGTCCATAAAATAAAATAAAATTCTTCCAAAAATTAAATTTTCACTGTAACACATACTAAATATAGGGTTTGAATTCACATAAATATCTCACACAATGTCCTTAATAAACATAAAACAATCCTCACATAAAACCTTACAAGTGTATATATTCCTTTAAACTTATGATAAGCCTTTGAATTATTAACCAATTATTTTATATAAACTCTTAAAATATTATAATTTGAATCATCCTAACCTCTAATGTTATATAAACCATTCCTTGTAAACTATAATACCTTATGACATAAATAAACCATATTTACATGATTTATACCAAGGGTTTTCCATTCATATATTTTTAGGATAATTTAGGTTCAATGTTCTAAAGAATTAGAAAAGGTATTACATTTCAAAACCTTACCATTAATGTGATCACTTCTTCTCAATGTGCATTATTTCAACAAAATATGATACCTAATTGTAGACTCATGTTTCTTTCAAAACATAACATTATATTTTAAGATGAGTCATAATATCTGAATGAATGACATATCTACATATCCTAACCAATATCATAACAATTCAAAATAGTATAAAATATGGGTTGAGAGAAAAAAAATCATATTAAGGGATATTAAAATAATTAAATCCCATAATTCCTATGAAAACATTAATTTCCATGAAAATATTTAACTTTTAAATAACAAAACGTTAATAACATACATAAAACATATCAAAATGTAATGAAATACTTTGCTTACATAAAACCATTAAAAACCCATTTTCAAGAATAAGAGAACTATGAATTATTATGAGGAACATGAGAAATAAATATGTTTTTTTGAAAAATGAACCATTCACCGTTAATACAATTATAAAATTTTCATTCTTCATGAATTAGATAGATTTACATAAAAACCCATTGAAAACATAAAATAGCTATAATTGATAATTGTACTCAAATACCATGTTTACTATTGTTTAATCCATGTTGGAAATAAATAATTCACAATTAATTACATATGATTAACCTACTTCATTATCTCTCCCTTGTTTAACTTGATGAGTAATCATTATCTAATGTAATGAGGAGTTATAACAAGCTCTCCCATCATCTTGAGGAATATCAGGTTCACCAATCATCATATATAATTATCATGTGTTGTATAATGAAGAAAAAATTTATAATCAATCAATTTTTTTCACAAAATTTTTGAATATTTGTTTTATCCCATAAGAAAAATCACATTCAGATTACATATAAAACTGTTTATAAAAAAAAATATATTTTCAAAAATGAGAAAACAGAAAAATTCTAGAATTTGAATATTATATTCAATAAAAAAAATTTTAAAAGGTTGGGGCCAAAGCCTCATTTTTATTATTAAATCAATGAAAAGACCTCTTTTAACTAGGTAAAGGAAAACTCATTACATAGCCCGAAGGCCGAGTGGGCTTGTAGCCCATTACATAGCCTGTAGGCCCAAATTTTGGCCCAATTCATATTCTATGAATAGTAACCCGCCTGCTATAGTACCCGCACAGTACCGGTGCAGCTACAGTGCCATGCCGTCGCTACAGTTCCCGCAGATGAACAATGCCTCCCCTGCTACAGTACCACTACAGTACTGCTCCAGTAACCTGCTCCTAATGGGTTTTGAACCCCCATTTTTCATGTAGGATTACGGGGTTCTTACCACTAAGCCAAACCCCAACTACAATATTCAATTAAAAAATATAAAAAATTATAGGTTAATCATGATAATGATTAAATGATATTATAATGGTAAAATATATTCGTGTTATATGAATTAAAAAATTTCTTCCAAATCATTGGTATTGAAATTCAAAGAAAAAATATATTTTTTTTAAACCAGGACGACAATCCTTTTGAAAAAAACTAAAAAGAAGGTAAAAAATATTTAAAAATGATCTTTAGATATATTTTAGTTATAATTAATAAAATTCACGAAATATTTAAATAGAAAATTATTTGGAAGAAAATTATTTCTATGTAATACTTAAAAAGTAATTTTTAAAAAAAGTCCCTTATGAGTTTCATAACTTTGGAAATAAAAGGATATTAAAGGAAATAAATTTAAATAAATTTTTAAACAAAATTAATTTCTTTTAATTAATGATAAAATTACTAAATATGTAATTTTATACACCATAAAAAATAAAACAAGTTGTTAAAATCACAGAAGTATCAAAGAAAGGGAATTGCGATGAGAAATCTCTTACCTAGTGTATCGACTCACCAATTACTTTCTCAAACTACTAAATAATAAAATTATATTTGTTTTATGATTTGAATAAAAGAATATTATTTATTATTCATTTTATATTAATCCTTTTATTTCATTAATTATTTTATTTTATTTAGTTATTTAGTTTCTTTACTTTATATCGGGCATTTTGAGGTCGTTTTCTTCAAAATATCTAAAATTCCATCAATAGTTTGACTACAATCAACGGTTTAATGGTTAAACTATTTAAAGGATCCTAAAAAGTTTTTATTAATAATTAATATACATTAAAGTTACATTTAAACCCATCAATTTTTGGTGGTCATGAAAAATGTATCACATTATTTCATCGAGACGGTAGTCCTTCTATATGCATAAACAACATTTTCATTTTAATCATGGGTGGAAACTAAATAAATAGATTGTATATATATTTTATATAATAATAAATATGGAATAGATTTCATTTTTATTCATTATTTTTATCCTTATTACTATCCATTTACAGAATAAATTTGAAACAAATAACATCTCTTCATGGAGGTGGAAGTCTACATGTACGCCTGAGTGACGTCATCATTTTACAACTAATGAAATGGTAAGAAGGTTGGTAATATATTATATTTATAGAATAATAAATATATAATAATTATCCCATTTATTCATTTTATCTATAATTTTAACCAACTATATGAGGTGATGATGAAAAAATAATTACATCACTACTTGGATATAGTAGTTCGTACGTATGCATGAGCGAAGATTTCAATTTCCATTAGATGGAAAAGGATATGAAAATTTGTTATAAAAAACAAAATAAATTTTAAGTATATTTTATATACATATTTTATTATTTTATAAATTTTATAACAGTTTTTAATTACGTAGAATATGAAATAAACATGATAATACTCATTCAAGGGTTATACATATTCTTTGGAAAACCTCCATTGGCTTACACCTTAATACTTATAACATATTGTTATAGTCAAACCAGAAACTCTAACATGTGAGGAGAAATTTATAGAATGTATTTTGGTACATATTGGTCAAGATAAATGGATCATTTGTTGTGAGGAAGATATGATGATATGTGTCATTTATTAAGTGAGGTGTTAGAAAATATTGTCAATGAATGAAATATTAAGATATGATATGTCTCTACTTCATGAAAAATGGATCCAATGCTTCATTTGTTCAAATATAAGGGGTATAAGGTATAAAAAAATTTAATAAATAAAATTTATATAATTTTAAGTTCCATTTTGTATATTATCTCTTAGTTTAACTGCCTTGTTTACCCTTTTAACCATAATCACTATAACAAAAAAATTAGTCTCCAAGGGATGTGAAGGTAATTTTAAAAATAAACAGTGGAATATAAATTTAATAATAATGAAATATTAGATAATTTAAAATAATATTGATTAATTATATAATTTTATTTATTCATTTAATTATTTAAAAATAATTGAAAAACATTAAACACCATTCAAGGTCACTTTTAGGGGTATTAAAAAATTTGAAATTAAAAATTTCAAGAAAACAATGTAATTATAATATAAAATGTTTAAATGAAACTTAAATATTATGATTATCCAATAAACTTATTTAATATAATATTTCAACCAAAAAATTTAAATTTTAATGTTTTTAAAATAATTGACTTTCATTTTTTACTTCTTATAGAGGCAGTATGTCGATGTTGGGTATATATTCAATGTAGTTATACAACAAATAAAAATAAAAAATAAATTAATGTAACAAAAAAATATTTTCTTTATATTCAAAATAACAATTTATATCCATTTATAACTTCTTTTTCCCCCAAGTAATACATATTAAAGATATTAAAATAAGCATATTAGTATTTTGTAATAATACTTAAAAAAAATATAGTGGAAATTATGATAGGTAAATGGTACCAAATTTCAATAATTAACAATATAGGATGATATTGGAATAAATATACTCATATAATGAAGTAAATATGAGTTTTGGATTGATTTTTACATCTTATCTCATAGTTCTAACCACGTTAAACTTATTTTACCTTTTTCCATATGGACGACCTTTTACCATGGATACTATTTAGTATGATAAAAAAAATGAAAATATCCTTTTAAAAAATTATAAAATGATGATCCCAAATATTTTATCCTTTATATGAGACTCAATTTCCCTGAGTTGATAAGTTATTTTTAATATAATATCATGAAACGCAAGGAAACCCCATTTTGGAATCATAATTATTTTAATCATAAAAAACATTTTATATAAAAATCAAGTATAATATAAATTATCATACTATTTGGTGAATTATGTTTATAAAATTAGTACAATATCACATTAAACCCCAAAAATAAAATGAAAATTTTATGTTATATTATTTAAATAAAAGAAATATCAATTTTTCAAAAATTTGTATATTTTACAATTCGGTAAAAAAAATTCATTTAAAAAAATCACATGAAGATAATTATTCCTTGAATTATTTACAACTTTTCAAATAAAATTTAAACAAGTGTAAGAAATAAATTACAATATTCACATAAAACATTCACTACAAACCCTTTTTTGATGAAAATATATTCTGATAAAATAAAATGACATTATCCTCATTCCTTGTATAATAACCACAAGGAAATGAATGTTAATTAATTTGATTCAATATATAATCTACTAGTTTCATTGAAATCATTTTTGAATAGTTATTAATTTAAAATATTATGATAAAAATTCATTTTTCACATAAAAACTGGTTTATGTAATATATATCATTGACCTATAGAAAACTATATCTTCATTTACAACAAATTGATAATCAAAATATAATTTATTATTAATTTAATTGTGAAAAAGATTTATATATATATATATAATAATAATAGAGTTTTCTATTTTATACCCACTAAACAAATGGAATTTCTATAAAAAATATATTTTAACACTAATATTTCTATAATATATCATCACTATTTTAAGAATAGAGTTGTTTATATCCCATGTTTTGGAATGTAATAAAATAAAAATAATCAAATATATGGAAAAATTGGGGTATTACAGAGGATCTTTAATATTTAACTCTATAAAAACTAAACATATCTTATTATCACCTATTCAATTGTCTCTTAAATGATAATAAATAGACAATTAATATGTTTGGATATTAAGTGAGACTAAATTCCTTGTCTTGTGAAAATACACCACTATTATCATAGTAGAGTTCAATTTCTATTTTACCATTGAGGCCAAACACAAATTTCAATTAATATAAAAATTCATATTTATCTATTTGGAAATATATATTAGTGTAACCCTTTATATAGAGACTTTCATCACCACAAAAGATTAAGAATTCATCCTTAATTATTATCATATAATTAAGGAAGGTCATGAACCAAGCCGGAGTTCCATCCAATAGAACACCTAACCTAGTATGTGGCATAGTCTGAAGGGCATTCCTAATCCCGACATGATAGAAAATAGTTCCTGGGTATCAATAATAAACTATGGGAATGATTTAACCCATGATTAAAACAATAAAAATCCAATAGGAATAAACATAGAAATAATTAATAACCCAACCCAAAACAAGTCACAATGATTATCATATTAAGCATTTTACAAATAAAAAAATAAAAAATACTAGAACATAAGGAAACCACAAAACATCCCAAAAACCTCTTAGAAGAATGATGGTTTCACCTTTAAGTAGTCACCACCAACACCTGCAACCAGTGAAACACTAGAAACGGAGATCTACCATCACCACAAAACAACTTTCCTTTTCCTGGTTCATACGTAATAAAGTCAACACACACCTAAAGGTGTATGTAGGGTGTGAACCAAATCTCATTACGATGCCACCCAAAATAAAAGGTTTCATGCTATAACATTAAAATAAAAATTAACATGAACATTTATTTTAAAAGACTTTGTAACATTTTCTAGAAGGAATTTTAATGGAAAACCATTCTAACGGAAACACTTTCAAAGGAACCCATTTATAAACAACAGGATTTCAATGAAATGAAATATATACAAGTTCCAACATATTACAACGAATGTAACCACATCTAATAATAATCATATCTCAAGACCCTAAGGGTAACTATCACTATCGGGACCATTGAAACCTCATACCTCCGGGAAATATTTTATAGAAACCATAACCAATAACATTCTATTGTATGAGCCACCTGGAGGGGAAATCCTATGATCCTAGTGGTCTCAAATCATGTCACATGTTTAGTTAGTTTTTTAATCTTCAATCATTCCATGTGAATTCAAAATTGTCCACTTCCAAGTCAACTAATGGTAATACACTAGAAAAATTTGGACTTCACACTTCTAAATAACTATAATAATAGTTCTTGTTTTCCCACCTAGATACCCGAGATTTACTTTATGCTCAATACTAATTCACATAACACACAAATCAGTACTTTCAAAAATATGTGTCCAAAATTACAAACAGACAAGAAAATTTCCCCCTTAGAGAATAATTACTCAAAAACCACTATTTTCTATAAATAACCTACATTCCATTTTACACACCCAAATAGTTTGGAAATACCTTGTTCACCACCTACACAACCTAAGAAACTAATTTGTAAAAATAAAAAAAAACATAATTAATTACAACCAATTTAGTTGGACAATCCCTATTTAATTTCACACATAAACAAATTTCACTTTAAAACATGGTTCCCATGATTTAAATAATACAAAATTCACATTTAAACATGAACAGAAAATCCATCATGCCAAAATAATTCATTTTTTCATTGAAACCCCACTTTCAAGCATGTTCTCACCATAAGATCATTCGAAAATCAATTTCAAACCTTCCACGCAAGGCATACAACACTTTTTACGAATACTACCATAAATATTACATAAAATATAACTATTTTCTTTTATAAATTTTACTTTCATTATATTTTCATCATAAAACCCTTCCAAAACATGTTTCTCACCACATAAGAAATTCATAGAACACATTTATGGATCCAAACAAGAATACCAAAATCTTTTAAAAATGATAGAACATGGAACCACCATAAAAAAGTGTATAAACAACTAAGAATGATATAAAACCTCAACCACAACACTATGCATCCCTAACAAGGTAATATTGAACAACTAATATCAAGATCTCCACCAACATCATAAGATCAAATCCTCTTTAAGTCAAATAACCCACTGAAAAATAAGAACCTAAGAAAGGGGAAAAGAAAACCCTAGAAATTTGGGAGAATTAAGATAGAAACCACTTCAATAGAGTTACCTTGATGTTCCCACCCAAAAATATCCCATGTAATGGTTCCTAAGGGGTTCATGGGATCTTTTAGGGGGCTCCAATGGATGAAAATCGCATATGGGGTTGATGGAGGAGGAGAGAGGGTAAAATCCTGAGAGGAATGAAAGGTAATTTTCACATTTTTAATGACCTAGACAAGTCGAATGGTTTTTACGCCATTTTTTCCTATATGGTTTTTTAAACCATGAAAGAAATTTTGTGCCCTTACTGCCTAAGATAAACATGTTGCATCATTCCCTAGGCAAGGCATGCAATTTCCTGTGACTGTGCCCCAATCATGTGCCACCGGCTGTCAAGAAACAAATTCCCATTTTAATAAAAAAAACATGGGTAAAATGTGAATTAATTAAGGTACATAAATTTAACAAAGGAATGAAACAAAACCAAGTCACATATATGAAAATTCTCCCTCCCCCAATTAAAATATTCAACCCCCTGAAATTATTTCCAAGGTTTGATTCATAAACAAAAAATGATACTCATGCAAAACTCAAGTAAATTCCTAATAATCATAAAAAAGACAAGAAAGTAATAACACCATGAATGAAGATAGATTTTCACAATATTTAACATGGGAGGATGGAATGGACTCCCTACCATAGGCATTTAGCCCCCACAAATCCACAACACCTTCAATTAATCGATCAAATGAAAAGGAATCCTCACAACCGCATAATAAAAAATATCACGACAAAAACACCTTAAACATTTCCAAATGAAACTAATTTCTCTTACCTAAAATGAGTAAACAACCCCATAATAGTTCTTGAATAGCATCAAAGAACTTAAACCACAAATATTTCAATTTTTTATTCAAATAAAACAATTTGGTGCACTCCAAAAGTCCCAAGGTTTCTCATAAGGTACACTCATATCTAATAACTTCAATCAAAAATTCTCAATGTCAAGATATCCTAGATAATGAACCCGATAATGGAAATAGGAGGCTCAAATGGATTCCCCACCATGAGAATCCAGCTAACACCATCCAACATTAGAGGAAACCATAATGAGATCGAGGGTGGGTATTCCTACCATATAAAATAATAACACGCATAGGACAACTGGTTTGGAACAAACTGAGGAAACCCAGAAAAGACCGAACCCCCACTAGAATGGACCCAGTGAGAGAAACACTGAACTTGGAAAAAAAAGTACTTGAAAATTTACCATCCCCATGGGATGCATCCATTCTCAGATGAGCACAAACCAAAACTAAAACTGATTCACAAGGATGGCCACACAAGGACATCCAAACAGAGACTTGCATCCAAAAAGACACAACCAAATGAATTTCAATGATGTGATACCACCCCAACTTTTCACAACAAAATAGGTGCTTTAAAATCACATGCTTTTTAACTATTAAATGATGCATCTATCTCTCTTCCTACAAACCGAAACCATTTAAGACAAAATAATACCACAAGAAGTCTAAAATGTCTCAATTTCCCACACTGAAGACAAAATATAGGCCAAATTCCCCCACACCACAAGGATTCCTTAATACATGTGATCTCCACTTCAAGGCATATGGATAAAGACCTAATTTTTGAAGAATCTCCTGCCTCATAGCCTAAATCTAGAATTCACAAACTAGGACACATTCTTTAGTTTCATGAGTGACAACCCAACATTCTAGGATGAACCAAAAGAACACAACATGCCATAGAATTCACTTAACCTAATTAAGTCACATCTACAAGATGGATATTTTAGGGACACAGATGCATCATCTTATTTCATCCTAATGAGAAAAATTAGGAACAAAGAACACATGGAAGACACTTTCTTTTAGAATGGATAAATTTTGGATTTACGAATGTAGGATCTCGGGTTTTTTTATGGTACAGATATTCATTCATGGGATAAATGTGTTTATTTCCTTTTTTTCTTGGACCCCATGTTGGGTTGTTTAATGGGAAAGAAATTGGGAAAACAGGTTGAAATATGGTTGTAGTCTAGGTACACGTCGTGTACTTGGTCTACACACCATGTAATTCAAGTATATGACCTGTACTTATTTGTCCCGACATATAGCCAACCTGGCTCTGAAAAAATAAAGATGAAAGTGCACATTTTGTACTTGAGGTACACACCTGGTACTTTTCTAGTATAATTTTTTATAAAAGTGGAAGTAGCTGCTTTTTTTGGCAGATAGAAGCTTTCTCTCTTTTTTGAACCCAAAAACCCTCTAAACTAGTTTTTCATGTTTTAAATCCATCCGGACATCGATCCAAGCTACGTCTGTCATGTTGGAACCTTATCGGTAGGTAATAGATTGTTTTTTAGTAATTCTTGATCCTTCTAAACAATGACTGCGCTATTTCTATTTAGGCTCATATGCCCTACTAATTAGTTCTTCATCCATTATTCAGATTTCTTCCAAACTGGGATGAATCATGACACAATACTGGATGAGCTACCAACTACTGAGGCAAGGAAGGTGTTTTATGATTTATTTTGGCTTTTCTGGGTGTCTTTGAAGCCTTCTACCAAAATTTATTTTTGTCATAATTTTCAGTGTTGTCACGTTTTTTACGGATTAGATTTTAGTAGTTGTAGTTGGACATAGTGAGGTTGATTGTGGGTCTTGTTTAGGTTCATTAGAACCCATTTCTCATTTCAAGGTCAACCAAGGGGTACGCATTAAGGAAATACTTTTTTATGCATTTTAAAACCATCCAATGGGGGTGTTCTTGTGCTTTCCAAGGTAGAGGATTCCCTTAGATGACTTTATAGCTTGAGTATCTAGTTTGGGAGATGTACTACCTCCTTTATTTTTGAATATCATGTTATGCATTGTCTATGTTGATAATTTGGCATGTTAAATATTTAATATGGATGGGTATACCTATATGTAAATGACTAATGGCATGTTAAATGGTTAATATGGGAGGATAGGCCCATATACTTGTTTTGATAAATGGTTTGCATGAGTGGGTATACTCATGGCTTGTGATCATTGATGTGAGTGGGTATACACACCTGATTATAAATGTTTATCTTAAATGATTGAATTCTTGAATGCTTGATTGAATGGTTTGATAGATTCCTTGTACTAATATCCTTGGATCTAGAATGCGGTAGTGGATGCCTTGGGTTGATTTTTCCCCTTGGGACTTGATTCTGTGGGATGCCCCAGGCCTTTTTACCCTATAGGATCTGGCTTTCTTGGGCTCAAAAAGGACTTTCTATTAACTTTATCATAGAACCCAAACTAGTTCCTAATCGAGTTTCCACCAGGGATGCACATGGGACTCTATGGAATGCCTTGGACACTCTCCTTGGATCCGTCCCTCCATGCTCAAGATATCTTTACTTGGATGCCTTGGTCTGCTAACACCTTGGATCCGGCCCTTCGAGTCTACATTTCAGTATACAGCATGGTTGTGGGATGATACTTCACTATAAGGTGTGATTGTGGGATACTTGTTCACTTTATATAGCTTTGTTATGGGTTATAGGATACAGATGTTTGTATGGCGTGACCGTGTGACTTGTTTACTTGTTATAGCTTCCTTGTTTGGAGCTGACTCTCTTTTGAAGGTATCCTTGAGGGTTGTTCAGTTTTACATTATAGTAGACTTATTCCATGCTCTTATGAACTTACTTACCAATTGTTTACACTAGCTAGAACCTTGTAGAATTTTCGTTAGAACTGTATAGACCTGGGTGGTTTCCTACTGGGATGTTTATCTCACACCCTATTTGGGCCTCCTCAGGAACAAAAACAGATTATATGGTTACAGTTGATGATAGGGGAAATCCCCCTAGTACAAGGTGTTTATTTTGGATTTGGATTAGGGGAGCATAGGACCAAGATAAGTCTTGTGCTGATGGGATACATTTTGTTCTTTTGTTCTTTTTGGGACTTGTAAAGTATTACATTTCCTTGTACCTGATTTGGATGTTTTCTAGAAACTTTTACCATCTGCAGAATTTTTGTATATGAGATACTTCTGGTTACTCACACACCTATCTCTGAGATAATGTGACCCAAGAAGTGAAAATAATCCATCCAAAAGTGGAATTTTGTGAGGTTAGCATATAACTAATGCTCTCTTAGTATATTCAAAAATATCTCATGATGATTGGAATGGACTTTTTGATTGGTAGAAACACCAAGAGATCATCCACAAAAACCACCACAAAAGAATCCAGGTAAGGATAGAATACTCAATTAATAAGCTCCGTGAAGACTGTTGGCACGTTCGTGAGACCAAACGGAATAACCTGATATTCATACAACCCATACCTACTACTAAAGGATGCATGAGGTATGTATGTAGGTCTAACATGCACCTGGTGATATCCTTTTTCATAGTTGATCTTTTTAAACACTCGAGCTCCTCAAATCTGATCAAAAAAATTTTCTATCCGTGACAAGTTATATCAGTTTTTAACCATCATCTGATTCAGTTTCTGATAATCCAAGCGTAGACTAAATGTCGCATCTTTCATTTACGCAAAAAGGACCTGCTAACCCTGTGGATAAGTATTGGATCTAATAATCCCCTTCGCCTCCAAGTCCTCTAGCTACCTCTTAAGCTCCTACAACTCTATCGTAGACATCCTGTAAGGATGAATGGATACCGGCACAGCTCCTAGAACTAAGTCAATGGAGAACTCTACCTCTCTCTCAAGAGGTAAAACAGAAAATTCATCAGGAAAGACATCCCTTAATCACTCAACCACTAGAGAAAAGTCTTCTTGACTCACTCCCTGATCAACCATAAACAAATTAGCAATCTGGGTTGTCATCCAGCCAAGCCCATGATGATCAGGACTAGATCTTCTTTTTTGGACATCCCATTCACCCTTTTGAATAAAAAATGCACCCTATGGTGATGTGAAAGTCACCCTCCGGCAATAGAAGTCAACGTACACTTGATATTCTACGAGCCATTCCACCCATAGAATGATGTCGAACCCTATCATCTCAAGGACATAAAGATCCCAGATGAAGTGACACCCTCCGACCTCAAGGGGACACTCTGTCCACTGCCATACATCACTCGATCTATCTCCCAATGTTGTGTCTAGTGTCCAAATTCCTTCATAAAGAAGAAAAACAAGACCAATGCTCTTTACTACTCATGCAAAGAAAAATCTGTGAGAGACACCTATATCGAAAAGAGAAGATGCAATAGTATAAGCTACTAAAACCGTACCTCTCACTTTTGACAGTCTTGGATCCTACTTCTATTGGGTCTATTGCACTGTATAAGTATGACATGTACCATGACCCTGTGACCCTTCATGGATAACCTGACCTTATCTGCCCTACTATCGTGAAGAACTCAGTGTCTATCTACCACATACATGACCACCACTACCCTATCTTTACTGGACTATACTACTCCAACTCCATGCCTAATGTGGATATGAAGAACTGAGTGTTCCAAAATTACCAAGATTTTTTGTGGAAGTTTTCATGGATGATATCTTGGTGTATTCTCAAAATAGAAATGACCATGACAACCATATTTATATAATTTTGAATACAATGAGATAGTATCAGTTATATGCTAATCTCACAAAATGAGACTTTTTGATGGATCAGATTCACATCCTGGGTCACATTATCTTAGAAACAGGAGTATCAGTGGACCTAGAAAATATGAGAAAAATAGTTTCCTGGGAACATCCTAAGAACATTTTTGACATATAGAGTTTCTTGGGGATAGTTGGTTACTACTTGAGTTTTATACATGACTTTTCACACTTAACAGCATTGTTTAAAGGATTGAGTAAGAAGGGTATGATGTTTGTGTGGTCATAATCTTGTTAGATAGCCTTTTAGGAGCTGAAAGGGAGGCTGACATCAGCACCAGTCCTGATACTTCCAAATCAGGGAAAGAGAAACACAATATACTATGAAACATCAAGTATTGGGATGGGGGTAATGCTGATGTAGGGGGGATCTATTTTTAGGGTACAGGTCTTGGAATATGAGGCCTATTAAGAATAAATAACCTATGCACAATCTTGAGTTATTTGTATTTGTTCATGTGTTGCGCTGTTGGAGGAACTATTTTCAGGGAGAGCATTTTTTGGTGTTCACAGACCAAAAAAAGCATCATGTATATATTTACGAAGCGTGATTTGAATTTGAGGAAGCGAAGGTGGATGGATTACCTGCGTTCCACTAACAACGATCTTTCTTACATGCATGGAATAGTCAATGTAGTAGCTGATGCACTGAGCAGGTGGACTCAGATACAGGCAGTGCGGTAGGCTAGGAGCGAGTGGAAGCTTATGGAATTGTTTTCTAAGATGCCTCAAGAGGTGAACGATAGATAGGGGAAGACTTTTCTTTTATCCTTAGTTGTTACCTATACCATGATGGATAGAGTTAGGATGAGGAAGAGATAATATTCAAAAGTCCTAGTTCTATAAAAAGGTGTGGCTGGTGATGACCCTCCTCCTAGTTGGACAATAGCCAATGATGAGATCCTACGTATATATACATGCATATGGGTTCTAATGGACATATGTGACGATTTGATGAGGAAGTTTCATGAATCATCTTGGTCATTTAATCTTGGGGTTTCCAAGATGTATTGTGGCTTGCGACATCAGTACTGGTAGACGGGAATGAAGAGAGAGGTGGCTAGTTTTGTTATAAGGTGTTCCACCTGTCAGCTGGTGAAGGCAGAACATCAGTGGCCAGCTGGGATTTTACAGTAGTTACCTATCCCATAGTGGAAATGGGATGATGTCATGATGGATTTCGTGACTGGTTTTTCGAGGTCACCTTGAGGTAATTATGTCGTGTCATTTTTCATTGATAGGCTTATGAAGGTCGCACACTTCTTATCAATCAATGAGACGTTCAGTGTTGATGATCATGGACAGTTTTACATATGAGAGGTGGTATAACTTCATGGGGTCTCACATACTATCGTTTGATATGGGGACTCCCTCTTTACATCATGTATCTAGTAGATTTTTCAGAGGGCATTGGGTATATAGGTGCTTCTAAACACAGCATACCGCCCTCAGACTGATGGTCAGTCAGAGCATACGATACAGGTACTAGAGGACATGTTGCAAGCATACATCCTAGATTTTGGGGGATCTTGGGAGAGGCACATTCCCTTGGTTGAGTTCTCCTACAATAATAGTTATCAGGCGACGATACAGATGGAACCTTATGAGGCATTATATAGTAGTCCATTATGTTCTCCCTTGTACTGGTTAGAGGTAGGTGAGGCAGCTTTACTAGGACCACGTCTCATGTATGAGACTTCAAAAAATGTCCAGTTGATTCAAGAGAAGATGGATACTGCACAGTCTAATCATAAATCATACTCCAATCGTTGTAGATGACCGTTAGAGTTAAAAGTTGGGGATCAGGTTTTCTTGCGTGTTTCACCGAGGTTGGGACAATGTTAGATCAATAGATAGGATAAACTTTCATTGAGATATATCGAGCCCTTTGGGTTTTGGAGAGAGTCGAGTCCATTGCCTATCGGTTTCAGTTACTTCAAAGGTATCGATCCATGCATAATGTATTCCATGTATCTCAAATTTTGTGTTATCACCCAGACTCATCTCACATTTTTCAGCCCGAGGAGGTTGATCTTTATGTTGATTCATCCTTTTAGGAGCATTTGATTCATATCGTTGACAAGAGTATGAAGGTTCTTAGAGGCCGGTCAGTTCTTCTAGTTTGGGTGCAATAGAATAATGTTTGTATACAAGATGAGACTTGGGAGGGGGATTATGATGTACGTCATCAGTGGACGGAGTTGTTTTCATATGAATCTTGACCACCCTTTAGAGAGAAATCTGTGGACGAATTGCTATAAGAGGGAAGATTGTAAGATCCTAGGTTTTTCTTGAAGAAAGTATATTATTTTTTGGGTTAAATGTGTTTCTTTCCTTTTGGTATTAGACCATAGGAGGGTTTGTGGCCCGGTTTGGTGGTTTTTTGGAATGAAACCGGGAAATCAGGTTGAAATATGGTTGTAGGCCAGATACAAATCATGTACATGGTCTACATGTTGTGTATGTGGTCGTCACGACGTGTAGCCAATCTAGGTTATAAAGCTAACGAGGATAGTACACACTTTGTACATGATGTACACATTGTGTACATTTCTAGTGGGGTTTTTTTATAAAGAGGTAGTAGCTCCTTTTTTACGGACAGAATCTTTCACTCGTTTTTGAACCCAAAAACCCTTTAAACAAGTTATCAAGTATTGAAGCCATCCAGACTCCAATTCAAGAATCATCTATCACGATGGAACCATATTGGTAAGTACTCAATTCCTTTTTGTTCATTCTTCATTATTCAGAACAATGATTGTGCTATTTGGATTTATGCTAATATGCCCTAATAATATGTTCTTCATCTGTTCTTTACATTTCTTCCAAACCAAGATGAATCAGGACATGGTACTGGATGAGCTATCTACTACCGAGGTGATGTAGGTGTTCTTGGATTTCTTTTGACTTTTATTGGTGTTTTATATCATTCATCCAAATTCACTTTTGTCTAACTTTCTAGAGAGGTCTCGTTTTTGAGCGAGTATCTTTTAGTAGCTATAGTTGGACCTAGTGAGGTTGATTGTGGGTTCCGTTTAGGTGCGTTTGCACCCATTACTCATTTAAAGGTCACCCAAGTGGTGCACCTAATGGAAATAATTTTTTATGCCTATTAAAACCACCCAATGGGTGTGTTCTTGTACTTTCCAAGGTAGAGGGATCCCTTAGATGACCTGATAGCATGAGTAGCTAGTTTAGGAGATGTACTGCCTCCTTGCTTATTGAATATCATGTTATTCCTTGTTTATGTTTATAATTTGGAATGTTAAATAGATAATATAAGTGAGTATACCTATATGTATATGAATAATTTAATTTTAAATTGTTTATATGGGATAGGTATGCCCATATTATTGTTTTGAAAAATGTTTTTCATGAGTGGGTATAACCATAGATTGTGCTTGTTGACGTGAGTGGGTATACTCACCTAGTTATAAATTTTTATCTTGAATGATTGAATTCTTGAATGCTTGAATTCTTGATTGAATGGTTTGATAGATTCCTTGTACTACCCTACTTTTATCTGGAATGTGGTAGTGGATGCCCTGGGTTGATTCAACCTATTGGGTCTTGATTCTATTGGATGCCTGGGGCCTCACAACCCCATAGGATCTTGATTTCATGGGCTCACTTAGGACTTTCTATTGACTTTATCCAAGGACCCCAACCAGTGCCTGAATGAGTTTCCACCAAGGATGCCCATGGGATTCTATGGGATTCCTTGGACACGCTCCTTGGATCTGGCCCTCCATGGTCTAGATATCATTACTTGGATGTCGTGGTCTGCTGACACATTGGATCCGGCCTTCGGTGTCTACATTTCATAATACGGTGTGGTGATGGGATGATACTTCACTATAAAGAATGGTTGTGGGATACTTTTTCACTTTATACAATGTGGTTGTGGGTTTCATGATATAGATGGATGTACAGTGTGACCATGTGACTTGTTTACTTTTTATAACCGGCTTGTAAGGAGCTAACTCTCTTTTGTAGGCAGCCTTGGGGGATGTTCAGTTTTACATTATAGTTGACTTATTCTATGGAAATATGAACATAATTACCTATTGTTTACACTTTCTATCACATTGTATAATTTTTGTTTGAACTATAATGATCTGGGTGGTTTCCTACTAGGATCTTTATCTAACACCCTATTTGGGCCTCCTTATGTACCCTAAAAGATTATATGGTTACAGGTGATGATAGAGGTATTTTCCCTAGAACAAGGAGTTGATTAGGCTTTGAATCAAGGGAGTATAGGACCAAGATAAAGCTTGAAATGTTGGGATACATTTTTAGTCTTTTGTTCTTTTTGTGACTTGTACTGTATTACATTGCCTTGCACCTACTTTGGCTATTTTCTAGAAAATTGTACCATCTGCACAATTTTTCTATATGTGATACTTATGGTTACTTATATTTATATTCATGTGTTCCTGTATTACTTCCAGCTATCATTTATTTATTCTATTATACTATTTCATTTTTTTGACTTCCATTGTGATACTCTTGTAATGAGGGCATAGTCTCTTCACTAAATCACCTATTCCATGGCTGCTAGGCGGCATCATCTGGCTTTTGGGGAGTTAATCTTGTGGCCTTGTGATCAAATTAGCTCAGAGCACCGTATCGACTAGGATCTAGGTTCAGGATGTTACAACAAAATAAAAACAAGCTCCCATTAAACTGGAATTTCTCAAAATATTCCACGACAACCACTTTTTCATTTTAATGAAAATATGATACCATTAAACATCACCAGACATGACCATTATAACAAAAGAATCATTACAAAGAAAGGGACGCGAAACTAAGCTCCAAAAAGCACACTACTCCTTCAAATGGGTAGGGGTTTCTCTTTTAAATGGTTGGACCTAACTCCACAACGCTTCCTGGAAACATCCCAACAAAGTCATTGAAGGTGACCTAGAAATCCATAAGAACAACAGTTCTTCGAACCATTCAGACATGATGGATACATATAAGTATAATTCCCACACTAATGAAAAAACATTATTATATGCACGAAAGAAGATGATTAATGATCCATAGGCCCTCTAATATCATGGCTAGCACCCAAAAATGTTGGCATCTTTCCATTACAGAAATTACATTCAACACTTCTAGACCAAACATTCAAGAAAAGATGTGGAAATCATCAACATTTAGGACTTAAGAAACTCAATAAAACTAAATATTAATTCAATTTTATTCATCTACTCTTCTGTTTCGAGATGATCCTCTTAACTGAAAAATAGAGGTGGGATCAATTTCTGAAACTCAAGAAAAAGGGCCATATGTTGATCAAATGGAGGGTCTTCCTACTGTGATCTACCCATGGGTGAAACTTTAATATGCATCGAATATTATGAGGGTGCACACATATCTAATAAGGAAACTGAGAGCCCAATGAAACCAATCCCCCAGCCAAACCGTACCACAAACAAACTCTGAACACACAAATAGAACAATCTCAAATGATTCCCAAATCATTTTTCAAAATAAATCCCTAATAACCATTATCTCAAATCCAACTCATCAAAAATATATGATAATTTAAAAACCATTCAAAAATGAAGGGTTATCAAACTCAAAATAACTTGCATGAAAAAAATCAAATCATGGGGAGACACACCACAAAACTATTGCTTATCAAAACACCACATTTCCTCTAAAAATAACTATTGAAAGGAAAACAAGATTGGTGGCTTATATTGTCAATAATGGTATTCTAGGGAGAATCACACATGAATATTCTCTTTCCAAACCTATAACTCATCCACTTTTCTACACATATCAATTCGTTTGGTCACTCATGGAAATACCAATGTTAAAAAAACACTTCCACATTTCAAAACAAAACATTCAACCTGCATATTCAACTTCTAAATTTACCTCCCATTTCAAAATTCATAAAACATTTCAAAATTTCACTTACCACTAAGTCAAAATAACATTAAAATCCAAAAAATTGAATCACTCCGTATTTTCTATATATAAAATCTTGTGGATTCCATTCAAAAATTCATTTCATCCCATTTCAAAAAAAAGTCTGCAACACAAAAAATCTAATTTCACCAAAATCTATTTAATTAAATTCTCGCATATTATTATTTAAAAAATGTTTCCAAGTACAATATTAAATTAAATTATTTTCACCTAACATCCAATTTCAATAATCCCAAGGTTTTGGTTATAAAAATATAATTCTCAATAAACTCATTCCCACTCTACCAAAAATCATTTTACAAATATACATTGTTCTAAAGCTTCCTTCAACATAATTCTAAAAATCCATTTTTATATATTTAAAAAACAAAACTATTTCCACATTAAAATATAGGTTTCACAATTCCATGAATATATTTTTCAAGAAAACATCTAGAATCATGAAATTCCCAGATCAATTAAAAAGGGGAAACTAGGGTCAATATGCAACATGTCCATATGGTTGGCGATCACACACCAGTTGCACCACCATCCCAAAGAGACTACTAGGATCATTTCCATGGCTCTACATGAAATTATAGGCCCCAAAATCTCATGTAGACCACCTTCAAAAATCCCATTTCATTTACCAAACATCAACCAAACCACAATAACCAAATGACCTAAATAAAAATTCAATTCCTATAATGACTTGAGTCCCATCGCAAGGTGTGCTGGCTAAGAACCCTACTAGAAACTAGAACCTAAATTCCTAATATTCCTGAATCTGTTATTTCAAGAGCATTCCACAAATTATGGGACCCAAAAAGTTTGTAACCTTATCCGATACCATTTTTTCACGAACCAAACAAAAGTGTCATCCATCCCAACACCAAACCCGGTCTAAGGAATGGTCTGAATGGCATTTTGGATCCCTGTGGATTGGAAAATAGTTCATGGGTATCAACAATATACATTTCCAATTATTTCACCCATGATTAAGACCATATAAACCCCAAAGGAATAAACATCGCGATAATGAATAACTAAATCATAATAAGGCACTATGATTATCATATTCATGGTTTTACAACTTTAAACAAAACTCAAAAATACTAATACAAAAGGAACCAAAAAAAACAACCCCAAATACTATGAGTGACATGAGGGTATCACCCTCAAGCTGCTAAAACCAACACCTCCAATAAGTAAAACACTAGAAATTGTGATCTACCATCACCATGACATGTCTTCCTTTTACCTAGGTCATACATAAAAAATTCTATATACACCCAAAGGTATATGTAAGGTTTGATCCAAAACCTACAAGGATTCCACAAAATAAAAAATGTTCAATTCTATAATATTAAATGAAAAATTAACATTCACATTTATATAAAATTCCTTTGTAACATTTTCAAGAAAACATTTTAAAGGAAGTCCATTGTCAAGGAAACACTTTCAAAGGAAACCATTTCTAAACAACTTGCTTTGAATGAAATAAAATATATACAAAGTCCATTATATACTGATGAATGGAACCACATCTAATAAGCATCATGTCTCATGAGAGAACCATGGGTAAATCCTCAAGGGTAACTATCACTAGTGGGACACTAGAAACCTTTAACCCTAGTAAAAGGGGGTATAACAACCACAACCAATAGCATTATCATGCACGATCCATTAGGAGGGAATGTCCCATGGGCCTAGTGGTCTCTAATCATGTCACATGTTTATTTAGTGTTGCAATCATTTATCATGCTATGTTAAGATGGGATTTTCCACTTTTGAGTCAACTAGTGTCAATCCACTAGAAGAATCTGGGCTTCCCACTTCTAAATCACTAGTGTACTAGTTCTAGTTCTCCCAAATAGATACCCAGGATTCTCTTTGGTCCCAATAAAAATTAAAATATCAAAAAATCAGCACATTCACATATACATGTCGAGAATTGAAAACACACAAGTAAATCACCACTTTTTAATGTCATTATACAAAATACACCATTTTTTATAAATAACACGCTTTCCATTTTATAAGCAGAAAAAACATTTGAAAACACCTTTTTCTCCAATTGAACAACCAAAGAAATCCATTAGTCATTATCACAAGAAATGAAAAAAATTAATTTCAACCATTTCCATGGTCCCCGTCCCTTTCAATTTCACTCATAAACCAATTTCAAAATAAACAAGTTTCACATCATTTACATAATTTCAAATTCGCATTTAAAGGGTAAAAAACAAAACAAAATATTCCATCCATTTTACATTGAAAATCCACTTTCAAACACATTCATAACATAAGTTCCTTTGAAATCCAATTTCACAGCTTCCACACAAGGCGTAAAACACTTTCATGAAACACTGCCATAAAGATTACAAAAAATATAACCATTTTCCTTAATAAATTCCAATTTCATTATATTTTCACCCTAAAACCATTACAAAACATTTTTTACACCACATAATAAATTAATAGAACACATTTATAGATCCAAACAAGATTATCAAAATAATCTAAAAATGTTTGATCATGGAACCACCTACCTCAAGTGTAGAAACTTTTGAAAAATGATGTGAAACCTCAACAGCAACACCACATGATCCTAATAAAGAATTATTAAACAATCACTATCATGGTCACCCCCCAAAAAAATATAAAACCATCCTTACATTAAATAACCCATGGAAAAATATGGACATAATAAAGGGGTAAGGAAACCCCTTGAAAATGGGAGAATCAATAGTGAAACCACTTACGTAGAGTTTCCTTGAAGATACAATGCCAAAATTTCAAAAATAATGGTGCATAATAGGTCCAAGGAAATTTTTCGGGAGCTCTAATGGATGAATATCATTCATGGGGAGGATGGATTAGGATATACCCTTAAATATCAAGAGGTTAAAAAGGGAATTTTCATATTTTTAATGACTAGGAAAAGTAACATGGTTTTCCCACATGGTTTTCCAAACTATGTGGAAACTGTGTGCCCAATAATTCCTAATAGGAACATTCCATATGGTTATCCCTCATTGTTTAAAAATTATGTACTAACCATGTGGTTAAACACTATCCAAAATGTCACTTTGGTCCCACGGTTTCCTGGGCAAGGTGAATAGTTTCCCCCAACTGTTCTCCATATGCTCTCAAGAAAAATTACATTTTTCATCAAAAACACTTGGGGAATATTAAAATTAACCAAGGGAAATTAATTACACAGATGAATAACTCAAAACAATTTCATAGATTTGATATGTATATGCTTAATGTATACTAATTAATTTCTCCAGTATTTTAACATAATGTACTTATTATACATATTTAATACGATATATTAAGAAAACATCATAAAAACATACATTATTGATCCAATTATACAATAATATATAATTTTACTCATGCATTTTCATTCATCAACAATTGAAGGACACTATGTAATAGAAATGATCTTTCAATGCAGTATTGGTAACAAAACCTTTATATTGTTTCCAATGTTAGAACTTTTTAGGACATTGAAAATGTATGTGTTCTGATCATTTCTAATTATTCATTTAGATTTATCCTTATATACCCTTATATATAGTATTTTTAATGCATCCCCAAGAACTTTTATTGAGAAGAAATATCCCCATAGATTACTTATTGATTATTACTTTGAGATTTCATTGTAGAATAAAATCATTTCATACACATAAAACATTAGGAATAAAAAATTATATCACTATCAAATTTTTATACATAAGGTTCATATGCATCTTTGATAACATTAAACTCTTTGAAAGTTTTATGAAAATTAATTTTCCAACACCAATAATATTTCTTGAACTCATAAGTATACCATTGCATATTACAAATCATATTAGTATTTCATGGATCATCAAAACCTTTAGGTTGTATCATATATACATACTTATAAATAATTCCACAAAGGAATGTGGTTTTTACATTCGTTGGATATATCCAACAATCATAATATGATGAAATTTATAAATGAATTCGAATGGATTTAATCATAGCCATTGGTGAAAGGGATTCTCCATAGTCAATACAATAATATTTCTAAAACCATTATATTCCAATTGATTTATGTATAAATACAATCTACCATAAATATTAGTCTTATTGTAAAATACAAACCTATACCCATTGGTTTTTACACTTTATATAGATTCTACTGTGTTTCAAGCCTGATTAGTGTATATATATTCCATTTTAGATTTCATTGCATTTAACAATTTACCAACGTCAGAACACATGATGGCCTCTTGGTAATATAATGGATCGGGTTCCATGATTATTACATCACCTTCATCAAAAACAATAAATCCATATCTCTTCAGTTTTTGTTGATATCTACCAAACCTTATTTCCTCTTATATATAATGATTCAATTCATTTTCAAAAACCCTTTATATTTATTACATATCTGTATTAAGAATAATATAATCTTGTTAGACTTGAACATCATTAACTTGAAAATTACTCCCAATAATCCCTTATCAAATAAATTCCATTTTTAGAAGGATTATAATAAAAAACACCTTTTTCTCTAATTAATTAAAGAAATAATAACCCAATGTCTCTCTTGGATAACCAATAAATGGTCACTTAACAAATTTTGTTTATTCTTTATGTGAGGTAATAATTTTGAATTATGTATCACAATATAAATATATTTAAAATAAAAATTAGGATTATTCCAATTCCACATATTTTGTGGATTCTTTTAAATAGTGTTTTATAGAACACATTTTAGTGTAAATGAAGCCATTTTAGGAGAATAAACCCCAAAGGAAATAGGAATGTCTACATGACACATTATTTACCATAGAATGTATAGTATAGTTTAACTACTTATTTTTGAAGCACCATTTAACTATAGTGTACCAGGTGGAGTGAGTTTTATATTATAACATAGTATCATAAAACGAAATGATGTTATAGACTCAAATAGTTATTAACTTGATCAGATTAAAGTGTTTTTATAATTTTTCCAATTAGACTCTGAACATAATTTTTGAACACTTTGAACATTCCAAAGGATTCATACTTTTTTTTCATAAGATATAATTTCCTATATTTATTGAAACCGTTATTAAAGTTAATGAAGTTCCGAAATACACATTGAATTACTTATTTATTGGACTACATACATCAATATATTTTTGTGTTCTGTTATTCCATTAGATCATTTCTCTTTTCCCTTAAAATTTTATTTGTTCATTTTCTTAATAAACAAGATCCAAATATATGTAATGATTAATATTCATTAAAATATAAAAATAAATCATTATGTAGTCATTATATGTGATTATTATTTATATTCCTAAGGACAAAATTACAAGGATAAGTAAAATTTGAGATATTTATTTTAACCTTCTTATTATTTATATTATATGTAGGATTGTAAAGATATAATATATATTGGTCACTAAACATGATAGAAAAACCATAAAACATTTCATGCATATAAATTCCATAGTAATAGTTCTTCATTAAAAATGAAAATCTCGCCTTATCTATAAAATATATATAAATAAAATTTCTATTGATTGATTGTACATGAAAATAGTCTTCAAGAAATAATGACAATACACTATGAAGACGTATATTATCTATCCCCAAAGATAATGTAGAAAATCATTCTCAATTCCCAAAATGTAGGTCTATTAATACCTTAATCAATTTCCTCATATATTTGGGAAGAAGAACATTAATAAATATATGTGATGTGAATCTAGTATCTTATACACTTTATTTAGAGTCTCAAAATTTTATCTGTATAACATATAGCTTTTATCACCTATGAATCAATGATTACTAATCATTAAATTCAAAAATATTGAATTATTGATTATATTAGTAATTATTTTTATTCATGGAAATGACGATAAATAACACACAATAACATATTTCGGATACATCCCTAGAATACTTTATGAGGATTAGAAAATAACTAATATAGTGTGAGTTTCTCTAGAATATATAATTTATCCTCTTGTTTAATAACTATTTTCATATTATTACACTAATAAATGATATTATTACCTTTAATTTTTTTATAAAGACTTATCTCAACAATATGATTGAGTTTACATTTAATTTCATGAATATCTATAATAAAATATGTGACAATATCAGTATCATAAATTTTTTTTATTCAATATGGTATTTCATTGAATAAACTGAAGGTTATAAACCTAAAATCTCAATATTATAGAGTCAAATATATAAATTTTATATGGTATAACATGTATCGCTTTACTGACTGAATGGCCCGAAGGCCTCAATTTTTATTTATTTTGGATAATCCCCCTTTTAAGGATAAAGTGGGAAACCTCACATGGATTCAAAGAAATAAATATATTAAATGACTCATTCCCAAGACAAAACTACAGAAATGACCCTCCCAGCATAAACATCATTATGGCAAGCCTCCATCAATGTAGGACTACTCAACTACCACCCCGTGCAAAAAATGCATGGGTCTGGTACCGATGGCTAGGCCATACCCTCTCAATCTTCCGAATCTGAAAAGTCGTGCATAGTGAAAACTACCAGCTTTGAACCCACATCTGGATCATTTTCATAGAAATTCTAGACCAAAACATCATCCCAAAAACCAAACCATAAAATGCAACAAAGACAAATCCTTATCAACTGTTAAAGACCCCATCAATTTGATGCACCATCATCATGAGGAATGCCACTGTCTAGCTATATCCCAGGTTACAGCAGGAATTCCATTCTTGTCTGAAATCCTTCTATTCCACTGTCAATCCGCCACACCCTAAAAATAAAAAACTCAAAAATTTCCTCACTCCGAACAAAACCAGAGGACCAAAGAACCGCAGCGCCAAACTGGAGCTCCACTGCCGGTAACTCTTAATTTCAAAATCAAACATCAGCAAAAACAAACAGCAATCTATTTGAAAAGTCCAAAAATCAAAGCCAACAACATCCAGAATGAAGAAATTCATGAGGAAATAAAAACACCGGCACACCACACCTAAAACCCCTGCATTGACTTGACTTGCCACTGTGGAGAACTGAATCTACAACAATAAAAGAGAAACAAAAACCCCTTCATGAATACATCACTTCAACCCACTTTCCACAAGATCAAAAATTCATCACCAACGAACTGCAAAATCAAAACCAGGTGTTGCAAAGACCCTTAGAATCCAAGAAAACCTCACCACAAGTCGGATCTGCAAATCCCGTCGCCGCCATCAGACCCTCTCATGAAGATCAAAGCAAACCACCTCTCGCACTCCCATCCGACTGAAAATGATACCACAAACCTACGACCACCGAGGCTGGGTCTTGACCACTAGATCTGCATTGTGCCGCCAAATGAAACCCTAATCAGTAAGGAGGAAGGGAGAGGATAGGACGACAAATGATGAGCTTATCTGAGATGGTCAAGCCCACGATGTCATCGATGCTGCCGTTGGACTGATAATCACACACCACCAAATCGCCGAGGAGGAGTGCAGAAAGGGGAAGTCGAGCCAACCCCAGGAGGAGAAGACTGGCGGAGACATGGGAAAACCTTGCGGAACGGTTCCCCTTACGGGCTCATCTCCCTACATGTATCACTTTAATGAATACCATATATATTTATTTTTGTAATATATGAAGACATATCATGGTAATAATGTTCCACTACATTTTCCATGAATCTTATACTTCACTTAATTTAATAATGATATGATATAAATAGGAAACTAAAAATTATTTCATCATGTATTCATTTATTCCACTTATATTTATCATTATTGAATGAGATATTTAAAGTTTCATTCATATAATAAATGGATGTTTGAAAAAATGAATTACTGTAGGGTTTCTAAATTCTTTCATAACTCATTTGTCATATATATAATGTTTGAGTTATTGAATATAATTATCATGAACCCCTAAAAAGAAATATGTAGGAGGATATACCCATGGTGATTTTTAGTTCCAAAAATCTATATATTAATATCTTTCCTTATGATTTCCTCTTCTTCTTCCTTTTTTACCTAGTGAGGCAGTGGCAGGTCATGGAGATTGGAGGAGTATGACTCAATGTTTGAGTGATTTGGTATAAAAAATAGCTACACCATGGAGGAAGGATTCATAATATTTATTCTGAGTAGACATAATCAAGCCTAATATTAAACACCAATGAATCATCATTCATCAAAGTAAGGTGCACATAGTCAACCTTCATTTTATTTATAACATCATTTTAAGTTTTCTTGAATTGTCTTCTTGGGTTTGGGTATCTATCCTTTGAAGCCTACTTGAATGATTGTAATTAAATATTATAAAACCCATTAGTGGTATCATAATAGTTTATTCCCATTAATTCATAGTAACATTTTCTAAATGAAGGAAAAAAATAATCTTTCATGATGATGAAAAATAGTGAACCATTGAATTATTACAATATACGTGATATCATATGGTGGTATCGGTTTAGTTTGATGCAAATACTTATGAATTAGATTAATAATGTGTTTACCACTTCAAGACTTACTCAATCTATGATTATGATAGTATATGAACAATGAATTTTACTTTGTTCTTATATTGGGATATTAATGTTTAATATAATAGAAACACGCATCATATAAATAAATCCTACACAAATCCTTATATAGTAACTCATGGTCCCCACACATATGAGATATAATGGTTAATGATACTCTATCTCCACAAGCACTTCATTAATATTACATGGGTTCATGTCATAAGAAACAACTATCTTTCATCTGGTATCACTCTTACATAGGTTGTAGCATCTAAATTTAATTTTATATTAATCAAGATAATATAATTGTAGGGGTTCTTTATAAACCATTATAAAGACATATAATAATTTTCAAGATGAAACTACCTATAAATAAATCAAATGGAATAACTAACCTAGAAATATAATTTCACTGTCCATCAAAATACAATGTAAATAATTTATAAAATAATGCAAAATAAAAATAAAATGTATTTTCTGATATTTATATATGTATAAAGGTGCTTATAAATTGACTATTTATAATTTTTTTATAATTAATTACTTAAATTTTTATTAAATATTAATTAAAACTGAATCCATAATAATAAATGTTAATATTGAAATAATTTTTCCAAATCATATTGTATGAAATATAATTGAGAGATGAAATATTTATATAGAAATTATAAGGGTATTTTATAAAATGTTTATAAATTACTAAAAAGGTAAAAATAGAAAAGGGTTTATATTTAAATTATGAATTGATCATATTATTTCATTTAAATTGTTCAAATTAAGTTTCTTATTTTATAAAACTTTTTAAACCAAATAAAAAGGGGTTTTGATTATTAATATGATCATGATTTAAAATAATATTAATAATTTATATATTAAATTTATGTTAAATAGTTTACATAATATTTTTTAAGTATAAAATGTATTTATTTTACATAATTTTATATATTTAATAAAAATTCAATATAATAAACAATATAGAGGATTTATTGTTGAAAATTAATATAAATTCTTTAAATTTATTTAATAATGGAATGTCCATGATGCATATAAAATTATACAATGTATATAATTATCTTTATTTAAGAATTGTTCATAGGTATTTTAGATCGAAGTAAAATTTTGGAATTGTTCATTTATTTAGTTTATTTCCATAATTGTATTCACATATTAAAAAAAATATTATGAATTTTATCCCCATGGGGAATATCCTTATGGGTGATCCCCTATGGTGATGTGGGAGGTCTCGGGTTTGAGCCTCCTCAAGTGTGTCTATGTGTGTGTGTGTGTTTCAATTTCTCCCCTACCCTAATACCATTGTAATTATTATATTATTTATTTTTAATAATTTTTTTAACAATATTAGTTGTTGTATTAATAATTGATATAAGCATGCTATAAAATAATATTAAAATATGGAAATTTTGATTATGTAAAATTGTTATCATGTTATAATTTATGTATAAAATGTTTATATTTAACTTAATATCTTATTTTTAAAGTAAATATCAGATAATGACTAATTAAAAAGTGTTCATATTGGAATTAAATATAAAGTTTACTTATTTATTTAATTCTTTAATTTTTATGATGTATGATAAATTATAAAGTGTTGACAACTAAATTCAATTATAAATTGTTCATATATAATTTATCCCAAAATTAATTTTATGGATTGTTTATTTATTTATTTTATTACCTTATTTTTATTTATATATATTAATGCTATAATATAAAATAGAATTTTTGAATTTCTTTAAATTTTTTCAAACTACTTATATAGATTATCATACATGCATCTAGGGAGTTGTGTGCTAGTTATGATAATGGAACTAAATTTTTCTACCATTAATTGGGAATAAATTAGGTTATGAGCATGAATTAAGATGTTAATTATGATTTATACATATTGGGTGTTATAATTATGATGGAATTTTAATCCATATTGATTAAATTATCCCTAGCTATATGGACTTTAGGTTATATTCCTCATTGTCCTAGAACATTATGCCATTTAAAAAAATTAAGTTTTACTATCTGTGGCTCAAGGATTAATCTTGTGGGTATTGTGGATTTCATAGAATTAAAATAGTTTATATGAAATTTTTTTATGTGCCTTATGCATGGGATGAATTAGGATATATATTAATATAACTAACTTTTAATTTGAGTTAATAACACAAGGTATGAATTATGTAAAGTGTTACACATCAATATGGTTTGAATATATTATATTGGTGGAAGGAATATGATTCCAAAATAAATCATTGAAATAATTCATAGAGGTAAAAGGAAATAGAATTATATGATATGAGGAGATTAAATCCCCTTTGAAATCACTATGTGTTGTATTCCTTCTAATTAATGAACATATTTGGGCCTTGATCAGTCAGTCGTGTAGGTTCTGAAAAAGATGGGTTCCAATGGATTATATTGTTTAAGGAATGTCAGAAATGAACATCATTAAAAGATATGTAACCAATTATATAAATGAGATTTTGGTTATGCTTAGCTGGGAAACCCTAAAAGGTAGAATACCATATGATTGGTGTTGACGTCTTCTTTATGATCCATCTATAATTTAAATTTTTATTTAAGGTAAATTAACTTTTTCAGGGTCTAGTTTGAACCCATAATATCAAGAAACAATATAAAAAAATTAGATAATAAAAAGGACCAGTGACCGATTCTAGAAAAAATTCAAGGTGTTAGAACCATGAACTCTAATTAGACTACAATATATAGATAATTATTCCAATATATGTCCTTTTGGGTACAATTCTCATCAGAATAGATCATATTTTCTCATGTCGTGATGTTCTCCTCAATTCCTTTATTCCATTTAATAAAATCATGGAGTAATATTTTCTATTTGATATCCATCCATGAAACTTGTTATTTTTTTATTTTGAATTTTACAATTATGTAATAAATCTTGTCATAGTCTTATCGTGTTTCCTCAATATCCTTTGTATTTTCTAAAAAATCATCCTTTCAATGTAGAAAAAAGGTTCATAGTAGGTGTGGGGTTGAATACTTTCATATTCATTGTTTATATTCCCCCACCATGATCTACATGAACCTATATATTATTTCATTAAACTATCCAAGATTTATATATAATATGATCAGGATAATTCCCTACCTAAATAACTATGTGTTGAGAGGAATTACATATAAAACTCATTCCTTAGGAAAATATAGATCCTGCACCACTAATGGATATAGTGGTTTTATAATTGGTCATCATTTTAGTTATATAACATTTAATATAAGTACATATGAAATATTTCTAAAACAATATACTCATGAGATAAAATATTTTGTTGATGGTCAATAGAAACATTATTGTCAAATTTATATTTGAGATTAATTATTTAAAATGAGAATCTTAATTTAAAAAAAATGGAATGGATAAAAACATATTTATTATTCTTATGAAATATAAATTTTAACTGTTAATTAAAACAACTTCCTAGAAGAATTTATGTATAAGTAGTTCAATAAGTGTATCAAATAGGTTCTTATGAGAAGTATCAAGAGATTCAGTTATAGTTTATCTTGAGACTTGTTCAAACTAAGATAATTGTTTGATTATTATTAATGTATATGATTTGAAAATGTAATTGGATTCCATACATGTTTTCCAGATATTCTCAATGGTTTTAGGATACAAGAACATAGTATGAGATTTCCTAGTTACAGTATTTTATCAATAGCACGAGTGGGTAAAATTTCAAACAAGAAGAAGAAATGTTAGTTGGAAATTCCAACAAATTTTATTCTGTAATCCAATAAATTTCATTGAAACCTATAGTTATCAGGATGTAAGTACATTATTTCTAAAATATGGGATTGTATGGAGTAACTTAATGGGATTATAAACTCCATGGAATTCCCATGTCATGTATTAGTGTTATGGAAATTATTTTTTTGATTTTGAAGGATATGTGATACAAAATGTACATTTTAAAAATTGTGTGATTATAAAATGTTTTAATGTCAATTTAATAATTAATTTACCTTATATATTCAATTTAAATAAAAAAGAAAATGGTCCTAAAATCATGGAATTTATGGTAAGTAAATACAGGAAGAGGTGGACTCATATCTCTTCCCTTCGCTTCCCTGATGGTGACATTCACCACACTGGTTCCTCCCCCTTATATAGGGGATGGAACATCATAATATTTTTCAGGATACCTTATTCACCCATTCCTCCCCTTCTCTTACGCCTATCTACATCCTACCTTCCCTCAGATCCTGATTTTCCATAATGTTCTTAATCTATTAGACAGACTACTGCAACTTTTCCATTTTTATAAAAGTTCAATGAGGCTTCTTCGCTCCTAAAATAGATGTTGATTGCTTAGTTCAAACAATATATTCTTTCGGTGGGGTCATTTGATAGATTTTTTTTATCTTGGGAGGTTAAAATAGAGATCAATAGTGGGAATTATAGAAAACATACACATCACAATAATATTTTCATTGGAGGAGGACCTCATATTGAAATGGTATAGTTCTCCTCACATCTGAAATGAATCTCATCCTTTCCTATTGATGTGGAGTTATTATTTCCTTATGAAACAAAATTCCCCAACCAGGGCTATTTGGGTATGATTCCAATACCATATGATTTATTTTCAAAACTTGTTAATAGTTCGAAGGTCAGGGAACCTGGTTGGTAGATATTTTTTCTCTGATATTATAACTTCTTTTTTAATTCATCTAATTTACCCATGAATATTTTTTAAAATAGTTATATCAAAAGTTTCATTTTATTTTTTTGAATTACTATTGGAGATGATTTTTTACATAAAAAACTGGTCTTCCATGAATTATGGGTAGATTTCTATTCATTCAATAAGAATATGGGGAATGTGATAGATAGATATAGGAATAGTGGTATTTAAGGTATTCTAGATCAAGATTAAGTAGTGGGAAGAGAGGTTTCTGTTATTACAGAAGGCTCAAAGGATGTGGTTCTGACAGTAGACATGTGTGATCAAATAGAGAATTTGTAGGTACTGTGAGGTAGATTACTTGTGGATGGGTAGATGGTAGGGATAGACTTACTTATACAGACTCATCTGATTAATTATTTTACAATAGAGTAGAAAAAGATATATCCATCCAGAAGGAGGCCTCAGGGATGCCTCTGAATTTGAAGGTGGTTGATGTCCTTGAAATTTTTCATCGTGACTTTAATATTCTTTCAGGTACAGGGCCTATATTTTCTCATAAGAATTCAGATCCAATAGTTTTCATTTCAGAAGTAGTGAAGGTACAATAGGGTTCTAAGGACTTGATGGTGTATCAGAAATATAGTATGGGAGAGTCAATAGTTAGTGTTTATATTGGAGATATCACGGAGTTGGTGATGGTGAAAAGTAGAGTGTGGTCAAGAGGGGCTTGAACGAACACTAAGGTTAGCAATAGGTTAGAGAAAATTTAGGTTGATGGTTTGGAACATGAGAAATGATATGAGATTCCAGAAATAAGCCAAATCATTTTTCTAATATGTAACTCCTCAGATTATCAAAGTTTACATGAGACTGAATTAGTGGATGAGGTCTCCAGTTGGGTTTTAGTGGAAAGTGTTGATGAAGTCTCTAAATAGGCCTTCACAATCCTGGGAGGAAGAAATGGAGGAAATAAAAAATGGATGTAGGGAGTTTCATTGTTCAAAAGTGGAAGATGTCTAAAATCTATAAGGATTATTCCCATTTACTAGAACATACAGAAACTTGGTCTGCCAAAAATAACATGGTGGTGGAATGTGATCCCACAACTCAATATTAGGGAGTTAAAGAGATTTCAATTGGTCATAATGTCAATTAGAAAATGAAATCTAGTGAAGTCAATGAGCCAAAACAAGACAATGATAAAATAGATGAACTAGTATAGGATCAGGGGGGATTTAAGGCTACAACTATATAGACATATGATAAATCCCATGGAAAAATGAAATAATGGGATCTTATCGTCCAATATAATGAATATATACTTTAGGATTCAGTTGATATCAAAACCACACATGAGGATTACAAAATTAGGGTTGAAAGAATGGTTTTCATCGACCACAATAGGGAGAAATTTTCTTATATTGATAAGGAAAATTTTATAATGGCATGTGGCTTCAACAAGAGAAATATTGATGTAGAATAATTTATATAATAGTTGTACAATATGGCCTACTATTTTGAATTCCTCTTCTTGGATAATCTATAATTAGAGGCACCTTCTCTGTATTGACTCATTTATAGAGGTAAGACTTCTAATAGACATAAACATGATATTAATAATTTAGTAATTTATATTCATATTAGTTGATGTTTTCTTGGAACTTTTTGTTTCCCACTTTTTCTTTAAAAGTGTTTTGATTAATAAAAAATTTAATATTTAGTCAATGTAATGAAATATATTATAATTTACACACCACTTATCACTCTACAATAACCATGCTATAGAGTTACTAGAACTTAGGTTCTCCTCCCCTTACACTAGTGGCTATCGATTAACAAGAGGGGTGTCTGGTGGTACCATGGGGAGACTATACCCCCATATCAGATAGAAAAATAAAACAAAACAAGGGAAAAAATACATAAAAAAATAAAATCTGATTAATCATAATTAATAAAAAAATAACACATGATATATAAAATATAACACAGAATAATATAGTCAAGAAAACTTGAAAACATTCCATTATTTTACAAAATTTATCACCCACTATGATGATCACATATACAAATAATTATATAAACAAAGACATTAAGTCTATATTATCACCTCAAAGCCTCACAACATGCCTAGTTTAAATATAATATGGGAATGTGTGATCAATCAAGAAAAATTTATCCTTTGACCAACTTGGACATGTTATTTGTGAAGACTTCAAAGGAACCCATGTAATATCAAAAACCTCTAATGGGGTACATAATTTTTTATGTTTCAGTTAAATTTCCTTTAATTTGGTTAATGGATTGGAACTCAAGTGTGTGAGGATTCTCATGGGTGTCGTGGTGGTTCAGGTAATGAATGTTGTTAAACGGTCTATAAAGTTTATGTCGAATGGTTGGTTCATGGTTAGTAGTAATTGTGTTCCATAACCGTGTGGGCTTGGAGGATGTAGGTGCATGGTTAAGAAAACCATGCAATGAGGGGAGCCTGAAACCATTAGAGCTTAGATAAATCCATTTCTTATAATATCCACATGGTTTATCGAATGATTTGAACTCCTAGGAGGCTGTTTGACCCATTCCCTTCTTTAATAGAGGGTAGAGCATGGGTTTCAAGTGGTTTTTCCAACCATGCATCCAAAAACATGTTCCTAATTTAAGGGGGGAATTTCTAAATTCTTGCCTTGGTATTTTAGGGTTCTAACCTGATTTCCACCCCCAATTATTATTTTAACAACCTAGGTGAACAACCAAATCACCCCAACCTTCCATGTTATGATTATCATTCAATTTATGGATGTTTAGAGTGTATTTGGTTGTGAATTAAAGGTTTAGGTTATTTTAACACTATTATTTCCACAATTTTCTAGAAGAGGAATTCTCTAGTTGTTCTTATCCTTTCTAAGCCTCAAACCTATATTTTATATAAGATTATAAGTTGGGGATTTAAAGGGTTTTTTAGTTCTAGCCAATGGATAAGGTTATGAAAGCATTCATCTATGATATTGAGTTGTGTGAAATATAAGTTTTATCACACAGTCATGATTCCAAAATTTATATGTATGTGGTTGTGTTGTGGTTCCTTATTACAGTCGGGTTGATTTCTTTGGTGGGAAATGGTATTTGGGTAAATTAAGTGATGATTTTGATCCCTTAAGATCCCCATGGGATCTGTTGAGGTTTAGTTCACTAGGATAAGGGCCACTCATGGGGTGTGTCACACCATTGAACTTAGAATTGGGTTGTTAAATAATTAATTGTAGGTTTTAAGAAATAAAACCAATGATAATTGGTTTTATCCAATTAACATGGAAGAAGGGTTATTTTTTCTAACATGAATGTATTGAATGAGTTAGGGTATGTGAATGATAAATGTGTGAAATGGTGAAGAAGAATTCTCTTTAGAATATGTAGTTTGAGTGGGATCTTTGACTGAAGCTCAACCCACATGGGATAGGCCAGACAGAGCTTCTATTCTCTACCATTACAGTGCATGGCTTGGGATATTGGATTGAGGCTCTATGATCTCAAGGAAAGCATAAGATGTGATTACCTAGACTAAGGATCCGAGGTTAGCTTATATATACTATTTTTTGAAATGAAATGTCATTATGATATTAGGAATGTGACACCCCTTATACATTATTTAAAATACATCCTTAGTTGACTGTAAGAGGCTGAAGTATGTTCAATGAATATGGGTAATACATGGAACTAATGAATAAAGTGGCTAGTGTAAATATTTTTAATTAATGGGAACTAGATTATATTTAACTGATCCTATCATTTACCATTATTACACATGAACTATATTGTTTAACTAAATATTTTTTTGACACCATTGGTTTTGTCCTATTGAGGTGTGCACACACACTACTTGGACCTCCATTTTCTAGTAGAACATACATCATAGTTTCATGTAAGGAAAGGGGTAAGGGCCCTATGCTAGAGGGTTTATTTGGGGCTCAAGAGTATTAATGAATCAGGGAACTAGACTTGGTGCCTGGACATATTTTTTGGATTCATAATCTTGACATTATTTTGGGTTTTATATTACAAGAGGCACTCTAGAAAATAGATAACATATTTTCTATTGGGTTTTTGGCATGTACCACATTTTGGTGAATGGATTTATGATAAATGATTAATTTTATTAATACATCAATTTTTTGAATTCTATATAGTGTGGATTACACTAATAAATCGGGTATAGTCTCCCCATGTGTTACATTAGACCCTCACTCCTAGTTGGTAGCCTTTTGAAAATGCGGAGGCATGCCTAAGGTCATATAGAGAACCATACTGGGGAACCAAATTAGTGGATCCTGGGTCTGGGAGTTACAAAGTGGTATCATTGGAGTGTTTTTTTAGTTTTTCTAGTACTTGGGAATGGTAAATTCAATATTAGGATGTCTTATGCCTTGGTAATTTTCTCATTCATGGGAGTAGCTAACCCATCTAGGGCGAAACCTGAGTACCTAGGGTGGGATTCAAATTCTTCATATTTGATGTTAAATTTGAACATTATATCACCTTGGGTGATGCACTTGATGTTCGGTGCTATTGTTTTATGGGTTTTCACTCATGGTTCCAAAATAACGAGTTTTTTCATAAAAGAATCATTATACGAACTTATTAGGGTATGTCTCATTCATCGGGATAGGTGTGAACTGGGAATAGTAGGTGTGATGTGTGGTATGAAATTTTTTTCTCAAAAATTTAAAAGAAATGGTTCTTATCAATGATGATTTTATCAGTTAAATGTAAAGGGTTAAATTGAATGGTTAAAAAATGTTCTTAATGATAATATTTTAATAATTTAAAGGATTAAAGGATATTAAATGGAAAGGGTTAGTATAGTGTATACCAATAAATTTAAATTTGAATTTTTGGTTACTCTATGTTATCCATGACATTTTATAGGAATGTATACAGTTGATGGTAGATATGTGGTCATGTTTGTTTGGACAGAGTACGTGGAATGGGTTTTTTAGGGCTATTAGTGAGACTATTTTTTAAAAACTATGGAATCCTTATGTTTTGTGTTTTTAGATGTCTGTTTGGAACTATAGAGAGATGAACCATGAAAAAATCTACTAGTTTGGTTCAATTGAAAATTGTTGAAAATGGTCTTCTAGTAGTGGTGTAGAAACCCCTACCGGTTCTAGGTAATATAGGGGAATATTTGTTCTGTGTGATCTTTTCTCATTTTATGTAGATTATGGAGTGAAATACATAGTGGGTTTCACTGAGTGTGTTTGATCGAACAATTGAATTTTAATTTTATAACCCTCTAACATTTTTTAGACAGGGTGTCCTGAGGAATCTAAGTTTTAGATAGATCCCATAGAGATGATTTGGGAATACTTAGAGACTCCTCTATATAAGAGTGTCAAGTTGGAAGCTCACATGTTGCAAGGAATGGTCAAGCACTGGTGGGATATCCTATTTCACACTAAGTACGGGAATAGAATATTGGGAAAATATTTCAGGGAAAATTTTATGCAACACTTCTATCTAGAGAATATATGTTAGAATAGATCTCTACATTTTATGAGGTTGACTTAGGGGGCTATTTTTGTGATAGATTATTCTGTTTGTTTCACCAACCTAAATATCTTAGTTCCATCATTTTTTGTGGATGAGGAAGCTAAGGTGAGGCATTTTCAGGTTGGGATTATATATGAGATAAATTCCATAGTAAATATCATCCATTTAAGGAGGTTTTTTAGGTAGTGTATTAGGATCTCAATTCATTAGGGAATATAAATGGGACTTTCGGTGGTGGGCATGTGGTTTTAGTTGGGCATACCCATGGTTCTTCTTCTAATATTAGGATGTGTTATTTTGAGAGTTCTCACTACGGTGGTGGTAGATAGAGTATACAAGGAATATGTTTAGCCTTTCAAGGTAGTGATTAGGTGTTCTAATATCAGTGTAGCAGGTCGGGACACATGTGTGGTCAATGTCCCCAACAACTAGGTAAGCCCCGAGTGTGCATCAAGATGGTCCATGTACATAGGTTTTATAGGAAACCTAAAAATATGGGTAGTGATGTTTGTTCGGGAACAATTCTGAGTGCATGAAGGGGGTATACTACCAACATACCATTCAAGAAATTGGATTTTGATTGGACGTACCAATCATGGTTGAAGATGTGGTACTTCATGATAACAGAATCCTTATTAGAAGGGCAGTGCAACACCAGGATTTCAAACCAGAGCATAGTGAAAACGGTATGGTTAGCTTCATGGAATTTGTCCTACACCTAGTGATGGTGATTCTAGACCATCAATAGTCCTAGGTAATATCCTTTTATATTATATTATTTATAGTTCTTTTTTTTGAAATAATGGCTTTACATTCTTTTTTGTCTCCTTAGATTGTGAATGTGTTGGTCTAGTGGTGGAATGTATTTGTGGGGTTATGTTGAGAGACACACCATTAAGAGAATGAGACGAAAATATATATCGATGTAAAGAGTTTTATCTTTAGTTTAGTGGGTTTTGTTCACTTTGAAACATGTTTTATCTTTAGATTCAATTTTTTAACAGATATAAAGGATAAACTATTTCTTTTTAAACTAGGATGATATTGGTTTTTTCTGTCAGAGGGCAAGTTTAACATTTCTTGAAATTGACACTTATGTCTACTATGGAGAATGGGATATCCAGGTAGGTCATTTAGGTGTAATTCATCAAAATTTAGGTGAGATCATAACCCAGGAAGCATATCTTCTACTCCATGATGGGGGAGTAGGGCAGTACATCTTTCTTCCTATGGTGGATCAATTCCATGATGTGCATCCTAATAAATTCTAAAGGTTGTCATCTAAGGTAGAGCTGGATTTCCCAATTGACTTGATTCATGGATCAAATTCACTTTCCATTCCTCCATAATTGATGACACTATAGAAATTTCATGAACTTAAGGCTCAGTTAGAGGAATTATAGAATAAAGGTGTTATTCATCAAAGCACATCACCTTTGGGATCTTCGGTTTTTTCTCTATGAAGGCTGATGGGATGTTACAATTGTGTGTCAATTACCAATAGTTTAATCAAACTAATGTTAATAACATATATCATATTCCATGTATCGATGATTTTCTTACTAGCTAAAGGTTTATGTTGTGTTCCCCAAAATTGATTTGAGGTCAGGGTATCATCAGCAAATGGTGATACCTTCCGATATATTGTGGACTTATTTTAATTTATAGGTATGGTTTTCATGAGTTTTATGTAATTAAATTTGGGTTAATGAACACTCGTGTTATTTCTATGGACGTAATGAACATGATCATCCATCCATACCAAGATCATTTAGTAGTTTTTTAGTGGGTGACATATTGGTGCACCCTTAGACTCATGATGACCATACCAAACACCTTGAAATCATCCTGAGTACATTGAGGAAGAGTATAATATATGAAAACATATATAAGTGTCAATTATAAATTTAAAAGATATATTTCTTGGGTCACATAATCATAGAGGATGTTTTTTCTATATACCCGAAGAAAGTTAAAATAGTTGTATCATGGGAGTAGCCCAAGAACGTTTTTAATATCCGAAGATTCTTGGGTTTAGTGGGATATTACATAATGTTAATCCCGGAATTTTCTAAATTAAAAACACCACTTTTAGGCATGATCATGATCATTATAAATTTCTAGGGGTATGGATCATGTGATAATCCATTATAGTATTTGAAAAAGTGTTTGGTCACTACACCAATTTTGATCCTACCCAAGCTGAGTAAGTAGTACACTTTGTTTTTTGATGCATATGGTATCGGACATGGATCGGTGATGATGAAAAGATATGGATTCATGGAATAAGAGTCATGATAGTTAGGTCACAAGAGTTAAATTTCCCTACCCATGATCTATATTAGGCTATGTTGGTTTATGCATTATAGTGTTAGCGATATTACCTATTGGGTGAAAAGTTAATTTTGTAAGACGATGATAAAATCCTAAATTATATCATTTCTTATACATATTTAAATCTCCATCAGTTTTTATGGGTTCAGTACATAATTTTTTTTGATTTTGGGATGGTCTATATCCCAGGAAAAGGTAACAATGTTATAGATTCTTTAAGATAAAATTAATGGACTGAGGGAGTTTAAGAGTCTAGTTCTCAGTGGAAGATGATGGAATTGTTTATTGATATTTGTATAGAGGTTCAGTATGTCCAAGGATATATGAACCTTGTATCTATTTTAGTTTAATCTACTCTTCTAAGTTGGATCATGGAGAGGTAGTATTAGGATCTTGACTATTTATCTTTGAGGTAAGTCCTTAAAGGTTTGGAGTCACCTTTGGAATGGACAATCAGTGTCTATGAGATCATTTATGTGTGTGTTCATGTTCTTGTACATTAGTGTATGGAATAGGATCTTATGCATGAGTTTCTTGCCTCAAAATGGGTGTTGTAGTTTTACCAAAATGTATTGTGATTATAATAGACATTATTGGTATCCATGGATGCCGAAATAGGTTGCAGGTTTCATGACGTGATGCTACACCTTTCTCAGGTGAAGGGAGAGAATCAATGACTAGGTGGTTTTCTATAGTCATTTCCCAATCAGTAATAAAAGAGGGAATATTTCACCAAGAATTTTTTTGGTTGGTCTCCTAAGTATGACTTGAAAGAATGAGACACTATTGGTTATTTTGGATCAGTTGACCAAGGTAGAGTATTTATTACCTATTAGAGTAATTTTTACCATGGTAGAATCAAGTGATTTATACTATTGGGAGATCATGAAATTTCATAGGTTTTCATGAACTATAGTTTGGTATTAAAACCAGCATTTTAATTCGTTCTTCTAGAAAGGGTTACAAAAGTCTCTTGGTACCTAGGTATTTTTTAGTATGGATTTTCAACTATAGACAGACGAGATGTCAAATAATACAATTTAGGTGTTGTATGAAACATTGATATAATTTTTCCTATACTTTGGTCGATCGTGGTAGAAAAACATGCTGCTTCTTGAGTTCTCCTACAATAATAGTTATTAGGTGACAATTCATATAAAACCATTGAAGGTGCTCTATTGTAGGCTATATCAATCTCCATTGTTTTGTATAGAGACAAGGGAATCAGAGTTTTTGGGACTGAGTCTCATGTAGGAGATATCATAGTAGGTTTAGTTGATTTGAAAACGAATTTCTATGACTCAAAGTTGGCATAATTCATATGTCGATCAATGTCTATGACCTCTTGAGTTTATATTGGGAGACAGTTTGGTCCTTTGTGTTTATCTAAGTTTTCTTCATCATCGGGTTCATAAATTGGGAAATTTTTCACCCATGTATGTAGGTCCATTTTGATATTGTGGAGTGGATTGGACCCGTGGAATGTTTGTTGGATCTTCCAAATGATATAGTGGAATACATGATTTTTCTCATGTGTCTCAGTTGTGGAAGTATCACCCCAAACCTTCTTATGTAATAATTGTGGATGATGTTGATATTGAGTCTAATACATCCTATGAAGAGCATCTGGTTCATATTGTGAATCACCATGGTAAAGTATTATGAGGTACGTTTGTGTCATTAGTTTTATTTATGTGCCAATATCCTACTATTCAAGAGGAAACCTAGGATCGGGAGGTGGACGTGGGGCCTGGTGGCTCTATCTTTTTACCTTGGATTCTTAGTAATGCTTGGGACTTTAGCACGAGGACAAGTCATTATAATGTGGAGAGGTTTCAAGATCTCAAGCCAGAAATGAGGTATGTACTTGTATAAGTTTTAGTTAAAATTATTTTAACATGTATAATGGATTGTTTCTTAGGTGTATGAGGAGTCTCAATTGTGTCTTGGGGTTTGTGAAATAATGGGGCTAAAATGGTCCATCCATGGAAGGTTGCATGATAGGCACATGGTCAATAATAACCATGTTCCTTAACTATATGGGATTAGAAGATTCTAGGGAACAGTTTATAAAATCATGAAAGGTGGAGACTGAATCCATGTGATCTTGGAAAGATCCATTTCTCATAGAAACCACATAGTTTATTAAATCATGTGGACTACCAGGAGATCGTGTGACCCTATCCCTCCTTGGATAGAGGGTGGTGCATATTTGGTTCATAGTTTGGATGATGATGTTTCCAAACATTGTGTCTCATTAAAAAGATTTTATTTAAAAAAATTACTTATAATTTAAGGTTATTACCCCAAATTTCTCCCCCAATATTCTTTAATCAATGTAAGGGATGAACCAAATCCACCCAAGATTCCAAGGGATGATTATCCTTTCATTATTGGCCATTTAGACCATTGGTGGGTGAATATTGAAGATTTTTGTGACTCCAACACTCTTAATTCCTCTATTTTCTAGGATAGTCCTTATGTAGTAGTTACTATCCTTTTGGAGCCTCTATATGCTCTTTTCTAGAAGATTATATGTTGGGGATTTCAATATTGTTTGAGTTCAAATTAGAAGATAAGGTTAAGAAATCATTCAACTATTGTCATGTGCTAGGTGGTCTATAAATTATATCCCATAGACATAATTCCCTAAATTATTTTTGTGTGGTTAAGTTGTAGTGACATTATGTCTATTGTTTGGTTTTATTGGTTGGAAATGGTATTTCAGTTGATTAAAGGATGAATTGAAACCCCCATGAACCTCATGGGATATATTGATGGTGATTGGAATGGTATAAAGTCACTAATGGTGTGTTTCCCTCTATTAAACATTGAATTGGTTTTTTAAATAAATAATTGAAGGTTTTATTCAATGAAACCAATTATAAGTGTGTTTATAATATTAAAATTACATAAGGAGGCATTTATCCTTTCATGAATGTGTTGAATGAGTTATGGTATGTGAATGATAAATGTTTGAAGTGGTTAAAGAAGAATTATCTGGAGAATAAGTGTTTTGAGTGGGGTGTTGGAATGAGGATCTACCCCCCGTGGGTTAGGCTAGACTAAGGATATGGGCCCCACCCCTATAGTTCATGGCTTGGGATGTCAAACTGATTGTTTATGCTTCCAAGGAATGAAATGGATGTGATTACCATGATTGAGGCTCCAAGGTAAGTATATGAATAATGCTTTTGTGAAATTAAATGCCCATGTGATGTGGGAAATGTTTCACCCCTTATGAATTGTTTGATAACATATGTTTTTTAGTTTTACAACATAGGAAGAAGTATGCTCAAAGGATATGGTTAACACATGGAACTAATGATGAAAGTGGAGAATGTAAGTCTTGTTAATTAAGGTAACATAGTTTATCTTCTATTGATTATATCATTTACCATTCTAATACATACACCATCTTGTTAGACTATATATTTTTTTAACACTGTTGGTGGGGGACTACTGAGTTTTACTTACACCCTACTCGGGCCGCCAATGGGTACCCGAGTACACTTCATGGTTATAGGTCAGGACAAGGTAAAAAATATCTATGTTAGAGGGTTCATTTAAAGATGAGGGATGTTCATGTATGATAGAAATGGACTTTGTGTCATAAATAATTTTTGGGGTTATTTATCCTGTATTTATTTTGGGTTTTCTATTAGACGTGGAATTATATACATGACTGGAAACATTTATTGTTAGGTTGTTGGTGTGTACCCAGTTTTGTGGAATAGAATCGTGATGAACATTTATTGTTATTTATACTTCCATTATTTATTATTCTATCTATTTCTTATTATACATATAAAGTGGATATAGTCTCCTCAAGTGTTTCATCAGACCCTCATTGTTAGTCGATTGGATTTGGTATATACAGAGGTGCACCTGAGGTCTTGTGGTGAACCATCCCAAGCAACTAAATTAGTGGAAACTAGTTGGGGTGTTATAACCAATGTTTCATGGTCACCTGAGTATTATTTGAGTGCATCTCCCCAGTGAACCACTAATTTGGTCCCATACATAACCAGTAAATAAAGTTTATATGTGTGTGACATTCAGAGTAGAATAATAAATATACAGCAGAATCAGAAATAAGTAACCAATTTCAATCCATAGGTTCTAACAAGAAATCCATTGTCAACCCAAACATGCATCCTCTAGTTTAAGAGTGTCTCTGAGTATGTCATGTAATCATGCCAACCGATAAAATTATCATGTAAATTCTTAAACCAAGTCTTAGAAAATATAATAACATTATTCTCAATATCCAATTCCATTGTTAATGTCCTAGGTAATCCAAGTCAAGATCATAGGATAACTAGGAGGGTCACATCCCCTACCCCTAATTATAATGATAAAGTCCATGGAGATAACAAATAATAACATATTGAATATAAGGAAAATATCTATGTTATTACAATTAAATGGAATAACGAATCCAAGGAATATGTAAACATCATTCCAAACTAATAACATAATGAATCTAAGTAGCATATACAAGGTATTCTAAAGTATATCACACTTTTCTAATGGTTCTTGTCCCCAACCCAGATTCCAATGACCATGTCTAAGGAAATAATCTATATTATTATCAATTTTTAGATCCTAGGTTCACATCCTAGATAAAGAATATATATGATCACATCTACGGGATATGTGGATCCTTGTTTAATTATTTTTTGTTTTCTTTTTCATAGCCTCCTCATGCTCAAATTGTCAACCTGTGTTTCAAAGTGACACCTGAAATCTTTTCTACCCATTTTAAATATTCACCCTCTTAGGGGTAAACTGATTATTAGGGAACGCTCTAGAATATTCTAGATCAGAAAAATATCTGAACACCCTTTAGGGGTTCCTCAACACAATCTCAACACTCATGGTCAATCCCATCACAAAGAGGGAATAGTGTCCCTTAACTCATTAAAATCATCACATTTTCTCGTTGGCCTCATTGGTAACCCCATATCAGTATCCCATAGGGGAGGTGGCCTTAAGTTCATCCCCTTGCTATGGAACTATAGATTGGTACTCACACCCAACCTATAAATCAATATCAACATGATTTACCGACCTAGTTAATCATATCTTCATGGGGAAGGATCACAGGCTCTATGCTCATGTCAACTAGATCAATGGTTATAAGGCATCTCAAGATTCATACATGGCCAAATTTGGCCGAAACTCATTTCCCAAAACCCACCTCTACTAAGAGGCATCATGTTAACCTATGATAAGTAACCTTACATCTCATTTATTTCATTCATTTCATTCAATTTTTCCACTCATATTTTATATATCTAAAGGATTAAAATTATAATCATGGCCTCAACCATCATCAATAGAATCCATCAAGATATTGAATAGGGGTCCATTTTGGCCCTTGTAATTTTTTTTTAACTCATAATTTTGAATTAAACATCAACAGAATAGTTTATCTAATTTTAGCGGGTCGATTTTCCAGGTTGGTGATACCACACAAATAAAATTCCATAAACAAATGCATAAAAAATGTAACACTCAAGGAGCCACCAACCTCAATAATGGAGTTATTATTTTTCATCACCCTTAGATATCTCTCACCTAAAATTTTATACTTATAATTAACATCACTCATCCATATGTTGACCTAAATCAATCCATAAGAACAAAATTATTTAATTGAAATAAAAATGTAATTAATTTATCAATTAAGATTAATTTTTACAATTAAAGTGATTTAGAATAATCATTAAAACACTCCCTGAGTGTCCAAATCACACCAAAATGACAACCAATAGCATGGTAAAGTCTCATGGCATACCCAAGGCACATCCTCAATTAGAATCTCTAGAATGAGACATCAATTTAATCACCAATTGTATTTAATTTAATACAAAAACACTAAGAAAAATTACATGGTGATTTGAATATAAAAAATTATGTGATATGGCCTAAAGATACCATCTTTGAATTACCACATTCTAAGAAATTCCAAATCCCCATAATATTGGGATGATTCCACCATTATGCAGTGTAATCAACTCTCCAATCCCCAAATTAGGAAGTCCAAAAATTATTTCTAATCAAAAGAAAAAAATATGAAGGGTATGATAGGAAGAACATAAATCAAATTTCCAAATGATCTCACCCAAGACCACCCAAATCCAATGGGAAACGAAGGAGTAAGAGGGAGGATGAATGCCTAGTGAATTTCCATGAGGGAGAAGTGAAATGAGGGGTTGGGTTTAACAAATATGAGGGTAAATTTTTTATTTTATCACTTTTTATTAAGATTAATGGTTTTGGTACACTATTAGCCAAATTGTGCACCAACAGTGTGGTTAGAAATATATAAACACCCCACCCTCACATGGTTGGTCTGCATGGTTAAAACAATTATGCACTAACTGTGAATATTATCTATGAAACTAAAATTTTGGTTCTCTATGGTTTTTCCAGAACCATTTAGTGACCATGAACCTCACCCCATGCCCAAAAAAGTCACAAGGTTTTCTTCAATCAAAGTTTGGTTAACTATTATCCACACACTAAACATGAAAAATAACCATTCGCTTTAGAAAATGAATTAGACACTCTTATGTATATGGGTAACTATATGGTTTCCCCTAAACTGGGTAACTCAAACCTTGCATCATGGAAGATACCCACAAAAAAATTGAAATCCAACTTAATGTTGAGACACGTTAGATTAACCAAGACACCACTTAGGCCAAAATCCAAATGCAAAAACATCATATCGAGATAATAAATCTCTTTGATTCCCAATCTATTTCTTAGTTCATAGAATGACCACTACTGTAATACTCAAAAAATTAAAACTACAATTGAAAAATACCACCCACAAAGAAGTAAGGTTTTAAAACCTACGCACCTTAGTACTTATCATCCTATTGAAGTCTCTTTGTTTTAAAACCATTATTCTTGAACAATACTAGAAACTAATTCCCACTCAATTCACCATGTTCTATCCTAGGGAAAAAAATTATCTCCCTCTGGGAAACTCCAAATATGAGGCACTAAATTTTCAAAAACATAATTCACGACACATAATAACTACTTAAACACTAATACAATACATACATGGACCTATATATCCTGAGACACCATTGTTTCATTAACCGATTTGTCATCTAGATCATTGTCCCCCCAATAAGCCTCTAATCATAAGGCATGGTTTCAATCCATGGTTCTCCTCACCATCATAATTCCCAATTGAAATATATTTCTACTACTCTAATGACCCAATAAATTTAGTTACTATCTCACTACACTAAATCATATAAAAAGAAAAAACCATAATCTAACACAACTGGACTTCTATGATTTCGAACAGAATCAGAAAGGTATCAATTGTTTATTCATAAGACCCATATAATCTAACTTTTTGTTGACCATACCCAATTAATTCCTAATATACATCCTTCACACGTAACATAGTATTCCAAATATGGTTTCAAACCCTTCAATTCCAATTATAGGAAAAATCACCAATCTAACATTCTTCGATTAACTTTTTCCAAAAATGCTTGGTCACATCAATCATTGTGTTATCTTCTTTACTTAATCTCGATTCCAGAATCCATAAAGGAATTAGTGTATCATTAAAGAACTCATAAAGAATTCTAAACGTAAATTATAGTAAAATTAAATGGTTGGATTGTCATCCAACCAATATATTTTCCATGATCTCATCACATCATCGACACAACTACAATTCGACTCATGCTCGGATTATATCTAACCATCCTGAGACTGAATCCAAATTTCAAACTCTATAAAATACCAAAACCGACCCATAAATATAATATTTTCAACAAATTAAAATAAATAATATTCACTTTATCACTAATATAAATGTTAGATAAAACATCTAAAAACTAACCACATCACAACCATGACCCTACCACCACTACGGTTATTCCTCCAAGGAGCATTCCCCATCTATTACCACACATAATGAATAGATATGATAGTACTTATTGTCATTGAGTGTCAATAAAAAACTTCAACCCTAATATATCTCAATTCATTAGTAATTTCTCCCTTATAATCCATAAAATTTCACCAATAATGAGGGTTACAACCTTTAATGGACCATGGTGTGCTCCCCCACCAGATGGATTCCTTAATCTTGTGCCTTGAGTGAAACCTCAACTAGTTCCACCCTAAAATGTATGTCACTCATCTTAATCTAGACCCATATTATCATAGGAAATATCTATCTATGATTATGTACAAATTTGTCATTCCATGACACCAAGATCCAATTTTGATGTCTCTTGTACCATGGTGGGACAAATATAATTATCCTTTAACATCGAGTAGCCAAGAATGTATCACTTCAATAAATTCTACCAGTTCCCAACTTTCACACATACACTTACCAAATCAATTCAAAATGATACATTGTGTAACCATAATGTACTGCATCAATCTTATCCAAGCCCAATGGGAATATACTCCAGTATAACCCTGTTTGGGAAATCCGAATCATAATCCCTTGAGTTAAAAATCAGTAACCCTAGGCTCATACACCAGAACCATTTATCATTCTCTACATAACACCAATCACATAAGTCTATAGGAACCCATAAAATCCCTCCCAAAATAAGGCATTCCAACTTTTCCATGGTCTACTATATGATCACCCATTGACACAGGAATTATTCCAAAAGTAGAAGCATTCATCCATTCTCTAACCATCTAAGATCCTACCATCTAGGATATTGTTCCATGTCCTCTTTAAGATGAACAATTTAAATAAATAGGTTAAATCATCATATTGATCCTTCTATCAAAACAATCTTTAACACCAAAATCACTTAATGTTTTTCCATTGAAAAACAAGGAATCTCCCTGCCTTTACAACACACCAAGTAGCACCTCACATGCATAAATCTCAACCCTGGAGCATATTATCATGATTCCTACCTATAAGAAACTCACAAGAATATAATTACCCCACATATGGGTTCCCTCATACATTTCATCTTGCATAGTTTATAGCTCATTGTCACACCTCTCTACACTCATTTCTTCTGTAATATAGAAACTATCCTTCTATACTACCAACTCTGGGGTCTATATAGCCACCCTAGGTATCACATACCGAGTCATTATCCCACACTAGGGAACTGATGTTCACTGGGAATCTTTATAAAATATTATCATCTCTAGTGATGTGATCTCAAGATAATCCAAACTAGACCACCACATATAAGAGCCACCCTCGCAAGGATCACATTGTTTTCAATATGAATATATGTATATGAGGAAATATCCCCAAAGGATCTATATTGAGAATACCATATACATATAGTTTGTTTGAGTTTAATTTCATGACCAATATATATGGAAAACACCATATAGGTTGATACTTACGCATAAAATAAGAAAACCTATTTAATAAATACCCATAATAGGTTTACCATAAAATCATTCAATGACTATATAAACCTACTAGTTTCAATAGTCCTCCCGTACTAGAGGGGATATATATTCATCATCATAGGGAATCATTTTTAGATCCACAAGAACTCTCACTAGAAGAAATGTATATTGTGGTCTAGATGAGAAGATTCCCCCAAGGTAATATGGTAAAATTATATATGAGTTATTTCAAACACATTAAACAACTAAACCCTAGTCACTATTTATATCAATCATAAGAAAGAAAACATATTTCATAACAATATTACATGAAAATGTGATTCATAAACATTTTCTCTTTCCAATGGGCTAGGATAAACGTCCAATAGATCATTAATATAAAAAATTCATATGAATTATGCTAGGTTAAAATAATATGAACATTAAATTAAAATCCAATAAGAGGAATCTGATGGCCCTAGTAAATTGGACTTCCCATCAGAAAAAGTGTTCAAAACACGCCAATATAAGGTCCATTACAAGATCCACCACATTTCTATATAATATATCTATCAAATCCCTAAATAGTATAAAAAAACCCAATATGATTTATGATATCAATCACAAAAAATATCTGATTTCACTTTATACCAGCCCTATCCTAACTAAAATATTAGAAAATTATAGAAAATTATCCAAAGGGTTACTAGAAATCATAAATTCCTCCCCCCCCCCCACACCACTAGTTTTTAACTAGAAGTGGGGGTCTAGGTTATTACCATTTGGATGGTATATCCCCATATGAGTGTGCATAATAAAAAACATTCAAACCTTATCAATAATTAAAAATGTGAAATTGAAAATAATCAATAAAAAATATAACATGGTATATAAAACATAATGTAGAAGGGTACAGTCATAAAGACCCAGGGACATGCCAAAATACAATAATACTGATCATACACCATGATGATCAAATATACAAATGAATAAAAGAATGAAATAAATTGAGGCTTTACTACCATCATTGGGAATTACCTTATCTAAGGCTCTAATCCCATCCAAGATGTCATTCTCAATCATTAAACTTCTTATCTCTTCTTAACCTAAACCCATTATTATTGAAGTCTGTTGAGGTACCCAAGTACCACAACCACTCAGGAAGGTTTTCAGCCCAACTTATTAGGGGTCACTAATTCGAGACCACATATAATAAATAAATTCATTTTATGTTCTTCTGAAATTATCTAATCAATAATAAATAAATAGTAGAATCATAAATAAATAACCAATTTTAATCCTCATGTTCTATCCTAAAACCTAGGATCAACCCAAAACTTCTTCTAGAAATGTCAGAGTGTATTTAGGCATATCACTTAACTATGTAAACCAATATCAGACCCATGCTAGATTAATAGGATCAATTCGTATAAAATATAGTAATATAATTCATAATATATTATTCCTTATAGAATTTCCTAGAAATAAAAATATATCCCCTAGGATTACTGGTAGGGTCACATCCCATATCACCAACTAGAAGGATAAGTCTTAGAAAATACAAATCAATATCATAATGAATCCAATGAGAATTCTAAGGCATTAAAAATTTATAGAATAATTAATAACAGTAGCATGTTTATGGCATTCAAAATTGATAGCATAACAAATCTAAGGATAATTTCTAAATAATTACAAACAATATCATATCCATCTGTGGTGGCCACATCCTTTACCTTGATTCTGAGGACAATGTTCGAGGTAATTATTAGTATTAGCCCCTGTAACTACATCCTAGTAGAAAATCATAGGCATCCCATTTGTCTCAGTGCATATTAATAGGCAGTATGTCACACCTAAATAATTATTTCCCATCATCACCATAGTCATCTCAATATCACATCTTCGATTGAGTTTTTAAGGTGACACCCACAATCCATGATGTATGTTGCCCATATGCGCCCACTCTAGTGTCAACCTCTCACTAGTGACCCATCTAGAATCTCCTATATCACTTCAATACTATAACACCCTTCATGGGTTCCCTAGAAAAATCTCAATTCTTGGGTCTAATCCCATCACATATAGGGAATATAATCCCTCAACTCATATTAATAATTAGATTCCATTATTTTTCTTGTAGCTAATCATGTGTCAGTATCACATAGAATAGGTGTCCATAAGCCCACCCCTTCAAATTTCACCCTATATCGGTTTTCAGGACCAAAATATATATCAATATCTATAGGGTTCACCCCCATCTAATCAAATGTCATATTTGAGGGATCACTCACACCATTATATTCTCTAATAACTCAATATATCTAAGGCATATTAAAGTTCAAATGTGTCTTTCTTCATCCAACACTCTTACACCAACTATAACCTATAAAAGGATCCCTCAAATGAATCTATTATAAGGGCCAATATATATTATTTATTAATAAATTTCATAAAATTTATACCCCTAATGTATTATATCTCTAAAGGTATATAATTATAATCAAGGCCTCATTTATCTGGGCTGGAAGTAATCAGGGAAATGTATAAGGGTCCATCATAGCCCTTGGCACATAGTTCAAATCATATATAGGGATTAAAAATTAATTAAAAAATATATCTAATTTTTTAGTTAAATATCCCATAATGGAAATACTATAAATAACACATTCCATAAACGAATTCATAAACCAAATAGAAATTATCATGGTTACACCTACCTTAATAATATAGTTATTCCCCTTGATATCCACCCAAAAAAAGTCATATCCAATATCTTTCAAGTGAAACAGGCTATCACTTATCCATATAAGGCCCTAACTAAATCCATAACATCCAAATTAATTAATTATAATCTGTTTAAAATTAATTACATAAATAAATTAATTGTTATAATTAACTAGATTTAGCATAATCATCGAACAACTCACCAAGTGACTCAGTCACACAGAAATGAAAATGAACTATATTCTAACATCCAATGTACTTCTCCTAGAACATCCCTAATTAAAATCCATAGCATATCATATTAATTTAATCATGAATTTAATTAAATTTCAACTAAAACCCGTATGAAAACTTATACAGTGATGCACCTCCTTCAAAAAAATTGTATGATGATATACATATATAATATTTGGTTTCCCTCTTTCAAGTCCATAAAAAATACCTTTTATATTGAGATACTCCCACCATTTTTTATTGGAATAATATCTCAAATCTATAATTGGTGATGAATAAAATTAGTAGATATTTGGAGGTAATAAGTATGATGAAAAACAAAGGAAGAACATACCTAAAATCATTGAAATATTACACCCAATATTTGAAAACTCATGTAAACCTCGAAATAATTCAATCACATGATTCATAATTTATCTTTTTTATATATTCATATTCAACATAGTTTTATAAATGAATTTATATAATTTTTAAATTAAAAATGAATATTTTTATATAGAAAAGAAATTCCATGTATTTTATAGTTTCAATTAAAAGATAAATTCTAAATTTTATAATATGAATTTTATAAAAAAAATAATTAGTTTATGGACTCATCATTTCAAATTTATCTTATGGTTAATTTTTGGGATTTTTCTGAAAATATTTATTTTTGGGTGATTACTGAAAAATATCAATTTTTTTAAAATAATCCTTTATTTTAAGGAATTTAAAAATTAAGGTTTCTTAATTTTTATTGTGTTGAAAGTGAAATTTTCCTCTTTTTTCTAAAATTAATCCAATTAATTCCTTATTAATATACATTAAACATGATTTTTTTATAAAATAATTTTTATGATTAAAATTGTAATTTTTCTAAGAAATATTTATGTTACAGTTAGAATATTAATATTAATTTATATTTTTACCATTTTAGAAAATTGAATATCGTAAAAATTATTTTATATTTTGAATCTTGATATTGAAATTTTGAAATAAGGTTAATTTCATTTTTTCCCTTTATGAAAATAACATTGAAAAAATTTCATCACCAAGGTAATGATCAAAATAGTTAATGTGGAGGTTGAAACTCTGTGGTGAGATTAAAAAAATTATTAATATTTAATTATATTTGATTGTTTGAGTGTATTTTTACTCATCATTATCCTATGTATGAAATATATTATTTTGGTTCCACTTTCTATTGATAAATACATATATTGTATTGAAAATGTGTAAGTATTTACAAGTACACCACTCTCGACACTTATAAATGGTAACCTCATCACTCCCCACATCCAAGAGTTTTTAGTCACAAAAAAATACCAACATAATAATAACTAAGGTGTAATCTAAGGGAGTATTTCCAAAGAATAAGAGTTGGAAAATTTATAATGTCAGATAGAACTTAAGGTAAGGTACTTTCTTATGAAAATATTGTTTTAATGTTTTAATTCAAACTCATTCCCTTCTATATCGAGGTTCTTTTAAAAGGTTTAAAAAATATACTTATGTATTCTTCAAATGTTACAAATGTTCATTTTTTACTATTTTTATTTAAAAAAAGGATTATTAAAGGAATATTTTAAATGTTTTAAATATTAGTTATTTCTATCTTTTTAAAAAAATTCAAAATATTAATGTTCCTCTAATATATATTTCTTGATAGCTAATTACCACCAACAAACATATTATTCGTGATAAAGCTTCCTCAATAAGTTAACATGGTTATTCAAATTAAATAATATTCACACACTTCTATAAATATTTTTTATTTAAAGAGTTTCCAATTACAAAGGATTTTTCCCCTTATGATTATGTGAAAATGGAGAGTATTTTTCTTATGATTTCAAATGGTTTTTAAAATTTTTTGGATGAAGAAGATAAATATTACAAAAAAATTTCTCATGATATGTTATTTAATAATTATAGATGATGAATTGTGATCCATATATAGAATATATTGAAGTAATTCTATATAAATATCTCTAATGTAATTATTAAATGTTAAATCATCAAAATTAAAAATGAGGTAGAATACTGGGTTGGTTACTTATTTGTAATTAACTGGGATTCAGTTATATTGAAATGGGTTATACATGAGTTATAAATGTGATTCTCCAATATACATATATTATGATTCCAAAAAGTTTTTTATTGAAATTTTCTTTCATTAGGTAGGGAATGGTAACTTTTAAATGTGAAAGATTTTTTTTCAAATAACTTTTTTATGAGTTCCCACTTTCCCCAAGAAGCCTTCATGGTTTTCCTATGCTTGATAATGGGTTCAAAAAAATTATTTGTGTATGGTTTGGTTTTCATCGGTGGAAATGTTGTATTTATGGGACTAAGGTTTTATTAGGAAAATTGTAAAAAAATTATGGGGTTTTCATGTTTTCACACTACTAATGATATTCCTTTATTTTTATGCTTGGTAATGATATTTTTGTGATCTTACCATGTTCTTAAATGTTTTTCATTAGATTTAGGGCTGAGTCAAAGCTGAAGAATGTTTAATCATTTTTTCTCTCATATTAAATGAATAAAAAATTTCTTTAATGAAACAAGGATGTAAATTTAAATATTTGGTTTTATGGTAAAAATATATAAAATGAGTGGAAGTGTCAACATTTTATGTTTTATTTTTTCTAATTACCAAAAACTCAAAATCCAAAATAACTTGGTAGTGTAATTTTTTTTGAAATAATTGATATTAAACTTGCATTTATAGGGTGTTGATGTAATATGTTATTATATTTGGTATTAGAGTAAGGTTTAGATACCTTTAGAGGTTAGAAGAATGTTAAAAGACACTCTTATAAAATTTAGATTTATATTCATATAATAAATATATTTCATTTTATGATTTCCATTTTGCTTCACCTAATCAATGTCTATTTATAATGGTTTTCCATAGACAGAGTTGGACTTCTGAAGTAGGAATTCATCATGAAGATAATGAACTTACGAATTAATAACCTAAAATTATTGTAATTGTATAGTTTATTATAGTGTTAACTCATTTTACACAAGCTATTAATGGTGTCACTAAAGTATGAGAGTAACCAAATTATCAAAAGAATATCATACCTACAGTGGATCATTTTATAAAACAACACCATCTTTCTTTTGGTGGATCTTTAGAGATGGTGAAATTTTAAATTTGGATAAATGAATTTGATAAGATATTTAATGTTTTGGGATGTATGGAATATAAAAAGGAAATTATTTTTATTTTTCATTTTGTAGGTAAAATTGATTGAGGGTGGTATCTGATTAGTAATAATATAGAAATAGATGAGAATTATTACATGGAATGGATATTGTTTAATGATATGTTCTTATAGGAGTATTCTCTAAGTGTCCATTCAATTATAATGAAATAAAAATTTGTAGAGTCGAAGTAAAAGAAATATATCTCAAGGGATTCATACAAATAAAAAAATTCAATACCGTCTAGGATTGCACAAAATTTAGAACATAACAATGAGAGTAAACTTGATAGATTTTACATAGGTTTGAATCCAATTTTATGAATTCCATTGGCCGCTTGTAAATTTAAAATATTTTTATAGTTTATTCTTTTTCTAGGGAAATTTAAGATTGATTTTTCCAACACATACACATTTCTTGAAAATAAGGGTAACAAGCGGTCAATGTGGAAATAAATAGAGAATCATAGAACCACTAAATTCATATGATAGCCTTGTAAATGTTACGAATTTGGTAAAAATGCATTTTAAATAATATTTTGAATTACTAATAAAGTGTTATAAATGTTGTATGATGGTTAATTTTTCCCATGACAATAAAAAAAATAATTATAATATAAAAAAGGTAATGGGAAAATATATATTTATCCAACCATAATATGTTTCCATCAAAATGAGTTCAGGCATTATGTTGATGCATGTATAAAGGTAGTTACTCAAGGTATTAATTAACAATATCAGATATATAAAGGTGTGGAAAACTATTTTTCTACTAGTAATAATGATATGGGACCTTGAAATAAAGTTTATATTGGAACATTAATTTTTTATTTAGATTATTCCATTGTATTATTGATTTGGGGTCTATGAATTTTTTATATTTTAGAAATTTTCAAAAAAAAATGAAATACCATCTCAATAAATGAAGTCATAACACTTAGTAAAAACTATCATGGTAGTATATAAGACATAATAATTTATATAATTATTCATTTTATCATCAATGTAATGTTAATTCCTTCAAATATTATTTTCCATCTCATTGTAATGTTTTATTTTATTCTATGTATAAATTTCATTTCAAGTTATGATGATAAGATAAATTGTAGAGCTAAAAAATATTTGTTTTAGAATGAGTTTATATTTTTATATAATAATGAATTCATACCTTTGATATCATATCATAAATCCAACAAATTAATAAAATATGGAATTGAATATTATCTTTCATATATTATTGAAATGAAACTGTTATAATTAGTGATGTTCTAGTATTAAATGTCTATCAAGATATATTTTCTGGTGATTTTTTTTTATGATTTTCTAGATCATGATGATATATTTAAAGTTGAATTATATTCTGATGATAAGATAATTTTAATTACCCCTTATTCTATAGATCCATTGGGACCTTCAGTATTGAAAACTCTGTTATAAGAGTTTCTTGATAATGCTATTATCCATCCTAATACTTCACCTTAGCGGGGCCCAATTTTCATTTCTAAAAATATGAAAGTTTCTACAATACTTTCCATTTATTATAGAGAACTATATAGAATTTCTATTAAGAACAAGTATTTTTTTCCACATATTGATGATTTTTTTATGATATCTATGGTGTAAAATATTTTTTAAGACAGATCATAAGTTTTTGTATCACCAGCCGAAGGTGAATGAATAATACATTCCCAGAGAAATTTTACATACTAGGTATTGGTGTTATGATTTTTTTGTTGTGTCACTCAGGTTGATAAATAAACCCATCGTATTTATAGATATTATAAATGGATTATTCCATGTGAACTTGGATAAATTTGTGTTAATTTTAATTGATGAAATTATAACTTTTTCTAATAGTTATGAAGACAAAGAAAGAAATTTATGGATTGTTATTAATACTTTAAAATAAAATTTTTTGTATAGTAAATTTAGTAAATTTTAATTTTTTACAGAAAAATTCATTATATAGGAATAATTTTTCAAAATATGGCATAAATATTGTACCTAATGAAACTAAAGTGGTGTAATGGTGACCAAGACCTAAAAGGTTCACTGAGAATTTCATTTTTCTTGGATTTTAATGTTACTAAAAATGATTTACTGAAAAATTTGGTTTTCTAGACCAATAACTACATTTACTATAAAATTAGTTAAATCCATCTAGATAAAGGAATGTGATGAATGTTTTTTAAATTGAAAAGAAGATTAGATATTTCTCTGCTATGAGCCTTTAAAAATAAAAATGGTGAATTTTTTATTTATAGTGATGCTTCATTGAGGGAAAACAAATTCATGATACAAGATGATTTTCTAGTTTCATACGCATCATGTCAGTTATAACTCCATGCTAGGAATTAAACTAAAAAGGATCTTGATATTACAATGGTATTTCTTTTATTAAGAAATTTTGAGGCATATTATCTATGTGGAAATTGTAAAATATATACTGAATATAAAAGTTAAAAGTATACATTCACTCAAAAATAGAGGAACATTAGGTAGATAATATGGTTGAAAATGATAATGGTTTATCATTTTAGGTTTCAAAATCATCTATGTAAATAAAACAAGTTAGTTAATAACATTATTCAAAAATATAATGCATCATTACCTATGAAATATTTCAAACACGATCCATTAGTAAGTGATTTATTGAATATTGAAATTGAAATTACTCTTTTAGGAACACCCTCTATTTTGGTTTAGGTGTTAGTGTGGTCATATTTTTTAGAGGGAATTAGGTATTCCAAAAAATAGGATCGTTATTAAAAATAAATGGTAAAATTAGACAATATGGTTATGTTTCATGAATTTAGCATCTAAAATATAGGTGTTATGAGATATGAAAATAAGTTTGTGTTCTATGTGATTCAAAACTGAAGGGATTGTTCATTTGAGTTCATATATCTCTACTTCATGTTCATCAATGTAGTACAAATATGTATATAGACCTTTATAATTTTTTTTTTGTGGTGTGGAAGGATGAAATACATTTCCACTTCTACTATGAAAGGTTAGACTTTTCTGTAGGTTAAAGTTGAGTTACAACTATCAAAGGGATGGTTCTGTATTTTCTAATTACTAAATGTAAATGGGATAATATATCCATGGATTTTATAGTGATATTACTAAATACATATCATGGTAATATTGGGATTTGGGTTATTAGAGATCATTTTACAAAATCAATTCCTTTCGTTCTTATTTATGATATTATTTCTTTATAAAAACTAGCTATAATTTTCATAAAGTGATATTCATATTTCATGGACCCTAAATCTATTTATTATATTTTATAATGATACCATATTTACCTAAAATAATTTTAAGGACTTAAAATGCCTTGGGTAATGAATTAAATTTCAATATTGATTTTTTTCATCAATCTGATGGACAATCAAAGTGAACAACTCATAAATCATAAGTATGATTCTGGAATTCTCAATAGAATATTAAGGATATATTTCCTAGAATCTTTCATTGGTGTAATTTTCTTTAAAATAATATTTTAAATTAAAGTATAGAGATGGAACCAATTTATTCATTATATTGAAAGTGGTGTCAAACTCTATCATGACAGGAAAATATTGGTGAAAGAAATTTGTTGGGACCAAATTGTTTAGAATATATGGATGATAAGGTAAATATTATTTAGTATCATATGAGGGTACATAAAATTATAAATAAAATTTATGTAGATTACAAGTGGAACAATCTCTAGTTTAATGTAGTAGATCATGTTTTCCTTAATGTATATCCTTGTAAAAGTGTTATGCATTTTGGAAACAACGAAAAATTTAGCCCACAATATATTTATACATATGAGATTCTAGAAAATCGGTATCATTTTCATATTGAGTTTCCTTACCTATGAGTTTATCTCAAGTACATGATGTGTTTCTTGTTTCATTGTCAATGAAATGTGTACCTGATGAATCTCAGTTTTGATCACTAAGGTCATTCGGTTGGATGAGAATTATTTTTATAAGGAGAAGTATGTTCATATTAAAGATCATAGAGATAATGTACTACATATTAATGTTATTCACTAGGGAAAGCTTCTATGTAAGAATAACATAATTGGGGGAAAATCATGTCAATTTTAAAGAACTATGAGTAAAAAATGCACGAATGTGTTTAAGTAATGAATAAAATTTTAAGAATATAATTTCTTAATGGTGGAATACTGTAACATCTCATGTAATCATAAAAATATTTAAATTTTATAATTTATAATTTTTCAATTCTATGGATTCATAATCATCATATTTTTATAATAAATTTATATAAATTTTCAATTGAAAAATTAATAGTGTTATTTAACTAAATTGTTTTTCCATGTATTATTAGGTTTAATTAAAAGATAAATTTTATAATTTTATAATTTAAATTTTATAAAAAAATTATATTCATCATATCTAATTTATCATAGGGAAAACTTTTGTGCTTCTCTAGAAAAAATTGAATTTTTTTTTAATAATTTAAAATACAAATTTTTATTAAAACTGCCATTTATTTCCAAATATTTAAAAAGTATAATTCTATTTTAGAAGGATTTTAAATTTAAATTATTCACATTTTACTAAAATTAATACCATTAATTCCATAGTAATATTCATTATACTTGTTTTTATAAAATCATTTTTATACTTAAAAATGGTATTTTTTTTAAAGTAGTTTTCATTATGATTTGGATATTTATATTAAAATTATTTTTTATCATTTTAGGGAAATTGAATATTGTATAATACTTTAAATATTTGCATTTTGGAGGTCAAAATTTTTTAATAATTTAAATTTCATTTTTAGTCATTATGAATAGTATGCTTCGTAAAACTTTTCACTATGGTAATAGTTAAAAGAGTTTACAAGGAGGTCAAAAAATGAGAGAAGATTATAAGTATTATAAAAACTTGGCTAAATTTGACTGCATTGGTGTATTTTAACTCATCCTTATCCAATATTTTAAATAAGTCAATTTGCTTCCACTTTCGTTTGACATATTTATATAATATATTTAAAATGTTTTAAGTATTTACAAATTTTATACACTCATCAATTATAAAAGTTAACCTAATATCCTCACTTATTCAAACACTTTAATCCATTTATCTCCCCCAAGCCAAATAAATACCTTTTTATCTTCCATCCCGAAGTCCTAGATTTTTTCATCTCACCAGAAGACCGTCTTAATAGAGCATAAGGAGTAATCCAAGGTATTATTTTCAAATAAGGGTAGTTAAAGAATGTATAAAATACATATGTGTCTTATGGTAAGATAATTTATTTTAAATGTGTTATAAGTTTTCATTCGTACTCTTTTTCTTCCATGTTTGGGTTTCTTTGAAGGTTCCATTAATTTCTATATTTATTCTTAAAAGTCTTTTAAATATTATTTTTAACTATTTTTTACTTTCATTAAAAATAATTAAAAATTAATCATTTCAATATTTTCTCTATGGGTTATTTTACACTTTTTTCAAAAGTATAAAATAATGTTTATTTAATATATATGGCATGATTTACCTTTCATGTCTTCATAGCCATTATTGATTATCAAACTTCCTCTACATGTTAACAAGGTTTTTCATAGTAGGTCACATTCCCAATATTTTGGGAATTTTTCCATTTGAAGTTTATTAAAAGAAAACTGATATTTATCCTTATGATTATGAGAAAATGTAATGTGTTTTCCCTATAGGTTTAAATGATATTTTCAAGGGTGTTATGTTGAATCTTTTCAATATTAATTTTTTTAATGATATAGTACTTGATAAATATAGATAATGAAGGTTGATCCTTATATAGTCTATGAAGATGGGTGAACCATATATAGATCTCCAATACAATAGGTATTCATCTAGTCTTCAAAGGTAAAAATGATAAATAATATTGCTTTCGTTACTCCATTGTAATTTACTAGGATTTAGTTATTTTGAAATGGATTAAACCTGAGTGAGATCCAGTTAGTAATATTATTCTCCAAAAGACCAATATTATTCTTATAACAATTTTATTTACACAAATCATTTTATTTCACATTTTAATGAATCTTTATAAACATTTAAATTTGAATTATTTGTTTTTAAAAGATTTTTTTCATGAGTTCTCATATTCATCAATATGTCTTTGTGGTCTTTATTTTATAATTAGTGAGTTATCAAGTATTTTATTAGACAAAAAGTTTATTTTTATGCATAAATGTTTTATTTATTTTAATAATTTTTTATTTGAAAAAAGGTAAAATATTTCAATAGTTTAATGTTTTTATAGGAATAATGGTATTACTTTATTCTTATGTTCCTTAAAGAGATTTTTTTCATCCTATATTTTCAAAAAATATTCATGGGATCTAAGGATGAGTAGGAACTATAATTGGCTCAAAAATTATGATTTGGAATCAGCTTAAAAGAATAAAAAATTTCATAAATAAAACAAGGGTGTAAACATTAAGCCCATTTTCTGTGGAAAAAATTAAACATTGTTTGGATGTCACTACATCGTTATGTAATATTTTTTCTAATTATAAAAAAATACACCTAAGGCATTTAATAATTTATAAAAATTTGAAATCCATTATATTTAACTCATATTCATTGGTTTTTATATTAATGGGTAATTACAGAAGACCACCACAGTCCAAGGGTAAATGAATGAGGAAGAGAGAGTTTGGTCTGCTGTGGTGTAAAAGAAAAGGAAAAAAGAAATGATAGTCCAGTATTTAAGAAATCATAGGGTAAAAGTGTTCCCTTATTACTTCTTAGTGAGTCATATTTGTTTCCATATGGTAATCCAAACTGTGTCTCAACCATTATGTTATCACTATCTAATCATCTCACCCTTGCATGGTCGGTCTACACAGTTAATCAATCATTCTTCAAGCCATGTAGATTATCTCTACAACTAAGAATCATTTTTTTACCATTTCTCTACAACCATGAAATGATCATGAGCCTCAAAACCATTTCTAAACAAGCCACATGGTTTTCATTGATCTCTAAATGTTTCACCCTTAATCATACACTAACTACAAAAAAATATCTATGTTCTTTGGAAAATGTACTAAAGACTATCCTATGTAAGGGTAACTGCACATTTTCCCCTAAACATTGCTACCCAAACTAGGAACCTGATTTTATATCTTCCAAAAAGATGAAAATTAACCAGGAATCTCTCAAGAATCACTTGATCACCTAAGGACTCTCTTGATCCTCAATCAACATCCAAATATATCACAATAGGACACTCGAGATCTCAAATTCCCAAAATAATTTTTTTTCTAAAAACATCCCATACTCTAGAACCCCAAAAATCTAAATTCCATCCAAAAAATACCACCCACAATGTAGTGTGTTGTAACATATTTCAACTATGATGAATATTAATCAATGATTCATATCTTTATCTACTTTCCCTTATATTATAAGTTAATATTTTTATTGACGCATAATTTTTATGAAAAATCTGAGTCTATTAAGAAAATACACATGGTTTATGAATCCTAAATTTCAATAACATGTTTAAGAATAAGATAAATATAAAACAATTATCAAGGATAAAAATGATTTTCTATATTCTGGTTAAAATGTTATGAATTTAATATAAATAACATAAATGGTGTATATTAAAGAATTATAATTCTTAAGAAAATTCTCCAAACACATAGAATATCATAATGTTTATTTTTTAAATAATTCTAAAAAGAGAAAATAATTTCTATTTCAAAAAAAGGAATTTTTGTAACCTTCCATAATATTGTAAATAGAATTTATTTTCTAAAAGGGTATTGGAAGTATTTTTTGGGCTTTTAGAAGTTTAAAGTTAATAAATAAATTATTATACCATTCAAAACATAAAGATATATTTAACTTTAAAAGGAAAGAATATTAATTTAATTGGTTACATATTATGATAATGATATTGTACTTATAAAAAAATTAAATCACATAAAATAATATATTAATATGAAAAAAAATTATTCTTTTTGAGTTAATCAAATTGAATGTGTTTAAGGAGTTGTTCATTGGGAATATTATTCACATGTATCATAATTAAAAAAATGTTACTTAATAGATGTTATTATCTAAATATTTTAGTGTTTTTTTCATATTGTTGTATATAAATGTGGAATTAATTAAATGGATATGTATTGTTCCTAACAAAACTCTTTAATTTGTAGTAAATAAATTTCTGATTTGGAGGTCTATGATATGTGATATGCTAAACATGAACTTATGTATGGTCTTATTGTGTTATCTAAAATGAGTTTAAGAATAAATAATGTATTTATTATAGAAAAAAAATCATAACATTATCATTCATTCATGATGGTTATATATATTTATATATTGATATATATATATATTTTATTAATTTTAAAGATAATTGACCAATAAAATTTCAACTTTTGGTTATCCCAAACTGATGTATGTCATACAATATTATTGGTTAGGATGAAATAATAATGTTAGTTCGGATTCTTCTATCAGGATATAGAATATGATCCCGAGGGGGAAACAAGTTTTTGGTGTTGGATGTCCCATAAAGTAAACCACATGGAATTCTATACAATATATCTTTCATATATAGGGGCTTAATTGTTCATATTTTTAGTCCCAACTGTGTGAGGTTAGTGAGATACTTATCTTGTGAGCCATCATAATATGATAAATTTCATACGAAATCCATAAGGATTATATAAACAAAGAGTGGTTGGGTATTTTTTGGATCATTTCATTAGTCAAATCTTAACCAAAATTTGATTTTTCCTCTCATTTAGAAAGTACGAAATATTTTCCATCAATTAGTATATACTAGGGAAGTGCACAATTGTACTAAAATAGTACATATGGTGTGATTATTAATCTGAGTAAGTTTCTTGGGATGTGATAATACATTAAGATGAATGAAATGTGATGTATTCATTGACCAAGTCAGTCTATACTAATATAATTGAGAATGCCTAAATTGGTAATATGTTTTTGAAAATCATCATGTCCCTTGGTCACTCGATGTTATGGAAAAGGGATCATATTAGAATGAATAATTTTATATGATTTATTTGGTGGAAATTATTGTAATGATGTATATTTTTTATAGATATCGCACTAGATCCTTTTATAGGTTGATTAGTGCTGATTTTTACTAGAGGTTTCTAATTTCATACATTTTTAAATTCATCAATTTTTTTTTTCAGTGATAAAAATTCTCACGTGATCACACATTGTGGTTGATTGAATGATGACTGATATTATCTCATAGAAATTATCTAAAATTATATTATAATTTATATAAAATGGTTATGTATGGGTATTCATAAGGTATTACATATTATGTGATAAAATTTTATATTTATAATAGCTTTAAAATAGAACTCTAGAAGTTATCAAAAATGAATTTTTGGATATTATTGCACAAGTTATTGTATAAAAGACATTATAAGGTGAAATGTAACAGATTCCATGATGCTTTAGTGTGTGTGGGGTACTGAAGGAGATATTCTCTAAATCCCTATTTTATAGTGTGTGTTATATATATAACATTTTTTATGACATGTGTATATTTATGTTATATTATATTACTTGATTTTTTGAATTTCATATTACATATTATAGGGATAATATACCACTAATGTTTCCATGTATCCCATGTGAGGATTCATTTGGAAGGGATATGATATACATGGGAAAGAAAACATTATATGATAACATATGGATTTATTCCACTTATGGATATCATTATTTCATGAAATATTTAAATTTCAATTCATATGATGAATGCATGTTCAGGGAAAAGAGTTCTAAAAGGGTTTGTAACTACTTTTAAAACTCATATGTTATGTGACATATGATTTGTTACATGAAAATATAGAGAACATATTAAAGGCTATATAAAGGGTCCATACTCATATAGATGTGTATCTTTTTCTGTTCTTACATGAATCACTTTCTCAATAAATTTCTCTTATTCATTCTTCATTACATATAAATGCACTAGCATATTATAATGATGCGATGAAGCCCTCGTGACTTTCATGTGATTCAATAAACCCATGCCTACACTATAGAGGAATTGTTTATATGATTTATCATGAGTGGTCTTTATTAAGAATATGATTGAAGGATTGTGTAGTAGTGTCCACCATATCAAGGTACACATATACATTCTTAATTTTATTTACATTATGGTTCCATGTTTTCTTACATGGTGTTCTTGGATTTATGTTTCTATTTGTTTCATATTCTGTTAATGAGTGTCGTTTGATCCTATTAAATCCTTTATATACACCCACTAAAATAATAAATTCAAATATCATAAATTTTGTGATCTAAGATCATAATTTCTTTATGAATTAAATAATCTAAACTCATCTATTCGTTAATTTATATTTAGGTAAAAAAATTCTTGTTAATTGTATATAATATAAATCTGGGATTGTTGAGTGAATAACATTTTCCCAATTAATCTCATGAATATTTTAAAAATCATGCATCTAGGAATCAATATGATTGAGTTATCCATTCAAGTGTCTCTCAACATTCATATAAGGATAAATATTAAAAATTTCACCTAACATTATATATATCATTAATATTTGGACAAGCAATAACCATCTATTTTGTTGATAAAATTCTTGAAAAATGTGAATCTTTTTTGAAGGCATATAACACATTATATTTTGTGTGTGATTTTATTTTTAGCCTCACCATTAACATTTTATATATCATATACACACCCTTTATGATTAAATTTATAGTAATTCATTCGTATATATCGTATGCATACTTATGGACTTTTATCCATAACAATTACTTAATTCATTTCCCCTTTTATCTTATAATTTTTTTAAGAATTTAATTATATTTCTTGTATTAATTAAGAAACGACCCAAAGTTTCATTAATGGAAATCCCACATGATCTAATTAAGTGTCTCTTTATGTAAAATGTTTATATAAAATGTCAACTTCTTTGGTTTTATGTTAAGAATTTTGACTATTTCTAATACAGTCGTTGAACAATGATCACATGATTAGTATAAATATAGAGATTTAACAAATCCAATTTACTCAGAAAAAATAACCGATGGCCTCATCCAGTAGAATTACTCCATACAAAGAAAATTTGTCGAAGCTCAGAAAAGAGGTGGCGTCCTTGGGTTTCTCTCTTGACCAAGCCCAAGCTGAGCTTCATCATGTCAAGCTCGAACGGGACCATATATGGGAAAAGTGGAAGTTGATAGAGATTACCACTCGAGCGATATTATCTGAGACACCCCAAGAGTCTGTCATCATCGCACACCTTACCCTTAGGTCTTATACAACTATTTTAAGGGGTTATGTAACAAATCTCTAGTAATATGTTCATGTATATTATTTTTTTTATATAATAATGAATTTACATTCTTGTCATTATTGACACCTTGTAAATAGTCTTTAAAGTTCAAATAGTGTTTTTAGTTATTATATAATTGAGAAATCTATTTTATTAAATTAAGGGATTTTTGAATTAAATAATATTTTAATAAAATATTATTATTATTATTATTAAATTAATTTTTATTAAATATAAATTATCTTATAATTTTGTGAATGCAATGTTAATTTTTATTACGGTTTGAAATCCATTTTTTTCAAAACCCGTGACTTCTTGATAAATGTTGGTTTTTATTTTAAAAGTGAAAATTAACATATTTAGAAAATTATTTAGATAAAATAAATGTTATTTCTAGAATCAGAACGTTGAAATTATCCAACGGTGAATTTTTTCATAATTTTCTGAGACAACCAAATTTTTGGGTAAAAATTAAATACTGTTTAAATATATAATGTGTTTTATGACATCACAATGACCCAATAGTGATGTAATAAAAAAATATAAGCTTTATTTACGGCCAATATATGTTTTACCATTAAAATAATGTGATTTTGGGTTTGTTTGACTTATTTTACAAAGCATTAATGGACCCCTCAAGACTTATTAAACATATTATCTTTTTAAATTATTTTCCACGGGAGTGTGACTCACCTCCACATAAGAAACCCCATTACTTTAAGAAGATCGGACTTTGGCCTTATAAAATATTTTTTTCCTCTTCTATTTTCCCAAAAACAAGGGCAAAAACCATGAGCTGATTTGTGGTTTGGATTAGTTTAATGTAAGGGGTCCCAAACCTAAATAATAAAGAATTCACTCACCTTTCCTATATAAACCCACCCAAGCTCCCACTTCCTCCTCACTCAAAGCCTTTGGAGTTCATCCAACCTCTGTCCTACTCTATATAGAATCCTCCCAAGGTGCCCCAAGCTCCCAAGAATCCTCTCTCAAGCCTCTCTCAAGCCTTTGGAAGCACACTTCCAAGTATGGGTTTTTTCTTCCTTTCTCATTTTTGTCCAATTTTCTATAAGTTGTTTTTCCCTTTTAATTTCAATTATGAATGTTGGGGTATGCTTTCTCACCTCCCTCATACTTCACTCTTTATTTTTGAATGATTAGAGACCCCTTTATCTCTCATTAAATGCCTCCCATGTACACCTGTTACTATGCCGAAATTCTGAAAGGAACTTCTCTCTCCTCATTTACATTCAATCAATACTTTTTTATCATGAATCTAAATTCCATTAAAATTGTTGGGACATGTATCTATATGACCTCTTTACTGTCCATTACATGTAAATATGATGAGTAACCCCTTTCTCTCTCATCAACCATTTTTATGAATTCTTATGTCACGCCGTTACGCTACCAAAATCGCACCGATTTTCTAAGCCAATGTCATTGGGTAGTGAATACCATGCCCATTTCTCCATAAATGGTACTAACATTTATGTACATTTACTTATTGATTATAAAGTGTCATTTATTAATTCCACATTCCTTTATCGTGGAATAAATGATTATGTTTTATGAATCCATGTTTTATGATCCATGTGGCACACTTATGCATGAAATGAAATGTTTAAGAAGGGTGCACCCTTATAGCGCTCCAATGCATTGTGTAAATTATAGTATCATGACACGTCATGTGCAATGAGTGTCGAATCATGCTAATTCAAGTGCAACGAGGGTTTACACATGCTTCAAGTGCAATGAGGATTTACTCATGCTTCATGTGCAATGGGCCTTGGCTCATGCTAATTCCATGTTTAGTGTTGTTTCCACATTTCCATGTTATGATTATCATGCTTTATCATCCCTTTATGTCCATGTTTCTCTTGTGATATATTGATATGCCTATTATCTAACATGTATTGTAATCCTCATGTATTCCATGTTTATTCCCTTACTGGGCTTTATAGCTCACCCTTTTCTTATGCATGTACTCAGGTTATCCCATGCAATGCTAAGTACGAGGGAATGTAGTGGTCATGTAAAGGAAGATTTCAATAAATATATTGTATTTCATGTTTTAAGTTGTTAGGTAAGGATCCTAAGCCCCAAAAACACTATACCTCTCAATCCTCAATGTTTTATAAAGTGAATAGTTTATGTAATAAATCATGTTTAAGTTTGTAATAAAAGCAGGGTTGTCATAGTTGGTATCAGAGGATATGTTTAGTTATTTTTGGGATTATGATTAGAAAACCCTAGTAAAGCCTTAGATACAAGACTAAGTACAATAAAAACTTTCGTATGTTTTGGTGAGTATTAAGTAAGTGGGTTATCAAGAAAATACATCCTTGTTTGGGTATGAGCAAGTAGAGGCGGCTCTGGCATAGATGTATCTTAGGGGTAAAACCCGAAAACACCGCTTTGAGAAAGACTCGAACAGGAACTGGTGCACGACAATGGTCCTTGCTGTACTCTTGGTTACGAAACTCCCAGGGGATATGCTTTGGTATATTCACAAGCTTTGTATGAACCCTTATTAAGGGAATAAAAAAAACCCCAGAGAATATATGTTTGAAATTAGATCACGAAAAGCCTATATTGAAGCCTATAGATTCATAAGTTAAGGAAATAAAATTTAATTTATAAGTCATCAACTTTTTTCTTTGGATTACCCTTTATGTGTTACACCTAAATTTACTTTTATTCCAGCCAATGGCCGGTAATAGGAGGACTCCGGCTAACAACTGATGTGAAGATCAGTGTGATGACTGTACTAATGAGATGCCCAATCCAATGAGAGTGGGAATCATGAACTTTGTCACACTTCTCTCTCAGATAACTCAATATTTGAATAGAAACACAGCTCAAGAGGAACGTTAAACCCCCCCCCCCCCAAGAAAGAACAAGTCTCTATTTACAGCTTCATGAGACAAAGGCCTCCTACTTTTAGTGGATCATCTGATCCCACGATCGCTGAACAATGGATCAACTCCATTGAAAATATCTTCTCCATACTTCAATGTTCTGAACAAGAGAAGGTTCTCCTGGAGGCTTATAGTATGGATGGTGAAGCTAATCAATGGTGGACGTTGATCAAAAATACGAATCCTGAGGAGGAGATCGAGGCGTTGGAATGGAATGATTTCTGAAAGATGTTTTTCGATAAATATTTTTCGGACACCCTCCGGCTTAAGATGGAAAGGGACTTCCTTTCCCTCAAGAAAAAAGATGAAAAATATGTTGGATCATACGAGGCAAACTTCACAAGGCTTTCACGATACGCTTCTGGCTTTGTCGTTGCCCCCGAATGCAAAGTTGACCATTTCTTTGGTGGGATGAAGCCTAGCCTACGGAAAGCATTAGTGATCCGTAACTTCGACAGCTATGAGGAAATTGTCTGATGTGCCCTCAAGGTCGAAATGGAGATCGAGGAATCACAAGGGTATCACGGGGACAAGAAGAATAAGGTGGACATCAATGCTGGTGGTCTGATGGATAAATCCAACAGTGCTATGAAGATCCAGCACCTCACTAGCCAAAAGTGCGGAAAGAATCACCCTGGAAATTGACTCATGGGGACGAGGAAATGCTTTAGGTGTGGAAGAGAAGGGCACCTAGCTATTAACTGTTAGCAAGAAAGACCCGCGGATGCGAAAAAGGAGAGGAACGCTCCCTTCGAACCTCAACGTGTTGTTCATTGCTACAACTGTAAAGAACTGGGGAATTTTTCAAATCAGTTCCCTAATCCAAGGGTTTTTTGAGGCAACCAACAACCTCTAAGGCAGAAAGGAAGAGATTTTTCCATCACTTATGCCGAAGTGAACCCTGAAAACTAAGTGGTGACAGGTACGCTAGTTATTAATTCAAGAATAGAGTATGTACTTTTTGATTCAGGTTCTACGCATTCTTTTATATATCGAAAGTTTAGTAGAACAATCCCAGCACCACCACAAATCATGGAAGTGAAGAATTCGGTGAGTACGGAAAATGGGGAAATCATTGCATCCCATGAATATATTTCCTCCCCTGTTATAATCTGTGGATTGAATTTCCTGGAAAACCTCTTCATACTCCCTCTGGTGGAATTTGATGCAATTCTTGGCATGGATTGGTATTTCTTATAGAGAGCCAACATAAATTTCCAAGAAAGGGAAATCACACTCCATATGGAGAATCGACCCCCGATTCTTTACAAGTGTAAGGAGGAAGATGAATCTCATTTAGCTCCATCATCTCAAGCATGGATATTACTGCCCTATGAGCATGCGTATCTGGCTCAGATTATTGAGTCCAAGGAAGAAACCATCCTTGATGAAATGCCTATTGTGATGGAATTCGCTGAAGTGTTTCTCGAGGAACTGTCTGGTCTTCCTCCTAGAAGAGATGTTGAATTCTCAATTGAACTTATACCAGGGGGTCTACCAATATCCAAGACTCCATATATAATGGATGTCGTGGAGCGTGAAGAGCTAAAGAAACAACTACAAGAGAATCTAGATAAAGGTCTTATACGCCCAAGTTCTTCACCATGGGGTGCACTAGTCCTCTTCGTCAAGAAGAAGGATGGGTCAATGTGCTTTTGCATCGATTATCGTGAGATCAACAAAATCACGATAAAGAACAAGTATCATATCCCACGAATTGATGACTTGTTTGATCAGCTTCATGGAGCACAATACTTCTCCATGGTAGATTTGTGTTCGGGATATTATCAAGTAAGGGTGAAGAAGAAAGATGTCACCAAGACTGCTTTTTGTACAAGATATGGGCACTATGATTTCATACTAATGCATTTCGGACTCACTAATGCTCCAGAAATCTTCATGGACTTGATGAATAGAGTATTTAGAGATTACCTCGACAAATTTGTGGTAGTCTTTATAGATGATATTCTAATATACTCCAAAACCAAGGAGGATCATGATGAGCATTTAAGAACTATACTAGAGACTTTGCGCAAGGAGAAGCTCTATGCAAAGTACAACAAGTGTGAGTTATGGTTGAAGGAGGTCTCATTCTTGGGCCATATCATCACAAGAAATTGGATATCTTTGGATCCCTCCAAAACAAATGCAATTGAGGGATGGCCAAGGCCAACATAGGTAACAGATATCCGTAGCTTCTTTGGATTAGCTGGATATTATCGACTATTTTTGAGAAATTTCTCATGATTTTCCTACCCCCTTACCAAGCTAACTTGAAAGGGATAAAATATTTCTTGGAGTGATGAATGCGAATAAAGCTTCAAGGAGTGGAAAAGGAGGCTTATTACTGTTCTCGTGCTCACTTTATCCACAAGTGGGGAAATTTTTGTGGCATTCAGTGATGCTTCGAAAAAGGGCATAGGTTGTGTGCTCATGCAGAATGATAAAGTGATATCTTATGCCTCAACGTAGTTGAAAATACATGATTAAAACTATCCAACGCATGATCTGGAGTTGGCGGCGGTGATCTTTGCCTTGAAAATCTGGCAACATTATCTCTATGGGGAGAAATTTGAGATATATACTGACCATAGGAGTCTTAAATATATATTCACACAGAAAGAGATTAATATGCACCAGAGAAGATGGATAGAGCTCATCACGGATTATGACTATTAAATACATTACCACCCTGGGAAAGCGAACAAGGTGTCATATTCCCTAAGTAGAAAGGACCCAGAGATTCTATCAATGATGAGAATTGAGAAGGATCCAATCTTCTTAGAATTGATGAATATGGACATGGGAATCATAAAAAGGGAACATCGTCAATCCTTTCACAAATTATTGCTCAACCATCTCTTTTGGAAATGTTAAAGGATGATCAAAAGGATGATGTGGGAATTCGTGAAAAAGTGGAAGCTATCAAAAAAGGTAAATCCTTGATGTTTAATGTTAATGAAGAAGGAATTGTGCGATTTGGGAAAATACTTTGTGTTCCATCAAGTTTGGAGTTTAAGAAGGAACTTTTGGATGATGCACATATTTCAAATTTCTCTATTCACCCAGGGAGCACAAAGATGTATCGAGATCTCTGAGAAAAAATTTGGTGGGATAATATGAAGAAGGAGATCATTGTATATACATCAAAGTGCCCGTTGTGCCAGCAAGTGAAGGCAGAGAGGTAGAAGTCTAAGGGGATGATGCAACCATTGCCCATAACAGAATGGAAATGGGAGAACATTACCATGGACTTTATCACTGGACTTCCGAGGACATCCAAAGGCAACAATGCAATCTGAGTTGTGGTGGATCATCTTACAAAGACTGCACACATCATTTCTATTTGAGAGGATTTCTCATTGGATCAACTGGCACGAATATATATCAGGGAAGTGGTAAGGATGCCTGAAGTACCACTATCTATTGTGTCTGACTGAGCTCCAAGATTCACCTCTATGTTTTGGTAGAGTCTTCAACATGCTCTAGATACTGAACTGAACTTCAATACAGCCTATCATCTTCAAACTGATGGCTAATACAATTGGACTATCCAAACACTTGAGGACATGTTGAGAGCGTTCTCAATGGACTTTAAAGGAGGATCGGATCAACATCTTCCTCTGGTTGGGTTGTCTTATAATAATAGTTTCCACTCGAGCATCCAAATGGCACCATATGAAGACATGTATGGAAAAAGGTGCAGAACACCAGCATGTTGGGATGAGGTCAGTGAACATAAGCTGCTTGGACCAGAAATGGTCGAAGAAATGGTGGAAAAGGTGAAAACCATTCAACAGCATATCAAGGCAGCCTAGAGTCGACAGAAGAGTTGTGTGGATAACCTTCGACGAGACCTTGAGTTTAAAGATGGAGACATGGTTTTTCTATGCATATCTCTGTGGAAGAAGGTCATGAGGTTTGGAAATAAAGGGAAGTTAAGTCCAAGTTACATCGGCCCCTACAAGATTCTTGATCGTTTCAAGGTTGTGACCTATCGACTAGAAATTCCATCTACCATGGCCAAAGTACATGATGTCTTTCATGTATCCCTCTTAAGGAAGTACATACCGGACCCTTCACATGTACTCTCTTCTGAGGTGGTATAGTTGGAGGATGATCTTTCTTATGAGGAGCAACCACTGAAGATATTAGATCATAGAGAAAAAGTTCTACGAAATAAGACAATGCCCCACGTCAAGGTGTTGTGGTGAAACCACAAGTTTGAAGAAGCGACTTGATAATTAGAGGAAATGATGAAGCTGAGTTACCCACTTCTATTTTAGTGTGGGAAATGGAAATTTCGAGGGTGAAATTTTTTAAGGGGGGAATATTGTAACGACCCAAAGTTTCATTAATGGAAATCCCCCTTGATCTAATTAAATGTCTCTTTATGTAAAATATTTATATAAAATATCAACTTCTTTGGTTTTATGTTAAGAATTTTGACCGTTGCTAATATAGCTGTTGAACAGTGATCACGTGATTAGTATAAATACAGGGCTTTAACAAATCCAATTTACTCAGACAAAATAAGAGATGGCCTCATCCAGTAGAATTTCTCCACACGAAGCCCATTTGTCGGATCTCAGAAAAGAGGTGGTGTCCTTGGGTTTTACTCTTGACCAAGCCTAAGTTGAGCTTCATCAAGTCAAGCTCGAACGGGACCGTCTATAGGAAAAGTGGAAGTTGATAGAGATTACCACTTAAGCGATGTTATCTGAGCCACCCCAAGAGTCTGTCACCATCGCACACCTTGCCCTTAGGTCTTATGCGTCTGTTTTATGGGGTTATGTTACAAATCACTAGTAATATGTTCATGTATATTATTTTTTTGTATATAATAATTAATATACCTTCTTGTCATTATTGACAACTTGTAAATAGTTTTTAAAGTACAAATAGTGTTTTTAGGTATTATTTAATTAAGAAATCTATTTTATTAAATTAAGGGATTTTTGAATTAAATAATATTTTAATAAAATATTATTATTATTATTAAATTAATTTTTATTAAATTTAAATGATATTATAATTTTATGAATGCAATTGTAATTTTTATTAAGGTTTGAAAGCCATTTTTGTGAAAACCCGTGAATTTTCGATAAATGTCGGTTTTTATTTTAAAAGTGAAAATTAACATATTTAGAAAATTATTTAGATAAAATAAATGTTGTTTCTAGAATCAGGATGTTGAAATTATCCAACGGTGAATTTTTTTCATAATTTTCTTAGACAACCAAATGTTTGGGTAAAAATTAAATACCGTTAAAATATATAATGTGTTTTATGATATCATAATGACCCAATAGTGATGTAATAAAATAATATAAGATTTATGTTCGTCCAATATATTTTTTACAATTAAAACAATGTGATTTTGGGTTTTTTTGACTTATTTTACAAAGCATTAATGGACCCTTCAAGACTTATTAAACATCTTGTCTTTTTAAATTATTTTCCATGGGTGTGTGACTCACCTCCACATAAGCAACCCCATTATTTTAAGAAGTTAGGAATTTGGCCTTATAAAATATTGTATTCCCCTTATCTTTTCCATACTCCATGAGCAAAAACCGTAACCTGATTTTTGGCTTGGATTAGTTTAATGTAAGGGGTCCCAAACCTAAATAATAAAGAATTCACTCACCTTTCCTATATAAACCCACCCAAGATCCCACTTCCTCTTCACTCAAAGACTTTGGAGTTCATCCAACCTCTACCCTACTCTCTCTAGAATCCTCCCAAGGTGCCCCAAGCTCCCAATAACCCTCTCTCAAGCCTCTCTCAAGCCTTTGGAAGTACACATCCAATTAAGGGTTTTTTTCTTCCTTTCTCATTTTTGTCCAATTTTCTTTAAGTTGTTTTTCCATTTTAATTTCAATTATGAATGTTGGGGTATGGTTTCACACCTCCCTCAAACTGCCCTATTTATGTTTGAATGATGAGAGACCTCTTTCTCTCTCATTAAATGCCTCTCATGTACACCCGTTACCATGCCGAAATTCCGAAAGGAACTTCTCTCTCCTCATTTACATTCAAGCAATACTTTTGTATCATGAATATAAATTCCATTACAATTTTTGGTACATGTATCTATATGACCTCCTTACTGTCCATTACATTTAAATATGATGAGGAACCCCTTTCTCTCTCATCAACTGTTTTTATGAATTCTTATGTCACGCCGTTACGCTGCCGAAATCGCACCGATTTTCTAAGCCAATGCCATTGTGTAGTGAATACCATGCCCATTTCTCCATCAAAGGTATTCACCATTATGCACATTTACTTATTGATTATAAAGTTTCATGTATTAATTCCACATTCCTTTATCATGTAATAAATGATTATGTTTTATGAATCCATGTTTTATGATCCATGTGGCACATTTATGCATGAAATGAAATGTTTAAGAAGGGTGTGCCCTTATAGCGCTCCAATGCACTGGGTAAATTATAGTATCATGATACATCATTTGTAATGAGTTTTGACTCAAGCTAATTCAAGTGCAATGAGGGTTTACTTGTGCTTCATGTGCAATGAGGATTTACTCAGGCTTCATATGCAATGGGCCTTGGCTCATGCTAATTCCATGTTAAGTGTTGTTGCCACATTTCCATGTTATGATTATCATGCTTTATCATGCCTTTATGTCCATGTTTCTTCTATGCTCTATTGATTTTCTTATTGTCTAACATGTGTTGTACTCCTCATGTATTCCATGTTTATTCCCTTACTGGGCTTTATAGCTCACCCTTTTCTTATGCATGTCCTTAGGTTATCCCATGCAATGCTAAGTACGAGGGAATGTAGTGGCCATGTAAAGGGATTTTTCAAATAATATGTTGTATTTCATGTTTTAAGTTGTTATGTAATGATCCTAAGCCTCAAATACACTAGACCTCTCGATCTTCCATGTTGTATCAAGTGAATAGTTTATGTAATAAATCATGTTTAAGTTTCTAATAAAAGTTGGGTTGTCATAAATTATATGTCTCCCAATCTATGTTATTAAGTATTAAGATCCATCATTGTTAAGGGGTACGATGGACTAGAGAACAAGGCCAGTGATATTTTAAATAAGTATCAAATTAAAACCCACTACACAGAATTACCCTTATGGGGGGAAGATCATATCAATAAAAACTACGTCAATGATTCCTTAATTTTATAAAAAAAATTACTTGATTTGAATATATCATATTATGATACAATATTTTATCATTTTTATTATTTATTTTTCATTTATCATGCATAAATCTAATACCAATGAAGGTGTAGTCGCATCATATCCCTCATATAAACACATTCAATGTGAAATTCATATAAACCTCTCATACCACTCTATTTCCCCAACACCCTCGTCCATGAAACTCTTTACATCAGAAATGGATCTCCCTGGTAGAGATCCACACTTCGCCACACATTCATGCATGATTCATCCAAAAAATCTTTGAACTATTAACTATGTATTTGATACCACTGTAGGGTTTTAATGATTTTACAAATCCTTGGTAAATATAAAAATTAATAATAAAACGCAAGAAATATTATGAAAATCAAATGAAAAATAAAACAATAAAACCATAAAGTTAAAAATAAACTTCAAAAGTATTAAAATGTTTAGATCGAAACAGAATTGATGAATTTGAGTCTCTTTTAGTATCTGTTAATAACACTAGTGATCAATGCCTTTGTGGTACAATCTTATTATCCAATTTTTTTAGTTAATACTCTAAGGTAATGTATAGAATATGTGATGAGAAAATATATAAAGGGAATGGATAGAATAAGTGATTAGAAAATCACTAAGAAACTTATTTGGTGAAAAACATTGAGAACTCTCTCTCATAAGAGGATCACTTGAGAACATAAAAAACAACATTAGAATTGTCTCAATGGAATGAAATGTTCTACACCTCCTCCTTGCTATTTATTGAGAGAAGGGAATTTAATAGTCTCCAAGAAAATAGAATTCATATTAATCCAATATAGGTTTATTAAATGTCCATAAATTTATATTTAGATTATTAAATAGCCTAAAAACTGTCTTGTATCCCAAACCACCTTGGATGGTTCATTAATGTGCATTCAATTTTTTTTTAAAAAAATAGAGGTTCTTAAATGATATGTAAATATTAGATTGTTTATTTTTAGATAAAATTGACCGTATACCACCATCACTCCAAGACGAAGCCCAAATACCATTTTGGATTTCCCATTTCCTCTTTTTTATGTATTAATAATATAAATAACTCATTATTTATATTATAGTTCCAAATTATTTACTTAATTAAATAAATATTAATTAGTTAAATATTTCAAATTTTCTAAAAAAAATATAATTTTTCATGTATAATTAATAAAAATATTTTTAAATAGAAACTAATCACATTCATCCAAAAATACCAATTAGAATTATTGTAGGGAAAAACCCATGGGCCCTTCGTGCCTGAATGGAATGAAGGCCTTTATTTTTTATTTATTTTTGATAATCCTCGTTTTTAGGGTTGAAGGGGAACCCTTACGTCTCCCTTTATCTTAGTGAAACATTACATGACCTGAATGAATTAGAGGAATTCATCCCAAATAGACTATATGGAACTACCCCTACCAATCATACATCATGATGTCAGCTCTCCACCTTCACAAAGCTGGTGGGCTAGTAGTCCTGTGTAGCAATGCAGAGTCCAGATACTGATTCCAAGGCCATACCCTCTCATTATTCCAATTCTAGTTAGATCTACTCTGTTGAAAGAACCTACTCGGAATCGCTATCAAGATCCTTTTTTCTTTCTAAATCTATCTGATTGCATTTTCATTTCATGTGACCCAAAGTCCTTGAGATGGATCAAAAGCCTTTAGGTATCCCGAAGTCCTTGAGGTGGCATGATATCCTTAGTGGCCCAAATTTCTGGAGTGACCAGATGGCCTGGAAGGACTCAAGGACCAAACTGGTGAAATTGATGAATAATTCCTGATGTTACAGTACCCAACAGTACCTACTACAGTGCCTTCTAGAGTACTGCAACATTAATCGTGATATATGGAAAATGTTAATCTCATGTAACTTTTTTTCTCTATTCCTGAGATAACTAAATATTATATAAATAAGTCACATGTAATTATCTTGGAATGCCCATGAAATAAGTCAAAAATCAAATGAGAGCCTTATTATCATAAACCATCATATAAATGGACACATCCTATCCTAGTTAATCAAATCCCTCAAATTGATTAGTATCTTACCTAACCACCAAATATTAAGTCTTATTCTCAAATGTCTTTATATGGGTATCAAATAATGAAACCTCAAAAGTATGGGACCTCTTTAAAAACCTAAAGTTGAAGGATTGATATATAATATTCACTTATGCAACACAAATGACATATATATACATGTGGAAATCCATATAGTGTACATTAATAGGGACAATCTAAATACATTTTTTCTGGTATATATCCAATGGGTGATATGTTGTATACATATACAAGTGATATTACTCATACCAATACATAAAATATCTTTACATCCCAATATAATGAACATTGATCAGGTATAATGGGTTAATACTTATATTCCACAGGGTTATTATCATATAATATCCATTGTTTAATGTTTTAAACATTACTAAATGATAATTTATTTCATTTTATATTTATTTTATATTAGAATATCTCATTAATAAAACAAAACCTCACTTAAATTTAGGAACAAAAAAATGAAAACGTTATGTATAATTTCATGGATATCTATGTAAGATAAATTTTTTTATTTTACTCCAATGTTGTATTAGAGTTTTTATTAGATAATAAGTTATTTTCATGGTTCATAAGACCCATTTATATTTTTATTCAAGTTTGAGTTTGGTGAATTAGAATAATTTGGTCCCATAACCCATCCATTTTATGAGGGTTGAATGATATCATCTATTTGAGCATAGTGAATCCACAATAGTGTAGAAGGTGGAACCTTGGAGAAAAATTTTCAAATAATGGTATGACACCCTTATTTGAGATGACCATATAGATAAATTAATTAATTTTAAACAAGTTCATTCATTTGGGGCTTCGTTGTTATCTTCTGAAATTATTTCTTATACCTTTTGAAGTTGTATCTTTTATAAGGATTCATGTATTAAAATTATTGTTTGAGCCTTTTTTATTGTGTATCTTCTATAGAAGGATGTGTGTTATACCTTTTAATAGATAATGTACTGATGGCCTTGAGGATATAAGAATAAGATTAATATATTTTTATATGAACTAATTTGAAGGTGTACATATTGTAATGGTCCCAATATTTTATTTTTAGGGGCTATGAAATTCAAATAAAATATTTTAAATTCATTACCCAAATGGTTAAAATTATAATTTTACATATTGAATGGCCTTGAAAAAAATGAAAGAACCATTGAGTTTGGAATGTGTTTTTTACCCTAGGATGGATTTCTATTGTGAATCATGAGTATTTTCAGTTGTGATGTAATTGATAACAAAAATTATGAATAACTTAAAATGTGTGCATGTGTTCTTAAATTTTGAAAGAAAATAATTAATTCACAATAAATAAAATCGATAAAAAAATTAAGATAAAAACATTGATAAAAAATATAATATTTTCTTATAAATATATATATTTATATTTGAGGATTTTTCCTAAAACTTCGGTGTTAATTTGAATCAATATTATAAGCTTTGTGACATGGATTCATGGTGCTATAACTCTATCTTAAGTGAGGCAGAGTAGTATTGGTCAGAGAAATGATGTACCTCAATCAAAAAAATCAAGGGTAATAATACCTTGTGCATTGTGCCATTATTTTTTTGGTAAGAGACATGGATTGGTAGAGGTGGTTAGAATAAATTATCTAAGATAGATATTGTGGATATCAGTCAAAGTAGAGGTCGTAATAGGTTGATAAAATACCTCTAGTGTAGGGTGACCTTGGGTGGATTGGGTTATGTTAAGATAGGTAGATTATTGGAACTAAAATTTAATAAACAAAAAATTAAAATTAATAAAAGGAATAAATTATGTTTACCTTGATTCATGAGTGAGAGATAAAAAGGAACCTATGCGGATCACTCCCAGCTTGGGGCGTTTCTCTAAGTGTCCACTGTGGAGGTTTTCCTCTATTTAAAATGATTCTTCTTTACAAAAAAACCAAAAATGTAAATAATGGACCATTGAATAGAATTCAGTGAATGTATTTTATTCAATGGGTAGATGAACAACAAAAGAAATTAGTTTTTTAGGTTTCTTTAAAATGATAATTAATCCCACTAATTATAAGAATAGTGACTCTAATGTAATTATAAATCCATGTAATTATATCCTATGAGTTTTATATTGATACAAATATTTTATTCATACCTGAAAATAGTACATAATGTATTTAGAATGTCATATTTTTCAATTCGGTTGTTCATAATCAATGTGAACAATTTATGTATATTTCTTTATCACATCGGTTATCATTTAACTGATATGAAAAAACTAGTATCCCACTTTATTATATCGGTTACATAGTAAGTGATATAATAAAGTGGTTCTCACATGAGTTATATTTTAACTGATGTGATAATGAAATTTTCATTGATTTATCACGTCGCATATAAGATAACCAATGTGATAAAAGCATATTTTTCATGTAGGTTACAGTACAATCAACATGATAATAAATTAAAATATCATTATCACATGAGTTATAATATGACCGATGTGATATAAAATTTATAATTTTATGAATTAATATTTTGAATCATTTTAATATTATTCGATATCGCAAAACCAAACTCATTTCTCTCGTGAAAAATCCCTAACCCTATTTCCTCAATTCAGTGGTCTCCATTCTTGGTATTTAATCTTCATACATCATCGGTTTCATCATCCTCGATATTTTTGAATTAGATCGGCTCATCTCTAAACTCTCAGGTAATCCTCACACATCGATCCATGATCGCAGACTCCCAAACAATTTTTTTCCAATTCTATTTATTCAAATCACACATTATAATCATATTGAAGTGGAGTTTTTATGCTATGATTAAGAATGTTATTTATAAATATTATTTTGGAATAGGAATATTTCTGGTGGATTAAATTAGTACTTTTCATGGTAATGGTGTAAGAATTATTTCTTATTTATCAATCTAGGGTTACTTAAGATTCATTATTATTGGGTTATGATAAATGGTTTATTGGTTTATTGGTTTATTTTTCTATAATTTTTTTATGGATTTTATGGCCTCCTCAGTGATAATTTGGATTCTTAATGATATCATTTTTTATAGTTGGTGGTATGAACCCTTTTGGGGATTTTTTGGGTTATTCCTATGATATGTGTACAAATATTTTTGTGAAATAGTAAGAATGAGAAAAAAATTAAAAGTAAGAATGGATGGTATTTCATTTCTACATTAATTTAATTAAGCTGATTATTCTAAAGGATTTATTGTTAAACTATTATATATTATTAAATCAAAATTTCATATAAAATCCTTGTTTGTGGTTTATTATAATGTAAATTATTTTCAATCCCTTAGAAATTTATATTAATTTTCACCTTTAATGTGTATTATTAAGAAATATTACATAGCCCTTTTATTGGTTACCTCATTTTACCATGCATAACATGGTTGGAGATATAATCTTACATTTATTTTCATTTATATTTTATATATATACTAAATTATTTTCCTCGACATAATATCAAATAAATTTAAGGTTTGATGATGTATTATATAATCATAGATTTTCCCCATTAATCATCTTACTTGTGGACTATTAGGAAATATAGAACCACTTCATTGAACATGGAACTTATTAGGGTATTATAGTGTTGAGAAAAAAATTGGTTTAATGTTTTACCAGGTGAGATCAATTATTCACACTATATCCTGATTAAATTAGAATTCATCACCCACTCTAAAAAGTTTGTTAAGTGATTGAATTAATGGTTAGTTAATGGATGGATTAGTTAAGTGGGGGAAAATATTTTGACCATAACTCATCATCAACTTTCAAATTATAAAATACAATTTAATAATCTAAAGTATATATATATTAGATATTAGACATAATTTTACATAATGACATGTACTCATTAATTTTAGATCTTTTTCTAACAATTTCAAAAAGAGTTATTTTAATTTTAATAATGCATTCCTCTAAACCATTCATTAAAATAATATATATTTTTTTATTTTTTAAAAGATATTAAATTTATTTCATTAATTTATTAATGGATTACAAATTTGATCAATTTTTTTATATATTTCAATATTAATTAAATAGTTATATTTCACATATGTGATGTTTTTATGAAGGAAACCAGATTATATAAATAATTGTAGTTTTAAATTGGTATATTCAAATCAATTATTTACCTCTATTTACTACTATATTTATATTTTTCTATATTGGATAAGGTGTCATAAAATGTTACCTCTAGGGGGTCATTCTTAGCACTATTGGAATGTTTGAGTTAGTGATTTTGGAATAATGAGATGGAATTTAAGAAACTATGGAAGAAGAGTATGGATAAATTTAGATAAAATGTTAGTGAATTTTCATACATCATATATTTAGTGGAAAATTAGGTTATCAACATTCATTTTGTATAATTATTATTATATATGATTATTCATTATTTATTAAATATTACCTCATAAATTAATCATAATTCTACTAAAAACCTTATTATATGTTATTTAATTAATTAGAGTCCCTTTGATATTTTTATATGTTATGACTAGTGGTTTACAAATTAATTAGTATTTTATTATATAATATTTATGTAGTTTTTTTTCTTGAGCATGTTACCCTCCATCAATTAATTTTCGTATTACATAACATCCTACTTGATTTATTTTCAGTATTGTAAAATATATAATTTTATGGGTTCTTACATTAAGAAATATTTATTTAGATTTTAAAAATTATTCCCAATAATGGGTAATAACTTTTTTCTATCCATCATGATATGATGTTTTTGTTGTTGAAAATCTTATTTAATGGGAAAAAGTTTTTTATTCAATTTAAAGAAATAATTTATTAAACCTTTGATTTAAATATGTGTTTTTTATTTTAAATGTGATGGATAGTTTTAAATAGTTTCTTTTTTTCTAATGGAAAACATTTAGGATGTTTTCAATTAAATTATAATGTGAACTTATTTCATTTTGTAAAAGAAATTAATTTTGAAAAAATGTTTTAAAATATTCTTTTAAATGTAATTTGATGTTAATGAAGTGTTTTTAAATATAAATAATATGTAGTGGTATTTGGGATTACAATTGTAAAGTGTGATGAATTTTGATCTATCAATTATATTAAAACTTATATTCTATTATTGTCTTGAATTTATAATTATACTTTTCTAATATGCCTATTTTTTTAAAAAAATCCATTTTTTGTTACTTTTAAATGATGAAATCATTTATATAAATTTAAACCTTGTTTGACTTGATTTATTTATTCTCAATTTTATCAAAATTATATAATTTTGATAATATATTTATTTTTGATATTTATATTTGATATTTTTTTGAGATAATAATTAGTCAAATAAGGATTATGGAACTTCAAATAAGTGATGCATATGATGAAGGTGTTGATTCTTTTTTGGAATTTTTAAAATGTAATGCTTTAAAAAATTACATGAATTTCTATCCCTGCATAAAATGTTTAATCATGAAGAAGTTTAAAAGAAGAGAGATAAAATATCATTTAATTATTTAGGGTTTTAAACCAAGTTATAGCCCTTTGATTTGGCAGGGTGAAATTGGGAAGAATTTAATTTCTCTTGATAATGATGCTTTTCCTAATGATAATTCTGATCAAATAGAAAAAATGATTCGTGATATTGAAGTAGAGACAATTGGGAAAGAATCCATAATGGAGTATCTATATTGATATGTTGAAATCCTTTTCCATTTGGGTTGTATGGAATTTATAGTTTTATCAAAGTTGTTATGAATTATTACCTTGAAGGAAAAACACTAATGGAGTGACACAAGTTTAAAAAAGTTTTTAAAATTGTCGAAATATATTCTTCTTAAAGAAAATGACCTTTCAGAATCACATTATAAAGTTAATAGAATACTTTGTCTGATGGGAATAGTGTACAAAAAAAATAAAATCCATCCCGAATGATTGTGTGTTATATAATAAGGAATATGAATATCTTTTAAGGTATCATAAATGTGGGACATAATTGTATAAGTTGAAAGAGAAATCACAAGCTGATTTAGCTATTATAGTGACCCCACCATGGAATTTCGGTATCATCCTATAATTCCTCATTTGAAAGATTTATGTTCAGATCCATGTGATGAAAAAAGGTTAAGAGGGCATGCTACAAAGTGGATATGTGAGGGATAATTAAGACATATAGCTTATTATATATAGTGGAAGAAAATTGATCACATGTTTTCTGTATTTATAAATGAAGATTTAAATTTTAAAATTGGACTATGTAGGGATGTAATGAAACTATATTGAATCATTAGTATCACACATAGTTCATGGCATGTTCACTACCACAAAACTGGGTTTCCGTAGCGACACCCTTTATCAAGGCTAAAAAATTGCTGATAAGGGGGTGCCTTTATCTGTGCTAAAAATTCTATTAAAAGTGACCCTTTATTAGTGCTTCGATTTAGCACTCATAAAACCCCCCTTACAAGCACCTTTTTTGCACTATTAACGGGGTCCCCTTTATCATTACTTTTTTTAGTAGTGTTGATAAAGGGGGGCATTATTAGTACCTTTTCCTAGAACTAATAATGTTTATATTTAAAAAAAATCATGAAAATTAATATATTTTTATATAAGTATATTTATATTTATATAAATATAATATATATTTTTAAATATGATTTTGATAAGTATAAATAGTCTATTACAATTAATATATTTGAAATTTAGTGAAAATGGATTCAAAATATTTTAAAAAATATTATTAATTAATAATTTTCTAATTATCATCGATTAATATTCATTTAAAAACAATTTGAAGACACCAAAAATCAAAAAATAATAATAAAAGATCTAAAATAAGTTGGAAATGTAACTCAAACTTCAAAAAAAACATAACGTTTCATTAGAGTGTCTGTTTGAACTCTACAGCCTATCAAATTGAAGCCTCTGATGAGCTCTATGCACTAGAGACCTAAGAGAACATTTTTTCACATTTTCGAAGGCCCCAAAATGCCCAAAAGGCCTCCAAAACTGAGTTTTTATTCAGGAAGCCCTGATTTTTTAACATTAAAGTAGGTATAAATTTTGATCTGGATGTCCGCTAGGACTTTAACACATATCATATCGAATATTTCTTCATTTTATTCAATTTTTCTAGTTGTGGAGTTGAAACAGAATTTTGGATTAGAAGTTATAGTCGTTTTAAAATTATATGGCTTTTCAAATGCACATATATATGTATTTATTCATAAATATATATGTGTGTGTGTTTTTTCTATATATGTATTTATTTATTTATTTATAAACACACAAAAAAACATAGTTTAGAAATTTATTTAAAACTAATCTTACAAATATATATTAATATAAAAATAAATATGCTGATAAAAACTACAACTAAAAATATATATATAAATATAATAATAAATATATATATACTAATATATGAATAAATAAATATATACTAATATGACTAAATATATTAATATTAATATGAATTTATATTAATATATGAATAAATATCACTATATATATTAATAAATATAAATATATATTAATATACAAATAAATATATATAGTAATATATGAATAAATATATATATATTAATATAACTAAATATATATATATATATATATTATTGTGAATATATATTAATATACTTATAAATATAACTATATATATATATATAAATAGATATATCATTAAATTGAGAAAAAAACTAAATAGTTTAGTTGTAAAGGTGTTGGCGCGCAAGGTGGGAGGTCTTGGGCTCAATTACGGGTGGATGCAGGGGATCATGACAAGTGTGGGATGTGTGGGAAATTGTAGGGGGTGTGAGAAAGTGTGGGATGCATGGGAAAGTGCATCACATGGGAGAGTGGGAGGGGGTCCTCCTAGCACTGATAAAAGGGGGTCAAGTGTAGTTAAAATCCCCCGAGCATTGTATTTTCTTTTTAACTTTTATTTAATTTTATTTTTACTTTTATCAGTGCTAAATAGTCTCTAATAAAGGGGGTATTTTATGGGTTCTTAAAAAAGTGCTGATAAAAGGGGTCTTTTATCAGCGCTAAAAAAATGCACTGACAAAGGACCTTTTATCAGTGATTTTTTTAGCACTGATAAAAGGGGCCTTTATGATCACTTTTCTAAGTGCTGATAAAAGGGACCCCTATCTTTTCCTTGATTAACAGTAATTTCCTAGCACTGTTAATGCCCTTTTCTAGGGATGATAAAGTCCATATTTTCTGTAGTTGTTTAATTTGTAATTTATAATTTACCTCTTGATATTTTTATCATGTGAATAAATGTAATGTTGATTTTAATGATCTCTGGACAAAAAAATTCCTGAAATGATATTGAATTTTTCTTTAAATCCTTAATTTATGATTGTAAATAGTTTTTGGAGGATGTTATTAGGGTGTTTGATTCTTATAAAATGGAATATTTTCAACAAAATGAAATTGTTATGTTCATTATAAATGAATTTCTATTATATGGATTTTATTTTTATATAGTGTTAGTGGGAATAAACCTTGTTCAATTATTGAACAACATGCTTCATATTATCAAATGCATCATGGGATAAAAATATAATACATGGGTCCTTAAAAGTTTTTGTTTATGGATCACTCTTGTAGAAGATTAAAAAAGGCATTAAATGGATCACATGAATTTGATATTTCCCCAAAACTATTATCCACTAATTAGAATTTCGAATGGGTGAAAAACATTGATGTGACATGTAGAAAGAAACATAAATCTGGTAATGATTGAAATATTTGGAATAAATGGTCAATATTTTTTGAGCTACCATATTAGAGATACAATGAGGTCAAACATACTATTAATATCATGCACATGGAGAATAATATTTGTGACTTCTTTATTGGAACATTTTTATATATTAAAGGAAATAATAAAGATGGGTGAATGCAATATTGTACTTACCTTGAATGGGAATATATTTGGAGTTGGTCTCACTTCAGATGGAAGTCGAACATTCATATCCCTAGCTTTTCATACCTTATCCAATAGGGAGAAAATTAGATTTTTTCAAGGTCGTCATAATATCAAAGAGACACATGGTTAATCTTTAAATTTAAAAAAGTTTGTTTATTTATAGGATTTTAAGTTGATAGGTATGGAATATCATGATAGATAGGTCATGATGTACCATATCCTACCAGTTTCATTGCATGGAATATTGCTCTTCCATGTCAAAATGACTATCAGGATGGTGTGTTATCATTTCAATTCAATTTGTAAAAAGGTGATTGATCTGAATTCTTTAAAAAATTTGGATAATGAAGTGGTTTCTACACTTTTTCTATTGGAAATTTATTTTTGTCCACCCTTTTTAATATCTTCTTGCATTTAATGGTTCAATTAGTGCAAGAAATAAGCCGTTGTGGACCTGTATATCTACCTTTGATGTATCTATTTTTAAGGTATATAAATATATTTAAGGGGTATATAGAGAATACATATTGACCTTAAGCTTCCATTATTGAGAATTATATTTATAAGGAGGTTGGAGAGTTTTGTACGATCTAATTTTCTATAGTGGAGCCTATCAGTTTGCCTACATCCCTCCATAAATGAGTTAATTATTGGTGAAAGGGTATTCGTTTCTTGAAATTCAAATAACTATATTGTTCATAGATAAGTATGGTACATTTATAAATCTTTAATAACATAGATAATTTTCAATAATAAATAATATTACATATTAATTTTTTGAAACAATTTTATCCAAAAAAGAAATATATGTAGATTTTGGATGAGCACAATAAAACTTTTTTTCTATGGTTTAATGTGACCATGCTTGGTAGATCAAACGCATAAAAACATTGATATGGTTAGTGGCTGGTCCATGTTTAATTTTTATAACATGATACGGGTATGATACTAATGGATATATATTTCATATGAAAAACAATGACAGCAGAAGTTCAGTTCAGAATATTAGTGTATTGGTATTTGTAGAAGAAATTCATTTTTTGAGTGCCAAAGAAATAAACTCAATCTCCATATCAACTGCATATTATGGAGTTTTTGATGAAATATGGGAGGTTTATTACATTAAATTTCAAAATCCAATGTTTTACTGTAAATGGTTTATCGGTTAAAACAGCATTAGACACGATGAATTTGGATTGACATTGGTTAATCTGAATAAATTACAATACATTGATGAACCTTTTATCATGGAAAAACATGAAAAACAAATATTCTACGTTCTTGATCGATCTAATATATAGTCTTCCATTATGTTACAAGGAAAAAAATTATTTTGGGTTATGATAAACTTAATGATGATTCTTATTTATGTGAGAACCCTATTTCTATGGAAAGATTCACATATAATGTTAATGCGCACATTGTAGACATGGTTAGTTCCACACGGAATTATCATGATGAATGAATTTGAAAAAATATTCATTTTTTACATTTTTAATATTAAAATTAACATATGTTTATTTCTGGTTTACATTTTTAAATTTCAAAAGTTTTTAGACATTTTAATTTTATTTTCATTATTAAAACTATAATTATAACTAATAAGTTAATTTTTTTTATATTAGTTTTGTTTAGTTTATTTTTCCATGTTTATCCATACATAACTTGTCTATTAATTTATTTCTCTAAACCCAATAATTTTAAAATTCATATGAAAAATAAAAACAAAAAATTGTATAAGAATATATAATAAAAAAATTATTTTGGTTGTAAAAATGATTTATCAGGATAGATAATTTTTACTATTCACACACTATTTTTGGATTTTTATTCATTAATTTATGTCATTTAATCTCTCATTAATATTGTTAGAATTTTAGTTGACTATTATAAATATGAATAAATATGTGTTAATAATATTTTACCCTAATTTTTAAAATAAATATTAGGTTTTTATTTATAATTGCATGTAATAGTTGGATTTGTGTATTTTGTATTAATTTTTGTTCCATTGATTTATAGGATAATGATAGATAAATCCTCTGATCCACTTCATATTTATAGACATGATAGTACTCATCCCTTTGGGAGGAATATACACATTCCCTTGTTGATGATCCTCCTCAACCTTCTTTACATGAGACATCTACTTCCATAAGGGGGGAATAGTTTGAGGGTTGATAAACATGGCCCCACATATTTACCAAAAATCATTACTTTCTCTTAGCTAGGAATAGAGGATAGTAATAGAGTTTAATGATAACGATATTCCAAGAGATAAAAATTCAAAACAATTCAACAATTGTGTATTAGTATTTGCAAAATATAATGTTAATATTTGTTTGATGATTGGTGAAGTGTTGACAAAGTGACATTACCACACTTTTGGGAGATGGTTTTGGTAAGATCATTTATTATTATTTAAATTATTTTAAAATTTTTATAGTAATATGTGTTTTCCTTTTTATTATCAGATGAAATGTGATATACATAATACTTGATGATTCGGGACGAAATGATTATCATTAGCTTCTAGGAGATGGAGGGATTTCAAATATTCCATCACATTACAGATCATTTTTTAGGATAGACAACATCAAGATCCATATGATATATATAAATATATAGATGAAAATACATGGAAGACATTTTTTAAAAGTAGATAATGAGTAGTGGTTTTCATAAGTTCAATATTACCTTTTTAGAACATTTCTAATATTAATGACCATGTTAATGATTTTGATATTATTATTTCTTAATTTACAGAAATTGAGGGGATCTCATCAGGGGGTTCAATCTATAAATGTATACCCCCATAGATTACCATTGGTATGGTATACATTATTTGAAGAAAAAATGATTGTAGAAAAACATGAAAATATAATAGATGAGTCTGCAGGTTCTACATAGCCCCCCCCCCCCACTACACATGAGAAATGGAAGGATTCTCGTATGAGACACAAATATCAATATCCTACAGAAGAGTTGAGGGTTGTAGTTGAGAAGATTGTAACATGTTTACTTTATTTTTTTATCTAAGTTGAATCAACTAATTATATATAGTGGTTCATTATAGATTTTCTAAAATATTCCCTTAAAGATTATCTTGAGTAGAAGAGTACATAGGGGGTCTTTATTACTGAGTGTATAAAGGTAATTTTAGCTACAACATTGGGAATGACTAAGAACCCAGGTCGTGTATGAGGTCACATGGTAGTTTTATCTATTTGAAAAGAGTTTCCATGTTTAGAATCTTCTTCGATGGATCATGTTTATAAAAAAATTAATATTAGGAAGAAGAATTTTAGGATATTCATGTGACGATGGAAGACATTTTCAAATATTTGGTACGGTCGATGTTTGTAGATATACAATGACAGTTTCGGACTACTGATCTGAATCATCCACCTCCACCTAAAAAACCCACTCCTATTACTTATCCTACATATATATATCCACCTCCAAACCCCACTCTTTCTTGTCCTAACCCTACACCCCCTCCTCTATAGCTTCTGATTTACTGTCAGTTATATATTGATGATCCCCGTCATATTCTTCCAAATGGTATGATATTTTATATTAGCGATACCATTCATCATAAACATATATAGATAAACCATAAGAGGGTCATTGTACATGATATTATAGATATCTCTACAAAAATAAATTTTCCTGTATATGAGGTGAGAATAGTTGGAAAAATTATCGTTCAATTTTTATTTTGGTCATCTAGACTACATTGATAAATTACCACCGAGATATGTATATATTTTATCTTTTATTTCATTTTTCTATTAAATGTGTTTTATCATTTTAATGATTATATATTTATATAATATTTTTTAGGATTAATTTAAAGGTAAATTATTATTTCATAGAAAAATAAAAATACAATGTTTCATGTCTTCAAATACATATTCTACTACTTTAGATATATTTTCAGGATATTAAATTTTTTTATTGAATGTATATTAGATTCCAATTGATGTTGTTGTTTGTAAGAATGTAATGACTATGGGGTTTTTGAGAAATTATATCATGGGAATTGTATATGGATATTAGTTAGGCATCAACATGATGAAAATTTTTTCCATGTATGTTGATTAACAAAAATTTTATGTTCCCTTAATTTATTCAAAATTATAAATATGTTTTTTCTATTTTAAGTGTCTATATAAAATTTTTATAAAGCTGGAAAAGATATATTTATATGGATTTATAAACCCATAGATTATTTATTATATAGCTTTTACAAAGACCGACAGAGAAAGAACAGTTTGTATTGCTGAAAAATTTCATAATAATGTCGTTATTAACTATTGGATGTTCCCTTATCTTCAAGAGTATGAAACATATTTTATCAAAAAAAATATATATATCTTAACATATAAACAACTAAAATAAAATTTTATTATATATTTGTGATCATTGGATATTGTGTGTTTTTTATCTAGGAGATAAGAAAATGTATTGGTTATTCTCTATCCATGGTGATGTGAGAGAAAATTTTAGGAATGTATTGAACTTGTATGTTTTATTATGTTAATTACATATTATATTATAATTAATGAAATTTATTTTATTCATATTATTTTCAAAAAAGTCCTTGAATTTATTTATAAATAAGATAATAAAGAAGGGCACCAATATCAAATTTGTACAAGATAAGCTGAATTTTCATTTACAATTACTAAATATTAGATATTTTACTTAAAAATGATGTTTTGAATTACAATATCATTGAAACGTCACTTCATAAAAATGAAGGTGTAAAATAATGTGGATATTATTTTTTAAGATTTATGTATGAAATAATTTCTTTTGGGGTTGTTTTATAGTAGCATAAGGTTATATTTCATTATAAAGTTTTCCTTAATATTTAATTTTTTTAAAAAAATAAAATTTAAATAATCTCATATTATTTTTTAGAATTTTTTTGACCCACGACCTTATAGTTCACATAATTTGAGAAATTTAAAAATTTATTGTGAGAATCAATTTATAGGATTAATTTATTTTTAGTTTATCTATAAAATATATTGTATATTTTAAAGTTTAATTGTAAGTCAATTTCTAGATGTTTTAATGGTTTTCTACGGACTTTTCTACTATTTTTTTTCTTATTTGCATTAATATGGAAGATGAATCAATTTTCTATTAAAAAAATCTTTTTTCACATGGGTTATTGGATAACTGATTTGAAAACCCAAAAAATATATAAATTTAAAACATCATTTTTAATTAACTGATATTAAAAAAGTTTTTTCCAATGTCACCTCTAATAACCTCACCTAATAACCAATATGAAAATTAAAAAAAATGGAAATGAAAATTATTTTATGCACTAGTACTCTTTCTCCTATGGATGTAGGAACACCACAAAACCACATAGATCTCCCATGTTCTTCTTTTCTTTATTCATTTTTTTAGTTTCATCATATAAGACATCCACTTCCCAAAAAATGTATTATTAGAGCCACTAGGTTTGAAATAATGACATGGAAGTTGTTTTTTTCAATGGATAAAAAATTGAAGTTAGTCGGAATCATTTTTTGACGGTGGTTTTGTGAGGTTCCCAGAGAGTTGAATCCAATTATGTAAATATTATTGAAAATGAGGATAAAATTAATTTAGTAATGGAATCCAAAGTTCGAGTCAAACATCGGGTTCTACAGTAACCCGGATCAGGATAAGATGATCTATTTTGTGCCAATGATGAATTTTTAGTGACTTTTTTGGAATCATCTATCATGATCCACATCAGTTCCTATTTTTTGTTGTTTCATCAATGGATTTCTTCAATTGATATTATTTTGACCATATCTTAGTCATTAAAAGTCCATTTTTTGTGATCCAATATTTTATTCTCACTATTTCTATTATTCTACACACACACATAGAGATATATATATATATATGATTTCACTTTTGATATTCTCAATGAATAAATGGAGAAAAATAATGGTAAGATGATTAGGATTATCACTTTCAATTATTCATTCTCCAAACAAAAAATAAAATATCTTTTGAATAATAAGGATTTATAGAATCCTATAGTGGAGACCAAGAAGCTAATTATTTTTTAATATTATTAATCTTCAACAATCATCCAATTTGGGTAGAATATGACTTCAAATTCCCCTTGAGTTAAGGTACAGTGGGTCACGCTTGATGTGAGGTGAACTAATCAAATAAAGTAGTTTATCAACAAGATTTTCTTTAAAAAAATAAAATGAACATGATCCTTATGTTCTATGGATAAAATAAGAAAATATTTATGCAAGGAAAACAAAAAAATAATGAAAACACTATACATTATATCATAAACTGGAAGTAATAAGATGGGAACAATATTTCAAAGAATAAGAAAAGGTTAAACATTTTATTCGAGATATTAAATTACATGAAAATTATGGTTTATGATAATTTGTAAGAGATTTTAATGTAGATTTATTTACCAAATATGTGGGTTACATTGTTCTTGTCAATCAGTAATTTAGTTACTGGTGTGAACCTCACCATTGAAATGTTTAAAGAATGATTGCAAAATTAAGAGTTTAGAAGGAAGTATGAGGGTAGTGCTCCAGTATCAAAATATCTTATCACTATAAGACATGGGAAGTTGAAATATATGGGAATAATAAGATTAAATGAACCCCATGATCAAAACAAAAAAAATGAGGATGTAATTAGGATCCTGATCAAGATATGACATGAACTTTTATCGTTTTGGAATTCCTGAACACTTTTTCTAATGGTGACAAAAGATGATGTTAGAAAAGATAAATCATGAAGGTAAAACCCAAAGTAATGATGTTTTTGTTTTTGATTATGATTTAATTTTTTGTTAGGATGAACAAGTTAACCTTGAAATCTAAGACTCGACGTGGGTTATTGATTTTGGTTCCCCTGACCATGTCATTACTATATGAGATTTATTTTCATATTACACATTAAGGATTTTAGAACATGTGAATATGGGAAATGATAGCACATCCAAAATAATTAGTATTGGTAGTAATTTTTTGGAGACTGATATTGAATGTAAGTTACTATTTAGTAATGTGAGGAAGATTCCAAATATTTTCCTTAATATATTATCTATTATAATAATTTACGATTACAGATACATTAGTTTCTTTTGTGACCACAAATATAATTTTACCAATGAAAATATGGTAATTTTTAAATATTTTATGGATATTTCTTTTTATTTAATAGATACTAGAGCATTTTGAGGAGAAGCCTATGCATCTAGGAATGAGGTTCCTAAAAAGGTGGGATAGAGATGTCTTGGCCACATGAGCGAGGGAGGAATTAAAATTCTTTAAAGGAGGGATCCCTTACCAGGAATAAATGTTATACATTTGGGTACATGTCTTATGTAATAGTCCAATAGAATAAATGTTATTTTAAGATGACTTCTTTATTTTAATCCTCTAGAAATACTATTATTGTAAGAACCCGGATCTTCAGTTTCAGGAACGGATCTCTTTTATGGGATTTTGAAGGAATAATGTAGAATCTGGAAATTTTCAGAGTACATACAGTGTACTTTAAGAGTACACACCGTGTACTTTTCCACCTCTCGAAGACGTGTGTGGCCATGTCCGGGCCACACACATGGTGTGTAGGGGTGATGTGGCGGCCGCTTAAAGTGGATTACGGAAAAACCAAGTACACTGTGTGTACTCTAAAGGTACACACTGTGTACTTTCTTTTTTATTTCATTAATAGGACTGGGGTCGTGCCTAATGTTCATAAACATCTTCTTTTACGCCTAATTCTGTCCAGAGCGTCTGAGGAGGCCGATTCTTCTCTGAGCCACTGATCCATCACCGGTTGTCCGAATCAAACTCCGTCGATTGCAGAAGAATCGCAAAGGTGAGTTCTTGGTTCTTCTTTGGCCTCATTTCCTGATTCTTCCTCTCATATGAGTTATCTGAGGTTGAACGTTTTAGACATTTTTGTAGATATACTCCGTTATAGGGCAATTCACGGTCCAAGGTTCAAGTATATCGATCTTCGAGGATCGAGGTAGGTGGTTTTTTCCCTACATTGAAGTTCCTTGAGTTTTGGTTGCAAACGTGTCGGATACCCATGTATCAGGTATCCCGGGTTTTAATATTTTGATCCTTTTGTTTATTTTCCTTAAATTTCTTGTTATCTTATGATTATTTGATACTAATGTATTCTTAGTTGCATGTTTGAGGATCACCCCATGGGTGTCTCTCCCTATTTGGTTGTTTATCGTCGTTTGGCACCGTTTTCCTGGGAGGCAAACCCTATTTCAATTGTTAGTTTACTTGTTATCACTGATTGAATGTGTTGCCTACTGTTTAAATGCTTTTGATGCATGGTAGCTATTAGCCAAGTATTTGTTGAACTTACTTAGGGATGCTGACAGTCGATTACGCACAACTAGACTGCTCAGGGCTGTGAGAACCTGGTGTGGGTGATCAAAGAGGGAATAGACAATTAAGTACATCCCTAGATGGTCTGTTGTTTTTAGTTCGTATGCATGACCTACGAGAATAGGACTTTTGCTTCCCAAGAGTGTTCTTAGTTTACCCACACATCGAGACCACAGGAGGAATTAGACGTAAGTGCTTCCTCATAGATTCTGTAGCTATCATTGCAAGACCATAGGGGAATTGATGTGAGAGCTTCCCAGAGTGTTTGTTCCTTGTTTGATTACAGAGCTAAAGGGGTATGCTAGTTTGAGCCTCCGAGAGAGTCAGTGTAAATTTTGTTTGGTTGGTTGTGACGAGCCCACCAAGACAAAAAACAAGCTTGGGTTTTTTACTGCTTGTGTTTAGGTAGTCTTTTGAGATACCTATTGTGATACTTTCTTTACCTTGAAATAGATAACTTTTCTAGTTTTCCTTGGTCGTTTAATTAAATGAATGTGAATGGTAACCGGTAGGATTGTTTACTGGTGTACTCCTAGTTCATTACTGTATTTATTTTCCTTTACTTTTGCTATATTACACACTGACAGTAGGGCAAAAATCTTGTGGTGGTAACCTACTGGGATTAGTATCACACCCTGTTTGGGTCCTGCTTTTTGGCCCAAATAGATTATATGGTTGCAGGTGTAGATAGGGATTGTGGCCCTTCTACCTCGGGTACTTGATTTCTAGTTGGAGCTGGAGAGCATGGGACCGGGCTTTGGCTTGCGATGCTGCTGGAGTTGCTGTTTACATTTAGTACTTTGTTTTTAGTTGTATTTCAGCATGTTGATTTGTTTACTTCTTTCCATAGATACATGTACCATACTGTGTAATTATTATATCAGTCATTGCTTCTACTTTTAGTTCAGTTTTTGTATGTTGTTTACTGCTTCCGCTATTGATTATTTTTATTCTTCTCCTTCATACTTTACCAAATGAGGGCATAGTTTCCCCACTGACTCACCAAGGCCCTCGCTACTATTTGGAAGCCTCTGGCATTTGGGGAAACGTGCTTGAGGTTATGTGGCGAACCGGGTACGGGGCACCAGTTATGTGGCTCCGGATTCGGGTCATTACAATTACATATCATAAGAACCATATGCATCATGAAATAATATACACTATAATTGATAATAATGGTACAAAGAGATAAATCAAAAATAATAATGAACACACTAAATAAAACTCTAAAGGAATGAATTCCCCCTTAAATATCCTTCATGTTATAATGATCTAATGTAATGAGATGCATTAGGAAAATGAATAACATTATCAAAGTATTTTAATAACCATTTTAATTTATGTAGGGAATGATTAAGTGACAATGATGGTGTATTTATAGGGAAATATGCTAGTTAGAAATTATGAATATCAGCTAATATGAATGATGGGAATTATGAGCTTTAGTTAATAAGACATTTTGTCATTATTATTTATGGTTAGGTAGATAAAATATAGTGCCTGGGTACTCTATATATTCTTGTGTTCTTGGCCATGTTGATTCAAAAGTACTCTCAGAGTACATGGAAATCCACTAGCATCATGTCACATGGTGTGTGAAATATGTCACATGACATGTGATATTTATCATTCTGCAGAAACCCTTGCATTGCATCCAAGGAGTCCCTCACGGTGCGTATTCCTTGATCACATGTCATGAACTATGGGATATTTTTTACCCTATCATTATTATATGGGTATGATTGTGATTTTTCTTCCTCTTTATTTTCCTTCTATATTTCCTAGAGATTGAGGATCTCATCCGTCCAATCCTTTCCATCGCTGAAGATCCATTTCTGGACGTCCAAACCATTCAGGAAACCATTTCTGTCACCACGCATAAAATCAAGAAAATGGGAACCTATGAGTTGGTCTTATTCCTCCTCCAATCACCCATCAACTTCATCGCACCTCAGTTAGAGCCTCACTCACAATCCACACTTATGGTGTGTATCAATTAATCTTAATAATAGTTGTGCAATGATAAAATATCGATTATTCAATGAACCAGACACCAAATAAATTTCTCATGATAAACTTGTGAAGAAATGGGGGAGAAATAAAATAAAACACAAGAGAGAAACTAATATAATAAATATTTCTCAATTTTTCCTCAATATATTTCCATTATAAAAAATAACTAATGAACCAAAAAATAATCAAATAAACCATAAAATAAATCAAAAACTGATATGTGAATCAATTATTGTTAATAGAATTGACTCGCATTCAATATAATCTATTTAAACTGGATGAATTCACCAAAATCAAACATCCTACCTTGATTTTGTATTGATCAATAATGAATAAAAATCATTCATTTTATTCATTGGTGAAATCCAGGAACTCCATTAGTGTATATGATCTATGTAGTATCATTCTAGTTCTTTGATCTGTTATTGTCCGCTAATGATCTTCTCTAATGATCACCCTCTGAATTCTTAGATATACATATGGATAACCCGTAATTTTTTTCATAATTTCATATTTATAAGAGAATATATGATTTTTTATTTAATAAAAAATTAAACAAATTATTAATTAATTAATTTATTTATCCACCCATGATGGCGCCCAAGCCGAACACATAATGAACATAAAAACTATGTTGTGCCTACATTAAAACCAATGTTTTGAACTCAAAGGAAACCTCATATTTCTTATTCATTACCCTATTCAATTATAATTCAACATTTCTAGAATGTCTGAAGCATATGATATTAATATATTTACCATCATTAAAATATAAATTATAAGATCATTAGGCCTCGAAATATAAAGCTATATTAGTACCTATTTCCAAAAATATTACTATATTTATTTAAATTATTCACATAAAAAATCATGTCATTTCATTTTCACCACTAGAGAGATTTTCATTCTAAAAAGAAAAAAATGACTACTCAAAAATAAGTTGGTATTGATATCCCATTCAGGTCTCCCACTCATAGGTTCCCTCTTGAGGACTCTGGTGCTGCTACTAAACATGCACTAAGTAAAACTCTCACCCACTTAAGATATTCTTTTACCTATCATTGATCTCTACTAGGTACTCTACAAAGGTAGATTCATCCTCGATGTCCATCCCACCCTAGTTAATAACCTGCAATAGAGTTATCACATACCTCCACAAACTAGAAATGTGGAAGGTGTTTTGTGCCCCATCTAACTGTTTTGTTAAATCCAAGTTACAAAACACCTTGTGAACTATAAACAGTATCATGAACGACCCAAGGAATATGAGATATAGATTTCCACCCTGGAAAAAATCTCTTTAATCCACATTAATTTGAGACCTCTAGAAACATACAATCACCATCCTTGTAATGAAATTCCCTCTATCATTAATCCACATTAGATTTATGACGTCTCTGTGTAGTACTCATCCACTCCTAATTAACTAGGGTCCTCTCTATCATATCTGAAACCAACTCTGGGAACTGGACTACTGACTCTCTTGGATCATTTCAACAAATTGGTGACATATAAGGTCACTTTTACAATGTTTTAAATGGTTTCATACTGATTATAGAATGGTAGCTTTTTTGTATGAAAACTCCACCAAGGGTAAGAGATCCTCCCAACTACAACAAAAGTCTAACATGAAATACCACAATATGTCCCCTAGAACCAAAATGATCTGCTTGGTCTAGCCTTCAGTATATGGGAGAAACAACATGCACAAATGAAATTAAGTATCAATGTCCTTCAGAAATCTTCTCTAGAATCATGGTTTGAAGCAAGCATCACAATATGAAATGATCATCAAGGTAAATATGTGTATCCATATTATCTCCTATAAGTAAATGTGTCATAATATCTCTATTGAACTCTTCACTCAAATGGATAGGAAGAGGGCTGTCTTGGTGATTTGGTCTATGATCACCTAGATGGAATCATGTGCTCCAGACACCAATGGTAACCCCATCATGAATTCCATAGATATCCCATTCCACTTTCACTATGAAACCTCAGGGGGTTGGGATAAGTAAACTAGAACCTGGTACTCATCATTCACATACTGATAAGTGAATCATCGAGAGGAAAACTTCAATACAATTTTTATTAGGCCTGGCCACCTGAACTAATATAGGAGGTCCTAATAAAGTTTCTCCACACCTAGATGTATCACCAAATAGTAATTATCATACTCCATAATTACCTCTTACCTAAACATCATGAGTACCAACATACATCCTTTAAAAAGGATAATGTTCTCCCCACCTTCAAAAATCCATTAGTAGAACATTCACTGGATATCAAGGAACGCAAGGTATCACAGTCGGTACCACTGTGTTGATCCTGCCGAACATGTTGTTGAAGTGGTGGGATAAAAACCATAATATATATATATGAATCACTATACTTTTATACTAAGGATAGCTGCAAGGAGGCTACCTTCTCTAAATCCCGAGTGAACAATTGCGATAAATATATCCTATTAAGAAAACATGAAACCATTTCTCATTCCTAATAGTATAGAATATCTCAAAGTCATGATTATGGTTGAACACTATCCATCACCTCTATAACAATTTATGTCACATCTGGGATAGCATATACTTTAGACTCTTATAGTTAGAGTAGATGATAGACCACTCACCTATAAGTTAGTTTCTCCATATATTTTGGTTGAAGACTACCACTACTAACTCAAGATCATCCGTTGCATAGTTATTCATATGTGGTATCAACTATCAAGACCCATAAGTGATCATGACCTACCTATGCATCAGAACACAACCAATTCTAGTCACTAAGGAATCAAAAAACACTTTTACTCAACACCCTCCTTGGAAAATCTAAAAACGGTGGGAGTTTGTCAACTTTTTACTCAACTCTTAAAGTGTATGTTATAATAGATCCATTAGATGAAAGGTTTTCCCTTCAAATTCAATCCTATAAATGGGTATGATATACTAGAGAAATCATTCATGAATCTCCATTAATATCATTTCAGCCAAAGGAAGCTCTACACATCTATAATGCTCTTGGGTGGGTTTCTAGATGACACTACCACAACCTTTGTCGGGCCTACTGCTACACAATCAACTGAGATGACATGTCCCAAAAGTGGAATTCTTGAATCCAAAAATATATTCTCTAAAGATTCACATAAATATGGTTCTTATAGAGTATGCCATAGACCATCATCGAGTGTCTCGCATGCTCGTCCTCGGAGGCCGAGTACACTGATATTTCATCAATGATGAAAACTATGAACCAATCTAATAAAATATGAATGATCCAGTCGATATGTCCCATTAACTTTTTTAGGACATTATACACACCAAAAGTAATCACCAAGTACACATAGTGGCTATAGCGACATCTAACCACCATATTCATCATGTCCCCTCCCTATACTCATAGTTGGTGGTATCTTGATATGAGGTCATTCATTGACAACCATCACGACCCTATAAACTCAGTAAAGAATTCATAGAACCTTATTAGTGGATACTTATTATTCCCAATCACCTAGTTAGGTATTGATAATCCGCATAAACCTCAAACTCCAATATGCATTCTTTGAGAAAAAATAGGGTTGTCAGGGGGGAAACAATGGGTATCATGATTCCCTTCCTTTAAAAGTCCACCAACTATAACCTCGGGTCATAAATCATTACAGGAGGAATACAATATGATGGAACAGATACTGAGTTCATACTGGGGTGTAATTCTAAATATAATTCCTTCTCTTGGTAGGGAGTTAATCCTAGCACATCCTCAGGAAAGATGTCCACATACTACTCCACAATAGCCAGAAACTGGTATCCCAAAGCATCCACTGCTCTAAGAGACATGCAATAAAATTGGTGAGTAATTTATTGCACCCTCCTATGCATGAACCCACCTTAATATTCTAATATTACCTTTCTCAACCAAAAAGTAAAACCACATTACATCACTATAAATACATAAAATCTTCTACTTGAAACAATAAATATGAGAATTAACTATGGATATTAATTCCATACCTAATATGACATTATAAGGACCTATTGCTACTAAAAAGAGATCTTATAAACATCTATTTCCCCAAGATTCAGATCACACTAAGAAAAATTTTGAAATTGTATGGTTACCTTCAGTTGGTGTCTTCAAGTGTGAGCATCAAGATAGGGACCCAATCAGAATCTCTAAGTCATGAACCAAAGAAGTCAGAGAAAAAAATAGAATGTAAGAATTTCTATTAGTAAAGAATCCAAATTATAGAAGACATAGAATTTAAATAAAATCATGTAGATATACTCATGGATTTAGGCATCCACTAACTGAAGTTTTATCCTCCCCTATTTATTATTTCCATGATCCTAGCATGGTCCACCTAAGAGCAGTGTTGGCAATGAGTCAAACTTCCTACCACCTCCTGTTGGTTTACGTACACCACTCCCATGCCTTCCACAATGTGTACCACCCTGATCTTATGTATATATCTATCTAGATGGTCCATTGACCATATCTATATCATTTTTATGATGGTTTGAACAACCCTGATTGAGATGTTCCAGATAATCACATGAGAAGCACCCCCTCTCCCTAATCTGAATCAAGTTATCCATAGATCCCTGAATCAACAATCCTTTAACTTGGGATAATATAATGAAGATTATGACATGACTAGATGCCTATGAATACCATTGTCTCCCTGGTACTGATGTCTCAGATCCTGAGTTCCATCCACCAGGACCCACTATCAATGTCTACTATTCCAATAAGCTCTCCATTTCTAAGGTTCACTCAAAAATCCATCATTAGTGGAAATGAAAATATATTTTGTTGAATTTTTAATATATCATAATAATACCTTCTCAGTGTTCCATTCACTATAGAATGGATCTCAATCCATATCCAAGGAGTATTTTTAAAGGTCAATTAACATCCTGGATTAGTATTTCACATTCATATTACCCTATTGTAATTGTAAAAGCTACTGGATGTACAATGATCACAACATTGTTTGATATAACTCCTCCCTAAATAGATGATTAAAATATGACTAAGATATTGAATTTGTATCGTGTAATTGTGTCACAAAACTACACCATAACCTAGTATAGCATTAAATAAGACTCTCCTATAGGACCATAATTTGATCTGTATGTTTCATCACATGGTGAAAAACTCTTGTGACTTCCTCTATCAATTCATATACTTCCTAAGAGTTAGGCTCTCTCTAAGTTCACTTTCATTGAAACTCATATAGTGCACTCAAATTACACACATCCTCAGTTGGTACTGCCATCTCTAATTTCCTTACAATGGGTGGTGTCATAACTGGAAAATCACCCTAAGAAAACACCTCCAATAAAGGCCCCAGTACTGAAGCCTCATTACTCGACAGATTTTCCTCATGATCATGTAGTGGAGTCCTAGGCAGAAACATTTAAAGAGTAATTCTGAAATAAAAAACAAGTAGCATGGTAAATGAATATATCTAGGAATCTCACTAAAGAAATACATGGAACCCACAACCCATTCCTACATGATCCATGTAACGATTTTTTTCTTTATAATTAGTGTCTACATGAATTGAGTTGTTTTATTGTTATCAGAGTCCTCATAAATGGATACATAGGCTATTTCACCAACACTAGAGTCTCTATACTGATAAATGAACTTGAAAAAATTACCAATGTTTACATAAATTCCAAACTATCCCCATATCTAGAAAAAAATTATACTATTTGCTCCTAAGGTATAACCACTCTCTAGTACCCCACTTCCATCACCCAACCAGCTAGGGCCCTTCTGGTCAGTGGTATGCCAATTTGACCACCCTAATCCCACCTCTAATGGGTTAGGTGTGGGAACTAATGTCAGTTTGAATTTCTCGTACACGTAATGAATTATATTAAGGTACTTATACACAGACACCTATGTCCATGTACATTTAATTATAAGAAAATAAAAAAATCATAACATAAATTCATGCACAACATCTATCTAACATTATAGTACTATATCAAGTATTGAAAGAGATAAAGGGGGAAAATAATATCCCAACCAAAAAAATAAAATTAGTATGACCTGCTCAGAATAGGGGGATACTGTTAAATGAAACACCTAGTAAACACCTCAGTCTGTCTATTTCAATATAAACTATTATTACTCCCATCCCTCTCAGGAGTCTTTCAAAAGGTCCATTATCTACTAAAAAATGAAAATTTTGGGAAAGTAATATATAGATCTGAGTATAAAAATACACAATAGGACATCCATAATTCACTATACATAAATCATTGATAGTAATACTATCAAAATTAGACATATCAACAAGATAAGAGACATTCCAATTATAAAAAACCATATATACTCATAACAGATAACAAGTCTCAATTGGTTTCAACCAATACTATCAATCATAGGATTCAACTCAAGGCTTCTAGGTGACACTCATCTATGAGAGATTTCTCCGTGAGACATACTGTTTCTAAAAACACCCATTCAAGATGTCAATCTCATTTGGTTTTGAAAATAAGTTCTCACTGGATTATAAAGTATCATGTTCTCTAAACCTTCATGTGTTCGTACGCATGTACCTCTTCCAATTACCATGCACACCTGGTCATTCCCATCTACCTAGTCATGTCTAAATACGGGGACGTGCATGTGTACTCTACTTGTGCTTGTGCATCTAGTCATGTATATTCTCATGTACTCATAGAGTACATGTTGAATGGACAACATTTGATAACATGGTGTTTCACACGTGTCACATGGCATGTTATATTTTAACTTCTACAAAAACCCTAGTTCTATAGTTAGGAGGTTCAACACTAATTGTATTCATGGATCACATGCCATGTACCTTGGGACTTGCAAAAACACATGATTATTCTCCATTTATACTCATGAAATCATTTCCTTATGATCTTATTTTCATCTCTCTTAGATATTTTAGATCTCATTCAACAAAACCTTACTATCACTAGAGATCAATTCTGATCATCCAAATCATTCTGGAAAACACCATCTTCACATGTTTTATCCCTGCACATGAAACTAATAAAATAAGAATATCCAATCCATGTGTATTCTTCCTCTGATATCCCACTATAACAATTACACCTTAGTTATACCCTTGTTCATGAACCGCACCTGCGGTATTGACCTATTGCACTAAATAATGGTCATTCAGGGATCCAATATTGGGTGTTCATTGAACCACTTTCCAAAGACAATGTATGCGATGAATGTGAGAATAAATGGGGAAGAAATCCAAGAAAACACAAGAGTGGAATAAATATCATCCGTTTTTAGGTTGGACTCAATATATTATTATTATTATTAATAAATAATCAACCAAAAAATAATTAAAAAACCATAACCAAAATAAACCCTTGATGAGATAATTAATTATTTTTTTTTGAATTGACCCACATTCAAAACGAGATATTTAAATGGGATGAATCCATATAAATAACACATCTTACCATGAGTTTAGATCAGTCAATAATGAAGAAAGATTCTTCATCCTAGTAGTTTGTAAAATCCACAAAATCTATTAGACGATCCATGTGGTATCGATTTGATCCCATGATTAATTATTATCACCATTGATATTCTATGGTTATCTCTCTCTCAATTATCAGGGTTATGTGGCTAAAATGTGAATTTTCAATAACAACATATTTATAGGAGAAACTAGGTTTATGGATTTAAATAAAGAATTAAATAAACTATTAATTTATTCAATTATTTATACCCCCATAATGGATTCATAAATGAAAATATGATGCATATAATAATTATGTCACACAAAGGGTAAAACCCACATTCTGAACTCAAGGAAGGTCTCAAATTTTCAATCCGAGTCTTAATTCATGAGTTATTCCCCGATTTCATAAAAATATTTCACTTATGATATTAATATATTTAATATCATTAAAATATAAATTTCAGACACATTGGGCCTCAGAATCTCACATCGTCTCAGTGCCTTGTTCCAAAAACTATTACTCGACATATTTTAAATAATTACATGGAAAAAACTAAGACATTAAATCCTAGGTATTTATAATTTTTCCCTTATATAGATAACATTTTCCTTGACATTTGGGTCAAGTAACTGTTATTATTTGAGTAAAATTGTAAGGTTGAAATTTTTTGAAGGGGGCAGAATATAAAGGCAAAAAAACATATTTTTATAAATAGAAAACATCTTATTTTATTATTAATTTTTTCTTATGGGAATGTATAAATAATATTTTATATCATAAGAAAATTACACATCATTAAATAAAATTTACTATAACAACTATGAATAATACATAGTGATAAATAAAAAGGATTAATGCACACACTAATGAAAAATAAATTTTTAAAACTATCCCATTGATATTCCCACTATCATAATGACTATAAAAGGAAATATAATATTTATGAAAATGATAATGATTATAAAATGATGTGCAGGGGAAGAAATGAATGATGATGTTGGAATTATGGTGTATTTATAGGGGAATATGTTCATTCATAATTATAATCATTGGCCAATATAGTTGATGGTAATTATGACCACTATTCGAAAAGTGAGTTTTTTATTATTTTTGGAAAATTAGAAGTAATAAAGTGGCCATTGGTAATTATTTTATGATATAACTGAAATTGGATTTTTGGAAACTAAAAATTGTTTTAAATTAAATCGAAACTATATTTTATAAAAAAAATAATAAAATTTTAAAAAATAAAATATTTTCATGAAATAATGTAATGAAAAAAATTAAATGATAAAGAAATTAACAAAATAATTATTAAGTTTATAATATATAGAGATTTTACTATGTCATAAAAATAGTTTACTTTTAGTAAATAAGGATTTTTATTTATAAGATAAAATTGTGATATTTATATAATTATTTTTATAAAATAAATACCAATTTTTGAATCATTATATCAAAATGTTCATATGTTTCATTTATTTTAATTTTCTTAAAATGTTGATTTTTTGGAAAAAGTGAAAAAAGATTTATTTATGGACTACCCAAACTCTTATGTTATAATAATAATATGATCATGAATTAATATTTATTAATACTTATTATTCATAAAAATTTAGTTGATTGACAACAAAATATATAATTTGTTACATTTAGAGACACATCCATAACATTTTGGATCTTAAATTGTATATTTTCTAAAGAACAATTTTTATGTGTTTTATGCATATCATATTAGTTTTTTTAATCATTTTGATATATTAAATATAGTAAATTGGATTGGATATTTATAATTATATGGTTCAAATTATTAAAAAAGATAAAATTTATTTCAAGGTAAATAAAATTACTATGGTAAAAAAATGAGTTTACACAAATGAGTTAAAATTATACACAAGGTTAAAATTAATGGGTAAAGGAATAAAATACCTAAAACTCACACCTTTAAAAAGGATTTTAATAGTTTTTAAGGAATTATATAAATTTTATATAGATTTAATTTTTTAAAATTAATTCCACTCAAAATTGGATGGCCTTAATGACAAATAAACATTATTTAAACATTTTAAACCACCCCTACACTTCTAAAAATACCACCAGCCACTTCTCATTCACCCAAAAAAAAACTTATCTCATAATATATCTCTCAGGGATTATCCTCCTTTTATCCATCGTCAATACTGAATATTTTTATTGATTTTAAGGGTCATCTCTATGTTAAGAATATCATGAGAGGTAAGGGTTTCTTCAATCCCCCTCATTCCACTTCTACTATAGTACTTTTGTTATGATGTATTTTTAAATTCCTTTTTCATATAATCAAAAAAAAATGTTCATTTTATTGCCTTTTATTTTATATATTGTGTGTGATATTTTATTTATTCTATCCCATTATAGCATTTTCATAATATGTTACTCTGACAAAATAAGGGCTCCCCATCCATCATTTCCCATTACATTTGTGAGAATTTTTAAATTCCTTTTATTTTCCATGTAAATTTTTATTATGCGTCATTGTTAAAAAAATATTATTATTATTTAAATTTGATATATCTATTTCATCTCATTTAACTACCATCATAAACCATTATAATGCTAAAAAAAATTTTATCCATAAAAAAATACTAAATTTGGTAAAGAAATGTGTGTGTTGTTTTCCTTGAAATAAATCCATGTTCATATACAACAAGTGGATATGTATATGGAATAGATTTACATAGTGGTAATAAACTCAAAAATGTAATATTGGTTATTAACTTTTTTGTCACCTAGGGAACAATAAACAGATCCTATTGTACACATGGTTTGATACTCATGAGAGATTTTCTATGGATAATCCACATGCTCATTATAAGACATAATGAAGGATTTGAGTATATAGTTTGATTAATAACCTTAATTGATGAATTTAATATTATTTACTATTTCATAATCTCTCTTCTATAGAGTTAAAACCCATTTAAATGTGAATACCTTATAGTTTATAAGTGGATAATCACCTAGAGAGACACAGTGATTCTTTGTGGTGGATTATTTCCCACTCATGTTGTTACCAATGTTCATTTTCAATTCCAATCTCCATCATTCTCCAAGATTTTACCTATCATCTCTATTTACATGTTTCTATGTATATTTTTAATGGTTTAAATATTATCTCTATATAGAATGATCCATCACTACATTTTCTTTCGGTATCATCAATTATGCATAACTTTTCTTCTGATTCAATTCCCTTGTGGGTACCCTTGTACGCTTCTTCTGATTGCAATCTATTCACCTAGATACTCCAAAATTTATTTATAGTGGAGGTTTTTAACTAAACTATATATAATTTTTTCTATATGTTTTTAATAACACATAATTATTTATCTTTATTGAAGGGTATTTATGCATGGAGATACATACTTTCATTGGATAATCTTTTATTTTCCCTAGGATCACTCTATGATTATTGATTGACTTGTGTATGTTCTTGTTATGTTACATACATGAATTAAGTCATGTTATTTATTATCCTAGATGGTGTATTAATTCATTGGTAACAAAAATAATCTCTAGAGATGAAACATTCATTATACCTTGGTAGGATGCCTTGGTAATGTTCTATGGCATCATAGTCAAAAGACAAGTAATATGTTTTATGACACCCTATTCATGAGTTATAGTGATAAGTTTATAAATGTATCATGTTTATATTGTATCCATATTTATAAGTTATTCCTAATGTAGTTATGATAATATTGTGACCCATTTCCTCATGATTTTGTAATTCCTCTTATTTTTATGATCATGTTATGACTCTTTGCCTCATGTTAATGTTCTCATATCATGCCGCATGTATTACCCATGATGTTCATTTATACTTTGTTTTAATTTTTAATCCCTTATAGTGAATTGTATCTCATCCTTTTCTTTTTTCACCTATTTCCCTAGGAATTTCAATTAAAGAGATATATACTAGGGAATTACATGTGGGAATAATATTTGAGGAAGAAATACGCATTTTACCATGTAAATGTACCAAGTTCCCAAACACACTGAACTTTTTATCCATGGATCTTGTTGTTATTCATGTCATGTATTAAAAAGTTTGTATTTTTATCCCCATACACGGTAGTGTGGGTCTATGGGACATTTTTTTTGGAATACAACCCTTAGATTCATTTAATGGTTATTTAATGTGCTTAAAAGTAAGTGTTTTATATTTATACAAACTAATGTATTCATTATTTTCAATAAATTTATGGGAGGTGATATTTATTTTATTAAATTCAATTACATTGTAACATCCATGACTTGAGATTCACTAATTGGGGCCCTAATCCAAGTCACCACATGACATCAAGTGTTCCTCCTCATATGATCTAGGTTGCTAACTAGTAGTGATGGTCTTATAAATCACTTGGAGAGACTATACCCTATTTTTATCAGAGTAATCCATAGGATAAAATTTATAGAAAAAGGGAAACTGAAATAAATAAACCAAAAACATACATTACTAACATTTTCCAAAATAAAGGTTACAAACACAACCAAATGATAAATATGTTGTTTCAAAACTAGATATAACAAAAAGTGAAAAAAAAATGAAAAATAGTTGAATCCCTAAAACGGATCCCGAATCCTAGTCTGGATCCTCATCCATGCACAAACCAATACCAAATGAACTCCCTTAAATAAGGCCTTAACCCATGTCCAAACATGAAGTAATGAAGTCTTCTAAGGTACCCAACGGTGGCCTGAGCTGGGTGTGAGTAAAACACATTAGGCCATGACCAACAGTATTTATTAAATATCAAGTCTAAGAAGATAGTATATGAATGTATTTAATAAATGACTGGGTAAATAAAAATAAAACTCAAGTACAATTATTTAATGATATTCACATCAACAATTTCTATTATTATTTTCATTTTCATCACTTATACCATCTTCATTACTAAATTCATTTTCATCACATGTTTTGTGTTTATCATTTAGTCCATCCTCATCACATAATTCATTCGAATTATGTGTTTCATGGTTCAGTCATTTACATTATTTACACAACAATGTAATAAAATAAATTACCAAGCATAAGGGTATAAATAATGTTCCCTATCTCTCTAGTGATAAGCATTTCTTAAAATTTCTCACCACAGTTACCTTGGAGCCTCAGTCCATATAGTCTCATAAAATGCATCTATTAGAGGTATAGAGCCTCGGTACTCTTCCCTAAATCATTCATTATGGGATGGGATTTATAGCTATATTTTAACCCAACCCTTGGGATTAGATCCTCAAGTCCAATATTCCACAACTACCAAGCAATGTGCACGAGATTTTTTATCCATTTACCACATATACTATATCACAAACACAACATACTCATTACGCACAACATAACCATTTCACATTTCATTTAACACATAAATCATCCTTATTCCATAACCCATTAACATGTTTACTATTTACTTAGCATAAACCATTTAAGACATTTCCCTTTTTCAGGCCTTAACCCATTTAGCATATTCAATACTTTCCCTAGGTCAACCCATTTCACATATTTTACAATTTCTATAAATTAACCAATTAAACACAATTAACAATTCCCATACATTATCCAATTTAACTTATTCATAAATAACTGTTCATTAATCCATTTATTCATTAACCATTCCACATACCTTAATTCTCTTAATCATTTTACTTCCAATTTCATAATCTATTTGACTCATTCACACTAACCCATTCATTTATCTATTTAAAATTTTCTAAATAATCCCTTATGCCATTATCAATATCTAGAAACAACTACTATTGGTTTCTTTTATAATCTAACCAATATTTCAACACTTTTATAATGGGCTCCATTTCAATACAAGTCAATTTCATTCTTAACTCTACCATGCTCTATGCTAGGGATTGTTGGCGCACGATATGGATGCCCCTAAATTTCTCAAATCACCATCAACACATCCCAAGGGGATCATGAGTGTTCCATTTATTCATTTAGTAAACAATTTACCAAATCCTATCAAAGGAAATAAATTCGCAATAAGAGAAAACTAGGAATCCCACCATACATGAAAAAATATATAAAAAAATCATGGGATATAACTTGTAGACCACCTATATTTAATATGAATATGAATTCACACTCAACCTTAGCCTTATATTTTGATTTAAGTACCATTTTAATCATAAACCAAGATTCCAATGGAAAAAAGGAGGGTTTACAGAATCGGAATAAGATGGATGAAGCTACAAGAACTAATATAAAAAGAAGAAGTAATAGGAGAAATAGACTTACCGGGAGCATTGATATGCAACCAATGGCACACCAAACATCCAATAATAGAAGGATAACTTCCCTTGAAAATTTTGGGTCACTAGGGTTCGTCACTAAGGATGGAGGAAGAAGGATGAGAAGGAAAATTGGGTCGGATACTTAAAATCACCGAGGGGGGAATCATAAAAACACACTTTTTAATGGGGCACACAGTTTTTCTACATGGTTTTACAAACCATACACAAATTTTTCCCATTCCACTATCCAAGAAGGGTTGAGGTCGCATGGTTACCTGGGGAGCTCTGTACAGTTTGAAAAAAACATGCACTAACCGTGTAAAATTCCTATGTCCAATCCCATATTGTTTGGATATCCCCCTTTCATGTTTTACATTAATTATGCTCCCCTCCTCCTGATTTTCATTTTTTGGGAACAAGGTTATCTTTAACTATATGCCAACTATACAACATGAAATTGATTCCCATGTACCTTTTCTTTCCTTCCCGAACCCTTGGAATACCCCGAAACTGCATCATAAACCCAGGAAACATTCCCTTAACCGAAATTAATAGATTTAAACAAAATTTTAAATAAGGACATACCTCCACGATTTTCATGATCTTACCACCTCCCCACCTTATAATGGATCATCCACAAGCTACACTTCCAACTACCTCTGAGTTTCTGAAGTAAAATATTACACCACTAGGCCCGCATATTCAAACATCACCCCCATGTTTATCCCTAAACACTATTAAACTACTACAACACTCGAACCAACAACATAGTCCTTCCCTATAATACTTTCTCACTACGATGCCAAAACATCAAACTAGATACTCCCCAGGGGCGCATAAACCTCAAATGAAACCCCAACAACAAGAACTCTATAGGGAGGCCTAGGTAACAAGGCATAAATCACAACAAAAGGAAAAATTGTACACAACATCATACCATACAAGAAGAGCTAATAAGTACCCCATATGTATGATCCTCTTTACAACTCATGGCCCATATCATTATATTTCATTTTACATGTTTTAAAAACTCTAAAATTTACCCAAACTCAACACCTCACAAATAAAACACCCAATCTTTTAGACCACATTTCTTGACTCATGATGGTCCACAACTCCAGACCCAAGGATTTCATCACATAATATAACATCCAAGACATACCCAAATAATAAAATCACATCTACTGGAAAACCCTAATTTAATTCTCATTATCAATGTCCAATCACCAAAATGGTTCTTACTTAAGTCTCATCAACCCAAAACACCGGTCACAACATCAAATAACCACCTTTCCATTGTGGTGATCCCCATAATACACTCTAGTTCACCCCTACTATCCTTGTGTGGTTAGAACCTTTGTCATCTAAAAATACAACATTAATCTCAACTCATATTTCTCAATAAAACTATTATGTTTCCAAACTCATCATGCCCGAACATCCATAAGTACATCTCTCATTATTTCATCCATCCTTTACATCGAAACCAATAAGAGGGACATACCAACACCACCAATTTTGTATTAAGAACAACTAGACCTCCCTCAATTATGACTTCATTTCTGAAAATCATTGTCCAATACAAACATTAAGACGGAGGTGGGTCATGGCTGGCCACATCCATTCCTTTTACCATATTATGTCAGACCATTCCTGATAGGCATGTCCAAAACATTGATCTTATACTATTGGAACGCTACCCATTTCTCACCTTACAAAGGAGATTACTGACTTGAGGCCCACCACTATCATCCAACACACCTACCAGGGTCGTTCTATGACATCCAGTAGAATTCCACCATCACGACATCAACTAACATCTAAACCATCATCGTGCTTCACTGCACCCATCCACATTCTGAACACATGCACTCCTACTGTCCATCCACTGAATAAGGATAAAATAGTTCTTAGTAAAATCCATTTCCAAAATCTAAAAAATAAATTACACTTCAAAACATCCACTGAAGACAGTTTACATCTCATCACAATTGTCCTGTTCTCCAAGATGAGTCTGGTTGTCCCCGGATAAATCATCCTAGGGATTATTAGATTCACTATTAGCATGTCATTACCTCACTTGACCAATATGTCTTCCCACCTAAGGACACTCTATGTCCCTTTAATGAGACCTACTAAATTCCATGCTCTATCTCTGTTGAGGTTTTATCATTAAAGCCCCATTATCACGCCATCAATATTCATAACACATTTATTTTGGATTCTTCTTAGAACTACCCTGGGCACAAATCCAATGCTTGGATAAACCAACCACCACCCCAAAGGCCCACCTATACCTCTTCCAAGGAACCCAATTTGCACCTCGTAGGTCTTTAATTGGCATACTGATGATAATACATCAACTCTATGGTCTACTCCATGCATCCAGGACTGACATATCACTCCCCACATGAGGAGTGTCATTACCATCATTTTCATCCAAAAATTCCCACCACCCCATTTCATGCTTAAATAATAATTTGATCCGAAAAAATTTGGGTGTGCCCATCTAAAATTTCCCAAAACAACAACAAAAATGCATCACCAGATACTCATTCCTAGCTTGCAAGAATGATACTTATGGCATTCATCAATACCAGGTCTATCTTACGGAGCTTTCCAATAACTGTAGAAGGGGAACATCCCACCATCTAGCTCCCAATATACTACCACATGAGTTAAAACCCACTGATGTCCCTCATAAAAACAAAACACATCCATGTTTCTTAGAATAATTCCAAACCTTTATCTACATACCCAAGACTATGTTAAGATATTGGAAATGATCATCACCAGCTAAAACTACTCAACGAAGTCATCAATGAACACCACCACAAGTTGATTATCACTGGTGTCACCTCCCATTATGGGAAACCATGACCTACCAAAAGCCTCAGGTTTCCCTACCCACACACATCTCATCAGCACTTGACCACCACTGCTTAGGCGTGGTTTCCAACCAACACTCACCACTTCTCCATGACCATCCATCAAGCAGTCGTGTAATAATATATCATTTGGAACTACTGCATCCACATCATTGAAGTTTTTATAGAACAACCCTGGAAGTTAATAACCAAAATGAAATGTTCCACCACACCAATCAAAACCATCAATATCTTGCATATCTATGTTTCCCAATGTGGTTTCATATATAATGGAAGGTGGTTATCCCAAGTCAAATGTTCACCCATCCAAATTAGAATCATATTCTACTAGCAAGTTCCCACATCTAGACCTTTCCAGATCTTTCATGTTCTTTCACTTTCCCATGACTACACACTTAAACCAACTCTAGTTATTATAATACATCCATCACTAGATCATATCCTAACATCCTCTAACTCACTTGACCAAGAATCTTGGTCCATAAGCTCTATCAGCCTCAAAGAATTCTCAACATCTCACCTAAAAATCAAACCAATCACATAAATAAGACCAACAATGTGACCACCCACACCTTGGGCATCACCTTCATACCCAAAGAATCTAACCCCACTTCTATCACTTTACTCTCATCTACCTGAAATCAATATTGATAATTCCATTAATCATTGTCCAAATTGTCACTTAAGACATCTGGATGATATAGCCCATGGAAACCAACCTTAAAACCAACCAAAAGCACATAGTTTCCATTTCTGAAAGAACAAAGTCTCAACCATACCATTGCAAAAAATTTATGGTACTCATTATGAATCAATTTCCACATATTAAGAATCTATAAATATTATTAATATAAGGTACCTAAAACACTAGAATAGCCTACAATGAAGTCACCATTTTTCTCCCAAGACTTTTAATTCATCATCACAAATAGAATTATGCCTTCCAAAACAATTGACCATCCAAATTATCCCCCTAGGCTAATCTTCACCTGTCTAAATCCAAAACATCCAACAGTGCCTCAAGAACCCAAGAGCACTGAAAAATTGGCTGGCCACTCCCATGGTTCACTCTCTAAGATCAGAAGATACTAATGTATTGACTTGGGTTAAGGATAACAGGTCACTATCTCCTCTCTTTAGGACACACACACCAAAATTCCCTCAAATCGCCACTCACAGGTGGCTCTCCTACCCCTGTTAGAGAACACTACATCTAATTCACCCTAGAATAATTCACTCTAGGTTTCGCCAAGCATAATCACACACAAAGTTCAGAACCATGAGCCAAAACCACCACTCTATGGTCCAAAATACAACCCCTAATGTTTACCACTTTAACATTATCAAGAACCATCTTAAAACATAAAGTTCACAGCTCTACTAAAATCATAATAACAAAAACCCCTTTATCCACACATCGAGACTCATAAATTATTTTCAACATATAATCATGGTCTCATACTAAGTCAACATCACTTCCCAAACCACCCATATAATGGTCCAGATAAATGGAACAAAGAATACTCAATACCGTTCTTCACTAAAAGAACTATCATTATTCATTATCATGTAATTAACTTCATAGTTATGGAAATCCAAATATTCACACTTTTGAATGTTTGTCTTATCCAACATTTCAGAAATACCTACATATTCCAATTCATATTTCAAGTCATTTTCATCAACAAAAATCACAAGGGAATTCCAATTGGTGTTGAGCATAATGGAAAGTACACTACATGAAATAATCAACCCACTCCACTAACATTATTCCAATGGATGAGATAACAGCTCTCATACTACCCCAAACCATTCCAACCATTGATCATAGTCAAAATTTTATAATCCAACCAATATGCATATGATTTATTCATTAGACACCCTCTTTTTAAACCATTTCCACTTTTTCAACACAAAACATTATCAGGTAGACATCTATACCATTTCACAACATGTTAAAACCAATATTTTAACTCATTCATAGCCTTCATTAAGCACAATTATTTAACAATTTTAACATAACAACATAAATCTTCTCTCTTTTAGACACCATTCCATATTAACAATTTATCACAACCAAGAAATTTAGCATGTTTATAATTTTTCCTTAAGCACGCTATTCTTTAACCATCCATTTACATTCTTTCAACTTACCCATTTTCATCATCTTTAATAGACACCCATTTAGTAAAAATTTTATGTAATTAAAATGAATCCTACCCTTCATGTCCCACAAACACATCCTATATTTTTCTATCAGGATGCATACCACCCATATCCCAAGGTTTCTAAAATGATACATGCATGCACAACCTAATGTCATTCCAGCCAAAAGAAAAATATCATAAAACCATCACATCACACAACATGTGCATTAACCAATGGTGAAATATCATTAAACTATAACAATTCATATCAAGAACAATAATTCCCACCCTAGAAACTAGGGTTTCCCTCATATATGGGTTAGCTACTCTCATGAACAAGCTCATTACCAAAGATCGACACTTCCTAATCTCTCATCTACCATTACCAAATAGTAAGACAAATAGAATGACTCCTCTGATGCCACTTTGTAGTGTCCCTGACCTGGGATCAACTAAATGCTACCCCAACATGAGTTACCACATGATCTCAAGCATGCCTCCCCATACAACATATGTTTCATAATAGAAGAGAGGGTCTAATAAATCACATGGGGAGACTATACCCTCATTTTACCTGAGTAATCGAAAGTGAAAAAAAATAAATAATGAAAATAATAAAAAATAAACAAGAAACATGCAATACTAACCATTTTTCAAATAGGGTAAAAACACAACCAAAAGATAAATATGTCATGTCAAAACTAATTGTGCCAAATGCGATGAAAATCCAAAATAACGAAATACAGTTCAATCCCTAAAATGGGTCCTAAATCTCTGTCTGGATCCTCATCCATGCACACCCCAAGCCCAAATAAACTCCTTATCATAAGGCTTTTTCCCTTGTCCGGACCTGCATTAATGAAGTTTTTTCCAGTACCCAACGGTGGACTGGGCAGTGTATGTGTACAACTCAGTAGGCCATCCCCAATGGTGTCTACAAAATATTTTTTCTAAGTAGATAATTCATAAAAGTATGAAATAAATGAAAAGGTAAATTATAAGAAAACTATGGTGACATTAGTTAACAATATTACCTTTAACCATTTTCAAAATTATTTATATTTCCACCACTTATACCATCTTCATTAATAAATTAATTTTTATCACATGTTTATCATTTATTCCATATTCATCACATAATTCATTCCTATTACACATTTCATGGGTTATAAATTAAAATTATTGACACAATGGTATAATAAAATCAATTACTAATCATAAGGATATAAATCATGTTTCATATCGCTACAGGGATAAACATTTCATAAACAATCACATCACACTTACCATGGATCCACAGTCTATGTAGTCTCATAAAATGCATTTATTAGAGGTATAGAGACTTGGTCCACTTCCCTAACCCATGCATTATGGGGTGGGGTTTAGAGCCTCAGTCTAACCTGACCTCTGGGAATAGATCCTCAAGTCTAATGCCAGATAACTACTAATACATGTACACATTATTATTTATCTTTTTAGCACATATTCTTTATCATAAACCAAACAAACTCATTATGCACAACTTAACCGTTTCACATTTCATTTAACATGAAAATAATAATTATTCTTTGACCCTTTAATACATTTATCTCTTACTTATGATAACCCATTTAACCCATTTTCATTTTTCATTCCTTAACCTATTTTTCATATTCAACACTTCCCCTAGGTTAACCCATTTCACATAGTCCACAATTCCCATAGATTATCCCATTTTTCTTATTCATTACTACCCATGCATTAATCAATTTATATTTTAAAAAATCCATATTTCTTAATTCACTTAGTCATTTACCTTTTAATTTCATAATCCATTTAACCCTTTCACACTAATCAATTCAAAACCCTATTCACATTTTTTGAAATGATCCCTTGTGCCATTATCGATATCAAGAAACTACCACTATTAGTGTATTTTATAATTTAAACAACATTTCAACACTTTTACAATGGGAACTATTTCATTACAAGTCAATTTTAGGCTTAACCCTACCATGCTCTATGCTCAGGAATATTGGTGCACCCCATGGATGAACCTAAATCACTAAAATCATCCTCAACACATCCCATGGTGATTATGAGGGTTCCATTTATTCATTTTTTCAACTAGTTTACCTAAAACTATCAAAGGAACCAAATGCACAACATGAGAAAACCAATAACACCACTATGAATGCACTACTCTATAACAAAAACATGGGATATTACTTATAGACACCCTACCTCTTATTTGAATATGAATTCATGAACAACCGTATACTTACATCCAGATTCAATCACCCTTTAAAGATTGAACCTAGATTCCAGTGTAAGAAGATGGTTTTAGGGATTCAAAATAAGTTGGAAGAAGCCACAAGACATAATTGATAAAAGAGAAGGAAGAGGACTATTAGACTTACTCGGAGCATCGATCCACAACCAACGATGCTTAAAATGGACAAGAATCAAAGTATAACCACCCTTGGTATGTTTGGATCACTAAGGTTTGTCACTTAGGAAATAGGAAGAATAGGGATGACCAAAATTGATTGTGAAGCATAAAATTCTAAGGTGGGAAATGGTAAAAATTTACTTTTTAATGGGGTGCATGGTTTGTGAACATGATTTTCCAATCCAAGTGAAAATTGTGTACCATACACTTCCTAAGAGGGGTTGAGTTCACACATTTACATGGGGATCTCTGCACTTTTTGAAAAACTGTGCACCAACCAAGTGGAATTCCTTTTCCCAAGATTTCACTGTTTGGATCCCCCCTTGCACGATTTACACTAAACATGCTCCCCTCATCATGGAAAGAATGGTTTGTGTGGAAGGTTATCTCTAACCAAGTTCCAACCATGAAGCATGCACTAGATGGAAAAGTTCCTTATCTTTTTGTGTCCTAATCCCCTGAAACACCACAAAATCTTCTTATACACCTATAAAACATTCCATAAATCAAAATTAATATTTTTAAACCAAAATTTAAACAAGTACATACCTCCTCAAATTTCTAGATCTTACATACATTGATTCATTGGGAAGGGGATACATTTCAAATAAAATCATGTGATAAATAAATGAAAGAAGATTATTGAAGTGTGTTTGTGTGTAGATAATGGAGTATAATACCATTGTCCACTTGATGAATAGTACCTGAGTTTAAAAATAAGTAAAATCATTACTAAACACACCTTGGTATAATAATGATTCTTATAGGATGAACGAAACCATCAATGAAAGATTTGGTAGTATGATCTTGAATCTAAATCTATCAAAAACCTTTTGGGGTGAGTCAATGAGGACTATGATATATTAAATAACATGTTATCAATCATTTAGATTGAATAATTATGTACTAGAATATTTTTATATATGTAAAAATTTACAAGAACCAGAGATTATTTGGTTTTAAGGTATTTTTTCACATACCAAAGAATTAGAGGGTGATTTCAGATGGAAAGGGAAACCGGTGTATCCTTGTGGGATATTCCCTCTGTGGAGATTGGATATCAAATCTATCATCTTATCCACAAGATAATCATAAGGCGAATATATTTTATCTTTCTTAAATATATGATTATTTATGAATTTTATAAGCCAAATAATCTTGAGAGGATGCAATCTGAGGATATTACATTCAATTTTGAACCAATCAAACCACTGCCTATTATATATGGAAAAGGAGGTATTCATGATTCTGATGATACATACCTACTACGTAATATGTATCATTATAATGATATGTCTCTATCATATGACATTCATTTGTTTATAACACATGGATAACCATTGAAGATATAAATCGAAGAATGATAACTAATTCCAAGATACTCACCACATTTGTATATTATTATCATTGATAGGGGAGTGCTAGATAGCTATGATGATGTGACTAGGAGTCAGAAAACGATGGAATAGACTATGGATTTTCAATAGTAGATGAGATACTTGTATAATAACCATACACATTATTTGGTATAGTAACCACATGGAAATAAAACACTCGGGAATAATTGTGTGAATAAAATTAAAGGATAAGATATAATCCCACAACCATTATATTGTTCTAAGATGGTAGTGAAGGGATTCATTCAAAAAAGATATTAACTTTAATGGAATTTTTTACCATGTTGTAAAAATGTATAATATCATAGTTTTTCTTGTATTGGCCTCAATCCTTAACTAAGAAGCTTGAAAACTAGATGTAAGGAATACATTTTTACATTGTGATGTTGATGAGGATATATATATTGAGAATCAAGTGAGATTTTATGTGAAATTAAATAAATCTTAGTGTGTAAACTCTGGAATGGTTTATATGGTTTAAAATAGGAACCAATGAAATTTTATAGGAAGTTTGAATCGTTCTTGTAGTAAAATAAGTATAATATAATGATTTTAGATTACTGTATTTTCCTCAAATATTTATTTGATGTTTAATTGATTACTTTATTGATTTATATTAATGATATGATGATTATTGGAAGAGGTGTGTAACATCCCAGGTAAATAAAGAATATGATTTTTTCTTATTTATTAATGTTTTTGAAATAAATATTAATTTTAATTTAAATAGGATTCTATGTTTGATGGCATACCTGACACAAAATAATGGGTTTCTCAGAAATCTCATGTTTCACACAAGACTGAGTCATACTGGAAAATAATAATATAATATTATTTTAAATAGTAATTAACACCTAGTCGTTGTATTGGTGAGAATGAACAGAAATAACTACAATATTATTATAATTTTTTTAAAATTTATATACATTTATCCAATAAAGCTCAGTGTCTTGAAATGATAATGAATCTGATTATAAGGATGAAATACTCTAATATTCTTTAAATGTTATTTTACCGCCTTTTGATGGAGAACCCATTCTAAATATATTTTTTTCACTTTTATATGTTTCATTGGACAAAAACAATTCTTATTTTTAAGTGGGACATCAAAATTTACTTTGGGTAAAATTTTGGTATTTTTCTTATAATGTTCATTTTTTAAATGAATAGTGAAAAATACTGCATTTTAATCCCAAACTATAATTTCATCTCATTTATTTTTAAAGTTAGATTATCTTTCTAATTGGTTTTAAAGTTTAATTGGATTATATTTTTACCATTTAATCCAATTTTTTTCAATGGAATTAATTTCACCTTGAAATTGGTCAAAAACAAGTATGAATATTTTGGTAGTTACTATTTCTTAAAAACATGCTTTTTTTGGTTTTGACAATGGGAATTAATTTTAAATTAATTTCTGAAACTTATGTGTTTTGAATTTGGAAAAATGGAAACCATATTTAGAATCATTGGTTACAAATTATGTAAACAGGTAACTTTTATTTTTAGACATTATAAATAGTAACTTCGATAAATATTTTATTTACCAAGTTAAAGGGTATATTTGGAAAATAAGGGTACAAAATAATATTATAATAATATAAAATAACCTACACACGTGTCCTAAACCTATAGGCTGATGCATGTCCAACCATGGGTATCTTTCAGTCGATTTTGGGTCCCCCATGGAGCCACTTGTAAGTGAAAATGACACTTTATAAAAATTAATTTTATGTTAATCAAAATGTAACATAATCATATACCATTTAGTAAAAAAAATTATATGGGGTTATATAAGTGATAAATTTGACTATAAATAGTAATTAGAAATCTAAAAATGTTTCCTACATCATTATATTTTATTCGTAATTTTTATACAACAATTAAATAAATTTATTTAAGACACATCGATGATGTAATGATTACCTCATTAACGAATGTTTTAAATAAATAAGATTATAAATATTAAAATAAATTTATTTTGAAACTTTTTATTCCATACACTAATTTGATGGATTATTATGACTTTTTATATTTTAATTAATTAATTTTTTTTTGAATTCATCATGTTTTTATGGATTTGTAAAAATTCATGACATGAATAGTATAAAAATTGACAAAAATGAGTTTTTAAATAAATTAATATTTTATTAAATGATAAAATAGTCCTAAAAATATAAAATTCAAAAAAATGACATAAATTATGTTACAATATTCATTAGTGATACATTTTTGGTCTCTTGTCATTTTATAGTAAATATATTAACCATATAGTATGAATATACAAGAAGACATGGTAAAATTTAAATAAGTTAACAAAGGGTTAAATAAAAATGATAAGGATTAAAAAATATTCAAAACCTATCCAATTATTATTGGATGATTTTACGTCAACATATATTCATATTATCTTTGAATTTAATGATTTTAGGAACTTTTTAAACTGAAAATCATTTATTAATAAAATAATACTTTCAAAAATTCTAAAAGAGCCCATCCTCTCTCATATAAAAGGTCATCACCTCTAACCCATTACTCACACCTCTCAATCCCCTTGTATCATCCAACCTATACTCCAATAATATCTCAACATACCTATTTTCCACCAAGAAGCCTAAATTTTTGAAGAATCCAATTCAATAAAGCCTTTTGGTTCAAACCAAACAGAGTTACCTGATTTAAAGGTAACATCTTCTCTCAAGTTCTTTTCTTTTATTTTCATTCTCCAACCCCTAAACTCTATTTATTCCATTATTTTATAACAACACCAGTATGTTCAATATACTGGGATTTTTTTATGATAATTATTATAACTACACTTCCACAAACCTCCATCTAATGAATATGAACTTACTATTTCTGTGGACGGCGAACTACTGCCTCGCAAAATGATGATTGTTCAATTATCTCCTACCTCCTCTTATGGTGGACATCATGATGGAAATATCTTTATATGTGATATATATTATATTTATATCGTCTCTATGCTTCTATATTTTTCATTTATATCATACCTTTATGGTTTCTATAATGGGTAAATATGATTATTTCATTTGAGGAAGTGCGGACAATCACCCCCTCAAAGTGATATGACTCGTTCATGCCATACATGGAATGTATAAAGGTTGGAGTTAATGAAATTATATATGATTTTATACTGGAATTATAATATACCTATGTATCATTATGTTTTCATTCCATTAAATATGAAATAGAAATGAAAATATCATTCACGCGTACGTACGGCTTACACTCTCCTTGAACGGTGCATTTCATTTCTTATCTCCAAATGTTATGTATTATTATAAATACATACATATATATATACTGTATATATATGATATATATGATATCTAAATCATTAATTTCATTCTGGAGATAATGGACTTTTGACCACATGGATAACTTGTAATTATAAGAATTTCATTTTTGACTCAAGTATCAAATATCGACAAAGTGACCGTTATTAACTTAAATGATTATATAAAGTTTATAACATGGTAATAACTGACATAAAATGAACAATAAACATGAAAAAAGGTTTTGAATCAAGTATAAATTAACTTTAGTTTATTATTCAGGAGAATAATGAATGAACGATTCAATTTGTACCCAAGGTAAGGGACTTCATCTCAATTTACTTTCATTGAGGTATACTTTGATTTATACACGACTTTCATTTATACGGTGTATAATCCCATTTTTCTTTTAATTTCATTCAAATGGAATTTTTTCTCTATGAATCATTTTATTAAATGACAAAAATAATGTTTGTTTTTAATATATTTAGTGACAAAGACCTTTCCTCCACTGCGAGCATTATTTGATATTTGGCATCCTTAAAAAGTCGTAATGTTCTTAAAAGGAAAATAAATACCACATAATATTTCTTACCAATTTTTGTATAGAATATGGTTTTTATATTGGATTGATTTTGTAAATATATCTAAATTTTATATTATGATTGTAATATGAAAATGTTATCTTTCTTTTATTCTTGTTCATGTGTCAGGATTATATTATAGTGATTGGGAATTGTTTACATATATGGGTGGTTCTGTGATAAACCTAGGGTGGGTGTGCCCAAGATAGCTCTCCAACGCATTGGTTAACGTGACAGACGTAAACATTAATGTTTCTATGAAAATATTTATGGAATATACTGTGAAGGGTATTCCAAAAGTAACTCCACACATAGCTGTGAAAGCTACAATGTAAGTATGTTATGGATTCCACAAGTTACCTATATGATTTATAGTTTTTATGTGTTATTCATAAATCGCATGATTTAAATAGGTGTGTTAAATAGATTATTTTTTGTATGTATTAATGGAATAATGATTTATTTCTTTATTTAATAACCATAAATGTTCTTTTTATGCTCATCCCGAGTGTTTAAAATTGTTTTCCCAGTGTATAAGGCAATGTAAGAGAAAGGAAGAATTCAAGAAGATTTATATCAAGAAAAGAATTATTATTTTATTTTAAGAGTTTTTATTTTAAGAAAAAATGGATACTGAATAAAAGTGTCTACTTTGTAATATTTGAGATATAATGTAATAGTTATGGCCTAATTCTCTAAAACTATAGACTTGAAAAGATCCTCAATGTGAGTTCTTGAATTAACTAAAGATTATGTAATGTTTCTGGCTAGGGCCTTACAGTTGGTATCCATGGTCATTTTAGAAAACATTAGGAGTTAAGATATTTTTGAATTAGTATTTATAAATTAATTTATGGTAAGATTGAAATGATATAGCATTTATAGATTAACATGTTTCTTTGCTTAAGATATTTATTCATTCAGAATGGTTTTCCGCAAAGGAAACAGGGATTCTATGGTGGGACAACATCAAGAGGAAAACAACCTTCCAAATCAACAACCTGAGATGGTCAGAATCAGAACTGAGTAGTTTTTTCAGTGATGGCATAGTAGAATGAGTCTATAAATAGTGGTGGTATCCATGCACGAGATCAACCAGATCAACCACAGAGGAACATGTCAGTAGTGGATCATTTCATGATGTAACATCCTCCATCATTCAGAGGATCATCCGACCCTGTGCTAGCTGAAGGGTGGATTAAAGCACTAGAGAAGATTTTTGATGTAATGGGGTGCTCAAAAGATCAAAAGTCTAGTCGAACTGTTTATAGTTTTGAAGGTGAATCCGATCAGTGGTGGTTGATGGTGAAAAATATCAGGGATAGTTGGGAGATTTATACTCTTGGTTGGGATGAATTCAAAGGTATGTTTCTTGAGAAATATTTTTCTAATGTGTTACTTCTTAGGATGGACAAAAAATTCACGGATATGAGATAATAGGATGACTCAGTGGCTTCTTATGAAGAAAAATTAACTCGATTGGAAAGGTATTCTCTAAATTTCATACGAGATCTTGATAGTAAAATAAATAGTTTTTTACTCAGTATTAAAGCCAATGTATCTAAGGGATTAAGCTTCTCGTGAGTTCAAAAGTTATGAAAAAGTTGATCGATGTGTGGATAAGGTTGAAATAGAGTTTTACGATGATCAAGTGTTATTTGACAAGCAACAAAATAAGAGGTCAAGGTGGAAAATGAAAGGGAATAACTCTTCAAAAAAGTCTAAGGGTATGAAACTTAGGTTTATAGTTTGTGAAAATTGTGGTAAAAATCAAACAAGGGAATTCCTTTTGAATTCTAGTAAGTCCTACCGTTTTGGTAAAATGGGAGATAAAGCTTGTAATTGAACTGAAAAGATCAAGGTAATGGTAAGAAAAAATCTTATTTATAGTCAGTAAAATGTTTTAAGTGTAATGAAATGAGTCATTATAAAAATGAGTGTCCAATGAAAAAATCAACTGAGGGAAAGCAGTTGGACTACAAGTATAAAGGGGTGGTGAAATCCTTTGAAACTAATTCAGTAGATTTTGTGTCATCGAATGAAGTAGTATCAGGTACACTATTTTTTTATTCAGGTTATTCCAATGTGTTGTTTGATTCAAGATCTACATATTTCGTCATTTCTGAGAAATTTTCTAGTAAATTGGGAATTCCATCTCAATATATGAATCATGAACTTATGGTAAAAACACCATGAGGAAATGATGAGACAAAAAGAAATTATAAGAACCTTCTTTTCCTTGTGTGTGGAAAGAATCTACCTAAAACCTTATTGTTTTTCATTTAGTAGAGTTTGATGTTATTTTGGGTATGGATTGGATTTCTATTTATCATGCTAAGATTGACTGCAGAACTAAAGAGGTTTCTTTTTAGAAAGAATTTTAGTTTGTGTAAAATAATTAACCCTCACTTTTGATAACATATAAGAATGATGAGAAACTGGTAAAATATGGAAATGAGTGTTACCTTTCACATATTGTTGAAAAAAAGGATCTATTCAGATAAATGATGTACTAGTGGTAAATGAGTATCTTGATGATTTTCTTGATGAGTTTCTTATTATAATATCTAATCGGGAAGTTGAATTTATTGTTTACTTATTTCCCAGAGTTAAACCAATTTCAAAACCCCCTTATCGAATGGCTCAAATTGAACATTTTGAGTTAAAGAAGAAATTGCAGGAGTTATTAGATAAAGGTTTCATTTGACCTAGAAAATCACCATGGGGTGCTCCTATTTTTTTGTTAAAAAGAAAGATGTTTTAATGAGGCTTTATATTGATTATAGATCAATGAATAACATCACTGTTAAAAATAAGTATCATTTTCCACATATTGATGATTTTTCTAATTATCTCTAGGGAGCTCAGTATTTTTCAAATATTGACTTGAGGTCGGGGTACCATCAGTTGAAATTAAAGGAAGAAGACATTCTGAAGATAGCGTTTCGTAATAGATATAGCCATTATGAATTTTTTATGCCTTTCGGCTTAAAATTTTCACCTATTGTATTTATGGTTCTTATGAATAGAATTTTTCATGAGTACCTAGTTATGTTTGTGGTTTTGTTTATTGATGTTATTTTGGATTATTCAAAAAGTAATGAGTAACATGAAAGTCATTTAAGGGTTGTATTTAAAACCTTAATAGAAAAGAAGCTATATGGAAAATTCAGTAAGTGTGGGTTTTGGTTACAACAAATTTCATTCCATTGTCACATCGTTTCAAAAAATGGCATAACTATTGATCCAGCTAAAACAAAAGTTGTTGAAGAATGGACAGGTCCCACAAATATAACAGAGATACATAGCTTTCTTGGTTTGGTAGTCTATTACTGGAGGTTTTTTAAAAAAATTGCACAGCTATCTAGACCACTAACTAAGTTAACTCAAAAAGGAGTTATGTTCATTTAGAAAAAATAATGTGATGATTGTTTTCAGGAATTGAAAAGAAGATTATTGAATTCTCTTGTTTTGGAATTTTCTTTCAGAGATGGTGAATTTGTTATCTGTAGTGATGTTTTGTTGAAAGGACTTGGTTATGTCCTAATGTATAATGATAAGGTAATTTCTTATGTTTCATGTCAGTTGAAACATCATGAGTAAAATTAAACTACACATGATTTGGAATTGGCTACTATTTTTTTAAAAAAAAATTTATAGGCATCATCTGTATGGAGTAAAATGTGAAAGATATATTGACCAAAAAAGTTTGAAGTATATATTCACTTATAAATAAGTGAACATGAGACAGAGGATATGGTTGTAATTAATCAAGGATTATGATTTCACAATTCATTACCATCCAAGAAAGGAAAATAAAGTGGTGGATGATTTAAGTCAAAATATTAATGCTAACTTAACCATGTTACATTTGGAATAAGATTCTTTGATTAATGATTTTGATGAAATTTGGCATAGAAGTTTTTTTGTAGGAAATTACTCTATTTTATTTTAGGTGTCAATGAAATAATCTCTATCAGATAGAATTAATCAAGCGCAGAAGGAAGACAGTGAGTTTTAGAAAAAGATAGAGTTGGTTTAGAAGGGTAAGTTTCCTGAATTTAACATTGATAATGGTTGTATTTTGAGATTTGGGAAGAGATTATGTGTTCCTTGAAATTCATAGTTGTAGAATGAGTTGTTATGTGAAGCTCATAGTTCTCAATTTTCAGTTCATCCTAGAAGTACTGAGATGTAATGAGATCTCCAGGAGTATTACTGGTGGGATGGAATGAAAAGAGATATTTTTGACTTTACTGTAATGTTTCTGACTTTTCAATAGGTTAAAGTAGAGTGGAAGTTACTGAAAGGGATGATTCAGCCTTTACCGGTGCTAGAGTGGAAACGGGAAAATATATCCTTGGACTTCATTGTCGTATTACCAAAGAAATCTTGAGGTAGTAATGCAATATTGTTTATTGTTGATTAATTAACAAAATCTACTCATTTCTTTACTATTAGAAATACTCTATCTACAGATCAACTTTATCAGTTGTATATTAAAGAGATAGTCAGGTTTCATGGAGTACCCCTCTCCATTGTATCTGATCGTGATCCCAAGTTCGCTTCTAACTTTTTGAAATGCCTTTAGAATTCGTTGGGTACTAAATTAAATTTATGTACAGCTTTTCATCCTCAATCAGTTGGTTAGTCAGAACGAACATTTTAAATATTGTAATATATTCTATGTGATTTATAAATAGATTACCATGGAAGTTGGGACCAACATCTTTCTTCGGTTGAATTTTCATGTAATAAGGGTTTTCATTCCAGTAGACAGATGGCACCATTTGAGGCATTATATGGGAAGTGGTGTTGAACTCCAGCTTTTTGAGATAAAGTAGGTGAAAGAAAGTTGATGGGACCAGAATTGGTATAAGAGATGGAAGAAATAGTTCAGTTGATTCGGAAGCATATGAGAATAGCTCAGAGTAGGCATAAAATTATTGCAGAAAACCGAAGGAAGGATCTTTCTTTTCTGGTACGTGATCACGTCTTTCTCAAAGTTTCTTCATGGAAAATTGTGATGCGTTTTGGTAAGAAGGGAAAGTTGAGTCTGAGGTTCATTAGACCCTATGAAATCCAGGAGAAAGTTGGATCAGTTGCCTTTAGAGTGATTTTACCTCCATGTTTATCCTAGGTACATAATATTTTTCATGTTTCAATGTTGAGAAAGTATATGCCAGATTCGTATCATGTTTTTAGTCCATAGGTAGTTCAGTTGGAATAGAATCTTTCAAGGTTGAGAAAGTATAAGGTAATTCACCAAGAAAATGTTTTGTGGAAAAAACATATGGTTGAAGAGGAAGCGTGGGATTTGGATAATTCTATGAGGGGTAAATACCCCCATTTATTTGAAAAGTGAATAAAAATTGCGAGGACGCAATTTCCAAAAGGGGGAAGGTTGTAAAATCCCTTGTAAATAAAGGATTTGAGGGTAAAAAATAATATTATAATAGTATTAAATTACCCAAACACATGTCCTAATCCTATTTTCACATACATTTCTGACCATGGGCATCCTTGGGTCGATTTTGGGACCTCATAGAGCCACTTGTAAGTGAAAATGACACTACAAAAATTAATTTAAAGTTAAATAAAATGTAACATAAAAATATATCTTTTAGTAAGACAATTTTTATATGCGGTTATATAAGTGATATTTTCGACTATAAATAGTAATTAAAAATATAAAAATATTTCCTACATCATGATATTTTATTTAAAATTTTTAAACCTCAAATAGATAAATTTATTTATGACACAGCAATGACGTAATGATTACCTCATTAACGAATGTTTTAAATAAATGAGATTATAAATATTAAAATAAATTTATTTTGAAAATTTTTATTCCATACACAAATTTAATGGGTGATTATGAATTTATATATTTTAATTAATGATGTTTTTTATAATTGATCAAGTTGTTATGGATTTTTAAAGTCATGATGTTAATAGTATAAAAATTGGCATAAATGAGTTTTTAAATCAATTAATATTTTATTAAATGATAAAATAGTCCTAAAAATATAAGATTCTTCAAAATGAAATATATGATGTTACAAATGTCATTAATTATCCAGTTTGGGTCTCTTGTCATTTTATAGAAAATATAGTAACTATATAGTATTAATATACAAGAAGGCATGGTAAAAGTTAAATAAGTTAACAAAGGGTTAAATAAAAACAATAAAGATTAAAAAATATCCAAAAACTATAAAATTATTATTGGGTGATTTTATTTAAAATTATATTATTCTTATATTATAATAATTATTTTTGTACCTTTTGAAACCGAAATCATTTTATTATAAAATAATACTTTCAAACTTTCCTAAAGAGCCCCCAATCCCTCTTATAAAGGTCATCAACTCTAACCCATTACTCACGCCTATAAATCCCCTTGTCTCATCCAACCTATGCTCCAATAATCTCCCAAAATCCTTCTATTCCTTCAAGAATCCTTACTTTGTTCATAAGTCAATTCAATAAATCCTTTTGGTTCAAACCAAAGGGAGTTACCCGATTTAAAGGTAACATCTTCTCTCTAGATATTTTCTTTTATTTTCCTTCTCCAACCCCCTAAACTCGATTTATTCCACTATTTTATAAAAACACTAATATATTAAATACACTAGGATTTTTTTATTATAAGTATTCGAACTACACTTCCACACACCTCCATCGAATGGATACGAACATACTATTTTTGTGGACAATGAACTATTGCCTCACGAAACAGTGATTGTTCAATTATCTCCTACCGCATATTATGGTGGATATTATGATGGGAATTTATTTATATGTTATTTATATTATATTTATATTGTCTTTTTGCTTCTATATTTTTCATTTATATCATACCTTTATGGTTTCCATAACGGGTAAATACGATAATTTTATTTGAGGAAGTGCGGACAACCTCCCCATCAAAGTGATATGACTCATTCATGCCATAAGTGGAATGTATAATGGTTTGAGTTAATGAAATTATATATGATATTATATTGTAATTAAAGTATACCTATGTATCATTAAGTTTTCATTCCATTAAATACAAAATAGAAGTGAAAGTAGTGTTCATGCGTAAGTACTGCTTACCGTCTACATGAACAGTGCATTTCATTTATTATCTACAAATGTTATGTAATATTATAAATAAAGATATATATATATATTATAGATATATAAGATTTATATTATATCTAAATCATTAATATCATTCTGCAGATAATGGAATTTTAACCACATGGAGAACTTGTAATTATAAAAAGTTTTTTTTTGACTGAAGTGCCAAATATCGAAAAAACAATCGTTATTAACTTAAATGATTATCTAATGTTTATAATGTGGAAATTAGTGACATAAAAGGAATAATAAAATGAAAAAGGTTGTGAATAAAGTAGAAATTAACATTATTATATTATTTAGGAGATTAAAGAACAAACAAGTCAAGTCGGACATGAGGTAAGAGACTTCGTCTCAATCTCCTTTCATTGAGGCATACTTTGATTTATACATGACTTTCTTTTATACAGTGTTTAAACCCCTTTGAAACTTAATTTCATTACAAGGTAATCTTTTATCTGTTAAGGATTTTACTAAATGACAAAAATAGTGTTTCTTTTTAACATATGCAGTGACAACGACCTTTTCGTCACCACAAGCATTATTTGATATTTGGATTCCTTAACAAGTTTTAATGTTTTAAAAGGAAAATAAACAACATATACACTTTTTATGTATTTTGGTATTTAAAATGGTTTTTATAATTGATATATTATGTCAATATATTGAAATTTTATATTTTTATTGAAATATGGAAATGTTATCTTTCCTTTATTCTTGTTCATGTGTAATGATTATGTTAAGGTTCATGGGAATTGTTTACATATATGGGTGGTTCTGTGATAAACCTATGGTGTTTGATCCTGAGATAGATATCCAATTCATTGGGTAATGTTGTGGGGGTAAACATTAATGTTTCTCCTAAGAGATTTAGGGAATATATTGTGATGTATATTCCAAATGTAACTCCCTACATAACTGTGAAAACTACATTGTAAGTATGTTATGGATGCCACAAATTACCTTTATGATTTTTGATTTCTATGTGTTATTTATAAATCATATAATTTGAATAGTTGTGTTAAAGAGGTTATGTTTTGTATATATTGATGGACTAATTATTTCTTTCTTTATTTTATAACCTTTACTGAGCTTTTTTGGCTCATCCCAAGTTTTTGATGTGTTTTTCACATGGTATAAGGTACGGTGAGAGAAAGGAAGAATTAAATAATATTTATATCAATAAAGGAATTCGTATTTTCTTTTAAGAATTTTTATTTTATGAATAAAATGGATACTATTTATAACTATCTACTTTTTAATATTTGAGTTGTAATGTAATAGTTATGGCATAATTCTATAAAAATCTATACTTGAAAAGATCATCAATGTGAATTCCTGACTTAACTCAAGATTATGTAATGTTTAAGGATATGGACTTAAAATATTTCACCAAGATATATACATTGAATAAGTCGTTGAACATTTATCCTGAAATGAAGGACTTATGAGAATTTACATGGATCTAGGGCATCATGATAACTTGTGATAGAAGGAATATAATGATTTGGATATCTCAAGAATAGTACATCAATATGATTCTTCAATTATTAAACATGAGAATGTAAAAATTAGTTACTACTCCACTTGTGAGTCATTTCAAACTCACAAAAATACATAGTCATTCAACTGAAGAGGAGAAAGAATAAATGAATAAATAACCTTATCATTCAGTGGTTGGTTACCGCTTATATGATATGGTGCACATCGGATCAGATATTTCACTCAGTGTTGAAACAATGACTATACTATTATGAAATATATTAAAAGGATACTAAATTATTAGTAAAATATATAATTATTTATATTTGAGTTATATCTTTTCAGTTTTTATGTTTTAGAAGTGATAAACTTATTTTGTAAGGATACATAGATGTAGATATGGATATAGAAAGAGATATGAGAAAAATAATATTTGGATAAATGATATCATTTTTTGGGGAGTGGTTTCTTAGAAATAATGACTTTATAATTGTGTTTCCCTTTAACCTATAGAATAAATTTATATTTCAATTACTAATGGTTGTAAGGAAATAATATGATGATGAAGATTCTATAAAATTTGAGACAAACATAGGAGAAATATATTCTCTACTATGATAGTTAAAGATCTATACATCTCAGCCTCAACCATACATTTCATTCCATGTCAAAGCACATTTAGGTGTGATATCACAATATCCATAATGTTAAGGAAGAAATTTAAAATTGAAGAGATCCACACCAATAAAAATTGGTCATACATGATGAAGTAGTTTCCACTAAAGCAGAAGAAAAATATTGTAAAGAGATTGTAGGTCTATCTTCGGCCCCAAATTGTCCACGGTAGTGAGAGTTTTGGGGGCCACTCACACCATGGGGAGTTCTTCTATAAAAAAAATGGAGGTTTTCTTTTATTGGTAATTATTCTTCTTCAAGAAGAAACCAAACAAGGCTACCCTGGAGTATTGAATAAAAGTTTCCAGCATGAATTTTTTCTATAGGTGGATGAACAACCATAGAAAGAAGATCCATTCACTTATTAAAATAGTTATTAGTCCCATGACTTCGAATAAGAGGGCTCTATTATTAATTTTAATCTATCTACTTGTACCCTAAAAAGTTTATCCAAAGATGAATAGAATATTTGGCCCCCTTTGATACCATGGATGTAGACACACCACCTAACCCCATAAATCTCCCATGTTATACTTATTTTGATTCTCTATTCATGTTATTTTCATCATCTGGGAATTTCGCTACCCCAACAGCAACTGTGTTCTTCATTCACGATTATTATTATATTAAAATTTTAAAAGTTTTAATCTTATATAACAACTTAGATAAATTAATATGTTTGTATATAATGATAAAAATTTAGACATAAGGATATGAAGACTAATGAATATTTTATAATTATAATTATAATATAATGTACTATTATTATATATAAAAATAACATCTATATTTATGATAAACCATTTAATTTCTCTTCCATGAGTCAACACATCCTTTATTTATTCCCTCTAAGCCATGCTCCATGTCCATCCTCCCTCCCCATAGTTATTATTATCCATGCCACTTAACTACCCCCCCCCCCCACTTACATGACTCTTTGCCTCTCTACATCCCTAGCTCCACCTCAGCCTAAATTATATATATATTTTTCATTTAAATTTTTGTAATTTATTATTTTTTAATGTCAAAATATGATTATTTAGAATAATTATTTAATACTGGTCATTCTAAAGTATAAATTATAATTAAATTAATTTTTTTGACGAAATTTTTTCATTTGGTTGATAAACTGATCAATTGTTCTTCACTTTTATTTTTTATTTATTTTAAATTGATAAATTTAGAGATTTATTGGGTAAATAGTAATTGAAAATATTATTTTCAATTAGTTTTTATTATTTTGGGTTTTTGGATTTAATTATATCTATATTTAGTGTTATTTTATATTAAATATCTTTTAGTGTAACCATTTTTAATTATATTTTTGAATTTTTGAATTTTATTGTATAAATATAATTTTTGTTCTGTTTTGGAGTTTATATTGTTTATTTTCACATTTTTATTGATTTTATTTTCATATTTTTTTTATTGTTCTAAACGTAGAAATACATAAGAGTTGGACATTGTAAGGGTCACTTCATAAATGAATAAAGGTCATGTTCTCTGATTACGTAAATGTGATCCTAATGATATGTAGGTGGGAAAGGGCATTAAAGTAGGTGTTAAACCCATATAAAAGTCATTCAAAGAGTCTTGGGAAAGGTATCTCAATGTCAATGACCAACGTAATAGTGAATTGGATATTATGAAATGGTCACAATATACATACATATGGGTCATATTGGTAACATTCATTCCTATGTAAATGGTACCCTTGAATTATAAAGGCCACAAAAATGTTACTCAGGACTTTGTAATGGTTATCCCATGTATCAACAATATATGAAATATTAAGTAATTTCATGTTGAAATCTAACTTCCACGATTCATAATGGTACATAATGGTTTGTAGGAAGTAGTATTTAAAGGTCCACCATGGGTTTAAATGTTTTATAAAGGTACCATATACATATCGAAGATTTGTGAGGGTACTTACAGAGTTCTTTGAGCTAAATAACGGTTCTATAAGGTCAATGAAAATAGGTGGATCGCTAAATTATCAAAATAAAAGAAACTAGCAATATATGGTAATTAAATATGAGAATATTTTAAAGCTTTTGGAAGAAACTAAGAGGGGTGACCCAAATGGGAAAACTATACTAGATTCATCTGAAGCTTCAACCATATGGGGGATCACATTTGGTTAAAGTAATTTTTTGGCATCACTAAATCTATTTTTAATGAAGTTGAAGATCAACCTTGCAGGGTTCATTTTTATTTTTTTCATGTTATATAATTTTTGAATGTTCCCCAATATCTATTTTGAAATAGGGGATGGTTCATACTCAAATAAAATTCATTATCCCTATCAACTCTCTCTCTATAACATGACTTTTATTCTATCAAAAAAGTTTTTTTATTATTCATTCATGTTATATTTAACCTCTATATATAGATGGATAACTAATGAATATATTTATTATGAGGTGAAACTCGAATCTTCCTAGAGATTTGAATATCAAGAAGATCATTTATTACTTTTTCACATTTAGTAGACTTTGAAGATGAAGTGTGGAGATGCAATGGAGCACTCTATAAAAGTAATTATATTATAAACTATTTCCTATATTAATTATTTTATTCCACATTAATCTCACTCAAAATAGTGTGATGAGTGATGGTTGTGTGACTTACTGACATTAGTAGGGTCATTATTACTTGTGGGATATCCTTTCTAGAATAAATCTTTTGAGTGATTCTGTTTGAAATCTACAAGGGAATTCATGTACTCAAAAAAATTATTCTTGAGTCTTCATAGTTAAAGGTAAGAGTGATATTTTAAGAGAGACATAAATCATGCATTGATTGAGGTAGTCTTTTGATGGTTTATTCTTTTAACAGATCTATGATATGTAGAAAACAATTAGATCAACCTAGTACTGATTTTTTGATTGTTGAATTTTTTTATTCTCTTGTATTTGGATTTATTTTATATTTTTATTTTTAATATTTTCATTAAACTTTTTATCTTTATTTCTACATTATTAATAACTAAATTCAAAAAGAAAAAAATATTTAGGATGAATCACTAGCATAAACCCATTTCCTCCTTGATATTACCCCAGGGTTAGCCATTGTTCTATGTCAAGGTAGTTTATAAACATATTTTTGATTGGTCCCATAAAATCGTCATGTTAAAATTTAATATCTTTTTTGAAATATATTTTAATTATAATACTTAATTATATAATATTATAGTTAAAAATATATTTATAGTTTCATTTTTTCACAATAAAATTATTGTTTTCACATTCTCGTTAATTCAGAATTGTATTTTGTATTTGCGTAAAGGTATAACAATATCATATCCAACTTGTGTAAGGTTCAATACAAGACTATATAAATTTCATGTTCCCAGTTTTCACAAGTGTGACCCTAAGGCAGTGTATGTTTGAATGGGTAGTGGATTATGATTGAAGACCCACATAAAGGTTTTTCAAAGGGGTTATAAAATTGTATTTCTATGACAGAAAATGTATACAGAAGGGTAACTCATAGATTCATAGTAGTTATCTTATCCATCAAAATTTTGGTTAACTATCACTAATTACTTTTGGAAATAAAATTTCATGTCTCAGGAGGTTACATAAGGGTTATCTGGATGCACTATCTAATGGTCCACCATAGTTTTAAAAGTAAGCATAAAGGAACTAATAATGCTTCGAAGCAATGAAAAGTTACTCCCATAGTTTCTTAAATCTATGTAACCATTCTATCAATATAATAAAAACACAAGGATCCCAAAATTCCAAAAATAATTGTAACATGAACTTAATGAAAAATAATGGTGATAAGATTATAAATCTTACAGGATAAGTTGATAGGGGTGAACTAAACTGGGATTCTGAATCAGGTTCATAAAAATATTGACCCTCATGGGGGAGATAATTTAGTTAGTGGAGATTTTATAGAATCACTAAATCTATACTAGATAAAGATGAAGATAATATAGGGAGTGTTCTTTGTGTATATTGTTTATTGTTTGATAATATTTGAATATTCTACTATTTTATTTTTAAAATAAGCTAGATAATTCCCCATCCTAAATTCTGCATCCCTAGGGACTCTGTTCTAGTAATAAGAGATGTTTTAAATGTAATTATACTATAGTCCTTCCTTAATATTTCCCTCAACCTCGAGGCATGGAGAGATAAACTATGAACTATTTTCATGAGGTGTAGATTGATGTGACCTGGACATCTAAATATCAATATGATTGTTGATTCATTAATCTCTCTTAGAAAGATATAAAGAGGAGTTGGGAGATGTGATGACCAAATCTCTCACATGATAAACTTTATATACTTATATCCTTTGTTCCTTATCCTCTTCCCCATTCATTTGGTGTGATATATTGTAAAGACTTATGGTTTTGTTACTTGATGACATTAGTAGTATTATTTTAGATTTCATGAAATCCTTTATAGAATGGAACTGTTGAGTGATTCTTGTTATAATCTATATGTTCACTAATTTATTAGAAGAAATTCTATTCATGAGTGTTCATTTTTTAATAAGGGAGTGGTTTTTGAATTGAGACATCAATCATCTACTAATTAAGGAATTATATTAAAGGTTTAATCATTTGTTAGGTTTTTGATAGGAAATAGAAAATATGATAAACTTGGAATTAGTTTTGTTCTTTATAACTTTGTATTATTTACATTGTTTCTATTTTTATTCTTTTGTTTCTACTTTTTATGCTTTCATTTCACTTTTTCATCTAATTTCCCTTTTTTTCTTTTATTGCATTCAAAATATATAATAACACAAATTTATTTTATAGTAATCACTATGATAAACACGCGACCTCTTTGAGACAAATATAATGTTATCTATAGAGTTATATCAAGGGAGTTTATAAATATATTTTTTACTGGGCATGTGACATCCTCATATAAAAATTTAACATCATTTATTAGAATCTCATTTTATTATTAGTTTTATGTGTGGAGTATTATGGTTTAAATTTTTTAATTTTTAAATTTTTAACTTTGAAATGTTTATTTTCACTTTTTTTATTATTTTTGTATTTTATAGTTGTGTAAAGGTATCACTTCTTGAGTGCTAGCCTCCATAAGGCTTAGTACAGGCCTTTATAAAGGTTATGTTCTTAAATTATGTAAGTGTGCTCTTAAGGCTGCGTAGGTTTGAATGGGAAGTAATGTACGTTTTAAATCCACTATAATGTTCATTCTAAGAGGTTCTAGAAATGTATCCTCATGACTAACAAAATTTGTATTATGGTCACACAATGATTTGAAAAGGTGATTTTTTACCTCAGCATTCTATGTAATGGTCATTTATGTCTTGTAAAAAGGTAACTTCAATTCTTAAAAATGTTATTTAAGGGTCAAATAGTAGTTCTATATATAGGTTCACTATAATTTTAAAGTGTTGCAGAAAGTTACCAACCTTTATTTGAATCCATAAAAGGGTACTTCCAAAGTGTAGTGAAGATATTAAAAAGTGTAGAAAAGATAATGAAAACATTGGAATCCCAAATTTTATAAATCAAATCAAATAAAAACAAAATAAAAAGAAAGTTTAGAAGATTCTGAATAATTATAGAGAAGTTGAGAGGGGTAAACGAGACATGGATGCTTGAATAGCTACATCTAAGGCTTGATCAATGTGGGGGGTACATTTAGTTAAAGATGATTTTTTAAAATCATAGAAGTTATACTAGATAAATCTCAAGATCAAATTAGTATCTTTATACATGGATGTTTCTACTTATAGGATAATTTTTTAAAGTTCCCTTATTTTATTTTTCAAATAAGTTATGACCATTCCTCATTCTATATTTTTTATCCTCGAGGACTCACTCTCTCAATCGCATGACTTATTTTCTATAAATAGAATTATTTTTTCCTTATTATTTCAAGTTATCTTAACCTCCAGGAATGTAATGATATTTGTGATAAAATCACATCACAAATAGTTATTTATAATGGGATTATATCTCTAATAACCCATCACAAATTCCTAAAAAAATTGACTTCTATGATTTGTGTTATCAATATATATCCACTTTGATTATCACTTATTTGTAATTATATCAATAATTTTATCAATCAAATGATCGTTATTAATCCCATTTTCACCAAGATAGTGAAATATATTTATGATTGTCTTAAATATCTAATTTATTTAATTAGTTAACTGTCGATGAAGAACATAGAAATCTTGATAGTTAGCACACAATATTTCTATTCGGGTCATCAAAAAATTATAAGTTCTGAAATTAGTATTCTCAATTATAATAAATTCAATTAGTTTTTTCACAAGAATAAATCTAATTTCATGTATTCTGAGTCATATAAAAAATCAATATATTCTAGAACTTATAGTTATCCTGATATTAATCACATTCTTCAGGAGTAATGTTTGGAATTTATTTCTTCAAAATCATGTAATTTACTACCATAATATAATAATTATCCTCTCTATTATTAATAAAAAAATTATTCATCCTGTTACTCCATTACTCAAAATCATCTCCATCAAATATGTGTGGAAATAAAGATTCAAGTTATTAAAATTTTTAATTGGTGAACCTACCAAAGAAAACTAATATTTTCTCTTTTATATGTTATTATAAAGAAAAGGTGACTTTCTCTTATACTAAATGTTTCCCAATATGGAATCTTCAAGATGGTGGTGAACTGAATCTTTTGAAAACATAATAATTTTTTCCACTCTAGGTAATATATATTTTTGAAGTTACAAGTATAAAAATATCATAGTGAATTCAGATAATAAATGAAGCTAAAAATAAACTATTCAAAAGATAATAATTTATTTAATATAATAAAATAAATTGAATGAGAACAATATATAATTTAATAATTTAATGAGGTTCCAAATTAAAATTAATAAACATGTAAAAAATATTATTAATTGATATCGTAGCTCCTATAACTAGAGCTATTCAATTTTAATCAAAGTGACAGGAGGATCAATACCTAGGACGAAAGGAAACAATAATTGAAACTCTATAACTCTATAGATCTAAAATTTAAAAATCATAATTTTTATCTTTACACTTCTTAAAAAATATTTGAAACAATATGTACTTACTATAGAGATCCTATTTAATTAAATGATAGTAATTATCCTTGTATTTATCCCTAAAACTTATTTGAAAAAATAATTTTAGAGGCTATAATTTTTATCCCTATATAAATTCTATCACACAGTATTGGAAGTGGATGACTATAAAAGAAAACATAGATATTTTTAAATGAAACCTTTTATAAGAAAAATTATTAATAACACAATAAAAAATAAAACAATTCGGAGATATAAAGTCTCTAAGGTATTGAAAATATTTTAAAATAAATAACTTTAACATGAACCAACATCTATTCCTTAAAACATTTGCCACATATTTATAAGTGATTATTATAAAAAACATGAACTGGTAAACAATATGATTTTCATGAATAGTTGTTACTTTCAACAAACTTAAAAGATATAATATGATCTTTTTGTTAAATTAATTCAAGTTTCATTTTCAGGAACCGCCCAACTAGTACACCTCATGGGCCAATAGAAAAGATTTGGTTGACCCTCAAAGAATGCATCAAATAGTCCATGATTTAGCAACTATCACCGAGGGGATAGAAAACATGCATATAGAATTCATTACCCTAAATATCCTTGTAATATATAAATAATATTTCAATTAAGTTAATAATAATAAAAAAACTAATCCCAATACATGAAATATTATACAATTCATTAATAAAAAGAAAATACCGTGAGAAACTCTTATAGTAGTGACCATGAACACCAGCTACTCTTTAAGAACCAATACAAGCTAGAAAGCCCCAACTCGATCAATAACTCACACCAACTGGCCTGAATATATATATATAGGTGATTATAAATGTGTACTAAATAAGATCCTTCCCAAAACAACTCTTGACAATATGGAGAAATCATACTAAATCTTTGATGAATAAAGTGTTAAATCAAATAATTAAAAAATATTAGGTCAACTATATTTTATCCTCACAAAGGATCACTCAACAAGTAATACACAAAAATATGTAACATGATAAAAATGGAATATATATATATATATGGTACCATTTTCTATCCTCTCACTAAACCAATCACATTAAACCCGAACATATTAAATCTTGGTACTCTCATACCCTCCATAAGTCATAATTCTCATCTATATAAACACATCACAACCACATAAATAAAATCATAACCACATATTCACCACATACCTGTAATAACATTGTAATTTTGGGAGTTGTTATAGCCCATGTAAGTACACATTATACCTTAATCCATTACAGCTCATTCATAAGTAAATATGTAGTAATTGCAATACATTACAATCTAGATACATGTATATATTATAACCTTATGCCACCACAACCTGCATATACATGTATGTAATATTCGTGAGTCACTCCATCCCATATAAAAACATAACCTATAACTATATTTCTACATAGCCCATATATTCCTATATATTATACAATTTATAGAGAATAGAGTTGGATAGGGTTGGTAGATGGCCATCCATATCTTTGATAACTTATATTTTGGGACAAAACCTAAAACCCAATGACCAATATGGATATCCGCCAACCCATATGACTATAGATTTGAAGCATAAAAATTATGAGAATATAAAGAATGTATATCTCACAAATGTTCTATGAGAAGGAAACTAATACAATAATTGAACTATATATACTGTTGTACATGAAAACTCATCTCACAACCCTAAAGACTAGGAAGCTAAAACCATTCTATGCACATAAGCATCCAGTTTGATCGCTAACACTAATAATTTATTATTAGTTAATTACAAATAATTTTATAATATCCCATCATCAATTCAGGATTAATTTTTATATTAATCATCTAAATCCAATGATATTTTATTCAATGTTATAATTATTATTTTCATAACAATCCTCCCATTAATGAATTAATTATTTACTAACACGCATGGGCAGACACTAAGACATTATTATTTATACTCATGGAACAATATACCCAAATTGGAAATAGAAAATGGAATCAAGTAATAAGTATACAAAAATTAATTGGGGATCCTAAATAGATTCATACATACCACATAATTCTCATCTCTTTTCTACACCATCTATAACATCTCATCATTGATTATCCAATAAAAATACATATTTTAATTACATTTTAATGTTATTAAATGTTCATTTTTAATCTTATGGGCCTGATCTAGTGGATTTTAATCTTGAACATCCATTCTTATCATTTGTGCACCTCATGCCTAATGTACACCAATTTAGGCCCAATGATTCATCTGATTTTAAGGATTTTAATTATCCATATTATACATTGATATTTTGGAAACTGTATCTGCACTAAATATGAACATTTTTCATTTAGTGATCAATGGAGGATTTGTAAAGGATGATGGAGATCTTTGGAGATGAAAGGAATGAATTCTAGAGAAGACAGATTGGACACCATCCCACTGATGAGAATGTGGGACACACAATAAAAAACCAATAAAGATGAAATTTCGTGGGATTCTTTAAGACATATAGTGGAACAGATAATTATTCAGGATCCATTGCTAATTTTTCCTCCATGATGGAAATTATGGTGGCCCAAATAGAATATCAATATCTAGGCCAGAATCTGTGGCCCAAAATATTATCCCACAAATAGGACATAACTCCTGATTAAAAACTACAAATGGGCCAAACATTTACAGTAGGTTAGGAGAAATCTGGAGATCCATTTTCATCTTCTATATACAACTCTAATTTGTCTATCTAGAAGGTCATTTTGGCGCGACTATTCGGTGGTTGCAAGCTGGCTGCCACCTCAGGTCAAGAGTGGAAAAGTCCAAGTTCCACAAGATTTCCACCACCCTAGGCCTACCATAATCAAGTGGGATGCTTTTTACTGTTGGAGGCCCGACCCTAGGCTCCCAAAATTCCTATTTCAGGTAGTGGTGGTGGAGGAGTTTATGATATTTTGATCTTTCTTTCATTGTAATGTTATGCTGCTATTTTGTTGTCTCAAGTTTATCTTTCACATTTAAGTTGTTTTAATTCATCCTAGTTTCGTAATAAAAGTTATTCTTATACAATTATTGTGTTCTTATACATCTCACTTTGACACCATTTCATCAAGGTGTGAATTTATTCACACCAAACCTTGTAAAATTATTCACATTATGGTGGAGTGATCATTTTCTTTTTATTGTTTTCTTTGCTTCTTAAATTCCTCCCTCATGAGTCTACTTCCAGCATCCATTGAAACCGTAGCATCAATGGAGGGATAAACCACTTATGGTTTGATAAAAATTATTAGAGAGGGGTTGGATTGGATTTTATTTATCACCCCATTAATGTATAATCACTTCTTTTAATTGAGATTTTTATTTGACAATTTTAAAACTTCTTTGTCCTTGTTGAATTTTAAGGCCCCATACTTTAAGTGATAATACAAACCTTTACCTTAGAGTGCTCATAAATTTGATCCTCTAAATGTATAGGTGATTAGTATTATGGTGTGTTGGTATAAAATCAGTAAGTGATGAAGTTTTTTGATCTCCTTAAATGAACTCATCTCAAATATAAGAAATTAAAATAATTGAAAAGGAAATATGTCCAATCCACCCCAAGTGATAACCTAGGATCAACTCACTCTTTTAAATTGAATTCACTTAAGTATCCTAGAGTTAATTTAAAACCATCTTAAATCAACCCAAGATGGACACTTCATATCCAAAAACAATCCATAGAATGTATGTGTATGTAGGTTACTTCTTAGGTCTTTGAGGATTTGACAACCCAAACTAGACTACAAGGACCATTCTACCTTCTTCTCTTGGGTAAATTTGAGCATGAATCGAATTTTGGAACCATTTCTAGGGACCCAAAACCCATTATATTATCCCTCATTTCTTCTATTCTCACCTAAGATCTCTTATCTTGTCCCTTTCTCGTTTTTTTTTCTTTTGGTGCATGTCCGCCTACACCCACGATCAATCAAACCGTCTAGTTAGGGTGGAATGTCCTAGGGTTGGGGAGTCAAGTGAACATAGGGGATTGTTTCCATTAGATACTAATACTCTTGATATTCCAGATTCCAAAATTGATCCCATTTCAATGGATGTTCTTCAATGAAACAAACTCATAAACCCGGGTGGAAACCAAAATGGGAATCCAAATGAGGTAGCCCCAAACTTGCGGAATGCGGTCGATCAAACCATGAATGACTATCTCACACCTACCTGGAACAATGCCCCCTCATGCATTAGACACAATTCCCTAGGAGATTCCAACAACATATTTAAACCCCATGTCCTAAACCACCTTCACACATTCCATGGAATGGAGTCTGAGATGCCCTACCTTCACGTTAAGGAGTTCGATGACATTATTGAAACCATGTGTCCCCCACATCAAGTAGAATCAGCTAAGATGGGTCTATTTCTTTTTTCATTAATTGATCAAGCTAAAAATTGGCTAAACAATTTGAGACCATCATCCATCAACTCTTGGGACCAACTACAAAGAGAATTATACTAAAAATACTTTCCCCACCACAAAACAATTTCACTTAAAAAGAGTATCCAAAACATTTTTGAAAAAGACGAAGATTCATTCAATGAAACATGGAAGAGGTTCAAAGACACTATAAACATGGTTCCACACCATGGTTTTTCTATTCCTGAACAAGTGATAATTTTATATGAAGGGTTGTGTCCGGGGTACAAATAATTAATTGACATGATGTGTAATGGAACTTTTAAAAACAAAGCCCCAAATAATGCTTAGGAGTATCTAAAAAGACTTGCTGAACAAAACCAAACATAAGGAACTTCACCTTATTCTGAAAAGCCAGCAAGAACTACTGGAATTCATACACTTATAGAAGAGTAAATCCTTAGGGCTAAACTCACAACACTCTCTAGGAAGGTTTAAGAGATAGACCTTAGGAAACTCCATGAAATCCAAACTGTAGAACCTGTTTGCACAATTTGTGACAAATATGACTATAAGATAGAAAACCGCCCAACCATTCCATCTATCAAGGATTTTATTTTAGTAGGACCCCCAGTAGAAGTAAATTCTTTGAAATTTCAAAAGCCTCAATACCAAAACAACTTCAACCCAAGGTATAATGACCACCCAGGCTTCCGCTGGAAAGATAACCAACAACCTAGCCGACCACAGGGACAAAATACTTACCCCCATCAGAACTACAAAACCCATTACCAGTTCCAAATCCAACCTATCCAATACCAACAGACACTAGCCCATTTTCAACAAACCATCCCACCTCCAAAATATCCCTCTGGGATAAACCAATATTCTCAAGAACCAACCCAAACTGTTCCACAAAGCCTACTAGAACAATTGTGCAAACAAATGGAAAGAATGAACTCAGAAGTACCTTCCCTTAATCAAGAACTTCAAACCATCAAAACTGTAAAGGCACCCATGCCTACTCAGGCGGTACCATCCACAAAATCAAGGGCACAGTCAAGTTATACTCAAACAACTCATGAACAATTAAAGGCTGTTACTATTTTAAGAAGTGGGAAATCAATTGAGAAACCTGAAAAAATAATTTATAACCCATCTAAAGATTCAAACTTGGATGAAAATTGAAATTAACCAAATGATGAAAATGAAAAATATGATAACATTGTCAAAGAAACAACTCTTCAACAAACAACCCCACAACTTTCACCATTTCCTCAATGCATGAGGGGGAAAAGATAGCCTGAATTGAGTGAAACATTAAGAGATATCTTCTCACAAGTCAAGTTGAACATTCCCCTTATCTATGAAATACAAACCATACTTTGCTACTCAAAGTACCTTAAGGACTTGTGCACTTCTAAAAGAAAATTTTCACATAAAAACCAAGTCCTTTTGGCATCTAATGTGAGTATCACCATTCAAGGGACCATTCCTCCTAAGTTGAAAGACCCGGGTTTTCCTTACATCAATGTTGAACTTGGAGAGAGCAATGTTGTCAAGGCCTTGTGTGACCTACGTGATAGTGTCAATCTCATCCCATATGTTGTGTACTGCCAGTTAGGCCTAGAAGAGCTCCAACCCACATCTGTCACACTTCAACTTGATGATCGTAGCATTAGGGTTTCGAAGGGTATTTTAAAATACGTTCTTGTAAATCTTGAAAAATTCATCTACCCAGCACACTTAATTGTCCTTTACAACCATACAAACATAGGAAATAAGAAAAAATCCCTAATCATCCTTGGTCGTCCCTTCCTTGCAACAATCAACTCTGTTATCTGAGTCTGAAATGGGAACATGACCATCACCTTTGGAAACATGAGTCTAGACTTGATCATCTATAATGAAAGTACACAAATAGGGAATGATGAGTACATTAATGAAGTAAACATGATAGGAATCATTTATAATGAATCCATAGAACATAAAAGAATATTTGATGGATATTTATGTCAGGATGAGATTGACTTACTTTGTTCACATGAAGGAAGTTTATCTCCTTAGCATGAATCATTTTAAAATTACTCTTATGATGAAGTCTTAGGTCCAAAAATTACTGAAACCTTTCAGGAAACCACTTTCATAGAGACCACTCCAACTTCTTTCCCTAAATATGATAAATAAAATATAGTAGATAAACCTTCTACATGTGGGGAATCAATCCTATCTAAAACTCTAGGAAAAAAATTGATCTTGATCTAATGTCCCAATCTTCTGCTGAAATTATGAACCAACCTGATCTTGAATTGAAGGAGCTTCCCATTTCACTCTAGTATGCCTTCCTAGGGGAAAATCAAAAACATACTATTTTCATTTATTCTTCTCTTGAATCCAATCATGAGAGGATGCTTCTAGATGTCCTTAGGAAAAATAAGAAATCCATTGGTTGAACTCTATATGATATTCTTGGGATTAGCCCGCTTATTGGGACTCATAGGATTATTCTAGAATCTTTTTCAAATCCACGTCATCAACCTCAATGGCGACTCAATCCTAATATCATGGAAGTAATGAGAAATGAACTTCTGAAATTGATAAAAGCTAGTATCATAGATCCCATAGCTGAGAGTGAGTGGGTCAGCCCAATCCAAGTGGTTCCTAAGAAGGCAGGAATCACAGTGATAACCAATAAGGATGGAGAGATTCTTCCAACTAGGGTGACCAGTGGATGGTGGGTTTGTATTGACTATAGTAAGCTAAACTCATTTACCAACAAGGTCCATTTCCCCTTACCATTCATTGACCAAGTCCTTGAGAGAGTGGAAGTCATTCCTTCTACTATTTCTTAGATGTGTACTCGGGGTATAATCAAATTGAGGTCTCCATATAGGATAAAGTTAAGACTACATTCACTTGTATGTTCGGCACCTTTGCCTTCAAACGCATGCCCTTCGGGTTAGGCAATGCCCATGGAACCTTCCAGCGAGGCATGATGGGAATATTCTCAAATAGGGTAGGGGATTTTCTTGAGGTCTGCATGGATGACTTCTCTATATTTGGGGATACATTTGATGGATTTATTAGGAATATGGAGAGAGTTTTTCCTAGATGTGAAGAAATGAATCTGGTCCTAAACAGGGAAAAATTCTATTTCATAGTTAAATAGGGATTACATCTTGGCCATAGAGTATCAGGTAGGGGGATTGAAGTTTATAAATCCAAGGTTGACATAATTCATCACCTTCTATTACCCAAAACTATCAAGGAAGTGAGGTATTTCTTCAGACATGCTGTTTTCTATAGAATATTCATCAAGGACTTTAGTTCAATCTCCCGTCCCTTTTGTGCTCTCATAGTAAAGGATGATCCATTTGTTTGGATAGAAAGCTATGAGGGTTCATTCTAAACCCTTAAATATTCTCTCACCTCTCCTCCCATTATGAAATCTCCAAATTGGAACCTTTCTTTCGAACTTATGTGTGATTCCAGTGACTTTCCTGTAGGATCTATGTTAGGAAAATGATGCGATAAAACTCCTTATGTAATTGTTTATGTAAGAAAATCCTTAAATGATGCCCAAATCAACTAAACCACCACTGAAAAAGAGTTTCTTGTTGTTGTCTTTTCCATAGAGAAATTTAGGTCCTAACTCTTAGGATCCCCCATAATTGTCTTCACGGATCATTCATCCCAAAAATACCTTTTCCAAAAACAATATGCCAAGGCTAGACTAATTAGGTGGGTCCTTCTCTTACAAGAATTTGACCTCACAATCAAGGAAAAAAAGGTGTTGAAAATGTTTTATTTGATCACCTCTCTATGATGTAATTCAAATACAACTCAAATAACCTTTCTGTGTCTAATTTATTTCATGATGAACACCTATACTATGTGAGTGACTACCCTTGGTATGCTGACATAGCCAACTTCTTAGTTACAGGAGTCATTCTAAAATTATTAGGGACTCAAACTCAAAGGAAATTCCTTTTTGATGTTAGAAGCTATGTGTTTAATTATCCATGCCTCTATAAGTTCTTCCCAATCCAAATCATTAGGAGGTGTGTCCCAGAATCTGAACAAGATTCCATCCTTAAATTCGATCATAGTGAGGCATGTGGAGGTCACTTTTCCTCTAAGAAAACTTTTGTTAAGGTTCTTCACTGTGGTCTCTTCTTGCCCACCCTCTCAAGGGACTCCTACACATTTTTTCAAATCTGTCCTAAGTGTCAATAAGTAGGGTCAATCACAAAAAGGAATCAAATGCAACTCACTCCCATCTTAGTGGTTGAAATCATTGACTGTTGGGGAATCGATTTCATGGGTCTCTTCCCAAAATATATGGGATACCTCTACATCCTCTTAGCTATTTATTTTGTCTCAATATGGGTTGAATCCATTCTCACAAAGTCTAATGACCATAATGTTGTGATCCGATTTCTGAAAGAGCACATATTTTCTCAATTTGGAATTCCTAGGGCTATAATCAGTGATCGAGGAACCCATTTCTACAACAGGCCATTCTCTTCACTCATGTATAAGTATGGGATTTCTCAAAAGGTTTCCACTATGTACCACCCTCAAACCAATGGTCAAGATGAGTTAGAAAATAGGTATATTAAGAATATTCTTGAAAAAACTGTCAATCCTTCTAGGAAAGATTGGTCCAAGAAACACTCGGATGCTCTTTGGTCATATCGTACAACATAAAAAACCATCCTAGCAAGGTAACCACATAGGTTGGTTTATGGAAAAGTATTCCATTTACATGTTGAAATTGACCATAAGGCTTTTTGGGAAATTAAGAAAATAAATTATGACCTCTCATTGGCCGAAACAAAAGGGCAATTAGATCTCAATGAACTTAAGGAACTAAGGATGGAGGATTATGAAAATTCAAGGATCAATAAATCTAGATTTCAAGCCTACCAATCAATTAATATCAAAGTAAAAAATTTTGAACCGGGAAAATTTGTGATCTTGTATAGTTCAAAACATCATTTACACCTAGGAAAGTTAAGGTCTAGATGGTCAAGTACTTTCATAGTGCATCATGTGTACCCCCATGGGGCAGTAGAGATTCAAGATCCCATTAGTGGTCACATATTCAAGGTCAATGGTCATAGGTTAAAACCATTCATTGAATCATTCAATAAATTGGAAATAAAGGTTTATTTAACTGATCCAACCAATGAACTAGGAAAAAATTAACATATTTAGGATCCATGTCAGGCTAATGACATTAAACAAAAGCACTACCCGGGAGGCAACCCATGGTTTTCATGTTTCCAATCATTTTGGAATCATCTTTATTTTTAAAATAGGATTAATTAATCATTTTGATATTTAAAAATAATAAAAAAATATATTTTTGGCATGTTCTTCTATTATGAGTATGGATGGATATGAAATGGGAGCATCATATACATCCATGTCACGTGGTGTGGTCCTTGAGTAATACCTTACCCTGAAATTTAAAAAGAAGAAAATGTATCATCAGTTAATTTTATTTTTATGTGTTTGTAGGTTAAAATAAAAATTCAAAAAAATAATATATTAAAAAAATAAAAAAAGGACACATCATAGGTCATGGGTCAAACCCCATCACAACCGGCGAAGCCACGGGGAATCGAACCCGGGACCGAAGGGAGATAGGGGCACGCACTTACCACTGACCTACGGCTTTTTGAGCTTCCTTATTATATAATTTTTATATATATAATTATATTTTACTTTTTTATAATATATATATATATAGTTTTTTTGTTTTGTATGTTTTTTTTCTTTTTTTTTTCCACTACGGAATTCTCAGAGTGACATCGAGATCAAGGGATTAAAAGGGAGCAGCAAGAATTTAAACTTCAACCACAAGGTGACTTCATTCCATCATCCTAATTATCAATTTCCTTTTTGAACTCTCATTCTCTACCTCTACCCCCTTCTAAAATTTCTTTTCTTTAAACACTGGGGACAATGTTATTTTAAGTTAGGGGAGAGATAAAATAATAAATTCTTTTGTGTCAAAAAAAATGAATGATTTGAAAAAAAAAATTATGTAAATGGAAGGAAAATTTCCTTTAACTTTGAACATGGTAATACACATTTCACACTTTGAAACTAAATATCAAATAATTCTACATGACCTGATTCATATTTTAATCCTTGTAAAATTTCATGAGCATTGATTTTGGAAAGTGTGGCTATCCAATGTGATATTTATTGGTTTATATTTTCATCCAAATAAAAAAAATATCGCAATGTTTTCCTTTGGATAGTGGGGTATTAGTTTGAGTTCATTGGGTCCCCAAAATAAATAGCATAGTTTTGGTAATAATTTTAGTTTAAATATGAGTATTTAATAAAAAAACTAAAAAAACAATAAATTTGCACATATACCAATGAAATGACCTAATGCGTGGCTTTCAGCACTTGGGGATTGTGACTCCATAGTTTTCTTGCCCAAAGATAGTAATTTTATCTCTATTTTTGGTAATTTTATTTTGTTTTTGATTGATTTAACTCGAGATGATTCCTGAGTATGTGGGCTACACTTGGTACCCTAAGGTCTTTGAGCCTGGGAGTCATCAACAAAGGCTCGCTATAGGGGTTAACTCTTTTGAGTGCAATTTCAATTACCATGGAAAAATTGAAAAAAAAAATTAAAAAAAATAAAAAAAATTCAATACTCATATTAATATTGAAATGTTATTCCACCTAGCACTTCCATCATTTCCCTCTTGAATAAAGAAAAACCCCCCATGTCTAATTTGATGCACAACACACCATCACTCTTAATTGATATTGGATGAAATATGGTGATGAATTTGAACAAAGTAATGGGCTTAGGACTGGGATCCTCTTATTAAACTATCTTGTATTAAAATATTTTGATGGTTTTTATGATTTTTTGGTATAAGGGTTTTTGGTGATCATTGTGTATTAAAATATTTTTGGAAAAGGGAATTCGAATTTCATATTGTTGAGATACATTTTTCTTGGGACTAGAAAATCTCCTGTTGGGGGTGTGATTATCCAATAAAAATAAATATATTAATTATATTTTAATGGTATTAAATGTTCATTTTTGATCTTATGGGCCTGAGTTAGTGGATTTTAATTTTTAACATCCATTCTTATCATTTGTGCACTCCATGCCTAATGTACACCAATTTAGGCCCAATGATTCATCTGATTTTAAGGATTGTAATTATCCATATTTTAATTTGATATTTTGGAAACTGTATCTAAATTTTAATATGAACATTTTTCATTCAGGGATCAATGGAGGATTCATAAAGGATGATGAAGATATTTGGCGATGAAAGGAAAGAATTCTGGAGAAGGAAGATTGGACACCAGCCCACTGATGAGAATGTGGGACCCACAATACAAACCCAATGAAGACCAAATTTCGTGTTATTCTAGAATAAATATATAGGAACAAAAAATTATTTTGGATACAGTGCTAATTTGGCTTTCATGATGGCAATTAAGGTGGTGAAAAAAGAATGTCAAAATCTGGTCCAGAATCTATAACCCAGAATATTATCTCCCTAAATCGAACATAACTCCATATTAACAACTCCAAATGGTCCCATATTTTACAGGAGGTTAGGAGACATCTTGCGATCCATTTTCTTTATATATGTCCCACTCTAATTCGGCCATAGAGAAGGCCAGTTTGACTCATCTTTTCGGTGGTTGCAAGCTGGATTCCACCACAGGTCAAGAGTAAAAAAGTCCAAGTTCCACAAGTTTTCCACCACCCTAGGCCTACCATAATCAAGTGGGAAGCTTTTTACTATGGAAGGCTCGACCCAAGGCTCCCAAAATTCCTATTTAATGTAGTGGTGGTGGAGGATTTTATGATCTTTTGAGGTTTCTTTCATTGTAATGTTATGATGCGATTTTGTTGTCTCAAGTTTGTCTTTCACATGTAAGTTGTTTTAATTCATCTTAGTTTCTTAATAAAAGGTATTATTATACTATTATTCTGTTCTTATCCATATCACTTTGATATCATTGCCTCAAGGTGTGAATTTATTCACACCAAACCTTGTTATATTATTCATACAACGGTGGAGTGATCATTTTCTTTTTATTGTTTTATTTACTTCTTCAATTCCTCTCTCATGAGTCTACTTCCCGCTTCCATTGAAACCATAGAATCAATGTAGGGATAACCCATTTATGGTTTGATCCAAGGGAGTATCAAATAGATGTATTGTATGTTATTTATCACCCCATTAATGTATAATCAATTATTTTAATTGAGATTTTTATTTTATGATTTTAAAACTTCTTCGTCCTTGTTGAACTTTATAGCCACATACTTTAAGTGCTAATACAAACCTTTACATTTGAGTTCTCATAAATGTGATCCTACAAGTGTATAGGTGATTAGTATTATGGTGTGTTGGTATAAAATTCGTAAGTGATGAAGTTTTTTGATCTCCTTAAATGAACACATCTCAAATATAAAAAATAAAAATAATTGAAAAGGAAATATGTCCAATCCACCCCAAGTGATAACCTAGGATCGACTCACTCTTTAAAATTGAATTAACTTAAGTCTCTTAGATTTCATTTATAACCATCTTAAATCAACCCAAGTTTTCCACTTCATATCCAAAAAAAATCTATAGAATTTACATGTATGTAGGTTACTTCTTAGGTCTCTGAGGATTCGACAACCCAAACTAGACTACAAGGACCGTTCTACCTTCTTCTCTTGGGTAAATTTGAGCTTGAATCAATCATCAACCTAATAAGGTAACCAAAACAACAATATCAACACTACCCAACCCCCACCATATCATCCAAATGTAAGAGGTTTCAATTTAAATCACTACAAGGGATCCAATATTGTAATATAAATATGGAAACAAACCATAATTATTGTAGAAACAATGATAATGAACAATCAATGTTAATCCCAACAATGAATGAAAACTTAAAACAAATAAGGTTCACATATAGATTTATATTGATATTAATTACAAAAAATCATCATATTTCATTACCATATTATTTAATCAATTAATTATAGGAAGGTTTTAATTGGAAATGAAACCAAATATAATAGTATTTATTATGGTAATAATCATCTATATAATAAGATTGAAGAAACTCATAGTCATAATAATCCTTTATAAGAATTTATGATAACTCTAATTAGTGCCTCTCTCATTAAAATACATGTATTACTATCTTTAAATAGTTTAATCATTTTTAAGTAGGAAAAATATATAATTGATAATAAATATTCAAATAAATACAATATTATAATTTGTAAAAAATAACATGAGCCGACATCATGAATTAAACATAATAACATGTGAAGCTACACCAGCCCCATTTCAATTCATTAATTGTAGATTATTATATTATTTTGGTAAATATCAAGAACTTACCCACTAGAAAACTACATCATGTTAGTTAAACATTTAAATGGAACTATAAATGATAATTTTTGAAACCCATAGCTTGATACAAAGATACAATGTTTACCAAATAAGAACAAAATGATGAATGAGAAACACCAACATGAACCCTCATGTAGAACCCACGAACACTGAAACATCATCTATTCAATAATCCTCCATCAATTACCGATAACAAACCCATATAAATTAGAGGTATATATTCTTTCATGGATTATAAATTATTAATTAGAGAAGAAGGAATAGATAAAAGAGGTCAACCGAGTTACCTTAGATCATAGGTAGTCATCTCCAAAAGAATATACATAAGGTTCAAGAATAGAGGCTTAGTTTTATCAAAAATTCACCCACATATTCCAAGTATAATATCATAAGAGTATTAATGAAACTATAATAGGGGTGAATTTTATTCTATAAAAAATTAAACGTATAACTTTCCCTAAATCATATTTAAGAATGCATATCATACAAATATTTGTTCTAAAATACTTTATAATATCATAGTAAGAAAAAATAATATAAAAAACACTGTAAATTTATAAAATAAATAGAAAAAATAAAAAACCTATAAAAACAACAATGAAAAGCTATAACAAACGTTTATTAAATAATGAAAAAAATATACAGATCTTTTCCTAATAAATAACTTCACTTTTAACCAAAGTGATAAAGAAGTATGTGAGCCCAACTTAAGGTATCCATGACTATAAAAATGTCATAAGGTATGTATTAAAAGACATGGAATCCTTAAATCCACTAATTTGATAAAATCATTATCTCCCTCTCTCTGGGATCCCTTGTTTAACAAGATCATACACACTTATGTTTCTCTATCATCTAGATCCCTCAATCACATGATTGGTCAAAAAACTATTAAAGTGGAAAAACCTTATATAATTTACTATAAAATCCTTAAGACATATTGTTTAAGAAAACATTATAAATATTAAAATTTAATAACACTCAGAAAAAATATTTTTCAAAACTTCAAAAAATAGATCATAGATTTTAAAAAACACTAATTCTATTTGAGGTTGTGGTGTTGTTTATAGAAAAACTTCTATGGGTCTGATTTTTTACTTCTCATAATCAATTACGACAACATAGATCAAACATATTCACTTATTTATGAGTTTAAATCATCATAATTTTAACCAATGATCATTAGGTATGGAACCATTAAAATTATTTTGGACTTTCATCTGATTAAAATGATAAATCCTCATCTTGTATGCTTTGTATATCTCTATCCAGTGGGATTAGTAAATATCCATCTAATATAATTTTTTATGTATTCCTATGATAAAATCTATTCAATGGACTTTATAGAACTCTTTCTAATGGACTTTATAATAATTAAACCTGGTAGAAATTGTTTACATTTTCTCAATAGAATTGTTACACATTTATTTTTTTTAGTTGTTATATTTTTGTCTGGTGTACTTGGTATATGTCTATCTAATAGTATTGAATTTCTCTATATAGTAAAAATAAAAACCATACTTCAAAAAACATTATAACATTGTAAATAAAAATGATTATAAAAATAGAAAAATTAAATGATTGAAGTGTGATTTTAAAAATTAAGGTTAAATGAGGTACTTTTACTCAAAAATATCTCTTTTTTGAAATCAGAATACAAAACACTTAGTTAAAAAATAGTTTTTTTTAAAAAAACCATACTCCCCCTTAATTTTATAACTATATAGCTCTCTACTTTATCCCAAATTGTGATTTTCAAAAGTATTTCAATGGATAGAGAAAATCAAGTAGAAAGAGTTCCTTGAAATGATAGAAAAATTCTCAATAAATAGTCATAAGTAGAAAACAAAAAAATCATATAAAAAGATATATGAAAGAAGTAACATTTATAAAAAAAATTATAGGTTTAATTTTTAGAAACACTCAAGAGTTCATGGTAAACTATTCTTTCATGGGGGTTTATGATGGATGTCATCTTCTTATGATCTTTTTATGTTTTCTTTGATATCTATTCTTTAAACTCAATATTTAAACATCTTTCTTATAAAGACTAGAACTAATTATTATACTATGAAATCTCTAAATATTTTTGAATGGAAATGGACATGATATCATCAAATGCACTTGATAATTCTCTTACATTGGTGTTAATACTATCATTAAATATTTATTTAGATTTAATTTCTATTTTAATCTGGGATATCTACTCATCAAATAAATTTATATATTATTTTATTTGATTCATCTTCTTAATAATTTTTATAACTTTCTAAACTCCACTAAATATTTTAATTTATTATTCTTAAGCTATGATTCATTCTGAATCAATGTTTCTAAATATTTTAAAGGTTAATAAAACCTAAAATAACATCCTTTTTTGGTTGTATTTATATCTTTAAAGAATATCAATAAGGATCTACATTATTCTTAAACTTCTTTTAATTACTTTTTTGAAGTAATTTTTTTTCATTTTTTTTCTTATTTGACAATGTACTAGGATGAGAGTTTAGGTAATTAATAAAAAATTATGGAAATAGAACTTCTCTAACTCTATGTGGTGTAGTTCCTTATTTTTCAATGAATTTTAATGAATAAGCATCTTCAATTTCCATATCTTCATCGAACTAAGGTTGTTTAAATTCCATATCAATTGATGATTTGTTTTCATTATCTAGAGACACTTATTTAAAATAAATGAGAGATTACTATTACACTCTATATTTTTAATTTAATGATATTTAAGTATTGAATGAATATTCATCAATATATAATGATATATTGATATATTTAACAACTTATTTGTACATTATTAAATTATTTGTTTTCCATGGTACTCGAGGTGGGTTTTGGGGAGAATATTTTTCAGCAACTTATATTTAAACAACCTATTTTTCAATATATTTTCCAAAAAAAATATCAATATATTGATCAAAATATTCCACTACATATTTTCCTTTGTATTTTTCAATGGAAATCAAAAAAACATCAACTGTAATAGTGTAAGAACCTAGTTATTATTCTTGAGGAAATAGTTTCTTCTTTTCCTCTTTCCTTATGTGTTTTTGAGAAAATAAGGAAAATGGGGGGATCCCAATTTTTTTTGGTACGTACCATGTACTTTTCCACATGTCGTGTACTTTAGTTGTGTGGGACGGGTACACAGGGTGTGTAGGCCTGTCGGTGATGAAGGGTGTAAAAATTGACTACATGCCATGTAATCAGTCAATAGGTGACTAGTAAGGTAGTGGGAGTAGCTGCCAGCAGAGCGAAAGTACACGCCGTGTATTTAGAAATACACTTTGTGTAATAATTTCGACAGATGAATAGTGTAGCGGTGAAAAGTAGCCTCCATAGGAGGAGTTAAAAAATGAATAGTACACACTGTGTACTTGAGATTACATGCCATGTAGTTTATTTGTTTTTTTCTTAAAATGGGAAGTACCCTCCTTATTCAGTAGAGGAGGCAGTGGATGCATTTAGAGCACCAAGAGAGAATCCCAGAGCTTGGAAGAGCTTTCGAACGCACACTGAAACTTGGATTCCTTCGCTGACGGTCTCGATTGAACTATGCGGGTGAGTTCTTCACTCTTCATAAACCCTTCCTTCCAATTATTTCCCTAGGGAAAGTTATTTGGGTTTGAACTTTTTTTAGTTTATCCAAGATATAAATAGTTCTTGGATGTTTCATAAGGTGTCGTTCGCATATATCGATCAGTGGAGATCGAGGTAGGTGGTCTGATGTTTAATTCCAACTATCATGTTGTTTTTTTGTACTATTTTGCTACGCGCCTATGTTTGGGGTGTCGTATGGTTGAGGCCCTGATTAATTAAGATATCTAGAATTGTATAGATAATCTAATGATAATTATAAACTAGTGTCTGGGATCATTACTTGGATCTAGGGCCACCCTGTGGGTGAGTTTCCCTTGTTTAGTCGTTTGGCTAGGTTACCTGAGGGTATGCCAGGATTTTGCATGCTTTGAGATTTCTTGAGAGAAAATGTGTATAATTGCTTGCTATGTGTTGGGATCAGCCCGGTTACTTGCCTAGCCTGGGGGAAGTTTTTTTTAGCCTGATGGAAAGTGTTTTGTTTAGCCTGATAGAAAGTGTTTTGTTTAGCCTGAGGGGAAGTGTTTGTTTAGCCTGAGGGAAAGTGTTTTTTTTACCCTGAGGGCAATGTTTCATATTCTTGAGGGAAGTTTCTTCCATGCCTGAGGGAATTATCTCGTATGCCTATGGGAAATATTCGTTATGCCTGAGGGCAGTCACCTGAGGGTTTTGATTCTGATTAGCTTGAGGGAATGGTTCTGATTACCCGAGGGTATGGTTTTTCATGTCTAAGGACTCTATTTACTCGTATATTCACTATGTTGATTTCATATGTTATACCTTCCAAGATAAAGCACAGGCTTGGTATTCTTTTACCTTATACTTGTTAGATAGCTTGTTGTGGTTTTTGTTGCGACAATGTATATGAGATTTCCGGCTGAGTCTGGGTCTCAGAAACTTATAATTCAATTATATTGAATTGTAAAATAATAATTAAATGGAAATGGGACAGGTAGGAATGTTTACTTTTTAGTACTTCCTGGTTTACTGCAAGTCATTACTGCACACTGTTGTTGGACAAACTCACACACAGTTGGGCACGGGCCTTTGATGGTTGCCTACTGGGATTTATTTCTCACACAATATTTGGGTAATGTATTGGGCCCAAGAAGATTATATTGCTACATGTTTATATAAGGTAAAGAGTCCCTATACAGGTAATTTATTGTTGTAAAGGAGTATGAGAGAATGGGACCGAGCCTAGGCTTGTGATGCTGTTGAGTTCCTACTGTGCTATTTTATTTTGCTTTGCAATATTTTTCCCTTGTATTGTATTGTTTTAGACTGAATTGTATCCTGTTTTGGCTACATTATTATACTTAGAGACATATTTCATCATTATATATGATTGTTGGTATTTTCTTTACTTCAGTACTATGTCCATTTCAGCATTGGTATTGTTTACTGCTTCTGCACTTTTGTATGTCTATATTTTCTCTATTGTGCTGCACTTTGACAAATGAGTGCATAGTTTCCCCACTATAAAACCTAGGACCTTGCTGCTAGTCAGCAGCCTCTGGCATGTGGGGAAATGCGCTTGAGGTCATGTGACCAACTGGGTTCGGGGCACCCATTGAGTGGAACCCGGATCCGGGATGTTAAAAAGTGGTATCAGAAAGTTCTTTTCTTCTTGACTTAATATTTGGAGCCTATAGTAGGGGATAGGATGGAATAGGTACTTGGTAATAATTTGTTCTCAAGAGTAGCTCACTCGTGTATAGGGAAAATCCAATTTACCTCGTGTTGCAATTTTTTTGATTTTTCAATTTTACAGTAGATATGATTTTCATCGTTGGGTGACGCACTTGTGGTCTACTGTTTATGTTTTTATACCTGAGTTATATTTAGTTACAACTCGATGAGATGAGGGTATTCCATCTCATGCATCATTTAGGCACATGTGAGAATCACATGCCATGAAAATTTTTCATGCCATATAGTTGCATTATAAATTGCATGTTGTTGTGATAGATGTTGTGCTAGAAAATTCATGATGCTATGATAGATGCCTTGATACAATACCTACTATTTGATAGGGTATTGTTATGTATGTTTTTGTGAATGAATTCCAAACTCTGTTTTTTTAGGAGTATGGGCCTTCATCAACCGGAATTTGGTGGATCATCGACCTGTTTACTTTGTTATAACATGCATAAGATGACAAGATTTGGTTTGCAGGGAGTATGGGCCCTCACGGATCGGAATTTGGCACTTTGGTGTTGGTTTCAGTGTTTTTCTGGGCTTTGAAGTAGTTTCTGAGGCTTACTGTCTGAAAAACCCATAATACACGCCGTGTAGTTTTGACTACATGCCATGTACTCTTCTGTTCGGGAAGAAAAGAAAAAAATTTAAGTACACGTCGTGTAGTCTCTAACCGTTTCATAGGCTGTGTGGGAAGAAACATGTGATGGGGAAGGTCTAGAGGGAACACACCGTCTACCGGTTGTACATATCGTGCATATTGACCCTGTGTCTGCCTGTGTAACTAACAACACTGACAGAGGATATCTTCATTTAAACATGTTGTGTAGTCCTTATACACACCATGTAGTGTAACCTGAGAATCTGGCCATGTAACTAACAAACATGGGTCATTGTAATCCTTTCTGGTACACACTGTTTCCATTTGGAACACGCCGTGTAATGTGATCTGTGTGTCCGGTCGTATCTCTAACAACACTGGTCGGCAAGGCTCGTCTAGTACATGTCGTGTACCTAACGGACACATCGTGTAGTCTTGACCGGTGAAAGACAGTGTGGACTTGGTCATGTGGATGGGGAAACAGGGTGGTGTATATGTCGTGTGCCGTGTGTAACGCTCTGTGTAGTGTCAGCCGAGTATCCAACCGGGTCACTAACAACACGGGTAGTTGGAATTTAAGCCATAGACGCCGTGTCTATCTGGAACACGCCGTGTCGTCTGAGTTGTGTACCTGGATGTGTAATGGACAACACGGTTCGGTGAAGCTCATTTGGTACACGCCATTTAGATCTTATACACACCATGTAGTCTCGTTCAAAGGAGAGTCTTGTGGCTAAGCCGTGTAGAAGGACTCAAGAAGTTGAAGAAAAGTCAAGTACACACCATGTGTGTGGACAAAATTCCGTGTGTTTGGGGTGTTACACGACCAGTGCTGGAAGAGTATACTTCCATGTGAAAGAATTAAGAGAACATGCCATGTAGTTATTATACATGTCGTGTAGTCTTGTTTTGTAATACTTGAATGGTTTCTTTCTCCTGTCCCCTTCTTAAACTCCTTGTTTTCAGTCCTTAATGATCTTAATCTAAGGCGTGTGTTTAACCTTGTAGATTGATGTCACCGAGATGACCTCAAGATGTTCACCAGGAGAGCGACAACGAGTATACTCCAGAGACAGTAGGCCACAGGCAACAGATGGATCCTCTAGGAGATCCAGATGCGGCGCCAGCTGTTATACTGGATGTAGGTGCAGATGCGCAGTTCCATGAAGGCTTTATGCATTTCATGCAGACCTTCTAGGGAGCACCGCCAGCTTCCACATCTATGGCAGAGCTAACTCGTATATTCCAGTAGTAGCATTCGCCTACATTTTCAGGTGATGTCGGACCATAGGCTATGGATTCTTGGCTGGGGTCTATGCAGACTATCCTCGAGCATCTGGAGACGCCTCCAGGATGGAGGGTCAAGCTCTCTACATACATGTTGCGTGATTCCGCCAAGAGATGGTGGGATGTTACCACCCAGATAGAGAATCACAGATACATGGAGTGGAAAGATTTTCAGGCGGTCTTATATGACTTTTTCTTTCCAGATACGTTAAGGGAAGATTGAGCTTGAGAGTTCCTGAATCTGCAGTAGGGAGTTATGTCAGTGATGGATTATTTTTCCTACTTCACCGAGCTACAGCACTTTGCACCTGTTCTAGTGGGTGATAAGACGTTGAGGGATAGACACTTTGAGGATGGTATTTGATATGATATTTGAGCACTGGTGAATGTTTTCAGGTTTCCTACAGTACATGCTATTGTGAACCAAGCACTGATTGTTGAAATAGTGGGTGCCCTAGACCCAACTATGTAGTAATTTTGATTACCGTATCATGTGTACAGTTAGATATGCATGATGATATCTTACCATTATATTGCAGACTTTTCTGCGTCCACTATAATAATGGTAATGTCCAAAGTTTAATTTTCGTTTCAAGATGTTATTGCAGATCCTAGGCTATAATGATAACCTTGATATACAATTACATTGATCTTAAATATATGTTCTATAGTTTAGATACATCTTACTTACTGGACACAGTAGATGTCTAACTATCAGGTGTTGAGGGATCATAAGCCTTGAGACTTCTTCTCACGAAGTTCGCACTTGGTGATCTCTAGTAGTGAGATCATGAGGAAAGACCCACCAATAGGAACACCACATGTTTTGGGTGTCATTGGTTGTTCCTATCTATGGACATGTGTATTGGTCTCCTGACTTGAGACCATTACCAGTGTATATCATTTAATTACATACTTTGATGCAAGGCGAAAACCATGGCAGTAATGTCGTGGCAAGGTAGTTTGTATTGGGTGCGTCGTTGGTGGTATGCCATTGGTTGAATGGTCAAGAAAGGATTTGTCGCTTCGGAGTTTAGGAAGTTGTATGTCTCAGGCCTAGTTGATCAGGATGGTGTCGCCTTCATAATTCTTCGGCCAAAGTAGTTGAAAGGTGAATCCATCTAGATAAATCAACAAATAATAAAGAAAGATAAGGATGATGACACAATAGTGCATCCTACTTTATGAGATATTTAATGACAAAGAGACTATAGTACACAGTCAGTGTTCGTAGGATGGTAGTCGTTTCTATGACTATCCTTATCTCTTTAGGGGACATGATGAGTTGCTCTACACCACTCTTGGTCTATGAATTTTATTCACTGCTATCGAGATAAGATCCTAGAGGGTCATACATAATAGCATATTCAAGAATCCTCCCTATTCGGTTGAATAGGTATATGGACGTAGTGGGCCCCGCCACGGGGGCTGAGCGTTGTCCAAGTTGTCAATCACCAACTGAATTAAATAAATTCATTAATATTAAAGTTATGAATATTTGAAATTGAATTTATTTAATTTATTTACGAGTTTAGTAAATACAAGAAAAAATATTAATCGAACGAATATTATTTAATTTACAAGGTTTGTATAATATTAAGCGGGACAGCGAGTCGAGTTAAATGGCTCAGTTTTATCACGTAATATATTATATATATATTACAAGTATGTGATAAAATAAAAAATAATGTTGGTGCAGTTAAGTTCATCGAAATCATTTATTTAGAGAACGTTGATATTAACGGGGGGCTGGGGAACCCTACCGGGTATTTATCAGTGTCTCTATAAATAAGATATCAGGATCTCTCTCTCTTTGGTGTGCAATTCACTGTTCTCTCATTTTCATGGAATGAGAGTTGAGAGCCTCTCTCTCCTCCCGATTCATAGAGAGATAAGCACTCGATCCAAGAGTTCGGATCAAGTTTCTCCTCACGCATCGCAAGATTGACGATGCGGTGATCGTCGGGATGTCAAAGATATCGTTGAATCGTCGCGCTAGCACCCGGAGTTAGACGATTGGCGTTCTCGCGGATTTTTGAGGCGTGTTTGGATGATCTAGAGGGATCCTGCTATGGATCCTTTCTGCAACGATCGTCGTCGACATGTAGCGGTCGACAACGGCTTAGAATATTCAACGGGTATGTTTTCTTTTTATTTTGTGCTCTCAAAAATCTATGTGAGATCCTCGGACCTCTCCGGGGCTCAGATCTTCGGCAACGACAATTACCGTCGTTGCGCCGATGAAAATTTTTAAAAAATCCCCAGACCACCAACTTCCGTTGCGGGCCCCGGAAACCCAACAATGGTATCAAAGTGAGTCTCATAGATTTTCTGAGCCAAATAAAAATAAATTTCATGAAATTAAGTATAGGGTTTAAAATCGTTCATGACCATTGAAACTGCGTGCCGATCTGATTTCGAACGGCCAAGTTATGGCCAGTTTAATTTTTCGGATTGGATCGAAGATACGGTTTGATCTCGGGTTATAATTTTATTTCATCTTCTTGAACCGATTAAAATTTAATTGGTTTGTTAGAAATAAAATTAATTGTGAAAATTATATTTTATAAATAATATAATTTGCACAATAATTTTATTATTATAATAATAATTATTTTATTATTAAATTAATGTAATAATAATAAATTATTATTTCATTATAATAATTATATTATTATTTAATATAATAGGATATCTATAGCCTTTAGAAATGTTAAAAAAGGGTATACTTGATTGGAGGTCAAGTCTTCAAAATAAAATAAATAAATAAATAAAAGAGGGGACCCAAAAGCAAGACTCGCTTGGGTCTTGCTGCACCAATTGAAAAAGAAAAAAAACACCTAAAGGGAGGGGCTCCGTGTTGAAACAGGAGGACAAAAAAATGTGTTGCATCAGGGGGTCCGAGCGGACCCCCTCCCTCTCCCGCATGGCGCACTATAGCGCCGCCAAGAGGCCACCCCGGCGCGATGACCAACCTAGGGGTCGCCGCTCCCCTGCTGCCCAGCTGGGCATCTCGCCTGCTCCGCCTCACGCACAGCCAGGGCCGCCGGCAGCTCCCTCCTCCGCTCGGCCATGCAGCGGGGATTCCGACCCGGCGCGACGGACAGGCCAGGGGCCGCCGCACCGACTCCGCCTGCACCCTTACGGCCTCTGGCCCTCCCTCCTAAGCGCTCCGTGCGCGACGCCCCAGCCGAGGGATTCGCCCAAGCCGCCGCTCCCCTACGCCGCTTGCGCAACCCCAGCGCACAGCCCACCTCCACACCAGCTGAACCCCATGCAGGCTCGTCGGCTGCCCCTGCTTCCACGTCGCACTACCCCAACCTCCTCTCCCTCTCGTCCGCCTTTCTCGTCCACACACCAGGGAGAAGCACCACCAGCAGGGGTCCGATCGGACACATCTCCCTCCGGCGCGGTGCACTGCAACACCGCACCCCTCTCCCACTCGAGCTGAACAAGAAAGGCGTAGAGGCACCTCACCATCTGCCCTGCTCTTGTACCGGCTACCACACTAGGACGGCGCATCACCACTGGCCGTTCTTCGGTTCCGGCTGAACACTACCTCCCGCACCCTCCTCAAGCAGCCATTTCCCTTGCGCGAAACCCTCGCACTCTACCGAGAGAGGCGCCGCCTCCCGCAGCGGTAGACCAAGCTCGCTCGGCCGCCACCCGGTCCTCCTAGCGGGCAGGTAACGCCTGATCCGGGTTTCTTTAAAATAATTAATATAATTAATTAATTAAATTAAATAAATTAATTAATATATTAATTGTAGTGAAATAAATTTTAATACCTGATTAGAATTAATTTAATTTGGATATTAAATTAAATTAATTAAAGGGTCGTTAATTAATTAAATTTTTTGAATTTAGTAATTCGTTTAATTTAATTATATATCCCTCGTACTTAATTTATTCATTTTAATTTTTATCGCGCAATATTTTATACCCGACAACTGGTCTTGAGCATCGAGCTTTGTATGTCTGATTTTAGTTATTATTTTAATTAATTATTTAAATGTGTGCGATGATTGTAATTAATTAAAGACGGTCTGCGCATCGTCTATTTTTTGGTTAAAAATGTATAAGGGCATGCGCACCCAATAATTATATGATGTGCATTTATTCCCGAGTTCCCCTCGCATGTGTGCGAGTATCTTTGTACTTCGGACAAAGACGGCGAGTGACGTAGACCCCGCGAAGATGAGGCGATGTACGATGGTGCAAGACGACACGTGGATTCCACCAAGATGAGGCGGTACTCCAAGACGCGAGGTCGACCCCGCCAAGATGTGGCAGAGCACGTAGATCAAGATGATGCAAGAGGACACATGGATCACGGCAAGACGAGGTGATGCTCTAAATGAGAAGCAGACATACAGCACTGGTAGAGATGCATCTAGTGTCAAGTTTCGACATAGGTATGATTCCCCTTAGGTCGTTTAGATGATCAAGACTAGTCAGGTAGTAGTTTTACCTTTATACATTTATTCAATATTTTATGCATTTTAGAACAGCGGGAAAAATACATAAAATAATAGATAATAAAATGCATAAAGAAGCGACGTATGTTTTTCTATTAAAGTTCAGTTGTGAGCGCGACAACATAGATGAACAAGATTAATAGAAATGTATTACATTCATCGAGATAAAAACATAAAACCCTCAAAAAAATATTAAGTCACAAACAGCCTTCCATCATTCAAGTTTGAACAAAACCAAGTGTTCGAGGTGCCATTTCATGCCTCAGCTGAGGGTGCCTCTTACTACCGTGGAGTTATTTTTTGTGTGGTGGGTAGAATTAACTAAAATTGTAGTAAAGATATAGCCTTAGCTAGTTTGTTGTAATTTTAGAGGCAAGCGTTGAGTAAATCATTAAATGATTTCTGAATCTGGGACTTCACTCAACAGATCAAGGAACCGCAAGATAATGTGATTGGCCTTCCAAGAGCCTACCTTGGACCCTCTGAGTAGTGGTGTAGCCCTAGATTGTAGACTATGAGGGAGTTTCAGGGATCCTTGCCACTAGAATACTCAAGAGTATTCTGATTATAGTACAGAGGGTTCCTAGAATTCGAAAAATTAGTGGGATACATTTAATGATTAAATAATCAGTAATGTCACATTAGGTAATCACATAAAAGTACAATCTGCTAAAGTATATTTGTAGATAATGACAAGTAATACTACAATAAAACTTCAATAAATATTAGAAAAAGTTAATGTCTAAACTAAGCATGAATTTCCTAAATGTATTATAGGCACTTGCGCACATTTCTACTACAATGGAAATTCAAGGTGCTTCTATCCCAACCTATTAAGCCACCTCAGGAAGGGAGGATGTAAAAATGCTTACAGGAGACTCATGAATCAAGCATATTATGGTTCTCTCATAATTCTATCATCATCATCTGATGTTAGTTGTGTTTGCTACATCAAGACTTGGATGATGATCACATGTAGTCTCATCTCCAAGATCCTTTCGAGGAGAAAGTGAAGCAAGATTTGAATGTGATGATTGCACTCAAATTGTGTAAAGTGAATGACAGTTCATAATCTTTCATGTCGTCCCATTATTATACCTTTTATACCCAATTACTCTAGTTTCATTTAAAGGTACAAATGAACCGTATAGAGTAAGCGCTTCATTTCCTTTAAGATAAATATTCGCCAAGTAATAAGAATATTAGAGATAATGACATCTTTTATTCTTATGGTGGATACATTGAATGAAAAGACGAAAAGGCATATGGCAAGCTACACCAAAGGCACCTTCGTCATGTCCTTCAAATAAAAGTGCTTGGTTATTTAACAGGAGGTTATTTGCATCACATAATGAAATGAATTCATGGAAGTTTAAAAAACTGAAATACAAGAAGAAAGTTCCCGCTCTTTGTTCAGTTAATATTAATCAAATAAAAGTATTTTTTTCTCTCATACTTCTTGGGTATTAAAATAAAATATGCTTTTCACATATTTGTATTGAAATACAATAACCAAGTAAGTAGAGAAACATTACTAAAATTAAAGTGTCTTCTCCAAGCAGCTGAGAAAGGGTGATTCCTAAGTCAGCAGTGAGAAACACATAACTTCAGTAATTGCCAAGTAATTGATTCAAATTGAACAAGTTGTGGAGTATAACCAAAAACATTTATCTCATTTGCCCATTTGGAAATGATGGGAAATTATTCCATGTTTTGGAATGAATGTTGTTTGTGGTAACATACTCAACAAATACTTCACTACTATTTGAATCAATGGAAATATATGATGAATATAAAAATGTAAGACCTATCCAGTTGTGGAAATGTGATTCTCTGTCAAGTAAAACTAAAAGAAGACCTCAAATATATACCCAGTATGGTATTTAGGCTCGGCACAGCTAAACACTTATAGTATTATTGACATCTTTAGTTTAGACAAATAAACCTTTAGAAATAAAGGTATGCCACAAAGCTTTCGAGGTTAGTTCAACACGAGAGTGTGAACTCTTCCAAAGAAATCTAGAGTTAAAGATACTTCATAAGATTCCTTTAAGTCATTAAGGAATGTACCAATGAAGTATAAGTTTGGTCAGAAGATATGAGTTGCTTCGGATCGGCAGGCCAAAGAATATCTTGACCAAGCAATCATCGATCATGATAATGTAGTGTGGAGTAATTCCTAAACGCATGTTACCTTATCTACATCACTGTCTTGATGTTCATATGGAGGATAGATGACAAGTCTTACAAATTAACATTGATCAACAAACATGTAGTGTGGATCAATTCCTAAACTCATATGTTATACATCAAAGTTATGATGTAAGTTGTATCAATGTTACAACCTACAGAAACTTCCATTATATTTCATGATGTGATTTGCAAATAACAGCGTAAACCAATAACCAATATGCCAACTAAAATGAAAAATGGATTTCATATGAGTCATAGTATGATGTAAAATCCATTATTTTATAGGATGTGTTTAGATTCAAAGCGTTTGTTAGGATTTAAAAAAACCTGCATCAAGTTAAACACATTGTGCATCTAAGGTAATTATCCTAACAGTTTCTTAAGATATTACCTAAATCCCTAAGATAGAAAAGATGTAGTCAAGTATTAGAATACATTTCTATACAAGGGTGCACATCTCTATTAGAGATAGTGGGAGATAAATTTACTTGGACTTAGTCAATGCTTGAGATACACAAATGGTTGGCATAGGGAACAAGTTCCACAAGTACATGTAGAATAGGCATGTTCCAGAGACACATACTACATAGGAAGAATGAAACCATGGTGATGGTTTTGTATTCACCGCGGCCAGTGATAAATTATTCATTGAGAATAATAAATCCTACAAGTAAGCAGTATAAGGCAACAAGCTAAGATTGACAAGATCAACTAAAATTAAATAATGGATTCCATATATCAAACTGCAAAGGGGCTTATAAATTGAATATTGTGGTGGGTATTCAAATGAAATGATACATGGATGGTACAAGTATGGTACCAATAAGGCTCGATTGGTTAAACCAAGTTGGTACGCCTAAATCTATTAGAATTTTACTTGTCATATCTAAACTTCTAAGATCCTTTTATTGGTCATTGGAGGTCAAGATCATTTTTCATGGAAGGTGTCTGTACGAAAAAACCAGAAAGAGGTGATGACATCAAATGATTCCAATAAGGGTTGTAAGTTACTAAAATCCAATTCTGGATTAAATTAAGCAACAAGATCTTAGAGTATTCATTATAAATTAACCTTTTCCTTGATTCTACCAAAGGTTAGTGGGAACGCCAATGTTTTCCAAGTGATATATGTTTGGAAACATATGGAAAACAGATCTTGATCAGGTTAAAATAAATTCTCCAATGATTGAATTCAAGTAACAACCTATCTTCTAGGGAACTGGATCCACTTAGGTAGATCCAGAGGTTTCTTGGTCCTAGTCAATCGTACATATAGTGACATTGTATTGATAAAATACAAGTTGGAACAATTCAAGTTCAGAATTGTTTCCTATGTCACATGGCTTAATCTTTCTAGGTTAACATGTTCGGAGCATGTGTAGAGATTAAAGTTGTGAATTGATACCATATGCTTTAGCGATGGGTCAATCACATATGCCATATTATGTACAATAATTGATACTGCTATGAAATAATTTATTATAGGCAGATATCAATTATTTCCAGGAGCACTGCAAGTGATGCAGTCAAGAACTATCATCTTGTACTTCGGTGAGTACAAATGATATGTACCTGGAATATGGACAGGAAGGTATACTAGTTGTGGTGGGACACATACTAGTAGTCTTTATATCAATTTGATCTGGTATCGCAGTTAGGAAAAGGAGATGAGCGAGTCAATCTCATAAAATTTTGTGGTAGCCATACCTACAAATACCGAGTACGTTGCAGCTTCTAAGGCAGCTAAGAAGTAGTTATAAATTGCAATAATTTTTCCCAGTTCTTGGATTCGCACCTAGTAACAAAAGTATTATCATAATAAGAATTATGATATTCTTACTAGCCATGTTGTCAAGTTATGAAAATGGACAAAAGTAATATACTCGGGGATACCCTGTCTTGAGAAGTTTTACTCAAGTCGATGAGGTTGTATATAGAAGATATGCCACGCAGCGAAAATGTGGAAGGCCCAGTAGTTAAATCCATTACTCAGCAGAAGCATGGTATTTATCATGTGAGTATATAACAAGTTTAATTAGCAAGTTGGCTCTAGTGCAAGTGGGAGTGTTGAAATAGTGGGTGCCCTAGACCCAACTATGTAGTACTTTTGATTAATGTATCATGTGTTTAGTTAGATATGCATGATGATATCTTACCATTATAGTGTAGAATTTTCTGCGTCCACTATAATAATGGTAATGTCCAAAGGTTAATTTTCATGTCAAGAGGTTATACCAGATCCCAGGCTATAATGAGAACCTTGAGATATAATGAAATTGATCATAAATATATGTTCTATAGTCTAGATACATCTTACTGACTGCACACAGTAGATGTCTGACTATCAGGTGCTGGGGGATCATAATTATTAAGACTTCTTCTCATGAAGTTCTCACTTGGTGATCTCTAGTAGTGAGATCATGAGGAGAGACCCGCCAATAGGAACACCACATGTTTTGGGTGTCATTGGTTGTTCCTATCTACGGACATGTGTATTTTTCTCCTGACTTGAGACCATTACCAATGTATATCATTTAATTATGTACTTTGATGCAAAGAAAATACCATGGCAGTAATGTCGTGGAGAGGTAGTTTGTATTGGATGTGTCGTTGGTGGTATGATGTTGGTTGAATGGTCAAGAAAGGATTTGTCTCTTCCAAGTTTAGGAAGTTGTATATCTCAGGCCTGGTTGATAAGGATGGTGCCGCCTTCCTAAGTCTTTAGCCAAAGCAGTCGAAAGGTGAATCCATCCGGATAGATCAACAAATAATAAAGCAAGATAAGGATGATGACACAAGAGTGCATCCTGCTTTATGAGATATTTAATGACAAAGAGACTATAGTACACAGTCAGTGTTCGTAGGATGGTAGTTGTTGCTATGACTATCCTTATCTCTTTAGGGGCCATGATGAGTTGCTAGACTCCACCCTTGGTCTATGGATTTTATTCACTGCTATCGAGATAAGGTCCTAGAGGGTCACACACAAAAACGTATTCAAGAATCCTCCCTATTCAGTTTAATATGTATATGGACGTAGTGGGCCTTGCCACGGGGGATGATCGTTGTCCAAGTTGTCGATCACCAATTGAATTAAATAAATTCATTAATATTCAAGTTATGAATAATTTCGATTGAATTTATTTAATGTATTTACGAGTTTAGTAAATATAAGAAAAAATATTAATCAAACGAATATTATTTAATATTCAAGGTTCGTTTAATATTAAGCGGGACAGCGAGTCAAGTTAAATGGCTCGGTTTTATAACGTAATATATATATATATATATATATATTATATGTATGTGATAAAATAATAAATAATATTGGCGCAGTTAAGTTTGTCGAAATTATTTATTTAGAGAATGTTGATATTAACGGGGGTTGGGGAACCCTACCGGGTATTTATCAATGTCTCTATAAATAAGAGAGGATTCTCTCTCTCTTTGGTGTGCAATTCACTATTCACTCATTTGCATGGAATGAGAGTTGAGAGCCTCTCTCTCCTCCCACTTCTTAGACAGGGAAGCACTCGATCCAAGAGTTCGGATCAAGTTTCTCCTCACGCATCGCAAGATCGACGATGTGGTGATCGTCGGGACGTCAAAGATATCATCGAATCATCATGCTAGCACCCGGAGTTCGACGATTGGCATTCCCACGGATTTTTGTGGTGTGTGTGGATGATCTAGATGGATCTTACTATGGATCCTTCATGCAACAATCGTCGTCGACATGTAGCGGTCGACAACGGCTTTGGATGTGCAATGGTCATGTTTTCTTTTTATTTTGTGCTCTTAATAATCTACGTGAGATCCTTGGACCTCTTCGGGGATCAGATCGCCGGTAATGACAAGTACCGTCATTGCGCCGACGAAATTTTTTAAAAAATCCCCGGCCCACCGACTTCTGTTGTGGGCCCCGGAAACCCAACACTGATTACTGAGTGGAACCTGTGGGAAGCTAGTGGTGCAGGTTAGCATGGTTCAACACCAGTTTCTGGTACTATTTCTACCAGTAAGAGGAAGAGGTAGATGGATTTCTCTCATGATGTCAGTACTAGCCCGAAGAATTCTTCAGGTGGCCTAGTGATGTGTTACATGTACAGTAAATAGAAGCACAAGAGATAGGAGTGTCTACGTGACCCAGCGTAGTACCGAGCTTGTGGCAATATGGGTCATCTGCAGCACCTTTTCAGGGCATTTCAACTAGTGGCTAGTGAGAGGGGTTATGTGGAGACTCTGTGTGCAGGAGCAGGGGTAGCAGCTTCCTAACAGTTTGGTAATTTGGAATACGTCTGGACATTCAGGCTGAGGTGGTGGTCGTGGTCGTGGTATCCCGAAACCAGGATCTCAGAGATAGTAGGGTGTGTCAGCTCAGGGTAGCAAGGTTGTGTCTTTGGGCCACGACACTGGGGAGGCATATGCAGTGCAACAAACCCAACAGGAGCAGGATCCTGAACCTTCCACTATCATAGGTACGATTCTAGTTGATTCTGTCTTCTCTTCAGTACTTTTTGATACTGGTGCTACACATAGCTTTATATTTGTGCCTGTTGTGGATATCCTAGGGCTCTGTGTTTCTTTTTCTTTTGATATTATGACACTAGACACTCTATTGGGGACTAGAACGGTTCGTGTGCATCAGTGCAGGGAGTGTCCCTAGAGGTTGGTGGGTGTCACTTTCTATAGGACCTCTATGTCATAGGGATGATGAGCTGTAACGTCATTCTCAGGATGGACTGGTTTGCATCCTTTAGATCCTTTATGGGTTGCTATCGTCGTAGGGTGAGTTTTACATCCCCAAAGGGTGGAGACTTTTTATACAAGGGTGAATGGGATTTCCAGGTGAGCTGAGATGGACCTGAGCATCGTTGGTGAGGTGGAGTGATAGCCCAGATTGCGAGCTTATATATGGATGAACAGGGAACTTTTCAGAAGGATTCCCTTCCAGTTGTTGATCATTTTAGGGATGTATTACCAGACAACTTTTTAGGTCTAACTCTCGACTGAGAGGTGGATTTCTCTATTGAGATTGTGCCAAGAGTAGCACTGGTGTCCATTCCTCCTTATAGTATGGCTACACCAGAGTTTCAAGAGTTCAAGTGGCAGTTGGAGGAGTTACAGGAAAATGGTTTCATCTGACCCAGTACTTCTCCTTGGGGTTCGCCAGTCCTATTAGTGAAAAAGGCGGACGGTACCCTCATACTTTATGTGAATTATCGGAAGCTTAACTAGTTGATGGTCAAGAACCGATATCCCTTGCCAAGTATTGATGATCTTTTTGATCAACTTCTTAATATCATGAGTGTTCTCGGAGATTGACTTGAGATCTGGATATCATCAATTATGTGTTACACCATCGGACATACCACTTACAGCTTTTCAGAGCAGATATAGTCTATACGAGTAGTTGGTCATGCCGTTCAGACTCACGAATGTGCCTTCAGTTTTCATGGCTCTGATGAATCATGTGTTCCACCCTTATCTAGATTCTTTTGTGGTAGTCTTCATGGATGATATCTTGGTGTACTCTCACACTCGACACGACCATGCTACCCATCTTGAGATCATTTTGAGTACACTGAGAGAGCATCAGCTATATGCTAAGCTCTCAAAGCACCTCTTTTGGATGGACCAGATACAATTCATGGGTCATATTATATCTGAGGCAGGAGTTGCGATAGACCCATAGAAGGTGAGAGCAGTAGTTTCCTTGTAGCATCCTAATAACGTGTTTCAAATATGGGGTTGCATTAGGTTGGTTGGTTACTACAGGCGCTTTATACAGGACTTCACCCACTTATCTCCGTCGTTGGCCGGTTTGACTATAAAGGGTGTGAATTTCTCTTGGTCAGAAGCTTGCGAGACAGCCTTTGGGGAGCTAAAGGGAAGGTTGACATTAGCACCAGTCCTAATACTTTCCGAGCAAGGGAAGAGCTATACAGTTTACTGTGATGAATCCAGTATTGGGCTGGGAGCAGTGTTGATGCAGGGTGATCGAGTAGTTGCATACGGGTCTCGGAATTTGATGCCACATGATAGGAACTGCCCAACGCATGACCTCAAGTTGGTTGTAGTTTTTCATGTGGTACGATGTTGGAGACATTATCTCTTGGGAGAGCATTTTGTGGTGTTTATGGACCAAAAAAGTCTGAAATACATTTTCATCCAGCATGACCTGAATCTGAGATAACAAAGGTGGGTTGAGTATATTTATTCCTTCGACTTTGATCTTTCCTATACACCTGGTAAGGGTAACGCCGTCACTGATGCACTAAGTAGGACGACTCAGTTACAAGCAGTGCCGGAGGCCAGCGGTGAGTGGCAGCTCATGGCCTTGTTCTCTGAGATGCATTTGGAGGTGCATGATAGTCAGGGGCGAGCCTATATTTCTCCCTTAGCTATGACTTCTACCCTCCTGGATAGAGTGAGGATGAGACAACTATCAGATTCGGAAGGCCTAGTTTTACGGGATTCGGTGGCAAGTGAGGACCCTCCTCCTGGTTGGACGATAGGCGATGATGAGGTACTGTGTGTCCATGGACAAGTGTGGGTTCCAAGGGATATGCATGAAGAGTTGATGCAGAAGTTTCATACTTCAGCTTGGGCAGTGCATCCCAGAGTTACCAAAAATGCATCGTGACTTGAGACGTTAGTATTGGTGGTCGGGTATGAAACGAGAGGTAGATGGTTTTTTTGTGAGGTGTTCCACTTGTCAGTAGGTGAAGGCGGAGAATCAGAGGCCAGCCGAATTGTTATGATAGTTACCCATTTCTAAATAGAAATGGGATGATGTCACAATGTACTTCATGACCGGGTTGCCAAGGCCACCTCGAGGCAGTGATGCCGTGTGGCTTGTTGTGGACAGACTTATGAAGGTAGCTCACTTTTTTCCGATCAAGGAGACCTTCGGTGTGGAAGAGCTCGGAAATTTGTATATCTGAGAGGTGTTCCGTCTTCAAGGGGTTCCTCATTCTATAATTTCAGATAGGGATGCCCGCTTTATGTCTTGTTTCTGGCAGAGTTTTCAGAGGGCACTAGGTACACAGGTGCTTCTGAGCACAGCTTACCACCCTCAGATAGATGGCCAATCAAAGCGTACGATACAGGTGCTTGAGGACATGTTGCGTGCATGTGTCAGGGACTTTGGGGGCTCTTGGGAGAGGCACATAACCCTAGTCAAGTTTTCCTACAATAATAGTTTCCGGGAAACAATTGAGGTTGAACCTTATGAGGCTTTATATGGTAGGCCATGCCGATCACCCTTGTGCTGGTTGGAGGTAGGTGAGGCAACTTTACTGGGACCATATCTCATGCAGGAGACTTCAGAGTCGGTCCAGTTGATACAAATGTGGATGGCTACTACAGAGTCTCTTCAGAAATCTTATTTTGATCGCTACAGACGACCCTTGGAGTTTGTGGTCAAGGATCAGGTTTTCTTGCATGTTTCACTGAGGTTGGGACACAGGTGGATCAGGAGATAGGGTAAACTTTCACTGAGGTATGTGGGGTCATTTGAGATTTTGGAGAGAGTTGGACTGGTTGCCTATCGGTTGAAGTTAGAAAAGAGGTACCGGGCCATGCATGATGTCTTCCATGTATCACAGTTACGCCATTATCACTCGGACCTGTCTCACATTTTTCAGCCCGAGGTGTTTGAGCTTCAGGTCGATGCATCCTTCGAGGAGCATCTGATTCATATTGTTGATAGGAGAACAATGGTACTCTGAGGCTGGTCAGTTCCTCTCGTATGGGTGCTATGGAAGAATGGTCGAGTGCAGGACGAAACCTGGGTGTGGGAGACCGACATACGTACTCAGTGGCCAGAGTTGTTCTCGCCTTCATCTTCACCACCCTTAGAAGGGAAATTTGGGGATGAATTGATTTAAGGGGGAATTTTTTAAGAACCGGGTTCTTATTCATGAGGTATGGGTTTCTTCTTTTCTTCTTTCCTTAAGTGTTTTTGAGAAAATAAGAAAAATGGGGGAAAATCTCAATTTTTTTTGGTACACATAATTTACTTTTCCACACGCCGTGTACTTTGGCCGTCTGGGATGAGTACACAGGGCGTGTAGGCCTGTCGGTGATGAAGGGTGTAAAAACTAACTACAAGACGTGTACTTAGTATAAACACACCGTGTAATTAGTCGATAGATGAATAGTAATTTGGTGAGAGTAGTCGCCGACGGAGCGACAATACATGTCGTGTATTCAGAAATACACATCGTGTAATCATGTCGACAAATGAACAGTGTGGAGGTGAAAAGTAGCCGCCATAGGAGCAGTTAAAAAATGAAAAGTGCATGCCGTGTAGTTTGTTTTTTCACTTAAAACGGGCAGTAGCCTTCTCATTTGGAAGAATAGGCAGTGGATGCATTGGGAGCACCGGGAGAGAAGGTCGTAGCTTGGAGGAGCTCCCGACTGAACACCGGAACTCGGATTCCTTCGTTGATGGTCTCAATTGAACCGCGCAGGTGAGTTCTTCACGCTTCTTGAACCCTTACTTCCAATTCTTTTCTGAGGGGAATTTATTTGGGTTTGAATTCTTTTTCATTTATCTCGGATCTACATCATTCTCAGACATTTCGAAAGTTTTCATTCGCATATATCGATCAATGGAGATCGAGGTAGGTGGTCTGATGTTTAATTCCATCTTTCATGTGGTTTTTGTGTACCGTTGTGCTACGAAACCATGTTTGGGGTGTTGTATGGATGAGTCCTTGATTAATTAAGATATCTATAATTGCATAGATAATCTAATGATAATTATAAACAGCTGTCTATGATGATTTCTTGGATCGAGGGCCACCTCATGGGTGTGTTTCCCTTGTTTATCCATTTCGCCAGGTTACCCGAGGGTATGACGTGATTTAGCATGCTTTGAGTTTTCTTGATATAAAATATGTATAATTGTTTACTATGTGTTGGGCTCAGCCAAGTTACTCTCTTAGCCTGAGGGCAGTGTTTTGTTTAGCCTGAGGGCTAGTGTTTTGTTTAGCCTGAGTGCAAGTGTTTTGTTTAGCCTAAGAGAAAGTGTTTGTTTAGCATGAGGGCATGTGTTTTGTTTAGCCTGAGGGAAATGTTTCATATGCCTGAGGGAAGTTGCTTCTGTGCTTGAAGGTCATTATCTCGTACGCATGAGGGCAATATTCGTTATGCCTGAGGGAAATCACCTAAGGGTTTCGATTCTCATTAGCCTGAGGGCGTGGTTCTGATTACCTGAGGGTATGGTTTTCCATGTCTGAGGACTCTGTTTACTCATATATTCACTATGGTCATTTCACATGTTATACCTTCCAAGATAAAGCATAGGCTTGGTATTGTTTCACCTTGTACTTGTTAGATAACTTTTTGTGGTTTTTTCTACGGAACTATATATGAGATTGTCGGTTGCGGCTGGGTCTCGGAAACTTATAATTCAATTATATTGAATTGTTAAATAACAATTAAATGTAAATGGAACTGGTAGGAATGTTTAATTTTTATTACTTCCTGGTTTATTGCATTTCATTACTGCACACTGCTGCTGCACAAACTCACTGACAGTTGGGCACGGGCCTTTGGTGGTTGCCTACTGGGATTTATTTCTCACACCCTATTTGGGTCATGTATTGGACCCAAGCATATTTTATTGATGCAGGTGTATATAAGGGCATGATTCCCTATACAATTACTTGATTATTGTAGAGGAGTAGGAGAGAATGGGATTGCGCCAAGGCTTGTGATGCTGCTGAGTTCCTGTTGCGTTGTTTTATTTTTCTTTGTTGTATTTGTTCCTTGTATTGTATTGTTTCAGACTGTAGTGTATCCTGTTTTGGCTTCTTTATTAGACTTAGGGACATATTGCATCATTATATATTACTGTTTTTATTTTCATTACTTCAGTACTATGTCCATTTCAGCATTGGTATTGTTTACTGCTTCCGTACTTTTTTATGTTTATATTTTCTCTGTTACGCTGCACTTTGAAAAATGAGGGCATAGATTCCCCACTATCAGACCTAGGCCCTCACTGCTAGTCAGCAGCCTCTAGCATTTGGTGAAGTGTGCTTGAGGTCATGTGACCAACAGGGTTCGGGGCACCCGTTGTGTGGCACCCGGATCCGGGATGTTACAAATATACTAAGGATTACTCTGGGGAGAATAAAAAGCAACATGATCTTTTCATCAATAGAAACTGATAGAGAAGCACCTTCTTTCTTTTAAAATTATTTAATAGCTTTTTCTATTTCCTTTAGGAATTTTATAGCAACATAAAAATTATTATATTTTACTTATTCTTTCATTTTTATTTCTTATTCTTTCACTTTATCAATCTTTTTTACTTTCAAATATTTTTCTTTGGTGGTATCCAGCCTGAAATATAGATCACATTCGTTTTTCTTCTTCTTATTCTTCATCAACATTGAAAATGATTCATCGAATATAGCCTTTTTCTTCATCCTTGGTAGATCTAGGGATTTTAAATATATTTCAGAAAATTTCCTCTATTATTAAAATTTCTTCTTAAAATCTTTAACTTAATCAGCCAATGATATTTGTGTTTCTTTATCTGTGAACTTCATTGTAACGACCCAATGTTTTATCAATGGAATTTCCTTCTTATAATTATGCATTAGAGTATAATCCTATTAGAAATCACAATGACATATTATGATACTAAATTATATGTGATCTTTAAACATAATTTTTCCACTTTTATGGTTTTAATTTCAAAAATATAACATACGTGGTTGTGATCAGTAATAATTTTGGAGTCCGATAGGGAAAACTTAATTTTTGGTGAATAGTAACCTACCCTTATGAATAGTAACCTAACCTTATGAATAGTAATACGACCATTATGAATAGTAAATTGTCCAAAATAAGACTAACCTTACCCATGTATAATTAAATAATATTTTGGCATCTTAAAAAGTAACAATTGTCCATATAAAAAGTATTGGTATTTTTTGTAAGTCATAAATAATTAATTATAATTAATTAATTAATTTAAAATATATATTTGCTTAAAATGTGTTCATAAATTTACTTTAACACCCCGGCCCTAGTTAACCATATTCGTTGCATTATTATATAACATTGGCAAGATCACAAGGAAATCATGTCTCGAAAGACCGATCAGTTTAGTATTATTGGAAACAAGATTCATACATAAGTTCAACTTTATAGCTTGAAGAGAAATACAACACAAATATATTTCATTAGAAAACATCCAAGCCTCGTAGATTATGCATGCAGGTAACTCATAACTAACTTCTTCATATCCTGGGAAAATGAAACATAAAAAAAGGGGTGACCTCAAACGCTCAGTAAGGGTAAGTAATATAGTGGAAAATGACAAAAATATTAAGCATGGTAAATAATTGAAATCACATGCCTTTACCAATAATAAACATGAATACTTTTATGGTAAGAATATGATCTGAGTAAATAATGCCATTATAAAACATAATCATGGCTATTCTACTAGTCGAATGACCACATGAACCATCAATATTATTTCCATAATGAGGGAATGTATAATGTCGTACATTTTGAAACATATTGTCAAGGCCTCATCCAAGATGTCTAAAAATGATTAAGGCCTTGGCCAAAACCATAAATAAAATTGGGAAAGGGACTCATCCAATTACACGTCTAGTTCTCTCATGAAACCTACTGATGCATCGAGGAGCTATAGCGGGCTCCACCCATCACTTACTAAGTCCAATACATTCCTCATATGAAAAGGTTTAAACATATCATAAACATTCGTATTAAAACTAGCATACGAAACATCAATACTTTAACCATAAATCATGAATGGTATAAAAATAGCACATCCACAGTCAAACATATCACAAAACCTTCAATACAATATGAAAGTTTTGTATCATAATAAATCAACTCCAAATAAACTTAAAATCCATCAAAGGATGTTGACATAGATGAAATCAAAACCCTTTTTAGAGAAATATCTCTTTCTATTTTTAAATCATTTAAGAGTCACATAATTATAAAATAAAACATTTAATTTGAAAATATTCTTATAAGATTTTAAGATAAGCTTCGATGACTTTATAATGGTAGAAAATAGTCTCACCCGCCGTATAAGTTAAAAAAGACATTCTTACCTTAATTTTGTCGAAAAGGTTAAAAAGGACATTGTTTGGAAAACGACAGAAAGATTCCTTTACAAACATATTATAAAATGTCAAAAATGGTATAAATTACTTTATCCCGTAGTCTATAAAATATTAAGAATGTTTTGAAATACATTTTTTAAGAAACATGGATGTGGATGATAAAGAGGTCCCAGTAGATAATCACGTATAAACAACCTCGGATAATGAAGAGATTGTGAAATAAACCCTTACCTTGTACTTTTCCTTGGTTGATGGTAGGTTAACCTCCTATATAATGGTGAAATAATGGTTATTAAATTATACAAAAATCATATACATTAATATGATATCATATATGATCTTTTAACATTTCTTTGTTAGTATTATCATTGTTTCAGGTGTTAACTTACTAGTTTTCTTTTATATATTTTGTTACATAAACTGTGTTTGTTATGGATAGTTTGTATCTTACTCATATCCATAATTATATCAATTCCTTAAACATTATTTTTAATCATCAAATGAGAATTATAATAGCATGGATACGATGGGGAATGAATCTCATCGCGTTCGTGGATACGATAGTCCGTACGTACGTACGAGCGACAATATCATTATTTTGATATTAAAATAGTATATAATTGGATGTTATATCATATATACAGAATCATTATTATGTTATATTTATTATTTACATCAATTAGACATCATTATCATACACATCCAAAATAATAATGTTTTGAATAACAATTACACCAAGACGTGGAGACGGTAAGTCGTACGTACGCACGTATGGTGACATGTCATTCAAAGGATGGATAGAATACTGAATATGGTTGTACCATATTTATAATAATATCATAGTATATAGAATATACTGGAGTAATTATTTTAGAAAGAAAATAACAAAGGAAGAATAAGTTGAAGAAGAAAGGAACTTGAAAAAGGGTGGTGAAAACATTACCTCTTCTTCAGGTCCTTCCTTTTGATTTGATAAAAAGGGCTCCTTAGGTTTGATTTATTACTAATTTAAGGCCACTAGGATTAAGGGAGGATATTTGATAGGGTATTTGGGTAGATTTTGGTCGATAGAAAAGGCTTTGAAGGTATGAAGAATTGGTTAGAAGTGGGGTCCTTTTATAAGGGGGGGGAGGGGCTCTTTAAGAAAAACTTAACGTATTAATTTATAATAAATTAATATTTGCTTTCTAATGGCTCCAAAGTGTATTATTAAAAGTATAAGGTGGGTAGGGGTCGAAATGCTTTCATAAAATAGATTTTATATAGGTTTGGGTCATTATATTTACATTATCTTTTAGTTTTAACTCTTAGTTAATTAGTTTGACATTTACCATGTCACTTTGTATTTTTATATTATATAGTTAATAAACTTACTATATACATACAAGATACCCCCAAATGTTCCATTAATGATACACCTATAATGATATAAGTCCTTTGGCCAAACTTTATATTTTTAGGAATAGAATATCAATTAATAATATTATAATTGTTTTAAAAACTCATTTATGTCAATTTTGACAATATTTAATAATTTATTTTTGTTAAAGTCATATAAAATTTATTAATTCTAAAAAAATTAATTTAAGAAATAATAAAATGTCATATTAACCAATAAAATTCTTTAATTGCATCAAAACTTTCAAATTATATTTATTTTAAATTTTATAATACAAATTATTTGATTCTTTCATTAATAAGGAAAATATTGCATCATTATTGTGTCATAAATAATTTTAATTATTAAATGTATAAAAATTATAAATAAAATACCATTATGTAGGAAATAGTTTTATATTTCTAATGAATATTTATAGTCGAAAATATTACATATATAACCCTATGTAAAAAAAATTTTGCTAAAAGATATATGCTTATGTCATTTTTGTATTTACTTTATCTTAATTAATATAAAGTGTCCTTATCACCTACAATTGGCTCCATGGGGTCCCAAAATCAACCCAAAGATGCCCATTGTCGGAAATGTATCAAAAAAATAAAGTTAGGACACGTTTTAGGGTAATTTATTATTATTATAATATTATTTCTTACCCTTATTTACCGGATTTACCCTTTAACCATGGTAAATAAAATATTTTCCGAAGTAATTATTCAAAATGTCTAAAAATATAAGTTAACTATTTACACAATTTGTACCTCCTTATTATAAATATGGAATCCATTTTTATAAATTTAAAACACAGAAGTGGCAGAGATTAATTTAAAATTAATTCCCATTGTTAAAACAAAAGGCGTGTTTTTAAGAGATAATAACTATCAAAAGATTGACACTAGTTTATGTCCGGTTTAAATGGGAAATTATGAACAATGAAAAACATTGTATTAAATGGTAAAAATATATTCTAAATATACTTTAAAACCACTCAAATTCATAATTTATCACTATTAAGTATTATGATTGAAAAAGTTTTTTTTAATTAAAATTTAGTAATTTTCACTATTCATCAAAATATAAAAGTTATCCGAAAAGTACCAAAATTTTTCCCTAGGCTAATTTAGATATTCCGAATCCAAAAATGAAGTCCATTTTGAGAGATAAAATTTATAAAATTTTAAAAATTGGGTATTACTATTCATAACGGCTATTTTTATTGGTCGCGGTGTGTTAGAATCTCGAAGTTGCTTACAACAAACGCTACTGTATTATTCAAAGAGAATCGTACCGTGGAAGCTTGGGGTGTTACATTCTCCCCTCCTTCAAATAATTTTGTCCTAGAAATTTATAGAAAATTACTGTATAAAAAGACTTGTGTGGTTCTTCATCATAAGTTCTTCAGGTTCCCACGTTGCCTCTTCCATCTTATGGTTCCTCCATAGAACTTTTACCAGACGTGTCGTCCAGTTTCTCAGCACTTGTTCACTCGTATCAAGAATCTTGATGGGATCTTCGCAATAAGATAGATTGGGTTCCAGTTCCAATTCCTTGTAAGTGAGTACATGCGTTGGTTCAGGCATGTATTTTCTCAATAGTGATATGTGGAACACATCGTGAACTTTAGAGAGATTTGGAAACATTACCAAATGGTAAGCTACAGCCCCAATTCGTTCTAGAATTTCGAAAGGTCCGATGTACTTGGGACTCAATTTTCCCTTCTTCCCGAAATGTATAACTCCCTTCCATGGAGATACCTTCAAAAAAACATGATCTCCTACCTGAAATTGCAAATCCTTCCTTCAGTTATCGACATAGCTCTTCTGCCTACTTTTAGCTGCTTCGATGTGATTTTGGATTACCTTTACCTTTTCCATCATTTCCTCCACCAATTCTAGGCCTATAAGTTTTCTTTCACCAAAGTCATCCCAGCAGGTTAGTGTGTGACATCTCTTTCCGTATAATGCTTCATATGGTGCCATCTGAATACTTGAATGAAAGATATTATTATAGGAAAATTCCACCAGAGATAAATATTGATCCCACATACCCTGAAAGTCAAGTGAGCATGATCTGAACATGTATTCTAAGGTTTTAATAGTCCGTTCTGATTGTCAATCTGTTTGAGTGTGGTAGGTAGTGCTCAAACGAAGTTCAGTATCCAAGGCTTTCTGAAGACTTTTCCAGAATCATGAAGTAAAATGGGGATCACAATCAGAAACAATAGATAGGGGTACTCCATGAAGTCTCACAACTTCATTAATATATAGTCTTTCTAGACATTCAAGTGGTAAATCTTATCTTAAAGAAAGAAAATGTGATGAAATGGTAAGACAATAAACAATGACCCATATTGCATCGTTACTTCTAGGAGTCTTTGATAGTCCCATGACAAATTCCATCGTGATATTATCCCATTTCCACTTAGGTATGGGAAGATGTCGCAATACTTCACCAAGTTGTTGCATTCCAGCTTTAACTTGTTGACAAACCATACATCTTGACACAAAATCAGTAATCTACCCCTTCATGTTGTCCCACCAAAAATGTTCTTTCAAATCTCTATACATTTTGGTGCTCCCATGGTGTATAGAGAAATTGGAACTATGATCATCATCCAACAATTCCCTTTTTAGATCAGGCATATCGGGAACACAAAGTCTCCTCCAAAATTTCAAAATTCCATCTTCATATTCAAAATCACTCAATCTCCAATCATTCAAAGTTTTAATCTTCTTTTGAAACTCTTCATCATCGGTCTGAGAACTCTTTATCCTTTCTAGTAAAGATGGTTTGGAAACCATTTAAAAAATCATTGATTTTTCACCTTCCATGGTGATTCCCATATCCCTATTTACTAGATCCATGTATATAGGATCCTTTTCAACTCTCATCTTGTTCAAAACTCCATGATCTTTTCTACTCAAAGCATTTTCCACCTTATTTGTCTTCCCTGGGTGGTAGTGTATCGCACAATCATAATACTTGAGTAGTTCAAGCCATCTACTTTGCCTCATGTTGAGTTCTTTCTGTGAGAAAATATACTTCAAACTCTTGTGATCAGTATAAATCTCGCATTTTTTCACCATAGAGATAGTGTCTCCAAATCTTCCAAGAAAAGATTATAGCAGCTAACTCAAGATCATGAGTAGGATAGTTTTTCTCAGTAATTTTCTTCTATCGTGATGCATAGTCAATAACCCTATCATTCTGCATAAGGACACAACCAAGTCCTTTCTTTGATGCATCACTATAAATAACGAACCCATCATTACCCGATGGTAGAGTCAATATAAGAGCATTGACTAATCTTCTCTTCAGTTATTCAAAACTTTCTTCAAACTCTTTTTTCCAAACAAATTTAACTCATTTACGAGTGAGCTTCGTTAATGGGTTATCCAATTGGGAAAAATTCTGGACGAAACGTCGATAATAACCTACTAAACCAATAAAACTGCATACCTCAGTTATAGTCATCAGTGATGGCCATTCTTGGATTTCTCTTGTCTTAGAATGATCAACATAGATTCCATCCTTAGAGACAATATGGCCAAGAAAATAAATCTCTTAAATCCAGAATTCACACTTGCTAAACTTCTCATATAATTCAGGTCTTCTGAGAGTCTTCAATATAATTCGCAAGTGGTTTTCATGATTTTTGTAGCTTTTTGAGTATACCAAGATATCAGCAATAAATACCACTACAAAGTCATCAAGATATTTCTTGAAAACTCTGTTCATTAGATCCATGAAAACATAGGGTGCATTAGTCATCCCAAAAGGCATTATTGTAAACTCGTAATGCTCGTACCTAGTTCGAAATGATGTCTTCAGAATTTATTCCTTCTTCACACACAACTGATGGTATCCAGATCGAAGGTAAATATTTGAAAAGTATTGAGATCCATTCATTTGTTCAAATAAATCATCAATGCGAGGTAGGGGATACTTGTTTTTTATCGTTATAGAATTGATCTCCCTATAGTCAATGCACAACCTTATAGATCCATCTTTCTTCTTAACAAAAAGGATAGGGGCTCCCCATGGAGAAACACTTGGGAGAATAAATCTCTTATTACTCAATTCCTCTAGTTGTTTATTTAGTTCAACTAATTCCATAGTGGCTATTCTATAAGGGGTTTTCGATATGGTCCTTGAACAAGGAATTAAATCAATGGAAAACTCAATTTCTCATTCTGGAGGATGTCCAGGTAAATCTTCCGAAAACACATCAACATATTCTCTCACAATAGGTACATCATCTATTTGAATATTCATTTCCTCACCCACAGTTATTTCATTATCTTCCTCCCTGATAATTGAATTTAGTTGAGCTACTGGGGATGGATCTAGATAAGAATCAGGTGGTGACGATTATGCTCTAAATATAAGGTGTTCTTTATCACGATCATCAAAAATCGTAACCTCGTTCTTATTACAATAAATTTTCTCATCATGGTCAAAAATCCAATCCATACCGAGGATTATATCAAATTCATTCATGGGTATGACGATAAGATCACCAGATAAAGAAAATTTATATGCTCTAATGGGGACTGATTCACAAAACTTTATTGCAATGATACTTCCCTTAAGAGTTTTTACTGACAAATTCCTTGTTAAATAAAATTGGAAATATCTAATTTCCTTATAAAACTAGGAAGATATGATACAATGTGATGATCCAGAATAAAATAAAGCATTTTCTAAACTTGAGGAAACCATTAAATTACCTACCACCACGTCTTTCGGGGCTTCAACCTCAGCAGTAGTGATTGCATAATCTTAGCCTTGATCCCTTGGCCTTTTCAGAGGTAAGTTTCCCTGACGCTTAGGACATTCATTTTTATAATGTCCCATCACTCTGCAATTATAGCATTGAACATTGGTAGCATCTTTCTTTCCTTTCAAATCACCTGCTAGATGACCTTTCTGTCCACATTTGTAGAAAACTTCTTTTCCTTTTAGACAGGCACCAGGGTGCTACCTTCCGCTATTATCAGAGAGTGGAAATTAAATTCTTCCCTTCTTCCCTGATTCCTTATTTCCTTTCCCAGAGTGTTCAGCAGATCTCTTCTTCTCTTGCTTTTATTTAAAGTCATAAGACGTAGAGAATTCCTTTTCTGTCTTGATAGCACACAAGACAATATCTTTGTATAATGAGAAGGATTGTGATACTAATGCTCGACGGAGAAATGGTTTTAACCCATCAAAGAAAGGATCAATCTTACTTCTTGGGTTACGTATATAATCTGTAGCATGCCATGATAACCTTGTAATTTTAGCCTCATACTTAGTGACATTCTCGTACTCCTTTTTCCTCAGACTCAGAAATTGTCTTTCCATATCCGCTCGATGGTCATGAGGAAAGTATTTTTCTAAGAAACTCTCTTTGAACTCCCTCCATTCCATATTTTATACTTCATCATCTTAATTTGTGTTTTGAATCAATGACCACCATTGATCAGCATCTCCAGTGAGGCAGTAAACCGCCATTATAACTTTTTCCCTTTCACTACTCCCCAAAGCATGGAATATTTTCTCTAAAGAATTTATCCATTTCTCAACTACTAAGGGATTTGTACTCCAATTGAATGTTGGTGTTTTTAACCTCATTAAGTGATCTAACATTGATCCTCCACACTGTGGATCTAGGTGCTCCATACAGGTAAGGTTATTTTTCATAACCTGAGTGAGTTGTCCCAGTATGGTGATTAGCTGATCAGCACCTGTTGCATCACCAGCTCCACTATAATTATCTTGATCATGAGGGAAATCTCTACATGGAGTGTGTGCATTGATATTGTTTCCATTACAACCACTAAGCACCATTTCTAAACAATGTCATAAACTAGATCATTTTATGAATCAAAATACATAATTTCATACTTGTAAAACACTTAACATAAATTGAACTATTTATGGATATAATGAATAATCATAAAAAAAATGTTTTCTTTGAGGAATTATATACTCATAAACCCTTCATAATGGTTTATAAAGAAAATAAGAATTATACTAAGCATATTTTCCTCAGGGGTATTGTAACCATTAGTGTAATAAGACCCATTGTCGTGCTCCAGTTCCCATTCGAGTCTAGCTCAAAGTGGTATTTTCGGGTTTTACCCCTAAGTACATCTGTGCCAGAGCCACCTCTACCTTCTCGTATCCAGAGAGGGATGTATTTCTTGGAAAACTCACAAAATCTCTACAATACCAAAATTCTAGGAAGTTCTTCTATACTAATCCTCAAAGTCTACCTTAGGGTTATGTGCTCTAATCAGAGTTTATCTAAATCTAGTTTCCAAGGTTTGTACTAAACTTCCTCTGATACCAACTATAACTCCCCAACCCTAGTTACCCAGATTCGGTGCATTATTACATAACATTGTCATGATCACAATAAAACCATGTCTTGAAAGTCCAATCAATATAGTATTAATGGAAACAAGATTCATTGATAAGTTCAACTTTATAGCTTGAAGAGAAATACAACACAAATATATTTCATTAGAATCATCCAAGCCTCCTAGATTATGCATTCAGGTCACTCATAACTAACTTCTTCATATCCTGGGAAAATGAAACATAAGAAAAGGGGTGAGCTCAAACGCTCAGTAAGGGTAAGTAATACAGCAGAAAATCACATAAATATTAAGCATGGTAAATAATTGAAACAGAATGCCTTTTCCAATAATAAACATGAATACTTTTATGGAAAGAATATGAGTTGAGTAAATAATGCCATAATAAAACCTAATCAGGGGTATTCTACTAGTCGAATGACCACATGATCCATCAATATTATTTCTATAATGAGATAATGTATAATGTCATATATTCTGAAACATTTTTTCAAGGCCTCAGCCAAGACGTCTAAAAATGATTAAGGCCTCAGCCAAAACCATAAATTAAATTGGGAAAGGGCCTCGGCTAATTCCATGTCTAGTTGTCTCATGAGACCTACCGATGCATCGAGGAGCTATAGCGGGCTCCACCCGTCACTTACTAGGTCCAATACATTCCTCATATGAAAAGGTTTAAACATATCATAAACATTCATATTAAAACTAGAATTAAAGATGTCAATACTTTAACCATAAATCATGAATGGTATAAAAATAGAACATCCACAGTCAAACATATCACAAAACCTTCAATACAATATGGATGTTTTTTATCATAATAAATCAACTACAAATAAACTTAAAATCCATCAAAGGATGTTGACATAGATGAAATCAAAACCCTTTTTAGGGAAATGTCTCTTTCTATTTTGAAATAATTTAAGAGTCACAAAATTATAAAATAAAACATTTACTTTTTAAAATATTCTTATAAGCTTATAAGGGAAGCTTCGACGAGTTTATAACGATAGAAAATAGCTGCACCCACCGTATAAGTTAAAAAAGACATTCTTACCTTAATTTTGTTGAAAAGGTTAAAAAGGACATTGTTTGGAAAAGGACAGAAATATTACTTTATAAACATCTTGTAAAAAGTCAACAAGGGTATAAATGACTTTAACCCATAGTCTATAAAATAGTAAGAATGTTTTGAAATACATTTTTAAGAAACATGGATGTGGATGAGAAAGAGGCCCAAGTAGATAATAACGTATAAACAACCTCGGATAATGAAGAGATTGTTAAATAAACCATTACCTTGTACTTTTCCTTGGTTGATGGTTGGTTAACCTCTTGTATAATGGTGAAATAATGGTTATTAAATTATACAAGAATCATATACATTAATATGATATCATATATGATCTTTTAACATTTCTTTGTTAGTATTATCATCGTTTCGGGTGTTAACTTACTCGTTTTATTTTATATATTTTGTTACATAAACTGTTTTTGTTAGGGATAGGTTGTATCTTATTCATATCCAGAATTATATAAAGTCCTTAAACATTATTTTTATTCATCAAATGAGAATTATAATTGCATGGATACGATGGGGAATAATCTCATCGCGTTCGTGGATATAGTAGTCCGTACGTACGCACGAGCGACAATATCATTATTTTGATATTAAAATAATATATAAATGGATGTTATATCATATATAAAGAGTCATTATAATGTTATATTTATTATTTACATCAATTACACATCATTATCATACCCATCCAAAATAATAATGTTTTGAATCGCAATTACACCACGACGTGGAGACGGTAATCCATACGTACGCACGTATGGTGACATGTCATTAAAAGGATAGATAGAATACTAAATATGGTTGTAACATATTTATAATGACATCAAAGTATATAGAAGATACTTGATTTATTATTTTATAAAGTAAATAACAAAGGAAGAAGAAGTTGAAGAAGAAAGGATCTTGAAAAAGGGTGGTGAAAACATTACCTCTTCTTCGGGTTCTTCCTTTTGATTTGATCAAAAGGGATTTTTAGGTTGGGTTTATGACTAAAGGAAGGCATCTAGGATTAAGGGAGGATAGTTTAGAGGGTATTTTGGTAGATTTTACTCAAGGAAAAATTCTTTGAAGGTATGAAGAATTGTTTAGAAGTGGTGTCCTTTTATAAGGGGGAGGAGGGGCTCTTTAAGAAAAAATAAAGGTATTAATTTATAATAAATTCATTTTCTCTTTATAGTGGCTAAAAAGTGTATAATTAAAAGTATTAGGTGGGGATGGGTCCAAATCATTTCATCCAATAGATTTTAGACAGGTTTGGGTCATTATATTAACCTTATCTTTTAGTTTTAACTCGTAGTTAATTAGTTTGACATTTACCATGTCACTTTGTATTTTTATATTATATAGTTAATAAACATACTATATACATCCAACTAACCATAAAGTGGTCCATTAATGATACACCTATCATGATATAAGTCCTTTTGCAGAACATTAGATTTTTAGGAATATAATATCAATTAATAATATAATACTTGTTTTAAAAAACTCATTTATGTCAGTTTTGAAAATATTTAATAATTGATTTTTGTTAAAGTCTTAACAACTTTATTAATTATAAAAAAAATCATTTAAGATAACTAACATGTCATATTAACCAATAAAATCCTTGGATGCCATCAAAACTTTCAAATTATATTTATATTAACTTTTATAATACCAATTATTTGATTCTTTCATTAATAAGGAATATACTGCATCATTATTGTGTCATGAATAAATTTAATTATTAAATGTCTAAAAATTATAAATAAAATACCATTATGTAGGAAATAGTTTTCAATTTCTAATTAATATTTATAGTTGAAAATATAACATATATAACCCTATGTAAAAAATGTTTTTCTAAAAGATATATGCTTATGTCATTTTTGTATTTACTTTAACTTAATTAATATAAAGTGTCCTTATCACCTACAAGTGGCTCCATGGGGTCCCAAAATCGACCCAAAAATGCTCATGGTCAGACATGTATCAACAAATAAGGTTAGGACACGTTTTAAGGTAATTTAATATTATTATAATATTAATTTTTACCCTTATTTACCAGATTTACCCTTTAACCATGGTAAATAAAATATTTACCGAAGTAATTATTCAAAATGTCTAAAAATAAAAGTTACCTATTTACATAATTTGTAACTCCTCAATCTAAATATGGAATCCATTTTTCTAAATTCGAAACACAGAAGTGGCAGAAATTAATTTAAAATTAATTCTCGTTGTTAAAACAAATAGCATGTTTTTAAGAGAAAATAACTATCAAAAGATTGACACTTGTTTATGTCCGATTTAAATGTGAAATTATGCCCAATGACCAAAATTTTATTAAATGATAGAAATATATTATAAATATACTTTGAAACAACTCGAATTCAAAATTTATTACTAATAATTATTTTGATTAAAAAAGTTGTTTTTAATTAAAATTTAGTAATTTTTATTATTCATCAAAATATAAAAGTTATCCGAAAAGTACCAAAATTTTACACTAGGCTAATTTCGATATTCAAAATCCAAAAATGAAGTCCATTTTGAGATATAAAATTTATAAAATTTCAAAAAGTGGGTATTACTATTTATAACGGCTACTTTGATTGGTCGCGGTGTGTTAGAATCTCGAAGTTGTGTACAACACACGCTACTGTATTATTCAAAGTGAATCATACTATGTAATCTTGGGGTGTTACATTTAAAAATTTATGTCTTCTAGTTTTTAGATAATTTTATAAGACATTACGTAATTTTTGAAATCATTATAAAATCAGTTTTAATTTTAAAAACTGTATTTTTCAAGTAAAATATGATTTTAATTAAATATTAAATTAATCATATTTAGAAAATTATTTTTTAAAAATGGCCTTAATTTTTGGATTCTACAAGTCTAAAAATGGTTGGGGTGAATTTTTTGGATTTTTCTAAAATACGCGAGTTTTTGATGAATAGTGAAATACCATAATTTACAAAATAAGCTAAATATGATAATTATTGAGTCATGCATGATGTTCTGATGGTGTAAGACCAATTTTTTCAGGTTCACATGATAAAATTACTATTATTGGTCATTGAATATTCACTATTACTTGTCTTGTGGGAAAAAATAAACTAATTAATTTTATATTGAGAAATCCCCTCTCCCCTCCACTATAAATACCACCCTTCACACCCTCATTTCCTAACACCTCTCAAGATTTAATCCATGACTAAACTCTACCCAAGAATATTATCTAAACCCTCCCCCACGTCCAATATCTTCTGTTCTCATCAATAGTCCAAGCCTTGGTCCCTTAAGGAGGATCTCAAAAGGAGGATTCAAGAGGTAATTTCTCCACCTCTTTTCCTATAAATTCCTTTCAGTTTCAAGTTCTTTTATTTTTCTCTCCCAACATATCTTCACCATAATGGTATGGTAACTCTAGTATCATACATATACTGGAATTGTATTGATAATAATGGGATATGATACCATACAACCCTCTTCTCCTCTTCCTTTTATTTTATAAAAGAAAACGTTATTTGTGAGGTGTTAATCTGTCACCTTCAAGAACGACATGTTTTATTTTTCAATTTATACCTTTATATATGGTAATGAAACCATTTTTATGGTTGAACCAGAATATTTTATATGTATAACGTCCTATTTTATGTTCTGGAACTAAATTATGTACATATTACTAAATTATTAAACAAAACAACTTCGTTGTGGTCTAAAAACAGCCCAAATTAACCCAAACAATCATCATTTAATTATTATCTAGAGATTGATACACAAGGAATATAATATAATTCATTATAAGATCATTTTATATTCTGAAATATCATTAATAACATGAAATAAAATTTCATTATGTTTATCCATGTTCTACACTAACTTCCATTTCTGAATACATGTGAACCCTCAATAAAACCATAAAAACGAACATTCCCGAGCAATGTTTTTAAACTATATAACTCATCCAAAGGCCCATAAAATAACTTATTCAATCCATAATGAACCGTATTTAAGTACAAAAGGTTATTTAATTTTCAATTAATTAATCTAATGTGGTTATACATGACATTAAAGTGAAGGAAGCATTTGGATAAAAGGTAAGGGGAAATCTCGAACCCAACTTTCTTTATTCAGGTTCTCCCTCATTCACTTCTTTTTTTCTGGTATGTTCACTCCATAAAAATAATTTTTTCATCATTATATTTCCTTTTCTGGGATATACATGTTTTTTACTGATGTTTATGTCAAAAAAATTTTTTCCAAAAGAACTCTTCTTTCAAAATCACACCTTTTACTTCTCACTCATCTTTGATGGTTATCGTATAGAGTATGTTATTCCCACTTAATTTTGGGAACCCAATATTTATTAATGTGTTCATATGAGATGAAAGCCATTCCTTTCCATGGGTTAGTTATGTTCATTTTTTATATATGTTTATTGTGTCATGCATGATAAATGGTAATGTTATGATGTGATGGGTGTGCCTGGAATTATATAGCGCAATATGAATGTTTCAATGTGACGGGTGTGCCCGGAATTATACAGCGCTCCAATGAATTGGGTAAAGTGATGAATCTCTTGAGTTAACATGAAATTATGTGTGAACAAGATTCTATCTTTTTTCACATGTATGTGGGGTAGTTAACCACTAAGACATGATATTTTATTTTTATGCATTGCCATATTTCAAGTCTTTTACTAATGATTTCTCTTATGTTAATGATCCTTTGTCTATGTTATGGTTATAATCACCCATTGTTATATTGTTATTATCTATCCTCTTCCTGGTCTTTTATCTCACCCCTTTATATGTATATCTGTAGGTGACTACATGTACTAAGGAGACTTCAAGTGCCAATAAGAATCTAGAGAAGGAGGAATTAAATAAATGTTTATGCTTGATGTTGTAATTGTTTTATATGGTCCTAGTTTTCCCAAGACACTAAACCTTTAGATCCTCTATGTGTAATAATATTATGTTTTTTATCTTTAAAATGATGTAATAATAATGTAAGAAAAGCCTGGTTCGCTATAGTTTGTATTAGAGGCAAGGATTAGTTAATTTGGGAATTAGGATTAGTGAACCCTAGTGAAAACCTCTAGCATGAGACTGAGTAAAAATATGCACACAAGAATCATTATATAGGGATGACATATTTAATGATTTTAGTATAAATCATAGGAATGAATAATTTATCAATGAATAGTTGACTTAGATACTGTTTTAAAATTTTCTATTTTATAAAATGGTGGGAACCCGGAGAAACCAGGCCAACAACTCGTGTAACGTCCAATACAACGATTACATGAATGACATCCCCAATGATTTGGGAGGTAGAGTTAAAAATGGCATGGAAATGCTTACCCAACTATCTAAGGTTATTAACAATAACCATAATAATGGAGAACTTCCTCCTTCACCAAAGAGGGATCAACTGGCTATCAAATATTTTATGTAGCAACAACCATCAACATTTAGTGGATCTTCTGATCCACTAGTTGCAGAGCAATGGATCAACTAAATAGAAAAGATCTTTTCTATGATTCATTGTTCTAAGATAGAGAAGGTGACACTAGCTGATTATCCTCAAGATAGAGAGGCCAATCAATGGTGTTATTTGATCAAGAACACCAATCCATGGGAGGAAAACGAAGATATGGAATGGGAAGACCTTAAGATAATGTTTCATAACAAGTATTTCCCAATAACTCTTCACACAAAGATAGATAGAGAATTCATAGAGCTAAAGAAAAATGAAGGAGAATCTATCACAACCTATAAAGATAATTTCACAAGGCTTGAAAGTAACGCTTTGGGTTTTGTTATCAACAATGATAGAAAAATTGATAGATTATTTAGCATATTAAACCCACACCTTCAAAAGGCTCTTGCAATTAGAGACTTTGGGAGTTATGAAGAAGTTGTTCAATGTTCTCTCAAAGTAGAGTTGAAGTTTTGATAATGGTCACATGGATATGGTGATAAGAAAAGAAATATGGATTTTCAAGTTAGTGGATCTAATGACAAAGGTGGGAAGAAAACTCAATGACCCACATGCCAAAAATGTGAGAAGTTGCACCATTGGAACTACCTCAATGGAATGGGGAAGTGATTCAAGTGTGGGAAAGAAGGAAACTATTCTCTAGAGTGTTGAAAAGACATTTGAATGATGGATAGTGTGGTGAAATAAATGAGAGAACCACCCATGGTTCTATGCTACAACTATAGGGAGCTAGGTAACTATGCAAGATAGTGCACTAAACCTCGAGTTCTTGAGGGTAATTAGTGTCAATAACCACCAAAGCCAAAAGAACAAGGAAAGTCTCATTCCATCACTACTACGGAAGTGGAGAAAGATAATAAAGTAGTACAAGGTACACTTCTTATTCACTCAAGAATGGAAAAAGTATTATTTGATTCTAGTTATATTCATTCCTCTATATCATGAAAGTTTTCTAGAACTATAAAATTGAAGCCCCGAAACCTTGAAGTAGATAAGTCTATAAAAACGCCAAGTGGTGAAATAATTGCAACCCAAGTGTTTGACTCTTCTCCTATTGGCATATGTGGGACGATTCTTCCAGTGAATATCGTAATACTTACCATGGTGTAATCCAACTCTATAATGGGAATTTATTGGATCTCATTATATAGAGCACATATCAATTGTCAGGAAAAGGAAATATCTTTACATATTCTGAACCATCCCATGCTCCTCTACCAATGCAAGGAAGATCATGAATCTCCTTTGAAAAATTCATTAGTGGTTTAGGTTTTGATTCCCTGTGAAGAAGCATACCTCTCCCAAATGGTTGAGTTAAAGGATAGTACCAACCATTCAGGAATTCCCATCGTGAGTGAATACAGTGATATATTTCCCGAAGAGTTCCCAAAATTCCCCCAGATCGTGAGGTAGAGTACTTAATAGAACTCCTACCCAGAGATACTCTAATCTCGAAGTATCCTTATAGGATGGATCCTATCGAACAGGAGGAGTTAAAGAAGCTATTTCAAGATCATCTGGACAAAGGGTTCATACACCCTAGTGCATCACCTTGGGGTGCACCAGTTCTCTTTGTGAAGAAGAAGGATGGAACAATGCGGCTATGTATCGATTATCATGAACTCAACAAGATCACCATAAATAACAAGTATCCTCTTCCAAGTATTGATGAATTGTTCGATCAGTTAAGAGGAGCTCAATACTTCTCAAAGGTGGGTCTTTATTCTGGATATCATCCGCTAAAGGTGAGGAAGGAAGATATTCAGAAGATTGCCTTCCGTTCAAGGTATGGGCACTATGAGTTTCTGGTGATGCCCTTAGAACTTACTAATGTCCTAGAAAATCTTCATGGATTTGATGAATAGAGTCTTTATACATTACCTCGATGAATTTGTGGTAGTATTTATTGATGATATTCTCATATATTCCAAGATAAAGGAGGAATATGAAGAACATCTAAGACTTGTGTTGGTGACATTGAGAAAGGAGAAGTTGTATGCCAAGTTCATCAAGGGTGACTTTTGGATGAAGAAAGTCATGTTCTTGGGACATGTGATCACAAGTGAGGGAATTTCTGTGGACCCTTCAAAAACAAAGGTGATGGAGGAATGCCATAGGCCCTCCAGTGTCACAAAAATCCATAGTTTTCTTGGATTATCTGGGTACTACTAAAGTTTTTTGAGAAATGTATCATGATTTTCAATCCCTCTAACTAAGTTAACAAGGAAAGGGGTAAAGTATGTCTGAATGGAAGAATGTGATGGAAGCTTCAAGGAGCTAAAGAAAAGGATTATCACTGAACCAGTTCTCACACTACCAAAAAGTGGAGAAAGTTTTGTTATATAAATTGATGCTTAAAATAAAGGCTTGGGTTACTTTCTAATGAAAAATGACAATGTGATAGCCTATTCTTCACAGAAGTTGAAGATCCATGAGTACAATTACCTGATGCATGATTTAGAGCTGGCAGCCGTGATTTTTGCCTTGAAAATCTGGAGGCACTGCCTTTATGGAAAGAAGTGTGACATATACACCGACCACAAGAGCCTAAAGTATATATTCACACAAAAGGATCTCAACATGTATCAAAGGAGATGGTTAGAGATAATTAAGGATTATGATAACACTATTCACTATAATCCTGGAAAGGAGAACAAGGTAGCTGATTCTCTAAGAAAAAAAGAACCTACTAATCTATCTATGTTATGGATTGAGAAAAACCCTATCTTTTGGGATATGAAAAGGATGGATTTAGAGATCATAAGGGAAGGGGATGCTTCCTACCTTTCCAAAATGATTGTGCAACCATCCCTCCAAGAGAAGATTAAGAAATCACAAAGGGGTGACGTGGAGATACAAAAGAGGGTGAATGCAGTAAAGGAAGGGAAGCTTCAAGAGATTCATATCAATGATGATAGGGTGATTTAGTTTGGAACACAGCTTAGTGTGCCTTCATCACTCGGGATAAAGAAGGATCTATTGGACAATGCACATAGCTCAACATTCTCTATCCATATGGGGAGGACCAAGATGTATCATGATCTCTGAGAACACTTCAGGTGGGATAACAAAAAGAAGTAGATTGCAGAATATATATATAAAGGTGCTTGGTAATTCAGGAAGTTAAAGCAGAGCAAAAAAAGTCCAAAGGGATGATGTTGCCATTACTTATACCCATGTGGAAATGGGATAATGTTAGTATAGACTTTGTAATGAGTCTCCCAAAGAGGTCTAAGTGAAATAATATGATATGGGTTTTGGTTGACCGGCTCACCAAGACTTCCCATTTTATTGCTATTTGGGAAGACCTCTATATTGAAAAACATGCAATGATATATGTGAAGGAAGTGGTGAGACTGCATGGAGTTCCACTCTCTATTTTCTATGATCCTGATCTAAAGTTCACATCTAAATTCTGGAGGACTCTCAAACATGCTTTGAGTATTAAATTAAATATCAGCATGGCCTATCACCCCCAAAATGATTGTCAATCGGAAAGGGATATTCATAGTCGTGAGGATATGTTAAGATCCTACTCTCTAGAATTCAAATCTGGATGGGATCAGCATATCCCATTGGTTGACTTCTCATACATCAACAGCTTCCACTCGGGTATTCATGTGGATCTGTATGAAGCTCTGTATGGAAAGTGATGTTGAACTCCAACCTGTTGGGATGAAGTTGGGTAAATAAAGCTACTTGGACTCGATCTTGTGCAAGAGATGATAGAAAAGGTTTATGTCATCCAGAAACACATCAAAGCTGCTCAGAGTCGGAAAAGGAGCTATGCTGACAACAATCAAAGGTACTTGGAGTTTGACGTTGGAAATAAAGCCTTCCTTCAAATATCACCATGGAAGAGAGTCATGTGGTTTGGAATGAAAGGGAAGCTAAGCCCAAGGTACATTGGCCCCTTTGAGATCCTTGACTGCATAGGAGTCGTGGCCTATTGGCTTGCACTTTCATGAAATATGGCTCAAGTTCATGATGTATTTCACATATAACTCCTATGGAAGTACATACCCAATCCCTCACATGTACTAAACTTAGAGGTGGTGTAGCTAGAAGATGATCTCTCTTATAAGGAGCAGCCAGTGAAGATTCTGGACCGAAGAGATAATGTTCTACGCAACAAGATAACTCACCTTATCAAAGTGTTATAGAGGAACCATAATAATGAAGAAGCTACTTAGGAACTGGAAGAGGTGATGAAGGATAAGTACCCTCGCCTGTTTATGTACAACGAAATTTCAAGGGTGAAATTTCATAAGGGGGGGGGGGGAATGTAATGACCCAAAGTTTTATCAATGGAATTTTACTTCTAATAATAATTTCGTATAGTATAATCCTATTAGAAAGAATAATGACATATTATGATACTAAATACTATGTGATCTTTAAACATAATTTTTCTACTTCTATGGCTAGAATTTCGAAAATATGACATACACGGTTGTGATCAGTAAGATGTTTGGAGTCCGATAGGAAAAACCTAATTTTTTTTGAATAGTAACCTACCCTTATGAATAGTAACCTACCCTTATGAATAGGAATAAGACACTTATGAATAGTAAATCGTCCAAAATAAGAGTAACCTTACCCATTAATAATTAAATAAAATTTAGGCATCTTAAAAAGTAACAATTTGACCATAGTAAAAGTATTGGTATTTTGTGTAAGTCATAAATAATTAATTAAAATTAGTTAATTAATTTAAAATATTTATTTTCTTAAAATGTGTTCATAAATTAACAATTCTATATCTTCTATTTTTTAGATAATTTTATAAAACCTTACGTAATTTTTGAAAGCATTATAAAATCTGTTTTAATTTTAAAACCTGTATTTTTCATGTAAATTATGATTTTAATTAAATATTAAATCAATAATATTTAGATAATTATTTTTGAAAAATAGAATTAATTTTTGGATTCTAAACATTGAAAAATGGTTGGGGTGATTTTTTGGGATTTTTCTAAAATACATGAATTTTTTATGAATAGTGAAATACCAAAATTTTCAAAATAAGCTAAATAAGCTAATTATAGAGTCATGCATGATGTTCTAATAATGTAAAATCAATTGGTTCAGGTTCACATGATAAAATTACTATTCTTTTTCATGTAAGATTAACTATTCCTTGTCTTGTGGGGAAATAATAAACTAATGAATTTAATATTGAGAAATCTCCTCTCCCCTCCACTATAAATACCACCTTTCACACCCTCATTTCCTAACACCTCTCAAGCTTTAATCCATGACTAAACTCTGCCCAATAATCTTCCCTAGCCCATCCCCCACGTCTAATTTCTTCTGGTCTCATTAAAATACCAAGCCTAGGTCCCATTAGGAGGATCTCAAGATGAGGATTCAAGAGGTAATTTATCTCCCTCTTTTCCTTTAAATTCCTTTAAATTTCAAGTTCTCTTTTTATTCTATCCCCAACTATCATCATCAAAATGGTATGGTAACTCCAATATCATACATATACTTGAATTTTATGATACTAATGGTATATTATACCATACAAATCCCTTCTCCTCTTCCTTTTATTTTATAAAAGAAAACGTCGTTCATGAGGTATTAATCAATCACCTTCAAGAACGAATTTTTTTTCCATTTCTACCTTCAAATATAGTCATGAAACCATTTTTATGGTTGAACCAAAATATTTTATATGTATAATTTCCTATTTTAAGTTCTGTAACTAAATTATGTACATATTACTAAATGATTAAACAAAACAACTTCGTTGTGGTCGAAAACCCGCCCAAATTAACCCAAACAATCATCATTTAATTATTATCTAATGATTAATCCACATAATATATAATATAATTCATTATAAGATAATTTAAATTCCATAATATTATTAATAACATAAAATACATGTTCTTGATGTTTATTCAGGTTCTACACAAAATTCCATTTATGAAAACATGTGAACCGCTCAAGAAAACCATAAAAACGAACATTCCTAAGAAATGTTTTTAAAATCTATAACTCATCCAAAGTAACATAAAATAGCTTAATAAAACTTTAATAAAAAATATTCATGTACAAAATGTTCTATAATTGTCAATTTATTAATCTAATGTGGTTGTATAGGGTATTAAAGTGAAGGAAGCGTTCAGATACAAGGTAATGGGAAAATCTGGAACCCAACTTTCTTAATTCGGGTTCTCCCTATTTCACTCCTTTTTTATTGGTATGGTCACTCCATAAAAATAATTTTTTCATCATTATATTCCCTTTTCTTGGATATACATGTTTTCTACTGAAGTTTATGTCAAAAAAATGTTTTCCAAAATAAATCTTCTTTCAAAAACACATTGTTTACTTCTCACTCAAGGTTGATGGTTATCGTATAGAGTATGTTATTCCCACATAATTTTGGGAACCCAATGTTTATGAATGTGTTATTATGATATGAAACCCATTCCTTTCCATGGGTTTGTTATATTCATTTTTTATATATGTTCATTGTGTCATGCATGATAAATGATAATGTTATTATGTGACGGGTGTGCTCGGAATTATATAGCACAATACGAATGTTTCAATGTGATGGGTGCACCTGGAATTATACGGCACTCTAATGCATTGGGTAAAGTGATGAAGCTCATAAGTTAATGTTAAATTATGTTTCAACAAGATTCTATATTTTTTCACAAGTATGTGTAATATTTAACCACTAAGACATGATGTTTCGTTTTTATGAATTGCCACATTTCAAGTATTTTATTAATGATTCGTCTCATGTTTATCATCCTTTTCCAATTTTAAGTTTATTCACACCCATTGTTATATTGTTCTTGTCTATACTCTAACTGGGATTTTAGCTCACCCCTTTTTATGTATATCCTCTGGTGACTACATGTACTAAAGAGGGGTAAACTGCAAATAAGAATCTAGAGAATGAGGAATTAAATAAATGTTTGTGCTTGATGATGTAATTATTATGTACGGTCTTAGTTTTTCCAAGAAACTAAACCTTTAGATCCTATATGTGTAATACTATTATGTTTTTTATCTTTAAAATGATGTAATAATAATTTAATAAAAGGCTTTTTTACTATATTCATACAAGCATGTAATTAAACAAACCTTGTTTTTCATTTTTTTCTACTCTAAAATAATATTTCTTTTCTCTGTTAGGAGTGGATTAATTCTTAATATTTTAAACTTCAAAAAACGTCATTATAAATCTGTTAATAAACACTAGGTTTAAAAATATCATGATCTTCATTGAACATATCTTAACACACTCCATATAGTTACACATGAATATAACCCATTTAATCCTTCTCATGCTGAAATGAAAATCTAGGACATATATAAATATATATATATATATATATTACACCTTTAGAATTTATCTCTCATTTCATTGGTAGTAACTAATTTGGGATCCATGGGCAGACAATCCTTTTTTTGGGAAAAATCATACATTTTCTTGAAATTCTTATTCAATATTAAAAATTCCTCCCCACAAGGGGTCTTTCAACAAAACCAAATCTGTGAGGTATATTATGAATTAAAAAAGGAAACTTCTAAAATATAAATTTATATAATATCAACATCACTTTTAATGTTAAAACTATTGTAATTTCAAAATATGTTAAAATATATATTTTTAGGCCACATACTTTATTAAACACTAAAATTATAAAAAACATACTCACTATAATTGGAGTGCGCAGATCCAAATCATCATTAGTGGCACAAACTAATTCCTAAAATTTAAAAAGAATAGCTCATTTTAACAAGGAATCATTAATTTTAAAACAACTATAATGAATTAATCTTTCTTTAACTACTTCCTTGATTTTGAAATTATCAACATATTTTATGGAAACTAAATGATAAAACTTGAAATATCTATAAGAACTAACAAAAAAAATATAGATGCATGGAAAGAGAAGGAAAAATTTGGTGAGATATTTTCTCATAATTATTTAGATAGGAAAATAAATTGAGTCTCGTATACTATATATATAGTCACGAGGAGAAATATTGTGAATTTCAAAAGATAATTTATTAGATATTCTATATAGGAGGATGATGATGTAAAAAGGTTAAAAAGTATAATTTTTGACCTTTTGACTTTTGTAATGGGTTTGTTAGAAATATTTATTTTTTATTGTAAAAAAAAATCATTTTTATTAAACTTGAAAAAATATTAACAAAATGATTATAAAACTTCCCCTGTGATCTTTATAGGGAAGATAGTAAGTGTACCTATAAGATAATTTAAAATTATACTTAGTAAATTTTATCTAGTTACTTGAAAACATGGATATATTTAAAACGTTTGTGGAATTGAGTCGATTTGATGAAAATTTAGACATACCTCATTATAATAAAACATAAAAAAAATTATAAAAATTTATGTATTGATATTTTTGTAATAATGGTAAAATCATAAGAAAAAAATAAGTAAAAAATAGAAATGTCATCCCCATTTCTTGAGGGGGTTTCCAATTTAAATAGATAAGTAAATAAGAAGTATATGAATGATCATTTTATGTTAATCATACCCAGACTCTATTTAATATATTTTAATCTATCAAAATTAATAGGTTTTTTAAAAATATTAGTAAGTTGATCTTCAATTCTGATGAATTATAAAATAAGTTCTCCCTTTTGTGTAATCATGAAAGAAATTATGTCTCGTATATATATGTTTTTCTCATGAGTAATGTGTTGGGTTCTTAGATAATGATTTAGAAAATGTATTATCATAAAAAAATGAAGTTTTAGTAAAACTCTACCAAAATTAGTGAGTGTTTGTTGCATCAAAACACTTGAGAAAAATTACATCTCGCTAATACGTATTGATATTAAATTGTATAATGGGAAACTAAGTATTGTTTCATAAAATACAAAGCAAAACAAAGAGCCTCTCCTAAGAAATGATATATTCTATATGTACTTTTTCAATCCAATTTTCTTCCAAAAAAAATTTCTTCTAAAAACTTTTTTTATTCGAGGGTATTTTCAAAATAATAAAATTGTCCATGATCCAAAGTTCCTTTTAAATAATAATTTTTTTCACAAATTTAATATGGGATTATTTCATACTATCCTGAAATTTTTCACATAATCTTACAAAAAACATCAATTCTATTAGACTAGATATAATATATAATAAACAATCAATTAATTCTCTTAAAAAAATTGATCAGTTGGTTCCCAAATTCATCAAGATCAATATTTGTTAAGGATAAGAAGGTAAGATCATAAGATTATTAATAAAAATAAAATAGGGAGTAAATTTTAGTTTATAAAAGTTTAAACATATAATTTTCTAAAAACCTTATCTAATAAAGTCTATAAAACAAATAGTTATTTTGATATACTTAATAATATTATAGTAAGAAACAAATTTATTCAAAATAATATAAATTTTATATAATGCATGATGGAAATAATAATCTTGAAAAAAAATCTCAAATTATAAAATAAATATTAAATAACATAACAAAAATTATATATTATTTTATATAAAAGGTATTCACCTCCACCAAAAGTGATAAAGATGAATTTGAACCCAGCTTAAGGTATCCATGACTATAAAAAAATTTAAAGGTCTATCTTCCAAGCCTTGGAAGCCCTCAATCCACTCAATCAGGTAAAATATCCATCTCTCTATCCCTCAGATCCCTTGATCAACATAATTAGAAAAACTTATATCTCTTTTTTCCCAGGAGCTCTAGATCACATGATCAAATAAACTATAATTACAGTAAAAAAACCATAAATAATTTACAATGAAATACTCAAAAATATATACTTTACAAAAACACTCTAAATATTAATATTAATGTTCACTAAATAAAAACTTGTTGAAAACATCAATAGAAACTTTATATCATATATTTTCAAAAACATTCATTCTCTATGAGGATGTGGTTTCGTTTCTAAACAAGCTTCCAATGATAAAATTACTCAATTATCAAGATCAGTTGTAACAACATAAGATAAACATATTCTCTTCTTGAGGAGTTCAACACAACAACATTATGTCTGGTGTTGGTGGGGTGTGCCACCATTATAATGTTTTTAGAGTTCTATCCATTTAATATGATAAATTTTAATCTGGTATTCTTAATATACCTTCATCCTATATGATTAGTAAATCTTCATTTGATATAATTTGCATGTCTCATTTTGATGAACTATGTCTGATAGACTTTATAGAACTCCATTATATAGAATTTATAATCCTATTGTCTAATGAAATTTTTATACAAGTATTCAATGTATATTGTACACATATGTTGTATGTACTTAGTGCATGCTAATTCGATATACATAGTATATTTCTACCTATCTATTTTGAATGTATTCATCTAATAAAACTGAAATCCTTCCTACAAAAAACCTTATATATTTGGAAAATATAGTGATTAGAAATATGAAAAAAAAATTAATTTTATGGTTTTAATTTTCAAAATTAAGGTTAGAAATTTTTCATCTGACTCAACACCATAGGATTGAGAGGATAAGTATAAAATATAATAAATTCAGGAGGCACCCTAAATTTAGAGAAAATATTTGAATTCACTACATCATCAAATGAAATTAACTGTTAACACTCTGACCATACAAGATCTAAAATCATAATATGATCGCTCCAAAAAGACCCCCATTTTAAAAATGAATAATAATCATTTAATTGATTAAAACTAGGATCTTCATGATGTGTCTAAGTTCTCTAAACCTTAGCATTCAACAATTATAAATTCACAGGGTGAAACCCATCCTTCAACCTCATCCCAATCAACCCTAGACCAGAAACATGACATAGCTTATAAACCACGATGAAATGATCTCTTATATCGAATAACGAAGCTACACGACCTCCAATCCTTCACTATAGGACAAACAACATTCATTCCATGACCAGAAAAATGGAAATGGAAACAAATAATAGTAAATCCAAATATAGAAGGGTTTTTATTTGATATGTAAGGGCTTCCCCTTTACCAAAATTATTTTCAAATGTCTATTTATGATGAATAAATCCAATCACTCTGTGGTCAGGATTCAAACCCAAAATAATGTGGATCCTGAATCCCATGTCTTATACCCTAATATAATGACACAACCTAACACCTTGACACATACCATCATTCTTTAACATATTCATTCATTTCATTTTTCCCTTTAAAAATATCAAAAATCCTTTCTTGACCCACAAGACTACCACAAAACATACCTAGACTCCCAAAACAATTGAAAAATGAAAATTTATTCATAAAAAATTTGGAAATTTTTATCAGATATCTCTTAAATGATTCTCATCCTTGAGAATCAAACATGAACATAAGAACAAAATGAAATGGGGTTTATGGAACAAAAACTCAATAAGATACCTCTAACAGATCTCTCTATAATCAGAGAAAAACTATATTATCAAAAGGAGATGCATAAAATCACATAGCATCATTAATCATAACATAAATAAATCCAATACTATATATATCCTCTCAAAAAATTAATCAGCACACAACTCAATATATTAAGAGAGCATCTATGAATAGGTTTCCCAAGGACACTTTTAAGCCATCGTCCTCAACTATACATGAAGAAAAGGAATAATACACCCAAAGAACAACTTTCTATGAAGGTCTAAATCTCAATAGGCATATCTACATACATCAAATCATCTTCAACATAAAACTCACTACATCCAACCACATGGGATTTATCTGGAAGATGTCGATGAAGTAGTGACATGGGGAAAACTTTATATATTTGGTCTATCTAAAGAAAAAGTGTTAGCTGATATTAAACTTCTACGATGTTCTCAAAAACCTCAAATGGAATAATAAATTGGGGAGAGAGATTAAATCCATAACTAAATTTATAATAACCATGATGAATGGATACCTTCAAGGAAACATGATCTTCAATTTCAAAATTCAGTCACCTCATCCTTTAATGTACATAGTACTTTATTGATCTTGAGATGCCTTCATAAAATTTTGAATCACGTAAATGTTAATTTTCATGCTCTGTACCAATTCTGGTCCAAGAATTGTGGAAAAACTATCCTTGGTCTTGTAAAACAAAGATCTAAAATTAATCCATATAGTCCTTTGAGAAAGAACATTCTAATGATTTAATTATAGGTATTATTATATTTAAACTCATCCAAGGATGGGTGATTCATCCATGAACATATTAAATTTATAATACATACATGAAACATGTCTTCCAATATCAATATGGTTCACTCTCTCCAACTATACATCTACAGATTAAATCTTTTTATAGTACATAGTTAAGAATAAAAAAAAACTCAAGAGAACAATTAACACTCAGGAGGTAAAATAGGGATTGGGATCAGATAGGATAATCCCTAAATCCTCATGGACCCTAAAAATATCCTCAAAATAATTCCTTAACAATACATCAACTACACTCAATTCCTTAAACATAAAAATTGATCCAAATTCATTAAATGATCTATGATCATCATAATGGAAGCCTAAACACCCTTAGATTGGGGTAAAATGATCTCAAAATCTATTGATTTGTCTCTCCCCTTTTATTGAGAGTCATATAATGGTTGAAGAAACCAACCAAGAACATTATGTTTGACATTTACCTTTTTACTAAAAAAACTCCATAACATGAACTAATATATTCATCCTTGACCACCATAATTGACTTCTCAATGAACAATATATTTTATCCATGCCATGATTCATTTACATGGTCATGTTTTCAAACACAAAAAGGACCACCTCTTGTATATTCAATTGAATGTAGATCCTCTCCAGGAATGACACCCAATATTGATCATCCTTACAACACCCCTATGTCAAATCACCATAAATACCCAATTATACCAAACTTACACCACAATATCTTCCAATTAAGATTTTACCACATTCTACACCAAGGATGGTTGTATAGTAATTTGCTATATATACACACTACTATTGACATTCTGAATATAAATATATAATGCTTTATGCTCCATCATCTCTCTCTAAGCATCACCAGAATCCAGAACTAGATCAGCATGTAAATTTTTACTCTATTCGTCAGAAAAAACATTCCATTTACCTGATGTGTATGAAAAATTAAAGTCATAATACTATATAAAATCCACCCAATAATATTACTGAATGTTCAAATCTCACTTGGAGAACATTTATCCAAAACTCTGGTCTATGAAGACCAAAAAAAACCCATCAATGAGATGGTTTCAAAATGGTTTAAAGGAAAACATGGCCATGAAATGATCATGATCATGGGTAATATAGTGTTGTTTCTAGTTTTTTAAGTGGAAATACCCATAGGATATGGATTGTCTTTCTTGTATAAAAATTTAATCCAATACAAGTAGTGAAACATCAAAAAACCCCAAACAAAACTCTTGCCTCTGGAAAATAGAGATCAACATAAATTTTTATCTTCTAAATAAAATATTCAAAACTAGCCTAGAACTATTCAGTACATAATAAATATTGATCCTTTCTATTCAAGTCTATTAGTGGATTGATGATTTGAGAGAACTCGAGTAAAAAACCTCTAATAATGTCCTAAGAAAACAAGTAAACATTGAACCTCCACAAAATTATTAGGGTCGGAATGGCCTAAAGGCCTTCATTTTTTTATTATTTTTGATAATCCTCCTTTAAAGGGGTGAGGTGGAACCCTTACAAGGCCCTAAGGCTTAGAGACAATTACATGACCCATAGGTCTTAGAGGGAATCACCCAGACAAGACAACATGGAACTGCTCCTCCCTAACATATGTCATGATATAAGCACTCCACCTTCATAGGGCTGGTCGGCTAGTTGTCATATTCAAAGCTGCATAGGCCTGGTACCAATGGCAAAGCCATACCCTCTCATTATTCCAAATCCAGTTAGCTCTACTCTAAGAAATGCAACACACGGTCCCAGTACATACACGTAGACATCCTCCCAAATAACTTATATCACCAAATATCCTCCATGATGGCTCAAATATTTTCTATTTAATCCTACTCAAACTTGATATACAAAACTATTTCATTAATGAACACCACTAAAAACTAGTTGAGGAAGTCATGAAAAAATATTTCATCAGCATTATAAACATGATTAGTGAATTTTTTTTATTCTAAAGGGAATTATCACAAACTCATATATCCCATGGTGACACATGAAGGTAGTCTTAGATATATCATTATCCTTAACCCACATATGATGA